>CM069594.1:22230769-25045769 GCA_035771175.1 Paratinospora sagittata
GATAAGAAACAAAAGAAATACAAATCATGATTCACTTCCTCCATTGAGATGAGAAACCCATTTTATGAAGCATGAAATCAATGAAAAAAAGGGTCCTTCTTGCCTCAACCCCCTAGCATGTAACGAAGTTATCTTCCCAGCTTTCTTAATTAGATCGAGTCTTGTAGTTTATTTTCAAGCTTATAATCCACATCACCTCTAGTCTTCTCCGTTTTATATGTGTAGCAAAGATTGTTTTGTAAGACAATCTTTTGCACTCCGTTGTATGAGTGTGATCTTTATGTAAGATGTGTGCCTTATAGGTGCTTAAAGTCCTAGCACAACAGAATGGTATCAGAGCCATTTTCCTTGTAAACATGGTATGTTGAATATATTGTGGTTATTTGTACCCTTGAGTCTCTGTGACATATTTGTCATATCTTGCATTATACTCTTCATCTGTTTGGTTGTTCAGATTTTCTTGCGTCTAGTTACACTTCTGATGTAACCATGTCTTTGTTAAGTCATCTACCCATCTGGTTAATTATAGTCCTTGTTATCCTTGCTATATTGCTTTGTGGAATACTTCGCCTATGTTTTGTTTGTTATATATGTGATGCAGTCGAAGTTGATGATTGAACGAGTACTTAGATTTTGAAAATTGGTTTTGGTCTTTAATAGAAGCAGAGGAATCTATTTTTCACCTGTTTATTCTCCGTTGGATATCAAAGACGAGGTCTTGACGGCCCAGAGAGAGAGGCGACGTAAGACAAAAAGGTCTGTAAGTATCCATGGAACCCTTTGGTGATAGTCCTCCTTTATCTTCTACGTCCGACCCTAGTCCGATTCTAAAATCTTCCTCTTTTAATTTTTCAAGCCTTCCTGAGTCATGTATTAAACAAGCTTCGAAAATAGATGATTTGGTCGAAGTTACCCATATCCCAGCTGATAGCAAAGTCGGTGAGACTATTCCCCCTTTGTTAAACCCTTACTGGTTGTTTACCAAAAAATCTCAGACGTTTTCAACGTCTATCAAAAAATTAATTAGTCGTAAGAGTCCTCCTATTAAGGAGTATATACAGAGTACTGCCCTTACTCATTGTACACTTGAGTCCACTATGCAAGAACAGTATGTTACCCTTGAGTTTGAGCCTTCGTTCATACGTCATTGGCTAACTCATGGATATACTCATATCCATATGGGAGCAATTCGTCTTGTTCTTTCTTATCATGGTCGTGGTGATTTACCTATGACTGCTCGAATAGCTCTACTGGATACAAATCTTTTGGAATACGAACATGCTTGTATTGGAACAGTCCTTACCTCACTTAGTCATGGATCTATGATCTTTACAATTACTCCAGACTTCAATGTTTGCCTCAAAGATCCTACCTTACCTACAAGGTTTAAGGTCCAGATCCAGTTTTCTGGTGTTCAGCATCGACAAGATAGCATTATAGCCACTCTACATCATCAGATGGCTTTTCGCCTTCAAGATCATGCTATCCATCTCCGCACTCAGAAACCAACAGGTACAATCATGGCTTTTGTTCATGATAATGATGTTCCTACAATTATACAGATTCCAAAGCAACTTCCTCGGAAAGCTCTCCTCGACATGCTACCTTTAACATGGTTCACCAATTATGAACTCTTCCTCAAGCGTTCTGAGCCTGTTACTAGTATTGCTTGTCCTTTACTTAAAAAGCAAGCTGATGGTGCTGTCAAGATCACTTTTGATTCCTTGAAGCAATCCACAGACACCTTACCTGTTCATCACTCTATGATGATTGAACCCATCAAGTTTGGCACTCTTCAGCAACCAGATATTATACTTTTACATCAGTCTCTGAAGATTCAACCAATATCTACTCATGTACCGGTCGAAGATCCGCCGTTACACTCATTTCAACCTGATGGTTCAGTTCTCTATCATTCTCATGTTGATGGCCACTTCATTTGGGATTGTGATCCCTCTATGTGCAAACCTGGTTGTCTATGTCAAGAAGATTATGATGAAGACACATGGATGGATATAAATGAATATCCTTCTCTGCGAGCACAGCAACAAAAGAAGAAGACCAAGAAAATTCCTGTTTTCTCTTCATGTCGTTCTTCTACAAAGACTCTCAAGCGTGAACCACCTGCTCCTCCAGCAGCTCCTATGGTTCCTCTATGCTACCCTATTGGTCCTTATGATCAGGAGTTTCCTCCTCTCACTCGAGTAACTGATCCCACACATCAGACTACGGCTAAGCCCTTTGTTCCTCTTAATGAGATCCGTTCAGATGGCACTCCAAAGCCTATTACGTCTGCTGAAGAAGTCTTGAATTGGCAAACTAAGAATGCCCTTATCCAGAATGGTTATCTGCAACAAATTGATCAGCATCTGAATTCTCTTCATTCTACAACTTCTACTCTGGTCCAGAATACAGAAATTCAGGCTGCTACTAGTCAGAAATACTATACTGAGATAACTGCCAAGATTCATGAGTTAGACTCTCTTCTCCGATATTATTTACAACATAATATCCGTGGTCCTCAGTTCGATACAGCTGAACGAGAGATTTATCAACTTAAAGAACAACTTCAATGTGTTATCAATGATCTTCATCGGTTCCAGACACCTCCTACTCCTACTTTCCCTGATGCATATCCTATGTCTATCATTAGATCTAGTTTTCCCCCATCAACCTCTACCTATCAACCGTTGATACCTTCTCCTAGTTCAAGAGCTGAAGCTCAAGCTAGTCTTATACAAACCCTCAAGTCAGCTGTTTCACAACCACCTCCTCAGGTACAACCTAGTTATAGGTCTCCTACACCTCCTCGGTTTTCCATACCTCCAAGTTATAGAAACCCTACACCTGTTGAATCACGTCCTCGTCCCTCCTTTGGTTTTAGAGGAAAAGCTCCTCTTACTCAACCACCTGTCATACCTACTACTTATTCATCAATAGTCACAGAACCACCTTTACCTCCGGCTTATCCGCCTCCTCCTATACCGTTACCTCCTCCAAGTAATCCCATCTATCCTTATGAAGATGAAGATGCAGTTCTTGATGAAGTTTTTCCTATTGATGATCTCAATGACACTTTTGATTCTATTCATTTAGAATCTTCTGATCAATCTGATACTATTGATCAATCTGATGATCAATCTCAGAGTCAACAATCTGATCCCATCACCGAAAATACAGACATAGATTCTGACTCTTCACAGTATATGGATATCTCTGCTCTTGCTCAAATAAATATGGCAGATGATCCATCTACTTCAGCTTCTGCTACAAACCAACAACAACAGCAACAGCCCTATGACGAGGCTATGGACATGCCTGACAATCCTCCAGAAGAACCTCCACCAGACCAAACTCAATTTAATCGATCTGGAAATGGTCCTTGGTTCTCTCTTGATGACGTCCCCTATGAACAATGGCGCAACAAGATCATTGCTTGGTGTGCTTGGATGTCTAATCAGCATGCAGTTGTTGGTCGCCCTACTAATCTCGTCATATCTGATTTCATCTCACGAACTACTGGATTTGTTCGAGATTGGCTTACTTCTCTTGGTGACTACCGCATAAGACAACTTACGCAGGTATCCCTTGTTGATGTATATCATGTTCTGATCCGAGAATTTGTTGGTGACGAAACAGTTATGGAGAAGAAGTATAAACAAGAATACTTTAATATGAAATGCTGTTCTCTCCATAAGAAAGATCTTTATCGTCATTTCCTTCGAATGCTCCAACGATTTCATCTTCTCGGCGGTTATGATAAAACAGACTTGAAGCATACTTTTATTGCTTCTCTCCCTACTGAGATTCATCCTGAGTTGAATCGCTTACTCAAAGCTACTGGCCGTAATCTTGATCAATACTCTCTTGCAGAAATCTTCCAGACTCTACTTGAAGCTATTGATAAAGTATGTGAGTTACGCAAGATGGTGAAAGATTCCCAGAAAGCTTCATATTATTCTTCCAATGTTTGTGACAAGAAATATCTTACTATTGGTTGTAAAGACAAGTGTGATTGCTCTTCCACTCACAAATCATCCCGTAAGAAATTTTCTAAGTTTCACAAGAAGAATCCTCATAAGTTTTCTAAACCTATGAGATGGAAGAAGAAACGACGTCTTAGATATTTCAAACGCAGAAATCCAGCCACTGCTACTAAGACTGCTCGATGCTATATCTGTAAGAAGCCTGGACATTATGCCAGACAATGTCCTGATAAGAAAAAGAGTCAACATCTTATTCAGAAGCTTCAACACTCTTATTCAATCCATGATGATCATGATATTGAATCTTTATTTTCTGAACAAGACTCTGCAGATGATGATACAGTTTTTGCTTATCATGATTATTCATCTGATGCTTCCCAGACTTCTGATGACAATGCAGAACCTTATATGGGTATGATCTCAACCCCTTCTATGATTGTCTCTCATGTTCTGCCTTATGCTGAAATTGCGGTCCTCCCGACCAAGTTTGACAATCCTTTTAAAGTCATAGCTTACTTTGACACTGGTGCTTTCAAAAGTATGATGAATCCTCGTATTCTCCCTGATACTTTTTGGAAACCACATACTGAAACATTCAAAGCTGCCAACAATGAGATTTTTCAGACACATCTGATTACTACTCGAAGAATTGGTCTTAAATTCTTCCCTAATCTCATTTTATGGACTCATATTATTGGCTGTGACTTACCTGATAAAGATATTCTCTTTGGAATGGATCTCTATTCCAAATCCAAATTAAGAATCCTCCCTGATGGAATTTCTTATCAGAATCAAACTCTTCCATATACAACTATTCCTAAGTTGTATACAATACAGGATGCTACTTCATATCAAGAGAAATTAAAGTCTTGTTTCAGCGAATCCCATAAGACTTTTACTCATTCTCATCCTCTGTGGAAGAATTCTAAGTTTTATATCCGACTTCCATTCAAATTGAATGAGGATATAAACCCCACTAAGGCAATTCACCCTGGAATGCCTCCTGACGACCTTGCCCTTGCTCGGCAAGAATGTGATGAATTATTAGCCCAAGGTTTATTAGAACCTACTACTTCTGATTGGGCTTGTCAAGGTTTTTATGTCAATAAAAGAGCAGAACTTACTCGAGGAAAGAAACGTCTTGTAATCAACTACAAGCCACTCAACATTTTCCTCAAAGATGATAAGTTTCCTCTGCCAAAGATATCTTCTCAACTGACATTACTTTCAGGATCTACTATCTACAGCAAATTTGATCTGAAAGCAGGCTTTTGGCAGTTAGGTGTTCATCCTGATGATCGGCCTAAAACGGCTTTCTGCATACCCAATGCTCATTATCAATGGACGGTCATGCCTTTTGGTCTAAAGGTTGCCCCTTCTTTATTTCAGAAAGCTATGACACGTATATATGCTCCGATCCTCTCCACGGCTCTTATCTATATTGACGATATCCTACTCTTCTCACCAACTGAAGCTGCTCATCACCAGCTTATATCTCAGTTTTTAGATATCACTCAACAGCATGGTATCATGCTCTCTGAAAAGAAGAGTATATTATGCACATCCGAAATTGATTTTCTTGGAATGAAGTTCTTTAATGGTGTCTACCAACCTGGTTCTCATATTGCTGTTGAATTATTACAGTTTCCAGACACTGATCTTACAGTTAAGCAACTTCAACAGTTTCTTGGTATTATTAATTACCTTCGGATGTTTATTCCTCATATTACTCGACACACATCAGTATTATCTTCTCTCTTGAAGAAATCTCCACCGCCATGGTCAGATACTCATACTGATGCTGTACAATCTCTCAAGAAGATATGTCAGAATCCCCCTCCATTGGTAATTCCCAGCACTGGTTCTTTAATCCTTCAGACTGATGCTTCTGATCTTTATTGGGGTGCTGTTCTTCTTGAATCAAAAGATTCCACTAATTCCATCTGTGGATATCATAGTGGAAAATTCTCAGATGCAGAACTCCATTACCATATTACTATTAAAGAAGTCCTTGCAGTAAAATATGGTATTATGAAGTTCGCCTTTTTCTTAAGGCCTGCACAATTTGAAATACAAATGGATAATTCCTCATTTCCTAAAATGTTGGAATTCAGGAACAAAATGGTTCCCTCTGCTCAACTTCTTCGTCTCCAGGAATGGTTTACTCAATTCCAATTCACAGTGAAACATATTCCCGGAACTAAGAATATTTTGGCTGACTTCCTTTCAAGACCTATTCAAAAACCTAATGCTTCGCAAATCTCTTTGATCCGTAATGGTTTTTGTCTACCCATCATATTCCAGCCCAAAACTATTACTAGGCCCACGCCTATTCAAGTAATTCAAGCCCATGGGATTTTTCCCCTTATTGGTGCAATATTTCCTCCTGAATTACCTAACCCTACAACAGCTTATGAAGTCCGAGAATATGCCCATCAGAATCTTTTCCATTATGGACATGCCTACTTTATGGACTACCCAGCCCATCTTCAACCGGACTCATTCCATCAAAATAAGCCTTACTTATCCTTATTTCATCTAAGGCCTGATATTTCCAGAAAGTTCTTTTGGTATTTATGGTGTGTATCATGCTTATACAGAGTAGCCTTAACATTTATACCTTCTGAACTACAGCAGTATTTTACATCACAGAATACATCTCTGTTAGATAGCTGCATGGACTTATTTGCCCCTCGGCAAACTTGGATAAGTCGAATCACTGAAATATGCCAGCTACAGCCTCCTCGCCTTCATGCTATATATATTGGCTATCAACCCTTCTCTGATTCATCCCGAGGACTTATTACAGAGCATTTTCTCCAAGAATTTCAGACTTATTCTTGCCATCTCTCTGATCAAGTTCTCTCTGGTGTCCGACAATTCTTAGAAGACATTAATGGAGTTTCTCCATCTTCTTCTACTCATATAACTCGCGGACCACATGAATTCATCCCTTCTGAACATTTAGATGAATTAATCCAGAATCAGGCTCCTTGGCATATTGAAGCTCCTCTTCCTCAGTTCCGAAATCCTCCGGCAAGATCTCCCAGTCCATCTCCACTCAGAAGACGTCTCAGTATCTCTCCTCCTGTTTATGAAGATCTCTATGATAACCAGCAACAACAAGACATAGAATATCATAATCAGGTCCATCCTCACTTTAACGATCCTCCAAGCCAACCCAGAAGATCTATAAGTGATCCACCTCTGTCTTATGAAGAGATAGTAGAATGTCAGCAAGCCCAAGATTTTGAAGACAATGCCCGCATTGCTTTGGGTCTTCTACCTCCTCCTCCTATCGACCACCATGAAGACTGGCTTGACAATTTTGACACAGGTGACCCTGATGTAGATATGGAAACCCAGTGTGACACTTCACCATGAACATCCACCGATTTTCCAGATATCTAACTGCCTACCTTTCTGACAACACCAACAGTTTCAATAGAGACAGAATACTCACTGTCTACATGGACAACAACCCACACAATCAGTTCCACCGTCTCCGACGTGAACTTGCTCTTCTTCGACTCCGACGATTCCGTGATTCCCGACGAATCATCCAACGACTCAATAACATCGACCTCTCTGAATCTTCTCCTTCAACAAGATTAACAGTACTCCGACGAATTCACAATGCTCACCGACAGATCAACCGCCAGATGGAACCTTATCTTTCTGACCTCATCGATGACATCAACATCGCACAACAATTAGCCCAACCAGCTCAGCAAGATTCTTCCCTATCTGCTAGCTCATCATCACATGATGTGGTCCCCACCATTGTCTCCCACTCAACACAAGAGGACAAATCACCATGATGTGTCCACTTTATGTACAGGATCAAACTAAGAGCATCTTTGCTTTTAGTCATGTCGTCTTTTATGAGTGCTTTGCTTTCCACCGCATCACACGTAACCTTATCTTCAGCCAGCTTAAAGACTAACAGCTGTCTCGGATTTAAAGAGCTCTTAAGTCCGCGGATTTGAAGATGTTTGAAGTCCGTGTATGTGTCTATAAATAAGTTTGTAAGCTCAGTTATTGAGCATCGAGTCTAGTTGTTTTCCATATGACATTGTAACGAAGTTATCTTCCCAGCTTTCTTAATTAGATCGAGTCTAGTTGTTTTCCATATGACATTGTAACGAAGTTATCTTCCCAGCTTTCTTAATTAGATCGAGTCTTGTAGTTTATTTTCAAGCTTATAATCCACATCACCTCTAGTCTTCTCCGTTTTATATGTGTAGCAAAGATTGTTTTGTAAGACAATCTTTTGCACTCCGTTGTATGAGTGTGATCTTTATGTAAGATGTGTGCCTTATAGGTGCTTAAAGTCCTAGCACAACAGAATGGTATCAGAGCCATTTTCCTTGTAAACATGGTATGTTGAATATATTGTGGTTATTTGTACCCTTGAGTCTCTGTGACATATTTGTCATATCTTGCATTATACTCTTCATCTGTTTGGTTGTTCAGATTTTCTTGCGTCTAGTTACACTTCTGATGTAACCATGTCTTTGTTAAGTCATCTACCCATCTGGTTAATTATAGTCCTTGTTATCCTTGCTATATTGCTTTGTGGAATACTTCGCCTATGTTTTGTTTGTTATATATGTGATGCAGTCGAAGTTGATGATTGAACGAGTACTTAGATTTTGAAAATTGGTTTTGGTCTTTAATAGAAGCAGAGGAATCTATTTTTCACCTGTTTATTCTCCGTTGGATATCAAAGACGAGGTCTTGACGGCCCAGAGAGAGAGGCGACGTAAGACAAAAAGGTCTGTAAGTATCCATGGAACCCTTTGGTGATAGTCCTCCTTTATCTTCTACGTCCGACCCTAGTCCGATTCTAAAATCTTCCTCTTTTAATTTTTCAAGCCTTCCTGAGTCATGTATTAAACAAGCTTCGAAAATAGATGATTTGGTCGAAGTTACCCATATCCCAGCTGATAGCAAAGTCGGTGAGACTATTCCCCCTTTGTTAAACCCTTACTGGTTGTTTACCAAAAAATCTCAGACGTTTTCAACGTCTATCAAAAAATTAATTAGTCGTAAGAGTCCTCCTATTAAGGAGTATATACAGAGTACTGCCCTTACTCATTGTACACTTGAGTCCACTATGCAAGAACAGTATGTTACCCTTGAGTTTGAGCCTTCGTTCATACGTCATTGGCTAACTCATGGATATACTCATATCCATATGGGAGCAATTCGTCTTGTTCTTTCTTATCATGGTCGTGGTGATTTACCTATGACTGCTCGAATAGCTCTACTGGATACAAATCTTTTGGAATACGAACATGCTTGTATTGGAACAGTCCTTACCTCACTTAGTCATGGATCTATGATCTTTACAATTACTCCAGACTTCAATGTTTGCCTCAAAGATCCTACCTTACCTACAAGGTTTAAGGTCCAGATCCAGTTTTCTGGTGTTCAGCATCGACAAGATAGCATTATAGCCACTCTACATCATCAGATGGCTTTTCGCCTTCAAGATCATGCTATCCATCTCCGCACTCAGAAACCAACAGGTACAATCATGGCTTTTGTTCATGATAATGATGTTCCTACAATTATACAGATTCCAAAGCAACTTCCTCGGAAAGCTCTCCTCGACATGCTACCTTTAACATGGTTCACCAATTATGAACTCTTCCTCAAGCGTTCTGAGCCTGTTACTAGTATTGCTTGTCCTTTACTTAAAAAGCAAGCTGATGGTGCTGTCAAGATCACTTTTGATTCCTTGAAGCAATCCACAGACACCTTACCTGTTCATCACTCTATGATGATTGAACCCATCAAGTTTGGCACTCTTCAGCAACCAGATATTATACTTTTACATCAGTCTCTGAAGATTCAACCAATATCTACTCATGTACCGGTCGAAGATCCGCCGTTACACTCATTTCAACCTGATGGTTCAGTTCTCTATCATTCTCATGTTGATGGCCACTTCATTTGGGATTGTGATCCCTCTATGTGCAAACCTGGTTGTCTATGTCAAGAAGATTATGATGAAGACACATGGATGGATATAAATGAATATCCTTCTCTGCGAGCACAGCAACAAAAGAAGAAGACCAAGAAAATTCCTGTTTTCTCTTCATGTCGTTCTTCTACAAAGACTCTCAAGCGTGAACCACCTGCTCCTCCAGCAGCTCCTATGGTTCCTCTATGCTACCCTATTGGTCCTTATGATCAGGAGTTTCCTCCTCTCACTCGAGTAACTGATCCCACACATCAGACTACGGCTAAGCCCTTTGTTCCTCTTAATGAGATCCGTTCAGATGGCACTCCAAAGCCTATTACGTCTGCTGAAGAAGTCTTGAATTGGCAAACTAAGAATGCCCTTATCCAGAATGGTTATCTGCAACAAATTGATCAGCATCTGAATTCTCTTCATTCTACAACTTCTACTCTGGTCCAGAATACAGAAATTCAGGCTGCTACTAGTCAGAAATACTATACTGAGATAACTGCCAAGATTCATGAGTTAGACTCTCTTCTCCGATATTATTTACAACATAATATCCGTGGTCCTCAGTTCGATACAGCTGAACGAGAGATTTATCAACTTAAAGAACAACTTCAATGTGTTATCAATGATCTTCATCGGTTCCAGACACCTCCTACTCCTACTTTCCCTGATGCATATCCTATGTCTATCATTAGATCTAGTTTTCCCCCATCAACCTCTACCTATCAACCGTTGATACCTTCTCCTAGTTCAAGAGCTGAAGCTCAAGCTAGTCTTATACAAACCCTCAAGTCAGCTGTTTCACAACCACCTCCTCAGGTACAACCTAGTTATAGGTCTCCTACACCTCCTCGGTTTTCCATACCTCCAAGTTATAGAAACCCTACACCTGTTGAATCACGTCCTCGTCCCTCCTTTGGTTTTAGAGGAAAAGCTCCTCTTACTCAACCACCTGTCATACCTACTACTTATTCATCAATAGTCACAGAACCACCTTTACCTCCGGCTTATCCGCCTCCTCCTATACCGTTACCTCCTCCAAGTAATCCCATCTATCCTTATGAAGATGAAAATGCAGTTCTTGATGAAGTTTTTCCTATTGATGATCTCAATGACACTTTTGATTCTATTCATTTAGAATCTTCTGATCAATCTGATACTATTGATCAATCTGATGATCAATCTCAGAGTCAACAATCTGATCCCATCACCGAAAATACAGACATAGATTCTGACTCTTCACAGTATATGGATATCTCTGCTCTTGCTCAAATAAATATGGCAGATGATCCATCTACTTCAGCTTCTGCTACAAACCAACAACAACAGCAACAGCCCTATGATGAGGCTATGGACATGCCTGACAATCCTCCAGAAGAACCTCCACCAGACCAAACTCAATTTAATCGATCTGGAAATGGTCCTTGGTTCTCTCTTGATGACGTCCCCTATGAACAATGGCGCAACAAGATCATTGCTTGGTGTGCTTGGATGTCTAATCAGCATGCAGTTGTTGGTCGCCCTACTAATCTCGTCATATCTGATTTCATCTCACGAACTACTGGATTTGTTCGAGATTGGCTTACTTCTCTTGGTGACTACCGCATAAGACAACTTACGCAGGTATCCCTTGTTGATGTATATCATGTTCTGATCCGAGAATTTGTTGGTGACGAAACAGTTATGGAGAAGAAGTATAAACAAGAATACTTTAATATGAAATGCTGTTCTCTCCATAAGAAAGATCTTTATCGTCATTTCCTTCGAATGCTCCAACGATTTCATCTTCTCGGCGGTTATGATAAAACAGACTTGAAGCATACTTTTATTGCTTCTCTCCCTACTGAGATTCATCCTGAGTTGAATCGCTTACTCAAAGCTACTGGCCGTAATCTTGATCAATACTCTCTTGCAGAAATCTTCCAGACTCTACTTGAAGCTATTGATAAAGTATGTGAGTTACGCAAGATGGTGAAAGATTCCCAGAAAGCTTCATATTATTCTTCCAATGTTTGTGACAAGAAATATCTTACTATTGGTTGTAAAGACAAGTGTGATTGCTCTTCCACTCACAAATCATCCCGTAAGAAATTTTCTAAGTTTCACAAGAAGAATCCTCATAAGTTTTCTAAACCTATGAGATGGAAGAAGAAACGACGTCTTAGATATTTCAAACGCAGAAATCCAGCCACTGCTACTAAGACTGCTCGATGCTATATCTGTAAGAAGCCTGGACATTATGCCAGACAATGTCCTGATAAGAAAAAGAGTCAACATCTTATTCAGAAGCTTCAACACTCTTATTCAATCCATGATGATCATGATATTGAATCTTTATTTTCTGAACAAGACTCTGCAGATGATGATACAGTTTTTGCTTATCATGATTATTCATCTGATGCTTCCCAGACTTCTGATGACAATGCAGAACCTTATATGGGTATGATCTCAACCCCTTCTATGATTGTCTCTCATGTTCTGCCTTATGCTGAAATTGCGGTCCTCCCGACCAAGTTTGACAATCCTTTTAAAGTCATAGCTTACTTTGACACTGGTGCTTTCAAAAGTATGATGAATCCTCGTATTCTCCCTGATACTTTTTGGAAACCACATACTGAAACATTCAAAGCTGCCAACAATGAGATTTTTCAGACACATCTGATTACTACTCGAAGAATTGGTCTTAAATTCTTCCCTAATCTCATTTTATGGACTCATATTATTGGCTGTGACTTACCTGATAAAGATATTCTCTTTGGAATGGATCTCTATTCCAAATCCAAATTAAGAATCCTCCCTGATGGAATTTCTTATCAGAATCAAACTCTTCCATATACAACTATTCCTAAGTTGTATACAATACAGGATGCTACTTCATATCAAGAGAAATTAAAGTCTTGTTTCAGCGAATCCCATAAGACTTTTACTCATTCTCATCCTCTGTGGAAGAATTCTAAGTTTTATATCCGACTTCCATTCAAATTGAATGAGGATATAAACCCCACTAAGGCAATTCACCCTGGAATGCCTCCTGACGACCTTGCCCTTGCTCGGCAAGAATGTGATGAATTATTAGCCCAAGGTTTATTAGAACCTACTACTTCTGATTGGGCTTGTCAAGGTTTTTATGTCAATAAAAGAGCAGAACTTACTCGAGGAAAGAAACGTCTTGTAATCAACTACAAGCCACTCAACATTTTCCTCAAAGATGATAAGTTTCCTCTGCCAAAGATATCTTCTCAACTGACATTACTTTCAGGATCTACTATCTACAGCAAATTTGATCTGAAAGCAGGCTTTTGGCAGTTAGGTGTTCATCCTGATGATCGGCCTAAAACGGCTTTCTGCATACCCAATGCTCATTATCAATGGACGGTCATGCCTTTTGGTCTAAAGGTTGCCCCTTCTTTATTTCAGAAAGCTATGACACGTATATATGCTCCGATCCTCTCCACGGCTCTTATCTATATTGACGATATCCTACTCTTCTCACCAACTGAAGCTGCTCATCACCAGCTTATATCTCAGTTTTTAGATATCACTCAACAGCATGGTATCATGCTCTCTGAAAAGAAGAGTATATTATGCACATCCGAAATTGATTTTCTTGGAATGAAGTTCTTTAATGGTGTCTACCAACCTGGTTCTCATATTGCTGTTGAATTATTACAGTTTCCAGACACTGATCTTACAGTTAAGCAACTTCAACAGTTTCTTGGTATTATTAATTACCTTCGGATGTTTATTCCTCATATTACTCGACACACATCAGTATTATCTTCTCTCTTGAAGAAATCTCCACCGCCATGGTCAGATACTCATACTGATGCTGTACAATCTCTCAAGAAGATATGTCAGAATCCCCCTCCATTGGTAATTCCCAGCACTGGTTCTTTAATCCTTCAGACTGATGCTTCTGATCTTTATTGGGGTGCTGTTCTTCTTGAATCAAAAGATTCCACTAATTCCATCTGTGGATATCATAGTGGAAAATTCTCAGATGCAGAACTCCATTACCATATTACTATTAAAGAAGTCCTTGCAGTAAAATATGGTATTATGAAGTTCGCCTTTTTCTTAAGGCCTGCACAATTTGAAATACAAATGGATAATTCCTCATTTCCTAAAATGTTGGAATTCAGGAACAAAATGGTTCCCTCTGCTCAACTTCTTCGTCTCCAGGAATGGTTTACTCAATTCCAATTCACAGTGAAACATATTCCCGGAACTAAGAATATTTTGGCTGACTTCCTTTCAAGACCTATTCAAAAACCTAATGCTTCGCAAATCTCTTTGATCCGTAATGGTTTTTGTCTACCCATCATATTCCAGCCCAAAACTATTACTAGGCCCACGCCTATTCAAGTAATTCAAGCCCATGGGATTTTTCCCCTTATTGGTGCAATATTTCCTCCTGAATTACCTAACCCTACAACAGCTTATGAAGTCCGAGAATATGCCCATCAGAATCTTTTCCATTATGGACATGCCTACTTTATGGACTACCCAGCCCATCTTCAACCGGACTCATTCCATCAAAATAAGCCTTACTTATCCTTATTTCATCTAAGGCCTGATATTTCCAGAAAGTTCTTTTGGTATTTATGGTGTGTATCATGCTTATACAGAGTAGCCTTAACATTTATACCTTCTGAACTACAGCAGTATTTTACATCACAGAATACATCTCTGTTAGATAGCTGCATGGACTTATTTGCCCCTCGGCAAACTTGGATAAGTCGAATCACTGAAATATGCCAGCTACAGCCTCCTCGCCTTCATGCTATATATATTGGCTATCAACCCTTCTCTGATTCATCCCGAGGACTTATTACAGAGCATTTTCTCCAAGAATTTCAGACTTATTCTTGCCATCTCTCTGATCAAGTTCTCTCTGGTGTCCGACAATTCTTAGAAGACATTAATGGAGTTTCTCCATCTTCTTCTACTCATATAACTCGCGGACCACATGAATTCATCCCTTCTGAACATTTAGATGAATTAATCCAGAATCAGGCTCCTTGGCATATTGAAGCTCCTCTTCCTCAGTTCCGAAATCCTCCGGCAAGATCTCCCAGTCCATCTCCACTCAGAAGACGTCTCAGTATCTCTCCTCCTGTTTATGAAGATCTCTATGATAACCAGCAACAACAAGACATAGAATATCATAATCAGGTCCATCCTCACTTTAACGATCCTCCAAGCCAACCCAGAAGATCTATAAGTGATCCACCTCTGTCTTATGAAGAGATAGTAGAATGTCAGCAAGCCCAAGATTTTGAAGACAATGCCCGCATTGCTTTGGGTCTTCTACCTCCTCCTCCTATCGACCACCATGAAGACTGGCTTGACAATTTTGACACAGGTGACCCTGATGTAGATATGGAAACCCAGTGTGACACTTCACCATGAACATCCACCGATTTTCCAGATATCTAACTGCCTACCTTTCTGACAACACCAACAGTTTCAATAGAGACAGAATACTCACTGTCTACATGGACAACAACCCACACAATCAGTTCCCCCGTCTCCGACGTGAACTTGCTCTTCTTCGACTCCGACGATTCCGTGATTCCCGACGAATCATCCAACGACTCAATAACATCGACCTCTCTGAATCTTCTCCTTCAACAAGATTAACAGTACTCCGACGAATTCACAATGCTCACCGACAGATCAACCGCCAGATGGAACCTTATCTTTCTGACCTCATCGATGACATCAACATCGCACAACAATTAGCCCAACCAGCTCAGCAAGATTCTTCCCTATCTGCTAGCTCATCATCACATGATGTGGTCCCCACCATTGTCTCCCACTCAACACAAGAGGACAAATCACCATGATGTGTCCACTTTATGTACAGGATCAAACTAAGAGCATCTTTGCTTTTAGTCATGTCGTCTTTTATGAGTGCTTTGCTTTCCACCGCATCACACGTAACCTTATCTTCAGCCAGCTTAAAGACTAACAGCTGTCTCGGATTTAAAGAGCTCTTAAGTCCGCGGATTTGAAGATGTTTGAAGTCCGTGTATGTGTCTATAAATAAGTTTGTAAGCTCAGTTATTGAGCATCGAGTCTAGTTGTTTTCCATATGACATTGTAACGAAGTTATCTTCCCAGCTTTCTTAATTAGATCGAGTCTAGTTGTTTTCCATATGACATTGTAACGAAGTTATCTTCCCAGCTTTCTTAATTAGATCGAGTCTTGTAGTTTATTTTCAAGCTTATAATCCACATCACCTCTAGTCTTCTCCGTTTTATATGTGTAGCAAAGATTGTTTTGTAAGACAATCTTTTGCACTCCGTTGTATGAGTGTGATCTTTATGTAAGATGTGTGCCTTATAGGTGCTTAAAGTCCTAGCACAATGAGAATTTTTTTTTTCTTTCCAAACGTAAAAAAAAAAATTATAGCTAGCAAAAAAGAAGATTTGAATTTTTTTTTTCTCTTGGCGACCAAAACATTAAAATTTACAAAAGTTCAAAAGAAAATCATTAATTTTCTCATTTTTTTTTTGTTTTTAAACTACCAAGTGCACCCTCCACCTACAAGAAATAATTTTGATATATAAATTAATGGCGCATGAATATTTTATTTGTATGAAGTCATCTATAAATTTAATATAATGGAGTTGAAAAGCTAGCTAAATTTCATAGGAAATCAAATGGCTGTGCTAGCAGAAAAAGTTTACCTCAGATTTTTGATAGTAAGTAGGTCTGATTTTTTATATCCATAAATAAGCATGAAAAAAATATTATGTTTAAAGTTAGATAAATTTTGGACACCTTGGCGGCCACTTAGGCGCCGAGTTGGCAACTTTTTTTTAAGTGAATGACGTCTCTTGAAGAATTGCCATCCACGGTTAAATAACAAAAAAAAAGATGAAAAAAATGAACGACTATTAAAAAAAAAATAGAACAAAGTGGATAGCGCCTCTGAAAGTGATGTCATCTACTGTAAAAACAAATTAAACCAACGAAATAGTACAAAAAAATCCCTTGTGCAATTTCGTCAAAGTATAAAATATTTACGGTGCCGGTAAAAAAAAGGAAATCCCCTGTCTCTCCAGTGTCCTCGCTATTCGACGTCCCATTCATTTTTATTTCAGAAAATTGCACAAGATTTTTATCCTTGTATGATTTATTTATTTATTTTTTAACAAAGTGAATGACGCTTCTCAACTTTGTTCCAAATTTTTTATTATTATTATTATTTTTTTTTATTTTTATTTTTTTAAATAAAAAAAGGTGAATGACTATTAAAAAAATCGGGAACAAAGTATAAGAGACGCCATTCACTTTGCTAAAATAAAGTGAATGAGACGTCGGAGAGAGAGGATGCCAGAGAGACATGAGTTTTTTTCTTTTTTTTATTGACATTGTAAATCTTTTACATATCGACGAAATCGCACAAGGTTAATTTTTTTATTGGATTTCGTTGGTTTATTTTTATTTATTTATTTTTTTAATAGTGAATGACACTTACTTCAATAGGCGCCATCCACTTTGTTCCAAATTTTTTTTAATAGTCATTCATTTTATTTTTTTACTTTATTTCATATTTTTTTATTTAACTACAAAAGATGCATTTTCAAAAGATGTCATCACTTTTTGGCAGAGTTTTTATTTTTTTATTTTATTTTATTTAAAAATAGATGACGCATTTTAAAGTGATATCATCCACTTTTTTTAAATTATTTATTTATTTCAAAAGGTGCCATTGACTTTAAAAAAAAAAAAAAAACTACTAACTTGGCTCCTTTAAGTGGCGCTGAAGTTTTCAAAACTTACATAATTTTAAACATAATATATATATATGTATTTATTTTTTTTGCCTATTATGAATATAAAAAAATCAGACCTAATAACGTCAAAGAAAAAAAAAAACACCCGATCAATTAAGAATCCCGTGTTGGTTGCGTCTAGCCGTTGCCGTCCGTTCTCACGCCTCGACACTACAGTTGACCTCGAGCAAAACGTTATGTGCGCTGTACCACCTTACGTGTCAACACGACACATCAAACTTAATCATGTAAACAAAAGAGAGAAGAAGTAGTACCTTCTTTGTAGTCGTGCCACGTCAAGAATTTATTGTTTAACAGACAGCAACCATTGTTCCAGTTGTAAGTCAACCACACATCCACGTGTCTCTAACAGTAAACTCCCGGACACACAATAACAAACAAAATCTAAACAAAGAAAGAGACTTGAGTTCAATTCATTCGTTCAAAGAAACAGAATCCGAGTCTTCCCTAAAGATCAAACTTAGCGACTATTATTCGGTGCGTTTCGTGCCAAGGCGTAGTTCTTGGAAGCACCGCATCTCATATCATTTTTTAGCTTTTCTTTAGCTTTCTTATGCGGATAAGGAGTAGATTGTTTATGCTTTCATCCCCCCATCTTAACACTGAAAAAAATTCACCATCCTCACCGAATATTCTGGCCACCCACACCAACCTTCCTTCCTTCCTTCCTTCCTTCCTTCGTTCATTTATTTATTTGTTCTTGTTCGGTTTTAATAATATATAGTCGTTTGCACCAAATTCCAAATCATTTGGTGCGAATAAATGAAATAAATAAATCTGAATGCATCCGCTTTGCTGCGTTTCCACCATTGGAGAAAACAACTTGGACATGTCTACCGTCGTCACATACGAACCCAATTTCAACACCACAAATTACAACAATGGCTGTCGCAGCAATAATCATCACGATCGCAGTACCAACGGCGATCACAGCCGTTTGATTCCAACGACTATCGAATCGACGATGGGAGACCACCGAGACGTGAAGATCAACGACATCGTAATTGGTAACGGAATCTCAGGCGTTCTCTTCAAATGGGTTAATTACGGGAAAGGTTGGCGTCCGCGGTGGTTCGTTCTTCAAGACGGTGTTCTTTCTTACTACAAGATCCACGGTCCCGATAAAATTCAAGTCAGTGAAGAATCCGTGAAGGGATCGAAAGTGATCGGAGAAGACTCGTTTCGTCGAATTAGTCGTCGTCATCATCATCAGAAGAATTGTCAATCTCAGATGCTGCGTCGCAAGCCGGTCGGAGAAGTTCATCTCAAGGTTTTTTTTTTCTATGTTTTTCTTTTCTCCTCTCGAAATTAATCGAAAAGAAAAGGAAAAAAAAAACGATATATTCAGATTAGATTTTAGATCTTTCTGTGTGTGAATTTCTTTTGCGTCTTACGGTTGATTTCGTCGTCAATCAATTAGGTTTCTTCGATTCGAGAGAGCAGATCTGATGACAAGAGATTCTCGATTTTTACCGGGACGAAGAGATTGCATTTGAGGGCGGAGAGTCGGGACGATCGAGCGGCGTGGATGGAGGCGTTGCAGAGGGTGAAAGACATGTTTCCGCGAATTTCGAATAGTGAGCTGATGGCTCCTGTGGATAATTTTGTGATTTCTACGGATAAGTTGAAAATGAGATTGGTAGATGAGGGAGTTAGTGAGAGGGTGATTCAGGATGTTGAACAGATTGTGAGAAACGAGTTTTCGGCGTTTCAGAATCATCTGGTGCTTCTCAAGCAGAAACAGTTGCTTCTTATTGACACATTGCGGCAGCTTGAGGTACATATAATGATGCGTAGAAAACATCTTGCCAATTGAATTCTTCTTCTTCTTCTTCTTCTTCTTCTTCTTCAGTTGTTTCTTCTTGTCCTCGGAATTCACTCTGTAATTCTATGTGAATCACTCTCAGATTATGAGTCTATATGTAGGGTGTAGAATGTGATAGATTTTAGTAGATGTAGATGTAGTCTAATTTGATTTATTTATTTATTTTTTTCATTCATTTTATGTAAGGTTTTTTTTTTTTTTTTTGTGGGGTGGGGGAAGGTACAACAAAGATGGGAATTTCAATGTTTTTTTTTTTTTTTTTGAAGAGAAGAACTTCCAACGTTAAATGTTCTTTGTTTCATTTTATTTTGTTTATTTTTATTTTTATTTATTTTTGAGTGGATAAAGGGAGGGGGAGAGTGAGAGATAGGGCTCATTTTCTGCTGTTAGGCCAGTTGACAAGGAGACACATGCTGGAATATGACTGCTACATCATTCAGACCCTAGAATGGTTACATACTCCATTTTCACGTGGGCTAAATTATCAGTTGTTCCTTGAACACACATCTGATTTTGCTGTTTAGCTATTGTTCCTTCCCTGTTTGTACTCTCAGTTGGGCAGATCTCGCTAGCATTGATTCTTCTGCTTCTTATTAATTCCTCGTAATCTTTGTGTGCTATGTTTGCACTCCTCAAACTAGCTTTGTTATGTAATTTTATAGGGTTTTCTTGGAATTACTAAAAATTACTATTGGGCAATTGAATTTAACAGATGTTGCAGTGCAGCGTCATTGAATAATACATGAATTGGTTTGTTACAAAGGATTTTGAAATTTTTACACAATTCTTTTAAATGTTTGGTTTACTATATATTTCTCCACAATGGAACAAACTTAATATCAATGTTTCCATATGTTAGATGCATTTAATATTCTGCTTATTTCAACATGTCTCTAATAGCATGTTCAATGTTTCTTTTTATCAATGCCATTCAGTTATGGAACTTGCATTTGATGTTTACCTAAAATTGAAGATACTCAACTCAACACAACTAAGCCTTTTCTCAATTACATGGGGTTGGCTACATGAATCCACTTCTTCCACTCCGTTCTATCAAGGGCTAAGTTGACATTCAAATTAAAAGAAGTTAAATTTTTTTAATTATTTCTATCCATGTTATTTTAGGTCTACCTCTACCTCTATTGTTATCATCTAGTGCTAGTAGGTCACTGTTCCGAACTGATGCATCTAAAGGCCTATGTTGTATGTGTCCAAACCACCTTAGTTGTTTTTCTCTCATTTTACTCCAATTGGTGCTACTTTTACCATTGCTCAAATATGCTCATTTTTAATTTTATCTTTTAAGGTTTTATCACATATCCATCTTAGCATTCGCATTTTTGTTACACTTAGTTTGTTATCTTGTTGTCTTTTAATTGCCCAATATTTTGTATTACATAGCATAGTTGGCCTAATATCAACTCCATAAAATTTTCCCATTAACTTCAATGGGATGCTCATCTAAAATTGGAGATGAGTACGCGAATGTTGAGTGCGCCCTCCCTTTTGTCTAGAAAGGGGCCATGCAAAGAGGAAGAAGAAAAATAAAATGGCAATCATTGGAGGACCTAGGTTGTTTCAATCGAAAATCTCTCGCGTTGGACTGCGAATCGATGCCAGTTGACTGAATATGAAAATTGCTTGATCCTTCGAAATTCTGCAAGAAACCGTTCCGCTCCGAACCTGCAAGGGTGGTGACGCTTGGTCACCGAAAACACTCCGTTGCCCAAGTTAGACAATGAAATAGGAGAATAGAAGTATGTAAAGAATTCTGGGTTTCAGAGCATACCTACTTTGGAGAATAAGCCCCTTTTTTATAGTTGAGGGGGAGTGGCTCGGGCATTAAATGCGTTGCTCCATCGGTGGGAGCGATTTGCGCCTTTCCTCATCAGGATTCGGCTCGTGGTTCGATGTCTCGAGATCCGTTCTGTGCGGTGTCCGAGCTACAACCAATGTGTAGGATTTGGTTGCCCTAATCAAGGCCTAGTTCGTATCTTCGACCAAGACTGGAATTTTCCCTCGGCCATAGCCAAGGGGGCTCCTTCGCCCATGGCCGAAAGGAGTGCCTTGGCCGAAAGCCCTCTTGGCCATGGCCGAGGCATGTCTTTTCGGGCGTGCTTCGGTGTGTTTAGTTCTAGTTCATGACCTGAACTTTTGATTAAGTTCTTGTTGGTTTTTGTCCAACCTTTCGGTCTTTTCCTCCTGTTTACACTTTTCTTTCCTATCCGCCAAGTTTTGGGTGTAACATAGGCAATTAATGACCACCTTGCCAACCAAGTTGTTTGGTAACAACTACCATGTGTCTTGTTGATTGAGATGTATTGGATTCTACATTGCAAAAAAATTATGTCCATATAAGTAGTTCAAATCTTGCCGGGGACACATATAGTGCCTGCACATATGGTCATATGCTTACCTTTTCTCTACCGCAGCTTAGGAGGTGTCATTTTGGTTGTGCATTGCTTCTTTGTCCAAAGTTGGTTCCTTGTCCTTGTTGACTAAGGAAGCAAGGCATTGAGACAGGTTTTTGGGCAGATTGTTTTGGGAACTTGTCAATCATTGTTTTGCACAAGCATTTCTTGCACGTGTTGGTTTGTTTGAAGGTTTCCATTGCCATCCTTATTAGGTCCATGAGGACTTGGCACTTACTTTGAGCTTGTACATTTTGCCTTGTCTTTTAGGCCATTAATTTTGTTGTATTGGGTGTGCTAATTATGTCTTATGGGTGTTGGTCTTTTTTGGACGGTGCGAAATGGTCAGCTTGACCAGCTACTAGAGTGGCTAGGACTTACTAATGGCTTTTGTACATTCTTTGTGGTTAGGGGATTTATAGTGGTGTCTTCAAATGATGAGCACTAATCAATTCTAGCTAGTGATATGATGGTAATTTTGATTTTGACAATGACTTTGTCAGGATGGGAATGACTACTTGTTGATGTGCCATGATCAGGCTAGTTGTATAGTTGGGCAGGAATTGATGGGTGCTTGGGTAGTTGTGTTTGTTCATATGTCAGGAGAAGTGACATACATTTGTTTGGATCACTTCTTTTTGCTCTACCATCTACTCCAAGCCATCCATGTCACGATTGTAAAAATATCAACTTGAATATTTGAATATTATGACTAATAGTTTGATCAAGGAAAAAACAACTATAATGCTTAGCATGAATCCCAATGCCAAATAAAAAATTATGACTAACATTTTGATCAAGCGAAGCCTAGGCGATTGGCCCCATTAGGCAAGGTGGTGCCTAGGATAGCTCCCCAAGTAAATAAAAAATTGCTTTTACACATACAAACCCAACATATCCAATTTACATATATATTACACAATATATAAGTCAAATCAAGTGCAAAAAAAAGTAACTATATTTTATAGTTTACACTCTTCAATTTTTTGTCCACAAATTAAAAATCAGAAAAATATGTTAAAAAAAAAAAAACAAATTGACATGTAATGAAAGTATAACGTTTTAAAGAGCCGTGTTTGATGTAATACTTATGTCAAAAAGGAAAATATTTGCAATGATATAACAAAAATAAAATAGAAAATTATAATTAGAACATAAGAAAAAGATAACTTGCATAATGGAAATATAAATATAACACTAAATTTAAAAGTTATGACAATGTTTAAGCTATACAGTTACATATATGATAATATGAAGAAAAAAAAACCTTACGCTTTACATAATCCACACAAACCTGAACTTTCGATATCCCACTGCCTACCTTGAGTATGGTTAAGGCAATTTAGTTGCAAATGGCCTAGTGTTACGGTCATGTTGTCTGATGCACCGTCATGTCTTTTTATCTGTAATCGGGGGTATTTTTGTAATTTTGTGAGCCAGTATGATTGGCCTCACATTTTGATGTTTCCTTTTGGAATTAGGGTCAATGCTTAAGATCTACCTTGTAGGAGAGGTGGTAGTCGCCTAGAGGTAGTACATAGGTGTCCTCTACAATTGAGGGTCCCTTGTAAAGCTACCAACGTGTGTCCCTTGTAGTTGCTTGCTATTGCTAGTAGTGCAGTGCTTTAGCATTACCTGCTCCCCCAGTGTGCGTGTGTATTCCTTTCGTGTATACACAGACTTTGTACAACATTTACTTGTGATCAATACAAATGTACTTTCAATTACTTGTTACCTGTTCTTGTGTGTTGCTATTGTTCTTTACTTAGCAGATTGGCTGACCCTGTTACTTGATATTGTCGGGTGCCGCACGGGAATTGCCTTGCCTCATTAACTTGCCCGTGACACTAGGCTATGGATAGTCGTTGCCTAGGCTTTGCCTTGACAACACTGATCGATTCTAATGTCATTATGGGCTAAAAAAATTAGTTCAAAATAATTAGATTAGAGACTTAGAACATAGGAATACAAACATATAAATGAATGGACATAAGCAGATCCCGTGAGTAGCAGAAGTGTAAAAATCAATGGATTCAATGGATAAGTTGGAACAGATAGTTTAAAATGACATAGAAAAGGGTAAGAATTAATGTTTTAAATATCTTTTGAAACTCTTAATGTAACTTGCCTTAGCTTTAAAAAGAAGTGTAGTCCGGTGCATGAAGCTCCTGCTTATGTGGGGTCGCGGTGAAGGGTCGAACCACTTTGGGTCTATTGTATGCAACTGATAACTTGCCTTAGCTATCTATAAGACTATAACATAATAAAAACTTCCTAATCCTATTAAAACTCTATTTGGACGCTGGTGTAGACTTTCTATTATAACTTAAATGATAGAGATTACTCTAAAAACAAAGTAGAACCATGTAGAAACTAAACCTAAAATGGGACTGTTTGAAGGTTACAACTTATGAAATGGCTGAAACTTGGTAGATTGACTCCTAAAGGTTCAACTTAGTTTTCTACTTCCTTCGTTTCTACATAATGTTTCTTAATGATACAAATAACAATATCTTATATCTTCGTGAAAAAACAATCTTTAAACTTTGTGAACCTATGATCCAATTGATCATTGGTTACGTAGGATTGATGATCTTTAGCCATGACACGATGGATTGATGAGGGTGGTATAGTACAGTCTCAAATGACGCATTGATACCACATCTTAACGAAGTGTAAGAAATAATTGATTCAATAGATAAGATGAAACAAGAACTTAGAAGCTTATGGAATGTTGTAAAGAAGGTGATTATTCTTAAAATTCATAGTTGATGTTGCTTATGTACTCCATCTAAAAAACATGGAAACCTTTTAAAAACACTTTTCTAACACAATAACAACTTCCAGATTCTATTAAAATGTCATTTGGATGTTTCTAAATACTTTCTACTATAACTTAAATAATAGAAAATGCGTTTACTTCGAACTATAGGTATATTGGACTTCACTAAATAGGAGCACTTTTGAAAGTCGGAAAGAAACAATCAAATAGATTTGAGAACCTTTTTTTCTTAATGTTATTTTGTGCCCAACATGACAAACAGAGTTGGGAAAATTCTAGAGTAGAAACTTTGAAGTAGTATAGTTAATGTTACTAGGAATGGGGATAGATTGATACTCTTGAAACTATAATAGATGATAGTATTAGGAATATAGTTAATAGATGTGCACCCGAAATAGGACTAGACCAACACAATAAAGCATAACTTTGGAAGAATATGGTTAAAGTAATCTCACGAATACCTCAACGAGAGGTGGATTTAGGATGAGATTTTTGTGAGTAAAGTTGGAGTGGGTATAAGATGGTGCATGGAGAACGTGGATTTGGAAGTTGGAATGATGCATAAGTGAGTTTACTAGATTTTCTTGTAGCTTTTGATCTTATGATAGCAAATGCTTTTTTTTTTTTTGAACAATAGATGAACTTTAATAAAACTCTGCCTGTGCTGAGTATATTTGCATATTTTTAAACACAGCAAGCCCCAAGCTTAGAAAAATTAAGAAGATTGTGTTAGGTGGCTAACAACTAGCTTAAAACTTTGTCAGATCAACTATGACATTAATCTACTAAGTCAAATGACGTGAAGGGCTAGGATGTTGTCGACTTAGCCCTTGAATGAGCAAGTGGAGGAAGCTAATTCATGTAGTTGACCCCATGTAGTTGGAAAAAGGCTTAGTTGAGTTGAGTTGAGTAGATGAACATTTAATAACCTTTGAAAGTGGATCAAATAAGAGTCAAGTAGCACTTTCAGTGTCTTCCACAAGCATCAAAATGACATGTCGTATTAGTACAAGAATCTAAAAATTCTATGGTCTATCCCCTATTCAAATTCAATGAGGACAAAAGGGCACAAAATTGCTTTTTATTTAACAAGAGGCATAATTGGTATTTTTTTTTTCCTTTGAGGACGATATTATAAGAGTTAACTTTTTATTTAAAGATTTTGAAGTTCGATTTTTCCTTGAGCCACTGCCATGAAAATGTAAGTTCTTCAAAAATTATTGGGTAACTTGTCTACTTGCTTTTTATTTTTTTTATTTTTTCTCTCTTTGTATCTCTTTCTACTAGTCTAGAAGAGTTTAGGGAAACAGAAGGTTTATGGGGATTGTCGAGAATGAGAAGGTTTACAAACCTTCTTTATATTTAGCATTGAAGAAACAAATAAATATCTCCGTTGAGAGAGCTAATTCACAAAGTATGAAGCTATACTAACTTGCTTTTCTTCAAAAATGGTGAGGAAGAATGGTTTTATCATCCAACCATTTGTGGTTATTGTTGTGGAGGAGAGCAAAATTTGTGGTATTTATTTCCTTTAAGGATTGATTTATTTCCTTTAAGGATTTATTTCCTTTAAGGAAAGATGATAATTTTAGTAGTCGTTTTATTTAGTAGTTACTAAAATTGTAATTATAGCTATATGTGTGCATAGCCCTGTATGTCTATATATATGGTGTCCCTCCATTAAGACATCATTAAGAATAAGAAAATCCTTCCTCTCTTCTCCCGTGGACGTAGGCCTTAGAGTCGAACCACGTTACATATTTGTGTCTTTTATTATTTTAACATGATATCAGAGCCTTAAGCTCGTACAACTGGGAAAATTTTCTTTTCTTCCGACCTTCATCGTCAAAATTATTTTATTTTGGCCTTCATTGCTGGAATTTTCCTCGTTGGCCTTCATCGCCATTATTCGTGTTGCTGATTGGTGCGTACGTCTTCATCACTACTGCACCTTCCTCATCGGCACTGCCAAAATCCTAATTGTCGTCGACGCCTTCGTCTCCATTGCTACTGTGTTTCAATCGCCGCTGCTCGAACCCACCATTGCCGATCTTTGAAGTTGTTACTGATCTTCATCGCCGTCGTCTCCACTGCATCTCTCTAATCTCCATCGCCGCCGCCGTCGTCTTCTTCTTCTCCTTCTTTCTCTGCAACGATGCAAGCTCTCTCTGCAAAATCGTCAACAACGACAACCGCAAGATCTGTTTTTCTCAGATCGGTGGTTTCCCCGCTGTCGCCACGCCGAAGTTAATGTTCTCCCCGTCGGCCGTCGTACGTCGCGCCATTCGTCACCATTTTTCTTCTTTCTCTGCCGTCGCTGTTTGCAACTACCCCCTCGATCTTCCAGTCTCGTGATCGTTAATGATCTTTGATTCGACGATATCTCCGAACTGCCCGAAAATTCTCTACAGGGTTTGATCGTCAGTCGCCCATGCTAGTCGGCCGACGAAGCATCTGAACTCAACGTCTGCAGTCGCCATTGTCTTCTTCGACTCCTGCAACATCGTCTTCTTCTTTCCATCGTCTTCTTTGTCTGCATCTCATATTCTTCTTTTATTTTTTATTTTTTCCTTTTTTTGATTTTGTAACCTAAAAAAAAATGGGAAAAAGAAAAATGCCTGTTACTTCCGAAACGGTGCAGACTGAAGAAGCAATTGACAAAACGGAGAAAGGAGAACTACCAAACATTCAGGCAGTATATAGACTTGATGGAAAGAATTATTTGAAGTGGTCTCAGCTGGTGCGTACTTTTCTGAAGGGCAAAGGAAAATTAAGTCATCTTTTGGGCACTGGACCTATACCTGGAGATCCTAAGTTTATCGCGTGGGATAACGAAGATGCTTCTATAATGGCGTGGCTATGGAATTCAATGACTCCAAACATTAGTGATACATGCATGTTTCTAACAACCGCCAAAGACATTTGGGATGCCGTTCATCAGACATACTCTAAGGCCCATGATGCAGCCCAAGTGTATGAGATCAAAGTGAAAGTTGGAACAACAAAACAAGGCAACATGACGGTCACCGAATATGCCAATGTATTGAAAAACCTCTGGCAGGAACTTGACCGTGATAGGTGTATTGAGACTAAATGCCCTGCAGATGCTGTAGTTTTAAAGAACTATATTGAGAAGGATCGGGTCTATGACTTCTTGGCTGGACTCAATGCAAAGTTTGACCAAGTGAGAGTTCAAACTCTCAGCAAAGAGTTGCCCACTCTGAATGAGACTATCTCAGTTATCCGGACTGAAGAAAGCAGAAGAAGTGTTATACTCACACCTCAGAAGATGGAAGGCTCAGCTATGGTTGCCAATCTGGGAAATGATCAGAAGACACACACTCCGCGCGCTGAATCATCAAAGGTCCCAAATCGAGACAATAGGGACAATCTAAGTTTACTTATTGTCAGAAGACTAGACATACCAGGGAGAAGTGTTGGAAACTTCATGACAAACCTTCAACTTCCAGTAAAGAATGGGACTACAAAGGAGGACCGCAGAAGACCAGTGGACAAACACATCTGTCTACTGAACAAACAGTTACAGACTCCCCGGTGCCAGACGGATTCAGCGAAGACGACATTGAAAGATTGAAATCGTTGCTTGGCACACTGGACAAACCCTCAGGTACCTGTTCATTGGCCCATTCAGGTAACTTTCCTATTTCTATTGGATTTAACGTCTTGGATAAGTCTTTTGCTAACTCTTGGGTTATAGATTCTGGTGCTACTGATCATATGACTAATTCCCCCAATATATTTCATACCTACAACCCATGTCCTAGTAGTCGAAAAATAGCCACAGCTGATGGATCCTTAACCACAGTTGCTGGTATAGGTGATGTTCACATCAACCCCACCCTTACACTCAGAAATGTTCTTCATGTTCCTAAACTATCTACAAATCTTATCTCTATTAAAAAGCTGACCAATGATCTGAGTTGTAATGTAACCTTCTTCCCTACTTACTGTGCATTTCAGGACCAGGACTTGGGGACGATGATTGGACATGCTGAGGAACAGGACGGGTTGTATTACCTTGATACACCAGTACATCCTATCAAGAGTACCACTTCATTTCTCTCTGAGCACAAGTTTTCCAATAAAGAAAAGCTATGGCTCCATCATCGCCGCCTTTGCCATCCTTTTTTTCGAACCCTTAAAATCATGTTTCTTTTTTTGTTTAAGTCTCTCAATGTTGAAGATTTTCATTGTGAAGTGTGTGAACTTGCGAAACACAAGCGTATATCTTTTCCACTTAGTAATGAAAGAAGTTCAGATCTTTTTGATCTCATTCATAGTGATATTTGGGGTCCCTCTCCAATACCTAATGTTTCTGGAGCGCGATGGTTTGTGTCCTTCATTGATGATTTTACTAGAGTCTCGTGGATATTCTTACTGAAACAAAAATCCAATGTGAGCTTTGTTCTTCCTACCTTCCATAACATGATACACACCCAGTTTGGTGCTAAAATCAAGAGATTTCGATCTGACAATGCTAGAGACTATTTTAATCAAACATTGACCAATTACTTCCAAAACGAGGGGATCCTTCATGAATCATCCTGTGTTCACACCCCACAACAAAATGGAGTTGCTGAAAGTAAAAACGGCCACCTGCTTGATACAACTCGAGCCTTTTTATTTTAGAATACTATGCCCAAGTCCTATTAGGGGGAAGCTGTCCTTACTGCAATGCATCTTATTAACCACCTACCATCTCAGACACTTGGTTTCAAAAGTCCTATGGAACAGCTATGTCAATTTTACCCTAGGCTCAAAATCTCCAATAATCTTATACCTAAGATATTTGAGTGTGTATCATTTGTCCTTGTTGACCAACCCAACATAGGGAAGTTGGACCCCAGAGCTCTCAAGTGTGTTTTTGTCGGATACTCTTCCACTCAAAAGGGATATAAATGCTATCATCCACCATCAAAAAAATTCTTTGTCTCTGCCGATGTCACTTTCTGTGAACCTAAGCCCTATTTTTCCGCTTCTCGTCTTCCGGGGGAGAGTGTCATCATGGAAGACAAGGATCGGAACTCCCTTGATAACCCTTTTGATCTTTTTGGCCCTTTTAACCTCCAACAAACCAAACCCGAATCTCCTACACCCTCTGTACCCAATGACGAACCTAAGGATCAGATGATTGGACAAAGGTACTCAAGGAAGAAAGCTGCAACGCCTGAACCGATGCAAGTTCAAGAATCTAAACCAATCCCTGAAAATGAGGTAACAAATCCTGAACCCTCCTTACAAATTTCATTCGTTCCTGAAACTAGCAATGATCTTTTAGCCTTTGAACCTGACAGTGACCTTCCCATTGCTATTAGAAAGGGAACAAGGGAATGCACTAAACATCCCTTGTATCCACTATCTCATGTTGTATCCTTTGAGAAGTTCTCACCAACCCATAAGAGTTTCCTTACCAGCCTGAACAATAACCAAACTCCTACATCATTATCCGAGGCTTTATCTAATACAAATTGGAAACAAGCTATGAATGTGGAAATGGAAGCCCTGGAGAAAAATACAACATGGGAGTTGGTAGACTTGCCTCCAGGAAAAAACCTGTGGGATGCAAATGGGTTTATACAGTAAAATACAAAGCAGATGAGTCCCTAGAGCACTACAAGGCAAGATTGGTAGCCAAAGGATATACTCAGACATATGGTGTGGACTATCAAGAGACATTTGCTCCGATTGCAAAAATGAATACTGTGAGACTTCTTTTGTCATTGGCAGCTAATTATGATTAGGATCTGCAACAATTTGATGTAAAGAATGCATTTTTACATGAGGATTTAGAAGAAGAAATCTATATGAAAGTGCCTCCAGGATTTGGCACCACTGATAAAGTGTGTAAATTGAAAGAGTCCCTGTATAGACTTAAACAATCTCGAAGGGCATGGTTTGGTCGGTTTGCCAAAGTAATGACAAATATGGGATATAGACAAAGCCAAGGAGATCACACTCTGTTTATTAAGCACTCGACTTCAGGGGGAGTTACAACTCTATTAGTGTATGTTGATGACATCATCATGACAGGAAACAATGAGAACGAGAGACAAAATTTGAAGCAGTGTTTGACCGAGGAATTTGAGATCAAGGAACTAGGGAGATTGAAATACTTCCTAGGGATTGAAGTGGCACACTCTAAACAGGGAATCTTTATTTCTCAACAGAAGTACATTACATACCTTTTTAAAGAAATATGGAAGCTAGCATGCAAACCAATGAATACTCCTATTGATCTTAATCACAAGCTTGGAGAAGCTGAAGAAGCGCTGACTATTAATAAGGAGATGTATCAAAGACTAGTAGGAAGACTCATCTATCTCTCACACACAAGGCCTGATATTGCATATGCAGCAAGTGTAATAAGTCAGTTCATGCACAACCCTAAAGATATTCATTTGCAAGCAGCTAATTGCGTTTTACAGTATCTTAAAGGGACTCTAGGATAGGACATCTTATTTAAACGACACACAGGAGTGGTTCTTGAAGCATATACTAATTCAGACTGTCACACCCCAGTACACAGCACACCGCAGTGTCTAGTACCCCCGGGATGTGATGGGTACGCATACCCCAGCCATAGTACCACATAATATTGTCACATCTCAGTACACAGCCCACCGCAGCGCCTAGTACCCCCGGGATCATTTGTCCACACTATTCACTATCAATAGTGAATAGTGTGGACAAATGATCCCGGGGGTACTAGGCGCTGCGGTGGGTTGTGTACTGAGATGTGACAATATTATGTGGTACTATGGCTGGGGTATGCGTACCCATCACATCCCGGGGGTACTAGACACTGCGGTGTGCTGTGTGGTACTATGGCTGGGGTATGCGTACCCATCACATCCCGGGGGTACTAGACACTGCGGTGTGCTGTGTACTGGGGTGTGACAAAAAAGCCTTATGTACCCCAGCCGTTATATACCACATAATATTGTCACATCCCAGTACACAGCACACAGCAGCGTCTAGTACCCCCGGGATCATTTGTCCACACTTCGGTATGAGGTACCCATCACATCCCGGGGGTACTAGACACTGCGGTGTGCTGTGTACTGGGGTGTGACACAGACTATGCTGGTTCAGTAGTTGACAGAAGATCAACTACTGGATATTGTACGTTTCTTGGTGGGAATTTGGTGACGTGGCGAAGTAAAAAGCAAAATGTAGTGGCCAGATCTAGTGCTGAAGCAGAATTTCGAGCAATGGCACAAGGGGTTTGTGGGCTATTATGGTTGCAGATAATTTTGACAGATTTGAAGATACACTGGGATGGCCCTATGAGACTCTATTGTGACAATAAATCTGCAATTAGCATTGCCCATAACCCAGTTCAACATGATCGAACCAAACATATAGAGATTGATAGACACTTTAAAGAGAAGCTTGATAGTGGGTTGATCTGTACTCCATATGTGTCTACCAATAATCAACTCGCTGATGTGCTCACTAAAGGGTTAAACCATACTGCATTTCAAGCAAATGTGTCCAAGCTGGGAATGGTAAACCTTTATTCACCAGCTTGAGGGGGAGTGTTGTGGAGAAAAAAAAAATTTGTAAATTTGTGGGATTTATTTCCTTTAAGGATTGATTTATTTCCTTTAAAGATTTATTTCCTTTAAGGATTTATTTCCTTTAAGGAAAGATGATAATTTTAGTAGTCGTTTTATTTAGCAGTTACTAAAATTGTAATTATAGTTTATGTGTGCATAACCCTGTATGTCTATATATATGGTGTCCCTCCATTAAGACATCATTAAGAATAAGAAAATCCTTCCTCTCTTCTCCTGTGGACGTAGGCCTTAGAGCCGAACCACGTTACATCTTTGTGTCTTTTATTATTTTAACAGTTATAATCATGATAAGTGATCTATTGGTAAAGTTGTAATCATTATGCTGATCTAAGCGACACTTTGAGATTAGTTCACGGCTTAATGTGGGAGTGGTTTAATCAACATATACATGGACTCACACAAATGAAAATTTATTGTTCTTTTACCTAGGTTTTTCACATCTTACTCACCTTAGCTAATCAAAATAAAATTCATAGTTGATGGAATCATATATCTCTTTCAAATGACTCTTTGTAATAATTAGTTACTGCATCTGATTTTTTTGCTCATGGTTAAATTACAAATATTTCAATGGGTACTTGTTTGGTTGTTTCCTTTTGGGGATTATTTGGTGGTTTAGTTGCTACCAAAGTTTCTCGTATATTTTTATGGTTGATTGATACTCATTTTACAATTGATTACTACACTAGTTTTCCTATCAATCAGTTGATACAAGAGGTTGGTCAGTGGTTATCACTTTCGATTGAGTTATTTTCTATTCGACCAAAGCATTGCATATACTTCATTGGACAAATGAGTGTTTTTATGGAGTATATGACGTAATTCCCTCTTATGTTTAGGACATGTCCTTGGAAATTCCTTTTGGAAAATCGTTACCTTAACAAGATATTTATTATTTGTTTCCATTGTTATATTTGTGTAGTGTATCTTAGGCAAAACATACACTTATATTTTCTTATCTATATATTTATTAAGTAAAAAAATAATTTAAAATTGGGATAAACTGTATGGAGATGTTGGTTATTTAGATTGTGTTACTTGGCTTGGTTTTAGGGGTTACACAATTGTATTATGTATGTCCTAGAGCTAGTTAGTTTGTGTTGAGTTTATTCTTTCATTTTGATGGGAAACATTTCATCAAAATGGAACAAAAAGAGGAGGAAAATTATGCCTCTAAAAGGAAAACAAAAGCAAAACTACAGTGGGGATGACCAATTCCTCAACCAACTAACACAAGATCTTTGAATGACTCTGTATACTTTTCTTCTTCTTCTTCTTCTTTTCTTTGATTTTTTAAAAAAAGAAAGAAAAAAAACTAGTAAGTATTATATATATGTGTGGGTAATAGAAAAGAAGATCTGTACAAATACATACAATTCTGACAGAACCCCTAGACAAAAGCTAAATTACCTCATCCCCTAATCCAATCACCCAAGCCAAAACCTTTTGATAAATTGCTATTTGCAACCCAAAAGGAAGCTTAAAGGTGAGAAGACTCCCACACTCTAGCGGCCGACAAGAACTCATCATGAAACACCTGTTTGTTCTGTTCCTTCCATAATGACCACAAAACAACCATACATACCACCTTCCAATGGTCTCTCCAAGATGACTGAACACTGTCCTTGAAGGGGAAAATGACAATGCCATCCTCCACAACCTTATCATTGTTCATACAGGAAAGTGGATCCGCCATCTACTCCAAACCTCACTAGCGAAAGGCATCTCCAACATATGTGTCGCACTAGCTCCGACTCCTGTCGACAAAGGTAACACCAGTATGGAGATAAGCACATATATGAGAACCTTTTTTGCAATCTATCCCTTGTGTTCATCTTCCCATGAGAAGCTACCCACCCCAAAAATTTAACCTTTGATGGCACTTGAGCTTTCCAAATAAAGCTATGATTAGGGAAAGGGGGAACAAGAGACTCGTTGAGTATGGATGAGTGGAAGGATTTGGTGGTAAACAACCTAGAGGGATCCCATGGCCAAGAAATTCTATCACTATCCCCGGATAGGTGACAACCCTCTAACAATCCTACAAGTGACAAAGCATCACCCTCCTCCCTAGGGGAGATATACTTGCCCAAATGAAAATCCCAAGTCAAGGTGGTTCTCCCGGGTTCCTTACAAAATCTATGACCGGTTTATTATGGAAGGAAGAGTGGCGGTAAAGATTAGGAAAGAGTGTTTGGAAGGAATCAGTCCCACACCATAAGTCCTCCCAGAATCGGATTGAATCCCCTTTTCCAAGTTTAAGCTTAACCAAGGGAGAAAGAAAGGGATACACTCAGGAGATGAATTTCCAAGGGCTTCTAAAAGTGGCTCTGTTGGCAATCCCAACATCCCTTTGGTTGTCCCCGGGTCCATGTCTGCTACAGATGACCTTCCCCCATAATTGATCCATATACTTTTCTTCTTTTTGAAAGATAAGAAAAAGAGGGGTGCTACACAAAACCTTCCTAGGATCTTGTACTTGATTGAATCCCATTAGATGCATCATCATAATTGGACTCCTCAAAAATCTTGTTGTTCCTCTCTAACCATATCAACCTTATAAAGCATGCATTGCAGAGGACTAGACCACCCTAAATCTTGGAGACGTAGAGCTTTGACTAAGAATCTTAAATAAAACATCTCTTTTGATAGGCAAGCTATAGACCCTAAATCTCTCACTAACTCCTCCTAGACACAAATAGTGAATGCACATTCAAGAAAGAACACACCACTATGGAGAGATTACACAATATGGTTCTCTCTTTTGGATTATTTCATTGATATTATCTGAGAGTGAGCAACCATCCAAATACCTAAAATTTGGAAGGATCTTGGTTTTCCAGATGAAAGAACTTTGAGAAAAGGGTGGGGTGTTGTCAATGAGGTGCGAGAAGAAGGACTCACAAGTCGCAGGAAAAAATGCCCAAGGATTCAAGGGACCAAGACCTTCTATCCCTAAGTCTATGGTTATTCCCTATCCTTTCCAACCTGGATGACAAGCTCGTATGGACTCATAATTTGAGTGGTTAGGGAAAAAAAAAGACATTTCCTCTATTAGGTTTGCTCAACAGCTGTTGGTGGAGTTGAGAAAGGAGCTTGATGTGGATTAGCATTGCCAAATTTGATTGAGGATATTTTCAACAATTCTGGAAGACAAGGCCTCTATATTTCACTTAGTATGAGAAGGAAAACATATATGGCCACAATTTGGTCAATTTGGTTGGAAGGGGATGATATAAGTTTTAATCAAAAGAGTTATCGGGTTAGTCTCCTCTTGGGAAGTAATCAAGTTTATAACTTCTCTATGTATGGGTTGTGTTGGCCTTGTTGGGGAATAAAAATATTGGCTGGGACATATGATGAGAGGAAATGGGTGTTGTTGGTGCTAGGTCTGTACGACTCATCAACCTACTAGTAATGGAGGAGAAAACATAGCATGTCACAACTAAAGTTTGATTTGAGGTGTCAACAAAACATTTTCATCTGCTTTGTTGTAGCTTTCTTATGTCAGACTCCTTGTCCTTGGGTTGGCTTCTCCTTTCTTTCTTAAAATAATAAATTATTTGAGTTTCTTATTAAAAAAAAATGAACACTCAATCTTATTCTTTAAACTGACCAGAGAATACGTTGCCTTAATGCGCAAATGATTCAACTCATCCTTTTGCCATTTTGAATGGTGCTCGTGTTTAAATTGTAATACTCTCATAAATTGGAGGCCTAATGCTGCAATTATTTGGACAGTATAATTGTTTGTCTCGTTAGCATTTCAAAACTTTCACCAATATGAGACATTCATAGATAAAGATAAACTGCTTTGCTATAAAACCATGACCATGTAGAATTATTTTCTTTATAATGAATTTTCTATTATCTAGTAATTTCTTGAAACCTTATATTGATGGTCTCTATTGTGGGTATCATATTGGCCATTTGATTTGTTCAGACTGTACAATATTCTTATCGTAGATAATCTTTTATAGGCTGCTAAAAGACTTGTCTTTTCATAATTATATTTGTAGACAGAAAAAGTTGATCTGGAGAACACTCTTGTTGATGAGAGCCAAAGACAGTCGAAGGAACATGAATTTTCCTACAAATCTACGCAAGACAAATATAGTGGTAATATCTCAAGTTTAAATGCTGTTCAATTAGCTAAATTACTTGATAATTTAGCTCTCAGTACATAAGAATGAATTTGGTAGAGCACAGTTTTGTTGACCTTAAATGCTTGCTGATTATGAGAAGTAAACTAGGAAATTTACCTACTCTTCCTATGGGTGACAATATGACGTTTTGGATGTGGATTAGTAGTATATCTGCATTTCCCTTCTTTGTCTTTTAAATTAAGATCAAGATGTTGCCAGATCTTTTTTCCTTGTTAGGGTTGATGCTATATTTGGGATTGTGGGCTTTTAGTGTCTGTTATAGTTTAATCAGGTGTCACTTTTAGTGTTTTGAGGTAATGAAGCAAAAGATGTAAGTAAAGATTTAATAGGTATATGAACAAAGAAATTCATAGTTGGTAAACTTTATGGGAAAGTAAGGAGTGAATAATGTAATAACATATTGATTTGTTTTTTGCAACTGGAGGCACATGACACTCACACTAGAATTCTCAATTTATCTTGGCACATTAACGTTAAAAGTTTCCTAAACCCTTCTATAACAATGGAAACAGAATAAATCCTTATCTGGGTTTAGCTATATCTCCCTTTTTCTTTATTGTTTCTCTTTCTTGTGCTCGTCTCTTTCACTTGCATGGCTTTTGCAAAGATAGTATTGGATACATAATTTATGGGAATATTGTAGAGCACACAATAACTAAAACTTCCACTGGGGAAGAAGTGTTCATAGTCACCAAAACACTTCAAAATAGTTAGTGATAATAGCAGCCCCCAAATAAAAGGATAAAGAAGAAGAGACTGAACTTCTTTTCTTTTTCTTTTTTTTTGTATTATAAGTTGAAATTATACTTCTTGTTCAAGATAGTACTATATTTTCTCAGGACTCTGACGTTGAAGGTTTTCATGTAGCTGAATGTGAAAATTGAATAGAGCATTATATCATGTAGTATGCACCAAAGAAGGAAGGAGGAGCCTTTTTTATTTGGTTGTGGACAAGTGAGCTATTTCATTGAAAATAGGAAGATGTTTTATAATCTAGTGTACATCTGTTGCTCTTTTCTAGTAAGACAGCAAAGTGCAAGGGATGTCCCGGAAATTACTCTCTTTCTCCTTTAAGAGGACAGGAGGAAGCCATGTGGTAGGCATTTTCTCCCCAAAAACTATCAGTTCTCAAGGAAGGGATGTTTCCACAATGTTCCTAATGTGGTCAGATTAGGTGATAATATTCCAAGCACAAGAACTTCTCCTTTTGATGATGTCAAGGCTTTGAGAATCTATATAGATGGAAAGGCGAGTTGAGCAAAGGGCAGATCTCTTGGAAGGTCCATTTTCTTGTCTTCTAAGACTCGTACAGATGCCTCCTGCATATGCAAGAATCATCTTGCTTTCCTTTTTATCTCAACAGACTAGCATAGCAACTTATGGTGTTTTGGGAGAACCATCAGAGTTTAACTCTTGTGTATCATCCTTCTTTTGGGGAGCGCCAGGGGGCGGGGGCACTGTCCACGGTCATGACTGAAATGGTGTTGAAGTGATATCTCCCAATTCTCGATAAACATTGAGCATGAGGGTTGATTATCCTTCACACACGTAACATTCACCACTTGCTTGATAGATCTGTTTCTATTCCCTGAATTTCTCTCCCACCAAACATTCTTTCAATCTTTGGCTTATCCGTCTACTAGCTGGTCAGCATTATGCCAGATAGCTCTGGAACAGTTACATTTGAAGTACAGAAGATCCACATGTTCCCCTGCTGCCCAGCATAAGTCACATTGACTACTCTGAATGATGTTTCTTGTTTGTCTACCACCTGATGTGATCCTTGGAGACAGCTTAGATGCTTAGGACATTGAGAATTCTTCATGTGCAAGCCACTACACCTGATAGCTGCAATTGCATATTTTACTCTCCTTATGCTCCGAACAAGCATCATTCATTATTTTTCAGTTCAATTTGAGTAACATATGCTAATTATAAGGGTAAAACACACCTAAGTAAGATATTAGCTGGTTATAATGAAGTATATTTTTATGCCAATAAAAATCTACCCTTGGCAAATAAATTTTAAGTAGCTTTTTCATATCCTACCAGTGGACTTTTTGAGTGATGAGACCTTTTCAATGTCAAATCCTACATGTTGAAATTCTTATTGTTTTTCCTAAACAAGTTCAGCATTTTCATGAAAGAAGAAAGAAGGAAATAGGTTAATAGGGTGGCTGCCAGCAGGATAACTTAAGTAGATTAAAACAAAGAACGGTGATAATGAATGTTCAAAAACCATGACTATAAGAAATTAATAAGAAAGAGTCCTCTTTGAAAAATAATATGATCCAACCTACAAAAGGAAATGTAAAATAGCAAGCCCTTTCAATCTTCGCTTTACTCCTTAGTTATTCGTTTTATAGCAGGGGTTTATGCAGCTTATGATATGCACAAATTAAAGATGGGAGAGCTTAGCATATGGCTTATTTCATAGTCTATATGATTGTTTCTACATAAGACATAAGTTGCGGTGAGGTTAGGGGAAACCTTGTTGCTGCCTAGACCTTCAATTTGTTGCTATTAGCTTGTAGGCATAAATAACGTAGATATATTCATATGATTACATAACATACTGTCATAGTTTAAAAATCACTTGGGGCACATGCCTCAAGGTGCACCTCAAGAAAAGGTGTCAAACTAGCCATGAGGTTTAAGCAATAAGCTTCTTAATGTTAAGCCATACACCTAAAGGCTTAAGCCTTGAGGCAATAATGAGGCTTATGCAGTTACTCCTTACTTTTTATATGAAATATATATATTTTTAAAATATATGTAAACAAATTGGGTACAAACAAGTAATTAGCATTTGCTTAATGTTTTTGAAAGCGGGCCAAGTATATACACGTTGTAAAGATTCCTTTAATGAAAGATGCTATTCATACCCATTTTCTTGCATCCCTACATACACCTCATATTGTTGCTTAAGAAGCAAATCATCTCAATTATGCCTTGTGAATTTTAGAACTTTACATTGTATAGATATGGAGCATATTTGTATAGTTACATATTCTATTATTAATAATAATTTATGTTTTTTGAAATTTGAACAACCTACAATTTTGTATGCTAGGTAGTTCAAACTTTAGAGAAAGTCACTTTAGAATCTAGAACCAAAAGACTGGATTCCAACTTGAAAAATTTCTTGTAATCCTTCTCATTAGAAAAGGAAAAAAGCTTTGTAATCCATGTTCTCAGGAAAGGAAGAAAGGTTTGGAATGTTTATAGGATGAACATTAATTATTACCGGAGTTTGGTTTGTATGTATGTTATAAAAGAACAAAAACAGTGGTGACCTCATTTTATATCCTTTTACAATATAGAAGTGCATACCTAGTGCACTAGGCTCCTACTATTGTAGTGTTTGGGAAGGGGCAGTACATGCAATCTTTCAAAAATATGAAAAAAATCTTGAAAGCTCAACACAACTCAATTGAGCCTTATCCTTACCATTGTTTTAAAAATTGCTTGAGGCTTACGTTTTGAGGCAAAAATGCCTCGAGTCAAGGCACCCAAAAAATGCCGCGAGGCTTAAGACTCAAGGTCACATTGTGAGGCTTACGCCTCATAGTGTTGAGACATACCCCTTGAGGTGCAATGAAGCTTAACCCTCAGTTTTTCATATTAAAATTTTATTTTTTTCCAACATAAATTTATGATAATGGTTTTTGGATTAGTGTAACATACTATTTTAGTTTTTAAGAATCAACTCTACATCATTTTAGATAAACTGAGGCTTTTTTTCTCTCAAAGAGGCTAGTGTGGTCTTCGGAAAGGCCCCCCTATTGGCAATATATTTTTTGTATAACTACTAATCTATCAATCTAAATTCTTTTGACAAATTTTTCTTAGACATCTTATATTAAATAAAAATAGGTAAGAAGAAGCAAAGGCCTAATAATTTTACAATGTACTGGCTAATATTTTTTCTATTATTGAATATTTTAATAGTTAAAAACTTGAAGTTTGGAAAGCCTCATACTGCCTCGAGGCTTATGCCTTGCTTCACAAAGGCAAACTATTGTGATTATGCCTCATCTTTTTTTGAACTTTGATCCCAACTACATACGGTTGGCTACATCAGTCCACTTCGCTTATCAGGCGTTAAGTCGACATTTAAATTACAAGTAGCTATATCTTTTGTTATTATTTTTGTCCATGCTATTTTAGGTCTTCCTCTACCTTTATCATTATCAATTTATCATGGATTGTCAAAAGGTGACTTTTCCTAATAAGTGCATCCAAAGGTCTTCTTTGTATGTATCTAAATGACCTTCGTTTGTTTTCTTTTATTTATCTCTAATTGAGATTATTCTTACCATTTCTCAAAAATGCTCATTTCTAATTTTATCTTTTAATGTTTTACCACATATCCATCCTAACATTAATATTTTTGTTACATTTAGTTTGTTCACCTTTTATACATTTAATATAATTGAGATTCTTTGTTTTTCTTTCCTTTAGTTTTGCTAGTTTATATATAGCCTTTTCACCTTCTTTTGTATTTAATTTAAACTCTAATATATAAATCATCATACACTTTAATTTTAGCATTACTAATGTCTTTTTTTAGTTGCTTTCTTTGCATCCTTATAATTTTTAAGAACTTCTTATCCCTAACATGTTGCCAAGTTCTATTATGGCAGTTTGAACTTCCTCATTTGTTTACAAATAATAAGGGGTGTAATTAGGTTGGGTCGGGTCGAGTTTTGGCTCAAACACCCACCCGACCTGCTAAAGTAAGGTGGCATCGGAATGGACTTGATGCCACCCAACCTCTATTGGGTGTGGGGGCCAACCCAATTGACCAAAGGTCGGGTTGGGCCCATTAATTTTATGGGCTGAAAATTATTGGCAAGATGCATTTTTTTTTTCTTTTTAAAATCTTAATAGCCAGCCCATTTCCATACAAAAAACTATTATAATAAGGCCTTAAAATTTAGCCCAACTTTCACATTACAATAAAACATTTAATTTGTATGTTCTTAAAAATATTTTCAACATTAAAAATTTTACTTGGGTTAGGTTGGGTTATGAATAAACCTAAGACCCGACCCAATCTAATCGGGTTACCTAAATTTTGACCCGACCAACCCGACCAAAATTGTGAACTCAACTCGACGCAATATGGTTGGGGTTTGGTTGGGTCAGGTCGGGTGGTCGGGTTTGCTTACACCCCTAATAAATAATGCCATATTTTTCATTTTTGTCATACAAAAGAAATATAAAATCCCTTGGAGAACATAAGTTCAACTTATGTTCTCAAAGGCCCATTAAACTTTTAAAATGGTGCTTATAGAGCACTTCTAGAATGACATTCTTTAAGTTCCATTAAAAATGTGCTTGAAAAATGCTCACTTAAACGCTATCTAAGCCCGCTTAACCAACAAAAGAAAAAAAAAGAAAAAGTAGCACTATGTTGCACTGATGTTGTCCTATTCAATTGGAAGGTTTCCTTCAAATTATCCTACCACACCCTTTTCTTCATCTCTTCTTTTGAAAACAAAAATGAAGTCCATGTTGGGAGCTCTTCCAACTTATCTCCTTTCAATTTTTAAAGTTCCAAGGAAGGTGGTGGATCTAATATAATAGAAGATGCGAGACATTTGGTGGAAGGGCAATAGCAAGGGTTCCAAGTGTCATTTATTGGATTGGAATAAGGTCCAGTTGAGTTTAGAGCAAGGCAGGCTAGCAGTGCATAATATTCTCAAGAGGAACGAGTCTTTGGCAGAAAAATGGTTATGGAGGTTTCCTTTTATAACGAAAGTCACTTTGGGCCAAGGTAATTCTCAGCAGGCATGGGCGAAGCAACAGTAAGTGGGATGCGGGCTCGCTGCGAAATCCACATCTTGATCACCTTGGAAATTTGTTCACTCTATCCTTCACACCTATTCCTCAAAAATCAAATTTAAGCTAGGCATTGGTCATGGAATCCGCTTTTGGGAGGACGCTTGGTGTAGTACTACTAGCTTTTCTACCTGTTCCCTCTCTTAGGTTGCTTTGCAATTTCCCAAATAGGCCTATTTCCTCTTTCTATGACATTGATGCTAGTAGCTTCCCTACTTGGAACTTCTCCTTTGCTATTAACCTAACTGTTAGGAAAGAAAATGAAATCACCTCCCTCCTCTCTATTATAGAAGGCATTAGGTCATTTGAGAATGGAGTTAGAAGAGTTTGGATTCTTAACAACAATTGAACTTTCTTACTAGATCTTTCTTTAATCATTTCATTAAATGCCCATCACTCCTATGTTTCTTCCCCATTCTTTCATTTGGAAAGCTCAAGTGCTTGTTAAAGTCAGTATTAGGTTGGCTTATTGCTCTAAGAAGAGTCAAAACAACAAACATGCTTCTAGGAGATTTCCCTACATCACCCTTCCTCTTAGTGACGTTATTTGTGCTAACAGGATGAGGAGTTAGTTTCTCACTTGTTTGTCCAGTGCACTTTTGTAAGGAGGATTTGGGAGAGATGGAGAGAGGTGTTGCCTTTTCCTACCCCTCAAGTTAGTAGTGCAGAGGATCTTTTCAGCTTTTCTACACCAGGAAACTTGAATCACGGAAATTATTGGCACATTATCTCCTTGTCTATCCTTTGGTGTGTGTGGAAGGAGAGGAACCAAAGACTATTTGAAGGGAAGGAATCTGGAGCAGCGAACGTTTGGGACTCCTCTATCTTCTTGGCTTCTCTATGGACTTGAGCTAGCAGGCATTCCAAAGGCTATGGACTGAATGACTGGTTAGGGGGACTGGGGGCATCTTGTTTGAATGTGTGATTTGGTAGCACCTCTGGTGCTACTAGTTGTCTTTTGTTCTTGTGATGATATTTAAATAGAATTATTTTGAGTTTTTTTTATCAAAAAAATAAATAAAAAAATCATTATAATATGCAGTTTAAGTTTTAGCCACATGGGCATGCCTCACATCCCCCATCAAAGCCCCTAATTCCAATTTCTTGTAAAACTGCATTATTCTCAATATCAATGACACTAGATATGGTTGAAATCAGAGTAAAAAGAGAGGAAATATAAGAAGACTGATATCTAGTAATTGCAGCTTGAATCCCAAACTCTTTCTCTTTCGGCCATCTTTCCCAAGCTTGAGAGTGGTGGTGCTTGAGTGAGAACTACACTTTCTCAAGACAAGTTGAAATGTTGAGGAAGCCCATTCATTCATTCATTCATTCTCTCTCTCTCTCTCCCTCCCTCCCTCCCTCTCCGAATATGGCTATTTCATGCTGGTTCAATCGACATTCTCTACTGTGATGTCCTATTAATCCGACCAATTGGTGCCTCCAGAATCAAAATCATGTTAGATTGGAGAACATTTTTCCACATGCTGTCTGTCTATCTGTCTCTCTCTCTTAGGGCTAAATTGGTAGGAAATCCATAGTCTGCATGCATATGCCTTGAGAAAATTGATAGAATGTGGAACTCAAGATTAGAGTCACAATCACTATACTATAGTTATTTTACATAGTTGTTGCATTATGGATCTTTGAATGACCTAATACTAAGCTAAGTGCCGATGCCTCATATGTATTGGATAAGCCAAATGTAGTTGGGCTATTCTATTAGGAGTTTGGCCTTCAATCCCTATCTGTGAGGTGTTTCAATTCACTTGAACTAAGGACAACTAGTTCAATGTGAATAGTATATTTTTACTACATTTAGTAGGTTGGTCTAACTTTAGTGATCCAATCCTTTTATATTATTTTGTCATGATATTAGTTTTGCCTTTTTAACATTGTTAGCCCATCAAGTATTTGAAAAAAGATATTCAAAGTATTTCAAAATTTGTTTTGTAACTGAAAAAAACTAATTGTCTTGGCGCAAACATGTCTTTTGCAAAAATTCTCTTTCAATCAAAGTGGGCTAGACAAGACTTAGTGGACCAATGTAGGCCAAATGCCTGAATAGGAGATGATTCCTTTTAATTATTATCTTCACTTTGCCACTATGTCGTGCTGACATTTTTTGGATATTGTTGCTGACATAAACTGATTTTATAAATTAAGATGCCAAATGCTTGGAATAAAACTACTATTAAGGCATATATTGTCAATGGATTTGCTCTTCCTCTAATGCATGGCAGAAGCACCGGGTTCCATATGATAAGACACTCCAATACATTGTTGTCAGGGGCCCAGTGAGTCAAGTAAATTTACTTGCCTAGGTATGGCCAATCAATCCATAATATTTATATATAATTTCATATTGTATTGACTCATTAAGATTTTGAAATTTGTGTAGCTTATATGTGTCCTAAATTCAGTTTTTTAAACTTTGAAAGTGCACTTTTAAACTTATTTTAAAGAAAGATGATTTCAACTTCAAATTGTTAGGTTGAATACTGGTTTTTTCTCTTTTTTTTTTTTTTTCATTTTAAAAGAAACATGTTGAATCTGAAGATCAAAAAATGTTTTCAGGTTTTGATCTATGCATATTTGAGATAAGAAAAAAGAAGATGGAATATAGACCCATGTAGTTAGGATTTAGGAAAAGCCTTTATTGAGTTGAATACCTATATATATGTTAGAAAAGAAAAAAATGGCGGAATATAATGTCACATTCACCCTTTTGTCTTCCTTGTAGATGTTTTTCACTAAATACTTTTGTGCTCTTAAATTTTTTAAAATCACCAAGAGCTGTGTTACCTAATAACCCCCCTAGACCATATAGGTCAAGAGTTTTAGGTGATGTTGCCTACATCTTGAGCACTAGACTCGACTATGTTGATTTTACCTTATCCAACTATTACCAAGAGAATATGTTTTAGTTATGTACAACTCTATATTCTTGCATGCAATGATGGAGACTACTAAACTGGTTAGATAAAGCTTCAGGGGTGCTTATCACTCAAAAATTAATTCCATTCCTTAGACATCGAAAATGAAGATGTCTTGAAATGTCATTGGTGGCAGGATTATGCTTTGACATTTGGTATTCAGCCTTATGTTGAATTGCATGAGTGAGGTCTTACTTTTCTGCTGGTATGATTTTTCAGAAGGTAGTACAAGTGAATCTGAGGATGACAATGAAAGACATGATGCTGTGGAAGAAGAGACTGATGATGAGGACAATGCTTTTTTTGATACAAGGGATTTTCTATCGTCTAGTTCTTTCAAAAGTAGTGGATCTGAATTTCAAATATCATCATTTGATTCTGATGATGAAGATCCTTGTGCAATAGATACTGAGGATGCAATTGATTCACCCATTAAAGCGGTTGGAACTAACTATCCTTATGTTATTAGGCGAAAGAAATTGCCTGATCCAATTGAAAAGGAAAAAGCAGTTAGCCTTTGGTCCATGATTAAGGATAACATCGGGAAAGACCTTACGAAAGTTTGTCTGCCTGTTTACTTCAATGAGCCCCTATCATCTTTACAGAAGTGTTTTGAAGATTTGGAATACTCTTTCCTTCTCGACCGAGCATATGAATGGGGAAAAGGGGTAATTCTATGATAGCAACCTGCCAAAAATCTTTTTCCATTTCAGAAAATTCAATATTTTAATTGTGATGAATTTTCTGTTAGTATATTAATTATTAGAATTTGTGATTATTGCTCATTTCTAATCCTGGTGTCTGTGAAAATAAAGTATGATGTATGATCTACTATTAGTGGTTGAATAATTTGTCTTTGATCCGAGCCAACAGAAAATTCTACAATAATGTCAATGGATTTTGTAGTTGGAGCATTGCAGGTACATCAAAGGCTACTAAAAAAGTCCAGAATTCAGTTGAAATATTTTAAATTATAGATTAAAACTGATTTATTTTCTTCCTTCTGCTAAAAACCAACCAGGTTTCAAGTGTATGGTAGAACTGAACAGAATCTCTTTCTTAAAGTTTGAAGAATAAAAACCAAATAATTGAATGTTAAATGACTTCTACATGGTTGACAATTCTGGGTTGGTTATAAACTTTTTGGATTTCTGCTTTTTATGAATCTACAAAATGAGAAAACCCAATTGCTTGATTAATAATTTTACTAAGCTATACATGGGGTGTGATATGCATCTTCTGAAGCACAACTTTTACTTGTTAAGGATTATTCTTTCTTTTATTCTGAACCATCAACTTGTTTGTTTTAACAATCTTGAAAAGAATAGATCAGAAGTGAATATTTTATTCAAATTCCTAATGAGAAGATCAGTTTTAAGTTACTTGTGTTAAATTTCTAGTATTAGGATTTTTTAGTGGCTTAGGTACATCTGCAATTGCAAATTTCATTATGCTTGTTAAAAAACATGTATTTTCTTTAAAAAAATTGTAAAGAAAGATAAGGAACGACCAACCAAAAAGTACTCATTTATTATTGCCCAAAAATATAAAGAAGAAAACAGATCTACATGTGTCTCATAAGGTTTAATGATATAAACATACACCTAAATAAACGATTAAACCCACATTTGATGTAACCTACTAACTTTGAGAGATTCTTCTTCTTTTTCTTTAGTTTAAGAACTTGAAAAACAAGTTGAAAGAAATAGTCAAGAATAGAGATGTCCTGAATCAATTGTTATACTCATTTGCTTTTGTTTTCTTCCATAATGTCCCATGAAAGTTAAGAATGCATCTGTCAGTGCATCTGAATGGCACTTAAACTGTATCTAGAGCAGTCTCTCCACATCTCTTATGGTAAAGTGGGATCTTACTAAGGAGTTTCATTTTTATTTTTCTGTCTTTTTTGGTTTTGTTATCTTGTTTCTTCTGTAGATGCATGTCATAGGATAATTAAACAAAGTCATCTGTATTCTAGCTTTTAGTGTTGCTATGTTTGGGTTTCTATTTCCTCACTGACATGATTGTGAATGCATTAATGCTTCACCTATATTCATTTTAGCTTTTAGATAATCTTGTTTGGGAGTAGCGAATGAGATAATATGTGCTGCTGTTTATATATTGCTTATTCCAATTAATTGTTATGATATCATCACTTTGTTGTATGTTGTATGCCTATTTTTTCATTTGTTATCCTATTATATTTTTCTGGAAACTTGCAGCATTTGGTAATTGTGTTTCTTTTGGAACCTGATCAGAAGTAATTGCAGAAATTATAGCTTAGACCGCACTGACGACTTTAGGAATGCTCATGTTGAACTTTTCCTGCAAGTTCTGTTGCCATTATAATGACTATGAAGTTCTTAGTGCTCCAATGCAATAATAGCTGAATATTTATAAATGAATTGTTTTTTTTAAGAGGACTTTTTCATTATCTTGTTAGTGGGAAGAGTTTTGGGGCTACTTTGGTAAGAAACAAGAACACTAGAAAGCTGTTTAGCTCTTCAGAAGCTTTTGACCACCAACTATATCCTTGTGATGGAGGATTTCTATAAAGAGAACGAATTCTCACAAGTTTTTTGTAGGCCATATACGTAAAGCAAATAAAAGGTTTACAAAACTACACTTTCAAGTTTGAATAGCCATAAACTGTTGGTGCTGAGATTTCTTAAAGAGCAAATCAAGAAAAAATTAGTTTTATCTTGTTGGATGCTGAAGACAAAAACTAACTAGCAAAACAAGAAGTAATGCTACTTCCTATTAAGAAATTCATATATGTAAGAAAGGTTTATTATGTTGATTAGGTACAAATTCTGAGAAGACGAAGTCTACTAGTGGCTATAGCATACACCCTTAGTCTTAAGGTGTTTTAAACACACTATTTTGGCTTAACCTATTATGAAATTCAAATATGTTGCTATAGAAAAAGTAGGTTCAAATTTAAATAATTGAGACATCACTTAACAGATTTACTTCTATGTAACTATAATGTAAGTTCCAACTTACAATAACTAAGTCAACAAAAAATCGTTCATATCATTTAATTTGGATAGATAAAGGAGCTAGATACACAGGTTAGGCCAGAGTACACAAAAAGTTGAAAGCATTTAATGGGATAAATCATCTAAGGCTAAAACGGAAATTTTCACACGAGGATTAAGTTGAAATGGAACAGTTTCCACGACCCACACGTTTATTGTTGGTCATAAATAGATATTAGGTTCGTGTACATAAATAATTGCAGAATTACAAACTATTCTTGGGCCTCAACACAACTCAACAAAGCCTTTTCCCGAATCCTAACAAAATGGGATTGATTACATAAATTTATTTCCTCCACTCCACTCTATTAAAGGATCTATCTTTTGTGTACTTAATAAACAAAAGTCAATTTTTCTCTACTGGATTAGGTTATGGAAGCATCACTATGTACACCAATGCCCTTTTCATCGTGATAGAAAGATTTGCTCATTAACAGGTAACATGAAAAGAATTGCAGATTTAAATTGACCAAACTTACAAATCAAAATCCAGAAAAAACGAACTAATGATTAAGATTACCTATTAATATTATATTTGGCTCTATGTAGTTTATCTAGCAAAGTATGAGTATGGGTAGAAACTAATTTTTTCTTCTTTTCTTGTTGAACTTTCTATTTTTATTAAGCCTTGAATTTTATTATATTAGTTGGTGAAAACCTAGTGACCATTCTTTTGCTTACTATAATAAAACTTATTTGTAATATTATATCTTGAAATGGATCATTAGTTGTAAAAGCTTATTTGCTTTGCTTTGAGTTAAACTATTTGAGTTTGTGCATTGGTGTAGAGTCTGTAGACTAAAAGTTACAATCTTCAATTTCCTCAATGTGCCATGTTACCCATTTGATTCCATTTTGCAGGGTAATCGCCTTATGAGAATTCTCAATGTAGCAGCGTTTGCTGTATCTGGATATGCTTCTACTGAAGAAAGAAATTGTAAACCATTTAATCCACTTTTAGGAGAGACATATGAAGCTGACTACCCAGACAAAGGCCTTCGCTTTTTCTCAGAGAAGGTATAAGCATTTCTAGTAGTAAAGAAAGATGAAATTTCCTTATTGGCCAAGTTTGTTGAACTGATAAAATATTCTGCATATTTATTACTTGGTATTGCACCTTGCACCTTTTCTTGTTTTTCTACAAGTGTTTCACAAATTGTTGCTAATTTGTCATCGAGTAGTTAAATATAGTGATTAACATGCACTAGAAAATGTAACAAAATTAATACTATGGATTTTAGATTAACTCTTATCTGCCTTGTCACCAATGATGAGACAATCCCTAGATCCTAGATTCCTTTTTAATTTTAAAGGAGACCTTGCTAGAAGTCTGCTAGAACCATTTGATCCAGCAACCAAGTTGGATCTACAGCAGGATCATGAATCACCAATATACTGGGGAGCCTTTTAAAGATAACAAATAATTTAGCGCTAATGTCAATAGCTTTTTCTCAAAAATATTTTGTATCAAGTAAGAATTCGAAATAATTATGCAGATAGGAAAATTACATAAATAATAACATTTTTAACAATCTAATTATTTTTTCTTAGATTATAGACATAGACATTGTAGCATTTTCATTAAGACAAAGCAATTAATGTTCTCTTGATGAACTACACATTTTAATGCTCCTTTCCTAGTTTCTTAAGATGCAAGAGAACGTATAATTGACATTGGTTTAATCCAAAACAGGTTAGTCACCATCCAATGATTGTTGCATGCCATTGTAAAGGTAATGGTTGGAAATTTTGGGGTGATAGTATCCTAAAAAGCAAATTTTGGGGTCGTTCAATTCAACTCGATCCTGTTGGTGTTTTGACTCTGGAATTTGATGATGGAGAAATTTTTCAATGGAGCAAGGTATGGAAATGTCAATTAGTTGAATGAATGCGTTATACCTTTTGATGACATGCAACTAAATACTTTATTTCATCAGGTCACGACATCCATTTACAACCTTATATTAGGAAAGCTCTATTGTGACCACTATGGTACAATGCGCATACAGGGAAATCATGAATACTCGTGTAAATTGAAATTCAAAGAGCAGTCAATTATTGATCGAAATCCTCATCAGGTGTGCAGTATATTCTGATTTATTATTAATTTTCTTTACAAAAGTGAAAGTACTCTCTCTTTTTCTTTATTTTTTTATTTTTTTAATTTTTTTTAACTTTTTAATGGTGGACAACTTTATATTACCACTATGGCATCTCGATTTCTCAGTGATCCAAAACATATTTCTTTAGCTGGTTCCTATCATAATATTTGGTAGAACAAATAGAGCTTTAGTTTTCAAGAACTTAATTTCGCTCTTCCTTATCATTGTTAAATATAAGTTGGGACTAGGTTTTAAAATTTAAAAGGCAAAACAAGTGGAGTTTTCCTCTCAAAATGAGGTAGTGTAAGGGGTTATCCTCAATTGTTTTAACGAAAAGCTTGCAAATCATCATTTGGCTTGGTGGTAAAGTGCGTCTCCCACCACCTCATGCTTGAGGGTTCAAGTCTCCTTAAAAGGAATGTCCAAGTGTGTGTGCCAATGGTGGCTTAATACCCATGGGCATCATGAATTATCTATGAGCCATATATTTGGTCTTTGAGCCAACTTTCTCCGGGCCCTGCTCATATGCCCTAGTTGAGTGCTACTACGTGAGGGGTCTGGTCTCCTTTTGGGCCATGTGGCTAGCTTGACAAAAAAAAAAAAAAAAAAAGGAAAACGAAGAGCTTCTATAAAAATCATTGTAAAATCGTATGAAGCATTAAATTAAAAAGGAACTTTGGAAATAATATAAGAACTGACCTTTCGAATGACTTGCTATGTCAAGTGATAGCTTTTGAGCTACAATATATGATATCATTAGTTCAATGCATCATTTATATAATTAATCCTTTGGAATAAGTCCAACAACATAGACAAGAAGGAAAAATGAAATACTCAAGCTTAGTCATTAGCATGCAATAGGAATTAATGTTATCAAAGGATTGACTAAGATTATTTCTAGAATGAATCAATCATCAACTTTGATATTGTTCCTTGATCAAGAATCTCGATTTTTGGGAAGTATCATGATCATCAAATATGAAGGGTTTCAATTTATTCAAATGAACGATTTGAACATCCATTGATTATTCTATCCACTGATTGCAGAGTTGGATCATTTGGACCTTTTACTTCATAGATGTGGATCTCAGACCTACGGAAGGAGGATATTCCTGATACTCAAAGAAAAAAATGAATGATAAGACAGCAAAGGGTTACCCATGAATTTTTCCTCAGCCTTCGACATGGAAAGATGTTCATTCCTAAATGAGTTCAGACCCAGTGTGCCAATCTAGAAAGAGGAGACCTCTGATTTGAATGAGTTCAGACCTAGTGTGCCAATCTAGAAAGAGGAGACCTCTGATTTGAATTACTTCGATGATATCATAAACATGTGGTGTAGATAGGGTGGAGGATAGAATAAATAGGAATTATCATCTTGACTTTTGACCTGCCTGTCCTTGGTAGCTTTTTGTTAGACAATATATGACTATGTAATGATCTATATGGTAACTTTGTAACTTCCCACATTCATATGGTTCAAATGTGGAGGAGATAATAAATGAAATAATTGACTTCTTTGCAAGTGTTCTTTCTCATCTTCTCATCTCTTCATTGTGATCTTTTTATTTCCTTAGTATCCTGTTCCTAATCTTTGACTTACATACTTTCAGCTTGGTCTCAAAACCCAGAAGATCCTTTGAACACAAAAAGAATATGAAGCTTAAAGCATAAAGTTTTGATAAGTGAAAATTCTCGTTCATTCACTAACCTTTTTTTTGCAAAAAAAAAAAAGTTTATGAGAACCTTTTTTGCATATATTGCTTGACTGTAATTTATTTTTATCATTGGACTTTTTTTTGGATGATATCATTGGACTCTGTCTGTATGGTGTGTTGGAATTGCTGCTTGAAGTATTTGCTCTCTTCTTCAAGGGTCCAATATTGTACATTTTGACTTAACTATTGTTTGAGCTAGGCTTGACCTCAGTTGTTTGACGTATGATAAACAAACTATGGTCATGGATCCACTTACCTATCCAAAAATAAGTTTGAGCTTGTTCTTTCTGTGCTTGTGAAATTCTTATATTATATATTTGAAGTGAGAAACCTGCATGCTAAGGTTGTACAGCACTAAATCCGATTTGTTGATAATTTAATATGTGTCATTAAATCTTCATCATCAAAGTTGTAGATTTCAATTGTCATTTTTATGATGTAAAAAATTAGTCGATTTTACTCCTTGCTAGTAATAGGAACAACAATATTGAAATTCTTTAGTAAGATTACCTTATGCTTAGATCACAATGGTCAAACTAAATGGGTCAAATATTCTATCTATGTCAGTCCTACTACACCATGTTGTATTTAACTGATAAAAAAACCACTGACGAATTTAACAAGAGAAATCCCTAAACCTAGTGAACACGATCTAGAGATTAGAAGTGGAAAGTAGAGATTGCAATAGTCAAGTTTTATTGCTTTATGCAGTGCAACATGAAATAAGTAATTATCTGATATGAACTCCACCAACAATTGTGATGAAACCCAATAACAATGATGGATTAGAACCCCAAGATCGTTTAGACAAGATTGGTTGAGCCTTGACCCGTCACCTAACCGGATGAAAACCAAGACTACGAAGGATTGAAAACGCCACACCAAGATTCAACAATCAAGGTGATAAGTTTGGTTGTTTGAACGCCACAAGAATAACTTGATAAGTTCAAGAGTTCTTTCAAGAACAAAGAGGACACAAAACCTCACAAGATTAACTTGATCTCAAAACATAATGTGTTCTTCAAATATGAGCTACCCTCTATTTATACTTGGAACAACCCTCCAAGAATAGGAAAAGCCATAACTAAATTCAAACATAACCAGCCGCCGATTTGGACTTCTAAGGTAACCAGCCGCCTCTTTTGACTTCTAAAGGTGGTTAGCCGCTTCTTTGGACTTCTCAAGGTAGCTAGCCGCCGATTTGGACTTCTAAAGGTGGTTAGCCGCTTCTTTGGACTTCTCAAGGTAGCTAGCCGCCGATTTGGACTTCTAAAGGTGGTTAGCCGCCTCTTTTGAATTCTAGCCGCTTCTTTGGACTTCTAAATACCAACCGTCGATTTGGACTTCTAAACTTAGTCAAAAATAGCTAATTGACTAAGTTCAATGTATTTGATGACATGGACTAATTAACTTCTTCAATTGGTTTAATGACATGGACCAAGCCTTGATTATTATTTGAGCCCATGTTGGTCTTCTTAGAATCAGCCCAATTCTCTTGGATTAGCCCATTTAGTGCTTCCTTGAAACGTTTGGCTCTAAGTCTTGTAATTGGGCCACTTGGAAGTGACAATGGGTCTTGTGCTACATTCCCAAATGTATGATCAACTTGTCCAGCTCCTTGGTTTGCATCATTCTCCCCCTCTTGAGAAGGATTTGTCCTCAAATCGTCACCTACATCAAAAGGAGATAAATCAGCGACATTAAAGCTTGCACTGACACCATACTCACCTGGTAAGTCAAGCTTGTAGGCATTATCATTGATGCGTTCTAGTATTTGAAATGGTCCGTCACCCCGAGGTAGGAGTTTTGAACGTCGTTTCTCCGGAAAACGGTCCTTCCTTAAGTGCAACCAAACCCAATCTCCGGGTTCAAACACTACCTTCTTGCGTCCCTTGTTGGCTTGTTGAACATATTGTTTAGTCCTCCTTTCAATGTTCAACCGTGCCTTTTCATGAATCATCTTTACAAATTCTGCCTTCTTTTTGCCATCTAAGTTTACACGTTCACTCAAAGGTAAAGAAGTTAAATCCAAAGGTGACAATGGGTTAAAACCATAAACCATTTCAAATGGTGAAAATTTAGTTGCAGAATGAATACTTCGATTATAAGCAAATTCAACATGTGGCAAACAATCTTCCCATGTTTTCAAGTTCTTTTTAATGATAGCACGTAACAAGGAAGACAGTGTTCTATTCACTACTTCAGTTTGACCATCCGTTTGTGGATGACAAGTAGTAGAAAACAATAACTTGGTTCCCAACTTTCCCCACAAAGTCTTCCAAAAGTAACTCAAAAACCTTGCATCCCTATCAGAAACAATGGTCCTAGGCATGCCATGTAACCTAACAATTTCTTTGAAGAACAAATCAGCTATATGTGATGCATCATCAGTTTTATGACATGCAATGAAGTGTGCCATCTTGGAAAATCTATCTACCACCACAAAAACTGAATCTCTCCCCCTCTTAGTCCTAGGTAATCCCAAAACAAAATCCATAGAAATATCAGTCCAAGGTTCACTAGGTATTGGCAAAGGGGTGTACAAACCATGGGGTTTCAACTTAGACTTGGCCTGTTTACACGTGATACACTTCTCACAGATTCTTTCCACATCACGTTTCATATGAGGCCAAAAAAAATGATCATGCAAAATTCCGAATGTCTTAGCTACACCAAAATGACCCATCAAACCACCACCATGAGCTTCTCTCACAAACAATTCACGCAAAGAACACATAGGCACACACAGTTTATTTTCCCGAAACAAAAATCCATCATGCCTATAAAACTTACCAAACGCCACTTTTTCACATGCATTGAACACTTCACCAAATTCAGAATCTTGTGCATACAAATCCTTAATGTATTCAAAACCAAGCAATTTTGTATCTAAAATGGAAAGTAAAGCATACCTTCGGGACAATGCGTCAGCCACCACATTTTCCTTACCTTGCTTGTATCTGATCACATAAGGAAATGTTTCAATGAATTCCACCCACTTGGCATGGCGTCTGTTCAACTTTTGCTGTCCTTTCAAATGCTTCAAAGATTCATGATCTGTGTGAATCACGAATTCCTTTGGCCATAGATAGTGCTGCCAATTTTCCAAAGCCCTTATCAAGGCGTACATCTCCTTATCATAAGTAGGGTAATTTAGGGCTGCCCCACTCAACTTTTCACTGAAATAAGCAATTGGCCGACCTTCTTGCATCAAAACAGCTCCAATACCTATTCCTGAAGCATCACACTCAATTTCAAAAGTTTTAGCAAAGTTAGGTAAAACAAGCAAAGGTGCATTAGTTAACTTTTCTTTGATCAGATTAAATGCCTTTTCTTGTTCTTTCCCCCACTTAAACGGCACATTTTTCTTGATGACTTCAGTAAGAGGTGAGGCTAAGCTACTAAAATCACGCACAAACCGTCTATAGAAGCTAGCTAAGCCATGGAAACTCCTCACTTGGCTGATTGTTGTAGGCGTTGGCCACTCTTGGATTGCCTTAACCTTTTCCTCGTCCACCTCAATTCCTCTCTTACTAACAACAAAACCAAGAAACACAAGTTTATCTGTGCAAAAGGTGCACTTCTTGAGATTAGCAAACAACTTTTCCGTCCTTAGAATTTCCAAAACAGATTTCAAATGCAATACATGTTCTTCCAAGTTTTTGCTATAAATTAGGATATCATCAAAATACACAACGACGAATTTGCCAATAAAAGCACGCAAAACATGGTTCATTAAACGCATAAATGTGCTCGGAGCATTAGTTAAACCGAAAGGCATCACTAACCACTCATACAAACCATATTTAGTCTTAAAAGCAGTTTTCCATTCATCACCTTCCTTCATCCTAATCTGATGATATCCACTCTTAAGATCAATTTTTGTAAAGACACAAGAACCATGCAATTCATCCAGCATATCGTCTAATCTAGGAATGGGATGGCGATACTTTACCGTTATGTTGTTGATGGCTCGGCAGTCAACACACATCCTCCATGTTCCATCCTTCTTTGGAACTAACAGCACCGGAACTGCACAAGGACTCATGCTTTCACGTACATACCCCTTCTCCAATAATTCACCTACTTGCCTTTGGAGTTCCTTGGTCTCCTCGGGATTACTCCTATAAGCAGGTCGGTTTGGAATTGATGCACCTGGTATGAAATCAATTTGATGTTCAATCCCTCGGATTGGAGGTAATCCATAAGGTACTTCTTCAGGAAGGACATCTTCAAACTCCTGCAAAAGAGAAACAATAACGCTCGGCAAAGCACCGACGAGATCATTAGTACATAAAAGAGCCTCCTTGTACAAGAGTACAATAAGGGGCTGGTGTGAAAATAATGCTCTCTTGATCTCACTTTTTTTTGCAATGCAATTGAATTTTTCCTCTCTTGCTCTCACTATGGCTGAAATCCCCTCTTTTTCTTTTTCTCTCTGATCAATGTTTTTCTCTCTCTTTTTTTTCTCAATTTCGGCCTTTATTTCTTTTTCTTTCTTTTTTTCATTTGAGCTTTGCAACTTTAATTGGTCCTCCCTGACTTGTTTTGGAGCCAATGGCACAAGAATAATAGGCTGCCCTTTATAAGTGAAAGAATGCCTATTTGTGAATCCATCATGCTTAGCCCTCTTATCATACTGCCACGGTCTTCCCAACAATAAATGGCATGCATGCATAGGAACCACATCACAAAGCACCTCATCCTCATATTTACCAATGGATAATGCAACCAACACTTGCCTTGTTACCTTGATTTCGCCACAGTCATTCAGCCACTGAAGCCGATAAGGGTGAGGATGTTTCAAGGTAGTTAAGGCCAATTTCTCCACCAAATAAGTGCTGGCTACGTTTGTGCAACTCCCTCCATCGATAATGACACTGCAAACTTTGTTGTTTACAAAGCATCGAGTATGAAACAAGTTCTCCCTTTGGTTACTTTCTTCCTCCTTAACTTGCACATTGAGAACTCGCCTTGCTACCAATAAATCGCCAACCACAGCATTTTGCTCATCATCGGCATCCTCCAAAGGTGGCATGTCAGCATCATCTACTTCTTCCTCATTCTCCGACTCAAGCTCTCCTTGGGCGTTTATCACCATCACCCTTTTGTTTACACATTGGCTGGCTATATGCCCCCGCCCCTGACATTTAAAACACTTAATATCACGTGTTTTAGAATTTGAAGTTTCAGTGTTACCTGAAGTAGCAGCGGTCGTTGGTTTGGCAGTCGTAGAGGGTTCAAATTTGGGCTTATTTTGTAGCTGATCGTCCCTTTTTTGAGCTGTCCTCCATGGGCTGGTGGTAGCCATAGGTTGTCCCCTCCTAGCCAATCCCTTTCGTTTGAACTGTGCCTCCACCTTTATGGCTTGATGCACCATATCTGTCAACTCAACATAGTGCTGCATCTCGACTATATCCGCAATCTCATGATTTAAACCGTGCAAAAACCGAGCCATGGTGGCTTCCCGGTCCTCTTCTACATTAGCCCGGATCATAGCTACTTCCATCTCCTTGTAATATTCTTCCACACTCCTGGAACCTTGATTTAACCTCTGCAACTTTTGATACAATCCCCTATAATAGTGGCTGGGTACAAAACGCTTCCTCATAAGCATTTTCATCTCCTCCCAAGTGTCCACGGGTGGCTCTCTATTCCTTCTCCTATTAATCAGTAATTGATCCCACCAAACAATGGCATAATCGGTGAATTCAATTGAAGCCAACTTAACCTTCTTTATCTCCGAGTAGGTGTGACAATCAAACACCATCTCCATTTTAGTTTCCCACTCCAAATAAACTTCAGGATCACTTTTACCTTGAAAAGATGGGATTTTAATCTTTATGTTTCCTAAATCATTATCTCTCCAAGGCCTACCCATCCAAGCTTCTCGATTCCCATTCCCACTCTCAAACCTGCCACGGTTCAAATATGGCTCATCAAACTGCTCCAACTCGGCCTCTTCCTCAACATTCCGCCACGGAACACGCCCACCTTGCTGCCTGTTGCGGATGCCTTGTTGTTGTTCCCTAGGAGTTCCCGCTTCTACTCTATCCAACCTCTCATGAATAGGTTCTAATTCATTCCGCAACATACGCCTCATCTCCCCTAATAACGCTTGCATATGGAGGTTTGGAACTGCAGGTTGTCGAACTTCTTCGGTTGTATCTTCTTCTTGATTATTGGACATATTTAAAATCTGCAAAACAAGGTTAGAATCCTCACAAGCACTCCCTCACTTTTCACTCAAGAATTTGATACACTTGCACTCGTGATTTCACTCTAAACGGCTTTTACCCTCTTATGGTCTCACACACTCTTGCCTTTTTCCACTCTTTTGTGTCTCCTTTAGTTCTTAATCAAACTTCAAGAAACTAATTCAAAATAATCTAGTGGCAATTCAAAAATGAGAAACAACCAAAACTCATCAAAAGATCAAGAACATGAATAAGGTGAGAAACACGATTGAAAAGAGGAAATTTTCTTACTGGAATCACTTTTCTACTTTTTGTTTTTTTTTTTTTTTGTTTTTTTTTTTTCTACTGCAGGATCAAGAACATGAATAAGGTGAGAAACACGATTGAAAAGAGGAAATTTTCTTACTGGAATCACTTTTCTACTTTTTGTTTTTTTTTTTTTTTTTGTTTTTTTTTTTTTTTTCTACTGCAGGATCAAGAACATGAATAAGGTGAGAAACAAGATTGGAAAGAGGAAATTTTCTCACTGGAATCACTTTTCTTCCTTTTTTTTTTTTTTTTTTTTTTACTGCAGGATCAAGAATAGAAAAAAAATGAAAATAAAAGATAGTCAAACTTATCTTAGAACCAAAGCTCTGATACCAAATGATATGAACTCCACCAACAATTGTGATGAAACCCAATAACAATGATGGATTAGAACCCCAAGATCGTTTAGACAAGATTGGTTGAGCCTTGACCCGTCACCTAACCGGATGAAAACCAAGACTACGAAGGATTGAAAACGCCACACCAAGATTCAACAATCAAGGTGATAAGTTTGGTTGTTTGAACGCCACAAGAATAACTTGATAAGTTCAAGAGTTCTTTCAAGAACAAAGAGGACACAAAACCTCACAAGATTAACTTGATCTCAAAACATAATGTGTTCTTCAAATATGAGCTACCCTCTATTTATACTTGGAACAACCCTCCAAGAATAGGAAAAGCCATAACTAAATTCAAACATAACCAGCCGCCGATTTGGACTTCTAAGGTAACCAGCCGCCTCTTTTGACTTCTAAAGGTGGTTAGCCGCATCTTTGGACTTCTCAAGGTAGCTAGCCGCCGATTTGGACTTCTAAAGGTGGTTAGCCGCTTCTTTGGACTTCTCAAGGTAGCTAGCCGCCGATTTGGACTTCTAAAGGTGGTTAGCCGCCTCTTTTGAATTCTAGCCGCTTCTTTGGACTTCTAAATACCAACCGTCGATTTGGACTTCTAAACTTAGTCAAAAATAGCTAATTGACTAAGTTCAATGTATTTGATGACATGGACTAATTAACTTCTTCAATTGGTTTAATGACATGGACCAAGCCTTGATTATTATTTGAGCCCATGTTGGTCTTCTTAGAATCAGCCCAATTCTCTTGGATTAGCCCATTTAGTGCTTCCTTGAAACGTTTGGCTCTAAGTCTTGTAATTGGGCCACTTGGAAGTGACAATGGGTCTTGTGCTACATTCCCAAATGTATGATCAACTTGTCCAGCTCCTTGGTTTGCATCATTATCTGCTTTCATTAATTGCTAGGATATGTAAGAATGGGCTCATTAGACTGATGCCGAGGTTGGTCATTTAGCAATGGATCTATAAATTTTGAAAAGCTATATATAAAATGAAACAGGAGATTCTTGTTTTTCTCTTTTTTGTTTGTGGAAAATATTAGATCAGTATGAATCTTTTCTTGCTTGTTGCTTGGAAGATGCTACTATGTCTAAAAGCTGCTGAAGCTGACAGTGTTTTCAAGAAGTTGGTTTGAATCTGGAATTTGAGTAGATAAGGGTGCAATTATTACATATAAATACACTTCCACCTTTTTTGGTGATGTATTCTCATCTACACAAAGTTGAGAGGCATAGGATTACATGTAGACCGACTAATGTAATTATGTCCAGCAAGTAATTTATCTTGGTACTAATTTTAATGGTTTATTTACAATGACAAGAAGAGTGATCATGCAGGTACAAGGAATAGTTCATGATAGGAGTGGGAAAATAGCGGCTACACTCTTTGGAAAATGGGATGAGAGCATGCATTATGTGAATGGAGACTGTTCTGGAAAGGGGAAAGGATTAGAGTCACTATCAGATGCCAGATTACTCTGGAAGCGGAGCAGGCCACCTAAATATCCTACTAGATACAACTTTACTAGATTTGCAATTACATTAAATGAGCTCGCCCCTGGTTTGAAGGTGCTGATTATGACATTGTAACACTCCCATTCTGCATAATCTATCTCGTACAATTGGAACATCAATGTTGAATTTTTAATGCAGGAAAAGTTGCCCCCTACAGATTCAAGGCTCAGACCTGATCAAAGGTGTCTAGAGAACGGGGAGTATGAAATGGCAAATTCAGAAAAATTGAGGCTGGAGCAGAGACAACGACAGGTAATTAGAAATGCCGAATGCTAATTCTCTGGTTCTCTCTTTCTTATTAGTACTTTGTCAGTATCAAATACCGTTAGAACCTCTAATATAGATTTCCTCTCAGTACTATTCATCTAGCAAATGATGCATAGAAGTGACTATGAAAAGTGGGTTAATGTCGATGCAGTCACGGAAGATGCAAGAGAGAGGGTGGAAGCCCCGATGGTTTGCCAAGGACAAATTGAGCGATACCTATTGTTATATTGGTGGGTATTGGGAAGCGAGGGAGAAGGGGATCTGGGATTCTTGTCCTGACATCTTTGGTCAAGTTCCCACTGATCAAATGTTGGACTGAGAAATTAGCACCAACCTGCCTCTCATGTTGAAGCGTCGAGGGTGCATGTGCATGGAAACAAGGTAAACCTGAGATGGCTTACATATAATTTGCAGCTATTTTTAGCAACTTCGTGATGAAATATCCAGCCTTCCGTTACCCTCGCAATCTTTTGCTCGTTAATATTGACTCATGGACCATAGAAAAAAAAAAGACCAAATAATTCATTACCCTAGAGAAGAATGAGTACACAGTGGATTACTAAATAAAAAAGAAAGGTTCAGAGAGAAAAAGTAAAACTACAGAAGCTGCAGAAGTGATCTTTTTTATATGAAATGTATACATAATATGTGGATGACTGTCATTAGGACACGAGGCCTAAGGGATTTCCTGTAATTATAATATGTATAGTCATGAATTGTTGGCGAGAGTGAATGGTTCTTAGTCATCCTGTGGAAACAGATCTCTCATTGATCATTAGTAGGAGTAAAGAAGATTGCTCGGTATCATGATTCGTTATTGTCTTTTGACAAGGGTGGTCCCTAAACGAGAAATATGTCCCCCTTAAACACAATCTTCTCCTTTCATTTTGTGCTCTAACATCATCCTTTTGTATGAAGTTCCCTAGTGAAAAAGTAATCTGGTAATTGAAGATGATTGTACTAAATGATGCTCTTCACCCCCTCCCCCCTCCCTTTTGCACACAGGAAAAAAAAAAAAAGCACTGCATTTAAGAGCTAATCTTATGGATGAATCTTTTACCTACTTTTGATAGCACATTACTATTCAGTTTGCTTTTTCTGTAAAGACATTTCTTTCAGGTAGCGTGGCACAAGATGCTCAAGTTGCCCAACAACTTACAAGACCACCAGATAATATGAACTGTGACTATCTTGCAATTGCTGTATAATCCCTTAATTGGGTTGTGAAATGGCAAGATTCTTGAGCTCTGATTTCCATGTCTGATTTTGGCAGAGATGATGGGGTTTAACCCGTCTTTTCAATTCATAGGAAAAGATAGAATAACATAAGAAGGTTGGAAGCAGCGCACCACATAAAAGAAGAGTTTGGTTCTGTATCTTAGGTCTTAACTGTGTAAAAGAACGAGCTACTATTAACGACTTTATTTATGTCATTTTATTTATTTATTTATTATACCTATCTCCATGGGCTAGAGGAAGATCCCTTCTATGGATGATGTAGTAGCACATGCACATTAGGTGGCTGTGAAATTAACCCACCATTTCCTCTCTCGGTACCAACCTACCTACCAAAATTTAAAATCACCTAAATAATCCTCGCTCTACCCGCCCATATACTCATTTTATCCATCTCAAAGGAAACCCAAACCCTCCCCATTTCTTCACCTTTTGATTCATCATTTTTCGAATTATTTTTTTACTATAAAATAACATTTTGAAGATTAATTGGGTTCAAATTACCAAAATCTTGTGGTAGATACACGTAGTTAGGGCATTTGAGGGTACTCAAATTGGCGTGGAGGAAACTTTTTGCATTTTGAATCTTGAATAATTAAGTAAAGCATAATTTTTTATATGTTATAAGTTGATTATTCGTTATAAATAGATTTTGGTGTATTTTTTTTTATTTGCCAAATATCGAAAAACAAAGGTGTAGAAATTGAGTTTTAAAATCATGTACTTTTGCCCAAATCCGACAGGCTCTGGCCGAGCAAAATGATTTTGTCTGGTGCTGGCTAGCCGAACATAATGGTTTTGTCCTATCACTATTGGTCGGACATAACTTTTTTGGGCATATCTAATTTTATTTCTACAAATTGTCAATGAAATATGTTAAGTATATGTTTTTTTTTTTTTCATACTTAGATATGTCGTGAAGAAGTAGATACAATAGAAAAATGCAAAAAAAGAATATAATTAACATATTTCATTATGTTTGACTAGCCAAGATCAAACAAAATCATTATGTTCGGCCGATCGAACAAATTTATTTTGTTCAGTTGAGACCGGCTGGATATATTGTTTTGGGTGAAAATGTACCCAATTTTTACATATTTGTTGTTCGATTATTGGCAAAAACATGCACCAAAACCTTTTTTATAACGAATAATCAACTTATAACATGTAAAAATTATATATGTTTTACTTATTAATTTAAGATTCAAATTGTAAAGGGTTTTCTCCACGCTTATTTGAGTAGAACACTCTTAAATGTCCTAATTACGCATTTCTACCACAAGATTTTAGTAGTTGGGACTCGATGAATCTTCAAAATGTTGTTTTATAATGAAAAATTGTTAAGAAAATTAAAAAAAAATGTTAAATCAAAAGGTGAAGAAAGGAGAGGAATGGGAAGGGGAGGGTTTCTTTTGAGAGGGGTAAAATGGGTATATCGGTGGGTAGAGAGAGAGGATTTAGGTGATTTTAAATTTTGGTATACAGGTGGGTAGAGAGAAAGAGAGAGGAAATAGGGGGTTAATTTAGCAGCCATCTGCATATTATAAGGTATGAGAAGGCTTAGATAAAGTGGGCTCAGAGGCCTAGTAAGGGGCACAAGACCTCACTGTAGAGCACAAAGGCCCGGATCAAGAACTTCTATTTCTAACCACTGATTAGGCTCAATTTACCCACCTTAATTACGATTTAATTTTTTTTTATAATTATTTTAAGTGAAATGTCAAAAGTGTCCACACCATCTAATAAAATCTCATGAAATGTCAAAAGTACCCACACCATCTAATGAAATCTCATATAAAATAAAGTTCCTTTCATTCTCAAAACTTGGTAGCCTCTTGTAAATTTAAATTTTAAAAAGTTCACCAATGCATTCCATTATGGATTTTTTTTTTCTTCTTTTTTTCTCATTCTCCATGGGTTTTTATCGAACAAGGCCGTGATAAATGGTTTTAAGTCAAGCTGAGAGCAAATGAATTGGTTCGGTAGCCAAACTATATAAATCTCCAAACAATTTCATCTTCTTTTCTCTGTTTCTTCGTTGCACAAATCACAAACATATTTAGCTAAAAAGTATAATAAACCACCGATACATTCTTTTTATATTTTCTTTGATTTGAAAAGTTGAATCCAATTTTACAAATACGTAGAAAATAAAAATAAAGAAGAAGAAAATTGAAAAAAAGATGAAGCTAAATGTTGAGAAGAAATTGAAGTGCATGATAAAAACATAGGCTGCAGAAAGAAAAGAAGAGACGAGCGGCGGATGGAGGGAAGATTTTAAAAAAAAAAAAAAGGTTGCAAAACTGAAGAAGAGAAAAATGAAGTTGAAGAGTAAGTATGTCATTGGTTCTGTTTTTTGCTCAAACTGAAACCGAATCGATCACTTGACCAAACTGAATCGAATTGAACCAAACAAAATCAGTTTCGTTCAGTTTGGATAAATCAATTTAGACAGTTAACCTATAATAACATTTATATAATATATAATTTTACTATCAATAACTACACTTACAATAATGTAACGAGTACATATTACAATATATTTAACGTTAATTATGATTTAAACTTTGATTGGTTTGGTTTATATTTTTAAATTTTCAGCCCGCAATTCAAATCGAATATGTTAAAAAATCAAACCAAACAAAATCGAATGCAATACAAACCATTTATATCCAAGTAAGTAGGTGAGTGGGGGGGGGGGTTGATTAGGGTTGGTGAGAGCATTAATTGAAGGGCAGGATTGGTATTAAAGGAAGTGAAGAGAGAATTTTTCATTTTTGTAAATTGAGTTTGACCTGTGGGTGCATCTAGAATCACTCCAGATCAAGCCATGGGTATTATTAATATCACCATGGATCAACTGTCTAAGAAAAGATCATGAGATCTTCAAGCTCATGGACGAGAGAGATGCTTTTAACAACCAAGTCAAGTGGTGATTAACTACTATTAGCAACTTAATTTACTTCTCCCCAATGGTATAAATTTATATAATCATCTCATAATTAAAAGAACTTACGTAGGAAATATAACATTCAAATTGGGCCTTCCTCTCCCACTTAGCTGTAAATTATTTAAATACAATTATCAAATATTTAGCAAATCTCTCGAGGAGTAGGTAGTAGACAGAGCGGATAATTACATTAAGTACTATATCAATTATTTTGAAAACTCTCAAAGTGTGAACTTAAAGATAATATTAATTGCATTATCAATAACATTCATGATGGTAAATTCTTCAGCAATTGGGCCCCTTGGTGTTGTTTTGCTCATATTAACAGTTTCTCATAAAACAATTGTTAGCACAATATTATACAATGGGCAGCAAAGAGGCATGAAGATTGACCTCACCAGTCACCACCACCCCCTTGAGAATAAAGAGAAGATTAATGAGCTGAATATATAAATCCACACACTAAAAGCTAAGATAGCTAGTCTTGGAAAAGTAGATTGGGATCATGACAACTCTAGCTAACAATTTAAGACACCTCAACAAGTCATTCGAAGTCTGGTATATATCGTGGTGTGAACTAGGCCAAAATAAGGAACTCTCTAAAAGCTTGTCCTGTAGAGGAACGAACTTCATGTGAAAAAAAAAACAAATGCCGGATATAGGAAGCTTTGATTTGGTGAGAGAAATCAGAATATTGAGAGGAAAAGTTGTTAACAAATTAAGCGGAAAGCCCATGATGGTTGGAAAACAAAGCCCATTCTCTAAAATTTTATTCACACTTTTTCCGGGGAAAGATGAAGACTCCCCAAGTTAGGAGGGTATCATGGTACCATATAGGGTCCAACTATTTTTACTCACCATTTTCTATCTCTTCAACCACTTACTCTTTTTACCCACATAAAAATTTAAAATCAATCATTCACCCACCTAAATTCTCATTCTACCCTTATCACCCCAATGCCCTTACTCCTTTCCTTCTCTTTCGTTTCTTCTCTTCTCTACCATTTCTTCAAGTTTTTCAATCATTGAAAAGGTTAGATGTAACACCTGTGCCTTTAGGTGACGTCATTTTGACCCATAGTGTACCCGCAGCGTACCCTGTATACGTATTCGTATACGTATGCGTATATATATTTTGATGCTCGAAGCACGTAAGTTCGAGTGTCTTTGCATGATTTTAGGTCATAAAGAGTGCGCATGAAGCTTCGGAACCATCGGAGACCCGTTCGACGTCAAAACATGTCGAGAACGGTGTTTTGGATCCAGTGGAGCTCGCTCCATGAAAAAAGAAATTTCTGTCACAAATTACATCAATGGTTTGATCTCCTAGATCCGTAGTCCGATTGAGTTGAAATTGTTTCACCTCATTCTTATATGATAGATATTCATTATCAACGGTGACGATCTTGATCGGAGTTACCTACTATGAGTTATAAGACTTCAAACACTGTTTCATAGATTTTTGAATTTTCTTACGTTGTTTTGATCAAATAGTTAGATCTCGCAATCCCACCGTTGATTTAGTTGAACGTTTACCAGAATGTTGGTAACTGACTCATCCAACTTTTGAACGGTTAAGATGTTAAATTTGTGGGTATTTTGCAATAAATTGACTATCTAAGTGCAAGTATTGCAATAGGAAAACTGATTTTTTGATAGTTTTTGGCAACTTTTAGTTGTGGGCCCAAGCTTGTCTATTTAAGCAACCAAAACGTAATTTTAGGCTCAGTTGCTCATTTCTCAGCCAGAAAAGAGAGAAAGGAGCTGGAGAGGAGAAAAGGAGAGGAAACCTAGGATTGGTGGATTTTGCTGAAAATCCCTAAGGTTTGGATGTTTTTCCTCATTGTTCTTCCTTCGATTTCTTTGGTTCATGCATACTAGTGTTGTTTTGATGCATGCATTGTATGAAACCCAAATTTGAAGGGGTAGGGGAAATCAAATGTTGTCCAAATGCTTTACATGTTTGATATGTGTGTTTAGAGTGTGTTGGGAACCCTCTAAAGGAAAAAACCCCAATTTCTAACAAGAAATTGGTAGGGTTTAGTACAAATGACCTAGTCTTGGTTCATTGACCTAGACTTTAACTTAAGCTTTGCATGCCATCTATGATGGACTGATCAGTATTAGGGACTGATTCATGTATTTAGCTTGAGATTTTAATGGTGAAATCATATGGTTTAGTATAAATGGTCATTGTTTGGTTCATGGCCTTAGGCTTTTCCAAAAGTCATGCATGTCAACTATGTTGTTCTAGGTGGCATTGTGAATGAAACCATGTTGTTAGATCAGTAAATTTTGTGGCTATGTATGGTGGCCTAGTGTAAAATTGACAATATGGCCTATGTATGAAAATTTCCAGATTTTGGGCTTTTGATGCTCTTGATATAAAATCTGAAAAATTATGCAATGTAGGTCTAATTGGACATGATTAGGGTTGTTTGATGATTGAATTCAGTGGGTTCTCATAATGGACACCCTAAGGTTGACTAATTTTGATCTAGGCTAAGTATTTGACATTTTTCATGTACTTTGGCAATTTTGCATGTAATTTGGGGATTTTGCCCAAATTGGGACTTTTCACCCAAAGCAAGTTAATTTATGAAATTGACTTAGGGATTGTTTAATTGGACCCAAATTGAGTAGAATCGTGGGTTTAAAATGTTAGAACTTATGTTAAATTGATATGACTTAGTTCATTTTGACCTTATGTTTTATATTGGCCTAATTGGGGGTTTTGACCAAGACTTAGTCAATTGATGAAATTGACTTGATGTATAGTCTAATTGACCCTAATTATAATTGAATTTCATGTATATTAGTGGTTGGATCATGGGATCACCCTATTACATTCAATTTAGGTCAATCTTAGTTTAATTGACTCTAAATGATCAAGTTGGGCAATATGAAAATTGGCTCAAGGGGGTAATTAATTTAGAATCTAATTGACTTTAGATTGAGTTTGAACATGGGGTTTTGACACACTTTATGACTGATTTTCAGTTGTGTGAACCATGTTATTTTCAAGTCTTGTGATTGATCTTGAACCCGTTTAGTCAATTGGAGAGTTTTGGCGATTGGATTGGCTAGACTTAGCCAATCAAGTGTGAGTGTTCTTTTACTTTTAGATTATTTATATGTGACATTGTAGTATAGAAATGTTTTAAATGCTTATGTATGATGGTATGCATGTTTTAATATTCCATAAAATTCATTTGAGCATAATTCATTGGGATGACAATTTGGGTTGAGGATCCTAGTTGGAATTTCCTCTTTTTGGAAATTCTCGTAAGTCTAGCGGCGATCCCAGTTGTGTACCTGGCAGAGGTTTTATGGCTTGTGTATGGGTAGGTTAGTTTAGGCTAACCTTACGTGCTGCACAACCCCATAAATCCTATTAGGATACGAGTATTGTGTGTGTGTTCAGGTACTGTGTGTAGCGCACCAGCCTTGAACCCACGTACTCAGGAGGTGTTAGGATTGCATGAGCATGACTACAAATGTTATGCATCATCTTATGTATGACTTGATCCATTATGTTAGCATGTATGTAATCTATTTCACCATCATGATATTTCAACTGTTTTATGATCTTACCATGTTTTATAAATGTACGTATATGCCACTTGTAAATAACATTCACTGAGCTGGCTGTAGCTCACACCTCACCATCTTCTTTCAGGATCTGATAGAAAAGGAAAAGGGAAGGCTTGACTGCGGAGCGTCCCTTGTTTTTGTTTCATGTAGGTGTTGTACATTTAGTTTTGTATTTTGATAATTATGTACATGATAACACCTAGTAATTGTATATTTAACACATAGCTGGGATGTGTTGGGTTTTGTATCATTTTGAAGACTCTGGAATTTTATATTTGTAAAAATTTGGAGAAGTAATATTTTATTTCATTATGATCATGTTAATTGGTTGTTAAGGATGTACTTTTATTTCTTTTTGGGGATTCGTATATGTATTCGAGAGCTGAGGGGACGTCGGGTGTACCAACAGAGGGTATACTCGAAGGTTCCTGTGCCGGTCATGACGTCACGTAGAGTAGGTCGTGACATTAGAATACCGTTAGAAAGACTTGTGAGCAAGAACGTCACGAAATCTTGAGAAAAAATTGGGTTATTTCGGGTTTTGGAGGCCTCAAACTCAAAGTGATTCAAGTGCAATCTTGATTACACGAAAACCAAACCACACGAAAACCCCTTGTTGTAGTATGACTTGTTCGGTCATCCTGACCGAACCATACCTATCGGTTCGGTCCTATGAAACCGAACCGAACCAATAGGTTTGGTCACGACTTCCGAACAATTCAAGTTTTTTTTTCCATGTTGTCTAATGTAAATTATCTGTTACTTTCAGAACGAAGAGCCAAGTGAGTCAATGGAGATTGTTGTGCCAATAGACATTGTTGTAGACTATACTGAACAATTTACCCATGACGATCCACTCACGACGAAGGAAGAGTTGATTTCATGGGTACAAGAAGTTGAGCAGAGGAATGGTTTGGTAATTATAAATAAGAATTTTGATGTAGGGGTGAAAGGTAGGCAACCTAGAATTACATTTGCCTGTGAAAGGTTCGGTCACTATAAATCTGTCGCCCCCAAAGTTTTTGATAACAAGAAAAAGAAGCGAAGCGACATTGGGACAAAGAAGTGTGGATGTCCGTTTCTATTGAAGGCAATGGCTCGAGATAATGAATGTGACAATGCAGGTAGCATGTGGTTCTTTGATATGAAAAGCATGAATAATGTGATATGAAAATCAGTGCTTCTTCGAAAATAATATATACCCAATAAAGATTGACTTATAAAATGAAGGACTGGTGTAAATCGAAGATACAAACATTTTTCAAAATAAATGTAAAATATATGTATGAAAACTTTTGGTTCAGTGATCAGTAGTTAACGCAACTATTGATATAGTTCAATACAGTACTTAAGATATTAAATCAAGTACAACTGTATTCTCATGAACTATATCTTAAATTCTATCTTCAGCAAGGATAATACCAAGTATGAATTGGTGTTGAGAATTTGAGTTGATACCAGATCAAATGGATTTTTAAAGATAGAATGAAAATAAGCTCAGTATGAAAATCATTTGAATATCTATAGGTATCGGTGAAAAATACTTTGAAAGTTTAGATAATAAAAAACATTTTAACACAGACTAACTTTCAAAAAGTATTGGCACAATACAAACGGATTGGCAAGTTGTTTGATCCTAAGTGCTGGTATTTATAGACTTAATAGGACATAGCCGTTAGACATTTGAAGTTCAAATAATATGAATGTTTACACATAACGACTAGAATGTTATATGAAAACGACAACTGCAATTTTCACTAACATTTTGGTTCTTTTCAAATTTCATGAAAAAGGAAAGTTTTAGAAAAACTTATTTCATGTATCAGAGAAAATCTCTAATAAGTCTGAAAAGGACTCTGTGCAAAGGGTCTCTGTTCTGAAAAGCAAACTTATAAAGTGTACTTATTCAAACAGTGACAGTTGTTGAATTAGCGTCCTGATTCCGTAATCAGTGTCCTAACGCATAATATTAACTATATTTTTTTGTTTCTTCAAGGCGCTCATTACGTATAAGCGTCCTGCTGAACACTTAAGTGAGGGCGCTACTAACTCGTAAGCGTCCTGACTTACTTTGACACTTAAACGACTTAAACCTGAGGGCACTAATACACAACGTCCTGCTATGTTTTAAAACGATTAACTGTATGAGGGCGCTACTATTCGAGTAAGCGTCATGCCTTTAAAACATAAAACAAAACATGAGGGCGCTACAGCAGTGTAAGCGTCCTACCAATTAAAAATATTTTAAATAAAGACACAAACACGCTAAAGGACAATCAGCGTCCTGAAAGTTATTAAGTTGATTCCCAAATGTGTGAACGCTTCTATCCAGAAAACGTCCTGATAAATTGTTCAACTTATAACTATCAACATCCTCAAAGAAACATTCTTTGAAGAACTTAAGAAATCTTTCAGTGAGCTGATGCTGAGTCAGCTTCCTGACAACTTCAGAAGTTGACTAATAAAGGAGGTCGCTACTTTGCAAGTAAGTGTCCTAATAAATCAGTTTAATTCAACCTTGAACGTTATCAGCGTCCTAATGAACTATCAGCGTCCTGACTTATAAGTTCAGGAGAGTGTTGCTAACTCATTAACGTCCTGAAAGACTTTTTAAAAATAGTTTTGACTCGCGATTAAATATTCGATAAATGTGAATAAAAACTTGGTAGATTTCAAATTTCACGACGCCCCTGACGTAGGCTGATGTCATGACCGGCACAGTGTACTATACACTGTACATACTCCTATACAATATATAATACACTGTCAGCCTTCACGTAGTCTCACAATAATTCCCAAAAGTTTCAGCAATTTTTTTTTCTCATATACCACAAATCAAATCCAATATAGATTTCTATAAACATTCCATTCATTCCACAAATTAAAGTCTCATCTTATAAATATCTATGATCATCTCATTTCATCATCCCAAGCATTATATAATATTACCACACAACCCATCTAGGTGATATTACATATATATAGTGTGTGATAATTATACATATCAAAATAACAAAAATATAATCTATTTCTTCCAAGCATACATACACATACCAGACGAAGGTTCACGTGATTATCACTCACGGATTTTTCCTTTTCCCTTCGACTCAATACCTGAAATATTGGAGGAAATGGGGTGAGCAAACAACAGCTCAGTGAATATAGTTCTTGAGATGACAATTATATACATTTAGAGAAATATGACATTTAAAATCATTTCAAACACTTATTCAACACATGCATCATTCAACGAATATATTATACATGTCAACATCATAAATTGCATGAGTTTTCAATAACACGATGCACAATCTCCCTCCTCCGCAAGGCAAGAGAGCGGGTCTAACCCTTGTATGACCGTTACAAGGTAACCACAACCTCTCATTACCCAATTCACAGTCATTTCAAGGATCGCAACCCTTGTTAGGATAGACCTACTGACAATGAGGACTCGCAAAACCTCATCCGGGTCTAATTCCTAACGAAATGACATCATTACAAACTCCAATTGCTAAAATCAGTTTGCATGCTCCATAAAACTCAATGCATTATATATAAATATAACGTGCATACAATCAAACATTTTATATGCGTACAATGCCATACAAGAACCAAATCAAGAAAACTATACTCACAGTGGTTACACGGGGTTTCTAAGCCAACCTCTAAAATCGAGCAACAATATTGCTTCCTCAAGATCGTTTATCCACGCCCTTAAACTCTCAATTTAAACACTGAAATTAACCATAGATTATCATGAGACGCATCATTTATCATATCGTTAGCTACTAAAAATATCAAATCATATCCAAAAATCACGATCTTAGTATCGAAAAGTCTGGAATTCAGTTCTCTACAAATCTATGATTTCAAGTACTGTTCACAGTACTATTCACTATTCACTTCACTATTCACTATTCATCCGAAAGATGTAAATTGTATTAAAATTGTCAAACGGTCTCCAAAAATCATGAAATGGAATCTAACCACATATTCGGGGTCCCTTCAGTCTAGGGAGTGTTTTTCTACCTTTCTAGCGGATTTTTTTTATTCACGTTGGGTCAAAACCCCAATTTGTCAAAACGCCGCAAAACGGCTCCCATAGCTAAAATTAGTCCGCTAGAATTGTTACATTTAGCTTAGATAGTAATTTCACGAAGAAATAAAGTGAAAAATAGTTACCGTGGGTCTCGATTCGGCGAAAATCTCGCGTCCCCCTTTTTTTTCTCTTCTTTCTCTCCATTCTCTCACTCTCTGGTTCTTCTTCTCTTTCTTTTTGTTTCTTTTTTTTTTGTTTAACGTGTGAGAGAGAAAGGTGAGAGAATGACGTGAGAGAGATAAGGATTAGAATGAGAGAGAGATTAACAATATATATTAAACAATGATCCTATGCTTTCAAAGCCTCTTAATTAAATAACTCTCATTCACCTTATTAAACTTATTAAAGCAACTTTCCCATCTATTAATCAATTTAATTCAACTCCAATTCACATATGTAATTAACCAACCCATTCAACTAATAAAACTTATATTTTTTATTTGTTCATATTCCTTAAATATGTATTTCATACACGCGTATATCATACACCCATATACTTGGCTTCTACGTATAACATACGCGTATCATACATCTCGATATACGTGTAATTTATCGTATGTATTTAACTAAAATTACGGGGTGTTACATTTCAAATTAAATATATAATAATAAATCATTTGAAATACTGTAAAACGTAAAATCAAAACATGCAGATTTGAAAAATATATGTAGATGATTTATGCATAGTTTTGAAAATCATTTTGAGCAATAAGGATTAGAGAAAGATATATCTTAAATACTTTGTGTATTTCTCATTTCTCATAACCGTTAAATCCAACTTTTCATTATGAGATCTTCAATAAGAGCTTTGCGCGGAGTTGAATGACTTGAACATTGATTGAGAGATGTAGACTTGAAGCTTGATCGAATCGTTTGACTGAAGTGATCTTGAAATCAGGATGTGATCGTTAATGTTCCTTGGTTGCGCGGAGTTGAATGACTTGAACATTGATTGAGAGATGTAGACTTGAAGCTTGATAAACGCTCGTTAGCACCGAAAAGTATTTTGTTTGTGATCATCAAAATATACTATATCACAGTATATTTAGGGACGAGCAAGTGATGAACCGTATAGGTTAACAACTTGGACCGCGAAAGAGTCACCATAGATACAATAAACCTAAACACTCCATAGCAATACGATACAATTGTCATTTTGAAGTTTATAGACAAATTGTAAATGTTAATATATTTCTCATTTTGAGTAATGTAGACAATCTATAGTTGTTACTTCAATTTAAGAGAATTGAATGTTTTAGAGTATTTTCTACATAGATTCCAGGCAATATTCATTATTGAGCAATGTTTTGCTAAAAACAAAATTCCAGCAAAGGAAAATGAGTGGTTCTGTCATGTAGTCCCGAGCCGTGTCGTTTGGTTCGGTCATGTAGGACCGAACATAAATGACATAAACGGTCACATGGACCGAACATTTGAACTTCGTTCTGTTTTACAACACCGAACCATGTATTTTGCTTGTTTCATTCATGCAAACACTAAGTTTACCACAAAAGCCACTTTTTATACCACAAAAATAATGAAATGACTAGTTCGGTCACACCCCACCGAACCGTACTTGTTAAGAAATGGAAGGTCAATATAAAATTAACTGTTCGGTTATTCTAACGGAATTAAGTTCAATCGGTTCGATACGGAGTTACCAAACCAAATGACACGATTCAGTCATGCAGTACCGAACCGTGTATTTGTGCTTTTAAAACTCACACCTGCTACGCTCACCACAACAATGATAGCGCGCTATCATGTCCTATAACGCGCTATCGGCTTGTTCATCATGCACTATATTGGCCTATAGCGGGCTATTGAAGTTCGATATACTGAAAATCGAGAGTTCTTGATTTTCTGAACTCATTGATAGCGTGCTATTGCCCTTTGTACAGAAAAGTAAAATTTTGGCAATAGCTTGATAGCGGGCTATCGTCAATGATAGCGCGTTATTTCCTTCTAGAAACTTTGGCAATTGGCTGAATAGTAGGCTATCATCAATGATAACGCGCTATAGGTTCCTGATTTTGGAGAAATTAATCTTTTGACACTCAAGAACCATTTCATTGAATCAAAACACTTTGATATAAGATTAAACACTTTTAAATCATTCAGAACTCATTGAAAATGCGCTTCTTAACGAAAAACATGAAAAAAAGGAGATCTACCCTGTTGGACTCAGTCAACAATTGTTGACTGGTCCACGAAGGGTAGATTCCAAAATTATTATTGGTACATAGCAAATTTTAAAATAAAAACTTAATCAATGGTAATTTAAAAAAAAACCTGTCGAGTAGTCATTACAAAACAGTGCATTCCATAGTAGCCATTACATAAACAAATATATTACACATCATTCCAAGTTTAACAATATGGTTTGCTCAAAGAACTCTCCAAAAAAACCCTCCTAGAAATTACTGGTTTCCTCTGCGCTTGCGGTGATGTCCTCTGTACTGAAGACCCTGACTCGTCACTCCTACCCGAGGGAGTCTCAGATTCAACACGTCCACTCCTTGATGACCCTACTTCTTCACTCCTACTAGTACTCTGTAAGGTAGTTCCAGAGAGGACTTAAATCATGGAGTCAATGGTGGCAGTGGCACCAGGAAGTGTCAGCTCCTGCTCTGGTCTAGATCTCCACTGTAGGGAAATATCCAAGGCACGCCTGACTTGCTGGCATAGTAAAAAAGACAATTAAACCAAACACATCAGAAAATAGGAAAATAATATAGTGAACATACAACTTAACGATGCCTTGAAAAAATAAATGCATTATAGGTTACCGTAGTTGGATTATTATCAACAGTCCTTTCTTGATGGTATTCTGAGTTCTGAATGATCGGATGAGATATAGAACAATACCACTCTAGATAATTGGGAACTGCATTCCATGGGTGTGTCACATGCTGACCGCGTGTTCTAACCGACAACACGTGACTATCCCATTGCGCCCATGTCTGATCATACAAAGTGTACGTCAGTTGATATTGTTTCGCTCTTCCACCCCTAATTATTTTTACCCCTATTTTTAGTGCTTTTAGGCTAGAAAATAAAATAAAATAAACGAATAAAAAATTAAAAAAAAAATCTCTTTACATCACATTTTAGATTTTTAGGTCATTTTTAGGCATTTTAGGAGTGCATATTTAGGAAAATATATTTTGTCACATTTTCATTAGGCATTAGTTTGTTGATTTTTATTTTTGTATTTTTTTTTAGAGTTGAAAATCATTTTAAAGATCCTGAATATTTTTTTCCAAAAAAAAGAAAAAGAAAACATTGCAATTGTTTAAAGTGATTTATTTTTATATAATATATGATGATGCTTTACTTGATCTTTTATAAAAGTATTTTTCAGGTTGATGATTAAATTAATACATCAAATAAAGAATCTTTAAGTCACATGAAATTATTCTCACTTCAGTTGCAGTGAAAAAGAAAGTTTCAAATTTCAAGATGATCAAGAAATCAAATTTAGAAAGAATGAAAAGATTCTCACCCAAGATTGTGCCATGATTATGATTTTATTTGTCTGAAAATATTTTGTGCTTAATTCGGGTTAATCTTGTAAAATATTTTGGGCGAATGAAATCGTAAATTATATGTAAAAATGTAGTTGTTTTGGAAACATATCAATTATATAAAGGGGGCACCTAAGGGACCAGAGATCCATCTCTACTCTCATTTTTATTTTTATATTTTTAGGTTAAATTTATTTTTAGTTGCTCATTCAAGCCTTGGGCAAAGTGACATTACCCAAGGATTTGGAGTTTTGTTAGTTTTCTTTTTCTTTTATTTTACATTTATGAAGTTTTATTTTCAGTAATTTCTATTTTTTTTTTGTCTTTCTTTCATTTACTTCTTGTTATTTATTGCATTATTTTTGTTCATTTAATTGTTTTATTTTCATTTAAAGTTTATTTTAGGACGTTAGAAATCAAACAATTATTTTTCTTTGACTTATTCAGTATAAAATATTTTTTTTAATTTATTTTCTAAAAATTCTGGAGTGATTAGCCCAATCCTTGTGGATCGACATTGTTAAGTGCTACAACTCACCTTGTGCGCTTGCAAGTATTTATTTTTATTGATCTATTCAAAAGATCACATAAAAAAAATCAGGATCTTTAAAATGATTTTCAACTCTAAAAAAAATACAAAACTAAAAATCAACAAACTAATGCATAATGAAAATGTGAAAATATATTTTCCTAAATATGCACTCCTAAAATGCCTAAAAATGACCTAAAAATCTAAAATGTGATGTAAAGGGATTTTGATTATTTTTTTCTATTTTTTATTTTCTAGCGTAAAAGCATTAAAAATATGCAAAATTGTGACTTCATCATTGAGGTGTGGACAAACTAATGTAAAATGCTCATAACACCAAGCCTGAATGATTGAAAAAACACTTAGTATAATGACCATTTTGCTAGAAGTAGTATAAACCAAGTGAAAAGATAAGGAATAGTATACCTCGAGCAAGGTGAAATACCCTGCAATTTCAAAAACTTCATGCCAAGTGGTGAATCCAAGTTGTCGATATAACAAAGCTAAACAAGTAGCCCCCCATGAGTATGAACTAACTGCGTTCTGGTCCATCAACAAATGTAAATATGTGACAGAGACCCGTGTGCCAGACTTGTCCACAAACAACGTGCATCCCAACAAATGTAGCAAGTAAGCCCTCGCTGTGCACTCAACTAATGGGTAAGGGATGTTGTCTCCCAAAGCTTTGCCAAATCTTCCTTTAAGCCAACTCAGTCGCACGAACTGCCCTTTTGTTGTTTTGATATCTTCATAGGCTTGGGCGTACGAGACTCCCAACGCTTGCATGAGTAGCGAGATTACATCATCATTGTCCACTGGAAGTGACAAGACTGTTTTTCTCATGATTGGGATCTTCAGAAACATATCAACATCATCTAATGTGATAGTCATTTCACCAAACGGAAGGTAAAATGTATTCGTCTCCGGTTGCCACCACTCCACAAACGCATATATCAGAATTTTGTTGGTGAAAAGGTAGGTGCAGTCGATGAGTGGTTTCAAACCGAATGACTCAATAATCTCATCCAATCTTTGCTTCTCTGGATGACAACTTAAGTCTCACTCATGCAATTTGGTGTCGTGGTTTAAACACCGAAGTAACGCCCGTTCCTTCAACAAAAAAAATAACAAAGATTAAATAAAATTAGTATTATCAATACACACCTTATCAATAATATATGAACTATTCAATTAAAATAAACAATTACTTACTTCATTTTTTCATATAAATGTGACAATGTGTTTCTTAAAACTAGTAAGGATTGAGGTATCAGTAAGACCACTAGGATAGGGCTTAATAACATCCTCCATCGGAACATCCTCTTTGGTAGATTTATCTACCTCTTCTTCTTGTTGTTGTACATCAACTTCCTCTACATCCTCTCGGGTGCTAGGCAAATTGGATTCAACAGCTTGTCGTCTCCTAGCCGATGCCGTAGGTCAGGTCCTAGAAGTACTTAGTTAACTTGATGATGAAGTGTCACCTCTTACTCTTGCCATTTCTACATGTAAAACATGATTAAAAAAACAAAAATAAATAAATACAATTATTTAAACTTAAAAAAATAATTGTACGGTCTTCACGACCGAACCAAATGTTTCGGTTTGGTCGTTTTCACCGAACCACCGCGGTCGGTTTGATATTGTAGGTCTGAATCGATCGCGGTGAACGCTAAATATGACACATACCATTTCCTACTTTTTCACACACAAAAACACTCATACTGTGACGCCCCGAAAATTATTTCACCTAGCCCATAACCCAATTGCATTTTTGCCCAAACTCTATGTGTTTTCTTGATATGTTTGGTGTTTGTTTGATGATTGTTTAATGTTTGTATAGTTGATGCTTGATAATGTATATAAATATATGTATCATAAATTGTATATGAGTCATGTTAAATTAAAGTATAATGCATATGTTATGATTTATGCATGGGCTCATTAAACCATGAATTGATATGGGTTAGGATTGATTGAATAAAAGGATAAATGAAATTAAAAATACATTTAAAATACATGTGGTTGGTATGGGTAGTATGAGACCAACACATGTGAAGGTTGGTGCATGAAAGTGGACAAGTGTCCAATACCCACTTCTCTTCTTCAAGGAAGTGCTAGAATGAGTGGAGGGAATCAAGGAGAGAATCAAGGAGAGAATTAAGGAGAGAATCAAGGAGGGAATCAAGGAAGTACTAGAAAGAGGTGAGTGGAGAGAAAGAAAAGAAGAGATAGGAAAGAAGAAGAGAAGGAAGGAGAGAGTTGCAGGAGGAAGATCCCTGCAACATTTCCATCAAAGAGCTGGATCTTTGGAATATACGGTCCGATTGAGCTAAAATTTTATCAGCACGTTCGTAGCTTATGGTTCTTCATTCTGGTCAGTGGAGATCTTGATCAGAGGTTTCGTCTAAGAGATCTAACCTCTCAAACAAAGCTAGTCGGAAAGTCTGGATTTCTCGCACCGTTTCGTTCAAACTTATAGATCTCCTGAATCTACCGTTAGATGGTTATCAAATTTGGGTATGTAGTGTAAAGCGGATATTTCTACATTCTGAACGGTGGAGATCTTAATTAGAGGCTGTTTCTGAGAGATATAACCTCTCAAACGAAGCTGGTCGGAATTTCTGGGTTTCTCGTGCCATTTCGGTTAAACTTACAGATCTCCTCAATCTACCGTTGGATGGATATCAAATTTGGGTATGTCTTTTATAACAGATATTTCTGTATTCTGAACGGTAGAGATGTTTATACGTATAGTATTTTGTGTGATATAGCCATCTGAGTTTGGGTATTTGCAGCAGGAAAGGAGAAACTGTCTGATTAGATATTTGTTCATCAAAGATACATATCTTTTCGGTCCACCGTTGGATTGGGCTGATATTTGGACAGAAGGTTTGTTTCTTCACATACTTCAATATGTACGGTGGATTTTGTGATTACATATTTCTATTGGTAGATTAATACATCTGAACAGAATATTAAATGAAGAATTGGTAAGGTGCTTGTATTGGACCTAAATTTAGAATATGATCTTAGACATTTCCAAATAGCTTGCATGTCAACTATGTTGACCTAGTTGCCATTGTTGATGAACCCATGATGCAAAATTAGTAATATACATGGCTGAACATGGTGACCTAGTGTAAATCGACAATATGGCCTAAGTATGGAAATTTTCATATTTTAGGGCTTTTGATGCTTTTGGCCTAGAATCATTGAATTGATGCAACTTATGTTTAATTAAGCATGATTAGAGTTGATTATGCTACTGATTTGGTGGTTGTGACCATATCATGGGTTAGGCCTACTTGTGATCAAGTGACCAAATTTGGGCATGTTTATGCCTAAGGAATTGAAAATCAGTATTTTTGATTAATAGAATGGTTTATGTATGAGAACTATGCATTAGAGGCCTAAGTCATGTGATTTGAGTTGAATGATGGGATTAGATGGGATTTAGGCCTATTGTTTATATGTGGGCTGATTTAGGGTTGATGTGTAATGTCTATGTGATTGAGCATAGAAATTGATGTATGTTTCAGGATCTTGATTGGGTTGATTCGGTTTGGTGGTCGTGTGTGGTTAAATACTCTCGCGAGGCTTGGTTGTGAGTAGACTTCATTTATGATTATATCTTTTATGTCATCATATCACTTATATATATTGTATCTTGAAAGCATGAATGTGTTCTAATGTTTTGAATGATGCATTGATTTGAGAAAACCTTATGACTTTGGTTGGACCCATCTATCTGGCTAATAGGGGGACTTAACCTTGTCATAAGAGGGTTTTAGGAAAGGAAATGATTGGGATCAACGGCACGGTGAAATAGACGTGTACTAGTAACCCAAATAAAAATGATTGGGATCAACGGCACGGTGAAATAGACGTGTACTAGTAACCCAAATAAACATGATTGGGATCAACGGCACGGTGAAATAGACGTGTACTAGTAACCCAAGGCATGTGGAATGTGGATCCAAATTGATAAACTTTTACTTGCATCGAACTTATTATAAATGCTTGATATCTATATGTTATGAGCTTTTAATCATGCTACACATTGACATGCATACATGGTTTTTATTGATGAGTATTGATAGCATATTTGAATTCTATTCACTGGGCATCGTTGGCTCACCCTCATTTTCCTCTTTCAGGTCCTTCTGTCCCGAATAAGGGCAAAGGAGTAGTCATATCTTGAGGGCCTTGCCTGCGGGAGAATCCAAGGCCTCGATGTGAGTTGAGAGGCATTTTGATTGAATTGTGTTTAAATTATGAAGTACTATATTTTGGATTATGTAATTATAACACTTACCACATTGTAGTATGGGTGAGTTGGGACTTGTTAGATAGACTATGTGGGCATATGACGGTTTTATTTGTACCCACAATTTTGGACTTTATGAGTATGTCAATTTTAATGGACTGTAGGGATTATGATTATTATTTATGGTTCATTTTTTATGGATTATCTCTTGTCTTGGATGATTAATACGGTGGGTAGTTTTGTTTAATACCTTTTGATATCATATTGTTGTTTGGGATAAGGCTTGTAGGGTCTCAACCACCTCACGGGAGTTGAGGAGTGGTCGGAGATGCCTACGCCGGGCGTCCCGCCCCGGCATTCCGCATGCCATTCCCTGCGGGTTGGTGGTCCGGGGCGCGGGGTCGCCACACATACATACCATTTCAGAAGATGTAAATGCTAAATAAGATTAAAGAAACAACAAATTTCTTACCGATTTAGAGATTTTCCTCTCGAAACGTTCGAATCGCAATGTTCATATCTTCACCCAAAAATGATTTGAAATATGCCAAAACTACCGGTTTTTTTGCCGAGGATTATAAAATAGCAATGAAGGAAGTGATTTTGAAGGTTTTGAGTGTAATGACGTAGGGTTTTGAGGGTTGAAGATAAAAGAAAAAGTGGAGAGTGTTGTTTGAATGTGGTAAGGCGGTTGGAGGGAGCTGTTAAGTTGAAAATATGAGAAGGGTATTTTGGAGATATTTTGGGGACTTTGATGCGGTGAAGATAGTATGTTATTATTTTTTGTGGTATGAATAGAGTGTGGTAGAGAGAGTTGTCTTTCGTAGTTCAATTAGTTGTACTCAAATTTTATTGATATGCTTATTAGTAATATATGGTTGAAATATATAAAAATAAACACATTTAAATATTTATTACGATTATTCTTGTAAGCTTAATATTATTTATTACAACTTGCACTTTATTTTTAATTTCCTAAAGAAAGGTTAAAAACCCGCACTAATAGAGCCCAATTCACCCTCCATTTGAATTGTAAATTGATCTATTTACAATAAAATTGATCAGCTCAATCGCAGATTTTTGTGGAATGAGACGTCGGAGAACAAGAAAATCCATCTTATTGGTTGTGACCAAATATACATGTCAACCAAAAAATAGAGGTGGCTTTGGGTTGAAAAGCATGAAGGAGTACAATCGTGCCTTCCTAATGAAAATTGGGTGGAATCTTCTCCATGGCATTGAAGTAGCTCTGCTAGAGATATTGAAATTCTTCCTTTACCAACTTCTCATATATCTAGAAAAAGCATCATCTATGGGATCAAAACCTTGAAACGGGGCCTGTCTTGGAGAGTGGGATCAAGAATCTCCATTTCCCTTTAGAATGAGATTTAGGTTAGTAATGAAACCCTTAATTAGGGATCTTCTCAATGGCCCTGCTCACCCTACTGATGGGAATATGCATGCATGTCAGTGACCTCATCACCTCTGATGAACTAGGATCTAAACAAGCTCCAAATCCAAATTCCCCAGGAGATTGAAAGTATCATCTCTGATTAATCCCGATTTCTTGGGAATCTTCGAAAGACAGACTAATTTAGAGAAGTACTAGCAATAGGCAACTCTTAGCCAAATTAGCTTACAAAATCATCAAAGTCCTAAGAGAAAACACAAAGTTAATTCTCAAAAAGTAATTGGATTTGGAAGCTGCAAAGCCCTCAGAAACGCGGGTTCTTCCTCTAGATTAGTTTCAACAACGGGTTGCTAACAAACGATCATGCGTTTTGGAAGAAATCTCACCTCAAATACTGTGGCAAGTGATGTTTTAATACCTCTTGAGTCTTTTCTTCACATTCTCCACGACTGCACCCAGCTAATAGAATCTGGAGTTATTTACTGACTCACTTCCTGCAAGATTTTTTTTAGAGGAAATAAACAATGCATTATATATATAAAAGAAAAACATAAAGATACATCAACAACAACAAACGAGCACCAGGGGTACTCCACAAAAGTAGAAAAAAAAAACAAAAGAGAAAACAAAAGAGAAAAGACTAGAACAAGGCCAACATCCACAAAAAAACCAAAAAGGACCATCAACAACAAAACAAGAAATGCACCACCTAAAACAAGAAATTCACCACCTAACTCAAACAATTCTCCCAATGCCTAGCCCAATCATTCAAGGTCCAATCCCCATTAAGATTAAAAGCCACTACCCATGAACTAGCCATGATGATGGTATCGTTCCAAAGCACATCCACGGAGTGGGCCATCCCATTGAAAATACGTTGATTGCGTTCTAGCCATATCATCCAAAACGTAGTTCAAGAAGTCGTTCTCATAACCTCCATTCCACTACTCTTCAAACCACGCACGTTTACCAGCCACAAGCAATGCTCATAGGACAAGGGAATGATAAACTTGTCACCAAGTCTAAAATGCCTTTCTGCCCAAAGTTTAGAAGAAAAAGAGCACCTGAAAAAAAATATGCTCATTAGATTCAACATCCATAAAACACAGTGGGCAACAATGAGGAAGTAAAGTAATATGGGGTAATCTTCTTTGGATCAAATCACCAATCATAAGCTTCTCATGGGCTAATAACCACCCAAACACTTTAGTTTTGGATAGAACGTGAGCTTTCCAAATTGAATGGGTAAGGGGAAAAAGGGCAAAAGAGAGATGGTTAGACAAATGGAGGAACAAAGATTTAAAGGTAAATGAGCACGAGGAGTGAATGGACCAGACATATCTATCATGATCTGAAGAGAAAATGACATGGTTCAACAAAGCCAACATAGAAGACATTTTAGCCTGTTGACCCACCGTGAGATAAGAGGGAAGGAAGAGGTTCCATTGGGTAGGCTCAGATGAACTGTGAACAAGGGTGAAGTGGGCAATGGGGAAATTGGGGAAGGGTGGGAGATGGTAAAACCTAGGAAAGAGGTCAGAGAGAGAAAAATAGCCAAGCCATCTGTCATACTCCGATTTTCAAAACTTAAATTTAAAGTAATAAGAATAAATATTTGCTCTTATTAAGAAAATAGCAAAAAGAAAATTGAGGCGTGAATTGTATCCATCTACCTTAACCCCAAAATCTTTACACAGGTAAAAAATAAATTTAATAATATCATTTATATTCCAAATAAGGTTAAAAGTTAAGATAGAAGAATATTCTTTCAATTTCTATGCCACGGACTATAGATTCTCATTGCACAAATTGAATATTGAGCCCTGAGGGTACTTGCCCTTGTCCATCCATTATGGACACAACATTTTAAATATATTCATTAAGTAGAATTAACATGTTCAAGTCCAAGGCATAAATATATAAAATAACCCATGAAATCTTCAACGACCACTATAATGTTCCAAAAGCATTGATTTCTAATACAACCCATTTAATTGATATAATCAATTATTAAATAATTACTCAGTCCTACTACCATAACGCTACTCAAGCCACTGAACCAATTGGCTCAGTGGTTACTCGGATTGCGAAATCATGTAATACCCCAAAACGATTTATTAATGACCAATGATTTGTCACGTGTGAAAATTTATATTTTTCTCTCCTTTCCTTTCTAACAATATCCTCTAATCTTTTTATTAGAAATAACCAAAAATTACTCCTTAATCAACTCTAAATTTCCATTCATGCAAGATGAATATTGGAAACTAAATCACTACCCAAAACTCTAATATCTTTTATTGGAAATAACCAAAAAATACTCCTTAATCTACTATAAATTTTCCTTCATACGAGATGCATATTGGAAACCAAATCACTACCCAAAACCCTAATCCTATTACATTAATAGGAGGAACTTTTCCCAGCCGTCACACTCAACGCCATCTTCTTCATTCTACTCTCAACCCTAGAGCGTGAGCATACAGAGTGACGGCCGTCGGCGCATCGTTGGAGCATCACCCAGGGTGATTTCCTTTTATCACTGTAAGTTTACTTCTCCATTAATTATACAATTGATCACTCTGTTTTTGGAGTAGGAGATGGCAGCCATGAATGAACCCATCTGCAACTGATTTCTTTTCCCCCTTATTTCTCTCTTCTCTCTTCTCTTTTCCGTTCTCTTCCTCTGTTCCTCGTTTCTCTACACCAATATTCAGCAAGCACCACCTAATGCCATCAATAATATCTATACTTAAGTGCCACCTCACCACCCATATAACATCATATTATACTAGACACTAACGCTCTAAACGTGCACGCCATCACTCATCTAAACACCCACATCACACATATATATTATACATTATATATAATTGATACATCTCATCTCATATTTAACATTAGATGATATGTATTATATTATCTCATCATATATATATTATTATATTATGCTAGCTTATGTTATATATACTTGTTAAACATCCCACCACTATATATATGTATATATCTCTACACTCATAATCGTTCTTATGAATATTTATATTAACAAACGTAATATACGTGTACAGGTTGAGTAGTAGGCGTAACGAGGAATTTAAGTGATTTGGAATTTAGCAATTCAGGTGGGGAAGATTCTATGCCTTCATAATATTTTATTTTGATATATAGATATGAACATTAAATTAATTAGATTTATAGCACTATTAGATTGCTGGTGAATGTGTATGATACATGATTGTATGTATACCGTGATGTGATTGTTAGTATGATGATATGTATGTGTGCATGATTTTTGTTCTGATCAGATGTTAATTGGATGCATGCAATTCATGGGGTAACTGAAATTCATATGAAAATTATAATGCTTGATAATGAGACATCTGACTTGAGAATATTGGCATAATTGTTATAATAAAGTTCATACATGAATACTATTATATGTGGCATTGTGACATGATACCATGTGTAGTGGAGTTTGATTATGTCTTGTGAATGCAATTAATATTGTATTTATGTTGTATGTATGGTGTGACATCACTAAGGAATACGATTAAGATAAGAATCACACATATGGGGCAGTTATTCTAAGAAATATCGTCAATGAGTATTATGGAGCAGTTATTCTAAGGAATATCGCCAATGTTTATTATGGGATAGTTATTGATGATGAATATTGCCAACGAGTTTATGATTTTGGGTAGTGCCGCCTAGGGTTTGATTCCCTAAAGGTACGTGATTTGGAACGTGATGGAATTTTCAACTCAAACAATCAAATGTTGCAACGATTAATGTGTGAAACTTGTTTGTAATGTTCTTGTGTATATATCATAATAAAATGTTGTGAATGATTTAGATGACCCACTGGGCTTTCAAGCTCACCCTTATTTTTCACATGCAGGTACATGAAAGAATAGAGTCGCAAGTTCGACGTGTCTCTCAGTAGTAGGGGTGGGTTAGTGGCGTGAGTAGCGTTATGGTAGTAGGACTTAGTAATTATTTAATAATTGATTATATCAATTAAATGGGTTGTATTAGAAATCAATGATCACCAATGAGTTCTGATTTTGGTTAGTAGCTTGAGTAGCGTTATGGTAATAGGACTGAGTAATTATTTAATAATTGATTATATCAATTAAATGGGTTGTATTAGAAATCAATGTTTTTGGAACATTATAGTGGTCGTTGAAGATTTCATGGGTTATTTTATATATTTATGCCTTGGACTTGAACTTGTTAATTCTACTTGATGAATATATTTGAATGTTGTGTCCATAATGGATGGACAAGGGCAAGTACCCTCAGGGCTCAATATTCAATTTGTGTAATGAGAATCTATAGTCTGTGGCATAGAAATTGAAAGAATATTCTTCTATCTTAACTTTTAACCTTATTTGGAATATAAATGATATTATTAAATTTATTTTTTACCTGTGTAAAGATTTTTGGGTTAAGGTAGATGGATACAATTCACGCCTCGATTTTCTTTTTGCTATTTTCTTGATAAGAGCAAATATTTATTCTTATTACTTTAAATTTAAGTTTTGAAAATCGGAGTGTGACAGATAAGAAGGGGGAAAAGAAATCAGTTGCAGATGGGTTCATTCATGGCTGCCATCTCCTACGCCAAAAACAGAGTGATCGATTGTATAATTAATGGAGAAGTAAACTTACAGTGATAAAATGAAATCACCCTGGGTGATGCTCCAACGATGCGTCGGCGGCCGTCACTCTGTGTGCTCACGCTCTAGGGTTGAGAGTAGAATGAAGAAGATGGCGTTGAGTGTGACGGTTTGGAAAAGTTCCTCCTATTAATGTAATAGGATTAGGGTTTTAGGTAGTGATTTAGTTTCCAATATGCATCTTGCATGAAGGACAATTTAGAGTAGATTAAGAAGTAATTTTTGGTTATTTCCAATAAAAGATATTAGAGTTTTGGGTAGTAATTTGGTTTCCAATATTCATCTTGCATGAATGGAAATTTATAGTAGATTAAGGAGTAATTTTTAGTTATTTCCAATAAAAGATATTACAAGATTGTTTAGTTAGAGCCTGGCTCCATCGAACCAAGAAAAAAAAGGCCTTTCAATACTGTTGATAAAATATAAAACAATATTAATTGGAACCAAGAAAAATTCTCCCATTAGTTAGTAAATTAATCTAGATTTTGATAATAGTTTGGCTTTTGTATAAGAGAGTATACATATATAATCCCGCCTTTGCAATTTATTATTTAATTTTTTCCCATGAAAAAAATATAAAAGGCTCTAAAATAAGATTACTTTATTCTTTTGAAATACAAATCAATGGTGGAGATCCTCTTCTTGTTATGGGTGAAGGTCATATAGATTCATGTTAAAACTAAGAAAAGTTAAGGCAAAACTCAAAGTTTGGGATAATATATAAATTCTTTGCATGCGAGAAGAAGGAAATTGAGGACATGATTAACAGTTTAGACAGATTGGAGGAGATGGGTTCTTGGTCAACAGAATTGTGAGACTCGCGCAAGGCCTACAAAGATCAACTTGCTGAGCGTATATATAGGTCGCAACCAATCAAATCAATGCTTTGGAGTTGTTATCAAATTTTTCTGGTTAATTAAGGTGCAATACTCTCTATCCCTTCAATTAAATTAAAGAGTTGATAATAGATAAATAATGAATTCATTAAGGTTTCTAGCTACATAAGTACCCACAAATACCTATTGCATTTCCTCATACATCACTCGAAGGAAGAAAAAAGAATAAAGAAAGTAGGTAGGAAGAAGAAGAAGAAGATGATGGTCCACTCATTGTCACGTGGGCAACACAAACCACAGCCAACAAATATTGTCAAAATGGGTGGCCAAGGTGGCTGAAATGTCAATAGTGATGGCTAGCAAGAATCGCGTGGGATGCATGGGAGCCATGCATGGATCACGTGGTTGATCAACAAATTACAAAAATGCCCTCCATAACTCTATAAATAGAACCTTGTTTCAACTCAAAAATTAAATGTGAGAGATTCAGAGAGATCTAATTCTAGAGATCTAGAGAGCCTCAAAGAGAGTTTCTTTGAGAAGAAAAAGTGTGAGCCAATTTGTGAAGTGTTATTCACAAAGTGAAGATACATAGTGAGTGTATATTTGTGAGAGATCCACCTAAGGGTGAAGTGTGTAATCCCATTATATTATAGTGGAAGTCTTTAAGCGGCCTAAGGGTCCTGTGGTTTTTACCTCATCTTTAGAGGGTTTTCCACGCTAAAATCTTTGGTGTCATTTTGTTGTATTTTAGTTTGGAAAATTATCCTGGGATTGTAGAATTTATTTCTTTACAACCATCGGTTTTTCCCAACAAAGTGGTATCAGAGCTTGGGTCGTTTTTAGCGAAGGTATTGTTCATACGTACAGTACTATTCACGTATACGGTACTATTGTGTCAACAATCACTATTTGGAATAGTAGTACTATTCATAAAGTACTATTCACAGGGCACTATTCACATAGTACTATTCATCGCCGGTAAAGTGTCAAGCTCCGCAAAACCAGTTGATTGACGACTCAAATGGAGGAGAGCACAAGCAATATGTACACAGGAAATATGATCAAGTTGACTGCATTTAATTATGCAATTTGGAAGCCGAAGATGGAAGATCTTTTATACATTAAAGATCTGTGGAAGCCAATTATAATGCCGAAGGAGGAAGCCGTGACTACAACTTCGACAGATGACAAAACACCAAAAACAACCAGCACAGACGCTGACTGGGCCGTGCTGAACCGAAAGTGTGCTGCTCAAATCAGACAATGGATAGACAAGAGCATTTTTCAAAACTTTGCTAATGAACACAATGCTTACGTTCTTTGGCAAAAGTTGGAGACAATGTATGCGAGGACAACCGTACAGAATAAAGCTAATCTGATACGACGATTAGTCAATTTGAAGTATAAAGATGGAAGCAGCGTATCGGAACACATGAGTGAGTTCCAAGGCATTGTAGATCAACTCAACTCTATGATGATGATCGTAGATGACGAGCTACAAGCGTTGTTGTTGACGAGTTCTCTACCAAAAAGTTGGGACACTCTAGTTGTGTCAGTTAGTAACTCAGCTCCTGGCGGCAAGCTTACCATGGAAATGGTAAAAGACAGAATGTTGAACGAAGAGTCTCGACGAAAAGACAATGGTTATACTCCTGAAAGTGAAGCACTTGTCATGGAAAAACAAGGCAAGCAAGAATGGCATGGAAGGAGTAAAAGCAGAAATCCTCGTAACCAAAGTCAGCAAAGAGGACGCTCAAAGTCCAGATCGTGGCATGACAAGAAGTGTCATCACTGCGGCAAGCCCGGACACTTCATTCGAGAATGTCGAAAGTTAAAGGCGGAACGATCCAGAAATCAAGAAGCAGAAACCCGAACAAATGACACCGCAACTCTTACTGAAGAAGTCGTCATTGTTCGAGATGCTGATTATGTCAACCTTGCAAGTCAAGACTCTACATGGGTAGTTGACTCAGGCGCGTCCTACCATGTCACCTCACGACGAGATTTCTTCTCAGCCTACACGCAAGGTGATTTCGGACGAGTGAGGATGGGAAATGATGATGCATCCAAAATTATCGGCATCGGTAATATTTATTTAGAAACTAACCTTGGATACAGGTTACTCTTGAAAGATGTGAGGCATGTTCCAGATATCCGCCTAAATTTGATCTCCACCGGAATGCTTGATGACGATGGCTACAATAATAACTTTGGTGAAGGAAAATGGAAGCTCACCAAAGGAAACTTGGTAGTAGCCAGAGGCAAGAAAGATGCATCACTCTACCACACAGAAGCCAAGCTGTGTAAAGAAGAAGTAAATACCATGAGAAAAGAAGTTCCCACCGAGTTATGGCATAAGCGGCTCGGCCACATGAGTGAAAAGGGTCTCAGAATTCTTTCCAAGAAAGAGCACTTGCCAGGAATGACAGGTACATCTTTACGTACTTGTGTTGATTGTATTATGGGTAAACAACACAGAGTTGCATTTCGTAGTTCCTCACCTTCTAGAAAGGCAAATATTCTAGATTTAATACACACAGATGTCTGTACAATGAGTTGTAAGACACTAGGAGGTGCTCATTATTTTGTGACTTTTATTGATGATCACTCTAGAAAAGTGTGGGCCTTTGCTTTGAAAACTAAAGATCAAGTGCAGGAAGTTTTCAAGCAATTTCATGTAAAGGTTGAAAGAGCAACTGGCAGACGTTTGAAGTGTGTACGATCAGACAATGGCGGTGAGTATCGCGGATCATTCGAGGAGTACTGCAGAAGTTTCGGCATCAGGCTGGAAAAATCGGTACCAAAGACACCTCAACACAACGGTGTCGCAGAGAGGATGAACAGAACCATTTGTGAAAGAATCAGATGTATGCTCTCAAATGCAAAACTGCCAAACTCCTATTGGGGGGAGGCAATGAGGACAGCAGTCGATTTAATCAACCTTTCCCCATCAGTTCCACTGAACTACGACGTACCAGAAAAGGTTTGGACGGGGAAAGACGTTTCTTACAAACACTTGAAAGTATTCGGCTGCAGAGCATTTGTTCACATCCCTAGAGACGAGAGGTCCAAGCTGGATGGAAAAGCGAAGCAGTGTATCTTTGTGGGATATTCCCATGAAGAATTCGGCTACAGACTTTGGGATCTTGTCAACAAAAGGATTGTCAGAAGCAGAGACGTGGTGTTTCTTGAAGATCAGACGATCGAGGATTTTCAGAAACCTGAAAAGCCACAATCAGAAGAACTTCCAGTTAATCTGGAACCAGTCTCTTCATCAACAAATTCAGATGACAAGGAAGCTACACCAGATACTGATGATGATGTTCCACCAGCTCACAGTTCAGAACAAGAACAAGTTCCTGAACAAATTCCTGAACAAGTTCCTGAACAAGTCCAACCAGAAGCACAACTAAGGAGATCTACCAGAGAGCGACAACCAAGTCAAAGATATCCTCCTAGTGACTATGTGATGCTCACTGACGGGGGAGAACCGGAGAGCTATACCGAAGCTATCACTGACCAGCATAAGACTGAGTGGATGAAAGCCATGCAGGAAGAAATGAAATCTCTGCATGAAAACCACACATTTGACTTGGTGAAATTACCGCAGGGAAAGAAAGCCCTCAAGAACAAGTGGGTGTACAGGATCAAAAGCGAAGAAGGTAGCTCGCAACCTCGATACAAAGCAAGATTGGTTGTGAAAGGATTCGGACAAAAGAAAGGCGTTGACTTCGATGAAATCTTCTCACCGGTGGTAAAAATGTCTTCAATTCGAGTTGTTCTTGGCTTGGCAGCGAGTCTTAATCTAGAGGTTGAACAACTTGATGTAAAAACTGCATTCTTACACGGTGATCTTGACGAGGAAATCTATATGGAACAGCCCGAAGGTTTCCAAGCCAAAAGAAAAGAGAAGCTGGTATGCAGGCTAAAGAAGAGTCTGTATGGTTTGAAACAGGCACCGAGGCAGTGGAGCAAACAGAGTACAACCGAACTACAGCTGATCACTGCGTCTTCATCAAGAAATTCTCTGATGGTGATTTTATTATTCTTTTGCTTTATGTTGATGATATGTTAATTGTAGGCCAAGATATGGGCAAGATTAACACGTTGAAGAAAGAGTTGAGCAAGTCCTTTGCCATGAAAGACTTAGGACCCGCAAAACAAATCCTTGGCATGAAGATTGTTCGTGACAGGAAGAACAAGAAACTTTGGTTATCTCAAGAAAAGTATATTGAGAAAGTTTTAGAGCGGTTCAACATGAGCAAAGCTAAACCTGTTAGTTCTCCACTGGCAAGCCACTTCAAGCTTACTTCGAGCCAGTGTCCTTCAAGCGCGGAGGAGAAATCAGAGATAAGCAAGGTGCCCTATGCATCGGTAGTTGGCAGTCTAATGTACGCTATGGTATGCACCAGACCAGACATTGCTCATGCTGTTGGTGTAGTGAGCCGATTTCTATCAAATCCTGGAAAGGAACATTGGACAGCAGTCAAATGGATACTCAGGTATCTTAGAGGTACTTCTAGTCATTGTTTATGTTTTGGTAATGGTAAATCTGTATTAGAAGGATTTACAGATTCAGATATGGCTGGCGACGTGGATACGAGAAAGTCGATATCCGGGTACCTAATAACCTTTGCAGGGGGAGCTGTCTCATGGCAATCACGATTACAGAAATGTATTGCCTTAAGTACCACAGAAGCAGAGTATATTGCAATCACTGAAGGTTGTAAGGAGATCTTGTGGATGAAAAAGTTCTTACAAGAATTGCAGCAGAACCAAGAAAAATATGTTCTTTATTGCGACAGTCAAAGCGCAATCCACCTCAGCAAGAACTCAACTTTCCACTCAAGGTCCAAGCACATCGACGTGAGATATCATTGGATTCGTGATGTGCTGGAAAATAAACTGCTGCAAGTTGAGAAGATCCATACTAATGACAACGGGGCAGATATGATGACGAAGTCCCTGACCAGAGAAAAACTTGGTATTTGTAGACAGATTGCCAGTGTGGAAGAGCCCAGTTCCACATGAGGTGGAGGGGGAGATTTGATGGTCCACTCATTGTCACGTGGGCAACACAAACCACAGCCAACAAATATTGTCAAAATGGGTGGCCAAGGTGGCTGAAATGTCAATAGTGATGGCTAGCAAGAATCGCGTGGGATGCATGGGAGCCATGCATGGATCACGTGGTTGATCAACAAATTACAAAAATGCCCTCCATAACTCTATAAATAGAACCTTGTTTCAACTCAAAAATTAAATGTGAGAGATTCAGAGAGATCTAATTCTAGAGATCTAGAGAGCCTCAAAGAGAGTTTCTTTGAGAAGAAAAAGTGTGAGCCAATTTGTGAAGTGTTATTCACAAAGTGAAGATACATAGTGAGTGTATATTTGTGAGAGATCCACCTAAGGGTGAAGTGTGTAATCCCATTATATTATAGTGGAAGTCTTTAAGCGGCCTAAGGGTCCTGTGGTTTTTACCTCATCTTTAGAGGGTTTTCCACGCTAAAATCTTTGGTGTCATTTTGTTGTATTTTAGTTTGGGAAATTATCCTGGAATTGTAGAATTTATTTCTTTACAACCATCGGTTTTTTCCAACAGAAGAGATGAGGATATGAGAAAGACGGGAGGTAGGTAGAATATATAAATGGAAAATTAAGTTTGCTGTCCTTGACCGAGGGGTGGAAAGGTTAATTAGCTTTTTGTAGAATGTAGGGTGGGTGGCACGTGCCCCATTAATAACCTAAGGTAATTAGCTCACGAGTTAGCATTATTATTGTCGTGTGTTGCTCTAATTCTTCGTTAATTCTTATAATTATTGGTTAGCTGTAGTACTACTAGTTCTAATAAATTAATAACTAACCATTGTTAATTCCAGCTGGTTCCTAGGGGACGCAGTCGTTTGCCCCTCTCTACAAAACCAAACCAGTTTGAATCTTACCTTATCAACTCACATTATTTTCTTCTATTATATATCTTAATTTAACATTAAATTTCTCAGTTGAACGTATCACGTTATGATCTGTAATTGGTTGGCGTTGAGGCATTACCACCAAACAATTTGGAAGTCACGTTATAGTACTACTACTCCAATACCCCTATACATATTAGTCCTCACAGTCCGTGACTTCCTAGATATGAGGTGCATCGGGCTTAGCTAATAATTAATTAGAGCTGGTGGTTGGGTTAGCTAGCCTTATTGAAACTCTTTGTTAGGCTTACTGCTTGATATATGCCAGGTTAATTCATGATTTCTTGCCTTCTTGGCTTCTTTAGTTTGGTCTCTCCTCAATGCCTTCAACTATATATATATATATATATATATACAGCTAAAAAATCCTATAATTTTTGCACAAAAACTAAGAATTACCAAAGCCTATAAAATACTTCATCAGTAACTTATAAAAGGTCTGTTTACTATTAATTTATAGTTATTAAAGTGTGTATATATATTAAAATACGTTGGTACATTCACTGATATCATGATTTATATCTGATCAAACATGTTTTATGTATATATATATATATATATATATTCTTGAAAAACAGAAGATGAGTTTCCTCTTGATCACCCCCCAAAAAAAGTCCATGTATAGTGAGCTATGGATTCTAGGTTTTGGCTGGTGTTCTCCCTCCTCGGGTCATGTAGAAGATCCAAGCTAGCTAGCTAGTTATGGGACATATATTTTCCTAACTACATATTTCTATTTGCTAGACCAGGAGATCAAGAGTAAGATCAAGCTATTTTGATTGGCTACGTACCTCAATCATCAGGCATCTTAAATTAAGTATCCTTTGGATTGCATATTCAAAAGAGGAATCATTATATTAAATAGTCAAATCTAATTTTTGGTTCCTTGACTAGTACTCTATATATTCAATGGCCACATGGAAAATGTTGGTAGATTGATTTCCAACTAAAGACAATATTTCTTAGTTGGGAATGATCATAAGGTTGAATAGTTGCACATTATATATCATCGTGGAAAGCAATAAAGCTATTCTTTGAGTGTCAATTTCTCGCAAATCCATGATTGAAAACTATTTTAAGTCCAAAAGCTAGCCTCTTCCTTTGCCCACCTCCCATTCTTCCTAGGAATATCATTCATAATAAGTTCTCTTAAAAAGGCTTGCAGTTTAAATAGTAATACTGATCATCAACAACTACTGTTTCTTATTATATATGTTAATGGAAATTAAATGAAATCTTTGATAATTCAATATATATTTATATATAAAGAGAGAAGTTTAAATTAGAGAATAGAGATCATGATCGGGAAAAGCTGCTTTTAACAAGATCAACATAAGAAAAGAATGGGCAGATGCAGAACATTAGGAAGTGCAAAAGGCTGCCCACCACAAGAAAAACTGTTCCATATATATGCCATTAATTAATGGTGTTGCCACCTCCTCTAACTATTGGGGTTTTTTTGCCCTTTTTTTATTTTTTATTTTTTATTTTTTATGCATAGTGATGGATCATTATCATATCTAAGGAGGAAGCAAATTTAATTTGGTGGGTCTTCAAACACCACTACAGTAATTCTGTTAGAGTAATATTATATATAGTTATTTTGGTACGTTGTTATTAGATTAGTATACTTTAGTAATTATGCTTTTAGGTTATATAAGTCATTTATCTTTATTGTAATTGTTATTCTTTCTAGCAAATCTAATGAAACTAATACTCTAGCTAGTTTTTCTTTCTTCTATTCTCTTTCTTCTTTGCATTGTTATCAAATTCATCAAGGCTTTTAATTTGGAAGTAAGATGTGTTCCGTTCTTTGCCATTCATTAAGGTCTCTTACTAACTAGCAATGGGGAAAGAAGTTTCATACCTGAATATATTTTTCTTGATCATTCAACTCGCATGCTTAATTTGGACTTATTAATACTTAACAAAAGTATACCCTTTAATGTTCCTTGGCACATTAAACATATATCATTCATGATCGCGTCTATAAACTTATGTTACATCTAGCTACTTGGATAATTCATAGATAGGAACTCCATCTAGTTGGAGGCCGGTGAGTGAGCTACCTGATCGAGATGCAAAAATGGGCACTTATTCTTTAGATTGTTGGCTATTTCTTTATATATATATATATATATATATATATATATATATATATATATATATATATATATGTATGTATGTACCTATAGTTAATATTTTGGGGCTTGGGTTGCACACTGATGGGTTGGTACGCTGTGCAATTCAAGCCGTTGGATCAACAGGGAGCTAACCGTATATTTAGCAGCTCCCTTCTGATCCAAGGGGAGCATATATATATATATATATATATATATATAAACTTAAGATAACGAAAAAAATATATATAACACCCATCCAAAAAAAGGAGTTGATAGTGAGCTGAAATGTAGATAGATCAGAGTGCAACCAAGAAGAAGCAAAGAAAGTGTGCAGAAAGAATAAACAATAAGATCTCAGAAAATAATTAATAATGGTACGTACATGAGTAGAAGCAAGACAATTAGTTTGTGCTTTAATATGAGAACAAATTAATATCAGACATAGAAGAGACGATGAATTAATGGAATATTTTTCTCTAATGCCCAAGTCGTGGCAATGTCCTTTTATATAGCACTACAAAGAAACCATATAAAGGCTCGATAGAAAGACAAGGGGGCTCTTCTTGTTATCAATTGCACCATTCATGAAATGCTAGGTAAGCTGTTTGTTAGTTGTGAAGAACAATTAACTTCCAAGTTGTTACAAAACTCTCCTAGTGTAAGCTTGTGACAAGAATTAATTTAGGCCCATTAATAACTATTTTATTTTTATTTTTTGAGTGTTGACACAAGGTCAGAAGATGTTGGTACTAGGGTCAAAGAAAGTCGAGATTCTTCAGTAGAGCCAAGAAGGCTAGCACAATAGCAAAGGACATAAGGCACGAATGAGAACCATGCAAACTAACTACCATGGTCTCGCTCCTATTTTTATTAGGGAGGAAAAACTCTCACTTATTTACAAAGGAAGAGAATCAAACTTTCGACTTCAAGTAAAGTGATCCGAATACACACTGTTGAAGCTAGCTAATATTTACATTATAGACCCATTAATAACTTGCGAAATCTAAATTAAACTATGAACCTATTAATTAGAATTCATTGGTCTAAAATAAGAATAATTAAAAAAAAAAGGCGAAAAAAGAGACTAGTCATGTATGTTGAAGAAACATTATCTATAAACCAACCTTTTATTATATTTAATACTTCATAGTCTATCATATCCCTCGATCAAACCAATGAAAAACATTTAACATCACTAAATTGAACTAGTAACAAGAAATGTTGTTATATGAGTATAAGATGTCGTCTTTCACCAACATTTAGTTGATTCGGATAGCTTGACATTTGTTCTCCTTAAGTGAAGTCGTGAGTTCAAAACCCCTTTCGTATTTGAAGCTGCCATTTTTTGAGAGATTTTTGCACCTTTGTGGTCCAACCTGGGTCGAATTCAGGTGGATTAATCTTGCCGTAAAGCGGAGGAGGATATTACATGGGTACCGTTCAGCCGTGAAACCAAAAAAAAAAAAGATGTCCTATCTCATGAAATCATGGTCTTTTATAGCCATAAGAAAATATTATAAGTATATAATGTGTGTGTATGTGTGTGTGTGAGTGTACATATATTTTAAATTATAATGTTAAGTGTTTTGATATACACATGTGCTAGGGCCGACACTGACTATTTAGGGACTCGGGATAAGATACAATATATATGGGCCCTCAAAATTTGGAGGCTTGGGGCGGTAGCCCTCTGAGCCTTGCCCCAGGGCCGGGCCTCACATGTGCACTTATTAACTAATATGTATGTGCATGGAAACTATGCATGCCATTTATTAACTAAAAAGTCAAATTTTGGTAAAATATAAATTAAATTTAAAAAAACACTGATTATTATGTTACATTTTTATTTTAAAAATTAATTGTTACCCAAAATCATCTTAACTAATCATTAACATTTTGGGATAAGAAGGGTGGACACTATAATTTATATTGAAACAAGAGTCTATGTTATTAAATGAGTTTAATCATTTTAAGACTTACACAAAATATAAATGATTAGAGGGAAATATTCATATTGGTTAGTTTTAATTGGCATTATTATAACCAGCTTGCCGCGTGCGTTGTACGTGACTTTTAAAACATAAAAAATTAATTTTTTAATTATAATAAAATCTTGTTTAGATTAATAGAAAAAATAGTAGAAAAAAAGTAAGAATTTAAATTTAAAAAAGGTAAAATAGAAAAATTATATGTAGGCATAAATATAAGAGACATGGAGCGAAAGTGGGATGAAAGTTATTTAATTGCTTAAATTTATAATTTTGGCCCGCAATTAATTTAGAAAATAAAAGATAACTAGATGTTTAAAGGGATAGTTTTGAGAGTTTGACAAAAATAATAACATTATGAACTTCTTCAAGTATTTATATTATGTATAGTACAAGAGGTTTTCTTCTAGTATGGGTAGATGAGACACTTGCATTGTATGTATTAAGATCAACATCGTTTTGTTATGAACACATGATTGTATTATTATTATTATGACTCAGAGTAGTAATAACAGTACCTATACAGGCATGTTCATACTCAAGAAGGTTTGTGTCCAAAAGAGCTATTCTAGCATACATGGGAAGGTCACCGCGACCATGATAAGAAAGGACAAGACTAATAGCACCCATATGGAGATGAGTGTATCCGTGAGCTAACCAGTGACGAATGAACGAAGGTTCAAACTCTAGGATTACATACTGTTCTTGGAGGGTAGACTCAAGTTGACAATGAGTAAGGGCAGTACTCTATATATATTCCTTAATAGGAGGACTTTTACGACTAATTAATTTTTTGACAGACGTTGAAAACGACTGAGATTTTTTCGTAAATAACCAATATGGATTTAGCAGAGGAGGAATAGTAGCACTTACTTTACTATCTTCTGGAATATGGGTAACTTCGATTAAATCATCGATCTTTGAAGCTTGTTTAATACATGACTCAGGGAGACTTGAAAAATTAAAAGACGAAGATTTTAAAATAGGAGTAGGGTCGGACGTAGAATGTGGAGGAGGACTGTCACCAAAGGGATCCATGGATACAAACGCACTTTAGTCACACACGGCTCGTCCTGGCCTGTCAGGACTCTCGGCGTAGCTATCCAACGGAGAACAACAGGTGAAAAACAGATTCCTTTGATTCTATTAAAGACACTAAACCAATTGGAGAAACTTACGATCGTCTAATCATCAATCTCCACGGCATCACATATGTAACAAACAAAACAAAGACGAATCAAACCGAAGAAGAGAATACCAACAATAATTAAAACAACGATTAACCAGATAGGAAAATGAGATAGTAGAGACATGATAACAAACCACGCTAGTTCATACCATATATTAAACATATATGTGCTTACACAAGGAGCATGGCTCTGATACCATTACTCCAGGCTTCAACGTCTGTTTGAAAGATCCTACACTCCCGACTCGGTTTAAAGTCCAAATCCAATTCACTGGAGTTCAACATCGCATGGATAGTATTATGGCTACTCTACACCATCAAATGGTTTTTCGCCTCCAAGATCATGCTATCCACCTTAGAACCCAGAAACCGTCTGGAACAATTATGGCCTTTGTCCATGATAATGATGTTCCCACAATTGTGCAAATCCCTTCGAAAGATCTTCGCCAAATGCTCCCTTTGACATGGTTTACCAATTATGAGCAGTTCCTCCAACGCTCAGAACCTGTCACAAGTACAGCATGTCCTTTACTGAAGAAACAAGCTGATGGTGCCGTCAAAATCAGTTTTGACCCTCCTCCATCTACCAAGGAAATTCTTCCGGTACATCACTCTATGATGGTCCAGCCTGTTTCTATACATGAACCTGTAGAAGATCCTCCTCTCCATTCATTTCAACCTGATGGATCAGTTGTCTATCATTCCCATGTGGATGGACACTTTATATGGGATTGTGCTCCTGAGATGTGTAAACCTGGTTGCCCTTGTGCTGATGAAATGGAATTTTATTATGATGATTGTTACTTCGAGGATGATTATATTCGTCATAGTAAGAAGAAAAAGAAGATACCAGTCTTCTCATCTTGCAGATCTTATTCTCAACATCATCAAAAACCGCCTGCTCCTCTAGCAGCTCCACTGATTCCTCCATGTTTTCCAGTTGGATCTTATGAATCAGAGTTTCCTCCTCATACTAGAGTTCAAGATCCTACTCATCAGACTACGGCCAGACCGTTTACTCAATCAACTGAAGTTCGTACAGATGGGACTCCTAAACCCATCACTCCTGCTGAAGAGGTATTAAACTGGCAGACAAAGAATGCTTTGGTGCAGAATGATTATTTACAGAAGATTGATGAACAGCTTCATAGTCTTTCTTCTACTACTACCAGTTTGGTACAAAATACAGATATTCAGGCCACTATCAGTCAGAAATATTATGCTGAGATTACCGCGAAAATCAATGAACTGGATACTCTTCTCCGGTATTATTTGCAACATAATATTAGTGGACCTCATTTTGATGCAGCTGAACATGAGATTCGTCAACTGAAGGAACAACTTCAATATGTTATTTCTGATCTTCACAAGTTTCAGAAACCTCCTGTTTTACCTGAAGCCTACCCTATGTCTATCTTTCGATCCACTTTTCCTTCACCACCATCGAGTTATCCACCTGTGATACCTCCTCCAAGTACTAGAACTGATGCCCAATCTACATTCATTCAAACCCTCATGTTAGCAAGAACCCGTGAACCTCCTCCTTCACAACCATCACTAGGTTCTACCATACCACCTCAGTTCCCTACTCCCCCTCGAGTTCCAACAACCACTACACCTCCTGTAGTTCGTACTCCTGTTATTCCCCAACAGCGTTTTAGACCAGTATTTGGTAATAGAGGTAAAGCTCCTCTCTACTCTTCACCATCTATTCCAACACCTGCACCTACAACCACTTCGCCTTTGCCTAGTGCTGCTCCCTCACCAATACAACCACCTCCACCAAGTAATCCTATTTATCCTTATGAAGATCCATTTGATATTTCTCCTGTTGATGATATCACTGAGAATTTTGAGTCTATTAATTTAGATTCATCTGATGCCGATGATCAGAGTATCGGTCACCTATCAGATACAACAGCTGATAACACAGATACAGCTTCTGAGTCTCCAACCTCTCCTTTTGGTTCTTATGATTCTCAGAAAATGGATATATCTGCTCTTGCTCAAATTCATATGGCTGATGATCCCTCTACATCACACCAACAACAGCCATTTGATAAAGAATTTGATATGCCACAAGCTTCTGAACCTCCACCGGAACAGCCCCCAGATCCCAATCAAGCACAATTTGCTCGTTCTGGTAATGGTCCTTGGTTTTCTTTGGATGACGTCCCTTATGAACAATGGCGCAACAAGATTCTTTCTTGGGGTGCATGGATGTCTAATCAACAAGCAATTGTTGGCCGCCCAGCAACTATAGTCATATCTGATTTCCTCTCACGAACCACTGGTTTTGTCCGTGACTGGTTAACCTCCCTTGGTGAGTATCGTGTTCTTCAACTTACTCAACTCTCCCTCGTTGATCTTTATCACGTGCTCATCCGTGAATTTGTTGGTGATATTACTAATCTGGAGAAAAAGTACAAGCAAGAATATTTTACTATGAAATGTTGTTCGCTCCAGAAAAAAGATTTATATCGTCATTACCTCAGAATGCTACAGCGTTTTCACCTTCTTGGTGGTTATGACAAGACAGATTTAAAGCATACGTTTATAGCCTCTCTTCCTTCTGAAATTCATCCTGAATTGAATCGACTCCTTAAGGCTACAGGACGTGCTTTAGATCAACTCTCTCTTGCAGAAATCTTCCAGACTCTTCTTGAAGCCATTGACAAAATATGTGAATTAAGAAAAATGGTTAAAGATTCACAGAAAGCTTCATATTATTCTTCAAATGTTTGTGACAAGAAGTATCTTACGATTGGATGTAAGGACAAGTGTGATTGTTCTTCTCCTCACAAAAAATCTTCTCGTAAAAAGTTTTTCAAGTTTCACAAGAAGAATCCACAGAAGTTTTCAAAGCCTATGCGCTGGAAGAAAAAACGTCGTCTCCGTTACTTCAAACGCCGATCCACAGCACCAAAAACTGCTCGGTGCTATATCTGTAAGAAGCCTGGACATTATGCAAAACAATGCCCCGATAAGAAAAAGAGTCAACATCTTATTCAACAGATTCAACATTCTTATTCCCTACACGATGATCAAGATATTGAATCTTTATTTTCGGAACAAGAATCCCCCGATGAAGCTACTCTTTTTGCCTATCAAGAATATTCGTCCGATGCTTCTCAAAATTTTGATGACCCTCACGATGATGCATATATGGGTATGATTTCTACACCTTCTTTGGCTATTACTCATGTCATGCCTTATGCTGAAATTTCAGTCCTGCCTACGAAATTTGATAATTCGATCAAAGTCATTGCTTACTTTGACACTGGTGCTTTCAAGAGTATGATGAATCCTCGCATTCTACCTGATACTTTTTGGAAGTCTCATACAGAATCTTTCAAGGCAGCTAATAATGAGATTTTTCAGACACATCTGATTACTTCCAGAAAAATTGGTCTGAAATTCTTCCCTAATCTCACTATTTGGACTCATATTATCGGATGTGATCTTCCCGATAAGGATATCTTATTTGGTATGGACATCTACTCGAAATCCAAGCTCCGGATTCTCCCTACTGGTATATCTTATCAGAATCAGAATCTTCCATATACAACTATCCCGAAGTTATATGCTATCCTTGATGCTCCATCTCTTCAGGCTAAGCTGAAGTCATGTTTTAGTGACTCTCACAAGGACTTCTCTCATCCAAGTCCTCTATGGAAGAATTCAATGTATTATGTCCACTTACCATTCAAGCTTAATGAAGATATCAATCCTACAAAGGCTATCCATCCTGGTATGCCTCCAGATGAACTTGCTCTAGCTCGGCAAGAATGTGCTGAATTGTTATCACAAGGTTTGATAGAACCTACAAAATCTGATTGGGCTTGTCAAGCGTTCTATGTGAACAAACAAGCTGAACTCAAAAGAGGAAAGAAACGCCTTGTAATCAATTACAAACCGTTGAACATCTTCCTCAATGATGACAAGTTCCCTTTGCCAAAAATTTCTTCTCAACTTGCTTTACTTTCAGGATCAACCATCTATAGTAAATTTGATCTGAAAGCAGGTTTTTGGCAACTAGGCATTCATCCTGATGATCGCCCTAAAACAGCTTTCTGTATACCTAATGCTCACTACCAATGGACAGTTATGCCATTTGGTCTCAAGGTAACTCCTTCTCTTTTTCAGAAAGCTATGACAAAAATATATGCACCTTTGTTGCATACAGTTCTCATATACATTGATGACATACTTTTATTTTCCAAGACTACAACAGAGCATACCCAGCTCCTCTCTCAGTTTTTGGATATCACTCAACAGTATGGCATCATGCTCTCTGAGAAAAAGAGTATAATTCAGACCACTGACATAGAATTTCTTGGTATGAAATTCTACAATGGAGTCTATCAACCTGGCTCTCATATTGCTGTAGAATTACTCAAATTCCCTGACTCTGACCTCACAATCAAACAGTTACAGCAATTCCTTGGCGTGGTGAATTATCTCAGAAGTTTTCTCCCTCATATTAGTCGCTATACATCTGTTCTCTCTGCTCTATTAAAGAATGATCCACCTCCGTGGCAATCTATTCATACCGATGTTGTGACTTTTATCAAACAAGCATGTCAGAATCCTCCACAATTGGTCATTCCAAGCTCCGGTCAACTTATACTCCAAACAGATGCTTCTGATTTATATTGGGGTGCAGTTCTCCTTGAACATAAAGAAAATGTTGATCATATATGTGGTCATCACAGTGGAAAGTTCTCTGACGCTGAACTTCATTACCATATCACAATTAAAGAAATTCTTGCAGTTCGATATGGCATACAGAAGTTCTCCTTCTTCTTAAGACTAGCTTCATTTGAAATCCAAATGGACAATTCATCTTTTCCAAAGATGCTGGACTTTAAGAACAAGATGGTTCCCTCTGCTCAACTTCTTCGACTCCAGGAATGGTTTACTCAATTCAAGTTTACAGTTAAACATATTCCAGGAAAAAAGAATGTGTTAGCAGATTTCTTATCCCGACCTATCCAAAAGAATACAGCCCAATTATCCCTGTTCACTGGCTGTCTTACCTTACCATTACTACTACAACCCAAATTGGTTACCAGACCCAAACCCATCCAGATTATCCATCCTTCTGGATCTTTCCCTCTTATTGGTGCAATATTCCCTCCTGAACTACCCAATCCAACAACTGCCTATGAAGTCCAAGAGTTTGCCCTACAAAATCTATTCTATTATGCCCATAAGTATTTCATAGATAATCCGGCCCAAACTCATCATGGCAATCCATTCAACCAGACCAGACCTTATCTGTTTCTATTTCATCTCCGGCCCAATATTTCTGAAACAATGTTCTGGTACATATGGTGTGTTTCCTGCCTATATAAGATAGCCATTACCTTCATTCCTACGCAGTTACAAGAATACTTCCAACAACATAATACTTCTCTTCTTGATTGTTGTTTGGATCTATTTGCTCCCATACGAACATGGCAAGCATATGTTACTGAGATATGTCAACAATCTCCTACCAGATTGCATGCAGTATATATATGTTATCAACCCTTCTCTGACTCTCCTCAAGGACTCGTTGCAGAACATTATCTCCAAGTGTTCCAGACTTACTCCTGCAACTTCACTCCTCAAGTACTTACAGGAATACGAGATTTCCTCAACGACATCAACGGTGCTCCAACTGTGTTACCAAGAATTCGTGGTCCTCATGAATTCATCCCATCTGATCATCTCGATGCTTTAATACAGAATCTCGCACCTTGGTCTCCAGAATCTCCTCCTGCAAACTTTCGAGATCCGCCAACAAGATCTCCCAGTCCTTCTCCACACAGACAACGCCTCAGTGATCCCCCACTGACTTATGAAGATCTCTATGACTGTCAACAACAACAGGACATAGAATATCAGAACCAAGTTCGCCAAGATCTTCTTTCTCCACCACCAAATTTCAGAAATCCTCCAACTCAACAAATCAGAAGACGTGTAAACGATCCACCTCTTTCTGATACTGAAATTATTGAATGTCAACAAGCTCAAGATGCTGAAGACAATGCTCTCATCGCTTTAGGTCTTAAATCACCACCACCAACAGAACACCATGACTACCGGCAACACTTAGCCGATAATTTCGATACTACTGACATTGACATGGAAACCCAGTGTGACACTTCTCCATAAGTAACTATGGATGATGAACCTCATCTTCGAGCTAATCTTCGATCTAACCTCAACCTTCTCCTCAGAGATGTTCGCCTTCTCCGACAACGACGTTTTCATATTGCTCGCAGAATGCTCCAACGCCTCAACAACATTGATTTGTACTTCTCCTCTCCTCGTACAAGACTGCTCGTTCTCCAACGACTCGCCAGAGCTCGCCTGATGTTTCGACGACAACTCCAGTCACAGTTTGCTGACCTCATGCCGCCATCATCAACATCCTCAGCATCCACTACAATGACTTTCCAGACACCTTTCCAGCCGACACGACGTTTTGAAGATTCTTCCTTATCTTCTGACTCAGCAAGCACATCCACTTCTCACGTGGTCCCCACGTTTGTCCCCCATGTTCCACAAGAGGACAAATCAACATGAAGTATCTACTTTATGTACAGTAAAAAGTAGAAACATCTTTGCTTTAAGTCACATCTACTTTTGTGAGTGCTTATCTTTCCAGCTAAGACGATCCTATCTTCAAGCCAGCTCAATGACTACCAGCTGTCCATGGATTCCAAACCATTTGAAGTCCGCGGATTTGAAGACGTCTTAAGTCCGTGTCTGTATGCTTATAAATAAGAGTTCATTTGTTTAGAACTCTAAGGTCCGAAAACATTTAGCCTCAGTTATATGTAAGTTGTCCTAGTGTTCAAAGTTTTGTAGTGTTCGTTTCCAGAATCATTGTCTGTATTGTAAGATAATCCTATCATGTGTCCTATCCTGTGTAAGCTTTGTGTAAGCTTGAGTGCCTTATAGGTGTTTAAAGTCCTAGCACAATCGAAATATACATAGTGAAAAAGGAAAAATAGAAATAAGGTAAAAATGTGAAAAAAAATTAAAGGTAGAATAGAAAAGGTAAAATTGAGAAATAAAAATTAAAGTGATATATGCACTAAAAATAGAACAATATATGTAACAAGAAAGTTACAAATTTAAATACTAAATAATTATTCATCCTTTATGATATCTAATTTAATCTAATATTATATATATAAACTGAAGACATCCCTTATTACTTTTTTTTTTTCATCTTATGATGTCAGGCTTTTCTAATTTTACCAATTTCTTTTATTATCACTATTTATTAACTCTCATGTTTCTCAAAAAGAAAGTAAAAAAGATTTTCATCGATTTTTCTGAAATTAACGAAAGAATGTTTATCATTGTTTTTGTTTAATAATTAGGTGATATATTTTAACCATGAATTTAGCGTACTATTAAACTTTTAAGAGTTTTTATAAGTAATACATTCTTTTATATATTTAAAAGAATTTCAGATATAGAACAGATTGCAATTTCATTTTTTAACCGTACTGCTTAATGAATATAAGAAAACATAAGGCTTAAAAGTTGTAATAATAGAAGTTAAAAGCTTTTAAATCTGGTTATATATGAACATAGTATGCTCCAATAGTTGTAATTATAAAAGTTTAGGTTTAAATTTGGGAGCTTTTATTTGTACCCTACCAAAACACTATCATTACCCACCAATAAAAAATCCCACAATACCCTTCCAACACATTTGTCCAAAATGTTCTTACATTATTTTTATTTTCATTTAACTCCAAATCATTTACTAACCTTACCCCCACTATTTTTTTGTTCATCTTCTTCCCTAAACCATTTTTCCATTTTCATCTTTCCTTTCTCCTCACATTTTTGTACGTTCAAATACTCCATGAAACCTTAAGATTCATTTTGAAAGGGTTAAGATCTTTTTTAAAGGATTTTTAAGTGTTTTAAAACTTATTGTATTGGTCTTCTACTAGTATATATAGTAGACCCTACCGAACTTATGTCTTCGGTTCGGTAGTACAGGACCGAACCTAAGACAATAGGTTCAATTGGGTCATACCGAACATATGTCTTCGTTTCAGACATAAGTTCGGTAGGGTCCTACCGAACCTAGTTTTCTCAGTAATTTTTTTAGAAGCATGGTGATTCAAATCTATTTTTACGACTCTATAAGACATGGACCTGTTTTATGGCGTTTTATGACTTTGAGAACTTCAATCTAACATCTTTTTAACTCAATTTGAACGTTAGAAGTGTATGATGATGGGTGGTTGAAGTTAGGGCTTAGTTTGAGATTTTTGGAGGTGGAAAAATAAAATGGTGGTGGCATGGATGTTTTGGGTCGTTTTTTAGATAAGAAGAACGACGGTGACGGTTAAGGCTTGAGAGTTTGGTAAAGTTAATAGGTGGGTAAAGACAAGAATTTTAGTGGGGTATATCTAGCGGCCCTCTGAAATTTAGTTGTATAAAACATATATAGTATGTTCTGAATATATAATTAGTTCTTATATATGTTACATCCTCCTATATATACAAATTAAAGGATTTTTTTAAAAAACAAAAAAAGGAAAATCATTCTTCCTTCCTTAAAACCTGTGTTGCGTGAATCCTTCAATTCCATGAGATCTCTAGACAAAAAACTAAAATCCATAAGATCTTTTATTATTCAATACAATTAAAGTGCTTATTTTTAACTCATCTTCAACAATGACAAGGCCTTGCCCTCTCGGGACTCTCAATCAACTGCAAAAACTTCCACGTTTCAAGGGTAGTTTTGATATTTTAACCAACCTTAGTATTTGAGTTCTTAACTAAACAGTTCAAAATATCATAACATTTTCATCTAGACTCCTATTGAGCAATTCAAAAGACGTTGAAAAAATAAAGAAAAGATCTACAAAAATATGTACTTTAAGTAACTTCTCGATCATCAATGACTAGTTTGGTTGCTTTTACATACATTGAATTAATAGCCATCAGATTAGTCACTAGTAATCGAAAAGTTACTTAAAGTAAATGATTTTGTAGATCTTTTCTTTCTCTTTTCAATATCTTTTAAAACATTCAAATTGGAGTTAAAAAGAAAAATTTACGGTCATTTGAAGTTTATTTGCCGATCGGTCAACCTATTATTGATCGATTAACTTATTATCGATCGATTAACCTATTGATCGATCGATAAGTAAACGTCAAATAACCATAACTTTTTGTTGTTATTCTGATTTGAGTAATTCAAAATGCTTTAGAAAGTGAAAGAAAAGATCTATAAAACCATGTGTTTTAAGAGAGTAAGAAAAGCTTTATAAAACTATGTGCTTTAAGTAACTTTTCAATCATTGGTAACTAGTCAGGTGACTGTTAAACGTTCAATGTATGTAAAAGCCACCGGATCAGTCACTGGTGATCAAAGATTTACTTAAAGCACATGATTTTTTAGATTGTTTCTTCATCTTTCCAACGCCTTTTGAATCACTAAAATCGGAGTTAAAACGAGAAAGTTATAGTCTTTTGAAGTTTACTTACCGATTGGTCTAACGGTTGATCGATCGGTAAATACTTGATTGCTAAATATGAGAAGGGCAAAATGGTAAAGTACAATCTATGATTGACTGCGATTTAATTAACAAGTGATGAGTTGATTAGTTTGGTGACGAATTGATTAGTTAAGAACCCATATGCTAATTTTTAAAACTTGGAGACCTCTCTCTAGATCCTGATAGATAGATAGATAGATAGATAGATACACAGGTAGGCAGAGGACCGTAACATTAAAAATCCTTTTTTTTTTTTTTCTTAATCTTTGTCTGACTTTATAAATTTTTGAGAGTAGAGAAGAGAAGATCATATCACATGAGCCATAGGAAAAGGATTTTTTCATTTATAGGCATAATTATTTTTTTATATCTAAAAATAATATATTCAAAATTAGACAAGTTTTGGACACGTCGGCTCTAACATGTCCAAAATATGCCTACAGTTTTTTTAAAAAAAAATTAATTGAGTGGCACCCATTAAAAAATACAAAACATGCATGCCGCCCATTGAATGCATGTTTTGCATTTTTATATATATATAAAATAAATTGTTAATGAAAAAAGAATATATATATATATATATATAACAATAAAAAAAATTGAAGTGGAGCCTACAAATAAAAAAGATTTTTTTAAAAAAAATTGTTAATAAAAAAAGAAAATAGAAACCATTGTTAAATAAAAAAATGTGGAATAAAATAAAAAAATACAAAGTGAACGACTATTAAAAAAATATAGAACAAAGAAGACGGCTCTATTTATAGAAAAAATTAACCTTGATCGATTTCTCCCAAGTATAAAAATTTCACAGCGCCAGACAAAAAAAAAAAGAAAGAAACCTCCGTCTGTTGGGTGTCATCTCTCCAACGTCCTTTTTTTTTTTTGGAATCTCATTCATTTATTTCGAAAATCACACAAGGATTTTTATCCTTATGCGATTTTTTTTATTTTTTTAAAGAAGCATCATTCACTTTTTTCAAGATTTTTTTTTTATTGTTTAATAGTGGATGATGCCTCTTGAAGAAATTTGGAACACAAAATTAAAAAAAACACAAAATCTGAAAAGTTAAAAAAAAAAGTGAATGGTTATAAAAAAAATTTGAAACAAACGCAATTCACTTTGCTAAAAAAAAGAAAAAATAAATTAAATAAGGTTAATTTTTTATGCGATTTTGTTTGTTTAAATTTGAAGAGGCGTTAACCACATTAAATTAATTTTTTTTTTAATTTTTTAAATTTAAAACCTTTGTGCGATTTCTGAAATAAATGAATGAGACATAAAAAAGAAAGAAGATGTTGGAAAGATGACACCTGAGAGACGAAGGCTTCTTCCTTCTTCTTTTTTTCTGGCTTTGTGAAATTTTTATACTTCAGATAAATCGATCAAGGTTAATTTTTTCTGTAAATGGCGTCATCTTCTTTGTTTCATATTTTTTTAATTCATTTTTTTTACTTTATTCCATATTTTGGTTTTTTATTTAACAATGATTTCTATTTTCTTTTTTTATTAATAATTTTTTTAAAAAAAAAAAACTTTTTCATTTGTACGCTCCCCTTCAAAAAAATTTATTGTTTTATATATATATATATATATATATATATATATATATATATATATATATATATATATATATATATATATTAACAAATTTATTTATTTTTTTATTAACAGTTTAATAGGTGGTGGTGCCTCTTCAGCCTCTTGAAGAGGCCCCACCCAATTAATTTAAAAAAAAATTATTGGCATATTTTAGATACAGTGACTTCAAAATTTATCTAATTTTGGATATATTTTTTTTAAATTTTTTTTTATGAATATAAAAAAATAATCATACCTATAATTAAAAAAATTCCATAGGGTAGTGCAGTGGGTCTTGTTTTGACAAGAGCCGGCGCAACAAGCCTTTTTTTTTTTTTTTTCTTTTTTTTGAAAAACAAAAAAAAAAGTTATTATCATTAATTATTTGGTAATGCCTCCCCCAAGGAAGAAAACCGAATTTATTGTAAAATATAAAGAGGTATCATTAAATAAGATGCAATTAGTTAGATTCATTGCCCGTTCTCTTTTATTTTCTACTCTAGCCATAGGTAGGTAGGGTACTTAAGGGTTGTCAATTAATAAGAGCTTGTCACGCAGCGTCAAGGTGGCGAGGCTGCGTTCAGTTCGACACGTGGAAGGCAACAAGAGCAAACGACCGTTAGAAACTAACTCAGAGAGAGAGAGAGGCTGCCTTCAGTTCGACACGTGGAAGGCAACAAGAGCAAACGACCGTTAGAAACTAACTCAGAGAGAGAGAGAGGCTGCCTTCAGTTCGACACGTGGAAGGCAACAAGAGCAAACGACCGTTAGAAACTAACCATAGGAGAGAGAGAGAGAGTATGCATAACATAATACAGTAGAGAGACAGCTAAAGGAGAAATGGAGGAGCCCAAAAATTAAGTTAGCCAGCACCGGCAGCTGTGGCCACAGCTCCAACTGTAAAAGCGACTGTTTGTTTGGCTTTCTTTGCATACTGAACATTAATACAGATACAATGTGAATATAAATACTCACATAAAAATAAAAAAAATCTGACAACCAGAAGGTAAAAATCCCCCACAATAAAAAATAATAATACAACAAGAAAAATTACTCTTACATCTAAGGAAAAACCCTCACAAATAACATACAACTTCTACAAACAAGATACAAACATACTGAATATCATAGATTGTATGTATAACGCCAAAAAGCTCAAAAAATTATCGGCAACCACAAATGTTTTCGCCTTGCGGCAATCAATAAAATAACCACATCATCTAAAATCTCTACTAACACCCTCTACTAATTAATTAAATTCGCTTATAATTAAACTAATTGATTAGAATATTTTTTATGCCTTGGGCATTAATGCACATGTTAAATTTTCTTGATTTTTTTTAATTTAAACTTTAGTGTTATTATATTAATTTTAGATTGTCTATAACTAAAACTATTTTTTTTTTGTAAAAAATTTAAGTAGAATAAAATATAAGAATTTTTATTTGAAAATCAAATAAAATGTAAAAACATAAGAAATAGAATTCAAAGTAAACTTGAGAGTAAGAGAAACAGAAGAAAGTGGAGGTTAGTTAAATTATTATGTTAATTATTCTTAAAATAAAAGATGACCAAATAAATTTCATTGTGAGAAACCAATGTATTTTTACTATATAAAATATTTATATGTATAAATATTTTTAAAATTCCTTCTTAAAGAAAATAAAATATAGAACTATATATTTTTATTGTATTATCCTCATAAAAGAACAGGATGAAACTTTTATTTTCCAATAATTATACTAATTTTTTATGTATGTTGAAACCTCCCCCCCTCCCTCCCCGGCGCAAAAAAGAAGAAGAAAAAATAGACAAAATAATGATTATAACAGCGTTACTCTTTTTCATAACATATAGGATGATATTTAAAGTAATTGTTAAAATTATGTTTATTATTAATGTCAGTTTGTACGACATATGATTTTTTCGCATCAATATATCTGTGCATATCATGATTAATTCCTAACGTCCACTTTTGCATACCATAACAACAAGGCTTGCTAGTGTGTAAGCTTGTGCCCTTTAGAAATATTTACTTCACAATAAATAAATATATGAATAAAGAGTCAAATACTGTAAAATAATTTTAAATACTAATTACGATAATCTCTCACTTACCTCTTATATACCTACCACGTGACGCCGAAGCTGACATGCAGTTTTTTTTTTATTATTATTTTTTTTATCAAGGGCCACCTCACTAATTTTTTGAGGACACGACTATAAACACTCAGGGACACGCTGTTATATAAGTGGAAAGGCTTAAACTAAGCTGACATGCAGTTGATTTTAATATCTTTGTATATTTTAGTATATATGTATATATATACCCAAAACTTTAATGATCAAATTTGGCTACAAGTTAATTAATTAATAGTGCACTTATCATATGTTTATTTTTTGTAAGAGCAAATAAATAAAATTGAGATGTAAAGATGTGTTGAAAGTGGTAGTTATATACTAATATGTGGTAGTTCAATTGATTGAAGAACTGAGTATAAGTAAGGTTAAGGTCCAGGTCTCGAGTTCTAGTCTGGACGTGTTTCTATTTATCTATTTTATTGGAAGGACCAGCTCAAACACCTCTAGCATGTTCTAGTTCAAGAATATTAGTGGTAGCTATATATATATAGCTATTGTTCCATTTGGACCCATCATATAATATATTTACTATCCAAAGAGGGGCCAACAATAAATTGTCCAACTAAATAAAATTCTGGGCCCAATATAGAAGGTGGGAAGCACAACCGATCAGGTATAATTTGGTGGCGGAGAAAGGAGATTCCTATTTTGACCTTTTTATTTTACTCATTTTACAAGTATCACATTACTAATTAAGATATATATCATGATAGTCTTCTACTTGTGTTTTATTTCATAAGCAATAATGAGGTGCACGTTTGTGAGACAACATTACAAAAACTTGGCAACGAAACTAATTATAATATGTTGTTTGATAAAATTGGATATGCTATATACCCAGATTACAATCATATAAATAAAGAATATATTAATGGTTTGAAATTGTGTTCTTTATACAATGATATGCCATCATTGATAATAATTGGTAATTAGGATTTTTAAATTAATTGATGTTTTAAGTAGAAGTTATAAAATGATTAAGAAATTAAAAAGAGCTTTAAGATGCCAATCAACTTATATATATGATAACAGTTCTAACAGTAAGAACGAACTTTATGGAAATATTAGGAATGAACCATAAATATAGTGTTATCTAATATCTATCATCCAAAACCACTATTTTTCAAGTGACCAACTCTAACTCAATATGGTCAAAGAAAAAAAAAAAAAAAAACTCTAACTCAATACACCAACATCAAGATGACATTCATTAATATATTAGTCTTGATTCATAATTTTTACATTAACTTTTTTTTTTTTTTTTACTTGTATTAATGCATAGTTTAGTAGCAAATTAATAATTGCAAAAAATTGATAAAAGGGTCTCATGAGTGTGAGATAGATACTCATTTTATACCTGATATGAAATGCAAGCATGCTTAATAACTGAAAATTTTACAAATAACTATGGTAAAGTGCAATGGACCACTGAATGAGGTAGTTGAAAGCATTCTTAGCTAGGGGTGGTAATAGAGGTCACGACACGATAACACGACTCGAAATAAATGGGTTTGGATTTTGCATAAACAAGTGCGGGTTAAAATAAGTTAAACCTAATTAGACACGATTAAATTTCAGGTCAAAAGCAGGTCGACCTGCTAAACCCAAAATTGACCCGTTTAACACGATTATATTTTGTGTTGAGACTTATGTTATGTGTGAAGACTTTTTAATATTTTATGTTATGTATTGAGACTTTAACTTTATAATATTTTATTTGGTCTTTACTATATGGTTGTATAATTATGATTTTAAATTTTTGATCTATAAGTTAATTTAAATTTTATATATGATAAATATGTTAGAATGAACTTGTTTAAGCTTTAAGGGTTATAAACATATTAACTTGTTTAACCTGTCGAGTTTGAGTTTACATATAATGACAAGTTATTTAAACGTGTCGTATTTGAGTTTATAATATATTTCATTATACACGATTACCACATGATCGATTACGACACGACAACACGAATTGCAACCCCTATTCTTAGCCATGATATTTTATTTATATTATATAACCAAAATTTTAATATTACTATTATTGTATATTACTAGTTGTTGGCACATGTGTTCCACATGTTAGGAATTAATTAGAATATGGTTACTTATTAAAAAAAGTAAATAATAGTAACTTTGTTTATAGCAATGGTAGAGATAAGCTTTTTTAAGACTGAAGATATTAATGTCTTCTTTTTAGAGAGAGAATATTAATGTATTTTGATATAAGACTTAAAAATAACATTATACCTATACATATATACATACAGATATATAAATATATTTTATAATACGTACAAGTCAACGATAAAGTCCATTTAGAGATACAGGATGTTACGAAATCCATCTATCTAATCTTTTTGATATATAGTGAGTACCACTTCTTTTATTGTGCCATGCAAATTATGGCCCTGAGAAGCTCATATATCTCTCAATCCACGTATATTTAGTGTTTCTTTAAATTTCTGCATTACACCTGCCGATTTGAAAAGGCCACCTTTTTTCCCTCTGGGATAGCACTTCATTATAATCTCCACCGCAAACCCATAGAAGATTAGAATTCCTGGAAAGCTCTCTCCATAAGATCCATAGAATGTGATCTTTGAAGAGGGTTGGGGTTTCCATAAAAGCCTGTAAATAAGAATCATGTGTGAAATTACAACATCGACTGGCCTTTCGAATAAGATTGAATAATCTTTCCATATGTAGGAGCACGAGGCCGGCCGCCTCTAAACCCATCTCTTGGAGCAATAAAAGATATGCTTTTATCACCTAAAAGTTATACTCAAAACTATACCCATATTGACGTAGAAAACGATGAGTAAGAAACTTTTTATTTTTTATTTTTTTTCTTAATGATTCGGTGTTATGGTGTATTATCACATCAACTTAGATATAGACTTGAGTTTATATCCTGATCGTTTTAGCACTCCTCAAACAGTAAAATAGATATCAAATTTAGGCTTGCGTCTAACTTCTTCAGCTTGCATATTCAATATGTTTTTGTACCTACAAGAAAAACAATGAAGGGACTTACTTGCTGCACAACTTGTGCAATGCATGGAACGTTGGCTCCCAAACTCCGCTAATGTTTCCAAAATAAAAGACTCATTGCTCCGGACAGGGGTCGAAAGTCTTCAACCAGCTCTGTCAATAGAACAGTACTTGTTCGAAGCTTTTTCCCATGCATGTTCATTGCTAGTATTCGCTAGGTCCTCTGTTTCTTTCTTCTTTAAAAGAAGGAAAATTGCACAACGACTAGTTGCCATGCAGCCGTTTTTCAACTCCAAATGGGAAGCCAAAAAAACTTCAGCTTCCCATATTTTGAAGCTGAGGTTACACATGCCATGAGTGAACAAGAATAATTCCATCATCCATATTTGCACAGCTAGAAGAAAGCTCTCACGATAGAGAGGTGAAAGGCTCCCACAAAGGATGGGGTGAAAGACTCCAATAGACGGAGACATTATGTTTGAACCATTTTCTGAATTGTTTCAAGTTTGCAAATCTTTCCATCTCAACGAAATAGATATATAATATCACCCAGTGGTATTATAATTTTCTTTAATTAATGTGCTTACCAAAAAAACAAATGTCTTTAATTAATGGTACTTTAAGATCCTAATTAACCCACTCATCTTAGTTTGAGTGGTAGATTATTATCTAATATAATGATACATATCTTAAAATATATTATTGTGTATGATTTAAATTCGCATGCACCAGTTGCATTCAACGATAAATGCGCCAAATGATCCATATATTAAGATGTATTTTAATAATTTCATTAAAATTACTCCATATGTAATAACATTAAACATTTGATGCATGCGGTATTAGTGAATCTATCTTTAGGTGCAGTTGATATAATGAACTTATTCTACTCACTTTTTCTAAGCATGTGCTTAGCATATACTAATGTAGTAACAGTTCTACTATAAAATCACTCTCTATTTGTAATAGAGTTTTAAACTTTAATATAAAAAGTTCAAATTTGTTGCTTATTCTTGTAGAGATTTTATCCCTGTTTTAATTGGAGGTAGAGATTTTATAGTTAGACATCCAAGAGGGGGGTGAATTAGGTGTAATAGATGTTTTAGAACTTTTCTAATTCCTTGATAAAAATCTTTAATTTTATTGGATTAAATATTCAAACAAATCTAAGGAGCATAAAATGAAATGCATAAAGTAAAGCACACTAGCATTTATAGTGGTTCGGCCGTGCTACGCCCACTATTTACTCTCGATTAAGATTTTTCAAACTCCACTAATGAATCCTCTTACAGGTGAGGATCAAACCGTTACAAATGCTCTTTCACAGGTTTAAGGCAAACCTATCTTTTTGCGGGCTAAGGATGAACCTACAACTTATTTTTGCAGGCTAAGGAAGAACCAAATATCTTTTTCATGGGCTAAGGATAAACTACTTGTTTCTTTTGTAGGATAAGGAAGAACCGAATATCTTTTTTGCGGGCTAATGAAGAACCACTTGACCTTACTTCAAGGTAGAGGGTGAACCTTCATTTGATTCCAACCTGAGAATCTTCGAGTGAATTAAGTTCACTTGACTTGGCTGTTTTAATCTTGAAACACACCAAATTTAAGTTACATGATTGTAATGATTAAGATGGTTCTAAACTAGTTAAATACTTTCAATACAACACATATACATCAATTACAAGATATGTAACAATTAAGCTCAAGATGTAAAGAAAGAGAGAGACGAATCACTTACAACCTTTTTACCTTTCTAAGATTCAATATTGCTCAAATGCGATCTTTGAAAAACATGAATGATTGATCTTTTGTGTAATGCACTTTAAAAGCCCTTGATTCGATCAAACATCAATTCCGAAATCTTTGAAAATGAGAGAAGAAAAATCTTAAGAGTAACACTCATTTTTCTCATTTTGAAAACTAAGAAAAATCTAGAAACCCTAGAAAAACTAGAGAATGTGTTTGAATCTTAGTGTAACTCTCTCTCTCGTGTAAAATGGATAGAACAAGTGTATAAATAGATGGAAAGCAATTACTAGCCATTACCATCTGAAATATGGTCGTTGGAGTGCTCAGAAATTTAAAATTTCGACCGTTGAAATTCTGTTGTTCGCAAGGAGCACGTTTCTTTGATAGACAGAAACCCAGAATTCCTGTCTGCACGCAAGGAGCGCGCTTCTCAAGCTTGATTTTTCGAAATTCACTTCGTTTAAAGATGTTTCTTTGAAAAATCACTGCACAAACTTGTTCAAATTAAATCAAACACTTTGAGCATCAAGATAAAGACTTGAAAACATTTGAAAACATTTTTTAATGGTGATTAAAACATGATTAAAAACATTAAGATCATTTTCAAAGAGATTTAAAGATCATGGTCATTTGAAACATGAAAACTTGTAAAACTTGTAAAACCATATGCCTGCATGAATTAAAATACTGAGCAATAAAGAAGAAAGAAGGTACCTCTTAATCTGAGACTTATACATCTCTCTCTCAATCTCAATTCTACTCTTCTTGAAATCTTCAAACTTTGTTCATGATGTCCATACCTGGAAGAGTCTTTGATCTTGAATTGAGCTTTAGGTCCATTGTAGCTTGTAATCTTTTGTCTTTTGCTTATGGTGTTGAAACATACTTAGTTCAAACATTAGCACCAAATGATATATTAGCATCAAATAAAGGAAAAGCTAAACAACATAGAGAATAAAATCTCATTCCCATCTTTTACGATTCTTGACTTGTCTTTCACAGTAACAAGAGCAGCTGACAAAATGGAAGGAGTTATTGGTTTCATTGAGGAAATGTTCAAGTTAATTTCTAGAAGATTACATTCATCTGTGTGGTTCTTCAGACGACATATGAGGAGATTAAACTTATTGTTTAAACTTCTGAAAGAAAGAGGAACTAAAGTACCAAAAGCTCCTAGAGCTCTAGCATTCACAAAGCCTAGGTTTCCAAGAGAAAGGCCAGGCATGCCAGAAGGTCTACTAGTAGAGCCTGATGATAATGCAGAAGAGGGTAGAACTCCCATTTCTCAAGCTACCAGGTGTATGACACCACCTGCAGGAGAAGAAGATGTCATTGAAGTTTCACCACCAAGAGCATTTGTTCAACTTGAACATGTCGGTGTTTCTATGTCTATGCCACTGGTCTTGCTGATAGATGTAAGAAATCCTTCATGAGAGTTGTTCTTCTTAATCCCTTTGACTCTGACAAGGAACGGGAGTCTGTTTTCTGAAATTTCATGAGAAATTATAGAGGAAAAGGAAAGGAACAAGAACAAGAAAAGAAATCTAAGAAAGGCTAATCTGTCTCACCTTTAGTTCATCCTTATCCCGTAAAAGGATAGGTTATCTCTGAACCTAAATCGGTTCATCCTTATCCCGTAAAAGGATAGGTTCGTCCTTAACTTGTAAAATGATAGGTTATCTCTGAACCTGTAAAAGGAAAACGATTCTTCCTTATCCCGTAAAAGGAAAACAATTCTTTTTTATCCCGTAAAAGGAACATGGGTTTTTTCCTCATCCCAGAAAAAAGAAATGCAGTTCATCCTTAGCCCACAAAAGGATAGGTTTGCCTTGATCCTGTAAAAAGACATGTATAACAGTTTGGTTCTCACATGTAAGAGAATCAGTTAGTGGATTGAGAAAATCCTAATCAGGAGATTAGGTAGTGGACGTAGGCTTAGCCGAACCACTATAAATTCTAGTGTGCTTTAAGTTATGCATTTTACTTTATGGTTAGTATGTGCACTTATTTCCAATGTACCAATGTATATCACTAAGTCATTGAAAAAGTTTTAAATTGACCATCACACCCAATTCACCCCCCTCTTGGGTGCACCAACAAAGAGTTCGTTCCTATAAAGAGGAGCGTGCTCCTTTTTCCTTGATCAGAAAAATCCAAGTCTCAGGAAAAACAACAGGAGCACGTTCTTTTTTTTTAAGAAGCGCATTCCTTGAACTTTAATCAGAAAAATCTGAGTCTCGGAAAAATGCACAAAAGCGCATTCATTGAAAGAGGAGCGCGTTCCTTCACGTTGAAGTGATAGAAACCTGATTTTTTTTTATCAAAAAGAGTTTAAGACATTGTCAAACATATAAACTAACTTTCAAAACATTTTTGACAAGATTGAAACACAATTGACAAAGATAAACACGTATAAAACGATCGATTAAAACAGATGATCAAAGCATTTGATACGATGCATGTAAAACAATAAAACCATGCAAAGTTGGTAATACGAGTACATGATAATCAATGATATATATATGTGCATGATAAATAATCTTAACTATATGATTGTATAATAATCATGATAATGTGCATGCATGCATGATCAATATAATAATAGTGTATATGCATGAGTATGATAACCTATATGCATGATTTTCAAAATATGCAAATCATATTGTGGTTGGAATGAGTAAGAATTATTCTACAACACGAAGATTCTAAACTAAAGATTACAAATATGAAACTCTTGAATCTTTGTGCATTGTTATTCCATCAACATGCTTTAACAGTATAGTTGAATCCATCTGATATAGCTAGTTAGCACTGAAACAACTACGTCAAAAATATTAATGATCACAAGTATGTTGTTTGTAATCATCAAAATAAAAACTAGGTGAGAGTCGTTATATCAACATTTTCCTCTTTGATTATTTATACTTTTGCACAGATTTTCGCACTCATTTTTGCCCCATTGTTTTCTTTGAAAGAATCTGAATGTTGCTTTTGATTTTCGAAATCAAATTAGAGCATTTTCTTAGATATTGAAACCCTAATTTGCGCTGATTTTCTAAGAGTTTAAGGTGATATTTGGTAACTCTAATTCTAACCTTTAATTTCTTCAAACTTTAAACAAAATAGAGGTTGGACAAAATTAGAGTATTTGGTAATAATTTGTCAACCTCTAAATAAAATAGAGGTTGACAAATAGTAGAGGTTAAACCTCTATAATAACAAGCAAAATAAGTTTATTTTTTTTTTGTAGAGGTTTATTTTCTACTTGTAGTAGAGGATGATCCAACTATATTAAGAATAATTCGTAGCATACCAAATTTGCATTAATCATTGTATAGAATAATTTGCCATACTTATAAAATAATTTGTCACAGCTCAAATTTAGTAAGTAATAATTAATACAAAATAATTTTTAATATAACCAAATATAGCATATGATTACAATATAATAATTAATTTCTATTTTTAATTTTTTAAAATAAAAGGTTGGAGTATTTTTTGTTACCAAACAATACTTTTAAAATAAGCTCTAATAAAAGTAGAGCTAAGAAAGGTAGAGCTAATTTTTTAAGAACTAAAAATTGTAAAGCTAAAAAAAGTAGAGTTACCAAACACCATCTTAGTGTTTCCTAAGTTGAAAAACTTCATTTTTGAGATCAAACTTTGGATTGAAAAGTGCTTAATTTTCATTGTTCAAATCATCCAAAAAGCATTTTCAAAAAAACCTTCACTCATGCTCCTGCAATTCATCATTTACACTCTCTAAGCATTCTTGAGTAATGTTCAAGGAGCTGCTATAAGTATTTATGACGTTTTTTTTGGTAAGGAAAATCCTCTCCAATCTTTTTTTTTTTATTTTAAGTGGCTTGTTAGCCATTGAGAAACTCTCTTGAAGAGAACGATGATTGTAAAAAGGTTGCTTAAACCTATGAAGTAACTTGTAATTGATTTTTATCATTACCCTTGAAGTATGATCTTGTAGTGTTGGATTGTAAAATCTTGATTAGGGAGATCAAATTGTGAAAGTAAGCTTTACAAACCGAACAAGGCTATAATAGTTATATTATTTGCTTTATTGCTTTCATTTCTTTCTTTACAAAGTTTTATTTATTTGAAAGGTTTTAAAAATTTTGTAAGAGTCCAATTCACCCCTTTCTTGCACTTTATTTCGGCCAACAACAGCTAATCCGGTTCTTCACGCACGATCAAAACATATTGAGATTGACATTTATTTTATAAGGGAAAAAGTTCTGCAGGTGCACTTCAAATTCGATTTGCTCCCTCCATTGATCAGTTAGCTGCTGTGTTGACAAAAATCTTATCAGGTTCTCGGTTTCTTATGCTCAAATCCAGGCTCACTATTTACTCTTCACCATTTGGCGTAAGGGGTGATGATATTTCTCATAGAGCTACAATTGGGACTTCAAGTTAGTTAAGCTAGTTAAGCTGTTTATGAAAGTTAAGGTGTTTCAACTTAGTCCAATAGTCTTCTGACATGTGTACATTGTTGCTACGTTGTTGTAACGAGAACAGAGGTTTATTACAATACAGTCTAGCATATGTAGGTGTTATTTCTGTGTATAAATACGTCTTTGTATCTCATTTGTAGAGTAATGAAAGATATTTGAGTTCTCTCTGTAATTCATTTTCTTCCTCCCTCCGTGTAATTATTCTTTTCTTCATATTAGTAATTCTGTTATTTTATCAAATTATATATATAATTATTGAATTTCTTGTACATATATCTCTACCCTTCTTTTTGGAATAATATATCTCGCTACCCTTACTCAATATCGTTCCTACTTCCACTTAATTTTATCAAAAGATACATCTTTCAGTAAAATACTTTCAGCTCTATCATCATTATAAATTACATTTAGTTATTTTGTTTTATTTTATTAGTTTAATTAAAATTAAAATTTAAAGTGGTCTAGAAAATGTCAAACACATTTTAATGTGTACGATGCATGTGTACGTACTTATGGGCAATATTTTCCATTTTTTTTTTTTTAGATTACCTCTCAAATCTCATTATCTATATTTCACCATTTTAATCATAACATTTTACCTTTTACCCTTATTCTTTCTATTTCTAAATAAAGAAAAAAAAATTCTCACCTACCATTAGTATTCTAAAAAATTATATATATATTCTAAGAAAGATCATCTATAGTTATTCTTTTGTTTTGTTTGGCTCCTTAAAACAATTCTTTATTTACCTTGTAAAAAAGAAATCATATATACTCTTCCTATAATCTTATTAACTCGATTAGTTTAATTATCAACTAAACTAGAAATATATAAACAAAAACATTTAAAAACAATTCTAATTCGTAAGATGAGCAAACTATTTGATATGTGCCTATTATTATTATAGATAAAATTTCAAAACGTAAGATGAATTTATTTTAATGTAAAATATCAATGATGATCCACTTATAAATGATTTTCTTATTTTATATCTTGAATGATTTGTATTAAAAAATGAATTTAAGTAATTACATGTTGAGCACTATGTTGTCCTATGTTTTTAATATCTTTGACTAATTTTGTTCATTATTATAATATTATCCCTCTCATCCTAATTTATTCGTTTTTTGGGGCTAAAAGATTATTTAATATCAAAAAGAGTAATGATTACTATTGAAAACAATAATTTAAATGGAGATGAGTTAGAATTAAGAAAAAAAAAAGCTAATGTAATTTAATAAGATGGAAAAGAGGATGTACATACGATTTAGATACAATTTCACAATAGTCCATTAAGTCTTTTGCTAGACATTAAATAATTTACCTCCTTTATAACTATAAACTAAATAATAACATATTTTCGGAGAACACCAATACTCAACGGCATGGTACGTGCATTGATATTTAATGCCAAAAGTTGAGTGACTCAAATTGTGATAATTTTTTTTTTAACATTCTTCCGGACTATGTATAAAATTATTATTGTTATTATTATTTTTAGTTTTTAAATATGATTTTATTGATATAAAACGCATTATAGAAATCTAACACTTCAGCTTCTTCTTCTTCTTTTTTTCACTACTTCATCACATTTTTATCTTTTGCTCTTTGATCTTTTTTCAAATTTTTCCTTTTCAGTTGAAACTTTATACTTATTGTACCTTTATATTCCAAATTAAAGAAAAGAAAATGATAATATTTTACTCATCAAATTAATAAAAAAACTCTTATACACATGAAGCTCTTGTCTATATATGCACCCGTTCTTAAGAAAGAGTCAGACTACTTTTTTATATCTTTTGTGTGCAACTTTACTTTTAATTGTAAGAGGGTTGTTTTCACAACTCAAACCCATGACCATAAGGAGTTAAATGACTTGACCAAAATCGCGAAATCGAATTGAATCGAATTGATGCATTTAGTTCGATTTGGTTAAGTTTTGCAAATGTTCAATTCGGATTATGGATTGAGAATTTAAAAACCATACCAACTAAAAACAAATTGACCAATGTTAATTTATATTAAATGTATGAATATTGTATTGTTATATAATTAGAAATACAGTTCTTAGTTGTAAAAGTATATGTTTTATTATATTGTAATTAATGAATATTCTTTAGATTTCAAATAAATATTTTTACAGATTAAAAGGTTCAAACTGATTAATTCAAATAAAATCAAACTGATTATGTTCCATTTAAATTGGGCCAATGGTCGGTTCGGTTTTAATTTGAATACTAAATTGACTTATACCAAACCAATGATACTCCTACGATTTTATGGTAGAAACCTTTATTGTTACGCCAAGGTTACCTTCACTTTTATTAAATATAACATTGTTTAAAAAATAACAACAATAACAAGTGATAAATTGGAAAAACTAGTTGCACACACTAATTTAGATAGAAAGAAAGATAAATAGAAACATACCTCGATTATGTGATGTAACAATGCTTTACCCAAGGAAGGGACTCTGAGATGACTGAATGAGAAAAAAATCTCTCTGTTTAATTCTCATAGTTTAATATTAATATAATCATTTGTATGCCAGTTGATTCCATCGGTCATCTTCGCTAGCTATAAACACATTAAAACTGAACTTGAAATGGAATTACATGTGACCATATATGAAACAAACAAAAGAAAGAAAGGTCAAAAGCTAACACTAATTAATTAATTAATAATACCCGAAATGGTTTGAACTTAAATTACAAACGTTGTAAGTAATGATCTGGAATATTATGAAGGGTGGTCCTACATAGAAAGAGGGTGGTGAGGTGTAGGGTTAAGCAAGAGGGCCCGGAAAGACGACCCACGTGGTACCCTTTTATTAAGTGGGACCCTTGAATCTTATGTCCCCGTAGTCCAAACAACACAGAGACTCGTCAAACCTTCTTTGTCTTACCAAGGGACCACTCTACCCTCGCTTCCTGTTACACCCCCACCCCTTCTCTTTCTTTCCCATTTTCTTTTCTTTTAACCCCAACACCACACCACACCACACCACACCACAATTCCACCAATTTAATTAACCCAAGTCAGAAAGTAACTCTAACTGATGGTAAAATAAAAAGGTGAGAGAATGGCTCTACCGTAATTTCCGTCCAGGAAGAAGGACAGAACAGTAAATTCCATACGTTCTCAAAAATTTCTACACACTTCTCTCTCTCTCTACCTGTAGCCATGTTAAAGCAACCCTGGATTGCCCACTCACCTCGGCTATCTCGTCACGTCAAACGTGCCAGATGGATCAAGAACCTCCTGCTGCTCCTGTTGCATTTTGTTTTAGTAATTTGACAAATTCTCAAGGGTAATTATGTCATTTCCTTTTAAAGACTTGTATCCATAATGCTATCTATGTGTGATCGCTTCTCTTTCTCTTTCTTTCTTTCTTCTTACAGCGTCGCAGCGGTTCCCTAGGCAAAGCCGGCACACAAAAACACCCCCCTCCCTCTCTCTCTCTAACTTTATTTTCTCTCTCTTCTTTTTTTTTTTTTTTTCTCTCTCTCGTCTTTTTTCTTCTCCGCTTGTCTCAAAGGATTCTCTCATCTCATCTAATCTCATTCTCCACAAGGCACGGCTGCTCAAACCAAGGCAAGGTTTAGAGAGAGAAAGTGGGATAAAACTAGAGAGAGAAAGTGAGGAAGAGCGTCGCGGGAAATGCTGCTGGAGTGCCAGATTCTGGCTGGATTCCGGTGAGACTGAGCTAGGTTTTTCAGGGTTATTTTCGCTAATAATGCGAGAAACAGCACTAGGTAATGAGGAAGACAACTACAACGGAAACAAGAAGAAGAAATCAGAAGAAGAAGAAGAAGAAGAAGAGGCAGAGGCAGAACACAGAACGGAGGAAGAAGAAGTAGTAGTAGTTCTCCCTCCACCCTTCGTGGTGGGCCGGAGCCGATCTCAGGCCGGCACAAGGCGAGTAACTCCGACCAACATCGCCGGCGCCGGAGTAGTTCCCATCGTCACCGGTAGCGCCACCACCACCACAAGCAGTAGTGCCGCTGTGGAAAAAGTTCTCCCGAACGGCGATCTGTACACCGGAAGCTTCGTCGGAAACGTCCCACACGGCACCGGAAAGTATCTCTGGACGGACGGCTGCATGTACGAAGGCGAGTGGCGAAGAGGCAAAGCCTCCGGAAAAGGAAAGTTCTCGTGGCCGTCCGGCGCTACGTTCGAAGGCGAATTCAAATCTGGTAGAATGGAGGGTTTCGGAACGTTCATCGGTTCAGACGGGGACACGTACCGCGGATCATGGACGGCGGATCGAAAGCACGGGTACGGGCAGAAGAGCTACGCTAATGGGGATTTCTACGAGGGGTCATGGAGAAGAAACTTGCAAGAAGGGCAAGGGAGGTACGTGTGGAAGAACGGGAACGAGTATATAGGGGAATGGAAGAACGGGGTTATTAATGGGAGAGGGATACTGATATGGGCGAATGCGAATCGGTACGATGGGCAATGGGAAAATGGGGTTCCAAAGGGGAATGGGGTATTTACGTGGCCAGATGGGAGTTGTTATGTTGGGTGTTGGAGCAAAGACTTTAAGAATCAACAGCTTAATGGGAAGTTTTATCCTGGTACTGGTAAAGATCATCAGCATCATCATCATCAGCAGCAGCAGAGTTGTTGGAATCAGAGGAGGAGTCCGTCGGTGGTTGTGGATGAGAATTTTTTAGTGACGACGAGGAAGAGATCTTCGGTGGATGGAGGGAGGGGGAGTTTGGGGGAGAGGAATTTTCCGAGGATTTGTATATGGGAATCGGATGGGGAAGCTGGGGATATTACTTGTGATATTATTGATAATGTGGAAGCGGAGATGTTGTATAGAGATGGGACGAGTTTGGATCTTGAAGGAGGAGCTGCTGCTGGGCAGAGACGGAGGAGTCCTTGTTGTTTTACTGGGGAAGCTAAGAAACCTGGGCAGACCATATCTAAAGGCCATAAGAACTATGATTTGATGCTTAATCTGCAACTGGGAATTAGGTATTTAGTTATTAGATCTTCTAGATTGTACCCATGGTTGGTTCTGTTGTTTTTTTTTTTTTTACTAATTTTGTTGTTATTTTTTTTTTCTTCTAAGGTATTCGGTTGGTAAAGATGCTTCGATTCTCCGGGATCTAAAACCGACTGATTTTGACCCAAAAGAGAAGTTCTGGACGAGATTTCCTACTGAAGGATCTAAGGTTACACCTCCGCATCAGTCTGTTGAGTTCAGATGGAAGGATTACTGCCCGACGGTATTCAGGTCTCGATTTCTCATGATTCCCAATTTCATTTTTTTTTTTTTTTGGAGTTTTTGTTTAAGTGCAAATTAAATGGTAATTTTTTGTTTTTATTGAATTTAATCATCTGGGTATGGTGCATTTTGCGTGATTCGATTGTAATTGCTTTGATTTAGGCGCCTGAGGGAGTTGTTTTCGATTGACCCTGCGGATTACATGTTAGCAATTTGCGGAAATGACGCCTTGAGGGAGCTTCAATCACCAGGGAAGAGTGGAAGCTTCTTTTACTTGACACAGGATGACCGGTTCATGATAAAGACTGTCAAGAAATCTGAAGTCAAGGTTAGTTACCCGCCTCTCTTGACTTCTCTTCATACCCTTTAATTTGAAAAGCATATCCTTCCAATTTGTGAAATTGGACAGGTGTGTGTTAGATTGGTTGTAGTTTTCTATATTTGCATTCTTGACTTTTCAATCTGAATTCAGGTACTTCTTCGGATGCTTCCTAGTTATTACCAGCATGTATGTCGCTACGAAAACTCCCTTGTCACGAAGTTCTTTGGCGTTCACTGCGTTAAACCAGTTGGGGGCCAGAAGGTATTTGATCAATTTGATGTGTAATTCCATTTAGTTTCAATCAGTGTTCATGGGTTTTAATTTAATTTATTGATTCTAGTTGACTGAAGGTTTCCTACATCATGTTTTTTTGTGAAAAACAGACCCGTTTCATTGTAATGGGCAATTTATTTTGCTCCGATTATCGAATTCATAGAAGGTTTGATCTTAAAGGATCCTCCCATGGCCGCATGACTGACAAGCCCGAGGGGGAGATAGATGAGACCACTACCCTCAAGGACCTTGATCTCAATTTTGTATTTCGGCTGCAACGATCTTGGTTCCAAGAGCTTATCAGGTTAGTCTAAATGTACACTGTTTCTGCCTCTTAGGGAGAAAATTTTATCAGAAATTGCCTTAAATGACTTATTGGGTTATTGATTGTCTCTCAGGCAAATAGATAGAGATTGTGAGTTTTTAGAAGCAGAGAGGATCATGGATTACAGTCTCTTAGTTGGTCTTCATTTTCGTGATGACTACTCAGGTGATAAGCTGGGGCGATCACCACTAATTAGTGCTTCAGGTAATCCTTTCTCCTTTTTTTATTTTTTTTATTTTTCATGCATCACTTGTAATTGGATGTGCTATGTCATTTTCAAGTTTCCTTGCATGATTTGTAAAGAACATCTGCAAGATAGATGGTTATCCGAGACTAAAGCAAAATGTGATTGCTATTTCAGGCAAGACAGGTTCACAATTCTCACGTGGGTGTCACTTCCTTGAAACAGAGTTGCAGGACATGGATCAGATCATAGCAGGCCGGTATGGTTTTCCAATTCAGAATATTTTAGGTGTTTCAATTTGGGTTTTAGTTGTAGTTTTGAGAACCAATTGCAGTCATGCCATCCTCATCTTATCCAAAAAATATGCCTCTCCTAATGAGTAATGGGTGAGGAATGTATTATGGGTGTCTGATTCTTATGGCCTTCAATTATTGTCCCTTACATTGAATACTGATCCTTTTGGACAAAATCATGGAATGGGAGGGCTTAATGATAACTGGGTGGAACTACTACTGGCTATTTTTAGACAGTTGTGAGAGTATGTCCACAACGTGGTCTCCATTCTCTTTCTGAGAAGAACATGGCTTTTTATAATATTTGTTGACGTATGCTTATCTAATTATTTGCCAAACAAGTGATCTCACAGGTAAGGAATATATATTATAATATATATATTAAGAAGAGTTGTGGGTTGGGTGTGTAATAACTGAAATTAATGTTTTAGGTATGTTTGTCTGTTGATTTAGCTAACGGGGGAATGGTCTTGGTTGGATTTATCAGGAAACCATTGATACGGTTGGGAGCAAACATGCCAGCAAGAGCAGAGCAAGTGATGAGAAGTGAGTTTGAGCCGCAGTTCACAGCCAATGGAGCCTGCAATTTGATTCCTTCTGGTAGTGGTGAGATATATGAAGTAGTACTCTACTTTGGAATCATTGACATCTTACAAGACTACGACATTAGCAAGAAGCTGGAACATGCCTACAAGTCATTGCAGGTGGACCCAACCTCCATTTCAGCTGTCGACCCTAAGCTCTACTCCAAGAGATTTCGAGATTTGGCCAGAAGGATCTTTGTAGAGGACAGGTGATGGAAGAAGAAGACCATAGAAACATTAAAAAAAGAGAGAAAATGAGCTCTCCATGTATTAACAACATGATCGAGATCAAGAGTGATGGAGGAGGACAAGTTCCTCTTGGTGTGATACAGGACGACTTGAAGAATTCATCCATCTTCAATACATGAGAAGGCTGGCAGGCACCAAGAACACTGGTTGGTGCCACCGCATTGGCTGGACACGTAATTTACGAAGAATTGGTGGCTGAGTTTTGGAAATCAGCCATTGATGAGAGATGATAATGGGGAGATTTGGGAAAAAAAAAAGGGGTTGGGGGAAGAGATGTATATGATGCTTTAAGGGGGTGGGAGAATTGATTCCAATTTTTTTTTTTTTTTTTCATTTGTTTTATTTTTGGTTTGTTGGTTGGTGGGTTAACCATGAAATGTGAAGATTCTGAAGATAGGATATTATAGGAAATAGAGAAATGGGGTTGGGTTGGGATTGGAGGAGTTTGAAATTTGAATGAGGTTTGAGAATTGTAGGGTATTAGTAGGGGCTGAAAGGAAGGGGGTGGGGATTTGGAATAAGGAAAAGTGTACAGCTAAAAGAAGGGATAGACTATGGGAATTTAAGATTTTTTGGGGGGGTTTTGTTGGTATTTTGAGATCTTGGCAGGGATTCCTTTTGAGTGCAACCCAAACATATATGATATTGACCCCATTTCCTTTTATCTCTCCCTCTTCTTTCTCTCTCTTAGATCCTCTTCTGTGATGAGGCTTTTCTTATTTTTTTTATTTTTGGAGGGGTGCTTTTGCAGGTGAAGAGCAGCAACAAGAAGAGAGAGAAAAGGAGGCATGAAAAGGAGAGAAAAGCACTACTACTACTTCTATTACTCTTCTGTTTTATGCAACTTTTGTTTCTCGCTCTCTCTCTCTCTTCCGCTTCTTTTGCTTCTGTTGGTGGGGAGACCATTGACCAAACATTCATCGCCCGATCGACATTCCTACAATCGAGGCAGTAGTAGAAGAAGATGAGGGTATGGACTATTGAGTTGGGTCATTGATTGGGCAGTAGAGGGTTAATTTTGTAAAATTGTGGGGTGAGTCATGGGGAATATCGTCAGAATGGAAAAAAGAAGAAGAAAAGAAAGAGGTCAAAGTTTGTTTATGTAAAATTCATCAGCAGCAGCGGTTCAGTACCCCGCCACTCTCTTCCAATCTCTCTCTTATCCGTACCACACCACCCTCTTCCTCCGCCCCCACTTGTCCCCTCACTGTACATTTTTTTTTTTTTCTTCTTTTATTAATACTTTCTTTATATATTTGTATTTATTTTTCATTTTATATATAAGAAAAACAGTGGAATAATAAGACTTCAAAATGTAGGGGGGAGTTAAAAAAGAAATATTTTAAACAAGCACAAGGATAGGAGACCGGCCAACATGTGTCTCACACAAGCACGTTGCTTCATTCACTGCACGCTACTTTCTTTACCTGATATGGATGTAGAAGCAACGGAGAATTATTTTGCTGGGGATACTACTCGCTAGTATTATTGCACGCAACTAGTGTTAACGGACGTAGCGCTTTCTGCTTATAATCTTTGTTTCACCAATTTGGGCAACTCTAATTAATGCCATCGGTTCTCTCAGTATTATTCACTTGTTAACAACAGACTCATTTTTATACATGTTAAAGATAACCGTGTCATGTACGATGACATTGATTAGTATGCAGTTTTGGTCACGTGGCTCTGCAGCCAAGGAGGAAAATTAGAGGAAGAAAGAAGATACTAGTATGAAAGAGAAGGAAAAGAAGTCGTTCCTGAATTTGTGCAAAACAATTGATTTATCCTGGGAGGAATTTTTATAAGAGTGTCGTTGTGTCCTGTTTACTTACTAGTGCTCACTTTAAAAATGTTTAGGGGTCGTTTTCAAGATGTTTTGAATAATAATAATAATATATTCCTCATTTTCTTCAGGGCTATAAACATAAATAAAGCCCTTTGTTTTTTGTTACTTATTTGACAAATGCCCCAATGGCTGGGTTACAACTTGTGTCGTGTCAATTCTTGTGAAATTAACCATCCCTCGAGAGCAACTTCTGAAACACCTACTATATACAGTATATGCCATCCACACACACCCACGCCTATATATAGTAAAGAGGGTGGGGTGGGTTTGAAAGAGTTGAAATTCAACTCAAACTTTGCTAGAATCAACGACGACGACAATCTGTTTGTTGTTGCATCCAAGAAATAGCTTCAAAGTTAGTTATTGTTATAAAAAGACGGTAACCCAAAATCTGCACTCACTTGTGGTGCCAGACGTACACCATTTTAATTAATACAAAAAAATATATACATTTGCGTATGCAAATTCAAATGTATGGATTGACGAAATATACAGCCGTAGCGTATATTTTCTCCTCTATCAACCTTGTGATTGCTACCTACTGTAGTTTTGGAGTTTTGCTCCTCCATTTTGTCTCTAGCTGTGAAAGACACCTAATGTTTCCTACAATTAATTAAACTCCCATCAACAATTTGACAAAAAAATAAAAATAAAAAAAACAACTTGAGTTGCCCTTACATGAAATCTTGCGAAGAAATTGTTTATAATTAAGCATTTGTCTTAGATCTAAAAGAAATTGGGGAGAATGCAACAATACTTCTCTTAAATTTTATTTTTAAAATTAACTACAAGGTGTATATACAACCACCAATTAAATGACTAAAACACTTAATAGAGTCCTAATACAAAGACAATTAATAAAATCCTATTAACTCACATGCTCTCATCAAAATCCTAACTATACATATAATCGAATATAAATCATAATCTAGATTATCTTTAACAATTTGGAGAACAACTTATTCTTGTGAGAGGGAGGGTTGAATGCTCTTGTTAGTTTACCCTTTTCATTTATGAAACAAAATTTTATATGAAGTACTTTTGTTATGTACACATTGGCGATTATATATATATATATATATATATATATATATATATATATATGTATCATATGATTTTTTTTGTTTTTTGGTCATATACTGATTTCATATGTTATAGTGATCTTATATATATATATATATGAGTCTCGGCAACTAGAGGGCCCACGACCTACATAACATTCACAAGAAGTAAGCACCATCGACCCAACACAATACAAATTATTATTTTTCTACCACTAATAACAAGGAGGATCTCTAGTGTGTAGGGTGGTACTTGCCACCTCAGCCAAAGGTATTTATTTTATTTGTTTTAATTATTTTTATTATGGTGTATATGTTGGATTTCTTGATTCTTTTTGTTGCGACCCCTTTTATAAGATGACGTCATGACCAACACTAAATACCAAATGTGTCATATCCTGATACATCTGACATCTTATCAACCTAACCTGTCAATACACACCCTATAGATCCATTCATATTTCATAAATATCAATTATTTCTATCAAGATCAAAACTTTATCTTCATATACACATGTCTACATCTAGATGATAATATATACTAGTAGATGTTGCATATATACATGTGTTACAAATTTACATATTGTTTACTAAAACTCTCAACATACATACATTCAAAATAAGGCACAGAGTTATTCCTCTCAAGCTTTCCCTTTGCCTTTGACGTCCTTACTTGTAATAGTTTAGAGTTTGGGAGCGAGCTACAACAAGCTTAGTGAATATTTGACCTATAACATCATATATGTATCAATAAATAAAGCATGACATTAAAACAAGTTTAAACAAACTTATGCAGACAATCTGATCAAATAAGGATACATGCTAAATATAATCCAATTCATGCAATCATTTGCAAAGAATGCAAATTCAGTGAAAAACCACAAAATCATCTGCCATCATCCAAGTATTAAAGTGAGCCTCACTCCTCATTATGTATCTATGAGGGTAGCACCGAGCCTTTACATACTCAATACTATGTAACCATTCTTGGGTTTCCATTCTTTAACAAGGACAACATCAATGACCATGAGTGCTCAAAAGCCACTCATGCGAGTCTGTTGGCCCAAATACACGTCCAAGAGGGGGGTGAATTGGACGGTTGTAAGTTTTTAAACCTTTTCTAAATAAATTGTAGCAAGTTAAAGAATAGTAAAAAGGTAATGGCAAGAATAGGAACACAAAGATTTAACGCGGTTCAACAAAATCTGCCTATGTCCATGACTTGTTCGCCCTTGACAAAGATTTTCCAAACCCAACCACTAATGGATCTTACTTCACGGGTGAGGATCAAAATCAGTTACAAAACCACTCACTTTACAGGCGTGAGAGCAACCTCAGCCGAGCCTAAGCACTCCGCTCATAGCTAACTAGTGATACACAAATCACTTGTTATAGATACAAATATACAACAAGTATGAGAGTAAAATGTAGAACAAGAACAAGTAGCTTGAAGAAGTTCTTCTTACCAAAAACTCTTCTACTTACAACCTTTGCCTATGATCGTCCTCTTGAAACCCAACAAGTAGAATATGAAATGAAGATCAGTTGCTGAAGAGGTTACCGCAATATGAGGCAAACCCTTGTTCATAAACGTTGAGATTTGATGATGAAAATCAGAGTATATGCGATACACAAATCAAATCTCTCAAAGTTTTAAATCACTTGTGAACACTTGAAAGTTTTTGTGTTTGAATAATAGACTAACTTTCAAAAATGTTTTGAGCTCATAGTTTCAAAATGAGCAAACCCTTGATTAAATAGAAAAACGATTCTCTATTTCAAAATCTAGGGTTTTTATAAACCAATCAAATTTGAGTATTCAAATTTTTGTTTCAGCTTTTCAGAACATTTTTCCTTAATTAGATTGTAAGAGAACGTTCGAAATCATGAAAAAATGGTGTTACACGAAAGAGGAAAAAAATACACTCAATGTTCAAAAACCCAGATTTGTCAGTTTTCACTGACAGGGTTGGTATAGCGCCCTATAAAGTCCTATAGCGGGCTGGAGCACTTACAACACAGTTGAGCAATTTGAACTGTTCTTCCTCTATAACGGGCTATAGTCTTTGTAACAACGCGTTGTCTCAAAAACCCGATAGTTGGGTTTCTCAGTCACAATTCTGTAGCGCTCTGTAGTAGCTTGTAGTGGGCTATACCTTAAGTTACTGAAAAACATGATTGTTATCAAACAACCAATAGCGGACTATTCAAGTCAATAGCGAGCTATAACTTAAGCGACGAAAATTTGGGAGTTTCGGAGATGGACCTATAGCGCCCTATAGAAGTGTATAGCAGGCTATAGCATAAAAGATAGAAATTATGAAATTCCCAGACATGGGGACAGTGGGCTATAGGACCCTATTGTGCGTTGTAGGCCTTCTAAAAAATTATGATTTTTTTCAAATTAAAACACAAAGGCACTTCAACCATGTCCAAATGATTTCAAACAAAATGCTTATGAAGTCAAATCATTTTGAGACTTTGAAAAACATTCTAAAGCATTTGAAAAATCATTTTATGTAATCAAGATCATTTTTTGAAGAACTAGAGTGACTACTCTAAAGATAAAGAATTTTCTTTTGCTGGAGTAACCAAGAGTGAATCTTACTGTCATGACTCCCCTGACGTAGGCTAACGTCGTGACCGGCACAGTGTACTATACACTGTACATACTTTATATACAATATATAATACACTATCAGCCTCAACAAAATTTCACACAATTTTCAGAAAATTTTGATAGCATGTCTCCATAAATTTGGACATCTCACATTTTTCGTGATATACCATAAATCAAATCCAATATATATATATATATATATATATATATATATATATATATATATATATATATATATATACATATAATCATCCAAAATATTCATCCATTCACCTACTCATTCCATTCATTCATTGATCAAACCATTCCACCCACCATTTAAGCATCATACTAATATGTTGTCCATCCCATACATCATTCTAATTCATCATAGTCACATTATCAAACCATATGCTACATTACTACTCAACTCATCCATGTAATATTATATACATAGTAATGTGATAATCAAAATAAAGAAGTATAACCCATTTCCTCCGAACATACATACATCAACAAAGACGAAATCCTGGTTACGTGTCAATCACTCTCTAGCTTTTCCTTTCCCTTTTGATTCTTTACCTGAAATGTTGGAGGAAATGGAGTGAGCAAACAACAGGCTCAGTGAATATATAACTTGATATGACAGTTATATGTATTTAGGGAAACATGACATTTAAAGTCATTCAAAACATTTATTATACACACATGCATTATTTAACAAAGATAACATACATGCTAGCAGGATAGATGTTATGCTTGTTCAATAAAACAATGCATAGTTTTCATCAAAATCCACAATCTCCCTCCTTTTAGGTAATAGAGTAGGTCTAACCCCCTTGTATGGCCGTTACAAGGTAGCCACAGTGTCACGACCCACGAGCTGTGACGTCATGACCCGCTTGGAACCCCGTGTATATCCTCCATCGACATACACGGTATCCTGATAAGCCTTCTAAAACACACCATAATCCCAAATACACATCAATAAACACATGGACATAAAATAAGATCATAAAAAAAAAAATACATACCAAAATGACAACCATAATTTTTTTTTTCCAAGTCCATAGTGTTCAAAAGTACAAAATATACTTAACCATAGGTACAAACCCATCTAAATGTTAAGTACAAGTATTAGGTGTTACATAGTACAATTTATCAAAATAAATGCAGAAAAGTACTAACACCTACGTCAACAAAAGTACGGGGACGCTTCGCAGCTAAGCTTTCTCCTTCCCCTTCTTATCAGGTCCTGAAAAGATAAGGATGAGGGTGAGCTACAACAAGCTCAGTGAATGTTTTATACAAGTGGTAACATATATATGCATTTAATTTAAACATTGAAAGATCATTAAACCCATTTAAATAATCATGAGAGTAAGCAAGATTACATACATGCCAATTTAATGTATCATGTCATAAACAAGACAATGCATACCATTTATAAACATGCATATGCAACCTAAACACCTCCTGAGTAAGAATCAATACAAGGGCCATGTGTGCGCGAAACCCATGCCCGACCGATTTCTTACCTGTATCTATTAGGATTCTTAGGATTGCATGAACCATAAGATTCGCCCACCGAGGCAAGTACCATGCCTAGGCGAATCCTAACATACACAACCCATAGAAAACCTTTGTAAGGTCCACAATTGAGGATTTTCGGTCGGCCTAATGGGATTCCACAAGAAATCCCAAGCTTAGGGAATGCACATAACTCAACTGATTTCCCAACTGACTATGCTCAAATACAGTTCATGAATTCAATAAATCATGCATACTACATTATACAAGTATTTAAAACATTTTATACTACAATGCCACATATAGAATGCACAAGTAAAAGAAACGCTCACTCTTGATTGGCTATACCTAGCCAATCCAATTCCAATCCAAGAAGCACTAGAAAGCCACAAAATCACCCCAAGTACTTCAATCCTCAATTAGCCTATTCGGGTTACTTAGATCTACCACAACCCCTACATGAAACATGGTTCATACAATACTAAAATCAGTCAAAAGTATGCTCAACAACCATGTTTAAACCCAATTTCATAGTGTCACACCCCGCGGATGTGATGGGTACCTCATCGAGCGTACCCCAGCCATAGCACCACATAATATTGTCCCATCCCAGTACACAACCCACTCAACAGTGTCTAGTACCCCCGGGATCATTTGTCCACACTATTCATGAATAGTGCAAGGCCTTCCCCAGATTCGAACCTCAAACCTCATATAGGTTGATTTCGTAATCCGAATAGCTACTGAACCAACAACTCAGTCCAAGTCCGAACCTCCACTATTCATGAATAGTGTGGACAAATGATCCCGGGTACGAGACGTCCTTGTGTGGCGGGCTGTACCGGGGTCGGACAATATTATGTGGTGTTATGGCTGGGGTACGCTCGAGTAGGAGATACCCATCACATCCGTGGGGTGTGACACATAGCCACTTAAGTTCCTAAATTGGTTATACACATGAGCCAAATCCCATATTGCTCAATTCAACCAATTAATATCAATTTAACCCATCATTTACCCAATTGAATGTAATAGGTTGATCCCCATGATCCAACCACTAGAATACATGACATTCAATCATAATTAGGGTCAATTAGAATATTTATCAATTCAATTTCATTAATTGACCAAGTCTAAGTGAAAATCCCCAATTTGGGTGAAATCCCCAAATCACATGGAAATTGCCAAATTGCATAGCCTAGGCCAAACTTTCTCTACACTAGGGTTGTCACTAATCAAAATCAGTAATTTGGAGTGCCATGCATCCATATATACCCATGCATTCATCATAAATCATATGTAATTTGAATAGTAAGCCCTAGGTCTAAAATCTTAGTTTAGGTCAAATCCATGAAACCCTACCAATTTCTTGTTAGAAATTGGGGGTTTTACCATTTATGGACTCCCCATACCATCTAGATACACATATCACAAAATCAAAGCCTAAGTCCAACATTGGTTTTCCACCACTCCCTTAAATTTCAGGATTCATAGATGGGAAACACCCCTTAGGTGTTGGTTAAGGTTAAGGAAAGTCATTAACATGAAAAACAAGCATAAAATAGCCCATACATGTAAACCCTAGGTCAAGAAACCTAAAATTTCGGGATTCATAGAAACCCTAGGTCAAAAATCAGTTTGCAAATACACAAGAAAGAGATAGAAGGAAGAAAATGAGAAAGAAATTGATACCTTGGAGGGATTTTGGGCAAGAATCACCCAAACCCTAGCCTTTTCTCTCTCCTTTCTCTTTTCCCCTTCTTTTCGTCTCTTCAATGTGAAAAAAATGAGCAAGTGAGCTAAAAAAAACGAGTTGGTTGCTTTTATAGAAAAATTTTGGGCCCACATAAAAAATACACTTAAATAACAGGAACAGTTTTCCTGCTGCAATTACTTACACTTAGATAATTAATTTCTTGCAAACGACTAACCAATTTAACATCTAAACTGTTCAAAAGGTTTATGAGTCAATTACCAATATTTTGGTAAATGTTTAGCTCAATCCAACGGTGGAATTGAAAGATCCAACCGTTTGATCAAAATTTTGTCAGAAAATTTGCAAATCCAAGAAACAGTGTTTGAAGTCTTATATCTCAAAATAGACAAATCCAATCAAGATCTTCACCGTTCATAATGAATATATATCAGAGAAGAATGAGATGACAAAAGTTTAGCTCAATCGGAATACAGATCTAGGACATCTAGCCATTAATGTAATTTGTGACAGAAATTTTTTCCTCTATGGAGCGAGCTCCACTGTTCCAAAACATCGTTTTCAACATGTTTCGACATCATTCTGAAACTTTACGCACACATTAAGCAACTTAAAAGCATGCAAAGACAATCGAACCAACACGTGTTGAGCATCAAATATGTATACGCATACGTGTATGGGTATTCTACTGGTCAAAATGACATCATCCTGAGGTACGTGCGTTACACATAGCCTCCCATTACCCAAGTCACAATCATTTCAAGGATCTAAAATCCTTGTTAGGATAGTCCTACTGACAATGAGGTTATGCATAACACTCATTCGAGACAAATTTCCAACAAAATGACATCATGTTCAACTTGCCTTTGCAAGTCTCGCATGCTCTAATGCCAAAACCATTCATGATTACAAGTTAAAACACAATGCAATAGTAGATATATACATAGCATGCTTACATTTACATAGTTCATATAAATACAATGTCATACAAGAACCAAAATCAAGAAATATACTCCCAGTGATTAAATGCTATTTCTACGTCAATGGACCTAGTAATATTCTGCACAACGGATCACCATGACCATCACCAAATTCATTGCATCATCAACCTTTCCAGCATCAATATTCCCTCAAGATTATTCACCAACACATTCAATTTTTAATTCCTATGCAAATATGAAATTCAAGCCACACTTAATCATTATAAACTACTAAACACCATTCAATCTCACTAAAACACCAATAAACATTTGTAATTCATGTATAATTCAAATCTATTTCACTTAACTATACTTACTTGTATTATTCATTCAAATACATTTCATTGATCCAAGTCTTGCTCATTCACCACTAATTCTTACTTTAGCAACCTAAAAAATATTATACACGTTCCATGGATTTAAATTCCAACTCAATTTAGGACTCATAAGCAGTTGAAGATGCTACTATACTGTTTCTACAGTCAATCTAGATGTTTCAACAAGAAGAAACAGTGAAAATAGATTTCCAAATCATATTTCCACTAATTCTTAATTTTATTTTTCTATTGGAAACATATATCAATTTTATTAAAAATATAGAACATTTCTAAAATTATTCTGTCCACATCGACACTTGTAAAATCAGTCATACTATCATTCTACCACCTTCAACAGGTATTTCATTGAGGTTTTATACGTTCGCGGAGGTATCCAAAGTCAATTTTACTCACCAAAATCATATATTTAGTTACTAAAAATATTAAATCATATCCAAAAATCAGGATCTTAACATCGAAATGTCCGGAATTGATAGATTTATCTTTCTACAGTCTCAAACTGGAGTTTCATCGGGTTTTAATAGGGTTCAAAAGTTCTCCAATATCAAATCTAGCTTCCAACAACCATAAAAACTCTAAATGAACAAATAAATGAAATCTAACTACATATTCGGGGCTTTTACTGTCTAGGAAGTGTTTTTCAATCTTTCGAACAAATTTTTATTCAAGTCGGGTCAAAACCCCAATTTTGAAAATTGTAAAACGGCTCTCATAGCAAAATTTACTCCGAGAGAATTGTTACATCTAGCTTAAATATCAATTTCACGAAGAAATAAAGTGAAAATTACTTACCACGGGTCCCAATTTGGAGCAAATCCGGCGTTCTTCCCTCCTTCTCCTCCTTCTGTTCGTTCTTTTATCTTTCTCTCCTCAAATTTGCTTTTTTTTTTTCTTGCAAACCAAACACGTTACAAAAGAGAAAATGAGATTCTTATCTCATTTAATATCACCCCCCCGCCCAATCAAATTTCATTAATTCATTTAGCAACTCCTCATCTTATAATTTATATCATTTATTTAGCAACTCTCCACTTCATTAAATCATTTTACTTTTTACTTCATTATCAACTATTCAACTATAAAAACTATTCATTCATTAAATTACTTCATTTAATCATTTACCAATTAATACTACCATCTTTATTTAAGTTAATTTAATTATTCCCTTATCTAACTCCAATTCATATATTTAATTTATACCCTTCACTTTATGTATTTAGCACTTATTCTCATACATGCATACATTTGACTCCTACGTATGTATATGCATATTATACACCTCGATATACACATAATTCAACATATGTATTTAATTAAAACTACAGACATATTATATGTATATTATACATCTCGATTTATGCGTAATTTAGCGTATTTATTTAATTAAAACTAGATGGTGTTACACTTACATTCAGAGACCGACTCTAAACTCTTGAAGCTCTTCAATTGATGTCATCGATGTTGATCTTGAGCTTTTACAACAACAAATTGAACTTTGATTAATCTCGTTCCATGATTGATTTTAATTGTCTTCTCTTTATGATTCTTTGTAATCAAGTCTGAAAGATTAAAATTTGGAGACATAAACTAAAGTTAAATAGACATGTTTGTAATTATCAAAATTCACCATCGAATTCTGACCACGAGGGACATTAGTCTAACAATCTCCCCCCTTTTGATGATTTCAAACAATCAATGTTGGCCTTAGAAGCAATCCTAAGTATGCATGATTTCCAGATAATTCAATGAGCATGATGCATGATTATATTCAACATGAGAAGCACAAATGAATAACAACCATATATATAAGCACAAAATCAAGCATATATGTCAATCAAACAATATTATAAACAAGTCAAAGTCAAGTATCAAGTGAAATCAAATATATGAGGCATATAAACAACAACCAATCAAAAATACAACAACACTCATTCACAACACACTCCCCCTAAATTCATGACCTCCCCCTTGAGAAATACACTCCATTGCTTGTAAGCACACATTCTTCTCCCCCTTTTGAAATCTCAAAAAGAAGGGGACCTAGAAAAGAGGTATATCTCGGATTAGATCTCGAAGAATCTCATCTACAGATGCAGTAGACCAACGTGAAGAACGGCCTGGTGCAGTATAGGTAGAGGGGCCTGGGGTCCGCCGTAAGTGAGGTGGTATCGATGTCCATGATGGATGTGGAGGAGTTGTAGGTGGTACTGGAGGCAATCGAGCATGAGAAGCAAGAATAGCCTCGATCCTCTGCAGATAGTCTACACTAACGAGGACAATGTAGTAGTCGTATGCATGGTTCGTGTGGCGTGGGCAAGAAGTGATGCCATAGTCTGCATTCGGTCATCAACATTATAAAATGTCCACATTCCCTGACTGACCGCACCTATATAGTCTGCTCAATACTAGAGAACCACGAAGGGATCTCTATAGATGATGAAGTTGTAGCAGATGAGGTGGGTACCTCCCTATCCCTAATCAATAATCTCTCTTGCTTGTCCATCCGTGTAGCCAAGGCAGTTAGTGAAAATGTGATAGATGCAAACATAGAAGTCTAACTGTCCTTCAATGCCTAAATCTGCTGCATTATAACTGATAGCTCTGGTGTAATGGCAACATGAGAAGAAGATGGCTGAGAGGCGGGGATCTCTCTATATGTATCAGTTAGTAGAGAGAGACGATCAACTGTTTGAGCCTCTATAGGCATGGAAGAGGGTGCAACTAAACTCGGACCCGGTACATCTGGAATAGGAGCTGAAGTAGCCACCTATTCACAGTTATCTCCAATCTTTGGGTCTCTCGAAACTCTACCATCATATATGGTTTCCTCAGAATCCACTGAATGATCATCACCAGTCTTGGTGCACGAATATGATTTCTATTATGCTCCTTGAGGGAGTTCATATTTATGCATCCACCTTCTCTTCGGCTTGTAGTATGAATAATTCATATGCTTAACAGTAGCCGATCCTATTCTCCCATTTGAAGTTAGACTCTTAACATCTTTTTATTTTGATAAGTCAATGGATGTGTCCTCAAAGAGCCTAGTGAGATGCATTGAAAAAGGAATATTTCTCTTCATACACTTTATGGAATCTGTGTAGCCAAGAATGACATATGTGAGGTCTACATGGGTTTTGGTGTAAAGTCACCAAGTGGGAAACAAGTCGACTACTTTGACATTAGTCCGACTACCCTCCCTAAGCCGGAATAGCCTACTCACAATGTTATGGAGTAATTTGGGTATGAATTTGAAAAAAGTGTTATACAAAGGATTGAGAACACTCGAATAAACCTAATTGGATAGCAAATTCAGGGCTAGCAATGGATCATACCCTGAGAATTAAACCTTGTTCTCAACCTTTGTGTCTATCACCTTATTCTCAATAGGAATTTTGAAATATTCAGTTAAATGCGTAGGGGATACCTCAAGGTCATGGCCAAGAACTGTGGTAGTGAGCATGTACCCCGCTTCGTGCTTGAGCTTCAGATTTGTATAGAAACTGCGTACAAGCGTTGGGTACCACTTGTTATTGTATGTAACATCGGGTATCCAACCCTGATGAGCAAAAAATTCCTCAATGTCGATCTTGCTCTTCCGAAAAAACTCAAAATCGACCCATGCACCATTTGCCACAGTTCATGATACATTATGAGCTTCAATTCCTTCATATTGTGCTATAGTAGATGGTGCTCGCACAATCCTAGTGCGTGGTCTCGTAGGATAATCAAATCGTTGCTTTTCCCGCAACTCTGAATTAGGTTCGGGTGTTGGTTCCCGAGGACCCTTAGAGCGAACTTGAAGCTTAGGTCGTTTGGGAGTCATTCTCTAGATGATTAGGTTTTTGGATTCAGAACAGATCTAGAGAGATCTTGAGTCGAATCTAGTTAATTGATCAAAGATTCAATGAAGAAAATGATTCGAATTGTTCGAAAAATAGTTAAGATTGAGCAATAGCGAGCTTGAGGGTTAGGTATAGCAGCCTATTGAGAGTGAAAGAGACGAATGAGTGTTTTTGAAATGAATAACAATCATTGGCACTCTTAAATACTCACTAAAAAAGATTCCTTCCTCCAGTGCCCTATAGCCTTCTATAGCGCGCTGGGATAGAATATATGATTCTCTGAAAATTCAAAGTCCCAAGCTATAGCGTGCTGTACCTGCCTATAACGTGCTGTACACTGTCTCTAGACAGTGTATGTGGATGATATCATTTTTGGTGCTTCAAACAAGAATCTGTGCAATGAGTTTTCAAAAATTATGCAAGAAGAGTTTGAAATAAGTATGATGGGAAAGCTTACATACTTTCTTGGTTTGCAAATTAAGTAAATGCTATACGGTTTATTTTTAAGCCAATCAAAGTATGTTATGAAAATGCTCAAAAAGTTCAAGTTGAATAACTTGAAAACTATTGACACTCCCAATTCAACAACAAAGTTAGATAAAGATGAAAAAGGAAAACCCATAGATCCCAAATTATATAGAAGCATGATTGGAAGCTTATTTTATCTCATAGCTAGTAGACTAGACATTATGTTTAGTGTATGTTTATGTGTTAGATTTTAGTCAAGTCCCAGAGAATCACATCTAAAATGTGTGAAAGAATTTTTCAATACATTAGTGGAACAAGTGATCTTGACATTTGGTATCCCAAAGGTACATCCTTTGATCTCAAAAGTTATGTAGACTCCGACTATGTTGGCAATCTAATCGATAGAAAAAGTACCTCTGGATTCTGTCACTTTTTGAAAAATTCTTTAATTTCGTACTTTAGTAAAAAATAACATTCAGTGGCATTATCCACAGTTGAAGCATAATATGTAGTAGCTATTCTCAAGTTCTCTACATGAAACAATTTCAAGACTACCAAATTCAAATTGATTGTGCTGAAATATTCTATGACAATACCAGTGCTATAAATATTTCCAAAAATCCTGTTTTGCACTCAAGAACCAAACATATTCAAATCAGACATCATTTCTTGAGAGATCATGTGCAAAAAATAGATGTGAAATTAATTCAAATCGAAACTAAAGATCAGCTTGCTGATATTTTTACTAAAGCCCTACCCAAGGATCAATTTATTCTAACAACTTGTTATTATCTATCCCATGATCACCCACTTTTTGATGTTTTCAAAAGGGGAAGAAGATAAGATATGAAGAGAAGATGTGTAGTGTGCAGTGTAAGTTTAGAAGCAAGACTTAAGTCAAATGTCTTCCTTATGCATGTAATAAAGAAATTTATAAGTAAGGGGGAGCATTTTTTTTAGATCTAAGTGATTGTATGACATCATATTACCTTATCATTTGTAACTTGCATTTGCATGCATTCATATAGTTTAGCTTGCTTTAAGGCCTAAAGTAATGTGTTTGAAATCATCAAAAAGAGGGAGATTTTTACTACATTAACCCTCATGACCCATGAAAGATATTTTGATGATTACAAAGCACATCACAAACCATATTCCATATGATGATGATATATGTATATTTATGCAAGAGCTTGCTAAGGAGCTATCAAGTCAAATGAAGATCGCGTTGGACAAAGCTTAAGTATCAAAGGCCACTGTAATTACTTCTTAGTTTGTTTAGACCATCTTATGCTTGTACAGCTTCAGTTGATTCGCGTTCAGCAAATTCATCATACTCTTCGAAGCTTTCAAAATGAATTTTCACAAAACTCCATGATTTTGATTTTCGATGAAAATGAGTTTGTTTGATTGATTCGAATGATTTCAAACTCTATAAATAATCTTTGATTCATTTTATTTAATCCGAAGTTTATAAAGATTGATTTAATTCATTGTATTTCAAAATGGAAAAAGAATAGAATTTTTATTAGGGTCGAGAAGGACGCTCACAATGTTCAGGATGCTCAAGCAGTGGCCAGTTCACTTAAAATTCAGGCTTACACTGCAGGATGCTTCTATTGCTACAGGACGCTCAAGTAGAGTAGTGCCCTCCCTGAACTGACTGAGTTCAACTCACTCTCGGGTTGACATTCTTTCAGGACACTACTGTTACTTCAGGACATTCATAAACACTTGTCAGAAAAAAACTCACTTGTGCGAACTGTTAACTTTCTTAGACTGTGCTATTTTCGTGTAAACGCTGTTTTGATAGAAATTTTCAACGTCTTTGTTAACTCTATTTCAGTGAATAAACTTATCTATAGCATTTGAAATTTAAATTAAATTTTTAGGGTTTTTGGGAGATTGAAACCTAGCACATTCTATATATATGCAACTTAGAGCCGTTGCTCATACACATATAAAACACTTGAAATTTGCGCTCAAAACTCTTTGAAATTTAGTCAATTTTTATCTTTGAAAATAGAATAGAATTATTGTTACATATTTCGATTCAAAAGCTTTTTGAATTTATCGTCTGTGATTTCAAATTCTCTGAAAATCTAATGAAGGCAAGAAAAACAACCTTATTTTCTATGTGGGACTAAAAACAAGGGGGAGGAGTTCCCCTTGTTTTTAGTCCCACATAGGACAGTTGAGGGGAAGTGTTGAACTCTTCCCTTATAAATACCCCCCCTCACAAACTCAAAACTTGTCAAGTTCCATTCAAGATCCGCCCTTCAACTGGGTTGTTTGGAGTTCTCACTAGAGAAAGCCCTTATGGAGCATGAATAATGGGATTCCTTATATGAGGGAACCCATAAATAAAAATCTTTTTATTTAGGGCATAGATAATAGGAAGTTACATTTATAGTTAGATAGGTTTATAAAGTTGTAGTTTAGGGATGTATAGATAAATGAAATAATGGGATTCCTTAGATGAGGGAACCAAAAATAAAAATGTTTTTATTTAGGGCATAGATAATAGGAAGTTACATTTGTAGTTAGATAGGTTTATAAAGGTATAGTTTAGGGATGTATAGATAGATGAAATTTAGACATAGTAGTTATGTAGTTTAATAGTTTAAATAAAGATATGATAGTCGTTAGTATAGGTAGGTCGGGCGGGCAAGGTATATTTCGGGTTTGAATTTTCACACCCGGAAACCCACCTGACTTTTCGGGTGAGGGTAAAAGATGACCAGATTGACCTGAGCTTAACGATCAGCCCGAACTCGACCAGATCGGATTAGGTCGGTCGGTTATAATGATCAGCCCTAGTAACGGGGAATCACTTGAGCTTGGTATAGCTCACTGTGTAACGATTGTACACCTAGGAAGTTGAGAAATCTGTAACAGTTTAATCCTCACCCGTTAAGAGGATTGGTTAGAGTAGTTTGAGAAAATCCTAATCAGGGAGATTAGGTAGTAGAGGTAGGTAGGAGCCGAACCACTATAAATTGTTTGTGTTCTTTTGTTCGTCATTGTTATTTTCTGTTACTTTCTTTGTGTTTGTTATTGAAAGGTATAACTTGCAATTTGTCCAATTCCCCCCTCCTTGGACATCTAATTGGGCCAACAACAGGTAGAAAGGCACCACCTTCTATGAGGCCACCCAATCAGGAATCATCAGTTAGGCCGCCATGGCCACACAAGGGAGCTGGTAGTAGGAGTGGTTGGCTTCCCATTCTAGGCACAGAATCTCAGGCAACATCTTCCACACCTCGTCCACCTATTATGTGTTTCAGATGCGGGAATAAAGGGTACAAGGTGATTTAGCGTCCCTTCCAGCCGGTTTTGAGAACATCTGTGGTTCCATCTGCTATAACTACTATTCCCTTATCTACTAAAGAACAGGCTTGAGCGGTGACTGAGCTAGATCCACAGGCCAGCAGAGCATTAGTAGAAGGTATATTATGTATAGTGTTCATACATGTCATGCTTATTCTTTAATATTTGGAGTCGATGTATTATACTGTTACTACGTCGGATTAGTGGTCAATTTGACTAAACCAGACTTAGTCTTGTCCCTAGTAACTTTGAATAGTGAATGAGAGGTAGCTTGCTGCTCTAGAAGACTTGGTATTTAAGCGGGACCTTGTGTTCCCACCTCTCGGCCTGGGGACTAGTCTGGTTGGTCCCATTGAAAGCTGTCTGCTTGTATAGGTGATACTGGACATCCTAACAATGCACGCGGTGATGCTGACCTTGATAAGCATCACTAGACACTGCCAAATCCTGTCTAATGTAAGTAAAGACCGGATCCGCACATGCATAGTTATCATACATAAAATAAGAACCACCTAGGGACGTAAATAGTTTATGATCTATAAATTATTTAGTGGTGCAATTATGCCCACTATTATTGATGTTTCCCCTAGAGATGGACCTACAATGTAAACACAAGATTACCTGGAGATGGACATTTGTACATGAACCTAGGGCGATATACGGTAACAGAGCCATTACGAGACGATGTTATGTATACTTACCTATTAAGCTATGTTGCATTGTTTATGATGCTATGTTGTGTATATTTGATGTATGATTATGATGTCTTCTTTATTAATTGTCATATTTACGAACTACTTTTCCCATTGGGCAATAGCTAATCCCGTTGCTAACTATTTTATAGGAGTCTAGGGTGGATTGAGCGGAGGGGTTTTGAGCCCTCATTTTGTACCCCCTTACTTATTTGTTCAATTAGTTAGGGAGATTTTTGGGAGGATGTTCCCTCATTATTGGCGGTTCCAGACCGCTTACATTCTGTACAAAATACATTCTGTACAAAATACATTTTGAAATTAATGAAAACAGACTTGTACTTGAATTGTGTGCCTACGCACTCGATAACTGTTATAATGCATTCGCGCCCGGCCTGTGAGTGTCTCGCCAGTTTAGGCACGTCCGGGTGGGGTGTGACATTTAATGGTATCAGAGAGAAAGGTCAACGGCCCGCCCAAAGCCACCACTTACGAGAAAGAAAACAAAATTTGTTAATTAGAAATTTAGATGAAATGCTAGCATAAACATCAAGAGAAAAGTAGAAAATATTGTCCAATGGACAAAAACATAAATCTTAAAAATTTTAGAAATGCATTTTTATGGATTTTACAAGTTTTATCGTCCTTTCAGCAAGAAAATGGCCACTAGTGAAGGAACGACTTCTAGAAGTTGGGAACAAGTCTCTACTAGACTAACGAACCTTCATAATCGGAAGGTTGTTTTAATGAGGAGCATAGACATGAAGAATCCTCGAGTACGCTCACTCCTTCACAACAAGCTCGCGAAGCTGGGGTGGCTAAACATAACTAATGTTGAGGGTTATGTCTTTCTCAACTTGATCAGGTTGTTTTACGACAACACGAGTATTGCGGGACTCCAGGAGGACAGAAACAACCCTATTTTGGAGACACAGGTCAGGGGAGTGACAATTTCTGTCAACGTCGAAGCTATTTCTCGACTAATGGAAATCCCCATAGCAACCAAGATCATAAATCCACATGAATCCCAGATCATTGTGAAAATGGAAAAATCAAAAGAACAACTATTCACCTTCCTTACTCTAAAAGCATACACCGACAAGAAATACGCCCACCTCCCAAATACACTCCTAAGACAAAACCTTGCAGGCCTTAGGAAGATTGTGGTTGATAATATCCTGCCTGAAGTAGTGAGTAGGAGCATGATGACAAGGGCTCAACTCCTTGTCTTTTACTGCCTAGACAAGAGAACTTCCGTCTCCCTACCTCACATCATCATTCAACAGATGGCCAGAGTAACCCAAAACCAGGAACACCTCGACTATGGAGCTTTAATCATGAAGTTGCTAACCGAGGCAAACCTCAACACCTTTGATGAATCCTCCATACCAATTACAAAAATGGTTTCACTGGCCTCCTATTCCAAAACCATCAACTCAAAAGGAGGGGTGATTGATGATGAAGTCGACGAAAGATTCCTACCAGAGGAGCACCAAATAAAGAAGCAAGACAGAGGACTGAGAGGGACCCAAACTCAAATAATGAACAACCCAATCAACAATGGGTCACGGAAGGTGAAATTTTTGAGAACCAAGAAGGAAATTTTGACCAACCTAAGATAGATCTAGACGAACAGGGAGTTCCGGTAAATCCACCTTTCTGGAACCCCCCGACCCAAGGGAATATGACACCTTAAGGGATTCAAATTTGGGAAATACCCTTTTAACCAGCTCCACAATTCCCTATGAATCAACCACCTCAAAATTGGGCGGCACCAAACTTCGAAAGATAGGATATCCCGCTGAGTCCATTTTTTCGAGACTTTCTGACTCAAGTAAATCCAACCTTCTAAGAAGTTCCAGTTAGGGAAACCTGTTATAGGCCAACTCCAGAAGGTTCCCCAAAAATGTATAGACCTGCCTATCAAACCAACTATCCCCCACCAATGAGTCAGCCAACCTACCAACAATTTTCAACAATGCCCACAACTTACCCTCTGTTGATGGGACAACCGACCTACCCTTCCCCGAGGGGACTGCCAGCCAACCAGGATGATCCATTACAAACTATTATGTCATGTTTTGGTGAAATGCGTGATGGGTTTAGAATTATGAACCACAAAATACAAGTCTTAGAAGAACATCAGAACACCTCTTAGCCTTCTTCTAGTGGTCACTCCGCGACTAGTAGGAGAACTAGGTGGAATAGTAGGCAGGGAAATAGAAAAAAATATTTACTGGCATTGTAAATTTTTTTATTTATTATTATGAATGAAATGTTTTTGTTTGAGACTATGTTTGGTGGGCCAACTTATAGCCATTATTTTCTTTTGTATCCCTAACTTTGGAGTGGTATGAGATACAACAAAATTGGTAGATATCAAATAAAACTTTGAAAGTAAGAAAATCCACGACCTTGTGTGGAAAACATCTGAGAAAGTTGAATCACTAAGATTATCACTAAGTTTATACGGTATGGGACGAGTAAACTTGGACGATACTATTAGTGAACTCCTCTTAACTTGGTTGTACCCCTTATTACCAAATTCATGTGGTATGGGACACAAGAATTTGGATAATAATAGGAAAGGCTAAGGAATAGAGTTTGAACACATAAGAATGGGATAGAACGCTAGACTAGGGCATTTGTCGAGGCTAAATTCTTTCAAAATATTTGAAATTCTTTCAAGACTTTATACTTATTATACAAATACTCAAACCTTGTTTTATCCCTTGGCCAAACATACGAGGCACATGAGATTCTTTGATTCCTTACCATACTTGGCTACATTTCCTAAAAAATAGGTGGTTTTATAATTGCAGAACTCTCGAACTTATGAATTGCTGAGAATATCATATCACTATACTTGGCTACATTTCCTAAAAAGAAGTTATATTTTTTTCCTTGCGAGTGAGAAAATGCAAATGTGGAAAAGAGGAAGGCAACACATAATCCGTCCAATAGAGGAGGCACCTCCTGAGACACTGATAAGTTGAGTTTTGGTTAGTGTTTCACATGTCAATTTATGAGAGTTTTAGGTCATTTAGTTAGTTTTTAGGTGTTTTTGCATAATTAGTTCATTTAGTTGTTTTTCGTTTAGGTGTTTTGTTGTGTTTTAGATGTTAGTTTTAGGCGTTTTCATGAATTGCATGCATTAGATTAGTTTAGGTAAATAATCATAACTTTTAGGAATTTTTCCTTAAATCATTAGTTGCATTTTCATATTGATAACCTCACATTTTGCATGTTAATACATATTTGCAGTTAGACTTTTAATACTTGATTAATTTAGATCACTTACTTGTATTTTTGTGCTTTGTTTTGTAGGTAAATAAATAGTCTAAAAGCGGGATGGAATGTGATTCAAATGGTGACAAAATCATGTCAAAAAAAGGTGCAAAAGATGAACCAAAGAACTAAGAGAAAAGCCAGAAAAATGGCTAAGTCCACACAAAGAGAACCAAGCACAAGAAGAAAGAATGCCGTTCTGAGTGCCGTGGCACTCAAAATGCAAATCTAACAATAATTTGCATGTCGCGCCGTGACGTTGGGTTGTGCATTTTGCCAGTTTTGTGTATTTTGGGCTATTTTGCTTGCCCTTTTTGGTCTTTTCACCCACACTTGTATATGAGCTCATTTAAGGTTGTTCAGAGGGAGATCTCTCACATTCTAAACACTTCCAATTTGTAATTGAGAGAAGAGAGAAAGGGAAGCAAGAAAGAAGAGGAGAAAGTTGGAGAAGAAGTTGCAGTAATTGCAAGAGGAGGAAGAAGAAAAATGATCTTCAATTAAAGGGGGTTTTATCTTTTAATTTCCATTTCTTAAATTCTTGCAACGTTTCCTTCCCTTGTTCTTCATCTTTTCTATCTTGTATTCATGATTCAATGTTGGGTTAATTGAATACTCTAGGGTTTTGATTGAACTATTTTGAATCTTATGATTTGATTATCTTTTATGTGTTGTTGAGCAATTTCCATGTTTATTTGCAATTGTCAATGTTTAATGCTTTCAAATTGATGACCACTCTTTGAATGAACTTAGTTTTGATATCTAACACTTAGAAAATGGGATATTGAATCGGAGCAAGATAATTACAACCTAGGGGAATTTGTATCTTGTTGGGAGACCTACAAAACCCTTTAAAACCGTTTTGAATGAATCAAAGATTTTAGTGTGTTCTTGTTCGATTGACCTATCACTTGGGAGAGAGGTTGATAGTTTAAGGATAGATATTCAAGTTGACACTCGGGAGAGGGACTTGAATGATTGAGGATTCATGGTTTATAAATCTAGGACTTAATTCAATAACACAATATTTAGAGATCTTAAGAAACAACATAGTTGTTGGCCCAGAAATGTCCAAGAGAGGGGTGAATTGGACACTTAGACAATTTAAAAATGAAAGCAATAGCAATGATAAAGTGCAGAATATAAATAAATATGCACAGTCGATTTATAGTCGTTCGGCTATTTGCCTACATCCACTACTTAACCTCCTCAGTTAGGATTTTAACCTTGTCACTAAGGGATTATCTTACTGGTGAGAATCAAATCGTTACACCTTTTCTCAACTTGCAGGTGTGAGAACAACCGTTACACTGCTCAGCTTATAGGCGTGAGACCAACCTATCCCAACCTACGGGTATGAGACAAACCTTAGCTTTCTCAACTTACACGTGTGAGAAGACCGTTTCTCAACTTACTGGTGTAAGAAGACCTAACCTTGTTGAATAAAAACTCAGTAGTTTATCTAACTACTGTTACAACCTTGATACAGTTTATAAGATATGAAATTAAGCACAATTGTATCCTATGAACTATCTCTCAAATTTCTCTTTCAGCAATACTGATATAAGGTAAAACAGTGCTGAACAATTTGAGTGAACACAGTTCAAACTTTCAAATAGATTTTCAGATGAAGATTGGATTTTAGCTCAATATGAAAATCTTTTGAATAAATAAAGATTCAAATAAAACGCTTTAAAATTAGAATAACTTAAGCCTTTTGAATTAGATGAAAATTTGACTAACTTTCAAAAAGTGTTTTGGCTTAGATAATTTTCGGTGATTTAACATGTTGTTGAGTGCCTGTATTTATAGACTTGTAGAGATGAAACTGTTGTTCATTTGAATTTGAATTTCAAATATGAACGTTTACTCACTACAACTAGAATATATCACAAAATGGCAATTGCACATTTCATGAATATTCTGATTTTCTCCAGATACACGAATAAGGAAAGTTTTAGAAGACGTGGTTCTTGAATCATAAAATATTTCTTACAAATACAAAAAATTGATTTTGTACGAAAAGTTGTTCAGAAAAGGTGGCTAAAAAGGATGTACATGACAAAACAACAAAAATATCATTTTTGTCGTGTTTATTCCTTTGAGGGCGCTCATAGAGCATCAACGTCCTACTGAAGAATGAAGTGAGGGTGCTACTGAATCGTAAGCGTCCTGACTTGCTTGGACAATTAAACAACTTAAATCATGAGGGCGCTACTTCGCAGTTAGCGTCCTTCTTTGTTTTAAAACTTTAAACACACGAGGGCGCTACTCAAGAGTTAGCGTCCTGATATTTAAAATCAGTTTTAAAACAGATTTAAAAGATGTTAAGTTTGCTGATGGTCAGTCAGCGTCCTGACGCGATCAAAGGTTGACTTAAAAAGGAGGCTGCTACTTATAAGTGGACTCATGAAGTCTAGGTGAGCACTACTAAAAATTTAGCCTACTGAAAGACTCTATAGAAACGATTTTTCGATTTCTCGATTAAAATAGGATAAAATAACAAGATGTTTCTGGATTAAATCAAATACTTTAGAAATCATAAGGTACGTTTAGAATGTTACGATCGAAATATGCAAACGATTAAATCTTGCTGAGAGTAGGTTGATCGATAGACTTTACATTCTAAGTACTGACAAACTCAAAACTTTACTTGTGATGTTCAATAGGCTTGTAAGCTCAGTTCCTTGATCTAGATTCTTGATAAATATGAAACACTTGACAAGATCATTAGATACACAGATTGGAGATATTTGGAATCATCAAAACATTCATGTCATGGGGTTTATTGAGATAACAATCTCCCTCTTTTTGATGATTTCAAATACTCAGAGATCATGCAAATAATTATATTCATGTACTCAAACATATAACGAATTTAGAATGGTATCTGTAGATATGTTAGTTCTATCTGATTTCAATCATTGCAAATTTACAGGATAAGTTGCAAACAATACAATATACAAGAATGAATACACTAACTTAACTTAGATAGAACTCCCTCTTACATGTAGGCTCCCTCTTACATGTAACTTCCCACTTTAGCTAACTTAGCCTTATTATCTGCAATCTCTTCTCCCCCTTTTGAAAACATCAGAAGTTGGCAGGCTTAGCCCGTACTTGGACTCTTCCCTTTCATTTTTCTTTCGGCCTCCTCATCATTATTGGATCCACTAGAACTTGGTTTAGATTCTTTGGGTTTCCTTGGTGCTCGTGGTCTTGAAGAACCACGTGTGCTTTGTCTCATACTGCTGACAGATTCATCAATTACAATACCCTTCCTAGATTTTTGAATGAATTTTTCATGGGCAAATTTGGAAACACCAAATTTAAATGGATCAAGAGGTGGACCAGGTTTGAGACCTTTAGATTTTTGTTCCGCAAGACCTTGAGCAAAATCAGGAGAAAGTGTATGACCTTTAAATTCTGGCCTGATTGGTCACTTGCGTTTGGGATCAGGAAAAGTCTCTGATGAGGGATCTAAGGGTGGAGACACTATTCTGCTGATTCGATGTAGAGGCTTTTTATCTGATACTTCTTCATCTTCACATTCTAATATGCTAGGAAGTTTGTCAGACTCCTTAGGTCTTTGAGGGCGTGTGAAGGCTGGAGCTCTTGGTGTAGGTGAAACCTTTACACCTTTCTTCTTCAACAGATGAAAGAGCATAGGAAAGCGTTTCATGCTTGATGTAATATACCAAATAGTGGAATGCATCCTACTATTCATTGCCTTGAAGTGGTCTTCAAAGAAGCTTACTACTCCTTTCACACGATCTGCCGCGGTAATAACAATGTATGACAGATCCATGATTGTTGTGGCAAGGAAAATAATCTTGTTCTCCAAGTTATGAAGCTTTTCAAAAGCAAGAGTAACCAAGTCGAGAATCTTGGTTAGTCTATTATCCTCTGTTGGTGCTGGCCTTGCAGTATCAAAATTGTCTTTCAGACTAGAAATGGCCTACAACACTGGATCAAACGCTGTCTTGCTAGTTACTTGATCTAAGATGGCATCCAAAACTGATTGCAAAGAGTCAGAAATGGATTTATCTTTAGAGGATTCAGCCATGTCGCCTCTTAAGCTTTGAATTTCATAAAAAATCTTCTGCAAAGCTTCTGCAGTCACAACACTCGAAGTATGGCTTGATGTAGCTTGGGCTGAGTGACTCTGTGATGCTTAAGGAGGTTGAGAGCTTGACGATCTTTGAATAACTGATGAAGGGAATGCTTTCATGAATGGCTGCATCTACTGCATGCTATCTCAAATATCCTTAACCAAATCATCAGTTATCGATGAAGCAGGCAAAAATCGCTTGACACTTAACTATTGGTCCATTTGTTGTGTTACTTTCTCGAGCAATTTAGTTGCCTTGATCATGTGAGAGTTAAATTCTTTTATCTCATTAATCTCAACTCTCTCCTGAGATTTCAGAGAGTCTCAGACCTCTGCCAATACCTCATTTTTTAGTTGATCTTGCTTATGTTCTAGACGAGTCATTAGCTGAGACATGAAAAAAATTTGATCTTCTCTCACTCTTATCAGAAAATCTTCCTCTCTGAAAAATTCATCATTTGGCCTACTTGTAAATGGATCGGAAGGCGGCTCTTGATCAGATGAGCTTTTTTCATGAACATTTTCCATTTCATCTTCTACTAGAGATTCAACATTGGCCACATGAAAATCTTAAATATGACCCTCTTCATCAACTTTTTCATTCATGTCATCTCCCTGATAAGGTATGATAGCCAGATGATAAACATCTGTATCTTGACATTGTTCATCAAACTCAGTCCTTTTTGAGTCTTGGGATTCCATTGATACAGGGATATCAAATGGAGATGGTGGCCTGGAGATAGTTTTATTTGAGTCCTCACTGACTCTTTCTCTAGTGATGTCCTCGAAGTTTGCATCAGCATTTTCTGACTCATGCAGATGTTCTTCAACAACTACTTGAGCAATCTAGATCACCTTTTCCATAAGATGTTCTTCAACATGAACAACTTTCTCTGCAGGATCAATTTCCACATCATCAATTGAAACATGCTCAGTGTTAGATATTGTAGCAACTTCCTCTTGCACAACTTGTTCTTCTTGAGTAGTCGAAGCTAGGGCAACTTCTTTCTCCATTGCTGAAACATCTTTTCCTTGTATTTCATCTTTTTCACTGAATTCTCCCTCAAGTGGAACTTCTGACATTAGAAGCCATTTGTCCAATGTAGGGACATAAGTGTATCTCATCAATTTCACAGTGGTTTGACCAATGTAGTTGTATCTGCTGGTCTCTTTGAAGCTTTCTCCACTGAAATCAATACCACATCTCTCGAACAGAGTGGTGAGGTACATACCAAGTGGCAGACCTCCTCCTCTACTAACCACTGTATTTATCACATGCATGAGAATTTGGGCGAGATTCACTTTCTTCTTTTCCAGAATGCACTAGATTAAGAATAAGTCTAATTCATTCACACTACCCCTGCTACCGGTTTTAGGCTGAATACGAGTGGTTCTTTTATTTGAAATAAGATTAAGGGCAGAAAGGCTGTTATAGCCTGAATACTGGACTTTGTTTTTAGTGAATGAAAGTATGTGGGCATTTTCATCACTCAACAAAGAAAATGCTTCAGAAAAGAATCTAAGAGAAATTTCAAAAGGTTTTCCCTTTACCATAGATTGTTTTGTGAATTCAGAATCAGGTTTATCAACCAGATTTAAATAGAATTGGCTGACGAGACTGGGGTACCATTTTGAATTTAAGGTAAGTAAGGATTGCATGATTTAGTTGAGTTGATTTTTGATCATTTACATTGAATTTTCTATGTTTGATTTGATCCAAAAATACCAAGACTTTAATAGCATTTATCGAGTTTTAAATGGAAAATCAAAATTATTTTTAAGTGTCCATCATGACGCTAATATGTCATTCAGGACGCTAATGTCTCAGCAGCGCCCTCCTGGACTTGGTAAGTCAGGACGCTGATGAAACATTAGGACACTAATAGAGTTAAAGGTTGAAACATTCATATTCATCAGGACGCTTACTTCATTAGTAGCTCCCTCATTGAGTCAACCAATGAACTTATCAGGACGTCGATTCAATATCAGCTCGCTGACTGTTTTCTGAGTTTTTAATGATTTAAATCTTTAAGGATGCTGACAGTTATAAGGTGGAAAACTTTTATGACGCTACTTGAACAGGAATGCCCTCACTTAAGAACCAACTTAGTAGCTCTCAAGATGTTGAACGTTTTTCAGCATACTTATCATTTTACGAATTCAAACATGTTAAAAACATCAGGACACTAATAACCTTTAGCAACGCCATTATGCTTTACTTGTTTTAATTAGCGCCCTCACAACTTTTGTCTTTTTTATTCGTTAAGTAAGTCAGGACGCTTACATTCTTTGTAGTACCCTCACTTCTCAGTTCAGCGGGACGCTTATGATCCATGAGCGCCTTCAAGGAACAAAATGACAAAGTTGAGATTATGCGTCAGGATGCTGATTGACCAATCAGGACGCTAATCCAACACTGTCACAAAGCTGACACCTGCACTTTTCAAAAGAAACTTGTCAGAACTGAGCAAAACTTTTCTAAACTTTTTGAATCTTTTTAGAACGTTCAAATACTTTATCAGAACATTTTATTCTCATGAATGATCAAAAGATTCAGGTGTTGTTGCCGTAGTTGCACAAACTGAATCAAATCCTTTTTGGGAAAGAATGTGTTTGTTGTTTTTGAAATAACTTTGTGCGCGAAAATTACTTCATGTTCATTATGCCACTATTGTTTCTATATATATGCTGCCTTGGAGCAGATCAAGAACATCTAACTATCAAAAATGATAACTGAAAACCATTCTAAACGTTTAACAGTTTTCACTTGTGCAAAAACTTTTAGAAGTTAGTCTTCTACTCACTGCTTTAAATTCTCGATCTTTTTGAAATACATTAAGTCTTTTGGATTAGTTGATCTTCATACATATCTTTTCAAAAATCCATTGAAGATGAAAGTTTTTTGAATCAGTTTTCAGCTGCACTTCATTATTCATCTTGCTGAATCTGTGGTAGTAGAAGGTTCAATCCAAAGCTTTGTAAGTATCACTTTGATTCTAAGTAAAGAGAACCATATCTCATTTTGTACCTTGGTTTTTGTGCTTGGATAGTCACTGGTTTAGAACAAGTGTTGCTCGAGTTGTAACGGTCATTTTCACACCCGAAAGTTGAGAAACGATTATTCTCAAACCCGTAAGTTGAGAAGGTGTAACGACTTGGTCTTCACCTATAAGAAGATCCCTAGTGGAGTTTAGACAAATTCTAACTGAGGAGGTTAGGTAGTGGATATAGGCAAGGCCGAACCAATTTTAGTCTTGTGTGTCTTTCTGTTATTGTGCTTGATTTACCATACGTGTTTAATCTACTTTCGATATTTCATACATTTCAAAGAAAGGTTAAAATCTGCTAAGTATCCAATTCACCCCTCTCTCAGACACATCTGGGCCAACACATTTAAATCTTTGATTCAATCTTCCGAATAGTTCGCCTACTCTTTCAAAACTCTTTGAGAAACTTGTGAGTTTCTCTTGAGCATAAATCAAGTTGTTCTTGAGTGAGTTCATCATGCTGGCCCAGGTATGTCTAAGAGGGGGGTGAATTGGACACTTAGACAATTTAAAATTAATTACAATGGCAAAATTAAAGTGCAGAATAAAAATAAATATGCAAAGTTAAATTAATTACAATGGAAAAGTTAAACCTTATCACTAAGGGATTCTCTTACAGGGTGAGAATTAAACCGTTACAACTTTTCTCAACTTGCAGGTGTGAGAACAATCGTTACACTGCTCCACTTGCAGGCTTGAGACCAACCTATACCAACTTACGGGTGTGAGAAGACCTAACCTTGTTGAATATGAGAATATCAACTCAGTAGTTTATCTAACTACTGTTACAACTTTGATACAGTATACAAGATATGAAATTAAGTACAACTATATCCTATGAACTATCTCTCAAATTTCTCTTCCAGCAAGAATAATATAAGTTAAAACAATGCTAAAAATTTGAGTGAAAATAGTTCAAGCTTTCAAATAGATTTTAAGATAAAGATAGAAATTTAGCTCAGTATGAAAATCTTTTGAATAAGTAGAGATTCAAATAAAATGCTTTGAAACCAAAATAACTTAAGCTTTTTGAATTAGATGAAAATTCGACTAACTTTCAAAAAGTGTTTTGGCTCAAAGAATTTTCGGCAGTCTTAACAGATTGTTAAGTGCTGGTATATATAGACTTGTAGAGATGAAGCTCTTGTTCATTTGAATTTGAATTTCAAATATGAACGTTTACTCACAACAGCTAGAATGCATCACGAAAATGGCAACTGCACAATTCATGAACATTCTGATTATTCTCCAAATTCACAAATAAGGAAAGTTTAAGAGACGTGGTTCATGAATATGAGAATATCTCTTACAAATACAAAAAGTTGATCTAAAAAGGCGGCTAAAAGGATGCACGTGTCAGAATAATAGAAATATCATTTTTACCGTTTTGTTCCTTTGAGGGCGCTAATATAGTATCAACGTCCTACCAAAAGATGAAGTGAGGGTGCTATTGACTTGTAAGCATCCTGACTTAGTATGACACTTAAACGACTTAAATTCTGAGGGCGCTAATTGACAGTTAGCATCCTATTTATTTTTAAAACATTAAAAGTACGAGGGCGCTACTCACAAGTGAGCATCCTGAAATTTGAAAACAATTTTAAAACAATATTAAGTGCGCTGAAAGACAGTAAGCGTCCTGAAAGTTTTTAAGTTGATTCTAAGGATGAGGGCACTCCTATACAAGTAGTGTCATGTTTGTTTATTCAACTTATAACTATCAGCTTCCACAAAGATAGAAATCAATTAAAAAACTAAGAGAACTTTCAGCAAGCTGAAGCTGAGTCAACGTCTTAAAACTTTCAAAGGTTGACAAAAGGGAAGCCGCTACTTACAAGGAAGCATCCTTATTAATTAGTTCAATTCAACCTTGAGCGTTTTAATATTTTATCAGCTTCTCGACTCATCAAGTCCAGGAGGGCGCTGCTAAAACATTAGCATCCTGAAAGACTCTGGAAAAGTAGTTTTGACTCGCGATTAAAAATACGATAAATGCGAATAAAAACTCGGTAAAATTCAAATTAATCATAAAGAAGTTAAATCATTTGAAATACCGTAAAACGTATGAACAAAATATGAAAATGATTAAATCTTGCTGAGAGCAAATTGATCGATAGACTTTACATTCTAAGTGCTGACAGACTCGGAACTTTACTTGTGATGTTCAATAGGCTTGTGAGCTCAGTTCCTTTATCTTGGTTCTTGATAAATCTGAAACACTTGGCAAGATCATTAGACTCATTGAGATAACAATCTCCTCCTTTTTGATGATATCGAATACTCATAGATCATGCAGATAATTGTAGTCATGTACTCAAACATATGACGAATTTAGAGTATCAAGTATGTCAAGAATACCTGCAAGCATGACAGGTATATCTGATTTCAATATATAAATTACAAGATGAGTACAATCACAATATACAAGAATATGATAATTAAACAGTCAACATATTCTACAGAAACTCAAATGAACTCCCCCTGACTTGTAGCTTCCCTCTTGAGCTAACTTAGCCTTAATATTTGCATTCTCTTCTCCCCCTTTTTGAAAACATCAAAAAATGGGTAGGTTTAGCTTGTACTCGGACCCTTCCCTTTCTTTTTTTTCTCGGCATCCTCATCCTTCTTGGATCCACTATAACTAGGTTAAGATTCCTTGGGTTTTTGGGGCGCACGTGGTTTTGAGGAACCACTTGAGCTTTTTCTCACACTTTTGATAAATTCGTCAATTATAACACCCTGCCTAGATTTTGCAATGAATTTTTCATGAGCATGCTTGGAAACACCAAATTTTAATGGATCAAGAGGTGGACTGGGTTTGAAGCTTTTAGTCTTGCGGATTTGAAGCTTTTAGCCTTCCGTTCCGCAAGACCTTGAGCAAAATCAGGAGAAAGTGTATGATCTTCAAATTCTGGCCTGATTGGTCGCTTGCGTTTGAGATTAGGAAAAGTTTTTGATGAAGGATCAGGGGGTGGAGACACTATTCTGTTGATTCTATGGAGAGGATTTTCATCAGATGCTTCTTCATCTTCACATTCTAGTATCCCAAGTAGGCTGTCAGACTCCTTAGGTCCTTGAGGACATATGAAGGCTGAAACTCTTGGTACAGGTGGAACCTTTACACCTTTCTTCTTCATCAGATGAAAGAGCACGCCAAAAAGTTTCATACTCAAGGCAATATACCAAACAGTAGAATGCAGCCTACTGTTCATTGCCTTGAAGAGGTCTTCAAAGAAGCCTACTACTCCTTCTACTCGATCTGCAGCTGTGATGACAGTATATAACAGATTCATAATGCTCGTGGCAAGGAAAGGCATCTTGTTCTAAAAAGTTGTGAAGTTTTTCAAAATCACGAGTAACCAAGTCGAGAATTTTGGTTAGTTTATCATCCTCTCTTTGTGCTGGCCTTACAGTATCTAAACTCTCTTTCAGACTAGAGATGGCCTGCAGCACTGGATCAAGTGTTGTCTTACTAGTTACTTGATCCAAGATAGCATCCAAAACTGATTGTAGTGAGTCAGAAATGAGGCATCTTAGAGGATTCAACCATTTTTTCCTTTTAAGCTTTGAATTTCTTCAAGAATCTTCTTCAAAGCCTCTTCAGTTATAGCACTTGCAGCGGTACTTAGCGTAGCTGGCATTGTGCGACTTTGTGGATCTTGAGGTCTGGCTGGAGGTTGTTGAGGAGCTGCCAATCTCGGCGGAACACTAGTAACAAAAGCTTTCATGAATGCTTTAATCTATTGCATGTTGTCCTGAATATTCTTTATAAGATCATCATGTGATGATGAAGTGGAGCTCGATGAAGGCAAGGACTGCATGACACTTAATTGTATGTTCATTTGTTGTGTCATTTTCTCGAGCAATGCAGTTGCCTTGATCATGTGAGAGTTAAATTCTTTTATCTCATTAATCTCAACTTTCTCCTGAGATTTCAGATATTTTTGGACCTCTGACAATGTCTCATTCTTCAGTTGAACTTGATTATGTTCTAAACGAGTCATTAGCTAAGTCATGACAAAAATCTGATCTTCTCTCACTCTTCTCAGGAAATCTTCCTCCCTGAAGAATTCATTTGTTGGCTTGCTGGTAGAAGGATAAGAAAGTGTCTCATGATCAGATGAGCTTTCCTCATGAATATTTTTCATTTCATCTTCTTCTCGAAACTTAGCATTGGCCTCATGAAAATCTTCCATATGATCTTCTTCATCAGCTTTTACATTTGAGTCATCTCCTTGTTAGGGTATGATAGCCAGATCATAACCCTCTATATCTTAACATTTTTCACCATCAAACTCAGTCTTTTTTGAGTCTTGGGATTCTACTGATACAGGGATATCAAATGGAGATGGTGGCCTGGAGATGGTTTTATTTGAGTCCTCACCGGCTCACTCTCTGGTGATTTCCTCCAAGATTGCATGAGCATTTTCTGACTCACTCTGATGTTCTTCAACAATGGCCTGAGCAATCTGAGTTACCTCTTCCATTGGATGTTCTTCAGCATGAACAACTTGCTCTGCATATTCAATTTCCACATCTTCAATTGAAACATGCTCAATGTTAGCTGTGGTAACAACTTCCTCTTGCACAACCTGTTCATCTTGAGTAGTCGAAGCATGTGCAACTTCTTTCTCCATTGCTGAGACATCTTCTTCTCTTGTTTCATCTTTTCCACTAGATTCACCCTCAAGTGGAACGTCTGACATTGGAATCCATTTGTTCAATGCAGGGACATAAGTGTATCTCATCAATCTCACAGTGGTTTGACCAATGCAGTTGTATCTGCTGGTCTCCTTGAAGCTTTCTCCATTGAAATCAATACCACACATCTCGAACAGAGTGGTGAGGTACATACCAAATAGCAGACATCCTCCTCTACGAACCACTGTGTTCATCACATGTATGAGGATGTGGGTGAGATTCCCTTTCTTCTTTTCTAGAATACACCAGATTAAGAATAAATCTAAGTCATTTACAGTACCCCTGCTGCCAGATTTTGGCTGAATGATATGGGTAATGATGTCGTGGATTATTCTTGGGATTAATTTAAAGGACTGATTTGTGAGTTTCTTGTCGACACTTGAGTGGTCCTATTTCTTTGGAACAAGATTTAGAGTAGAAAGGCTATTGTAGCTTGGATATTGGACTTTATTTTTAGCGAATGAAAGTATGTGGGCCTTTTCATCACTCGACAAAGAATATGCTTAAGAAAAGAATCTGGGAGAAATTTCATTAGATTTTCCCTTTACCATAGATTATTTTGTAAATCCAAAACTGGGTTTATCGACCAAATGCAAATAGAATTGGCTGATGAGACTGGGGTACCATTTCGAATTGAAGGTAAATAAATCTGTCCAGCCTTGGAATTTGAATAGAGATAGGATGTCTAGGTGAGAGTTAATGAAGAACTCAAAATCGACAAAACGTCCAACGATTACCGCTCGGTTAATGAGCTTATCTGTTTTGTCTCCCGTTCTTCTTATCTGGGTTGAAAAAGGTGGGTGAGATGGTCTAGACACGGTTTCAATAGGAGATGTGGGTACAAATGGTGTGGGTTCCTCAGCCAGTTCGACCTGAGTTGGTTCAGTTCTTGGTCTCACACTCTTAACTGGAGGCGATGAAGGTGAAACAACTCGCTTTCTTGCAGAAAAGGGGCGAAGTTTTTGGGTTTGGGTGCCATTGAAAGTCAAACAAAAAGAGATAAATAACTGTGGCAAGAGCAGAAACTGATACAATAGGAATCAAAGGATTCAAAGATGAACAGAGATCAAGATTTACCGAAGGTTAAAGATGAAGATTCAATAGTAACTTTTGGAGCGATTCCTATTAAGTTTTCGTTGAAGCGTCCTATGGCATCAAAAGTGAAAGTGACTGCTAGGTCACTGAAGGTTTGATTTTATGATGCTAAAGCGATAAGCTCGCTCCTGACACACACTCACAAGTGTGGCAACCTATTAACTAAGGCGGTTTGAGATTATCTAAAGTTTGCGATCGATCAGCCTCCTCCTTATGACGAGTAATTTTTGATCAACTAATGGCTTCAGGCTTATTAGCGTCCTCAAATATTGTCAGGATCCTCATGGATACTTAAATTCTAATATTTTTCAAATTTGACCAATTAAACTTAAGTATCGTATGGTTGAACAAACAAAATCACAAATTATAGTCCATCAACCAACTATCAATAATTTAATCATGAGCGAAAATATTTAAGCATTCTAAGTATTGCATGATTAAAGATAATCATTTCATTCTAATAATCATTGATAGATATATCTGTTATAATAAAATCAGCAATGATGAGAGTAACTTTTATACCTTTGTATATTTTTGACTTTTACCTCAAGGTACTGCAAAGTCCTCAACTTGCGCACGCTGTCTCTTTTTTAAGCAGCTGAGATAATTCATTATCTTCGTTCTCCATGTTGACTTCTTTCTCGACATTCTATCAGGAGATCTTTCATTGAGCGTCGTGGATGTGCCAGCTGAGGGTTGTTGACTCATTGTGTATATATCATCAGCAACTTCACTTCCGTTCCTACTTGGTGCATTTGCAAAAATGTCTTCTCTCTTTAATGAAGTTTCTAACCCACTCAAAATATAATCAATTTCTTGAAAACTGATTTCAAATGGATTTGAAAACTCGTTTAGAAAATCTACTTTATACTTCCAGTTTTCTGGAAAACTATTTAGAAAACATTGTACTAAAGTAGAGTGAGAGATGGTTTTTCCAAAGTATTCAAGTTCATTTACTAGACGTATAAAACGTTGAAGGTTATCATGAACTGACTCATTATCTAAAACCCTGAAGTGGATGAGTGGCTCTTCTAATGTTCTAACTGGGTCACTAGTCTCATCCCTTCCTTCCATGGTTTGCAGGAGATTACAAAACTCTTTTAAACTCATTTCCCATGGTTCAACAGATTCAACTAACATAGTTAGCTTATCATTCCATTTCTTTAGAAGCTTATCACAGAAATATACTAGAGATATTTCTACAGGTATTTCTTGATTCAGTTCTTGCATTCCGACAAGAATGGATTGATATCTGTTGCATGTCGTGTTGAGAGAATCATTCTCGGATATCTCAAAGGCATCAAATAGTTTATCAGACTCTTTGAGCTTTTCATCTCAATTGTTGAACTTTTCACAGTGAAGTGATTTAAGTGTTTCCCAAATCTCTTTGGCACTCTCGAGATGAACAACCATTTTTACTTCTTCCTCGGGTAGAGAGTAGTACAAGGCATAACAGCTTGAGCGTTAAACTTATCATTTAGTCTTTCCTTATCTGTCCATAGCTCAATAGGCTTGTTGGGCATGATGTAACCGTTTACAACCATTTCCCATAGACTGATTGTGACGCCCCAAAAATTATTTCATCTATCCCATAACCCAATTGCATTTTGCCCAAACTCTATGTGTTGCCTTGATAAGTTTGGTGTTTGTTTGATGGTTGTTTAATGTTTGTAAATTTGATGCTTGATAATGTATATAAATATGTGCATTATAAATTGTATATGGGTCATGTTAAATTAAAGTATAATGCATATGTTATTATTTATGCATCGGCCCATTAAACCATGAATTGATATGGGTTAGGATTGATTGAATAAAAGGATAAATGAGAATAAACAATTTGGTGTATTAGATGGATTGGACATTTAAAATACATGGAAGCATGAGATTGGTTAAAGTATATGTGGTTGGTATGGGTAGTATGAGACCAACACATGTCAAGTTGGTGCATGAGACCAACACATGTCAAGTTGATGCATGATAATGGACAAGTGTCCCATGCCCCATTTCTCTTCTCCAATACATGTCAAGTTGGTGCATGAGAGTGAACAAGTGTCCCATGCCCCATTTCTCTTCTCCAACACATGTTAAGTTGGTGCATGAAAATGGACAAGTGTCCCATGCCCACTTCTCTTCTCCAAGGAAGTCCTCGAGAGTGAGGTTAGTGGAGGGAAAGGAAAAAAGAAGAGAAAGGAAAGAAGAAGAGAAAGAAAGAGGAAGTTGCTTTGAGGGAAGTCACAGCAACATTTTCATCAAAGAGCTGGATCTTGGTGCTATATGGTCAGATTGAGCTCAAACTTTGTCCGCAAGTTCTTATCTTATGATTATCCATTTTGGTTGGAGGAGATCTTGATTGGCATTTTCGTTTGAAAGATATAACTTCCAAAACAAAGCTGATCGGAAAGTCTGGATTTCTCGCGCAGTTTAGATCAAACTTATAGACCTCCTAAATCTACCGTTGGATGGATATGATATTTGAGAAGGTGGTTCACAACTGATCTTTATGCAGTATGAACGGTTTAGATGTTGGTGGGTCAAGTATTTTGTGTGATATAGTCATCTGAGTTTGAGTATTTGCAGCAGGAAGAGTGAAATTGTTTGATTAGAGACTTGTTCATCAAAGAGACTTATCTTTTCTGTCCACCGTTGGATTGAGCTGATTTCTGGACATAAGGTTTGCCTCTTAGCATACTTCAATATGTACGGTTGATTTTCTGATTAACCATTTCGATTGGCAGCTTGATACATCCGAACAGAATATTAAATGGAAGAATTTGTAGGGTTGTTTGTATTAGACCTAAATTTAGAATATGAACTTAGACCTTTCCAAATAGCTTGCATGTCAACTATGTTGACCTAGTTTCCATTGTTGATGAACCCATGATGCAAAATCAGTGATATACATGGCTGAACATGGTGACCTAGTGTAAATAGGCAATGTGGCCCAAGTATGGAAAATTTCATATTTTAGGGCTTTTGGCCTAGAATCATTGAATTGATGCAATTTATGTCTAATTAAGCATGATTAGGGCTGATTATGCTACTGATTTAGTGGTTGTGACCATATCATGGGTTAGGCCTACTTGTGATCAAATGACCCAATTTGGGCATGTTTATGCCTAAGGAATTGAAAATCAATATTTTTAATTAATTGAATGGTTTATGAATGAGAACTATGCATTTGAGGCCTAAGTCATGTGATTTGAGTTGAATGATGGGATTAGATGGGATTTAGGCCTATTGTCTATATGTGGGCTGATTTAGGGTTGATGTGTAATGTCTATGTGATTGAGCATAGAAATTGATGTATGGTAGGATATTGATGAATGTTTCAGGATCTTAATTGGGTTGATTCGGTTTGGTGGCCGTGTGTGGTTAGATACTCTCGCGAGGCTTGGTTGTGAGTAGACTTCATTTATAATTATATCTTTTATGTCATCATATCACTTATATATATTGTATGTTGAAAGCATGAATGTGTCCTAATGTTTTGAATGATGCATTGATTTGAGAAAACCTTATGACTTTGGTTGGGCCCATCTATCTGGCTAATACGGGGACTTAACCTTGTCATAGGAGGGTTTTAAAAAAGAAGTATTTGGGGATGAGAACGGTACGGTGAAATAGACGTGCACTAGTAACCCCAATGCATGTGGAATGTGGATCCAAATTGATAAGCTTTTACTTGCATCGAACTTATTATAAAATGCTTGATATCTATATGTTATAAGCTTTTAATCATGCTACACATTGACATGCATACATGATATTTATTGATGAGTATTGATAGCATATTTGAATTCTATTCACTGGGCACCGTTGGCTCACCCTCATTTTCCTTTTTCAGGTCCTTCTGTCCCGAATAAGGGCAAATGAGTAGTCATATCTTGAGGGCTTTGTCGGCGAGAGAATCGAAGGCCTCGATGTGAGTTGAGAGGCATTTTGGTTGAACTGTGTTTTAAATTATAATGTATTATATTTTGGACTATGTAATTATAACACTTACCACATTGTAGTATGGGTGAGTTGGGACTTGTTAGATAGACCATGTGGGCATATGAAGGTTTTTTTTGTACCCTTAGTTTTGGACTTTATGTGTATGTCAATCTTGATGGATTGTAGGGATTATGACGATTTTATTTATGGTTCATTTTTATGGAGTATCTCTTGTCTTGGATGATTAATACGGTTGGCAGTTTTGTTTAGTACCTGTTTATATTATGTCGTTGTTTGGGATAAGGCTCGTAGTGTCTCAACCCCCTCACGAGGGTTGAGGATTGGTCTGAGATGCCTACGCCGGGCATCCCGCCCTGGCATTCCGCACGCCATTCCTTGCGGGGTTGGTGGTCCGGGGTGCGGGGTAGCCACACTGATATCCTTAGATCGTAGAAAAGATTTCATCCTTATCATCCAATCTTCAAACTAGTCTCTATTGAACAGAGGTGGTTTATCTAAAGGTTGACCTACTTCTATAACATTGCCTCTGGTCATTGCCATTGATATCAAAGAAATTGTGAAGTTTCTTTGAAGAGCAACATTGCTTTGATACCAATTGTTGGCCCAGGTATATGTTCAAGAGGGGGGTGAATTGGACTCTTAGACAATTTAAAATTAATTGCAATGGAAAAGTTTAAGTGTGGAATAAAAATAAATGTGCATAGTCGATTTATAGTGGTTTGGCTACTTGCCTACGTCCACTACCCAACTTCCTCAGTTAGGATTCTAAACCTTATCACTAAGGGATTCTCTTACGGGTGAGAATCAAACCATTACACCTTTTCTCAACTTGCAGGTGTGAGAACTACCGTTACACTGCTCAACTTGCAGGCTTAAGACAAACCTACCCAACTTATGAGTGTGAGAACTACCGTTTCTCAACTTAGGGGTGTGAGAAGACCGTTTCTCAACTTACGGGTGTGAGAAGACTGTTTCTCGACTTCCGGATGTGAGAAGACCTAACCTTGTTGAATATGAGAATATCGACTCAGTAGTTTATCTAGCTACGGTTACAACCTTGATACAGTATACAAGATATGAAATTAAGTACAACTGTATCCTATGAACTATCTCTCAAATTAATCTTCCAGCAAGAATGATATCCATTAAAATAGTGTTGAAAATTTGAGTGAAAATAGTTCAAGCTTTCAAATAGATTTTCAGATAAAGTTAGAAATTTAGATTAGTATGAAAATCTTTTGAATAAGTAGATATTCAAATAAAACGCTTTGAAACCAGAATAACTTAAGCTTTTTGAATTAGATGAAAATTTGACTAACTTTCAAAAAGTGTTTTGGCTTAGAGAATATTCGGTGGTCTTAACAGATTGTTAAGTGCTGATATATATAGACTTGTAGAGATGAGGTTGTTGTTCATTTGAATTTGAATTTCAAATATGAACATTTACTCACAACAACTAGAATGTATCACGAAAAATGGCAACTGCACAATTCATGAACATTATGATTTTTCTCCAGATTCACAAATAAGGAAAGTTTAAGAGACGTGGTTCATGAATCTAAGAATATCTCTTACAAATACATAAAGTTGATATTTTATATGATCAGTTATTCTGGAAAGGTGGCTAAAAGGATGTACGTGTCAGAACAATAGAAATATCATTTTTGTCGTTTTGTTCCTTTGAGGGCGCTCATATAGCATTAGCGTCCTACCGAACGATGAAGTGAGGGCACTACTAACTTGTAAGCATCTTGACTTACTATGACACTTAAATGACTTAAATCCTGAGGGCGCTAATCGATAGTTAGCGTCCTGTTTTGTTTTAAAACATTAAAATTACGAGGGCGCTACTCACAAGTGAGCATCCTGAAATTTGAAAATAATATTAAGTGCGCTGAAGGACAGTAAGCGTCCTGAAACTTATTAAGTTGATTCTAAGGATGAGGGCACCGCTATACAAGTGGCGTCCTGATGGTTTATTCAACTTATAACTATCAGTGTCCTTAAAGATAGAAATCAATTAAAAAACTAAGAGAACTTTCAGCGAGCCGAAGCTGAGTCAACGTCTTAACACTTTCAAAGGTTGACAAAAGGGAGGCTGCTACTTACAAGTATGCGTCCTTATTAATTAGTTCAATTCAAACTTGAACATCCTAATATTTTATCAGCTTCCTGCCTCATCAAGTCTAGGAGGGCGTTGCTAAAACATTAGTGTGCTAAAAGACTCTAGAAAAATAGTTTTGACTCGCGGTTAAATATACGATGAATGCGAATAAAAACTCGGTAAATTTCAAATTAATCATAGAGAAGTTAAATCATTTGAAATACCGTAAAGCGTATGAACAAAATACAAAAATGATTAAATCTTGCTGAGAGAAAATTGATCGATAGACTTTACATTCTAAGTGCTGACATACTCGAAACTTTACTTGTGATGTTCAATAGGCTTGTGAGCTCAGTTCCTCGATCTTGATTCTTGATAAATCTGAAACACTTGGCAAGATCATTAGATACACAGATTGGAGATATTTGGAATCATCAAAACATTCATGACATGGGGTTCATTGAGATAACACATCACATATCATGTAGATCTTGATCTTTCTTGAAGGCGAAATCACTCTCAATCACCTTCACACCTTTGAGAATCTTGTGTGCTTCATCCTTCCCCAAAGTTGGGTAAAATCTCTTTTTAAGATTCGTGTGATTGTGCTTGTGATTGAAAAACGATTTTGTGTTTGATTTATCTTTATCTTTAAAACTATTTTTGTTTAGTGTTTCTGAAATCATCTTTGATCTTTCATATTATATCATCTTGAATAGTGGTTTCATATATCTTAGTTGGTATCGATTCTTGTCACACCCTGGGTTGCACAGCGTGCCCCCTACCCAGGTGTGGGCGCACCCTGGGTTGAATCGATAAGAAAAGTTGAAATAGTCGTTACAGTTTAATCGTGACTCTGGAAAGAGTTAATCAAAAGGTGTTTGAAATATCGGTTCTACATTTTTCCAAGGTATGTGAAATAACTTAAATTTGATTCAGGATTAAAACGTTATGGCTATTTTAATTTTTGTTACCCATTGACCAACTTACTTATGTATCGAATCAGTAATTAAAATTCAAATAGTCGTAACCATTTCATCCGAACTTGGATTTGAGTTATTCAAAAGGCGCTGTAAATATCGTTTCTTCCTCTTTCCAACGAATGTTCAATCACTAAAATCGGAATTGGGAAAAAATGTTTTGGCTATTTGTGTGTTTTTTACCGATCAGTCAACTTACTTATCGATATAATCGTGAAGAAAAATTCGAATAGCCGTAACTTTTCATCCCGACTTTGATTCGAGTTATTCAAAAGGAGTTGGAAATATCTCCGACTCTGATTTGAGTTATTCAAAAGGAGTTGGAAATATCTTTTCTTCCTGCTTCTAACGCATGTTCAATCACACAAATCGAAAACGGAATAAAAAAGTTGTGGTTATTTTCAAGTTTCATCCCGATCATTCAACTTACTTATCGATTGAATCAGTAAGAAAAGTTGAAATAGTCGTTACAGTTTAATTGTGACTCTGGAAAAAGTTAATCAGAAGGCATTTGAAATATAGGTTCTTCTTCTTTCCAAGGTATGTGAAATAACTTAAATTTGATACAGGATGAAAACGTTATGGCTATTTTAATTATTGTTACCCATTGGCCAACTTTCTTATGTATCGAATCAGTAATCAAAATTCAAATAGTCACAACCATTTCATCTGAACTTTGATTTGAGTTATTCAAAAGGCGCTGTAAATATCGTTTCTTCCTCTTTCCAACAAATGTTCAATCACTAAAATCGAAGTTGGGAAATTTTTTTTGGCTATTTGAATGTTTTTTTACCGATCAGTCAACTTACTTATCGATATAATCGTGAAGAAAAATTCAAATAGTCGTAACTTTTCATCCCGACTCTGATTTGAGTGATTCAAAAGGAGTTGGAAATATCTTTTCTTCTTATTTCTAACGCATGTTCAATTACACAAATTGGAGCCGAAATAAAAAATTTGTGATTATTTTCAAGTTTCATCCCGATCGTTCAACTTAGTTATCGATTAAATCGGTAAGAAAAGTTGAAATAGTCATTACAGTTTAATCGTGACTCTGGAAAGAGATAGTGAAAAGGCGTTTGAAATATCGGTTCTTCTTCTTTCCAAGGTATGTGAAATAACTTAAATTTGATTTAGGATGAGAACATTATGGCTATTTTAATTTTTGTTACGCATTGGCCAACTTTCTTATGTATCGAATCAGTAATTAAAATTCAAATAGTCATAACCATTTCATCCGAACATTGATTTGAGTTATTCAAAAGACGCTGTAAATATCGTTTCTTCCTCTTTCCAACGAATGTTCAATCACTAAAATCGGAGTTGGAAAAATGTTTTGGCTATTTGAATGTTTTTTACCGATCAGTCATCTTACTTATCGATATAATCGTGAAGAAAAATTCAAATAGCCGTAACTTTTCATCCCGACTCTGATTTGAGTGATTCAAAAGGAGTTGGAAATATATTTTCTTCCTATTTCTAACACATGTTCAATTACACAAATCAGAGCCGAAATAAAAAGTTGTGATTATTTTCAAGTTTCATCCCGATCGTTCAACTTAGTTATCGATTAAATCGGAAAGAAAAGTTGAAATAGTCGTTACAGTTTAATCGTGACTCTTAAAAGAGATAGTGAAAAGGTTTGAAATATCGGTTCTTCTTCTATCCAAGGTATGTGAAATAACTTAAATTTGATTCAGGATGAAAACGTTATGGCTATTTTATTTTTTGTTACCCATTGGCCAACTTACTTAGGTATCGAATCAGTAATCAAAATTCAAATAGTCGTAACCATTTCATTCGAACTTTGATTTGAATTATTCAAAAGGCGCTGTAAAAATCGTTTCTTTTACTTTCCAACGAATGTTCAATCACTAAAATCGGAGTTGGGAAAAAATGTTTTGGCTATTTGAATGTTTTTTACCGATTAGTCAACTTACTTATCGATATAATCGTGAAGAAAAATTCAAATAGCCGTAACTTTTCATCCCGACTTTGATTTGAGTGATTCAAAAGGAGTTGGAAATATCTTTTCTTCCTATTTCTAACGCATCTTCAATTACACAAATCGGAGTCGAAATAAAAAAGTTGTGATTATTTTCAAGTTTCGTCCCGATCGTTCAACTTACTTATCGATTAAACCGGTAAGAAAAGTTGAAATAGTCGTTACTGTTTCATTGTGACTCTGGAAAGAGTTAATCAAAAGGAGTTTGAAATATCGATTCTTCGTCTTTCCAAGGTATGTAAAATAACTTTAATTTGATTCAGGATGAAAACGTTATGCCTATTTTAATATTTGTTACCCATTGGCCAACTTACTTATGTATCGAATCAGTAATCAAAACTCAAATAGTCGTAACCATTTCATCGGAACTTTGATTTGAGTTATTCAAAAGGCGTTGTAAATATTGTTTCTTCCTCTTTCCAACGAATTCTCAATACCTAAAATTGGAGTCGGGAAAAAAATGTTTTGGCTATTTGAATGTTTTTTACCGATCAGTCAACTTACTTATCGATATAATCGTGAAGAAAAATTGAAATAGCCGTAACTTTTCATCCCGACTCTGATTTGAGTGATTCAAAAGGAGTTGGAAATATCTTTTCTTCCTATTTCGAATGCATGTTTAATTACACAAATCGGAGCCGAAATAAAAAAGTTGTGATTATTTTCAAGTTTCATCCCAATCGTTCAACTTAGTTATCGATTAAATCGATAAGAAATCGATTAAATCGGTAAGAAAAGTTGAAATAGTCGTTACAGTTTAATTGTGACTTTGGAAAGAGATAATGAAAAGGCGTTAGAAATATCGGTTGTTCTTTTTTCCAAGGTATGTGAAATAACTTAAATTTGATTCAGGATTAAAACGTTATGGCTATTTTAATTTTTGTTACCCATTGGCCAACTTACTTATGTATCGAATCAGTAATCAAAATTCAAATAGTCGTAACCATTTCATTCGAACTTTGATTTGAGTTATTCAAAAGGCGCTGTAAATATCGTTTCTTCCACTTTCCAACGAATGTTCAGTCACTAAAATTGGAGTTGGGAAAAAATGTTTTGGCTATTTGAATGTTTTTTACCGATCAGTCAACTTACTTATCGATATAATCGTGAAGAAAAATTCAAATAGCCGTAACTTTTCAACCCGTCTCTGATTTGAGTTATTCAAAAGGACTTGGAAATATCTTTTCTTCCTGCTTCTAACGCATGTTCAATCACACAAATCGAAGTCGGGATAAAAAAGTTGTGGTTATTTTCAAGTTTCATCCCGATCATTCAACTTACTTATCGATTGAATCGGTATGAAAAGTTGAAATAGTCGTTAAAGTTTAATCGTGACTCTGGAAAGAGTTAATCAAAAGGCGTTTGAAATATCAGTTCTTCTTCTTTCCAAGGTATGTGAAATAACTTAAATATGATTCAGGATGAAAATGTTATGCTTATTTTAATTTTTGTTACCCATTGGCCAACTTTCTTATGTATCGAATCAATAATCAAAATTCAATAGTCGTAACCATTTCATCCAAACTTTGATTTGAGTTATTCAAAAGGCGCTGTAAATATCGTTTCTTCCTCTTTCCAACCAATGTTCAATCACTAAAATCGGAGTTGGGAAAAAATGTTTTGCCTATTTGAATGTTTTTTACCGATCAGTCAACTTACTTATCGATATAATCGTGAAGAAAAATTCAAATAGCCGTAACTTTTCATCCCGACTCTGATTTGAGTGATTCAAAAGGAGTTGGAAATATCTTTTCTTCCTATTTCTAACGCATGTTCAATTACACAAATCGGAGCCGAAATAAAAAGTTGTGATTATTTTCAAGTTTCATCCCGATCGTTCAACTTAGTTATCGATTAAATCTGTAAGAAAAGTTGAAATAGTCGTTACAGTTTAATCGTGACTCTGGAAAGAGATAGTGAAAGGCGTTTGAAATATCGGTTCTTCTTCTTTCCAAGGTATGTGAAATAACTTAAATTTGATTCGGGATGAAAATGTTATGGCTATTTTAATTTTTGTTACGCATTGGCCAACTTACTTATGTATCGAATCAGTAATCAAAATTCAAATAGTCGTAACCATTTCATTCGAACTTTGATTTGAGTTATTCAAAAGGCGCTGTAAATATCGTTTCTTCCACCTTCCAACGAATGTTCAATCAAGATATGAATTGAATATACAAGATATGAATTGAAGTACAATTGTATCGTATGAACTATCTCTCAAATTTCCCTTTTAGCAAGAATGATATAAGTTAAAGCAGTGCTGAAAATTTGAGTGAAAACAGTTCAAGCTTTCAAATAGATTTTCAGAAAAAGATAGAAATTTAACTCAGTATGAAAATCTTTTGAATAAGCAGAGTTTCAAAGAAAATTCTTTGAAAACAGAATAACTTAAGCTTGTTGAATCAGATGAAAATTCGACTAAACTTCAAAAGTGTTTTGGCTCAAAAACTTTTTGATGTCTTAACAAATTGTTAAGTACTGGTATTTATAGACTTGTAGAGATGAAGCTGTTGTTTATTTGAATTTAAATTTCAAATATGAAAGTTTACTCACAACAGCTAGAATGTATCACGAAAATGACAACTGCACATTTTATGAACATTATGATTCTCTCCAGATTCATGAATGAGGAAAGTCTAAGAGACGTGGTTAATGAATCAGAGGATATCTATGACAAATCCAAAAAGTTGTTCTAAAAAAGTGGCTAAAAAAGATGTACGTCTTAGAATAGCAAAGATATTATTTTTGTCATTTTGTTCCTTTGAGGGCGCTCATACAGCATCAGTGTCCTACTGAAAATTGAAGTGAGGGCGCTACTGAATCGTAAGCGTCCTGACTTACTTTGACAATTAAACGACTTAGATCATGAGGGCTTTACTCGACAGTTAGTGTCCTGCTTTGTTTTAAAATCACTTAAACGCACGAGGGCGCTACTTACTAGTAAGCGTCTTGAAATTTTAAAACAATATTGAGTGCGCTAAAGGACAATAAGTGTCCTCAAGGTTATTAAGTTGATTCTAAGGATGAGGGCGCTCCTATCTAGGTAACATCCTGACAGTTTTTCAACTTATATCTATTAGCGTCCTTAAAGATATAAATCAATTAAAAACTAAGAGAACTTTTAGCGAGCTGAAACTAAGTCAGCATCCTGACACTTTCAAAGATTGTCTAAAGGGTGGCCGCTACTTACAAGTAAGCGTCCTTATGAATCAGTTCAATTCAACCTTGAGCGTCATAATATTTTATTAGCGTGCTAACTCATCAAGTCCAGGAGGGTGCTGCTAAAACATTAGCATCCTGACTTAGCATCCTGAAGGACTCTATAAAAATAGTTTTTGATTTCTAGATTAAAGTTCGATAAAACAAGACCGAAATCATGATATTTTCTTATCAAATCAAATACTTTAAAAATCATAGAAATACCTTTAAAATGTGACGATCAAAATGGGAAACTGATTAAATCTTGCTGAGAGTAAATTGATCAATAGACATTACATTCTAAGTACTGACTGACTCGGGACTTTAGTTGTGATGTCCAATAGACTTGTGAGCATAGTTCTTTGATCTTGATTCTTGATAAATCTGAAACACTTGACGAGATCATTAAATACACAGATTGGAAATATAATGAATCATCAAAACAATCATGTCATGGGGTTCATTGAGATAACATTTTCTGGGTTTTCAGAGAAGTATGTTCCCAAGGTGGAGAAGCACACTCCCAACGGGATTACCGCAAAAGTTGGTTTTCTTAGCAGCAAGAAGCGCATTCCCTAAAGGGAGAAGCGCGCTTTTTGGTGGGCCAGACAATTTTTTTAAAATGGTTGATGAAGCAATTTGTGTGTATTTTAACGCAGCTACTTGACCTTTTTAGCCCATTTGAGCTTGTTGAAGACATAGGAAAGAGAAGAAATGAAAGGGGAAAAGAGGATTGAGCTTGGGGGCTGAAATCCAAGGTAAGGATGCCCTAATCTAGCTAAAAACTTCATATTTTAATTCCTCTCGTCAAGTTACATAACGTATGTGAAAATTGTGTATTTTCCTCGGTTAGATTAAGAGCTTGGAAATGTGGCTTTGAGCTGGAAATTGTGTGGATTGTTGGAGGAAACCTTAGGTAAGTGATTCCTTGTTGAATTGTGAGTTGATTAATGGTGCAATCTGTGATTTTCCATGGTTGAAAATGATAATTCTCCAACCGAGCTGTGATGAACCAGTTGAAGGTTTGGAGTTGTATTTCAATGGTGATTTTATCTGTTTTAGATATGATTTAAGATTGGTTATTGCTTGGGAATAGTTTGGCAATGATAATTGCAGAGATTTGTGGAATGAATTGTGAAATTGGTGAATTGGACAGCGCACACATTGAGTTGCTTGTGCTGTACATGGTGTTGTAAAGTGTGCAAGTTAGCTAGTTGAGCTAATTGGGTTAAGTAAAGTATTGGGAAGAGTATTGAACTTAGAAATTTTTGTGCATTGTGAGTATTTTTATCTATGGTCTTATGTGTGGCGTTGTATTTAAATAAACCTTGTTTTATGAAATGAAAGCATGAATGATTACACTGTGTATCGAATGCATTAAATTTGATATTTAAATATCGAACATGCCTAGGCTTATTAAAGTAAGAAAGGTACGAAATCTCTAAGAAAGTGACTTATGGGTCCGACCCTTGGAATGATCTTAGAGGAAGGTCAGATGAGGCAAATGTTCCTCGAATATACATTAAGAGGAATGATGCGCTCATGTACCAGGATTGTGAGGATTTGCTATTTACTTTATGCATTGTATGATATGTATAGGGTGTTTCGAAAATTGTATTTCAATCATGTATGAATATTTTCATGTATTGCATATCGGGTTTATGATGTTTAAATGCCATGTTTTGATTAGAAATGCATATGTAATGCCACTGATAGATTATTCACTAGGCTTGTTGTAGCTCACCCCAATTTCCTCTCATTATAGGTAGTGATTAGAAGGGCAAGGGCAAGGCTATAGAGAGCTGAGCTGTGCTTGCTGTTTCTTTTTTCTGGATGTATGTATGAGTTGGAAACTTTAGGTTATGTTTCATATTTTGGATATGTATATATAGATATAACACTAAACTATGTATAAAATGGTTAGTGAGTTGTATATAAGTGGAGTTGAAACATATGATGATATGGAAAGGTATATGTGAGATCTTAATCTTGATATCATGTATGTATAGGTTGATGTATTTATGGATGTAAAATGCTTTTGATTCATATGTTTGAAATTGTGGATACATGTTGAGATTATCAGGTGTATGTAGAACCTCGTATTTATGGGGAGGTTCTGGCAAAAAGTTTTAGTAGATTTTGTGTTATTTCTTTCAGGAAGAGGCTGACAGGGTATCATATACGTCTAGGTATGACATATATGGAATTCTGTGTTGATCGTGAGGTCACCTTACGGATGGGTCATGACAACTTTGGTATCAGAGCGAGTGTTGAGATTGTTAAGGTTAAAAGCCCTAAAAAAAGAGATAAAAGCTTTATGATATTATGTTGTTTATAGGGGTATAGATATGGGTAATATTATTATGTTCCGGATTAAACCATTATACTACCATGACTGATAATCACCTATATCTGAAATTTTAGATCTTTGAAAAAAAAATCAGTCAAGGGTAGAAATGGACAACACTGATCAGAGCAACCCTGCAACAACAAATAAATCAACTTATAAAGTTTGGTGCTACCCTACAACAACAAAGTACTTAGCTTATGGAGCTGATAATCAAGTTGCAAGAAGATAAACAAAGGTTTAAGATGTAAGTAGTACCTACGGTGGGCACTCACAGTATTTGTGCAACTGTAGGAGTACAGGTTGGGAAGGATATACAACAACTCGGGGCAACAATAGTTCCACCTATGCAACCATTACCAATTGAGCCCTCTATGCCATTTCTGGGAAAGAAGAGAACCAAATGGAATAAGAAATGGCGGGTTGAGCAAAAAAGATCAAGGATGGTTGAGGCATTAAGTGGAATTGAGACTCTAGAGATACTTGTGGCTCCAGTTCCATCGGTAACAGGTAGAGACATACAGATTGTAGGAAGACCTTTAGATCAAAATGTTCAACCGAGGCCACCAAAAATGGGATCAGGTAGTGGCCAGAGTCTGGTGGTAGGAACAGAGTGTCAGATTGAGTTGTTGGTACATAGACCTATGAGTGTTTGTTATCGATGCGGTCAGAAGGGACATAGACAGAGATAGTGGCCACTTCGACCAATACCCAACACTTCAGTGATTCCAGTCAGTGTGACTTCTGTTGGTATACAAGAGCCGGCTAAGTTAATCACAACATCAGATCTTGACACCAGTAAGACTCCAATAGAAGGTATGATCAACATTTTATTATTGAGTTTATTTTGATTTATTGTTTAATCTACTTGGTCTTTTAATTATGGTAACATGGTAGACAAATTGTATTTATCTTCTATTAGGACTACTAGTACATCATTAATTTTGAGTACAGTTGCAGGAGAGATAATCTACCATAATAAGGTCTATTAACATTGTGTGATAAATATGAGGGCTATAAGATAATTATTGATTTTGGAATATGAAATTTTTTGGAATTGGATGTTTTATTGGGTATGATTAGCTGGCTACCTATCATGCCAGGTGGAGTGTCTCTCCGAAAAGAGGTAATATTTTAAATAGTTGGAAAATCCTTATTTTGAGTATCGAGGACTGATTTTCTCGAAACCTTCTACCTGAGAAAGGATGATTAATGACGAGGAGATGGAGAATATGACTAGTACAAGACCATTTGGAGAACTGAAATAAGGCATGCAATTGATTGAAATTCCTGTAGTGTGCAAGTATGCTAGTGTGTGTTTTTTGATTATTTAATGGGATTGCCACCTAGACAAGAGATAGATAGTATTACAAAAATTGATGCCAATATAATGCTTATCTTCATTTCATCATATGAAAGACATCTAAGAAATGGATTGAATTAAGGTATAGATAAAAAAAAAAGAATTTATTATCCTTAATATGTCACCTGAGAGAGCATTTGTGATAATGTAAAACTAACGTATGGTAGGTTACGTTTGAGTATAAATTACTGTTAAGTGAACAGGGTGACAGTAGAGAATACATATCCTCTACCATGGATAGATGGTTGAATTCAATTAGCTAAATGGAGCCAAATTCTTCTTCAAGATCACTCTATGATCTAGGAGCCATTAGTTGAGAATTCTGAGGAAGGATATAATGGAGACTGTTGTTAAAACAAGATATGAATAGGGTGAATTTTTGGAATATTCTTTGGATTAAATTATGCATTAGTCAGGTATATGGATGGATTTGATGCAGTGGATATACGAACCATATCTTGGTCATTCTATAGTCTTCAGTGATGACGTATTTATATATTTATTCCAGTATTTGAGAGGGGCACGAAATGCACCTCAGGATTTCTTATAGATACTGAGAGAGCACAGATTGCTTGCCAAGCTCCGTAAATGTAAAACTTGGATAAATAAGATAAGAATGTCTGTATCACGTGGTTAGAATAAATAGTATCTTTAGGGATACAGTAAAGATCAAAGTGATCATAAATTGGTCAAACTTGAAGCCAGTGAAAGAAATCAAAAGTTCTCTGAGATTAGTAGGATATTAGAAAAGGTGCGTGGAGGGATTCTTAATGCCGGCTACTCCACTCACCAAGCTAAACCATAAAAATGTTTTATAATATGTGGACCGTAGAGTATGAAGGAGCTTCCACAGAATTGAAAATAAAGAAGAAGAATTGATTGTATTAATATTTCCATAACTTGGAAAAGTAATTGTGATGTATAAGAATATATATATCACGTCCAGATCTAGGTTATATATTAATACAAGAGGATAGATAAACTATTTATGCATATAGATAATTGGTAATGCATGAGAATAACTATCTTGTGTATAAATGGGAGTTTGTGAAGATTGTTTTGGAATTATGAGAGCTTTACCTCTATAGTGAAAGATTCATATTAATTTTCAAATTATAAAAGTCTGAAATGATTGTTTGATTAAGAAAGAAATGGAATATGAGGCAATAAATGTGGCTAGAAATTCCGAGGGATTATGACTTCGCATGGAAGTATTATCCTGGGAAAGGCCAATATAGTTGTTGATACATTGAGCAGAGAATAGGCTGAGATTGGGATGGTATCTTACCAATTGGCTACTAGTGGTGGTTGTTAAAGAATGGGAGTTACAATTATAAGTGTTTTCTCCATTACCCCACAAAATGATACGTATGCTCAGATATATGTTCAGTTGACTGATGTCCATATTTAGTGAGATAAAGACAAGTGATAATATAATTCCAATATCGGTATAAATGATTCTGGAATTGGTAACACGGGTTGCGTTGAATGACAATGGAATTCATATGGTGTTTTACTGGTTTTGGGTAGATATAATGCCATCTGGATGACCATTGATGGACTGATGAGTCTGTATAATCCTTCCAATGAACACCGCGACTCTGTTGATAGAGTGAGCAAATTATATATATATATGAGGTAGTGAGATATTATGGGATGCCCATGATTGTCAGGAAGGATTATAGTCCGAGAATTTGATCGAGGTTTGGCAGATGATGCAGACTCAATGTGAGTCCTCTTCTATCTCAGTCTGGTATATTACTCTCAGATGGAGAGAGTTATGCTCAGATATTACATATGAGAGTTTGGTAGAAATTGGAATGACTATAAGATCTGTATAAATGTGTGTATCTTCGTAGCTATCAGCCCAATATTGGCATGGCACCCTTCGAGGTTCTATACAGTAAATCTTATCGATCTCCTTCTTGTGATATAAGATTAGAGAGTTACAGTTATATGGGCCAAAAATTATTTTGGATCACATAGGAAATATCAAATAGATTGGGTTGAGATTAATAATAGCCCAAGATTGTAAAAAGAACTACTTTGACATGAGGCATAGACCTCTAAAGTTTTCAAGGAGAGATCAGATTCTGTTGAAGGTTTCTCTAGTGAAAGGCAAGATGAGATTCGGGGTTAGAGGAAAGCTCGCATCGTGATTTGTGGGACCATTTGAAATCCTTGAGAGGATAGGTCCATTAGCTTACCCACTTGCTCTACCGTTACAGTTGGCTGGTGTCCACAACGTTTGCCATGTGCCTATGTCGAGGACATATCATCCAGATTCCACTCATGTCTTGGATGTACACAATTTCAAGTTGGGGAGGACACAACGTATCCAGAACAACCAATCGAGATTGTAGCCAGAAGAGTTCAAAAACACAGGAACAAGTAGATTCTACTGGCTAGGATTAAATGAAAGTTTCACGATAATGAATAGCAAAATTGGGAGCGCGAGAATCAAATGCGAGTACAGTTTCCAGATGTGTTCATGTTCACTGAAAACCGCAAGTGTACGGTGACAAATAGTAGTAATAACAGATGAAGATCAGGTTGTCGTCATCTGGGATTGCACACCTCACCAAATACTATTTTCACTAATTTCTGACTTTGTCTAGCGATCAATTTGTTGAGTTTCAAATAATTAAAAATCAAATAAAACTAATTAAGATGAATGGACTATGAGAAATATCAATATATGAGGAATGTCTAGATAATCAACTTCACCTAACCTTCAATTATGTAATTTAGACATGCTTATTATCAAATCAATTTCCTAATCTATAAGTCAAAACCCTTGTGTCTCTAATTTCCTCTTTCGAGTGCCGAATTAGAACGTATTGTCAAGAATAAGGTTCGATCTCTTGATAAAACCTAAATTCTAAACAACCCATTAAACTCCGTGATTTTCCTACAACTTCATGAAACTTTGTAAACCTCTCGATTCTACAACAATTTCAGGTCATAATCCCTTTTTTCCAACCTAGAAAACCCTCTTTCGAGTGCCACCTTCCAAGTTTAACTTCATTTGATTTGTGGCCAAGAAACCGAAAGCATTAAGCATATGAAATCATAAATAAACTATAGAAATTTCATTGATAATAAAAAAAATCTAAAATTAAATCATAATATTCAAGTTAGGATCCATCTCCTCTCTAGAAAGTAAACTTAGTTCATAGCTTGAATGATAAGAACACAAAACAGGGAGAAAAACCCAATAATAAACATGAATATCAAACGAGAAATCCTGGAACTTGAATCTTCTCCCTTGTTTCCAAGTCGAATCCTCACGTTCCTCACCTCCAAGCCGTCTTGTTCTCTTCTCCATTGTGTTCTTCTCGAAAAACCCTAACTTTTGATATATTATATGCCCAAAAGCCCTCCAAAATCCAATTCGAAAGTGACTTGGAAAAGGAAATAGTCCAAGTTGCAAAAATGCAACTTGGACCTAAGTTAGCGCCGCGGTGCTGCATTTGAGCGCCGCGGTGCTCAGTCCGTTAATTTCCAGCGCCGCGGTGCCCAGAACCTTGAGTATTGCGCCTGATTTTTTGACTTAGCCAATTTTTCATTCTTTTCTTATTGGGTTCTTCATACTTCTCCTTTGCATTTTCTTGTACATGTTTTCATCATCAAAATCCATGACTACTGCATCCAAGCACCTACAAAACAAAGCAAATCAAGTTAATAACACACTCAAACATAAATTAAATCAAATTATAAACTAATAAACTAAAATAATGCATAAAAACCCGTTTATTCCTAAATTATTAAATGCATTAAAACTAACACAAACACATCAAACTAATGCATGAAATGTCCTAAAACATACTCTAAAAAATATCTAAATATGTAATTATTAGTTCACCACTTGAGGTATATTTCTTGATTTTAAATTTCGAGAACGAAATCCCTTAAGTTAGGGAGATTGTAACACCCCGTATATGTAAGTCAAACTTGTACGTTGACTAATACATATTGTTAGACGTATTTGTACGCATATACGTATCTACATGGCCTTAGAATAGGGTGAATGTATGTTTATTAGGATGGTAGGTGTACCCGGACCTTAAACATAGCACTTTGAACCCAACACTTAGTCAAATTTTCACCAGGAGCTTTGAGAAGCGCGATCCTTAAAGGAGAAGCACTCTCAGAGAAGCACACACCCAAGGGGAAAAGTGTGCTCATAGGAAGGGAAAAGCGCTCCTCTAACGGGATTCCAGCAAAAGCTGGTTTTCTGAGCAGCAAGAAGCACATTCCCTAAAGGGAGAAGCGTGCTTCTTGGCGGGCTAGACAATTTTTTTAAAGTGGTCGATGAGGCAGTTCGTGCGTTGCTAGACCTTTTTAGCTCATTTGAGCTTGCTGAATACAGAGGAAAGAGAAGAAACAAAAGGGGAAAAGAGAATTGAGCTTGGGGGGGGGCTGAAATCCAAGGTAAGGAATGCCCTAATCTAGCTAAAAACTTCATATTTGAATTCCTTTTGTCAAGTTACAAAACATATGTGAAAATTGTGCATTTTTCTCGGTTAGATTGAGAGCTTGGAAATGTGGGTTTGAGTTAGAGATTGTGTGAATTGCTGGAGAAAACATTAGGAAAATGATTCCTTGTTGAATTATGAGTTGATTAATGGTGAAATCTGTGATTTTCCATGGTTGAAAATGATAATTCTCCAACCCAACTGTGATGAACCAGATGAGGGTTTGGAGCTATATTTCAATGGTGATTTGATCTATTTTAGATGTGATTTAAGATTGGTCATTGATTGGGAATAGTTTGGCAATGATAATTGCAGAGATTTGTGGAATGAATTGTGAAGTTGGTGAATTGGACAACACACACATTGAGTTGTTTGTGTTGTACATGGTGTTGTAAAGTGTGCAAGTTAGCTAGTTGAGCTAATTGGGTTAAGTAAAGTATTGGGAAGAGTATTGAACTTAGAAATTTTTGTGCATTGTGAGTATTTTTATCTATGGTCTTATGTGTGGCGTTGTATTTAAATAAACCTTGTTTTATGAAATGAAGGCATGAATGATTGCATTGTGTATCGAATGCATTAAATTGTATTTTTAAATATCGAACATGCCTAGGCTTATTAAAGTATGAAAGGTATGAAATCAATTCCTTTAGGGATAAATCTATAAGAAAGTAACTTATAGGTCAGGCCCTTGGAATGATCTGCGAAAATGGTCAGATGAGGCAAATGTTCCTTGAATATACATTAAGAGGAATGATGCGCTCATGTACCAAGATTGTAAGGATTTTCTATTTACTTTATGCATTGTATGATATGTATAGAGTGGCGCAAAAATTTTATTTCAATCATGTATGAATATTTGCATGAATTGCATATTGGGTTTATGATGTTCAAATGCCATGTTTTGATTATAAATGCATATGCAATGCCACTGATAGATTATTCACCGGGCTTGTTGTAGCTCACCCCAATTTCCTCTCATTACAGGTAGTGATTACATGGGCAAGGCTACAGAGGGTTGAGCTGTGCTTGTCGTTTCTCTTTTCTAGATGTATGTATGAGACTAGAGGACATCCCCATTGTTACGGAGTTTCCAGATGTGTTCCCTACATATCTTTTTAGCTTGCCACTGAAAAGGGATATTGACTTCATTATCGAGTTGGTTCCCGGCACGAAGCCTATCTATATGGCACCATATAAAACAGCGCCCGCCGAGTTGAGAGAATTGTAGAAACAGCTTGAGGAGCTGTTGGCAAAGGGTTTTATATGCCCAAGTGTGTCACTTTGGAGAGCTCCAGTGCTTTTTGTGAAAAAGAAAGATAGGAGCTTGCGGTTGTGGGCCAGTTGAATAGGGTGACCATCACGAACAAGTATCCTCTTCTAAGGACTGATTATTCTTTTGATCAACTGAGGAGAGCATAATTCTTTTCAAAGATTGATCTGCGCTCAGGCTACCATCAGTTGAGGATCAAGGATGAGGACATTCCTAATACCGCATTTAGGACCCGTTATGGATACTATGAGTTTTTTGTGATGTCGTTTGGTGTGACTAACGCCCTGGTGACGTTTAGGGATCTGATGCCAAGGGTTTTTAGGTAGTATCTAGATAAGTTTATCATCACCTTCATAGATGACATCCTGGTGTATTCCAAGACTCAGGCAGAGAATGAGGAACATCTCATAGTAGTGTTGCAGACACTGAGGGAGCACAGGCTGTATGCCAAACTGAGTAAATGCGAGTTTTGGATCATCGAGGTGAAGTTCTTGGGTCATGTGGTGAGTTCAGAGGGGATTCAGTTGATCCATCTAAGGTTGAAGCTATTATCAGTTAGCCTAGACCTGCCATAGTGACCGAGATCAAAAGCTTTCTGAGGTTAACAGGTTATTACCGGAGGTTTGTGCAGGGTTTTTCCAAGTTGGTTGAACCAATTCCTAGGCTTACCCAAAAAGATGTGCCCTTTGTGTGGGCTGATGTATGTGAGGATGCCTTCCTAGAGCTAAAAAAGAGATTGACATCTACGCCAGTTTTGATCTTCTGGTTAGGAATTGGTCATCTACACGGATGCCTCTCGTATTGGCTTGGGGTGTGTATTGATGCAGAAGGATATGGTCATTGCTTATGCATCGAGGTAGTTGAAGGTGCATGAGAAGAACTATCTTGTTCACGACTTAGAACTGGCCACAGTAGTATTTAATCTGAAGATTTGGAGGCATTATCTGTATGGTGAGAGATTCACCTTGTATTATGACCACAAGAGCCTCAAGTATTTGTTTTCTCAGAAAGAATTGAATATGAGGCAGAGAAGGTGGTTAGAACTCCTGAAGGATTATGATTTTACATTGTAGTACAATCTTGAGAAATCCAATGTGGAAGATGATGCCTTGAGTTGGAAACAAGTAGAGACAGTACTTGTAGCTCGCCAGATGACTGAAAAGTGCTGATTGCTGGAGACGGCTACTATGATGAGTGTTTTTGCTACACTTTCAGATGAGGTCGTGATATGTGCTCAGATGAGGGCTCAGCCTACGCATGTTCAGGAGATTATTGATCAACAGTGTTTGGATGTTGAGTATATGTTGTATAAGTCTTGGGTCGAAGATAGGGATCGTGTTAATTGGTAGATATCGCCTGAGGAGGCTTTGAGATTTAGGGGTCAGTTATGGGTTCTTATAGATCCGCAGCTGAGACAGAGTTTGCTCTAAGAGTCTTACAGATCTCAGTATGCTATTCATCCTGGCACGACCAAGATGTACTTGGATGTGAAGAGGGTATATTGGTGGCCTGATATGAAGAGAGTCATAGCCCAGTACATTCAGAGATGTGAGATTTATCAAAGGATTAAAGCTGAGCATCAGAAGCTTGGAGGACGGTCTCAACCACTTGCCATCCCCGAGTGGAAGCGAGAACACGTTACAATGGATTTTGTTGTAGGACTTCTCAATGCCCCGAGAAGACATGATGCTATATGAGTTGTAGTGGATTGCTTGACGAAGTTCGCTCATTTTATTTCGATGAACACTAGGGATTTTATGGACAAGCTGAGTAAATTATATGTGCTTGAGATAGTCAGATTGCATGGGGTGCCAATATCAATAGTGTTAGATAGAGATCCGAGGTTCACCTCAACATTTTGGCAGGGCTCGCAAATGCAGCTTGGCACCAGACTAAGTCTTAGCACTGCCTTTCATTCTTAGACAGATGGTCAGTCCGAGAGGTTGATTCCAATTTTGGATGATATGCACAGAGCTTGTGTCCTTGAGTCTGGTGCGAGTTGGGTACAACAATAGTTACCAGTCCAATATAGGTATGGCTCCTTTTTTGTATGGCAGGCCATGTAGATCTCTGGTGTGTTGGACGGAGATAGGAGATACCTTGTTGATGGGACCAGTGTTTGTACAAGAGCACATAGAGAAGATCAAACAGATCAGACATATATTTAAAGACATCCCAAGACAGATAGAAGAGTTACGCTGATAATAGGTGTAAGGCCATAAAGTTTGAAGTGGGAGATCAGGTCTTGTTGAAAGTTTCTCAACTGAAGGGCCAGAACAGATTTGGGATTAAAGGGAAGCTTACTCCGAGATTTATTGGGCCATTCGAGATTCTAAAGCGGGTTGGCCCTATAGCGTACCAGTTAGCCTTGCCACCTCAGCTAGTGGCAGTACATGATGTTTTTCACGTGTCAATGTTGAGGAAGTACTACCCTGATCCTACTCATGTCCTAGTTTGGAGGCATTTGGACTTGAGACAAGATGAGACCTATGATGAGAAACCGTTCATGATCCTTAATAGGAAGGTTCAGAAGCTTCGTAACCGAGAAATTCCTATGGTCAAGGTAAAATGAAAGTTTCATGGCGAGGAGCAGTTCACCTGGGAATGCAAGGATTATATGATGGAGCACTTCTCTGAGTTCATGGGCTTAGGTAATTCCTAACTTTCTTCTAAATTTCTTTTAAGGTGGGTGAGATGTGAGCCCTGAAATTTCCTCCACCTAACCCACATTCTGTTTATATGAGTGTCCGACTCTATGTGCCCGTAATATATGAAAAATGCATGTATGCCATATTATAATGTATGATATTGATAAGTTGAGTTTTGGTTAGTGTTTTGCATGTCAATTTGTGAGATTTTTACGTGCATTTGTTTAGTTTTAGTTGTTTTGTGCATGATTTGCATATTTAGTTGTTTTTAGATTCATTTAGGTACTTTGTTGAGTTTTAGACGTTTTCATGAATAACACGCCTTAGATTAGTTTAGGAAAATAATAATGATTTTTGAGAATTTTTCCTTAAATTATTAGTTGCATTTTCATATTGATAATCTCACATTTTGCATGTTAATACATATTTGCATTTAGATTTGTAATATTTGATTAATGGAGATTGTTGGATATACCCAAGAGGGTCGTATTGGGTATAATGGTCAAATATGAAACTTTTAAACGTATTAATGAAATACTTGGATACGTGAGAGATAGATGATCAGTCTTAACAAAATACTATGAAGAAATAGTAGGAAACAAGGGACAACAAATTTATAGTGGTTCGGCACACCTACATCCACTACCTAGTCTCTCGATTAGGATTTTCTTAATCCATTAACTTATTCCCTTATAGGTGAAAACCAAACCGTTACAAATGCCCTTTTACAGATTTAAGGCAAACCTATCCTTTTGTGAGCTAAGGATGAACCACATTTCTTTTTTCCAGGGATGAGGAAAAACCCATGTTTCTTTTGCGAGCTAAGAAATAATCGGTAGATCCTACTTCAAGGTGGAGGATAAACCTTCTTACGATTCCAACCTTGGAATCGTCAAGTGAACTAAATTCACTAGACTTGGTTGTTTCAATCCTAAGACACACCAATACAGAGTAATAATGATGGTTATAACTGAGTAGAACACTTACAATTCAGCTCATACATTGCATTACAAAGATATGTAGAATTAAGCACGTAATGTTAAGAGAAGTACTCTTACAATCCTTTTGCCTTTCAATATTTCAATATTGCTCAAGTGCAGTTTTGAAAAGCTTGTATGATGCTTCTTGAAAATCAATTGTGAGATGCATCTTGAGAGACTTTTTAACTTGATCAAACATTGAATTTGAAATCAAAAGGGAAACAAGTGTAAAGCTTATACAAACACAAAAGGTTTTGCCAATGGATAAAAACATATGGGAAGTTTTGATGATCAGGAAAACTTCTGGTTTGATACTCAGCAATTTGTATAACTACTACTGTTATAGCTCGAAACAGTTTTCATGATAAGGTATAACTGTATCCTATGAACTATCTCTCAAATTCCTTGATCAGCAAGATTAATGACAAGAATAAAACAGGGCTGAGAATTTGAGTAAAAAACAATTATGTATTATTCAAATAAACTTTCAAAGAAATATAGATATTAAGCTTAGAATGAAAATCTTTTGAATAAGTAAAGTTTCAAAGAATACACTTTGAGAAACTAGAACAATTTAAACCTTTGAAGATAAGATTGAAAATTCGACTAATGTTCAAAAGTATTGGCTCAATAAAATTATCAGTGGCTTGTTTAGAATCTAAGTGCTGGTATTTATAGACTTAGTAGGATAGTGTTGTTGGTTGTTTGGATTTAAAATTCAAAGTAAACGTTTACACACAACAGCTAGAATCTTTCCTGAAAATGACAACTGCAATTTTCACGAACGTTCTGGTTTTTCCCAGATTGCATGAATAAGGAATGTTTCATGAAACGTGATTCATGCATCAAAGAAAATCTCTAACATATCTAAAAAAGGTCATGTGCATAAAACAGTTATGAAAAGTGGTCTGAAAAAGTGTGCGTGTCAGAACCGTAACAGTGCTGAATTAGCGTCCTAATGCATAATATCAACTTTGTCGTTTTGTTCCTTTGAGGGCGCTCATGAACCATAAGCGTCTTGCTGAACTGTGAAGTAAGGGCGCTACTCATTCGTAAGTATCCTTACTTACTTAACGATTAAAACAACTAAACTTTATAAGGGCGCTAAAGTACAGTTAGTGTCCTATTTTTTTTAAAACATTTAAAGTTACGAGGGCGCTACTAACAAGTAAGCGTCCTAAAACAAAACATTTAAAAAATAACTAAAAAACATAGGGGCGTTACTAACCACGTAAGCGTCCTGATGTTTAAAACTCGTAAAAGCAATGAGTACACCGAAGGATGATCAGCGTTTTGAAAGTTAAAACATTTAAAGCTTTGAAAACAATTAGCGAGCTGATTCTGAATCAACGTCCTAACAAATTCATGGGTTGACTTAAATGAGGCCGTTATTGATAAGTGAGCGTCCTGATGAATAAGTACAATTCAACCTTGAACATTATCAGTCTCCTAATGTTTCATCAGCGTCCTGACTTACCAAGTCCAAGAGGGCTTAACGTCCTGATAAGACGTATTAGCGTCCTGATGGACACTTAAAAACAATTTTGATTTTTCATTTAAAACTCGATAAAGACGATTAAAATCTTGGTATTTTTGGATTAAATCGAATGCTTAAAATAATTGATAATTTAAATCATTTGAAAAACTTTTCAATCGTATCGATCAAATCATGCAAGAGATTCGCATGTGGTTTTGGAAAATATTTTGAGCAGTAAAGAGTAGAGAAGGTTACATGACATTCTTTATTCTTCTCATAATTCATTAGTTTGTTTGCACTGTGGAGATCTTTTGCTGCTGAGTCGAGCTGTCACAAATTCGATCGTGTGATGTGGTTTTGAAGACCTTGATCGAATTGTTCTTCTACTTTTTGCTTTCTTGAGGTGTTGAAATATATATACTTGATTGAAATGTTTGCACCAGACAGTATATTGTTTGTTATTGGTTGTTAGCATCAAAACTCTTAGGAGCGTGCTAAGTGATGAACCACTTAGGCCAACAATCTCACCAACAGAGATCACTTACTTGTGTTTTTGTGTTTTGTTTTGTAGGAGAATAAAAAGCTTTAAAAGGATGAAATGAGGCATAAAAGATGAAGAAAAAGTCCCAAGGCATTGCACAACAAGTTGGAAGAATGACCAAGTGCAAATATATGAAGAAAATGCACAAAAGTGTGCATTCCCTGGCGCTGCAACACCTTTATGAAATCAATTTTGTGCAATTTTTGTATTTTTGCGATATCTTGGGCTATACAACTTGGAATTGGATGTCGTTTTTTTCTACTTCTTCTAGACTTAAAGGGATATCATATAAAAGGAATGAGAGGCATAATAGAGAGGATGAAGGACGGATAGGGTTTGAAAAAATGATCAATTTTGAGAGAGGAGGGAAAGAAGAGCAAGATAAGAGACAAGAAGGAGGAGTTGCAGACTGGAGAAGAAGAAGAAGAAGGAGATCTCACTTTTGAAGGGTTTTTTTTCTAATTTCTTTTCTAATTCAATTTGTTTCAATGATTTCCTCTTTGAATCTCTATCTTGTATCCATGGATTGGTTTATAAACTAAATTGGTAATCTAGAGTTTTGCTTGAGCTATGTTGGATCTTGTGATTGAATCATTGTTTATGTGTTTTTGAGAAATATTTTGGGTTTATTTACGATCTCCATGCTTAATGCTTTCAAATTGCTGATCACTCTTCGAATGAACATGGATTTGGTTTCTTACACTCGAGAGAGGTGTTATCGAATTAGAGTAAGGGAATTGTAACCTAGAGTAGAGTATCGAGTCGAGAGACCTACAAAACCCTCTGAAATCCATTAAAATAAATCATAGAACCTAAGGCATTCTTATTCCAAAGATTTGTCACTTGAGAGAGGGAATTAATAAATCGAGAGTAGATATTTAAGCTATCACTCGAGAGAGGGGTTTGAATGAAAAAGGATTTAGGATTTATAAATTTCAAAAATTAATTTATTAACACAATTATTAGAGATCATGAGAGAAAACATGGTGAGATCTAAGCTCTAGAACTATAAATTCATCGATTTCTCTCAAATTTCCATTTAATTTGCATTGCTTTGTTTGATTTTGTTTATTTTACATCTCTGCAATTAAATCATCCGAATTTTGATCACCTTGATAAAACCAATAATTATTGTAGTTTTGGGTGTCATGATGCCCTTGACGTAGGGCGATGTCATGACCGGCACAGTATACTATACACTGTACATTCTCATATACTGTGCACAATACACTGTCAACGTCAGCTTAAATACACAATTATCAAAACTTTTTGTCAGCATATCCCCATAAAATGGACAATTCACAAATTCTTCTAATAAGCCACAATTCAAATCACAATAATAATTATCTAACCACATCCATCTAATCTTTCCATCAACTACTTAATCATGCATTCCTTAACAAAACTATATACATCATTCTATTTCATTATCACACTAACATCTCATAACCCAATATACCAACTATCATCCATAGTATCACTCCATTCATCTAAGTTAACATATATATTACATGATACTTATACATATCAAAATAAAACAAGTTTAAACCATTCCCTCCATACACACATACACAAAAAGAGACGATCTCGAAGAGTTTCTACCCTTCTCGTGCCTTGCCCTTGCCTTTGGGATCTTTACCTGAAATATTGGAGGAAATTGGGGTGAGCTACAACAAGCTCAGTGAGTAAGTTCCATTCTATGGCATTCATATGCATTTAATAAACACGTTGATAAAATTATAATCAAATACATTTAAGATTCAAGTGCAAAACTAACAATACATACATGCACAACATAGCTTGAAGCTTCCATGCAATATTTTTTTCAAACCATTTTCACTTCCCATTGGAAGTCACATCCATCTCCCTCCTTCTAAGTATAGAGCGGGACTCACCCCTTGTTCGGCCCAACCAAGGGTAGCCTAATTGTCTTCTCATACTCATTTTCATCACAATCACTTCCAAGACAACCATTAAGCCCATGAGCTTCTCTCATTACTATTCAATACTACTCAATATTACTCATGCGGGACTTATTCTTGGAATGACTCATGTTCTTACATGGTAGGCATGCTTTGTTTTCGAAATACTTTTCATGAATTCAAACAATGCAATTCATATACCATACCATACATACATGTTTATCATTCAAAATAGTTTATAGCTACAATGTCATACAAAGTAACCAAGAAATGGAGAAATACTCACAGTGATTTGTTATAAACTAATTCAATTGCCAATTAACCATTGTCACCATTCTAATTCACTTGCATTCTTAACATTTCTGCACCAATGTTCACAATGTCCAGCATCAATGTTTCCATTTCAACCATTCACCAACATCTTTGTACAATCTCAGCACATACAACTCATTTCTACAATGCCCCGCAAGATTGTTCACCATGAACAACTCCCCAATGTCACAAATACTCAAGTTCAAAGTTCAATCTCAGCAACATTTTACATTCAAAAGCAGTCTCAACTATACAAATTCAAATGTTCCAGGTTATCATCACCCAACAAAACACAATTAAGCTCACCTAAAACACCATTACAAGATCTCCAAACCCTCAGCTGGTTCATCAGCTGGGGGTGGAACCAATTCACCATTAAAATACCTCATTCAACACCCAATTCAACCCAAATCAGTTGCTAAACATTAATGAAACACTTACCATTCAATTACACCACAATTCCTCAATGTATTTCCAGTTCAAACAAACCATAATTACCCAGAAAAACACAAAAGAAACCCTCCAAACCCTCAGCTATTAGAAGCTGCAGAGATGGGGTTTCAACCAGTAAAAACCCATTATTTTTACACCAAATCAAAGACAATAAGATCAATTTCAATCACACATCACTTACCCATCAATTTCCTACGAAACTTCACAAATCCAAACTTGATCCACATTTTCCAAACCCATAATTTCAACCGTTGAAACTATACCAAAATGACATATGTTGCATAACTCTTCGCAACGATCAAAACTATCCAAATTTCATTGAAAACAGACAAGTATTTACCTTGGATTGGCAAGCCCTAGCTTCTTCCTCTTCCTCTCCTTCGTTTTCCCCTTTCGTTTCCTCTGGTTTTTCCTTCAGCCAGCAACTCAAAATGAGCTCAAACAACTCAAAATGGCTGAAATTGCTCATGACATGTGGCTTGCAACATGCACAAACCGCCTCACCGACCAAATTCTTTTAAAAAACTTGCAAGCCCACCGAGAAGCACGCTTCTCCCGACCTGGGGGCGCGCTTCTTGCCGTTTAAAAACATAATTTTTTGAAAAATCCAGTGAGGAGCCGCTTCTCCCTATTAGGAGCGCGCTTCTCTGAACTTTCTGAAAAACTATGTCTCGGGTTTGCCACAAGAGCGCGCTTCTCCCCTTTGGGGGCGCGCTCCTTGCACCCAAATTTGAAATTTTCACTTTTTAAGGGCTTTTTAAGATACCCCTAACATGCTAGGGTACCAATGACCCTACTATACATGTATTTCCATCATTCTTAAGCCCATATACATACGTACACGCTTATAAATACATCTTATAATACGTATAAGTCAACATATATGTTTGACTCAAATATACGGGGTGTTACATTGGGCCTTTTTAATGTAAAATTATCCTTTTTTGAGGACGATAACTCGACTCACCTCGGATATATTATAACTTGACATTCGTACACTTGCGAATCTAAATTTACAACATCAGATATGTGTAATATTTGTATGATCTTTATTTATTATTTGGTTGATGATGTGTATAATGCATGCTATTTTAGAGAATTATCATTATTAATATTGACATTTTTTGTGTTAACAACATTAATAGTGATAATAATACACATCATTAAAAGTAATATATTAATAATGACATATTAACATATTAATACAAATGTGTGTGCTATTAATAATATATGGACCATGATTAGAATTTGAGATGATGGGTTGATTAGATAAATAAAAAAAAGAGATGGAAATTGTTGGAACTAGCTGATTGGTTAATGGAGCACATGATTGACCAAATGACATGTGGTTAGAATTGGGAACTTGAGACCAACACATAGCAAGTTGAGCGTGGGAGTGCAAGACAAGTGTCCCATGCTCCATTTCTCACTCAAGGATGTTTTTGAGAGTGAGAGGGTTGAGAGAAACAAAAAAAAAAAAAAAGAGTAAAGAGAAGAGAAGGAAAAAGAAGGAATTAGGGGATTTTGAAGGCTAAGGGTTTTTGTATCAAATCTACACCAAAGGTAAGTAAAAAAATGTGATTTTCTTCCATGAAAATGCTTTCTAGCCTCTTAATTAGCTTTTGAATGGTATAAGTTTCATGATATGTGGCTGATTTTGGAATGAGACCTAGACTTGAATGGGCTAGTATGTTGTATTTTATGAATCCTAGAGCAAGATGGAAGCCGTTAATGGTATTTTCCCAACATATAGCTTGATTGGTGAAGCTCTTGTAAATAAACCTACGCTTAATTCATGGACTTAGAGCTTCCCAAATGAATTGCATGTTAACTATATTAAGCTTGGGGATAGAAAAAGCTTAAGCATGTGATTTAATTGAGGTTTCCATGGTGAAATTTTAGGGTTTAGTTCAAATGACCCTAACTTAGTTCATAGACCTAGAGTTGAGCATATGACTTGCTGTACGTGCAAAACCGCAAATGTACGGTGTCAAGTAATAATAAACCGATGAGATATCGGGTTGTCATCCTACTTACTAAATACTGTTTTCACTAATTATTAACTTTATGTAAACAATCAAGATGTAGAATTCGGGCAATTTAAACAATGAAAGAAAAGTAAATGTAAAAGCAATTAAACAATGGATAGATATCAACAGAGAAAAGTCTAGAGGTTCAATTTCACCCAACCATTATCTATGTAGATTTGCTATGTCTATTATCAATATCATCTTCTAGTTCATAAGCCAAGAATCATAAAGTCTCTAATTCCCTCTCTCGAGTGCCAAACTAGAACATATCACCATGGCTTGATTTTGATCTCTAGATAAAAACCAAAACCCTAGCAACTCATTAGGTTTTGTAATTCTTCCTACAACTTCAAAAGATATCATAAATCTCTTGATTCTATGATGATCTTAGGTTATACTTCTCTTGTTCCAACCCAAGGAATCCTCTCTTGAGTGCCACCCCTCAAGTCTAATAGCATTCAATCTGTGATCAAGAGATTAAAAACATTAAGCAATGAGAAATATAAACAAACTATGAAGATTCAATCAATAATAAACATAAACCAAACTTAATACATAGAATCTAGTGTAGGATCCATCTATCCCCTAGAAAACTAAATTAGTTCATAACTTGGAAGATAAAACCATGAAACATTGTTATATAAACTTGAATAAGAACATGAAATAACAAACTAGAAACTCCTTGGTTGATGAAGATCTCTCCCTTGTCTCCAACTTTGATATCTTCTTCTTCCCTTTTGCTCTAGCTGTTTTTCTCCTCCTTTTGATCCTTTGAAAACCCTAAACTGTGGTCTTTATAGAGCCACAAGTCCATAGGAAGTCGCTCAAGAAAAGTCCAAGTCGAATTAGGAAAATTAGCAACGAAATTAGAAAGTTTCTAATTCTGTCGCATCTCTGCTTTTTTCCTCACCATTTTTCCTCTTTTTCTCAAATTAATATCCCCCTCAAAACCCTTTCATCTTATATTATTTCAAGTAAGGTATATGTAAAAAAAACGGGGTCCAATTCGGAGTTAAATGGAAAAAGTTATGACCGAAACCCTTTCATCTTGTATTATTTCATCTTGCATCGTGTATTATTTCATCTTGCACTATTTTTCACCACTTTTCTTGTGGACTTAGCCATTTTATCATCTCCTATGACTTGCATTCTTTATGTTCTTGCATTCCAACTTGTTGTAACTTGATTCTATGATCCAAATCCATGTTTAACACATCTAAACACCTACAAAACAAAGCAAACTCAATGAGTAACATGTTTATATGATCACATGAACTAACCTATAGAAATTCAAACAGAAATAATGCAAATATACCAAAACTTGACTAATCTATCAAATAACCAAATTTATAATAAACTAACCTAATATATGAACTAAACACCACAAAATATACCTAAAATATGCTCCAAAACATATACTAAATACCTACTTATCTCTTGGATGTCAACTATGTTGACTAAATGGTCATATTCAGGGGCATAGCCAGGATTTTTCTTTCGGATGGGCAAAAAATATTTTTTAGAAAAATTTTGACGATACAATAAGAGTTGTAGGAGGTTTTGGGCGATTTGACCGTTAATTTAGAACTAGAATTTGGAGCTGTGATTTACGATTTGGGCATTTGCAATTAGGGCGATTTGGGTATCGAATTAGGAATATTATGAAAAAGTCCATAAATAGCTACGTTCCTATCCAAGATAGTTTAAGGTCGTTCAAGTATACGCAATGAAGACATTTGGCTAGGCTAATTAAGAAAAATGACTTATTAATATTTTATAATGTTAATAAAGGTAGAATAAGACATAAAATAACATGAAAAAGATAATTGTAAAATGTATAAACTTATAATTTAAATATCATTACTCATATGGAGAATCAAAGAAGTGGATTCATGTAGCAACCCACAATTTAGCAATACTACTAATTTCTTTCACAATGTCTAGAGAGGTAGGTACCAGAGAGAAACTTGAAATAAAAATGAATGTTGATGCATAATAGTGTTAAAAGAAAATACTTATTTTTTTTCAAATAATTAGTATATCGCACTTTTTTATTTTCTTTCATTAGGAAGTATTGTTTAAAAATAATAATAATTATAGCAATAGTGACATGGGTAATTTTTTCTCATCTTTTTTTGTTATGTAGTTTTTGTTTTTGAAATGATATAATGTCTGATTTGTATCTAATTGTTTATTAATTGATTGATTATTATTATTGAGTAGAAGGATAAAAATGGTGAAGGAAAAGATGAAATAAAAATAATTAATATTGGGGAAGTCGGATTTGAACAAATTACCTATAGCTTAAGTAATATCATCTCAACCAACTGAGCTAAAGTAAGTTGTGTAGGTTTATGTGACAAGAAGTAATATATCAATAAAAATTTTACCTGGGCTACAGCCCAGGAAAGCCCCCAAATACCTCTGCCCCTGGTCATATTTGATGGATTCTTGGTGCTAATTTGAGAATAGGTATGGTGGAACCTGATGGCCTAGTTCAAATTGATGATATGGCCTAGTATGGAAATTTCCAAATTTTCGGGCTTTTAATGCTCTTGACCTTGGAACATGAAATTGAGTTGTTTTGTATCTAATTGGGCATAAATTAGATTGATCCATGTTCTAAATTAATCCATATTGGCTATGTTATGGGTTAGGCTTACTTATTAGCTTGATCTCATAACAAGGCATAATTGATGTTATAGCTTAAATGTTGATAATTGTAGCGAATTAGATGGGTTATAATCAATTTGATTATGAATTGAGCATGATATATATTTTAATTGAATTATAATGGCCTAGGCCTAGATATTACAAAATCATGCAATTAGGCATGTTTGGGTTGAATTTGTTGATGTAACTACTCTCACTCAGTTTCGTTTTGATGATTGCAAAAAACATTCTTGTGTTATCTAATCTCTTTAACGTAGTTGTTTCAGTGCTAACTAGATATATCAATTGGACTCAACTGAATTGTCAAAGCGTGTGGAAGGAACAACACCACTCGAAGATTCAAGAGCTTCATGGTTGTATTTCTTTAGAATCTTAGTGTTGTAGAATTAACATTTATATGTTCCAACCACATATGATCTGCATCTTTTCAAAATTCATGCATATAGATTATAATTCTCATACATTCACATTTTACGGGTTTAATCATGCATGCATTCATATTAGTCTGATAATTATGCTATCACTTGATTAGAATTGTTCATCATGCATTTTTTCATCTGTGATCAACATGCATTATTTTCACCAACTTTGTATGATTTTACCGTTGTATGTAAAATGTTATCACTATTTTAATTGTTGGTTTAATCGATCAAGTTATTCATGTTTAACTTTGATTATTATATCTCAATTGTGTAAAAATGTTTTTAAGATGTTAAACTATGTTTTTGACAGTGTCCCAAACCTAATTTGATCAAAAATTGAGTTTCTATCACTTCATAATGAAGGAACGCGTTCCTGGTTGAAGGAACTCGCTCCTGTACATTTTTCCCGAAACTCTGAATTTTTTATCAGAGTTTAAGGAACGCGCTCCTGTGGCATTTCCCGAGACTCATAATTTTCTAATCAGGGAGAATGAACACGCTCCTGTTGCCGAGGAAAAAATGGGAAATTTTTAAGAGTTAGTGGTTCTGGTTGAAGGAACCCGTTCCTATGCCCAATAGACAAATTGAGGAATGCGCTCCTTAAGTAAGGAACACGCTCCTTCAATGGAGGAAAATGTAAAAGTTTTCAGATTTCAAACTAGAAGTGCGCTCCTGCTTTTATGAACGCGATCTTGTAACTTCGTGTTGTGTTTGTCTATAAATACCACACTTGCTCATTTGAAGAGCAACTTTTGCAAAACTTCAGAGAACTTGTGCGATTTTTCTCCAGTATTTATACTCGTCCAAAACAAGTTCTTAAGCCTATTTCAAACATCTTTCAAGCAAAAGTTCAACACATTTGATCATTTGATCCAAGCTTCCCAATATTTATCCACATCTTTTCTAAACCTTGAGAAACTTTGGAGTTTCTCTTGTGCAAGTGTTCAAGACGATTTTAGTGATTTCAACATCTTTGTTTGAGTCTTGATCGTGTTTCAAGCAACCAACTTCACACAAGAAGAATCTCGTGCTTCAATCTTACCTTGTGGGGTATACATTTCTTTAAACTTGATTCTTGTGATTTTGGTACATGCAAATCAGTTTTGTGCTTATATTGTTATCTTTAAACTGATTTGTATTGAGTTGAGTTTGTGAAACCCTATCTTGTTCTTCATATCAAAACACATCGTTTAGTGGTTTCATAGATTCTATGTGGTTTCGATTCATGTGTTTACATCATATCTTATTTGAATCAAAGTTTTAATCGATACTTGATTTGTATTATTCATGTTCTTAAACATATATTTACTTTGAATCATCAAGTCTTGATTATCGTAGTATATTGATTCTCGTGCATTAAACTTGTATTTGATTAGAATCAAAATATTGATTGAGTGTGCATAGTCAATTCACGATTTTACATTGCATATATTTGAATCAAGTGCATTTGAGAAAAATATCTATTTCAACACTTTGCATCATTTAAAATCATAGTGGTTGGAATAGTATATGTTAATTCATTCAAGATTGTAAGCTTTCATTATTGAGAGTTATTTTGATCACTTCACTATATATTTTGTAATCTTGATGTATCGTTGATCTGTGTGTCAACTTGGTGATAATTGACCATATATTTTACGACACGTAACCAAACTCGTAAGTTGGTTGCAAGTTGTGGCTTACTAGCCAAGCCCTGGTGTAGGCTAAATTGTGGCTTTCTAACCAAGCCCGTGTGTAGGTTAGCGTTGTAGTGGCTTTCTAGCCAGGCCCTGGTGTTGATTAGTGTAAACGACTTCTAATTCGCCCGTAAGTGATTAGCCAATAATGGATTGAGAAATCCTGGCCAATGCGGTTGGGTAGTAGACGTACACTCGAGGGGAGTCGAACCACTCTAAATCTCTATGTTCATATTTACTTCCTGCACTTGTATTTATTTGTTTTGTTTCTGTTGTTACCTACTGCGCATTATATTCTATTTATTTAATCAACCGAAAGGTAATGTGAAAATCTGCCAAGTTCAATTCACCCCCCCTCTTGGATGGTTATACTGGGCCAATAGAATTAATATGTATGAGCATGAAAGTAGGCTAGATGGATGCCTATGATGTGAACTCTCCAATGTGAATAGATTTATGATGTTGAACTTATGTTGGTGTATTGGTCTCAGTTGGATGTAGGACTTAGGCTTGAGACATAAACTGGGATTGGATGATGTATGTTATGGTATGGTTTACCATGATGATTAATATTATGTGAATGGTGTTGGCCCAGTATTCCAATCCAAGAGAGGTTGGGGGGGGGGGGTGAATTGGACTTGGCGGATTTTCGCGTTACCTTTCTAATATTTTAATTAAACAGGTAATATGCACAGACGGTAACAATCCAAAACAAGTGTAGGAAAAGAAATTAACACAAATGATTTAGAGTGGTTTAGTTCCCCTTGAACCTACGTCCACTACCCAATCACACTGATCAGGATTTCCCAGTCCACTATTGGCTAATCACTTGCGGGCAGATTAGAAGTCGTTTACACTAACCAACATCAAGGCTTGGTTAGAAAGCCCCTACAACGCTAACCTACACGAGGGCTCGGTTAAAAAGCTACAATCTAGCCTACACCAGGGCTTGGCTAGTAAGCCACAACTTGCAACCAACTTACGGGCATGGTTACGTGCCGTACAAATAAGGTATAGTCCTGGTTGACTTAACCAAGTCAACGATACATCAAGATTACAAAGATATAGAGAAGTGAATAACAACACTCTCAACAATTTAAGCTTACAATCTTGAATGAGTAAACAATCACTATTGCAACCACTGTGATTTTAAATGAAGTGCAATGTTGAAATAGTTTCTCAAAAATACATGCAACCGATTCAAAGTATATTTATGCAAGTTCAAGAATCGTCTGCGTACATATATTTCTAAATATTGATTTTAAGTATGATTAGTGAAGCACAAGAATCAATATGCAAGTTATTGATCAAAACTTATTGATTCAAAATAATCAATGTTCAAGCATGTGAATCAATATGCACAAGTTATGATCAAAACAATCGATTCAAACTATATATGTATTAAGCACAAGAATCGAGTCCAATATGAGTCTAAAATTTGGTTGTAACTTCCTTGCACAACTTTGCTCAATCATTTTAAAATCATACTTGCATATGTTTTTCTAATTTGCATGAGTTTTATAAAGATCACATATGCACAAGATTTCATAAAAAATCATATTCAAGCCTTAGGTAGAGTCACATTGCCCAAGGGTTTGGAATTTTATAAGTTTACTTTTTCTTAATATTAATGAATTTTTTTTCCTACATTTTTATATTTTTTCTCTTCATTCATTTCTTTTCATTTAATATTGTTTTCCTTCTATTTATTTAATTGCTTTATTTTCATTGAAAACTTATTTAAAATTTAATTTTAGATTTTTAATTTATTGCTTTCGAAAACCTATGATGTAGAGATAACCATAATTTTCCTTTCACATATTTAGTATATAATATTTTACTTTATTTTCGAACCACATGAAACGACTATCAAGATAATATAAGATGAAAGCACAAGTATTGTTTCACACACGAAAGAAAACATTTTGATAATGTATTAAAACAAGCAATAAAAACCATTTCTACTCAAAGCACAAACACTAGAATCGAAAAAGAAAAGTTACCCAATTTAGTTAAGATGAGTTCGTCGATTCTCCAAGGTGTATCTGGTTGAGAGATTTCTCTTCTAAGAATGATCAAGATCAGCAAGTTCGTGATGAAAGACACTTAAGAACACCTTGATCAAACACTCTAAAACTCCTTTCTAGTTTCTCAAAGATTTTGGAATGGTTAGGAGAACTCTTCAAAAGGTTGAATCAAAAACTCAGATGTAGTGAATTTTTGCGTTGAATGAAGGATTAAATGGCTCAAGAACTTGTTTAGGACAAGTATAAATGATGTAGAGAAAATCTCACAAGTTCTGTTGATTTTGCAAAAGTTGCTCTTCAAATGAGCAAGTGTGGTATTTATAGAGAAAAGCCACACCGAGGCACATGAACGCGTTCCTTAACATAGGAGCGCATTTCTGGTTTGAAATCTAAAAAGTTTCATATTTCCCTCCAATTAAGGAGCGCATTCTTTACTTAAGGAGCGCGTTCCTCAATATGTCCGTTGGACACAGGAACGAGTTCCTTCAACAAGAACCACTGACGCTTAAAATTGTTCCCATTTTGCCTTTGGCAACAGGAGCGCATTTTTCTTTTAAGAAGCGCATTCCTTTTCCCTAATCAGAAAAAATCTGAGTCTCTTAAAATGCCAAAGGAGTGCATTCTTCTTACAAGGAGCGCATTCCTATCCCTGATAAAAAAATCACTGAGTCTCAGGAAAAAAGCTCAAAAGCGCGTTCATTCACTGACAAGTGAAAGAGACTTAATTTTTTATCATTTTAGGTTTAGGACATTGTCAAAAACATAGATTAACATTTTAAACATTTTTGACATGATTAAGGTATAATTAACACACTTAAAAACATGAGTAATTTAATCGATTAAACCAATGATAAAAGCAATAAGTACAAAACATGTGAGACGATAAAACCATGCAAAGTTGACAAGTTGACTGCATGTTAAACAATTATATATGATAAACAATTATGACTAAGTGATAGCATAATTATCAAACTAAAATAAGTGTATGCATGATTAATCATATAGTAATGTATATGCATGAGTGTATTAAACTATATGAATGAATAAATAATGTGTGGTTGGAATAAATAACTGCTACTCTACAACACTAAGATTCTAGTAAAAAAATACACCATGAAGCTCTCGAATCTTCGTGAAGTATTGTTCCTTCCACATGTTTTGACATTGTAGTTGAATCCATTTGATATATCTAGTTAGCACTGAAACAACCATGTCAACGAGATTAGATAACAAGGTATGTTGTTTGCAATCATCAAAACAAAACTGGATGAGAGTAGTTACATCAGCAAATCGATGTGGAAATACAGGATCTCGATCTTGATATTGATATTGGTTGGAATTGGATAGCGTGGATGTGGTTTAGTATTGCTCGCGTTGGCTTGGTAGTGAGTAGAACTCCGTTTATGTTTTTAATCTTTTATGTCATCATATGAAACTATGTTGTATATTGGAAAACATGAATTGTGGTTTGTTAGTGATGCATTGCATGTGAAACCCTATGGTATTGTTCATGTGCGGCCTATATGGTTTGAGCGAGTTCATGGATTTGGTTTTGTGGTTGGGGAATGTTCTGTGGAGAACTCTTCCACGTAAGACTTAGCCAGGCTTAGTGTGCCAGTAGGAGGCATGATCATGTCACAGGAAGTTTTGTAACCTGGAAAGAATGCAAGTAGAAAGCACTGTGCCCTTGAGCATCTGTTAGAAACTCCATTCAATGTACTGTGTCCTGAATCTAGTATTGTGGTGCTAGGTTTCCCGACTAATGTCTGGACCAAAATAAGGAAGTGGAAATTGAACATGGAAATGGTTTTTGTTATATGATGAAATGCATGATATGCATATGTAATATAGGATTTAATCATCTCATGACACATTTATGCGTACATGACTTTATTGATGAAGATTGATAACATAATAAGATTCTATTCACTGGGCACCGTTGGCTCACCCTCATTCCTTTTCAGGTCCTTCTTTGCAAGATAAAGGGAAAGAAATTGTGTTTGACTGAGGGCTCAGCCACGTGGACAGTTAGGCACGATGTAAGTGCTAAGGGGTTTTCACTTTGTGCTTTTGTATATGGATGTTGTATAATCTTGGTACTTTTTGTATTTATGTACATAACATATAGTCAATTAGATGGTGAGTGAAGTAGTATGTTATGGTGGATGTTTCCATGTGGGTGTTGTATGTCCTTATGATTGACTGGTGTGGGACTTGTATTTATTTTGGATATTTGGTGATTGGGTCCCATGACCCTATGGACTATGGACTTTGACATTATATTTTGGAATGACAGGATACCTTGTTTCATGTTGAGGCCTTAAATGAATTGTGTTGAATATTTGAGGATAAGGCTTGTAGGGTCTCAACCATCATAATAGATGGTATAGGATAGTTGATGATGTCTACACCAGGCGTCCCGCCCCTGCATTCCACACGCCATCCCGCGTGGGCTGGTGGTTCGAGGTGTGGGGTTGCCACACATGCCTTGGCTCATTGGGAGCAACTTTCACAAAATTTTCTAAGTGTGTGTGTAACGCCCCATACTTACGAGTCAAACCCGTACGCTACTTATACTTATGGTCAGGCGTATTGGTACGCGTATACGTATGTGTGTGAATGTGTGTATAATAGGGTGGTAGTTGTACCTAGACCCTACACATAGCATGAAAACCCAACACTTAGTGAAATTGTTACTGGAGCATTGAGAAATGCGTTTTTGTAATGAAAACTTGAGAGTAGAGTTCTTAGAAAATTCTCAAGGAAATGTGTTTCTCACAATACTTTTAGAGAAAATTCATTTTCTGGGAAGCAAGGAAACTCGTTCCCTTGGGGAGAAATGCGTTTCTCTGTGGGCTTGACAATTTTTAAAAACTGGTCGGTGTGGCGGTTTGTGCGTGATTTAATCTAAAATCTCGACCATTCTAGCTCATTTTTCATTTGCAAGAGCTGGAGGAAAGAAAGGAAACGAAAGGGGAATGAAAGGATTGAGCCAAGGTGCCCAAATCCAAGGTGAGAATCCATGTTTTTTAGTTAAAAATGTCAAATTCTTGTTTCTCTCTCCAAGTTGTTTAACATATGTGAGATTTGTGTGATTTTCATGGCTAGATTGAAAGCTTGAAAAAGTGGGTTTGAGCTGGAAATTGTGCAAATTGCTGGGTGTAATCATAGGTAAATGATTCCCTGCAAATTTTTGGTTTAATTGATGGTAAAATTGTTGATTTTCCATGGTTGAATGTGTTGTTTCTTCAACCCTGCTATGTTGAACCAGTTGTGGGTTTGGAGATGATTTTAATGGTGGTTTAAGTTATTTTTAGATGTGATTTTGGTTAGTAATTGATTGGGAATGGATTTGCAATGTAAAATTGTAGAGAATTGGGGAAGAATTGATGAATTGGACAACATGTGCAATGAGGAGATTGTGTTGTAAAAGTGCGCAATTGAGCTAATTTGGCTAAGTGTGTAAAAAGTATGGTGGTGTAAGGTTGTACACCATAGTTGTGAGTATTTCTACGCTTGGTTGTTATATGTGGCATTGTATATATGTAAACCTTGTTTTGATGAAATGAAGAATGTGAATTAGATTACAACGTGTATTGAACGCATTGAACTTTGTTTTCAATATCGAACATACTTAGGCTTACTAGAGTAAGAAAAGTATGTGATCAATTCCATTGGGTTGTCTCTAGGTTTGTAAACTCACATGAGTATAGAGTAAATACTCATGACATTGGTGCAATTCCTAGAAATGGATGAGGCCCTGGAATGATCATAGTGGATAGTCAGATGAGGCAGATGTTCCTCGAATATACATTAAGAGGAAGGATGTGCTTATGTACCTAATTGTGAGGATTTGATTTATTTGTTTTATGCATTGTATGATACGTAGAGAGTGGTGCAAATAGTATCTTAATCATGTATTGATATTTACATGTTGCTTGCATATCGGGTTTATGTTGATTTAAATGTCATGTTTTATTATGAATGCATATGTAATGTCATTGGTAGATTACTCACTGAGATTGTTGTAACTCACCTCACTCCTTTTTAGTATAGGTGGTAACTACAAGGGTAAGGCCAAGGCTACAATGCGTTGATTTGTACTTGTTGCTTATTTTGATGTATGTATGAACAAGTAGTTTGATTTATGTTTCATACTTTATATATATATATATATATATATACATACATACTTATGATACGTATAATTGTAGTAGATATGTACATGGTTTTGAGAAACTAATAATAATGGGATGTATGGACATGTAAATGATATGGATACATATGAACGATATGAAAAGATATATGGATTATGATCTTGATTTCATGTGTGTATGATTTTGGTGTATTTGTGGATGTGAAATGAATTTGATGTGATGACTATCAGGTGTATATGGAACCTCATATTTATGGGGAGGTTCTGCCAAATTGTTTTTAGCGATTTTTGTGTATTTTGTTAAGAAAGAAGGCTGATAGAATATCATATGCATTTATGTATGGCGTATATGTTATTCTATGCAAGTCGTGACGACACTCTACGGAAGGGGTCATGACAATGTGCACTTGATCGTGAATATTTGATTGCAAAGGCACAATTCTCAAGTGATAATATATTCCCAAGGTGAGTTAGGGTATCGTCCACAGAGATAGTCAATTTTACAATTAAAAATGCCCAAAACTACTAAGACTTTGATTTTATCTAGGTGATCAAAATGGGTTGATTTAATTTCTGGAATGTAAACTAAACAAATCAAGCAAAAGAAATCAAATGTAATTTGGAGAGAAAACAATGGATTTATAACTCTAGAGTTTTGATCTAGCTATGTTGTTTCTCATGATTTCAAAACATTGTGTTGTTGAATTAAATCTTGGATTTATAAATCATGAATCCTTAATCATCCACATCCCACTCCTGAGTGGTACTTTGAATATCTACCCTTAAGCTAGCAGCTCCCTCTGCCGAGTGTAAGTTAATAGATCAAGAATGTTTTAAGTTCTATGATTCATTTTAATGGATTTTAAAGAGATTCATGTTGTTGTAAGTACTCTCACCCAGTTTTGTTTTGATGATTATAAACAACATATATGTGTTATCTCATCTCTTTGACGTAGTTGTTTCAGTACTAACTAGTCAAATGGATTCAACTGCATAGTCAAAGTGTGTGGAAGGAACAACACCTCACGAAGATTCAAGAGCTTCATGGATATATTTTTTTAGAATCTTAGTGCCGTAGAGTTAACATTTACATGTTCCAACAACACATGATTTGCATCTTTTTAAAATTCATTCATATAGTTTATAATTTTCATGCATATACTTTATTACGTGATTAATCATGCATGCACACATATTAGTTTGTTAATTATGCTATCACATGATTAGAATTGCTCATCATGCATATATTTATCTATGATCAACATGCATTACTTTCACTAACTTTGCATGGTTTTACCGTTTTACGTAAAATGCTCTCATTGTCTTAATCGTTGGTTTAATTGATCAAATTATTCATGTTTAACCTTGATAATTGTATCTCAATTGTGTCAAAATGTTTTTAAAATGTTAATCTATATTTTTGATAGTGTCCTAAATCTAATATGATAAAAAATCGAGTTTCTATCAATTCATAACGAAGAAACGCGTTCCTGGTTAAAGGAACTCACTCCTTAACATTTTTTCTGAGACTCAGAATTTTTTATCAGGGTTTAAGCAACGCGCTATGTGGCATATCCCCAGACTCATAATTTTTTTGATTAGGGAGAAGGAACACGCTCTTGTTAGGATGACCGCACTCCTGTTACCAAGGGCAAAATGGAAAAATTTTAAGAGTCAGTGGTTCTTGTCGAAGGAACCCGTTCCTATGCCCAACAGACACTTTGAGGAACTCGCTCCTTAAGTAAGGAATGCTCTCCTTAATTGGAGAGAAATCTAAAAGTTTTCAAATTTCAAACCAGAAACGCATTCCTATTTTGAGAAACGCGTTCTTGTGCATTCGTGTGGTGTTTGTCTATAAATATCATGCTTGCTCATTTGAAGAGCAACTTTTGCAAAACTTAAGAGAACTTGTGCGATTTTTCTACAGTGTTTATATTCGTCCAAAACAAGTTCTTAAGCCTATTTCAAACATCTTTCAAGCAAAAGTTCAACCACATTTGATCATTTAATCCATGCTTCCGAAAATTTCTCCACATCCTTTTTAAACCTTGAGAAACTTTGGAGTTTCTCTTGTGCAAGTGTTCAAGATGATTTTAGTGGTTTCAACATCAATCTTTGAGCCTTGATCGTGTTTTCGAGCAACCAACTTTACACAAGAAGAATCTCGTGCTTCAATCTTACCTTGTGGGGTATACGTTTCTTTAAACTTGATTTTTGTGAATGCAAATTAGTTTTTGTGCTTATCTTGTTATATATAAAGTTATTTTGTATTGAGTTATATGTGTGAAACCCTATCTTGTTCATCATATCAAAATATCTTGTTTAGTGGTTTCATATATTAGTTGAGATATCGATTCATGTGCCAATATCATATTCCTTTGAATCAAAGTTTTTAATCGATACTTGATTTGGATGATCGTTTTCTTAAACATATATTTGCTTTGAATCATCAAGTCTTGATTATCGTAATAAATTGATTCTCGTGCATTAAACTTGTATTTAATTGAAATCAATATATTGATTGAGTGTGCATAGTAGATTTACAGTTTTACATTTCATATATTTGAATCGAGTGCATTTGAGAAAAATATTTATTTCAACACTTTGTATCATTTAAAATCATAGTGGTTGGAATAATATTTTTTGATTCATTCAAGATTGTAAGCTTCATTGTTAAGAGTGATTTTGATCACTTTTCTATTATTTTGTAATCTTGATGTATTGTTGACGTGTGTCAACTTTGGGATTATTTAACCATTGATTGTAAGGCACATTAATGGAGATACTATGGAGTACACCAATGCCTATGATTATATTAAGGTTTGTTACGAGGAAACAGAGGTGAATTTCAAGATTTACACGTCTTAGTTTGAAATGTGTTAGTCTACCAATAAAAGCCAAGAAATTTTAAGGTTTTTTGGCTTGATTAAAATTTTGTTCTAATTTTTAGTATGAAATATATTTTTTTTTTATGTTTTCATTATCAATTTTTTAATTTTCTTTTTTTTCCTTTTAAGCTAAAGTAATTCTATTGGTTTTCGGATTTCAGTTTTTTAGATTTCTCAGTATTTGATGTAGGTTTTAGTTTACTTTGGTTGCAAATGGAGATCCTGCGAAGTTTATCAATGTTTATGATTATCTGAAGGTAATTACCAGGAGATGGAGAGAAATTTTAAAGTTCACAATTATGTGAATTGAAATTTGAATACATTACCACTAGTATAAATAAAACTTAATTATCGGAATTAGACTAATAATTTTACATCTTAAAAGAAGAAAAAAAAAATTATCCATTTTAATTTAATTTATATATTTATTATAGTATCAAGGGCTAAATTTTACATTTTTTACCAAGACATAGTAAGTCCTTACAGCCGGCTCTGCGTGGCAATTACCTTAATAAAAAATTCAGTTGGATGTAGAAAACGTGGAGACATTGTTGTGGGCTGCAGCAAAGAAGATACGTAGTCACGAGGGCCAAATTGAACACCGCTCCTCTTTATAGTTGTGCTTCGCAACAACCGACAATCTGCGCTGCGCTGCTTTTCGTGCTTCCCCATTAATGCATTTCAGACTCTGCCTCCCTTCTTCCTTAATTGCGCTCTCCTTAAATTTTAAACCACATTAACTAGAGAGAGACATTCAAGGGTATTTCCGTAATCTCAGTTGTTGCCGTAAAGAATGATATTGATGGGGGGAGGGCAAATTATTGTAATTCTAATTACGTTTTTTTTTTTTGAAAACCTAATTGTAATTACTTGGAAACTAGGAAAGTCTGCGTTTAATTCAGTAACCATCTTTGGGAGGAAAGGACGTCAATGGACGGCACACTTTCCCTGGAACTGGAAAGTGGAATTGGATAATCAAAAAATCAAAATGTATCAAGAGATATTTATGATATAAATTATGCAGAAATTTCAATCTGTACGTCTTTATAGAATCTAAAAAATCATATCCTCCCCCTCCTTTTCCACAAGAATCAATATTTAGATTACAAAGAGATTAGCTGGTCATATTTATAATTTACGAATACATGATATTATATAAAAATATATATACCAGTTGACCTGCAGAGAATTTTCTTTAAAAGTCTTGGATATTTAAAAAATAACAAGATATTTTAAGTTAGAGAATTTTGTTATTTTAAAAGGGTCTGGTTATATTTACCCACCTATTCCTATCTCTTCACCCACCTCATCTAAAAATTAAAACAACTAAAACATCTTCATGTAAAGTTACCAAAAAAAACACGTATTAAACCCCTTTAAACCCTTTTACCTCTCTTTTCACCTACCTATCAACCATTTAACTCCTACTTTAAACCCTAAAACTATTCAACCCTTCAACAAATCCCAATATTCGATCTTGCGATTTTAGTGTATTTTTTGAATCACAAGCACGTCTTCAACTGTTCGCAAGTGGTTTCTTTCGATTTGAAGTGTTCGCAAGTCATTCGAGAAGTGTTCAAAGTGTTGGAAGTGTGCACCATCAAGCAAGTCGTTCGACCTACAATGGAAAGAGATTCAAGCCGTTCTTCATCCCCTGTGGTATATGCATTTGGTATCTACACTATTTTTATACAAAAAAACAAACCTAAAATTGAAGTGGAAAGGGATCGAAAATGAGTTTCAAAAGCCAAAAAATTGCCCTCAGAATCATTTTGTCCGACCTATAGTGGACGGATAAAAAGTGGAGTGTCCGATCATAATAGATCGGACACACAAGACAATGTCCGTCCAAAATTGGTCGGACAAAACAAACTAAATCAATGCAAATGTTATGTCCGACCTGTCAGAATCGGACAATACATTTCCTATCCGACTCTGACAGGTCGGACAAAATGCTTATGTCCGACCCTGTTTAGTCGAACATATCATTTTTTGTGTTTTTTTGTTTTCTTGTTTTATTTTGTATGTAATACTAATATTGAGTTGTAATTCATCTGGATGACGAGGGATTTGATGAATCCAAGATTGTTGGCAATGAGTTGGTGCTAGTTTAGGACTACACTGATGAGTTCACAACCGATATTATGTTTAAGAGTAAAACTGAACTTATTGAATGGACAAGGGAAGTAGGCCGTGCAAATGGTTTTGTTATCGTTATCAAGAGCTCGAATGCAGGGGGGACGAAGGGTAGGCGATTGAGAATCAAGCTTGTATGTGAGAGGTACGGTGTGTACAATCCGAAAGACACAAGGAAGAAGAAAGTCAATGAAACCTCATCGAAGAAGTGTAATTGTCCCTTCTTATTACAGGGGCAAAAATTGGCCACTGATGACAATTGGAAGATAAAAGTGGATTGCGACACTCATAATCATCCACCTGCTAATCGGATGGAAGGGCACTCTTACGCTGGCCGACTGACAAAGGATGAGATGGATATGTTTGTGGATTTGAGCAGGAGTCAAGCAAGACCCAGAAATATACTGAATGCTCTGAAGCGAAAGGATGCAGGCAATGCATCTACATTGAAGACCACATACAATGCAGATAGCAAGTATAAATTGTTGGAACACTATAGGAGGTCTCAGATGCAATATTTGATGACGAAGTTAGCTGAAAAACAATACGTCGAGTGGCACAAGTCTAACGAAAACACCGATCATGTACATGCGTTGTTTTACGTGCACCCAGTATCGTTCAACTTGTTACATTGCTTTCCTAAAGTTTTGATAATGGATTGCATGTATAAGAAGAATATCTATCAATATCCGTTACTTGAGATAGTTGGCGTTACATCAACTCATCTCACATTTTCGGTGGCGCATGTATTCATGGAGAACAAGCAACAAGAGAGCTACATATGGGCACTTGAGAAGTTGAAGGATCTGGTAGACGGGTGGCCACAACTAAAGGTTCCAAATGTTAGAAATTTGTTGTGCAGTTAGCACATTAACAAGAATATGTTGGCGAAATCGAAATCGTTGTTTAAGGATAGGACCATATAAAAATTCATGGGCATGTGGCATGGTTTGGTGGATTCAGAGATAAAGGAGCAGTATGAAGAGCATTGGAAAGTGCTTTCAAAATCTTACGAAGCTTACCTTGCGCTCCTTCTCTATCTATACAATGAGTGGATGTTGAACCACAAGGAAATATTTGTGGTGGCTTTGACAAATGAGATCATGCATTTCGGCATTGTCACAACTAACTGGGCCAAAAGTGGACATGCAAAGTTGAAGAAACACTTGGGTTCTTCACAGGGAACGTTTGAGAATAGTTGGATCATAATACATTCTCTGTTAACTTTGCAACATACCGAGATATCGTCATCTTTTGAGAAAAACTTATTTACCACAAAACACGTCCATAGAAGACCTATATATGGGCACTTGCAAGGGGTTGTCTCGATTTATGCAATTGAAAAGATTCATAAAGAATGTAAACATTTGAAGGAGACAGATTTTGAAACTTCTACATGTCGTTGCATGTTGAGAAAAACTCATGGGTTACCTTACGCACATGAGATCTTTAAATATCACAAAGAAAGTCGGCCCATCCCTACTACTTTGGTGGATGCACATTGGAAGAAATTGGATTTGCTTCTCCCTGTTCAAGAGTCCTTAGACAAATTACAATGCCACAAGGAGATCGAGGTCTTTTGTGGGAAGTTCGAGCAATGTGACACATCTGGGAGAAGAAGAATGCTTAAGAGGTTGAGAGAGATATCGAAGCCATCATCTATAGTGGTCACTGAGCCCGCCATAAAAGGAAATACTCGGGGAAGGCCGAGTTTGAAAGTTGATAAGTCAACCAAGAGAGATCAATCATTGTTTGAGGATTATCCCAAGCAAGACAGTTGTTCCCCTAAAAACACAGTGGCTAAGGGTAAGCGACCACCTAAGGTTCACAGGACAAGGAACCATGGCTCACATAAGTATATAAATTAATTTTCAGCTGCTCTGAAAGCTTACTGTTGATCTAAGTGGTTTCACACTTAATTTTTCTCCTAAGTGTTTTGATGCTTACAAACAATATAACAAATTGTGCTAATGTTTCTATCTAGTATATTTCAGAACCTAAAGATGGAAAAGAGCCAATACAAGATCTAAATCTTCAAGTTCAAGAAGTTTCTCAAGCAAAGGATCAAAGCAAAGGATTAACCATATTTAAAGCTTAGACAACTTGAAGGAATGAAGACAAAAAGGTTGAGAGTCTTTATATGTCTAGAATTAAGATATAATCTTCTTGCATTTCCTATTGCTCAATCTTTCTAAACTTCATGCATTAATACTTCTCATATGCATAGTTTTGATAAAACTCATTCATGCATTAAGTATTCTTTAAAAATGATTTTCATGTATTCAAAATGTTTGATCTTTGTTTTTAAACTATTTTGAATCATATTTGCATTAGTATTGATTAAAATGATATTTCTACAAAGTTTTCCAAAATAATTAAAATTGTTTTGATTTTTATCAAAATCTTGTTTGATTGTTTAATTGTTGATTTTAAAGTGTTTTAATCATCAAACTAAATATATTTCAATCATATTTTGATGCCCAAATAAGCCCATGTGTTTAGAATTTCAAAAAATCATGTTAACCCAAGTTTTCACATTCAAAGTATGCACAAATAAACTTTAACCCTTTAAAAGTATTTGATATCTTTCTCAAATGGTTTTGAAAATGTTTTCAATGGTTCCAGAATATTCTTTACATAAATTTTAAGCTATTATATGCCTATATTTGGTTTTCATTTCATATATTTTCGAAAAAGAGAAAAATTTCAAAACTGTGGGATGAGTCTGGACGCTAATTGAGTGTGAGCAATCTAATGCAAGCTGTCTGCATGAGCAAGCTATTGCAAATTGTTTGCATGAGCAAGCTGATGCGGATTGTTTGCATGAGTAAGCTAATGCGAACTTCACATGAGGGAGCTAAGGCGCTTAAGGGAGCTAATGTGCTTGGGGAAACTAATGTGTAATAAGTGAGCTAATTCGCTTGAGGGAGCTAATGCGTAATAAGTGAGCTAATGCGCTTGAGGAAGCTAATGCACAATAAGTGAGCTAATGTGCATCAGCAAGCTTATGCACAATGAGGGAGTTAATGTGAAAATGTGAAAATTTGAAATTTTCTGCAACTTTTCTGGGCACGTTTTCAACGGTCCAAAATTAGATTTTTCACCCCCAACGGCTATATTCTTGTGTCTAACAGCTATAACTTGTTTCTAATTTATAAATACAAGTAGTTAGGCCATCTTAATCACAAGAGAGACAACCATGTGAATCCAGGGAGTGTTTTTCAAGATCCAATCATTTTCCCACTTCAAAAACCTTCTAACTTAGAGATGTTGATTTGAAGATTGGATTTCAAGCATTTTCATTGCGAATCATTCAAAACATCTTCAAAATCATTCTCTTGAGCAAATATTGTTGCAAGAAAGGTATAAATCATTGTAAGGTCTCTCTTCACCTTGCGCTTAAATTTCCATATCTTGTATTTGGTATTTGAATTTATGAGCTTCATTGTAATTGTTCTAATGACTTAGAACAAACATTAGATTCACTGTTTTCAGTCATTTGGATTGTTTCATGGTTTGAAACAAACCAAGTAAAGTGATTTAATATCACTTGTGATTCCAATGTTGGAATCAAGACTAGTTTCATCATTTCTCTTGAAAAGGATGTATGGGTTCTTCTTTAGCCCGCCAAAGGAACATGAGTTCTTCCTTAGCCCAGAAAAATGATACACGGTTCTTCCTTAGCCCGCAAAAGGAACATGGGTCCTTCCTTAGCCCGAAAAAAGGATAAACGATCCTCTCACACCCGTAAGATGAGAAATGGTAGTTCTCACACCCGTAAGTTGAGAACGTGTACCAGTTTGATCTTCACCCTTAAGAAGATCAGTTAATGAAGTTTGAAAATCCTAATTGAAAAATTAGGTAGTGGATGTAGGCGCAGCCGAACCACTATAAATACTTGTGTACTTTACTTTTTGCATTTTGCTTTATGGTCATTAGATTTATTTATGCATTGAACCCAATTGAGTCAAGGAATCTCATAAGAAATTAGAAAAGATTAATAACGGCCATGACACCCAATTCACCCCCCCCTCTTGGGTGTACCAACAAGTGGTATCAGAGTGGGTGCTCACGTTTTTAGGTTTAACCACCTAGAGCCAAAGATCCAATGGCCTCGGTTTGATTTAGGTGATAACCCATTTTTACCTTCAATGCTTAAGGTAGATAACTTCATGTTTTGGAGAATTAGGATATGAACATTTATTTAAGCTCAATCTTGTGTTATGTAGGATATCATTTGCTATGTGGAAAAACTGTTTCAAATAAACCATTCATATCCATAGAGACTAAATGAAATTGAAATCCCCAAACTTAGAGAAGACCTCCAAATTAGAGAATCAATTGGGCAAATCATAAGGTAGATACTTTAATATCAAAACATGTCATAGGAACCTTACAAATCACTTTAGGCGACTTCTATGTTATGTGCTTATTTATATTATTTATGACATGTGGAAGTATTTAGGCTTGATAGATGATTTTGATATATTGCCTAAGTTTGTCTAAATGTGGCTGATCACATTGAACATGTTTTTGATAGTTAATCATATAGTTCAATGTCAGAGTCAAAGCATACTAGGTATGCAACCTGGAAATATGATTCAAATTTCATATCTATTACTTCCATTCATCTTTGTGAGCATGCTTATATTGTATATTCTTTTGCTTACTTACTCAAAGCATACTTTATGCATTTGTTCTTGTATTAAATGATATGTGTGTTCACAAATATTTTCACTCATTTAATACCTTAAGAAATTCGAGCATAATCATATTAATTGATTTGAGCTTGCTTAGATTTAAAATGATTGAATTGCTCATATATATGTTTGTATGCTCATGATCTTAGCGAATGGACTAGAATTAAGAATTATTCCTTAGAGTCCATATCTCTTGTACTTTATAATCAAAATGATTCATATCTTTTGAATAGTACTAGATACTTGCCTAGTGATTGTGGCCTCTACATCAAATGTTAGTCAAACAGCCACCTCACTCACTTCCTTGCAGATGATCAAGCTTAGTCTAAGAATATTAATTCTTAGCAATCATGAAAAAACCTTAAAGGTCACTTCTCTAACCCAACCAAGGAAACCTTACTTTTGTTCCCTATGCTTATTATTGATCTTTGATCATAAAAAAGGGGTTTATAAGGAAAATTAAATTGATCCTTCATTTTAGCTTAATTAGAAATTTATGGGATCAATCAATGAAAAATAAAAATGGCTTTCTTAGAGACTTTGAATTAGAAACAAACACATTAGTCTCTAGAAATCATTGTTTAAGAGTAAGACTTATGATTCTTCAACCTTATCTATTTAGAAGTTTTAGTGCACTTACAAGGATAATCAATTCACATAAGCCACTCTATAATTCGTAAACTTTAAAAGGCTTAGATCTCACATGCTCTACTTGAATGAATACCATATGCTAAAAGTTTTCATCTACTTGTATTCATTCCTTTAGAAATGAATTGAAGATAAATGACTAAATAATCATCACTCTTTCCAAAATAGATTTTATTCATATACTTGAAAAATGAGCATGCTAGCTTTCATGAATAAGCATTGATGTGTGATGTACTTATTTAAATTGTATCATCATGCTTATAAGACCATGAATGCTTTGTTGCCTTCTATGCTTGGATGAATGCTTATTATTAGAAGGAAACATGTTCAAAATGCATTTTGACAAATCATGAGTTGCTCTTGTCATTTCTATTTCATTGTCATGATTATGCTTGTATGCATGCACTTGCACAAAAAATTTATTCTAAGAATATCTTTGAGCTTGCATATAGAATGTCATGTTCCATTATAAGTTTTGTTTTATGATTGATATGCCTCTCTTATGATCTTAAACAATCATAGAAACTTATATGGTCATGACAATTATCCTTCTAGGATGAATGAGTGCAATTGATATGTGTGTTTCACTAACCATGTACATTCATTCCTATTTGAAGGAAAGTTATATGGAAGGACTATCTTGACTTAAAATTTCTATCTTATGAAATCTTAGTCATTTCCATAAACTAAAGTTGAATTTGTCTAAAGCTATTACACACTTTGAATCTTTCATGACAAATTCAAATTAAGAGACATAGTTGACCATGAACCCAAATGTATATCAAACAAATAAGTTTAGTCAACTAGAAGGAATGATAAGGACTTGATTGACTCTTTTGTTCACAATTTGCATCTAAGTTATTCAATCCTTTTGTCATGTGTTTCATTAATTTTAAAAGCATGGTAAGTGTGTTATGCTTAATCTTGTATATCATTCATGCTTATCAATATTAAATGCTTGCAATATAAATGTTTGTATGATATCTTTATACTCAATTGATGTGATGATGTGGATTAAACAATGCTATATAGATGTTTACATCACACTATTGGTATCAATGAAAGTCATATAGCTAGGTTTTAGATTACTCACCTTTCATATCTTTCCTATGCCAGTTTTTATCATGATTATGTTTGTTTTAAACTTAAAGAATTATATCTATGCATGACTCATGTATATGCGAATCAATAGGCCACGTACACAATTACATATCATACGCCTATATATCTTGAAAAGAAAATTGCCTATACTCATATATATCATCCTTTGGCATTCTCTTTTCATGAATACTTGACTTTGATGCATTCTCTTCATCTTAAATCATATAAGCATCAAATTCTTAAATATTTGATTTCTAATGAATGCATACTCTTCAAAATTGCTTTTTATTAGAATCAAACAATCTAGGCTATGCTTCAATTGAAATTATTTGCTTAGTATATGAAAATGAATGTATACTATTGCTTAAATGATCTCTATGAAATTTAGCATATACTCATCTTAAGGTTTTGTTCTTCATATGATATATCTACATATGCCTACACTTTGGAAAGCTCATGATTTTCCATTTTCACATGACATTGATGTTGTGCTTAAACCTTAAACCTTGTGTGCATAAATTGCTTGTGATTTTGATATCTAATAGATGTCATGTACTTCAAAAATATATTTTGCATCTTATTAGAATCATGATAGCTAGGCCTTGCTTAATCATAAATCAGTTTGCCTATGCTATGGAACTTAATGTATGCTTGTGCTTAATTTTTCACACATGATAGAGCATACTTTGTATTAGGCTTGAATTGATTATCAAATTCATTTTTATGCCGAATACTATGAGAATGATTGCTTATGCCTAAAATTCTTTATGAATTCATCTTTTGGCAATTATCTCTCATCCTTCATGACTAGATGCCTTTTATAAATTTAAATTCTTTTGTGCATCTACATGACTTTGTTCTTGGCTATGCTATGCAATATTCCAAAATATCATCTAGGTAGCCTATGAATGTTGAGCTAAAAATTTTTATATTTTTATCTTATCATGTTGTATTTCTCCATGTGCTTGAACATTACATCTTGAATCTCATGTGCGTATCTTATGGTATGGCATCCTTATGCATTCATATGTGCTTAATCGTGACTCGTTGTCACGAATCCTCTTGAGTTTGAGTGCATAGATTTAGGGGGAGTCTCCATCTCTTTTTGAAAGGGGGAGCTTCGGTGTTTTGATGCTATGCTTTAGGATTACCTTCATGGGGAATCTAGAAAATTCTTCCCACCTTTTTGATAATGTCAAAAAGGGAGAAATATAGGAGAAATAGGAGAAAGAAAAATTGTTGAATCTTGATAAATACCATTGGTTGATAGTATGTGTGTCCTTAATACTTCATATTTATGATCATACTATCTTGCATGACAGAGTTATTATGTTTATCAAGTTTATATTGTTTGTCATCATAAAAAATGGGGAGATTGTTAATCTAAGTGGTTTTGCACTTAGTTTTTCTCCTAAGTGTTTTGATGCTTACAAACAATATAACAAATGGTGCTAATGTTTCTATCTAGTATATTTCGGCACCTAAAGATGGAAAAGAGCCAATACAAGATCTAAATCTTCAAGTTCAAGAAGTTTCTCAAGCAAAGGATCAAAGCAAACGATCAACCACACTTAAATCTTGGACAACTTGAAGGAATGAAGACAAAAAGGTTGAGTCTTTATATGTCTAGAATTAGGATACAATCTTCTTGCATTTCCAATTGCTCAATCTTTCTAAACTTCATGCATTAATACTTCTCATATGCATAGTTTTAATAAAACTCATTCATGCATTAAGTATTCTTTAAAAATGATTTTCATGTACTCAAAATGTTTGATCTATGTTTTTAAACTATTTTGAATCATATTTGCATTAGTTTTGATTAAAATGATATTTCTACAAAGTTTTTCAAAATAATCAAAATTGTTTTGATTTTTATTAAAATCTTGTTTGATTGTTTAATTGTTGATTTCAAAGTGTTTTAATCATCAAACTAAATATATTTCAATCATATTTTGATGCCCAAATAAGCCCATGTGTTTAGAATTTCGAAAAATCATGTTAACCCAAGTTTTCACATTCAAAGTATGCACAAATAAACTTTAACCCTTTAAAAGTATTTGATATCTTTCTCAAATGGTTTTGAAAATGTTTTCAATGGTTTCGGAATATTCTTTACATAAGTTTTAAGCTATTATATGCGCCTATATTTGGTTTTCATTTCATATATTTTCGAAAAAGAGAAAAATTTCAAAACTGTGTGATGAGTCAGGACGCTAATTGAGTGTGAGCAATCTAATGCAAGCTGTCTCCATGAGCAAGCTATTGCAAACTGTTTGCATGAGCAAGCTGATGCGAATTGTTTGCATGAGCAAGCTAATGCGAACTTCACATGAGGGAGCTAATGCGCTTGAGCAAGCTAATGTGCAATAAGTGAGCTAATGCGCTTGATGGAGCTAGTGCGCAATAAGTGAGCTAATGCACATCAGCGAACTAATGCACATCAGCAAGCTAGTGCGCTTGAGGGAGCTAATGTGCATCAGCAAGCTAATGCACAATGAGGGAGCTAATGTGAAAATCTGGAAATCTGAAATTTTCTGCAACTTTTCTGGGCACGTTTCCAACGGTCCAAAATCATATTTTTCACCCCAACGGCTATATTCTTGTGTCTAACGGCTATAAATTGTTTCTAATTTATAAATACAATTAGTTAGACCATTTTAAACATAAGAGAGACAACCATGTGAATCTAGGGAGTGTTTTTCAAGATCAAATCATTTTCCCACTTCAAAAACCCTAGAACTTAGAGATGTTGATTTGAAGATTGGATTTCAAGCATTTTCATTGTGAATCATTCAAAGCATCTTCAAATCATTCTCTTGAGCAAATATGGTTGTAAGAAAGGTATAAATCATTGTAAGGTCTCTCTTCACCTTGAGCTTAAATTTTCATATTTTGTATTTGGTATTTGAATTTATGAGCTTCATTGTAATTGTTCTAATGACTTAGAACAAACATTAGATTCACTATTTTCAGTCTTTTGGATTGTTTTATCGTTTGAAACAAACCAAGTAAAGTGATTTAATATCACTTGTGCTTCCAATGTTGGAATCAAGACTAGTTTTCATCCTTTCTCTTGAAAAGGATGTGTGGGTTCATCTTTAGCCCGCAAAAAGGAACATGAGTTCTTCCTTAGCCCGAAAAAAGGATAAACAGTCCTCTCACGCCCGTATGATGAGAAACGGTAGTTCTCACACCCGTAAGTTGAGAAAGTGTACCGGTTTGATCTTTACCCGTAAGAAGATCAGTTAGTGAAGTTTGAAAAGGGTTAGGCAAGAGCTCTTAGAGGAACTCATGAGGTTCAAGGATCATTATGAGGTCATTTTCCAGTATTGTGGCAGAGTTGATGAAATCATGAAGACACTTGATTGTCATGAGACCCCAACACCGTCACGGGGTTGGATGACAATGTTTGAGATTGCAAGCAAGTACAATTTGACATTTGTACTTATCTCAACCCAATAGTGTTTAACATTTCTTTTACTAAGGAGTGAACCTGTTTCGGTAACACAGAGATTACTATTTGCTATAGGGTTCGTGAGTGAGTGCCACTTTGTGTAGGTATAAAAACATTATGTATTGTTTTATACTTGTTAATGTATAGAAATCTATGATTTGCCTTGTCTAGGTGATTAACATTGATAATTGTTCATTGACAAGTTATTTTGGCCCTGACAAGTCCAATGCCACCTGTTGTTGCAAATTGGGCGAAGTACCATCTATTGTGTGCTAAGGGTTGGGACATCCTGTGCCTAGATAGGATTTTGCATTTTGCTGGTACGGTTCACAGTGTAGCAATCATAAAAATAATTGAGGTTTTTTTTTTTTTTGAACTTACAACATATGTAATACATGTAAATTTTTGTTCATTGGCATTAATGAAATTGTTTGTTGAAGTTCAAAATTCATTGCACAAAATATCAAAAATTTTCTTGGTCCAAAACCAAAAAAACAAAAAAGAAAAAGTCTAATTTCATCTTCTTCGAATTAGTACTCGAAAGGTAAGTGCTTCGATAGGTGCATCTTTTTCAACTCCGCACGATTTCTCACCACGTTCGAAGTGTGTAATTGCAATGTGTGATAAGTCTTCGAAGTGGAGAACCAGAGTTTGGGCTTGTTCTTCTTCAGCATGTTCCTCTTTTTCATTGATGCTTGTGCCGGCTAAAACTTCAATGACGTCGTTAATCCCTCGAAACACAACATCAATCGATGTCTCAGGTCCTTGAGTTTCTCTCAAGGACCTCAACATCGCCAGACCTCAGTTGTTACGCTCCCTAAAAAATCAAAAGATCAATTACTGCCAAATTCAATAAAATCATATATATTAATAATGTTATGTAGGTTTTGATTTAGTACCAAATTTCTAAATTCTCCATTGAAGTTGGCGCTAAATTCTCCATGGATAGTCGATATTCAGGGTTCTGCACCTTTGGATGTGAAATCTGTTCGAACCGCTCAAGATATTCTGGTACGGCGTCCCATGCATTAGAAACTTGTTCCCCTCGTGCAGCCGCTTGTAACAAATGGTAGTCACAACTCTCCTAATACTGATTAATGAACATGTGATGAACGTTGTAGTCACGTCCCCTAGCACTCCTCTCAGCTCAAACAGGATGTATAGGAGGACATGGGATCTTCTTTACATGTACAAATTGACGAAGAACTCGGTCAGGATGGTAGGGCTCGACCACATCAAAGAACTTTACGCACGAGGTATAAAATGTCACTTCATGTAGAGGGCTTTCAGCCCTACAGTCTGTGTAAGGGTCCCATGCAACCTGAACAAAATAATAAAAACCTAAGATATAAGTTGCTATGATGTATATAACAAATTTAATTTGAAAGAGTGGCATTTACCTGATTTGGTTGAAGATCATCAATTGCCTCGCGTAGAACTTCAACGTAAGCTTACTCTAGACCTTGTTAGTTGCGAGGTTTCCACTTCATGGCACGCGAGAGGTTGTTATTATATCCACGATTTATGTGTTGTCTCACGAAGGGGAAGTGCTCGTATATCCATGCCTACCAAACATAAGAAAAAATATTACTATAACACAAACATATTTATTTCAAGTTTAATTTAGTTAAACCAAAATGATAGAAATAGTTATACCTCAAGTAATGTCATGTAGCCCGCAATCTGTTGCACGTGATATCTCGTGGCACATCCCAACTGACGATACAAATGCGTCAGACAAGAAGCTCCCCATGCGAAATTGACAACCTCATCCATATTCATCAGTAGTGGCAAGCAAATTATGTTCACCCTTGTACCACTCTTGTCTGTAAAAAGAGTGCAACTTAGGATGAACAAAAGATATGCTCTCGCAGTATGTTTGGCCGAAGGATATTGTTGGTTTCCTTGAAGCTTTGATCCAAATTTTTTTAGCAACCAATCCAATCGAACCGATTGTCTTATTCACCTCTTCAAATGCCTCTCAAGCCAAAAACCCCAAGGCTTCTTGAAGTATGATCACTGCTTCTACATTGCTCAGTGCATCTCCATTCACTGTCTTGCCCAATGTTGGAATTCTAAGTAAGACCATTACATCATCCAGTGTAATGGTCATTTCACCGAAGGGTAGGTGAAATGAATTAGTGTTTGGTTGCCACCTCTCCACAAAAGCAACTATCAACGGCTTGTTGGCACAACTATAACTACAATTCACCAAATGATGAAGACCGGTGTTTGTAACTATTTCCATTACTCTCTCTCTTTCTCTCGAGATGTTCATTAAGGTCCCAAGAAGCTAACTTTGCCCCATGGTTTCGACACTTCTGTATATTCCGTTTCTAAGAAAATAAACAAAAAAAGATAAAAATCTACCAATATTTAAATTTAATCATAACCTCAATTGAATTTAAATTAAGTTACGAGAGTGATATACCAGATTGTGCCACACGTAGTATGCTATGTGCCCCATGAAATGGGTGAGGACTAAAGGATCAGTAGGCCACCCGGGGCAAAGACCCTTCAATAGACCATTGTCTACTTCTCCTTCCACCCCAACCTACATAGGTTTTTCTTCAGATTGTTGCTCTTCTTCTTCATGTATAGCAGGGGGTGGTGGTGGTGACTCGCGTTGTCTTCGTCTTTTCGAGGCCGTCGGCCTTCTTCTTTGCGAGCTTTGTTCTTTCGAACGACCTCTCCTTGTTCATGGCGGCATATCTATCAAAATAGCCAAATACATACAAAAAACTATACAATTAGGACAAACAATTGATATTTTGCTTAAAAAAAAATTAAAAAAACCAAACAAATGCTCTGTCCGCCCTCATTGGAATGGACAAAGTTGCAACCGTCCGACCTGTCAAGGTCGGACGTTTTACTGTGTGTTCGACCCTTTCCAATCGAACAGAGAGCATCTGTTCGACTGGAAATGGTCGGACACACACTTAACCGTCAGACCCTGATAGGTCAAACGGTTGCGATTTCGATGCGGAATGGGTTTCTAGAACCCATTTTCGCCGCCTCCATTTCACCATTTTCAACTATTTGTTTTTGCACAAAAACAATCCAACACAACAATGTAGCATTAAAATCGACTTAAACTTGAAGAAATCAAAGATTTACTTACCAATTTGGTTGATTCGAGTTCTTGAATCACTTTTACTTTGAGGCCTCAAAAACCCTAAATAACACGATTTTTTGCAAGATTTCATGAAAAAGTTGCTTGTAATCATTCCTAGCAGTGTTCTAACCTGTTGAATGCCCTAAAAACTCAACGAAATCATGAATCAATGGAGATGAGAAGAGAAAAAACGAGAGAGAGGGAAATGAAAAATGGCATTAGGGTTTGAAAATGTGAAGGGCATAATGGGAATATGGGAGGGTGGAGAGAGAGGATATGAGTTATTTTAAATTTTTGGGTGGGTGAAGAGATATAAATAGGTGGGTGAAAGTAGCTGGACCCATTTTAAAACTAGTAAGAGTAAGTTGGGGTTATAAAAATCGAAGTTGGGTTCTGAAAAGCCCATTCTACTACCTTAACACTTACACTATGAGCATTCGGACTCTAATGAGTCTACACTAGCTCCACCTAAATGTGTATCATATTTCAACCGAACCATTAGTTATGATACCACTTTTAGTAGGCTTGAATCTTAACTAGTATCAATATTGTCCTCAATTAACCACCTCTAGGGATGAAATTTTACTCCAAAGGCCCTAGTTCAAATGAGGTGGAAATTCACATTTCACACTTATGCCTTATACGATGAATTCTATTCTTATTATGTGGGACTATTCTTTCAGTCCACACACGTCCAACATAAACATGTAGAATGTCACACCCTGATTCTTAAGAACAATCTCATATGATAGGCAGCGGACCAGAATCAGGGTGCAAGCAGAAACGAACATCAACACATATCTTTTATTCATCCTCCTTTAATAACGGAGGGCAAATGTACAAATGTTACAATTACATGAGTACAGAGTACGCAGCGGAAACTACAACAACCCATAAATAACACACCTAGATCTATGTTGACATCCCGCACCTTATGCGCTTCCTTTGCACATAGCTTCCCTGGTTCTTACGTTCTGATAACATATTTGTACTTATGTGTGTCTAAGATCCTGGGAAAAATATTGACGGGGTGAGCTCAACAACTCAGTGAGGTCAAGCAGGATAAACGAAGCTTACATGCATAATAATAAGTACAGAACAACAGTCATCAGAAAGTTATGCCATAACAATACAATCATGCAATGATATGAATGAAAACATGGTCACATGACATCACAGGCCAAGCATCATGCACTCGCAACCTGTGATCCGAGGCACCGATACAATATCCAACAATTGAGAGGTCTCATGAGTTCCAATGTTAACTAGTGACAGTGTCACTCTGCCGGGTCCAGCGTAACAACATAGCACCCAATAATATATATTTGATGATCCCGATGGTCCAGCGTAACGGCATAGCACCCATGGTTATAGTATATACCATTTTGTAAAATAGTTTTCATGCATGAAGTAAAGCATGGTAACATCTATGATGCATGATGCTATGTAAATTATCATTAGACAAGTAAGAGCGCAAACCTAGCCTTCATTCCCCACCTTAACATGTGTAGTGGCGTCGCCTTGACGAATTTTCTGTCGAAACACCTATCTTCCGAAAGTGCAAGAAAAGAGAGAGAGAGAGTGATAGACTAATGCGTAAGAGGGAGAGAGAGGGAGAGCAAGAGCAAGAGTGAGAGAGAGCGGCGAGGTGGAGTAACAAGGGGGGTAGGGGGGAAGGGTCAGCCCCCCTTTAAGGCTGGTCCCTATCAATGATTCAATTTGGTTCCTAACCAAGAACATCACAATAAAACTCAAGTGAAACCGTCACTATTACAAAGAATAACTTAAATGAATAAGAAGAGAGAAATATACATAACATAAATGATTCCCTCACTTGGATTCCTCAAAGATTCAAAGTTGAAAATCAAAACTTAGTTTATTGAAAATCTCGAGTTGAAGCTCAAAATCAGTAAATCACCTCCGGGGCACTTTGAGGAATGACGAACAACAAAGATCTCTGTCTCTTTAAAAACAATTTGATAAATTTGCTTATATAGAGCTTTGACAAAAAAAAATTGCTTATATAGAGGATTTCAACAAATGATAGTTACCCTGTTTGTTGGGAGATAATATCTTTGGATGAACAAGCATGGAGACAACCAAGATCATGCACATATTTATACATTTAGTCAAAACATATATAATTTAAGTTCTAGTCAAATAAATCATGATCCAATCACCTAAAACCTGTGAGCCAGTCATCTAGAAGATTCTTGAGAGTTATTTCGATATCATTGCTAGATATCTATTTGTCTACTTATGGATATAGTTGCCTAGATCTTGCTAATCACCAAACTTAGATTATTCAATCACCTTAGTAAGATATGAAGGTTAAATCATATCAAAGATATTTGAAGTACCTCAACTTAATCGACAAAGTTTGAAATTTGTCAACTAATTGAGACATTAGAGATAAATAATTTTTAAAGGGTTTTGGGGTCTACTCAATCACCTAGTGGGTTGCTTTGGTTAAAAGTGTGTTACATAACATAACAATTAGTCTAACAAAGAGGTTTATCAGTTACCCAGGTCCAATTTCACAAAATTTTTCAAAAAATCTAATAAGTGTTTTTGAGCTTCTAGAAATGAATTTTAACCAAGTTACAAAAACACTTTAAAATGATTGTTCAAAAGTTGAATTAAATTGAAAATAACTTTAGAGATCAAAATCGATTCTAGCATTTCTTTCAAAACACTTGATCTTTCATGGAAACTATAGAAGATAATATCTAAAGAAGTAAATTTGATAGAGCTTAAGAAATGTTGAATAGGAAGATAAAGAATATACATCACAACCATTTGTAAATGACTCACACAAATACATTAAAGTATGATGCTCAAGGCCTCATCATTTGTCCAATTTTCCAAGTGTTTGATTGATGCTTGCTTTTTCTTGAATTGATCTTTCGCACTTGAAGGTGTTGACCTAAGTGGTTTTCCACTTAGAATTCTCTTAAATGTTTTGATGCTAACAAACAATATAATCATGGTGCTAATAGTTGAATTGAGCATATTTCAATACCAAGGATAAGTTAAAAGGACAGTACAAGGTTCAAGTGATCTCAAGTCAAGTTAACAAAATGAAGTTGTTGAAAGGAAAAATATAACCCTTCAAGAAATGTGTAGAACAATGTTATGTAAATATGATGTGGCTAAATACTTTTGGGCTGAAGCTATTAATACTACTTGCTATGTCATGAATAGAGTGATGATTAGGAGAAAATTGAACAAAAACTCCATATGAACTTTGGAAAGGAAGAACTCCTAACATTCAACACTTGAGAGTCTTTGGATGCAAATACTATATTTTGAATGACAAAGACAACCTCGATAAGTTTGATCCTAAATCAGACTTAGGCATATTCCTAGGATATCCTTCTCATAGTAGAGCTTATAAGGTTTTCAACAAAACCTCTAAAATTGTAGAAGAATCTATTCATGTTAGGTTTGATGAATCTGATCCTAGAATAGCATTAGAAAAGGCAGTAGAGAAGATTAGGTTAGATGATGAGAATGAGGATTTAGCTAGAAAGCCTAAGGATCAAGGAACTAGTGTAGAACAAAATGTCCAGCCAGTTGTAGAACCTCCTAAGAACACTAGGTTGCTTTTAGGTCATCCTAGGGAGCAAATTGATGCAAGCAAATAGCAAGTGTACGGTGCCAAGTTATAATATTTACTGATGAGAATCGGGTATCGTCCTCAGGGGATTGATTTACTACACTAATTATATTGTTCGTAGCCCTAATTTTATCTAGAAAACCAAATTGTAATGATCAATGAACTAAAATAATACTTAAATTAAAGCAATAATTAAAATAGCAAATTATCATAATTTTCTGGAAAAAAATCAATATTAAAAATACCTAGAGATTAGATTTCACCTAATTATCAATTATGCAATATTAGTCATTCTCATTATCAAATTATTATTCATTTTATAAGTCAAAATCCTATAGTTTCTAACACACTCTGTCGAGTGTCGCGTTAGAATCTATCACCAAAATAGAATTTCGATCTATCGATAAAAACCCATATATTAGTAATGCATTACGCTTTGTGGTTTTCCTACAACTTCATGAGGCATCACATATCCATAGATACTACAACCATCTTATGTCATATTTCTCATGTTCCAACCTAGAGAACCCACTATCGAGTGCCGCCCCCTAAGTCTATGATCGATCGATCCATGGCCAAGAGATCAATAGCATTACGCATAGAGAAATATAAATAAACTATGAATAAATCATTGATAATAAACAAAAGCTAATATTATTGCAAAAAATCTAATATAGGATCCATCTCCTCTATAGAATAATAAATTAGTTCATACTTTGGAATAATGAAATCCAAAACATGTAGAGAAACAAGAAATTAAACATTCAAACCAAACTAGTTGCTATTGAACTTGTAGATTCCTCCTTGTCTCCAAGTCGTCTTCTTCGCGTTCCTTTGCTCCTAGGCGTTGTTCTCTCTTCTCCAGTGTATTCCCCTCAAAAAACCCTAAATTTTGATATATAATATGCCCCAAAGTCGTGTGGAATTGAAATTGGAAAGTGGGGAAAAATACATTAAAAACTTGCTAAATGCAAGTTTAACAACCCATTCAGCACCGCGACGCTCATTCTCAGTGCCGCGATGCTCAAAACCTCTTATGCTCTCTTCCATTTCATCACTATAGTGCCGCGGCGCTCAGAACGTAGCACTTCCTCTCTTTTCCTGTGAACTTAGCCAATTTTCAACCCCTTTTTGACGTGTATTCTTCTTGTTCCTCCTTTACAACTTCTTGTACATGTTTTCATCATCCGAATCCATGACTAACACATCTAAATACCTACAAAACAAAGCAAATTAAATCAATAACACACTCAAATATGAAATGGATCAAATCATAAACTAATAAACCAAAATAATGCATGAAAACCCAAATTATCCTAAACTAACAATTGCATCAAAACTAACGTAAACACATGAAACTAATGCATAAAATGTCCTAAAACACACCTTAAACATTCTCTAAAACCTATCTAAATAGGCAACTATCACAAATCATAGGTGATTCCAACACAGGAGTGTCAACTAGAGTCTCTCATGCCAAAGATCAAGGGCAAATAACCTTTTTTTTTTTATCTCAAACAGAGCCATCTAAGGTAGAGGAAACTTTATAAGATGAAAATTGGAATTTAGCAATGCAAGAGGAATTAGGACATTTCACTAGAAACAAAGTATGGTACTTAGTTCCTAAACCTGAGCATCAAGGAGTGATTGGAACCAAATGGGCGTTTAGGAACAAGAATGATGAAAAAGGAGTCATAGTCAGAAATCAAGCAAGATTAGTAGCTCAAGGCTTATAATCAAGAAAAGGGAATTGACTATGAAGAAGCTTTTCCTCCTATAGCAAGAATGGAAGAAATTTGATTATTATTAGCATATGCTTGCTACAAAGGATTTCCATTGTATCAAATGGATGTTAAGAGTGCATTCCTTAATGGTTTCATTAGTGAAGAGGTTTATGTAAAATAACCACCAGGTTTTGAGGATTGCCATAAACCAGATCATGTCTATAGACTTAGGAAAGCTTTGTATGGATTGAAACACTCCTAGTACATGGTATGATAGGCTTAGAATTTTCCTATTAGATCATGAGTTTAAGAAAAGAACATTAGATCCAACCTTGTCCATCAAACTCATAGATAATGATATGTTATTGGTGCAAGTCTATGTTGATGACATTATTTTTTGAGCTTCAAATAAGACTTTGTGTGATGAATTCTCTTCTATCATGAAAAGTGAGTTTGAAATGAGCATGATGGGAGAATTGAACTACTTCCTTAGTTTGCAAATTAAGCAAATTAAGAATGGTACATTCTTGAACAAATCAAAGTATGCAAGGGACGTGATTAAAAACTTCAAGTTTGAATACTTGAAAACTATTGATACACCTTGCAGTTCATCCATCAAGATGGACAAGGATGAGAAAGGAAAATCAGTTGATCCTAACTTGTATAGAGGGATGATATAAAGCTTGTATCTAACAAAAAGTAGACCTGACATTATGTTTAGTATATCCCTTTGTGCTAGATTTCAGGCTAATCCTAAGAAATCTCATCTTAAATGTGTAAAACGGATCTTTCGATACATTAGTAGGACATTGGATATGGGAATCTAGTATACTAGAGGAACTTCATTCGATCTAAGGAGCTATGTTGATTCTGGCTACACCGAAAGTTTAACTGATCGAAAGAGTACCTCCGAATTTTGCCATTTTTTGAGCCATTCATTGATTTCTTGGTTCAGCAAGAAATAGAACTCAACGACTTTATCCACAACTGAGGCTAAGTATGTTGCAGTTAGAAGTTGTTCCGCTCAAGTGCTATACATGGAACAATAACTTTCAGATTATCATATTCATATCCCCATGTGTTGAGATCTTTGTGATAACACTAGTGTTATCAATATATCGAAGAATCCGATTTTACATTCTAGAACGAAGCACATAGAGATTATGTACATCATTTTCTTCGTGATCATATGCAAAAAGGTGATGTGAAACTAATTCACATTGGAACAAAGGATCAATTGGCTGATATCTTTACAAATGCATTGCCAAAAGAACAGTTTGCACATATTCGACGAGTATTAGGCATGTTTGCATAACAAACTTGCCCAATTAATGATAATTGGTGACTGAGTTTCAGTATAAAGCAGTTAATCATCAATGATTAAGGGGTTAAAAACCAAAATTTGAGGACACGTTGAAAAACCTCAAAGTGGATGTTTTTTGGAAAAATTCTAAGAAACACGTTTTTGAGAGAGAAACGCATTTTTCTATTGGTTAAGTTCGAAAATGCAGTGTTCTGCAACTATACGTGCAAAACCGCCAGTGCACGGTGTCTAGTAGTAGTAATAACTGATGAAAATCGGGTTGTCATCCTCTGGGATTATTCACCTCACCAATTACCGTTTTCATTAATCTTTAATTTTATCTAACAAATCAAGTTGTAGAATTTCAAGTATTTAAACAACAAATTAATTTAATCAAAACAAATCAACTGTGGAAAAATATCAATATATATGAGAAAATATAGAGAATCAACTTCACCCAACTATCAATTATGTATTTTAGACATGCTTATTATCAAATTCATTTTTCTAGTTTATAAGTCAAAATCCTTACAAGTCTCTAATTCCCTCTCTCGAGTGTCAAATTAGAACGTATCACCAAGAATAGGGTGTGATCTTTCAATAAAACCCGTAATCTTAACAACCCATTAAACCTTGTGATTTTCCTACAACTTCAAGAGGTATCATAAATCTCTCAATTCTACGACAATCTCAGGTCATAAATCCCTTATTCCAACTTAGGAAACCCTCTCTCGAGTGCTGCCTCCCAAGTCTAGGATCAATTAATCTGTGGCTAAAAGATTAAAGGCATTAAACATGAAGAATTATAAATAAACTAAGAAAATATCAATGATAATAAACAAAATCTAAAATCAAACCATAATCTTTAGTTTAGGATCCATCTCCTCTCTAGAACAAAAACTTAGTTCATAACTTGGAATAAAGAAACACAAGACATGAAGAAATACATGAAAATAGACATTAAACACAAACTAGGCCTTGAAATTGGTAGATTTCTCCCTTGTCTTCAATGAAGATTTCTTTGAGTTCCTTTTCTCCTAGTCGTCTTTCTCTCTTCTCCAGTGTATTTTCTTTGAAAAACCCTAAATTTTTATATATTATATCCCCCAAAGTCGTGGAGAACCCAAAATTGGAAAGTGTAGATAATTGCACTTCAAAATTCACAAAAATAGGGAAAATAGAAACCTCCCCGACGCCGCGGTGCCCAGACCCTTGTTCTCCTCTTTCTCTGACCATCACTCGGTGCCGTGGCGCCCCATCCTGGCACCACGGCGCCAAGAACCTGCTTGGTGGTGCTTTTTTTTGTGGACTTAGCCATTTTTTCGCTCGTTTTAACTTGTAATCTTCATGTTTCTTCTTTGCATCTTCTTGTACATGTTTTCATCATCCAAATCCATGATCTACACATCTAAACACCTACAAAACAAAGTAAATCTAATTATTAACACACTTAAAACATAAAATGAATCAAATTATAGACTAATAAATCAAAATATGCATGAAAAACCAAAATATTCCTAAACTAAGAAATGCATCAAAACTAACATAAATGCATCAAACTAATGCATGAAATGTCCTAAAACACACCAAAAACATACTCTAAAATATGTCTAAATACCTACTTATCAGCCACTTAGTGCAGAAATGTGTTTCAATGCAGGAAACGTGTTTCTGTTTCAAGCACCATAACATTAAGTTCTGCTACCCATTTCCAATTTTTTGTTTCTCTTTCATTATCAAACATGTTTCCTCTCTTTTCTAACCAACATTTCTTACTTCAAATCCAATTTTTAGCCTTCCAAACTCATCCCATTGTGTTTCAAAACCAAAATCCAACATTTTTATCATTAAAAACACACAAATATAACCAAATTTTACCTCTAAAACATTGAAATCTTAGTTTTGAAACCTAGTTTTTCCCAAAACTTTGAAACTTGTTTTCTAACCCGTTTCTTACCCATTTTTAACGAAATTTCCTTTGGGTTCTTAGCTTACCACACCCTCTCTCATTGTTTCCAACCCATTTCCTCCTATTCTCTTATGTTTTCTGGCCCCATTCATTTCAAAACCTCTAGGTGATTGTTGCGAAGTAATTGCAAGTGCACTATATTGTTAAGAAGTAATAAAGTGAAGAGTAGAGTATCGTTCCCACAGAGGTTTGTTATTGAATTCCTTTGTTAATTACTAAAATTGTTTCACCCTAATCTTATCTAAACACTGATTAAAATTCTCTCTAGTCTAAGCAATAAAATTAAATCTAACTTCTACTTAAAACAAATCAAAATTAATCAAATTAATAAGAATAGGGAAACCTAGACTTACAATCCTCCCTCATACTTCAAATGAATTCATCTTACTATCTTTCAATTAATTAATTAACTAGAGTTGTTAACCAAGAGCCTGATTTATTTACAAGTCTCTTTCGATAGTCAAACAAGAATACCTTGATTAATTAAATCTCTATATCTCTATAAAATTAAAATTAAAACAAGATTCATTAAGATCATGCTCTTCAATGGTTACACATGTCACATGAGTATATTTCTATCTCACATGAACTTAATAATTTTCACCCTTTTGATCATATGTTATTTAATCATATCTAAATCTAAACTCCCTTCGCCAAGATCGTATAGATTCAACAAATCATGCATATAATTAGTGGCCAATTAATTAAAAGCAATAAGAACATATTAAAATAAACAACCCCAAATAATTAATTAAAATCTGAAATCAAACATGAAATCCAATATCCATATGAGAGTAACCCTAGACAAGAGATTTATCCCATAACTACTTCTAAAAACTCCAAATCCAATAAGTTCAACATCATGAAAATAGGAAAAATTAATTACAAAAAAAAGGGAGAAAAGTATAAACTAGCACAAATCCACCAAATTTGAATCCAACTTCTTTGTGTCTCTATAACATGATTTTTATTCGTTTTCAATGTTGAATTAGCGTCCTGACGCTTAATATCAACTTTGTCGTTTTGTTCCTTAAGGGTGCTCATGAAGCATAAGAGTCCTGCTAAACAGTGAAATGAGGGTGCTACTAAATCGTAAGTGTCCTGACTTACTTTGATGATTAAATGACTTAAATCATGAGGGCGCTACTCGACAGCTAGCGTCTTGTTTTGTTTTAAATACATTTATACACACGAGGGCGCTACTCATAAGTGAGCATTTTGAAAATGCAAAAACAGTTCTAAAACAATAATAAGTGCGTTGAAGGACAGTAAGCGTCCTGAAAGCTATTAAGTTTATTCTAAGGATGAGGGCGCTCCCATACAAGTAGCGTCCCGATAGTTTATTCAAATTATAACTATCATCGTCCTTAAAGATATAAATAATTTAAAAACTAAGAGGACTCTTAGCGAGCTGAAACTAAGTCTGCGTCTTAACACTTTCAAATGTTGACTAAAGGGAGGTCGCTACTTACAAGTGATCGTCCTAATGAATCAGTTCTTCAACCTTGAATGAATGTCAGTATCCTAATATTTTATCAGTGTCATAACTCATCAAGTTTAGGAGGGCCTTGCTAAAACATTAGCAGCCTGAAAGACTCTATAAAGACTATTTTTTATTTCTCAATTAAAGCTCGATAAGACATGATATTTTCGGATTAAATCAAATATGCAAACGATTGAAAATCAATTCGATTAAAACATGTAGTCATGCATATTGCTGAATCAAATGGCATAGAAGGTTCTACAACCTATCATAATCTAATCATACTACCGAACATCTTCAAATGATCATGGTATTCAAGCAGATATTTAAAACGCCCGCCATGCATCATAGATTCTTTTGAAACCATCAAGTAAGATTAGATATGCCATGTATGCAATAATATCATAAACAGAATGTGGTTTTTAATCATCAAAATATCTTTCATATTAGGGGCATATTCTCGTAAGGGACATGAGGATAATTGGTTCAAAAATCTACCATTTTTTTATGATTTCAAACACATTATTATAGGCTTTGAAGCAAGCTAATAAAATGATGTGATTATGCATGAGGTGCAGTACAAATATTCTTTATTCCATATGATTGTTGAACCAGTTATCCTCATGTTCCTTATGAGAATATGTCCCTATTATGAAAGATTTTGTTGATTACAAAACTACATTCTGTTTATGATATTACTGCACATATGGCATATCTAATCTTACTTGAAGGTTTCAAAGATTCAATGATGCATGGCGAACGTATTAAAAGATCTTCTTGAAGACCATGATCGTTTGAAGATGTTTAGTTGTATGATTAGATTATGATAGGTTGTACGACCTTCTATGTCATGTGATTCAGCAATATGCATGCCTGCATGTTTTAATCGATTGGTAGCATATTCGATTTAATCCGGTTAGATTATGTCTTATCGAGCTTTAATCGAGAAATCAAAAATCGTTTTTATAAAAGTCTTTTAGGACGCTAATGTTTTAGCAGCGCCCTCCTGAACTTGATGAGTCAAGACGCTGATAAAATATTATGAAGCTCAAGATTGAATTGAACTGATTAATATGGATGCTTACTTCTTAGTAGCAACCTTTCTTTTATCAACCTTTGAGAATGTCAGGACGCTGACTTAGTTTCAGCTCGCTGAAAATTCTTTTTGTTTTTAAGTGATTTCTATCTTTAAGGACGCTACTTGTGTAGAAGCGCCGTTATCTTTAGAATCAACTTAAATAACTTTCAGGACGCTTACCGTCCGTCAGCGCACTTAACATTATTTTAAAACTATTTTTAATAGTTCAGGACGCTTACTCTTGAGTAGCGCCCTCGTCTGTCAAATGTTTTAAAACAAAGCAGGACGCTTATTGTGAAGTAGCGCCCTCACGATTTGAGTCCTTCAATTGTCAAAGTAAGTTAGGATGCTTACTATTAAGTAGCGCCCTCACTTCATTGTTCAGTAGAACGCTAATGTTCTATGAACGCCCTTAAAGGAAAAAAAATGATAGAAAATATATTTTTGTTGTTCTGACATTACTGCTATTTCTGTTAACTTTTTCAGAAACCTACGAATACTTTTTCAGAACTTTTTAGAATCGTACAACAACTTTCTCAAAACTTTTTAAACGTTCTAAAACCTCGTCAGAACATTCCTCGTTCATGAAAGGATCAGATGATTTAGTTGCTATCACCGTAATGTGCATTGAGCTGAATCGATCTATTTCGGGGAAGAATGTTAACGTTATATTTGAAATAACCTAGAGCGCCAAAATCATCAAGTCCATTGCGCCATTGTTATTCCTATATATACGTGCTTCCTTAGAGCAGAAAAACCACTAATGAAATACGAAACTGATATTCATTCAAAACGTATTAACAGTTTTCGTTTGTGTTAAACACTTTTTCAAAGTTAGTCTTCTTTCACTTGCGCTTGATCTTACGATTGTTTGAAAGAAAAACTTAAAGTCTTTTGGGTTGATTGATCTTCATATTCATTATTTTGAAAACCCACTGAAGAAGACAAAAGCTATTTGAATCTGTGTTCAGCATAAACTTCATCATATATATTTTGCTGAATCTGTGACGACAGAAGGTTTGATCCAAAGCTTTGTAAGTATCACTTTGATTATGAATAAAGAGAATCATATCTCATCTTGTATTCAGTTTGTGGTGATTGGTAAGTCACTGAGTTAGAGCAAGTGTTGCTAAAAGTTGTAAACGGTCTTCTCACACTTGTAAGTTGAGAATAGGTTCTCTCTTACCTGTAAATAGAGAATAGGTCCTCTCTTACCCACAAGTTGAAAAATGGTCCTCTCACACCCATAAGTTGAGAAAGTGTACTGGTTTGATCTTCACCCGTAAGAAGGTCCATAGTGGAGTTTGAACAAATCCTAACTGAGAAGGTTAGGTAGTGGATGTAGGCGCGACAGAAGCACTATAAATCTTGCTTGCATTGTCTAATTTACATTTCCTGTATTTGATTGCTATACTCTGTTTAATCTGCTTTCATTGTTCCGCACAATTTAAGAAAGGCTAAAATATGCTAAGTGTCCAATTTAGCCCCCTCTTGGACATATCTGAGCCAACAATTGGTATCAGAGCGTGTTAACAAGAAGCTGAGATCGGCATCATGATAAGGGGTTCTCACAATGTGAGGGTGGCGAAGCACCGACTCTTACCCTGACATGACCACATGGCTAGCCACCATGGTGGTTGGTGCAGTCGAGAGGCTGGCCGTAAAACATACTCTGAGGTACACTCACGTGCAACGTGACAGGATAAGTCACAGTCGTTGGACACGTGTGAGTGTCAGTGATGACCAATTCAACAATTGGTATCGGAATAGGTTAACCGTCAAAATATCTAACCATCTTTGATTGAGTATGGAAGGACAAAAGGAAAGAAGCACTTATCTCTCAGGTGAAGGAAACTCCCGACCACCACTGTTCAAGGGAGAAAACTATTCACACTCTAAGATTAGCTACGACCTTAAAGCCCAAGATCTAGAGATGTGGGATATTGTGACATACGGATGTCCAACGCTTGTTAAAATAGTTGACGGTGATACTATCCCAAAGGAAAAGAAAAGAGAACTATTGAATAACCAAGCTGTAAACATTTTGTTTTGCAGTTTATTAGTTAAAGAGTTCAATAGAGTTAGTGCGTGTGAAATCGCTAAGGAAATCTGAAACCAGTTAAAGGTCACCCACGAAGGAACTTTGCAAGTTAAAAAGGCAAATGTGACGCCCCGAAAATTATTTCATCAAGCCCATAACCCAATCACATTTTGCCCAAACTCTATGTGTTGCCTTGATATGTTTGGTGTTTGTTTGATGGTTGTTTAATGTTTGTATATTTGATGCTTAATAATGTATATAAATATGTGCATTATAAATTGTATATGGGTCATGTTAAATTAAAGTATAATGCATATGTTATTATTTATGCATGGGCCCATTAAACCATGAATTGATATGGGTTAGGATTGATTAAATAAAAGGATAAATGAGAATGAAAATTTGGTGTATTAAATGATTGGACATTTAAAATACATGGGAGCATGAGATTGGTTAAAGTACATGTGGTTGGTATGGGTAGTATGAGACCCACACATGTCAAGATGGTCCATGAGAATGAACAAGTGTCCCATGCCCCATTTCTCTTCTCCAACACATGTCAAGTTGGTGCATGAGACCAACACATGTCAAGTTGGTGCATGAAAATGGACAAGTGTCCCATGCCCCATTTCTCCTCTCCAACACATGTCAAGGTTGGTGCATGAAAGTGGACAAGTGTCCCATGCCCACTTCTCTTCTCCAAGGAAGTGCTAGAGAGTGAGGTGAGTGGAGGGAAAGCAAAAAAAAAAAAAAAGAGAAAGAATGAAGAAGAGAAAAACAGAGAAAGTTGCTTGAGGAAAAGCTCTGCAACATTTTCATCAAAGAGCTGGATCTTCGGGATATATGGTCAGATTGAGCTCAAACTTTGTCAACAAGTTCGTCGCTTATGGTTATTCATTCTGTCGGTGGAGATCTTGATTAGAGGTTTCGTCTAAGAGATATAACCTCTCAAACAAAGCTGGTCGGAAAGTCTGAATTTCTCGCGCAGTTTTGATCAAACTAATAGATTCCTACATCTACCATTGGATGGATATGATATTTGGGTATGTGGTTTAAACCTTACCTTTCTACATTATGAACGGTGAAGATGTTTATGGGTTAAGTATGTTGTGTGATATAGTCATCTGAAGTCGAGTATTTGCGCAGGAAAGGAGAAATTATCTGATTAGAGACTTGTTCATCAAAGAGACTTATCGTTTCGGTCCACCGTTGGATTGAGCTGATTTTTAGATAGAAGGTTTGGTTCTTAACATACTTCAATCTGTACAGTTGATTTTGGGATTAAATATTTTTGTTGGGAGATTGATACATCTGAACAGAATATTAAATGAAGAATTGGTAGGGTTGCTTGTATTAGACCTAAATTTAGAATATGAACTTAGACCTTTCCAAATAGCTTGCATGTCAACTATGTTGACCTAGTTGCCATTGTTGATGAACCCATGATGCAAAATCAGTGATATACATGGTTGACCATGGTGACCTAGTGTAAATCGGCATTATGGCCTAAGTATGGAAATTTTTATATTTTAGGGCTTTTGATGCTTTTGGCCTAGAATCATTGAATTGATGCAACTTATGTGTTAATTAAGCATGATTAGGGCTGATTATGCTATTGATTTGGTGGTTGTGACCATATTATTGGTTATGCCTACTTGTGATCAAATGGCCCAATTTGAGCATGTTTATGCCTAAGGAATTGAAAATCAGTATTTTTGATTAATAGAATGGTTTATGAATGAGAACTATGCATTAGAGGCCTAAGTCATGTGATTTGAGTTGAATGGTGGGATTAGATGGGATTTAGGCCTATTGCCTATATGTGGGCTGATTTAGGGTTGATGTGTAATGTCTATGTGATTGAGCATAGAAATTGATGTATGGTTGGGATATTGATGAATGTTTCAGGACCTTGATTGGATTGATTCGGTTTGGTGTCCGTGTATGGTTAGATACTCTCGCGAGGCTTGGTTGTGAGTAGACTTCATTTATGATTATATCTTTTATGTCATCATATCACTTATATATATTGTATGTTGAAAGCATGAATGTGTTTTAATGTTTTGAATGATGCATTGATTTGAGAAAACCTTATGACTTTGGTTGGGCCCATCTATCTGGCTAATAGGGGGCTTAACCTTGTCGTAGGAGGGTTTTAAAAAGGAAATATTTGGGGATGAGAACGGTACGGTGAAATAGACGTGCACTAGTAACCCCAATGCATGTGGAATGTGGATCCAAATTGATAAGCTTTTACTTGCATCGAACTTATTATAAATGCTTGATATCTATATGTTATGAGCTTTTAATCATGCTACACATTGACATGCATACATGATATTTATTGATGAGTATTTATAGCATATTTGAATTCTATTCACTGGGCACCGTTGGCTCACCCACATTTTTCCTCTTTCAGGTCCTTCTGTCCCGAATAAGGGCAAAGGAGTAGTCATATCTTGAGGGCCTTGCCTGCGAGAGAATCCAAGGCCTAGATGTGAGTTGAGAGGCATTTTGATTGAATTGTGTTTGAAATTATGATGTATTATATTTTGGACTATGTAATTATAACACTTACCACATTGTAGTATGGGTGAGTTGAGACTTGTTAGATAGACCATATGGGCATATGAGGGTTTTTTTGTAACCATAGTTTTGGACTTTATGTGTATGTCAATCTTGATAGACTGTAGGGATTATGACGATTATATTTATTTTTATGGAGTATCTCTTGTCTTGGATGATTAATACGGTTGGTAGTTTTGTTTAGTACCTGTTTATATTATGTCGTTGTTTGGGATAAGGCTCGTAGGGTCTCAACCACCTCACGAGGGTTGAGGACTGGTTGGAGATGCCTACGCCGGGCGTCCCGCCCCGCAATTCCGCACACCATTCCCTGCGGGGTTGGTGGTCCGGGTTGCGGGGTCGCCACAGCAAAGCTCCAACTGTTAGTTGAAAAATATGAGACCTATAGGATGAAGGAAATTGATTCGATAGGTGAGGCTATTGCTCAGTTTACAGCAAACATCAATGAGATGAAGAACCTAGAAAAAATCTATGACCAAGAAGAAACTGTTAGAAAGTTTTTAAGAGGCCTACCCAGAGCCTCGGAACTCAAGGCCACAACCATTGAAGAAGCCAAAAATCTAGCTAAATATACTTTTGATGAATTAGGCGGTTCATTGATGGTTCATGAAATAAAGTTAAAAGATAAGATGAGCCCGGTCAAAGTTGAGGAAAAAGAAAAGAAATCTATTGCCCTCAATGTTGAAACTGATTCTAAAAATGATTCGGACTCAGAAGATGACATGGCTATGTTGTCTAGAAAGTTTAACAAGTTGCTTAGGAGAAAGAGCAAGAATAGCTCTTACTTAAGGTTCCACAAAGGAAAGAAACCGAGTCTAAACCTGTAGAGTTACTTTGTTACGGTTGTAACTGTAGCACCCGTGCTTTTAGGTGACGTCATTTTGACCCATAGTATACCCGTGAAGTACCTGTATACATATTTATATACATACGTGTATATGTATTTTGATGCTCGAAGCACGTAAGTTCGAGTGTCTTTGCATGATTTTAGGTCATAAAGAGTGCGCATGAAGTTTCGGAACCATCGGAGACCCGTTCGACGTCAAAACATGTCAAAAACGGTGTTTTGCATCCAGTGGAGCTTGCTCCATGGAGGAAGAAATTTCTGTCACAAATTACATCATGGTTGTATCTCCTAGATTCTTGGTCCGATTGAGCTGAAATTTTGTCAGCTCATTCTTATATGATAGATCATCATTATGAACGGTGAAGATCTTGATTGAGGTTACCTACTATGAGTTATAAGACTCCAAACACTGTTTCACGGATTTTTAGATTTCTTATGCAGCTTTGATCAAAAAGTTAGTTCTCGCAATCCAACAATTGGATTGAGTTGAACGTTTGCCAGAATGTTGGTAAATTACTCATGAAACTTTTGAACGGTTAAGATGTTAGATTGGTGGGTATGTTGCAAGAAATTCACTATCTAAGTGAAAGTATTGCAACAGGAAAACTGGTTTTTTGATAGTTTTTGACAACTTTTAGTTGTGGGCCCAAGCTTGTCTATTTAAGCAACCAAAACGTAATTTTAGGCTCATTTGCTCATTTCTCAGCCAGAAAAGAGAGAAAGGAGCTGGAGAGGATAAAAGAAGAGGAAACCTAGGGTTGGTGGATTTTGATCAAAATCCCTAAGGTTTGCATGTTTTCCTTCATTGTTCTTCCTTCAATCTCTTTGGTTCATGCATACTAGTGTTGTTTTGATGCATGCATTGTATGAAACACATATTTGAAGGGGTAGTGGAAATCAAATGTTGTCCAAGTGCTTTGCATGTTTGATATGTGGGTTTAGAGTGTGTTGGGAACCCTCTAAAGGCAAAAACCCCAATTTCTAACAGGAAATTGGTAGGGTTTAGTACAAATGACCTAGTCTTGGTTCATTGACCTAGACTTCGACTTAAGTTTTGCATGTCATCTATGATGGACTGATCAGTATTAGGGACTGATTCATGTATTTAGCTTGAGATTTTAATGGTGAAATCATATGGTTTAGTGTAAATGATCATTGTTTGGTTCATGGCCTTAGGCTTTTCCAAAAGTCATGGATGTCAACTATGTTGTTCTAGGAGGCATTGTGAATGAAACCATGTTGTTAGATCAGTAAATTTTGTGGCTATGTATGGTGGCCTAGTGTAAAAATTGGCAATATGGCCTATGTAAGAAAATTTTCAAATTTGGGGCTTTTGATGCTCTTGATAGAAAATTTGAAAAATTATGCAATGTAGGTCTTTTTTGGGCATTATTAGGGTTGTCTATGATAGAATCCAGTGGGCTCTCATAATGGACACCCTAAGGTTGACTAATTTTGATCTAGGCTAAGTGTTTGTCATTTTTCATGTACTTTGGCAATTTTGCATGTAATTTGGGGATTTTGCCCAAATTGGGAGTTTTCACCCAAAGCAAGTCAATTTATGAAATTGACTTGGGGATTGTTTAATTGGACCCAAATTGAGTAGAATCATGGGTTTAAAATGTTAGAACCTATGTTAAATTGATATGGCTTAGTTCATTTTGACCTTATGTTTTATATTGGCCTAATTGGGGATTTTGACCAAGACTTAGTCAATTGATGAAATTGACTTGATGTATAGTCTAATTGACCCTAATTATAATTGAATTTCATGAATATTAGTGGTTGGATCATGGGATCACCCTATTAGATTCAATTTAGGTCAATCTTAGTTTAATTGAATCTAAATGATCAAGTTGGGCAATATGGAAATTGGCTCAAGGGGGTAATCAATTTACAATCTAATTGACTTTAGATTGCGTTTGAACATGGGGTTTTGACACACTTTATGACTGATTTTCAGTTGTGTGAACCATGTTATTTTCATGTCTTGTGATTGATCTTGAACCCGTTTAGTCAATTGGAGAGTTTTGGCGATTGGATTGGCTAGACTTAGCCAATCAAGAGTGAGTGTTCTTTTACTTTTGGATTATTTATATGTGGCATTGTAGTATAGAAATGTTTTAAATGCTTATGTATGATGGTATGCATGTTTTAATCTTCCATGAAATACATTTAAGCATAATTCATTGGGATGACAATTTGGGTTGAGGCTCCTAGTTGGAATTTCCTCTTTTTGGAAATTCTCGTAAGTCTAGCGGCGATCTCAGTTGTGTACCTGACAGAGGGTTTTATGGCTTGTGTATGGGTAGGTTAGTTTAGGCTAATCTTATGTGCTGCACAACCCCAGAAATCCTATTAGGATACGAGTATTGAGTGTGTGTTCAGGTACTGTGTGTAGCGCGCCAGCCTTGAACCCCCGTACTCAGGAGGTGTTAGGATTGCATGAGCATGACTACAAATGTTATGCATTGTCTTATGTATGACTTGATCCATTATGTTAGCATGTATGTAATCTATTTCGTCATCATGATATTTCAACTGTTTTATGATCTTACCATGTTTTATAAATGCACGTATATGCCACTTGTAAATAACATTCACTGAGTTGGCTGTAGCTCACACCTCACCATCTTCTTTCAGGATCTGATAGAAAAGGAAAAGAGAAGGCTTGATTGCGGAGCTTCCCTTGTTTTTGTTTCATGTAGGTGTTGTACATTTAGTTTTGTATTTTGATAGTTATGTACATGGTAACACCTAGTAATTGTATATTTAACACGGTTGGGATGTGTTGGGTTTTGTATCATTTTGAAGACTCTGGAATTTTATATTTGTAAAAATTTGGAGAAGTAATATTTTATTTCATTATGATCATGTTAGTTGGTTGTTAAGGATGTACTTTTATTTTTTCTTGGGGATTCATATATGTATTTTAGGCTGACGGGACGTCGGGTGTACTGACGGAGGGTACACTCGATGGTTTTCGTACCGGTCATGATGTCACGTATAGTGGGTCGTGACTAATATGGTATCAGAGAGAGTGTTTTAGGTTTAAAATCCTTAAACGAATAAAAGACTTATAAGATTTTATGATTGCCTTTATGAGTATGATTATGGGTAGTTATCTTATGGGGTAACTTTTCCTGGATTGTGATCCTGATTGAGCTCTTCCTTATTGTGAATTTCAGATATTTACAAGAGAAGAAAAAGCAGGATCAGCCATGGTCCCAGAGGAACGCCTTAGGCGTATAGAGGCAGTCTTAGAGACCACTCAGTTGCAGAAGGCCCAGATTCTCGAGTTGTTAGGCCGTACGCTGGGTGTTAGGCCACCACCGCAGGATGATGTAGCAGCGGCTATAGAGCACAGTAGTGTGGCAGCAGTAGTAGGGGATCAGGCAGAGCAGGCAGGACCAGCTGGGGTCCAGCATGTCGTAGCTGGGGAGACTGAGGCTGAGAGAGCAGAGAAGAACCGCTATGAGAGGGTTATGAAAGCCTTCAAGAATCGGAATCCTACTGAGTTTCCGGGAGGTCTTGATTTAGAGCTTGCTGAGGGATGGTTGACTCGTTTGGAGACCATTTTCAGTTATATGAGGGCGCTTGAGCATGATAAGGTCAAGCTTGCTAGGTTTAAGCTGATTGACAAGGCTTACAAATGGTGAAAACTGGTGGAGCATCTCGAGGGCGAGGTCTGGACTTGGACTAGATTCAAGGAGTTGTTCTTTGTAGAGTTTTATCCACGGGCTGAGAGGGATCAACGTCGGATCCAGTTTCTACATCTGACCCAGGGCAACATGTCTGTGAGAGAATACGAGCAAGAGTTCAACAGGTTGGCACTCTTCGCTCCAAAGATGGTTTCTACTGATGAGCTAAGGATGCAGAGGATACGGGATGGTTTCAGAGACCGAATCCGTCAGGGTTTGGCACTGGCTGGCGTGCAGACCTATGCGCAGGCTATGGGGCAGGCCGCAGATTTTTTGGCCACAGATGCCAATTCTCGGATGAGGTTACCTGCAGCAGTCCAGGCACCCGCAACTCCTACAATTCAGAGTCAGCAGGCAAGGTCAGAGGCAGTAGCAGGAGAGGCCGAAGTAATAAGAGGCGAAGATTCAACGGTAGTGGATATGAGGCATCTGTAGCCTCCGCTCCAGTATCAGTGGTACCACCAGCTGCGGGCCAGAGTGTTCAGATTTCTAGTCGATCCCAGCAGCAGCAATAGAGTTTTGTCAGATCTGGTGGATAGCAGACAGTCGGAACCGGGTCGCAGGCAGTATCTTCTGCACCTAGAGTACCGAGGCCGATTGTGTGTTATGGTTGCGGGGCTTCAGGGCATAAGAGGAACCAATGTCCACAGAGGATACCTTTTGGTCAGTTTAGTCCTACATCTGCACCTACCAGAGAGCAGGCCAGAGTTGTTACGCAGCCAGGTCCTGAGGCTAGCAAGCAACTAATAGAAGGTATAATCAGCATTTACAATTCTTTGATGTATATCTTGATTGATGCTGGTTCTACTCTGTCATTTATTTTTGGTGGTGTAGTAGATAGATTGAGATTGTCTACTGTTAAGACTAGTACACTGTTGATTTTGAGTACAGCGGCCGGTGAGAGAATTTACCCTAATATGGTATGTGTGGGATGCATTGTGAGATTCGAGGACCATGAGATGTCTGTTGACCTTAGAGTCTTAGAGTTCCTAGAGTTTGATGCCATTTTGGGTATGAATTGGCTGGCAGCGTATCACGCTCACATTGATTGCTTCGGCAAGAGGGTTATCTTTCAGATACCTGGAGAGCCAGTCTTTGTATTTCGAGGCAGGACAACATCGAGACCACCTACCCAGGGTAGATTAGCCACTGATAATGAGGTTGCTACGATGGCGAGTTTGACGCCAGTGGATGATGTGGGTCAGAGTATTCAGCTAGCAGACATTTCTGTAGTCTGCGAGTACCCAGAGGCTTTTCCTGATGAGTCACCTGGCTTGCTGTCTAGGCGAGAGGTAGACTTTATCATTGAGCTGATGCCCGGGACTAAACCCATTTCCATTCCACCGTATCGTATGGCACCGAAAGAGTTGAATGAACTCAGTGCCTAGCTTGATGAGCTGATGGACAAGGGATTTATTTCCCCTAGCATGTCACCTTGGGGAGCGCCTGTGTTGTTCGTCAAGAAGAAATATGGGAGTCTTCGTTTGTGTATAGACTACAGTCAACTGAATAAGGTGACTGTGAAGAACAAATATCCACTTCCTCATATTCATGACTTGTTTGACCAACTGATTGGGGCCAAGTTCTTTTCGAAGATTGACTTGAGGACTGGGTACCATCAGTTGAGGTTGAGAGATGAGGATGTGCCGGAGACTGCTTTTCGGACGAGGTATGGACATTACGAGTTTCTGGTGATGCCCTTCGGGTTGACTAATACACCAGCTATGTTCATGGATTTGATGCAAAGAGTGTTCAGGCCGTACCTTGACCAGTTCATTATAGTCTTCATTGATGATATCCTAGTCTATTCTAAGACAAGAGAGGATCATGAGCGTCATCTCAGAATTACTTTGCAGACATTGTTGGAGCATAGGCAGTATGCCATGCTGAGCAAGTATGATTTTTGGATGACTAAGGTGAAATTCTTGGGTCATGTGGTTAGTGCAGAGGGTATTTCTGTTGATTCTGCCAAGGTTGAGGCAATCATTGATTGGCCAAGACCTACCACAGTGACCGAGATTCGTAGCTTTCTGGGTTTGGCTGGCTATTACAGGAAGATCTTGAAGGACTTTTCCACGATATTCGCGCTGATGACTAAGCTGACTCAGAAGAACGTGGCCTTCACGTGGTCAGATGCCTGTGAGAGGGCTTTCAATGAGTTCAAAAAGAGGTTGACTACAACTCCAGTGTTGATTCTTTCAGAGCCTGGGAAAGAGTTGGTAATTTATACTGATGCATCACTCTTAGGTCTGGGATGTGTACTGATGCAGGAGGGTCGAGTGGTTGCATATGCATCATCTAGACAGCTTAAGGTGCATGAGCACAACTACCCTGTGCATGATTTGAAGCTGGCCGCTATTGTATTTGCACTGAAGCTATGGAGGCACTACCTTTATGGTGTAAGGTTCACTTTGTTTTCTGATCACAAGAGTTTGAAGTACCTCTTTGATCAGAAGGAGTTGAATATGCGGCAAAGGACATGGCTCGAGTTACTAAAGGATTTTGATTTCTCTTTGGAATATCATCCTGGCAAAGCCAATGTTGTGGCTGATGCTTTGAGCCGTAAGTGAGCAGAGACTCAGATGGTTGTTTTTCATATGGCCTAGCAGTGGCATTTACTTGAGAGAGTGACTATGATGAGTATACTCTCGAACGCACCACTTACTGAGATATGTGCTCAGATGCACATGCAGCTTGCGGATGCCCATATTCCGCGGGTTAGATATTTACAGGAACATTGTCCAGATTATGACATGTACCGTTGATACGCAAACAGTGTTGACCAGGCCGATTGGCAGATTGGTCCAGACGATGTCTTGCGGTATAGAGAAAGACTATGGATCCCATATGATGCTGAGTTGCGTGCTGAGATGTGAGGTGTGCCAGCAGGTCTTAGTATACTGGTCATCCAGGGGCTACCAAAATGTACCATGATATGAAGAGATCTGTATGGTGGCACGGGATGAAGAAGAGTATTGCTGAGTATGTGCAAAGATGTGAGGTGTGCCAGCAGGTTAAGGCTGAACACCGGAAGCTTGGAGGTCAGATGCAACCATTGCCCATACCCGAGTGGAAATGGGAACACATCACAATGGATTTCATCATGGGATTGCCGATGTCTCAGGGCAGATTTGATGCCATTTGGGTTGCGGTCGATAAATTGACCAAAAGTGCGCACTTCCTTCCTATGAGCGCCAGGGACTCTGTGGATAGACTGAGCAGATTATATGTGAAAGAGATCGTGAGATTGCATGGAGTGCCCTTGTCTATCGTGTCGGATCGAGATCCACGATTTACATCGAGGTTTTGGCAGGCCTTGCAGACTGGATTTGGGACCTGCCTCCTACTCAGTACAGTATTTCATCCTCAGACGGACGGTCAGTCCGAGAGAGTGATTCAGATGCTGGAGGATATGCTCAGGTCTTGCATTTTAGAGTTCGGTGGTGGTTGGGGTGAGCATTTTTCCTTGTGTGAATTTGCTTACAACAACAGTTATCAGGTTAGCATCTGTATGGCACCGTATGAGGCTTTGTATGAAAGACCCTGTAGATCTCCAGCTTGTTGGTACGAGGTGGGTGATACGCAGTTGTGGGGCCCTGATGCAGTTGTTGAGCAAACTGAGAAAGTCAAGCTGATTCGGCAGAGGCTGAAGTCAGCTCAGGACAGGCAAAAAAGTTATTATGATAACCGGCATCGGCCGTTAGAGTTTGCAGTGGGAGATCTAGTTTTGCTTAAGGTCTCGTCACTCAAAGGTCAGATGAGGTTCAATGTCAGTGGGAAACTTGCCCCTAGGTTTATTGGGCCATTCCGGATTGTTGAGAGGACTGGACCAGTAGCGTTCAAGTTGGCTCTACCTTCTCAGCTCGGGGGTGTTCATGATGTATTCCACGTATCGATGCTGAGGAAGTTTAATGAGGATCCATTGAATGAGTCTTATCCCGATCCAGCTCATGTGCTTGATGTGAGTCATCTGCAAGTTGGGGAGGATACGACTTATGAGGAGTTGCCTATTCAGATTGTGGCTCATAGGGTTCAAAAATTGAGAAATAAGGAAATCCCGTTTGTGCGAGTCAGATGGCAGTTCCACGATAATGAAGAACAAACCTGGGAGCGCGAGGACCAGATAAGGGAGCAATTCCCCGACCACTTTACCGACTGAGGTTAGTTCTCTTGCTTTTATTTTTGAAGACAAAAAATATTCATAAGTTGGGGAGATTTGTAGCACCCGTGCCTTTAGGTGACGTCATTTTGACCCATAGTGTACCCGTAGAGTACCCATATACGTATTCGTGTACGTGTATATATATTTTGATTCTCAAAGCAGGTAAGTTCGAGTGTCTTTGCATAATTTTAGGTCATAAGGAGTGCGCATGAAGTTTCGGAACCATCAGAGACCCGTTCGACGTCAAAACATGTCAAAAACAGTGTTTTGGATCCAATGGAGCTTGCTCCATGGAGGAAGAAATTTTTGTCACAAATTATATCAATGGTTTTATCTCCTAGATCCGTGGTCCGATTGAGCTTAACTTTTGTCAGCTCATTCTTATATGATAGATCTTCATTATGAACGGTGAAGATCTTAATCAGAATTACTTACTATGAGTTATAAGACTCCAAACACTGTTTCACGGATTTTCAGAGTTTCTTACGCAGTTTTGATCAAACAGTTAGTTCTCGCAATCCCACCGTTGGATTGAGTTGAACGTTTGGCAGAATGTTGGTAAATTACTCATGAAACGTTTGAAAGGTTAAGATGTTATATTGGTAGGTATGTTGCAAGAAATTGACTATCTAAGTGAAAGTATTGCAACAGGAAAACTTGTTTTTTGATAGTTTTTAACAACTTTTAGTTGTGGGCCCAAGCTTGTCCATTTAAGCAACCAAAACGTAATCTTAGGCTCATTTGCTCATTTGCGAAATGGTCAAGTTGGGCAATATGGAAATTGGCTCAAGGGGGTAATCAATTTACAATCTAATTGACTTTAGATTGGGTTTGAACATGAGGTTTTGACACACATTATGACTGATTTTCAGTTGTGTGAACCATGTTATTTCCTGGTCTTGTGATTGATCTTGAACTCGTTTAGTCAATTGGAGAGTTTTGGCGATTGGATTTGCTAGACTTAGCCAATCAAGTGTGAGTGTTCTTTTACTTTTGGATTATTTATATGTGGCATTGTAGTATAGAAATCTTTTAAATGCTTATGTATGATGGTATGCATGTTTTAATCTTCCATGAAATACATTTGAGCATAATTCATTGGGATGACAATTTGGGTTGAGGCTCCTAGTTGGAATTTCCTCTTTTTGGGAATTCTCGTAAGTCTAGCGGCTATCCCAGTTGTGTACCTGACAGAGGGTTTTATGGCTTGTGTATGGGTAGGTTAGTTTAGGCTAATCTTACGTGCTGTACAACCCCAGAAATCCTATTAGGATACGAGTATTGAGTGTGTGTTCAGGTACTGTGTGTAGCGCACCAGCCTTGAACCCCCATACTCAGGAGGTGTTAGGATTGCATGAGCATGACTACAAATGTTATGCATTGTCTTATGTATGACTTGATCCATTATGTTAGCATGTATGTAATCTATTTTGTCATCATGATATTTCAATTGTTTTATGATCTTACCATGTTTTATAAATGCACGTATATGCCACTTGTAAATAACATTCACTGAGTTGGCTGTAGCTCATACCTCACCATCTTCTTCCAGGATCTGATAGAAAAGGAAAAGGGAAGGCTTGACTGCGAAGCTTCCCTTGTTTTTGTTTCATGTAGGTGTTGTACATTTAGTTTTGTATTTTGATAATTATGTACATGATAACACCTAGTAATTGTATATTTAACACATAGTTAGGATGTGTTGGGTTTTGTATCATTTTGAAGACTCTGGAATTTTATATTTGTAAAAATTTGGAGAAGTAATATTTTATTTCATTATGATCATGTTAGTTGGTTGTTAAGGATGTACTTTTATTTCTTCTTGGGGATTCGTATATGTATTTTAGGCTGACGGGACGTCGGGTGTACCGACGGAGGGTATACTCGAAGGTTTCTGTGCCGATCATGACGTCACGTATAGTGGGTCGTGACTGTAACAAACCAGGTCATGTAAAGAGCGAATGTCCTACTAAATATAGAAAGAACTCAAGCTCATATAAAAAGGACAAGAAAGTTCTCAAAGCTACATGAGATGATTCAAGTTCAAGCGAAGATGGAGCGGATTCAGATCACACTGCAACAATGTGCTTAATGGCAAGCACCGAGGTAAAATCTGAACCCATTGACAAACTTAATGAGTTCTATGCTCATATTCTGGAACTTAAGACAAAACTTAGTAAAGAGATCAAGAAAAATAAAAAGCTCAAGCATAGTCTTGAAGAAGCTCTTGAGGAAATAGAATTTCAACTAGAAGAGCTAGACGGAATGTCTCTAGATAATAAACAACTTAAGAAAGTTGTTGGGAAATTAAAAATTGAAAATGAAACTCTTAGAAAGGAAAAGGAAGACCTGAACTGCACTATGACTAAATTCACAAATGGTCAAAAGTTTTTCGACATGATGTTAGGATTACAAAGATATGTATTAGACAAAATTGGCTTAGGCTATACTCATGGGTCGAAACAAAAGGAATACAATACCTTACTGACCAAACGACCAACATGCCAAAAATTTCATAAGGAAGGTCATACCATACTTAGATGTAATGTCTTAAGTAGAAAGAAAAAGAAATATGCATGGATTGAAAAATCTGTTCTTACTGAAGCTAACATGCATGGACCCAAACTTGCATGGGTACCAAAATCCAAAGTATTTTATGTTGTGAAGATATGCAAAAATGAAGATATATGGTATCTAGACAGCGACTACTCAAGGCATATGACTGGAGCTAAATCTAAACTTTTAAGCCTTGAAAAGAAGAAAAAAGGAAAAGTCACTTTTGGAGATGACAACAAAAGTGATATTGAAGGCATCGGAACTATTGGTAACGATTTTCTATCCATATCTGATGTACTTTATGTTAAAGGGCTGAAGCATAATCTCTTGAGCATAAGTCAATTATGTGACAAGGGTTATGTCATTTCATTTCAAGCAAATAGGTGCATTGTCAAGCATGCTGATAAAACTGTTGCATTCATGGCATCTAGAATTAAGAATGTGTTTTGCACAAACTTTAATGACATGACGAAACAAATGTAACATGTTTAAGTGCTATCTCTTGTAATGATGCATGGCTATAGCATAGGAGATTAGCTCATGTTAATATGGATAACATATCTAGAATTGGCAAACATGATCCTGCGAAGGGTATTCCGAAAGGAACTTACTCAAATGACAAGGTATGTGAACCATTTCAACTTAGTAAGCATACCCGATCATCATTTAAGAGCAAGAGGCATCAATCAACCTCTAGAGCTCTCGAACTGATTCACATGGATCTTTTCGGACCAACCAAAACTTAAAGCTTAGGTGCTAAATCATATGTGTTTGTGATTGTTGATGACTTTACTCGATTCACATGGGTATTTCTATTCGCTCATAAATCTGATGCTTGTGAAACATTTATAAAATTCTGTAAGAGAGTCGAAAATGAAAAAGGTCACAAAATCAACACAATTAGGAGTGATGGAGCTGATGAATTTGTCAATAAAAATCTTGAAAAATTTTGTAACAATCAAGGTTACACTCACCATCTATCAGCCCCTAGGACACCACAGCAAAATGGTGTAGTTGAGAGAAAGAATAAAACTCTGCAGGAGATGTGTAGAACCATGCTCAATGAGTATAACACTGCAAATCATTTTTGGGGTGAAGCTATAAACACTGCCTGCTATGTGATGAACCGAGTTCTGATTAGAAAATATTTGAATAAAACTCCATATGAACTATGGAATGGTAGAACACCCAACATCAGTTACTTCCGAGTATTCAGATTTAAATGTTTTATTCTTAATGATAAAGAAAATTTAGATAAGTTTGAACCTAAATCAGACATAAGAATATTCATAGCATATTCTTCTCACAGTAGAGCCTACAGAGTTTTCAACAAATCTAATCAAACTGTAAAAGAATCAATTCATATAAATGAAAGTGTTAATAAGAAAGTTCTTGAGGATGAATTTAAGCAATTAAATTTTGATGACGATGAACCCAAGACATCCAAGGTTATAGATCTTGAGCCTGAACCATCTTTAGAATCTTCTAGAAACTCTAGACTGCTTCAAGGTCTTTCCCAAGATCAAATTTTAGGAGATCCACAAAAGGGTATATCCACTAGAGCTTCAATTCAAAAAATATTAGGAGCTTGTTGCTTTTGTATCACAATTTGAACCAATTAAAGTGGAAGAGGCACTGAAAGATGAAAACAGGATTCTTGCTATGCAAGAAGAACTAGGACACTTCGTGTGAAACAAAGTATAGGAATTAGTTCCTAGACCTTTTCATCAATCTATTATAGGAATCAAATGGATCTTTAGAAATAAAAAGAATGAACAAGGTATCATTGTTTGCAATAAGGCTAGATTGGTTGCACAAGGGTACAACCAAGAAGAAAGCATAGACTTCGAAGAAGCCTTTGCCCCAGTTGCAAGATTAGAGGCAATAAAAATTTTACTTGCCTATGCTTGTTACAAGGATTTTCTCTTATACCAAATGGATGTAAAAAAGTGCTTTTTTAAATGGATACATCAACGAAGAGGTATATGTGGAACAACCTCTCGGGTTTGAGAATGCTCAAGACCCAGAATATGTGTTCAAACTCCACAAAGCCTTATATGGATTAAGACAAGCTCCAAGAGCTTGGTATGATCGACTGAGTTCATTTCTTTTAGATCATAAGTTTCAAAAAGGATAACTTGATCCAACTTTGTTTGTCAAACACCACAATGATAATATGCTTAGTTCAAATATATGTGGACGATATCATTTTTGGTGCATCAAAAAAAGAACTATGTGATGAGTTTTCTAAATTAATGCAGAAGAAATTTAATATGAGTATAATGGGAGAACTTACATACTTTCTAGGCTTACAAATTAAGCAAATGCCGAAAGGCACCTTCATAAGCCAATCAAAGTATTCTAAAAAAATGATTAAAAAGTCTCAAATGCACAATTTGAAATCAATTGATACTCCCTGTACCCCTGCAATCAAATTAGATAAGGATGAAAAAGGTAAATCAATTGATTCAAAACTTTATACAAGCATGATTGGAAGTCTTTTGTACTTAACAACAAGTCGACCTGATATCATGTTCAGTGTCTGTCTTTGTGCAAGATTTCAATATGAACCTAAAGATTCTCATTTAAAGTGTGTCAAATGAATATTCAGATACATAAATGGCACAACACACTTTGGAATTTGGTATTCCAAAGGTACTACTTTTGATCTTAGAAGTTATGTAGACTCCGACTATGCTGGTAGTCTAACTGATAGGAAAAGTACTTCCGGATTTTGTCACTTTCTTGGAAATTCTTTGATTTCTTGGTTTTGCAAGAAACAACATTCTGTGGCATTATCCACAGCTGAAGCAGAATATGTTGCAGCTGGAAGTTGTTGTTCTCATGTTCTTTATATGAAACAACAACTTCAGGATTATCAAATATTTATTCAATGTGTTGAAATTTTGTGTGATAATACCAGTGCTATTAACATATCTAAAAATCCTGTATTGCACTCCCAAACTAAGCATATTCAAATAAGACAATACTTTTTACGGGATCATGTGCAAAATGGAGAAGTAATATTATCTCATATTGGCACCAAAGAACAACTGGCTGACATATTTACTAAAGCCTTACCAAAAGAACAATTTGTTCATATTCGCAGAGAGCTTGGGATGTTCTTTGTGACCGATCTGTGATACTTTGATGCTTACCTCTATATGGGGAGGTATGTTTCATGCTACTTTACTCTTTTTGATATTTCAAAAGGGGGAGAAAGTACTATCATTGAAGCATCATAAACTCAGGGAGAGTTTAACACCAAGGGGGAGTCTTAGTGATATTTTAAGTACATTCCTTGGTAATACACTCATATCATATGAAACAAGGAATATTAGTATTGCATCTCATGCATACACACATCATTTTATTAGCTTGCTTCAAAGCCTACAGTAATGTGTTTGAGATCATAAAAAAGGGGGAGATTGTTAAACCAATTATCCTCATGTCCCTTACGAGAATATGTCCCTATTATGAAAGATTTTGATGATTACAAAACTACATTATGTTTATGATATTACTGCATATATGGCATATCTAATCTTACTTGAAGGTTTCAAAGATTCAATGATGCTTGGAAAACGTATTAAAAGATCTTCTTGAAGACCATGATCGTTTGAAGATGTTTAGTTGTATGATTAGATTATGATAGGTTGTAGGACCTTTTATGTCATGTGATTCAGCAATATGCATGCCTGCATGTTTTAATCGATCGGTTGCATATTCGATTAAATCTGGTTACATTATGTCTTATCGAGCTTTAATCGAGAAATCAAAAATCGTTATTATAAAAGTAATTCAGGACGCTAATGTTTTAGCAGCACCATCCTGGACTTGATGAGTCAACGTAGATAAAATATTAGGAAGCTCAAGGTTGAATTTAATTGATAAATATGGACGCTTCCTTCTTAGTAGCAACCTTTCTTTTATCAACCTTTGCGAATGTCAGAACGCTGACTTAGTTTCAGCTCACTGAAAGTTCTTTTTGTTTTTAAGTGATTTCTATTTTTAAGGACACTGATAAGTTATAAGTTGAATAAATTATCAGGACGCCACTTGTGTAGGAGCGCCTTCATCTATAGAATCAATTTAAATAACTTTCAGGACGCTTACCGTCCGTCAGCGTACTTAACATTGTTTTAAAACTGTTTTTAATAGTTCAGGACGCTTACTCTTGAGTAGCGCCCTCGTCTATCAAACGTTTTAAAACAAAGCAGGATGCTTACTGTGAAGTAGCGCCCTCACTTCATTGTTCAGTAGGATGCTGATGTTCTATGAGGGCCCTCAAAGGAAAAAAATGACAGAAAAGATATTTTTGTTGTTCTGACATTACTATTATTTCTGTTAACTTTTTCAGACACGTACGAATACATTTTAAGAACTTTTTACAATTGCACAACAACTTTTTCAAAACTTTTTAAACGTTCTAAAACCTTGTTAGAACATTCCTCTTTCATGAAAGGATCAGATGATTCAGGTGCTATCGCCGTAATATGCATTGAGCTGAATCGATCCATTTCGGGAAAGAATGTTAACGTTATATTTGAAATAACCTAGAGCGCCAAATCATCAAGTCCATTGCGCCTTTGTTATTCCTATATATACGTGCTTCCTTAGAGCAGAAAAACCACTAATGAAATACGAAACTAATATTTATTCAAAACGTATTAACAGTTTTCGTTTGTGCTAAACACTTTTTGAAAGTTAGTCTTCTTTCACTTGCGCTTGATCTTACGATCTTTTGAAAGAAAAACTTAAAGTCTTCTGGGTTGACTGATCTTCATCTTCAAAACCCACTGAAAAAGACAAAAGCTATTTGAACTTGTGTTTAGCTTAAACTTCATCATACATATTTTTCTGAATCTGTGACTACAGAAGGTTTGATCCAAGGCTTTGTAAGTATCACTTTGATTATGAGTAAAGGGAATCATATCTCATCTTGTATTCAATTTCTGGTGATTGGTAAGTCACTGAGTTAGAGCAAGTGTTGCTCAAATTTGTAAACGATCTTTTCACACCCGTAAGTTGAGAATAGGTTCTTTCTCACCTATAAGTAGAGAATAGGTCCTCTCACACTCGCAAGTTGAGAAACAGTCATCTCACACCCGTAAGTTGAGAAACAGTAGTTCTTACACTCGTAAGTTGAGAAAGTATACCGGTTTGATTTTCACCCGTAAGAAGGTCCATAGTGAAATTTGAACAAATCCTAACTGAGGAGGTTAGGTAATGGATGTTGGCGCGGCAGAACCACTATAAATCTTGCTTGCATTGTCTAATTTACATTTGCTGTATTTGATTGCTATACTTTGTTTAATCTGCTTTCATTATTCCGCACAATTTTAAGAAAGGTTAAAATATGCTATGTCCAATTCAACCCCCTCTTGGACATATCTGGGCTAACAATTGGTATCATAGCGTGTTAATAAGAAGCTGAGATCGGCATCATGATAAGGGGTTCTCATGATGTGAGGGTGGCAAAGCACCGGCTCTTACCCTGACATGACCACATGGCTAGCCACCATGGTGGTTGGTGCAATCGAGAAGCTGGCCGTAAAACATACTCTGAGGTACGCTCACGTGCCACGTGAAAGGATAGGTCACGGTTGTTGGACACGTGTGAGTGTCAGTGATGACCAATTCAACAATTGGTATCAGAACAGGTTAACCGTCAAAGTATGTAACCATCTTTGATTGAGTATGGCAGAACAAAACGAAAGAAGCACTTATCTCTCAGGTGAAGGAAACTCCACCAACCGACTACCACTGTTCAAGGGAGAAAACTATTCACACTGAAAAACTAAGATTAGGTACTACCTTAAAGCCCAATATCTAGAGATGTGGGATGTTGTGACGTACGACCGTCCAACGCTTACTAAAATAGTTGACGGTGCTACTGTCCCAAAGGAAATAGAAGAATGGAGTACCAAGGAAAAGAAAAGAGAACTATTGAATAACCAAGCTTTAAACATTTTGTTTTGCAGTTTATTAGTCGAATTTTGGTGAATTTTGGCGTTCTAGGCTATTTCAAATACAACGTCTACATTCTTTCCCGAAATGGATCGATTCAGCTCTGTGCATATTAGGACGATAGCACCTGAATCATCTGATCATTCACAAAAAATGAATATTATGACAAAGTATTAGAACGTTCAAAAAGTTTTGAAAAGTTTTTTGTACGGTTCTGAAAAGTTTTCGTACAGTTCTGAAAAAGTTAACAGAAATTGTGTCAGTGTCAGAACAGTAACATTGTTGAATTAGCGTCCTGACTCTTAATATCAACTGTGTCATTTTGTTCCTTGAGGGCGCTCATGAAACATTAGCGCCCTGCTGAAGAGTGAAGTGAGGGCACTACTAAATCGTAAGCGTCCTGACTTACTTTGACGATTAAATGACTTAAATCATGAGGGCACTGCTGACCAATTAGCGTCCTGTTTTATTTTAAAAATATTTATACGCACGAGGGCGCTACTCATAAGTGAGCGTCCTGAAAATTTAAAAACAATTCTAAAACAATATTAAGTGGGTTGAAGAACAATATGCGTCCTGAAAGTTGTTAAGTTGATTCTAAGGATGAAAGTGCTTCCATACAAGTAGCATCCTGATAGTTTATTCAACTTATAACTATTAGCGTCCTTAAAGATAGAAATCAATTAAAAACTAAGAGAACTCTCAGCGAGCTGAAAGTAAATCAGCGTCCTGACACTTTCAAAGGTTGACTAAAGGAAGGTCGCTGCTTATAAGTGAGCATCCCAATGAATCAATTCTTCAACCTTGAATAAATGTCAATATCCTAATATTTTATTAGCGTCCTAACTCTTCAAGTTAATGAGGGCACTAAAACATTAGCGTCCTGAAGGACTATAAAAATGATTTTTGATTTCTCGATTAAAGCTCAATAAGACATAATATTTTCGGATTAAATCAAATATGCAAACGATTGAAAATCAATTCGATTAAAACATGCAGTCATCATATTGCTAAATCAAATGGCATAGAAGGCTCTACAACCTATCATAATCTAATCATACTACCGAACATCTTCAAATGATCACGGTCTTCAAGTAGATCTTTAAAACGTCCGCCATGCATCATCGATTCTTTTAAATCCTTCAATTAAGATTAGATATGCCATGTATGCAGTAATATGATAAACAAAATGTGGTTTGTAATCATCAAAATATATTTCATATTAGGGACATATTCTCGTAAGGGACATGAGGATAATTGGTTCAACATTTAATAATGAATTACATAGCATCATGCAATATTTATGTTACCATGCTCTAAATGATAGCATCTCCCTTGTACGGTGACATCAACGAAAGGACATCGAGTCAAACTGGAAATAGGAGAAGCCTCGCAGCTAGGAACCGAGTCAATGAACCCAGTGAATGGGAAGATTTTCCTGAAATAGAGGTCGACACTCTTCAAGAAGACCTCAAAAACTTTGACTTTGATTTCTCAGAAACACCTGTAAAGGAGACAGATCCTCCTACAAAAGGATCTTTTCCTCTATTTTCTACTATAAACAATACGGACACCCAATAATAGCTTGTGGACCAAATGAGAGAGATGATGCTGGCAACTGAGGAACAGATGATGAAAAGCATGAGAGAACAATTTTAATAATACAATCTCAGCTTAAGGGAAAGTAAAAAGGCTATTGACTCATTACTAAAGTGGCGTGAAGAATGCCAAGCTGCAGTACCGAGAATCACTCCTCCATTTCCAGGTGGGGGAGAATTTGGACAGTCATCCCAACAGGCACATGATTCATCGGTAAATTTGAATCTCAACCTTGGAGGCTCTCAATTTCCTAACCCAGTGTTTGTTGGGGAAGTTATGGAGACTCCTATATACTCTCCTAGCATGAAACAATCAGTATCTTAATTCTCTTCTAAACATCTTGATTTCATACCTCCTCAGTAGTTTTCCCTTAGTAGATGAATCTGAAGTTTTTTTTTCTTGAATTTCTTACTTTAGTTGCTGAAGTAGCCTTACAGTAGTTTAAAATAGTTTCGTAGTGGGTTTGAAGTATTTTGAAGTAATTTATAGCATCCTTGTAGCAGTTTAAGTAGTTTTGTAAAACTTTGTAAAAAAATAAAAAAAATAAACTTCATGTCGGACTTTCGGCTCATGATATGCTAAAGGTTGCGTGACTTTGTGTGATAAACTATTTGTGGTAGGCCCACTCGTCCGGTGGATTTTCTCACTATTAATGGGTTTGACGCGGTATGGGACACAACAAACTCACATAAATACTGGCAAAAAACTCGTGACGAGGAAACCTACAAACCTACTGTGTAGCAGTTCATTGCAGAAGACAAACTTTCCATCAGTATCGTTAAGTTCACATGAAATGGGACATGAGAACTCGAAGGATAATAATGGTAGACGATTTTTCACAAGAATCTGCAAAACAATCACACACAGATCCCCTTGACTAGACCACGTCCCTTCGTCCCTTATCCCCAAATTCATGCGAAATGGGACGTATGAATTTGGAAGATAATCGGAATCGTCAGGTCTTGGTGATAGGTGAACAAAGTATAAATAGTGTAAAGATCTACGACATATATATATAGGTGACAACACAAGCAAAGGTCTAAGAAATATTGTGGCTTGTACTGATGTTCAGAAAACATAGATATTTGACAAACACACAAGAAATTTACAAAATCATTTGAAACAAAACGGTGAAGAAAAAACTAGAAATCACACTTTTGGTTTTGTTTTAGACCAACCTAAAGGTTTGCACGGTGTTCTAAGGCTTCTTTTTCTCCCTACTACCTAGCCTAGAAAACTATGAGGTTAACACCTATGAAACGTCACTCAAAAACCATGCATGAGCACTGCATCACAAATCGATCCTCCCTTTTTCTTCAGAACTTATATCGCAAATCTTGTGCTAACGTCAAACAATTCTGCAGAAAATGTTGGTTTAAATTAAAAGTTAGCACGACCCCAACTCCTCCCGACAAGCGTTTGTGTTTATACAGCCACAAGAGGACGTTGGATCTGAACCTACTCCCCCTACCTTAGAACAAGTGACAGACGGCAACACCAAAATTTTTGGCAGCCAAACAGACTGCTGCAGCTCCTTCCAATGGAATAGCCGTATCGTTTAGCATGGAACAGTTTTTCCAAGGCGTTACTGAATACATGAAAGCTTCGATGAGAGGTTCAGTCCAGATTCCTATTAATCAACAAACTGCAGTCCCCCAGCTGCAATTGGAACCAGCTAAGCAGAAAATAAATCAGATGACCAGTCAAATTACAAAGTACAAACAATTACATCCCATCACTTTTGATGGAAAGCCCAACTCCGACGAAGCTTACATGTGGCTACAAGAGATTCGCAAGGCGCTTGAAGCAATGAGAGTGTCTAATGAAAAGAAAATTCCCCTTGCTGTTTACCAATTGGTTGGCAGTGCCAACTCTTGATGGAAAATGGTTTAAGGAGGACCCTCGAGTAAATGCAAGTACCATGACATGGAAACAGTTTGAAGCCGAATTCATCAATGAATATTTCCCAAATGCTGCCAAGAAAAAAATGAGACAGGAGTTTGCAAAACTCTTTCAAGGAAGCATGACAGTCCGGGAATACACCGTCAAGTTCACGAAATTCTCGATTTTCTATCTCTCTCTTATCACCACAGAGAGAGAAAAAATCGAAAAAAATTTCAATGGATTGAGACTTGACATTAGGCAAGCACTTGCGTTCCTAGAACTTGATAATTTTAGAAAATTGGTGAAAATGGCTATCAATTACGAGCAAGAAAAACTTGAGAAGGAACAGAGGCTAAATCGGGGAAAGCGAGTCAATACGCAAATATAGCAGCCTGGTAGAAGAGACCCTACCAATCGAATCAAAAGGCTCGCCCCGGCATGGGTAACCCCCAAAACCCTCAACTCTAGTTTGCTCCACCTGCTCCAGCCCAGCAAACTTTTCAAATGAACCCCCGTAATAGTCAAAAATAGACGAGCCAAAGAAATGGAAATAATCGGCGATTTCCCCTACCTCCTCCGAATCAACAACCACAAGATCAAGATCGTATATGTTCAAGTGTGGCCAGGTGGGCCACGTTAGAAAGAAATTCCCCTCTACCAACCCCTAGACAACCCAAATCCCCAACTACACCAGTTAAGCAAGTAGCTCAGGCAATCCCACTACTACCCAGACAGCGACAAGGCCCTAGACAACAAGAACATGCCTACGTTGTTGCTGAACAACTGATGCCTGAAATAACGTTGTGGAATGTACCTTTGTTTTCTTTAACATGTTGGTACATGTCTTGTTCGATTCAGGTTTTATGCATTCTTTTATTACTGTCCAAGTAGTCCAAAAATTTGGACTTCAACCAAATACCACTCCTGTTACAATCCGTGTATCCACGCCAATAGGACCGAGTACTGAAATAAATCAAATATGTTCCAATTGTGAACTTAAAATATTGGATCATCTCCTGGTAGCGGACCTTCTAGTAATGGATTTCACTGACTTTGATATATCTTGGATGTGGATTGGTTAACACCTTTACATGCTCGAATAAATTGTTAGAAGAAGCAAGTTCAACTGACACTGCCTAATGGGAATTACCGAAAAATTCAAGGGATCTGTGGACATGTTCATTTTTCTACGGTGTCCCTTATAAGATCTCAGATGCAAGCTCTTTCGATACTTGATCTGGATGAAAAAACTATTGTGTCCAGTCATCCTTCTAGTCTGAAAGATATTCCGGTTGTTCGAGAATATCCAACGGTGTTTTTAGATGAACTTCCAAGACTCCCACCTCATTGGGAATTTGACTTCGAAATTAAGTTGATTCTTGGTACCGAACCTGTCTATATTCTGCCTTATCGTATGCCAAACTTAGAATTAGTCTAGTTGGATAAACAATTAAAAGGAGATGGAAAAGTTAGGATTTATAAGAAAAAACACGTCACCAAGGGGTGCTCCAGTTCTTTTTGTCAAGAAAAAAAATAGTTCACTCCGATTCTGCATCGACTGTAGGAGGTTGAACAACGATACTGTTAAGAACAGATACTCGTTACCTCAGATTGAAGATCTGTTCGACCAATTAAAAGGAGCAAGATTCTTTTCAAAAATCAACCTTCGTTCGGGGTATCACCAACTCCGGGTTAAGGAAGAAGACATCCCAAAGACAGCTTCTGAACCAAATATAGTCATAAGGAATTCACAGTAATGTCATTGGGTATATCTAATGCACCTGCGGCGTTCATGGATTTAACAAACCGCATCTTCAGACCATACCTGGATCGTTTTGTCGTTGTATTTTTCGACGACATACTACACTCCCCCACAGAAGAACTCCATGAGACTCACTTGCGAATGCTTAGCACCCTTTAGTAGCACTAGTTATACACCAAGCTAAGCAAGTGTGAGTTCTTGATGAATAAGGTTAAGTTTCTCAGTCATGTCGTGTCCTATGATGGCATCGCAGTAGATCCATCCAAGGTCGAAGCTGTTCTTAGTTGGAAATAACCTACCAATGCCACATAAATTAGAAACTTCCTCGAATTAGCTAGATTTTACAGACGGTTCATCAAGGATTTTTCCAAACTTGAGTTTACGTTATTAGTAGCGCCCTTGTGATTTTAAAGTGTTCCAAAAACTAGTCAAGACGCTTATCTTCAAATAGCGCCCTCACAACTTTGTTCGATTTTAAACGTTAAGTAAGTCTAGACGGTTACGTTTCAGTAGCGTCCTCACTTCACAGTTCAGCAGGACGCTTATAGTCTATAAGTGCCCTCAAGGAACAAAACGACAAAGTTGGTTTTACGCATCAGGAAGTTGATTAACAAATCGGGATGCTAATCCAACACTGTCATAAAGCTGCTATTTGCACTTTTTCTGATACACTTTTCAAAACTGTTCAAAACCTTTTTCAAAATTTTTTGAATCTTTTCAGAACGTTCTAATACTTTATTAGAACATTCTACTTTCATGATTGATCAGAAGATTCAGGTGTTGTGGCCATAATTGCACAAACTGAAGCAATCCTTTTCAGGAAAAAATATATCCATTGTTTTGAAATAGCTTTGTGCGCCAAAATCATACTTGAAAAGTTTAAGTCCATTACGCCATTGCTATCTCTATATATTTGTTGCCTTAGAGCAGAATGAATATACGAACAACGAGAAAACTAATAACTTGTTTTCAAATCTTTAAACAGTTTTCACTTTAGTAAATACTCTTGAAAGTTATACTTCTATTTGCTATTTTAAACTCTCGATCAATTTTGAGATACGTTAAGTATTCTGGATTAGTTGATCTTTATTCATATCTTTTCAAAAATCCAATGAAGAAGAAGAAAGCTTTTTGAACCTATTTTCAGTTGCACTTCATCATACATATTTTGTTGAATCTATAGTAACAGAAGGTTCAATCCAAAGCTTTGTAAATATCACTTTGATTCTAAGTAAAGAGAATCATATCTCATCTTGTACCTTGGTATTGGTGACTGGTTAGTCACTGGTTTAGGGCAAGTGTTGATCGATTTGTAACAGTTGTTTTTGTACCCAGAAGTTGAGAAAAGTTGTTCTCAAGCCCGTAAATTGAGAAAGTGTAACGGTTTGATCTTCACCCGTAAGAAGATCCTTAGTGGAGTTTGGACAAATCCTAACTGAGGAGGTTAGGTAATGGATGTAGGCAAGGCTGAACCATTCTAAATCTTGTGTGTTTTGTCTTCATGACTATTACTATGTTCGATTTACCATACTTAGTTTAATCTATTTTCATTACTTTAAACGTTTTAAAGAAAGGTTAAAAATCTACTAAGTGTCCAATTCACCCCCCCTCTTGGACACATTTGGGCCAACATGGTGGTGGTAGATTCAAGCTTCTAGACGCATCTCCTTTGACTACTTCTCTTTTTGTTATTTTGGTACTTTCGTAGGGGCTCCGCCCTTCTTATCTTTAGTTTGTTTTTTTGTTATAAATGGATGTAATAATTAACAAACTCTATGTTTTCAATATATTAGTATTTTTCTTAATAGTTTTTGTTGTATTGTTATTGATGTGGTCCATTATGCTTTTGTATGTACAACTTTGATCGAGTGGATCAAGCACTCGATGCCCCAACTATCACACCTCGTGTTGGATCAATTAGGCGGGGTGTGACACGCAAAGATCTAGGTTCTACTCTTGGTTGTTGGTACACCCAAGAGGGGAGGTGAATTGGATGTCATAGCCGTTATTAATCTTTTCTAATTTCTTATGAGATTCCTTGACTCAATTGGGTTCAATGAATAAATAAATCTAATGAGCATAAAGTAAAATGCGAAAAGTAAAGTACACAAGGATTTATAGTGGTTCGGCTGCACCTACATCCACTACCTAATCTTCCAACTAGGATTTTAAAACATCACTAACTGATCTTCTTACGAGTGATGATCAAATCGGTACACTTTCTCAACTTACAGGTGTGAGAACTACTGTTTCTCATCGTACAGGTGTGAGAGGACCGTTTGTCCTTTTTTCGGGCTAAGGAAGAACCCATGCTCCTTTTACGGGCTAAGGAATAACTGTGTATCCATTTTTCGGGCAAAGAAAGAACCCATGTTCCTTTTGCGGGCTAAAAAAGAACCTATGTTCTTTTTGCAGGCGAAGGAAGAACCATGTATCCTTTTTTCGGGCTTAGGAAGAACCCATGTTCCTTTTGCGGGCTAAGAATTAACCAACACATCCTTTTCAAGAGAAAGGATGAAACTAGTCTTGATTCCAACATTGGAATCACAAATGATATTAAATCATTTTACTTGGTTTGTTTCAAACCATGAAACAATCCGAAAGACTGAAAACAGTGAATCTAATGTTTGTTCTAAGTGATTAGAACGATTACAATGAAGCTCATAAATTCAAATACCAAATACAAGATATGGAAATTTAAGCTCAAGGTGAAGAGAGACCTTACAATGATTTATACCTTTCTTGCAACCATATTTGCTCAAGAGAATGATTTTGAAGATGCTTTGAATGATTCACAATGAAAAAGCTTGAAATCCAATCTTCAAATCAACATCTCTAAGTTCTAGGGTTTTTGAAGTGGGAAAATGATTTGATCTTGAAAAATACTCCCTAGATTCACATGGTTGTCTCTCATGCGTTTAAAATGGCCTAACTACTTGTATCTATAAATTAGAAACAAGTCATAGCTGTAAGACATAAGAATATAGCCGTTGGGGGTGAAAAATATGATTTTGGACCGTTGAAAACGTGCCCATAAAAGATTTTCAGATTTTCACATTAGCTCCCTCATTGTGCATTAGCTTCCTGGTGCACATTAGCTCACTTATTGTGCATTAGCTCCCTCAAGCACATTAGCTTGCTCATGCGAAGTTCGTATTAGCTTGCTCACACTCAATTAGCATCCTGACTCATCACATAGTTTTGAAATTTTCTTTTTCTTTTTCAAAAATGTATGAAATGAAAACCAAGTATAGGCATATAATAGCTTAAAATTTATGTAAAGAATATTCCGGAACCATTGAATACATTTCCAAAACCATTTGAGAAAGATGTCAAATACTTTTAAAGGGTTAAAGTTTATTTGTGCATACTTTGAATGTGAAAACTTGGGTTAACACGATTTTTTGAAATTCTAAACACATGGGCTTACTTGGGCATCAAAATATGATTGAAATATATTTAGTTTGATGATTAAAACACTTTGAAATCAACAATTAAACAATCAAACAAGATTTTGATAAAAACCAAAACAATTTTGATTATTTTGAAGAACTTTGTAGAAATATCATTTTAATCAAAACTAATGCAAATATGATTCAAAATAGTTTAAAAACATAAATCAAACATTTTGAATACTTGAAAATCATTTTTAAAGAATACTTAATGCATGAATGAGTTTTATTAAAACTATGCATATGTGAAGTATTAATGCATGAAGTTTAGAAAGATTGAGCAATAGGAAATGCAAGAAGGTTATATCCTAATTCTAGACACATAACGACTCTCAACCTTTTTGTCTTCATTCCTTCAAGTTGTCCAAGCTTTAAGTAAGGTTGATTCTTTGCTTGAGAAACTTCTTCAACTTGAAGACTTAGATCTTGTACTGGCTCTTTTCCATCTTTAGGTGTTGAAATATACTAGATAGAAACATTAGCACCATTTGTTATATTATTTGTAAGCATCAAAACATTTAGGAGAAAAACTAAGTGCAAAACCACTTAGATCAACAATCTCCCCCTTTTTGATGATGACAAACAATATAAACTTGATAAACATAATAACTCTATCATGCAAGATAGTATGATCATAAATATGAAGTATTAAGAACACACATACTATCAACCAATGGTATTTATCAAGATTCAACTATTTTTCTTTCTCCTATTTCTCCTATATTTCTCCCCCTTTGACATTATCAAAAAGGTGGGAAGAATTTTCTAGATTCGCCATGAAGGTAATCCTAAAGCGTAGCATCAAAACACCGAAGCTCCCCCTTTCAAAAAGAGATGGAGACTCCCCCTAAATCTATGCACTCATACTCAAGAGGATTCATGACAATGAGTCACGATTAAGCACATATAAATGCATAAGGATGCCATACCATAAGATACGCACATGAGATTCAAGATGTAATGGTCAAGCACATGGAGAAATACAACATGATAAGATAAAAATATAAAAAGTTTTAGCTCCATTCATAGGCTACCTAGATGATATTTTGGAATATTGCATAGCATAGCCAAGAACAAAGTCATGTAAATGCACAAAGGAATTTAAATTTATAAAAGGCATCTAGTCATGAAGGATGAGAAATAATTGCCAAAAGATGAATTCATAAAGAATTTTAGGCATAAGCAATCATTCTCATAGTATTCGGCATAAAAATGAATTTGATAATCAATCCAAGCCTAATACAAAGTATGCTCTATCATGTGTGAAAAATTAAGCACAAGCATACATTAAGTTCCATAGCATAGGCAAAATGATTTATGATTAAGCAAGGCCTAGCTATCATGATTCTAATAAGATGCAAAATACATTTTTGAAGTACATGACATCCATTAGATATCAAAATCACAAGTAATTGATGCACACAAGGTTTAAGGTTTAAACACAACATCAATGTCATATAAAAATGGAAAATCATGAGCTTTCCAAAGTGTAGGCATAGGTAGATATATCATATGAAGAACAAAGCCTAAAGATGAGTATATGCTAAATTTCATAGAGATCATTTAAGCAATAGCATACATTCATTTTCATATACTAGGCAAATAATTTCAATTAAAGCATAGCCTAGATTGTTTGATTCTAATGAAAAGCAATTTTGAAGAGTTATGCACTCATTAGAAATCAAATATTCAAGAATTTGATGCTTATATGATTTAAGATGAAGAGAATGCATCAAAGTCAAGTATTCATGAAAAGAGAATGCCAAAGGATGATATATATGAGTATAGGCAATTTTCTTTTCAAGATATATAGGCATATGATATGTAATTGTGTACATGGCCTATTGATTCTCATATACATGAGTCATGCATAGATATAATTCTATAAGTCTATAAGTTTAAAACAAACATGATCATGATATAAACTGGCATAGGAAAGATATGAAAGGTGAGTAATCTAAGACCTAGCTATATGACTTTCATTGATACCAATAGTGTGATGTAAACATCTATATAACATTGTTTAATCCATATCCATATCACTTGAGTATAAGATATCATACAAACATTTATATTGCAAGCATTTAATATTGATAAGCATGAATGATATACAAGATTAACCATAACACACTTACCATGCTTTTAAAAATAATGAAATACATGACAAAAGGATTGAATAACTTAGATGCAAATTGTGAACAAAACAGTCAATCAAGTCATTATCATTCCTTCTAGTTGACTAGACTTATTTGTTTGATATACATTTGGGTTCATGGTCGACTATGTCTCTTAATTTGAATTTGTCATGAAAGATTCAAAGTGTGTAATAGCTTTAAACAAATTCAACTTTAGTTTATGAAAATGACTAAGATTTCATAAGATAGAAATTTTAAGTCAAGATAGTCCTTTCATATAACTTTCCTTCAAATAGGAATGAATGCACATGGATAGTGAAAACACATATCAATTGCACGCATTCAAGTCCCTAAAAAAATTAAAAGTTTAGATTAAGACTATAATTGATTGGTATTAATAATAACAAAAGAAATTAGAAAACAGATCCCCGACAATGACGCCTAAAACTTGTTGCAAAATAATTGCAAGTGCACAATATCGTTAACAAGTAATAAAGTGAAGATTAGAGTATCGTTCCCACAGAGATTTATTATTGAATTCCTTTGTTAATTACTAAAATTGTTTCACCATAATCTTATCTAAATACCAATTAAAATTCTTTCTAATCTAAGCGATAAAATTAAATCTTACTTCTCTTAAAACAAGTCAAAATTAATCAAATTAATCAGAATATGGAAACCTAGACTTACAGTGTTCCCTCATACTTCAATTGAATTCATCTAACTATCTTTCAATTAATTAATTAATTAAAGTTGTTAACCAAGAGCCTGATTTATCTACAAGCCTTTTTCGATAATCTAGCAAAAATACTTTGATTAATTAAATCTCTATATTTCTATAAAATTTAAATTAAAATGAGATTCATTAAGATCATGCTCTTCAATAGTTACACATCACGATAGTATATTTCTATCTCACATGAATTCAATAGTTTTCACCCTTTTGATTATATGTTATTTTAATCATATCTAAATCTAAACTTCCTTTGCCAAGATCATACAGATTCAACAAATCATCGAATTAGTGACCAATTAATTAAAAGAAATAAGAATAGATTAAAATAAACAACCTCAAATAATCAATTAAAATTTGAAATCAAACATGAAATCCAATATCCATATGAGATCCAATTGTAACCCCAGACAAGAGATTTATCCCATAACTGCTTCTAAAAGCTCAAAATCCAATAAGTTCAACATCATGAAAATAGGAAAAATTAATTACAAAAAAAAGGAAAAAAAAAAGTATAAACTGGCACAAATCCACTAAATCTAAATCCAGCTTCTTCACGTCTCTCCAACGTGATTTTCCTTCGTTTCCAATGCTTCAATTGCCTCATCTCTTCAAGAAGAATCCTCTCTAAAACTCCCCAACTTCTATTTGTAATGGCTCAACAAAAAGGAAAGAAAAACCACTAAAATCGCACAAAGGAAATGCAAGTCCTAATAAAACTATGACTCTCGGCGCCCCTGCTTCCACGTGCTGGAAATCATCACCTTGTTTTTCTTCTTCCCGAAGCCCCAACCTCCATTTTCCAAGCCCAGGCCTCCCCGCACTGGTTTTCACCACCACTTCCAAATTTTCATCCACTTGAATCCTAGCTTTTAACCCTACAAAATAAAGCCAATAATGAATAGATAAACAATAAAATAGTCTAATATACTCAATTATAACTAATAACCGTACAAAATAACTAGTAGCAAACAACTTATCAATGACATAACCCACATACTAACTTTTTGACAAAATGCCGCCTAGAACGAAACTAGCTACTTGATCCGCCAAACCACGTCTCGAGGTCGAGGACCCTTGGACACGTCCTTCCACACCCTCTAGGCCTTCGACCCAAACCACGACACCTCTTAGACGTTCTCGTACATCACAAGCACCTCCTCACGCACCCACACCTCCACCTTTACCACCACCACCTCCACCTGAGCCAACACCTACAGTCCAGCCTGAAGCTGCACCTGAGGATTCACCACCACCTCGACCTAGGACTAGGTTGAGACGAATTGAGCTCGTTAAACCACCCTATGACACACGATCTATCTCTCCTAGCTTATGTGTAGATTTTGCAAATTTTGATCTCATTGATGTGCCTATTAGAGTTGTTTTTAGAGAGTTAGGATGGAGTGTCTTCGCAACCTTAGGAGCTCCCGTCTACTCGGACTTGGTCCCTATGTTCTTTTCTGGCCTTGCTCCCATTTCTGATGATGATTGATTTCGATATTAAACTCGCGTTCTTGGCCATGATATAGAGGTCTCACCAGTTGTACTTGAAGAGATTTTTAACATGCCTTCTGATGCTCCTAAGCTGACAAATCTTGGGGAGAATCCTCAATTCCCAACACTATTTTCTCTCTTGAGCTGAAAGTCTATCATAACATCAAGACTCGAGTTCTACTTCCTAGGCTTAGCACTCACTCACCTATCAAGCCTATAGATGTTTTCTTGATATGGTGCCTCCATACTCGCACCAAGATTCGTATTTCACATGTCATCATGTATCAGCTATTGAAGGCGCCTCATTCCTCAATATCCCTTCCCTACGATGCTTTAGTTACCTTCCTTCTCACTCGTGTTGGTATTAATTTGAAGAACATTCATCCGGTCACAGAGATGACCAACAAGAATCTGGTTTTAGAGTCGACACTTCACCCTATGGAATACAAATCGGTCTATCGCATTTGGCAGTGGGTTCATGCTTCTCTTCGTGGTGCCAATGAGGTCACTAACTACATCAGGCCTGATCTTCGTGATGTCTTCAAGGAAGATGCAGAGGGAGAAGGGGATGCTACTCCAAGTGGTCTTGCACTAGAGGCTCCCGCTCCAGAGGATGTTGGTGATGTTGACCCTCATCCTGTTGATGATGATGATGCCCCACCAAGTACATTGATCTCCATAGTTTGACTTTTAACAGAGATGAAGCAGCAACACGCAAATTCCTTCTCCTCCTTGGAGAAGAAGATTGATGACATGGATACGCGTGTTCGAGCATAGGAGGAGTCCTTAACAAAGGTCAAGGCTATGTTGACTAAGATGAAAGATAGAGATGATCTGCATCCTTCTGCTCGAGATTATCATTTTGGGATGGACGACTTCTTCTCTCCCAGAGAGTCGACCCATGGTTTATCACCGAGCTTTAAACAGCCTGCCTCTCCTGTTCGCGATGATCATTCATTAGTTGGTTCGCCTGTTCACTCTCTTGTTCCAGATGTTCCTACTGATTATAATGCTCCAGTTACTAGTGATCCACCAACTGCAACAGTCCAGGACGATCCATTTTCCCTGGCTCTTGTTCCATTTGCTTACGGAGTTCATGCTACACCTGTTCATGTTGATGATACTAGTATTCATTTTGGCGGCACGTGTGACGCCCCGAAAATTATTTCATCTAGCCCATAACCCAATTGTATTTTGCCCAAACTCTATGTGTTGCCTTGATATGTTTGGTGTTTGTTTGATGATTGTTTAATGTTTGTATAGTTAATGTTTGATAATGTATATAAATATATGTATCATAAATTGTATATGAGTCATGTTAAATTAAAGTTTAATGCATATGTTATTATTTATGCATGGGCTCATTAAACCATGAATTGATATGGGTTAGGATTGATGGAATAAAAGGATAAATGAAATTGAAGATTTGGTGTATTAAATGGATTGGACATTTAAAATACATGTGGTTGGTATGGGTAGTATGAGACCAACACATGTGAAGGTTGGTGCATGAAAGTGGACAAGTGTCCAATGCCCACTTGTCTTCTTCAAGGAAGTGCTAGAATGAGTGGAGGGAACCAAGGAGAGGAAAACAAGGAGAGAATCAAGGAGAGAATCAAGGAGGGAATCAAGGAAGTGCTAGAAAGAGGTGAGTGGAGAGAAAAGAAAGAAGAAGAGAAAGAAAAGAAGAGAAAGGAAAGAAGAAGAGAAAGAAGGAGAGAGTTGCAGGAGTAAGAACCCTGCGAGATTTTCATCAAAGAAGTGGATCTTTGGAATTTACGGTCAGATTGAGCTCAAATTTTGTCAGCACGTTCGTAGCTTATGGTTCTTCATTCTGGTCGGTGGAGATCTTGATCAGAGGTTTCTTCTGAGAGATCTAACCTCTCAAACAAAGCTGGCCGGAAAGTCTGGATTTCTCGCACTGTTTCGCCCAAACTTATAGATCTCCTAAATCTACCGTTAGATGGTTATCAAATTTGGGTATGTCGTTTATAACTGATATTTATATATTCTGAACGGTAGAGATCGTAATTAGAAGCTTGTGATAAGAGATATAACCTCTGAAACAAAGCTGGTCGGAATTTCTGGGTTTCTCGTTCCGTTTCGGTAAAACTTGTAGATCTCCTCAACGTACCGTTGGATGGATATCAAATTTGAGTATGTAGTTTACAACAGATATTTCTGTATTCTGAACGGTAGAAATATTTATACGTTAATTATTTTGTGTGATATAGCCATCTGAGTTTGGGTATTTTCAGCAGGAAAGGAGAAACTGTCTGATTAGACACTTGCTCATCAAAGATACATATCTTTTCGGTCCACCGTTGGATTGGGCTGATATTTGGACAGAAGGTTTGTTTCTTCACATACTTCAATCTGTACGGTTGATTTTGTGATTACATATTTCTGTTGGTAGATTGATACATCTGAACAGAATAATACATGTGAAGAATTGGTAGGGTTGTTTGTATTAGACCTACATTTAGAATATGAACTTAGACCTTTCCAAATAGCTTGCATGTCAACTATGTTGACCTAGTTGCCATTGTGGATGAACCCATGATGCAAAATCAGTGATATACAAGGCTGAACATGGCGACCTAGTGTAAATCGACAATATGGCCTAAGTATGGAAAATTTCATATTTTAGGGCTTTTGATGCTTTTGGCTTAGAATCATTGAATTGATGCAACTTATGTTTAATTAAGCATGATTAGGGTTGATTATGCTACTGATTTGGTGGTTGTGACCATATCATGGGTTAGGCCTACTTGCGATCAAGTGACCCAAATTTGGACATGTTTATGCCTATGGAATTGAAAATCAGTATTTTTGATTAATAGAATGGTTTATGAATGAGAACTATGCATTAGAGGCCTAAGTCATGTGATTTGAGTTGAATGATGGGATTAAATGGGATTTAGGCCTATTAATTATATGTGGGCTGATTTAGGGTTGATTTGTAATGTCTATGTAATTGAGCATAGAAATTGATGTATGGTAGGATATTGATGTATGTTTCAGGATCTTGATTGGATTGATTCGGTTTGGTGGTCGTGTGTGATTAAATACTCTCGCGAGGCTTGGTTGTGAGTAGGCTTCACTTATGATTATATCATTTATGTCATCATATCACTTATATATATTGTATGTTGAAAGCATGAATGTGTTCTAATGTTTTGAATGATGCATTGATTTGAGAAAATCTTATGACTTTGGTTGGGCCCATCTATCTGGCTAATAGGGGGACTTGACCTTGTCATAGGAGGGTTTTAAGAAGGAAATGATTGGGATCAACGGCACGGTGAAATAGACGTGGACTAGTAACCCAAGTAAACATGATTGGGATCAACGGCACGGTGAAATAGACGTGGACTAGTAACCCAAAGCATGTGGAATGTGGATCCAAATTGATAAACTTTTACTTGCATCGAACTTATTATAAATGCTTGATATCTATATGTTATGAGCTTTTAATCATGCTACACATTGACATGCATACATGGTTTTTATTGATGAGTATTGATAGCATATTTGAATTCTATTCACTGGGCATCGTTGGCTCACCCTCATTTTCCTCTTTCAGGTCCTTCTGTCCCGAATAAGGGCAAGGGAGTAGTCATATCTTGAGGGCCTTGCCTGCGAGAGAATCCAAGTCCTCTATGTGAGTTGAGAGGCATTTTGATTGAATTGTGTTTTATATTATGAAGTATTATATTTTGGATTATGTAATTATAATACTTACCACATTTTAGTATGGGTGAGTTGGGACTTGCTAGATAGACCATGTGGGCACATGACGTTTTTTTTTATTTGTACCCACAATTTTGGACTTTATGTGTATGTCGATTTTTAATGGACTGTAGGAATTATGATTTTATTTATGGTTCATTTTTATGGATTATCTCGTCTTTGATGATTAATACAGTGGGTAGTTTTGTTTAGTACCTTTTGATATTATGTCGTTGTTTGAGATAAGGCTCGTAGGGTCTCAACCACCTCACGGGAGTTGAGGAGTGGTCGGAGATGCCTACGCCGGGCGTCCCGCCCCGGCATTCCGCATGCCATTCCCTGTGGGGTTGGTGGTCCGGGGCGCGGGGTCGCCACAGTTGGTATCAGAGCCTGATTTTACTAGGTTTGGTCTATGTATTGGACTTAGATGACTTTGACCTAGGAATTGGGTGAGAGATTTAGGTGATTAAAAAGCTTAAAGGAACTAACTTAAAAGCCTTACTATCATATTTTCTGTGTGTATTATATGATATGGGTAGTTATGAGGCTTTGTTAATGTTTTAAATTCTTTAATGTGTGATGGTTGCTCGTATTTCTACTTCTCAGTGTCATGAGGAGGAGCGAGAGATTGGGACAGCCACACACAGGGCCATCCGATGATGACCGGATGGGGAGGATGGAGGAGGTCATTCAGGCACAAGGCCGCTTGATGGCAGCCCAGACTTCACAGATACAGGCTTTAGTGCAGCAAGTTGAGGCTATTGCTCGACAGTCACCTCAAACGATACCTCAGGAGGCGGGCACTAGTGGGGCCGAGGCTAGTGGAGCTGCAGGGGCAGCAGGACCTCAAATAGCTGTACCTCAGCCTATGCCTACACCTGCTCCTAATGTTGTGGAGAACCCCACTGATCGGCGGATCAGACTGCTAGAGAAGTTCATGAAGCTAAAGCCTAAGGAATTCACTGGTGGGGTTGACTTGAAGAAGGCCGAAGATTGGCTGAAGAATGTCGAGAAGATTAGTCGCTCCTTAGAGCTTGATGAGGAATCTCAGGTCCTATGTGCTGCTCACACACTGGAGAGTGATGCAGAGGATTGGTGGCTTTCAGTGTTGGATACACAGGGGACAGTGAAGAGTTGGGACACCTTCAAACGGTTGTTCTTACAGGCTTACGTTCCAGAGACTGAGAGACAGGCTAAGCAACTCGAGTTTTTGAATCTCGCACAGGGCACCATGTCAGTCAGGGAGTACGAGCTCAGATTTAGGCAGCTCGCAGTTTATGCTCCTGGATTAGTTCAGACACCGAGTGATAAGATTATGAGGTTCTCTTTGAACCTAAGGCCTGCGATCCGACAGGCGTTGTCTGTGACGAAGATGACTGATTTTGCCACAGTGGTCCAGAGGGCCAAACAGTATGAGTTGGCTGAGCGGGTTGATGGCATGTCTACACGGGCAGCTCCGGGTGTACAGACTTCACAGGCAGAGTCCGGGGGACAGTTTAAAATTCCATGGAAGAAGGGAAACTGGGGAAAGAAGAGAAAGTTTTATGGAGGAGCACAGTCCGGGGGTGCTCAGAGTAAGACATCCGAGGTTCAGACTGGTATGATGGTCTCACCAGTGGTTTCCTCTCCTGTCCCTATTCCTACTCAGGCACCGAGTGCACCAAGACCCCCATTCCCACAGACTGCTGGCCGAGGCAGAGGTAGAGGCCGAGGAAGTTATGTGACGACATCTCAGACTGGGTCATTTGCGCCCAGGGCTCCATTCTTATGTTTTCATTGTGGGCAGGCTGGGCATAGGAAGCTCGAGTGTCCGAATTTTTAGAGAGCTCAGGGATTTGTGCAGCAGTCCAGTGCCAGAGAGACAGCGAAGGCAGCTACTGAGCCAGACCCGACAGCATCCAGGACTTTGGTGGAAGGTACTCTTATTATTTGTGGTACTTCTATGCATGTATTATTTGATGCTGGTTCTACATTATCATTCATATCTGGACGTATGGTAGATAGTTTGCATTTGACTCCCATTAGGGCTAGTACATGGTTAGTGGTGAGTACTGTAGCTGGGGAAAGAATCTACCCGAACATGATTTGTAGCCAGTGTGTGGTTCAGATTGGTGATGTTGAGATGCCTATTGACTTTCGAGTCCTAGAGTTTTTAGAGTTTGATGCAATTCTAGGGATGGATTGGCTCGCAGCTTATCATGCAGTTATCGACTGTTTCACGAAGAGAATCATTTTTCAGATCCCCGGACACCCAATGTTTACACTACAGGGTAGAGCTTCAGACCAGACAGTCACAAGGGGTAGATTTGTGACTGATGGAGATAGGGAGATTTTGGCTGGGTTAGTACCTAATGAGGAAGAGACTAGTGAGGTGATACTTGAGGATATTGCCATTGTTAGGGACTTTGAAGATGTGTTCCCTGCGGATCTTCCAGGATTACCACCGAAGCGAGAGATCGATTTCATTATTGAACTAGTCCCTGGCACGAAGCCTATCTCCATGGCACCATATAGAATGGCGCCAGCCGAGTTGAAAGAGTTGCAGAAACAGCTCGAGGAGTTATTGGCTAAAGGCTTTATTTGCCCGAGTGTGTCACCCTGGGGAGCTCCAGTTCTTTTTGTGAAAAAGAAAGATGGGAGCTTGCGGTTGTGCATCGACTATCGCCAATTGAACAGGATGACCATCAAGAACAAGTATCCTCTCCCAAGGATTGATGACTTGTTTGATCAGTTGAGGGGAGCGAGGTATTTTTCAAAGATTGATTTGCGCTCCGGGTATCATCAACTGAGGATCAGGGAGGAGGATGTGCCTAAGACGGCATTCAGAACCCGCTATGGACATTATGAGTTCCTTGTGATGCCATTTGGTGTGACTAATGCACCAGCAATGTTCATGGACCTGATGCAGAGGGTCTTTAGGCAGTATCTGGATAAGTTTGTCATCGTCTTCATTGATGACATATTGGTGTATTCCAAGACTCGAGCTGAGCATGAGGAACACCTTAGAGTGACTTTGCAAACCCTGAGAGAGCATAGGCTATATGCAAAGCTGAGCAAGTGCGAATTTTGGATCACCGAAGTGAAGTTCTTAGGTCATGTGGTGAGTTCTGAGGGGATTTCAGTTGATCCGTCTAAGGTTGAAGCCATTATCAGTTGGCCTAGGCCTACCACAGTGACCGAGATCAGAAGCTTTCTTGGGTTAGCTGGTTACTATAGGAGATTCGTTCAGGGATTCTCCAAGATAGCTACGCCTATGACTAGGCTCACCCAGAAAGATGTGTCATTTGCATGGACCGAGGAGTGTGAGAATGCCTTTTTAGAGCTGAAGAAAAGATTGACATCTACGCCAGTGTTGATTTTGCCAGAGCCTGATCAGGAGTTGGTTATCTATACTGATGCCTCTCGCATCGGCTTAGGTTGCGTGTTGATGCAGAAGGATAGGGTCATTGCTTATGCATCGAGGCAGTTGAAGGTGCATGAAAAGAACTACCCTGTTCATGACTTAGAACTGGCCGCAGTGGTTTTTGCTTTGAAGATTTGGAGGCATTATCTCTATGGTGAGAGATTCACTCTGTATTCTGACCATAAGAGCCTCAAGTACTTGTTCTCTCAGAAGGAATTGAACATGAGGCAGAGAAGGTGGTTGGAGCTCCTCAAAGACTATGATTTTACATTGGAATACCACCCAGGTAAAGCCAATGTAGTGGCTGATGCGTTGAGCAGGAAGCGGGTAGAGACAGTTATGGTAGCACACCAGATGTCTCATGAGTGGAGACTACTTGAGGCGGCTACGGTTATGAGTATATGTGCTACCCCTTCAGATCAGATTGTGATATGTGCTCAAATGAGAGCTCAGCCTACACAAGTCCAGGAGGTAATTGACCAACAGAGACTTGACGTTGATTATGGGATATACAAGTCTTGGGCTGAGAGCAGTGATTTTACTGATTGGCACTTGTCATCTGATGGTGCCTTGAGATTTAGGGGACGTTTATGGGTTCCCGCAGATCCACGACTTAGACAGAGTGTTCTCCAAGAGGCTCACAGATCTCATTATGCTATTCATCCTGGCGGAACCAAGATGTATCATGATATGAAAAGAATGTATTGGTGGCCCGACATGAAGAGAGAAATAGCTCAGTTCATTCAGAGGTGTGAGATCTGTCAAAGAGTCAAAGCTGAGCATCAGAGGCCTGGAGGGCAGATGCAACCGCTTGCCATTCCTGAGTGGAAATGGGAGCATGTTACTATGGACTTTGTTGTGGGATTACCTAACACCCCGAGGAGACATAATGCTGTTTGGATTATTATTGATCGCTTGACCAAGTCCGCTCACTTTCTACCGGTGAACACTAGGGATTCTATGGACAAGCTGAGTAGACTCTATATGCGGGAGATAGTCAGATTACATGGAGTGCCTGTTTCGATTGTGTCAGATAGGGATCCGAGGTTTACATCGGTATTCTGGCAGGGGTTGCAGAGGCAGCTCGGCACTAGACTAGATCTCAGTACCGCTTTTCACCCCCAGACGGATGGCCAGTCTGAGAGGTTGATATCGATTTTAGAGGATATGCTTCGAGCTTGTGTCCTTGAGTCCAGTGGTAACTGGGAGGAGTACATACATTTGTGTGAGTTCGCGTACAACAATAGCTATCAGTCCAGTATTGGCATGGCTCCTTTTGAGGCATTGTATGGTCGACCCTGTAGATCTCCGATCTGTTGGACGGAGGTAGGGGATGTTGCGATGATGGGACCAGAGTTTGTACAAGAACACACAGAGAATATTAAGAGGATCAAGCATAATATGAAAGTAGCCCAAGACAGGCAGAAGAGTTACACTGATGCCAAGCGGAAGACCGTAGAGTTCGAGGTGGGTGACCAAGTTTTATTGAAGGTCTCACCTCAGAAGGGCCAAACTAGATTTGGGATAAAAGGCAAGCTCGCTCCGAGATTTATTGGGCCGTTCGAGGTTTTAGAACGAATTGGCCCCGTCGCTTACCGATTAGCCTTGCCACCTCAGTTAGCAGCAGTCCACAATGTCTTTCACGTGTCAATGCTGAGAGTATACAAGAGTGATTTTGATCACGTCTTGGACTGGAGGAACATTGAACTGAGGCAGGATGGGACTTATGATGAGGAACCTATTCAGATACTTGACCGGAAGGTCCAGAGGTTACGTAACCGTGAGATTCCGATGGTTAAGGTGAGATGGCAGTTCCATGGCGAGGAACAGGTTACTTGGGAGCGTGAGGACTACATGATGGAGCACTTTGCCGAGTTCATGGGCTTAGGTAATTCTTAACCTTAAAACTTCGAGGACGAAGTTCATTCTAAGGTGGGTGTGATGTGACGCCCCGAAAATTATTTCATCTAGCCCATAACCCAATTGTATTTTGCCCAAACTCTATGTGTTGCCTTGATATGTTTGGTGTTTGTTTGATGATTGTTTAATGTTTGTATAGTTAATGTTTGATAATGTATATAAATATATGTATCATAAATTGTATATGAGTCATGTTAAATTAAAGTTTAATGCATATGTTATTATTTATGCATGGGCTCATTAAACCATGAATTGATATGGGTTAGGATTGATGGAATAAAAGGATAAATGAAATTGAAGATTTGGTGTATTAAATGGATTGGACATTTAAAATACATGTGGTTGGTATGGGTAGTATGAGACCAACACATGTGAAGGTTGGTGCATGAAAGTGGACAAGTGTCCAATGCCCACTTGTCTTCTTCAAGGAAGTGCTAGAATGAGTGGAGGGAACCAAGGAGAGGAAAACAAGGAGAGAATCAAGGAGAGAATCAAGGAGGGAATCAAGGAAGTGCTAGAAAGAGGTGAGTGGAGAGAAAAGAAAGAAGAAGAGAAAGAAAAGAAGAGAAAGGAAAGAAGAAGAGAAAGAAGGAGAGAGTTGCAGGAGTAAGAACCCTGCGAGATTTTCATCAAAGAAGTGGATCTTTGGAATTTACGGTCAGATTGAGCTCAAATTTTGTCAGCACGTTCGTAGCTTATGGTTCTTCATTCTGGTCGGTGGAGATCTTGATCAGAGGTTTCTTCTGAGAGATCTAACCTCTCAAACAAAGCTGGCCGGAAAGTCTGGATTTCTCGCACTGTTTCGCCCAAACTTATAGATCTCCTAAATCTACCGTTAGATGGTTATCAAATTTGGGTATGTCGTTTATAACTGATATTTATATATTCTGAACGGTAGAGATCGTAATTAGAAGCTTGTGCTAAGAGATATAACCTCTGAAACAAAGCTGGTCGGAATTTCTGGGTTTCTCGTTCCGTTTCGGTAAAACTTGTAGATCTCCTCAACGTACCGTTGGATGGATATCAAATTTGAGTATGTAGTTTACAACAGATATTTCTGTATTCTGAACGGTAGAAATATTTATACGTTAATTATTTTGTGTGATATAGCCATCTGAGTTTGGGTATTTTCAGCAGGAAAGGAGAAACTGTCTGATTAGACACTTGCTCATCAAAGATACATATCTTTTCGGTCCACCGTTGGATTGGGCTGATATTTGGACAGAAGGTTTGTTTCTTCACATACTTCAATCTGTACGGTTGATTTTGTGATTACATATTTCTGTTGGTAGATTGATACATCTGAACAGAATAATACATGTGAAGAATTGGTAGGGTTGTTTGTATTAGACCTACATTTAGAATATGAACTTAGACCTTTCCAAATAGCTTGCATGTCAACTATGTTGACCTAGTTGCCATTGTGGATGAACCCATGATGCAAAATCAGTGATATACAAGGCTGAACATGGCGACCTAGTGTAAATCGACAATATGGCCTAAGTATGGAAAATTTCATATTTTAGGGCTTTTGATGCTTTTGGCTTAGAATCATTGAATTGATGCAACTTATGTTTAATTAAGCATGATTAGGGTTGATTATGCTACTGATTTGGTGGTTGTGACCATATCATGGGTTAGGCCTACTTGCGATCAAGTGACCCAAATTTGGACATGTTTATGCCTATGGAATTGAAAATCAGTATTTTTGATTAATAGAATGGTTTATGAATGAGAACTATGCATTAGAGGCCTAAGTCATGTGATTTGAGTTGAATGATGGGATTAAATGGGATTTAGGCCTATTAATTATATGTGGGCTGATTTAGGGTTGATTTGTAATGTCTATGTAATTGAGCATAGAAATTGATGTATGGTAGGATATTGATGTATGTTTCAGGATCTTGATTGGATTGATTCGGTTTGGTGGTCGTGTGTGATTAAATACTCTCGCGAGGCTTGGTTGTGAGTAGGCTTCACTTATGATTATATCATTTATGTCATCATATCACTTATATATATTGTATGTTGAAAGCATGAATGTGTTCTAATGTTTTGAATGATGCATTGATTTGAGAAAATCTTATGACTTTGGTTGGGCCCATCTATCTGGCTAATAGGGGGACTTGACCTTGTCATAGGAGGGTTTTAAGAAGGAAATGATTGGGATCAACGGCACGGTGAAATAGACGTGGACTAGTAACCCAAGTAAACATGATTGGGATCAACGGCACGGTGAAATAGACGTGGACTAGTAACCCAAAGCATGTGGAATGTGGATCCAAATTGATAAACTTTTACTTGCATCGAACTTATTATAAATGCTTGATATCTATATGTTATGAGCTTTTAATCATGCTACACATTGACATGCATACATGGTTTTTATTGATGAGTATTGATAGCATATTTGAATTCTATTCACTGGGCATCGTTGGCTCACCCTCATTTTCCTCTTTCAGGTCCTTCTGTCCCGAATAAGGGCAAGGGAGTAGTCATATCTTGAGGGCCTTGCCTGCGAGAGAATCCAAGTCCTCTATGTGAGTTGAGAGGCATTTTGATTGAATTGTGTTTTATATTATGAAGTATTATATTTTGGATTATGTAATTATAATACTTACCACATTTTAGTATGGGTGAGTTGGGACTTGCTAGATAGACCATGTGGGCACATGACGTTTTTTTTTATTTGTACCCACAATTTTGGACTTTATGTGTATGTCGATTTTTAATGGACTGTAGGAATTATGATTTTATTTATGGTTCATTTTTATGGATTATCTCGTCTTTGATGATTAATACAGTGGGTAGTTTTGTTTAGTACCTTTTGATATTATGTCGTTGTTTGAGATAAGGCTCGTAGGGTCTCAACCACCTCACGGGAGTTGAGGAGTGGTCGGAGATGCCTACGCCGGGCGTCCCGCTTCGGCATTCCGCATGCCATTCCCTGTGGGGTTGGTGGTCCGGGGCGCGGGGTCGCCACAGCACGACTCCACTTATTTATTTCGGTAGCTCTACTCTTGTGGTCCATTCTCTTACTTCTTCGGCAGCAATAGTTGCTATTTAGAGTGCCACCTAGAGCTTACGGCCTTCTGCAGCTTCATCCCCTATTAGACATCCTCAGGGTCCATTGTCACCGACTAATTCATTCTCCGTCGTCATAGTCACACCCTCTTTTTTATGTTTCAAAAAGGGAGAGGGAGTTAGAGAGATAAGCTTGGTAGACAAGGGGAGCATAGAGTTAAGGCGAGTACATTTTGTGTATTTTGTTCATAGATTTTATACATGTATAAGCCATGAGATACTTTGATTCTCTTTGGATATTTTGACTCATGTTAACTCTTGAAATACATGTTTACATGACTTCACATGATTTGATATATATATGACATGCTGATTTTTGGATCATTGATGTTTGTTGTTATGATTTGTTGAATTCTATATTATGTTGTTCATCATGATTATATTGCTCATTTGGCATACACATTTATATCATGTTTTTGCTTCAATAAGGTCAATAGTGAATTTGTTTATAATCATTAAAAATGGAAAAATTGTTAGTGTAATGACCTTCACCCATTCATGTTTTGATGATTACAAAAAACATTCCAATCAATACTAATCACTTTGACTAAGTTGTTTCAGTGCTATCATAATCGAATCATAAAAGTAAATAGAAAAATCAAAGTCAAAGCTTGAAATGAGTCAAAGAAAGGGAAGATCAAGACTTTTTTTTTATGTAATTGCTTAGATTCATTTAGGGCTATAAAATTTTCACTACATTGTTCAACCAAAGTCTTGCATGGATTTTAAATCATTTTAAATCATCTAAGTTTTAAAAGTCAAACCGATTTTCATTCAGTCAAACTTTTTGACTTTCACTCAAAATGTTTCAAACACTTGCATGACTTCAATTTGATTGTCTTAAAATGTATTCAAGTGTGTTTAAGTATGATTTATCGAGAAAACATGTTTAAGTGTTTTGTGCATGGTAGAAACGCTTTCCCTGTAGGGAAAATGCGTTTCCACCGATCCAAAGTGAATTTTTCACTTAGACAAGTAGAAACGTGTTTCCTGCCCTGAAATGCATGTCCTCCATTTTTTTTTCAAGAATGGTGCTTTCTGGAATGCAAGCAAAAAAACACGTTTCTCCTTAAGAAACGCGTTTCCATCATTTCTAGCAAAATGGTGGAATTGGCACAAAAATGCGTTTCCTATCAAGAAACGCGTTTTTGTGAAAATTTCCTTGGCAGAATGCCAATTTAGCTTGTATTTTGAATATAAACAAATTTAACTTTATGCAAACGTGTTTCCTACTTTTGCGAAGTGATTTTTACAATAAATACATGTCTTAGCTCAATGTGAGCAACTTTTGCAAAATCTTAGAAACTTATGCATTTGTTTGTTCTTTTTTTTTTCAAAATCAAATAAGTTTCAACAAGTTCAAGCCATTGTTGATTTGAGAGAGAGATTGTGTTCTTCAAGTGATCCTTCAAGCATTCTCTCTACTTTGAAGAAATCTCCTGAGCTTTCCATCTTCATATCTGAGAAGATAATTTTTAGAGATCTCAAAGTACTTGGTGTGCTTCAACTTCATCTTCTTTAAGTCAAGAAACAAGAAGGAACCTTCCGTTATAGGCTTGCACTTCATATTTCATCATCCTTGGTCAATTCTATCTAGGGAGGTATTCATTCTTATATTGTACTCATTCTTGAGAGCTATTTAGCAAGAACACTCTCTATTTTTTGTAAACAAGTGTTGTATTTTGAATTGGCTGGTTAGCCAATCGGGGAAGTTTTTCTAACCGAAAAATGGCATTTGTAACGGTTTGATCCACACCCATAAGTTGGATCAAGGTTGGTATATTTTTGGGAAATCTTGACCAGTGAGGTCAAGTAGTGGAGGTAGGCTTTGAGGAAGCTAATCAAACCACTATAAATCGTTGTGTACATCTTCACTTTCCAGCACTTTATTTTGTTTTATCTCTTTGCCTTATTTGTTGTTTAAGGTTTATCTATAAAGTCCAATTCACCCCTTCTATTGGACTATAATCTGGGCCAACATCCATTTCTATATGAGACTAATTGTATGCCCTTCGTTACTTTTGACTACACCATGAAGTGAGATTTTAATATCTGCTACTTTGGTGAGTCACCTACGATTATGAGTGATTCGACCTTTACGGAACATTACTGGGTAAATGGTTAATACTAAACTTAGTGTTGTGAGGGTGAAAGGAAGGTCAATTTAGAATCACATCTCAACAATATACTCTTCATCGCACGATACTCACGTTGCATCGCTAGGATGGCAATGTCAGTAAGATTATATTGTCAGATGAGAGGCCAAAGAATTGCCTGGGAGGGATAGGGAATATTTGGCCAGTTGGCCAGGTGTAACTAAATGGATCTAGGGCATTATGAGACACAATATTTTTAAGATGGCGGTTGATGCCTCTGTGTTGGCTCTGTATGAGTTTCTAGTATAGAGCTCTCATTTATAGGTGTTTTCATGGACGCACAACCCATTTACATTATATCATCTAGATGACGATCATCAAACACACCATGTGCGAGTGAGAGGTTATAGATCAAATTTTAAGGGTGCCCATGTTGTGTTCAACCTATCTCTACACATCTTGTGCGAGTAGGAGATGTTGGAAAAATTTGATCTAACTGGGCTCATAAGGTGGGTCCCACAAAATAAAAACCAAATCCACTAAGATTCCCACTCTCGAAGCAATTAATATTTGTGGGAAGTGGGAACTGTAACCACAATTTAAATCACTTCAAATTCCTATTTTTTGGGATTTTTGGTAACTTCATATAAATACATCTTTTGGGGAAAGTTAGTGATAATTCCAAAATTAAGTAGTTACGGGAGAATTTAAGTGATCTTTTTGGTGAACAACCCAAAACAAAAAACTTGGTGTGGTGATCACAAGCTATTCTAGAAAGGTGTTCTTGGGTTGTGGATCTTGGTTCGAGGTCGTTCGTTCATCACAAATATCAGAGGCGTTTGGTAACGCTTCCGCAAACTCTAAACTCTTGTTTTAATTGTTATATTTTTCCTTCAAGTATGATTCAACATATAAATTGTTGATGTACTACTCTCGCTCAATTTTGTTTCGATGATTGCTAACAATATACCTGTGTTATCTAATCTCTTTGACATAGTTGTTTAAGTGCTAACTATATATATCTAACGAATTCAACTGCAATGTCAAAACATGTGGAAGGAACAATACTTTACGAAGATTCAAGAGCTTCATGGTTATATTACTTTACTAGAATCTTAGTGTTGTAAAGTAGCAGTTACTTGTTCCAACCACACATAATTTGAATTTTTTCAAAAATCATTCATATAGTTTAATACACTCGTGCATATACATTATTATATGATTAATCATGCATGCACATATTTTAGTTTGATAATTATGCTATCACTTAGTCATAATTGTTTATCATACATAATATTTGTGTTTAACATGCTTTTATTTTGTCAACTTTGCATTATTTTATCGTCTCACATGTTTTGTACTTATTGTTTTTATCATTGGTTTAATCGATTAAATTACTCATGTGTTTAACTGTGTTAATTATACCTTAATCATGTCAAAAATGTTTCAAAATATTTTTAAAATGTTAGTCTATGTTTTTGACAATGTCTTAAACCTAAAATTATAAAAAATCAAGTCTCTTTCACTTTTTAGTGAAGGAACGCGCTCCTGAGCTTTTATTCGAGACTCAGTGATTATTTTAGCAGGATTAAGGAATGCGCTCCTTGTAAGAGGAACACGTTCCTGTGGCATTTCCCGAGACTCAGATTTTTCTGATCAGGAAAAAGGAGCGCGTTCCTTAAAGGAGGAACGCGCTCCTGTTGTCATGGGCAAAATAGAAACAATTTTAAGCGTCAGTGATTCTTGTTGAATGAACCCGTTCCTATGCCCAACGGACATATTGAGGAACGCACTTCTTAAGTAAGGAACGTGCTCCTTGATTGGAGGGAAATCTGTAATTTTTTAGATTATAAACCAGAAACGAGCTCCTGTGTTAAGGAACGCGTTCCTGTGCCTCAGTATGGTGTTCATTTATAAATACCACAATTGTTCATTTGAAGAACAACTTTTGCAAAATCAAGAGAACTTGTGCGATTTTCTCTACATCATTTATACTCGTCCAAAACAATTTCTTGAATCATTTAATCCTTCATTCAAAGCAAAAGTTCACTACATTTGTGTTTTTTATTCAATCTTTTGAAGAGTTCTCCTAACCATTCCAAAGTCCTTGCGAAACTATAAAGGAGTTCTAGAGTGTTTGATCAAGGTGTTCTTGAGTATCTTTCATCACATTCTTGTTGCTCTTGATCATCCTTGGAAGAGAAATCTCTCAACCACATACACCTTGAAAAATCGACGAACTTCATCTTACCTAAGTTGGGTAACTTTTCTTTTTCGATTCTAGTGTTTGTGTTTTGAGTAGAAACGTTTTTATTGTTTGTTTTAACATATTATTAAAACTATTTTTCTCTATTGTGTAAAACCATACTTGTGCTTTCATCTTATACTATCTTGATAGTGGTTTCATATGGTTTGATTAACATCGAGTCTTGTGCTTAATACATATATTGTTTGAATCAATTGTTTTAATCATAACTTGTGTGTATTGATTCACATGCTTGAACATTGATTATTTTGAATCAATAAGTTTTGATCAATAACTTGTATATTGATTCTTATGCTTCATTAATCATACTTAGAATCAATATTTAGAAATACATGTATGCATACAATTCTTGAACTTGCATAAATATACTTAAAATCGATTGCATGTATTTTTGAGAACTATTTCAACATTGCACTTATTTTTGAATCATAGTGGTTGGAATAGTGATTGTTAACTCATTCAAGATTGTAAGTTTAAATTATTGAGAGTGTTGTTATTTACTTTTCTATATCTTTATAATATCTTTGTAATCTTGATGTATTGGTGACTTGGTTAAGTCAACCGGGACTATACCTTATTTGTATGGCACGTAACCACACTCGTAAGTTGGTTGCAAGTTATGGCTTACAAGTCAAGCCCTAGTGTAGGCTAGATTGTGGCTTTCTAACCAAGTTCTCATGTGTAGGTTAGCGTTGTAGTGACTTTTTAACAGGGCCCTGGTGTTGGTTAGTGTAAACGGCTTCTAATCCGCTCGTAAGTGATTAGCTAATAGTGGATTGAAAAATCTTGATCAGAGTGATTGTGTAGTGGACGTAAGTTCAAGGATAATCGAACCACTTTAAATCTCTTGTGTTCATTTATTTTTCTGTATTTGTTATTTAGATTGTTATCGACTACGCACACTACTTGTTTAATTAAAATATTAGAAAAGTTACACGAAAATCTGATAAGTTTAATTCACTCATCCTCTTAGTCTATAATAATGAGCCAACATAAATGACATATAATGATGACACTTACGCTTAAAACGAAAGTTCCGCACATATGTTCCTATTGTAAAATTATTTCAAAAAATAAATAAAACGAGGAGATACTTTTCACTCTAAAAGACACTAATCATTGGCTTGACAAACTCGGTCGGTTTAATTAGCTTCATTTTCTAAATAGTTAAGTGGTTGAGGTTGGAGGGTACATGCATCTTGTTATTTAAATTAAGAAATGATCAACTTACATAACATAAACCTCGTGTTAAGTAATAGTTGCATTTCAAATATTTTGCAGAAACCACCGAATGGCACCATTAATATTTTACCTAGAAAATCCCTTATGTTTCCAAGTTCCAACTCAATATAAGCACTCGAAACGATGAGGATAATTTTTTCCACCCCATCTAAGTTTTATTATATATATAGATAAATGGGCAACTTCTTTAATTAGGTTTGTACCCCATTACCACTGTGTAGTCACTTTCACAAATGCTTAGCCTGTTCCCTTGCAACCAAGCAACAGGGGGCCCCACCACATCCCTCTGTCTCTCTCAACAATCAAAAAGGTGTTATTGATGAGACCTACCAAAGCAAAATTAAATAAAAAGTAAAAACCTAAAATATAGCAAAAAAACCCTATTCAGCCAATTGGTGGGCCTGACATTGATCTTGACGATGACCCAATCAATACCTAACAAAATTTGAGTTATTATTTTTTATAGAATGGAGCTCTAGATGTTTGCCACGTGGATAAGTGCCATCTCCCCGTGCACACGTGTGTCCAGAAAGGATTCCCTTACATGTTTGGACACTTAGGTTGCTAGAATATTATTTGATTAATCAACAAAAAAAAAAAGAATATGATTGCTATTTGGACCACAGGACATTAGTATTACAACAATCAACTCAATTTACTAAGTCTCTTTTTTTTTTCCATATTTATATTAATTCATTTCATCCATTCTATCAAAGTCAAAAAATATATATATTGGTGCATTAATGGATGAAAATGTTTTTTATTAATATATGTATACTGTAGATGTCATTTTGCAGCCCATTTAATTTTTCTTTTAGCTTGCTCTAACGTAATTAATTTAGATTTTCCTTTTTGCTCTTGAATTTGTCATTTCTTAGTAGTCTCAACAATCACTTCAAACAATAGAAACAACAAAAAATATGTTTCAAGTTCTTCAACTGTTGAACAAAATCCCAGCCCGGCAATTTGCTGAGACGACAAGGAGGTCGTACATGGGTTGTGCGGCCACCAATATTTCTGCATGATCTTTGCTTTTTCTAAATCTTGGTTCATATACGAACCAATGCATCTCCTTTGCAGTTGCAATGGAGATGGATGAGCTGCGGCTTGAGAGCTTTGAACCTTGACAATGCAAGGAACTGATGAGAAAATTCTTATTTGCCACTCTATCCAATCTTTTAGGGTTGTGTTTGGGGGGAAACTAAACACTTCTGTCAAAATCTCTTCGCCTCTCTTTTCTTTTATCCCCACCTCATTCAAAGTATACATATTACAAAATATCACAACCCTGTATTTTCTTAAAGTACCCCAATAATATCGTAATACCCCCCCGCAAGTTGGAGCGTGAAGATCTCGAACGCCCAACTTGCAGAGTAGAAACTCAAAGTTCGCTTTCCCCAACGCTTTTGTAAAGATGTCTGCCAATTGAACACTAGTAGAAACATATGACGGACAAATCATCCCTTCAGTCACCGCATCTCGAACAAAATGGCAGTCAGCCTCTATATGCTTTGTTCTTTCGTGAAAAATTGGATTTTGAGCAATGTACAAGGCCGACTGACTATCACAAAACAACTTCATACCCTTCGGATGTCGCACACCCAAGTCGCTTAAAAGTTAGTTAATCCACTTTAACTCACACATTGTTGCCGCCATTGATCTATACTCAGCCTCCGTAGACGATCTAGACACTGTTTGTTGCTTCTTGGTCTTCCACGACACAGGAGAGCAACCAAGTAACACGAACTAACCTGTCAAGGAACGCCGCGTAAGTGGACAACTAGCCCAATCCGAATCACACCACCCTTCTAAACGTAGGTCACTATCAGCACGAAGCAAAATCCCTTGCCCCGGACTCTTCTTCAAATATCTCACGACCCTGAGAGCTGCCTCCCAATGATCCTCACGAGGTTGTTGCATAAATTGGGACAAAATATGAACCGAATATGTAAGATCAGGTCTCGTCACAGACAAGTAATCAATCTCCCTACAAGTCGCCTATACGACGCCAAATCCGCAAGGAATTCGCCCTTAGCAAGGGCCAAATTGTGATTTTGTTCCATAGGAAATGCCGCAGGCTTTGCTCCCAATAAACCCGTTTCAGAAATTATCTCGAGTGTGTATTTTCTTTGACAAAGAAAAATTCCTTCTGGATTATGGGTTACCTCTAGTCCTAAGAAATATTTAAAAACTCTCATATCCTTCATATGAAAGCACCTGCCAAGGTAATCTTTAAAAGTTGTCAATGCAACCTTATCATTCCCTGCAATAATCAAGTCATCAACATAAACTAACACGTTGATCTGAGTTCTTCCCCTGCACAACTCAAATAAGGAATAATCTGAATAAGATTGCACAAAACCATAATTCTTCAACGTTGTTGACAGTTTTGCAAACCAACATCGGGGAGTTTGTTTCAGACCATACGACTTTTGCAACTTGCAAACCATGTTAGGATTTGTATTTTTGAAACCTGGAGGAACCTTCATATAAACCTCCTCACGTAAGTCACCGTGAAGGAAAGCATTATGCACATCCATTTGATGTACCTCCCAATTTTTAACAGCAGCAATTGCAAGAAAAATACGAACCATCACCATTTTTGCCACAGGAGCAAATGTCTCGTTATAGTCAATTCCTTCCACCTGATGATTGCCATAGATCACAAGTCTTGCTTTGAGTCGCTCTATGCTGCCATCGGACTTATACTTAATTTTATATATCCACTGGCTCCCTAGTGCTTTCTTTCCGGGCGGAAGAGTCTCCATTACCCAAGTCTCATTGTCTTTAAGGGCTCGTATCTCCTTACCCATCTCATCTCGCCATCCCGAGTCTTTCATCGCTTCTTTAAAATGCTTTGGCTCATGTCCCGTTGTCACAGCTGCAAGAAAATTCTTATGTCTCACAGAAAAACGTCCACAATTCACAAAATATGTTATAGGATAGGGCGTACCGGAGAAAGAGGAAGTAGCGGATGAATTCTCAGATGGACTTATTTTCTGTATAGTATGAGTAACAAAATCACGATACCGTGTTGAAGGAATTTTGGCTCGTTTTCCTCGCCCTAGCTTACCGTCAACTTCCACACCTTGCTCCCCCACCGTATTCGCCAGCCCCTCATCACGTACATCCTCATGTGCGGGCTGCTGCTCGGGCTGCACCGCAGCACCAGACCCCCCCTCGAGGGTGGACGCTGCTTCCAACCCCCCCTCAACGCACGCATTACACTCATCGGCACCCTCATCCTCACTCCATGGCCCATCCTCATTGTTCGCCAGCATAGGAGTCACCACATTCCATGGTTGGTTTGGCGCAAAAGAAAATTTTTTCTCAAAGAACTTCACATCCCTCGATACAAAGTACTCATGTGTTTCTAAATCATACAATTTCCAACCTTTCTTCCCAAAAGAATAGCCAACAAAGATACATTTACGGCTCCTACTTGCAAATTTATCACCTTTGTGTCGTTGATTATGAGCATAGCAAAGACAACCAAATACACGAATAGCATCATAAGAAGGCACTTTCCCAAACAACATTTCATATGGTGATTTAGTCTTAAGTAAAGTAGAGGGTGTCCTATTAATCAAGTGACACGCTTCCAACACACATTCACCCCAAAATTTGATTGGTAAGTTCCCTTGAAATCTTAGAGCTCTAGCCACATTTAAAATGTGTTGGTGCTTTCTCTCAACTCTCCCATTTTGTTGAGGAGTCCCAACACAAGAAGTCTCAAAAATAATCTCATTATTTTGAAAATAATCATGCAAACAATTAAATTCGGTCCCATTGTCACTTCTCACACGTTTTATCACTTGTTCAAATTGACGTTCAACTATAGCAACAAAATTAAGAAACATAGATTCAACTTCCATTTTATTGTAAAGTAAATAGACCCAAACTCCTCTTGAAAAATCATCTACTATTGTCAAAAAATAGGTAGCCCCACACGAAGAACGAGCCTTGTAAGGCCCCCACAAATCCAAATGAACAAGTTCAAAAATCCTACCAGCTTTATTCGTACTAAATGGAAAACTAGATCTAGGTTGCTTTGCACGCTGACACACATCACAAGCTTTATTATTTGTCCTACAAGAATGACTTACAGCCGGAATCATTTTCAATATTTTTTCCGACGGATGCCCCATTCGTTGATGCCATAACTCGAACGACGAATCACCATCCACTTTCAAGACCTTCACTTGAGGAACACCACGAAAAAAATAAAGTCCATCCAATCTTTCACCCGCTCCAATCACCTTCCTCGTCGGTTGGTCCTGTATAACACAAATATTATTAGTGAATTGTACAACACAATTTGATTCATCGATTAATTGAGTAACAGAAATTAAATTGCATGTCAATTGTGGGACATAATGCACATTGTCAAGCTTCAATCCTCCTGGCAGCACGACACTCCCCTCTTGGTTTGCTTCTGCCGTGTTTCCATCCGGCAAACCCACCGGGCAGTATTGCACCTTTCTCACATTCTTCAAAATAGACAAGTCGCACGTCACATGGTTCGACGCTCCTGTATCGATAATCCAACTAAAATGATTGTTCTTACCATGTAGTCGATCTTTGACTTTGTCTAAGTTCAAAAATGCAAGAAGTTGTTGCAGTTGCGTTGCGGAAACACCTGCAAGAGCCGCAGTGTCGGTTGCACCCGCCAGCCCTGCGAGTTCCCTGCGTGCTGCCCAGATGAAGTTCCAGCCCTGCCAGTTTTATGTGCGCGAACAGGCGGTGCACCATGCTCTCTGCCATGGCCAGAACCTGCACGCTCACCTCCTCTTCCTGTCCGTCCTCCACCACGACCCGGTCCCTTTCCTCCGCGAGGTCGGTCCCCCCACCATTCGGGGAACCCGTGTAATTGAAAGCAAGAGTATTCGGCGTGGCCTTCTCTATTACAACGATTGCAAAACTTGTCAGTAGTATCCACAAAACGAGACTTACCACGCGTATCAGGTTGAATTGCGAAGGCCATGATACTATCTCGTCCATCCTTGGATAACTCTCCGCCACTCAGTCGTTCCGCTTGAATCACTTGTTGATATGTTTGATCAAGCGTCGGCAATGGCTCTTGTCCAAGCAGATTTGCTCAAATTGAAGCATATGCTCCATCGAGGCCGATAAGAAAGTGATGTAGATAGTCCTCTTCTCTCAGTTTTTCTACCTGCGTGACTATGCTACATGTGCAACCTCCACACTCACAAACCGACACTTTCACATATGTGATCAGTTCATCCCAGATTTTTGACAAACGACCAAAATAAATTGCCACAGTTTCGGCTTTTCCTTGCTTGCACTCTCCCAAGGACGTTTTTAATTGACATATACGAGTACCGCTTACCACACAAAATCTGTTTTTGAGATTGTTCCACAGGAGTTGTGCATCATCATATTCTCCAAGTGTCGACCGAACGGACGGCTCAATGGTATTGGTCAGCCATGACACCAACATCGAATGCACAGCTATCCAATCCTCAAGTTTCTCCTCTGTTGTTGGCTTCGGAACCTTCCCGTCCACAAAGCCAAATTTCCTCTTTGCCTTAAGCGAGGTTCGAATTGCCCTCGCCCATTCATCGTAGTTCTCACCACGTAATTAAATCGGGGTAATGATGTTTCCCGGACCGTCACTCGATCCAAGATGATACGTCATATCCACCCTTTTGTCACCCTCTCCGCCAGCCATGATCTCACGTGGAGGTTAAAGTACTAATCCAAGTGGCTCGCGAACCGAACGGAATCGTGACGGTGACGATAAATCGACTGTTTACTGTTCATTGTTCATTGTTCATTGTTCAGCCTCTCGGATATGAAAATCTCGTCTTCAACAGCTTCAGCGCAGAGTCCACAGATCCACTTCCCTTGATACCTCTCACGAGTCCGCTCGATGTAAGCTGGAGTGCACTCCTCTGTTAATCTGCAGCAATCGCACTTCGCGAACTCTACTTTGATCTTACGCGGCGGAGATCAGAGATCCAGGAGGCCGCGCAGCGCGAGCTGCGATGGATGGCTCACGTCGCGGAGATCAGAGATCCAGGAAAGAGCCGAGTCTGCAGCGAAGGCATACGATGCAGCGGCGAGATATTTTTGCGGATCGAAGGCGAAGCCGGGAAGGGAAGGTTTTTCCCCAGCGCCGGTTGCGGTTCCGTCGCCGTTGGATTCTGATCTGAAGAGAGGAGTTGGGATCACCTAGAACAAATTTTCAGATGAGATCACCACCTGACATTTCTAGATCTTTTCGTTTTTCATCAGAAAACTCCAAATTGTTGTTGATCAGATTGCTAATCTGCAAATCTGAATGTTCTTATTCTCCGTTTCATTTAAGTTGCAAGTTTGATCCTCGGTTTTTAGAGCAGATCAAGAACTGTTGTTTGGGAAAGATCGATTTTCTAGGTTAAGAAAACCCTGGTTTTGATTGGAAGCAGGTGTACGCGATTTACGGAATGGACGAATGGCAAACCCTGGTTTTCCTCTTGTTTCACGCTCTTCTTTTCTCTTTCCGCTCTGATACCATGTCAAAATCTCTTTGCCTCTCTTTTCTTTTATCCCCATCTCATTCACAACCATAAAGTATATATATTACAAAATATCACAACCCTGTATTTTCCTAAAGTACCCCAATAATATCGTAATAACTTCAGTTACTGTTCAATTATCTTGAATTATACACCAAATACTCGTGAGATAATAAAACTTCGTAGAAAGCCATACACTAAATCAAATGAATATTTGGAGCGGGAAGGAAAAGGTAACTAAGAGTCATCTTTGGGTGCCTCACCAAATCCATTAGCCATTAGCTAAAACTTGATGGGAGGGAAATGAAGACCATCTTTATAATATTACAAACACGAAGAGAAACCAGAAGAAGATAGTAGGAGGAGAGCTCATAAAAGATCTAAATTGTGTTTATCCTTTATGATTATTCCATGATAGATATATTGAATTTATATATATGCAAAAGTTTCATGCATAAGTTACACAGTTATAAAGTTTTTTTTATGCTTTCATTAAAGTGCTTTAATAACCTCTTTTTTTTTATTCCTTCTCTAAATAACTATGTAATAGTTATTGAAGTTTTTCTAAAGTTATAATTGTTTAATTGTATAAAGAGGAAAAATAGAGTAATGTTACAGTAACATTCGAAATGTATATCCAAAGTGTATATTACTTTCATACATCATTAAATTGTCTCGAATTATATGTTAGTGCATTATTTAAGATAATTTAATGGGGGTGTTTAGTAATAATTTACATTCTACATGTACATTTTGAATGTTACTGCAGCATTTTTCGAAAAATATATCTATATTATTATAGTAAGGATAATTTGGTAGTGATTTTTTTTTAAAAAAAGAGAGGATAATTTGGTAGTTGACAGCAAGTTTTTTTAATTACTGAAATTACTCAAAATGCCTTTTTATAATAGCTAGTAACTACCTAAACAATTGGGTTAGCTTCTATGCGATTCTCTCGGTAGCTAGGGTTGACAATCTGGCCCTGTCCTATCAAAATTGGCCCAACCCATATTTGGGTCCAATTATTATATAGGTCAGCCTGGCCTGATCTCAAAATTTATTCGACAAGCTTGGGATTACATAGGTAAACTCGGCCCGATTCCTGAATCCGATTCAAAACTTCGGCCAGAAGGCCTGGCCCAAAGGCCTGAAATAAATATAATATATATGTATATATATATATATATATGTATATAATTTTTTTTTGGAAGAGTATATAAAATGAAAAAAAATGACATGATCACGATTCAAGAGTGTTATATAATTATAATATATACGATATATATACATACTTACATACACACAAATACACACACACATATATATAAGTAAAAGTTTGTAAAATTGAAAAAAAGAAAAGAAAAACATAATGATAATCAAAAGTGCTATATAATTAAGAGTATAAAGTTTCATTGTTTCAGTAATTAAGAGTATATACACACACGCGCAATGTCTATATAATTAAGAATATATATATGTAACTAAGAGTTTGTAAAGTGAAAGTTCAGTCCAAAGGCCCGGTTCATATAACTCTTGAGTTGAGTTTGGGCCAAAGTTTTTTAATATCGGTCTAACCCGACCCGATAGGGTATTTTTTTAAGCCCAGCTCGACCTAACTCAAATACTCTTAGGCCCAGTGGGGCGGGGCCAGCCCTAGTGAGCCAAATTGCTACGTCTACCAGTAGCTAGGGGTGAAATCGAGTCGGGTCGAGTTTTTGTCCCCTAACTCACCCGACCCGATGAGGTTAGGTGGTAGCGGGTTGGACTCGATGCCTCCCGACCTAAGGTCGGGCCGAGTCGGTCTGGTTGGTCGGGTTCGCCCCCATTAAATAGCCCAATTTTTTTAAAGCTTAATAACAACTATTTTAGGTTATATTAATAATAAAATATGTTGGATTATCATGTATCCAACTTATTAAACTACTATTTAAGCTTTAAAAGATGATATTTCTTTTTTTTAGAAAACTCATATATGTACAAGTCAAACTACTCTTAAACTTAACTTATGGAAATGAGGATGAACTCATATATATATATAAATTTTAAGAGGTCGGGTCCGGTCGGATTGGATCAAATCGGGTTAGATTTAGTCAAGTTGCTAAAAAATTAACCTGATCAACCTGACATATGAATTAAACCCGACCTAACCCGATTCAAAACGGTCGAATTTGATCGGATCATGTGACCAGCTAGAAAATGGTCGTGTCTACTTTTTCGTTGTTTTTCACCGAGAAAAAGTGACGCTTAGATTTCTACTCCAACATTTAATGCTTGGGAGCCACTTACCGCATCATGGTATTTCTCTTAACATACCATGACAAATTTTTTATTGTTATTATTAATGTACCCTCTCGTAAGATTACTTCATTATATATATATATATATATATATATATATATAATTACACTTATATCCTCTCCTATCTATAATTGGACTTTATTATTTTATTTTAAAAACTTTAAGAGCCTAAATTTTAATAAAATAAAATTAATAAACATTTTTAAGTACAAGAATAAGAAATCAAACCAATAAATCTTTTATCTATTATTTTAATTTTTACTTTTTTAAAATAAAAGAAAATAACCATTCAAAACTAAAAGAATAAAAAAATTGAATTTAGTGAGTTTTAACCTTGTATTTTATTTTGTTACCCACTATTTTAATCTTTTCAAAATAGAATAGAATAAATATTTTTAAATTAAAAATTAAAAATCTCAAGTCAACAAATCATTTTTATCTATTAGTTTATTTTATTTGTTAATAAAGGAGAATAAATATTTTCAAATTATAAGAACAAAAAATAATATTTGACAATTATTAAACGCTATAATTTTATTTTATAACCTTCTATATTTGAATTCTATCGAAATAAAATAAATTTAATTAAAAGAATAAGAAAAATAAAATCAAAAGCATTTTTATCTGGTATTTTACTTTTTTGCTCTTGAATTTTATTTTTTAGTAAAAGAAAATAAAAGTTTTAAAACTAAAAAAATTTAAAAACTTGCAAACAAAAATCAAATAAAAATATGTTGGGTGTTAAAGGAATGTGACAGGATGACAAAATTTTGATGGTGGGCCCTTTACGCTTCTATCGTACGTTTTATTTTATTTTGACTACTATAACAATCATTTCTCCTTTAAAAAAACACATATTTAATGTGTTTTATTTTATATATATTAGTTCATCAAATCAACATTAATATTTTTTAAATTTATATAGCAACAATATTTTATATTTAATTTTTAACATATCAAATAAATACTTAATAAATTTTTGAATGCCAATCATACTACTTACAATTTTTATTTCAACTAAAATTAGATTTCATAAACTTAATCACAAACTTTCAATACCAAAAATATTTATATAATCTAATTTCATTTGAAAAAAAAGAGTACTATGGTTGAAATTCAAAATATTATAATATATTTATTTGATATGTTATAATGTTATATGTAAATTTTGTAATTATTAAATTTAAAATATTATTGCTATAAACCCTCAATTAAATTTTATAATTTTTTTTTTAGAGGAAAAAAGTTATAACTATATTTTCTGTTAGAAAAAACACTCAAACCCTCCAATCTCACATATTCAATAAAAAAAAGAATAATAGAGGTCAACACCCACAACTCAAAGATATACATGAAAATATCCCAAAATCAGGAAAAAAAAATCGTAGGCAAAAATAATTCACCATCAATTAACAAGTACCTAAGAGGAATTAAACACCTCAAGTACTTCTACACCAGATAGTACACAAATCTAAAACTTGATAAAGAAGAATAACAGAAAGAGAATACCAAAGAAAAAACTAGAACTCCAACCGCGTCACCCGCACTGTTAATCTAAGCGGTTCACCACTTAGCACATCCGTAAGTATACTTGAAGAAGTATATTTTAATGATCACAAACGAAATCACTTTCGGTGCTAACGAGCTTTATTTAAGAACCTATCTTAGCACCTCAGGAAAGCAAAAAGCTAAAGAATGATTCGATCAAGGAACTCAAGGCCATATCAGACGTTCAAGATCGATTCAATCAAAAGATTTCAAAGATCATATCCTGATTTCAAGATCACATCACGAACGATTTGATGAAGCTTCAAGATCACATCTTTCGATTAACGTTTAAGACATTCAACTCAAGCTCGAAGTTCATTGAAGACCTCAAAATAAAGAGTTGGATTCAATGATTATGAGAATTATGAGAAATACACAGTATTTAAGATATATCTTTCTCTAATCGATATTGCTCAAACGTTTTCCAAAATCATGCACGAATCACTTGCATATTGCATGTTTTGATCTTACACTTTACGGTATTTCAAATGATTTAATTTTCTATGTTTAATTTAAAATTTATCGAGTTTTTATTCGCATTCATCGTATTTTTAATCGCGAGTCAATATTATTTTTTTCAAGAGTCTTTCAGGACGCTAATGACTTAGCACCGTTCTCTTGAACTTATTAAGTCAGGACGCTGATGACTCATTAGGACACTTATAACATTCAAGGTTAAATGGAATTGATTCATTAGGATGCTTACATGTAAGTAGCGGCCTCCCTTTAGTCAACCTCTGAAGTTGTCAGGACGTTGACTAAACATCAACTTACAGAAAGTTTTCTAAGTTCTTCAAAGATTTTATCTTTAAGGACGCTGATAGTTATAAGTTGAATAAACTATCAAGACATTACTTGGATAGGCGAGCCCTCACCTTTGGGAATCAACTTAACAACTTTCAGGATGCTGATTGTCTTTCAGCGCACTTAGTATTGTTCTTCAAATGTTTTTAAATATAGTATGACACTTACATAGTTGTAGCACCCTCGTGTTATGTTTTCTGTTTTAAAAGGTAGGACGCTTACTCGGAATAGTAGCGCCTTCATGTACTTAATTGTTTTAAAACAAAATAGGATGCTAACTGTGCATTAGCGCCCTTAGGTTTAAGTCATTTATGTCGCAAAGAAAGTCAGGACGCTTATGAGTCAGTAGCACCCTCACTGCATTGTTCAGCAGGATGCTTATACATAATGAGCGTTCTCAAAGAACAAAACAACAAAATTGATATTATTCGTCAGGACGCTGATTGCGGAATCAAAACGCTAATTCAACAACCGTCACTGTTCTAACAAGTACACTATATCATTCTACTTTTTCAGAACGAATCTTTGCACAGAGTCCTTTTCAGATTTATCAGAGATCTTCTCTGATACATAAATTAAGTTTTTATAAAACTTTCCTTTTTCATGAAATCTGAAAAGAACCAGAATGTTAATGAAAATTGCGGTTGCCATTTTCATATAACATTCTAGTCGTTGTGTGTAAACGTTCACACTGTATTTGAATTTTAAATATCTAACGACAATTGTTTATCAGGTCTATAAATACCAACACTTTGAATCAAACAACTTGTCGATAATTTTATTGTGCCAAAAACTTTTTGAATGTTAGTCGATGTTCAATCTTTTAAAATTTTTTCAAATGCACTAAGTTTTCAAAGTATTCTTCACTAATACTTTACTTAGTCAATAGATTTTCATATTGAGCTTCAATTATATTGTATCTTTGAAAATCTATTTTGAACTGGTTTCTACTGAAATTCTCAGCCTGGATTCATACTTAACTTCAATTATGCTGATAAAGGAATTTGAGAAATAATTCATGAGAAATACAGTTGTACTTGATTTCATATCTTAAGTACTATATTGAACTATATCAGTAGTTGTGTTAACTACCGAACACTGAACCAGAAGTTTTCATGCTTATATACTATATCTATTTTGAAAACTGTCTGTGTCTGTGCATTTACACTGGTCTTGCATTTTCAACTTCAATATTTCAATGGTATCATAATGTTTTCAAAGAAGCACTTAATTGATTTGCATATCATTCACGCTTTTCGAAACTACACTTGAGCAATACCGAACATTGAAAAGTAAAGGATTGTAAGTATATGTCTCTTAGCATTACGTATTAAAATTTATACATCTTTGTAATGCTATGCACATGAGCTTAATTGTAAAGTGTTCTACTCAGTTAGAACCAACATTATTATTTTGTTGTAATGCTGGTGTGTTTCTGGATTGAAACAACCAGGACAAGTGAATGTAGTTCACTTGATGATTTCAAGATGAAATCATGTTAAGGTTGTCTCTGAACATGTAAAAGAGAAAAAGGTTCATCCTCACCTGTAAGTAGGAAGCTGGTTCATCTTCATCCCATAAAAGGATAGGTTCGTCCTTAACCTGTAAAAGGATAGGTTATCTCTGAACCTGTAAAAGAGAAACGGTTCTTCCTTATCCTATAAAAGAAAAACGGTTCTTCCTTATCCCGTAAAAGGAAAGCAGTTCTTTCTTATCCCGTAAAAGGAACATGGATTTTTCCTCATCCTGAAAAAAGGAAATACGGTTCATCCTTAGCCCGTAAAAGGATAAGTTTGCCTTGAACCTATAAAAGAGTATGTATAACGGTTTGGTTCTCACCCGTAAGAGAATCAGTTAGTAGATTGAGAAAATCCTAATCGGGAGATTAGGTAGCGGACGTACGCTTGGCCGAACCACTATAAATGCTAAAGTTCTTAACTTTATACATTTTACTTTATGGTTAGTATGTGCATTTTATTCCAATGTACCATAATATATCACTAAGTCATTGAAAAAGTTTTAAATTGACCATTACACCCAATTCACCCCCCTCTTGGGTGCACCAACACGCACAAGTTCTAAACTCTACACTCTTTCACAAAGCTTCTAAGGATATGCAAGCAACCCCTTGGTACAAGCTTCATCTTCTTCTTAATCTCCCACATGTTGGGATGATCAATAAACAATGAGGAACCTCTTATATATAAACTTTCTATCCACAATATTTAGAAACAGCGACCAATAAGGATTCTTCATTCTATACTAACACAGTTTCCTTATTCAAATACAACTACATCATAAAACATTTATCCATATTTAGAAAGTCCTAATTACTTTCTAAATATATGTTTCATGTTCTAATCCAACAAGGAATCCATGTTTGAGCCAAAATCCAACAATCTTCTCCTTGGCAAAAACACCAATGCTTCATCTACTTCAATCTCATGTTTTTGCCCCTTTGCCCTAATGGGCCATGATACTCAATGCTGAGAATCACCCAAGTCAAAGTCACCTTTGAACTTGCCAACTGGAACCCACTTTCTAATCAACCTTTTAGACTCAGATCATGTTCCACATGCTAATCTTGGTTTGTCAATCAAAACGTACAAGTTTCTGTCTTGAACACATTTCATGATCATAGTGGTCTTCCAGGAAACTTTCAGTACTCATCTTTACCCGAGTACCTATAACCTTCAGAATCTAACTTGGAAAGAAAAATCAGATTCTGAGTAAAACTTGGCACATGTCGAACATCATGAAATGTATTAACGCATCCGTCAAACAACTTCACATGAACTTCACCCACTCCCATTATTGGCCTTTGGGAGTTATCAGCCATCGACACAAACTCGCCACCAGCACATCTTGCATACTTGCTAAACCATGCCTTGTGTACACATATATGATGTGTGGCCTCGGTCTCAATCACCCAATCGCCCTTATGTTGTAAATTTTCATCATTAACAAATGCCATAAGAACAAAATGATTGTAAAACTCAACAACATTCAAATTGGTACCGTCATCATTGACATTCTTGTTTGTCAACTTGGAGCTATTTGCCAAACTTTCTCCTTTTCTTTTTCAATTCTTGCAATCCTTCTTTAGGTGCCCCGATTGCCCACACCCCCAACATGTTCCCTTCAGTAACTTTTGCCACTTGAATTGAATTAATAAGTCTTCGACTTGAATTCTCTACAAGCCAAAATTATTTTTTCATTAAACCTTTCCACTTCAAACTTCAAGTTGAACCAATATTTCAACGTCTCTAATTTTCTCTTCACACCTTAATGAATCAATTGAAGTGCAACTCAAACCGTCAAACTGTAGATCTAATACCAATTTGTTGAAAAAAACACCCAAACCCTCCAATCTCACATATTCAATAAAGAAAAGAATAATAGACATCAACACCCACAACTCAAAGACATACATGGAAAAACCTCCAAAATCAGTGAAAAAAACTATGGGCAAAAATAATTCATTATCAATTAAAAAGTACCTCAAACGAATTAAACACCTCAAGTACTTCTATGCCAGATAATACACATATATGAAACTTTGATAAAGAAGAATAACAAAAAGAAAATACCCAAGAGAAAACTAGAACTCCAACCGCGTCACCTGCACAAGTTCTAAACTCTACACTCTTTCACAAAGCTTCCAAGGATATGCAAGCCTTTCCTTGGCACAAGCTTTACCTTCTTCTTAATCTCTCACATGTTGTGATGATCAATAAACAATGAGGGACCTCTTATATATATACGTTCTAGCCATAATATTTAGAAACAATGACCAACAAAGATTCCTCATTCTACACTAACACGATTTCCTAATTCAAATACAACTAGATCATAAAACATTTATCCATATTTAGAAAGTCCTAATTACTTTCTAAATACATGTTCCATGTTCTAATCCAACAAGGAATCCATGCCAACATTTTCCTCAAGTAGCAAACTAACAAATTTTGGTAACTATGAAGGACTAAGAATAAGTTCTCTTGGAGCAATATGAATGGAGGCTAGCCAATCAATAGGTTTATTGGCTTCATGAAGACAACGTATACATTTCCAGTCACCAAAAAATCAAGAATTTCAAATAAATGAAGCAATAAAGGTAAGATAAACCAAGGTGGGGAGATTTCCTTGGATAGGCACTTAATCAAGGTCATGGACTCACTTTGAAGTTCCAACTTAGGTATAGAAAGCCTTCTTGCAATTTTCACACATCTAAGCATAGCATAAGCTTCAACTTCAGGAGAAGAACCTAACGGTTTAACACTAGCAAAAGCATGAACGGGCCTACCATTCTAATCATGATTAAGACCTCCAAAACTTGATCGATCAATCGTAAAAGAACTATCTATATTCACTAATAGCCAACCACAGCTTGGAGGGATTCAACAAAGTAGAAGAATTTGATGTTCAATCCATCAAACTAATTGTAACGACCCACTTTCCGCACCTGATGTCATGATGACGTGGACTGCCCAATACGATCTTGTGCACGTAGTCGATGTGTATAATACTCGTATACAGTGTGTACGAGGTATTTTAATAAATTGTCATGGTTGATATGTATTAGTGTATAATGGTGTAATACATAAAATAATCATGTGTTATGATCAATTAAGTATAATGGAGGGGAGCATGGAATCAAATGAAAATGGGTTGCTCACCTTTTATTATTTTATTTATTTATTTCACAAGTGCTACACTTGTTATACTTATTATACACTTGTTAGCAAGTGTTAAAATTGTTGGACTTATTGGACACTTGTTATAGTTGTTATATTTATTATACACGTTTGAAACCTTCCATTTAACAAGTGTTAACTTGGTTGGACACTTGTTATAGTTGGTAGACTTATTATGCACGTATGACATTTTTCATTTAACAAATGCAAATGTGTTGGACACTTGTACTTATTAGACACATGTGAAACTTTTCATTTCACAAGTGTTAAGTTGTTAGACATTTGTTACAAAACGTTTGACACTCTTGAGTTGTTGAATTGAATAAATGAATATATGAACCAACCTAAGCAACAAAAATACAATTTCAGCAAACGTTGAGGAAGAAGAGCAGAGGGTTTGGGAGCTTCAAACCAAGGTAAATTCGTGGTATTTTAAGCTAACTTTTCCAATTTTGTAATCTTCTTGATGAGTTATCCAACATACTTGATTTTGGATGATCTTCAATGGTAGATGGGATGATTGGAAGAATGGGTTTAATGGCTGGAAATTCATGATGTTCTTACATGATTAATTTGATGATGAAATGGTAAATTTCATGATTAATTTGGGTATTCCAAATCTCGTTGAGTAGGAGTCTTGGAGTCGAATTTCAGTGACTGAAGCCTATGTGCTGGCAAATTGAAACTGTACAGTATGTTGGTGAAAATTATGGTGATCAAAAGGATGTTGAGAATTATAGTAATATACTAATATGTACGTATATTACTATATGAATGAATAGTAATATATGAATGGGTATGTATTAATATATTAATGTGTATAGTAATATCTGAATGTATATATTAATATATGAATGGGTATATATTAATATAGTAATGTGTATAGTAATATCTGAATGCATATATTAATATATGAATGGGTATATATTAATATATTAATGTGTATATATTAAGATCGGAATGAAGATATTAATATATGAATGGGTATATATTAATATATTAATGTGTATAGTAATATCTGAATGCATATATTAATATATGAATGGGTATATATTAATATATTAATGTGTATATATAGTCATATATGCATGAGGTTGAAAAATATATTAACTTATGTATATATGAATAGGTTTGAGATTTATTTGATGGCATGCAAATATATTGATGGAATAATATATAGGTGGGATTGAGATGTTTATATACAAATAAGATAAAGTTTCATAATTATATACTGACACGTAGTATTTATGGGTATATTTGAGAGTAAAATCATATGAAAAATAATTGATTATTGTTTGGTGAAATTACAGCAAAGTTTGGAATAGGTGAGGACAGTACGCAGTGGTTGTGATATTTGGTCAACATTAGGCTGTGTTGGCATTATGTGAGTATTATTCCATTTCTTGGTTATTTTGTATGGCATTGTAGCTATGAACTGTTTGAAATGATAAGCATGTATGAATGTCATGGTATAAATTTGCATTGATTAAATACATGAAAAATATTTCAAAAACGAAGCATGTCTAACCTGTAAGAACATGTTAGAACATGAGTCATTCCAGGAATAAGTCCCGCATGAGTAGTACCTTGAGTATCTCATGGGCTTAGCGGCTGTCTTGGAATTGATTGTGATGAAATTGAGTATGAGAGGACAGTTAGGCTACCCTTGTTTGGGCCGAACGAGGGGTGAGTCCCGCTCTATACTTAGAAGGTGGGAGATGGATATGACTTTCAGTGGGAAAGTGAAATTGTTTTGAAAAATATTGCAGGAAGCTCCAAGCTATTTTGTGCATGTATGTATTGTCTTTTTGCACTTGCATTTTTAAATGTATTTGATTATGATTTTATCAACATGTTTATTAAATGCATATGAATGCCATAGAATGGAACTTACTCACTGAGCTTGTTGTAGCTCACCTCATTACCTCACAATATTTCAGGTAAGGAACCGAAAGCAAAAGGAAAAGCAAAGAAAGGATAAATCGTCTTCTGGAAACTTTAGTTGCTATGTATGTATGGAAGAAATGGTTACAATATGATTAATTTTGATATGTATAATTAGCATGTATATATATATTATAACATAGACGGGTGAGTGGGGTGATACTATGAATCATACTTGACGTTTTGGGATATGAAATACTGTTATGATGATAAAGATCTGAATGTTATTGAGTGTGAAAATGAATGAATATAGATTTTGATTTGAAATCTATCAAGGAATTTGAAATTGTGTATTTACATTGAGGCTGACAGTGTATTGTACACCGTATACATGGATGTATAATGTATAGTACATTGTGCCGATCATGACGTCAGCCTACGTTAGGGGCGTCGTGACACTAATATTCTCCGTTGGACACACAAGAACCTGGTCCAACTACAACATTCAACTTCTTTCTCTAATTTTTCCCACTTTAGCAGCACATCATGTTCAATATCATAGATAATAACATTTATGATTTTTTATGTACCTTGAAACCTCCTTCTATTTCTTTCAATCCACAAGTGATAAATTGTAGCCGCAAAAGAGAGCTTCATAGAGACTTTAAAGAAAATGAACTCCTAAATTTCTCCATCAATTACTTGGCTTCTTTTTCCGAACTTCGACCATGTCTTCTTTAAGGTGAACGTTTTCTAAGTAACCATTGCCAAACTAGATTAGTAATTGGACATTGAAAAAACATATGCAACCTAGATTCTCTAGATGCAAAACAAAAGGAGCACGAAAGATTTACATTAAATCCAACTCGCCTCAACCTATCTACAATGGGAAGACGACTTAGACAAAGTTTCCATAACACCATACTTTGTCCTCGAATCATACCTTTGAACCATACTACATCCTTCCAAGCAAATGAATAACTTTTTTGCCTAATGACCCCCCATGTTGTTTCTAGGGAACTCCCTACTAGAAGAATGAAGATAGACACTTTTATCATCTTGAGAAGAAGGCAAGAGAGGTAATAAAACAAACTTGGCCTTGAGATCAGTCCAAGTAACTGAGTTTTTGCATTCCACTTAGGGCTGATCATTATACTCGATGACCCGACAGACCCGACCGACCTGATCCGAACCGGTTTGGTTCGGGCTGGTTTTGAGCTTAAGCTCAGGTCAATCAGGTTATCTTTTACCCTCACCAAAAAGTCGGATGGGTTTTTGGGTTTGAAAATTCAATCCCGAAATATACCCAACCCGACCCCGCCCTGCCCGACCTATACTAATGACTATCATATCTATATTTTAACTACTAAACTACTTAACTACTATGTCTAAATTTCATTTATCTATACATCCCTAAACTATAACTTTATAAACCTATCTAACTATAAATGTAACTACCTATTAGCTATGCCCTTAATAAAAAGATTTTTATTTCTGGGTTCCCTCATATAAGGAATCCTGTTATTCATGCTCCATAAGGACTTTCTCTAGTGAGAACTCCCAACAACCCAGTTGAAAGGTTGAGCTTGAATGGAACTTGACAAGTTTTGAGTTTGTGGGGAGGGGTATTTATAGGGGAGAGTTCAACCCTTTCCCTCAACTTTCCTATGTGGGACTAAAAACAAGGGGAAGGAGAGGTTCTCCTCTCCTCCGCCTGTTTTAGTCCCACAAACTTCTCTTTCCCCTTGTTTTTAGTCCCACATAGAAATATTGAGGGGAGGGGTTAAACTCTCCCTCTATAAATAGATTGTTCCCTTTCCCCTTTCCCATTCCACTCATCTCATCTCAAGTAAGAGATGAATCAACTTCTAGTGCAATCACTTTGTAAAAGTGATCTCGTCAGATTACAATTTTTAAACATTATTGTTTTGAACTTGAATATGCTCATTTTTTAAATGAGAAGGGTTTTTTTTTAATTAAGTGGTTGGGTGTCTTCACACTCGATCGACCCGATCACCAAACGGGTCGGTCGAGTAAAACTAATGTTAATTTTTTATTGGGTCGGGCTCGGGTGATGAAAATCATCACCTGACCTTATCGGGTCGGGCTCGATTTTTGGGCAAAACCGACCCGCCCGACCTGTGATCACCCGTAATTCCACCCTTAGAAGCCCAAAGAGTCCTCCCTAGCTGAATTAGTCTCCCTACGCAAATTCTTCACAAACATTCGCCAACACCCCTTCCTTGGCCTAAGGATCAAGCCAAAGTTTTGTTAAAACTCCATTACCAACTAAATGCTTAATCAGAGGCTCAACTTTTGGAATCAATTTTTTGAACTCTCTTCCAAGCCCAAGAACAGTCCAAAATAAAAATAGATGTCCAAATGAAATTCTTCTTTACATAATTCTTGTAAACCCAATTAACCCATTGACTTTCCATTTTAGTTACAATTCACCATATACATTAAATCAGTTGACAAATTCACCTATTTTAACCTTCTCAAATCCAAACCCCATTCCTTCGTAGGCTTACAGAACTAATCCATCGTCACAGTAGCCATGTTTCGATAGTTTAAGAAACTAGCCATAAGACTCTTAATAAGCTTGAAAGTTGCATTTAGAACCCCAAAACAACTGGACCAAAATAAATGATATGATTGAAGAACATGTTTTAACAATGCCACTCTACTTGCTTGAGAAATACAATTTTCTTTCCAATTTTTTTAATGCAGCACTTATTATTATTTCAATAACCCTCATGTCCCGTATTAGAAAATATATTTTGATGATTAACAAATCACATTCCTATGTATATTATGTGCATGATGATGAATGAATAATTTACTCAAAAGCATGGTGGAAAGGAAGTCAAGTTCGTGATCAAGATAAAGACCATGTCTATTCAAGAATTTAATTTGATGTTACTAGAATGATTTAAGATTGTAGAATGTCAGCCATCATCTAATTCAGCAAATCATTCACTTCATGAATTTCTCATGATTAAGCCTTTCGATCTTGAAGAAAATGATTTTAATCGATTTAGTTCGAAGGCTTTTCGACTTATCTTTGGACCATTTGCATGATTTCTAAATGTTTGATTTGATCCAAAAAGCTCAAGTGTTGATTTGATTTAATTAAGTATTGGAAAATCAAATTTCTAGAAAAAATATTTTTCAGTGTCTTTTAGGACGATGATGGGTCATCAGGGCGCTAATGTAGTAGCTAGTCACTTAATATCGAGCCAACACTGTAGGACACTGATGGATCATTAGGGCTCTAATGGTTTCTAGGTTTGAATGCTTGTCGTTCAAAGCATGATGTTGATTGAGTATTAGCGCCCTCCTTGAGTTTCTGGATTTGAAAAAAAATAAGCCCATCAGGATGCTAACGTAGTATTAGCGCCCTCCTTGAATAAGTTGACAAAAAGTCAATTTTTCATAACAGTGTATTTCAGGACGCTAATACTCTTTTAGGACGCTAATGCGACACTGTTAGAGTTTCTGAAAAAGACTGTCAACATGTGCACTTTCTGAATCTTTCTAATTTCGTGATTGCACAAATATTTCAGGTTTCTTGAACAGTCTGAACATATACTCTTTTGTCAAATATTTTGACCGTTGATTTTGAAATTCAAATCAAGCGCCAATTTTTTTTGAAAAGCAAAATCAAATGAATTCTCTATAAATGTATTACTTTTGAGCAATTGAAAAATATACAGAAAGAACGAGATTGAAAAATCTTTTGCGCAAACTCTTTGAAAGTTAGTATGTTATTTTGTTGCAAAAAATACTTTGAAAATACTCTGATACATACTTACCTTCCGGATTTATTGATTTAACTTCGTACATTTCACAAATCCATCAATGGAAAGAGGAGCAATATACCTCACACTTTCAGCCGAGCTTTATCATATATTCATTGTTGAATCAATGCTAGTCTAAGATTCATTCATTGCTCTGTAAGTATTTCTTTGATTCTTGGTAAGAGAATCAAGCTCTCAAACTTGTATTTGGTTTGTACAAGTGACTGTGTAAGTCACTGTGTTTGAGCAAGTGTTGCTCAAGTGTATAACGATTATTTTAACACCCGTGAAGTTGAGAAAAGTGTAACAGTTTGATCCTGACTCGTAAGAGGATTTGGTAGTGGAGTTTTGACAAAATTCTAATCGGGGAGATTAGGTAGTGAGGTAAGTAGGAGTCAAACCACTCTAAATCTGTGTGCACTATGTCATTTAACTTTTAGTTTCTGTCATTGTTCATTAATTGTTATTATTTTGTTTTATCTATAAATCAGTTTTATTGAAATGGTAAACTTGTTTCGTTGTCCAATTCACCCCCCTCTTGGACATTCTTGGGCAAACAATTGGTATTAGAGTAGGTTACCCATCAAAAGATCTGGCAATCTTTGATTATCTATGGCAGGCCAAAATCATAAAGACACTATTCTCGATGAAGAAAACTCCACCAATAGACCACCTCTCTTTAAAGGGTATAACTACTTTCATTAGAAAACTAAGATTAGATTTTACCTTAGAGCCCAAGACCTATAAATGTGGGATGTTGTGATGAACAATTGTCGAACACCTACTAAAATAATTGACGGTGTAACTATCCCTAAGGAACTAGAAGAGTGGACAACAAAGGAAAAGAAAAGAGAGCTGCTTAACAATCAAGTTGTGAACATACTCTTTTGTAGTTTATCTTGTAATGAATTCAATAGGGTTAGTGCGTGTGAAACAACCAAGGAGATTTGGGAAAGATTAGAAGTAACCCATGAAGGAACTTTGCAAGTTAAAAAGGCAAAACTCCAAATGTTAGTTGAAGTTTATGAAACCTATAGAATGGATGAAATTGAAAATATAGCAAAAGCTATTGCACGATTCACCAAAATTTGAATGAGATGAAGACTTTGGGAAGGAGTTATGATCAAGAAGAAACAGTTAGGAAATTCCTTAGAGGATTACCTAGAGTATGGGAACCTAAAGCTACGACTATTGAGGAAGCCAAAAACCTAGCCGAGTATACTTTCGATGAACTATGTGGTTCATTGATGGTTCATGAGATGAAACTGAAAAATAACAAAGTCCAAACCAAAGTTGAGGATATGGAAAAAAAAAACCATAGCATTGAAAGTAGAAACTGAATCTAAAACCACTTTAGAAAATGAGAATACGGATGATGTTATAGCTATGTTGTCTAGGAAGTTCAATAAGTTGATTAGAATAAAAGGAAAGGGAAGCTCAAGTACTAAATTCCATAAAGGAAAGAAGTTTGGAGCTAAACCCACTGAACTTATTTGCTTTTGTTGCAATAAACCAAGCCACGTTAAGAGTGATTGTCCTAACAAGTACAAGAAGAATTTTAGCTCAAAAAGGAAGGCCAAGAAAGTGTTGAAAGCTACATGGGATGACACGAGCTCAAGTGAGAGTGATTCAGATTCAAACCACAAAGCTGCAATTTGTCTTATGGCAAGCACCGAGGTAAAATCCGAACTATTTGTTGAAAGTATTGATGTTCTTAATTCTCATGCTAGTGATGTAGTAAAATTCAAATTAAGTAGAGAAATTAACAAAAACGAGAAGCTTAAGAAAAACTTAGAAGAAGTTCTAAAAGAGATTAAGTCTCAACAGGAGGATCTTGACGAGCTATCCTTAGATAGTGAAGAACTCATATGAATGCTTAAAAAATTGGAAAATGAAAATGAGTTGATTAGAAAGAAAAATGAAGATTTAAACAATATAGTACTTAAATTTACAAATGGGCAAAAGTTATTTGATATGATGCTAAGATCTCAGATATGTGCATTTGATAGAGCAGGAATAGGTCATACTCAAGGATCAAAGCAAACAAGTTATAACACTTTGTTGACCAAGAAACCTAAATGTCATAATTGCAATAGAGAAGGTCATACTATATTAAGATACAATGTTTTAAACACAAAAAAGAGAAAACTTGCATGGATTGAAAAGAGTATTCTTGTTGATGCTAACATGCATGGACCTAGCAATATGAGTACCAAAATCAAAAGTATTTTATGTCGTGTAGATGAACAAGAATGAAGATATATGGTATCTGGATAGTGGATGCTCAAGACATTTAACTAGCGATAAGTCAAAGTTCTTGTGCATGGAAAAGAAGAAAGGAGGGAACGTGACATTCGGAGACAACAATAAAGGTGAAATTGCAGGCATTGGAACTATTGCTAATGATTCTCTTTCTATCTCTGATGTATAGTACGTTAAAGGCCTAAAACATAATCTCTTGAGCATAAGACAATTATGTAGCAAGGGTTATGGAATTTCTTTTGAAGAAAATAGGTGCATAGTTAGGCATTCTGATAGTTCAATTGCATTTATAGCATCTAGACATAAAAATGTATATTGCACTGATCTTGTTAATATGGAAAAAAAATATTACATGTTTAAGTGCAATATCTTGTGATGATGCATAACTTTGGCATAGAAGACTAGTACATGTTAGTATAGATAACATATCTAGATTAGTCAAGAATGATATTGCCAAAGAAATTTCAAAAGGAATATACTTAAAGGACACTGTTTGTGAACCATGTAAATTAGGTAAGCATACCAAATCATCATTTAAGAGCAAGAAATATTTATCTACTACTAGAGCTCTTGAATTGATTCACATGGATCTGTTCGGGACCAATCAAAACACAAAGCTTAGGTGGTAAATTCTATGTATTTGTGATTGTTGATGATTTTACCAGATTTACATTGGTATTCTTTCTAGCTCATAAATTAAAAGCATGTGATCTATTTATCAAATTATGTAGAAAAATTGAAAACGAAAAGGGAGATAAAATAAATATCAATAGAAGTGATAGAGGAGGAGAATTTGTTAATAAAAATCTAAAAGAATTTTGTAATAATCAAGGGTATTCTCACTAATTCTCAGCTCTTAGGCACCACAACAAAATGGTGTAGTTGAAAGAAAGAATAGAACATTGCAAGAGATGTGTAGAACAATACTTAGTGAATATAACGTAGCAAACTATTTTTGGGCGGTAGCAATTAATACATCATGCCATGTCATAAATAGAACAATGATTGGGAAAATTACGAAAAAAACTTCATATGAATTATGGAAGGGTAGAACACCTAGCATAAGTTATTTTAAAGTATTTGGATGGAAGTGCTTCATTCTGAATGACAAAGATAATCTTGATAAGTTTGAACCCAAATAAGATATAAGAATATTTCTAGGATATTCTTCTCACAATAGAGCATATAGAGTGTTTAACAAGATTATCAAAACTGTAGAAGAATCAGTTCATGTCAACTTTGATGAATTGAAGTCAAAAGATATCTTGGAGATGAAATTAAACAAATAAATCTCAATGATGATGATAAAAATCCAAGACAAGTCAAAGCTTAGAAATTGATAATGAAACACCTTTAGAAGTATCAAGAAATTCTAAAATACTTCTAAGTCACCCCCAAGATCAAATTTTGGGTGATCCATCCAGAGGTGTATCCACTAGATCTTCAATTCATTGAGATCGAGAGCTTGTTGCCTCTGTATCTCAAATTGAACCAACAAAAGTGGAAAATGCATTGAAGAATGAGAATTGGATTCTTGCTATGCAAGAAGAATTAGGACACTTTGTTAGAAACAAAGTTTAGGAATTAGTTCATAGACCAACTCATCAATTAATTATAAGAACCAAATGGGTATTTAGAAACAAAAAAGATGAACAAGGAATCACAGTTCGAAATAAAGCTAGATTGGTTTCACAAGGGTACAAGCATGAAGAAGGTATAGACTTCGAGGAAGCCTTTGCTCCAGTAACAAAAATAGAGGCAATCAAAATGTTACTTGCCTATGCTTGTTACAAAAGCTTTTCCTTATACCAAATGGATGTAAAAAGTGCATTTTTAAATGGTTGCATCAATGAAGAGGTATATGTGGAACAACCTCCAGATTTTGAAGATGCTCATAACCTGGAACATGCGTTCAAACTCCACAAGGCTTTATATGGACTCAGGCAAGCTCCTAGTGCTTGGTATGATAGACTCAGTTCATTTATTTTAGATCACAAATTTCAAAAAGGAAAACTTGATCCAACTTTGTTTATCAAACACCAGAATGATGATATGCTTATTATTCAAATATATGCGGATGATATCATATTTGGTGCATCAAACAAAGATTTGTGTAGAGAGTTTTCTAAGCTATGGCAAGAAGAATTTGAAATGAGTATGATGGGATAACTTACATACTTTCTTGGTTTGCAAATCAAACAAATGTCTGATGGAACTCTTATCAGCCAATCAAAGTATGCTAAGGAAATGGTTAAGAAATTTCAAATGAATAATTTGAAATCTATAGACACTCCTTGTAATTCGACAGTTAAGTTAGACAAGAATGATAAAGGAAAACCTATAGATAAAAAATTATATAGAAGTATGATTGGAAGTTTACTTTATCTTACAGCAAGCAGACCTGATATCATGTTCAGTGTTTGTCTGTGTGCAAGATTTCAGTCCAATCCCAAAGAATCACATTTGAAATGCATCAAACGAATCTTTAGATACATAAATGGTACAACTGATCTTGGAATTTGGTATTCCAAAGGTACAACATTTGAACTAAAAAGCTATGTAGAGTCTGACTATGCTAGGAGTTTTACAGATAGAAATACCTCTGGATTCTGTCATTTCCTAGGAAATATTTTAATTTCTTGGTTTTGTAAAAAATAACATTCAGTGGCATTATCCACAGCTGATGTAGAATATGTTGCAGCTGGTAGTTGTTGTTCTAAAGTTTTATACATGAAGCAACAACTTCAAAATTACCAAATTCATGTTGGTTGCACTAACATATTGTGTGATGATACAAACGCTATCAATATATCGAAAAATCCAGTTTTGCACTCCCGAACTAAACACATTCAAATTCGACATCATTTCCTAAAAGGATCATGTGCAAAACAATGATGTGAAGCTTGTTCATGTTGGAACTAAAGATCAATTGGCAGATATTTTTACTAAAGGCTTACCAAAAGACAAGTTTATTTTTATTAGGAGAGAGTTAGGAATATTTTTTGAATCAAACCTATCCACTTCTTAATGCTTACACTACCCATAAATTATTACTTCATTTCTTTTTTATGTTTTCAAAAGGGGGAGAAGTAAAGTAAGCAAGAAAAGTATTAAGCAATTAGTTAGGGGGAGAAATCTTCATGAAAATGAATAAATCCATAACTAAGGGGGAGAGATTAAAGTTCATTAAACATATTTTTTTTACTCATTTGATCATTACATGTCACTTGCATCTATCCATTGTAGGTTCATGCATTCATATTAGTTTTATGCTTCAAGGCCTACAGTAATGTGTTTGAAATTACAAAAAAGGAGGAGATTGTTATTCCAATAACCCTCTAACCCTCATGTCCTGTATATAAGAGAAGATATTTTGATGATCAACAAACCACATTCCTATGTATATTGAATACATGATGATGCATAGATACTTCACTCAAAGCATTGTGGAAAGGAAGTCAAGCTCGTGATTGTGGTGAAGACTATATACATATATATTCAGGAATTAAGTTTTATGTTATTAGAATGATTTAAGACTGTAGTGTTGGCCCAAATGTGTCCGAGAGGTGGGGGGAGGAGGTGAATTGGACACTTAGCATATTAAAACCTTTATTTTAAAACGGTAATAATATGAAAACAGGTTAAGCAAGATATGACAAAGATAGCTTAATGATAATAATGAAAACAACTAGCTAACAATGCACACAAGATTTATAGTGGTTCGGCCGCGCCTACATCCACTACCTAACCTCCTCAGTTAGGATTTGTCCAAACTTCATTAACGAATCTTCTTACGGGTGAAGATCAAACCGTTTACACTTTCTCAACTTCACAGGCTTGAGAACAACCTTAACCATTTCTCACCTTCACAGGCTTGAGAATAACCTTGACAGACCGACCAACACTTGCTTTATTTCCAGTGACTAACTAGTCACCAATAACTGAGATACAAGATTGAGATATAATTCCCTTTACTCAGAATCCAAGGAATACTTACAAAGCTTTTGGATTAAACCTTCTGTTACCACAAATTCAACAAAGTATATAATGAAGTGCAACTGAAAATGAAAGGTTCAAAAAGCTTTCTTCTTTTTCAATGGATTTTGAAAAGATATTAAATGAAGATCGACAAATCCAGAAGATTTCAAGTATATCAGAGTATCACGAGTGTTTGCAGCGAATAGAAGTAACTTTCAAGAGTATTTGCACAAGTGAAAACTGTTCAAAGATTTTAAAGAATAAGTTATCAGTTTTCTCATTTTTGTTTTTTGTATTTTCAAATGCTTTAAGGCGGCATATATATGAGATAACAATGGTGTTTTGGACTTGACCATTAGTTCAAGAAAGTTTTGGTGCACAAAGTTATTTCAAAAATCAATGAAAACATTCTTTCTAGAAAATGATTGATTCAGTCTGTGCAATTATGGAAACAACACATGAATCTTCTGATCATTCATGAAAATATAATGTTCTGATAAAGTTTTGAAACTTTCTGAAAAGGTTCGAAAAATTCTGAAAAAGTAATCTAAAAAGTGTACAGTTGACAGCTTTATGACAGTGCTGAATTCGTGTCCTGATTAGTCAATTAACATCCTGAATTTTGTCGTTTTGTTCCTTGAGGGCGCTCAAACATCATGAGCATCCTACTGAACTTTGAAGTGAGGGCGCTACTTGAACGTAAACGTCATGACCTACTTAATACTTTTAAAACTATAAAAGCGACGAGTATCCTATTAATCAATCAGCGTCCTGATGAGTTACATTGTTGGTTCTTGTGAGGGGGCTACTAAAACGTAAGCATCCTGATAGATAAGTGACTCCAACATATGCACTATCATCGTCCTTGAGTGTTTGACAATCAGCGTGCTGACTTGTTTTAAAACAAAATAACATAAGCGCGCTACTAAACTATAAGCGTCTTGATGCTTGAAATATTTAAGATCAATCAGTGTGCTGATATTTAAACAGCGTCTTGATAAGTTCATTTTGTTGAATCAATGAGGGCGCTACTCAAGATGTAAACGTCTTGATAGATAAGTGCATTTTCATCCTAGAACTTTATCAACGTCCTAATGTGTCATCAGCGTTCTGACTTACCAAATACAGGAGAGCGCTGCTGAGACATTAGCATCATGATTGATGCATCAACGTCTTGATGGACACTTAAAAATAATTTTAATATTTTTCAACATTTTAAAGGTCAATAAAAACAATATTAAACATTTGGTGTTTCGAGTCAAATCAAACGTTGAAAATTCATTGAGTGATCGATAAATTCAATGAAAGGTACTTTGAGATCGAATCGACTAAACCATGTAATCATGTGCATTTGCTGAATCATATGCTAGCAGAGATTCTACAACTTAAATATAGTCTAATAACACAAAGATATATTATCGAACAATCATGGTCTTCAATTTGATCTTGATAGCTTTTCCACCATGCATCATTGAGTCTTCGGGTGAATCTTCATGTGAAATTAGATGTACAATGCATATATTATAATAATTAGAATGTGGTTTGTAATCATAAAAATATATTTTCTCATCCGGGTCATGAAGGCAATTAGATTAACATGTAGAATGTCAACCATTATTTGATTCAGCAAATGATTAACTTCATGAATTCTCAATGATTTATCATAAGTTTTCAAAAGATTTTCTATCTCATAAAAAATGAGTTTAATCGATTCAATTCGAAGATTTTTCGACTCATCTTTGGACCAATTGCATGATTTTCAAATGTTTGGTTCGATCCCAAAAACTTAAGTGTTAATTAGATCTGATTGAGTTTTGGAAAAATCAATTTTCAAGAAAATTGTTTTTTAGTGTCTTTCAGGACGCTGATGGGATATCAAGACACTAATGCAGTGACTAGTCACTTAATATTAAGCCAACACTGCAGAATGCTGACGGACCATCAGGGCGTTGATGTTTTTTGGGTTTGAGTGTTCTTCGTTCGAATCGGGACACTGATCGAGTATTAGTACCCTCATCGAACCAACCTGGAAAAACCAGCAGTTGCCATCAAGACACTGATCAAGTATTAGCGCCCTCCCTGAACTTTTGGGTTTTCGAAACATAAATCCACCAGGACACTAATATAGCATTAGCGCCATCCCAAAAAAAGTTGACAAAAAGTCTATTTTTCGAAATAGTGCAATTCAGGATGATGACGCTCCTTCAAGACGCTAATGTGATACTGACAAAAGTTTGAAAAGACTGTCAACCCGTGTTGTTTCTAAAACCTTCTATTCCTGTGATTGCACATATGCTTCAGTTTTTCTCGAACAGTCTTAACATAATACATTTTGATGAAATAATTTGATCGTTTAATTTGAAATTCAAATCAAGCGCCAAAACTTTTTAAAAGTCTGAGTTTAAAAGGCTATCTATATAAGTATATCACTTTGAGCCCTTGAATATACAATAAGAAAAGAAACAAGATTTTCATAAAAACTCTTTGAAAGTTAGTCTAATATTTTTGTGAAAAATAGTGTGAAAATACTCTGATTCGAAATTACCTTCTGGGTTAGTTATTGTATAGTATCATAGTTGAATCAGTGTTGGTTTGAAGTTCATTATTTGCTTTGTAATTATTTCTTTGATTCTTGGTAAAAGAATCAAACTCTCAAACTTATATTTGATTTACTTTGATGACTGTGTATGTCATTGAGGTTGAACGAGTGTTGCTAAAGTGGTTAACGATTTTTTCTCACACCCGTGAAGTTGAGAAAGGTTGTAACGATTTGATCCTCACTCGTAAGAGGATTCGATAGTGGAGTTTGGACAAAATTCTAATCAGGGAGATTAGGTAGTGGAGGTAGGCAGGAGCCGAACCACTCTAAATTTGTGCGTACTTTATTGATTGATTATTCCTTTAACTGTTCTCTATAATTTATGTTTATTGACTATTGCTGTCTTGTTTCAACTGTAAATTTGTTCTGTTAAATTTTTAAAACCTGTACTATTGTCCAATTCACCCCCCTCTTGGACATTTTCAAGGCAATGTATCTACCATTCTCACCAAACTCATAATTGTCACACCATGACCAACTTGGAGAAATCATCCTTTGAACAAAAGAAGCCTTTCTAACCTTCACCTCTGTCTCAAAAAGAGCACACAAACAACATTTCTCAGCCAAAAACATAGTTCTAACTTCTCTTATTTTTGTAGGGGATATCAACCATTTTTTGTTCCAACTTAGGAACTTCATTTAGACTTTATTTTGTGGATTTCTCGCCCCTTGAGGCCTTTGCTTAGACTTAAATCCACCAACTAAGGAACTCTCAGTCTGCACACTAGTTTTACTTATCCTGATCTTTAAATTTCCTAACACCCTTAGTGATTGGCGTTTTCTCTTTCCATTACTTCTTTGTCTCTTTAGGCTTATGAGGACACCATCTATCCAAATGGCCAAACACCTTGCAATTTTTGTAGTGAGGAAGCACCCAATCAAAACATATTGGTTGTCAAATAACCTCATATCCAGCTCTAATTGAAATCTCAGTAAGCGTAAGAGCTCTAACTTCAATCTCCACACAAACAGTAGCATAAGAAATCCTTGACGTTTGCTTAGTCGGCCGATCTGTAAACATGGCGTTTCCCAATACACTAACAATACAACTTATGGCATCTTGAGTCCGCAAATGCAGAGGAAGATGGGGCAATGTAATCCAGATAGGGAAATCTTTTAGATTTGGCTTAAAAAGATCAACGGACCCCCTTCTAGGACTTTGAATTTAGCCTCATCACTGTAAAACACAAACAAAAAAAAAAAACCCCATGTCCCGTAGTTTTTACCTGAATATTTTCCATCAACTTCCAAATTCTCCTTACACAAGCCTTTACCATCCAGTAAGACAAACGTTTTCCCAGAAAAGCACCCCACTAAAGCTCTTCGCCACTTTGGTATACCTTCCTCAGAAACGTCATTGGGGCAAATAGAGACCTTCTCCTCCCAGCTCTTGGTTCGACGAAACAAATTCCAAAGACATTTCTTCACCTAGAGAGAAAGTTGAAAAGTCCCCTCCAAGATTTCATCCCTGGATATCAATCATCCTCAGCTTTCTTCTCCACTTTCGATTTTTCAATACCCTGCTTGCGAGAACCCTACCCACGCTTCATCTGGTTTCACAAGTATTTTGGTATCGAAAGTTTGTGATTTAAGTTTATGAAATCTAATTTCACAAAAAACATGAATAGTATGGTTACAGTTATAAATTTATTAAGTTTTCATTTGATATATTCAAATATTAAATATAAGATTGAATGAGAAATGGTTATTATAGTAATTACAAAAAAACAGAAAGAAACGACTATTATAGTGGAAAGAGTAAGGAAGAAGCGCAGAAGTGTAAATGCGTAACATCCGCTTGGACATTAAATGCTACTTTTTTCTTGATTAAAAAGCAACTAAAAAGTGGACACATGGCCATATTTACAAGCGAGCCACTGTATGGGCCCTCGTTGCATAAAAACCAAACAACCCGCGATTGTAACTTATATAATAACGGACTCCCAAAAATTCTATTATTAAGTTAACGATTGTTAAACATAACAAAATTCATCCGTACCCTCAACTTTTTATGTTTTTAATCCTCGACTATCCTTTTTTTTTTCTATCAAAATACTCACGAACACACATGTTGAGAAAAACACCACACTTCACCATTCTCTCAATAATTATTCCTTTCTCTCATTTCTCTCAATGTTTTATTTTTTAATCCTTCACTATCTCCAATAATTATTCTTTTCTCTCTTTTCTCTCAACTTTTTCTTTTTTACCCTTTTTATTTCCCTCATCTCAATAATTATTTTCCTTCTTTTTCTACATCTTCTTCTTAGATTCGTTGCTTTAGCTACCAACCACTGTCTTGTTAACGCAGCCTTCCATTCTCATGCAAGTATCTGCATGCCCTCCTTTCTCCACCACTTCCTCCTTCCACTATCAATAGTGCTATCTCCACTTTAGAAAAAAAAATAATGCTCTCTCCAAAAACCCTGTTCCTAAGCTGTTCAAATCGTGCAATTATCAAAATTTCATACATGTCCTCTCCAAACTGATCTTATTTTTATCAATTTCATTATTTATTTATTTTGTTTTTGGCCAATTGATTTTTTGTTTATTTTATTTTCTAATCCAAAAAATAGAAAACAAAACCATCAATTATTTAATAAATCCATTTTACTTAATAGTGTGTTTTGTTTTCATCCCACCACCATTAATTAAAAAATATAAATTATTTTTCATCAAATATACAACAAAACACCAAGTAATCATCCACCCAAAGCTAAAAATTTTGTCCAACATATATAACTACAAATAAGCAAAGCAGAAAAAAAAAAAAAAACAACCCCCACATTATACTAATCTTTCCTCTCTTTAATCTTATTATTCTAAGGAGGAGTTTCCTTGCATCCATTAGTGTCCAGCCTTCCCTGCAACTCAATTCAACAAGTAAGTGCAATTTCTCTTTTTCATTTTACTAGGTTTTATTATCTGTTTATAAGTGTGTTTGTATAAACAATATACTTGCCTCCATAAAAAAATCTTACACATAATACTAATCTTTTAGCTCCTTAATCTTATTATTCTCAATAGCAGTCTCCTTCCATCCATTAGTCTCCAGCCTTCCCTACTACTCAATTCAACAAGCAAGTGCAACTTTTCTTTTCCATATTAGTGTGTTTTATTATTTTTTTATTAGTATGTTTGTACAAATAATATTATTGCCTCATCTTATTATTCTCAATAGCAGTCTCCTTCCATCCATTAGTCTCGAGTCTTTCCTACTACTCAATTCAACAAGTAAGTGCAACTTTTCTTTTCCATATTAGTGTGTTTTATTATTTTTTTATTAGTATGTTTGTACAAATAATATTATTGCCTCATCTTACTATTCTCAATATGAGTCTCCTTCCATCAATTAGTCTCCAGTCTTCCTTGCTACTCAATTCAACAAGTATGTGCAATTTTTCTTTTTCATATTAGTGTGTTTTATTATTATTTTATTAGTATGTCAGTACAAATAATATTATTGTCTCCATTAATGTCGTTGCAACCTTCTTATCTACTTAGAAACTAATTATTAAGAACCATACAAACAAGTGTAAGCCCTTTTTAATATTATTAAGTTATATTATTTTCTTTAGTAATTTTTTATACGTATAAATTGACTAAAGTCACAAAAGAAACACAAATCCATCAAAGTTTCCCAATCCAACTAATCTTCAATTTTTTTTAAAAAAACATAAATTTGAGATAAACAAGTATACGAATCCAATCATGAAGGGATAATATTTGTACAAAGGTTAGAACTCTCTAATCGTGTATTCAATTACCTATTTAAAATAAAATGCCACTGACCATTAGGAAATTATTCCTTGAAAAAAAAATTTATCTACCATTTCTTTTACTTCCACAGAATGAATTTACATCACAATGGTGAAGGAAAAATGTGTAGTCCTACAAGAACTATTGCACTCAACTTTTTAAAGTAATCAATGTGCTTTAAAACCTTATGATCAGAATAGGAAATAAACTCTAGAAGGAATTAATAATATATCCCCATTTCATAACAAATTTTTGTAATACCCTGTATTTCACAAAAAAATAAAAATTCGTTTGGGTAGAAATGCCCGAACGTTCAGGCGCCAAATCTCCTATATAAGGAGCTCTCCCCCTCCTCATTTCCTCACACCAAATCACCTTCTCTTGTGATTTTTCCTCTCTTTTCACTCATTCTGAGTTCTTTTCTGTTTGAGACTCTATGTTCGAGACTCTCGGTGCGATACAACGAAGTTCTGTCCGGAAGAAAGCGCCAGATCTGAAAGAAGAAGTTCTTAACTGAAGGTGGGGAACGAAACATAGGTTTGCGTCTTATAAATTTTATTAAAGTTTACATTCATTTATTATTATGTCTACTGCTCATTTACACTGCATTATGTCATATAATGTTTATATTGTCACACTTATGCCTGTATATTTGGAATTCATGTATTATACTATTGTAATGCCGGATTAGAGGTCAATCTGGCTCAACTAGACTCGGTCTTGCCCTCAGTAACTTTAAATAGTGAACGGGAGGCAGTGGGCTGCTCTAAGCGATTGGTATTTAAGCAGACCTTGTGTCTCACCTCTCAACTTGGGACTGATCTAGTTGGTCTTATTGAAAGCTATTAGCTTATATAAGTAATACTGAATGTCCTAACCTTGCACGTCGTGAAACCAATCCTGATAAGGATCACCAGACGTTGCCAAAGTCAGTCTAAATGTCAAGAAAAGATCAGACCAGTAGACTAGACCAGTTCATGCATTGACATCATACATATCACAACCTAGGGATGTATGTGGTTCATGATTCATAGAATAGTTAGGAGCATTGCTCGCTATTCATTATATTTCTCTGGAGAGGGACCTACAATGAGAACCCGACTACGCCTGGGGAGGGACATTTGTACATGAATCCATAGCATCGTTCCTGAGGAGGGATGTACAGTGAGAACCCGGCTACACCTGGGAAAGGACATCTGTACGTGAACTCAAACAATGTATGTTAATCAAACCATTACGAGACGGTGTCATGCATACATACATATTGATTGATTATGATGCTCTCATGTGTATTTAAGATATCTGATATTGAAGTATGCTTTATTAATTGTTATACTCATGAACTATTTTACCCACTGAGCGCGTTAAGCTCACTCCAATATTATTCAATTTTTCACAGGAAATTAGGGTGGACTGGGTGCAGGTTTATGGGGCTCACATTTTGTACCCTTTGTATTATTCATTGGGGATTTTGGGGAGTATGTTCCCTTAATTATGTCATGTACAAATGAATTCTGAATTAAATGAAATCATATTTGTATTGTATTATATTTCCGCTACGTATTCTGATATTACCATTGTGATAATTCCAAATGCGTGCCTCGTTCGCGAGTGTACCGCTGGTTTAGGCGTGTCCGGGCGGGGTGTGACATTTAATGGTATCAAAGTGTACGGTCCACAGCCCACCCAAGTCCACCAAATTAGGGGAAGAAAAAATTTATTAGATATATATATCTCTAGAACTATATATATATATATATATATATGTGCGTGTATATATCAATTATATATAGTTGAGATTTATATTAAATATATATCTAAAAAATTATATAGTTTTATATAGTTTAGATTTAAATATATATAGTTAAGATTGATAAAAATTATATATATGGTTATGATTAAAATATATATCTATATATCTATGTATATATGAGATATATATATACCTTATTGCTAATGGAAAATTTGGATGAAAAATTTTATTAGATATATATATCTTTAGAACTATATATATATGAATTATATATAGTTAAGATTTGTATTAAATTTATATATCTAAGAAAACTATATATGATTTTTACGTAGTTTGGATTAAATATATATAGTCATGATTTATGAAAAATTATATGTATAGTTATGATTGAATATATATATCTATATATCTTTGTATATATGAGATATATATATATATATAGATATACCATATTATTGATGGAAAATTTGAATGAAAAATGTTGTTAGATATATATATCTTTAGAACTATATATATATAAATTAGATATAGTTAAGATTTGTATTAAATATATATCTAAGAAAACTATATATGATTTTTATATAGTTGGGATTAAATATATATAGTCATGATTTATGAAAAAAAAAAGAAAACTATATGTATAGTTATGATTGAATATATATCTATATATCTTTGTATATATGAGATATATATATATATATATATATATACCATATTATTGATGGAAAATTTGAATGAAAAATGTTATTGGATATATATATCTTTAGAACTATATATATATGAATTATATATAGTTAAGATTTGTATTAAATATATATCTAAGAAAACTATATATGATTTTTATATAGTTTAATTTTAAATATATATATATATAGTTGATTTATGAAAACTATATATATAGTTATGATTAAATATATATATCTATACATTCATATATGAATACTATATATATATATATATATATCATATTGCTAATGAAGAATTTTGATTACATGATGGCATAAACATCAAGAGAAAAATAGAAAATATTGTCTAAAAGACAAAGAATAAATCTTAAAAATGTTAGGAATATATTTTGTGTCTTTCACAAATTTATTTTCCTTTCAGCAAAAGAATTGCCTCAAGTGATGGAACAACTCCCAGTAGTAGGGAAGCAATTCCCACTAGACTCAAAGAATTGTCCAAAAAGGAGGTTATGACTATGAGGAGCATCGACAATAGAGATCTCCGCCTCCGTCCGATCCTTCACGAAAAACTCGCAACTCTCGGGTGGTTGAACATAACAAAAGTTGAGGGTCACGTCTCTTACAACTTGGTGAGATCCTTCTATGAAGTCATGAATTGCGTGAGACTTCAAGAAGATGGGATCAGCCCTGTTTTGGAGACAACAGTCATGGGAATAAAAATTTCTATCAACATCGAGATAATTGCTCGACTTATGGAGATTCCGATTGAGGAGAGAATTATTGATCCACATGAACCCCAAACAGTTGTAGAGATCACGAAGTCTAATGAACAATTGTTCAATTCCCTCGCCAAATAACCATACACTCAATCGACGTACACTAACCTCCCAAACAATCATATTAAGCTATTTCTTGTCGGCCTTGGAAAGATTGTATATGGAAACATCTTGCCAGAAAAGGGGACTAGAGGCACTATGTCAAGGGCTCAACTTCTTGTTTTATAATGTATAGAGAAGAAAATTAAGGTCTCTCTACCTCACATCATCATCCAACAAATGTTGAGGGTGATTCAAAACCCTTTGAGAAAGGATTTTCTCAATTACGGAGTCTTGATCATGAGGATGCTATACGAAGCAAACATCAACACTTTTGATGGGACTTCAAAGCAGATCACTGAGCCGGTTACAACATCTTCTATCTTCAAGATATATGTCACGAGGGGAGGGGTAACTGACGAAGAAGTATTCGGTGCGACGATAGGAAATGCCAAAAGAATGAGAGACGAACCATACGTTGTTATCGAAAAAGTCGACGCAAGATTCATGTTAGGGAAGTGCCAAATAATAAGCCAAATCAGAATCCTACATCAAACCCAACCCCGAGTAATGATCCAACCGATCAATTATTCACCGAGGAAGAGTTATTTGCCACCCTAAATCAACCACAACCAGGTCAAGATAGACAAAGTACTCAAGCAAATCTACCAACCTGGAACGTGCCAACTCAAGGCAACACTTCGTACCAAAGGTTTCCAACTCATGAGGTACCGTATCTGCCAGTTCCACAAGTTGTTGTGAACCAACAACAACAGTATTGGGCGGCACCAAATTTTGGAGGGCAGAAAATCCCAATGAGCCCATTGTTTCAAAACTTTTCACCCCAAACAAAGCCAAATATCCAAGGGATTCTAGTTAGGGGATCGCCGTACAATCAAAACAACTACCCTTCACCTATGAGTCACCCGTACAATCGAACCATCAACCACCAATGGGACAATCGAACCATCAACCACCAATGGGACAATCGACTAACCCATTTAAATAGTTAAATGTAATGGCATCCAGTATTGCTGAGATGAGAGAGACTCAAAATAATTTGTTAACGCGTATGTAAAACTTCGAGGAAGAACTAGCAAATTCTCAACCTTCTGGTAGTAGTCATTCTGTACCTAGCAGGAGGTCTAAGAGAAATAGTAGTAGGCAGAAAAATCAAGATTGATTACTGGCATTGTAAACTTTTCTTATATATGAATGAAAATATGTTTTATTTAAGACTATCTTTGGTGGGCTGACTTACAACCATTCTTTCTTTTGTACCGCTAACTTTGGAGTGGTATGGGACATAACAAAATTGGAGGATACTAAACAAAATGTGGAAGTAAGAAAACCCGCGACCTTGTGTGAAAAGAAACATTTGGAGAAAGTTGCATTACTAATATTATCACTAAGTTTACACGGTATGGGACGAGTAAATTTGGATGATACTATTAGTGAGCTATTATTCAGCCAATGTTTTTAGAGACTGTGTTCATACAACTTAACTTAGTTAACACCCTTATTACCAAAGTCATGTGGTATGGGACACACGAACTTGGATAATAATCGAATAGACTAAGAGTAAGAGTTTGAATACATAAGATTGCGATAAAACGTTAGATCAGGATATTTACCGAGACAAATCTTATAATTCTTATGACTCGTATGGATTTTCAATGAAATATATATGTATGTTCACAAAAATCAGAAGCAAATCATTTGAAATGCTTGCAAAGTTTTGTACTTATTATGTAAACATTCTAACCTTGTTTTTCCTCCATGGCCAAACATACGAGGCACATAAAATTCTTTGATTCCTCAACAAAAACCTTACACTAATCTTAGAAAAATAGGTGATTTTTATATTGTAGTACTCTCGAAATTTTTGCTGAGCATACTATAACATTGTACTTGGCTACAATTCCTAAATCTTGGTTTTATTTTCTCCTTGCCAGTGAGAAAATACAAACTAGGAAGAGAGGAAGGCCACGTACTGTCCATCTAGCAGTGGAGGCACCTCCTGAGATTCAGGAATCGCCGCCTCCGACGACAGCACGAGTCACACCCGACACTGCCACTACATCTGGGCAGGCAATACCACCCCCACCCGCACCCTTTGCCATGTCTTCGAGCATGGAAACCTTTTTCGCCGGATTTATTGAGGCGATGAAAGTCACTGTTCAAACGGCCGTTCGTGAGACCGCGACCAGTCAGGTTGCCACTGTTCAAGCACCTGTAAGACTTGGGTCAGAATCTCAAACCGATCAGATTACCAAGTACAAGAGGCTACAACCTCTTTCTTTTGCTGGCACCATTGATGCTGAAGAGGTGCAGAGATGGTTAGATGAGTCAAAAAAGGCTCTAGATGTAATGGGAGTCGACGAGACTCAAAAAATTCCACTACCGACCTACCAACTTGTTGGTGGGGCAAACACATGGTGGATAACAGTAAAAGAGGACCCAAGGGTCAACATAGCAGATATGACTTGGCAACAGTTCGAGTCACTGTTTATTGATGAGTATTTTCCCGACGCTGTTAAGAGGCAGAAGCGCAAGGAATTCGCTAAGTTATACCAGGGCAGCATGACCGTCCGGGAATATGCTGGCAAGTTCAAAAAATTATCAGTCTACTCTCTTTCCACCATCTCAACGGAGCAAGATAAGACTGAGAAATTTTATAATGGCCTTCGCCATGATATTCGACAAGCCTTGTCGATCTTGGATCTCAAGATTTACAAGGAGCTTGTTGACAAGGCCATGAACTTTGAACAAGAGAAGATCATACAGGAGCAGAGAATGAATAAGGGAAAACGACTTGCAACAGTTTCCCAAGAGGGCTCGCAACAGGGCAACAAGAAGAAGCCATATTATAATCAAAACCTAGCCCTCTCAGCCCCTGTTTCGAAGAATGAGGTCCCAACACCTGCGGCTGAACCTTCTAACCCTAACCATCAGGTTTTCAAAATTATGGCCGCGGAGGTCGTTATGGAAGGGGTGGCCGTAGAAAAGACAATGGCAGAGGTGGTGGTCGACACCACAATCAACATGGCCAGGAGAACAATCAGCATGGCCAGCAAAACCATCCGCAGTATCAGCCGACGTGTTTCAACTGCGACCAGAAGGGCCATGTAAAATATGTCTGTCCGCACCTTCAACAACCTATTCCTTTTGTTCCAGTCTAACAAGCACCACTTGCTGCTAATGCCCAACCCAGGCAAAACCAGTAGAACCAGGGTCAATGGAACTAGGGCAGAGCATTTGCCATCACTCAACAACCCCTCTCAGACAACAATGTAGTCGAAGGTACCTTTCCTTTGTTCAATACAATGGTGCATGTTTTGTTTGATTCAGGTGCTACTACACATTCTTTTATATCATCGGCAATGGTAAGACATTTAGGCCTGCAGCCTGAACCCACAGACATCACACTCCATGTCACATCACCGTTAGGATCTGGTACTGACGTGAATTTGCAGTGTTCTCGATGTGAGCTTCGAATGTCAGAACAAATAATATATGCAGATCTCTTTGTGATGGACATTAAAGACTTCGATATCATCCTCGACATGGACTGGCTAGCACCAATGAATGCAAAGATCGAATGTATGAAGAAGCAAGTTCAGTTAACCTTGCCTACAGGAGAGTTTGTCAAGATTCAAGGAACAAGGAAATGGTTACACAAATCAATAGTTGCACTTCTCAAGGCACAACATCGAGCTCTATCCCTTGGTGATGAAAATGAATCACCAGCACTGTACCCTCTCGAAGTACACGATGTTCCAGTCATATCTGAATTTCCAACAGTTTTTTCTAAATGACCTTCCTGGTCTACCTCCAGTTAGGGAATTCGATTTTGAAATCAACCTTATACCTGGGACAGGGCCTATCTCAATTTCACCATATAGAATGTCAAATGTCGAGCTGGTCGAATTAGATAAACAACTGAAGGAATTAGATAGTAATGGCTTCATCAAAAAGAGCTCATCACCCTGGGGTGCTCCAGTTCTGTTCGTTACGAAAAAAGGATGGTTCGTTACAACTTTGCATAGACTATCGCAATCTCAATAACGTCACCATTAAGAACAGATTCCCATTGCCCAAGATCGATGACTTGTTCGACCAACTTAGAGATGCCAAATACTTCTCTAAGATTGATTTACTGTTTGGTTATCACCAACTCCGGATCTAAGAGTTGGACATTACCAAGACGACGTTCAAAACTCGGTACGGTCACTACGAGTTCTTGGTCATGCCGTTCGGTCTAACAAATGCACCTGTGACATTCATGGATTTGATGAATCGCATCTTCAGGTTATACTTAGACCGATTTGTGGTGGTTTTTATGGACGATATCTTGATATATTCCTCAACCGAGGAAGACCATAAGATGCATCTGAAGATGGTCGCCCTTGCAGATCTCCGGTATGTTGGTTAGATATGGCAGATCAACCGTAGTTGGGCCCTAAACTAGTTCAAGAGACTTCTGAGAAGATCAAACTAGTAAAGGAACGACTTTGTGTTGCACAAAGTCGACAGAAGAGCTACGCTAACAAGCGGAGACAACCTCTAGAATTTAATAAGGGGGAATTTGTTTTTCTAAAAGTTCAGCCCACAAGAGGTGTCAAACGCTTTGGGATCAAAGGAAAGCTCTCCTCGAGGTATATAGGTCCATTTTAGATCATTGAACGTATTGGAAAACTTGCTTATCGTCTGTCCCTTCCATCGTCCATGCCTAAGGTTCATGACGTTTTTCACGTATCTATGCTTCACAAGTATCGTCCTGATCCTTCGCATATCATCCCTTTAGTCGAGGTTCGGGTTGAGGAAGGAAATAAGTATCAGGACAGAGCGATACAGATTTTGGATAGAAAAACTCAAGAACTAAGGCGATGTAGCATACCACTTGTGAAGGTGCTCTGGGATCACCACGACGTCGAGGAAGCAACATGGGAACTAGAAGCAACAATTAAACAAAAAATACCCTAAATTATTTTCTAGTACTAACTGATTATGTGATACATATCAATAAAATGATGGAACTTTGTTTACACATATCTTAATACATCGTTGCACTTGAATAACTATGCAGATGTCTGAAAATAATACCAATGGATATAGTGATGCACACACGCAATGGCCTCCTTGGCAACCTGTGGCGACTCCTTTAGAATCTGAGTCAAGTCACAACTACTTCGCATCACCAACTCTATCGCCTCACAGACAACGATCTTAATCTCCAGAGCGTGCATGGCTTTTTCGTAACAATTTTGTTCAAAACAATCTCGTGCCCTCATCTTGGCAGGACCTTCTACCAAAATTACCAGGCGGCCGAATTCGAGCAACAACACGAAAAAGTAATCCACCGCTCAACCTACCTCCCCTCAAACGATGTAACCAACGCCCTCCACCACCATCTGTTAAGCAAAGGTTGGAATCTTCTGAGGATGAATCCGATTCCATTTGCTCTCCATGGTTTCATGATGTTGAGGATTCCACTGGCCACAGTCCTATTCAGGGACAATACAGGCACTACCCTGAACTAGCAAAAGATGACGCCTGCAGTGAATCTCAAGCAGAGAACCATCATAACTACTTGAATTGATTTCGAGGGCGAAATCCCTTTAAGGGGGGTAGAGTGTAATACCCTGTATTTCACAAAAAAAAAAAATTCGTTTGGGCAGAAATGCCCAAACGTTCAGGCGCCAAATCTCCTATATAAGGAGCTCCCCCCTCCTCATTTCCTCACACCAAATCACATTCTCTTGTGATTTTTCCTCCTCTTTTCACTCATTCTGAGTTCTTTTCTGTTTGAGACTCTCGGTGCGATACGACATTTCTGTCCGGAGGAAAGCGCCAGATCTGAAAGAAGAAGTTCTTATCTAAAGGTGGGGAACGAAACATAGGTTTGCGTCTTATAACTTTTGTTAAAGTTTACATTCATTTATTATTATGTCTACTGCTCATTTACACTGTATTATGTCATATAATGTTTATACTGTCACACTTATGCCTATGTATTTGGAATTCATGTATTATATTGTTGTAATGTCGGATTAGTGGTCAATCTGGCTCAACTAGACTCGGTCTTGTCCTCAGTAACTTTCAATAGTGAATGGGAGGCAGCGGGCTGCTCTAGGCGATTGGTATTTAAGTAGACCTTGTGTCTCACCTCTCAACTGGGGACTGATCTAGTTGGTCTTATTGAAAGCTATCAGCTTGTACAAGTAATACTGAATGTCCTAACCTTGCACATCCTGATACCAATCCTGATAAGGATCACCAGACGTTGCCAAAGTCAGTCTAAATGTCAAGAAAAGATCAGACTAGTAGACTAGACCAGTTCATGCATTGGCATCATACATATCACCACCTAGGGACGTATGTGGCTTATGATTCATAGAATAGTTAGGAGCATTGCTCGCTATTCATTATATTTCTCTGGAGAGGGACGTACAATGAAAACCCGGCTACGCCTGGGGAGGGACATCTGTACGTTAATCCAGAACATCGTTCCTGAGGAGGGATGTACAATGATAACCCGGCTACGCCTGGGGAAAGACATCTGTACGTGAACTCAGGCGATGTATGTTCATCAAACTATTACGAGACGGTGTCATGCATACATACATATTGATTGATTATGATGCTCTCATGTGTATTTAAGATATTTTATATTGAAGTATGCTTTATTAATTGTTATACTCACGAACTATTTTACCCACTAAGCGCGTTAAGCTCACTCCATTATTATCCAATTTTTCACAGAAAATTAGGGTGGACTGGCTGCAGGTTTATGGGGCTCACATTTTGTACTCTTTGTATTATTCATTAGGGATTTTGGGGAGTATGTTCCTTTAATTATGTCATGTACAAATGAATTCTGAATTAAATGAAATCAGATTTGTACTGTATTATATTTTTTCCGCGTACTCTGATATTACCATCGTGATAATTCCAAATGTGTGCCCCGTCCGCGAGTGTATCGCCGGTTTAGCCCCGTCCGGGCGGGGTGTGACAATTTTCTTTCAACATCACATTTCTTTCTAAACAAACACAACTTTCTACCATGTTTTGTTCTATAAACAATATATCCACAACAAAAGCAATAAATGCATTTCACTCTCATCTCACTAAGACTTTTCGCAAAAATCTAGCGTTCAAACTAAGAACCCCATTCTCATTCACATATTATATAGTGGCCCAAAAGTGGCAAACAAGAAGATAAGTTTTTGTGTCTAATCATAAGTTAGACCAAGTATCACATTCCCTGTTCCTCCAATTTTCTTAAGAAAATTAAAAAAGAAAAACAAAGATAGATTGAAGACGAGCTTGATTCAAGACAGACAAGACCCAAGAAAAAAAATTCAATTTGCCCCAAATTGATTAGAAGGTTTTGGATGCTTTTGATCTTCGACAATAATCAAAGAGATTCGTTGAGACAAATAGAAGCAAAATGTATGAATAAATTTAATAAGAAATAGGAACAACTCCAAAGATCTAGCAACCAAAAAAAAAAGAAAAAACAATAGATCTATGAAGATCTGAAGGAAAACAAGATATTATTACATCAGGTGCTTCAACAACATCCCAACCGAACCTCGACCTCTTTAAATGCACCAGATCCATCCATCTAAGTTCCACAAAGACACCAAAAGAAAAACTCCAACATATTTAGCAAAAAAAAAAAGAAGAAAAAACAATAGATCTATGAAGATTTGAAGGAAATTTATTCAAGACAGGCAAGACTCAAGGAAAAAAAAAATTCAATTTGCCCCAAATTCATTAGAAGGTTTTGGATGCTTTTGATCGCCGACAATAATCGAAAAGATTCGTTGTGACAAGTATAAGAGAAACGTACGAAGAAATTTAATAAGAAATAGGAGCAACTCCAAAGATCTAGCAACAAAAAAGAAGAAAAAAAATAAATCTATGAAGATCTAGAGGAAAATGACATATTATTACCACAGGTGCTTCAACAACATCCCAACCGAACCTTGACGTCTTTAAATCCACCAGATCCATCCATCTAAGTTCTAGAAGGACACCAAAAGAGAAACTCCAACATATCTAGCAAAAAAAATCAAGAAAAAACAATAGATCTATGAAGATCTGAAGGAAAACGAGAGAGAGAAAGAGAGGAAGAACTAGATCAAGTGAAAGTTCAAACCCTAAAGATCTGAATGTGTAATGGCGGATTCAAGAGAGAGCAGAGCTCGGTACTCCACCACAGGTGACAATTTGCCGAGGACGGTGAGGTGAGGAAGAAGAAGAAGATAGAGATAAAGAAGAAATTTCATTTTGTTTTTAGTTGTGAAGACGAAGAAGAGGAAGAAGTGGGTTGTGACGGAGAAAGGGGGTGATAAGTTACCATAGGTCCTTCAACAACATCCCAACCGAACCTCGACCTCTTTTAATCCACCAGATCCATCCATTTAAGTTCCTGAAAGACCAAAAGAGAAACTCCAACATATTTAGCAAAAAAAAATAAAGAAAAAACAATAGCTCTATGAAGATCTAAAGGAAAACGAGAGAAAAAGAGAGGAAGAACTAAGATCGAGTGAAAGTTCAAACCCTATAGATCTGAATGTACTGCTTCCATCCAAGGAAAGGGTTTTTTGATGTTTCTTTCTTGTGAAAGTGGTCCATTTGGTTGGTCTTCCATTTCAGCTGAGAGTTTGAATGGGGGTACATGACAGAGAAAATATTTGAGAGAAATATCTTCTTTTGTTTTTGGAATCAAGGCATATTGAGTGAGAGCTTTAATTAGTACTGTTGATCTTTTGCTATAGTACTGATTAAGATAAATTAAATATTGCTTGAGACAGAAGGAATGATGATTTGTTAGTTTTAAAAAGTTAAGTTCGTTGTATGTGATTCGTGCTTTCTGATTAATTCTTTACCCGGTGACCATCATATCAATAAATAAAGAAACAAAAACTGGAACCACTGGAAAAATAGATGATTGCTTCCTGCAATGACCTATAAAGATATCATTCTACTACTATATATATTTGTCTCTACTGAACTAGGCCTACCTCTAGAGCACTTGATTATTGATGAGATAGGTCGTCGACATTGGTTTACTCGGGATTGATGATACTGAAAAAATCATCAAACAATTTTATAACCAAATTGGAGTAAATTTCAAAATGAGCATTATAGTTATCTTTTGGAAGGCAATGGTATCACATGGATTGTATACAAAGATCAACAATTTTAGAATTATTAAAATAGTACCAAATTAAACATGCTTTTACATGCAAGAAAATGTTTCAAAAGTCATGTAGTACCTTAATCTTTAAGATTGGGCCCTCATTCCTTAGTTATCGACAAAACATTGCTTAGTATAATTAGCTAAATTCTTGTGCGTTATTGTCTCAAAAGTATTAGCTCAATTTTGCTTCTCAAGTCTTTCAAGCTAGATCAAGTAGGACTACACTGTTCCGAAAAAAAAAAAAAAAAGTAGGACGACGCAGTAGCAACAATAGGCATCCCTTTTGATATATATCAAATAATAGAATTTTGGTTGCCAGTCTTTTCAACATATATATAATGGAAGAGAAAAAAGAAATTAAAGAGGTTGGAGATATATATATCATGGGTCCACACCTTCATTTGCAGAAGCTAGGAAAGAGGATAGAAAATAATGTTTATCTCGGATGTTTTTCGTTAATCAAATGATTAAAATCATTTAATTGTAGCATTCGTCGAGCTTTGGACAACGAATGAACATAGTAATCTTATTTCTGGAAGGTCATTTTAAGCCAAAATTATAACTTTATAAAATAAAAAATTTAAAAGAAGAAGAAATTTTTTTGGTTTTTGCTATTTCTGATGCACAATAACAATTTCGTTGAAGCTCATTATCATATATTTATTGACTTAATAATAATAGATCTATGAAAATCTGAACGAAAACAAGAGAAATGAAGAGAACCGATGGGGGTTCAAAATTAAGACGGTTTTTAGGGAAAGATTGGATTTAGGTTAGGAAGAGATTTCATGAGAAGAAATTGACAAATTAAGCTTACCTTGGCTGGATTGGAACATAAATCTTCAAAAACCCCAAGTTCTTCTTCACTTTCTCCTCTTTTCTTCTTCTTCTCTCACTCCTTTTTTTTTTAATGCTAAAAAATGTGGAGAGAGAGATGGGGTAAAAGAAACATCTGAATAAGTAAGTAAATTAATAATTTAATTAATAATTATAGAAGATAATGGTAGATTAATGTAATATAAGTAAGTAAATAAATAAAATATGTAATAAATAGTGTTGTGAGGACGTTATGTTTGTGATATTACCGCTATTGTTGTTGTTTTTTATTCAATTTTAAAATTTGTGAAATATACAAAACGACAAATTTTTTTTTTTTTGTTTCTAATTTCTAGACGACCATTTTAAGCAAAAAATTATAACTTTAAAGTTTTTTTTTTTTTAAAAAGATTTTTTTTAATTTTTTTTTTAGCTATTTCTAATGAACAATAACAGTTTCCTTGAAGCTCATTTTCATATATTTATTGACAAAAAAAGTATTCTCTATTATGAATAAAAAAAAACTTTTTCTCAATGTTTTTATTGGAAATATGAGTGCTCAACAGGTTTAAAAAATATGCATATAGAACACCACCATCAGGAATTGAAGGGAGTTTATATTGACAAAGTGCTAAATCCGATACCTTACAAGTATCTAAGCCACTTCAAGTCCAAAGGTAAAGAGTATTGGGTTATGGACTTATTATGGATGTTTACCTCCACTACTCGAAAGAAGTTGGGCATAGGTCGTTTTTGTTACAAAACACGTATCCATGTGACAACGACGATACAAAGCCTAGGGTTACAACTAATGCCAAAGATATTAGCAACAGAAGTTAAGAATAGGTTACATAATATTAGTGTATTGTCGATCAGTCTCTTTAAAGATTCTATTGACCATGTGTGTGCGTCTTTGCCATTTATTGTTGAATGTAGGCCTTTTTATTGTAGATTATGGTTATTAGAAGAGATATTCATGTAGTCTTTATCAATCTAAAAATCTTCTCATATAATTATAAATAAATCAATATCCGGTATGTACACATTCATGTGTTGTGTGTTGCTTCTATCAATTGAGTTTTCTCCACCATAGTTCGTTAACTGTGAAATAATACATACTCAAGTGATATTGTCCCATTCCTAGGCATTCTCAACTTTATGTAGGTGTTTACTTATAAAATAAGTATACTATATTCAATATTCGTATGTTTTATTTTGATAATTATGTGATCCTAATATACAATTGTTATTTGATGGATGGGCCTATGAAAACTAGACCAAGAAAAAAAAAATAGACTGAGCATACAAAATGTTAATACTCAAAGTTTTTTTTTGGGAAATAATACACTCCATGTTGGAGGAGGTAGACATCATCTTATTGGGGAGAGCTCAAATATTGATGGAGCACATATGTCAAATATTATTTCTCAAACAAGAGTAGATGAGGTCGACAATATTGTCATAACTATAACACAGACTGACATTCACCAACAAGAACAAGGTGTTGAATTAGAACCAATACCACTATTTATACATGGAGGTTAGCCAATATAGTAGAGTATTGTTTTTTGTTTCCGAATTGATGTTGGAAAATTAAAATGCAATCATTTGATGTTGCAACCCTTTCTTGAATCAGCAGTTGTTAATAACAGTAATAAACGTCAATATGGTGAAGAGGATGCACCACAAGGAGTTGTTGTCCTATGCATAAGTAAGCGTGATAAGTATTTCTATCGACGTTCAACTTTCTCATTTAATTAAAATCTTATTTAAAGTAGTCGATACACATCTAAGTTAAAGAATAAACAATGTAGGGAAGTATACCGATGCTTGGGATTTTGGCGATCCAGGAGAAATATGCCAATATTGTGGAGCCATTTTTTGGTATGAAGAGCGCAAAGATAAACATAAAAAAACTAGGAATCCACAGTTTTCGTTGTGTTGTCAAGAGGGCAAGATACAATTTATCTCATCTGAAAGAGCCACCTTCATTTTTAAGGGATCTTCTATATAGTCCTTCAAACAAACGGTCATCAGATTTTAAAGACAATATTAGGGGGTACAACTCCGTATTCGCTTTTACTTCTGTTGGTGGTACTATTGACAATAAAATAAATAATGGTTCTGGACCTTATGTTTATCGTATCAGTGGACAAAATCACCACATGATTGGTTCATTGCTTCGCACCTTTGGATACAAGCCTAAATTTGCACAACTATACATTTATGATACTGATAATGAAGTTGCAAATAGAATCAATGCAGTTAGAAAAGCTGACCGGGCTTCTAGATTAAATAATGAAATAGTTGAAGGGTTGTTAAAGACGTTTGATGAACATAATGTACTTGCAAAAGTATTTAGAATGGCAAGGGATCGCTTTCGATTTTCAAAGATTTGTGATGTCCGTGTAAGGTTAGTATCTAATCGTTCAAAGAATCCAAGGATTTATAACATGATAAGTGCATCAGAGGTTGCCGGTTTGGCCCCTTATGACCTGCAAGGTACAATTGGAGTGTGTGACATTATTATTGAGCACAACTTAGATGGCTTACAACGAATTAGTGAGTTGCACCCTTCTATCATGGCTATCCAATATCCATTATTATTCCCTTATGGAGAAGATGGATTTCAATTGAAGATACCATACAATCAGAATGATGGTAAGAGACAGACAAAAAGGGATTCTGTTACTATGCATGAATATTACGCATATAGAATTCTACAAAGGGTGACTGAAGCGCAAACAATGTTCCAATCTGGAAGATTGTTTCAACAGTTTTTGGTCGATGCATACACAACAATGGAAGGATCACGATTGCATTGGGTACAAAAAGACCAATCATTATTGAGAGCAGAGTTGTATAACGATTTATGAGATGCAGTACTATGAGGAGATACGTCACCAACTTCTATTGGAAAACGTATAATTCTATCGCCATCTTTTACTGGTGGACCACGTTATATGGCTCAAAATTTCCAAGATGTGATGGCTATTTGTCGATGGACTGGTAATCCAGATTTATTCATTACTTTTACATCAAATCCAAAATGGCCAGAGATACATTATTTTCTAGACTTAATTCCAGGGCAAAGGCCAGAGGAAAGGCCTGACATCGTTTCTAGGGTGTTCAAAATAAAGTTGGATCATTTGTTAAAAGAATTGGTTTATGAAAATCATTTCGGGAGAGCAAAAATAGGTATGCCATCTTTGGTTTATTATAGGTTGTTGTTTTTTTATATATTTGTTGGTGCACCCAAGAGGTGGGGTGAATTGGGTGTGATGGTCAATTTAAAACTTTTCCAATGACTTAGTGATATACATTGGTACATTAGAATTAAATGCACATACTAACCATTAAGTAAAATGTATAACGTAAAACACACTAGGATTTATAGTGGTTTGGCTAAGCCTACGTCCACTACCTAATCTCCTGATTAGAATTTTCTTAATCCACTAACTAATTCTCTTATGGGTGAGAACCAAACCGTTATACATGCCCTTTTACAAGTTCAAGGCAAACCTATCCTTTTGTGGGCTAAGGATGAACCGCATTTCCTTTTTTCGGGATGAGGAAAAGCCCATGTTCCTTTTATGTGATAAGGAAGAACCGTTTTACTTTTACGGGATAAGGAAGAACCGTTTCTCTTTTACAGGTTCAGAGATAACCTATCCTTTTACATGATAAGGACGAACCTATCCTTTTACTGGTTTAGGAAAAACCATGATCCTTTTACGGGATGAGGAACAACCGTTTTCCTTTTTTTAGGCTGAGGAAGAACCCATGTTCCTTTTACAGGATCAGGAAGAACCGTTATCCTACTTGCAGGTGAGGATGAACTTTAACATGATTTCAACCATAAAACCATTAAGTGAATTACATACACTTGACCTGGCTGTTTCAATCCAAAAACACACCAACATTACAACATAAAATAATGATGTTGGTTCTAACTTAGTAGAACACTTTATAATTAAGCTCATATGCAGAACATTACAAAGATATATAAATTTGAATACGTAATGCTAAGAGATTTACACTTACAGTTCTTTACCTTTCAACGTTCGGTATTGCTCAAGTGCAATTTCGAAAAGTGTGAATGATATGTAAATCAATTAAGTGCTTCTTCGAGAACATTATGATACCATTAAAACATTGAAGTTGAAAATGCAGGACCAGTGTAAAACATAGACTTAGATAGTTTTCAGAATAGATAAAATATATAGTGTGAAAACTTCTGGTTTTTTATTCAGAAGTTAACACAACTACTGATATAGTTCGATACAATACTTAAGATATGAAATCAAGTACAACTGTATCTCTCATGAACTATTTCTTAAATTCTTTCATCAGCATGCTTGATGTTAAGTATAAATCCAAGCTGAGAATTTGAGTAGAAACCAATTCAAATAGATTTTCAAAGATAGAATATAATTGAAGCTCAATATGAAAATCTTTTGAATAAGTAAAGTATCCGTAAAAAAAACTTTGAATAACTTGAACTGTTGAAAACATTTTGAAGACTACTAACATTCAAAAAGTTTTTGGCACAATAAAAATTATCGGCAAGTTGTTTGATTCAAAGTGTTAGTATTTATAGACCTAATAGATAATAACCGTTAGACATTTGAAGTTCAAATACAATGTGAACGTTTACACACAAAGGCTAGAATGTTATATGGAAATGGCAACTGTAATTTTCACTAACATTCTGGTTCTTTTCAGATTACATGAATAAGGAAAGTTTTAGAAAACTTGATTCATGCATTAGAGAAGATCTCTGATAAATCTGAAAAGGATTCTGTGCGAAGACCCGCTTTGAAAAAGTAGACTGATACAGTGTACTTGTTAGAACAGTGATGGTTGTTGAATTAGCGTCCTGATTTCGTAATCAGCGTCCTAACGCATAACATCAACTTTGTCATTTTGTTCTTTTAAGGCACTCATTATGTATAAGCATCCTGCTGAACTATGAAGTAAGGGCGTTACAAACTCGTAACGGTCTTGATTTTCTTTGCGACAGAAATGACTCAACTTTGAGCACGCTAAAGCACAGTTAGCGTCTTACTTACTTTTAAAAACATTTGGACAAATGAGGGTGCTACTTTCCGAGTAAGCGTCCTACCTTTTTAAAACATAAAACACAAGGGCGCTACAACTATGTAAGCATCCTATTATTTTAAAATATTTGAAAACAAAACCAAGTGAGCTGAAGGACAATCAGCGTCCTGAAAGTTATTAAGTTGGTTCCCAAAGATGAGGGCGGTCCTATCCAGGTAGCGTCCTGATAGTTTATCCAACTTATAACTATAAGTGTCCTCAAAGATAAATTCTTTGAAGAACTTAGAAATATTCTAGTAAGTTGATGCTGAGTCAGCGTCCTGACAACTTCAGAGGTTGACTAAAGGGAGGAAGCTACTTACAAGTAAGCATCTTGATGAATCAGTTCAATTCAACGTTGAATGCTATTAGCGTCCTAACTTATCAAGTTCAGGATAGCGCTGCTAAATCATTAGCATCTGAAAGACTCTTGAAAAGTAGTTTTGACTCCTGATTAAAAATACAATGAATGCGAATAAAAACTTGGTAATTTTCAAATCAAATATAGAAAATTAAATCATTTGAAATACCATAAAGCGTATGATCAAAACTTGCAAATATGCAAGTGATTTGTGCATGGTTTTGAAAAACGTTTGAGCAATATCAATTAGAGAAAGATATACCTTAAATACTGTATATTTCTCATATTTCTCATAATCTTTAAATCCAACTCTTCATTATGAGATCTTCAATGTGAACTTCGTGCTTGAGTTGAATTTCGTGAACGTTGATCGAATGATGTAGTCTTGAAGCTTGATCGAGTCGTTCTTGTGGTGTAATCTTGAAATCATGATATGATTTTTGAAGTCCTTTGATTGAAACGATCTTGAACGTCTGATATGACCTTGAGTTCCATGATCGAATCATTCTTTGGCTTTTTGCTTTCCTGCGTTGCTGAGATAGGTTCTTGATTAAAGCTCATTAGTACCGAAAGAAATTTTGTTTGTGATCATCAAAATGTACTTCATCAAGTATACTTAGGGACGTGCTAAGTGATAAACCGCTTAGGTCAACAATATTAAGTAATCATGTCACAATCAACATTTTTGCCTAAAGGGAAAGAATTTTATAAAATATTGATTTACCAATAATCTTGATTGAAAATCGGTACACTGATGAAGGCCTTTTCTTTCCTATTATGAACACAGTTATATATACCGTAGAATTCCAAAAGCGCGGGCTACCACATGCTCATACACTTCTATTCTTGCACATAGAGTCAAAGTATCCAACTCCTATTGAAATTGATCGTATAATTTCCGCAAAAATACCAGATCATAATATCGATCCTGTGTCATATGTAGCTATATCACAATATATGATCCATGGACCATGTGGCCAGGCAAACATCAACTCTTCTTGTATGATAAACAATGTGTGCTCCAAACATTTTTCCAAAATTTTTTACAAGGGCACCACTATATGTGACGCCCCGAAAATTATTTCATCTAGCCCATAACCCAATTGCACTTTGCCCAAACTCTATGCGTTGCCTTGATATGTTTGGTGTTTGTTTGATGGTTGTTTAATGTTTGTATAGTTGATACTTGATAATGTATATAAATATGTGTATCATAAATTGTATATGGGTCATGTTAAATTAAATTATAATGCATATGTTATTATTTATGCATGGACCCATTAAACCATGAATTGATATGAGTTAGGATTGATTGAATAAAAGGATAAATGAGAATGAAAATTTGGTGTATTAAATGGATTGGACATTTAAAATACATGGAAGCATAAAATTGGTTAAAGTACATGTGGTTGGTATGGGTAGTATGAGACCAACACATGTGAAGGTTGGTGCATGAAAGTGGACAAGTGTCCCATGCCCTCAAGGAAGTGCTAGAATGAGTGGAGGGAATCAAGGAGAGAATCAAGGAGGAAAACAAGGAGAGAATCAAGGAGAGAATCAATGAGGGAATCAAGGAAGTGCTAGAAACAGGTGAGTGGAGAGAAAGGAAAGAAGAAGAGAAAGAAAAGAAGAGAAAGAAAAGAAGAGAAAGGAAAGAAGAAGAGAAAGAAGAAGAGAGTTGCAGGAGGAAGATCCCTGCGACGTTTTCATCAAAGAGGTAGAACTTTGGAATCTATGGTCCGATTGAGCTCAAAATTTGTCAGACAGTTCGTAACTTATGGTTATTCATTCTGGTCGGTGGAGATTGTGATCAGAGGTTTCTTCTAAGAGATCTAACCTCTCAAACAAGGCTGGTCGGAAAGTCTGGATTTCTCGCACCGTTTCGCTCAAACTTATAGATCTCCTTAATCTACCGTTGGATGGATATACAATTTGGGTATGTCGTGTACAGCTGATAGTTCTGCATTGTGAAGGTGGAGATCTTGATTTAGGGTTTCTTCTGAGAGATCTAACCTCTGAAACAAAGCTAGTCGGAGATTCTGGATTTCTCGTGGTGTTTCGTTCAAACTTGTGGATCTCCTAAATCTACCGTTGGATGGATATCAAATTTGGGTATGTAGTTTATAGCTGATATGTCTATATTATGAACGGTAGAGATGTTTATAACATCACTATTTTGTGTGATATAGTCATCTGAGTTTGAGTATTTGCAGCAGGAAAGGAGAAATTGTCTGATTAGAGACTTGTTCATCAAAGATACATATCTTTTCGGTCCACCGTTGGATTGGGCTTATATTTGGACAGAAGGTTTGTTTCTTCACATAATTCAATCTGTACGGTTGATTTTGTGATTGCATATTTCTGTTGGTAGATTGATACATCTGAACAGAATAGTAAATGAAGAATTGGTAGGGTTGCTTGTATTAGACCTAAATTTAGAATATGAACTTAGACCTTTCCAAATAGCTTGCATGCCAACTATGTTGACCTAGTTGCCATTGTTGATGAACCCATGATGCAAAATCAGTGATATACATGGTTGAATATGGTGACCTAGTGTAAATCGGCAATATGGCCTAAGTATGAAAATTTTCATATTTTGGGGCTTTTGATGCTTTTGGCCTAGAATCATTGAATTGATGCAACTTATGTTTAATTTAAGCATGATTAGGGTTGATTATGCTACTGATTTGGTGGTTGTGACCATATCATGAGTTAGGCCTACTTGTGATCAAGTGACCAAATTTGGGCATGTTTATGCCTAAGGAATTGAAAATCAGTATTTTTGATTAATAGAATGGTTTATGTATGAGAACTATGCATTAGAGGCCTAAGTCATGTGATTTGAGTTGAATGATGGGATCAGATGGGATTTAGGCCTATTGTTTATATGTGGGCTGATTTAGGGTTGATGTGTAATGTCTATGTGATTGAGCATAGAAATTGATGTATGGTAGGATATTGATGTATGTTTCAGGATCTTGATTGGGTTGATTCGGTTTGGTGGTCGTGTGTGGTTAAATACTCTCGCGAGGCTTGGTTGTGAGTAGACTTCATTTATGATTATATCTTTTATGTCATCATATCACTTATATATATTGTATGTTGAAAGCATGAATGTGTTCTAATGTTTTGAATGATGCATTGATTTGAGAAAACCTTATGACTTTGGTTGGGCCCATCTATCTGGCTAATAGGGGGACTTAACCTTGTCATAGGAGGGCTTTAGGAAAGGAAATGATTGGGGTCAACGGCACGGTGAAATAGACGTGTACTAGTAACCCAAATAAACATGATTGGGATCAACGGTACGGTGAAATAGACGTGCACTAGTAACCCAATGCATGTGGAATGTGGATCCAAATTGATAAGCTTTTACTTGCATCGAACTTATTATAAATGTTTGATATCTATATGTTATGAGCTTTTAAATCATGCTACACATTGACATGCATACATGATATTTATTGATGAGTATTGATAGCATATCTGAATTCTATTCACTGGGCACCGTTGGCTCACCCTCCTTTTCCTCTTTCAGGTCCTTCTGTCCCGAATAAGGGCAAAGGAGTAGTTATATCTTGAGGGCCTTGCTTGCGAGAGAATCCAAAGCCTCGATGTGAGTTGAGAGACATTTTGATTGAACTGTGTTTTAAATTATGAAGTATTATATTTTGGATTATGTAATTATAACACTTACCACATTGTAGTATGGGTGAGTTGGGACTTGTTAGATAGACCATGTGGGCATATGACGGTTTTTATTTGTACCCACAATTTTGGACTTTATGTGTATGCCAATTTTAATGGACTGTAGGGATTATGATTTTATTTATGGTTCATTTTTATGGATTATCCCTTGTCTTTGATGATTAATAGGGTGGGTAGTTTTGTTTAGTACCTTTTGATATTATGTCGTTGTTTGAGATAAGGCTCGTAGGGTCTCAACCACCTCACGGGAGTTGAGGAGTGGTCGGAGATGCCTACGCCGGGCGTCCCGCCCCGGCATTCCGCATGCCATTCCCTGCGGGGTTGGTGGTCCGGGGCGCGGGGTCGCCACACTATAGACGATACAGGTTTCCCCATCTACAAAAGAAGAGATGATGGTCGGTTTGTTGAGAAGAATGTAATAAAACTAGATAATCAATACGTTGTGCTACATAATATTGACTTAGTTGTTAAGTACCAAGCATATATAAATGTAGAATGGTGCAATAGAACAAGATCAATAAAGTATCTTTTTAAATATATTACTAAAGGTCCTGATAGAGCCACAATGGTCATTGAAGAAAACATCCAGAATGCCACTAATAACGTTGAAGTTGTTAAGGAAGTTGATGAGATTAAATCTTTTTTGCGAAACCGACTATTAATTGAAGAGTTGTCATATAATAAAGAACAATTAACAAAAGAGCATTCATAATTGTTTCAAGGGTTAAATGTTGAGCAACGAGCCATATACCACATTGTTGTTGAATCTGCAATAGAAAAAAAAGGAGGTTTATTTTTTGTTTATGGCGCTGGAGGTATAGGCAATACTTATTTTTATAAGACAATCATTTCGAAGTTGAGGTCTCAAGGAAAAGTTGTATTGGTTGTTGCACCATCCGGCATTGCTGCTTTATTATTACCTGGTGGGAGAACTGCTCATTCTAGATTTGCTATCCTTATCAATCTAAATGATCATTCTTGGAGGTGATTTCAGGCAAACATTACTTATGGTTCAAAAAGGGAGAATAGAAGATGTAGTAAATGCTTCGATTAACAAATCTTATTTATGAGATCATTGCAAAGTGTTTACTCTTCTACAAAATATGAGAATTAGAGATTCAAGCTTCTTTAAGGATTGGGTTCTTGCACTTGGTGAAGGGAAATTACCAACATAGGCTATTGATGAAGATGAAGATTCATTTTGGATCCAAATACCTGAGGATCTACTTATTCAACCTAGTATTCATTGTAATACCCCAGGATTGCACAAAAAAAAAAAAAAAAAATTTGAACTTCGGACAATGCCCGAACATTCTGGCATCCTTTTTCCAATAAAAAGAGGGTTTCCCCCCCTCTCATTTTCATACCAATCCAACTATCTCCTCTTGTTGGAAAATTTCTCTCTCTCCCTCCATTTTGAGACTCTCTTCGCTGTGCAACGCGATTCTGCCCGGAGGAAGGCGCCAGTTCTCGAAGGAGTTATTATCTGAAGGTGGGGAATGAAACATAGGTTTGCGTGTCTAATGACTTTTATTAAAGTTTACATTCATTTATCATTATGTCTACTATTCATTTATACTGCATTATTGCGTATAATGTTCATACCTGTCATACTTATGCCTGTATATTTGGAGTTCATGTATTACACTGTTGCCATGCCAGATTAGTGGTCAATCTGGTTCAACCAGATTAAGTCTTGTCCTCAGTAACTTTAAATAGTAAACGGGAAGCAGCGTGCTGCCCTAGACGATTGGTATTGAAGTAGACCTCGTGTCTCACCTCTCAAGCTGGAGACTGATTTGGTTGACCTTATTTGAAAGCTATGAGCTTGTACAAGTAATACTGAATGTCCTAATTGTGCATGTAGTGATACCGACCTTGATAAGGATCACTAGATGTTTCCAAATCCTGTCTAATGTTAGTAAAGACCGGACCTATTCATGCATTGGCATCATACATAAGCACCACCTAGGGACGTATTTGGTTTGTGATCCACATAATAGTTAGAAGCAATGCTCACTATTATTGATATTTCTCTGGAGAAGGACGTACAATGAGAACCTAGCTACACTTGGGGATGGACATCTGTACGTGAATCTAGGGCGTCGTTTCTAAGGAGGGACGTACAATGAGAACCCGAGTTTACCTGGGGATGGATATTTGTACGTGAACTCAGGCGACGTATAATCATGGAACCAATACGAGACGGTGTCATCCATACATACATATTGTATTGATTTTGATGCTCTGATGTGTATTTATGATATTTGATTATGAAGTTTGCTTTATTAATTGTCATATTCACGAATTATTTTACCCATTGGGCATTAGCTCACCCCCTTGTTATCCAATTTTTCACAAGAGATTAGGGTGGACTGGGTGTAGGTTTTTGGGCCCATAGTTTGTTACCCTTTGTCTATTCATTTGGGATTTTGGGAAGATGTTCCCTTTTTTTATTTCATGTACCAGAATATATTTTGAAATTAATTAAATTAGACTTGTACATTATTGTGTTCCTGCGCACTCGGTTATTGTTATAATGCATTCGCGCCCCGTCCGTGAGTGTTCCGCCGGTTTAGGTGAGTCCGGGCGAGGTGTGACATTCATCCTATAGATAAAATTGTCTCAATTACATATCCAGACCTTTTGCACCAATTATAAGACTTCAGGATACATACCCAGGATCGATGACTTGTTCGACCAACTTAGAGATGACAAATACTTCTCTAAGATTGATTTACGATCTGGCTATCATCAACTCCGGATTAGAGAGTCAAACATAAATAAAAAGGCTTTCAGAACTTGGTACGGTCATTACGAGTTCTTGGTTATGCCATTTGGTTTAACCAACGCACCGACAGTGTTCATGGATATGATGAATCATATCTTCAGACCATATTTAGATCGATTTGTGGTGGTTTTTATAGATAATATATTGGTGTATTCACCAACAGAGGAAGACCATAAAACACATCTGAGGATTGTCCTCCAGACCTTAAGAAACCATCAATTATATGCAAAGTTGAGTAAGTGGAAATTTTGGGCGAAGAGAGTTCAATTCCTAGGTCATGTGGTTTCAGGAAATGGCATTGAAGTAGATCCTTCAAAAGTTGAAGTGGTATTAAACTGGAAGCAACCTACCACTGTTACTCAAATTCGAAGTTTTCTCGGTTTGGCTGGCTACTATGGACGCTTCATCAAGGAATTCTCCAAGATTTCCAAACCTATGGCCAAACTCACTCGGAAAGACATACGATTCATCTAGAACACAGCCTGTGAATCGTCATTTCAGGAATTGAAAAAATGCCTCACAATAGCACCAATACTAATTACTCAATAACATAACTTGAACACCCACTTTCAAATTCAATTCGTGATTTGAGAGGCCTCGAAACTTCAAACTATTTAAAAACTCCGTGGGATATAATATTTCTTGATCATGCACATTTCCTGACGATTTGCATACAAAGTCATAACTTAGATATGTTTCATTTTCTCCTGGTATTATATCTAGTATGAAATTATTTATTTCATTTACAATTTCATTTGTTGCCCGAAATTCAATTTTTTTTGGTGTAATTTAGGGGTATTACAGGCACTGCCTGTCCAAAAATGGTGGTAGTGTCTTGTGCAACCTACTTCGTCCTTGGAGGCGACGGTTCCTGATTCAGTGTCTCAGGAGGTGCCTCTTCTGTTGGAAGAACTGTGCGGCTTTCTTCTTCTTCTGGGTTGCATTTTCTCACTGGCAAGGAGAAAGTAGAACTCTTCTTTTAAGAATTTTTCTCATGACATGTAGCCAAGTATAGTGATATGATATTGTCAGCAATTCATAGATTTAAGAGTTCTGCAAATATAAAACCACCTATTTTTCTAGGTATTGTGTAAGGTTTTGGTGAGGAATCAAAAAATCTTATGTGACTCGTATGTTTGGCCATGGAATAAAACAAGGTTAGAGTGTTTATATAACAAGTATAAATTTTGAAAGTATTTCAAATATTTTGGTTCTATTTTTGTGAAAATACTTATCTTTTTGAAAATCCATACGAGTCATAGAGATTCTAAGATTAGCCTCGGTAAATGCCCTGGTCTAACATTCTATCGCATTCTTATGTGTTCAAACTCTTTTTCTTAGTCTTTTCAATTATTATCCAAAGTCATGTGTCCCATACCACATGAATTTGGTGATAAGGGGTTCAACCAAGTTAAGTTGTATGAACATGGTCTCAACAAAACATCGGCTGGAGAGGAGTTCACTAACAGTATCGTCCAAGTTTACTTGTCCCATACCATGTAAACTTAATTATAATGTTAGTGATTCAACTTTCCCCAGATGTTCTTTTTTCACAGAAGGTCGTTGGTTTTCTTACTTCCACGTTTTATTTGGTATATTTCAATTTTGTTGTGTCCCTTACTACCCCAAAGTTAGTGATACAAAAAAAATAATGGTTGTAAGTTGGCCCACCAAACATGGTCTCAAACAAAACATTTCATTCATAGAAAGAAAAAGTTTACAATGCCAGTAATTTTTCTAATTTTCCTGCTTACTGTTCCGCCTAGTTCTCCTACTAGTTGCGGAGTGACTACTAAAAGAAGGTCGAGAATGTTAAACCAATTATCCTCATGTCCCTTACGAGAATATGTCCCTAATATGAAAGATATTTTGATGATTACAAACCACATTCTGTTTATGATAATACTCCATACATGGCGCATCTAATCCTACTTGAAGGTTCCGAAGAATCAATGATGCATGACAAACGTATTAAAAGATCTATTTGAAGACCATGATCATTTGAAGACTTTAGTGTATGATTAGATTATGTTTAGGTTGTAGAACCTTCTCTGCCAGTTGATTCAGCAATATGCATGATTACATGTTTTAGTCGAATTGATTTTCGATCATTTGCACATTTGTTTTACAATCATGTTTTACCGAGTTTAATCGAGAAATCAAAAAACGTTTTTGTAGAGTCTTTCAGGACGCTAATGTTTTAGCATCACCCTGCTGGACTTGATGAGTCAGGACGCTGATAAAATATTAGGACGCACAAGGTTGAATTGAATTGACTCATTAGGACGCTTACTTGTAAGTAGCGACCTTCCTTTAGTCAACCTTTGAAAGTGTTAGGATGCTGTCTCAGTTTCAGCTTGCTGAAAGTTTTCTTAGCTTTTAATTGATTTCAATCTTTAAGGACGCTGATAGTTATAAGTTGAATAAACTATCAGGACACTACTTGTATAGGAGCGCCCTCACCTTTAGAATCAACTTATTAACTTTTAGGACGCTTACTGTTCTTCAACGCACTTAATACTATTTAAATTTGTTTTAAAACAAAGCAGGACACTAACGTGATTTAAGTCGTTTAATCATCAAAGTAAGTCAAGACGCTTACGATTTAGTAGCGCCCTCACTTCATTGTTCAGCAGGACGCTTATGCTTCATAAGTGCCCTTAAGGAACAAAAACGACAATGTTGATATTAAGCTTCAGGATGCTAATTCAACAATGTCACTGTTCTGACACTATTTCTGTTAACTTTTTCATAACTGTACGAAAAAATATTTAGAACTTTTCAAAACCGTACAAAAAAATTTTCAAAACTTTTTGAACGTTCTAATACTTTGTCAAAACATTCCTTTTTCGTGAATGATTAGATGATTCAGGTGCTATCGCTGTAATATGTACAGAGCTGAATCAATCCATTTCGGGAAAGAATGTAGAAGTTATATTTGAAATAACCTAGAGCGCCAAAATTCACCAAGTCGATTGCGCTTCTGGTATTTCTATATATATGTGCTGTCTTAGTGCAGAAAGAAAACGAATCATATACGAAAACTAATATTCATTCAAAAACATTTCTAACAGTTTTCACTTGTGCGAGAAACTTTTGAAAGTTAGTCGTCTACTCTTTGTGCTTGAACTTACGATCATTTTTGAAAGAAAAACATCAAGTCTTCTGGATTGATTAATCTTCATCTTCATCATTTTCAAAATCCATTGAAGAAGATAAAAACTCTTTGAACCTGTTTTCAGCCAAACTTCATCATACATATTTTGTTGAATCTGTGGTAACAGAAGGTTCAATCCAAAGTTTTGTAAGTATCACTTTGATTCTGAGTAAAGGAAATCATATCTCATGTTGTATATAGTTTGTAGTGACTGGTTAGTCACTGAACTAGAGCAAGTGTTGCTCAAGATTGTAATAGTCTTCGCACACCCGTAAGTTGAGAAAAGGTCTTCTCACACCCGTAAGTTGAGAAACGGTAGTTCTCACACCCGTAAGTTGAGAAAGTGTACCTATTTGATCTTCAGTCGTAAGAAGATACATAGTGGAGTTTGAACAAATCCTAACTGAGGAGGTTAGGTAGTGGATGTAGGCGAGGCCAAACCACTATAAATCCTGATTGCATTGTAGCATTTACATTTATCGTATCTACTTGCTATACTTTGTTTAATCTGCTTTCATTAATCTGCATATTATTAAGAAAGGTTAAAATCTGCTAAGTGTCCAATTCACCCCCCTCTTGGACATATCTGGGCCAACAGAAACGCGTTCTGGCTTTCTGTCGTTCTTCTAAGGTTTGCATTCGATTCATCATAACTCTATGCCCATCACGCATTTCAATGAGACAAGACATCATAATCTGTAACGGGTCATCTGGGTTAGCTGGTTGTCCCCTTGGGGGAGGGTTGACAGGTTGTCCCATCAACGGATGGTAGGCCTGTTGTCCCATAGGTAGAGGGTAGGCTGTGGGCATTGTTAGAAATTGTTGGCCGGATAACTGACCCATTGGTGGAGGGTAATTGGTTTGATTGGCAAGTCTAACCACTTGTGGAGAACCTTCTGGAGTTGGCCTACGAGAGGTCTCCCTTACCGAAACTTCTCGAAAGTTTGGATTTGCTTGAGTCGGAAAGTTTTGAAAAAATTGACTCGTTGGGGTATCTTGTGTCACACCCCACTCGGATGGGCCTAAACCAGTGGAACACTCATGGACGGGGTGCGAATGCATTTATAATAATAACCGAGTGCGCAGGAACACAATAATATACAAATTTGATTTCATTAATTTCAGAATATAATTTTGTACATGAAATAGAAAAAAAGAACATCCTCATCCCCAATGAATAAACAAAGGGTTACAAAATATTGGCCCGAAAACCTCCACCAAGTCTACCTTAATCTCTTGAGAAAAATTTGATAACAACAGGGTGAGCTACTCGTTTAGTGGGTAAAATAATTAGTGAACATAACAATTAATAAATGTCACTTCATAACCAAATATCACATAAACACAACAAGCATCATAATCAATACAACATGTATGCATGCATGACACCGTCTCGTAATGGCTCCATGATTGTACATCACCTGAGTTCACGTACAGATGTCCTTCCCCAAGTAAACCCGAGTTCTCATTGTACGTCCCTCTCCAGAGAAATATCAATAATAGTGAGCATTGCTTCTAACTATTTTGTGGATCATAAACCACTTATGTACCTAGGTGGTGTTTATGTATGATGCCAATGCATGAACAGGTCCGATCTTTATTAACATTTGACAGGATTTGGCAACAGACTGGTGATTCTTATCAGGTTAGTATCACCACATGTAAAGTTAGGACGTTCAGTGTCACTTGTACAAGCTGATAGCTTTCAAATAAGACCAACCAGATTAGTCTCTAGTTTGAGAGGTAAGACACGAGGTCTACTTAAGTACCAATCGTCTAGAGCAACACGCAGCCTCCCGTTCACTATTTAAAGTTACTGAGGAGAAGACAATGTCTGGTTGAGTCAGATTAACCACTAATCCGACATAGTAACATTGTAATACTTGAACTCAAAATATATAGGCATAAGTATGACATGTATGAACATTATACGCAATAATGTAGTGTAAATGAATAGTAAAAATAATGATAAGTAAATGTAAACTTTAATAAAAGTTATAAGACACGCATACCTATGTTTCGTTCCCCATCTTCAGATAATAACTCCTTGAATTGGCGCTTTCTCCTGAGTAGAACCGCGTTGCACTGCGAAGAGAGTCTCGAAAAGAGAGTCTCAATAGAGAGATAGAGAGAGAGAGAGAGAGAGAGAGAGAGAGAGAAGTATTCCAACAAGAGGAGGAGAGTTGGTTTGGTGTGAAAATGAGGGGAGGGGGAGGTTCTTTTTGTAAAAAAAAAGGGTGCCCGAACCTTCGGGCGGGCTACCCTAACGTTTCGGTGCAGCCCAAAATTGAGGTAGTTGACACATAAGAAATTGTGGTGTCGGTTGGTAGGGTACTTCCTGAGTCGAAAACTGTAGAGACGTCGTATTCCCTTGGCCTGAGGGGTTCTAGAAAGGTGGATTTACCGGAACTCCCTGTCCGCCTAGATCTGGTTTGGTTTGACCAACATTTCCTTCTTGATTCCCAAAGATTTCTTCCTCCGTGACCCATTGATGATTGGGTTGTTCATGGTTTGGGTCTGGGTTCCTTTCAATCCTTTGACTCGTTTCTTTATTTGTCGCTCCTCTGATAGGAATATTGCACCGACTTTTTCGTTGGCTACACCTTGTGTCGTTACTAGCTCTTTCGTTGTTTTCCTCGGAAGTGTCGCCAAATAATTCTTTATCGGTTGCCCCTCCTTTTGCGATGAAGGTTTTAGAATAGGAGGCTAGTGCAACTTTTTGTGTAACTAGTATAGAGGATTCATCAAAGGTATTAATGTTTTCCTCGGCTAGCATTTTCATGATTAAAGCTCTATAGCCTAGGTATTCTTTTTTTGTAGGGTTTTAGGTTACTCTGGCCATTTGTTGGATGATGATGTGAGGTAGGGAGATGGAGATTTCCTTGTCTATGCAGTATAGGACAAGGAGTTGAGCCTTTGATATTGTACTTCTACTCACCACTTCAGGCAGAATGTTATTGACCACAACCTTCCTAAGGCCTGCAAGGGTTGGTTTTAGGGGATTATTTGGGAGGCGGGCGTATGTCTTCTGAGTGTACGCCTGCTGGGTGAGGGAGTTGAACAATCGTTCCCTTGATTCAGCTATCTCTACGATGGTTTGGGGTTCATGTAGGTCAATGATCTTGTTTCCTATGGAGATTGTCATTAGTCGAGAAATAGCTTCGATGCTAACATAAATTTTCACTCTCCTGACCTGTGTTTCCAAGATAGGGCTGCATTCGTCCTCCTAGAGTCCTGCAACACTCATGTTGTCGTAAAACAATCTTACCAAGTTGAGGGAGACAAAACCCTCATTATTAGTTATGTTCAACCACCCCAGCTTTGTGAGCCTGTCGTGGAGGGAAAGACGGAGGCGAGGATTCCTCGTGTCTATATTCCTCATTAACACAACCTTCCGTTTGTGAAGTTCCGTAAGTCTTGTGGAAACTTGTTCTCGACGACTGAAAATCATTTATTCACCAGAGGCCATTATCTTCCTGAAAAGAAGATAAAACTTGTGAAGTGCACAAAAATATATTTCTAAAATTTTTAAGATTTATGTTTTGCCCGTTGGACAATATTTTCTACTTTCCTCTTGATGTTTATGCTAACATTTCATCTAAATTTCTCATTAGCAACAAATTATATGTATATAAATCTTAACTATATATAACTATATATAACTATATAGTTATATATATATGTATATCTAATATATATATATATATATATATATATATATATATATATTAGCACCCATACATATATATATATATATATATATATGTATATATATTTTTTCTCTTAAGTGGTGGCTTTGGGCGAGCCGTGGACCTTTCGCTTTGATACCATTAAATGTCACACCCCGCCTGGACAGGCCTAAACCTGCGGGACACTCACAGGCGGGGCGCGAATGCATTATAATAGTTACTGAGTGCATAGGTACACAATTTAAGTACAAGTCTGATTTCATTAATTTCAGAATATATTTTGAACATAATATAGGGGGCCTGGGACCGCCAATAATAAGGGAACATCCTCCCAAAAATTTCCTTAACTATAAGTAAGGGAGTACAAAATGAGGGCCCAAACACCTCCACCCAATCCACCCTAGACTCCTGTAAAAATGGTTAACAACGGGAGTGAGCTATTGCTTAGTGGGTAAAAGAGTTTGTGAATATGACAATTAATAAATAAGACTTCATAATCAAACATCACATATATACACAATATAGCATCATAAACAGTACAACGTGGCTTAACAAGAATGTCTCCATAACATCGTCTCGTAATGGCTCTGTGATTGTTCATCACCCTGGGTTCACGTACAGATGTCCATCTCCAGGTAATCTTGGGCTCACATTGTACGTTCATCTCCAGGGAAACATCAATAATAGTGAGCACAATTGCTCCAATAACTATTCCATAAATCACAAAGCACTTATGTCCCTAGGTGGTTCTTATTTCATGTATGATGACTATGCATGTGTGGGTTCGGTTTTTCCTAATATTAGATAGGATTTGGCAACGTTTGGTGATACTTATCAGGGTTAGTGTCACCACGTGCGTTGTTAGGATGTCTAGTATCACTTATACAAGCAAATAGCTTTCAAATGATCCAACCAAACCAGCCTCTAGGTGAAGAGGTGGGTACACGAGGTCCCACTTAAATATCAAGTCTTTTAGAGCAGCAACCTACCTTCCGCTCACTATTCAAAGTTACTGAAGACAAGACTAAGTTTAGGTTGAATCAAATTGACTACTAATCCGGCATAGTAACAATGTAATACATGGACTCCAAATATTAAGGCACAACTATGACATGTATGAACATTATAAGCAATAATGCAGTGTAAATGAATAATAGACATAATGATAAATGAATGAAAACTTTATGAAAAGTCATAGGACACGCAAACTTATGTTTCGTTCCCCACCTTCAGATTGGACACTTTTGTTGGCAGCAGCTCCTTTTCGCCCAAAGGTTCGGGAAATGGCCCCTTTTTTTTCTTTTTCTTTTTTGTTTTCCAGGGGTATTACAAGTTACTATAAATTATATATCATTTTTGTTCAGGCGAATATGTTCTATCTACAATGAATGCAAGCAAATGTTACATAGACCTTAATATTTCAAAAGTTAAGCAACTTAAGAAAAGGTACATACTTATTATTAATATCCAATCATTGATTGAATATTGTGCACTCTTACCAGTAATGTTTTCTCTTATTAAATATATGAATTTACCAAATCAGATAGAGAATATTAAGCATATAGAGGCATTGTCGTCCACCAACAAACTTCATTCTGTGTGTATGTCTGATATAAAAAACATAGAAGAAATAAAAGGTTTAACGTCAGAAAGTGAATATGAGGTATTGTTTAAATTAAATGTTTTTTCCTATATTCCAAACATAATCATGACTATTAATATCCTGCATTGCGACTATATCCTATGTGTTATTTGAAAAAGGGTGGTACTATACTTCATGTCATAGTTGTTCTAGAAGAGTACAAAAGTTGACAACAACATTTTGGTGTGAGCATTGTAATACTGAAGCAGAATCCCCAAAAGCAAAGTAAGATTCAAAACCTATATACAAATTTTAGTATTTTGCACTTGTACAAATATTTAATTGTTTTCATTTTATTTTTACATACAAGCTCCACGTTGAAGTACATGATAATTCGAGGTCCTCAACGTTCGTTATATTTGGTCAGCACGCAGAAAAGCTCATAGGATCACCTATTTCCAAGTCTCTGAATATTCCAAAAATGGTATGCCTCTACCTCATTTTATGGAGAATCAACGAAAATTTTTATCCTTATAAATATTTGTTGAGCATATTGAATTATTTTGTTATTTAAAATAGGGCGACAACGTACCAGATGAACTTCAAAAAACCTTCGATGAAGCAAAAGGGAGAAGTTTTAAATTTATGCTACGACTTAACAATTTGAATTTGCAATGTGGATGGGAAAATTATACTGTTATCGACATGCACGAACTTAAACCGAACGTCTCGAATACAAGTGATGTCAGTTGTAATACCCCAGGTTTACACACACAAAAAAAAAAAAATTGAACTTCAGGCACCTGCCTGGATGCTCGAACGTTCGGGCGTTCCTTTTCCTATATAAGGAACCCCTCCCTCCCCATTCATTTTTCACACCAATCTTCTCTCTCTCTCTCTCTCTCTCTTGCTCTCTTTGTGATTTCTCTCTTCTCTTTTTGAGACTTTCTCTAAGAGACTATCTTCGCGGTGCAACACGGTTCTGCTCGGGAGAAAGTGCCAGTTCGTAAAGGAGATTTTATCTGAAGGTGGGGAAAAAACATAGGTTTGCTTATCTTATGACTTTTATTAAAGTTTACATTCATTTATCATTATGTCTACTATTCATTTACATTGCATTATTGCATATATTGTTCATACCTGTCGTACTTATGCTTGGAGTTCATGTATTACACTGTTACTATGCCGGATTAGTGATCAATCTGACTCAATTAGAGATTGATCTGGTTGGTCTTATTTGAAAGCTATCAGCTTGTACAAGTGATATTGAACATCCTAACTTTACACGCAGTGATACTGACCCGATAAGGATCACCAGACGTTGCCAAATCCTGTCTAATGTTAGTAAAGACCAGACCTACTCATGCATTGGCATCATACGTAAGCACCACCTAGGGACGTAAGTGGTTTATGATCCACAAAATAGTTAGAAGCAATGCGCACTATTCTTGATATTTTCCTAGAGAGGGATGTACAATGAGAACCTGAGATTTCCAGGGGATGGACATCTGTATATGAATCTAGGGCGATGACCTTGAGGAGGGACGTAATCATGGAACCATTACGAGACGGTGTCATGCATACATACATGTTGCACTAATTATGATGCTATGTTGTGTATTGATATTTGATTATGAAGTTTCCTTTATTAATTGTCATATTCACGAACTATTTTACGCACTAGGCAATAGCTCACCCCGTTGTTATCCAATTTTTCTTAGGAGTTTAGGGTGAACTGCGTGGAGGATTTTAGGTCCACATTTTGTAACCCTTGTTAATTATAGGGTGATTTTGAGAGGATTTTTCCTCAATCATATTTTGTACAAAAATATATAATAAAATTAATGAAATCAGATTTGTACTCAATTGTGTAGCTGCGTACTCGGTTATTGTTATAATGCATTCGCACCCCGCCTGTGAGTGTTTCGCCGGTTTAGGTGCGTCTGGGCGGGGTGTGACATTTAATGGTATCAGAGCGAAAGGTCCACAGCCCGCCCAAGTTCACCAATTAGGAGAAGAAAATTTATATTAGATATTTATATCTTTAGAACTATATAAATGAATTATATATATTTAAGATTTATATTAAATATATATATCTAGATAACTATGTAGTTTTTATATAGTTTAGATTCATATATATCTATAGTTATGATTTATGAAAACTATATATATATAGTTAAGATTTATAATATATATATGTCTATATATCTATGTATATATGAGATATATATATATATATATATATAACTTGATGCTAATGGAAAATTTGAATTCAATGATGGCATAAACATCAAGAGGAAAATAGAAAATATTGTCCAACGGACAAGGCATAAATGTTAAAAATGTTAGGAATATATTTTGTGTATTTCACAAGTTTTATTTTCCTTTCAGCAAGATAATGGCCTCAAGTGAAGGAACGACTTCTAGTAGTCGGGAACCAATTCCCACAAGACTTACGAAACTTTCCAAACGGGAGGTTATGACTATGAGGAGTATCGACATGAGAGATCTCCGCCTCCATCCTATCCTTCACGACAAACTCTCAAAGCTGGGGTGGCTAAATATAACAAAAGTTGAGGGTTACTTCTCCTTTAACTTGGTGAAGTCTTTTTACGAATCCATGAATAACGTGGGACTTCAAGAAGATGGGATGAGTCCTGTCTTAGAGACAATGATCAAGGGAGCAAAGATTTCCATCAGCGTTGAAACTATTTCACGACTTATGGAAATCCCAATAGGAGACAAGATCATTGATCCACACAAACCCAAGACGGTTGCAAAGATCGCGGAATCCAAAGAACAGTTGTTCAATTTCCTCACCGAGAAGGTGTACACCTAAATGTCGTATGCCCAATTCCCAAATAATCTCCTTAAACCACCCCTTGCCGGCCTGGGGAAGATTGTAGTCGGCAACATCTTGCTGGAAATGGTGACTAGAGGATCCATGTCAAGAGCTCAACTTCTGGTGTTATACTACTTAGAAAAAGGAATCTCTGTCTCCCTACCTCACATTATCATCCTGCAAATGTTACGGGTGATTCAAAACCCTACAAAGAAGGAGCTCATCGACTACGGAGTCTTGATAATGAGAATTATATTGGAGGGAAACGTCAATACCTTTCATGAATCTTCGACACAGATCACTAAAGCTGTTACAGTATCCTCCATCTCCAAGACTTTCGTCTCAAAGGGAGGGGTGGCTGACAAAGAAATATTTGGCACGACTTTAGGGGAAAATAACGGAAGGACTAGAGATAACAATGGAGGTTATCAATGAATAAGTCGACGCAAGATTCCTATTAGGAGAGCACCAATTAATGAACCAAATCAGAACACTACAACAAACCCAGCCCCGAATAATGATCAACTCGATCATCTATTCTCCGAGGAGGATCTCTTTGGCAACCTTGGTCAACCACAAACAAATCAGGATGGACGAGGAGCTCCGGCAAATCTACTTTCCTAGAACCTCCCAAACCATGGAAATACGACATCTCAGGGATTTCCAACCCCTGAGATACCCTACCAGCCAGTTCCACAAGTTCCTGTGAACCAACCACAACAGAATTGGACGACACCAAATTTTGGAAGACAGGATATTCCGATGAGTCCACTATTTCAAAACATTTTGACTCAAGCATATCCAACCGCCCAAGAGGTCCCAGTTAGGCAGTCTTCAAATAATCAAACCAATTACACTCCACCTATGAGTAAACCATACGACTAATACTTTCCACCAATGCCTACAACTTACCCTCCACCTATGGGACAGTCAACCTACCATCCATCGATGGGCGAACCGGCCAACCAACCATCTATGGGACAACAAGCTAACCCATTTGACCAGTTAAATGTGATTGATCTAGTCTTGCTCAGATGGAGGAGAACCACAATGCTTTGAAAACGCGTGTGCAAAACATAAAAGAACAGGGAACGACTTCTCAACGTTCTTCTGGTAGTCATTCTGTAACTAGCAGAAGGTCTAGGAAGAGGAGTAGTAAGCGGAAAAATTAGAAAAATTATTGGCATTGTAACTATTTTCTTTTTATGAATGAAATATTTTGTTTGAGACTATGTTTGGTGGGCCGACTTACAACCATTCTTTTTTTTGTATCACTAACTTTGGAGTGGTATGGGACACAACAAAATTGGAAGATACTAAATAAAACGTGGAAGTAAGAAAACCCACGATCTTGTGTGAAAAGGAACATCTGGGGAAAGTTGAATTACTAACATTATCACTAAGTTTACACGGTATGGGACGAGTACTCTTGGACGATACTATTACTGAACTCCTCTCTCGTCAATGTTTTATAGAGACCGTGTTCATACAACTTAACTTGGTTGAACCCTTTATTGCCAAATTCATGTGGTATGGGTCCATGGGACACACAAACTTAGATAATAGTCGAAGAGACTAAGAAAAAGAGTTTGAACACATAAGAATGATATAGAACGTTAGTTAAGATATTTACCGAGGAAAATCTTAAAACCTTTATGACTCGTATGAATTTTCAAAAATATATGTATGTTCACAAACCATAACCAAAATATTTGAAGCTCTTTAAAAAAAAATTACTTATTATATGAACACTCTAACCTTGTTTTATACCATGGCCAAACATACGAGGTACATAAGATTCTTTGATTCCTCAACAAAAACCTTACACTTTACCTAGAAAAATAGGTGGTTTTATATTGCAGAACTCTCGAACTTTTTGCTGAGAATATCATAACACTATACTTGGCTACGGTTCCTAAAACATGGTTTCATTTTCTCCTTGCCAGTGAGAAAATGCAAACCAAAAAGAGAGGAAGGCCACGCACAGTCCGTCCGGCAGAGGAGGCACCTCCTGTGATACAAAATCAAGAACCGCCGCCTCCAAGGGCAGAGCAGGCCACACCCGACACTGCCACTACTTCTGGGGAGGCAGTGCCACCCCAGCCCTCACCCTTTGTCATGCCCCGGGGCATGGAACACTTCTTCGCCAAATTCATTGAGGCGATGAAGATGACTGTTCAGACGGCCATCCGTGAGACCACGGCCAACCAGGTGGCCATTGTGCGGGTACCGCAGCCAAACGGACCAGATTACGAAGTACATGAGGCTACAACCCCTTACCTTTGTTGGCATCATTGATGCAGAGGAAGCGCAAAAATGGATTGATGAGTTGAAGAGGCTCGAAAAATTCTACTAGCTTCTTACTAACTTGTTGGTGGAGCTAATACATGGTGGATAACGGTGAAGGAAGACCCAAGGGTCAATACCACAGACATGACTTGGCAAGAGTCCGAGTCACTATTTATTGACGAGTACTTCCCTAGTGCTGTGGAAAGGCAGAGGCGCTAGGAGTTTGCCAGGCTGTACCAAGGCAGCATGACAGTTCGAGAGTATGCTGTCAGATTCAAAGAATTATCAGTCTACTCTCTCTTCACCATCTCAACGGAGCAAGATAAGGCCGAGAAATTCTATAATGGCCTTCGTCCAGACATCCGATAAGCCCTGTCGATCTTAGATCTCAAGAATCACAAGGAGCTTGTCGACAAGGCCATGAGCTTTGAGCAGGAGAAAACTAAGCAGGAATAGAGAATGAACAGGGGAAAATGGCCTGGAATACTTTCCCAACAGGGCACTCAACAGGGCAACAAGAAGAAGCCTTACTTTAATCAAAACCTAGCCCTCCCGGCCCTGGTACAAAAGAATGAGGCAGCGGCACAAAATCGCCCAAGTTGCTAAAACCTCAACTTGGGAATCACTTAGTGCCGGGGTGCTCCTAGAGGGCTTCGGAAGCTCTGCAGTGCTCCAAGAAGAATATTCCAGCGCCGAGAACTTTTTCGCACATTCTTGGGACTTGGCCAATTTTTGCCATTTTTACCATTCGTCCTTTACTTGGTTCTTATGCCTCTCCTTGCATTTTCTTGTACATGTTTTTATCATCCAAAGCCATGACTAATGCCTTAAAACACCTACAAAACAAAGCGAAGCAAGTTAATAACACACTTAAATATAAATTAAATCAAATTATAACTAATAAACTAAAATAATGAATAAAAACCCAATTAATTCCTAAACTAAAAATGTATTAGAACTAACACAAACACATAAAACTAATGCATGAAATTTCCTAAAAGACACCTAAAACACGTTCTAAAACCTATCTAAATATGCAACTATCAACCATGTAAGAAATGCTTGTCCCCACCCTCAACAACCGCTGCTAACGCCCAACCCAGGCAGAACCAGCAAAACCAGGGGCAACGACAACAGGGTAGAGAGTTTGCTATCGTTCAACAACTCCTCCCAGACAACAATATAGTCGAAGGTACATTTCCCTTGTTCAATACAATGGTGCATGTCTTGTTTGATTTGGGTGCTACGCACTCTTTTATATCTTTTACATTGGTAAGGCATTTGGGGTTGCATCCTGAACCCACAGACATCACAATCTATGTCTCATCACCATTAGGATCTGGTACTGACGTGACATTGAAGTGTTCTCAATGTGAACTTTGAATGTCAAAACAGATAATTTATGCATAACTTTTTGTGATGGATATTGAAGACTTCAACGTCATCCTCGGCATGGATTGGCTCGCACCACTGAATGCCAAGATCGATTGTTTGAAGAAGCAAATTCAGTTAGCCTTGCCTACTGGGGAGTTTGTTAAGATTCAGGGAACAAGGAAATGGATACCCAACTCGACTGTTGCACTCCTCAAGGCACAGCTATGAGCTCTATCACTTGGTAATGACAATGAATCACCAGAACTGTACCCTCTCGAGGTACATGACATCCCGGTTATATCTGAATACCCAACAATTTTTCTAAATGACCTTCCCGGTCTACTTCCAGTTTGAGAATTCTATCAAATTCATAACCGGGACGGAACCCATCTCAATTCCACCGTACAGAATGTTCAATGTCTAGCTGGTCGAATGGGACAAACAACTAAAGGAATTGGAGAGTAATGGCTTCATCAGAAAAAGTTCATCACCCTGGGGCGCTCTAGTTGTATTTGTTCACAAAAAGGATGGTTCGTTAAGATTTTGCATCGACTATCGCAAGTTGAATAACGCCACCATCCAGAACATATACCCATTACCTAGGATCGATGACTTGTTCGACCAACTTGGTGATGCCAAATACTTCTTTAAGATTGATTTACGATCCGATTATCATCAACTCCGAATCAGAGAGTCAGACATTAATAAAACGACTTTTAGAACTCGGTACGGTCATTACGAGTTCTTGGTTATGTCGTTCGGTCTAACAAATGCACCTGCAGCGTTCATGGATTTGGTGAACCACATCTTCAGGTTATACTTAGACCGGTTTGTGGTGGTATTTGTGGATGATATCTTGATATATTCCTCAACCGAGGAAGACCATAAGATACATCTGAGGATTGTCCTCCAGACGTTGAGAAGCCACCAGTTGTATGCAAAGTTGAGTAAGTGCGAATTTTGGGCGAAGAGAGTTCAATTCCTAGGCCATGTGGTTTCAGGAAATGACATTGAGGTGGATCCTTCAAAGGTTGAAGCGGTTTTAAATTGGAAGCAACCTACCATAGTTACTCAAATTCGAAGTTTTCTTGGTTTGGCAGGCTACTATAGACGTTTCATCAAGGACTTCTCTAAGATTGCTGAACCTATGACCAAACTCACTCGGAAAGATGTGCGATTCATCTGGAATCCCGCCTGTGAATCAACATTTCAGAAATTGAATTGCCTCATGACAGCACCAGTACTAATCACTTCAAGAAACGGAGTTGGGTTTTCACTATACACCGACGCCTCTCTCCAAGGCTTAGGTGCAGTACTAATGCAAGAAGGCCAGATTGTTGCATATGTTTTAAGGTAACTAAAGATTCATGAGGGTAATTACCCAACACATGACCTGGAACTTGCAGTTGTCGTATTCGCACTGAAGTTATGGCGTCACTACCTATATGGTGAACGGTTTGAGGTCTTCTCAGATCACAAGAGTCTCAAGTACATCTAAACTCAGAGAGATCTAAACCTCCACCAAAGACAATGGTTGGAATTCTTGAAAGATTATGACTTTCAACTCCAATACCATCCGGGTAAGGCCAATGTTGTGGTTGATGCCCTAATTAGAAAATCTTATGTTGCTGCCTGCACTCTTAACTTCGAGATGGGGAAGTTGGCTATAGAGATGAAAAATTTTAACCAACAGCTCATCAAGGAGGGACGAAGGTCACGACTCTCTCAATTATTAGCCAACTCTGAGCTTATTCGAAAGATATCAGCAGCTCAAGCCAACGACCTTATGTTAATGGAGAAACGAGAACTTCTACTCAGCGGACAGGACCTTCCTCACTGGTCGGTCTCCAATGACGGGGCCGTTTTCTACAAAAATTGTCTCTATTTACCGAACGATCCTCAAGTTTAGAAAGAAGTGCTCACCGAAATGCACTGTTCGAGGTTCGCTATGCATCTTGGGGGAGACAAGATGTACAAGGATGTCAAGTGACAATTCTTGTTTTCTAGAATGAAGAAGGCTATTGCAGACTTCGTTGCTCAATGTCTCATGTGCCAATAAGTAAAGGCAGAACGCAGACTTCCCTCTGGACTTCTCCAGCCCTTACCTATTGGAGAATGGAAGTGGGAGAACATCGCAATGGATTTTGTTACAGCCATGCCTCGAAATAATAAAGGGCAAGATGCAATTTGGGTTATCATTGACAAACTTACGACGTCTGCACACTTTTTACCAATAAAGTTCACGGATAATCCCGTCAAGCTTGCCGAATTGAATGAAAGAGAGATCGTACGCCTCCATGGCATACCACTCATGATCGTCACTGAATGATACCCTCGATTCACATCAAAATTTTGGCAGAGCTTCCAGAGTAGAATGGACTCCAAGATCACCATGAGCACAACTTTTCACCCTCAGACTGACGAGTAGTCAGAACGAGTTATCCAGATATTAGAGGATATGTTGTGATGCTGCATTTTGGACTTTCATGATGGTTGGGCGAAACCCTTACATTTGGCTGAGTTTGCATACAACAATAGCTACCAAACCAAACCAGTATCGACATGGCATCATATGAGGCTTTCTATGGTCGCCCTTGCCGATCTCCGGTATGCTGGTTAGATATGGCAGATAGACCGCAGTTGGGGCCTGAACTAGTTCAAGAGTCTTTTGAGAAGATCATACTAGCAAAGGAGCGACTTCGTGTAGCACAAAGTTGCTAGAAAAGCTATGCCGACAAGCAGAGACAGTATCTAGAATTTGACAAGGGGGACTTGGTTTTTCTAAAAGTTCAGCCTACAAGAGGTGTCAAACGCTTTGGGATCAAAGGAAAACTCTCCCCACGGTATATCGGTTCATTTCAGATCATTAAACGTATTGGCAAACTAGCCTATCGTCTATCCCTTCCATCGTCCATGTCTAAGGTTCATGACGTTTTTCAAGTATCCATGCTTCAAAAGTGTCGTCCTAATCCTTCGCATATCATCCCTGTGGTCGAGGTTCAAGTTGAATAAGGAAATAGGTATTAGGAGAGAGCTATAAGATTCTGGATAGAAAAACTCAAGAACTTAGGGGACGTAGCATACCACTTGTGAAGGTGCTCTGGGATCACCACGGAGTAGAAAAAGCAACATGAGAACTAGAAGAAACAATTAAACTGAAATACCCTAAATTGTTTTCTAGTAATAGTTGATGATGTGATGCATTGTACCTTTTGACTAATCAGTAAAATTGTGGAACTTTGTTTACAATATCTTAATATATTGTTTCATTTAATTAACCATGCAGATGTCTGAAAATAACTCAGACAGGAGTAATGAGTCATACACTCCATGGTCTGCTTGGCAACAAGTGGAGACTCCTTCAGACTCTGATGCAAACCACAACTTCTTTGCATTACGGACCCCCTCTCCTCACTGGTAGTAGTCCTTATCGCCAGAGTGCGCATGGTTTTATCGTAACAATATTGCCCGAAACAATCCAGTGCCCTCATCCTGGCAAGATCTCTTACCAAAATTGTTAGGCTGCCGAATTCGGGCAATTGCACGAAAAAGCATTCTGCCACTCAACTTACCTTCCGTGAAATGCTACAACTTGCAGAACCCTACACCCACCATCTGTTAGGCAAATGACGAAACCTTCTAAGGACAAATCCGACTCAATTTTCTCTCCATTGTTTGATGATATTGAGGATTCCACCGGCCACAGTGCTATTCAGGGGCCTTACAGGCACTACCCTGATCTTGTCAATGATGACGACAGCGGTGAATCTGACACAGATAGCAATCATCACTACATGGACTGAATTTCGAGGGCGAAATCCTTTTAAAGGGGGGTAGAGTGTAATACCCCAGGATTACATACACACACACACACACATGCACACACACACAAAAAATTGAATTTCAGGCACCTACCTGAACGTTCGGACGTTCCTTTTCCTATATAAGGAACCCCCCCCCCCCCCCCAAATTCATTTTTCACACCAATCTTCTTTCTCTCTATCTCTCTCTTGCTCTCTTTGTTATTTCTCTCTTCTTTTTTTGAGACTCTCTCTAAGAGACACTCTTCGCGGTTCAACGTGGTTATGCTCGAGAGAAAGCACTAGTTCGAGAAGGAGATTCTATTTGAAGGTGGGGAACGAAACATAATTTTGCGTGTCTTATGACTTTTATTAAAGTTTACATTCATTTATCATTATGTCTACTATTCATTTACACTGCATTATTGCATATAATGTTCATACCTATCATACTTATTCATGTATATTTGGAGTTCATGTATTACACTGTTACTATGTCAGATTAGTGGTCAATCTGACTTAACCAGACTTTGTCTTGTCCTCAGTAACTTTAAATAGTGAACGGGAGGCAACGTGTTGCTTTAGACGATTGGTATTTAAGTGGGTCTCGTGTTCCACCTCTCAACTGGAGACTGATATGGTTGGACTTATTTGAAAGCTATCAGCATGTACAAGTGATACTAAACATCCTAACTTTACAAGTGGTGATACTGACCTGATAAGAATCACTAGACGTTGCCAAATCCTGTCTAATGTTAGTAAAAACCGAACCTGCTCATGCATTGGCATCATACATAAGCACCACCTAGGGACGTAAGTGGTTTATGATCCACAAAATAGTTAGAAGCAATGCTCACTATTCTTGATATTTTCCTAGATAGGAACGTACAAGGAGAACTTGGGATTTCCTGGGGATGGACATACGTGAATCTAGGGCGACGACCTTGAGGAGGTACGTACAATGAGAACCCGGGTTTAGCTGGGAATGGACATCTGTACGTGAACTCAAGGCGCCGTAGAATCATGGAACCATTACGAGACGGTGTCATGCATATATACATGTTGTACTGATTATGATGCTATGTTGTGTATTGATATTTTATTATGAAGTTTTCTTTATTAATTGTCATATTTACGAACTATTTTACCCACTGGGCAATAGCTCACCCCGTTGTTATCCAATTTTTTTTAGGAGTTTAGGGTGGACTGGGTGGAGGTTTTTGGGCCCACATTTTGTAACCCTTGTTAATTATTGGGAGATATTGGGAGGATGTTCCCTCAATCATATTTTGTACAAAAATACATTTTGAAATTAATGAAATCAGATTTGTACTCAATTGTGTACCTGTGTACTCGGTTATTGTTATAATGCATTCGCGCCCCGCCTGTGATTGTTTCACCGGTTTAGGAGCGTTCGGGCGGGGTGTGACATTAGTATTCATAAAATCTCTTTTTTTTTTCTGACGTATCTATTTTTCATTAAAATTGATATTTCTTTATACTAAGTATTTTTTTTTTATCTATGCAGGGAAAATATTTTATTACCTTATCCATTAAAGAAGAACAACTGTCACCACATGATAAAGGAAAGCAAAAATTGGTGATGTAAGTGTTCGACATTAATTTTGGTTTCTTAAAAGTGACAATTAAGCATAAAGATTGATTTAACTTAAATTGAACAAGTTTTTTTCTTCTTTTTAGGAAAAAATAATTACTTGCTCGCCTGATGATAAAGATTAGCTTATACCATTTGGCAAAGGAAAGCACAAAATTGAGGATGAATCTAATGAGAGAACTAGAGTATCCAAAAAATGTACTTAAACATTTAAGCTAGATCTTATTCATCTTGAACTTATGTATTATATGTACATATTTAGCCGTAGGCCCTTTTTGAAATTTCCACACTTCGGCCGAATTTGTTTAAAGTTACCCGAGCAACAAAATATTATACAATTTTCAAAAAACTATTGGTATTTGTGCTATGCTCACCACGAGCAACACAATATTCAAAAATCATTAAAAATGCTATTGACTTAAATAATGAGCTAACACATTCTGTAGAAAAAAATTAAAAAAAAAAACCTAAGTCTTGATATAAAAATGGAGAAGGCCAACTTGCATTGATGATTTTATTTGTTATTAACATTCATGCATTTATTGCAACGATATAAAAAAAATAAAAACCAAAGGAAGAAAGTGAAAACAACCAAAAAAGTCAAATGAAGTGATGGTTTTAAATATTACACTAAAAATCCAACACTGCACGTCTGAATTATTTGTTTTAAAAAATAATGGAATTCCAACCAAATTGAATTGATAATCAAGGCTTCCACCCAAAAAATAGGTCATGTATTTTAACTTGCTTAATGCAAATGTAAAAAAAAAATTGTTAGTCATTCTAGAATAGTTACACCAAATTGATGGCAAAACAGCAAGACTTTCTTTTTTTAAAAACAATTATGTGGTGGCATGGAGTTGTCTTCTTCTCAAAAAAAAAAAAAAAAACAAGTGGTTATAGAATTATTAGCATGATTGTTAAGTTGCATATTTAGATAGGTTTTAGAGCATGTTTTAGGTGTGCTTTAGGACTATTCATGCATTAGTTTGATAGGTTTATGTTAGTTTTAATCCATTTGTTAGATTAGGATTAATTGGGTTTTTATTCATTATTTTAGTTTATTAGTTTATAATTTGAGTTAATTGATGTTTTAGTGTGTTATTAACTTGCTTTGCTTTGTTTTGTAGGTGTTTGAATGCATTAGTCATGACTTTGGATGATAGAAACATGTACAAGAAAGTACAAAGGAGAAGCATGAAAAACCCAAGCAGAAAATATTGAAATTTGGCTAAGTCCACAAATTCAGGTCATTTTCAAGGTTTTGGGCGCCGCGGCGCTGCATTCTAGCATCGCGGTGCTAAAATGAAGAGGACTGAGCGTCGCGGCTCTGAGTGGTTCCCAAGTTGCGATTTTGCAACTTGGGGCGGTTTTATGAATTGGAACTTTCTAATTTCGTTTGGACGAGTTATGGGGCATATAATATATCAAACTTTATGATTTTTCGGGGAGAAGAGAACAAGACGGCTAGGAGGAAGGAACACAAAAATTCGAAAGAAGATTTAAGTTTCAAATTTTCTAGTTTGCTATTCATGTTTATTATTGAGTTTTTCTCCATATTTTACGTTCTTATCATTCAAGATATGAACTAATATATTTTTCTAGAGAGGAGATGGATCCTAACTTGAACATTATGGTTTAATTTTAGATTTTGTTTATTATCAATGAAATTACTATAGTTTATTCATGATTTCATATGCTTAATGCTTTTGGTTTCTTGATCACAAATCGAATGAGTTTAGACTTGGAAGGCGGCACTCGAGAGAGAGTTTTCTAGGTTGGAAAAGGGAGATTATGACATGAAAATGATGTAGAGTCTAGAGGTTTGCAAAGTTTCATGAAATTGTAGGAAAATCACGGAGTTTAATGGGTTGTTTATAATTTAGGTTTTATCGAGAGATTGAACCTTATTTTTAACAATACGTTCTAATTCGGCACTTGAGAGAGGGAATTAGAGACGCAAAGGTTTTGACTTATAGATTAGGAAATTGATTTGATAATAAGCTTGTCTAAATTACATAATTGAAGGTTAGGTGAAGTTGATTCTCTAGACATTCTTCATATATTGATATTTCTCATACTTCGTTCAGTTTAATTAGTTTTATTTTATTTTTAAAGACTTGAATATCTATAATTTGATCGTTAGATAAAGTTAGAAATTAGTGAAAAAGGTATTTGGTGAGGTGTGCAATCCTAGATGACGATAGCCCGATCTTCATCAGTTTTTACTATTATCTGTCACTGTACACTTGCGATTTTCAGTTAACAAGTTTTTGGCGCTGCTGCCGGGGATTGTTTCACTTTAGTTTCATCAATATCGTTAGTAATTGATTTTGATTTTAATCTAGTATTATTTTTTTTTATTTTTACCCTATCAATACCATTCGGCATCAATATCATTCAAGCTAAGAACAAGTTTTTGGCGCCGTTGTCGGGGATTGTTTCACTTTAGTTCCATCAATATCGTTAGTAGTTGATTTTGATTTTAATCTAGTATTATTATTTTTTTCTATTTTTTTGATTTGTTTTTTTTTCTTCTAAATGGCGTACAGTTTTAATCACTCAACTTTTCAATATAGTTTCGGGCCAGTTGATCCTATTCAAGAGTGGTCGGCATCAATATCTAACCTCCAACAACAGGTTTCCGAGCTTATAGAGGCAAGATCTCAAGCTCTTGTAGAGAGAATGGGAATTGCAAGCATGGGCTATTCAGGAATGAGTTCATATATGAAGCAAATTCATAACATTTGGGCATATAATTGGATGGGTGATCCTTTACCCTATCAACATCATTCGGGTATTTCTAACCATGAGAACTACTCCTATGACAATCAATGGAATATCTTGCAACCTCTATCTGGCATCCATAATCAAGTGGAAAAGAAGTCATCCTTAGAAGATATACTTACTAATCAATGGAATGAGCTGCAACCTTAAGTAGATGTCTACGATCAAGTCGAGAAGAAGCCATCCTTGGAAGATCTAATTAATGATTTTGTGGAAAAAATGGAGGAAAGCATTAAGAGGAATAAGTGTCACATGGACAGAATGGAAGCTTCAATGAAAAATGTGGGGCAAATCATTTCATCTCTAAATGCTCAACATCAAGGAGATTCCTTCATGAGTGATGAAAAAGAAGTCAAGGGGGCTGATTTAGTATATCAAGACATGATACCACCAACACCACCACCAAGACAGTTGACTATTCTAGAAGAGATACAACGCTATGAAGCCTTGAAGAAAGAAGAAATGAATATTCAACAAGATGTGGTTGAGTGTGATGATCAAGAGGTGCCCATGGATGCGCAATCAAGTGAGCTTATGAAGCCATATGATGAATTGGCGCCTACTAGTGTGAATGAGTGTTTGGAGGTCAAGGAATATGCATTCACTTTTGAGGATCCGTTTGCCCATGTACTTCAAGAGAAAGTTGACGGGGTTGATAACAAGATTCAAAGCCATTTCGAGGTGTTTGATTATCAATGTCAAAATGCGTGGAAAGCACCAATAGAGTACATCGATGACATTCCTCCGTTACAAGGGAGTGCTACTGCATTGGATTTTGTGTTTATACTTGAGGAGCATTCTTCAACATTTTTATGGGAGAAGTGCACAAGTTCGATGATGCAATCAATGCTAAACAATGAGGAAGACGGGAGGATGCTCGAAATAATAATGAAACATACTCGATTTAAATTATAAGAGAAAGTCAGGCTGACGACTCTAAACCAAGAGCAAGATGGGAGGCAACCCATCTGTTTATGCTTTATTTATTTATTTATTTATTTTTAGTCATTGTAGTATAGGATTTGAACTTTGTACCTTGACAGAATTGTTTCCTTTGCCCTTTTCAGGTTCTAAAGCAAGTTTGGGAGTCTTTTTGGAGCATTAAGGAGAGATGAATGGTGTACATCATGTGCCATCTTCACCCATTTTTGTTCAGGGGGTTTTCTAAACTCCTTTCTCTCTTATATGCCTCTGTTTTTCCTAGTATTTCTTTGATAATTTATGCATTGAGGACAATGCTTTAAGTTTGGGGGGAGAGTTTTAAATTTTTGTCTTATGGTATGGTTGTTATGTATGCATTAGTTTAGGTTAGGTAGTCACATTCTTTTATAACTTGAGACTTACTTATGGAGGGCCAATGAAAAGAGAACACTCTAGAGATATGAAACTATAGGGAATGCAAAAAGTACCTACATGTTTGTGTGCTTGATCCAGTTTTGCTGAGTTTTGTTAGAGAGACTTAACCAATTGTACATGGTTTTGATCATTAGATTAAGATTGTTTGAAATGGATCTTTGCTTGCTAAGTCATATCTTAGATCTCTAGGGATTCTAGAACAAGTTTGATCACTACTTGAGGTGAAATCCTAGAAAACACACCATGAGGAAGATGATTTTGGCCATGTTTGGAAATGTTTGAGCCAAATAGCCTGCCTTTCTTTTGATTATATCCATAGTACCCATTTTGAGCTAAATGTCTTTTCCTTGTTACCTATGCATTATGAACTTTAAGCTTTATCTATTTAAATTCCTTGTTTCAACCTATGTACCATTTACACTTTGATCATGTTGGAGTGTTATTATTTGGAAGGAAGAACAATGGGAAAGAAAAAGAGAATAAAGGGAATAAAGAAAAGAAAAGATTTGAGAAGTTTGCTAATGAGCTCTATTGAAAAAGAAAAGAAGAAACAGGGTGTTACAAGAAATAAGTTTGGGGGTGTAGAATTCATGATAAAAAATAATAAGAAGCAAACAAAAGAATGGGAATAGTTGAGAGGATATATGTGTTGAAAAGAGCTTTTGGTTTCAAATGTAGTGTAGTGGATGTTAGTAATTGATCAAAGTGTTTCGGGTGTTTTGAGCTACAATGTTTCCTATTTGTCCCTACCTGTTAACCTTGGCCTTACATTACAACCTATTAAAGACCTATTGATTTTGAATGGTGTGTGTTCTACATTGAGAGTGGTGTTAAAGACTTGCCTATGGAATTCCAACTTAAGCCATATATTATGAGATCTCATATTTTACACTTGCTTGCACTTGTTCATCACTTGCATGATTAGTTTGATGAGATTAGCTGTGTATTTTTGTGTGAAAGAATCAAAGGCAAAACTTGGTGAGACTTAGGTTGAAATTCTAGACAAATTTAAACTCTTGAAGTTCTTCCTAGAAGTGAATATTCTTTTTGGTGTGATCTTGGAGGCCATATATGTGTTTACAATGTTGAGTTAAGTCTTTAATTGTGCGAGAATGCGACTTTAGAAGGGTTATGATAATCATGAGTTTTAGTTTTGTTTTCCCTTTGCTCGGGACGATCAAAGTCTTAAATTTAGGGGTATTTGCTAAGTTGCATATTTAGATAGGTTTTAGAGCATGTTTTAGGACATTTCATACATTAGTTTAATAGGTTTATGTTAGTTTTAATCCATTTGTTAGTTTAGAATTAATTGGGTTTTTATTCATTATTTTAGTTTTATTAGTTTATAATTTGAGTTAATTGATGTTTGAGTGTGCCATTAACTTGCTTTGCTTTGTTTTGTAGGTGTTTGAATGCATTAGTCATGGCTTTGGATGATAAAAACATGTACAAGAAAGTACAAAGGAGAAGTATGAAGAACCCAAGCAGAAAAGAGTGAAATTTGGCTCAGTCCACAAAAGTCAGGCGATTATCAAGGTTCTGGGCGCTGGAATGCAGCCCTGCGGCACTGAAATGAAGAGAACTGAGCGTCACGGCGCTGAGTGGTTCCCAAGTTGCGATTTTGCAACTTGGGGCGATTTTATGAATTGGGACTTTCTAATTTCGTTTGGATGAGTTTTTGGGCATATAATTTATCAAACTTTAGGGTTTTTCAGGGAGAAGATTCAAGTTTTAGATTTTCTAGTTTGCTATTCATGTTTATTATTGAGCTTTTCTCCATATTTTATGTTCTTATCATTCAAGCTATGAACTAATCTATTTTTATAGCGAGGGGATGGATCCTAACTTGAATATTATGGTTAAATTTTAGATTTTGTTTATTATCAATGAAATTACTGTAGTTTATTCATGATTTCATATGCTTAATGCTTTCGGTTTCTTAATCACAAATCGAATGAGTTTAGACTAGGAAGGCAGCACTCGAGAGAGGGTTTTCTAGGTTGGAAAAGGGAGATTATGACATGAAAATGTTGTAGAATCGAGAGGTCTACAAAGTTTCATGAAGTTGTAGGAAAATCACGGAGTTTAATGGGTTGTTTAGAATTTAGGTTTTATCGAGATATCGAACCTTGTTTTTGACAATACGTTCTAATTTGGCACTCGAGAGAGGGAATTAGACGAGCAAGGGTTTTGACTTATAGATTAGGAAATTGATTTGATAATAAACATGTATAAATTACATAATTGAAGGTTAGGTGAAGTTGATTCTCTAGACATTCTTCATATATTGATATTTCTCATAGTTCGTTAAGTTTAATTAGTTTTATTTGATTTTTAAATACTTGAATCTCTATAATTTGATTGCTTGATAAAGTTAGAAATTAGTGAAAACGGTATTTGGTGAGGTGTGCAATCCCAGAGGACGACAATCCGATTTTCATCGGTTATTACTACTATCTGTCACTGTACACTTGCAGTTTTCAGTCAACAATGATACAAGCATGGAAAATGTTGTGGAAGTGCATGTTATGGAAATAAGAGAATTAGACAGCGTATTTTGTAAGGAAAGACTACATCTCAATTTGCAAAACAAAATGGTAAAATGTCTTTTCCATTTTGACATACGTACCTCTCCATGCCGCACCACGTTACAACTGGCGAATGGCGTGTTTGTCAACCACATGTTGTAAAGCTATATCATACTATACCTTAATTATTTATTTCAAAGAACTGTATAACATATTCCTTAGCAAATAATATCTTAGCGTTGCAACATAAAACAAAACTAACATTAAGAAGACCACTTTACAAAACCAGATCCTATTTCAAAACCATGGGTAACATTGTGAATATAATACTACGACTTTCTCGGACTTTAAATATCGGTCTCTTCTATTAATTTCTTCATCTCTCTATTCTCTTTAAGCTTTCTCCTTTTTCATATAACTATTACTTATCTTTTTCTTAAATCTCTTCGTGCCATTGCTTTACCTTCTTCCTTAATCTTCCAGTTTTATACGTTTTCAATTGGTAAAAATTATACTATTGTTGGTAGTTCACTAAATCAGTCTCTTCATACAAACTAAGGCAATGTCTATTTCATTCAACTGAATTTTTTTTTTCCATTCTTCTGCTTCTTCCTTCACCTTCTTCTTGCAGCAAATTGAGAACGCAAAGATGATTGAGGTACAAGTTTCTGAAACATCTGAGCTTTGATTTGACTTCTCTTTGGTGGCATTCTTGCTTTCAACACTTCCTTTTCTCCTAGAAACGGAACTGTCATTGCATTTGCCATTCTCTAGTCGTCCTAGAGTTATCTAAAATTACAAGTTAAAGAAAAAAAATACAAGAAATTAATACGAAGATAATGAAAACGGCACGTCCAAAACTTGATTATACACCTCTGACGCTACTCTATATCTTCCCCTATCCATATAAACCACCTCCATAATGTACAAAGCACTAACCAAGTGCAATCTCAAATCAATGGCTAATGTCTCTTAGCGACTAACACTTCACGACCAAAATTCCTTTGTTTTTTTTCCATAGTCCGGGATAATGCATCAAATCGGCAGCAAGAACTTGCTCGCATCTCCCTACTCATATCATCCTCGGGTGTCGGGTAGTAATCTTCTCTCAACTGAACATCTCTGAGATTAGAGATTCTAAGAAGCATCATCATGAAATGCTCATGAGTACCATAAATGAAGATCTCCCTTAAATTGGTGCATTGAGCTAACAATTCAGCAACAGGTAAAGTTAGGCTTTTCTAGTCAACCTCTTTGCTTGTCTTGGCAAGTATTCAAGCTCATTAAGGCTCAAATTCCCATTGCCATTCATGTAGAACCGATCCCACTGGCTCAAATCCATTTACCTGGGTGCTGTAGTTCGGAATAGCAAACGACGTCCTTGCAATCGAGCTACATCTTAGATAATTGTAGGTACCGAGGAAGGCAACTTAAGCTAAATGCATGATACCATGTCCTTGGTCTTCCTTCGCAATCTCCTTCTGTTAGACGCAAGACACCTGGCTAGATTGTAGTGAAAGCATGTACTCTATACTTGTATTATTATAAGTTATGTAGTAACTCAAATGATCATATTATCTAAAGCCTTTAGTAGCACCTCGAGCACTCATATTAACTCAAGCCTTTTTATTGTAATTATTGTTGAAAAATTATGAACATGCACCGTAAATGAGCAATATAATTATGATTGATGCTTTTAAAACATTTGAAAATAAAATTTATATAGCCTCTTTATTACAAATATTGTTGTATAATTGTAAACTTACATAGTAAATGAGAAATATAATTATAATTGGTAGTTTTTTTTTTCACATCTTAGAGTACCAAATTTGCATTCTAATAAGCGATGGGTTATTTTTTGTCTTTGTACGTTGTAGGGTATTGCATTTATTACGTGAATAATGGAAATTCTAATGTGGAACATTACCATTCTCATCTTTTAGGTATACTTGATTATTTATTTTTTTAACATTGAAGGGAATTGCATTAATAACATAATAGCATAGATTCTAGGGTTGAACATTACATTTTTTGTCTTAGTTGTCTGCTTAGTTTTTTGTCTTATAACAATGAAGGAAAATGCATTAATAACATGAATTAATGGCGTAGAGAGTAGGGTGGGACAATGCCATTTTTTTGTCCTCATAGTATGCTTAGGTGAGACCAATTATTGCATTTTAATTGTCCACGATCACCTTATCACTCTCTCATTTTAATTGTCCACGATCACCTTATCACTCTCTTATTTCTTTGTGATCTCGAGCTTCTTCTCCATCCAGCTGCAACTTCAAATTGGTCTAATTTTTTCTTATTCCTTTTTCTATTGTTTACATTGATGGATTTTTGTTCTTGTGTTTATAATTTCATGTTGATCTGGATTTGAATCTCCTATCTTCTGGTTCATCTTGTGAATAATCTGATGTTTTTCCAACTGGCTTTTGTTCACTTTTTCATTTTTGTTTACAAATTTATTGTTGTTTTCATGATTTTAAGTATTTCTAAATTTCTACTTTTATTTTCTTTAAAAAAATAAAATAATTGTAGTTTTGTTGGGGTGGTGTGTTTTGGGTCATCATTTTAGTGCAACTTACAGTTTAAAAAGGTTTTCCCTTGCTTATGACCGTGAACCTTTTGATAGAGGAAAAAATGTCATATGTTGCATTTCTAATAATGTTCTTTGATTTCTTTACCTGTATTGTTATTAAAATGTTGTATTGACAACAATGATCTCCAATTTCTTTACATATGTAGCTGTTCAAATACGACTATTTCCAAAATGTTGTTCAAGAATCACTTAAGTGTTACTTGATTCCATAGCATTCACGAGCAATGTAATACCCCTGGTTTACACAAAAAAAGGGTAGTACCCGAACGTTCGGGCAGAAACTTGAACGTACGGGCACCCCTTTTTCCTATAAAAGGGGGCCCCCTCCCCCTCATTTCTCACACCAACTTCTCCCTCTCTCTCCTTACTCCTTGGACACACACACATACTCTCTCTTTCTCTCTCTCTCTCTCTTAGAGACTCTTCACTTGTACGGTGCAGAGCTGCTGCCCGACAAAGAGCGTAGAACATCAAGTGTCCAATTTGAAGGTGGGAACGAAACATAGGTTTGCGTGTCTTATGAATTTTCATAAAATTTTTATTCATTTATCATTATGTCTATTATTCACTTACACTGCATTATTGTGTATAATGTTCATACATGTCATATTTATGCCTTAATATTTGGAGTCCATGTATTACACTGTTACTATGTCGGATTAGTAGTCAATTTGGCTGAATTAGACTTAGTCTTGACCTCAGTAACTTTGAATGGTAAATGAGAGGCAGCTTGCTGCTCCAGAAGACTTGGTATTTAAGCGGGACCTCGTGTTCCTACCTCTCGACCTGAAGACCGGTTTGGTTGATCCCATTAAAAACTATATGCTTGTATAAGTGATACTGGACATCCTAACAATGCACGCGGTGATGTCAACCCTGATAAGAATCACCAGACGCTACCAAATCCTATCCAATATTAGTAAGGACCGGACCCACACATGCATAGTCATCATACATGAAATAAGAATTACCTAGGGACGTAAGTGGTTTGTGATCTGTAACGTATTTACTGGTGAAACTGTGCCCACTATTATTGATGTTTTCCCTAGAGATGGACGTACAATGTGAACTCAGGATTACCTGGAGATGGACATTTTTACATGAACCTAGGACGATATACGGTCACAGAGCCATTACGAGACGGTGTTATGTATACTTATTTGTTAAGTTATGTTGCACTATTTATGATGCTATGTTGTGTATATTTGATGTATGATTATGATGTCTCCTTTATTAATTGTCATATTCACGAACTCTTTTACCCACTGGGCAATAGTTCATCCCGTTGCTAACCATTTTACAGGAGTCTAGGGTGGATTGGGCGGAGGTGTTTGGGCCCTCATTTTGTACTCCCCTACTTATTTGTTCAATTAGTTAGGGAGATTTTTGGGAGGATGTTCCCTCATTATTGGCGGTTCCAAACCGCCTACATTCTGTGCAAAATACATTATGAAATTAATGAAATCAGACTTGTACTTGAATTGTGTACATGCACACTCAATAACTTTTATAATGCATTCGTGCCCCGCCTGTGAGTGTACCGTCGGTTTAGGTGCGTCCAGGTGTGACAAGCACAATCGACATATTTGCTGATCATGATTAGAATATAGGTCAAGTACACTTAAATTATCTTTTGTGAAGCAATTATATTTTAATCTATCAATAATTGCGAGCTTTGTGTCCTTGAAGGTCAAGAAGTAGAGTGTCTATGGGAAGGTGTTATGAGTCAACAATTATATCAAGAACCAAATCTCCAACCAAAAGAAGCCCCAAAGTGCTTTTCAAGCAAAAGAAGCCATGTGAACAATTCTTCAAAACTCCTTTTCCCAATCCTCACGTCCTCAACCCAAAAAAATCGTTGTCCTCTAGAGCTCTCGACAAATACATCAATGATGTGACTAAATTGTTGTAGAAGAATGTACTCTATGGTTTGGCAGTTTGTATTATCATAAGTTATGTATCAATTTAAGTGTCTGTATTAAGTATAATGAACATATATGTAAGGCTATTTTTTGCGTAAATAAATAAATAATTGGATAAATATTGTCTCAGTTACAGTTGTTCGATAGGCAATAAATATTTGAGTTTTATTTTTCAATAAAGTTATGTATTCTAATTATTTTTTCATTGCATTTACAAGAACAAAATAAATTTGCAATGCTTTAACATGTGATTGGGTTATACTCCATTGAAATTTTTTTTGAATCTTCTACTAGCTATGGAGGATGTACAGGTTAAAATGTAAGGAAATGAGGTAAAATATGGTTTGTAAACTTATTAATTAAAAGTTGCACATAATTATCTTATTTATGGTTGCGTACAAGGTGAGGAATGCATTAAATTGTAAAGTAGTTGAGAGTGGTCCCAACCAACAACAATTTCAAAGGCTCGGATAAGGGAAAAACAATAAATTTGACAACCTAAAAGAGGCAAGAAACTCGCATCATTTTGCTGGAGTAAATAATTGAAAGAAACAAATTAAGATGATTTATTGTTCAAGGCTATAGCCTCGAAAAGCAAAAACTCTTCTTAAAAAAAAATGGCAAGCAATCACATACGGTTATGCACTACCAATTTCTTTGCTAAATCCTAGAAGAGAATCTCAAAAAGATGCAAAGTGATAGGCTATTAATATTCATACTTCTTTACACACCATTGTAACAGTCCAATGCGTGAGGCCCACTAAAATCACATTGAAAATATATGACCGGTGATTGATTGACGAAGCAAGAGGTAACGAGGCCTTTGCTGTCTTTGGGCAATGTAATATGGATGCAAGTTGTGAGGAAAAAAAATGAATCGTGGTAGCGTGTGGGTCAGTGTGTCAGTAGATCACATGGCTTACTTATGCAGACATGTCCTTCTAGAGTGTGGGTAAATTAACCCATGGTAAATTAACCAGGGTAACTCATTCATGTTTACATAGTGTATTCATATAAAGAGTACAGTCAAGTTTAACGTTTAATTTATTATTAATGTCAATTTAACCTATCCACGTAACTACTAAGATTTAAAGCCAAGTGTTACAACTACTACCAAAAATAGCAAGAAAAGTGAAAAACGGGTTAAATAATATTGGCGTATTCGTGAGTTGTCTCTTTAACCAAAGAAAATAGTCATTTTATGATTAATTTTTAGCCACCAACTCCATTACTACCTTAGGAATGACAAACAACAAGTTACAAACAACAATAGAAACAAATTTGGTAGGCGCTTTGAAAATATTAACTTAGTAAATAATTATAATCACAACAAAATATAGTTTTAAAAAATTCCATTTTTTTTTGTTTACACATTATATTTGTATGTTCTTCCTGCAGTTCACAAAATAAATTAAAAGAATATTTCTAAATTCTTTACAATAATACTTACAGTGTATAGATAATTATGTATATCCTAACTTTTTTGGGAATCGCAAATTTATAAAGCTATACTTAATTTATTTACGTTACCTCACATTTCTATGCTATAATATTATTGTTCCAAACTACACAAAACTGTTAAAATTTTTAAGTCAAATGATTGAGTTTCTCGAATAGAAAGACCATTTTTTGAAGATTGTCACCATTGAAATAAGGCCAAAAAATTGCACAAAAATATATAGAAATACTGAAAGACCATTTTTTGAAGAGCTAATAATCCATTTAATCCAAATTAAAAGTAACAATACAGATCTCCTTCTATGTTTTGTGCATTTGATACATCAATTTGAATTCTTCAACCTGTACCCAACGCACAAGTACCCATCTGTAATATCCTAGGATTGCAAACAAAAAAAAATATTGAACTTCGGGCTCCTGCCCGAACATACGGGGAGGGTGCTCGAACTTTTAGGCGCGTGCCTGAACCTTCAAACACTTTTTTTTTCCTATTTAAGGAACCCCCCCCCCAATCCTCATTACTCACACCAAATCACTTCTCCTTGTGATTTTTCTCCTCTTTCTCACTCTCCTTGAGTTTTTCTTCTCTTTTTGAGACTCTCTTTGCGGTGCAACGCGGTTCTACTCGGGGGAAGGAGCTAGTTCTCGAAGGAGTTTTTATCTAAAGGTGGGGAACGAAACATAGGTTTGCGTGTCTTATAACTTTTATTAAAGTTTACATTCATTTATCATTATGTTTACTATTCATTTACACTGCATTATTTCGTATAATGTTTATACTTGTCATACTTATGCCTGTATATCTGGAGTTCATGTATTACATTGTTGGTATGCCGAATTAGTGGTCAATCTGGCGTAACCAGACTCAGTCTGGTCCTCAGTAACTTTAAATAGTGAACGGGAGGCAGCATGCTACTCTAGACGATTGGTATTTAAGTAGACCTCCTATCTCACTTCTCAAACTGGAGACTGATTTGGTTGGTCTTATTTGAAAGCTTTCAGCTTATATAAGTAATATAGAATATCCTAACCTTGCACGTGGTGATACAGACCCTGATAAGGATCACCAGACGTTGCCAAATCCTGTCTAATGTTAAGTAAAGACCAGACCTATTCATGCATTGGCATCATACATAAGCACCGCCTAGGGACGTATGTGGTTTATGATTCATAGAATAGTTATAAGCAATGCTCACTATTCATTATATTTCTCTGGAGATGGATGTACAATGAGAGCCTGGGATTTCCTGAGGAGGGACATCTGTACTTGAATCCAGAGTGTCGTTCCTGAGGAGGGGCGTACAATGAGAACCCGACTACTTTTGGGGAGGGACATCTGTATGTGAACTCAGGCGACATACAATCATGGAACCAATACGAGACGGTGTCATGCACACATACATGTTACATTGATTATGATGCTCTGATACCATTAAATGTCACACCCAGCTCGCACGCACTTCAACCAACGAGACACTCACGGACGGGGCACGAATGCATTATAACAATAACCGGCTTGTAACGTTTTTCCAACAGGGCAACAAGAAGAAGCCCTACTATAATCAAAACCCAACCCTCCCAGCCCCTGTTCAAAAGAATGAGGCCACGACACCTGCGACTGAACCGTCTAACCATGGCCATCAGGGTTTTCGCAGTCATGGCCGAGGAGGCCGTATTGGCAGGGGTGGCCGTGGAAATGGCAATGATAGGGGTGGTGGTCAGCACCACAATCAGCATCGCCAACAGAACCATCAGCAGCAGAGGCAAACACGTTTCAACTGCGGTCAGCAAGGCCATGTAAGAAATGCCTGCCTCCACCTTTAACAACTTGTTCCCGTTGTTCCAGTTCAACAAGCCCTACCTGCTGTTAATGCCCAACCCAGGCAGAACCAACAGAATTAGGGGCAACAGAACTAAGGCAGCGCATTTGCCATCGCTAAACAACCCCTCCTAGACAACAATGAAGTTGAAGGTACATTTCCTTTGTTCAATACAATGGTGCATGTCTTGTTTGATTCGGGTGCTACGCATTCCTTTATATCTTCTACATTGGTAAGGCATTTAGGGTTGCATCTTGAACCCACAGACATTACAATCCATGTCACATCACCATTAGGATCTAGTACTAACATGAATTTGCGGTGTTCTCGATGTTACCGATTGTATGAAGAAGCAAGTTCAGTTAACCTTGCCTACTGGGGAGTTTGTCAAGATTCAGGGAACTAGGAAGTGGATACACAACTAGACTGTTGCACTTCTCAAGGCACAACTTCGAGCTTTATCCCTTGGTGATGACAATGAATCACCAACTCTTCACCCTCTCAAAGTACACGATGTCCCGGTAATATTTGAATTCCCAATAGTTTTTCTAAACGACCTTCTTGGTTTACCTCTGGTTATGAAATTCGATTTTGGGATCAACCTCATACCTGGGACCGGGCCTATCTCAATTCCACCATACAAAATGTCCAATGTCAAGCTGGTCGAATTGGACAAACAACTGAAGGAATTACGGATTAAAGGTTTCACCAAGAAAAGTTCATCACCCTGGGGCCCTCCAATTCTGTTTGTTCGCAAAAGAATGGTTCGTCACGACTTTGCATCGACTATCGCAAGTTGAATACTATCACCTTTAAGAACATATATCCACTACTCAAGATCGATGACTTCTTCGACCAACTTAGAGATGCCAAATACTTCTCTAAGATTGATTTACGATTTGGTGATCATCAACTCCAGATCCGAGAGCCGGATATTACCAAAATGACATTCAAAACTCGGTACAGTCACTACGAGTTCTTGGTTTTGCCATTCGGTCTAACAAATGCACCTGCTGCGTTCATGGATTTGATGAACTGCATTTTCAGGCTATATTTAGACCGATTTGTGGTGGTCTTTGTGAATGATATCTTGATATATTCCTCAACTGAGGAAGACCATAAGATCCATTTGAGGATTGTCCTCCAGACCTTGCGAAGCCACCAGTTGTATACAAAGTTGAGTAAGTGCGAATTTTGGGCGAAGCGAGTTTAATTCCTTGGTCATGTGGTTTCAGGCAATGGCATTGAGGTGGATCCTTCAAATGTTGAAGTGGTTTTAAACTAGAAGCAGCCTACCACTGTTACTCAGATTAGGAGTTTTCTTTGTTTGGTTGGCTATTATAGACGCTTCATCAAGGATTTCTCAAAGATTGCTGAACCTATGACCAAGCTCACTCGGAAAGACGTGCGATTCATCTGGAATCACGCCTGTGAAACATCATTTCAGGAATTGAAGAAGCGTCTCACGACAACACCAGTACGAATCACTCTAAGAAATGGAGTTGGATTTTCACTATACACTGACGCCTCTCTCCAAGGCTTAGGTGCAGTACTAATGCAAGAAAGCCAAGTTGTTGCTTATGCTTCGAGGCAATTGAAGATTCATGAGGGTAATTATCCAACGCATGACTTGAAACTTGCAGCTGTCGTATTCGCACTGAAGTTATGGCATCATTACCTATACGGTAAACGGTTTGAGGTCTTCTCGGATCACAAGAGTTTTAAGTTCATCTACACCCAGAGAGACCCAAACCTCCGCCAAAGACGATGGTTGGAATTCTTGAAAGATTATGACTTTCAACTCTAGTACCATCCCGGTAAGGCCAATGTTGTGGCTGATGCCTTGAGTAGGAAATCTTATGTTACTTACACTCTTAACTTCGAGATGGAGAAGTTGGCTACAGAGATGGAGAACTTTAACCTATAGTTGATCGTGGAATGAGGAGAATCACGACTCTCTCAATTATCAGCAAACTCTGAGCTGGTTCGGAAGATTTCAGCAGCTCAAGCCAACGACCCTATGTTAATGGAGAAATGAGAACTTCTACTCAGCGGACAAGCCTTCCTCACTGGTCAGTCTCTGAAGACGAAGCCATTTTTTACAAAAATTGTCTCTGTCTACCGAACGATCCTAATGTTCGAAATGAAGTGCTCACTGAGATGCACTGCTCGAGGTTCACTATGCATCCCGGGGGTGACAAAATGTACAAGGATGTCAAGCGACAATTCTGGTTTTTTGGAATGAAGAAGGCGATCGCAGATTTTTTTGCTCAATGTCTCGTTTGCCAGCAAGTTAAGGCAAAACGTAGACTTCCCTTTGGACTTTTCAGCCTTTACCTATTGGAGAATATAAGTGGGAGAACATCGCAATGGATTTTGTTACGGCCTTGCCTCGAAATAATAAAGGGCAAGATGTTATCTGGGTTATCATTAACAGACTTACAGAGTCTGCACACTTTTTACCGATAAAGTTTACGGATAACCCCGCCAAGCTTGCTGAGCTGTATGAAAGAGAGATCGCGCGCCTCCATGGCATACCACTTACGATCGTATCTAATCGAGACCCTTGATTCACATCAAAGTTTTGGCAAAGCTTCCAGAGTAGAATGGGCTCCAAGATCACCATGAGCACAGCCTTTCACCCCCAGACTGATGGGCAGTCAGAGCGTTTGATCCAGATCTTGGAGGATATGTTACGGTGCTGCATTTTGGACTTTCATGACGGATGGGCAAAACACTTACGTTTGGCTGAGTTTGCATACAATAACAACTACCAAACCAGTATCAGCATGGCACCGTATGGGGCTCTCTATGGTCGCCCTTGCAGATCTCCGGTATGTTGGATAGATATTGCAGATCGACCGCAGTTGGGGCCTTAACTAGTTCAAGAGACTTCTGAGAAGATTACACTAATAAAGGAGAGACTTCATGTTGCACAAAGTCAACAGAAAAGCTATGCTGACAAGGGAAGGCAACATCTAGAATTTGATAAAGGGGACTTGGTTTTTCTAAAAGTTCAACCTACAAGAGGTGTCAAACTCTTTGGGATCAAGGGAAAGCTCTCCCCACGGTATATCGGTCCATTTCAGATCATTGAACGTTTTGGCAAACTAGCCTATCGTTTATCCCTTCTATCGTCCATGTCTAAAGTTCATAACATTTTTCACGTATCCATGCTTCGAAAGTATCGTCCTGATCCTTTACATATCATCCCTATAGTCGAGGTTAGGGTTGAAGAAGGAAACAAGTATTAGGAGAGAGCGATACAGATTCTGGATAGAAAAACTCAAGAACTACGGCGACGTAGCATACCATTTGTGAAATTGGTATGGGATCACCACGGAGTTGAGGAAGCAACATGGGAACTAGAAGCAACAATTAAATAGAAATACCCCGAATTATTTTCTAGTAATAATTGATGATGTGATACATTGTACTATATCACTTATTAATAAAATGATCGAATTTTGTTTACAAATATCTTAATACATCGTTTCACTTAAATAACTATGCAGATATCTGAAAATAATACTAATGGAGGTAGTGATGGACACACGCAATGGCCTCTTTGGCAACCTGTGGTGACTCCTTCAGGATTTGAGTCAAGTCACAACTAATTTGCATCACCAACTCTATCACCCTACAGACATCGATCCTTATCGCCAAAGCGTGCATAGATTTTTCGTAACAGTTTTGCCCTACACAATCCCGTGCCCTCATCTTGGCAAAATCTTCTACCAAAATTGCCAGGTGGCCAAATTCGAGCGACGGCAAGAAAAACCATCCCACCGCTTAACCTACCTCCCCTTAAGCGATGCAACCTGCAGAGTCCTACACCGCCATCTGTTAGGAAAAGGTCAAAACTTTCTGAAGACGAATCCGACTCCATTTGCACTCCATGGTTTCATGATTGGAGGATTCCACCGACCACAGTGCTATTCAGGGACCTTACAGGCACTACCCTGAGCTAGCAAACGATGACGACGATGGTGAATCTCACGCTGATAGCAATCACGACTACTTGGATTGATTTCGAGGGCGAAATCTTTTTAAGGGGGGTAGAGTGTAATACCCTAGGATTGCACACAAAAAAAAATTGAACTTCAGGTGCCTGCCCGAACCTTCAGGCGCGTGCCCGAACCTTCGAGCGCTTTTTTTTCCTATTTAAGGAACCCCCCCAATCCTCATTACTCACACCGAATCACTTCTCCTTGTGATTGTTCTCCTCTCTCTTACTCTCCTTGAGTTTTTCATCTCTTTTTGAGACTCTCTTCACGGTGCAACCCGGTACTGCTCAAAGGAAGGTGCCAGTTCTCGAAGGAGTTTTTATCTGAAGGTGGAGAACAAAACATAGGTTTGCGTGTCTTATAACTTTTATTAAAGTTTACATTCATTTATCATTATGTCTACTATTCATTTACACTGCATTATTGCGTATAATGTTTGTACTTGTCATACTTATGCCTCTATATCTAGAGTTCATGTATTACATTATTGCTATGCCGGATTAGTGGTTAATTTGGCTCAACCAGACTCAGTCTTGTCCTCAGTAACTTTAAATAGAACAGGAGGCAGTGTGCTGCTCTAGACGATTGGTATTTAAGTAGACCTCGTGTCTTACCTCTCAACTGGAGACTGATTTGGTTGGTCTTATTTGAAAGAGTAATATTGAATGTCCTAACCTTGCACGTGGTGATACCGACCCTGATAAGGATCACCAAACGTTGCCAAATCCTGTCTAATGTTAAGTAATGACCAGACCAGTTCATGCATTGGCATCATACATAAGCACCACCTAGGGACGTATGTGGTTTATGATTTATAGAATAGTTAGAAGCAATGCTCACTATTCATTATATTTCTCTGGAGAGGGACGTACAATGAGAATTCGGCTACTCCTGGGGAGGGACATCTCTATGTGAATCCAGAGCGTCCTTCCTGAGGAGGGATGTACAATGAGAACCGGCTACTCCTGGGGAGGGACATCTGTATGTGAACTTAGGCGACATACAATCATGAAACCAATATTAGACGGTGTCATGCATACATACATGTTGGATTGATTATGATGCTCTAATGTGTATTTATGATATTTGATTATGAAGTTTGCTTTGTTAATTGTTATATTCATGAACTATTTTACCCACTGAGCGTGTAGCTCACGTCGTTGTTATCCAATCTTTCACAGGAGATTTGGGTGGACTGGGTGCAGGTTTTTTGGGCCCACATTTAGTACCCTTTGTATTATGCATTGGGGATTTTGGGAGGATGTTCCCGTAACTATTTCATGTAAAAATATATTATGAAATTAATGAAATCAGACTTGTACTTAATCGTGTTTCTGCACACTCGGTTATTGTTATAATGCATTCGCGCCCCGTCTGTGAGTGTCCAACCGGTTTAGGTGCGTCCGGGCGGGGTGTGACACAATGAAATGCCATTTTCGATACTAACTTAATTTGATGGTTGAGTTTGGATATGGTTGTGCATTCTTTCGTCCACGGCTAATATATTTGGATCTAGCAATGCATCCCATTATGTTGTCTCTAAGCTCATGGCCAATTGTTGTGTATACTCACCGACACTTCGATAACAATCGAGTTTAATTTGTAGCTCATTCATTATCTTCATAACTTCCGCAAACATTTTCTTTTGCACACAAAAATCGCACTGCATTCGTGCATATCCAAATTTTGTTTACTCAGTAGCTTCTCCAAGCAATATATCATGTTGTACCTTTTTTTAATTTCTTCTATCAATACATCTAATTTTGTTTCATTCTCTTCTTTTCCGTGATTAATATAAAATTGTTCTTCATGCACTAAAACCTTTTGTACAAACGAGAGAAAAAAGGTATTATCTAGCAATTAAAATGGATTAAAAAGAAGGTAAAATAAGTCAATAGGCCATCATGTGCACTACATAAAAGGAAAAGGAAAAAAAGGGGCTCGGCAATTAAAGCTAGATTCATGTGGCGGATACAAATTCAGCATGATTGAGATATAGATATATCAAACACAATTTAAAGTTTCAAGTAAAAATATGCACATTGTGTCACGCAATTGAATGAAGATAAAATAAGGTAATACGCCATCATATGTGTTGCGTCAAAAGAAGAGAGAAAACAAAAAAGTCTCGACAATTAAAGAAGATCCATGTAGCAGAAACGAATGTAGCATGAAAGAAATATAGATTTAACAAACTCAATTGTTCACAGAAGATATTGTACGTTTGTAAAACATCTTATCAATTTGCCTCTCATTCATCATTTATTGTTCACATTAGGGCCAAAAGGTGTCAAACTTTAAATTATTGATACAAGAGATATAAAATATAATACCCTAGGTTTGCACAAAAAAAAAAAAAGAAATTTGAACTTCAGGCAAGGTGCCCGAACGTACGGGCAGGGTGCTTGAACCTTTAGGCGCATGCCCGAACCTTTCGGCACCCTTTTTTCCTATTTAATGAACCCCCCTCCTTATTTCTCACACAAAATCACTTCTCCTTGTGATTTTTCTTCTCTGTCTCTCACTCATTTTGTGTTTTTGTCTTATCTTTAGAGACTATCTTTTCGAGACTCTCTTCGCGGTGCAACGCAGTTCTGCTCGGGGGAAACCGCTAGTTCTCGAAGGAGTTTTTATCTGAATGTGGGAAAAGAAACATAGGTTTGCGTGTCTTATAACTTTTATTAAAGTTTACATTCATTTATTATTATGTCTACTATTCATTTACACTGCATTATTGCGTATAATGTTTATACTTGTCATACTTATGCCTATATGTTTGGAGTTCATGTATTATACTGTTGCTCTGCCGGATTAGTGGTCAATCTAGCTCGACCAGACTCAGTCTTGTTCTCAGTAACTTTAAAAAATGCACGAGAGGCAACGTGCTGCTCTAGACGATTAATATTTAAGTAGACCTTGTTTCTCACCTCTCAACTGGAGCCTGATTTGGTTGGCCTTATTTGAAAGCTATCAGCTTATACAAGTAATATAGAATGTCCTAACCTTGCACGTAGTGATACCAACCCTGATAAGGATCACTAGACGTTGCCAAATCCTGTCTAATATTAAGTAAAGACCAGACCAGTTCATGCATTGGCATCATACATAAGCACCACCTAGGGACGTATGTGGTTTATGATTCATAAAATAGTTAGAAGCAATGCTCACTATTCATTATATTTTTCTGGAGAGGGAGGGACATCTGTACGTGAACTCACGCGACGTACAATCATGAAACCAATACGAGACGGTGTCATGCATACGTACAATCATGAAACGAATACGGGACGGTGTGTATTTATGATATTTGATTATGAAGTTTGATTTATTCATTGTTATATTCACTAACTATTTTACCCACTAAGCATGTAGCTCACCCCGTTTTTATCCAATTTTTCACAGGAGATTAGGGTGGATTGGGTGCAGGTTTTTGAGCCCATATTTTTGTACCCTTTGTATTATTCATTGGGATTTTGGGAGGATGTTCCCTTAACTATTTCATGTACAAATATATTCTGAAATTAATGAAATTAGACTTGTACTTAATCATGTTTCTGCGCACTCAGTTATTGTTATAATGCATTCGAGCCCCGTCCGTGAGTGTCCCGCCAGTTTAGGCGCATCTGGGCGGGGTGTGACATTGAAATGGTATCAGAGCGTAAGGTCCACGGCCCGCCCAAGTCCACCAAATTAGGGGAAGAAAATTTTTATTATATATATATATATATGAATTATATATAGTTGAGATATATATTAAATATATATCTAGAAAACTATATAGTTTTTATATAGTTTAGATTCAAATATATATATAGTTATGATTAAATAGAAAATATTGTTCAACGGATAAGGCATAAATATTAAAAATGTTAGGAATATATTTAGTGTATTTTATAATTTTATCTTCTTTTCAGCAAGATAATGGCCTCAAGTGAAGGAACGACTTCCAGTAGTTGGGAACCAATTCCCACCAGACTCACGAAATTGTTCGAAAGGGAGGTTATGACTATGAGGAGTATCGACAATAGAGATCTCCGCCTCCGTCCAATCCTCACAAAAAACTCGCAACACTAGGGTAGTTGAACGTAACAAAAGTTGAGGGTTACGTTTCCTTCAACTTGGTGAAGTCTTTCTACGAAGCCATGAATTGCGTAGGACTTCAAGAAGATGGGATCAGCCTTGCCTTGGAGACAACGGTCAGGGAAACAAAGATTTCTATCAACATCAAAATTATTTCGTGACTTATGGAGATCCCGATTGCAGATAGAATCATTGATCCACACAAACCCCAAACAGTTGCAGAGATTGTTGAGTCCAAGGAACAGTTGTTCAATTTCCTTGCCAAAAAGCTGTAAACCCAATTGACGTACGCCCACCTCCCAAAAAATCTCCTTAAACCACCTCTTACCAGCCTTGGGAAGATCGTATTCGGCAACATCTTTCTGGAAAAGGTGCTAGAGGTGCTATGTCAAGGGCCCAACTTCTTGTGCTATACTGCATAGAGAAGGAAATTAAGGTCTCCCTACCTCACATAATTATCCAGCAAATGTTGTGGGTGATTCAAAACCCTTCAAGGAAGGATCTCCTCGGCTACGAAGTCTTGATCATGAGGGTGCTATACAAGGCAAACGTCAACACTTTTGATGAGTCTTCGAAGCAGATCACTAATACAGTTACAACATCCTCTATCTTCAAGACGTTCGTCACAAGTGGAGGGTGACTGATGAGGAAGTATTCGGCGCGACTTTAACAAGAGATGGCGAAAGAATTAGAGACAAAAATGGATGTTGTCAACGAAAAAGTCGGCGCAAGATTCCTGATAGGAAGGCACCAAATAGTGAGCCAAACCAGAACCCTACGGCAAACCCAGTCCTGAACAATGATCAACCCGATCATTTATTCTCTGAGGATGATATTTTTGGAAACCTAAATCAACCTCAACCAAATCAGGATGGACAAAGAGTTCCAACAAATTCACCTTCCTGGAACATACCAACTCAAGGCAATACTACGTACCAAAGGTTTCCAACTCCTGAGGTACCGTATTAGCCAGTTCCACAAGTTCCTGTGAACCAACAGCAACAGAATTGTGCGGCACCAAATTTTGGAAGACAGGATATCCCAATGAGTCCATTGTTTTAAGACTTTTCGACTCAATCATAACCAAATGTCCAAGGGGTTCCAGTTAGGGAATCCCCGTACAATCAAAACAACTACCCTTCACCTATGAGTCAACCATACGGCCAATACTTTCCACCAATGCCTACGGCGTACCCTCCACCTATGGGACAGTAGACCTATCAACCATCGATAGGGCAATTGACTAACCCATTTGAGCAGTTATATGTAATTGTATTTAGTATTGCTCGAATGAAGGAGACTCAAAATGTTTTGTTAACATGTATGCAAAACGTCGAAGAATAGCGAGCAACTTCTCAACCTTCTTCTAGTAGTCTTTTTGTGCCTAGCAGGATGACTAAAATGAGAGGTAGTAAGCAGGAAAATCACGAATGATTACTGGCATTGTAAAATTTTTTATATATGAATGAAAATGTTTTGTTTAAGATTATCTTTGGTGGGCCAACTTACAACCATTCTTTCTTTTATATCACTAACTTTGGAGTGGTATGGGACACAACAAAATTGGAGGGTACTAAATAATATGTGGAAGTAAGAAAACCCATGACCTTGTTTGAAAAGAAAAATTTGGGAAAAGTTGTATTACTAACATTATCACTAAGTTTACACGGTATGGGACGAGTAAACTTGGACGATACTATTAGTGAACTCCTCTTCAACCAATGTTTTGTAGAGACCATGTTCATACAACTTAACTTGGTTGACACCCTTATTACCAAATTCATGTGGTATGGGACACACGAATTTGGGTAATAGTCGAGAAGACTAAGCGAAAGAGTTTTAATAAAAAGATTGCGATAGAACGTTAGATCAGAATATTTACCAAGGAAAATCTTAGAATTTTTATGACTCGTATGGATTTTCAATGAAATATATATGTATGTTCACAAAAACCAGAACCAAAACATTTGAAATACTTGCAAAGTTTTATACTTATTATATAAACATTCTAACCTTGCTTTACACCATGGCCAAGCATACGAGGCACATAAGATTCTTTGATTCCTTAACAAAAACCTTACATTATACTTAGAAAGATAAGTGGTTTTTATATTGCAGTACTCTCGAACTTGTTGCTGAGAATATCATAACATTATACTTGGCTACAGTTCTTAAATCATGGTTTTATTTTCTCCTTGCCAGTGAGAAAATGCAAACCAGGAAGAGAGGAATGCCACGTGCTGTCAGTCCAGCAGAGGAGGCACCTCCTAAGATTCAGAACCAGGAACCGCCGCCTCCAACGACAGCGCAGGCTACACCCGACACTGTCATTACCTCTTGGCAGGTAGTGCCACCCCAGCCCACATCCTTGGCCATGCCTTTCGAGCATGAAAGTTTTTTTCGCCGGATTTATCGAGGCGATGAAAGTAACTATTCAGACGGTCGTTCGTGAGACCGCAGCCAATCAGGTTGTTACTATTCAGGCACCTGTTAGATTTGGGTCGAAGACTCAAACCTACCAGATTATGAAGTACAAGAGGCTACAACCTCTTACTTTTGCTGGCACCATTGATGCGGAGGAGGCGCAGAAATGGCTGGATGAGTCGAAGAAGGCTCTCAATGCAATGGGAGTCGATGAGGCTCGAAAGATTCCACTTGCGTCCTACCAACTTATTAGTGGTGCAAAAACATGGTGGATAACAGTGAACGAGGACCCAAGGGTCAACACCACGGACATGACTTGGCAGCAATTCAAGTCATTGTTTATTGATGAGTACTTCCTCAGCGCTGTGAAGAGGCAAAAACGCCAGGAGTTCGCCAAGCTATACCAAGGCAACATGACAGTCAGGGATTATGCTATCAAGTTTAAAGAATTATCATTTTACTCTCTCTCTACCACCTCAACGGAGCAAGATAAGATCGAGAAATTCTACAATGGCCTTCGTCCTGACATTCGACAAGCTTTGTCGATCTTGGATCTCAAGATTTACAGGGAGGTCGTTGACAAGGCCATGAGCATTGCGCAGGAAAAGATTGTGCAGGAGCAGAGACTCAATAGGGGAAAACGGCCTGCAACATTTTCCCAACAAGGCTCGCAACAAAACAACAAGAATAAGCCCTACGATAATCAAAACCCAATCCTCCCAGACCTTGTTCAGAAGAATGAGGCCACGGCACCTACGGTTGAACCGTCTAACCCTGGCCATCAGGGTTTTTGCAATCATGGCCGAGGAGGCCATAATGGCAGGGGTGGTCGTCCAAACGGCAATGGCAGAGGTGGTGGTCCGCACCACAATCAGCATGCAAATAGAACCATCAGCAGCAAAGGCTGACGTATTTCAGCTGTGGCCAACAGGGCCATGTAAAAAATGCCTGCCCCCACCTTCAGCAACCTATTTTTGCTGTTTTAGTCCAATAAGCCCCACCTGCTGCTAATGCCCAACCCAGGCAGAACCAGGGGCAACTGAACCAAGGTAGAGCATTTGCTATCGCCCTTCCCAGACAACAACGTAATCGAAGGTACATTTCCCTTGTTCGATACAATGGTGCATGTCTTGTTCGATTCAGGTGCTACGCATTCTTTTATATCGTCTGGATTGGTAAGACATTAAGGGTTGCATCCTGAACCCACATACATCACAATCCATGTCACATTACCTTTAGGATCTAGTATTGACGTGAACTTGCAGTGTTCTCGATGTGAGCTTCGAATGTCAGAACAAATAATATATGCAGATCTTTTTGTGATGAACATTAAAGACTTCGACATCATCCTCGGCGTGGACTGGCTCGCACCATTGAATGTAAAGATCGATTGTATGAAGAAGCAAGTTCACCTAACCTTGCCCACGGGGGAGTTTGTCAAGATTCAGGAAACGAGGAAATGGATACACAACTCGACTATTACACTTTTCAAGGCACACCTCGAGCTCTATTCCTTGGTGATGAAAATGAATCACCAGCACTGTACCCTCTCAAAGTACACGATGTCCCTGTAATATCTGAATTCCCAGTATATATATATAATTTGTTGCTAATGAAAAATTTGGATTCATTGATGACATAAACATCAAGAGGAAAAATAGAAAATATTGTCCAACGGACAAGGCATAATCTTAAAAATGTTAGAAATATATTTTGTGTATTTCACAAGTTTTATCTTCCTTTCAGCAAGATAATGGCCTCAACTAAAGGAACGACTTCCAGTTGTCGGGAAGCGATTTCTACAAGACTTACGAAACTTTCCAAACGGGAGGTTATGACTATGAGGAGTATCAACAATAAAGATCTTTGCCTCTGTCCTATCCTTCACAACAAACTTTCAAAACTGGGGTGGTTAAATATAACAAAAGTTGAGGGATACGTCTCCTTCAACTTGGTGGAGTCATTTTACGAATCCATGAATTGTGTGGGACTTCAAGAAGATGGGATCACTCCTGTCTTGGAAACAATTATCGAGGGAGTAAAGATTTCCATTAGCATCAAAACTATTTCACGACTTATGCAAATCCAAATAGGAGAAAATATCATTGATCCACACGAACCCCAGACGGTTGCAGAGATCGCGGAATCCAAGGATTAGTTGTTCAATTTCCTTGCCAACAAGCTGTACACCCAAATGACGTAAGCCCACCTCCCAAATGATCTCCTTAAACCACCTCTTGTCGGCCTTGGGAAGATTGTATTCAGCAACATCTTGCTGAAATTGATGACTAGAGGATCTATAACAAGAGCTCAACTTCTTGTGTTATACTGCATAAAAAAAGGAATCTTTGTCTCCCTACCTCACACTATCATCCAACAAATTTTGCGGGTGATTCAAAACCCTACAAAAAAGGAGCTCCTCGGCTACGGAGTCTTGATCATGAGGATGCTTTGGGAGGCAAACAACAATACTTTTGATGAGTCTTCGAAACAAATCACTAATGTTGTTACAGTATCCTCCATCTCAAGGGGAGGGGTGATTGACAAAGAAATTTTTGGCGTGACTTTCAAAGGAAATAGCAGAAGAACTAGAGATAACAATGGACGTTGTCAACGAAAAAGTCGGCTCAAGATTCCAATTAGGGAAGCACCTATCAATGAACCAAACCATAACACAACAACAGACCCAGCCCCAAATAATGGCCAACCCGATCATTTATTCTCCGAGGATGATCTCTTTGGCAACCTGGGTCAACCACAAACAAATCAGAATAGACAGGGAGTTCCGGCGAATCCACCTTCCTGGAACCTCCCAACCCAAGGAAATACGATGTACCAAAGGTTTCCAACTCCTGAGGTACCATGTCATCCAGTTCCACAAGTTCCCATGAACCAACTGCAACAAAATTGGACGACACCAAATTTTGGAAGACAGGATATCCCGATGAGTCGACTATTTCAAAATGTTTCGACTCAAGCATATCTAACCGTCCAAGAAGTCCCAATTAGGGAGTCTTCATATAATCAAACCAATTACCCTCCACCTATGAGTCAACCATACGGTCAACATTTTCCACCAATGCCTATAGTCTATCTTCCACCTATGAGATAGACAACCTACCAACCATCAATGGGACAACCGACAAATCCATTTGACCAGTTAAATGTGATTGTATCTAGTATTGCTCGGATGCAGGAGACCCAGAATGCTTTGATAACATGTGTGCAAGGCATAGTAGAAGAACGAACATCTTCTCAACGCTCTTCTGGTAGTCATTTTGTAACTAACAGAAGGTCTAGGAGAAGTAGTAGTAGGCAGGAAAATTAGGAATGATTACTGACATTGTAATTATTTTCTTTTTAATAAATGAAATGTTTGTTTGAGACTATGTTTGGTGGGCCGACTTACAACCATTCTTTCTTTTGTATCACTAACTTTGGAGTGGTATGAGACACAACAAAATTGGAAGATACTAAATAAAACGTGGAAGTAAGAAAACCCATGACCTTGCGTGAAAAAAAACATTTGGGGAAAGTTGGATTACTAACATTATCACCAAGTTTACACGGTATGGGACGAGTAAACTTGGACGATATTATTAGTGAACTCCTCTTTAGCCGATGTTTTGCAAAGACCGTGTTCTTATAACTTAACTTGGATGAAACCCTTATTTCCAAATTCATGTGGTATGGAACACACGAATTTGGATAATAGTCGAAAAAGACTAAGGGAAAAAGTTTGAACACATAAGAATGCAATAGAACGTTAGATTGTGATATTTACCGAGGATAATCTTAGAATTTCTATGACTCGTATGGATTTTCAAAGAAATCTATATGTATGTTCACAAAAACCAGAACCAAAATATTTGAAATACTTGCAAAGTTGTATACTTCTTATATAAACATTCTAGCCTTGTTTTACACCATGGCCAAGCATACGAGGCACATAAGTTCTTTGATTCCTCATCAAAAACCTTACACCATACCTAGAAAAATAGGTGGTTTTATATTGCAGTACTCTCGAACTTATTGCTGAGAATATCTTAACATTATACTTGGCTATAGTTCATAAATCATGGTTTCATTTTCTCCCTGCCAGTGAGAAAATGCAAACTAGGAAGAGAGGAAGGCCACGCACAGTCCGTCCAGCAAAGGAGGCACTTCCTATAGTTCAAAATCAGGAACCGCCGCCTTCGAGGACAAAGCAGGCTACACATGACACTGCCATTACGTCTGGGTAGGCAGTGCCACCTCAACCCACATCCTTTGTCATGCCTTCGAGCATGGAAGTCTTTTTTGCCAGATTTATCTAGGCGATGAAGGTAACTGTTCAGACGACCGTTCGTGAGTCTTCGGCGAACCAAGTAGTTACCGTGTAAGCACCTATACGATTTGGGTCGAAGAGCCAAACTAACCAGATCACGAAGTACAAGAGGCTACAACCCCTTACTTTTGCTGGCACCATTGGTGCGGAGGAAGCGCAGAAATGGCTTGATGAGTCAAAGAAGGCTCTCGAGGCGATGAGAGTCGAAGAGGGTCGAAAGATTCCACTTTTGTCCTACCAACTTGTTGGTGGAGCAAATACATGGTGGATAACAGTGAAGGAAGACCCGAGGACTAATGTAGCAGACATGACGTAGCAGCAGTTCAAGTCATTGTTCATCGATGAGTACTTCCCCGTCGCAGTGAAGAGGCAGAAGGGCCAAGAGTTTGCCAAGCTATACTAGGACAGCATGATAGTCAGATAATATGTTTTCAGGTTAAAAGAATTATCGGTCTACTATCTCTCCGCCATCTCAACAGAGCAAGATAAGACTGAGAAATTCTACAACGGCCTTCGTCTTGACATCGGACAAGCCATGTCGATCTTGGATCTTAAGATTTACAGGGAGGTCGTTGACAAGGCCATGAGCTTTGAGCAGGAAAAGATTGAGCAGGAGCAGAGAATGAATAGGAGAAAATAACCTGCAATGTTTTCCCAACAGGGCTCGCAGCAAGGCAACAAGAATAAGCCTTACTATAATCAAAACCAAGCCCTCCCAGACCCTATTTAGAAGCATGAGGCCACAACACCTCCGGCTGAACCGTCTAACCCTGACCATTAGGGTTTTCGCAATCATGGCTGAGGAGGTCGTAATAGAAAGTGTGGCCGTCGAAACGGCAATGGCAGGGGTGGTGGTCAGCATCACAATAAGCATGGTCAGCATAACCAACAACAGGCGCCTCAGCAGCAGCGGCTAACTTGTTACAACTGCGGCCAGCAGCGCCATGTAAGAAATACCTGCCCCCCCACCCTCAGCAACCACAACAACCTATTCCCGTCGTTCCAATCCAACAAGCCCCACCTGATGCTAATACCCAATCCAGGCAGAGCCAGCAGAACCTGGGGAAACAGAACCAGGGCAAGCGTTTGCCATCGCTCAACAACCCCTTCTAGACAATAATGTAGTCGGAGGTACATTTTCCTTGTTCAATACGATGGTGCATGTCTTGTTCGATTCGGGTGCTGCGTACTATTTTATATATTCTCCATTGGTAAGGAATTTGGGGTTGCATCTTGAACTCATAGACATCACAATCCATGTCACATCACAATTAAGATCTGGTACTGACGTGAATTTGCAGTGTTCTCTGTAATACCCTGTATTTCACAAAAAAAAATAATAACAATAAAATATTTTTTTTAGGATAAAGCACATGCCTGGAAGTCCAGGCACATGCCCGGAAGTCCAGGCAGCCCGCTTGGACTTCCGGGCGCCAAAAACTCTATATAAACCAACCCTCCCCTCTTTATTTTTCACACCAAATTCACTCCAAATTGTGATTTTTCCTCCTCTTTTCACTCATATTGAGTTTTTAGTCTTTTGAGACTCTCTGTCCGAGACTCTCAGTGCAGTACGACGAAGTTCTGTCCGGAGGAAAACGCCAGATCTGAAAAAGAAGAAGTTCTTATCTGAAGGTGGGAAACGAAACATAGGTTTGCATGTTTTATAACTTTTATTAAAGTTTACATTCAATTATTATTATGTGTACTGTGCATTTACAACTACATTATGTCATAATGTTTATACTGTCGCACTTATGCCTGCACTTGGAATTCACGTATTATACAGTTATAATGTCGGATTTGTGGTCAATCTGACTCAACTAGACTCGGTCTTGTCCTCAGTAACTTTAAATAGTGAACGGGAGGCAACGGGCTGCTCTAGGCGATTGGTTATTTAGGCAGACCTAGTGTCACACCTGTCAACTGGAGACTGATCTAGTTGGTCTTATTGAAAGCTATCAGCGTATACATGTAATACTAAATGTCCTAACCTTGCACGTCGCAATACCGACTCTGATAAGGGTCACTAGACATTGCGAATGTCAGTCTAAATGTCAAGAAAAGACCAGACCAGTTCATGCATTGGCATCATACATATCACCACCTAGGGACGTATATGGTTCATGACTCATAGAATAGTTAGGAGCATTGCTCGCTATTCATTACATTTCTCTGGAGAGGGACGTACGTGAGAACCCTGCTACACCCGGGGAGGGACATCAGTACGTGAATCCAGAGCATCGTTCCTGAGGAGGGACGTATAGTGAGAAATTGGTTACGCCCTGGGAAGGACACCTATACGTGAACTCAGGCGATGTACGTTCATCAAACTATTATGAGACGGTGTCATGAATACATACATATTGATTGATTATGATGCTCACATGTGTATTTAAGATATTTGATATTGAAGTATGCTTTATTAATTGTTATACTCACGAACTATTTACCCACTGAGCGCGTTAAGCTCACTCAATTATTATCCAATCTTTCACAGGAAATTATGGTGGACTGGGTACAAGTTATGGGGCCCACATTTTGTACCCTTTGTATGATTCATTGGGGATCTTGGGGAGTATGTTCCCTTGACCATTTTATGTACAAATTATATTCTGAATTAAATGAAATCAGATTTGTACTGTGTGACATATATTTCAGCTGCGCACTCTGTTGTAACCATTGTTATTGTTCCAAATGCGCACCCCGTCCGAGAGTGTACCGCCGGTCTAGGCGCGTCCGGGCGGGCAGGAAGTCTAGGCACATGCCCGGAGGTCCAGGTAGCCCGCCTGGACTTCCTGGCAGCCCGCTTGGACCTCCAGGCGCCAAAAACTCTATATAAACCAACCCTCCCCTCTTCATTTTTCACACCAAATTCACTCCAAATTGTGATTTTTCCTCCTCTTTTCACTCATATTGAGTTTTTAGTCTTTTGAGACTCTCTGTCCGAGACTCTCAGTGCAGTACGACGAAGTTCTGTCCGGAGGAAAATGCCAGATCTGAAAAAGAAGAAGTTCTTGTCTGAAGGTGGGGAACGAAACATAGGTTTGCGTGTTTTATAACTTTTATTAAAGTTTACATTCAATTATTATTTTGTCTACTGTGCATTTACACTGCATTATGTCATATAATGTTTATACTGCCGCACTTATCCTTGTACACTTGGAATTCACGTATTATACTGTTATAATGCCAGATTTGTGGTCAATCTGACTCAACTAGACTCGGTCTTGTCCTCAGTAACTTTAAATAGTAACGAGCTGCTCTATGCGATTGGTTATTTAAGCAGACCTAGTGTCTCACCTGTCAACTGGAGACTGATCTAGTTGGTCTTATTGAAAGCTATCAGCGTATACATGTAATACTGAATGTCCTAACCATGCACGTCGTGATACCGACTCTGATAAGGGTCACTAGAAGTTGCCAAAGCCAGTCTAAATGTCAAGAAAAGACCAGACCAGTAGACTAGACCAATTCATGCATTGGCATCATACATATCACCACCTAGGGACGTATATGGTTCATGACTCATAGAATTGTTAGGAGTATTGCTCGCTATTCATTACATTTCTCTAGAGAGGGACGTACATGAGAACCCGGCTACACCCGGGGAGGGACATCAGTACGTGAATCCAGAGCATCGTTCCTGAGGAGGGATGTATAGTGAGAACCTGGCTACGCCCGAGGAAGGACACCTATACGTGAACTCAGGCGATGTACGTTCATCAAACCATTACGAGACGGTGTCAAGAATACATACATATTGATTGATTATGATGCTCACATGTGTATTTAAGATATTTGATATTGAAGTATGCTTTATTAGTTGTTATACTCACGAACTATTTACCCACTGAGCGCGTTAAGCTCACTCAATTATTATCCAATCTTTCACAGGAAATTAGGGTGGACTGGGTGCAGGTTGTGGGGCCCACATTTTGGACCCTTTGTATGATTCATTGGGGATTTTGGGTCCCTTGACCATTTTATGTACAAATTATATTCTGAATTAAATTAAATCAGATTTGTACTGTGTGACATATATTTTCGTTGCGCACTTTGTTGTTACCATTGTTATTGTTCCAAATGCGAGCCCCGTCCACGAGTGTACCACCGGTTTAGGCGCGTCCGGGCGGGGTGCGACATTTAAAGGTATCAGAGCGTACGGTCCTCGGCCCGCCCAAGTCCACCAAATTAGGGAAAGAAAAATTTCATTAGATATATATATATCTTTAGAACTATATATATATGAATTATATATAGTTAAGATTTGTATTACATATATATCTAAGAAAACTATATAGTTTTATATAGTTTAGAAATATATATATAGTTGTGATTATTGAAAACTATATATATTGTTATGATTAAATATATATATATATATCTATATATCTATGCATATAGGAGATATATATATATACTATGTTGATAATGAAAAATTTTGAATGAAAAATTTTATTAGATATATATATCTCTAGAACTATATATATATATGTCAATTATATATAGTGAGATTGCATTAAATATATATCTACAGAACTATATGATTTTTTATACAGTTTAATTTAAATATACATATAGTCATGATTTATTAAAAACTATATGTATAGTTATATACCTTAGTGTATATGAGATATATATGTATATCATATTATTGAAAAAAAAAATTGAAAAATGTTATTAGATATATATAGAACTATGTATATATGAATTATATATATAGTTAAGATTTGTATTAAATATATATCTAAGAAAATTGTATATGATTTAGATATAGTTTAAATTTCAAATATATATATAGTTGATTTGTGAAAACTATATATACAGTTATGATTACATATATATATCTATATATATATATATATATATATATATATATATATATATATATATATATATATATATATATCATATTGCTAATGAAGAATTTTGATTACATGATGGCATAAACATCAAGAGAAAAATATAAAATCTTATCCAACTGACCAGGCATAAATCTTAAAAATGTTAGGAATATATTTTGTGTCTTTCACAAATTTATTTTCCTTTCAGCAAAGAATGGCCTCAAGTGAAGGAGCAACTTCCACTAGCAGAGAACCAATTCCCACTAGACTCAAGGAATTGTCCAAAAGGGAGGTTATGATTATGAGGAGCATCGACAACAGCGATCTCCGCCTCCACCTAATCCTTCACAACAAACTCGCAACTGTGGGTTGGTTGAACATAACAACGATTGAGGGCCACGTCTCTTACAACTTGGTGAGATCCTTCTACGAAGCCATGAGTTACGTGGGAATTCCAGAAGAAGGAATCAGCCTTGTATTGGAGACAATAGTTATGGGGATAAAAATTCCTATCAACGTCGAAATCATCGCTCGACTTATGAAGATTCCGATTGAGGAAAGAATTATTGATCCACATAAACCGCAAACAATTACAGAGATTGCGGAGTCTAATGAACAATTATTCAATTCCCTCACCAAGGAGCCATATACTCAATCGACGTTCACCAACCTCCTAAACAATTATCTTAAGCCATCTCTTGCCGGCCTTGGAAAGATCGTATTCGGCAACATCTTGCCAGAAAGAAGGCCTAATGGCACTATGTCAAGGGCCCAACTCCTTGTACTATATTGCATAGAGAAGGGAATAAAGGTCTCCCTACCACACATCATCATCCAACAAATGTTGAAGGTGATTCAAAACCCTTTGAGAAAGGAATTCCTCGGTTACGGAGTCTTGATCATGAGGATGCTACACGAAGTAAACATCGACACTTTTGATGGGACTTCGACACAAATCGTTGAGCCAGTTACAACATCTTCTATCTTCAAGATATATGTTCCAAGGGGAGGAGTAATTGACGAGGAAGTATTTGGCACAACGATAGGAAATGCTGAAAGAATGAGGGACAAGCATGGACGTTGCCTTCGAAAAAGTCGACGCAAGATTCCCGTCAGAGAAGCACCAAATTTTGGAGGGCAGAACATCCCAATGAGCCCACTATTTCAAAATTTTTCACCTCATACAGATCTAGATATACAAGGGGTTCCAGTTAGGGGATCCCCGTATAATCAAAACAATTACCTTTTTACCTATGAATCACATGTACAACCAATACTTTCCCCCAATGCTTATGGCCTACCCTCCACCTATGGGACAGTCGAGCCATCAACCACCAATGGACCAATCGACTAACCTTTTTGAAAGGTTAAATAAAATGGAATCCAATATGGCGGAAATGAGAGCGACTCAAAATTATATATCAACACATATGCAAAACTCTGAAGCAGAGCGAGCAAACTCTCAACCTTCTGTTAGTAGTCGTTCTGTACCTAGCAGGAGATCTAGAAGGAGCGGAAGTAGGCAGGGAAATCAAAATTGATTACTGGCATTGTAAACTTTTCTTTTATATACATGAATGAAATGTTTTGTTTAAAGATTATCTTTGGTGGGCTGACTTACAACCATTCTTTCTTTTGTATCATTAACTTTGGAATGGTATGGGACATAACAAAATTGGAGGATACTAAATAAAATGTGGAAGTAAGAAAACCCATGACCTTGTGTGAAAAGAAACATTTGGAGAAAGTTGCATTACTAATATTCTCACTAAGTTTACACAGTATGGGACGAGTAAATTTGGACGATACTATTAGTGAACTTCTATTCAGCCAATGTTTTTAGAGACATGTTCATACAACTTAACTTGGTTAACACCCTTATTACCAAAGTCATGTGGTATGGGACACATGAACTTGGCTAATAATGGAAAAGACTAAGAGTAAGAGTTTGAATACATAAGATTGTGATAGAACGTTAGATCAGGATATTTACCAAGGCAAATCTTAGAATTTTTTTGACTCGTATGGATTTTTAATGAAATATATAAGTATGTTCACATAGACCAAAACCAAATCATTTGAAATACTTGCAAAGTTTTGTACTTATTATATAAACATTCTGACCTTGTTTTTTTACACCCTGCCAAACATACGAGTTATATAAGATTCTTTGATTCCTCAACAAACACCTTACACTATACTTAGAAAAAAAAAATAGGTGATTTTAATATTGCAATGCTCTCAAAATTGTTGCTGAGCATACTATAACATTATACTTGACTACAGTTTCTTAATCTTGGTTTTATTTTCTCCTTGCCAGTGAGAAAATGCAAACAAGGAAGAGAGGAAGGCCACGTACTGTTCGTCCAGCAGTTGAGGCACCTCCTGAGATTCAGGAACCTCCACCTCCGACAACAGCACAGGCCGCACCCGACACTGCCACTCCATCTGGGCAGGCAATACCACCCCCACCCGCACCCTTTATTATGCCTTCGAGCATGAAAACCTTTTTCGCTGGATTTATTGAAGCAATCAAAGCCATTATTCAAACGGTCGTTCGTGAGACCGCGACCAGTCAGGTTGCCACGGTTCAAGCACCTGTAAAATTTGGGTCGGAAGCTCAAACCGATCAGATTACTAAATACAAGCGGCTACAACCTCTTACTTTCGATGGCACCATTGATGCTGATGAGGTGCAAAAGTGGCTGGATGAGTCAAAGAAGGCTCTTGATGCAATGGGAGTTGATGAGACTCGAAAAGTTCCACTAACGACCTACCAACTTGTTGGTGGGTTAAACACATGGTGGATGATAGTGAAAGAAGACCCAAGGGTCAACATAGCAGATATGACTTCGCAACAGTTTGAGTCAATGTTTATTGATGAGTATTTTCCCAGCGCGGTGACAAATCAGAAGCACCAGGAATTTGCTAAGTTATACCAGGGCACCATGACTGTCAGAGAATATGCTGGAAAATTTAAAGAATTATCAGTCTACCTCTGAGCTCGTTCGAAAGATTTCAGCTACTCAAGCCAATGACCCTATGTTAATGGAGAAATGAGAACTTCTACTCAGCGGACAAGATCTTCCTCCTTTGTCAGTCTCTAAAGACAGAATCGTTTTCTATAAAAAATGTCTCTGTCTGCCAAACAATCCTGAGGTTCGAAAAGACGTGCTTACTGAGATGCACTCTTCGAGGTACACTATGCATCCTAGGGGTGACAAGATGTACAAGGATGTCAAGCGACAATTCTAGTTTTTTGGAATGAAGACGACAATTACAAACTTCGTTGCTCGATGTCTCATTTGCCAGAAAGTTAAGGCAGAACGAAGACTTCCCTCAGGACTCCTCCAGTCGTTACCTATTGGAGAATGGAAGTGGGAGAACATCGCAATGGATTTTGTTACGACCTTGCCTCGAAATAATAAAGGGCAAGATGCTATCTGGGTTATCATTGACAGACTTACAAAGTCTGCACACTTCTTGCCAATAAAGTTCATGGATAATCCCGCCAAACTTGCAGAACTATATGAAAGAGAGATCGTACGCCTTCATGGCATACCACTCACGATCGTCTCTGATCGAGACCCTCGATTCACATCAAACTTTTGGAAAAGCTTCCAGCATAGAATGGGTTCTAAGATCACTATGAGCACAGCCTTCCACCCTCAGACTGATGGGCAGTCAGAGCGGCTTATCCAAATCTTAGAAGACATGTTACGATGTTGCATTTTGGACTTTAATGACGGATGGGCAAAGTATTTGCATCTAGCTGAGTTTGCATACAACAACAGCTACCAAACTAGTATCGGCATGGCACCATACGAGGCTCTCTATGGTCGGCCTTGCAGATCTCCGGTATGCTGGTTAGATATGGTAGATCGACCGCAGTTAGGCCCTGAACTAGTTCAAGAGACTTCTGAGAAGATCACACTAGTAAAGGAACGACTTCGTGTTGCACAAAGTCGACAGAAGAGCTATGCTGACAAGCGGAGACAACCTCTAGAATTTGATAAGGGGGACTTTGTTTTTTTGAAAGTCCAGCCCACAAGAGGTGTCAAATGCTTTGGGATCAAAGGCAAGCTCTCCCCGCGGTATATCGGTCCCTTTCAGATCATTGAACGTATTAGCAAACTTGCTTATCGTCTGTCCCTTCCATCGTCCATGCCTAAGGTTCATGACGTTTTTCACGTATCTATGCTTCGCAAGTATTGTCCTGATCCTTCGCATATCATCCCTTTAGTCGAGGCTCGGGTTGAGGAAGGAAATACGTATCAGGAGAAAGCGATTCCGATTTTAGATAGAAAAACTCAAGAACTACGGCGACGTAGCATACCACTTGTGAAAGTGCTCTGGGATCACCACGGCGTAGAGGAAGCAACATGGGAACTCGAAGCAACTATTAAATAGAAATATCCTGAATTGTTTTTTAGTACCAACTGATGATGCGATACATTGTCCTATTTTCACTTATCAATAAAATGATGAAACATTGTTACACTTATCTTAATACATTGTTTCACTTGAATAACTACACCGATGTCTAAAACTAACATCCATGGATATCGTGATGCACACACGCACTGGCCTCCTTGGCAACTTGTAACTACTTCTCAAGAAGCAGAGTCAAGTCACTACTACTTTGCATCACCAACTCCATCACCACACAGCGATCATTATCGCCAAAATGTGCATGACGTTTTCGCAACAATCCTGTGCCCTCATCTTGGCAGGACCTCCCCTCAAACGATGTAACCATCGCCCTCCACCACCATCTGTTATGCAAATGTAGGAATCTTCAGAGGATGAGTCATATTCCATTTGCTCTCCATGGTTTTATGATGATGAGGATTCCACCGCCCACAGTGCAATTCAGGGACCATACTAGCACTATCCTGAATTCGCAAGAGATAACGCCGGTAGTGGATCTCAAGCAGATAACCATCATAACTACTTGAATTGATTTTGAGGGCAAAATTTCTTTAAGGGGGGTAGAGTGTAATATCCTGTATTTCACAAAAAAAATAAAAATAAATAAATAATAATAATAATAAAATAATTTTTTTAGGTTAAAGCACATGCCAGGAAGTCCAGGCACATGGCACATGGCACATGCCTGGAAGTCCAGACACATGGCACATGGAACATGCCTGGAAGTCCAGGCACATGCCCGGAAGTCCAGGCAGTCCGCCTTGTCCTTGTGAAATACACAAAATATATTTCTAACATCTTTAAGATTTATGTCTTGTCCTTGGGACAATATTTTCTATTTTTCCTTTTGATGTTTGTGTCATCATGAATATATATATATATATATAAATTCTCTAACTATATAGTTATTTAGATATATATATTTAATATAAATCTTAACTATATATAATTTATATATATAGTTCTAAAGATATATATATATATATCTAATATCACTTTTTTCTTCTCCTAATTGGTGGACTTGGGCGGGCCATGGACCTTTCTCTCTGATACCATTAAATGTCACACCCCGCCCGGACGCTCCTAAACCGGTGGAACACTCACGGATGGGGCGCAAATGCATTATAACAATAACCGAGTGCGCAAGAACACAATTATGTACAAGTTTGATTTTATTAATTTCAGAATATATTTTTGTACATGAAATAGTAAAGGGAACATCCTCCCAAAATCCCCAATGAATAAACAAAGGGTTACAAAATGTGGGCCCAAAAACCTCCACCTAGTCCACCCTAATCTCTTGAGAAAAATTTGATAACAACGGGGTGAGCTATTGCCCAGTGGGTAAAATAGTTAATGAATATAATAATTAATAAAGGAAACTTCATAATCAAATATCACATAAACACATCATAGCATCATAATCAATACAACATGTACGTATGCATGACATCATCTCGTAATGGTTCCCATGATTGTACATCGCCTGAGTTCACGTACAAATGTCCTTTCCCAAGTGTAGTCGGGTTCTCATTGTACGTCCCTCCTCAGGAACGACGCCCTGGATTCACGTACTGATGTCCATCCCCAAGTAAACCTTGGTTCTCATTGTACGTCCCTCTCCAGAGAAATATCAATAATAGTGAGCATTGCTTCTAACTATTTTGTGGATTATAAAACACTTACGTACCTAGGTGGTGTTATGTATGATGTCAATGCATGAACAGGTCCGGTCTTTACTAACATTAGACGGGATTTGACAATGTCTGGTGATTCTTATCAGGTCAGTATCAGCACGTGTAAAGTTAGGATGTTCAGTATCACTTGTACAAGCTGATAGCTTTCAAATAAGACCAACCAGATCAATCTCTAGTTTGAGAGGTGAGACGCGAGGTCTACTTAAGTACCAATCGTCTAGAGCAGCACGTTGCCACCAGTTCACTATTTAAAGTTACTAAGGACAAGACAATGTCTGGTTGAGTCAGATTGACCACTAATCCGGCATAGTAATAGTGTAATACATGAACTCCAAATATATAGGCTTAAGTATAACAAGTATGAATATTATACGCAATAATGCAGTGTAAATGAATAGTAGACATAATGATAAATGAATGTAAACTTTAATAAAAGTTATAAGACATGCAAACCTATGTTTCGTTCCCCGCCTTCAGATAAAACTCCCTCTTGAATTGGAGCCTTCCCTAAGCAGAACCGTCCTGCACCACGAAGAGAGTCTCAAAGAGATAAGAGAAAAACTCAAGGAGAGAGAGAGAGAGAGAAAAATCACAAGTGATTAGTGAGAAAAATGAGGGGGAGGGGGGGAGGTTTCATTTTATAGAAAAAAAGTGCCCAAACCTTCGGGCGGGCTGCCCAAAGTTCAACATTTTTTTTTTTTTGTGCAATCATACGGTATTACATCTGTTTATTCTCTTTAAGCTTTCTCCTTTTCTTTATATCTATTTTGAAAATTATTTCATATCGATCTTCTTTCCATTTCCTTATCTTCTTTCGTAATTTTCTTATTTAATTTGTTTTCAATTAGTAATTTTTATTCTATTGTTTTTTTTTCGTTGAATTAGTTTCTTCATTAAAATCAAGATTATTTTCATAATTATTTGTTTCAAATGGGTAGCTTATATGTTTGATGAACATACTGTACTTGCAAAAGTAATTAGAATGGCAAGGGATCACTTTCGATATTCAGAGATTCATGATGTCCGTGTAAGGTTAGTATCTAACTGATCAAAGAATCCAAGGATTTATAACATGCCAAGTGCATCAGAGGTTGCCGGTTTGGCCCCTTATGACTTGCAAGGTACAGTTGGAGTGCGTGACATTATTATTGAGCACAAGTTAGATGGCTTACAACGGATTTAATCTTAATTCACTTAGAAATCTTTGAAAGATCGCATTCTCCACCAAATAATGTCACCCCTACCCACAAAACAAGTAGGCCAAACATGTCTTCTTTCCAAGGAATAGAGACATTTTTGGGACTCGGTTCCTGACTTCAACTTCCTCATCGACAACTTACGAGATTCACATACAACAACAACAACCATCCCTCTATCAATTTCGTCGATCAAGTTCTAAAAAGTCGTGGCAAGTCTCCATTGCAAAGATTATGTCTCTGCTATTTGGACCTCTACTACACTAGGCCAAGGACTGAAAGAGCTTGAGATCACTCTTGTGGATCTATTGGACACATGAGTGTTGTAGATATGTTTCTTTTCTTTAATTTTCATAGAATCCTCCTCCTCTGCTTCACAATCTCTTGCTTAACACTCTTGTAGTAGTTATGCTTCAATTTATCAACAAATTCTACATCACGCTTGAGCTGTGAGGTAACAAGATTCTGGAATTGTTAATCTTGCTATATTTATGGGTATAATTTTGGAAAATACAATGTGCAAACACTAATAACAGACTCCTAAAAACTATCTTTAAAATAATCTGTGTTCAAGCAGGTTGATGATGTAGTACCAAAAGAATTATGTGGTGAATCAGATCGGCAACCAAAAGAACCAACCATAGTTGATGCCTTAGGTTCTATAAAAAGAAAAAAAATGAAAGTTGAGCAGCAAAAGAAAAGGGAAGCCAAGATGACTGTGGTTAAAACAAAACTCTACCATTAATCTTAAAAAAGAAACAAACAATGTTTCTTGGATGAATCAATATTGGATGACCTCTTTATGAACAACAAATCATTTGTATTTTGTTGTTGTTGTTGTCAGGAGTTGTTGTCATCAAAGGAACGTTAGTAAAATGGAGATGGTGGACGGAGGAAGAGAAGGGGAAGCCAAGACTGCTGTGGTTAACGATGACGGAAAGGAGAAGCATGAGCGCCGCGATGATAATGCAGAGATGTGAACCATCTATTCTTGCACACAGAGTCAAAGCATCCAACTCTTGTTCAACTTGACCGTATAATTTCTGTAGAAATACCGAACCATAATATCGATCCTGTGGCATATGTAGCTATATCATAATATATGATCCATAGACCATGTGGACAGGCAAACATCAATTCTTCATGTATGATATGATAAACAATGTGTGCTCCAAGCATTTTCCCAAAAAAATCTACAAGGGCATGTCTATAGATGATGCAAGTTTCCCTATCTATGGAAGAAGAGATGATGGTCGGTTTGTTGAGAAGAACGGAATAAAACTGTAATACCCCTGGTTTACACAAAAAAAATGGGCATTGCTCGAAGGTTTGGGCGAAAACCCCGTGGGGAACGAAACATAGGTTTGCGTGTCTTATGACTTTTCATAAAGTTTTCATTCACTTATCATTATGTCTATTATTCATTCACACTGCATTATTGCGTATAATGTTCACACATATCATAGTTATTCCCTAATATTCTATGTATTACATTGTTACTACGCCGGATTAGTGCTCAATTTGGCTCAACCAGACTTAGTCTTGTCCTCAATAACTTTGAATAGTGAACGGGAGGCAACTTGTTGCTCTAGAAGACTTGGTATTTAAGCGAAACCTCGTGTTCCCACCTCTCGACTTGGAGACTGTTCTGGCTGGTCGTTTTGGAAGCTATTAGGTTGTATAAGTAATACTGGGCATTCTAATAACGCACGTGGTGATGCCGATCCTGATAAGCATCATCAGACGTTGCCAAATCCTGTCTAATATTTGGAAAGACCAGACCCGCACATGCATAGTCATCATACATGAAATAAGAACCACCTAGGGACGTAAGTGGTTTGTGATCTATGGAATAGTTATTGAAGCAATTGTGCTCACTATTATTGATGTTTCCCCTGGAGATAAATGTATAATGTGAACCTGAGATTACCTGGAGATGGGCATTTGTACATGAATCCAGGGCGATAAACGATCAAAAAACCATTACGAGACGGTGTCATGCATACATTCTTGTTAAGCTATGTTGTACTATTTATGATGCTATGTTGTGTATATGTGATGTTTGATTATGAAGTCTTCTTTATTGTCATATTCACGAACTATTTTACCCACTGAGCAATAGCTCATTCTCGTTGCTAACCATTTTACAGGAGCCTAGGGTGGATTGGGCGGAGGTGTTTTCGGCCCTCATTTTGTACCCCTTGCTTATTTATTAGAGAGATTTTGGGAGGATGTTCCCTCAATTACATTTTGTACAAAATACATTCTGAAATTAATGAAATCAGATTTGTACTCAAATTGTGTACCTGCATACTTGGTAACTGTTATAATGCATTCGCGCCCAGCCTGTAAGTGTCCCGCCAGTTTAGGCACGTCCGGGCGGGGTGTGACATTAAATGGTATTAGAGCGAAAGGTCCACGGCCTGCCCAAAGCCACCACTTAGGAGAAGAAAAATATATATATATATAACTATATATCCATATAGTTAAGATTTATATATATATATATATGTAAATAAAATTTGTTGCTGATAGGTCATTAGGACACAGGTAACGCTCAAGGTTGAAATGAACTGATTAATCAAAATGCTTACTTGTATAGTAGCGGTCTTATATATTAGTCAACCTCTGAAGTTGTCAGGAAGCTGACTCAGCATCAGCTCACTGAAAGATCTTTTAAAAGTTCTTCAAAGAATGTTTCTTTGAGGACGCTGATGGTTATAAGTTGATTAAACTATCAGGACACTTTCTAAATAGAAGCGTCATCACCTTTGAAAATCAACTGAATAACTTTTATGATGCTGATTGTCCTTTAGCGTGTTTTTAAATGTCTTAACTTGTAGGACGCTTACATAGTAGTAGCGCCTTCATGTTATGTTTTTATCTAGGAGGACACACGCGTAATGTAGCGCCCTCATGTTTTGTTTTATGCTTTAAAAGTAGGACACTCAGATAATAGCGGCCTCATGCACAAAATAATTTTAAAACATAGCAGGACTCTAACAGCGCATTAGCGCCCTCAAGGTTTTAAGTCGCCTAAAGTCATAAGTAAGTCAGGACGCTTACGAGTTAGTAGCGCCCTCACTTAAGTGTTCACCAGGATGCATATATGTAGTAAGCGCCCTCAAGAAACAAAACGAAAAAGTTGATATTATGTGTTAGGACACTGATTACGGAATCAGGACGCTAATTTAACTACCGTCACTGTTTGAATGAGTACACTACGTCAGTTTACTTTTTTCAGAACAGACACTTGCACAGAGTCCTTTTCAAACTTATCAGAGACCCTTTCTAACACATGAAAGAAGTTCTTCTAAAGTTTTCCTCTTTCATGAAATCTGAAAAGAACTAGAATGTTTGTTAAAATCGTAGTTGTTATTTTCATATAGCCGTTGTGTGAAAATGTTCACATTATTTGAACTTCAAATGTATAATGGTTATGTCCCACTAAGTCTATAAATACCAACAGTTATGACCAAACAACTTGCCAATCACTTTGTGTTGTGCCAATACTTTTGAAAGTTAGTCTTAGTCAAAATGAATTTCATTTTCTAATCTTTCAAAGTGTTTTTACTAATACCTATACGATTTTCATATTGAGTTTCAAATATATTTCTATCTTTGAAAATTTGTTTTTATATTGGTATCAACTCAAATTCTCAGCACTGGTTCACATTTGGTGTCATTATTGCTGATGTTATAATTTGAGAAATAGTTCAAGATATACAGTCGCACTTGATTTCATATTTTAAGTATTGTATTAATCTATATCAGTAGTAGAGTTAAACTACTGATCATTGAACCAGATGTTTTCATACTTATACTTTATATACATTTTGAAAATTGTCTACGTCTTTGATTTACACCAGTTCTTAGTTTTATACATCAATGTTTTATTGGTATTATATTGTTTTTGAAAAAGCTTTGATTTTTGTATCATATAATTCGTGCTTTTCAAAACTGCACTTGAGCAATACCGAACATTGAAAGGTAAAGGACTGAAGGTGTATTTCAACTTAGCATTACCTACTTCACATTTCATATCTTTGTAATGCTACTTGTTGTGCTTAATGTAAAATGTTCTACTGCGTTAGAACCACCCAACATCTTAGTGTTGTAATACTGGTGTGTTTTTGGATTGAAACAACCAGGACAAGTAAAGGTAGTTCACTTGATGATTTCAGGATTGAAATCAGGTAGGTTATCTCTTAGCCATTAAAAGAGAAAACGGTTCATCCTCATCCAGTAAAAGGGTAGGTGTGTCCTTAACCTTAAAAATGATAGGTTATCTCTCAGCCTTTAAAAGAGAAACCGGTTCGTCCTCATCCCGTAAAAGGATGAGTGCATCCTCAACCTATAAGAGGATAGGTTATCTCTTAACCTATAAAAGAGAAACGGTTGTTTCTTATCCCACAAAAGGATCATGGTTCTTCCTTAGCCAGTAAATGGAACATGGGTTTCTCCTCATTCCGGAAAAAGAAAATTTGGTTCTTCCTTAGCCAGTAAAAGGAACATGGGTTTTTTCCTAATCCCGGAAAAAGGGCAGTTGTAACGGTTTGGTTCTCACCCGTAAGAGAATCAGTTAGTGGATTGAGTAAATCCTAATCGGGAGATTAGGTAGTTGACGTAGGCTTGGCCGAACCACTATAAATCTGTGTGTCAAACGTTTGCATTTTAGTCTGTGTTCTAACTTGCGTCATGTTCCAATTAACTTATGTAAATCACTTAAGTTATTGGATGACCTTTTTAAAATTGATCATTGCACCTAATTCACCCCCCTCTTGGGTAGACCAACAATTGGTATTAGAGCGGGTTCTCTGAAATTGGTCTAACAACCTAGAGTCTAGATCCTATGGTCATTTTAGGGTTCGTTTTAGGTGTCCTTGTTGTAACCTCTCTAGTATGATTATACTTTATCTCATAATGTATTCCCTTTTTAATCATACTCTTTGGCGCATGACTCTATGTCACTTCTGCATTAATTGCAGACTCTGTTTTCGACGTCCATTAGCTTGCTTCATACATTTCCCTCTCATTTCTCTTCCCAGCGCGTAATCGTTCCACATTCATCTTCTTCGTTTCATCTTCATCTTTCTAATGGTGTTTAAAGCTCTTGAGTCTAGAAAAAGAGCTAGAATGGAATCATCTTCCACCTCTAATGATTTTTCTCTATCATTCTCGTCATCAAATGGATGTGATGAAGAATCTTTTTGGGAAATTGTTCCCTGGGATAACCATGAGTCTCATTTTGGTACCAAAATATCTTTGCCACCGCGTCCGGCTGCAGCTTCGCTTGAGGAACAATTTGCTAATCTTAGTAAGTTTTTATCCTCCAGCGTTCAGGTCGTTCCGGATATACTAAAAGTGCACAATAACCGGCTGAAAGAGCTTGAAGCCAAGGCAAAACATGAGAGAGATCTGATGATGGAACTATTTGAGAAAAATGAGGAATCACGTGCTCTAATTGAAAAGGTTGTCCGTGTGAGCACCGCCGCTCCCATGGCTCGCATGACCAATAGCCTTCATGAATGTTCTCGCTCCAAAATCTATGCTCCGGACTCATCTAGGAAATTTTAGAAATGTCTCTGGCGGCCCCAGTTGTGTCTAACCAAACCTTTGTCAAATTTTGTTTAAAACTATCTTTTGTACTTTTGGTTAAAACTCTCCTACACTACTTACTTTCAAGTTTATGCATAATTCCTCTTATAATCTATCATGTGTGTGTTTACTCTGCTTAAATCTCCTGTTTCATTTTCATAATGAGTTCTGAACATTTCACTATTGTGATGCTCGCTATCTTTCTATCTTTCATTCCTATTTTAGTGGTTTACTATATTTGAATGATTGATCTACTTGAATTTGTGTGATTGTTATATTTCATATTCATACTGCACACACTAATCACTGTTCACAATCTGCTTGATCTATGCTCTGATATGCCTGCTTCTATGTTTGCAAAATTATTTTCAAATATTTTTGTTGCATAAATATGCTGCTTGCTTGAAAATGATTATATGTCATCATACTAATGCTATCTTATTCATATTTCCTAATAAAATGCATCATGAAATCCTACTATGTCTAATGCAATTATCAGTTTAGTGATGACATCTTTCTTAATCGGTCACATCTATCTTGAGTATCTGATATGCTATCCATGACTGTCGGATAAATATCATGATCTTGTATTTCTAATTTATCATGATTATTTATGCCAAGTTTGAACTTGTGATATCTGATTATTTGATGATCACGTAACACAACAGCTAGGCTGTGCGTTAATATTTTATCTCTGCCTATGCTAGTTCATATCATGATCATGTTTGCTCTGAACTTAGAAATCTTATCTACGCATGATTCATGTGTTTGCAAGTGTAGGTCATGTACACAACTCTTTATCATACGCCTATATCTTGAACATAATTTTGTCTACACTCATGACCATTATATGTTCGCATTATTCTCTCAACGATTTCCTGATGTTGATGCATATGCTTCATACCATATCATGTTTGCATCAAACTCATGGATATCTGATTTCTAATGAGTACACACCCTTCCAAATGCCTTCTCATTAGAATCAACGAATCGAACAATCTAGGCGATGCTTTAATTGATATTACTTGCCTAGTTTTGGTTCAATGAATGTATGTTGTTGCTCAAATGTCTCCTATAAAACTTAGCATATATTCAGCATGTTTAGACTTTGATACTTGGTATCAACATGTTTATCATATATATCTTCACATGTCTAAACTATGGAAAGTCTACAATTTTTCATCTCACATGCCATTGATGTTGCTCTTTAATATCACATTCTGCATGCATAAATTGACTGTGATGTTTGATATCTAATAGATGCCATGAACTTCAAACTATATACTTTGCATCTTGTTAGAATCTGAATAGCTAAGCCCTGCTATATTATAAATTCTTTGCCAATGCTATAAGTATGCCTATGCTTGCTTATTTACATATCTTAAAGCATACTCTGTGTTTGGTTTGGTTTAATTATCAGATTTACATTTGTGCCAAACACTAAGGAGAATAACTGCCCACGTTAGAAAAAATCCTTATGAATTCATCAACAATTCTTTCTCGTTCCCTCTGACTTCGATTCTCGGCTATGTTTTTCTTTTTTTTTAAATTACTTCAAAACTTATAGTCCATAAATAAGTCAATCTATTTTTGTATAGTAGATCTTACGCATTCTCACGTACCTAACTATGACATGACGTCATAAATCATCTTGAGGGTGAATGCACAAAGTAAGGAGAAGTCTCCATGTAAGGGGGAGCTTCGCTACTCTACTAAGTCAAGGGGAGATTTTATTCTTCTTTCTTCACTTTTTGATGATATCAAAAGGGGGAGAAGAAAAATAAAGGAAAATAAGGGGGAAAAAAATTAATAAGAAAAAATAGTTCAAGGGAAAACCTTTTTGCTTAATATTTGCTTAATTTTTCGATTTATTTGTTATCATAAAAAATGGGAAATTGTTAACCTATATGGTTCATCCTTAGCACATTCCTAAAGTATACTTGATGAAGTATATATTGATGATCACAAACAAAGTATTTTTGGTGCTAATGAACGTTTTTCAAGAACTTATCTCTGCATCAAAGGAAAAGCAAAAAGCTAAGAAACAACTCGCTCAAGGAACTCAAAGCTTACATCCAACGATCAAGCTCGTTTCAACTAATGGACTTCAAGGATCACATCATGATTTCAAGATCACTTCTCTCGGACGTTTCGATCAAGCATCAAAACTACATCTCTCGATCAACGTTCAAGTCATTCAACTTCGAATTACTCTTATTGAAAATCTCATAATGAAGAGTTGGATTTAACGGTTATGAGAAAAGAGAAATACACAAAGTATTTAAGGTATATTTTTCTCTAATCGTTATTGCTCAAAATATTTTTCAAAACCATGCATATATCATTTTCATATGTTTTCTAAATCTGCATGTTTTGATGTCTTAATTATATTTCAAGAAATTTAATACTATATATTTAATTTGAAATATACCGAGTTTTTATTCGCATTTATCGAATATTTTATCGTGATTCAAAATTGTTTTCAAAGAGTCTTTCAGGAGGCTAATGAAATAACAACGCTCTCCTGAACTTGTTAAGTCAGGACGCTGATAGGTCATTAGGACGCAGATAACGCTCAAGGTTGAAATGAACTGATTAATCAGGATGCTTACTTGTATAGTAGCGGTCTTATATATTAGTCAACCTCTAAAATTGTCAGGAAGCTGACTCAACATCAGCTTACTGAAAGATCTTTCAAAAGTTCTTCAAAGAATGTTTCTTTGAGGACGCTGATGGTTATAAGTTGATTAAACTATCAGGACGTTTTTTGGATAGGAGTGCCCTCACCTTTGAAAATCAACTGAATAACTTTCAGGATGTTGATTGTCCTTCAGCGTATTTTTAAATGTCTTAACTTGTAGGACTCTTACATAGTAGTGGCGCCCTCATGTTATGTTTTTATCTAGTAGGACGCTCACGTAATGTAGCGCCCTCATGTTTTGTTTTATGTTCCAAAAGCAGAACACTTACTCGGATAGTAGCGCCCTCGTGCACTTAATAATTTTAAAACCTAGCAGGACGCTAACTGTGCATTAACGCCCTCAAGGTTTCAGTCTTCTAAAGTCATAAGTAAGTTAGGATGCTTATGAGTTAGTAGCGCCCTCACTTAAGTGTTCGGCAGGACGCTTATACGTAGTAAGCGCCCTCAAGGAACAAAACGACAAAGTTGATATTATGCGTTAGGACACTGATTACGGAATCAGGACGCTAATTCAACTATCGTCACTATTTGAATGAGTGCACTACGTCAGTTTACTTTTTCAGAACAGACACTTGCATAGAGTCCTTTTCAGACTTACCAGAGACCCTTTCTGATACATGAAAAAAGTTCTTCGTAAGTTTTCCTCTTTCATGAAATCAGAAAAAAACCATAATGTTAGTGAAAATCGTAGTTGCTATTTTCATATAACATTCTAGCCGTTGTGTGAAAATATTCACATTATTTGAACTTCAAATGTCTAACGGCTATGTCCCGCTAAGTCTATAAATACCAACACTTAGGACCAAACAACTTGCCAATCACTTTGTGTTGTGCCAATACTTTTGAAAGTTAGTTTGAGTCAAAATGAATTTCATTTTCTAATCTTTCAAAGTATTTTCACTGATACCTATACGATTTTCATATTGAGTTTCAAATATATTTCTATCTTTGAAAATTTGTATTTATATTGGTATCAACTCAAATTCTCAGCACTGATTCACATTTGGTATCATTTTTGCTGATGATAGAATTTGAAAAATAGTTCAAGACATACAGTGACACTTGATTTCATATTTTAAGTATTGTATTAAACTATATCAGTAGTAGCGTTAAACTACTGATCATTGAACCAGATGTTTTCATATTTATACTTTATATCTATTTTGAAAATTGTATGTGTCTTTGATTTACACCAGTCCTTAGATTTATACGTCAATGTTTTATTGGTATTATATTATTTTCGAAGAAGCTCTGATTTTTGTATCATATTAGTCATGCTTTTCAAAACTGCACTTGAGCAATACCAAACAATGAAAGGTAAAGGACTGAAGGTGTATTTCAACTTAGCATTACTTACTTCACATTTCATATCTTTGTAATGCTATGTATTGTGCTTAATGTAAAGTGTTCTATTGTGTTAGAACCACCCAACATCTTAGTGATGTAATGCTGGTGTGTTTCTGGATTGAAACAACCAGGACAAGTAAAGGTAGTTAACTTGATGATTTCAGGATTGAAATCAGGTAGGTTATCTCTTAGCCTTTAAAAGAGAAAACGGTTCATCCTCATCCAGTAAAAGGGTAGGTGTGTCCTTAACCTTAAAAATGATAGATTATCTCTCAGCCTTTAAAAGATAAACCGGTTCGTCCTCATCCCGTAAAAGGATAAGTGCGTCCTCAACCTGTAAGAGGATAGGTTATCTCTTAACCTATAAAAGAGAAAGAATTGTTTCTTATCCTGCAAAAGGATCGTGGTTCTTCCTTAGCCAGTAAATGGAACATGGGTTTCTCTCCATCTCGAAAAAATGAAATATGGTTCTTCCTTAGCCAGTAAAAGGAACATGGGTTTTTTTCTAATTCCGGAAAAAGAAAAATGGTTCATCTTTAGCCCATGAAAGGATAGGTTTGCCTTTAACCTGTAAATGGGCAGTTGCAACGATTTGGTTCTCACCCGTAAGAGAATCAGTTAGTGGATTAAGTAAATCCTAATCGGGAGATTACGTAGTGAACGTAGGCTTGGCCGAACCACTATAAATCTGTGTGTCAAACGTTTGCATTTTAGTCTGTGTTCTAATTTGCATCATGTTCCAATTAACTTATTAAATCACTTAAGTTGATGGAAGACTTTTTAAAATTGATCATTGCGCTCAATTCACCCCCCCCCCTTTTGGGTGGACCAACAGAAACAACTTCTAGTAGTCGGGAAGGTTGTGTTAATGAGGAATATAGACATGAAGAATCCTCGCCTCCGTCCTTTCCTCCACGACAGACTCGCAAAGCTGGGGTGGCTGAACATAACTAATGTTGAGGGTTTTGTCTCCCTCAAGTTGGTAAGGTGTTTTTATGACAACATGAATGTTGTGGGACTCCAGGTGGAAGGAATCAGCCCTATCTTGAAGACATAGGTCAGGGGAGTAAAAATTTATGTCAACATCGAAGCTATTTCTCAACTAATGCCAATCCCCATAGGAAACAAGATCATTGACCCACATGAAACCCAAGTCGTCGTAGAGATCGCTGAATCAAGGGAACAACTATTCAACTCCCTCACCCGAAAGGCGTACGCCGAAAAGACATACACCCGCCTCCTAAATAATATCCTAAAACCAACCCTTGCAGTCCTTGGGAAGGTTGTGGTTGATAATATCCTGCCTGAAGTGGTGAGTAGAAGTACAATGTCAAGGGCTCAACTCCTTGTCCTTTACTGCATAAACAAAAAAATCTCCATTTCTCTACCTCACATCATCATTCAACAAATGGCCAGAGTAACCCAAAACCCTATGAAAAAAAGAATACCTCGGCTATGGAGCTTTAATCATGAAGCTGCTAGCCGAGGCAAACCTTAGTACCTTTGATGAATCCTCTATACCGGTTACTAAAGATGTTGCATTATCCTCTTATTCCAAAACTTTCAGCACAAAAGAAGGGGTGACCGATGAGGAATTATTTGGCGCCACTTTAGAGGAAAACAGTAAAAGGGATAGTGATGACATAGTCGGTAGTCAACTTAAGATTCTTACTAGGGAAGCACCAAATAATGAAACAAGTCAGAGGAATGAAAAGAACCCATACTAAACAATGAACAACTGAATCATCAATGGGTCACGGAGGAAGAAATATTTGGTAATCAAGAAGGAAATGTTGGCCAAACCAATCCAGATCTAGGCGGACAGGGAGTTCCAATAAATCCACCTTTCTGAAACCCCCCAGCCCAAGGGAATAGTACGTTTTAAGGGTTTCCGACTCAGAAAGTACCCTACCAGCCAACTCCACAATTCCCCATGAACCAACCACCTCAAAACTGGGTGGCACCGAACTTCAGAAGACAAGATACCCCGATGAGTCCACTTTTTCAAGATTTTCCGACTTAAGCAAATCCAACCTTCCAAGAAGTCCCAATTAGGGAAACCTCATATAATCAAACCAACTACCCTCCATCAATGGGTCAACTATCCGGCCCACAAAATTCAACAATGCCCACAGCCTACCCTCCACCTATGGGACAATCGGCCTACCATCTGTCGATGGGACAACATGCCTACCCTCCTCGAAGGGGACAACCAACTAACCCAGATAACCCATTACAGTTTATGATGTCTTGTGTCATTGAAATGCGTGACGAGTATAAAGTTTTGATGAATCGTATGCAAACCTTAGAAAAATGGCAAAACGCCTCTCAGCTTTCTTCTAGTAGTCACTCCGCAACTAGTTGGAGAACTAGGCAGAACATTAAGCAGGGAAATTACTGGCATTGTAATTTTTTTTTTATGAATGAAATCTTTTGTTAAGACTGTGTTTGGTGGGCCAACTTACAACCATTATTTTTCTTTTGTATCACTAACTTTGGAGTGATATGAGACAGAACAAAATTGTAAGATACCAAATAAAGCTTGGAAGTAAGAAAACCCATGACCTTCTGTGGAAAAACATATGGGGAAAGTTGAATTACTAACATTATCACTAAGTTTACACGGTATGGGACAAGTAAACTTGGACGATACTATTAGTGAACTCCTCTCCAGCTGATGTTTTGTAAAGACCGTGTTCAAACAACTTAACTTGGTTGAACCCTTTATTACCAAATTCATGTGGTATGGGACACAAGAATTTGGATAATAATCGAAAAGACTAAGGAAAAGAACCAGGGCATTTACCAAGGCTAATCTTAGAATCTCTGACTCGTATGGAGGTAAGTATGTTCACAAAAAAAAAAAAATCAGAACCAATATATTTGAAATACTTTCAAAATTTATACTTATTATATAAACACTCCAACCTTGTTTTATTCCATGGCCAAACATACAAGACATGTAAGATTCTTTGATTCCTCACCAAAACCTTACACCATTCCTTGAAAAAGAGGTGGTTTTATATTTTCAGAACTCTTAAATCTATGAATTGCTGAGAATATCATATCATTATACTTAACTACATATCATGAGAAAAATTCCTAAAAGAAGAATTCTACCTTCTCCTTGTCAGTGAGAAAATGCAACCCAGAAGAAGAGGAAGGCCACGCATCGTTCGTCCAACAGAGGAGGCACCTCCTGAGACACTGAATCAGGAACCGTAGCCTCCAAGGACAGAGCAGGCTGCACAGGACACTGCCACCACTTCTGGACAGGCAGTGCCACCTCAACCTACACCCTTCACCATGCCTCCGAGCATGGAACATTTTTTTTGCTGGATTCATTAAAGCGATGAAAGCGACTGAACAAATGGTCGTTCGTGAAACAACGGCTAATCAGGTGATCACAGTTCAGGCACCTATCAAATCTAATTCGGACAACCAAACCAATCAGATCACAAAATATAAAAAGCTCCAACCCATCACTATTTCAGGCACCCCAAACGCTAATGAGGCGCAGAAATGGTTGGAAGAGTCTAAAAATGTTCTTGAGGCTATGGGAGTCAACGATGATAAAACAATTCCTCTAGCTTCATACAAACTCGTGGTGAAGCTAATCTTTGGTGGAAAACAATGAAGGAGGACTCAAGGGTCAATGTGACAACTATGACTTCGATAGAATTCGAGTCATCATTCGTGGATGAATACTTCCCTGACGCCGTGAAAAAGCAAAAATGTTAGGAGTTTGCAAGGTTCTATCAGGGTAGCATGACGGTTCGAGAATATGCTGCAAAGTTCACAGAATTATCAGTCTTCTCTCTCTCCACAATCTCTACGGAGTGAGACAAGACTGAGAAATTCTTCAATGGCCTCCGACCTGACATTCGTCAGACCCTGGCTTTCTTAGAGCTGAAGAACTTTAGGGGACTTGTAAATATGGCTATGAACTACGAGCAGGAGAAGATTGATCAAGAACAGAGAAAAAATAGGAGAAAACGAGCTGCAATTTTTTCCCAACAGAATACTCAGCAGGGCAACAAGAAAAAGCCCTACCTAAATTCAAACCCAGCCCTCCCAGCCCCCGGCTAAAAACATGAGGCCATTGCACTTACGGTTGAAACTTCTAACCCTGGCCAATAGGGTTTTCAAAATCATAGTAGATGAGGCTGCAATGGTAGGGGTGGACGCCGCAATGGCAATGGCAGAGGTGGTGGCCAGCAACACCACAATCAGCATGGCCAACAAAACCAACAACAAGCGTCTCAACATCAGAGGCTGACTTGTTACAATTGCGGCCAGCAGGGCCATGTAAAAAGTCTTTATCCTACCCTCCACAATCGCGACAACCAGTTCCCGCAGTCCCAGTCCAACAAGCACTACCTGCTACAAACGCCTAGCACATACAGAACCAACAAAACCAAGGGCAAAGACATTAGGGCAGAGCGTATGTCGTCGCTCAACAACCCCTTCCAGATAACAATGTAATGGAAGGTACATTTCCTTCGTTCAATACAATGGTGCATGTCTTGTTTGATTCGGGTGCTACGCACTTCTTTATATCTTTTGCATTGGTAAGACATTTGGGGTTGTAACCTGAACCCACAGACATCACAATCTATGCCTCAACACCAATAGGATCTGGTACTGACGTGAAAATGAAGTGTTCTAGATGTGAACTTCGAATGTCAGAACAGATAATTTATGCAGATCTCCTAGTGATGGACATAGAAGACTTCGACATCATCCTCGGCATGGACTGGCTAACATCACTGAACGCTAAAATCGATTGTTTGAATAAACAAGTTCAGTTGACCTTGCCCAATGGGGAGTTTGTCAAAATTCAGGGAACCCGAAAATGTATACACAACTCGATTGTCGCCCTCCTCAAGGCACAGCTCCGAGCCCTATCCCTTGGTGATGACAATGAATCATCATCACTATACCCTCTTGAAGTACATGATGTCCCCGTCATATCTGAATTCCCAACTATTTTTTTAAATGACTTTTGTAGTCTACTTCTAGTTCGAAAATTTGATTTTGAGATCAAACTCATACCAGGGATTGAACCCATCTCCATCTCACCGTACAAAATGTCCAACGTTGAGCTAGTTGAGTTGGACAAACAGCTAAAGGAATTGGAGAAGGCAGGCTTCATCAAAAAAAGTTCATCACCTTGGGGCACTCCAGTTCTGATAGTTCGAAAGAAGGATGGTTTTTTACGACTTTGCATCGACTATTGCAAGTTAAATAACGCAACCATAAAAAATAGATACCCATTGCCCAGGATCAATGGTTTGTTCGACTAACTCAGAGATGCCAAATACTTCTCTAAGATTGATTTACGATCCGATTATCATCAACTCCGGATCAGAGAGTCGAACATAAATAAAAAGGCTTTTAGAACTCGATACGTTCATTACGAGTTCTTGGTCATGTCGTTCGGTCTAACAAATGCACCTGCAACGTTCATGGATTTGGTGAATCGCATCTTCAGACCATATTTAGACAGATTCGTGGTGGTTTTTGTAGATGATATCTTGGTATATTCACCAACCGAGGAAGACCATAAGATACATCTAAGGATTGTCCTCCAGACCTTAAGAAACCATCAGTTATATGCAAAGTTGAGTAAGTGTGAATTTTGGCTGAAAAGAGTTCAATTCCTAGGTCATGTGGCTTCAGGCAATGGCATTGAAGTGGATCCTTCAAAAGTTGAAGAGGTATTCAACTGTAAGCAACTCACTCGGAAAGACATACGATTCATTTAGAACGCAACTTGTGAATCGCCATTTCAGGAATTCAAAAAGCGTCTCACGACAACACCAGTACTAATCACTACAAGAAATGGAGTTGGATTTTCACTATACACCGACGCCTCTCTCCAAAGCTAAGGTGCAGTACTAATGCAAGAAGGCCAAGTTGTTGCATATTGTCGCGACCCCGCACCCCGGACCACCAACCCCACAGGGAATGGCGTGCGGAATGCCAGGGCGGGACGCCCGGCGTAGGCATCTCCGACCACTCCTCAACTCCCGTGAGGTGGTTGAGACCCTACGAGCCTTATCTCAAATAACGACATAATATCAAGAAGTACTAAACAAAACTACCAACCGTATTAATCATCCAAGACAAGAGATAATCTATAAAAAATGAACCATAAATAAAATCATAATCCCTACAGTCCATTAAAATTGACATACACATAAGGTCCAAAATTGTCGGTACAAATAAAAACCGTCATATGCCCACATGGTCTATCTAACAAGTCCCAACTCACCTATACTACAATATGGTAAGTGTTATAATTACATAATCCAAAATATAATGCTTCATAATTTAAAACACAGTTCAATCAAAATGCCTCTCAACTTACATCGAGGCCTTGGATTCTCTCGCAGGCAAGGTCCTCAAGATATGACTACTCCTTTGCCCTTATTCGGGACAGAAGGACCTGAAAGAGGGAAATGAGGGTGAGCCAACGGTGCCAGTGAATAGAACTCAAATATGCTATCAATACTCATCAATAAACATCATGTATGCATGTCAATGTGTAGCATGATTAAAAGCTCATAACATATAGATATCAAGCATTTAAAATAAGTTCGATGCAAGTAAAAGCTTATCAATTTGGATCCACATTCCACATGCACTGGGGTTACTAGTGCACGTCCATTTTACCGTACCGTTGACCCCAATCATGTTTATTTGAGGTTACTAGTGCACGTCTATTTCACCGTACCGTTGACCCCAATCATGTTTATTTGGGGTTACTAGTGCACGTCTATTTCGCCGTACCGTTGACCCCAATCATTTCCTTTTTTAAAACCCTCCTATGACAAGGTTAAGTCCCCCTAATAACCGGATAGATGGGCCCAACCAAAGTCATAAGGTTTTCTCAAATCAATGCATCATTCAAAACATTAGAACACATTCATGCTTTCAACATACAATATATATAAGTGATATGATGACATAAAAGATATAATCATAAATGAAGTCTACTCACAACCAAGCCTCGCGAGAGTATTTAACCACACACGACCACCAAACCAAATCAACCCAATCAAGATCCTGAAACATACATCAATATCCTACCATACATCAATTTTTATGCTCAATCACATAGACATTACACATCAACCCTAAATCAGCCCACATATAGACAATAGGCCTAAATCCCATCTAATCCCATCATTCAACTCAAATCACATGACTTAGGCCTCTAATGCATAGTTCTCATTCATAAACCATTCTATTAATCAAAAATACTGATTTTCAATTCCTTAGGCATAAACATGCCTAAATTGGGTCACTTGATTACAAGTAGGCCTAACCCATGATATGGTCACAACCACCAAATCAGTAGCATAATCAACCATAATCATGCTTAATTAAACATAAGTTGCATCAATTCAATGATTCTAGGCCAAAAGCATCAAAAGCCCTAAAATATGAAACTTTCCATACTTAGGCCATATTGCCGATTTACACTAGGTCACCATGTTCAGCCATGTATATCACTGATTTTGCATCATGGGTTCATCAACAATGACAACTAGATCAACATAGTTGATATGCAAGCTATTTGGAAAGGTCTAAGTTCATATTCTAAATTTAGGTCTAATACAAGCAACCCTACCAATTCTTCATTTAATATTCTGTTCAGATGTATCAATCTACCAATAGAAATATGTAGTCACAAAATCAACCGTACTGATTGCAATATGTGAAGAAACAAACCTTCTGTCCAAATATCAGTCCAATCCAACGGTGTACCGAAAAGATAATTATTTTTTATGAACAAGTTTCTAATCAGACAATTTCTCCTTTCCTGCTGCAAATACTCGAACTCAGATGACTATATCACACACCATACTTAACCTATAAACATCTCCACCGTTTACAATGTAGAAATATCAGTTGTAAACTACATACCCAAATTTTATATCCATACAACGGTAGATTGAGGAGATCTATATGTTTGTGCGAAACGGCGGGCAAAATCCAGACTTTCCGACCAGCTTTGTTTTAGAGGTTATATTTCTTAGACGAAACCTCTAATCAAGATCTTCACCGTTCCGAATGCCGCAATATCAGTGGTAAACTACATATCCAAATTTGATATCCATCCCATGGTAGATTGAGGTGATCTATAAGTTTGAGCGAAACGGCGCAAAAAATCCAAACTTTCCGACCAGCTTTGTTTGAAAGGTTAGATCTCTTAGAAGAAACTCTAATCAAGATCTTCACCGTTTTGAATGCAGAAATATCAGTTTTAAACTACATACCCAAATTTAATATCCATCTGACGGTAGATTGAGGAGATCTATAAGTTTGAGCGAAATGGCGAGAGAAATCCAGACTTTCCGACCAGCTTTGTTTGAGAGGTTAGATCTCTTAGACGAAACCTCTAATCAAGATCTCCACCGTTCAGAATACAGAACCATAAGCTACGAACTTTTTGACAAAATTTGAACTCAATCTGACTATATATCCCGAAGATCCAGCTCTTTGATGAAAACGTTGCAGAGATTTTCCTCAAGCAACTCCTTCTTTCTTTCTCTTCTTCTTTCCTTTCTCTTCTTTTCTTTTATTTTTTTCCTTTCTCTCCACTCACTTCACTTTCTAGCACTTCCTTGATTCCCTCCACTCATTCTAGCACTTCCTTGATTCCCTCCACTCACCTCACTTTCTAGCACTTGCTTGGAGAAGAGAAGTGGGCATGGGACACTTGTCCACTTTCATGCTCTAACCTTCACATGTGTTGGTCTCATACTACCCATACCAACCACATGTACTTTAACCAATCACATGCTTCCATGTATTTTAAATGTCCAATCCATTTAATACACCAAATTTTCATTCTCATTTATCTTTTTATTCAATCAATCCTAACCCATATCAATTCATGGTTTAATGGACCCATGCATAAATAATAACATATGCATTATACTTTAATTTAACATGACTCATATACAATTTATAATACACATATTTATATACATTATCAAGCATCAACTATACAAACATTAAACAACCATCAAACAAACACCAACCATATCAAGGCAACACATAGAGTTTGGGCAAAGTGCAATTGAGTTATGGGCTAGATGAAATAATTTTTGGGGCGTCACATCACACCCACCTTAGAATGAATTTCGTCCTCGAAGTTTTATGGTTAAGAAATTACCTTTGCCCATGAACTCGGCAAAGTGCTCCATCATGTAGTCCTCACGCTCCCAAGTAACCTGCTCCTCGCCATGGAACTGTCATCTCACCTTAACCATCGGAATCTCGCGGCTACGTAACCTCCGGACCTTCCTGTCAAGTATCTGAATAGGTTCCTCATCATAAGTCCCACCCTGCCTCAGTTCAATGTTCCTCTAGTCCAAGCCGTGATCAAAATCACTCTTGTACACTCTCAGGATTGACACATGAAAGACATTGTGGACTGCTGCTAACTGAGGTGGCAAGGCAAATCGGTAAGCGACGGGGCCAATTCGTTCTAATACCTCGAATGGCCCAATAAATCTCAGAGCGAGCTTGCCTTTTATCCCAAATCTAGTTTGGCCCTTCTGAGGTGAGACCTTCAATAAAACTTGGTCACCCACCTCGAACTCTACGGTCTTCCGCTTGGCATCAGTATAACTCTTTTGCATGTCTTGGGCTAACTTCATATTATGCTTAATCCTCTTAATCTTCTTTGTGTGTTCTTGTACAAACTCTGGTCCCATCACCGCAACATCCCCTACCTCCGTCCAACAAATCGGAGATCTACAGGGTCGACCATACAATGCCTCAAAAGGAGCCATGCCAATACTGGACTGATAGCTGTTGTTGTATGCAAACTCACACAAATGTATGTACTCCTCCCAATTACCACTAGACTCAAGGACACAAGCTCAAAGCATATCCTCTAAAATCGATATCAACCTCTCAGACTGGCCATCCGTCTGGGGGTGAAAAGCGGTACTGAGATCTAGTCTAGTGCCGAGCTGCCTCTGCAACCCCTGCCAGAATACCGATGTAAACCTCGGATCCCTATCTGACACAATCGAAACTGGCACTCCATGTAATCTGACTATCTGCTACATATAGAGTCTGCTCAGCTTGTCCATAGAATCCCTAGTGTTCACCGGTAGAAAGTGAGCGGACTTGGTCAAGCGATCAATAATAACCCAAACAGCATTATGTCTCCTCGGGGTGTTGGGTAATCCCACAACAAAGTCTATAGTGACGTGCTCCAATTTCCACTCAGAAATGGCAAGCGGTTGCATCTTCCCTCCAGGCCTCTGATGCTCAGCTTTGACTCTTTGACAGATCTCACACCTCTGAATGAACTGAGCTATTTCTCTCTTCATGTCGGGTCACCAATACATTCTTTTCATATCATGATACATCTTGGTTCCGCCAGGATGAATAACATAATGAGATCTGTGAGCCTCTTGGAGAACACTCTGCCTGAGTCGTGGATCTACTGGAACCCATAAACGTCCCCTAAATCTCAAGGCACCATCAGATGACAAGTGCCAATCAGTAAAATCACTGCTCTCAGCCCAAGACTTGTACATCCCATAATCAACGTCAAGTCTCTGTTGGTCAATTACCTCCTGGACTTGTGTAGGCTGAGTTCTCATTTGAGCACATATCACAATCTGATCTGAAGGGGTAGCACATATACTCATAACCGTAGCCGCCTCAAGTAGTCTCCACTCATGAGACATCTGGCGTGCTACCATAACTGTCTCTACCCGCTTCCTGCTCAACGCATCAGCCACTACATTGGCTTTACCTGGGTGGTATTCCAATGTAAAATCATAGTCTTTGAGGAGCTCTAACCACCTTCTCTGCCTCATGTTCAATTCCTTCTGAGAGAACAAGTACTTGAGGCTCTTATGGTCAGAATACAAAGTGAATCTCTCACCATAGAGATAATGCCTCCAAATCTTCAAAGTAAAAACTACTGCGGCCAGTTCTAAGTCATGAACAGGGTAGTTCTTTTCATGCACCTTCAACTGCCTCGATGCATAAGCAATGACCCTATCCTTCTGTATCAACACGAAACCCAAGCTGATACGAGAGGCATTAGTATAGATAACTAACTCCTGATCAGGCTCTGGCAAAATCAACACTGGCGTAGATGTCAATCTTTTCTTCAGCTCTAAAAAGGCATTCTCACACTCCTCGGTCCATACAAAGGACACATCCTTCTGGGTGAGCCTAGTCATAGGCGTAGCTATCTTGGAGAATCCCTGAACGAATCTCCTATAGTAACCAGCTAACCCAAGAAAGCTTCTGATCTCGGTCACTGTGGTAGGCCTAGGCCAACTAATAATGGCTTCAACCTTAGACGGGTCAACTGAAATCCCCTCAGAACTCACCACATGACCTAAGAACTTCACTTTGGTGATCCAAAACTCGCACTTGCTCAGCTTTGCATATAGCCTATGCTCTCTCAGAGTTTGCAAGGTCACTCTAAGGTGTTCCTCATGCTCAGCCCGAGTCTTGGAATACACCAATATGTCATTAATGAAGATGATGACAAACTTATCCAGATACTGCCTAAAGACCCTCTGCATCAGATCCATGAACATCGCCGGTGCATTAGTCACACCAAATGGCATCACAAGGAAGTCATAATGTCCATAGCGGGTTCTGAATGCTGTCTTAGGCACATCCTCCTCCCTGATCCTCAGCTGATGATACCCGGAGCTCAAATCAATCTTCGAAAAATACCTCGCTCCCCTCAACTGATCAAACAAGTCATCAATCCTTGGGAGAGGATATTTGTTTTTGATGGTCACCCTGTTCAATTGGCGATAGTCGATGCACAACCGCAAGCTCCCATCTTTCTTTTTCACAAAAAGAACTGGAGCTCCCCAGGGTGACACGCTCAGGTAAATAAAGCCCTTAGCCAATAACTCCTCGAGCTGTTCCTGCAACTCTCTCAACTCGGTTGGCGCCATTTTATATGGTGCCATGGAGATAGGCTTCATGCCAGGGACTAGTTCAATAATGAAATCGATCTCTCGCTTCGGTGGTAATCCTGGAATATCCGCAGGGAACACATCTGGAAAGTCCCTAACAATGGCAATATCCTCAAGTATCACCTCACTAGTCTCTTCTTCATCAGGCACTAACCCAGCCAAAATCTCCCTATCTCCATCAATCACAAATCTACCCCTTGTGACTGTCTGGTCCGAAGCTCTACCCTGTAGTGTAAACACTGGGTGTCCGGGGATCTGGAAAATGATTCTCTTCGAGAAACAGTCGATAACTGCATGATAAGCCGCGAGCCAATCCATCCTTAGAATTGCATCAAACTCTAAAAACTCTAGGACTCGAAAGTCAATACGCATCTCAACATCACCAATCTGAACCACACACTGGCTACAGATCATGTTCGGGTAGATCCTCTCCCCAGCTACAGTACTCACCACTAACCATGTACTAGCCCTAATGGGAGTCAAATGCAAACTATCTACCATACGTCCAGATATGAATGATAATGTAGACCCAGCATCAAATAATACATGCATAGAAATACTACAAATAATAAGAGTACCTTCCACCAAAGTCCTGGATGCTGTCGGGTCTAGCTCAGTAGCTGCCTTTTATGTCTCTCTAGCACTGGACTGCTGCACAAATCCCTGAGCTCTCTGAAAATTCAGACACTCGAACTTCCTATGCCCAGCCTGCCCACATTGAAAACATAAGAACGGAGCCCTGGGAGCAGATGATCCAGTCTGAGATGTCGTCACATAGCTTCCTCGGCCTCTACCTCTGCCTCGGCCAGCACTCTGTGGGAATGGGGGTCTCAATGCACTCGATGCCTGAATAGGAATCGGGACAGGGGAGGAAACCACTGGTGAGGCCATCATACCAGTCTGCCTTACTCTGAGCACCATCAGACTGTGCTCTTCCATAAAATTTTCTCTTCCTTTCCCATTTTCCCTTCTTCCATGGAGTTTGAAACTGTCCCCAGACTCTGCTTGTGAAGTATGTTCACCTGGAGCTGCTCGTGTAGACATACCATCAACTCGCTCAGCCAACTCATACTGTTTGGCCCTCTGGACCACTGTGGTAAAATCAGTCATCTTCGTCACAGACAAGGCCTGTAGGATCGCAGGTCTTAGGTTCAAAGAAAACCTCATAATCTTGTCACTCGGCGTCTGAACTAACCCAGGGGCATAAACTGTGAGCTGCCTAAATCTGAGCTCGTACTCCCTGACTGACATGGTGCCCTGCGCGAGATTCGAAAACTCGAGTTGCTTAGCCTGTCTCTCAGTCTCTGGAATGTAAGCCTGTAAGAACAACCATTTGAAGGTGTCCCAACTCTTCACTGCCCCTGTGTATCCAACACTGAAAGCCACCAGTCCTTTGCATCACTCTCCAGTGTGTGAGCAGCACATAGGACCTGAGACTCCTCATCAAGCTCTATGGAGCAACTGATCTTCTCGACATTCTTTAGCCAATCTTCGGCCTTCTTCAAGTCAACCCCACCTGTGAATTCCTTAGGCTTTAGCTTCATGAACTTCTCTAGCAGTCTGATCCGCCGATCAGTGGGGTTCTCCACAACAATAAGAGCAGGTGTAGGCATAGGCTGAGGTACAGCCATTTGAGGTCTTGCTGCCCATGCAACTCCACTAGCCTCGGCCCCACTAATGCCCGCCTCCTGAGGTATTGTTTGAGGTGACTGTCGAGCAATAGCCTCAACCTGCTCCACTAACGCCTGTATCTGTGAAGTCTGGGCTGCCATCAAGCGGCCATGTGCCTGAATGATCTCCTCCATCCGTTCATCATCGGATGGCCCTGTGTGTGGTTGTCCCAATCTCTCGCTCCTCCTCATGACACTGAGAAGTAGAAATACGAGCAACCATCACACATTAAAGAATTTAAAACATTAACAAAGCCTCATAACTTCCCATATCATATAATACACACAGAAAATGTGATAGTAAGGCTTTTAAGTTAGTTCCTTTAAGCTTTTTAATCACCTAAATCTCTCACTCAATTCCTAGGTCAAAGTCATCTAAGTCCAATACATAGACCAAACCTAGTAAAATCAGGCTCTGATACCAACTGTGGTGACCCCGCACCCCGGACCACCAAACCCACAGGGAATGGCGTGCGGAATGAGGGGGCAGGGCGCCGGCGTAGGCATCTCCGACCACTCCTCAACTCCCGTGAGGTGGTTGAGACCCTACGAGCCTTATCTCAAACAACGACATAATATCAAGAGGTGCTAAACAAAACTACCGACCGTATTAATCATCCAAGACAAGAGATAATCCATAAAAATGAACCATAAATAAAATCATAATCCCTACAGTCCATTAAAATTGACATACACATAAGGTCCAAAATTGTGGGTACAAATAAAAATCGTCATATGCCCACATGGTCTATCTAACAAGTCCCAACTCACCCATACTACAATGTGGTAAGTGTTATAATTACATAATCCAGAATATAATACTTCAAAATTTAAAACACAGTTCAATCAAAATGCCTCTCAACTCACATCGAGGCCTTGGATTCTCTCGCAGGCAAGGCCCTCAAGATATGACTACTCCTTTGCCCTTATTCGGGACAAAAGGGCCTGAAAGAGGGAAATGAGGGTGAGCCAACGGTGCCCAGTGAATAGAATTCAAATATGCTATCAATACTCATCAATAAACATCATGTATGCATGTCAATGTGTAGCATGATTAAAAGCTCATAACATATAGATATCAAGCATTTATAATAAGTTCGATGCAAGTAAAAGCTTATCAATTTGGATCCACATTCCACATGCATTGGGGTTACTAGTGCACGTCCATTTCACCGTACCGTTGACCCCAATCATGTTTATTTGAGGTTACTAGTGCACGTCTATTTTACCATACCGTTGACCCCAATCATGTTTATTTGGGGTTACTAGTGCACGTCCATTTCACCGTACCGTTGACCCCAATCATGTTTATTTGAGGTTACTAGTGCACGTCTATTTTACCATACCGTTGACCCCAATCATGTTTATTTGGGGTTACTAGTGCACGTCTATTTCACCGTACCGTTGACCCCAATTATTTCCTTTTTTAAAACCCTCCTATGACAAGGTTAAGTCCCCCTATTAACCGGATAGATGGGCCCAACCAAAGTCATAAGGTTTTCTCAAATCAATGCATCATTCAAAACATTAGAACACATTCATGCTTTCAACATACAATATATATAAGTGATATGATGACATAAAAGATATAATCATAAATGAAGTCTACTCACAACCAAGCCTCGCGAGAGTATTTAACCACACACGACCACCAAACCGAATCAACCCAATCAGGATCCTGAAACATACATCAATATCCTACCATACATCAATTTCTATGCTCAATCACATAGACATTACACATCAACCCTAAATCAGCCCACATATAGACAATAGGCCTAAATCCCATCTAATCCCATCATTCAACTCAAATCACATGACTTAGGCCTCTAATGCATAGCTCTCATTCATAAACCATTCTATTAATCAAAAATACTGATTTTCAATTCCTTAGGCATAAACATGCCCAAATTGGGTCACTTGATTACAAGTAGGCCTAACCCATGATATGGTCACAACCACCAAATCAGTAGCATAATCAACCCTACTCATGCTTAATTAAACATAAGTTGCATCAATTCAATGATTCTAGGCCAAAAGCATCAAAAGCCCTAAAATATGAAATTTTCCATAGTTAGGCCATATTGCCGATTTACACTAGGTCACCACGTTCAGCTATGTATATCACTGATTTTGCATTATGGGTTCATCAACAATGACAACTAGGTCAACATAGTTGATATGCAAGCTATTTGGAAAGGTCTAATTTCATATTCTAGATTTAGGTCTAATACAAGCAACCCTACCAATTCTTCATTTAATATTTTGTTCAGATGTATCAATCTACCAACAGAAATACGTAATCACAAAATCAACCGTACTGATTGAAGTATGTGAAGAAACAAACCTTCTGTCCAAATATCAATCCAATCCAACGGTGGACCGAAAAGATAATTATTTTTTATGAACAAGTCTCTAATCAGACAATTTCTCCTTTCCTGCTGCAAATACTCGAACTTAGATGACTATATCACACAACATACTTAACCCATAAACATCTCAACCGTTCCGAATGCAGAAATATCAGTTGTAAACTACATACCCAAATATTATATCCATCCAACGGTAGATTGAGGAGATCTATAAGTTTGAGCGAAATGGCGCGAGAAATCAAGACTTTCTGACCATCTTTGTTTGAGAGGTTAGATCTAACCTCTACTCAAGATCTCCACCGTTCCGAATGCAGAAATATCAGTTGTAAACTACATACCCAAATTTGATTTCCATCCGACGGGTAGATTGAGGTGATCTATATGTTTGAGCGAAACAGCGCGAGAAATCCATACTTTCAACTCCTTCTTTATTTCTCTTCTTCTTTCCTTTCTCTTCTTTTCTTTTATTTTTTTCTTTTCTCTGCACTCACTTCACTTTCTAGCACTTCCTTGATTCCCTCCACTCATTCTAGCACTCCTTTGATTCCCTCCACTCACCTCACTTTCTAGCACTTCCTTGGAGAAGAGAAGTGGGCATGGGACACTTGTCCACTTTCATGCACCAACCTTCACATGTGTTGGTCTCATACTACCCATACCAACCACATGTACTTCAACCAATCTCATGCTTCCATGTATTTTAAATGTCCAATCCATTTAATACACCAAATTTTCATTCTCATTTATCTTTTTATTCAATCAATCCTGACCCATATCAATTCATGGTTTAGTGGACCCACGCTTAAATAATAGCATATGCATTATACTTTAATTTAACATGACCCATATACAATTTATAATACACATATTTATATACATTATCAAGCATCAACTATACAAACATTAAACAACCATCAAACAAACACCAACCATATCAAGGCAACACATAGAGTTTGGGTAAAGTGCAATTGGGTTATGGGCTAGATGAAATAATTTTCGGGGCGTCACATCCTGTGTTGGAGTAAGGTCTTATGTATACGAGCAACCATCACACATTAAAGAATTTAAAACATTAACAAAGCCTCATAACTACCCATATCATATAATACACACAGAAAATATGATAATAAGGCTCTTAAGTTAGTTCCTTTAAGCTTTTTAATCACCTAAATCTCTCACCCAATTCCTAGGTCAAAGTCATCTAAGTCCAATACATAGACCAAACCTAGTAAAATCATGAAAGATTCATGATGGCAATTTTCCAACGCATGACTTGGAACTTGCAGTTGTCGTATTTGCACTGAAGTTATGGCGTCACTACCTATACGGGGAACGATTTGAGGTCTTCTAGGATCACAAGAGCCTCAAGTACATCTACACTCAGAGAGACCTAAACCTCCGCCAAAAAAGATGGTTGGAATTTTTGAAAGATTATGACTTTCAGCTCCAATACCATCCAGGAAAAGCCAACGTTGTGGCTGATGCCCTGAGTAGAAAATCTTATGTTGCTGCTTGTACTCTCAACTTCGAAATGGGGAAGTTGGCTACGAAAATGGAGGATTTTAACTTGCAGCTCATTGAGGAGGGGGGAAGATCATGACTCCCCCAATTATCAGCCAACTCTGAGTTTATTCGAAAAATCTCAGTTGCTCAACCCAACGAGCCCATGTTAATAGAGAAAAGAGAACTAATCTTCAACGGATAGGACCTTCCCCACTAGTCAATCTCCAATGATGGGGCAATTTTCTACAAGAAACGTCTGTGCCTACCGAACGATCCTAAAGTTCGAAAGGAAGTACTCACTGAAATGCATTGCTCGAGGTTCGCTATGCATCTTGGGGAGACAAAATGTACAAGGATGTCAAGCGATAATTTTGGTTCTCTGAAATGAAGAAAGCTATTGCATACTATGTTGCTCGATGTCTCGTTTGCCAACAAGTAAAGGCGGAACGCAGACTTCCTTCCGGCCTTCTCCAACCTTTACTTATTGGAGAATGGAAATGAAAAAATATAGCAATGGACTTTGTTACTACTTTACCTCGAAATAATAAAGGGCAAGATGCAATTTGGGTTATCATTGAAAGACTTACAAAGTCTGCACACTTTTTACCAATAAAGTTCACGGATGACCCCGCCATGCTAGCCAAATTGTATAAAAAAGAGATCGTACCCCTTCATGGGATACCACTCACGATCATATCTGATCAAGACTCTCGATTCACATCAAAATTTTTGCAAAGCTTCCAGAGTAGAATGAGCTTTAAGATTACCATGAGCACAACTTTTCACCCGCAGACTGACGGGCAATCAGAGCATTTAATCCAAATCTTGGAGGACATGTTACGATGTTGCATATTAGACTTTCATGACGGATGGGCAAAACACTTACATTTGGCTGAGTTTGCATACATCAACAGCTACCAATCCAATATTGGCATGGCACCATACGAGGCATTCTATGGTCGCCCTTGCAGATCTCCAGTATGGTGGTTAGACATGGCAGATCGACCGCAATTAGGGCCAGAAGTAGTTCAAGAGACTTCTGAGAAGATCAGACTAGTAAAGGAGCGACTTCGTGTAACACAAAATCGACATAAAAGTTATGCCGACAAGCGGAGACAGACTCTAGAATTTGACAAGGGGACCTTGTTTTTCTAAAAGTCCAACCTACAAGAGGTATCAAACGCTTCGAGATCAAAAGAAAGCTATTTCCACAATATATCGACCCATTTAAGATTGTCGAACGTATTAACAAACTAGCCTATCAATTATCCCTTCCCTCATCCATGTCCAAAAGTCATGATGTTTTCCATGTATCCATGCTTCGAAAGATCGTCCTGATCCTTTACATATCATCCCTCTGGTCGAAGTTCAGGTTGAAAAAGGAAACAAATGTTAGAAGAGAGCGATACAGATTATGGATAGGAAAACTCAAGAACTAAGACTAGCATTCCACTTGTAAAAATACTCTGCGATGACCACGGAGTAGAGGAAGCAACTTGGGAACTAGAAGAAGCAATTAAACAGAAATACCCCGAATTTTTTGCTAGTAATATTTGATGATGTGATACATTGTACTATTTCACTAATCAATGAAATAATGAAACTTCCTTTACAATATCTTAATATATCGTTTCATTTAAATAACCATGCAGATGTCTGAAAATAACACAGATGGGAGTAATGAACCATACACGCCATGACCTGCTTGGCAACCAGTGGAGACTCCTTCAAGTTCAGAAGCAAAACACAAATTTCTTGCATCACCAACTCCCTCGCCTCAGTGGCAACGATCCCTATCGCCAGAGCATATATGGCTATATCGTAACGAAATTGCCCGAAACAATCCAGGCCCCTCATCCTGGCAGGATCTCCTACCAAAATTACCAGGCGGCCAAATTTGGCCAACTGCACCTAAAAGCATTCCGCCACTCAACCTAGCTCCCCTGAAATGCTACAACATGCAGTGCCCTACACCAACATCTGTCAGGCAAATGTCGGAACCTTCTACGGACGAATCCGATTCCATTTGCTCTCCATTGTTTGATGATGTCGAGGATTCCACTGGCCACAATATAATTCAGGAACCTTACCAGCAATACCCTAATCAAATGAATGATGACCAAGGCGGTGAATCTCACGAAGACAATAATCATGACTACATGGACTGAAATTTTGAGGGCAAAATTCTTTTAAGGAGGGTAAAGTGTAATACCCCTGGTTTACACAAAAAAAGGGCATTGGCCCGAACGCTAGGGCAAAAACCTGAAGGTTCGAGCATGTCATTTTCTATAAAAGGGTCCCCCCAAATCCCCACTCATTTTCACACCACAACTCATTTCTTCTCTCTTTCTCTCCTTGGTTGGTTTCCATCACTCTTATTGTGATTTTCTCTCTCCTCTCTTCGAGCCTCTCTTTGCGGTGCGAAGCAGCGCTGCTTGGGAAGAAGCGCCAGTTTTGTAAAGAAGTATTATCTGAAGGTGGGGAACGAAACATAGGTTTGTATGTCTTATGACTTTTCATAAAGTTTTCATTCATTTATCATTATGTCTATTATTCATTTACACTTCATTATTGCGTATAATGTTCATACATATCATAGTTATGCCTTAATATTTGGAGTTTATGTATTATACTATTCCTACATCGGATTAGTGCTCAATTTGACTCAACCAGACTTAGTCTTGTCCTCAGTAACTTTAAATAGTGAACGGGAGGTAGCTTACTGCTCTAGAAGACTTGGTATTTAAGCGAGACCTCGTGTTCCCACTTCTCGACCTGGAGACTGGTCTGGTTGGTCGTTTTGAAAGTTATCAGCTTGTATAAGTAATACTGGAAATTCTAATAATGCACGTGGAGTGGCCGACCCTAATAAACATCACCATACGTTGTCAAATCCTATCTAATATTAGGAAAGACTGGACCCGCACATGCATAGTTATCATACATGAAATAAGAACCACCTAGGGACTTAATTGGTTTGTGATCTATGGAATAGTTATTAGAGTAATTGTGCTCACCATTACTGATGTTTCTCCTGGAGATGGACATACAATGTGAACACGGGATTACCTAGAGATGGACATTTGTACATGAACCCAGGGCGATGAACGATCACAGAACCATTATGAGAAGGTGTCATGCATACATTCTTGTTAAGCCACGTTGTACTGTTTATGATGCTATGGTGTGTATATGTGATGTTTGATTATGAAGCCTTCTTTATTAATTGTCATATTCATGAACTGTTTTACCCACTAGGCAATAGCTCGTTCCCGTTGCTAACCATTTTACAAGAGTCTAGGGTCGATTGGGTAGAGGTGTTTTGGGACCTCATTTTGTACCCCTAGTTTATTTATTATGGAGATTTTGGGAGAATGTTCCCTTAATTACATTTTGTACAAAATACATTCTGAAATTAATGAAATCAAATTTGTATTCAAATTGTGTACTTGCGCACTCGGTAACTGTTATAATGCATTCGCACCTCGCCTGTGAGTGTCCTGTCAGTTTAAGAGCGTCTGGGCGGGGTGTGACAAAACTAGATAATAGATATGTTGTGCCACATAATGGTGATTTAGTAGTTGATGCCTTAGGTTCTGTAAAAAAAATAAAACTTTGTTACCTCACACCACAAGCATGGCGAAGAATTTGTTGATAAATTGAAGCATAACTACTGCAAGAGTGTTAAGCCGAAGATTGTGAAGCAGAGGAGCAGGATTCTATAGAAAAATTTTGCATATTCTTTTTCCATTTACCATATATATATATATATACACGCACATTATATTATATTTAATTTTTCACTCCATTATTGATTGCAACTCATGAAAATCTTCCCCGAAGTTGTTACTCAACTTTATTTAGAATAATTAGGATAATTCAATTCATCATATTAAAAACTAACTTATTATTTATCGCAAGGCATTCACAAGTACAGTCGGCATATTTCTTTACATTGTTCAAATATGTCTATTTACATCAAGAACCAATTCTTCAAGCAAAAGAAACCTCGAAGCCAGTTAATTAAACAAATGAAGCCCAGTGAACAATTCTTATCATATCCTCAACACGGGAAGAACCAGTTTTAATAGGATCTTGACAATAATAAAAAATAAAGAGTTTTTGACTTTGTTATTCTCGATTAGGAATATGTACCTTCTTTTCTTTTTTCTTTTTACTTCTTTGGAGGGAAATTTTTTTTTATGTTATGATAATAAATTACTTAAATATGTATAACCTTCTTAAATCTAATCAATGAGTTCTAATTATGTTTTAATTTGTACTCTTGCTAAATTAGCAGTAATATAATATAACAATTTAGGAGTTTTAATTTTTGAAAAACATCATCATCTGTTAAGTAATGATGACAATAGGTACCCCGCCCGTAGGGCTACCTTAACAACCAACCATTATTTTAATTATTATAAATCTACCCAAAATGCCATCCACTCAATGTTTCTTAAATTTATTTATTCTATTTTTATTTTATTTATCTTATATATATTTTATTATTTTGGTATTACATTTTATTTTATTTTTTATTTTTACATACTCTTCATGTTTTCATCAACTCATTTGTCATGAAATAAAAACTATACTAATTAATAAAGTACAACGCATGAATCATTTGCCATGAAATAAACAATTATGCTAATTAATCAAGTACAACCCATGGGTTACTTCACAGGTATACATAAGAGTCTAGTTTTATTTGGAATTAGAAATGAGGGTTTATTAATTGCCACCAAACTTTGTTGAAATCTCATTGAGTCCTTTTGTTTTGGAATTTCTAATAGTAAAATAAGAGTAATTGCAAACATAAATATATATATTTTTTAACAAGAAAGAAAGAATACATTAAAAATAATATTTTACGTACTTTGTTGAATTGAATTAGTTCTTTTTCTAAAGTAGCGCTAAGAATTAAAAATCTCCCTAATTAATCCAATACTATGAACGGGGTATAGAATATACTACTTTAACATGTCAAAATTATTATTTTTATTATGTGTTTGAAGGATTAATGGTGTGAAATTTACGTCATCCTCATGTAGTTGCACACTTTTCGCGGAATTTGTGGGCTTAATTAACTTCCACAAATACTAATTCCAATACTGGTGGGCACGAATTTGACATGACCGTCCAAAATGTAGATTTGAATAAATCAAATTCATGTGGTGGCAATCCATGATGTGACCAAACACTTAATTAAAATTCAATGTCACAATTATAACTCATTTTAAATGCTATTGATCGATTAAGCACAAGCTGAGGTCCATTAAACTAGCTAATATCTTCCTTTGGTAGGTGTCAATGTCACGAGAAAACTCTCTTGAGGGATGTCGAAAGAGACACAAGGATTTGTTGCACCCCACATGTTTGGTTACAAGAAGACAAGTAAACAGTTTTTTAGTAGATGAGACTCCACTAATGGCGTACGGAGCCCACCGCTGGCTAGTGTCCCATTTCATTTTCTAGGTAGGGTTATATTTAGAATTTTCTTTTTATTTGAGTAATAGATCAGGGGTTCTTATTTGTAAATTAACAACTGGGTCCAAGGATTAATGATCAAAACAGAATTACATAAGATTAATTTCCACGAGAATCATAATTATACAACATGAATTCTAAAATAATCCAATAATCTATCGTGTCTAATGATGTTGCTGAAGGTTGAACGTACACACCGACCTTGTCATTTTATGCAAAGGAGATGGTAAAATAAAGAAGAAAAAAGAAAAAAAAAGAAAAAGGAAAAGAAAGAATAAAAAAACAAAAAAACCTACCTTGGATCCGAAAAAAGAAAAGAAGGCAAGGGTCATAGTTGTGTGTGTCCTTTTGTCAAGAATTATATTATCTCAATAGGGTGCTCCTCAGATGATTCATCCCCACTCACGGTGTAATCTTTTTTATTGTTTTGTTTATGTTTAAGTTCTAATTAATGTTTTTTTAATGAATAATATCCTTGATCATTCAAATTAATTGTTAAACAATAAACATCTGTTTTATATAGAGTTAATGCAATGGTTTAAAAAACTCATGATGATGTAGTCTCTTAATTTATTTTTTTCAGTTCAAAAGAAAGAAATAATAGTCTGCTATCATTAAGTTCTTACCTTGTTTAGCACCGTTGAGTCATTTTAGAGTTAAACACTATATTTGAGCTTAAAGGTGATTAAGTTAATGACAGTATCCGTACTAATAGAGATCTAGGGTCAAGTGAAGGTTGTGAAGCACAACACAATGCTCATGGTTTCAATTCAAGAAGATTTGTTAAATATATGAAGACCAAAATAATAATAATCCTAACATTAAAAATGAGCAAGTTTATCACCTTAAATTTTAGTTGAGATCTCATGCTCATTAATGGCAGAATCCGTACTAGTAGAGATCGAGTGTGACGCCCCGAAAATTATTTCATCTAGCGCATAACCTAATTGTATTTTGCCCAAACTCTATGTGTTGTCTTGATATGTTTGGTGTTTGTTTGATGGTTGTTTAATGTTTGTATATTTGATGCTTGATAATGTATATAAATATGTGTATCATAAATTGTATATGGGTCATGTTAAATTAAAGTATAATGCATATGTTATTATTTATGCATGGGCCCATTAAACCATAAATTGATATGTGTTAGGATTAATTGAATAAAAGGATAAATGAAAATAAAAATTTGGTGTATTAAATGGATTGGACATTTAAAATACATAGGAGCATGGGATTGGTTAAAGTACATGTGGTTGGTATGGGTAGTATGAGACCAACACATATAAAGTTGGTGCATGAAAATGGACAAGTGTCCCATGCCCCATTTCCCTTCTCCAACACATGTCAAGTTGGTGCATGAGACCAACACATATCAAGTTGGTGCATGAGAATGGACAAGTGTTCCATGCCCCATTTCTCTTCTCCAATACATGTCAAGTTGTTGTATGAAAATGGACAAGTGTCCCGCCCCATTTCTCATCTCCAACACATGTCAAGGTTGGTGCATGAGAGTGGACAAGGGTCCCATGCCCTACTTCTCTTCCCTAAGGAAGTCTCAGAGGGTGAGATGAGTAGAGAGAAAGGAAAAAAGAAGAGAAAGAAAAGAAGATGAGAAATAAAGAGGGAGTTGCTTTGAGGAAAATCTCTGCAACGTTTTCATCAAAGAGCTGGATCTTGAGGATAAATGGTCTGATTCAGCACAAAATTTGTTAGCAAGTTCGTAGCTTATGGTTATTCATTCTGGGGGTGGAGATCTTGATTAGAGTTTTCGTCTAAGAGATATAACCTCTTAAACAAAGCTGGTCGGAAAGTCTGAATTTCTCGCGCAGTTTCGATCAAACTAATAGATCTCCTAAATCTACAGTTGGATGGATATGATATTTGGGTATGTGGTTTAAAACTGATCTTTTTGCATTATGAACGGTGGAGATGTTTATGGCTTAAGTATGTTGTGTGATATAGTCATCTGAGTTTGAGTATTTGCAGCAGGAAATGAGAAATTATATGATTAGAGACTTGTTCATCAAAGAGGCTTATCTTTTCGGTCCACCGATTGATTGAGCTGAGTTTTGGACAGAAGGTTTGGTTCTTAACATAAATCAATCTGTACGGTTGATTTTTTGATTAAATATTTCTGTTGGTAGATTGATACATCTGAACAGAATATTAAATGAAGAATTGGTAGGGTTGCTTGTATTAGACCTAAATTTAAAATATGAACTTAGACTTTTTCAAATGGCTTGCATGTCAACTATGTTGACCTAGTTGCCATTGTTGATGAACCCATGATGCAGAATCAGTGATATACATGGCTTAACATGGTGACCTAATGTAAATCAGCAATATGGCCTAAGGATGGAAAATTTCATATTTTAGGGCTTTTGATGCTTTGGCCTAGAATCATTGAATTGATGCAACTTATATTTAATTAATTAAGCATAATTAGGGTTGATTATGCTACTGATTTGGTGGTTGTGACCATATCATGAGTTATGCCTACTTGTGATCAAATGACCCAATTTGAGCATGTTTATGCCTAAGGAATTGAAAATCAGTATTTTTGAATAATAGAATGGTTTATGAATGAGAACTATACATTAGAGGCCTAAGTTATGTGATTTGAGTTGAATGGTGGGATTAGATGATATTTAGGCCTATTGTCTATATGTGGGCTGATTTAGGGTTGATGTGTAATGTCTATGTGATTGAGCATAGAAATTAATGTATGGTTGGATAATGATGAATGTTTCAGGACCTTAATTGGATTGATTCGGTTTGGTGTCCGTGTGTGGTTAGATACTCTCGCGAGGCTTGGTTGTGAGTAGACTTCATTTATGATTATATCTTTTATGTCATCATATCACTTATATATATTGTATGTTGAAAGCATGAATGTGTTCTAATGTTTTGAATGATGCATTGATTTGAGAAAACCTTATGACATTGGTTGGGCCCATCTATCTGGCTAATAGGGGGACTTAACCTTGTCATAGGAGGGTTTTAAAAAGGAAATATTTGGGGATGAGAACGGTACGGTGAAATAGACGTGCACTAGTAACCCCAAATAAACATGATTGGGGTCAACGGTACGGTGAAATAGACGTGCACTAGTAACCCCAATGCATGTGGAATGTGGATCCAAATTGATAAGCTTTTACTTGCATTGAACTTATTATAAATGCTTGATATCTATATGTTATGAGCTTTTAATCATGCTACACATTGACATGCATACATGATATTTATTGATGAGTATTGATAGTATATTTAAATTCTATTCACTGGGCACCGTTGGCTCACCCTCATTTTTCTCTTTCAGGTCCTTCTGTCCCGAATAAGGGCAAAGGAGTAGTCATATCTTGAGGGCCTTGCTTGCGAGAGAATCTAAGGCCTCGATGTGAGTTGAGAGGCATTTTGATTGAATTGTGTTTGAAATTATGATATATTATATTTTGCACTATGTAATTATAACACTTACCACATTGTAGTATGGGTGAGTTGAGACTTGTTAGATAGACCATGTGGGCATATGAGGGTTTTTTGTACCCATAGTTTTGGACTTTATGTGTATGTCAATCTTGATGAACTGTAGGGATTATGACGGTTTTATTTATGGTTCATTATTATGGAGTATCTCTTGTCTTGGATGATTAATACGGTTTGTAATTTTGTTTAGTACCTTTTTATATTATGTCGTTATTTGGAATAAGGCTCGTAGGGTCTCAACCACCTCACGGAGGTTGAGAAGTGGTTGGAGATGCCTACGCCAGACGTCCCGCCCCGGCATTCTGCACACAATTCCTTACGGAGTTGGTGGTCCGGGGTGCGGGGTTGCCACATCTAGGGATCTAGGGTCAAGTGGAGGTTGTAGAGCATAACTCAATGCTCATGGCTTCAATTCAAAAAGATTTGTTAAATATATGTAGATCAGAATAATAATAATTCTTACATTGAAAATGGGCAAGTTTATCACCTTAAATATTAGTTGAGATCTCACATTCATTAATAACAGAATCCGTACTAGTAGACATTTAAGGTCAAGTGGAGGTTGTGGAGCACAACTCAAAGCTTATGGTTTCAATTCAAAAAGATTTGTTCAATATATGTAGACCAGAATAATAATAATCTTTACATTGAAAATGAGCAAGTTTATTGCCTTAAAGATTAGTTGAGATCTCACGTTCATTAATAATAGAATCAGTAGTAGTAGAGATCTAAGGTCAAGTGGAGGTTGTGGAGCACAACTTAGTGCTCATGGTTTCAATTCAAGAAGATTTGTTAAATATATGTAGATCAGAATAATAATAATCCTTACATTAAAAATGGGCAAGTTTATCACCTTAAATATTAGTTGAGATCTCATGTTCATTAATAATACCAAAATCTTTTAGAGTAAAATCCTACACTTAGCTAGCTTCAAGGTGATTATTTTAAGGGTAATATCACTATTAATTGAGATCCAAACTTGCACAACAAAAATAACACTACTCTATTAGTTAAGATTGTTTTTTATCATTAATGTGTTTGGTTAAACCTCAAACGGATTCCCAATTCCATTCCATCCATCCAATTCTCAAACGGTGGTAAAGAAATAAACTCATGATGTAATCATAAGGGATGACATATATATATATATATAAATATATAGGTCTATATTTTAGAAAATTAACTAATGACTCTCAAAAAATGCGATACTTAAGTGACTTTGGGATTGGATACTTTGTTTACACTTCGCCACAATAGCTCTAGAGAGATTGTAGTGTACATGCACGTACGACGAATGATACCATGAACATCAATATATGCCTTAATTACGTATCCAAGTTTATTATTTTTTCCAAAAAGTAGGTGGAAATAAATTGATCAGCTGGACTTTGACAACCTCACTCTCAATATATAAACGCAACATGGAATTGAAAACTCTCTAATATTGTCATTTAATTTTGTAATGGGAATTTAACAAAGCTCGGTTTATTTGATCTGATCAACTAAGCAATAGGGACTATTCCAATGTAATTTATTGAAAATAATAATGATAATAATATTTTTATCTTAGTAACGAATGTTCAACGAAATTACATCTATATCAATGGAAGTTAATTCATAGTACTTTTCTTATTCTATATGAGCTCTTTGGATGCCCAGATTTGGATGAGATAAGACTTTTTTTTAATCCTAAGTCCATGTTTAGCTACCGGCCAGAATAAAATAAAAAATAATTTAATCTTTATTTTTATCTTATCGTAATGAGATAAAATAGTAATGACAAAAAAGAGAGGATAATTTAATGAGTTTTGTATTTTTTTTAATTGTTTAATTCTATCCTATCTTATTATATTCTATCAAATCTCATAAAAATAATCTATCCTATCTCGCGTACCAAACGAACCTTGTATATAGTAATTTTCTCTTCTTTTTAACATTTCGGGTTAGTTATGCAGAAGTTATACTAATAATTAAGATGCAATTTGTTACTAAATAAAATAAATATTTACTGAAAAACATTTTTATTATGTAGAAAAGTAGTATAAAAAACTCAATATTGCAATTTGTGATAAAGGGTTTCAGCGCAACGTGATGAAACATGAACATCAACATACTATTTTTCCCTCTCTTACAGTGGGGAAAAATAGACTTTTTTTTTTTTCCCCTTTAAGAGATTAGAATAATTTTCGTTTTGGTTCATTCATTGCAGTGAGAACAGATTGATCGTGACTACCACACAAAGACATGTAGCGTTTAGGAGGCCCAACTTATTACACCTCACATATATATATATATCACACAAAAAGAAAAGGTCTCCGATAATTTTTAACATTATTGAAGGCCGGTAGCTGCAGGCCGGGAAGAAATTTAAGTTTGAGACAGTAAGCAACATGAGGTTTCACGAGAAGGGGACAATATATTGACTCTCCACTCTTAGCCCAATCTCTCTTTTGAAAGGTATATATCGCCTTTCTAATGCAATAATAATCAAAATAATAAGTGTGTGGGGTCGTGGTGGCAAGGCATCAATTGAAATTTGGTCCCAACTCCCCACTTGATGTTGGACAATCGACCACCACCATTATACCCCCAAAAGAAGAAAAAAAGGTGACAAGGGACGTTTCACATATGATGACTGGTAGAGAAAGAAGAAGATAGAAGTGGGGCATAGATGTAAGAGTGATAGAGCATCCGGCACAAGGATATGAAGGGCGTGTTTATTGGGACAATTATATACATAGGAGACTTGTCATCGTGTGGTCCATTAATAATAAGATGAGGAAGAAGAAGATTTCAGGTGAAGAGAAGATTTAAACTACTCATGACTTTTGTCAGTCTCTGCAATCTTTGTAATGTCTCCTAAATAATTCCAAGGGTATAGCACTAATTACTTGTCCCAATTCGAGATATTCTATCAATAATTCAATGTTTGTTATTGGGAAAAAAGAGAAAATGAATAGTCCAAAAATTATTCAACTTTTTTCTCCCTTAATAGATTAATGAGATATTTGACTTCCTTCTTTTCTTTGTTCACTTAAGAAATAAATGTTAAAATCATTCATGGCAAAGCTTAAAATATGTAGAGGTCATTGAAATTATTGTATTGCTTTTTGAAAGTTTACAAGTTATATATATATAGTTTCTACTTGCCCTAGAAAATACAATGATCCATCTTGTGGGCCCTACTAAAGTAACCCACAAGGAGTAGGAATACACTCTGCCCCTCTTCTTGACGGAAAAATTGTCATCGCTCCTTATAGCCAATAAGGTAGAACTGGTTCCGAACTGCAACAACAAACTAAGTCTATAATGTAACAGGAGGCTCATTGTTGAGAGCTAAACCTATTGTATGTGCCTCCCACCATGTGTTGAAGCCTTAACCTCGCAAAGCTTATTTTCTAGACATCATTATAAGCTTCAGTGCTAAAGTTTACTTCCAGATCAAACTTCAACCATCCATCTAATTTTTCTGGATCTAATTCCCCGTTATAGGAAGAAATCTCAATTTTGGCCTCCAGCTTTAATGGTGTTTTATCAATTACTTCTCCTCGATTTTGGATGTCTAATGATGATGTTTTTATAGTTTCTGACATTGAAGTAGTTTTTCTATGGAACTTGTGAGACTTTGCATAATTTCCATTAATATATTCATGTTCTTTTTCATCTCCTGCATATCTTCCGCTAGTTTTTCCACATATATTCCTTGTGAGGCAAGGATGTTGAGATGGTTATTTTTATCTTCTGCCAATTTCAGGATCAATTGGAAATATTTCTTTTATCCTTAGATTAGAGTCCTTGCATTCAAAAAACTCAACAAAAAAAAATTAAAATTGCCAAATGAGACTCTAATATCAAACTTGATCTTACCCTACCGACAAAAATCAAATACAACCACTTCACAAGAAAAATAATAATTAGCAAGAAAAAATAAAATAGCAAAGAAAAAAAAATTGAGAGACCAATAATTTTTTTACATGGTAAAACACAAATTAGAGAAACATCCATGGCTCTGTAGAGCGTTAAATCCACTATAATAAAGAAAAATTTGATAAAATTTTATTGATGTTCAGCTAGCTAGATAAGCCTCTGTATTAATTGCAATCCTCTTTTCTGCAAAATTTTCTCCCTTTTCTCCTTTTATATTTTTTTCTAAATTTTTTTGATATTTAGAACCACCCTAAAAACCTAATTTATAAAGTTAGAGAGGATAGATGAGTGTTTGAGAGGGAGACTAATAATAGTAGTTGAGATAAATTAGAAAAGTGGGGTACAGTTATCCACTTCCCTTTTCCTATTCCTTGTAGGTTTTTTGATTAGGGCCCACCAGATGCATCATAAAAATAAAGAAAATTTATAGGGGTAAACAATTATGAATTTGAAATAAAAATGAAAGTGGAAGTGTGTTACCAAAGATATACACAATGCTCCAGGTGTTTGATCATCAGGACACTCATAACCTTAGAATCGCCCTTATGTTTTACTTGTTTTAAGCGTGTCAGGATGCTAACTTTTGATTAGCGCCCTCACAACTTTTGTCGTCTTTAATCGTTAAGTAAGTCAGGACGTGTACATTCTTGTAGCGCCCTTACTTCTCAGTTCAGCATGATGCTTATGATCCATGAGCGCCCTCAAGGAACAAAACGACAAAGTTGACATTATGCGTCAGGACGCTAATCCAACATTGTCACAAAGCTGACACATGCACTTTTTAGAAGAACCTTTTCAGAACTAAGCAAAACTTTTTTAGAACTTTTTGAATCTTTTCAGAACGTTCTAATACTTTATCAGAACATTCTATTTTCATGAATGATCAGAAGAGTCAGGTGTTGTCGCTGTAATTGCACAGAACTGAATCGATCTGATTTGGGAAAGAATGTGTTCGTTGTTTTTGAAATAACTTTGTGCGCCAACATTACTTAACTTCAAGTTCATTGCGCCACTGTTGGTTATATATATATGTTGTCTTGGAGCAGATCAAAAACATTTATCAAATATGAAAACTAAAAACCTGTTTCAAAACATTTAACAATTTTCACTTGTGCAAAAGCTTTTGGAAGTTAGTTTTCTACTCACTGCTTTAAACTCTCGAACTTTTTGAAATACGTTAAGTCTTCTGGATTAGTTGATCTTCATCTATATCTTTTGAAAAATCCATTAAAGAAGAAAGCTTTTGAACCAGTTTTCAGTTGAACTTCATCATATATATATTGCTGAATTTGTGGTAATAGAAAGTTTAATCAAAAGCTTTGTAAGTATCACTTTGATTCTAAGTAAAAGGAATCATATCTTATCTTGTAACTTGGTTTTTGTGACTGGATAGTCATTGGTTTAGAGCAAGTGTTGCTCAAGTTGTAACTGTCATTCTCACACTCGGTAGTTGAGAAAAGGTTATTCTCAAGCCCATAAATTGAGAAGGTGTAACGGTTTGGTCTTCACCCGTAAGAAGATCCTTAGTGGAGTTTGAGAAAATCTAACTAAGGAGGTTAGGTAGTAGACGTGGGCGAGGCTGAACCACTCTAAATATTGTGTGCATTGCCTTTATCATTGTTATTGAATTTGTCTGCTTTACTTTATTTAATCTACTTTCATTTCTTTAAACGATTTTAAAGAAAGGTAAATTTGTTGAGTGTCCAATTCACCCCCTTCTCGGACACATCTGGGCCAACAGTTGGTATCAAGCAGGTTAACCATCAAAGTATCTAATAATCTTTGATCGAGTATGGCAGGACAAAATGCAAGAAATGCTTATCTTTCATGTGAAGGAAACGCCACCAACCGACCACCATTGTTCAAGAGAGATATCTACTCACATTAAAAAACCAAGATCAGATTCTACCTTATAGCCCAAGACTTAGAAATGTGGGATGTTGTGACAAATGGATGTCCAACGCCTACAAAGACTGTAGATGGTATTAATGTTCCTTAGGAGTTAGATGAATGAAGTCCCAAAGAAAAGAAGAGAAAGTTGTTAAACAACCAAGTTGTAAACATTTTGTTTTACAGTTTGTCAGTTGAAGAGTTCAATAGGGTTAGTGCTTGTGAAACCACTAAGAAAATTTGGGATAAGTTAGATGTCACCCCACAAAGAAACTTTGCAAGTTAAAAAGGCAAAGCTCCAAATGCTAGTTGAAAAATATGAGACCTATAGGATGGAGGAAACTGATTCTATAGCTGAGGCTATTGCTCGGTTTACAACAAACATCAATGAGATGAAAAACCTAGGAAGGAGTTATGACCAAGAAGAAACTGTTAGGAAGTTTTTACGAGGTCTACCTAGAGCTTGGGAACCCAAGGCCACGACCATTGAAAAAACCAAAAATCTAGCTGAATATACTTTTGATAAACTGTGTGGTTCATTAATAGTTCATGACATGAAGATAAAAGATAAGATGTGCCCGGTCAAGGTTGAGAAACAAAAAAAAGAAATCGATTGCCCTCAATGTTGAAATTGATTCTGAAAATGACTCAAATTCAGAAGATGACATGGTTATGTTATCTAGAAAGTTCAACAGGTTGATTAGGAGAAAAGGTGAAAATGGTTCTTACTCAAAGTTCCGCAAAGGGAAGAAACCCAAGTCAAAACCTATAGAGTTAATTTGTTACGGTTGTAACAAACCTGGTCATGTAAAGAGTGAGTGTCTCACTGGACATAAGAAGAACACAAGTTCAAGAAGGAAGGACAAGAAAGTTCTAAAAACCACGTGGGATGATTCGAGCTCAAGCGACGATGAACCAAATTCAGATCAAACTGCTGCGCTGTGCTTAATGGCAAGCACGAAGGTAAAATCTGAACCTGTCGATGAAGTTAATGCTTTTGATTTTCATGTGCATGATCTTAAGTTAAAACTCGGTAAAGAGGTTAAGAAAAATGAGAAGCTCAAGCACAGTCTTGAATAAGCTCTTGAGGCAATAAAGTTTCAACAAGAAGAGCCAGATGAATTGTCTCTAGACAATGAACAACTTAAGAAAGTGGTTATGTTATCTAGAAAGAGCAGGGAAGGTGATTTTACTAATCTTAATGCCCAATTCTACAATGCTTTTGATTTTATCTAGGCGATCAAAGTAGAGTGAATTAATGGATAAAATGCAAATTAAAAAAAAAACTAATAGAAACAAACAAGATGAAATAAAAATTGAAGAGAAATCAATGGATTTATAGTTCTAGAGTTTAGATCTTACTATGTTGTCTCTCATGATTTCTAATAATTGTATTAATGAATTAATTTCTGGAATTTATAAATCCTGAATCATTTTTCATTCAAACCCCTCTCCCAAGTGATATCTTGAATATCTACTCTCGATCTATAGATTCCCTATCCCGAGTGACAAACCTTTAAATCAAAAATGTCTTAGGTTCTATGATTCATTTTAATAGATTTCAGAGGGTTTTGTAGGTCTCCCGACTCGATACTCTAGCCTAGGTTATAATTCCCTTACTCCAATTTGATAACACATCTCCCGAGTGTAAGAAACCAAATCTAAGTTCATTCAAAGAGTGATCAGCAATTTGAAAGCATTAAGCATGGAAAATCATAAATAAACCCAAAAGATTTTTCAAAAACACATAAACAATGACTCAATCACAAGATCCAACAAAGCTAAAACAAAACTCTAGATTATCTATTTAGTTCATAAACCAATCCATGGATACAAGATAGAAAAGATGAAGAACAAGGAAATGAAACATTGCAAGAACTTAAGAAATAGAAATTAAAAGATGAAAACCCCCTTAAAGATCTTCTTTTTCTTCCTCTTGCAAAACCTGCAACTCCTCCAAACCTTCTCCTCTTCTTTCTTGCTTCCCTTTCTCTCCTCCCTTTTGCAAACCCTAGCCGTCCTTTCTCTCATCTTTTTTTGTGAATCCAAATCCTCTTATATGATAGCCCTTTAAGTCTAGAAGAAGTAGAACAAAACTGCATCCAATTCCTAGTTGTATAACCCAAGATATCGCAAAAATACAAGTTGTGCAAAACTATTTTCGTAACAGTGCCGCGACACTAAGAAGTAGCGCCACGACGCTCAGAGCGTGAAATGCACTATTTTGTGCATTTTCTTCATGTTTTTGCAATTTTCTCCATGAGACTTGTTGTGCAATGCCTTGAGACTTTTTCTCCATCTTTTATGCCACATTTCATCCCTTTAAAGCTCTTTATTCTCCTACAAAACAAAACACAAAAATACAAGTAAGTGATCTAAACTAATCAAGTATTAAAATTCTAAATGCAAATATGTATTAACATGCAAAATGTGAGATTGTCAATATGAAAATGCAACTAATGATTTAAGGAAAAATTCCTAAAAATTATGATTATTTACCTAAACTAATCTAATGCATGCAATTCATGAAAACACCTAAAACTCATAAAAATATCTAAATGAACCTAAAACACTAAATATGAACAATTAATGCAAATATATCTAAAAACTACCTAAATGCACCTAAAAATCTATGAAATTAACATGTAAAACATTATCTAAAACTCGACTTATCAGCACTCCCGAACTAAACATATTCAAATATACCATCACTTTTTACGGGATCATGTACAAAATGGAGAAGTTACATTGTCTCACATTGACACAAAAAAATAACTGGCTGATATATTCACTAAAGCCTTACCTAAAGACTAGTTTGTTCACATTCGAAGAGAGCTTGGCATGTTCTCTGAGACTGATCTATGATATTTTGATGTTTACCTTTATCAAGGAGGAGAAGTGATTCATGATGCTTTACTTTTTTTGATGGTTTCTAAAGGGGGAGAAGTAACATGTTTGAAACATCATAACTACTCATAAACTAAGGGGGCGAATAACTATCTCAGTATATTCCTTGGTGCTAAACTCATATCATATGAAACAAGGAGCATTAGTATCAATAATACATAACGTTATCACTGCATTGCATGCATTATCTTAGCTTGCTTCAAAGCCTATACTAATGTGTTTGAAATCATAAAAAATGGGGAGATTGTTAAACCAATTATTCTCATGTCCCTTACAAGAGTATGTCTCTTATATGAACGATATTTTGATGATTACAAACCACATTCTATTTATAATAATATTGTATTCATAACACATCTAATCTTACATGAAGGTGCAGTCAAGATCTATTTGATTGAAGAATTAATGATGCATGGTGAAAGTGCAGTCAAGATCTATTTGAAGGCCATGATTGTTTAAAGACATATTTTTATAGGATTAGAGTGTGTTTAGGTTGTAGAACATCTATTATCATATGATTCAGCAATATGCATGATTGCATGATTTAGTCGAGTTGATTTTCGATCATTTACATTGGATTTTCTATGTTTGATTTGATCAGAAAGTACCAAGACTTTAATTGTGTTTATCGAGTTTTAAATGGAAAATCAAAATTATTTTTAAGTGTCCATCAGGACACTAATATGTTTTTCAGGATGCTAATATCTCAACAGTGCCCTCCCGGACTTGGTAAGTTAGGACGCTGATGAAATATTAGGACACTGATAGAGTTTAAGGTTGAAACATTCATATCCATCAGAACGCTAACTTCATCAGTAACGCCCTCATTAAGTCAACCAATGAACTTGTCAGGACGCTGATTCAATATTAGCTCTTTGACTATTTTTTGAGTTTTTAATGATTTAAATCTTTAAGGACGCTGATAGTTATAAGTTGGAAAACTTTCACGACGCTACTTGAACATGAGCGCCCTCACTTAAGAACCAACTTAGTAACTCTCATGTTCTTCAACATACTTTTCGTTTTATCAATTCGAACACGTTAAAAACATTAAGACGCTCATAACTTGAGCATCGCCCTTATGCTTTACTTGTTTTAAACGTGTCAGGACTCTAACTTTTGATTAGCTCCCTCACAGCTTTTGTCGTCTTTAATCGTTAAGTAAGTCAGGATGCTTACATTCTTGTAGTGCCCTCACTTCTCAGTTCAGTAAGACACTTATGATCCATACGCGCCCTCAAGGTAAAAAATGACAAAATTGATGTTATGCCTTAGGAAGCTGATTGACCAATCAAGACGCTAATCCAACACTGTTACAAAGTTGATACCTGCACTTTTCAGAACTGAGCAAAACTTTTTCAGAACTTTTTGAATCTTTTCAAAACATTCCAATATTTTATCAGAACATTATATTTTCATGAATGATCAGAAAATTCAGGTGTTGTCGCAGTAATTGCACATAACTGAATCGATCTGTTTTGGGAAAGAATGTGCTCGTTGTTTTCGAAATAACTTTGTGCCCCCAAATTACTTAAGGTCAAGTTCATTGTGCCACTGTTGGTTCTATATATATGCTGCCTTGGAGCAGATCAAAAACATCTATCAAATACAAAAACTGAAAACCTGTTTCAAAACGTTTAACAGTTTTCATTTGTCCAAAAACTTTTGGAAGTTAGTCTTCTATTCACTGCTTTAAACTTTAGAACTTTTTGAAATATGTTAAGTCTTCTGGATAAGTTGATCTTCATCTATATCTTTTCAAAAATCCATTGAAGAAGACGAAAGCTTTTGAACTAGTTCTCATCATGTACCTTGGTTTTTGTGACTGGATAGTCACTGGTTTAGATCAAGTGTTGCTCAAGTTGTAACGGTCATTCTCACACCGGAAGTTAAGAAAAGGTTATTCTCAAGCCCGTAAATTGAGAAGGTGTAATGGTTTGGTCTTCATCCGTAAGAAGATCCTTAGTGGAGTTTGGACAAATTCTAACTGAGAAGGTTAGGTAGTGGATGTAGGCGAGGCTGAACGATTCTAAATCTTATGTGCGTTGCCTTTATCATTGTTATTGAATCTTTCTGCTTTACTTTATTTAATTTTCTTTCATTTCTTTAAACAATTTTAAAGAAAGGTTAAAACCTGCGAAGTGTCCAATTTACCCCTCTCTCGAACACATCTAGGCCAACATGTGTTTATTCCATGCATGCTCTTATGCTAAAAGTTTCATTCTAAACATTTTTGGGACTTGCATAGAAATGTTTCATGATTCACTATGAGCTTTGATATATGATTAATTTTTTATCTTAGATCTTAGACAATCATGAAAGCTTTTATGATAATGACTAGCATCCTTCTAAGATGTTTAAGTAAAATTGATGCATAGTTTAATCTATATTTATTCATTCTATCTTGAAGGAAACTAATATGGGATGACTATCTTTACTTAAACCTTTATTTTTATGAAATTTCAGTCATCTTCATAGATTATAGTTGAATTTGTCTCTTGCTATCAAATTTATATCTTTCATTATAAATTCAAACTAAGAGGACCTCGTTGACCATGAGCCTCAAAGATCATTACACTAATAGGTTTAGTCAACTAGAACGTACAAGAAGAACTTGAGTGACTATGCTATTCACATTGCATATCTAAGTCATTCAATCATTTGCCATGTATTGCATCTTCATTGATTGATCATTTGAAACCATTGTAAATATTTTTGATAAGTGTGCTTATAGATCTTCATATATGTCTTATCACTTATCATCAAAGATCTTCCTCTTGATAAATGTGCTTATAGATCTTTATATATGTCTTATCACTTATCATCAAAGATCTTCCTATAAGATGTTTTTCCTTTTTACTTCAGCAAAAATATTTTAAGGAAAATACATTTTAAAGATGTATGTGTCTAGATTCATGATTATATATCTTTTATGACATGTACTTCTTGATGTTGTTAACTTCGTGCTTAAATTTAATCACTTGATGTACGACTAGTTAATTAACATGATTACATAAGTTAACAATATCATGTCTTAGACATTTTTTGTGCTTATAAGACAATAATTTTATGCCTAGGCCAATGTGTGATAAGTATGTGATACTTAACCTTATATATCGTTCATGCTTATTATAAACTAATGCTTGCAATACTAGTGTAATATTCATGAGTATACATATGTCATCTATCATATTGCATCCCTCAGCATGAAATAGGTCTTTGCTTCATGATCTTGCTATCATATTGCCTATTTCTATGAGAACATGATATCATTGATGTATGAGCCTTACTTGAACTATATTTGAACATCAATGAAATGGTTTGTTTGGATGTAATGCCATGTGTCCAATACTAATTAGATTCTCTACTTTATGACACATATATGATCTAAGCATGTTGTACTTGACTATATATATGCTACCGTGCTTAAGACTGATGGATGTATGCAATATGAATGCATCTCATGAAATTACATATAAACAATCATATTCTGTTACATATCATGTCATAGGCTTGTGCTTCTCGTGTTAACTTTAAATTGCCTATATGTATGGGAATATGTTGCCCATATGCTTAAAAACTTGAAATACTATTTGGCTCATATTCATGAATTGAGATTGGTTTTGATCCTTTGCATAACATGTATATCTTTTAGATCAAAACAAAGACTTTTTTAGGTTCTAAAATGCTTGAAATTTATCATATGGCCTAGAATTCATGTTTAGAGATAGGTCATGATCCCATTGCATATTCTTGTCTTGCCTATGCTCTCCTAGTTGAGTTGTGATCATATTCTTGTACTGAATTTATATAATCTTTATATATGCATGATTCACATATGTATGATTCAAGTATGCATGTCTCATGTTAAATCTTTTTAAATGCATTACTTTGAATCTATAACTTAGGCTATGTTCATATTCATACTCTTACATACCTAATTTATTGGAAAGAAATTTCCCTTGCCCATATTTATACATCTTTGGCATGCCTTTCCATTTTCATGACATTAGCTAGACTATGCTTAAACCTTGAAATATTTGCCTATGCTATGTTTTTGGTATATAAATGTCCATGCTTATGCTTGTTTTGATATACATGATGAAGCATATATCATCTTAGGCCGTGCTTCTAATTATGATAATGTTTATGCGTATCATCTTGAGATGAATTTGCCTATGCTCAAATTCCGTGTGAATCAAATCCATTTTGGCAAATCTCATTCTTATTTATGCATGTCTAGATGCCTAACATTGATTTTTATCTTATACACATGCATTTACATGTACATCTCATTGGCTATGCTATGCATAAGTGACACGCGTGAGTACCAACAATTGGTCTGTGTTCAACAAGTGAAATCATATTTTTGAGCTAGCCCATGTATGCTTTTGAGCTGATTTTTTTTTAAAATTCTTATTATGTGTACATTTTTCCATGTGCTTAAAGCATTTCTTGATTCTCATGCTATTGTCATATGACGTGGTATCTACTGTGCATTCATGTGTGCTTAAATTTGATTGTATATCATGAATTTTCTTAAGTGTTGAATGCATAGATTAAGGGGGAGTCTCTGTCTCTTTTTGAAAGGGAAAGTTCTCGTGTTTTGATGCCTTAGTCATAGGACTTTCTCTATAGCAAGCAAGATGATTCTTTTATCTTTTTTGATGACATCAAAAGGGGGAAAAATTGGATTCTTAATAAACAATTTGAATTGCTTCGAAACATGTCATAATATGTGTGTTTTGAAGAACCTATCATGATCATGCTATGAATATTATTTGATTGTTGTTTATCAAGTTTATATTGTTTGTCATCATAAAAAAGGGGGAGATTATTGACTTAAGTAGTTTTCCACTTAGAATTCTCCTAAGTGTTTTAATGCTAACAAATAATATAACCATGGTGCTAATGGAGTGAATTGAGTATATTTCAGCACCAAGGATAAGTCAAAAGGCCAATTCAAGATTCAAGTGATCTCAAGTCACCTCAAGTGGATTAAACAAAGTCAAAGTCAAAAGCTTAGACAAGTTGACTCGATGATAAAGGATGAGAGCTTATAAGTATATGTTTTAAAATGATTTTGAAAATCATACTTGTTTTGATAAGTCAACAGTTTTCATAAAAGTCAAAATTTGATTGTTTGATTAAAATGATTGTGATTTATGTGTTGATCTCAAAAGTATTTCAATTACAATGTTTTAGAGTTTATACAATTGTATTTAACATTAGTTTATCATGAAAACATCTTTGACTCGCAAAATTATCAAGAAAAACATGTTTAAGTTTCTGTGTATTGCATAAACGTGTTTTCTATTTCGACTTAGTATAAATTCCACTAAGTAAGCAGAAACACGTTTCTTCAACAAGAAACGTGTGTTTCCTGTTTTGGACTTAGTGAAAAATATCACTCGGTTGAGCAAAAACGCATTCTTGTTTAAGAAACACATTTCCTCAAAACGCCCAAAATTGTGCTCTCGGGAAATGCACACAAAAACGCGTTTCTTGCTTTTTGGGCAATTCTGGAATTTCACACAAAAACGTGTTTTTCTCAAAGGAAATGCGTTTCCGTGACGAAAACAGAGAACTATTTTCAAGTTCATTTTAAACAGAAATAAGGTTATATGTTTAAAAACCATGGTTCTTACTTTTTTGAAAATATTTTTATATATATATGTGTCTTAGCTCATAATGAGAAACCTTTACAAAATGTGAAACTTGTGCACATCATTTTGTTCTCTACATCTTTGCCAAAAATGCAAGTTTCTTCAAGCTTTTAATGTTTATTTTGAAAAGAAATCATTCGAAGTTTTCTTGTGATTTCAACAAGTTTTCAAGTAGCATTTTTGAGAGTTCCATCACTTTGAAGAAATTTCCGATGCTTTCCATCTTCATCCTTGAAGAAATACATTTCAAGAGATTTCAAGTGATCGAAAGGGTTTTCGATTTCAAGCTTCATCTTCATCATCTTCATCTTCAAATCAAAATCCAAAGGGAACCCTATCATTTTATCGGCTTGCACCTCATCTTTTGCATCAATCATGCACATTTTTCAACATCATTTAAATGGGCAATATGGATACATGAAAGGTATATGGTTGTAAGTTTTCTCAATCCATGAGTTTTAATTTCATATCTTGTATTGATTGAAATTGTTATATCTCGAGCTTCTTTTTAATATTTGTAATTAGAGTTTTGGTTTGTTTCAAGATTGAAACAACCAAGTCAAGTAATTTTAATTCACTTAAGATTCCTAGGTTGGAATCAAAAGTAGTTTCAGCCTTTCTCTTAAAAAGGGTCAAGTGGTTCATGCTTAGCCCGGTAAAAGGATTTCAGGTTCTTCCTTATCCCACAAAAGGAAGTAAAAGGTTCATCCATAGCCCGTAAAAGGATAGGTTTGTCTTGAACTTATAAAAAAACATTTGTAATGGTTTGATTCACACCCGATAAGTGAATCATAGATAATGGACTAGATAAGGTTTCTCTAGGTGTAGAGTAGGAAAATGTTTTCCGAACCACGTAAAAAATTTGTGTCTTTGCATTTAAATTTTTGTATTTATCTCTTGCACAAGACATATTTGAACAAATGCCTTAACCAATTCAAGGATAACATAAGAAAATATAAAATTGACGAAATTGGCCAAGACGCCCCAATTCATCCCTCCTATTAGGTGACTAACAACTCCCACTGATGGAGTACCACATTAAATGCTAGAACAGATCCCTTCAACTATAAAAAAGGCTCATTTTCCAAAGAAGGTATGCTCTAAAACCCATAATTCTCTATATATTGTTGTTCTACTACTTCATTGTCTGACTTAGGCATCAGAGTGTTTTCGGTGACCATGAGTCATCTCCCTTGCAGGTCCAGAGCACAGTAGCCTTGGTGAAGAATTTCAGAGGATCAAACAATTTTCAAATTAAGTCAGCCAGCATCGATCTATAGTCTAACTCAAGAGATTTCTATATGAAACATTTGGCGCTGTTTGTGGGGAACGACATTTGAAAAGTCTGTTGCCCAAATACCATGAGTGATAACAACACCAAATTAGGAGGAAGCTGTGAACCAAGAACTATTTTCCAACTCCGTCATGGGAGACCTAGCCTTCGCCCCCAAGTCGCCTCAGGATATCGAGCCACTCAGCTCTGATTTAGGAGAATGAGAGATGAATCCTCGATGATTAAAAACGAGCGTCGAGAAGAAAACGTCACGGAGCCTGCCCTGAAATCGACAAAATAAGGCGAGTAAAGTCATTTAGGCCCAATGATGATGGAACAACAGTCCGCCTCCCGCACCCAAGAGTCAAGCGTCTATTGGCCCAGTATTATAGTCCAAGAGGGGGAGTGAATTGGACTTGGCTGATTTTTGCGTTACCTTTCGGTTAATATAATTAAATAGATAAAGTGTGCAGTAGGTAAGAATCAAAATAAACAAATGTAGGAAAGATAAATGGATACAGAGATTTAGAGTGGTTCGGTTCTCCTAGAACCTACGTCCACTACCCAATCACCACGATCAGGATTTTCCAATACACTATTGGCTAGTCAACTTATGGGCATGATTAGAAGCTGTTTACAGAAGCCAATACAAAGGCTTGGCTCAAAGCCTTAAACTAACCAACATAAGGGCTTGGTTAGAAAGCCACACACTAACCAACACAAAGGCTTGGTTAGAAAGCCACACTCTAGCCTACACAAGGGCTTGGCTAGAAAGCTACACTGTAACAAACTTATAGGTGTGGTTATGAGCCGTACAAGATATGGTATGTTCCCGGTTGACAAACACGTCAACTATACATCAATATACAAATGATAGAGAGAAGTGTTCTACAACACTCTCAACAATATTAAGCTTACAATCTTGAATGAGTAAACACCACTATTCCAACCACAATGATTTAAATTATGCGATGTGTTGAAATAGTTTTTCTCAAATATGCAATCGATTCAAATATATATGATATGAACTCAAGAATCGAATGTGCACATGTATCTAGATATTGATTCTATGAAATCGATTCAATATAGTATAACTTTAATACATGAATCGATACCACAAGATATTTATGAAACCACTAAACAAGATACAATAATATGAAGATCAAAATAGGGTTTCCCAAACAATACTCAAAATGAAATCAATTTCCAAGGTATTAACTTAAGCACAAAACTGATTTGCTCAAACAAAATCACAAGAATCGAGTTAGAGAAATTTTACCCCACTTGGGTAAGGTTGAAGCTCAATGACTCTTCAAGTGTGATGTTGGATGAGAGATACCATGTTCAAGAATGATCAAGACACAATAAGATGTGTAGATAACACTCAAAAATGTCTTGAACACTTGCTCAATGGAAACATACAAGTTTCACAAAGGATTTGAAAGATTTGGAGAACGTTACAGAAGTATGAATCAATAGATCAAATGTGGGTGATCCCTCAAGAACTTGTTTTGGACTTGTAGAAATGTTAAGATGAAAAACGCACAAGTTCTTTACTTTTTGCAAAAGTTTCTCTTCAAATGAGCAAGTGTGGTATTTATAGAAAAATACCACACCGAGGCACGGGAACGTGTTCCACAAGGAAGAAGCGGGTTTCTGCTTTGAAATATGAAAAATCTCAAATTTCCCTTCAATCAAGGAGTGTGTTCCTTATATGAGGAACGTGTTCCTTAATGTGTCTGTTAGACATAGGAGCGAGGTCCTTCATCAAGAACTACTGACTTTATAAAATTTCCTATTTTTCCCTTGGCAACAATAGCGCGTTCCTACTTGAAGGAGTCGTTCCTTTTTCCCTGATCAAAAAATTCTGACTCTCGAGAAAAATCACAGGAGCGCATTCCTTAGGAGAGGAACACATTCCTTCATTGTGAAGTGAAAAAAACTCAATTTTTTTTTATCATAACGAGTTTTGGACATTGTCAAATACATAGACTAACTTTAAAAATAATTTTTGACAAGATTAAAGTATAATTGACAAAGTTAAATACATTTAAATCAATCGACTAAGCATATGATTGAAACATTCAAAATAATACACGTAAAACGATAAAATCATGCAAAGTTGGTAAAATGAATGCATGTTAATTACTGATAAAAATATGCATGATAAACAATTTTAACTATGTGATCGCATAATTATGATACTAATGTGTGTGCATGCATGATCAATAATATAAAAGTGTATATGCATGAGTATGATAAATTATATGCATGATTTTTGAAAAGATGCAAATCATATTGTGGTTGGAACATGTATATGTTACTTTACAACACTAAGATTCTAAATAAGAAATACAACCATGAGGCTTTTGAATCTTCGTGCAATGTTATTCCTTCTACATTCTTTGACAGTATAGTTGAATCCATTTGATATAGCTAGTTAGTACTGAAACAACTACGTCAAAGAGATTAGTGATCACAAGTATGTTGTTTGTAATCATCAAAACAAAATCGGGTGAGAGTAGTTACATCAACAGCATCAGGGAGTTCCCCCTTAATGACATTGAAGACCGGTTGCAATATGTGCAGGAGCATACCTCGACCTAGGTCGACGTGCAGAGGGGTATGCCAGACGTGGGGGCTATGAACGTCGTCCGTCGACTAGACACCAGAGCAACAAGGATAGAGGACCAACCTCAAACTGTTCGAGCCATGGAGAGATCAAGAACTCGGTCTTTTGTGGACGCGATTTTGGAAGAAACAAAACTATTTTTCTTTAACAAGATCCAGAACGCTACCCTACCTGACAGGATCAAGATTCCCCAGAAAGACATAAATGATAGGAAAAAGGACTCAGTCAACCATCTGACAACACACGTTGCTCAGTGCGACCTTGAGTTGATTTCAGGGGGTGTCGCCCCGATTGATCTGTTCCTTCGACCAACTCGGGCAATCGTTCTTTAGACAGTTTATGGGGTTTTGTGAAACAAAAAAATCCTCCACGCACCTCCAAGCAGTCAAACAAGGAAAAGACAAGCCCCTTAAGGATTACCTAGTGGGCTAGGTCGACATACACTCCGCAATGAGAGTTAACCCCTCCCAGATTGGTGGCATCGCCTCACATATCCTCAGTGGCAGAAGATTTTAAGAATAGTTCGTCGATGGACGCTAGATGGGAATAAGTAGGATTTTCCTTCATCGATAAAATCTTATACACCCTACATTCGGACAAGATATAGATTCCACGAGAGAAGTCACATGATTGGAAGAATAACCTGGACAATCGCCTCTCATAATACAAATCTTGGACGAAGCTTCTTGGAGCGACTAAGTAAGAAAAAGTTATGAGAGGTCATCACTAACCTCTCCTAATAGCGTTGAATGTGTGATGGATGATAAGTCTTCAAAAGTCATCGTGCCCCTTCTTTCGAAATGTTGATTGCACGATCAAAAGAACCAGCCTTAGGAGGACGTGGAACAAATCTACCATGTACGACACAACAAGTGAAGTGTTCCCTTGCAAAAGGTCTTATCAAAATTCTTTGAAGCTATCTAGAAAGATAAGTATCTTATTTCAAAGGCCAAAGTATTAAACTCTAAATTAACAGTTTGTGTATTACGATACATGACAATCACTATGTGTGGTAATTTGCAGAACAATATTTACTTAGTCCTTGAGAAATGACAACTCCAACAAGTTAAGGTGATCGCCTAATATAGAGAAGCAAGGAAGCAATTCCACTACCTCAGTCCCTACTCGCTCCGGTTAAACATAGGTTGTACACGTATCAAATAGCAAAGGCCACAGGCCCAACATGAGTTGTATACGTATCAAAACAACGAAAGGCACAGGCCCAACATGAGTTGTACACGTATTAAAATAACAAAGACCAATGGTCCAACGTGAGTTGTACACGTATCAAAATAGTAAAGGCCACAGGCCCAACTCGAGCTGTTGTGACGCCCTACTAAAATATTAAGATAAATTCTGAAACATAACTCTTATACTTTGAAGAAAGTGGAGACTTTGAACTCATTGGAACCCTAAATTAGTGGAATTGAGACCTTAGATTGACAAATCAAAAACCCTTGAACACTATATTTTAACCTCAAAGTTTGTGTTGGGAAGTCAAGGGCAAAGATCAGACTTAAAACAGATTAAAAACGTTTAGAAAATGCCCAAGACATTGAAAATTCAGACCAAACACCCTAATTCCTTAGAGACAACGTAGAAGATGGGATTCAAAATAATCTTAAATTAAGGTGTTTGGAACCTTAGGAAGCCCCATTTTGATCATCTAAGAAGAACCGAGACTTGAAAACAAAGAAAACAAAAAAGAAGGGCGAGAAACGAGTGAGATACGCATTCCTGAAGTGAGAAACGCGTTTTTCCCAAGGAGAAACACTTTTCTACAAGAGAAATGCATTTCCCCTCAACCACGTGAGAGCTATTTGCGGGATTTACCTCTGAAAATGTGTTTCCATGCCTAGAAACTCTATAAAACCACCAAATTTCTCCTATTTTGAACTTTTCACATCTTGGCAAAAGAGAGAAGTTTGGGTGTGAGTTGGGGATGCTCTTAAGAGGTTCAAGGGTGATTCTAAGTGACTCTTAAAGGTGTTTTGGAGCTTTCAAACATCAAATCCAAAGGATTGAAGGTATGATCTTTAACTTTGTTGGTGATTTCTTTTTGGGTTTTGGGTTTCCTTGTTGAACAACATAATTTGCTCATTTTGAGTTTTTGAATCTAAATGGGTTTCTTGGGTTTCTAATGAAGTTTTGGAAGTTGTTGTGATGATTTAAATATGGTTTTGAGCAAAAATGGGATGATTAATGGTGATTTTGGTAATTTTGTGAAGTTGTTTGTTCTTCAAGCAACCAAAGTGGGTTTTGAAGCAATTTTTGAAGTTTTAGTTCTCTTTTGAACTTCTCTTTGGAGATTTCACCTTGATAGATGAAATCATGTTAAGAGAACCTAAATATATGACTAATGGTTGTTGAAGTTGAGTTTTCCGAAATTGAAACCTTGGTCATAGTCAAGTGTTTTGAAAGACAAAACCCTTGAGATATGTTGAATATTAATGGAGGATAAGAGGTCTTTGGTGATCTTGGGTGTGTGAAAAATACATAAACCCCAAGTGAAAATTGGAGAATCCATGTCTGAACCCTAAATACCCTTTGCCTCTACAAATGGTTATGAGAATCATCATTCAAGCATGTTAAATAATGGATTCTAGTTAAATGATATTTGAATGAGAATGAGGATTCATAAATGCTTAAGGACGGATGAAATGGATTTGTAAGTGTAATTGTGTTTTGTTGTATTCCATGGTAAAAATGAATTAAGAATAGTTCTATGAATGCTAAGAAGTGAGGAAACGGCCAAGTGAGGTGAAGTTCCCGAGGCGGGGGAACTAGTTAGGAATGGTATCACTGAGAGTAGATTCCATTCCCTCATCATATGCATATCATCATAACTATAAAAATTGTTTTATCTCATGATTCATGCTTGTTTACATGTTATTAAATGTTATTAGCATGAGGTGCAGGTAAATGAGATTATGTACATGTATGAATATGAGTTTTACATGCCATGATAGAGAATGCTTTATTTTACATGTTTATGAGTAAATGTATGGTATGATGGAAAATGAGTAGATCTTCATAGATAAGATTAAGTGTACATGAGATGACATGTGAAGGTTATTATTCATGCTCTTATGATAGTTAATGCATGTCTTGGATTATTTATCGTTGTTCTACGCAAACTAAATGAACATTTATACTTATATTGACTGATGTAGAAAGCATGTTTAGGATATATGGTGATGTTATACATGCTCATGAATATGAATATGTTGGAACATTTCGCATGCTTATCAAACTAATGTAGTGGTTGATTATGTGTTCATTATGTCATGAACGTAGTCTTGCATATTAAGATCATGGATGAATTTCGGGTATAATCCTACGTGGTTGGTTGTGGAAGTGACTAAAATTGTTATGAATTATTTGAGGTCTACCGGCTGAGACGTCATCGGCTGGATGTTTGGAGAACTTCCAATAGCAACCAACAATTGGAATAGGAGCTCGATTGTCGTCATAGAACCATAGGTTTGATGCTTCATAGGTTGGAAGTATCTAGGAGCTACCTATGCTATATGACCGGTGTGTAACTTGATTTCTAAGTATGGATTTCGATGAAAATGTGTACTTTGTACCAATATTTACTTTTATAACTTGCACATGTAATAGTACTACTCATTTGAGATGATTGATGTGTGCATGGTTTTCAACATATTGGTGAGTATGTGATGGCGGATATTCGAAATCATCTCATTGGGCTATATGTTGTCTCAAGGAACCCCATGAAGGATGTTTTGATGATTTCAAACCACTCCATCTTGTGAACTAATGAATCTATTGAGTGTTTCAGTCAAGAATTGAAGATTAAATGTCTCGAGCTGATTCATTCAATTGAGAAGAGATCAAGCTAAGCTCAAATTAAGATATGATCAATAAAAATTCAAGTCACTGAAGTATTATGGTTAGTTAGTTAGTTTAGATGTGTAGGATCTTTACTCCACATACTTCAACAACTTCATCTTACCTCTTGAAGTTTTCGAAATGAATTTTCATATATTTCAAAGTATTTGAATCTTGATGAAAATGAATTTGATTGATCAATTCAAATGAATTTTAAATTCTAAATGATCTCTATTCTTTTGATTTGATCCAAAGTACATAAAGATTGATTTAATCCATTGGATTTCAAAAATGGAAAAACAGTTGAATTTTTATTAGTGTCAAGTAGGACGCTCACAGCGTTCAAGACGCTAGCAGTGGGTAGTTCACTTAAAATTCAGGTCTACACTACACAAAGCTCCTATCACTGTAGGATGCTCAAGATTTCTAGAAAATCTTGGAGCAAGTTCCAGTAGGACGCTAAAGAGCAGTAGCGCCCTCTCTGAACTAATTGAGTTCAACCTGTCTCTCAGGTTGTCATTCTTTCAGGACGTTATTACTGTTTCAGGATGCCATTGACAACTGTGTCAGATCCTGACAATGTCTTTGCTGCTTTTTCTGCAAAAGGTATTTTCTAATCAAATTTTATTTTCATGTAAACTCCTTCGCATCAGAAAACTTCATCAGAACTAAGCTTACCAATTTCATGAAAGATTTGAGTTGTTTGACTCAAAATTCAAATTTCTTTTCAACAGTCTCAAGAATTCAAATCTCAGTTTTGGTGCAATGTCCATTTATAAATAACAAGTTTCAACAAGAGTAAAATGACCTTTGAAAAATTCTCTGATCTTGCACTCTTTGAATATTAGTCGATTTTTAAATTGTTTTTTAGTTGCAAATACTTTGTCTCAAAAGATTTTTCAACTTTGTATTTCTTGTGCAAAATATTTGTATTCTTTTGAAAATCCAAAGAAAAGACAAACCTGTCTTTACTCATTTTTCAGCTACTTCAAATATATTTATTCTTTGTTGAACCATTGCTGAGTAAAGGTTCATATGTTTGAGTTGTAAATAAACTAGAAATCAGTTTGTATTTGATGTATTTTGTTGCAACTGCATAAGTTGCATTATATCCTTGAGTGATTGTAGATAGGCTCACACCTGCAAGTTGAGTGATTGTAGGTAGACTCACACCTATAAGTTGAGTGGTGTAAAGGTTGTCTCACACATGTGAAGTTGAGAGTGTAATAGGTTTGATACTCACCTGCGAAGAGTGATCATTAATGGAAGTTTGAAATCCTAACTGGGGAGGTTAGGTAGTGGAGGTAGGCATATAGTTGAACCACTATAAATCATTGTGTTCATCTATTTATTTTGATTCATTTCCACTCTATGTCATTACATAACTCCTATTTTGCAAAAGACTGTTCATCAGTCCAATTCACCCCCCTCTTGGACATATTTCTAGGCCAACAATTGGTATCAGAACGGTGTTAATCGTCAAAGAAATCTAACCATTTCTTTGAAGTAACGGTAGAAATGTTCAATGGAAAGAGTACCATGGAAGTTGGGAAATCTATGCATAGACCTCCATTGTTTAGGAAAGAATATTTTAGAGAATGGATGAGGCTTATGAAAGTTTTTCTTAAGTCCCAAAACACAAACTTGGGAATGGTTGTAAATGGTTACATACCTCCCAACAAACCTTTGTTGGCCCAAATTATAATCCGAGAGGGAGGGGGTGTGTTTGATTCTTCATATTTCACTTCGAGCTTGTTCCAAATATCCTTAGCCATTTCACATGAACTCACTTATAGATAAACTACAAAATAGAATGTTGATAGCTTGATCATTTAATTGTTCTTGTCTTCTCTCACTTGGAGTCCATTCAACTCTTTTCAATTCATGTGGAAATTACATAGCCATCTCTAACTATGTTCCAAAGTTCCAAAGTTCATTCTTGTTCTCCAATGAGTATAGTGATCTCCTTCGAATAGTGATGGTCACCATGTGGATGGACCTTCATTGAATAAACTTTTAGCACTATCATAAACTGCCATTACTCAAAGAAATTGTTAGATAACTTTGATGCGAAAACCCACTCTGATACCACTTGTTGGCCCAGATTATAGTCCAAGAGGGGAGGGCGGTGAATTGGACATTACAAGTTTTTTGCAAAACCTTAAACGAAACTTAAATGGCAAAGATAAGAAATTAAACAAGTGCAAGGAAAGTAAATATGGACACGTCGATTTATAGTGGTTCGGCCCCTATGCCTACCTCCACTACCTAACCTCCCCGATTAAGATTTTTCAAACTCACTAACTTGATTCAACTTACGGGCGTGAATCAAACCGTTACAACTTGATCCAACTTGCGGGTGTGGATCTTACCTAACTTGATCCAACTTACGGGTGTGGATCCTACCGGTCTTTAATTCAACTTACGGATGTGAATTAAACTGTTACAAGATATAAAACTCTAATGTGAAGTCTTCCCAAATTGGCATCTAAGCCAATGTACATTCAAACTTACAAAAGTAGGAAATTGAAGCGTACGAGTTTGAATGAATACCTTCTAAGTGTGTACAACCAAAAGATATGAATTTATGCACAAGCTTAAGCAAAGGAAGATATACCTTGGGTTTTGATTGTAAGAAGATGAAGATGAAGTGCACAATCAAAAACCTTTTCTCGATCACTTGAAATCTCTTAACAAAAACAATCTTTTAGAAAATGAAGATATGAAGTGCTAGAGAGTTCTTCTAAGTAATGTAGAAAATCTTGTTGCAAACGATTGATAAACTTGAAGAACTTTAAAGTTTTTCTTCTCAAATGAACACTTGAAAGCTTTTGAACTTTCTTCAAAATCACTTGTTGAAAACTTGATTTCCTCTAAAAAAGGTGGAGAACAAAATGATGCACAATGTTTCAAAGTTTTTCCAAAAGTTGCTCTCAATGAGCCAAGGATCATATTTATAGAAAAATATGTCGAAAAAGTAGGAATCATATTTCTCAAAATGGAACTACGTTTTGGTTCAAACTAGCCAAGAAAACAACTCTCTATTTTTTTGAGGAAACGCGTTTCTGTTTAAATTTTTAGGATCTACCAAAAAGCAGGAAACACGTTTCTCCAACAGGAAACACATTTCTGTATACATTTCAGAAACATGATTTTTTGGGTTTCTGAAGGAAACCCGTTTCCCTCCATGAAATGCATTTCTGCTTGGCTTAGTGAAATATTTCACCAAGTCCAAATAGAAAACACATTTATCCACATGAAATGCATTTCTGTATTTCTGTATGACTTAGTGAAAGATTCACTAAGTTCAAATAAGAAACACATTTCTGTATTTCAAGAAACTGTGAAACCTGTTTTTCTTTGATAGAAATTTCGACCAAACAAGTTTTCTTGATCAAACAAGTTCAAAAACACTTGACAACACTGGATTTAATCAAATTGAAGAATGAGCAAGTGTTAAACTTATTTTGGATGAAAAGTCAAACTTTTTACTGAATGTGAAATCGGTTTGACTTTCAAATACGATTGACTTTTTCAAAGAAAAGATTAAATACAATCAACTCAACTTCAAAACAATACAAATAAAGTGATTTTCCGATCAAAACATAAATCAAAATAACTTTGATCAACACGTGAAAAGTTGACTTTCGGTCAAAACAGTTGATTTAGCAAAAACACGAATGATTTTAAAATATGATGCATGCATAGACATTGGCTGACACAAGTAGAAATCATTCTATAGCCCTATGGAATCTAAGCTACTACATTACATAAATGTGATATTGATTGTCTAATTGCTTTGATCCACTTTGAGCTTTTACTTTGACTTTTTGGTTGACTTTACAGATATGATCATTTAAGTATTGAAATACCTTAGTCAAAGTGATTAGTATGCAAAGAATGTTGTTTGCAATCATCAAAACATACAACCTTTAGATTCATGGCCTTCTCATGAAAAACACTGTCATATTCTAAACTCCCAAGTTGTCTACACCTTATTTTGTGGTCTACCAAATGAAGAGTTAGAAATAGTAAGTCATCTCGAAACAACAAAGGAAATTTGGGAAAAACTTAAAAGAGATTTATGGAAAGCTATTGAGAGAAAGGGATGAAAAGTTCAAAGAATGTGAAAAACTATTTGATGATTTTGAAATTCTTGAAGGTGAATCCCTTGATGTTGCTCTTGAAAGATACAAATCAATTCTTGATGGAATGAAGAGTTTTGATCAAGAAATACCTACTGGTATAGCAATAGTATGTTTTGCAGATAAACTTCCAAAATTTTGGAATGAAGAACTAGTTACCATTAGTGAAAGTTTCAATCCATGGAATTACATTTTAGATGTGTTTGCTAAAAACCATGGAAGGAAAGATGAAACTAGAAATCAAGTTAGAGAACTAGAAAATGCACTCACATACTTTAGAATCCTAGATAGAGAGTCTTTAAATAATGGTATGAAAAGGTTTTTAAGAATTTAAGAGGAATTAGAAAATTTTGGAAAAACTATCTCTCACGCTACTTTAGTCAAATACTTTCTTGATAGTTTTCGTGAAAAATAGAAATATAAAGGTCAATTTCTAGAAGAGTTTTCAAATCCATTTGAAAGCAGTTTTTGAAAGATCAGTTATGTTTTAGAAGGCTTGGAAACATCTACTAAAGAGAGGGCATGATAGCCAATTTATCAAGTAGAAATGAAAGTGAACTTGGTGATGAGGAAATATTCTCTTTGTTGAATCAGATAAATGAAAAAGAATCTTCAACATCCTCAAGTGTTCCTAGAACCATCATTCAAACTGAGGAAGAAGGAGTTTCCACAGTTGTACCAGCAAGAGTACATGCAAAATGGAGAATAAATTCAAAAGGTTGATTTGCTCTAGGACAAATTTCAACAAGAAAAGAGGAACTGCTCAAAAAACTTTTTTTGAGGTACCTTGAGTTGTTAACTTCACATCATTACAGGTATATTCAATCATTTTTGAATAATCTCAAATTTTGATGTAGTTGATCATGTTTATACATCTCCTTAAGCATCATAACAACGACTATCATGACACTATTACTTTCTCATAGCATATCATGTTGATATTAAATGATGCAATGCTTGAATACATGATTATTGCAATGAGTCGTGCTGATTTTGATTAATTGTTATGTACTGATGTTAATCACTGATCTATTTATACAAAGTGATGATAATAGATGATTGTTAGTGGTTATAATCTTACTGCAAATTGATCATATGAATAAAGAGATATAGTTAAAAAAAATAAAAAAATTAAGTGTGACTTAAGGACGCGGAAACTAGTTTAGGACGCTTATGTGTTTTTGATTTCATGCACAAGTGTCCAGGAGGACGCTGTTGTACTTAAGGACGCTTGTGACTGTGTCAACTTGACAGACCAGAGAACTGTTACTTGATCGTAAGGACGCTCATCACTAAATGTTTGAGAATTCCCAGATTTTGAGCTTATTATTTGAGGACGCTATTCTTAGAATAGGACGTTCAACACTTCAACTGGAAAATTAGTAAACCAGCTCACGAGGACATTGAAGGACGTGAGGACGCTCAAATGAAGAGCTAGCAGAAAATATAAAAGCAATCAAAATGCTTCTCACGCTCATTTATTCCCTAGAAGGTCGCCACTAGAAGGAGAACACTGTGACCTCACATTCCAACTCAAAATCCACCATTTTCGTCTTCAAATTTTCGACATACAAAGGTAAAATCAGTCAGTTCCTAGATCAATCCTTCAGCTTTAAACCCTAGGAAACCATTTCTTTCTATCTGTTAGAACCGTAAGTTCCTAAATCTTAGGAACGACTCCAAAGACCAAAAAACATCCAATCCGTTCAATTAGGAAGCGAGCTTCGTCTCCGTCACCTTCCCCACAAATGAGAGTTAGGCAAAGAAGATCTGAAGCTTAAACAAAGCCACCAGCAAAGGTTCCTTCAACTTCTAATGTTCAACCTTCACAAGTTGATGCACAGATTCCAGCTGACCCATCTTAGTCTGGACCATCCAATCCCACCTCTACATTGTCCAAGAAATCCAAGAAAGAGAAGAGAATTGAGAAAATCTCTTCAAAATCAGTTATCATATGACACTATGTTGATTTCTCATTCTTCTCTCGAGCTCACTTAAATGTCCTGCCCCTATTCGAATTTCAAGGATGGATTTCCTTTCTCACATATCAAAATAAATGGTATCCTATGCTTGTCAAGGAATTTTACAAACAACTACAAAAAAAACCCAGATGTGGTTTAGTTAGACAATCGACTATGAAAGGCAAGTATGTGGAAATTTTTCCATAGTGCGATCAATTCAAATGAAGATGAAGCTGAGGCACAAGATGACGTGATGTCTCATGCCCAAGCTCAAGTAAGTGAAAGTGGTTAAGAGGGTATTGTTCCTATTATCAATTCAACAATTCATGATAGGCACCCAAAACACTTTTCTTCAATTCATCATGGAGATTCATTCTTTCCTTCTCAACCACCACAACCAATCTTCAATGAAAACAATTTTTTTAGAAAAGTACAAGAAGTGTCACACCCTGCTGGTACACTTGTCGGGCCATACATACAGAAATTCAACGCCCACAAGGTGAGGTGTGGCAATATGTCATGGACACAAAAACACAAATATCCAAGAGCCATTTTTGTAGCAAATATATATATGTTAAAGAGGTCATTCCAAAAGACGTTAAATATTACATTTCTGGGTGGGATACAAAATAGAAGGGCAAGAAGACTATGCCCCTAAAAAGAAAGAAAACAAAAAGACCAAAAAAAAGAGGACAAGGCGGACTCCATCGCCTCAAGTAGGGACCTGCTGGAAGAACAAAAATATAAGTCCCTAGGTGAGAGAGGGTTGGCAGTCGCCCCCAGAATAAGTCCATCCTAATCCATCTTAGATCCTTGGAAAGATTAGCAACGGGGTGAGCACAAAGCTCAGTGGATCAAGCATGTTATCATAACTTATTTAAACAATAATAAATACATAACAGTAATCATCAAGCAAGTTACACCACGACAAGTACAATCAAGCATCCAGTGACGACGACTCGACCTTATAGCCGAGAGCATACAATAACTAGACAAACCATAAGTCAAGTGTCCCAAATAATAATGAGCAGTAGATAAGAGATCTCATGAGTTCTAGTGCTTCAAGCAGAAATGGCAAGACCCTATGGGCCACATCACACAACACTTGGACGATCCCATCGGTCTCCAATGTATAACAATTCATATAGCATGATATGTGCATGAATTAGTAAAGCATGGTAACATCATAGATGGATAATTCAATGTAATCATCATTGAAAAAATAAGATACACAACTTAGGCTTTCATCCCCACCTTTGGAAGTGCGTAGGCGTAGTAACAACGTTTTCGAGATTGTAAAAATATGAGAAAAGCAAGGGGAGAGAAAGAGAGTGAGCGATAGTTGAACTGAGGGGACCCTTCTCTATTTATAGAGAGGCCCAAAATTGTAGTGGAAGAAAAAAAAATGAAAAAAATTGCATTTTTGGGGATTGTTACAATCTAGCTCCCTTAAAGGAATTTCATCCTCGAAATTTGGTTACGGTGGGGTTCTTGAATTAAAACTTAGTATTTTACTTACCGTTCTCGTTAGTCATCATCAGAAATGATGATGAAGTCGACCATATCAGCGTTGTCATCGACCCTAGAAGGTGACCACGTGATGCGCTGGTTGGGTGGGTTTAGCGGTCCTCGGATGCTGCTCTGGGCGGTGGAATCCCTAGGGTGGGCAGGTGTGGGTGAGTGGACAGAGTTAGAGGGATCTCCATCCTAATATGATAGATCCGAGAGAGGAGGAGGCGTGGGCACTTGTCGAGGTGGTCGAGGAAAAAGAAGTCCTCGACAGGCCGGTTGTTTGGTGCGCCATCCTGATCTGATGGGTGTTTGTTGTGTTTTCCTGTTTAAGGGCCCAGCGTGGTCGGGACACGAGGCTGGTGCACGCCTAGGCGTGCATTTTACTAGAAAGGGTTTTGGATCGGTGCGCTGATTTCTAAACATGGGTAGTGGGTAGCGCACAGTTTTTCTTGTGATCTGTCTCGTGCGCCAACCTCCCCCGAGCAGATAGGGAGATTGCCAGTTTGAGAATCCTGCCTCATCTAAATTTACAGTTTGGTGTTTTGTGGGGCTCTAGAGTGGGTTGTGAACAGGGTTTTGAACCCGCTAGAGGCTTACGGAGAGTGACCTCAAGGGTGAGGATGACCGTGAATAATAAGAGGGTGTAGGGCTCTGAGTAGGGGGAGTAGGACGTTGCTCATCCTCACTATATTCTTTTGGTGTTGATTCTGCAGCCTGACTCAAGGAATGAGAGTTTAGGCTGTGCTCAGACGGTTTTGAGTCGAACCCCAAAGAACCGTCGCTGTCAGACATCTGCAAAAATTTGCAAGCATAGGGACAAGGCATAAAATTAGAGAACATATAATGGTTTGGAAAAGATAATCATTATGCAAAAAGTTGGAACATTATCTTTAAACAAACAAATAGGGGTATTTTTGTTTGATTTCTTGTTCCAATTCCCAAGTTGCTTCTTCTACCCCATGGTGGTTCCAGAAGACTTTGACAAGAGGGATGTTCTTATTTCGTATGTGTTCTCCTGTTAAGGATTTGCATCGGTCGTTTTGTGTATCTGTTACCCTCCTCAATATCAACTTCAAGCAAGGCAATGATATTGTCACACCCCGATTTTTCGGACCTAATCACATGTACTATAATGGAGTGCAACTCACCAAGATCACCCAACTGGGGCGTGAGTGTCCATCATCTCAGGTGAATGCCCTTATAATTAATATGAGAATTTTAACATTTAAAAGAGTACGTGTTTAAGGACATTGCCGAACCCTAGCCTTATTGTGTCTCCAAATTCAATTCATCTGAGACTAGATGTCTCTATAATTACCTTGGTCTCACCATAGACCTGAATACATTAATTCAACCAAGAAATGTCTATTTCTTTGACATTCTTAACCCTGCAGACATCAAAAGGCTATATCCATTTTCAATATTGATATAATTCATCAATAAAGACAAAATTATTAATAATCAACCAATACCTCACATGGCATTGGATTAGTTACAAGTTATACATATGTTCACTGACATAATCAAATAACATTGAAACTGATTAACATACTCTATCATACTACTTGACATACTAAAATACCAATACAACTCCTATCAGAACCATTAATCTTACTTATAAGTACAAATAACCACTACACATAGCCAAATCAAAGCCATCAATAGTATTAGCTACAACTGTTCTTCAACCCATGGATGCTGCATTATTCATTCCTAAAAAAGAAATGAGGGCGAGCTAATGCCCAGTGGATCACCTTAAACAATATTCCTGAATTCTTATTTATTAATAATATAATACGTCAAACCCAATTAGATATTCAAACAAGTGCATACATTACGTTACAACATTAATTTGTTTTAAGTGTCATTGCTAACCATCCATTTGGGTTGTGGACCACCCAGATGGAATCACCTTTCCCTCATAACTCCTCTCGAACGAATTCTGAAATTCATCGGCCATTGTGGAACATAACCTTGGCCCTTCGAAACACCCCAGGTTAGGCCAACACACCTTTCAATATATTGTTATCTTTATAGTGTCTTTACTGAGGCAAATAATACGACTAACATACCAACATTATTCATATAATGTATTAACATATCATGCCATTATAAAACTATTAATGAACAACACCCAACAACGTCATGTTATAATTCAACAATAATCATATCATGTATGTGAATAGTATCGTATATATGAATAATATTGCATACGTGAATAGTACCACATCCCAAGGATGTACCAAAAGAATAGTTCTTAATAAAATCAACCAGACTAGTTTTCAGGCTAAGTGGTGGAGTCACAATAGTCTCACTTAAATACCATTCTTCTAGAGCAGCAAGCTACCTTCCATTCACTATTTAAAGGTACTTGGGACAAGACTGCGTCTGGCTAATTAAATCAATTACTAATTTAGCAGAATAATGGTATGGCGCATGGATTTCATATACCAAGGTACATGCATAAATGGTATGGTATAAGTGAATATCAGATATAATAAAAGTGGATGATAACTTTATGAAAAGACATAATACATGCATCACAATAATGACTAACATGTAAATAATTTAAGAATGTAATTAACACACATCCATCTAACTAGATAAGATATAATATGCTAGAAATAAATAAGAATAAAAGAAAAAGTCAATGATCACACCCACATGTATTTGCGTAATTCGTATTCCTTGGTACATGTTGATCTTCACCTAACCGTACACCAAGCTCTTGACCTTCACCTAGTGGCTTGTATGTTAGAAGTGAGAGGAGGATGAGTGTAGATAAGTGTTAAGGGAATGAGATTTATATAAGTGATGGGGTTGTTTTTGGAAGAAGGGAGAAGAACACTCAAGAAAATCTTTTCTGTTGTGGAAGATCACTTAATACCGCAACCACAGAGCATACTAGGAATTTTAAGAGAGCTAAGGATAGGAGAATACTCGAGAGCACTCAAGAGAGAACTTGCTACTTGATGCTCAAACCTCTTATTTGATGGGGTATTTATAGTTGGCTCATGCTAGGTTCATTCAATCCTCACCACTCAATTAAAAACTCTCAAAAAAATCATGGCCTTACATTTGTAACCCACTTTTGACTACCAATAATTCCACCAATAATTCACATAGTATTGGACTTGGGCTTTGGGCTTTATAACATTTTAGGTGTTGGGCTTGGACTTAGGCTTGATCTTAATATTGATCTTGACTTTATGTTGCGTTTGGCCTTTGGACTTGACCATGGACATGGGCCAAAATAAATTTGTATTGTACTAATTTTCTTATTTTGTGACATGTAGATAGTAATGGTGATGAAAATATTGATTTTTACTCATTTGTTTATTGGTTATCTATTTTATAAGTTTATGAAAATTTTGGAGTATTATAGGTATGAGAAGGATCATGGTGATACTTCTGGAGCATAGAGACGTGGAACACGTCATGAACCCTAGACATGGACGAAGGTAGCGATAACCTATAGGTAGATTTGCCAACCTTTTTGATGATTTTTAATGGGCCGATATATTTGAGGAACAATTTTCCCTTAACATCAAATTTCCTTACGCCCTTGATCGGTTGGACTTTCAGAAGAACAAATTTTCCAACCTCGAATTCTAGAGGTTTTCTTCGTTTGTCTGCATAGCTTTTGTGTCTGCTCTGGGCGGCGCAAAGCCATTCTCTGACAAGAGTGATCTTGTCAATGATTTCCCTGATGACCAAGTTGTGGTTGGTCAGCCATATCCAACTAGCATACTGGGGATTTACAAGGCCTACCATACAAGGCTTCATATGGGGCCATCCCAATGCTTGCTTGGTAGTTGTTATTGTAAGCAAATTCTGCCAAATGCAGATATTTCGCCCACCCATTATTGAAGTCAAGGACACAACAACGTAGCACGTCTTTAATCACTTGAATAAGGCGTTCGGACTGGCCATCGGTTTGAGGGTGGTAAGTTGTGCTCATTGTGACCCTTGAACCCATTCTGGATTGAAAACTCCGCCAGAACTTTGAGGTGAACCTGGGGTCTCGATCGTAGACAATGGTGAGCGGGATTCCATGCAGTCTAACGATCTCCTATTCATAGATCTCTGCGAGTTTGGTTGGGGTGTCAGTGGGCTTGATCAGAATGAAGTGCCAAAAATTTGTTAGCCTATTCATGACCACACAAATGGAAGTCTGCCCTTTGGAATTCCTTGGCAAGGCGGAAAAAAAATCCATGGCGATGTTATCCCACTTTCATTTCCCCAAAGGAAGGGGTTGCAGCAGACCAAATGGAAGTCTACGTTCGACCTTGACTTGTTGACAGTCAAGGCATTTTGCCACAAATTCCTCAACGACCCTCTTCATTCCATGAAACCAAAATTGTCTTTTCATGTCCTGGTATATCTTGTCCCCACTCGGGTGCATGGCGAACTTTGACCCATGGCACTTAGCCAGAAACTCGTGCTAAAGTTCAGGATCTTGGGGTAAGCACACCTGTTTCTTGTAGAGCACCGTGCCATCCGATGCGAGTGACCAATGAGTGGGGACCTGGCCTCTTGAAATGAGTTTTCTCTTATCCAAGAGTTCGGCGTCGTTGGCTTGTGTTGCGAAGATCTTCCGAATCAATTCAGAGTGGGCAGTCAGTTGGGCAAGCCTGATGGTGTTGGTATCTTCGATCAGATAGAGATTGAGACATTCAATCTTGGACATTAGTTTGCCCATTTCAAAATTTACCGTGCAAGTTGAGACATACGACTTCAGACTTAAGGTGTCAGCCACAACATTGGCCTTCCCTGGATGGCACTGCTGGTAAAAGTCGTAGTCTTTGATGAATTCAAGCTAGCGTCTTTGTCGAAGGTTCAAGTCCTTCTAGGTATAAGTATATTTAAGGCTCTTATGGTTAGAGAATACCTCAAAACGTTCTCCATACAGATAGTGTCGCCAGATTTTGAAGGCGAATACTACAACGGCAAGCTCAAGGTCATGAGTGAGGTAGTTAACCTCATGAACTTTCAGCCGCCTAGATGCGTAGGTGATAACATGACCTTCTTGCATCAATACTGCCCCAATCCCTTGTAATGATGCGTCCGTGTATAGTGTGTAACATGTCCCATTCTTAGGTGTGGTAAGAGTCGAGGCTGAGGTTAGGCTTTTCTTGAGCTCTTGAAAAATGCTTCACATGCATCATTCCAGTGGAAACGGGCATCCTTTCAGGTTAATCAAGTGAGCAGTTCAGTTAGCTTGGAGAAATCCTTAATGAAACACCGGTACTACCCTGCTAACCCAAAGAAGCTTCTAGTTTCAATGATGGTGGTAGGTTGCTTATAGTTGAGGACTTTAACACCCCAAAAGTTTCTTCCACCTAACCCATACCTTAACCCATATGTGCCCAACTCTATGTGTCAACTCTTGATGTTATGTGTATTGCATATTTATGTGTGTATTATGTGTATGATATATGTTACTATGAATTTTATGAGATTCTTGAACGAACCGAGGAAATTAGCCTATAGTTCATTTTGGATGAACCTAGAAATTGGCCTATTGTCATGCACGTGAAAATAGTCCAAATTCGGTATTGCGCAATATTTTTAAGAATGGCTGATTATTTGATTGTGAATGATAGAGAGTTATTAATTCATATTATCAAGGTTGGAGAAAATATCATTATTATCATTGATACTATTATGAGTAGCTTGCTGAAGAAGCCACATTCAAATAGCTTGTTGAGCAAGTTATGGCCTAACCTTAGATTATGGACCTAGGGTTCTCTACACATGATGCATGCCAACTATGTTGATTAAATGGATGTATATAAATAATTTATGATGTTAATTTGTGTATATGCATGGTAGAACCCAATGGTTAGTATAAAATTGCCCTATGTCTCATCGTAGGGACTTTACCCAAAATTGGGGCTTTTGGTCCAATCGATTTGAATGTGTCTAATTGACATGGGAATTAGTTAATTAGACCTAAATTGAGTTAATTTATGCTCAATTGAGCATGAAATGGGTATTGTACGTGTTGTAATTAAATTATTGAGGCCTAGGCCTAATGTTGGATTTTTTCCCAATTTGAGACATATATTCAAATTAAACCTTGAATTGGGAATCTTAATGGATTGTAATAATTCTATGTTGATTGAGATGATAAATGGTAGATTTGACCTTTAGAAATAATGTGGGTTGAATTTGCAATTGGATATGATGAAAGCTTAATGGGTTTTGTATTGTTAATTAAGATGGAATCATGAATCATGAATATGAATTGGGTGGATTTATGAATTTTGTATGGCCATGGCTTCTGTTTATATGAGATTGGAAAATTGTGGAGCTATGTTATAATTCTACATAGACTATAATAATGATTTATGTACACGCCTAAGTGGGATATGTTAGGACTTAGGCTAAAGGCTTGGAATTAAATAGTATATGTTATTATGTAAATTACCACGATGATTGATATGGTGTGAATGGACGTGAATATTACAGGATCCTAATATTAATATTGGTCTCTTTGGATTGAGCTTAAGGGTGTGGCTGACAATGTCTCGCGTGGTTTGGTTGTGAGTAGAACTCTGTTTATGTTTAATTTTTTATGTGATCGTATCAAATTATATGTTGCTTGTTGGAGGCATGAACTGTGGTTTATTTATGATGCATTGTGTGTAAAACCCTATGGTATTGTTCATGTGCGGCCTAGATGGTTTGAGCAGCGGATTCATGGATTTGGTCTTGTGGTTGGGGAATGCTCTGCGGGGAACTCCTCCACATAAGACTTAGCCAAGCTTAGGGTGCTAGTAGGAGGCATGATCATGCCATAGGAAGTTTTGTTACCTGGAAAGAACGCGAGTAGGAAGCACTGTGTCCTTGAGCATCTGTTAGAAACTCCGTTCAATGTGCTGTGTCCCGAATCTAGTACTGTAGTGCTAGGTTTCCCGACTAATGTTTGGACCAGAATAAAGAAGCGAAAATTGAACATGGAAATGGTTTTCATTGCATTTGTTATATGATGAAATGCTTGATATGCATATGTAATGTATGATTTAAATCACTCATGACACATTCATGCATACATGACTTTATTGATGAGTATTGATGACATAATAAGATTCTATTCACTGGGCATCGTTCTCACGCTCATTCCTTTTCAGGTCCTTCTATGAAAGATAAAGGAAAAAGGAATTGTGCTTGGCTGAGGACCTAGCCACATGGACAGTTAGGCACGATGTGAGTGTTAGAGGGTCTATTTTGTTGATTTTTTATATGGTCATACTTATCACATATATTTTTGTTATCTTGTAACTATGTAAGTAATACATGATACTTAGATGGTGAGTTGGGTTGTATGTCCTTGTGTTGGACTTGTGGGAGAATTGTATTATTTTGGATATACTTTATGATGATGGCCATGTGGCCTTGAACTTTGGATGATGGGTCTGTGTATGTTTGACCCTAGTTATGGATAGACTCTTACACATGGTGGATTTTGATATTTTATTTTGGAATGGCAGGATACCTTGTTTCATGTTAAGGTTTTAAGTTGATTGTGTTGAATATTTTTGGATAATAGAATTGTTTATTAGGTCTATCAGGTGATGCAAAAAAAAAAAACAAATAGGACTATATGGAGAGTCTGGATGAGGCTTGTAGGGTCTTGACTATTCTAATAGATAATGTGGAATGGTTGATGATGCCTACGTCAGGCATCCCGCCCCAGCATTCTGCACGCTGTCCCACATGGGATGGTTGTCGGGGTGTGGGGTCGCCACAAGGACAGCTTCTACCTTTGCAAGATCAACCTCAATATTATTGTGAGAAAAAATGTGACCAAGGAACTTGACCTTGGTCATCCAGAACTCACACTTGCTTAGTTTGGTGTAGAGCTGGTACTATTGGAGTGTGCTAAGCACAGTTCGCAAGTGTGTTTCATGGAATTCCTTTATAGGTGAATGTACTAAGATATTGTCGACAAAAGCAACTACGAAATGATTGAGGAATGGCTGAAAGATGTGGTTTATTAAGTCCATAAAGGCAATAGGTGCATTAGTTAAACCGAACGACATCACAGTGAATTCGTAGTGGCCATACCTTGTGCGGAAGGCTGTCTTCAGAACATCTGATTCCTTGATCCTCAGTTGATGATATCTAGATCGAAGATCGATCTTTGAGAAGAATCTGGCTCCTCTTAGCTGGTCAAAAAGATCTTCGATTTGGGGGTAATGGATATCTGTTCTTGATGGTCACCTTATTCAACTTCCTATAGTCGATGCAGAGCCAGTGCGATCTGTCCTTTTTCTTAACAAAGAGAACCAGATCGCCCCAAGGTGAGGTGCTCTTTCTGATGAAGCCTAACCCTTCCAATTCCTTTAATTGTCTGTCGAATTCCACCAATTCCACATATGGAATTCGGTATGGTGAAACGTAGGTGGGTTCGGTTCTAGGAATCAATTTGATTTCGAAATCAAATTCCTGGGAAAGGGGAAGTCCTGGAAGGTCGTCTAAGAACACAATTAGGTATTCTCTGACAAGTGGGACATTTTGATAAGTTGAGTTTTAGATAATGTTTTACATGTTAACTTCATACGTTTTTAGGTGCATTTAGTTAGTTTTTAGATATATTTGCATTAATTGTTCATATTTAGTGTTTTAGGTTCATTTAGATATTTTTATGAGTTTTATAAGTTGGTTTTAGTGGTTTTCATGAATAAAATGCATTAGGCTAGCTTAGGAAAATAATCTTGATTTTTAGGTATTTTTCCTCAAGTCAATTGCATCATTTACATATTAATATTGTCACGTTTACAAAGTTCATAGATAGTTTCATATTGAATTTTATTTCTTGATTAATATAGATCATTTACTTATGTTTTTGTGCTTTGTTTTGTAGGTAAATAAAGTGCCTAAAAGTGGGTTGAAATGTGGTTCAAATGGTGACAAAATCATGTCAAAGAAAGGTGCAAAAGATGGACCAAAGAATCAAGAGAAAAGCCAGAAAAATAGCTAAGTCCACACAAAGAGAACCAAGCACAAGAAGAAAGTTATGTGATTGTGCACAGTTACGCAATTTTGCATATTTTGACTATTTTTTGCTTGCCCTTTTTGGTCTTTTACCCACTTATGTATATAATCTCATTTAGGCTTCATTTTAGGGAATCTTAGATCATTTCTAAACATTTTTTATTGTAATTTTGGGAAGAAAGGAGAGAGAAGGAAGCAAGAAAAGCTTAGGAGATAAAATTAGTTGTCGAATTTTTGGAGAAGAAGAAGTAGGAGATATGCTCTAAGGGGGTTTTTCTTCATTTCTTGTTCAATTCTTCTTGTATTCATGCCCTTTTTCTTGAATCTCTCTCTTGCACTCTTGAACATGATTATGAGCTAAATGTCTAATCTAGAGTTTAATTGATCTATGTTGGATCTTGTGGTTTTATTATTCTTTGCATGTTCTTGATTGATAATGTGGGTTTATTTGCAATTTCCAACTCTTAATGTTTTCAAATTGCTAGTCACATTTTGGATGACCTTAGATTTGATATCTATCACTTGGAAAAGGGGATATTGAATTGGATTGGGAAAATTGAAACCTAGGGTTATTGTATTGTGTTGGGAAACCTACAATTCCCTTTGAAATCACTCAAATGGATTCCAAATCTTAATGCATGTTTAATTCATTGATTTATGACTTGGAAAAGGGAATTAATGTTTTGAGCATAGATAATTGAACTATCACTTGGAAGAGGGGTTTAATTGAATTAGATCCATGATTTATAAATCCATGAATTAATCATTTACATGACTTTTTGAAAAACATAAGTAAAGACATAGAGATATTAATCCTCTAGAGTCTTTAATCATTGATTTCTCTAATTTCTAGCCAATTTACATTGTTTAGTTCTAATTCTTGCTGATTTTACTTTTTAGTATTCAATCCATCAAATATTGATCCTCTAGATAAAACTTAGAGTTATTATAATTTCGAGCATTAAAAGATAGTTTAGCTAATCCTTGAGAACGATACCCGGTATTTGCCGGTATATATTATAACTTGATATTCGTACGCTTGCGAAGTAAAAATATACTGCATCACATTGCTGAGGGTTAAATGGTGGTTGGGTTTTTCTGCATCATCTTTTTTATCAAAGATCGAAAGAGCTTACAACTGTGCTTTTAAAAGAGACAGTGGAATGGTAAGATAGTCTGCGGGTCCCCTGAATCTTCAAGTTATTCCCGCAAGGTAGTGTTAGCAAGACCTGCATTTTTGGCAGTCAATTTGGGTATGCAAAAGGGTTAACCAATCCATGCCCAGGATGACATCAAAGTCTGTGAAGTTCATGACAAACAGGTTTGCACATTGAAGATCCTACTATCCACATCAGTATGGGGCGCAACAACATCAGTATGGGGGGCTGCCTACTAAACATCCTACTATCCACATCACTAGATGTGTGATACGGTGAAGATGAATAGTGTTACTGAGGACACCATAAGGTTGAGATTGTTCCCATTTTCTCTAAGGGACAAAGCACAAGCATGGCTGCAATCTTTGCAACCGGGGAGCATTGCAACTTGGCAAGGGATGGTACAAGAATTTCTTCAAAAATTCTTTCCTCCTGGCAAGACCGCCCAATTGAGAGCTGAGAACGGACAATTCAAGCAACACGAGTCTGAGTCATTGTATGAAACAATGGAGCATTTCAAGGAATTGTTGAGGAAGTGTCCTCATCATGGGTTCCAAAATTGATTACAAATCCAACTTTTCTATAATGGGATGACTTTCTCCACGAGAACTCTAGTTGATGCGGTAGCTGGTGGGTCACTTTTGACAAAAACCGCTACTTAGGCACTGAACATGTTGGAGGATATGGCTAGCAACACTTATGAGGTTCCAGGTGCACGATCAATGGTTAAGAAGGTGGGTGGTCTACATGAAGTTGATCCATTCACATCTTTCTCTGCTCAGATGTCAAGTATTGCCAACCAACTTGCTGTGCTCACTACTCAAAGAGCGCAACCTTCTATTGGAAAGGCGACGACTTTACATATGGGTTCTTTAGGGAATGAAGCAGACGAGGAAGAAGTTCAATACATTAGTAATCGGGGGTATAATTTTAGATGCAATCAAAGAGTTCCAAATCAGTACCACCCAAGTGTTCAAAATCATGAGAACTTTTCCTATGCCAACACGAGGAATACATTGCGACCTCCACTCGATTTCTACAATCAAGCTCAAGAGAAAAATCCATCCTTGGAGGATATGTTGGGATCATTTATGTTGGAGACAAGAGCTTCAATTAAGAACTTAGAAGTACGAGTGGGATAGCTAGCCCAAACAGTGAATACACAACCACATGGATCCTTGCCTAGCAACACCGAGATAAATCCCAAGGAACAATGCAAGGCCATCACTTTGAGGAGTGGAAAAGAAGTTAAGGGGGGCTGATTCTACAAGCCAACACATTTCATCTCCCCCTCCATCTAGTCAAGAGAATGAGGAGCCCAAGAAGGAAGCTAAGTCAAGCAAAGAAGAGGAAGAATCAAGCAAAGGGGAAGAATCTCAAGAGAGGCCGTATAGGCCCGGTTCCATCACCTTCCCAGATAATCCCTCTATTCTTAAGACTCCTATCCCTTTTCCTCAAAGTTTTTAAAAGAAGAAGCTTGATGAGCAATTTGCCAAGTTTCTTAAAATTTTCAAGAAGTCCCTTTTGCCGATGCTTTGGACCAAATGCCCAACTATGTGAAGTTCATGAAGGATGTGATGACAAAGAAGAGGAAGCTAGAGGACTATGAGACGGTGAAGCTTACTGAAGAATGTAGTTCCATACTACAAAAGAAGCTACCCCAAAAGCTAAAAGATCCAGGGAGTTTCACTATACCTTACACCATTGGTTCTTTAAATTTCACTAAAGCTTTATGTGATTTAGGTGCAAGTATTAACTTGATGCCTTTGTCAATTTTTAGGAAATTGGAGCTTGGAGAGGTGAAGCCGACTACGATATCTTTGCAACTAGCGGATCGATCACTTACATACCCTAGGGGCATCATTGAAGACATGTTAGTGAAGGTGGATAAGTTCATCTTCCCGGTGGACTTTTTTGTTGTTTTGGATGTGGAGGAAGATGGTGATATCCCTCTCATACTTGGGCGACCATTCATAGCTACCGGGAGAGCTCTAATCGATGTGCAACATGGTGAGCTTACCCTAAGAGTGAATGATGAAGAACTGTTGTTTAATATATACAAGACCATTCAATTCCCATTTGAGGGGAATACATGTCACCGGATAGATGTAGTAGATGCGGTGGATGCATGTGTGACTGAGGTACATGAGGAGGCTACACCGGGAGATCCTTCAGAGAAGTGTCTTGTGAGTTCAGTATCTAGAGATGAGGCCTCTCATGATGATGTCCAGCAGTATGCCTTAGCTCTTGAAGCCCACAATCCTTCAAGTACCATCGCCGAAGCGGAAGATATTGAAGTTTCTTCACCACCCGCGCCATTAGAATATTTGTCGGAGTTAAATCCCTTACCGGAGCACCTTCGGTATGCATATTTTTGGGTGAGAAGTCTACTATGTCGGTCATCATATCATCGACTTTGTCTAGTGTGGAAGTGGAGAAACTATTACGCATTTTGAGAGAGTACAAGTCCGTTTTGGGGTGGTCCATAGCCGACATCAAGGGGATAAGTCCTTCCATTTGTATGCATAAGATCTTGATGGAGGATTCTTACAAAACCTCAATTGAGCATCAACGAAGGCTAAATCCACCCATGAAGGAGGTTGTAAAAGCTGAAATAGTAAAGTGGCTCAAGGCGGGAATCGTATGCACCATTTCAGATAGTTCGTGGGTAAGTCTGGTTCACGTTGTACCCAAGAAAGGTGGTATGACTGTGGTGATGAATGATAAGAATGAGCTGATTTTGACGAGAACAGTGAGGCTGGAGAGTATGCATAGACTACGGGAAGCTCAACAAGGCCACAAGGAAGGATCACTTTCCCCTTCCTTTTATTGATCAGATGTTAGATCGGTTGGCAGGCTTCCATTACTACTATTTCTTAGACGGGTATTCAGGGTATAATCAGATAGCCATCGCCCCAGAGGATCAAGAGAAGACTACATTCACTTGCCTGTGTGGTACTTATGCTTTTCGGCACATGTTGTTTGGTTTATGTAATGCACCGGTGACTTTTCAATGGTGCATGATGGCTATATTTGCAGATTTGGTGGAGGACATCATGGAGATCTTCATGGATGATTTTTTAGTTTTTGGGTCCTCATTTGATCATTTGCTTACATAACCCCTCCCTTGTGTTGAAGAGGTGCGAAGAAACAAATCTCATGCTTAATTGGGAAAAGTGTCACTTCATGGTGCATGAAGGGATTGTTCTTGGACACCGAATTTCTTCTAAGGGTCTTGAGGTAGACAAGGAAAAGATTGGTACTATTGAGAAGCTTTCGCATCTGAAAAGTGTTAAGGACATAAGGAGTTTCTTGGGGGCATGCAGGGTTTTATAGAAGATTTATGAAGGACTTTTCAAAAATAGCAAAACCCCTTTGCAACCTACTTGAGAAAGAGACTCCATTTGTTTTCGACAAGTATTGTGAAGAAGCTTTTGAGTTGATCAAGAAAGCTTTGATATCAGCACCTATCATAGTGATACCGGATTGGAGTGAACTGTTCGAGATCATGTGTGATGCGAGCGACTATGCGGTAGGAACGGTTCTTGGACAAAAAAGGGAGAAGATGTTTCGGGCCACCTACTATGCGAGCAGGACACTTGATGGGGCTCAACAAAATTACACCACAACTGAGAAGGAATTGCTAGCGGTGGTCTTTGCTTGTGATAAGTTTAGATCCTACATCATTGGGTCTAAAGTGATTGTCTATACCGATCATGCCTCCATCCGCTACCTTGTCGAGAAGAAGGATGCAAAGCCTCGCTTGATTCGATGGGTCCTCTTACTTCAAGAGTTTGATATGGAACTTAGAGACAAGAAGGGGAATGAGAATGTAGTTGCGGATCACTTATCTCGGCTACAACTAGGTGAGCAAGATGATGGTGTGCCTATAGTGGAAACATTTCCAGATGAGCAACTTTATGGGTTGTTTGTGAACCTTCCATGGTATGCCGACTATGTGAATTATTTGGCTAGTCGCGTTTTACCTCTAGATTTATCATATGCATAGAAGAAGAAGTTTCTACATGATGTGCCTTTCTACCTTTGGGATGAGCCCTTGTTATTTAAGAGGTGCAACGATCATATTATTGGGAGGTGTGTACCGGAGGAGGAAGTGCAGCCCATTTTCCATGATTGTAATTCCTCGCCATATGGTGGTCATTTTGGGGCGACAAGGACAACAGCAAAGGTTCTTCAAAGTGGGTTCTATTGGCCTACATTGTTTCGGGACAGTTATGCTTTTGTGAAGACTTGTGACTGATGACAACGTCTTGGTACTATTTCGAGAAGACATGAGCAACCTTTGACCAATATCTTGGAAGTAGAGCTACTTGATGTTTGGGGTATAGATTTCATGGGACCATTTCCATCTTCATGTGGGAAGATGTATATTCTCTTGGCGGTCGACTACGTTTCAAAGTGGGTGGAAGCCATTTCCACGACTACAAATGATGCAAGGGTAGTGTTGAAGTTCCTTCAAAAGAACATCTTTACACGTTTTGGCACTCCTCGGGCAATCATTAGTGATGAAGGATCATATTTTTGTAACAAGCTCTTTAATGCATTACTTGCCAAATATGGGGTGTGACACAAGGTTGCCATGGCCTACCATCCTCAAAGTAATAGCCAAGCTGAGATTAGCAACCGAGAAGTGAAGCAAATCCTAGAGAAGACCGTGAATACCAAGAGGAAGGATTGGGCTTTGAAGCTCGATGACGCTTTATGGGCATACCAGACAACTTTTAAGACACCCATTGGGATGTCTCCATATCGTTTGGTGTTCGAGAAAGCGTGCCACTTACCGGTTGAGTTGAAGCATAAGGCTTTTTGGGCTGTTAAGAAGTTGAATTATGATTTGAAGGCATCTGGTGATCAAAGACTCCTCCAATTAAATGAGATGGATGAATTCCGCCAAGATGCATATGAGAATGCAAAGGTATACAAAGAGAGAACAAAGAAATGGCATGACAAGATGATAGTGAAGTGAGAGTTCAAGCTGGGGCAAGAGGTTCTTTTATACAATTCAAGGTTGACCTTGTTTTCGGGTAACTTGAAGTCTAGGTGGTCGGGTCCTTTTATTATTGAGAGAGTATTTCCATATGGCACAATAGAGTTGCGTAGCAAAGACGGCTCTCTCTTTCGAGTCAATGGACATCGGGTGAAACACTACTATGGACACGAGCGTGCGCACGAGGATGATGTATCCTTAGAGGACCCTAATTGAGGAGATTGCAAGAAATCGGGCTGAGGACTTTAAACTAAGCGCTTGTTGGGAGGCAACCCATCGGTTTTGAAATTTTTATTTTATGCTCTGTGTTTTATGTTTTTAGTCATTGTAGTATAGTTTTGAGTTTCTTATCATTGACAAGTTTTGGTTATTTTCCTTTTCAGGTTCTAAAGCAAGTTTGGGGGTCCCTATGCAAGCTACATGGAGCGGATGAAGAGCTTATGCAGAGACTTCAACCATTTGGGGTTACAGGGGGTTTTCTAAACCTCTTCTTATTTTCTTTCCATCCATGCTCTGTTTTTATTCTTTTTGTGAAGCATTAGGGACAATGCTTGTTTAAGTTTGGGGGGGGGAGTTTTAATTTTTGACTTGTCATGGTGAAGATATAGTAGTTTTAGGATATCTTATGATCTTACAAATTCTGATTTTATTCATTTTTTTTTCTTTTTCTGAATGGTCAATGATAAGAGAACATGTACATGAAAATGATTCTAGGAGAATGTAGAGAGTAACTTATAAGTCTATGTGCTTGATTCAACTTTGAACTTGGTTTTGTTTGAAATGTTCTACATGTCTAGTGTAGTTGATTTAGTGAAACCATGACTTGTTTGGATTGAAAATGTGCAAGTAAAGTTATATATATTAGATCTCAAGAAATCATGGAACAAGTTTGATTATCACTTGAGGCGGAATCCTAGAGAACATGCTATGAAGGAAATGATTTAGGCCATGTTTGAATAAGTTTGAGCCAAATAGCTTACCTTACTCTTTATTATACCCATAATTCCCACTTTGAGCTGAATATCCTTTTCCTTGTTACCTATACATCAAGAAGTTTGAGCTTATCATGTTTAATTTCCCTAATTTTCAACCTATGTACCTCATACACTTTGATCATGTTGGAGTGTTATTATTTGAATGAAAGAACAATGGAAAAGAAAAGTGAAGAAAAAGGGGGACAAAGAAGAGAAAAATGTTGAGTTTGCTTCTAAGTTTTATTGAAAAAGAAAAGAAAATGGAAAAGAGAAGAAAATGATGTTATGCCCATGATTATGAAAATAAATAAGTTTGGAGGTGTAGTTATTATTTGAAAATAAGAAAACAAGCAAACAAAAGAATGGGGACTGGAATGAAAAGATTGACCAGTTAAAGAAAGGGTATATGTGCTGAAATCGGGTTTTTTTGGTTCTATATGTGATGTTGTGGATGTTGTAAAAGATCAAAGTGCTTAGGGTGTTTTGAACCTAAATTTTTCCAATTTTCCCTACCTTTGAACCTTGGCCATACATTGCAACCTAAGAAAGACCTATTGATTCTTAATGGCATGTGATCTACATTAGTGGAGAGTGATAGGAAAGATTTGCTTATGGGATTCACTATATATAGCTATTTGAGATCACTTACACTTTATACTTGCTTGCACGTGTTTATGAATTACATTAATGATTTTATGAGATTAACTATATGATGGTGCGTTTAAGAATGGAAGATGAGGTTAGGTGAGGAGTTGGATTGAAAATCTAGACATATCTAACACTCTTGAAACTTTCCGATGCGTTATTGTCTGTTAATTTGATCTTAGAGGTCATAATGATGATATGCACGTTTTATCTTGAATCAAAGTTTAATTTGTTTGAAAATAGGATGGTAGATTGATGATCGAGTTTTTGATCTGTTTTTCCCTTTGCTCGGGATGATCAAAGTTCTAAGTTTGGGGGTGTTTGATAGTTGCATGTTTAGATTGGATTTATAGCATGTTTTAGGTGTGTTTTAGAATGATTTATACATTAGTTTAGTGTGTTTACGTTAGTTTTGATTGATTTGTTAGTTTAGAAATAAATAGGTTTTTATGCATTATTTCAGTTTGTTAATTTATATGTTGGATCAATTTATGTTTGTAGTGTGTTAATTTGTTTTGTAGGTGTTTAGATGTGTTAGAAGTGAGCATGAATGATGGACATAACATATGAGAAGCCTAGATGATGTTTCATGAAGAACCCAAGTCAATAAGTGGAAGAAAATTGGTTAAGTCCAAGTCAATAAGTCGTGGCGCCCAGAGGTATTTAACGCAGCGCCGCGGTGCTGGAAATCTTATCGGAGCGCCGAGGCGCTAAAGGTGTTTTTAGTTGCGTTTTTAGTTGCGTTTTAGCAACTTGGAATTTGGGGAATTTTGAGACTTTCTAATTTTTACACACGACAAAAGGGGGATTATTATATATCAAAAGAAAGGGTTTTTCAAGAAAACACATTGGAATATAGAGAGAGGAGAATGAAGGTTTGACGGTTAGAAGAAAAGTGGAGAAGAAGATTCGTATTGCAGATTATTGAAAATCTCTACACTAATTCTAGTTTGTTTTCCTTTGGTCCAATTTATGTTTGAACCATTTTTTATTTCTTTAGTTATGAAGTAAACCTCTTTCTAGAGGTGTAGATTGATCCAAACTCGAGACTATGTCTTAGCTTTTATGATTTAAATTATTGTTAATAAAGTTCTGTAGTTTATTTATATTTCTCTGGGTGTAATGCTTTTAATTCCCTGATCAAGGATTATATGATCATAGATTCGAGGTAGATGCTCCAAAAGAGGGTACCTTGGGTTCGAATATGAGAAATATAACCTAGGCTATCGTGAGACTCAAAAGGAGATCGAGAACCTTTGAAGTCATTAAGTGGAAGTCATAGATCTTAATGAATTACCGTTGTGTTAGGTTTTCATTGAAAGAGTTAAATCAATACAACGATAATATGCTCTAGTTCTGCTTCAAAATAGAGAATTAGAAACGTTAGGAATTCCGACTTATAAGCTAAGGAACTGATTTAATAATATATATATATATATATAAAGACGTACTTGAGATTAAGGTGATATCGAACCTCTAGTATATTCTCCGATTGATTTTTCTATTCTATTTTATTTGCATTGTTGATTTCATACTTAGTTGTTTTAGTTATTGCTTTTAATTACTCAATCATTCGAAATTGGTTTCCTTGATAAAATTAGGGTTAAAAAGGGGTAGATAGTGTAGTAAATATTCCTGAAGACGATACCCGATTTCTCATCGGAACATATTATAACTTGGCAACCATTCACTTGCAGTATGTGTGCAACACGTATAGGAAATGATCCGACATTCTAAGTTTGTAGTCAGAACAAATTTGGTTTATTTCGGTACCTGGTCCTATAGGTGTGGATACATTAATTGTGAATGCGGTGGTTTTAGAGAGTAGTCCCAAGTTTTGAACTACTGCTGATGATATAAAGGAATGAGTAGAACCAAAATCAAATAGGACATGAACCATGGTGTTGAAAAGGGAAGAGGTGTTGCCCACCATGTTATTGTCTGGCATAGGCTGGTCTCCAACAACGTAAGCACAACCTTGTTGTCTCTGGCCCTAGTTATGTTGTTGCCTTGGTCCCAGTGGCGTTGTCTGGGCAGTTGCAGCTGGATTTCTTTGTTGGATAGGGGTTGGAAGAGGACAATGGGTCTCGATGTGGCCAAGTTGGCCACATCAATAACAATTTTTGATGTTTCCTTGCTGGGGCGGCTAAGGCCAAGGAAGTTAATTATTTCCTTTAAGCTTCTAGCCTTTTTTTCCCTTGTGATTTCCACGAGGTCCTTCTATGCATTCTACAGAGCAGGTGGAGCAAACTGAAGTTGAAGGTTCTGGTTGTTATCAGGGCTAGAGCGAGCATTCTGGTTTGGTTAGTACGGTTTTTTCTTCCCATTCGGCTGCCCTGGAGTAGCTGCTCTCTTTCCCCTTATTTCGCTTCAGTTCCTCCTCAAAATTCATTATTTTATTTACCAAATCTCAGAAGTTGCCCAACTCAAGAAAGGCAATAGCCTGTCTGATGTCGGGCTTGAGACCATTTAAGAATTTTTCAATTTTATCTCATTCCGTGGAGATAATGGAGAGAGAGAAAATCGAAAGTTCAGTAAACTTGGCAGTGTATTCTTGAACTGTCATGCATCCTTGATAAATTCATGCAAACTCTTGTCTGTTCTTTCTTTTGATGGCGTTGGGAAAATACTCATTAATGAATTAGGACTCAAAATCTAACCAATGACATGGTGGCGATGTCGACCCGGGGGTCGCCTTTGACGGTTTTCCACCAACTATTCACTGTACCGACCAGTTAGTAAGCCACGAGTGGAATCTTTCTTTCATCAGGCACACCCATAGCTTCCAAAGCTTTGCGGGTTTCATCAAGCCAATTCTGGGCTTCATCAGAGTTTGGTTTTCCATCAAAAGTGATGGGTTGTAGCCACTTGTACTTGGTAATCTGGTTGGTCATTTGATCCATCTAATACTTGACCGAATCGACCAAAGGTTGATGAGTCACAATGTGTGTGATGCCCTACTAAAATATTAAGACAAATTCCCAAACATAATGCATATACTTCCAAGAGAGTTGAGACTCTGAAACCTTAGAAAACCTTATTTTGATCATCTAAGAAGAACCGAGACTCGAAAATGAAGAAAACAAAAAAAAAAGGGTGAAGGAATCGGGCGAGAAACGAGTGAGATACGTATTCATGAAGTGAGATACGCATTTTGGGTTTGGGGAAACACGTTTCCCCTCCACCAAACCCAAGAGCAGAATGCTGGGATTTGACTCTGGAAACGTGTTTCCCAGAAACTCTATAAAAACCCTCGAATTTTTCCCATTTTGAACTTTTCACATTTTGGCAAAAGATAGAGGGTTTTGTGTGCGAGTTGGTGATGCCCTTGGGAGGTTTAAGGGTGATTCTAAGTGACATTTAAAGGTGTTTTGGAGCCTCCAAACATCAAATCTCTAACTTTTTGGTGATTCCTCTTTGGATTTTGGGTTTCTTGTTGAACAAGTTACTTTTCTCATGTTGAGTTCTTGAAACTATATAGGTTTCTTGGGTCTTTAATGGAGTTTTTTTAATGATTCTTTGATGATTTAAACATAGTTTTGAACAAAAAGGGAAAGATTAATAGTGATTTTGGGGATCTTAAGAAGTTGTTTGTTCTTCAAGCAACCAAAGTGGTTTTTGAATAATTTTTGAAGTTTTATTTCTCTTTTGACCTTCTCTTTGGAGATTTCACCTTAATAGATGAAATCATGCTAAGAGAACTTTATAAAATGGTTAATGAATGTTGGAATCAAGTTTTTCGGAAATTGATTCTTTGCCATCTACAAGGGTTTTAAGAGACCAAACCCTTGAGATATGTTGAATAAATGGAAGTCAAGAGTCCTTTGATGATCTTGGGTGTGTGAAAACACAAATCCCAAGTGAAAAAAAGGAGAATCCATGAATGAAACCTAAATACCCTTTTGTCTCTACAAATGGGTATGGGAATCATCATCAATTGTGCTAGAGAATGGATTCTAGTTTAAATGATCTATGAATGGTATTAGTGAATGGAAACCCTAATGTTGGGGATTAAGGGTTGATTTATGGAAATAGACCTAAATTTTAATGGAGTATTAGACTTGTAATACCCAAAGTAGCCAACATTTGGCTACCTACAAAAGAACATTGTAATAATTAAGTGTAATTATATTTGGATGTATGGTATGGGTTAGATGAACTAAGACTAGTTTTATGTATGCAAGGAACTGAGGGAAACGACCAAGTGAGGTGAAAGTTCCCGAGGCGAGGGAACTAGTTAGGAACGGTATCACTGTGAGTAGATTTCATTCTCATATCATATGAATATCATCATAGCTATAAAAAGTGGTTTTATGTCATGATTCACACCTATATACATGTTGTAGAGTGATTCTAGCATGAGATGTTGACATATGGAATTGAGATCATGTATGAGAATGTTAGTAGTATGCCATGTTAGGCATTAATTTAGATTCATGACTATGGATGAATTTACTTGGTTATGGGACATCTTAGTTACTATTCATGTGTTTATATTTCTAATGGATATCTTGTTATTCATTTTGCTTCCATGCTACTTAAATGAATACTTTATGTATGAATGTCTAATGTTATGCATGTCGAATCTAGAAAGCATGCTTAGGAAATGATCATTATGTCTGTCATGTCTATACCTATGTAGTATGTTAAATGCTCTTAGTAGTATGACATGAACATGCATAGTTGGATTACTTACTATGCCATGATTGCAATCATAACATAATTCATGGGTTGTTCCATGTGATTGGTTGAAGGGAGGTCGGTAAATACATGTGTAAAGGGAAATACGCCATCGGTTGAGCGACCCCTTTGACGATGTGAATGACCTAAATGGAGAGACGCCATAGATTTGAGTGACCCCTTGATGAGGAATGCATTAAAGGGAGAGACGCCATGGACTTGAGCGACCTCTTTAATGAAAAATGACTCCCATGAAAACCAACCACCGGAACATAATGCCCGGTAGAGTCATACAAATAAACTTAACTAATGCGTTAGTAAAGGTGATGGGGAAACCTTCACTTGACTAGGCGCTCGAGTCTGTGTTATATGACTAGTTCGTGAAATGGTTTTAAATGAGGAATTTTACTGAAAATGACACGTAATTTGATTATTTATCTATCTTCCTGACTTGAACATGAGGTAATGTATATTATAACGTCATGATTGTTGATGTGTACATGATTTGGAATCTACTAGTGAGTATGTGATGGTAGATATGCGATATCATCTCACTGGGCTATAAGCTCACTTTACTCATTTACTTTTCAAGATCCATTAGTGCCCTTGCCAAGGGCAAAGGCATTACTTATTAACTTCCTTTCCTGCTGTGGACTCCATCATCTCTTGTCTAGTGAGTATGAGATGGAGCAAGAGGAACGGGGTCCACTGTTAGAGCCTGCCTTCGGACATGGATAATTGTAATAACATTTCTTCAATTACTTCAATTCTAAACTTTACTTCGGACATGGATAATTGTAATAACATTTCTTTTGCTTAACGTTCATGAAATTTTTGCACTTTTGGTAATTTACTAAGCCTTGTGTTTTATCTAAGCCTTGCATGACTTATCCATGAATGATTGTGCATGGTTTTGATGGATTGGAAAATGGTTGAGGGTTACTAGTACCCTATTAGAGAGGGTACTAGCTCGGGCGACCCGACGTTGTATGTGTAGGAAAATAGGGTCGTCTTAGAGTGTTGACCGACTGATAAGTAGTAATTTAGACATGTTTTAGGGAGGTTTTATAAGTGTTTTAGGACATTTCATGCATTAGTTTCATGTGTTTATGTTAGTTTTAATGCACTTGTTAGGTTAGGAATAATTTGGTTTTTCATGCATTATTTCGGTTTATTAGTTTATAAGTTGGTTCATTTTATGTTTTAAGTGTGATACTTACTTGTTTGAGGTTGTTTTGTGGGTGTTTTGATGCATGGAAGTGAACATGGATGATGGAAATAACATACAATGAGCCTAAATGCATATACATGAAGAATACAAGTCAAGGAAGATGAAAATTTGGCCAAGTCCACAAGCAAAAAAGAGAAAAAAATGGAATTCGCTAGAAATTAGAAAGTTGCGCGATCTTGGAGATTTCGCGATATCTTGGGCTATACAACTTTGAATTTGTCATCCAAGTTCGCATGTCCCATTACGTGGGAACTTGGCGATAAAAGACGTGGCCAAGTCAAGGGGATTAATGTGTGGTTCTTTTGCAAATCCTAGTGAGCAAGATAATCTGTGATTCGTATCTACTAGGTTTCCATGTCCAATACCCTGGAGACATAGCGATACTAGTTGTAGATCTGTTGTTCAAAATGGATTGCTACATACAAGGTCCGTAGGCTACCTCAGTTCACGAGGGTTATTCAGTATTTGGTGAGTTTGACGTGTCCCATAACAATGCAAACTCATTAATAATGGGAAAACCACTCATAACGAGTTAACCAACCAAAGATAGTCTCACACAAGCAAAGCAATCCTAAGCTATTCCCTAAGGTTTTTGAGTCGGAGATCTGACACGAAGTTTTTTTTTTTGTAGGTTCTACAACAAGAGTACAAACTAGAAAAGATTGCGAGAAGAGGAAAAAGATATTGACAGTTTCATGTTTAAAGAAAAAATTGGTGTGCTCATGACACTATTATAAATACCCGCATCCCCAAGTGGTCGGTCAGAGCCCACTGGTGGATCTTGCGCTTGTTATGATGACTAGCCCACGTCGCCCGTGTTGGGGTACTGAGGAATAACCCCCATTGCTAGAACGTTTTATGCATCAAGCCGTTTTTTCAATGTTTCAATGTCCTCGCCATAACCTTTGAGTGTGACCTTGAATTCTTTGAACTGCTTAGATATTGCAACCATCATTCTGTCCTAAAAATCCTTTATACATTCTTTTATCATGTCCATTATTTTCATTTGAGGGGCAGGAGCAGGTGCCGTGGCTGGAGGCGAAGGGGGAAAGAAGTGTGCCGCCAAAGAGTTCACTCTTGCTTTGAGTATGTCCGGGATGAACTCGTTCGCAAAATTAAGGAGTTCATTGTTGGGGACTTCAAGACCCGGGAAGTCCTCTTCAGGACATGATTCATCAATCTAGGTCCTGGAGGAAGAACTCCCTTTTAGTCCCGTCTTCTCTAGGGTGGTGGCGCTGATAGGACCAACATGAGGTGAAGATGTCTCTGATGGCTCAAATCCGACCCCAAGGTACTTGAAGATTTTCATTAACAAACCTCCATAAGGGAGGGAGCTAGGTTCGAGGGTTGTACTAGCTATGTGTCATAGTATGATAATGGAAAAATTTACCTTGATTCCTTTTACTAGATAATAGACTAGGAAGCACTGTGGGTGAGTAAGGGTGGCTTTTTTTCCTAGATCAGAACCCCGAAACATTTGCATGTTTTAAGCGAATTTTGAAGTCACTTTTCCCCTTATGTATATAGCTCGTTTATAGAATTTTTTTTACACATTAGAAACAAATAGAATACATTAATAAAATTAGGTTTAGGGTGAAGAAAAGGAGCATCGCAATTTGGCAAAGGGCGGAGTATTGTTCTTTAAAGATTGAGGTGGGAATTTGGGCTTTGGTATGTTTGGCAACACAAGTTAAAGTCCGGAACATGCTATGGGAGCTTGGGACCACTCTTTGCCTGTCACTATCAGAGTAGACATCGCAAATGGGTCCCTATTCTGGAATTCTCAGAATTTCATACATTGTTTTTGAAGAATGATTTCTACACCATTTACGGTAGTAGTGATAGTGAGAGAATCACTTAAAGAGGTAGCGTTTTAGACCCTCATATTGGAATAAAAAAGCTTGACCAAGGTTTTAAAAACATACCCATCAAGTTCAATAAAAAGGGTCCATTTTAAAGGGTCGAGCTTGCCGTGGACCAGTGGTCGAAATGCACTAGGCAAATCCACTAACGATGCGGCACTTGGTGATGGCCTCCCGTCGATTATCATCTAAGGTTGCCCCTTGCACCGCTTCAGCCTCGCTCCTTGCTCCATTTCAAGAAAAAAAAAATGGAAGAGATGAAAAAAAAGATAAAGAAGGGAGAGAAGGTGAAAAGAGGGGTGAGGAGAGGTCTCCTCCTCCCTCACCCTTCCTATAAGCGTCCCCCCTTTGGGGAACATCCCTTTGTGGGGGGACTCCCCCTTAGGAGACATCCCCTTGTTGGGGGACTCCCCCTTGGGAGACATCCCCATGGGGTGGCGTTCCCCATAACTCAATTTTTTTCTTAAAAAGAATTTCAAAGATTGTGTAGGTCGTAAGATAGTGTGTACTGATACTAAAAATATTATCACACACTACTAGTATGCTAGTCAGGCCATATACATCGAAATTCAACGCCCACAAGGTGAGGTGTGGCAATATGTCAAGTACATAGAAACACAAACATCCAAGAGCCAATTTTGAAGAAAAAGATATGTATATATATATATATTAAAAAGGTCATTCCAAAAGACGTTAAACATTACATTTCCAGGAGGGATACAAAACAAAAGGGCAAGAAGACTATGCCCCTAAAAAGAAAAAAAAACAGAAAGACCAAAAAAAAGAGGACAAGGCAGACTCCATCACTTCTAATAAGGACCTGCTGGAAGAACAAAAATATAAGTCCTTAGGTGAGAGAAGGTTGGCAGTCGCCCCCTGAATAAGTCCATCCTAACCCATCTTAGATCTCTGGAAAGATTAGCAATGGGGTGAGCACAAAGTTCAGTGGATCAAGCATGTTAACATAGCTTATTTAAACAATAATAAATGCAGAACTGTAATCATCAAGCAAGTTACACCATGACAAGTACAATAAAGCATCCAGTGACGACAACCCGACCTTATGGCCCAGAGCATACAACTACTGAACAAACCATAAGTTGAGTTTCCCAAATAATAATGAGCAGCAGCTAAGAGATCTGATGAGTTTTAGTGCTTCAAGAGGAAACGACAAGACCCTATAGGCCAGAGCACACAACACTTGGACAATCCCATCGGTTTCCAACGTTCCCATTTGTATAACAGTTCATATTGCATGATGTGTGCATGAATTAGTAAAGCATGGTAACATCATAGATGAATAATGCAATGTAATCATCATTGAAAAAATAAGATACGCAAACGTAGACTTTCATCCCCACCTTTAGAAGTGCGTAGGCGTAGTTACAGCGTCTCCGAGATTATAAAAATTCGAGAAAAGCAAGAGGGAGAGAAAGTGAGCAGTAGTTGAATTGAGGGTCCCCGTCTCTATTTATAGAGAAGGGCCCCAGAAGGTGGCATCCCCCTCAGTGGGAACGTCCCCCACAGTGGGAACGTCCCCCAGATTGGGGACGTCCCCCTCATGAGGAATTCTCCTGGTGTTGCATCGTATCGCAATAACTTTTCATGTTGTTCCATTGAGCAACAACAGTTGCAGTAAAAGAAAAAAACTGAAAAGAAATCGCATGTTTAGGGGTTGTTACAAGAAGCTAGTGAGGTGCACAGGTCTGACTTAATAGCTGAAGTAAATAAGTTGTTTGAAGAAGAAAGATCACATGGATTAGAAGAACTGAGAAAATGTGCAGATAATATGAGCATAATAGGAAATCAACTAAGCGTTACTGTTGGATCTTTGGAAAAGCAATTTGAGAATTTGAAGTCATCATTGCCATCCATAAGTACTATTGCAACGAGTGTTGATTTAAGTGCTTTGGACAGTTTGAAAGAAGGGCTTACACAAATCAAAAACTCATTAGATTCACTGTCACAACAAACACCTACCCCTGTTCAAGTTTTATCAGATTTATTCAAGACCAGTCTGTTGGATCCTATCTTGGAAGTTGTACATAGTTTGAAGAATGCAGATGGTACCCCAACACCAGCTCCATTTATTTCTTTGGAACCTGTTCTTGACGTAGTTAGAAGTTTGAAATATATAATCATATCCAATGTTGATACCTCAGGTCAGGTCAATTTTAATGGAAGAAAAATGGATAATCTTATAGTATCCATTGATCAAGTGAAGGAAAATATAACCAATGTGGAAACTAAGATGCCCTTCCTATCACCAACCATTCTCGATCTATCTTTTACAATCATTAGAGTTGCTGATCAAATAGAAGGTGTTATAGGATTCATTGAGGAATGTTCAAATTCATCTGTGTGGTTCTTCACAAAGCATATGATGAGATTCAACCCATTGTTTGAACTTCTAAAGGAAATAGGCACTAGAGTACCATAATCTCTTAGAGCTTCAGCATTCACAAGGCCAAGGTTGCCAAGAGAAAAACCAGAAATGCCAGAATGTCTTCTAGTAGAGCCTGATGATAATGTTGAAGAGGGTAGATTTCTCATTGCTCTAGCTACCAAATGTATGACCCCCACTTAAAGGTGAAGAAGATGTCTTTGAAATCCCACCACCAAGAGCATTTGTTCAACCTGGACGTGTTGGTGTTTCTATGTCCCAACATTTTGCAATTGGTCTTGCTAAACATTATAGAAGATCATTCATGAAGGCTAATCCTCTTAATCCCTTTGATTCTTTCAAAGAAAAAAATCTACTTTCGAAAATTTCATGAGAAACTATAAAGGAAAAGACAAAGCCAAAGACAAACGCAAGTTTTCCAAGAAAGGTTAAATTATCTCACCTTTTTTATGTTTTCAAAAGGGGGAGAATCAGAAGAAGCAAGGAGGAGAAAATCAAAAGTAGGAGAAAAAGAAGTAAGGAAAGAAAATTCAGCAATTCATGGCCAGAATTAGGACAATTAGGACAATTAGAAGAATCAGTATTTGTTTATATGTTTGTAATGTTTTTTGTGCGTTTGTATGTTTTGACTTTAAGTGTTTGTTCTATTTTGAATGAAAATAATGAATGAATGGATTTATGATGTTGATATGTTTGTTGTCAATCTTATTTCATAACTTATGATAGCATGCATCCATTTGAGAAAATAAGCCAAGATTTTTGAGAATGTTTGAAATCATTAAAAAAGAGGAGATTGTTGTCTCAAGGAACCCCATGAAGAATGTTTTGATGATTGCAAACCACTCCATCTTGTAAACTAATGAATCTATTGAGTTTTTCAGGCAAGAATTGAGGATTAAAAGTCACACCCCGATTCTTAAGAACAATTTCATATGATAGGCAGTGGACCAGAATCGGGGTACGAGCAGAACGGACATTAACACAGATCTTTTATTCATCATCTTTTAATAATGGAGGTTAAAAGTACAAATGTTACAATTACATAAGTATAAAATACGCAGCGGAAACTACAATAACCCATAAATAACACACCTAGATCTATGTTGACATCCCGCGCTTCCTTTGCACATAGCTTCAGTGGCTCTTACGTTCTGATATCATACCTGTATTTACGTGTGTCTAAGATCTTGGGGAAAATATCAACGGGGTGAGCTCAACAACTCAGTGAGGTCAAGCAAGATAAATGAAGCTTACATACATAATAATAAGTACAGAACAACAGTCATTAGAAAGTTATGCCACAACAATACAATCAAACAACGATATGAATGAAAGCGTGGTCACACAGCATCACAAGCCAGGCATCGTGCACTCGCAACCTGTGATCCGAGGCATCGATACAATATCCAAAAACTGAGAGATCTCATGAGTTCCAGTGCTAACCAGTGACAATGTTGTTATCTCAATGAACCCCATGACATGAATGTTTTGATGATTCCAAATATTTCCAATTTGTGTATCTAATGATCTTGTCAAGTGTTTTAGATTTATCAAGAATTAAGATCAAGGAACTGTGCGTGCTCACAAGCCTAATGAACATCACAATTAAAGTTCTGAGTCCTTCAGTACTTAGAATGTTAAAGTCTATCGATCAAATTTACTCCTAGCAAGATTTAATTGTTTTCATCGTCACATTTTAAAGGTATTTTATGATTTCCAAAGTATTTGATTTATTCCGGAAATATCCTATTTTTAATCATGTTTTATCTAGCTTTAATAAAAAAAATCAAAAATCATTTTTATAGAGTCTTTCAGAACGCTTATGTTTCATGAGCGCCCTCTTGGCCTTGATTAGTCAGGACACTGATGAAATATTAGGACGCTGACATTCAAGGTTGAATTTAACTGATTCATTAGGACACTAGTTTGTAAGTAGCGGCCTCCCTTTAGTCAACCTTTGAAAGTGTCAGGACGCTAACTTAATTTCTTTAAGTTTTTAGACGATTTCTATTTTTAAGGACGCTGATAGTTATAAGTTGGATAAACTATCAGGACGCTGCCTGCATAGGAGCGTCCTCATCTTTAAAGTCAACTTTATAACTTCCAGGATGCTTATTGTCCTTCAGCGCACTAAATATTATTTTAAAATTGTTTTAAAAACATGACGCAAACTGTCGAGTAGGGCCCTCATGATTGAAGTCCTTTAATTGTCATAGTAAGTCAGGACGCTTACAATTGAGTAGCGCCCTCACTTCACTGTTCAGTAGGGCGCTGATGCTCCATGAGTGCCCTCAAAGGAACAAAATGACAAAAATAATATTTTTGTTGTTCTGACACGTACATCTTTTTGAGCAACTTTTTTAGAGCAATTTTTCGTACAAAAATCAACTTTGTGGATTTGTCAAAGATATCCTCTGATTCATGAACCACGTCTTTTGGACTTTCCTTATTCGTGAATCTGGAGATAATCAAAATGTTCATGAAATGTGCAGTTGCCATTTTTGTGATACATTCTAGTTGTTGTGAGTAAACGTTCATATTTGAAATTCAAATTCAAATGAACAACAACTTCATCTCTACGAGTCTATATATACTAGCACTGTATCATTGCAAAATGACCGAAAATTCTGAGCCAAAACACTTTTGAAAGTTAGTGGATTTCATTTGATTTAAAAGTTTAAGTTATTTTCTTTCAAAGCGTTTTCTTTGAAACTTTGCTTATTCAAAAGATTTTCATACTGAGCTAAATTTCTATTTTTATCTAAAAATCTATTTGAAAAATTGAATTGTTTTAACTCAAATTTTCAGCACTGCTTTAACTTATATCATTCTTGCTGAAAGAGAAATTTGAGAGAAAGTTCATAGGATATAGTTGTACCTCAATTCATATCTTGTATATTGTATCAAGGTTGTAACAGTAGTTAGAAAAACTATTGAGTTAATATTTATGTATTCAACAAGTCTAGGTCTTCTCACACTCGTAAGTTGAGAAACAATTTTCTCACATCTGAAAGCTGAGAAACGGTCCTCTCACACCTGTAAGCTGAGAAATGGTCATCTCACACCGGTAAGCTAAGAAACGGTCCTCTCACACCCAACAGTTGAGAAGTGTAACGGTTGTTCTCACACCCGCAAGTTGAGAAAAGGTGTACCGGTTTGATTCTCACCCGTAAGAGAATCCCTTAGTAATAAGGTTCAAAATCCTAACTGAGGAGGTTAGGTAATGAACGTAAGCAAGAAGCCGAACCACTATAAATCGACTGTGCACATTTACTTATTTTCGCACTTATATTCTTGTCATTGCATTCAATTTTAAATTGTCTAAGTGTCCAATTCACCCCCCCTCTTGGACATACCTGGGCCAACAAGTGTCACCTTCAGGTCCAGCGTAACAGCATAGCACCCAATAATATATATTTATGATAATCCCCATGGTCCAACATTAACAGCATAACACCCATGGTTATAGTATATACCATTTTGTAAAATGGTTTTCATACATGATGCAAAGCATGGTAACATCTATGATGCATGATGCTATGTAAAGTATCATTAGACAAGTAAGAAACGCAAACCTAGCCTTCATTCCCCACCTTAACACGAGTAGTAGCGTTGTCTTGACGAATCTTCCGTTGAAACACCTATCTTTTGGAAGCTCAAGAAAAGAGAGAGAGAGATAAAAAGAAAGAAAGATATAGAAAAATGCGCAAGAGATTGAGGGGAGAGCAAAAGGGAGAGAGGGAGCGAGAGTGAGAGAGGGTAGCGAGGTGGAGTGACAAGGGAGGGTAACCACTATTTATAGGGGTGCCCCCAAGGGGCCCGGCCCCCATGGAGGCGGCCTTTTCCTTGGGACCGTCCCACTATGGGGGTCTATTTTGTCTTCGAGGAGGGCTTTTCTCACTTATTGAAATTATATCTGTAGAGTTTTCAGGCGGTTAAGTTAGTTTTTACAGTAGAAAAAGTGAGGGGTGTTACATTAAATGTCTCGAGCTGATTCATTCAATTGAAAATTGATCAAGCTAAGCTCAAATTTAGATATCATCAATCAAGACTCAAGTTACAAAAGTATTATGGTCAGTTAGTTAGTCTAGATCTGTAGGATCATTACTCCACAAATTTTAGCAACTTCATCTTACCTCTTGAAGTTTTCGAAATGAATTTTCATATATTTCAAAGTGTTTGAATCTTGATGAAAATGAATTTGATTGATCGATTCAAATGAATTTTAAATTCTAAATGATCTTTATTCTTTTGATTTGATCTGAAGTACATAAAGATTGATTTAATCTATCGGATTTCAAAAAATGGAAAAATACTTGAATTTTTATCAGTGTCAAGTAGAACGCTCACAGTGTTCAAGACGCTCAAGTAGTGGCCAGTTCACTTAAAATTCAGGCTTACACTGCAGGACGCTCAAGATTTTTGGAAAATCTTGAAGCAAGTTCCAATAGGACGCTAAAGAGCAGTAGTGCCCTCCCTGAGCGAACTAAGTTCAACCTATCTCTCGGGTTGTTATTCTTTCAGGACGCTGTTAATGTTTCAGGACGCTATTGACAGTTGTGTCAGATCCTGACAATTGTCTTTGTTGCTTTTTCTGCAAGAGCAATTTTCTAATCAAATTCTATTTTCATGTAAACACCTTAGCATCAGAAAATTTCATCAAAATTGAGCATACCATTTTCATGAAAGATTTAAGTCGTTTGATTCAAAATTCAAATTTCTTTTCAACGATCTCAAGAATTCAAATCTCGGTTTTGGTGCAATGTCCATTTATAAATAACAAGTTTCAACAGGAGTAAAATGACCTTTGAAAAATTCTATCATCTTGCACTCTTTCAACGTTAGTTGATTTGTAAGTTGTTCTTGAGTTGGAAATACTGTCTCAAAAGATTTTTCAACTTTGGATTTCTTTTGCAAAATATTTTATATTCTTTTGAAAATCCAAAGAAAAGATAAACCTGTCTTTTCTCATTTTTCAGCTACTTCAAATATATTTATTCTTTGTTGAATCATTGTTGAGTAAAGGTTGGTTTGAGTTCTACACAAACAGAAAATCAGTTTGTATTTGGTGTATTTTGTTGCAACTACATAAGTTGCATTTTATCCTTGAGTGATTGTAAGTAGGGTCACACCCGTAAGTTGAGTGATTGTAAGTAGACTCACACTTGTAAGTTGAGAGTGCAATAGGTTTGATACTCACGTGTGAAGAATGATCATTAGTTGAAGTTCGAAATCCTAACTGGGGAGGTTTGGTAGTGGAGGTAGGCATATAACTGGATCACTATAAATCGTTGTGTTCATCTATTTCTTTTGATTCATTTCAACTCTCTGTCATTACATAACTCTTGTTTTGCAAAAATTGTTGATCAGTCCAATTCACTCCCCTCTTGGAAATATTTTTGGGCCAACACTATAAACTCACTCTACTCTTTTATATTTTAGGATCCCATAATGTCCGAGACAAGGGCAAGAGCATTATGTATTGTCATCTCCCGGTGTTGACTCCATCATTTCTAGATGGTGAGTACCAGATGGAGCGAGTGGTGTCTTGAGTTCGCTTATGAGATGTTTTATTTTCATTAAACTTGGATATGGATTACTGTAATAAATTTACTTTACTTATCTTTTCGTGATAATTTATGCACTTTGGTTGATTGACTTTGTCTTGTGTTATTCTAAGCCTTATGTGACTTGTTCATGGTTGAATGTTTGTGGAAATGATGATATGTGTAGAGGTTGAGGGTTACTAGTACCCTATTGGAGAAGGTACTAGCCCGAGTGGCTTCATGTTTTCTTGACTAAAAACTAGGGGTCGTCACAATTGGGAACAAAGCCCATGTCTACAACCCCTTGGGGCATAGGGTTATATAAACCCGAAGGCATGAACAAGTTAAGGCTAGTGTACAAGACTTTGAAATTTGAAATCACCAAATCATGAAAGTTAAGTTTACCATATCCAAAGAACTAGATAGTCAAACGTGAACTGGATAGGGTGAAAGTTTTCCCTAGTAGATGAAGAATCCTAAGATTTTTGCAAAAGGTCCTAAGGCAATGTTTTGAGTGTCTCAGATCACTAATGAGGACACGCAAAGGACCTAGAGGCTCAAGGGGAGACAGACGCCAAGAGGATGCGGGGATTAGAGGAACTTGTGCTGGGGCAAAACCAACAGCTGTAGGAGGTCCTTGCCCTTATCATGACCCAGGGACAACAGTCCAACTTGAACACCATTCCACCGCCAGCGTCGGCAAAGGCATTAGTACAACCTATTGCAGTTGAGGCTGCTACGGACACTAAGACTTGACCACCCGCGATAGATGCCACCACTTTGAGGGCATCATTACTAATGAAGAAGTCCATGAAGCACCATCCTCCCACGTACAATGGTTCACTGAACCCATAGAAGGTCGAGGACTGGATACGACAGATGTAGAGAATCGCAAGGACCATGATGTTAGATGAGGAGTCACTGGTGGTACCATCGAGCTATACACTAGTAGGCAGGACCCTGAGATGGTGGGAGGGAATATTGCAGCTACATGGAGAGGTTAAGAAGTGGACATAGTTCAAGTAGTTGTTTCTCCATTAGTATTTTCTATCGGCAGAGATTGACCGACGTGTTTCAAAGTTTCTCCTTCTCACACAGGCTAACGTATCCTTGAGAAAGTATGATGAGAAGTTTTTAGACTTAGTCGTATTCTGCCCAAAGTTGGTTGACATAGAATAGAAGGTGAAGAGGTTCATCGAGGGACTGAGAGAAGGGATTCAGCAGGTGTTGACTACCTTGGGGGTTACAAACATATGTTCAAGTTGGTTGAACATTAGGGGGAGCACATTGTTGTACAACAGGCGATCCCTCAGTAGCATATTCCACCACAGCGTACCCGCACTAGTTATGGGAGAAAAAGAGGTGATTGGGGCGGCAGGTATAGAGCAGACAAGAGAGCTCGGTTTGAGGTAGGATAGAATAGTCACATGGTTGGGGGACAGATTGGTAGTATTAGCATTGCGCCAGGGTCGAGTTCAATATTAGTACATCCCTAGAGGGTATAGGCACAGGCATTGACGATGACACCTACAACACCTAGAGCACCACAGGCACCCAGAATCAAAGGCAAAGGATCGAGAGCACATACAAAGAGCTCTCAAACTGGAGCTTCAGTATCTCAAGCACAAATTATATGCTACATATGTGGATTGCCAGGCCATACGAGATTTGAATGTCATCATCCCTCGTCGGCAGCAACTAGGCCTTGTTAAACTTCGCAACCACTAATCCGAGATGCCACTCAGGCTTTGACAGCACTAAACCTAGCAGCTACCAAGGAATTGATCGAAGGTATGATTAGCATTTGTGGTAGAGTTATGTATACTTTGATCGATTCTGGTTCTACATTATCATTTATTTCGGGTAGCATGGTTGATCGTTGGGTCTTACACCGGTTTGAGCCGATACGATGTTGATACTTAGCACCGCAGCTGGAGAGAAAATTAATCCTAACCAAGTTTGTCAAGGATGTGTGGTTAGGATAGGGGAATTAGAGATGTCGATTAACTTCAGAGTGTTGGCCCAAAAGTGTCCAAGAAAGGGGTGAATTAGACACAATGATTAATTAAAACTTTAAGCACAAACTAAGTAGTGTAATGGCAAAAGACAGTGCGGAAAAGTAAATGAACTTGCACAGTAGTTTTAGAGTGGTTCAGCTATATGCCTATCTCCACTATCTCCACTACCTAACCCCCTCAATTAGGATTTTTTAAACTTCACTAATCAATCCTCTTACATGTGAGGATCAAACCGTTACAACCTTTCTCAACTTCACGATTGTTACAACTCTCAGCTTACGGGTGTGAGACCTACCTATACTTTTAACTTCATAGGTGTAAGACAACCTATACTCTTAACTTTACAGGCATAAAAAAACCTATAATTTTAACTTCACAGGTGTAAGACAACCTATACTCTTAACTTTACGGGCGTAAAACAACCTATACTCTTAACTTCACAGAAGTAAGACAACCTATATACTCAACTTCACGAGTATGAACAAACCAGTAACTATCCTAACTTGAAAGGATAAAATTTACAACTTATATGGTTGCAGCAGAATACAACTCGATACAGATATAAAATGATATACAATTTCAGTACAACTGTATCCTATGAACGTTTACTCGAACTTACTCTATCAACAATGATAAATATCAATTTTAAATCAGCTGAAGTTCGAGTAAAATTTATATCTTTTCTTTCACTGGTTTTTTAGAGGATAAGATATAAGATATAAGCTCAAATTATAAAACCACTTGATGAAAGAAAAACCTTTTATCAAAACATTTTTTGCAAAGTTGAAATCGACTAACTTTCAGAACGTTCAAGTGTAAAAATAGCTTGTTCTCTTCTTCAATCCTAATCTGGATTGTCTTTCATAATTTTCATTTGCACCAAAGTCGTTGTTTTTGAATTTTGAAATCAATTTGAATCGATGAGTCAAACAGCTTCAATCTTTCATGAAAATGGTAAGTTTAGGATTTGTGAAATTGTTCTGATTCAATTCAGTTTACATGAAAATATATATTGCCAGAAAATCCCTTTTTCAGGCGACTAAGCTGTCAGTGCACAGATGACAGTCTCTTTTTCAGATTTTTGACAGTGTTGTATCAGCGTCCTGAAATGAATAGGTTTAGAAAAGCAAGTTTTTATTGGCTCGCTCAGGGAGGGCGCTAATGTTGTAATAGCGTCCTAACGAACTGCTGCTAGTTTTCCAGGGTTGGTCCGAGGAGGGCGCTAATTGAGTATCAGCGTCTTGCTTTGAACTGTGTAAACTCAAACCCAGAAACTATCAGCATCTTGATGGTTCATTAGTGTCTTGCAGTGTTGGCTCAATGAAATCAAATAAAAAACTTGTACTTTTTGGATGAAATCAACCATTTAGAGAATCATGCAAATAGTTTAGAAATCAATCGAAGAACTTTCCAATCAAATTGATTATCAGTTTCTCTAAAGATCAAAGACATTCGTAAACTTATGAAGATAAATGTATTTTTGCTGAAATAGTGCTGAGTAAAGTTCTACATTTAACTAACATTGAACCATTCTGATTTTGATCTTGATCTAGACTTGCCATATCTTGACACAGACTTAATTGAATGAGTTTGTTCGCGATTTGATTCTCCTTAGACGTTGAAACATTTTAATAGAGTCATTAGATCATAAGATTGAGTGGTTTAGAATCATCAAAATATTCTTTCACAGGGTTCCTTGAGACGACAATCTCCTCCTTTTTAATGATTTCAAACACTCACTAAACTTTTTTGGCTAAGTGATCCGAAAATCAATTTCATTCATGTTCTGCAAAGTATGGTCATAAACACACTTCATTTATGCAATCAGTCAATCATACAGAGCATCAAAACAGTAGATATATAACATTTCATTTATCAAAAATTTCAAACAGAGACAAACATTAAATACATAAAAGATATTCTCCCCTAAATCTAAGATATCTTTTCTTTTTTGTCTCTTCTCCTGCTATCTTCTTGAGATTTTTCTGTGTCTCTTCTCCCCCTTTTGAAAACATCAAAAAAAAAAGGTCGGACAACAAACTACTTCTTCTTCCCTTTTCTTTTTTCTTTTTTTTGTTATTCTTTAGCTTTCCCTTTTCCTTTGTTAGTTTTTTTGTAATTTCTTACAAAATTGGGAAAGGTGTTTCAAAGTGTTAACCTATACGGTTTATCACTTGCTCGTCCCTAAATATGCTGCGATATAGTATATTTTGATGATCACAAACAAAGTACTTTTCGGTGCTAACTAGCATTTATCAAGATTTCATCAAAGCACTTGAGGAAAGCAAAAAGCCAAGGAATGACTCGATCAAGGAACTCAAAGATCACATCCAACGATCAAGTTCGTTTCAATCAAAAGGACTTCAACGATCATCATTATTTCAAGATCACTTCACTCAAACGATTCGATCAAGCTTCAAGTTTACATCTCTCGATTAACATTCAAGTCATTCAACTCCACACGAAACTCTTGTTGAAGATCTCATAATGAAGAGTTGGATTTAACAGTTATGAGAAATGAGAAATACACAAAGTATTTGAGGTATATCTTTCTCTAATCGTTATTGCTCAAACATTTTCCAAAACCATGCACAAACCACTAGCATACTTGCCTGTTTTGTTCATACATTTTACGGTATTTCAAATGATTTAATTTTATATATTTAATTTAAAATTTATCGAGTTTTTATTTGCATTTATCGATTATTTAATTGCGAGTCAAAACTATTTTTTAAAGAGTCTTTCAGGACGCTAATGAGATAGCAGCGCTCTCCTAAACTTAATAAGTCAGGATGCTGATAACGTTCAACGTTGAACTGAACTAATTTATTAGGACACTTACTTATATAGTAGCAGCCTCCTTTATTAGTCAACATCTGAAGTTGTCAGGACGTTGATTCAGTATCAGCTTACTGAAAGATTTCTAAAGTTCTTCAAAAAATGTATCTTTGAGGAAGTTGATAGTTATAAGTTGAATAAACTATCAGGACGCTACCTGAATAGGAGTGCCCTCACCTTTGGGAATCAACTTATTAACTTTCAGGACATTGATTGTCCTTCAGCGTGCTTGTGTTTAGTTTCAAATGTTTTAAATATGTTGTAGGATGCTTACATTGTTGTAATGCCCTCGTATTATGTCTTATATTTTAAACTTGTAAGACGCTTACTCGAAAAGTAGTGCCCTCATGCACTTACTTGTTTTAAAACATAGCAGGACGCTAATTATGCATTAGCGCCCTCAGGTTTCAGTCATTTAATTGTCAAAGTAAGTCTGGACACTTACGAGTTAGTAGCGCCCCCACTTAAGTGTTCATCAGGGCGCTTATAAGTAATGAGCGCCCTCAAGGAACAAAACGACAAAGTTGATATTATGCGTTAGGACACTGATTACGAAATCAGGATGTTAATTCAACAATCATCACTGTTCGAACAAGCATACTACATAAGTTTACTTTTTCAGAACAAACCTTTGCACAGAGTCATTTTCAGACCTATCAGAGATCGTCTCCAATACATGAAATAAGTTTTTCTAAAACTTTCCTTTTTATGAAATCTGAAAAGAACCAGAATGTTAGTGAAAATTGCAATTGCCATTTTCATTGTGTGTAAACGTTCATATTATTTGAACTTTAAATGTCTAACGGCTATGTCCCACTAAGTCTATAAATACCAGCACTTAGGACCAAATAACTTGCCAATTTGTTTGTATTGTGCCAATACTTTTTGAAAGTTAGTCTATGTCAAAATGTTTTTCATTATCTAAACTTTTAAAGTATTTTTCACTGATACCTTTACGTATTCAAATGATTTTCATACTGAGCTTATTTTCATTGTATCTTTGAAAATCTATTTGATCTTGTTGAAGATAGAATTTGAGATATAGTTCATGAGAAATACAATTGTACTTGATTTCATATCTTAAGTATTGTATTGAACTATATCAGTAGTTGCGTTAACTACTGATCATTGAACCATAAGTTTTCATACTTATATTTTACATCTATCTTGAAAATTGTTTGTGTTCTTTACTTACACTAGTCCTTTAATTTTCAAATCAATGTTTATTTGGTATCATATTATTTTTGAAGAAGCACTGATTTTATATCATATCATTCATGTTTTTCGAAACTGTACTTGAGCAATAATGAACATTGAAAGGTAAAAGACTGTATGTGTATTTCAACTTAGCATTACGTATTCATATTCATATCATTGTAATGTTATGTACTGAGCTTTATTGTAAAGTGTTCTACTCAGTTAGAACCAACATTATTGTGTTGTAATGCTGGTGGGTTTCTGGACTGAAACAATCAAGACAAGTGAATGTAGTTCACTTAATGATTTCAGGATTGAAATCATGTAAGGTTATCTCTGAACCCTTAAAAGAGAAAAAGGTTCATCCTCACCTGCAACTAGGAAATCGGTTCATCCTCATCCAGTAAAAGGATGGGTTATCTCTTAACTTGTAAAAGAGAACCAATTCATCCTCATCCCGCAAAAGGATAGGTGTGCCCTTAACCTGAAAAAGGATAGGTTATCTCGTAACTTGTAAAAGAGAACCGGTTCATCCTCATCCCACAAAAGGATAGGTGTGTCCTTAACCTGAAAAAGGATAGGTTATCTCTTAACTTGTAAAAGAGAACTGATCCATCCTCATCCCGCAAAAGGATAGGTTATCTCTTAACCTGTAAAAGAGAACCAGTTCATCCTCATCCCATAAAAGGATAGGTTATCTCTTAACCTGTAAAAAAGAAACGATTCTTCCTTATCTAGTAATTGGAACACGAGTATTTCCTCATCCCAGAAAAAGGAAATACAGTTCATCCTTAGCCCATTAAAGGATAGGTTTGCCTTTAACCTGTAAAAGGGCAGTTGTAACAGTTTGGTTCTCACCCGTAAGAGAATCAGTTAGTCGATTGAGGAAATCCTAATCGGGAGATTAGGTAGTGGACGTAAGCTTGGCCGAACCACTATAAATCTGTGTGACTCACATTTGCAATTTAGTATGTGTTCTATTGTGCATCCAATTCCAATACACTCATGTACATCACTAAGTTATTGGAAGATATTTTTAAAATTGACCATTGTACCCAATTCAGCCCCCTCTTGGGTGGACCAACACAAAGGTATTCATATTAGAATCAAAAGGATTGAGTGGGTCAACTCTCTAGAAAAAAGCTTCATATATTTTCATCAGTCCAGTGGCAAATTCCCTTGACACACTTTTTTCTACATGCTCTGGTCTGATGAAAGATCTTGGAAGAGGAATCTCAAAGACATCTTCCTCTTCCTTTGATGGAGTCATGCATCTGGAAACTTGTGCTGCAGGGATGAATGCGCTTGGATTGTCATCATCATCTTTTTCTTCTTCTAGTCTTCTAGAAGACATTCTGGAATATCAGACTTTTCTTTTGGGAGTCTTGGCCGAGTAAAGGCTTGAGCCTTTAGAGCTTTAGGAACATGTACATCTCTTTTTCTTAGTAACTCATATAGCAAACTGAATCTCTTCATATGTGTAATCACAAACCAGATAGAGGAATGCAGTCTTCTTGATATGAGCTTGAACATCTCTTCAATAAATCCTATCACTCCTTCCGTTCTATCTGCTGCTCTAGTGACAGTGAATGATGTTAAACCAATTATCCTCATATCCCTTATGAGAATAAGACCCTAATATGAAAGATATTTTGATGATTACAAACCACATTCTGTTTATGATATTACTGCATACATGGCGTATATAATCTTATTTGAAGGTTTCAAAGAATCAATGATGCATGACGAACGTATTAAAGATCTACTTGAAGACCATGATCATTTGAAGATATTCGGTAATATGATTAGGTTATGATAGGTTGTAGAACCTTCTCTGCCATTTGATTCAGCAATATGCATGACTGAATGTTTTAATCGAATTTCAATCGTTTGCATATTTGATTTAATCCAGAAATATCTTATTTTTCATCATGTTTTATCGAGTTTTAATCAAAAAATCAAAAACCATTTTTATAAAGTCTTTCAGGGTGCTAATGTTTTAGCAGCGCCCTCATGGACTTGATGAGTCACGTCGCTGATAAAATATTAGGATACTGACATTCATTCAAGGTTGAAGAACTGATTAATTAGGACGCTTACTCGTAAGTAGCGACCTTCCTTTAGTCAACCTTTGAAAGTGTCAAGACACTGACTTAGTTTCAGCTCGCTGAAAGTTTTCTTAGTTTTTAATTGATTTCTATCTTTAAGGACACTAATAGTTATAAGTTGAATAAACTATCAGGACGCTACTTGTATAGGAGCGCCCTCATCCTTAGAATCAACTTAATAACTTTCAGAACGCTTACTGTCCTTCAACGCACTTAATATTTTTTTAGAATTGTTTTAAATTTTCTGGGCGCTCACTTATGAGTAGCGCCCTCGTGCGTATATATGTTTTAAAACAAAGTAGGACGCTAACTGTCGAGTAGTGCCCTCATGATTTAAATTGTTTTATTGTAAAACAAGTCAGGACGCTTACGATTTAGTAGCGCCCTTACTTCACTGTTCAGCAGGACACTTATGCTTCATGAACGCCCTAAAGGAACAAAACGATAAAGTTGATATAAAGCGTCCGGATGCTAATTCAATAATGTTACTGTTCTAACATTGACACTATTTTTGTTAAATTTTTCAACCGTACGAAAACTTTTCAGAACTTTTCATAACCGTACAAAAACTTTTCAAAACTTTTTGAACGTTCTAATACTTTGTTAGAACATTCCTTTTTTCGTGAATGATCAGATGATTCAGGTGTTATCGCCGTAATATGCAAAGAGTTGAATCGATCCATTTTGGGAAAGAATGTAAATGTTGTATTGAAATAACCTAGAGCACCAAAATTCACCTAAACCATTGCACATTTGTTATTTTTATACATATGTGCTGCCTTAGAGCAGATAAACAACGAATCAATACGAAAACTGATATTCATTCAAAAACGTATTAACAGTTTTCACTTTTACTAAAAACTTTTGAAAGTTAGTCGCCTACTACTTGTGCTTAAACTTACGATCATTTTGAAAGAAAAACATCAAGTCTTCTGGATTAACTGATATTCATCTTCATCATTTTCAAAATCCATTGAAGAAGACAAAAGCTCTTTGAACCTGTTTTCAGCCAAACTTCATCATACATATTTTGTTGAATCTGTGGTAATAGAAGGTTCAATCTAAAGCTTTGTAAGTATCACTTTGATTTTAAGTAAAGGGAATCATATCTCATTTTGTATTCAGTTTGTAGTGACTGTTTAGTCACTGAGGAAGAGCAAGTGTTGCTCAAAATTGTAATGGTCTTCTCAAACCCATAAGTTGGGAAAAGGTTTTCTCACACCCGTAAGTTGAGAAACGGTCTTCTCACACCCGTAAGTTGAGAAAAGGTCTTCTCACAACCATAAGTTGAGAAAGTGTACCGATTTGATCTTTACCCGTAAGAAGATCTATAATGGAGTTTGAACAAATCCTAACTAAGGTGGTTAGGTAGTGGATGTAGCCGAAGCCGAACCACTATAAATCCTGATTGCATTGTCTCTTTTCAATTTATTGTATTTATTTGCTATATTTTTTTTAATCTGCTTTCAATATTTTGCACATTATTAAGAAAGGTTAAAATCTTCTAAGTGTCCAATTCACCCCCCTCTTGGACATATCTGGGCCAACAATTGGTATCAAAGCAGCAAAGTATCTAACCATCTTTGATTGAGTATGGCAAGACAAAACCAAAGAAGTAGTTACCTTTCAGGTGAAGGAAATTTCACCAACCAACCACCACTGTTCAAGGAAGAAAGCTTTTCACACTGGAAAACTAAGATTAGGAACTACCTTAAAGCCCAAGATTTAGAGATGTGGGATGTTGTGACAAACGGTTGTCCAACACCTACTAAAATTGTAGACGGTGTTACTGTTCCAAAGGAGCTAGACTAATGGAGTACCAAGGAAAAGAAAAGGTAGTTATTAAATAACCAAGTTGTAAACATTCTATTTTGCAGTTTATCCGTCGAAGAGTTCAATAGAGTTAGTGCGTGTGAAACCGCTAAGGAAATCTGGAACAAGTTAGAGGTCACCCACGAAGGAACTTTGCAAGTTAAAAAGGCAAAGCTCCAATTGCTAGTTGAAAAATATGAGACTTATAGGATGAAGGAAACTGATTCAATAGTTGAGGCTATTGCTCAGTTTACAACAAACATCAATGAGATGAAGAACCTAGGAAAAATCTATGACCTAGAAGAAACTGTTAGAAAGTTTCTAAGAGTCCTACCGAGAGCATGGGGAAAGCAAGGCCAAGGCCATTGAAGAAGCCAAAAATTTGGTTGAATACACTTTTGATAAACTATGTTGTTCATTAATGGTTCATGAAATGAAGATGAAAGATAAGATGTGCCCGGTCAAGGTTGAGGAAAAAGAAAAGAAATCTATTGCCCCTCAATGTTAAAACTGATTCTAAAGATGATTCAGACTCAGAAGATGACATGGCTATGTTGTCTAGAAAGTTCAACAAGTTGCTTAGGAGAAAGAGTAAGAATAGCTCTTGCTCAAGGTTCCACAAAGGAAAGAAACCCGAGTCTAAACCTGTAGAGTTAATATGCTACGGTTGTAACAAACCAGGTCATGTAAAGAGTGAATGTCCCATTAAGTATAAGAAGAACACCAGCTTGTATAGAAAAGACAAGAAAGTTCTCAAAGCTACATGGGATGATTCAAGCTCAAGCGAAGATGAAGCGGATTTAGATCACACTACTGCATTATGTTTAATGGTAAGCACAGAGGTAAAATCTGAACCCATTGACGAACTTAATGAGCTCTATACTCATATTCAGGAGCTTAAGACAAAACTTAGTAAAGAGACCGGGAACAATGAAAAACTTAAGCATAGTCTTGAAGAAGCTCTTGAGGAAATAGAATTCCAACAAGAAGAGCTAGACGAGCTGTCTCTAGATAATGAACAACTTACGAAAGTTGTTGGGAAACTGAAAAAAAAATGAAAATCTTAGAAAGGAAAAGGAAAACCTGAACTGCACCGTGATTAAATTCACAAATGGTCAAAAGTTATTTGACATGATGTTAGGATCACAAAGATGTGCATTCGACAAAGCTGGCTTAGGCTATACACATGGGTCAAAATAAAAAGAATACAACACCTTACTAACCAAAAGACCAACATGCCACAAATGTCATAGGGAAGGTCATACAATACTTAGATGTAATGTCTTAAGTAAAAAGAAAAAGAAATATGCATGGATTGAAAAATATGTTCTTACTGATGCTAACATGCATGGACCCAAACTAGCATGGGTACCAAAGTCAAAAATATTTTATGTTGTGTAGATATGCAAAAGTGAAGATTTATGGTATCTAGATAGCGGCTGCTCAAGGCACATGAATAGAGATAAATCTAAATTTTTGAGCCTTGAAAAGAAGAAATGAGGAAAGGTCACTTTCAGAGACGACAGCAAAGGTGACATTGAAGGCATCAGAACTATTGGTAACGATTTTCTATCCATATCTGATGTACTTTATGTTAAAGGTTCAAGCATAATCTCTTGAGCATAAGTCAATTACGTTACAAGGGTTATTACATTTCATTTGAAGCAAATAGGTGCACTGTCAAGCATGCAGATGAAACTGTTGCATTCATGGCATCTAGACTTAAGAATGTGTATTGCACAAACTTTAATGACTTGAAGAAACAAAATGTAATATGTTTAAGTGTTATCTCTTGTAATGATACATGGCTATGGCATAGCAGATTAGCTCATATTAATATGGACAACATATCTAGAATTGTTAAACATGATCTTGCCAAGGGTATTCCAAAAGGAACTTACTCAAATCATAAGGTATGTGAACCTTGTCAACTTGGTAAGCATACCCAATCATCATTTAAGAGCAAGAGAATCAATCAACCTCTAGAGTTCTCGAACTGATTCACATGGATCTTTTCGGACCAACCAAAACCCAAAGCTTTGGTGGCAAATCATATGTATTTGTGATTATTGATGACTTTACTCGATTTACATGGATATTTCCATTAGCTCATAAATCTGATGCATGTGAAACATTTATAAAATTCGGTAAAAGAGTCAAAAATGAAAAGGGTTATAAAATCAACATAATTATGAGTGATAGAGGTGGTGACTTTGTCAATAAAAATCTCTAAGAATTTTGTAATAATCAAGGTTACACTCACCATCTATCAGCCCCTAGGACACCACAACAAAATGGTGCAGTTGAAAGAAAGAATAGAACGTTGCAGGAAATGTGTAGAACAATGCTTAATGAGTACAACACTGCAAATCATTTTTGGGGTGAAGCTATTAACACTGCCTTCTATGTAATGAACCGAGTTTTTATCAGAAAAGATTTGAATAAAACTCCATATGAACTGTGGAAAGGTAGAGCACCAACATAAGTTACTTCCGAGTATTCGGATGCAAATGTTTTATTCTTAATGATAAAGATAATCTATAATCTAGATAAGTTTGAACCTAAATCTGACATAAAAATATTCTTAGGATATTCTTCTCACAGTAGAGCCTATAGAGTCTTCAATAAATCTACTTAAACTATAGAAGAATCAATTCATGTAAATTTTGATGAAAGTGAAAGTAAAAGTCTTGAGGATGAATTTAAACAATTAAACTTCGATGATGATGAACCCAAGACAACCAATATTATAGATCTTGAACCTGAAACATCTTTAGAATCTTCTAAAAACTCTAGGCTAGTTCAAGGTCTTTCCCAAGATCAAATCTTAGGAGATCCACAAAAGGGTGTATCCACTAGAGCTTCAATACAAAAAGATCAAGAGTTTGTTGCTTTTTTATCACAATTTGAACCAATTAAAGTGGAAGATGCACTGAAAGATGAAAACTAGATTCTTGCTATGCAAGAAGAACTAGGACACTTTGTGCGAAACAAAGTATGGGAATTAGTTCCTAGAACTTTTCATCAATCTGTTATAGGAACCAAATGGATCTTTAGAAACAAAAAGAATGAGCAAGGTATCATTATCCGAAATAAGGATAGATTGGTTGCATAAGGGTAAAACAAAGAACAAGGCATAGACATCGAAGAGCCTTTGCCCCAGTAGCAAGATTAGAGGCAATAAGGATGTTACTTGCCTATGCTTGTTACAAGAATTTTCCCTTATACCAAATGAATGTAAAGAGTGGTTTTCTAGATTGATACATCAATGAAGAGGTATATGGGGAACAACCTCTAGGGTTTGAGGATGCTCAAGACCCAGAATATGTGTTCAAACTCCACAAAGCCTTATATGGATTAAGACAAGCTTCAAGAGCTTGGTATGATCGACTGAGTTCATTTCTTTTAGATCATAAATTTCAAAAAGGAAAACTTGATCCAACTTTGTTTATCAAAAACCATAATGATAATATGCTTATTGTCCAAATTTATATGGACGATATCATTTTTGGTGCATCAAACAAAGAATTGTGTGATGAGTTTTCAAAATTAATGCATAAGGAATTTGTGATGAGTATGATGAGAGAACTTACATACTTTCTAGGCTTGCAAATTAAGCAAATGCCGAAAGGCACCTTCATAAGCCAATCAAAGTATGCTAAGGAAATGGTTAAAAAGTTTCAAATGAATAATTTGAAATCAATTGATACTCTATGTACCTCTGTAATCAAATTAAATAAGGATGAAAAAGGCAAAGCAATTGACTCAAAACTTTATAGAAGTATGATTGGAAGTCTGTTGTACTTAACAGTAAGTCGACCTGACATTATGTTCAGTGTCTGTCTTTGTGCAACATTTCAATCAGAACCTAAAGAATCTCATTTAAAGTGTGTCAAACGAATATTCAAATATATAAATGGCACAACACACTTAAGAATTTGGTATGTCAAAAGTACTATATTTTAACTGAGAAGTTATGTAGACTCCAACTATGCAGGTAGTCTAACTAATAGGAAAAGTACCTCCAGATTCTGTCACTTTCTTGGAAATTCTTTAATTTCTTGGTTTTGCAAGAAGTAAAACTCCGTGGCATTATCCACAGGTGAAGCATAATATGTTGCTGCTAGAAGTTGTTGTTCTCAAGTTCTTTACATAAAACAACAACTTCAGGATTATCAAATATTTATTCAATGTGCTGAGATTTTGTGTGACAATACTAGTGCTATTAACATATGTAAAAACCCTGTACTGCACTCCCGAACTAAACATATTCAAAGACATCACTTTTTTACGGGATCATGTGCAAAATGGAGAAGTCATATTGTCTCACATAGGAACCAAAGAACAACTAGCTGACATATTCACTAAAGCCTTACCAAAAAACCAGTTTGTTCTTATTCGAAGAGAGCTTTGCATGTTCTCTGAGACTGATCTATGATATTTTGATGCTTACCTTCATATGAGGGGAGTTTCATGATACTTTACTCTTTTTGATGCTTCAAAAGGGGGAGATGTAATATCATTGAAGCATCATATATTTGGGGGGAGATTAACACTAGGGGGAGTCTTAGTAAAGTTTTCAGTACATTCCTTGGAAATACGATAATATCATATGGAACAAGGAACATTAGTACTGCATCTCATGCATAATCACATCATTTTATTAGCTTACTTCAAAGCCTATAGTAATGTGTTTGAAATCATGAAAAAATGAGAGATTGTTGAATCAATTATCCTCATGTCCCTTACGAGAATTTGTCCCTAATATGAAAGATATTTTGATGATTACAAACCACATTCTGTTTATGATATTACAGCATACATGGCGTATATAATCTTACTTAAAGGTTTCTAAGAATCAATAATGCATGGCGAACGTATTAAAGATCTACTTGAAGACCATGATCATTTGAAGATATTCAGTAGTATGATTAGATTATGATAGGTTGTAGAACCTTCTCTGCCATTTGATTCAACAATATGCATGGTTGCATGTTTTAATCGAATTTCAATCGTTTGCATATTTTGATTTAATCCGAAAATATCTTGTTTTTCATCATGTTTTATCGAGCTTTAATCAAGAAATCAAAATTCATTTTTATAGAGTCTTTCAGGACGCTAATGTTTTAGCAGCGCCCTCCTGGACTTGATGAGTCAGGACGCTGATAAATTATTAAGATGCTGACATTCATTTAAGGTTGAAGAACTGATTAATTAGGTCGCTTACTTGTAAGTAGCGACCTTCCTTTAGTCAACCTTTGAAAGTGTCAGGACGCTGACTTAGTTTCAGCTCGCTGAAAGTTTTCTTAGTTTTTAATTGATTTCTATTTTTAAGGAGGCTAATAGTTATAAGTTGAATAAACTATCACAACGCTACTTGTATAGGAGCACCCTCATTCTTAGAATCAACTTCATAACTTTCAGGACATTTACTGTCCTTTAACGCACTTAATATTTTTTTAGAATTGTTTTAAATTTTCAAGACGCTCACTTATGAGTAGCGCCCCCGTGCGTATAAATGTTTCAAAAGAAAGCATGATGCTAACTGTCGAGTAGTGCCCTCATGATTTAAATTATTATATCGTAAAACAAGTCAGGATGCTTACGCATTAGTAGCGCCCTCAAGGAACAAAATGACAAAGTTGATATTAAGCGTCAGGACGCTAATTCAACAATGTTAATGTTCTAACACTGACACTATTTATGTTAACTTTTTCATAACCGTACGAAAACTTTTCAGAACCGTACAAAAACTTTTCAGAACTTTTTTAACGTTCTAATACTTTGTCAGAACATTCTTTTTTCGTGAATGATCAGCTGATTCAGGTGCTATCGCCATAATATGCAAAGATTTGAATCGATCCATTTTTAGAAAGAATGTAAATGTTGTATTTGAAATAACCTAGAGCGCCAAAATTCACCTAGGCCATTGGGCCTCTGCTATTTCTATATATATGTGCTGCCTTAGAGCAGAAAAACAACGAATCAATACAAAAACTGATATTCATTCAAAAACGTATTAACAGTTTTCACTTTTGCAAAAAACTTTTGAAAGTTCATCGTCTACTACTTGTGCTTAAACTTACCATCATTTTGAAAGAAAAACATCAAGTCTTCTTGATGCGATAAATTCAGATTCGCAAGTGTATGAATAGTCAAGTTATAATAAATTCGAGGTGAGTCAGGTTATCGTATCCACAGTGATTGTTTACCTCATAAATTACCGTTTTCACTAATTTCTAACTTTATCTAGTAATCAAACTATAGAGATTTAAATGAATTAAAAATCAAATGTAACTAATTTAAACTACACAAAATTATGAGAAAAATCAATATATGCGAAAACCTAGAGAATTGATTTCACCTAACTATCAACTATGTTCTTTTCCAAACATTTATAATCAATGTATTCACTTAGTTTATAAGTCGGAAATCCTAATGTTTCTAACACCCTCTCTCGAGTGCCACGTTAGAGCATATTCATAGGAATTGATCTCGACCTCTCGATAAAGATCTAATTCCTACAAACTCACTAAGATCTATGATTTCCATTAATGACTTCAAAGGGTCTCGATCTCCTCTCGGTTTTACGATAACCTAGGCTATATTTCCCTTGATTCGATCCAAAGTACCCTCTCTCGAGTGTCGCACCCTAGAACTAAGTTCATCCAGATCAAGACATTGAAAGCATTAACAATGGAGAAATATAAATAAACTATCATAAATTCATTAACAATGAGTAAAGCCCTAAATTAGAACATAGAATCAAAGTTAGGATCCATCTACCCTCTAGATAGATGATCTAGTTCATAACCAAGAAAATCAACATGAAAAACAATGTTATAAACATGAACATGAACAAAGGAAATCAAACTAGAAAAATATAGGATATTGACGAAGAATCTCCTCCTCTCGAACTTGATCTTCTTCTCCTTTCTTCCAAACCCTAGCCGTCCTTGTTCTCCTCTCTTTCCTCTCTAATCCCCCTTTAAAATCCCTAAGGAATGATGTATTTATGTGCCCAAACCAATAGCAAGTCGTCCAAGAGAAGTCCAAGTCGAATTAGGAAAGTTGCAACGAAATTAGAAAGTTTTTAATTCTAAATCGCACATTCGCCTTCTTCTTGCAGTTTTTCTTCTTTTTTTCTAACCCAAATCCATTTCAAAACCCTTCTATATTATATTATTTCAAGTAAGGAATTCATAAAAACAAACCACGTCCAATTCGGAGTTGAATTGAGAAAGTTATGGCGAAAACAAAAATATTGCGACAATTGCCTTTTGCGGAGCGCAGCGGCGGCCAAAACGTGTTTTTGACCTTTTTCGTGATTTCCTTCACTTTTTGACTTATTTTCTTCATGTATCTTCATTGCATATTCATGTATCATGTTTCCATCATCCAAGTTGACTTCAAACACATCTAAACACCTACAAAATAAATCAAAACAAATTATTAAAACACTTATAAGATCAACTAAATCAACTTATAAAATTAAATACCAAAATAAAACAATATATATCAAAAGTTGGCTAAACTAACAAATAGACCAAACTAAGATAAACACAACAGATATATGAATAAACTAACCTAAAACTCATCTAAAACATATCCTAAAACACATCTAAATGTCAACTTATAACTTCTGGATTGACTAATCTTCATCTTCATCATTTTCGAAATCCATTGAAGAAGACAAAAGCTCTTTGAACCTGTTTTCAGCCAAACTTCATCATACATATTTTGCTGAATTTGTCGTAAAAGAAGATTCAATCCAAAGCTTTGTAAGTATCACTTTGATTCTCAGTAAAAGGAATCATATCTCATATAGTATTCAGTTTGGAGTGATTGTTTAGTCACTAAGCTAGAGCAAGTGTTGCTCAAAGTTGTAATGGTCTTCTCAAACCCGTAAGTTGAGATAAGGTCTTCTCACACCCATAAGTTGAGAAACGGGCTTCTTACACCCGTAAGTTGAGAAAAGGTCTTCTCACACACGTAAGTTGAGAAAGTGTATCGGTTTGATCTTCACCCGTAAGAAGATCCATAGTGGAGTTTGAACAAATCCTAACTGAGGAGGTTAGGCAGTTGATGTAGGCGAGGCCGAACCACTATTAATCCTGATTGCATTGTCTCTTTTACATTTATTATATTTATTTGTTATACTTTGTTTAATCTGCTTTCAATATTCCCCACATTATTAAGAAAGGTTAAAATCTTCTAAGTGTCCAATTCACTCCCCTCTTGGACATATATGGGCCAACAAATGATAAATAGTGGAAGATAAGAAAGGAATCTTATTTTTCGTGTTTGTCATCTTCTCTTTCACTTGATGAATAGAGGTAAGAAAGTTGTCTATCTTCCTAGCATCTATGTTGATTGGAGCTGAGGTGGAAGATTGGATAGATGACTTCAAACCTCTTATTGCCTCCAAAACTAGATCAAAACTTATAGCAGGGGCAGGTGAAGATACTACATTTTTCAAACTTGAAATTGCATCCATCAAAGGATGTAAAACACTTTGATCAACTATTGTAGTTGAAAAAGAAATGGCTTGAGCTGATTGAGTGATCAAGGCCTTCAAACTTGAAACTTCTTCGAGAATAGGCCTGAAAGCACTAGAATCAATTGTTTCTTGTGAAGTAGTTGTAACTTCTTTCTTCAAACTTGACAAATCTTTAAGCATTTGCTTCAATACACTTGAGTCAAGAACTGCAGATTGATCAGGAGTTGCAGATTGATCAGGAGTTGCAGATTGTGTAAATAGTGACTTGATTGACTCCTTGATCTTTTTCAAACTTTCTTGCGAACCATTCGAACAACTTGAATCAAAGCTGGGAGCTACTGTACTGGTAGATGGCTGAGATGTTTTCACAGCTTCAAATTGCTTCTCAATTGTGCTCACCATTGTACTCATCTTGTCTGAAACTTGACTTAACCCATCAGCACATTTCTCTACTTCTTTAGATTAAGTTGATCATTGATCAGTGATCAATTTCTTTACTTTTTCTATCATTATTGTTCTTTGTTCTTCCTGAATTTCCTTTATTTTTCTCAAAAGGATTTTTTCATCAATTACAGATGTGGGTGGTTGAATATTGAATAAATGATCTTCATGATGATGAAATGGGGAAGGATGATCGGTGACCTGATGTGGAGATTGGGCTGTGAATTATTCTCTTTCTCCTTGATTTGGAACAAATTGAGGGATATGAGAACTGGCTTCGATCTTTTGGTACTTACTCATGGGGTTCTTCCTCCATTGGAATGTCCCCTCTGAATGGTAGATCTGAAGCAGCCCTATCTGAATCAATTCTCTCTTCTTCTTGGAGTTGAGTATTGTCCACTAGATTTTCTTCTTCGTTCTCCTTGAATGGTCCAGTCACTACTCCTTATGGAATTGCTTTAACGTGGAACCATCTCTTTGATTCAAGAGTATACACATACTTCATTAACTTCAATGTGGTATGTCCTATGGAACTGTACCTATCAATTCCTTCTTTTTCTTCTCCATTTAAATCAACACCAGCTCCTTTTAGCAATAGTGTGATATACATTCCAAAAGGTAATCCACTTCCCTTTTTGATTGTTATATCAATCACATGAATAAGGGTGTAATGAAGACTTATCCTTTTTTCTTTGCAGAATGCACCAGGTGAGCAAAAGATCCAATTCATTCACACTTCCTCTACTTCCAACTCTTGACTGAATGACATGGGACACAATGTTGTGAATGATTCTAGGAATGAGCTCAAAAGACTAATTTTAGAGCTTACTGTCCACTGAGGTGTGATCTTTCTTCCTAGATAGATGGTTTAAAACTGTAACATCATTGTATCCTAAAAACTGAATGCCTCTCTTGGCGAAGTTGATGACTTGTGCATCATCAGGTAAAGAGAAGGTGTTAACAAAGTATTGGGGTGAAATCACTGAAAGTTTGCCCTTGACAACAGTTTTCCTAACAAGTCCACTCTTGGGTTTCTTCTGCAAATTCTGATAGAATTCCTTAATGAGATTTGGAAACCATTTGTTTTGGTAAGAAAAGAAAGGTACCCAACCCTGGAGTTCAAACAATGCTTGCACATTCAAATGTGTTTTGGCAAAGAAGTGGAAATCAACATAGTATCTAATAATAGCAGAACGAGGAGCTAACTTTTCTATTCTCCTTTCCTTTTTGGACTTTTTAGCTGGTGGGGCTGAAGATGATGGTTCAGGATGTGGTATATCAACTAGAATAAGGGTTGTGTCATCTGGAGATGGCTAAGCGGCTGAAGTTGAAGGAACTTCAGGAGCTGTAATTTCAGGTTCAGTTTGCCTGGGGCGTTCATGCCTAGAGGGTGAAGGAGATGGAGATGAAGCTTTTTTTTTAGCTGAATGCGTAGGGAGTTCTCTAGTTTTGACTTTGGAAGTCATTGGCTATACTGGTTCTCGCTAGATTTCTAACTGAAGAGCATGTTTTCTAGGGTTTCCTAGGTGAGAAATCTATCAGGAACACGAAATTTACCATCTAACTTGAAAAAGTTAACGAAATGACTCTGATAGATCACAGATTGAAAACGTTCCCAAATACCAATTTTCTCTCTTCTCCAGTAGCATCTTCTAGGGCGATGTGGAGTGAAGACGACGAAATTACTTATTTTTATAAGATTTGGTTCTGACCTGCATTACCGTCCTGACTGTGTACTAGCGCCCCAATGCGCACACGTGCCAGTTAACTTGAAATTTTGAGCAGCGCCCTGATACTCTATCAGCGTCCTCCTACATCTTATTTCACTAACTGAAATATTTTCCAGTAGCATCCTAAAGTGTAGTAGCGTCCTCCACGACACTAAAAGCCAGTTTCAAGTGTTTTCTTTACTAATTTTGGTTTTTAATTTAGCTTAGACAATTTATGTAATCAATCATCATTAGTGATTTCGTTTCCATGAATAAATCATTAAATGTCACAAATTATGAAAGATCAACACAATACACTTCATCAATCCTGCATTTAAATATTTCAGCATTTTGAGTTCATCATGATAAAGTTATGACAGAACAATCAATTGCTAACTACTGAAAGCATATAGCATCGCAATCAAGTACATCAGCAATTATTGAAACAAAGATAAGATATACCTCAATAATTCATCTTAAGGTATTGCGGAATCCTCAATTTGAGAAGTCTTTCTTTTCTTGCTGAGAAATGAATGACAGCTGAACAACTTTCTGATTTGGATCTTCCATGTTGTTCTTCTTACTAGAACTTCAACAGGAGCTCTCTCATTTTCAGCTAGAATTAATGATCTGGCAACACTTGAGGATGTTGAAGATTCCTCTTCATTTTGTTGATTCATTAACATTGACACTTCTTCATTGCCAAGGTCACTTTCATTTCCACTTGGTAAATTTGCCAATGCATCCTCTCTCTCGGATGAAGTTTCTAATCCACTTAATATGTCATTTATTTCTCTAAAACTGATTTAAAATGGATTTGAGAACTCTTCAAGAAATTGCACTTTATATTTCCATTTCTCTGGAAAATTATCAAGAAAGTATTTTACCAATGCTGAATGAGAAATAGTTTTTCTAAAACTTTCAAGCTCTTTTGAAATTCTTAAAAATCTTTGCAAAGCAGTATCTATTGATTCTCTTTCCTAGAAATCTAAAGTGTGCATATGCATCTTCTAATGCTCTAATCTGATTTCTAGTTTCCTCTCTCCCTTCCATGGATTTCAACAAATCACGAAATTCCTTTAAAGACATTTCCAATGGATTGAAAGTTTCTCCAATGATAACCATTCTTTCATCCCATAACTTTGGAAGTTTATTACTGAAACACACTATGGCTATACATGTGGGTATCTCTTGCCCAAATTCTTTCATTCCATCAAGGATGGACTGAAACTTTTCTATAGAGACATCAAGAGACTCATCTTCAAGAATTTCAAAGTTATCAAATAACTTCTCATACTTCTTACGTTTTTCATCTAACTTTTTTTATTCCTCTTCATGTAACTCTTTAAGTGTTTCCCAAATCTCTTTAGTTGTTCCAAGATGGCTAACCCTTTCTAACTCTTTGTTAGGTAGGCTGCAAAACAAAGCATAGACAGCTTGGGAATTGACATTGTAAATGTGTTTTTACAATCAGTCCACAACACTAGAGGTTTGTTGGGAGGGATGTAACCATTTACAACCATCCCCATAAGTCTGTACTTTGGGACTCAAGAAAAACTTTCATAACTTTTAACCATTGACGGAAATACTCTTTCCTAAACAATGGAGGTTTGTGCATAGATTGCTCGACTTCGAGAGTGCTTCTATTGGTCAACATTTCAGCCATTATTCTTCAAAGAAATTGTTAGATTCCTTTGATAATAACACTGTTTTGATACCACTTGTTGGCCTAGAAGTGTCCAAGAGGGGGGTGAATTGGATACAATGATTAATTAAAACATTAAGCACAAACTAAGTAGTTTACTGGCAAAAGACAGTGCGGAAAAGTAAATAAACTTGCACAGTAGATTTATAGTGGTTCAGTTGTATGCCTACATCCACTACCTAACCTCCTCAGTTAGGATTTTCTAAACTTCACTAACCAATCCTCTTACGGGTGAGGATCAAACCGTTACAACCTTTCTCAACTTCACGGGTGTGAGAATAATCGTTACAACTCTCAGCTTCCAAATGTGAGACCTACCTATACTCTTAACTTCACAGGTGTAAGACAACTTATACACTCAACCTCATGGGTATGAATAGACCACTAACTATCCTAACTTGAAAAGACAAAATCTGCAGCTTATATGGTTGCAGCAAGATACAACTCGATACAGATATAAAATGATATACAATTTCAATACAACTATATCCTATGAATGTTTACTCGAACTTACTCTTTCAGCAATGATAGGTATAAGTTTTAAATTAGCTAAAAATTGAGTAAAACCTATATCTTTTCTTTCACTAGTTTTTCAGAGGATAGATATAACATATAAGCTTAAATCGAAAAACCACTTCATGAAAGAAAAACCTTTTATCAAAACAATTTTTGCAAAGTTGAAATCGACTAACTTTCAAAATGTTCGAGTGCAAAAATAGTTTGTTCTCTTCTTCAATCTTAATTTTGATTGTCTTTTATAATTTTCATTTGCACCAAAGCCTTTGTTTTTTAATTTTGAAATGAATTTGAATCGATGAGTCAAACGGCTTAAATCTTTCATGAAAATGGTAAGTTTAGGTTTTGTGAAATGGTTCTGGTTCAATTCAATTTACATGAAAATACATATTGCCAGAAAATCCCTTTTTCAGGCGACTGAGCTGTCATTGCACAAATGACAGTCTCTTCAAATTTTAAACAGTGTTGCATCAGCGTCCTGAAAATGCATCAGCGTCCTGAAAATGCATCAGAGTCCTAAAATGAATAGGTTTGGAAAATCAAGTTTTCATTGGCTAGCCCAGGGAAGGCGCTAATATCGTATCAGCATCCTGAAAAACTTGATTTCCAAAACCCTAAATTTCAAGGGGGACGCTAATGTTGTATTAGCATCCTGACGGACTGCTGCTAGTTTTCCAGGGTTGTTCCGAGGAAGGCGCTAATCGAGCATCAGCGTCTTGCTTTGAACTATGTAAACTCAAACCTAAAAACTATCAGTGTCCTACAGTATTGGGCTCAATGTTAACTAACTAGCCACTGTATTAGGGTCTTGGATGACCATCAACGTCCTGAAAAACATTGTCTTTTGATTTTTTTTGTTTTTTATTTTTGAAACCTCAGATTAAATCAAATAAGAAACTTATACTTTTTGGATCAAATCAACCATTTAGAAAATCATGCAAATAGTTCAGAAATCAATTGAAAAGCCTTCCAATCAAATTGATTAAAATCATTTTCTCTAAAGATCAAAGACATTTGAAAATTTATGAAAATAAATGTGTTTTTACTGAAATAGTGTTGAGTAATGTTCTACATTAAACTAACATTGAACCTTCTGATTTTGATCTTGATCTTGATCTTGACTATCCATATCTTGACACAGACTCAATTGAGTGAGTTTTCTTCGAGATTCAATTCTCCTTAGACTGTTTTGCTAAAACACTTCAATAGAGTCAATAGATCATAAGATGGAATGATTTGGAATCATCAAAATACTTTTTCATGGGGTTCCTTGAGACAACAGAAAGTCTTAGTGTTTTTGGAGTTTCATGCTTTGTTGGGTATGGATTGGCTAGCAGCGTATCACGCGCATGTGGATTGTGTTCTTGATCCCAGGGTACCCACCAGCAATGTGTAAAGGCAATGCTTCAGAGATGCCAACTGCTAGAGGTAGATTAGCCACTATGGAAGAAAAGAAGAAACTAACTAGGTTACCATTTGATGATACTAAGCCTAGAGGAAATCAGCTAAAGGAATTATATATAGTTGGGGAGTTTCCAGATGTGTTTCCAAAAGATCTACCTGGATTACCACCACAGAGGGAGATTGACTTTGTGATCGAGTTGATTCCTGAAACTAGGCCTATATCCATTTTGCCTTATCATTTGGCGCCCAAAGAGTTGCAAGAGCTCAAGGTGAAGTTGGAGGAGTTGCTTGAGAGGGGATTCATCCACCCTAGCTCATCTCCATGGGGAGTTTCAGTGTTGTTTGTGAAGAAAAATGATGGAAGTATGAGGTTGTGCATAGATTACCGTCAGATTAACAAAGTAACAGTGAAGAACAAATATCCACTCCCAAGGATTGATGACTTATTTGACCAGCTCAAAGGGGCCAAGTTCTTTTCTAAGATAGACTTGTGGTCCGTTGACAACCAACTGAGGGTCAGGGAGGAGGATATTCAGAAGACTGCATTCCGTACCAGATATGGGCATTATGAGTTTCTAGTCGTGTCATTTGGGTTGACTAATGCCCCAGCAGTGTTTATGGATTTCATGCAGCGGATGTTCAGACTGCACTTGGACAAGTTCGTGATAGTGTTCATAGATGATATACTGATTTATTCCAGGACCCAGATAGAGCACGAGGATCACCTATAACTCATACTATAGACATTGAGAGAGCACAAGTTGTACGCTAATATTGGTAAGTGTGAGTTTTGGATAGGTAAAGTGAAGTTCTTGGGTCAAGTGGTAAGCAGAAGTGGTGTATCTATGATAGATGCATATTTATACATATTTTAGGACTATTTTATAGGAGTTTTTAGAATAATTTATGCATTAATTGAGTGTGTTTACGTTAGTATTGATTCATTTGTTAGTTTAGGAATAAAATGGTGTTTATGCATTATTTCGGTTGGGTAATTTACATGTTGGATCAATTTATGTTTTGAGTGTTTTAATTACTTGTTTTATTTTTTTTGTAGGTATTTAGATGCATGAAAGTGAGCATGAATGATGGACACAACATATGAGATGCCTAGATGATGAGTCATGAAGAACCCAAGTCAAAAAGTGGAAGAAAATTGGCTAAGTCCACAAGAAGGAAATCAAAAGCAGCGAAAAAATGACTAAGTCCACAACACTGCGCACAAACAATGCTCTGGGGGCCGCGGCGCTCATCACGGCTCCAGGGTGATCAGGAAAAGAAGGCTCTGGGCGCCACGACACTCATCGCGACACTGGGAGATGCCAATCGAGGCGTCGCAGCGCTAGGATTTCTGGAAGTTGCGTTTTGGCAACTTATTTGACTATTTTTGAGGAATTTCTAATTTAGATTTTGGACGAAAAGGGGACTATATTATATCAAACTTTAGGGTTTTTCAAGGAGAACACATTGGAAGAAGAGGAGAATAAGTACACTTGACAGCTGGAACGAGTTGGGGAAGGAGAATCGCATTGAAGATCACCCACACATTTCATATCAATTCTAGTTTTGTCTTTTCTTATTCCGATTCATGTTTCCACAACTGTTTACTATTTTTATGACTTCCGTTATGAACTAAACCTCTTTCTAGAGGTGTAGATTGATCCAAACTCGAGACTATGTCTTAGCTTTTATTATTTAATTATTATTAATGAATTCGTTTAGTTTATTTATATTTTTCTGTGTATAAACCTTTTGATCCCTTGATCAAGGATTAATTGATCCTAGATTCGAGGTTGATGCTCCAAAAGAGGGTACCTTAAGTTGGAATCTGGAGAGTATAACCTATGCTATCGTGAGACTCAAAAAAAGATCGAGAACCTTTGACGTCATTAGGTGGAAATCATAGATCTTACTGAATTACCGCTACTTTTGATTTTCATCGAAAGAGTCAAATCAATACAATGAGAATATGCTCTAGTTCTGCTTTAAAAGAGAGAATTAGAAACGTTAGGAATTTCGACTTATAAGCTAGAGAATTGATTTAATAATAATATATATATCAAGACATAGTTGAGAGTGAGGTGACATCGAACCTCTAGTTTAATCTCCAATTTATTTCTTATATGATTTACATTATGTTATTAGTTAATAATTAATTAGTTTAATTTCTTTCTTAATCATTCAATCACTCGATTTCAACTGTCTAGATAAAATTAGGGCTAAAACGTGATAGTTAGTGTAGTAAATATCCCTGAGGATGATACCCGATTTCTCTTCGAAATATATTATAACTTGGCAACCGTTCACTTGCGGTTTGCACGCAACAAGTTTTTAGTGCCGTTGTCGGGGATATTTATTAGTTTGCACTAATATCGTGTATTTAGCTTTGATTTTAATTTAGATTTTTATATTTTATTGTTATTCTTTGATTTTCTTTTAGTTTCTGTTTTGAAGGATTTCAAGAGTGTATGCAAAGAGCAAGAAGTTTTGAAGTTTTACCGTTGGATCCCGAGATTGTACGAATTCTTGGAAGATTGAGGCGAGAAAGAAAAACAGAAACTGAAGTAATGGCAGACGATCAACATCAGTTGACCTTGAGAGACTACTTCAAACCGGTCATCAATGACAATTACTCGAGTATTGTTCATATGCCTATCAATGCGAACAACTTTGAATTGAAATCAGTGTTGATCTCGATGGTGCAACAACATTGGTATGGGGGGCTGCCTACTAAAGACCCTACTATCCACATCACCACCTTCTTGGAGATGTGTGATACGGTGAAGATGAATGGTGTTACTGAGGACACCATAAGGTTGAGATTGTTCCTTTTTTCTCAAAGGGACAAAGCACGAGCATGGTTGCAATCTTTGCAACTTGGCAAGAAATGGTGCAGAAGTTCTTACAAAAGTTCTTTCCACCCGCCGAAACCTCCCAACTACGAGCTGAAATTGGGCAATTTAAGCAACTAAAGATGGAATCTTTGTATGAGGCTTGAGAAAGATTTAAGGAGCTCTTAAGGAAGTGTCCTCAGCATGGATTCCAAGATTGGCTACAGATTCAGCTTTTCTACAATGGGATGACATTTTCTACTCGGACACTAGTTGATGCGGCGTCAGGTGGATCACTTTTGACCAAGACGGCTACTGAGGCATTGAATATGTTGGAGGATATGGCCACCAACACTTATGAGGTTCCAGGTGCACGATGCATAATAAAGAAGGTGGTCGGTCTACACGAAGTAGATCCATTCACATCTCTCTCTGCACAGATATCAAGAATTGTCAACCAACTTGTTGTGCTTACTGCTTAGAATGCACAACCGTCTATTGAAAAGGAAACAGTTTTACATGTGAGTTCTTTGGGGAATGAAGCACGTGAGGAACAGGTTCAATATATCAACAATCGGGGGTACAACTTTAGAAGCAATCAAGGAGTACCAAATTAGTACTACCCAAGCATCAGAAATCATGAGAACTTCTTTTATGCCAACACAAGGAACACATTGCAACCTCGACCTGGATTTTACACCCAAGCTCAAGAAAAGAAGCCATTTTTGGAGGATATGATTGGGTCATTTATGATGGAAACAAGGGCATCGATTAAAAATTTGGAAGTACAAGTCGGGCAACTAGCCTCAACTGTGAATACCCAACAAAGGGGGTCACTACCTAGCAACACCGAAGTGAACCCAAAAGAGCAGTGCCAAGCCATCACTTTGAAAAATGGAAAGGAAGTAAAGGGGGCTGACCTAAGCCTAAGGACACCACCAACACCCGTTGAAGAGTAAGAGAATATAAGTACTGAGGCCGAGCCGAGTAAGAGAAGGACGAAAAGTCGTCAAAGGGGGAGAAACTGCATGAGAGGCCATACCGGCGTGGTTCTATCACGTTTATGGATAACCCTCCTAAACTCAAAACTCCTCTTCCTTTCCCTCAGCGATTTCAAAAGAAAAAGCTTGATGAGAAATTTGCCAAATTCTTGGAAATTTTCATTAAAAATCACATTAATATCCCTTTTGCAGATGCGTTGGAGCAAATGCCAAACTACATCAAGTTCATGAAGGATGTGATGACAAAGAAGAGGAAGCTAGAGGACTATAAGACGGTGAAACTTACTGAAGAATGTAGTGCTATACTACAAAAGAAGCTACCTCAAAAGCTAAAAGATCCAGGGAGTTTCACTATACCTTGCACCATTGGTTCCTTGAATTTTAATAAAGTTTTATGTGATTTGGGTGCTAGCATTAACTTGATGCCTTTGTCAATTTTCAGGAAATTGGGGCTTGACGAGGTGAAGCCGACTATGATATCCTTGCAACTAGCGAATCGAACACTTACATACCCTCGGGGTATTATTGAGGACGTGCTAGTGAAAGTGGATAAGTTCATCTTCCCGTTATATTTCGTTGTTTTGGATATGGAGAAAGATGGTGATATCCCCTCTTATACTCGGGCGGCCATTCTTAGCTACCGGGAGAGCTTCGATCGATGTGAAACATGGTGAGATTACCCTAAGAGTGAATGATGAAGAAGTGTTGTTTAATATATACAAGACAATTAAATTCCCATCGGAGGGTAATACATGTCACCGGATAGATGTAGCAGAAGTGGTGGATGCATGTGTGACTGAGGTACATAAGGAGGCTACACCGGGAGATCCTTTAGAGAAGTGTCTTGTGAGTTCGGTACCTAGAGATGAGGCCTCTCATGATGATGTCCAGAATTATGTCTTAGCTCTTGAAGCCATCCTACAAGTACAATCGCCGAAGCAGAAGATATTGAAGTTTCTTCGTCACCCGAGTCATTAGAATCTTCGCCGGAGTTGAAGCCCTTACCGAAGCACCTTTGTTATGCATTTTTGGGTGAGAAGTATACTATGTCGGTCATCATATCATCGGCTTTGTCTAGTGTGGAGGAAGAGAAGCTATTACGCATCTTGAGAGAGTACAAGTCCACGTTGGGGTGGTCCATAGTCGACATCAAGGGAATAAGTCCTTCCATTTGCACGCACAAGATATTGATGGTGGATTCTTACAAGCCATCAAGTGAACATCAAGAAAGCTAAATCCACCAATGAAGGAGGTTGTGAAAGCTGAAATATTAAAGTGGCTCAAGGCGGGTATCATATATGTCATTTCAGATAGTTCATGGGTAAGTCTGGTTCAAGTGGTGCCCAAGAAAAGGGATATGACTGTGGTCATGAATGACAAGAATGAACTGATTTCGACTAGAACAATGACGGGCTGGAGAGTATGCGTAGACTATCAGAAGCTCAACAAGGCCACAAGGAAGGATCACTTTCCCCTTCCTTTTATTAATCAGATGTTAGATCAGTTGGCGGGTTTCCATTGCTATTGCTTTTTAGACAGATATTCAGGGTATAATCAGATAGCCATCGCCCCGGAGGATCAAGAGAAAACTAAATTCACTTGCCCGTATGGTACTTTTGCGTTTCTTCGTATGTCATTTGGATTATGCAATGCCCCGGCGACTTTTCAAATGTGCATGATGGCTATATTTTCTGATTTGGTAGAGGATACCATGGAAGTCTTCATGGATGATTTTTTAGTTTTTGGATCCTCATTTGATTATTGTTTACATAACCTTTCCCTTGTGTTGAAGAGGTGTGAAGAAACAAATCGTGTGCTTAATTGGAAAAAGTGTCACTTCGTGGTGCATGAGGAAATTGTTCTTGGACACCGGATTTCGTCTAAGGGACCTGAGGTTGACAAGGCAAATATTTGCACTATTGAGAAGCTTCCACATCCGAAGAGTGTTAAGGACATAAGGAGTTTCTTGGGGCATGTGGGGTTTTATAAAAGATTTATAAATGACTTTTCCAAGATAGCAAAGCCCCTTTGCAACCTACTTGAGAAAGAGACTCCATTTGTGTTTGATGAGCATTGTGAGAAATCTTTTGAGTTGATCAAGACAGCTTTAATATCAGCACCTATCATGGTGATACCGGATTGGAGTGAACCGTTCGAGATCATGTGTGATGCGAGCGACTATGCAGTGGGAACGGTTCTTGGACAAAGAAGGAAAAAGATGTTTCGGGCTATCTACTATGCGAGTAGGACACTTGATGGGGCTCAACAAAATTACACCACAACCGAGAAAGAATTGCTCGCGGTGGTCTTTGTTTGTGATAAGTTTAGATCCTACATCATTGGGTCTAAAGTGATTGTATACACCAACCATGCCGCCATCCGCTACTTAATTGAGAAAAAGGTTGCAAAGCCTCGGTTGATTCAATGGGTCCTCTTACTTCAAGAATTTGATATGGAGATTAAAGACAAGAAGGGGAGTGAGAATGTAGTTGCGAATCACTTATCTCGGCTACAACTAGATGAGAAAGATGATGGTGTGCCTATATTGGAAACATTTCCAGATGAACAATTGAACGGGATATTTGCAAAACTTTCATGGTATGCCAACTAGGTGAATTACTTGGCTAGTGGTGTCTTACCTTTGAATATATCATATGCAAGGAAGAAGAAGTTTCAACATGATGTGTGCTTCTACCTTTGGGATGAACCCTTGCTATTTAAGAGGTGCGTACTAGAGGAGAAAGTGCAGCCCATTCTCCATGATTGCCACTCCTCTCCATATGGTGGTCATTTTGGGGCTACACGGATAGCGGCAAAGGTTCTTCAAAGTGGGTTTTATTGGCCTACATTGTTTCGGGACAGTTATACTTTTGTGAAAACTTGTGAACGATGCCAATGTCTTGGTACTATTTTTAGGAGACACGAGCAACCAGTGACGAATATCTTAGAGGTGGAGCTATTTGATGTTTGGGGTATAGACTTCATGGGCCTGTTTCCCTCTTCATGTGGGAAGACGTACATTCTCTTGGCGGTGGATTATGTGTAAAAGTGGGTGGAAGCCATTGCCACAACTACTAATGATGAAAAGGGTAGTATTGAAGTTCCTTCAAAAGCAGATTTTTACACTGGCACTCCTCGGGCAATTATTAGTGACGAAGGATCTCACCTTTGCAACAAAATTTTTAATGCATTACTTGCCAAGTATGGGGTGAAACACAAGGTTGCCATGGTCTACCATCCTCAAAGCAATGGACAAGCTGATATTAGTAATCCGGAGGTGAAGCAAATCCTAGAGAAGACCATGAACACCAAGAGAAAGGATTGGGCTTTGAAGCTCGATGACGCTTTATGGGCATACCGAATAGCTTTTAAGACACCCATTGGGATGTCTCTGTATCGTTTGGTGTTCGGGAAAGCATGCCACTTACCGGTCGAGTTGGAACACCGTGCTTTTTGGGTTGTTAAGAAGTTGAATTATGATTTGAAGGCATCTGGTGACCAAAGACTTCTCCAATTGAATGAGATGGATGAATTCCGCCAAGATTCTTATGGGAATTATACAAGGAGAGAACATAGAAATGGCATGACAAGATGATAGTTAAGCAGGAGTTCAAGCCAGGACAAGAGGTTCTTTGCAATTCAAGGTTGACATTGTTTCCGAGTAAATTGAAGCCTGGATGGTCGGGGTCTTTCACTATTGCAAAGGTGTTTCCATATGGCACAATCGAGTTGCGTAGCAAAGACGACTCTCTCTTTTGAGTCAATGGACATCGAGTGAAACACTAGTATGGAAGCAAGCCCACGCATGTGGATGATTTATACTTTGAGGACCTTAATTGAGGAGCTTGAATGAACTCGGGCTGAGGACTTTAAACCAAGCGCTTGTTGGGAGGCAACCCATCAGTTTTGGAGTTTTATTTATTTCTTTTATTTATTTATTTATTTATGTTGGTTGTTGTAGTATAGGTTTGAGTTTCTTACCATTTATGAGTGTGTTTCTTTTCTTGTCCAGGTTCTAAAGCGAGTTTGGAGGTCCCTATGCGAGCTACATGGAGTGGATGGAGAGCTTATGTGAAGACTTCCACCCTTTGGGTTAAAGGGGGCTTTCTAAACCTCTCCTTATTTTATTTACATCCATGCTCTGTTTTTATTCTTATTGTGAAGCATTAGGGACAATGCTTGTTTTAAGTTTGGGGCGGGGGGAGAGTTTAATTTTTGACTTGTCATGGTGAAGATATAGTAGTTTTAGGTTAGGATATCCTATGATCTTACAAATTCTGATTTGATTCAATTAGTTTTATTTGTCTGAATGGCCAATGATAAGAGAACATCTACATGAAAATGATTCTAGGAGAATGTAGAGAGTAACTTATAAGTCTGTGTGCTTGATTCAACTTTGAACTCTGCTTTGTGGAAATTATTTACATGTCTAGTGTGGTTGATTTTGTGGAATCATGACTTGTTTGGATTGGATTTTTGCAAGTAAAGTTATATATATTTGGTCTCTAGAAATCCTAGAACAAATTTGATTGTCACTTGAAGCGAAATCCTAGAGAGCATGCCATGAGGGAGATGATTTAAGCCATGTTTGGATAAGTTTGAGCCAAATAGCCGACCTTACTTTTTATTGTATCCATAGTTCCCATTTTGAGCTGAATATCCTTTTCTTTGTTACCTATACATCAGGAAATTTGAGCTTATCATGTTAATTTCCCTATTTTTCAACCTATGTACCATATTCACTTTGATCATGTTGGGGCGTTACTATTTGGATGAAAGAACAATGGGAAAGAAAAGTGAATAAAAAAGGTGACAAAGAAGCAAAAAATGTGAAGTTTGTTTATGAGTTTTATTGAAAAAGGCAAGCAATTGAGAAAGAGAAGGAAAGGATGCTATGCCCATGAGTATGGAAAGAAACAAGTTTGGGGGTGTAGTTGTTTTTTTTTTTAAAATAAGAAAACAAGCAAACAAAAGAATGGGGTATGAAATAAAAAAAATCAAATATTTGAAGGAGGTATAGGTGTTGCAATCGGGTTGTTTTGGTTCTATATGTGATGTCGTGGATGTTGTAAATGATCAAAGTGTTTAGGGTGTTTTGAGCCTAAATTTTTTCAAATTTTCCTTACCTTTAAACCCTGGCCATGCATTACAACCTAGGAAAGACCTATTGATTCTAAATGGCATGTAATCTACATTAGTGGTGATTGATATGAACGATTTACTTATGGGATTCACTATATATATCTATTCAAGATCACTTACACTTTATACTTGCTTGCACATGTTCATGAATTACAGTAATGGTTTTATGAGATTAATTATATGATGGTGTGTTTGAAGATGGAAAATGAGGTTAGGTGAGGAGTTTGATTGAAAATCTAGACATCTCTAGCACTCTTGAAACTTTTCGTTGAGTTATTGTCTTTTAACGTGATCTTGGTGGTCATAATGATGATCTTGCATGATATTTTGAATCAAATTCTGAATTTGTTTAAGAATAGGATAGTAGTTTGATTGATTGATTTGTTTTTAGTTTTGTTTTCCCTTTGCTCGGGACGATCAAAGTCCTAAGTTTGGGGGTGTTTGATAAATGCATATTTAGACATATTTTAGGAGTATTTTATAGGAGTTTTTAGAATAATTTATGCATTAATTTAGTGTGTTTATGTTAGTTTTGATTCATTTGTTAGTTTAGGAATAAATTGGTTTTTATGCATTATTTTGGTTTGTTAATTTATATTTTGGATCAATTTATGTTTTGAGTGTTTTAATTACTTGTTTTGTTTTGTTTTGTAGGTATTTAGATGTATGGAAGTGAGCATGAATGATGGACACAACATATGAGAAGCCTAGATGATGAGTCATGAAGAACCCAAGTCAAAAAGTGGAAGAAAATTGGCCAAGTCCACAAGAATGAAATCAAAAAGAGCGAAAAAATGACTAAGTCCACAACACTGCACACAAACAATGCTCTGGGGGCCGCAACGCTCATCACGGTGCCAGGGTGATCAGGAAAAGAAGGCTTTGGGCCCCACGGCACTCATCTCGGAGCTGGGAGATGACAATCGAGGCGTCGCAGCGCTAGGGTTTCTGGAAGTTGCATTTTGGCAACTTATTTGACGATTTTTAAGGAATTTCTAATTTAGATTTTAGACGAAAAGGAGCCTATATTATATCAAACTTTAGGGTTTTTCAAGGATAACACATTGGAAGAAGAGGAGAATAAGTACACTTGACGGTTGGAACAAGTTGGGGAAGGAGAATCGCATTGAAGATCACCCACACATTTCATATCGATTCTAGTTTTGTCTTTTCTTATTTTGATTCATGTTTGCACAACTGTTTATTGTTTTTATGACTTTCGTTATGAACTAAACCTCTTTCTAGAGATGTAGATTGATCCAAACTCGAAACTATGTCTTAGCTTTTATTATTTAATTATTATTAATGAATTCTTTTAGTTTATTTATACTTTTCTATGTATAAAGCTTTCGATCCCCTGATCAAGGATTGACTGATCCTAGATTCAAGGTAGATGCTCCAAAAGAGGGTACCTTGAGTTGGAATCTGGAGAGTATAACCTAGGCTATCGTGAGACTCAAAAGGAGATCGAGAACCTTTGAAGTCATTAGGTGGAAATCATAGATCTTAATGAATTACTGTTTGTTTTGATTTTCATCGAAAGAGTTAAATCAATACAGCGATGCTATGCTCTAGTTCTGCTTTAAAAGAGAGAATTAGAAATATTAGGAATTCTGACTTATAAGCTAGAGAATTGGTTTAATAATAATACATATATCAAGACATAGTTGAGCGTGAGATGACATCGAACCTCTAGTTTAATCTCCAATTTATCTCTTATCTGATTTACATTGTGTTATTAGTTAATAATTAATTAGTTTAATTTCTTTCTTAATCATTCAATCACTCGATTTCAACTGTCTAGATAAAATTAGGGCTAAAACGTGATAGCTAGTGTAGTAAATATCCCTGAGGACGATACCCAATTTCTCATCTGAATATATTAGAACTTGGCAACCGTTCACTTGCGGTTTGCACGCAACAATCTACTGATCCTTTTAAGGTCGAGGTTGTCCTTAACTAGTCGTGACCTGCCACAGTGACCGAGATACGAAATTTCTTGGGATTGGTCGAATATTACAAGCATTTGTTGAGGGGTTCTCCAAAATTGCCTTGCCAATGACCAAGCTGACATATAAGAATGTTTCGTTAAAATGGACGCCGAAGTGTGAAAATGCCTTCTAAGTGTTGAAGAAAAGGTTGACTACAACTCCAATATTGATATTTCCTAAGCCAGGCAAAGAGTTGGTTATCTGTACTAATGTTTCAAGGTCGGGACTCGGATGTGTATTCGTGCAGGATGATAGAGTCATAGCATATGCATTGCAACATTTGAGGGTGAATGAGAAGAATTACCCCGTGCACGATCTAGAGCTGGCAGCAGTAGTTTTTGCACTGAAGCTTTGGAGGCATTACTTGTACAACGATAGGTTCACTCTATTCTCATATCACAAAAGTCTAAGATATTTGTTTTCCCAAAAAAAGTTGAACATGAGACAGAGGCAATAGCTTGAGCTGCTCAAGGATTACGATTTTGCTTTTGAGTACCACCCGGGAAAGGCCAACGTGGTCGCAAATGCACTGAGCAGGAAGAGGGTTGAGGCCGGAGCAGTGGCCTATCATGTGGGACATGAGTGGATGATGCTAGAGGAGGTCACCATGATGAGTATCAACTCCGTACCCACTTGAGTTGCTATCTCTACAAAGATGAGAGCTCAACCATATCACATTCAAAAAGTGATAGATCGGTAGAAACATGATGGCAAATATGAGGAGTATCGAGACTAGGCTACACGTGTTGACTATCCGGATTGGAGGATGTCTTCAGATGTCGCAATTGGATATCGACATAAACTTTGGGTGCCCATGGATCGAGCATTGAGGAGAGAGTTACTCCATGAAACTCACACGACCATATATACAGTTGATGAAGTCACAATTTTGCATATTTTTATCCCTATTTTTAGTGCTTTTAGGCTAGAAAATAAAATCAAAAATAGAAAAAATAGAAAAAAATAATAAAAATCTCTTTACATCACATTTTAGATTTTTAGGTCATTTTTAGGCTACTTTTATAATGCATTTTTTATTTTTTATTTTAATTTTCTTTTAATAAGGTCATTGAGCTTTTATTTATTTTTGGGTATGTTGGTGTCTCACTTGGTCTTCAAGTATTTTTTTAGATATTTTCAGGATCAAAAGATGAAATTGCATATTTCAGGAATATCCACACCACATATCTACATGGACCAGATGTGGAGAAGTTGAGGCGCTAGATCCAACAAGGCTTAAATGATCAATCCGAGTCCAATTGATTGGATTCTAATCAACTTAAAGATTTTGAAAGAAGGAGCCCACATGGTTGCAATCTTTGATAAATATCTAATTGAGCTCATATCAACCCATTTATGGTAGAAAAAAATGTCACACATGTCAAAAAGAAGAAAAGGGAATTTTCTCCACATATGGGCACAATCTTCTTCTTATTTTCTTGATTGAAAAAAAATCTTTATGTAATTTAGAAAATGGCCATTTTTAGAGGATATTTTTAGAGAATAATAGGTGGTGGATATATTTTTGGGTTTGAAAATCAAGAGGTGGGCACATCTATAAATAGGGTTAAATTTCATGAGAAGGGATCCCATCCTCTCTGAATTCTCTTTCTCTTTTATTTTTGCGTTACTATTTTGGAGCTTGAAGTAATCTGAAAGTTCGTTGTTTTCTAGTACCAACTGATGATGTGATACATTGTACTATTTTCACTTATCAATAAAATGATGAAACTTCGTTTACACATATCTTAATACATTGTTTCACTTGAATAACTACGCAGATGTCTGAAAATAATATCAATGGATATAGTGATTCACACACGCAGTGCCCTCCTTGGCAACCTGTGGCTACTTCTCAAGAAGCGGAGTCAAGTCACAACTACTTTGCATCACCAACTCCATCACCACACAGACAGCGATCCTTATCGCCAGAGTGTGCATGGCTTTTTCGTAACAATCTCGTGCCCTCATCTTGGCAGGACCTTCTACCAAAATTGCCAAGCGGCCGGATTCGAGTAACAGCACAAAAAAGTATTCCACCGCTCAACCTACCTCCCCTTAAACGATGTAACCAGCGCCCTCCACCACCATCTGTTATGCAAAGGTTGGAATCTTCAAAGGACGAGTCCGATTCCATTTGCTCTCCATGGTTTTATGATGATGAGGATTCCACCGGCAACATTGCTATTCAGGGACCATACAAGCACTACCCTGAACTCGCAAGAGATGCGCCGGCAGCGAATCTCAAGCAGATAACCATCATAACTACTTGAATTGATTTCGAGGGCGAAATCCCTTTAAGGAGAGTAGAGTGTAATACCCTGTATTTCACAAAAAAAAATATTTCGTTTGGGCAGAAATGCTCAGACGTTCACATCCGGGCAGGTCGCCTGAACGTTCGGGCGCCAATTTTCCAATATAAGGAGCCCTCTCCTCCTCATTTTCTCACACCAAATCACCTTTTCTAGAGACTTTTCCTCCTCTTTTCACTCATTCTGAGTTCTTGTCTGTTTGAGACTCTCTGTTCGAGACTCTCGGTGCAATACGACGAAGTTATGTCCGGAGGAAAGAGCCAAATCTGAAAAAGAAGAAGTTCTTATCTGAAGGTGGAGAACGAAACATAGGTTTGCGTATTTTATAACTTTTATTAAAGTTTACATTCAGTTATTATTATATCTACTGTTCATTTACACTGCATTATGTCATATAATGTTTATATTGTCGCACTTATGCCTGTATATTTGGAATTCATGTATTACACTGTTATAATGCCGGATTTGTGGTCAATCTGGCTCAACTAGACTCGGTCTTGTCCTCAATAACTTTAAATAGTGAATGGGAGGCAGCGGGCTGCTCTAGGCGATTGGTATTTAAGCAGACCTTGTGTCTCACCTCTCAACTGGGGACTGATCTAGTTGGCCTTATTGAAAGCTATCAGCTTGTACAAGTAATACTGAATGTCCTAACCTTGCACGTCATGATACCAACTCTGATAAGGATCACCAGATGTTGCCAAAGTCAGTCTGAATGTCAAGAAAAGACCAGACCAGTAGACTAGACCAGTTCATGCATTGGCATCATACATATCACCACCTAGGGACGTATGTGGTTTATGACTCATAGAATAGTTAGGAGCATTGCTCGCTATTCATTATATTTCTCTGGAGAGGGACGTACAATGAGAACCCCGCTACGCCTGGGGAGGGACATCAGTACGTGAATCCAGAGCATCATTCCTGAGGAGGGACGTACAGTGAGAACCTGGCTATGCCTAGGGAAGGACATCTGTACGTGAACTCAGGCGATGTACGTTCATCAAACCATTACGAGACGGTGTCATGCATACATACATATTGATTGATTATGATGCTCTCTTGTGTATTTAAGATATTTGATATTGAAGTATGCTTTATTAATTGTTATACTCACGAACTATTTTACCCACTGAGCGCGTTAAGCTCACTCCATTATCATCCAATCTTTCATAGGAAATTAGGGTGGACTGGGTGCAAGTTTATGGGGCCCACATTTTGTACCCTCTGTATTATTTATTGGGGATTTTGGGGAGTATGTTCCCTTGACCATTTTATGTACAAAAATATTCTGAATTAAATGAAATCAGATTGTACTGAGTATTATATTTTCCGATGTGCATTCTGTTGTTACCATTCTTATTATTCCAAATGCGCGCCCCGTCCCCGAGTGTACCGCCGGTTTAGGCGCGTCCGGGCGGGGTGTGACAGAATCTTTGTAAGTTTTTCTTTCTTTTCATTTAATAAAAGATTTTTCCTTTTCCTTTTATTATTGATTGTTCGTGTTCTCTTTCTTTTCTATTTTTTTGTCACTTGAATGCTTCATTTATTTCTTTTTTTTAAATTACATTTTGGGTTTTTATTTATTTTTACGTTTTTTTTTTTTAAGGTTCCTTTCACTTCTTGAATCATTGGTAGCATTTTTAAGTTAGAAAAAGAAAAAGAAAAAAAAGAACTTGTTGTTTTTAGTTTTTTTTTAAGAGTCTTTATTCTTATTTTATTTTTTTTATAACATTTAGGCTAGTGATTTAAGTTTTAACTTCAACATTTTTTTAGGCTTAAACGTGTTTTTAGTGTTTAGGTTTATGTTTTATTTTATTTTATTTCATTTTTTTTAGGTTTCAAATTTTATTTTATTTGTTTTTGTTTCTTCATTTCTTTATTCATAGGTTAGATTTAATTTTTTGCAATTTAGTTTATTTGCTTACTTGCTTTATAATGAACTTAGGTTGTTAGAAATCACATTTTATCTGTTTTGACTTATACGGTAAATAAATAATTAAATTTATTTAGAAAAAAAAAGTATTTTCTCCAATCCTTGTGGAACTACCTTGTCTAGTGCTACAACTTACTCTATGCACTTGCAAGTATATAATGTGATATATTCTATTCAAAAAAAAAATCACATCAACAGTACACCCGGGGGCCACCAAGATATATCATGATGTAAAAAGAATATATTGGTGGTCAAGAATGAATAAGCATATTGCAAACTTTGTCCGTAGATGTGAGGTGTGCCAGCAAGTTAAGGCTGAGCACCAGAGACCTGGAGGATTATTGCAATCATTGTCCATTCCTCAATGGAAATGGGAACATATTGTTATGGATTTTGTGATAGGGCTACCCAGATCGCAAAAAAGGCATGATGTTATATGGGTGATAGTTAACCGATTGACCAAATCGACACACTTCTTGCCTATCTTCATGAAGGACCCACTTGAGAAGCTGAGCAACAAGTACATAAATGAGATTGTGAGGTTGCACAGTGTACTTGTGTCTATAGTGTCAGATTAGGATCTCATATTTACATCCAGATTCTGGTAGAGTCTACAGATAGCTCTAGACACTTAGCTTCACCTGAGTATCGCATTCCATCCATAGACTGATGGCCAGACAGAAAGATTGATTCAGGTCTTGGATATGCTCAGGGCTTGTGTACTTGACTTTGGGGGTTGATGGGAAACGTACATTCCATTGTGTGAGTTTGTCTACAATAATAGCTATCAGAGTAACATCGGAATGGCCCCATTTGAGGCATTATATGGGAGACCTTATAGATCGTCAGTTTGTTGGCAGAGGTTAGTAAGACATTGATTACTGGGCCATATGTAATGCAAGACCACACAGAATGAATCAAGCAGATCAGGCATATGATGAAGGCAGTCTAGGAGAGATAAAAAAAACTTACGTTGATCGACGAAGGAGAGCCCTAGAGCTTGCGGTGGGAGATCATGTGTATTTGAGGGTCTCGCAACCCAAGGGACATTTGAGGTTCGAAGTGAAGGGACAGTTAGCTCCCTGCTATGTTGGACCATTTTAGATTCTTGAGAGAGTCGGCCCGTTAGCTTATCAGCTTGTCTTGCCACCACAGTTGGTCAGAGTTCATTATGTGTTTCATGTTTCGATGCTCTGGAAGTATTATCCATACTAGAGTCATATCATTGATCAAAGTAGTTTGGAGATCAAGGATGAGGCTACTTATGAGGAAAAGCCAATAGAGATCCTTTATCGAAAAATGCAACAACTCCGAAACAAGGAGATACCATTTCTCAAAGTAAAATGGATGGCAAAGGGAGACAAACAGATCACATGGGAATGGGAAGACTACATGCAGAATAACTCTCCCGATCAATTTAAACCAAGTGAGTCTCTACCTTTTCTTTAATTTTGAGGACAAAATTTCTTTTAAGAGGGGTAGGTTGTGACGCCTCGCTAAAATATTGAGACAAATTCTCGAACATAATTCTTATACTTTGAAGAAAGTGGAGACTTTGGACTCATTGGAACCCTAAATTAGTGAGATTGAGACCTTAGATTGACGAATCAAAAACCCTTGAACACTAAGTTTTAATAGCGAAGTTAGTTTGTGTTGGGAAGCTGAGAGCGAAGAACGAACTTAAAAAGGATGAAAAACATCAAGAAAATGCCCAAAACATTGAAAATTTGGACCAAATCCCCAATTCGTTAAAGAAAACGTAAAAGATGGGACTCAAAAAAAAATCTTAAATCAAGGTGTTTGGAACCATAGGAAACCCCATTTTGATCATCTAAGAATAACTGGGACTCAAAAATGAACAAAACAAACAAAAGGCGAAGGAATCAGGAGAGAAACAAGAGAAATACACATTCCCGAAGTGAGAAACGTGTTTTCCCCTAAGAGAAACGCCTTTCCGTGGCAAAAATGTGTTTCTCAAACTATGTTTCTTGAAATGCGTTTCTACAGTAGAAACCCATTTCCCTTTTACCACCAGAGAGCTATTTGTGGGATTTACCTCAAGAAATGCGTTTCCATGCCTGGAAACTCTATAAAAACCCCAAAATTTCTCCCATTTTGAATTTTTCACATCTTGGAAAAAGAAAGAAGGTTTTGGGAAAGAGTTGGGGATGCTCTTGGTGTTGGCCTAGATATGTCCAAGAAGAGGGGGTGAATTGGAAACTTATCATATTTTAACCTTTCTTAAAATTGTGCGGAATAATGAAAGCAGATTAAACAAAGTATAGTAATCAAATACAGCAAATGTAAATGAGACAATACAAGCAAGACTTATAGTGGTTCGGCCGCGCCTACATCCACTACCTAACCTCCTCAGTTAGGATTTGTTCAAACTCCACTATGGACCTTCTTATGGGTGAAGATCAAACCGGTACACTTTCTCAACGTACGGGTGTGAGAACTATCGTTTCTCAGCTTACGGATGTGAGAAGTCTGTTTCTCAACTTGCGGGTGTAAGAGGACCGTTTCTCAACTTGCGGGTGTGAGAGGACCGTTTCTCAACTTGAGGGTGTGAGAGGACCATTTCTCAACTTGCGGGTGTGAGAGGACCTATTCTCTACTTACAGGTGAGAGAGACCTATGCTCAACTTACGGGTGTGAGAAGACCGTTTACAACTTTGAGCAACACTTGCTCTAACTCAGTGACTTACCAGTCACTACAAACTAAATACAATATGAGATATGATTCCCTTTACTTAGAATCAAAGTGATACTTACAAATCTTTGGATTGAACCTTCTATGTTCACAGATTCAGTAAAATATGTATGATGAAGTTTATGTTGAAAACAGGTTCAAAAAGTTTGTCTTCTTCAATGGATTTTCAAAATAATGAAGATGAAGTTCAATCAATCCAGAAGACTTGAAGTTTTTCTTTCAGAAGATCGTAAGATCAAGCACACGTGAAGGACGACTAACTTTCGAAAAGTGTTTTAGCACAAACGAAAACTGTTAATACGTTTTGAATGAATATCAGTTTCGTATATCATTAGTGGTTTTTCTGCTCAAAGGCATCACATATATATAGGAATAACAGAGGCGCAATGTACTTGATGATTTTTGGCGCTCTACGTTATTTCAAATATAACGTTAACATTCTTTCCCGGAATGGATCGATTCAGCTCAATGCCTATTACGGCAATATCACCTGAATCATCTGATCTTTTCATGAAAGAGGAATGTTCTGACGAAGTTTTAGAACGTTCAAAAAGTTCTAAAAAAGTTGTTGTACGATTCTGAAAAGTTTTGAAAAGTATTCGTACGTTTCTGAAAAAGTTAACAGAAATAACAGTAATGTCAGAACAGCAAAAATATCTTTTCTGTCGTTTTGTTCCTTTGAGGGAGCTCATAGAACATCAACACCCTACTGAACAATGAAGTGAGGGCGCTACTGGATAGTAAATGTCCTAACTTACTTTTACAAAACGACTTAAATCATGAGCCCGCTACTTCGCAGTTAGCGCCCTATTTTGTTTTAAAACATTTGACACAAGAGGGCGCTACTCAAGAGTTGGCGTCCTGAACTTTTAAAAATATTTTTAAAACAATGTTAAGCGCGCTGAAGGACAGTAAGTGTCCTGAAAGTTATTTAAGTTCATTCTAAAGATGATGGCGCTCCTACACAAGTAGTGTCCTGATAATTTATTCAACTTAAAACTTATCAGCGTCCTTAAAGATAGAAATCACTTAAAAAGCAAAAAGAACTTCCAACGAACTGAAACTAAGTCAGAGTCCTAACATTCTCAAAGGTTGATAAAAGAAAGGCCGCTACTAACAAGTAAGCGTCCTTATTAATCAGTTCAATTCAACCTTGAGCTTCCTAATATTTTATCAACGTCCTGACTCATCAAGTCTAGGAGGCCACTGCTAAAACATTAGTGTCCTGAAAGACTTTTATAAAAGCAATTTTTGATTTCTCGATTAAAGCTCGATAAAGCATAATGAAACCAGATTACATCGAATATGCAAGCAATCGATTAAAACATGCAAGCATGCATATTGCTGAATCTCATGACATAGAAGGTCCTACAACCTATTATTATCTAATCATACAACTAAACATCTTCAAACGATCATGGTCTTCAAGAAGATTTTTTAATACGTTCGCCATGCATCATTGAATCTTTGAAACCTTCAAGTAAGATTAAATATGCCATATGTGCAGTAATATCATAAACAGAATGTGGTTTGTAATCATCAAAATATCTTTCAGATTATGGCCATATTCTCGTAAGGGACGTGAGGATAATTGGTTCAACAATCTCCCCCTTTTTGATGATTTCAAACACATTACTATAGGCTTTGAAGCAAGCTAATAAAATGATGTGTATATGAATGATATGCAATGCTGATGTTTCTTGTATCATATGATATGAGTGAAATTCCAAGGAATGTACTTAAAACATCACTAAGACTCCCCCTTAGTGTTAAACTCCCCCTGAATATATGATGCTTCAATGATAGTACTTCTCCCCCTTTTGAAATATCAAAACGAGTTAAGTATCATGAAATATGTCTCCCCCATGTAGAAGTAAGCTTCAAAATATCACAGATCAGTCTCAGAGAACATCCCAAGCTCTTTGCGAATATAAACAAACTGGTTTTTTGGTAAGGCTTTAGTAAATATGTCAGTCAGTTGTTCTTTGGTTCCAATATGAGATAATACAACTTCTCCATTTTGCACATGATCCCGTAAAAAGTGATGTCTTATTTGAATATGCTTAGTATGGGAGTGCAATACATGATTTTTAGAAATGTTAATAGCACTAGTGTTATCACACAAAATCTCAACACATGGAATAAATATTTTATAATCTTGAAGTTGTTTCATGTAAAGAACATGAGAACTGCAACATATTCTACTTCAACTATGGATAGTGCCACGGAATGTTGTTTCTTGCAAAACCAAGAAATCAAAGAATTTCCAAAAAGTGACAAAATTCGGAGGTACTTTTCCTATCAATTAGACTATCGGCATAGTCGGAGTCCACATAACTTCTGAGATCAAAAGTAGTACCTTTGTAATACCAAATTCCTAAGTATGTTGTGCCATTTATGTATCTGAATATTCGTTTGACACATTTCAGATTGAAATCTTGCACAAAGACAAACACTGAACATGTTGTCAGGTCGACTTGCTGTCAAGTACAAAAGACTTCCAATCATGCTTCTATAAAGTTTTGAATCAATTGATTTACCTTTTTCATCCTTATCTAAATTGATTGCAGGGGTACAGGGAGTATCAATCGATTTCAAATTGTGCATTTGAAACTTTTTAACCATTTCCTTAGCATACTTTGATTGGCTTATGAAGGTGTCTTTCGGCATTTGTTTAATTTGTAAGCTGAGAAAGTATGTAAGTTCTCCCATCATACTCATTTCAAATTCCTTCTGCATTAATTTAGAAAACTCATCACACTTTTTGTTTGATGCACCAAAAATGATATCATCCACATAAATTTGAACAATAAGCATATTGTCATTGTGATGTTTGATAAACAAAGTTGGATCAAGTTTTCCTTTGTGAAACTTATGATCTAAAAGAAATGAACTCAGTCGATCATATCAAGCTCTTGGAGCTTGTCTTAATCCATATAAGGCTTTGTGGAGTTTGAACACATATTCCGGGTCTTGAGCATCACCCTGGAGGTTGTTCCACATATACCTCTTCGTTGATGTCTCTATTTAGAAAAGCACTCTTTACATCCATTTGGTATAAGGGAAAATCCTTGTAACAAGCATAGTCAAGTAACTTTCTTATTGCCTCTAATCTTGCTACTAGGGCAAAAGCTTCTTCAAAGTCTACGCCTTCTTCTTGGTTGTACCCTTGTGCAACCAATCTAGCCTTATTGCCGACAATGATACCTTGTTCATTCTTTTTGTTTCTAAAGATCCATTTGGTTCTTATAACGGATTGATGAAGAGGTCTAGGAACTAATTCCTATACTTTGTTTCTTACAAAGTGTCCTAGTTCTTCTTACATAGCAAAAATCCAGTTTTCATCTTTCAGTACCTCTTCCACTTTAATTGGTTCAAATTGTGATACAAAAGCAACAAGCTCCTGATCTTTTTGAATTGAAGCTCTAGTGGATACACCCTTTCGTGGATCTCCTAAAATTTGTTCTTGGGAAAGACCTTGAAGCAGTCTAGAGTTTTTAGAAGATTCTAAAGATGATTCAGGTTCAAGATCTATAATCTTAGTTGTCTTGGGTTCATCATCATCAAAATTCAATTGTTTAAATTTCTCCTCAAGACTTTTCTTATTTTCAGTTTCATCAAAATTTACGTGAATTCATTTTGCATATCTACACAACATAAAATACTTTTGACTTTGGTACCATTGCAAGTTTAGGTCCATGCATGTTAGCTCCAGTAAGAACAAGTTTTTCAATCCATGCATATTTCCTTTTCTTTCTACTTAAGACATTACATCTAAGTATGGTATGACCATCCTTATGACATTTTTGGCATGTTGGTCATTTGGTTAGTAAGGTATTGTATTCCTTTTGTTTCGACCCATGAGGATAACCTAATCCAGCTTTGTCGAATGCACATCTTTGTGATCCTAGCATCATGTCAAAAAACTTTTGACCATTTGTGAATTTAGTCATGGTGCAATTCAGGTCTTCCTTTTCCTTTCTAAGAGTTTCATTTTCAATTTTTAGTTTCCCAACAACTTTCTTAAGTTGTTCATTGTCTAGAGACATTCTGTCTAGCTCTTCTTGTTGGAATTCTATTTCCTCAAGAGCTTCTTCAAGACTATGCTTGAGCTTTTCATTTTTCTTGGTCTCTTTACTAAATTTTGTCTTTAGTTCCTGAATATGAGCATAGAGCTCATTAAGTTTGTCAATGGGTTCAGATTTTACCTTGGTGCTTGACATTAAGCACAGTGTAGCAGTGTAATCTGAATCTGCTTCATCTTCGCTTGAGCTTGAATCATCCCATGTACCTTTGAGAATTTACTTGTCCTTTTTATATGAGCTTGAGTTCTTATATTTAGTAGGACATTCTCTCTTTACATAACCTGGTTTGTTACAACCATAACATATTAACTCTACAGGTTTAGACTCGAGTTTTTTTCCTTTGTGAAACCTTGAGTAAGAGCTACTCTTACTCTTTCTCCTAAGCAACTTGTTAAACTTTTTAGACAACATAGCCATGTCATCTTCTGAGTCTGAATCATTTTCAGAATCAGTTTCAGCATTGAGGGCAATAGATTTCTTTTCTTTTTCCTCAACCTTGATCAGGCTCATCTTATCTTTTAACTTCATTTCATGAACCATTAATGAACCGCATAGTTCATGAAAAGTGTATTCTGCCATATTCTTGGCTTCTTCAATGGTCGTGGCCTTGGGTTCCCATGCTCTGGGTAGGCCTCTTAGAAACTTTCTTACAGTTTCTTCTTAGTCATAGATTTTTTCTAGGTTCTTCATTTTATTGATGTTTGTTGTAAACCGAGCAATAGCCTTAGGTATCGAGTCAGATTCCTTCATCCTATAGGTCCCATATTTTTTAACTAACAGTTGGAGCTTTGCCTTTTTGACTTCCAAAGTTTCTTCGTGGGTGACCTCTAACTTGTTCTAGATTTCCTTAGCGATTTCACACGCACTAACTCTATTGAACTCTTCGACTGATAAACTGCAAAACAAAATGTTTACAGCTTGGTTATTCAAAAGTTCTCTTTTCTTTTCCTTGGTACTCCATTCATATATTTCCTTCAGGACAGTACCACCGTCAACTGTTTTAGTAGGTGTTGGATAGCCATATGTCACAACAACCCACATCTCTAGATCTTGGGCTTTTAGGTAGTACCTAATCTTAGTTTTCCAGTGTGAATAGTTTTCTCCCTTGAACAATGGTGGTTGGTTGGTAGAGTTTCCTTCACCTAAGAGATAAATATTTTTTTCGTTTTGTCCTGCCATACTTAATCAAAGATGGTTAGATACTTTGACGGCTAACCTGCTCAAATATGTCCAAAAAAGGGGGGTGAATTGGACACTTAGCAGATTTTAACCTTTCTTAAAATTGACTGGAATAATGAAAGCATATTAAACAAAGTATAGCAATTAAATACAGCAAATGTAAATGAAACAATACAAGCAAGATTTATAGTGGTTCGGCCGCGCCTACATCCACTACCTAACCTCCTCAATTAGAATTTGTTCAAGCTCCACTATGGACCTTCTTACGAGTGAAGATCAAACCGGTACACTTTCTCAACTTACGGGTGTGAGAACAATCGTTTCTCAGCTTACGGATGTGAGAAGACCGTTTCTCAACTTGCGGGTGTGAGAGGACCGTTTCTCAACTTGCGAGTGAAAGAGGATCGTTTCTCAACTTATGGGTGTGAGAAGACCGTTTACAACTTTAAGCAACACTTGCACTAACTCTGTGACTTACTAGTCACTACAAACTAAACACAATATGAGATATGATTCCCTTTACTCAAAATCAAAGTGATACTTACAAAGCTTTGGATTGAACCTTCTATGTTCACAGATTCAGCAAAATATGTATGATGAAGTTTATGCTGAAAACAGGTTCAAAGAGCTTTTGTCTTCTTCAATGGATTGTCAAAATAATGAAGATGAAGTTCAATCAATCCATAAGACTTGAAGTTTTTCTTTCAAAAGATCGTAAAATCAAGCACAAGTGAAGGACGACTAACTTTCGAAAAGTGTTTTAGCACAAACGAAAACTGTTAATACGTTTTGAATGAATATCAGTTTCGTATATCATTAGTGGTTTTTCTGCTCTAAGGCAGCACGGATATATAAGAATAACAGAGGCGCAATGGACTTGATGATTTTTGGCGCTCTAGGTTATTTCAAATATAATGTTAACATTTTTTCCCAAAATGGATCGATTCAGCTCAATGCCTATTACGGCGATAGCACCTGAATCATTTGATCCTTTCATGAAAGAGGAATGTTCTGACGAAGTTTTAGAATGTTTAAAAAGTTCTGAAAAAGTTGTTGTACGATTCTGAAAAGTTCTAAAAAGTATTCATACGTTTTCGAAAAAGTTAACAGAAATAGCAATAATGTCAGAACAGCAAAAATATATTTTCTGTAGTTTTATTCTTTTGAGGGCGCTCATAGAACATTAGCGTCCTATTTAAATGAAGTGAAGGCATTATTGAATAGTAAGCGTCCTGACTTACTTCAACAAAACAACTTATATCATGAAAGCGCTACTTTGCAGTTAACGTCCTGCTTTGTTTTAAAACATTTGACACAAGAGGGCGCTACTCAAGAGTTAGCGTCCTGAACTTTTAAAAACATTTTTTTAAATAATGTTAAGTGCGCTAAAGGACAATAAGTGTCCTAAAAGTTATTTAAGTTGATTCTAAAGATAAAGGCGCTCCTACACAAGTACCGTCCTGATACTTTATTCAACTTATAACTTATCAGCATCCTTAAAGATAGAAATCACTTAAAAAGCAAAAAGAACTTCCAGCGAGCTGAAACTATGTCAGCGTCCTAACATTCTCAAAGGTTGATAAAAGAAATGTCGCTACTAACAAGTAAGCGTCCTTTTTAATCAGTTCAATTCAACCTTGAGCTTCCTAATATTTTATCAGGGTCCTGACTCATCAAGTCCAAGAGGCCACTGTTAAAACATTAGTGTCCTGAAAGGTTTTTATAAAAGCGATTTTTGATTTCTCGATTAAAACTCGATAAAGCATAATGAAACTGGATTAAATCGAATATGCAACCAATCGATTAAAACATGCAGGCATGCATATTGTTGAATCTCATGACATAGAAGGTCCTACAACCTATCATAATCTAATCATACAACTAAACATCTTCAAATGATCATGGTCTTCAAGAAGATCTTTTAATACGTTCGTCATGCATCATTGAATCTTTGAAACCTTCAAGTAATATTAGATATGCCATATGTGCAGTAATGTCATAAACAGAATATGGTTTGTAATCATCAAAATATCTTTTATATTAGGGACATATTCTCGTAAGGGACGTGAGGATAATTGGTTCAACACTTGGGAGGTTCAAGGGTGATTCAAAGTGACTCTTAAAGGTGTTTTGTAGCTTTCAAACATCAAACCCAAAGGATTGAAAGTATGATCTCTCACTTTGTTGGCGATTTCTCTTTGGGTTTTGGGTTTCCTTGTTGAACAAAATAATTTTCACATGTTGAGTTTTTGAATCTAAATGGGTTTCTTGGGTCTGTAATGGAATTTTTGAAGAAGTTGTGCTGATTTAAACATGGTTTTGAGGAAAAATGTGATGATTAATAGTGATTTTGGGAATTTTGGGAAGTTGCTTGTTCTTCAAGCAACCAAAGTGGTTTTGAAGAAATTTTTGAAGTTTTAGTTCCCTTTTGAACTTCTCTTTGGAGATTTCACCTTGATAGATGAAATCATGCTAAGAAAACTTGAATATATGACTAATGGCTATTGAAGTTGAGTTTTCCAAAGATTGAACCTTGGTCATATACAATTTGTTTTTTGGTGATCCTGGGTGTGTGAAAAACACATAAACCCCAAGTGAAATATTGGAGAATCCATCGATATGATAGACACCTAAGAGGGGGGTGAATTGGGTGTTGGCAAATTTTTCAAGACCTTTCTCAAATAATGCAGAAACAAGACTTAATTTATCGCAAGAAAGTAAATGCAACAATAAACAATAAGGCACACAGGTTCGGCTTCCCAATAAGCCTACTTCCACTACTTGATCTCACTGATCAAGATTTCCTAACTCCTCACTAAATTGATCCTACTTCACGAGTGAGGATCCAACCGATTACAAACACCGATTCTCAGTTAGGGAATCTTCCCACTAGCTAACAAGCTAGATTTCAACAATACATTCAATGTTTAAAAATAAATTTGCTCAACAGAGAACAAACTTCAAAAGAGAAAAACTTACAACTGAGTAATGATCTCTTCAAGATTTCTCAGCCACAAAATACAAATACAAGCACAACAAGAAACCAAATCTAAAAAGAGTTTACCTCTTTTCGATCCGAAAATAAGATATGTAATAAAGCTCGTGATCATGAACAACTTTTGTAAAATATGTGTGTTCGAAAACTTAGTCGAATATCATAAAGTGAACAGGTTCTCTAATAACGACCGCCTTTTTTTCAGCATAGTTGCAGAGAATAACTTTTGGAGAATGTAATAAAAGTTCTTGTTGTTCAAAGTAAGGTTAAATGATAGATTATATAATAAATATGTTTAAAAACCCTAAACCTATCATGGACAGCCAGAATTAAGTGTATCAAAACCATTTAAATCAAAATCAACGGCCTTAATCAAATGCACAAATTTAATTAAAAAAAATCACAATTTTGGAAACTACCCAAATGGAGTGCGTTCCAGGCATGGAGTGCGTTCTCCTCTTTAAGGAACACGTTCCACAAAACCCAAGTGAAAAACACTTGTTTTTGAAAAACCTATTGAAATGCGTTCCTTACTACTGGAACGTGTTCTATTAGCCCAGATGTGTCCGAGAGGGGGGGTGAATTGGATACTTTGTAGATTTTAACCTTTCTTTTAAATGTAAGAAATATTGAAAGTAGATTAAATAGAGTATAGCAAATAAACACAATGACAGTAGAAGAGACAGTGCCAACAGGATTTATAGTGGTTCAGCTTTACCTACATCCATTACCTAACCTCCTCAATTAGGATTTGTCCAAACTCCACTAAGGATCTTCTTACGGGTGAAGACCAAATCGGTACACTTTCTCAACTTACAAGTGTGAGAAGAATCGTTATACTCTCTCAACTTACGAGTGTTAGAAGAACCTTTTCTCAACTTCCGGGTATGAGAAGAATCGTTATAATTTTATAAGCACACTTGCTCTATCCCAGTGACAAACCAGTCACTAATATCAAAATACAAGATGAGATATGATTCTTTTTACTTAGAATCAAAGTGATACATACAAAGCTTTGGATTGAACCTTTTGTTACCACAGATTCAACAAAATATGTATGATGAAGTTCAGCTGAAAAACTGGTTCAAAAAGCTTTCATATTCTTCAATGGATTTTTGAAATGATATAGATGAAGATCAACTAATCTAGAAGACTTAATGTATTTCAAAAGATCGTGAGTTCAAAGCAAAGAGTAGAAGACTAACTTCCAAAAGTTTTTTGCATAAGTGAAAATTGTTAATACGTTTTGAATGGTTTTCAATTTTCATATTGATAGATCGATGATCATTGATCTGCTCTAAGGCAGCATATATATAGAAATAGCAGTGGCGCAATGGACTCGTAATTTTGGTGCACAAAGTTATTTCAAAAACAAAGATTACATTCTTTCCCGAAACATATCGATTCAGCTCTGTGCAATTACGGCGACAACACTTCAATCTTCTGATCTTTCACGAAAAAGGAATGTTTTGATAAAGTATTAGAACATTCTGAAAAGTTTCAAAAAGTTTCTGAAAAGTTTTGCACAGTTTTGAAAAAGTATATTGTAAAAGTGTAAGTGTCAGTTTTTGTGATAGTGTTGAATTAGCATCCTGATAGGTCAATCAGCGTCCTGACGCATAATAAAAACTTTGTCGTTTTGTTCCTTGAGGGTGCTCATGAACCATAAGCGACATGTTGAACTATGAAGTAAGGGAGCTACTTAATCGTAAGCGTCCTGACTTGCTTAGCTATTAAAATGACTAAACTTCATGAGGGCACTAATCCACAATTAGCGTCCTGCCTTGGTTTAAAATATTTATCACGAGGGTGCTGCTAACGAGTAAGCGTCCTGATATTTTAACTTGTAAAAACAGTAAGTGCGCTGAAAGACGATCAGCGTCCTGAGAATTAAAACATTTAAAACTTGTAAAACAATCAGCGAGCTAATTTTGAATCAACGTCTTGACAAGTTCACAAGTTGACTTAATGAGGCCGCTACTGGTAAAGTAAGCGTCCTGATAGATAAGTACATTTCAACCAAGAAATTTATCAGCGTCCTAACGTATTATCAGTGTCCTAACGTATTATCAGCATCCTAACTAACCAAGTCCAGGAAGGCACTGCTAAGACATTAGCGTCCTGAAAAGACATATTAGCATCCTGATGGGCACTTAAAAATGGTTTTGATTTTTTCATTTAAAACTCGATAAATACGATTAAAATCTCGATATTTTCGGATCAAATCAAACATAGAAAATTCACTGTCAATAATCGAAAAAATAACTCGATTAAACTTGCAGTTATGTATATTGTTGAATCATATGATAGCAAAGATTCTACAACCTAAACACAATCTAATCATATAACTATATATATATTCTTCATGTGATCATGGTCTTTAGATGGACCTTGACGACACGTTCACCATGCATCATTGATTCTTCGAATCTTCCATATTGGATTAGATGTGCTATGCAAATAATGTTATTATAAACAGAATATGGTTTGTAATCATCAAAATATCTTTCACATTAAGGGACATACTCTTCTTGTAAAGGACATGAGGACAGTTGGTTCAACACTTCCACGAGACTCAAGAATTTTGGACACTTTTGCCTTCGCATGGAATGTGTTTCTCAATACTGGAGTGTGCTCCTTCATGCCTTAGACAAAAATGTTGTTTTTTCTCTGCTGGAGTGGGTTCCTTCAAGAAGGAATGCATTCCTCGAGTCTTGGGAAACGTGCACATGTCAAGAATGCAAATCTTGAACATGTATGAGTTCCTTACGTGATAAAACTTTAAAATCAATCGCGAAACACGATTTAAAATAAGAAACAAACCTAGAAAAGTGAATTTTCATTTAAATGGGTCAAGGAGTGAGTTCCTTGAATTTTAACACGTATGAGAAATTCATTTTCGAAAGCATGCATTACGTTCATTTTAAAGTAAATGTAATAAGAAAACATTCTTAATCATGATTGCATGAAGAACGAAACGAAAAGTTACTAATTCGAGAAACCAAAAATCGAATATGGAAAGTTTTGAGAAAAACATGATCAAGAAAACAAGTGGCTGATCAAACATAAAAGAGACCTACAACCTAAGAAGATCTAAAGCAATTATAATAATAAACAATGTTACATCCATGTGTTTTGATCTCTAGTTGATTTTGGTTGACTCCCGTTTGTCTTTAGTTGACTTGTGTTCTTAACTTGATTTCACACACACGACTGAGTTCTCGTATTTGGCTTTATTGTTCTCGATCTTGAACTTCAGTCTTGACCTTTACTAAATGATTATTAGCTTTTTCTTTAACTTTCAAGGCCAAATACATGGCACCAAACTAAAACATGCTCAACAAATATGTTAGATCACATAGAATATCGTTTATAATCATAAAAATCAAAGAGGGTGAGGGTCATAAAGCCAACAGGATGAACCCCAAATACCCTTTGCCTTTACAAATGGGTATGGGAATCACGATTCAAGCATGTTAAATAATGGATTCTAGTTAAATGACCATTCGATTCATAAATGCTTAAGGACCGGTGAAATGGATTAGTAAGTGTAATTGTGTTTAGTTGTGTTCCATGGTAAAGATGAACTAAGAATAATTCTATGAATGCTAAGAAGTAAGGAAGCGGCCAAGTGAGGTGAGGCTCCCGAGGTGGGTGAACTAGTTAGGAACAGTATCACTGTGAGTAGATTTTATTCCCCCATCATATGCATATCATCATAACTATAAAAATTGTTTTATCTCATGATGCATGCTTGTTTACATGTTATTAAATGTCATTAGCATGAGGTATAGCTAAATGAGATTATGTACATGTATGAATATGAGTTTTAGATGTCATGATACAGAATGCTTTATTTTACATGTTTATAAGTAAATGTATGTTATGATGGAAAATGAGTAGATCTTCATAGAAAAATTTAAGTGTACATGATATGACATGTTGAGGTTATTATTCATGCTCTTATGGTAGTTAATGCATGTCTTGGATTATTTATCGTTGTTCTATGCAAACTAAATGAATATTTATACTTATGTTGATTGATGTAGAAAACATGTTTAGGATATATGGTGATGTCATACATGCTTATGAATATGAATATGTTGGAACGTTTCACATGCTTGTCAAACTAATGTAGTGGTTGATTATATGTTGAATCATTATGCCATGAACGTAGTCTTGCATATTAAGATCATGCATGAATTTCGGGTATAATCTTATGTGGTTGATTGTGAAAGTGGCTGAAATTGTGATGAAGTGTGTGAGGTCTACTGGTTGAGACGCCATCAACTGGACGTCTGAGGTATTCTAATTGGTAGATACAAACCTCATGGTAGAAACGTCATCGGCTTGACGTCTGGAGGACTTCCAATAGCAACCAACCATTGGAATAGAAGCTCGGTTGTCGTCATAGAACCATAGGTTTGATGCTTCATAGGTTGGAAGTATCTAGGAGGTACCTATGTTATATGACTGGTGTGTAACTTAATTTTGAACTATGGATTTCGATGAAAATGTGTACTTTGTACCAATATTTACTTTTATAACTTGCACATGTAATAGTAGTACTCATCTGAGATGATCGATGTGTGCATGGTTTTCAAACCTGTTGGTGAGTATGTGATGGTAGATATGCGAAATCATCTCACTGGACTATAAGTTCACTCTACTCCTTTATTTTTTGAGATCCTACAGTGCCAGAGACAAGGGTGAGAGCATTGCGTATTGACCTCTCCTGGTGTTGACTCCATCACTTCTAGTTGGTGAGTACCAGATGGAGCGGGAGGCGTCTCGAATTCGCTTATGAAATGTTTTATTTTTATTAAACTTTGAAACTATACTTGGATATGAATGACTGTAATAAATTTACTTTACTTATTTTTTCATGATAATTTCACGCTTTGTTTGATTGTTTTTGTCTTGTGTTATTCTAAGCCTTATGTGACTTGTTCATGGTTGAGCGTTTGTGAAAATGATGATATGTGTAGAGGCTGAGGGTTACTAGTACCCTATAAGAGAGGGTACTAGCCCGAGCGGCTTGATGTTTTCTTGAGTGAAAATTTGGGTTGTCACAGCTGTACATGTATCAAGCAACGAAGGCCACAGGCCAAACGTGAGTTATACACGTATCAAATAGCAGAGGCCAAAGGCCAAACCTGAATCGTACACGCATTAGATAACAAAAGCTACGACCACCCACGGACAAGAAGTTGTGGTCGATCTCCTTCTCAAGGCAGCAGATGCTTGCAGATGACAAGGTATGGCTGATCATCAACAAAAAAACTACAACCACGTCTAAACAAATTGCTATAACTAATCATCCTTAATAGGCGACGACCAACTATCAAAGTCGCAATGGGTCACAGAGGCTACGCCCCTAAAACAATTAAGGGTTATAGCCTACAAGACGTAAAATGCTTGGAACACCGAAAGTTCAAAGCTCACAACCAATGATTTGTCCAAAATGAATCAACGCTGACATAACGCCAGGTAAGATAACACCTTATGGAGAACATACACCTTCATGTAGTTAGTAGGAGAACCAAACAAGGTACATAACGCATTTTGTCATTGTGTTCTTGACAACCCCCTCTCGTATGTTGACTCATCACGATACACCAAAAGGGTTAAGAAAAACAATGATTACCCTCAGGCAATCTGAAGAGCAAAAACCCCATAAAATGACAAGATTGGGGCTTGCAAAATGAACCCACGTGTTTGAAATCCAACTAAGTCATATACGTTTCCGAAGCCCGTAGAAAATAACCTCAAGGACTTTTCCCCTCACTTACAACCATAGAACGAAGACAAGATTTTCATCAAAACTAAACAACCTCAAAACATAGTTTTTCTTTAACATGTCCTGCTTAAGCTATCAAGAGGTTGTGGAGTGCGCCACGTCTTACTTCACAAGATAGCTCAGCATAAAAGTGTTGGCATCAAACACCTCTTTTTATATATCGTCTGCCAAAGTACAAAGCCTCAAACTCACGTAAGGATGTTAGAAACTGACAAACCAAGCTATTTCAATAGCCAAACTACAATTGTCCTAATAACCACAAAGGTAAAAGCCGTACGTACTGAGTAATGTTTAGAAGAAGAGAAAGGAGATAGTTGCAAATAGCCATGAGCTCGACGCAATGCAAGCATGACAATTAAGCCATAAGGAACAAGGACCCCCCAAGCCTTTGTAAGCTCATCTTCACCTTTGTAAGCCTTTGGAATTTAACAATATAATCGTTTGTCTTTCGCATGGAACGAAAAAGGTTCTATGAGGTTACTCCCAAAAACTTAACTAAGGAAGGTGAAAATCTTAGAACAAGTGACTTGAAAAATGAGACAAAAACTTGATAAATGAAGTTCAATCACGAGATCAAGACATCAACAGAAAAAACTTTCGTGAGATGGCTAAGTACATGAAACTTGATGTTAAACGACTTAGGCAAGTCATAAGGATTCTAGTATTACTGTGGAAAACATAAAACCAATGAGAACGAAAGACTTTTCAAACAACTAAGTAGATCAACTCTCAAGTGATGAGCATCTTAAACCTTCACTTCAACATACTCATCAGGGGCTTACTATTACACCAAAAATTGAACAAACTCCGAGTCATAAGCAAAGTTGTGCTAGAACCAGGAACAACACCTTGATCAAGGCCAAAACACAACATGCCCCAGCCAAAGGCCAAGGCACAACATGCCTCGGTCATAAACGAAGCACCACAAGCCTCGGCCATAACCGAGGCACCTTTCGGCCACAATCAAGGAGACCTCCTTAGCCACGGTCAAGGGACCCCCCTCAGCCATGACCAAGGGACCCCCCCTCCGCCACGGCCGAGGGTGGTCTCCAATTTCAAACTAAGGCATTTCCCGAACCACGAACTCCTACACATCGATCATAGCTCGAATACCGCACAAAATGGATCTCGAGACATAGAACTACGAGTCAACTCTTGATAGGGAAAGGCGCGAATCACTCCCACTGATGGAGTACCACATTAAATGCTAGAACCATTCTCCCTCAATTATAAAAAGGGGGCTTATTCCCCAAAGTAGTTATGCTCTAAAACCCAAAATTTTGTATATATTGTTATTCTACTACTTCATTATTTTACTTAGGCATCAGAGCTTTTTTGGTGACCACGAGTCACCACCCTTGCAGGTCTAGAGTGCAATAGCCTCGATGAAGAATTTCGAAGTATCACATACAGCTTTCAAATTCAGTCAGCCAGCATTGATCCGCAATCTAACGCGAGATATTTCTGACTGAAACACATGCCTTACTTGTGTTAGCAATATTGTTTTATATTATTTAAAATAAAGTTGTGATATGATTTTTATTTTAATTATGATGTAGGGCAAAAAAGGGAGATTGGGTTGAAAGAAAATTACAAGATTGGTAGTTTTGTGTTGGGAATGGTTATGGAAAGTAGAGGTAAAGGATTAGAGTAGCAAAATAAGATAAAAGGTCTAGGAATCACTCCTAGAAGTCCTTGGCATCACAACTAAGGTTGGATTGTATTACCCAAACTCAAAAGAGAAAAGACTTAAATATGTAACAACTTTGTTCAATGCCCCAATAGCATATTACAATCTTATTTATAAACTTCTACAACCTAAAAGATCAAGAATCATCAATGATTCTTGAAAAATACAAATATTAAAACTCTAGGAAATCTAACAACCCTTAGGAATTCTAAGTCTTCCATGGAGCGTTGAACGTTGTCATAACCATATAACAACGTTCAAAGGAAAGTTGTTACATTCAAAGTTGTTGTAAACCATATGAGTTTATCACTATCAACGCACGTTGTGCTAAACTAAAATAACGTTGTTATTCCTCTTATAGACAATGTGTTTTGATAGTTGTCAAATTATAAATATTATAATTTCAATCACAACGTCTTTTAGATCTGGTAATAGGTTAAATAACAAGGTGTACAGTTCGTTGTTAATTTATTAAGGATTTTCATCTCTATAACAACAAACATTGTCCATGGTAATAATGTCAAATGACAACAAACTATTTTCGTTGTTACATAATAACTAAACTTATCATTATAACAACATGCCTTTGCCTGTGGTAACAATTATTATTATAAAATAAAATAAAAATTATCATTTCAAACCTCATGATACAGTACACTTTATCTACATTAGAAATTGTATAGTCATTAATGTTTCCTTTAAATTTAAATTTTTTAATTTATAAAATTATTAGATAATTATTAATGACACCTATAACCATCTTTTTTAAATGAAAAATAAGCAACTAATAATATGTACAAAAATATACGGTTGTATGGCATTATGTACCACATATACAAAATAATTTTTCAATAGCAAATTGTCAACAAAATATATGTATAACAAAAATACTAAGTTCCTATTGTTTAATGACATAATTTCACAACCTTTCATATGAATGTTAAAGCCCAAAAAAAACAAAATATTGGTCTTCTTTGTCACCAATTAACCTAAGCTTGATTTGTGTGCTTTACATTTTTCTTTGCCAAATAAAAAGGAAAAATATTACCACTCATTAATGATAAATAACTGAATATAAATAAGACAAGTAATAAGAACTCATACAGTGTAACAAAAAATTATATGATTAACCAACCTTTTAGCAAAAAACGTTTCTTGCTTTTGCCTCATCCCTACAATAAGAATAATTTAAAAACAATTAGAAGATTTCTATTTTAAAATTTCCTTTCTCCTCAGTTTCTCTCTGGACCTTTTATGTTTCGTGAAGTGTTGTGTGCAAAACCACAAGTGCACGGTGTCAAGTTATAATATAAACCAATAAATAAATCAGGTATCGTCCTCTAGGATTGATAACTTCATTAATTACCACGTTTCTAACTCTAACTTTATTTAGAGAATCAATTCGGTAGTTCAAGTGAATTAAAAACAAGACAATTAAATCCACTAAATATTAAATTAACAATGCAATAGAAAACTAATGAAAAGTCAATGACAGAATGGTCTAGAGGTTCGATATCACCTTGCTCTCAACTATGCCCAAATATATATATTATTAATTTAGTTCTTTCGTTTATAAGCTAAAAATCCTTATGTTTCTAATTCCCTCTTTTGGAGCACCAACTAGAGCATATTATTATCACCTTGGTTTTATTCTTTCGATGAAAACCTAAGATGATAATAACTTATTAAGTTTTATGATTTTCTTCTAATGACTTCAAAGGTTCTCGATCTCCTCTTGAGTCTCACGATAGCCTAGGTTATATTTTCCAAGTTCCAACCCAAGGTACTCTCTTTTGGAGCATCTACCTCAAGTCTGTGATCATTTAATCCGTGATCAAGGGATCAATAGCATTAAACCCAGAAAAATATAAATAAACTAGAAAAAATCATTAATAATAATCAACAATGAAAACTAAGACATAGTATCAAGTTTGAATCAATCTACCCTCTAGAAAAGGGATTTAGTTCATAACTAGAAACATAAAAACACTAAACAATAGTTTGAACATAAATAAGAACAACAAGCTAGAATGGTGTAGCGAATCTTAAATAATCTTCAATCTTGATCTTCTTTTTCACTTCACTCCAGCCGTAATCCTCTTGTTCTCCACTCTATGATGCTTTGAAAACCCTAAACAATGGTGTTTTTATAGAGCCACAAGTCCATAGGAAGTCACAATAAGAAACTCCAAATCGAACTAAGAAAGTTCGCAACAAAACTCCTCTCCATTTTTCCTCTTGTTCTCCACTCTCTATCCCTCTCAAAATCCTCTTATCATGTAGTATTTCAAGTAAGGAATAAGTAGAAATAAACCACGTCCAATTCGGAGTTAAATTGAAAACGTTATAGCCAAAACCCCAAAGTCGTGCAAAATAGAAAGTCTCAGCACCATGGCGCCTAGTTACGGGTTTTTGAACACTTTTCTTCCTCTTTTCTTGTGGACTTAGTCATTTTATAATCTCCTTTGACTTGTATTTTTTATGTTCTTGCATTCCAACTTATTTTAACTTGTTTCCATCATTCAAATTCATGTTCAACATATCTAAACACCTACAAAACAAATCAAAACCAATAAGTAAAATACTTATATGATCAACTAAACCAACTTATAAAATTAAACACCGAAACAAGGCATAAAATACCAAAAGTGACTTAAACTATCAAATAACCAAATTATGATAAACTAACCTAATATATGAACCAAACACTCTAAAACTCACCTAAAACATGCTTCAAAACATATACTAAATACCTACTTATCATGAAGAATTACAACTCTTTTATTATTAAATATTGTTATTTAAACAACATGAATCGTTAATTTCCTCTGATTATTTCATTACGTTCTTTCATCATGCATCCTTTCCTCTCACTATTTCTTTCATCTCTATTCTTCCTTCTGTTGCATGCCATGGAGTTACTAACTTGGTTTCGAAATTCAGAACATGAAGAAGGTGACAATGAAATAAAACAAGTTGTTACAAATGAATTAAGAGAGCTACCACAAGATGCAATTTATGAGATCTTATCATGTGTTCCTCTCGATGTGTTCAATCAAGGTTACAGATGGGCTTGCAAAGATTGGAACGAATTGTTGTACAAGTGTGATTTCAGAAACCTTCATCTTTAACAAACTCGAACAATATCAAGTTATTTTCTTCAAACAAAGAGTATGTATCAAATTAACATTGAAAGATTTCTAGGAATATGAATAGGTAGGTAAGTAACCTACATATACGTTGCTTAAGTAATTTCAGATTTGAATACACCTAATAATGCTTAGTATAGAAGTCTAAAATTAGAACTTGTAAACAAACATGAACTCTAAATCTAGCCTAATATGCTTCAAAACATGTATAGAAAGATTGGAAACTAAATAGTAAATAATTTAAAATAGTTAATGAAAACACTTTTACTATAATTTAAAAATGAAAATAAAGTTTTGGATAAGTAATTTGAAATTAAGTTGATTGGGTAACCCTTCAAAACACCAAAAAACTGAATTTTTCAAAACGTTAAGTTCTAAAATATAAATCCACGACTAAAATCACCCAAAACACTTAATGCAATTAATCTAGCACTACAAGAAAGTAGGTCATTACAACAGTCAGAACATGACGTTTGACAAAAAAGTCTTAAAATGGTAATATTTTACGAGGCGTATAGAAAAAATGTCCTAACTAAGTCTATATGAACTTTTATTAAGACGTTTTATGACAAACAGCATCATATGCATATACAATAACGTTTTTTAAATGTCGCACTCTATTCTTCTTTTACAATGTTTATAAAATATGTCCTAATTACTCCGTATGAATTTATAATACGACATTTCACCAAAAAACGTCATCGTTTGTATATTCAAGGACGTTGTCTAAACGTCACACTCTTCTTTTTCTACGAAATTTATATAATGTATGCTATCAATACGACGTTGGGAAGAAAACATTGTCACGTGTCTATACAAGGATGTTTTGGAAACGTTGTATTTTGTTCGTCTTCTACAACATTTCTAGTATGTGTCCAAATTACTCTATATGAATTTCTAGTACAACGTTTCACTAAAAGACGTCGTCGTATGTGTATACAACGACGTTTTCTCTGAACGTCGTATTCTATTTTCCTTATAACATTTAAAAAATATCTTCGTAAAGTAATTTTATTAATTTTAATAAAATTTCTTTTTATTAATCTTAAAAAAATAATTCATTATTTTTAATAAAATAATGTTATTAATAATTTGTTTTTTTTTATTTTTTGTTCTTTGTTATCATGATTAAACTTATCTTTATATTAATAATTTGGATTTTTCATAATTTTGTTATTGACAATTTTGTTTAATTTGTCTTTTTATTTATAATTTGCATTCTTATATTATATCAAAAGAAAATATTGTTTTGAAATTACAGGTTGCATATAAATATATTATTAAATGTGAATAATACCCTTAGTTTATTATGACTTTTGTGAAACGTCCTAAAAATAGTATAACACGACGTTTATGAAACCTTCTAATTGTTGAATCTTATAATACCCATATTTTATTAGGACATTTTATAAAACACCCTAATATATGTTTTAAGGATGTTTACGAAACGTTTTAATTGTCGAATCTTATAATACCCATATTTTATTAGGACGTTTACAAACGTCACAAAAAACGATATTAAAAAAATAAGTTTTAGGACATCTAATTCGTTTGAAAAAATGTCCTCATATGGCTTCAAGGACGTTTTTCAAATATTCTTTTAAGGGCTATTTTCTTGTAGTGATATAGCAAAGAACTAGAATATAAAATAATAAATCACAGAAAAATAAATAAATATATAAAACTACAAAATGAAACTCAATGGGTATAAAAGTTGCAATGCAAAGAAAGTAAAAAAAAAAAAGCTATATAGCAAGGATACTTAACAATTTTTCCATGAAAAAAAAAAAAAGCTAATGCAATTGACGTAAAAAAAAAATAAGAAATCGACCGTCTTTAAAATGCATGAAATGGTTTTCAAAATTCTAAAATCTTGTTAATCCAAAAAAGGGACAAAGGCCTCATTTAAATCAAAACGAGAGAACGAAAAAATTACCAAAAGAAGCCTTGGTCTTCAAAATGCTTCAAATAGTTTTTAAATCTTCATGATAGAATTTGTTTTAACCATAGAGATCAATATTAACCCTATAAAAAAATTAAGCGAATCGACGATGAATTAACAAAAAATTATAAAACTTAAAAACTTTTTCATATAGTAAAAATCACATGTACATGTACTAAAAAAGGTTAAAAATTATCGGGGAAGTTATTTTAACATGCTACGGACCAAGACACAAAATCAACTCTAAATTAATTCATTATAGCTTCAACTTGGGAATGGATCATAAGAAAATGTTAGAAATATTTAGAGAAATTAATTTAACGTTTTATCGACTGAGACAAAAAAAAAAAAAACTACAAGACATTAGTATAGTTAATCTAATTCAATTAAACACGTGTAAGTACTCAAATACAAATAAAAGATATACAACCAAATGACACTTAAAAAATACAAGATAATAAAGATTTAGAATAGTAATGTAAAAGAGAATTCAACAAATCGCTAGGCCAGAAATATAAATTATATAGAAAATAATTTTATTTGAAATGACTGTGGAAATAAAGACTGGTGTGCAAAAATATATCATGGCTAAATTCATATAAACACAAGGAGACTATTCCACTCACTAATTTTTCCATTCTCTAAACTATTTATAATTGAGATAAGATTTCATAGTAAGGATTGAGAATATAACTTTTTTGTTTAGTGTAACAGTTTCATGCCTACCACTAGAAATACTAAATGGAAAAGTACCGTGCTAACATCTATTCATGGTAGCATTAGTCTTCCAATAGCTCACAAAGACATAAGAATGTCTGAAACAAAAAGTTTTCGCTGTTTAAACCATTTAGAAGATATTGGAAATAAAATGGATTTATTGAATTTCCTTCAAAAGAGCAAGCACACAATTCCAAGGCCAATCGTTAAATATTGAATAGAAAATATAACAAATTTGATGACCAATGTAAACCATTTAACCTCAAATACAGAACAATCCTTAAAATGCCCCAAATATCTTGCACAAAAACAATCCAAATAGCACAAAAAACAATCTAATTTCTTTATTTAAAAAGTTTTAAAAAAATATACCAAACACCCGTAATTCAAAAAACCCAAATGGAAACCAAATCACGCATTAGTATTCCTATCATCACAAAACTAAAACTACGCACTTCTGGGCTTCACAAACAAACACTTTTTGCTCAAGAAATCAAGAACATGTAGTTGCAGAAATACCCAAACCCAAAAAATGCAAGCTACTTCACAGGAAAAAAAAAAGAGTTTACAGCAATTTAAACTTAAAAAATACTAAACTTACTATGTTTCTTTGTTCTTTCTTTCTTCTCTCTTTGCTTTGTTGTTACACCCATAAAAGGGACAACAAGAAGCTGACAAAAAGAACGAACTAAATGGATTGGGGAAGCACCCGAAGGAAAGGCAAGAAGGACAAGCGAAGTGCAACTTCGGTCAAAGGCCAAAACGGAACGCCCACAAGCATGGCACAAATCCCTCCGCCGTCTCCAAAGAGAACCCCCCTCGGCTACAACCGAGGGTCCCCTTCCTCGGCCAGACCGAGGGTCCTACCCTTGGTGATGGCCGAAGGTGTCCTTAGCCACAGGCGAACTTCCCCCCTTGGCCAAGGCAGAGGGAGTCCTCAATTGCGGCCCAGCTTCCCCCCTCAACCACGGTCGAGGTATCCCCTTTTTTTTCCGGATTGCAGCAAGGATCCCACTTCGGTCATGACTGAGGTGGCTCACCCATCTGCTATGACCCAAATCCCATCTAACTACTACAGAAAGATCCGAGCTACACAGTCCAAAATTAGGGCTGCCTAGACCTAGATCATGATGTCACCTAACTCGATATATCACAAAACAAATCCCAATGCACCAAGATTGATAATTGATTTCATAAGGAAAAGCAAAAATCACTCTCACTAATAAAGAATGGCATTAAATGTAATACTCTAGATTTGCATAAAATATATATATATATATATATATATATATATATATATATATTGCACCCGAACCTTCAAGCCCATGTCCAAACCATTAGGCGTCATTTTTCCTATTTAAGGAACCCCCCTCCTCATTTCTCACACCAAAATCACTTCTCCTTTTGATTTTCCTTCTCTCTTTCACTCATTTTGTGTTTTTGTCTTCTCTTTTGAGACTCTCTTTCCAAGACTCTCTGTGCGGTACAACGCAGTACCAATTTTCAAAGGAGTTTTTATCTGAAGGTGGGGAACGAAACATAGGTTTGCGTGTCTTATAACTTTTATTAAAGTTTACATTCATTTATCAGTATATTTACTATTCATTTACACTGCATTATTGCGTATAATGTTTATACTTGTCATACTTATGCCTGTATATTTGAAGTTCATGTATTACACTATTGTTATGTCGGACTAGTGGTCAATCTGGCTCAACCAGACTCAGTCTTGTCCTCAGTAACTTTAAATAATGAACGGGAGGCAGTGTGCTGCTCTAGACAATTGGTATTTAAGTAGACCTCGTGTCTCACCTCTCAACTGGAAATTGATCTGGTTGATCTTATTTAAAAGCTATCAGCTTATACAAGTAATACTAAATGTCCTAACCTTACACGTAGTGATACTGACCCTGATAAGGATCACCAGACATTGTCAAATCCTGTCTAAATGTTAAGTAAAAACCAGACCAGTTCATGCATTGGCTTCATACATAGCACCACCTAGGGACGTATGTGGTTTATGATTCATAAAATAGTTAGAAGCAATGCTCGCTATTCATTATATTTCTCTGGAGAGGGACGTACAATGAGAACCTAGCTACTCTTGGGGAGAGACATCTGTACGTGAATCCAGAGCGTCGTTCCTGAGGAGGGACGTACAATGAGAACCCGGCTACTCCTAGGGAGGGACATCTGTACGTGAACTCAGGTGATGTACAATCATCAAACCAATACAAGGCGGTGTCATGCATACATACATGTTGGATTGATTATGATGCTCCGATGTGTATTTAAGATATTTGATTATGAAGTTTGTTTTATTAATTGTTATATTCACGAACTATTTTACCCACTGAGCGTGTAGCTCACCGTGTTGTTATCCAATTTTTCACAGAAGATTAGGGTGGACTGGGTGCAGGTTTTTGGGCCGACATTTTGTACCTTTTGTATTATTCATTGGGGATTTTGGGAGAATGTTCCCTTAACTATTTCATGTACAAATATACTCTGAAATTAATGAAATCAGACTTGTACTTAATCGTGTTTCCGCGCACTCAGTTATTGTTATAATGCATTCGCGCCTTGTCCGTGAGTGTCCCGCCGGTTTAGGCGCGTCCGGGCGGGGTGTGACATTTAATGGTATCAGAGCGTAAGGTCCACGGCCCGCCCAAGTCTACCAAATTAGGGGAAGAAATTATTTATTATATATATATATCTCTAGAACTATATATATATATGAATTATATATAGTTGAGATTTATATTAAATATATATCTAGAAAACTATATAGTTTTTATATAGTTTAGATTCAAATATATATATAGTTATGATTTATGAAAACTATATATATAGTTATGATTAAATATATATATATGTATATATGAGATATATATATCATATTGCTAATGGAAAATTTGGATTAAATGATGGCATAAACGTCAAGAGAAAAAAGAAAATATTGTCTAACGGACAAGGCATAAATCTTAAAAATGTTAGGAATATATTTTGTGTCTTTCACAAGTTTAATTTTCTTTCAACAAGATAATGGCCTCAAGTGAAGGAACGACTTCCAATAGTCGAGAACTAATTCCCACCAGACTCAAGGAATTGTTCGAAAGGGAGGTTATGACTATGAGGTGTATCGACAATAGAGATCTCTGCCTCCATCCGATCCTTCAAGAAAAACTCGCAACACTGGGGTGGTTGAAGATAACAAAAATTGAGGGTTACGTCTCTTACAACTTGATGAAATCCTTATCCGAAGCTATGAATTGCGTAGGACTTCAAGAAGATGGGATCAGCCCTATTTTGGAGACAACGGTCAGGGGAACAAAGATTTCTATCAACGTTGAAATTATTGCGCGACTTATGGAGATTCCGATTGAAGATAGAATCATCGATCCACACCAACCCCGGACAGTTGCAGAGATCACGGAGTCCAAAGAATAGTTGTTCAATTCCCTCGCCAAAAAGCCATACACCCAATTGACATACACCCACCTCCCAAACAATCACCTCTTGCAGGCCTTGGAAAGATCGTATTCTACAACATCTTGCCAGAAAAGGTGACTAAAGGTGTTATGTCAAGGGCTCAACTTCTTGTGCTATACTGCATAGAGAAGAAAAATTAAGGTCTCCCTACCTCACATCATCATCCAAAAAATGTTGCGGGTGATTCAAAACCCTTTAAGAAAGGAACTCCTCAGATACGGAGTCTTGATCATGAGGATGCTATACGAGGCAAACGTCAACATTTTTGATGAGTCTTCGAAACAGATCACTAAGGCGGTTACAACATCCTCTATCTTCAAGACATTTGTCACAAGTGGAGGGGTGACTGACAAGGAAGTATTCGGCGTGACTTTAGGAGGAAATGGTGAAAGAATTAGAGACAAAAATAGACGTTGTCAGCGAAAAAGTCGGTGCAAGATTCCTTTTAGGGAGGCACCACATAACGAGCCAAACCAGAACCCTACGACAAACCCAGCCTCGAATAATGGACAAACCGATCACCTATTCCCTGAGGAAGATTTCTTTACCAACCTAAATCAACCTCAACTAAATCAGGATGGACAAAGAGTTCCAGCAAATCCACTTTCCTGGAACATGCCAACTCAAGGCAATACTACGTACCAAAGGTTTCCAACTCCTGAGGTACCGTATCGGCCAGTTCCACAAGTTCTTGTGAACCAACAACAATAGAATTGTGCGGCACCAAATTTTGGAAGACAGGATATCCCAATGAGCCCATTGTTTCAAGACTTTTCAACCCAAGCATATCCAAATGTCCAAGGGGTTCTAGTTAGGGAATCCTCGTATAATCAAAACAACTACCCCACACCTATGAGTCAACCGTACGGCCAATACTTTCCACCAATGCCTACGGCCTACCCTCCATCTATGGGACAGTCGACCCATCAATCATCGATGGGGCAATTGACTAACCCATTCGAGCAGTTAAATGTGATTGTAGCTAGTATTGCTCGGATGGAGGAGACTCAAAATGCTTTGTTAACATGTATGCAAAACGTCGAAGAACAACGAGCAAATTCTCAACCTTCTTCTAGTAGTCTTTTTGTACCTAGCAGGAGGTCTAAAAGGAGCGGTAGTAGGCAGGAAAATTAGGAATGATCACTGGCATTGTAAAATTTATTTTATATATGAATGAAAATGTTTTGTTTAAGACTATGTTTGGTGGGCCGACTTACTGTGGCGACCCCTCGCCCCGGACCACAAACCCCGCAGGGAATGGCATGCGAAATGCCGGGACGGGACGCCCGGCGTAGGCATCTCCGACCACTCCTCAACTCCCGTGAGGTGGTTGAGACCCTACGAGCCTTATCTCAAACAACGACATAATATCAAAAGGTACTAAACAAAACTACCCACCGTATTAATCATCCAAGACAAAAGATAATCCATAAAAATGAACCATAAAATCATAATCCCTACAGTCCATTAAAATTGATATACACATAAAGTCTAAAATTGTGGGTACAAATAAAAACCGTCATATGACCACATGGTCTATCTAACAAGTCTCAACTCACCCATACTACAATGTGGTAAGTATTATAATTACATAATCCAAAATATAATACTTCATAATTTAAAACACAGTTCAATCAAAATGCCTCTCAACTCACATCGAGGCCTTGGATTCCCTCGCAGGCAAGGCCCTCAAGACAGAAGGACCTGAAAGAGGAAAATGAGGGTGAGCCAACGGTGCCCAGTGAATAGAATTCAAATATGCTATCAATACTCATCAATAAATATCATGTATGCATGTCAATCTGTAGTATGATTAAAAGCTCATAACATATAGATATCAAACATTTATAATAAGTTCGATGCAAGTAAAAGCTTATCAATTTCGATCCACATTCCACATGCATTGGGTTACTAGTGCACGTCTATTTCACAGTACCGTTGATCCCGATCATGTTTATTTGGGTTACTAGTGTACGTCTATTTCACCGTGCCGTTGACCCCAATCATTTCCTTTCCTAAAACCCTCTTATGACAAGGTTAAGTCCCCCTATTAGCCAGATAGATGGGCCCAACCAAAGTCATAAGGTTTTCTCAAATCAATGCATCATTCAAAACATTAGAACACATTCATGCTTTCAACATACAATATATATAAGTGATATGATGACATAAAAGATATAATCATAAATGAAGTCTACTCACAACCAAGCCTCGCGAGACTATTTAACCACATACGACCACCAAACCGAATCAACCCAATCAAGATCCTGAAACATTCATCAATATCCTACCATACATCAATTTCTATGCTCAATCACATAGACATTACACATCAACCCTAAATCAGCCCACATATAAACAATAGGCCTAAATCCCATCTAATCTCATCATTCAACTCAAATCACATGACTTAGGTCTCTAATGCATAGTTCTCATACATAAACCATTCTATTAATCAAAAATACTGATTTTCAATTCCTTAGGCATAAACATGCCCAAATTGGATCACTTAATCACAAGTAGGCCTAACCCATGATATGGCCACAATCACCAACACAGTAGCATAATCAACCCTAATCATGCTTAATTACACATAAGTTGCATCAATTCAATGATTCTAGGCCAAAAGCATCAAAAGCCCCAAAATATGAAATTTTTCATACTTAGGCCATATTGCCGATTTACACTAGGTCACCATGTTCAGCCATGTATATCACTGATTTTGCATCATGGGTTCATCAACAATGGCAACTAGGTCAACATAGTTGACATGCAAGCTATTTGGAAAGGTCTAAGTTCATATTCTAAATTTAGGTCTAATACAAGCAATCCTACCAATTCTTCATTTTATATTCTGTTCAGATGTATCAATCTACCAACAGAAATGTGTAATCACAAAGTCAACAGTACAGATTGAAGTATGTGAAGAAACAAACCTTCTGTCCAAATATCAGCCCAATCCAACGGTGGACCAAAAAGATAAGTATCTTTGATGAACAAGTCTCTAATCAGACAATTTCTCCTTTCCTGCAGTAAATACTCAAACTCAGATGACTATATCACACAACATACTTAACTCGTAAACATCTTCACCGTTCAGAATACAGGAATATCAGTTATAAACTACATACCAAAATTTGATATCCATCCAACGGTAGATTGAGGAGATCTTCAAGTTTGAGCGAAATGGCACGAGAAATCCAGACTTTCCGACCAGCTTTGTTTAAGAGGTTAGATCTCTCAAACGAAACCTCTAATCAAGCACTCCACCGTTCTGAATGCATAAATATCAGTTGTACACTACATACCCAAATTTTATATCCATCCAGCGGTCGATTAAGGAGATCTAGAAGTTTGAGCGAAATGGCGCAAGAAATCCAGACTTTCCGACCAGCTTTGTTTGAGAGGTTAGATCTCTTAGACGACACCTCTGATCAAGATCTCCCCCGACCAGAATGAATAACCATAAGCTACGAACTTGCTGACAAATGTTGAGCTCAATCTGACCATATATCTTAAAGAGCCAGCTTTTTGATGAAAACGTCGCAGAGATCTTCCTCCTGCAACTCCCTCCTTTCTCTTCTTTTTTTCCTTTCTCTCCACTCACCTCTTTCTAGCACTTCCTTGATTCCCTCCTTGATTCTCTCCTTGATTCTCTCCTTGATTCCCTCCACTCATTCTAGCACTTCCTTGAAGAAGAGAAGTGGGCATGGGACACTTGTCCACTTTCATGCACCAACCTTCACATGTGTTGGTCTCATACTACCCATACCAACCACATGTACTTTAACCAATCTCATGCTTCCATGTATTTTAAATGTCAAATCCATTTAATACACCAAATTTTCATTCTCATTTATCCTTTTATTCAATCAATCCTAACTCATATCAATTCATGGTTTAATGGGTCCATGCATAAATAATAACATATGCATTATAATTTAATTTAACATGACCCATATACAATTTATGATACACATATTTATATACATTATCAAGCATCAACTATACAAACATTAAACAACCATCAAACAAATACCAAACATAACAAGGCAACGCATAGAGTTTGGGCAAAGTGCAATTGGGTTATGGGCTAGATGAAATAATTTTCGGGGCGTCACATCACACCCACCTTAGAATGAACTTCGTCCTCGAAGTTTTAAGGTTAAGAAATACCTAAGCCCATGAACACGGCAAAGTGCTCCATCATGTAGTCCTCACGCTCCCAAGTAACCTGCTCATCGCCATGGAACTGCCATCTCACCTTAACCATCGAAATCTTGCGGTTACGTAACCTCTGGACCTTCCGGTCAAGTATCTGAATAGGTTCCTCATCATAAGTCCCATCCTGCCTCAGTTCAATGTTCCTCCAGTCCAAGACGTGATCAAAATCACTCTTGTACACTCTCAACATTGACACATGAAAGACATTGTGGACTGCTGCTAACTCAAGTGGCAAGGCTAATCGGTAAGCAACGGGGCCAATTCGTTCTAAAACCTCGAACGGCCCAATAAATCTCGGAGCGAGCTTGCCTTTTATCCCAAATCTAGTTTGGCCCTTCTGAGGTGAGACCTCCAATAAAACTTGGTCACCCACCTCGAACTCTACGGTCTTCCGCTTGGCATCAGTGTAACTCTTCTGCCTGTCTTGGGCTACTTTCATATTATGCTTGATCCTCTTAATCTTCTCTGTGTTTCTTGTACAAACTCTGGTCCCTTCACCGCAACATCCCCTACCTCTGTCCAACAGATCGGAGATCTACAGGGTCGACCATACAATGCCTTAAAAAGAGCCATGCCAATACTGGACTGATAGTTGTTGTTGTACGCGTACTCACACAGATGTATGTACTCCTCCCAGTTACCACTGGACTCAATGACACAAGCTCGAAGCATATCCTCTAAAATCGATATCAACCTCTCAGACTGGCCATCCGTCTGGGGGTGAAAAGCGGTACTGAGATCTAGTCTGTGCCGAGCTGCCTCTGCAACCCCTGCCAGAATACCGATGTAAACCTCGGATCCGTATCTGACACAATCGAAACTGGCACTCCATGTAATCTGACTATCTCCCGCTTATAGAGTCTGCTCAGCTTGTCCATAGAATCCCTAGTGTTCACCGGTAGAAAGTGAGCGGACTTGGTCAAGCGATCATTAATAACCCAAACAACATTATGTCTCCTCGGGTTGTTGGGTAATCCCACAACAAATTCCATAGTGGCGTGCTCCCATTTCCACTCAGGAATGGCAAGCGGTTGCATTTGCCCTCCAGGCCTCTGATGCTCAGCTTTGACTCTTTGACAGATCTCACACCTCTGAATGAGCTGCGCTATCTCTCTCTTCATGTCGGGCCACCAATACATTCTTTTCATATCATGATACATCTTGGTTCCGCCAGGATGAATAGCATAATGAGATCTGTGAGCCTCTTGGAGAACACTCTGTCTGAGTCGTGGATCTGCGGGAACCCATAAAAGTCCCCTAAATCTCAAGGCACCATCAGATGACAAGTGCCAATCAGTAAAATCACTGCTCTCAGCCCAAGACTTGTACATCCCATGATCAACGTCAAGTCTCTGTTGGTCAATTACCTCCTGGACTTGTGTAGGCTGAGCTCTCATTTCAGCACATATCACAATCTGATCTGAAGGGGTAGCACATATACTCATAACCGTAGCCGCCTCAAGTAGTCTCCACTCATGAGACATCTGGCGTGCTACCATAACTGTCTCTACCCGCTTCCTGCTCAACGCATCAGCCACTACATTGGCTTTACCTGGGTGGTATTCCAATGTAAAATCATAGTCTTTGAGGAGCTCTAACTACCTTTTCCGCCTCATGTTCAATTCCTTCTGAGAGAACAAGTACTTGAGGCTCTTATGGTCAGAATACAAAGTGAATCTCTCACCATAGAGATAATGCCTCCAAATCTTCAAAGCAAAAACCACTGCGGCCAGTTTTAAGTCATGAACAGGGTAGTTCTTTTCATGCACCTTCAACTGCCTCGATGCATAAGCAATGACCCTATCCTTCTGCATCAACACGCAACCCAAGCCGATACGAGAGGCATCAGTATAGATAACCAACTCCTGATCAGGCTCTGGCAAAATCAACACTGGCGTAGATGTCAATCTTTTCTTCAGCTCTAAAAAGGCATTCTCACACTCCTCGGTCCATACAAAGGACACATCTTTCTGGGTGAGCCTAGTCATAGGCGTAGCTATCTTGGAGAATCCCTGAACGAATCTCCTATAGTAACCAGCTAACCCAAGAAAGCTTCTGATCTCGGTCACTGTGGTAGGCCTAGGCCAACTGATAATGGCTTCAACCTTAGACGGATGAACTGAAATCCCCTCAGAACTCACCACATGACCTAAGAACTTCACTTCGGTGATCCAAAACTCGCACTTGCTCAGCTTTGCATATAGCCTATGCTCTCTCAGAGTTTGCAAGGTCACTCTAAGGTGTTCTTCATGCTCAGCCTGAGTCTTGGAATACACCAATATGTCATCAATGAAGACGATGACAAACTTATCCAGATACTGCCTAAAGACCCTCTGCATCAGGTCCATGAACATCGCCGGTGCATTAGTCACACCAAATGGCATCACAAGGAACTCATAATGTCCATAGCGGGTTCTGAATGCTGTCTTAGGCACATCCTCCTCCCTGATCCTCAGCTGATGATACCCGGAGCGCAAATCAAACTTCAAAAAATACCTCGCTCCCCTCAACTGATCAAACAAGTCATCAATCCTTGGGAGAGGATATTTGTTCTTGATGGTCACCCTGTTCAATTGGAGATAGTCGATGCACAACCGCAAGCTCCCATCTTTCTTTTTCACAAAAAGGACTGGAGCTCCCCAGGATGACACGCTCGGGCAAATAAAGCCCTTAGCCAATAACTCCTCAAGCTGTTTCTGCAGTTCTCTCAACTCGGCTGGCGCCATTCTATATGGTGCCATGGAGATAGGCTTCGTGCCAGGGACTAGTTCAATAATGAAATCGATCTCTCGCTTCGGTGGTAATCCTGGAAGATCCGCAGGGAACACATCTGGAAAGTCCCTAACAATGGCAATATCCTCAAGTATCGCCTCACTAGTCTCTTCTTCATCAGGCACTAACCCAGCCAAAATCTCCCTATCTCCATCAGTCACAAATCTACCTCTTGTGACTGTCTGGTCTGAAGCTCTACCCTGTAGTGTAAACACTGGGTGTTCGGGGACCTGAAAAATGATTCTCTTCGCGAAACAGTCGACAACTGCATGATAGGCCGCGAGCCAATCCATCCCTAGAATTGCATCAAACTCTAAAAACTCTAGGACTCGAAAGTCAATAGGCATCTCAACATCACCAATCTGAACCACACACTGGCTACAGATCATGTTCAGGTAGATCCTCTCCCCAGCTACAGTACTCACCACTAACTATGTACTAGCCCTAATGGGAGTCAAATGCAAATTATCTACCATACGTCCAGATATGAATGATAATGTAGACCCAGCATCAAATAATACATGCATAGAAGTACCACAAATAATAAGAGTACCTTCCACCAAAGTCCTGGATGCTGTCGGGTCTGGCTCAGTAGCTGCCTTCGCTGTCTCTCTGGCACTGGACTGCTGCACAAATCCCTGAGCTCTCTGAAAATTTGGACACTCGAACTTCCTATGTCCAGCCTGCCCACATTGAAAACAAAACAACGGAGCCCTAGGCGCAGATGATCCATTCTGAGATGTCGTCACATAGCTTCCTCGGCCTCTACCTCTGCCTCGGCCAGCAGTCTGTGGGAATGGGGGTCTCGGTGCACTCGGTGCCTGAATAGGAATCGGGACAGGAGAGGAAACCACTGGTGAGGCTATCACACCAGTCTGAACCTGGGATGCCTTACTCTGAGCACCATCAGACTGTGCTCTTCCATAAAACTTTCTCTTCATTTCCCATCTTCCCTTCTTCCACGGAGTCTGGAACTGTCCCCCAGACTCTGCTTGTGAAGTCTGTTCACCTGGAGCTGCCCGTGTAGACATACCATCAACCCGCTCAGCCAACTCATACTGTTTGGCCCTCTGGATCACTGTGGTAAAATCAGTCTTCTTTGTCACAGACAAGGCCTGTCAGATCGCAGGCCTTAGGTTCAAAGAAAACCTCATAATCTTGTCACTCGGCGTCTGAACTAACCCAGGGGCATAAATTGCGAGTTGCCTAAACCTGAGCTCGTACTCCCTGACTGACATGGTGCCCTGTGCGAGGTTCAAAAACTCGAGTTGTTTAGCCTGTCTCTCAGTCTCTGGAACGTAAGCCTGTAAGAACAACCGTTTGAAGGTGTCCCAACTCTTCACTGCCCCCTGTGTATCCAACACTGAAAACCACCAGTCCTCTGCATCACTCTCCAGTGTGTAAGCAGCACATAGGACCTGAGACTCCTTATCAAGCTCTAAGGAGCGACTGATCTTCTCGACATTCTTCAGCCAATCTTCGGCCTTCTTCAAGTCAACCCCACCAGTGAATTCCTTAGGCTTTAGCTTCATGAACTTCTCTAGCAGTTTGATCCGCCGATCAGTAGGGTTCTCCACAACAATAGGAGCAGGTGTAGGCATAGGCCGAGGTACAGCCATTCGAGGTCCTGCTGCCCCTGCAGCTCCACTAGCCTCGGCCCCACTAGTGCCCGCCTCCTGAGGTATTGTTTGAGGTGACTGTCGAGCAATAGCCTCAACCTGCTGCACTAACGCCTGTATCAGTGAAGTCTGGGCTGCCATCAAGCGGCCCTGTGCCTGAATGATCTCCTCCATCCTCCCCATCCGGTCAGCATCGGATGGCCCTGTGTGTGGCTGTCCCAATCTCTCGCTCCTCCTCATGACAATCGAGGAGTAGAAATACGAGCAACCATCACACATTAAAGAATTTAAAACATTAACAAAGCCTCATAACTACCCATATCATATAATACACACAGAAAATATGATAGTAAGGCTTCTAAGTTAGTTCCTTTAAGCTTTTTAATCACCTAAATCTCTCACCCAATTCCTAGGTCAAAGTCATCTAAGTCCAATACATAGACCAAACCTAGTAAAATCAAGCTCTGATACAAACTGTGGTGACCCCACGCCCCGGACCACCAACCCCACAGGGAATGGCATGCAGAATGCCGGGACGGGACGCCCGGCGTAGGCATCTCCCACCACTCCTCAACTCCCGTGAGGTGGTTGAGACCCTACGAGCCTTATCTCAAACAACGACATAATATCAAAAGCTACTAAACAAAACTACCCACCGTATTAATCATCCAAGACAAGAGATAATCCATAAAAATGAACCATAAAATCATAAACCCTACAGTCCATTAAAATTGACATACACATAAAGTCTAAAATTGTGGGTACAAATAAAAACCGTCATATGCCCACATGGTCTATCTAACAAGTCCCAACTCACCCATACTACAATGTGGTAAGTATTATAATTACATAATCCAAAATATAATACTTCATAATTTAAAACATAATTCAATCAAAATGCCTCTCAACTCACATCGAGGCCTTGGATTCTCTCGCAGGCAAGGCCCTCAAGATATAACTACTCCTTTGCCCTTATTCGGGACAGAAGGACCTGAAAGAGGAAAATGAGGGTGAGCCAACGGTGCCCAGTGAATAGAATTCAAATATGCTATCAATACTCATCAATAAATATCATATATGCATGTCAATCTGTAGTATGATTAAAAGCTCATAACATATAGATATCAAACATTTATAATAAGTTCGATGCAAGTAAAAGCTTATCAATTTGGATCCACATTCCACATGCATTGGGTTACTAGTGCACGTCTATTTCACCGTACCATTGATCCCAATCATGTTTATTTGGGTTACTAGTGTACGTCTATTTCACCGTGCCGTTGACCCCAATCATTTCCTTTCCTAAAACCCTCTTATGACAAGGTTAAGTCCCCCTATTAGCCAGATAGATGGGCCCAACCAAAGTCATAAGGTTTTCTCAAATCAATGCATCATTCAAAACATTAGAACACATTCATGCTTTCAACATACAATATATATAAGTGATATGATGACATAAAAGATATAATCATAAATGAAGTCTACTCACAACCAATCCTCGCGAGACTATTTAACCACACACGACCACCAAACCGAATCAACCCAATCAAGATCCTGAAACATTCATCAATATCCTACCATACATCAATTTCTATGCTCAATCACATAGACATTACACATCAACCCTAAATCAGCCCACATATAAACAATAGGCCTAAATCCCATCTAATCTCATCATTCAACTCAAATCACATGACTTAGGCCTCTAATGCATAGTTCTCATACATAAACCATTCTATTAATCAAAAATACTGATTTTCAATTCCTTAGGCATAAACATGCCCAAATTGGGTCACTTGATCACAAGTAGGCCTAACCCATGATATGGTCACAACCACCAAATCAGTAGCATAATCAACCCTAATCATGCTTAATTAAACATAAGTTGCATCAATTCAATGATTCTAGGCCAAAAGCATCAAAAGCCCCAAAATATGAAATTTTTCATACTTAGGCCATATTGCCGATTTACACTAGGTCACCATGTTCAGCCATGTATATCACTGATTTTGCATCATGGGTTCATCAACAATGGCAACTAGGTCAACATAGTTGACATGCAAGCTATTTGGAAAGGTCTAAGTTCATATTCTAAATTTAGGTCTAATACAAGCAACCCTACCAATTCTTCATTTAATATTCTGTTCAGATGTATCAATCTACCAACAGAAATATGTAATCACAAAATCAACAGTACAGATTGAATTATGTGAAGAAACAAACCTTCTGTCCAAATATCAGCCCAATCCAACGGTGGACCGAAAAGATAAGTATCTTTGATGAACAAGTCTCTAATCAGACAATTTCTCCTTTTCTGCTGTAAATACTCAAACTCATATGACTATATCACACAACGTACTTAACTCGTAAACATCTTCACCGTTCAGAATACAGAAATATCAGTTATAAACTACATACCAAGATTTGATATCCATCCAACAGTAGATTGAGGAGATCTACAAGTTTGAGCGAAATGGCACAAGAAATCCAGACTTTCCGACCAGATTTGTTTGAGAGGTTAGATCTCTCAAACTAAACCTCTAATCAAGATCTTCACCGTTCTGAATGCAAAAATATCAGTTGTACACTACATACCAAAGTTTATATCCATCCAACGGTAGATTAAGGAGATCTAGAAGTTTGAGCGAAACGGCGCGAGAAATCCAGACTTTCCGACCAGCTTTGTTTGAGAGGTTAGATCTCTTAGACGAAACCTCTGATCAAGATCTCCACCGACCAGAATGAATAACCATAAGCTACGAACTTGCTGAAAAATGTTGAGCTCAATCTGACCATATATCGCAAAGATCCAGTTCTTTGATGAAAATGTCGCAGAGATCTTCCTCCTGCAACTTCCTCTTTTCTCTTCTTCTTTCCTTTCTCTTCTTTTTTTCCTCTCTCCACTCACCTCTTTCTAGCACTTCCTTGATTCCCTCCTTGATTCTCTCCTTGATTCCCTCCTTGATTCTCTCCTTGATTCCCTCCACTCATTCTAGCACTTCCTTGAAGAAGAGAAGTGGGCATGGGACACTTGTCCACTTTCATGCATCAACCTTCACATGTGTTGGTCTCATACTACCCATACCAACCACATGTACTTTAACCAATCTCATGCTTCCATGTATTTTAAATGTCCAATCCATTTAATACACCAAATTTTCATTCTCATTTATCCTTTTATTCAATCAATCCTAACTCATATCAATTCATGGTTTAATGGGCCCATGCATAAATAATAACATATGCATTATAATTTAATTTAACATGACCCATATACAATTTATGATACACATATTTATATACATTATCAAGCATCAACTATACAAACATTAAACAACCATCAAACAAATACCAAACATAACAAGGCAACGCATGGAGTTTGGTTAAAGTGCAATTGGGTTATGGGCTAAATGAAATAATTTTTGGGGCGTCACACTTACAACCATTCTTTCTTTTGTATCACTAACTTTGGAGTGGTATGGGACACAACAAAATTGGAGGATACTAAATAAAATGTGAAAGTAAGAAAACCCACGAGCTTGTGTGAAAAGAAACATTTGGAGAAAGTTGCATTACTAACATTATCACTAAGTTTACACGGTATGGGACGAGTAAACTTGGACTATACTATTAGTGAACTACTATTTAGCCGATGTTTTATAGAGACTGTGTTCATACAACTTAACTTGCTTGACACCCTTATTACCAAATTCATGTGGTATGGGACACACGAATTTGGATAATAGTCGAAAAGACTAAGCGAAAGAGTTTGAGTACATAAGATTGCCATAGAACGTTAGATTAGGATATTTACCGAGGCAAATCTTAGAATTTTTATGACTTGTATGGATTTTCAATGAAATATATATGTATGTTCACAAAAACCAGAACCAAAACATTTGAAATACTTGCAAAGTTTTATACTTATTATATAAACATTCTAACCTTGTTTTACACCATGGCCAAACATACGAGGCACATAAGATTCTTTGATTCCTCAACAAAAACCTTACACTATACTTAGAAAGATAGGTGGTTTTTATATTGCAGTACTCTCGAATTTGTTGCTGAGAATATCATAACATTATACTTGGCTACAGTTCCTAAATCATGGTTTTTTTTTCTCCTTGCCAGTGAGAAAATGCAAACCAAGAAGAGAAGAAGGCCACGTACTATCCGTCCAGGAAAGGAGGCACCTCCTGAGATTCAGAACCAGGAACCGCCGCCTCCGATGACAGCGCAGGCCACACCCGACACTGCCACTAAGTCTGGGCAGGCAGTGTCATCCCAACCCACATCATTTACCATGCCTTCGAGTATGGAAGTCTTTTTCGCCGATTTATCGAGGCGATGAAAGTAACTGTTCAGACGGTCGTTCGTGAGACCGCTGCCAATCAGGTTGTCACTGTTCAGGCAGCTGTGAGATATGGGTCGGAGATTCAAACCAACCAGATTACGAAGTACAAGAGACTACAACCTCTTACTTTTGCTGGCACCATTAATGCTGAAGAGGTGCAGAAATAGCTGGATGAATCAAAGAAGGCTCTCGATGCAATGAGAGTCGATGAGGCTCGAAAGATTCCACTTGCGTCCTACCAACTTATTGGTGGAGCAAATACACGGTGGATAACAGTAAAGGAGGACCCAAGGGTCAACACCACGGACATGACTTGGCAACAGTTCGAGTCATTGTTTATTGATAAGTACTTCCCCGGGGATGTGAAGAGGCAGAAGCGCCAGGAGTTCGCCAAGCTATACCAAGGCGGCATGACAGTCAAGGAGTATGCTGGCAAGTTTAAAGAATTATCGGTCTACTCTCTCTCCACCATCTCAACAGAGCAAGATAAGACCAAGAAATTCTACAATGGCCTTTTTCCTGACATTCGACAAGCCTTGTCGATATTGGATCTCAAGATTTACAAGGAGGTCGTTGACAAGGCCATGAGGTTTGAGCAGGAGAAGATTGTGCAGGAGCAGAGACTGAATATGAGAAAACGGCCTGCAACGATTTCCCAACAGGGCTCACAGCAGGGCAACAAGAAGAAGTCCTACTATAATCAAAACCCAGCCCTCCCAGCCCCTGTTCAGAAGAATGAGGCCACAGCACCCGCGGCTGAACCATCTAACCCTGGCCATCAGGGTTTTCACAATCATGGTCGAGGAGGCCGTAATGGCAAGGGTGGTCGTCGAAACGGCAATGGAAAAGGTGCTAGTCAGCACCACAATCAGCATGGCCAACAGAACCATCAACAACAGAGGCTGACGTGTTACAACTGCGGCCAGCAGGGCCATGTAAGAAATGTCTGTCCGCACCTTCAGCAACCTATTCCCGTTGTTCCAGTCTAACAAGCACCACCTGCTGCGAATGCCCAACCCAGGCAAAACCAGCAGAACCAGGGGCAACGAAACCAGGGCGGAGCATCTGCTATCGGTCAACAACCCCTCCCAGACAACAATGTAGTCGAAGGTACATTTTCCTTGTTCAATACAATGGTGCATGTCTTGTTCGATTCGGGTGCTACGCATTCTTTTATATCGTCTGCATTGGTAAGACATTTAGGGTTGCATCCTGAACCCACAGAAATCACAATCCATGTCACATCACCTTTAGGATCTGGTACTGACGTGAATTTGCAGTTTCTCGATGTGAACTTCGAATGTCAGAACAAATAATATATGCAGATCTTTTTGTGATGGACATTGAAGACTTCGACATCATCCTCGGCATGGACTGGCTCGCACCACTGAATACAAAGATTGATTGTATGAAGAAGCAAGTTCAGTTAACCTTGCCACGGGGGAGTTTGTCAAGATTCAGGGAACAAGGAAATGGATATACAACTCGATTGTTGCACTTCTCAAGGCACAGCTTCGAGCTCTATCCCTTGGTGATGAAAATGAATCACCAGCACTGTACCCTCTCGAAGTACACGATGTCCAGGTAATATCTGAATTCCCAACAGTTTTTCTAAATGACCTTTCTGGTCGACCTCCAGTTTGCGAATTTGATTTTGAAATCAATCTCATACCTGGGACCGGGCCTATCTCAATTCCACCATACAGAATGTCAAATGTCAAGCTGGTCGAATTGGACAAACAACTGAAGGAATTAGAGAGTGATGGGTCCATCAGAAAGAGTTCATCACCCTGGGGCACTCCGGTTCTGTTTGTTCTCAAAACGGATGGTTCGTTACAACTTTGCATCTACTGTCGCAAGCTGAATAACGTCACCATTAAGAACAGATACCCGTTGCCCAGGATCGATGACTTGTTCGACCAACTTAGAGATGCCAAATACTTCTCTAAGATTGATTTACGATCCAGTTATCACCAACTCCGGATCCGAGAGTCGGACATTATCAAAACGACATTCAGAACTCGGTACGGTCACTACGAGTTCATGGTCAATAAAATTATGGAACGGGTACTACCCTAAGCTAGCAAACGATGACGACGGCAGTGAATCTCACACATATAGCCATCATGACTACTTTGACTAATTTCGAGGGCGAAATCCTTTTAAGGGGGTAGAGTGTAATACCCTAGGTTTGCACAAAAAAAAGAAATTTGCGCCCGAACCTTCAGGCGCACGCCCGAACCTTCAAGCGCAACGCCCGAACCTTCAGGCGCATGCCCGAACCTTAAGGCGCCATTTTTCCTATTTAAGGAACCCCTCCCTCTCCTCATTTCTCAGACCAAAATTACTTCTCCTTTTGATTTTCCTTCTCTCTTTCACTCATTTTGAGTTTTTGTCTTCTCTTTTGAGACTCTCTGTGCGGTGCAACGCGGTTCAGCCCAGGGGAAGGCGCCAGTTTTCAAAGGAGTTTTTATCTGAAGGTGGGGAACGAAACATAGGTTTGCGTGTCTTCTAACTTTTATTAAAGTTTATATTCATTTATCATTATGTCTACTATTCATATACACTGCATTATTGCGTATAATGTTTATACTTGTCATACTTATGCCTGTATATTTGGAGTTCATGTCTTACATTGTTGTTATACTGGACTAGTGGTCAATCTAGCTCAACCAGACTCAGTCTTGTCCTCAGTAACTTTAAATAGTAAACGGGAGGCAGCGTGCTGCTCTAGACGATTGGTATTTAACTAGACCTCGTGTCTCACCTCTCAACTGGAGACTGATCTGGTTGGCCTTATTTGAAAGCTATCAGCTTACACAAGTAATACTGAATGTCCTAACCTTACACGTAGTGATACTAACCCTGATAAGGATCACCAGACGTTGTCAAATCCTGTCTAAATGTTAATTAAAGACCGGACCAATTCATGCATTGGCATCATACATAGAACCACCTAGGAACGTATGTGGTTTATGATTCATAGAATAGTTAGAAGCAATGCTCGCTATTCATTATATTTCTCTAGAGAGAGACGTATAATGAAAACCTGGCTACTCCTAGGAAGGGACAATTGTACGTGAACTTAGGTGATGTACAATCATCAAACCAATACGAGACGGTGTCATGCATACATACATGTTGGATTGATTATGATGTTCTGATGTGTATTTAAGGTATTTGATTATGAAGTTTGCTTTATTAATTGTTATGTTCACGACCTATTTTACCCACTGAGCGTGTAGCTCACCCCTTTGTTATCCAATTTTTCATAGGTGATTAGGGTGGACTGGGTGCAGGTTTTTGGGCCCACATTTTATACCCTTTGTATTATTCATTGGGAATTTTGGGAGAATGTTCCCTTAACTATTTCATGTACAAATATACTCTGAAATTAATGAAATCAGACTTGTACTTAATCGTGTTTCCGCGCACTCAGTTATTGTTATAATGCATTCGCTCGCAATCCGTGAGTGTCCCGCCGGTTTAGGCGCATCCGGGCGGGGTGTGACATTAAATGCAAGAACCACCCCCTTTTGACTATGTTGAACTGGAACTCGTCTAGGTGCTAATTCGCCTACTCAGGACCTTGGACCTGAAAGAGAAAGAGAAGAAAAAGTAGGCTATCGTAAGGAGCACCGATGTGGTGCCTGTTAGACACCCAAGAGAATGGTGAATTGGATGTAATTGCCGGTTTTGAAATTTTTTAAGTCCTTAGTGGAAATCCTTTTATTAATAAGTTATATACTTAAATTAATTCAAAGTGCATAAAGTAAAATGTTGAAAGTAAATACAATGCACACAAGGATTTTTACCTAATTCGAAAAACCTTTTCCTACTCCACTTCTAGAGAGACCTTCTCTAGGATTCCACTATTTTTGGGTTCACGTCAAGGGTGCGAACCAAATCGTTACGATGTTTTTTTCAAGGTTCAAGACAAACCTATCCTTTTACGGGCTAAGGATGAACCTACAACTTCCTTTAACGGGATAAAAAAGAACCAAATATCCTTTTCACGGGCTAAGGATGAACCACTTGACCCTTTTTATGATAAAGGGTAAAACTAACTTTGATTCCAACATAGGAATCTTAAGTGAATCAAATTCACTTGACTTGGTTGTTTCAATCTTGAAACAATGATGATATTTGTTCTATAAAAATAGAACACTTACAATGAAGCTCATACAAATCAAATACAATGATGTGAAATATTGGAGCTCAAGAGAGAAAGATCACTTACAACCTTTACCTTTTTATGATTCAAAATTTCTCAAATGAGAACTTTTGAAAGCATGAGTGACAATCTTTGAAAATAGTTGAAAATCGCACTTTGGAAGCTTTTCACCAATCAATCACAGTTTTCGGGTACTTTGAAAAGGAGAAGAAAAAGATTTTAAGTATAAAGCTTATTCTCTCATTTTGAAATCACAAAGAAAACCAGAAAACCTACAAAGACTAGATAATGTGATTGAATATTTTGTTTTGCTCTCTCTAAAGTGTAAAATGGCTAGGAGAGGTGTATAAATAGATTAAGAACATTAACTAGCCATTACACTTAGAAATATAGTCGTTGGTGTGCTCAGAAATTCAAGTTTTTCAACCATTGGGATTCTGCATACCTCAAAAAGTGCGCTTCTCCAGGAAAGGAGTGCGCTTCTCTGATGGACAAAAACCCAGAACTTTTGTTTGTTTGCAAAGAGCGCGCTTCTCTACTCACAACAGAGAGGCCATATACACTCAGTCACACAGGAGCTCGCTCCTGAGCAAGAAAGTGCACTTCTATTACATGGTTTTCTAAAAAACACTTAGTTTTTGAGAATTTTTGCTTGAAAAACCTTTAAGTTTACGAACATTTTTGAACACTCATAAAAGCAAGTAAAAAGATGTTTTTCTTTTCAAAAACAAATACAACCAATAATTTGGAAAAAAAACGCTTACAAAGACAAAACTCATGGAATCATATGCATGCATGATTTGAAAAGATTAAGCAATAAAGAATAAAGAAAGTACATCCTAATTCTAGACTTACAACACTCTCTCATTCTCAATTTCACTCTTACTTGAATCTTCAAGACTTGTAGATGATGTCCATCTTTGGAAGAGTCTTTGGTTTTGATTAGAGCTTGAAGTCCTTCTTTGATCTTGTAATCCTTCTTCTTTTTGCTTAAGGTGCTGAAATGCACTTAGTTCAAGTATTAGCACCGAATGGTATATTGTTTGTTAGCATCAAAATACTTAGGAGAATGTAAGTGAAAAACCACTTTAGCCAACAATCTCCCCCTTTTTCTGATGACAAACAATATAAAGTTTGATAATCATAGCAACCAAAAAGTTCAAGATAGTATGAGCAAATATATTTGAAATGTAAAGCACAGTAGCAATCATACTATCATTCCACTATTTCTCATATTTCTCCCATTTTTGACATTATCAAAAAGGAGGGAAGAATCATCTAGACTCTCACGGAGAAAATCCTAAGGCACAACATCATAACATAAGAGCTCCCCTTTTTAAAAAGAGATGGAGACGCCCCCTAAATCTATGCACTCAAACTCAAAAAGATTCATGACAACAGGTCACGATTAAGCACATATGAGTGCATAAGGGATGTCATACCATAAGACACACATGAGATCCAAGATATAATATATAAGCACATGGAGAAATATAAACATGACAAGATAAAAATTTGAAAAATTTTACCTCAACATTCATAGGCTAGTTAGGTGAGATTTGGGAATGTCGCATAGCATAGCCAAAAATAAAGTCATGTAGATGCATAAAAGAAATTTAAATTTATATAAGGCATCTAGTCATGAAAGATGAGAAAGAATTGCCAAAAAATGAATTCATAAGGAATTTGAGATACAAGCAATCATTTTCATAGTATTAGGCATAAATATAAGTTTGATGATCAATCCAAGCCTAATACAAAGTATGTTTTATCATGTGTGAAAAAATAGACACGAGCATACATTAAGATCCATAACATAGGCTAAATAATCTATGATTAAACATGGCCTAGCTATCTTGAGATGCAAAAGATAGTTTTGTAGTTCAAGGCATCCATTAGAAATAAAGAAACACAAGCAATTGATGCATACATGGTTTGAAGTTCAAGCAAGGCATCAAAATCATGTAAGAGTGGGAACGAATGCCACGAATAGAAAATCATGGGCATAGGCAGTGGCTTTCCAAGGTTTAGGCATATTTGAAGAATTTCATATGAAGAGCAAAACCTAAAGTAATATATGCTTCATTATTGATATTGAATGAGCATGAACATGAGCATATTGTTAAGTGCAAACTGCAAGCGTACGGTGTCAAGTTATAATATATACCAATGAGATATCGGGTTGTCGTCCTCTAAGATTGATACTCACACTAAATACCACGTTTACTAACTTCAACTTTATTTAGAAAATCAGATTTGAGTGATTAAGTGAAATAAATAAACAATTAAATAATTAGAAAGTAAACTAAAGCAATGCAATAGAAATAGATAGACAATCAGAGACAGAATAGTCCAGAGGTTTCATATCACCTCACTCTCAACTATGCATATATATATATATATATATATATATATTGATTATTAAATTAGCTCTTTTGTTTATAGGTCAAGAATCCTAAAGTCTCTAATCCCCTCTCTCGAGTGTCAAATTATAACAAATCACCAAGGCTTGATTTCGATCTCTCCATAAAAATCAAAACCCTAGCAACTCATTAGGTTTTGTGATTCTTCCTACAACTTCAAAAGATATCATAAATCTCTCTATTTTATGATAATCTTAGGTTCTATTTCCCTTGTTCCAACCCAAGGAATCCTTTCTTGAGTGCCACCCCCCATGTCTAGAACCATTCAATTCGTGATTAAGAGATTGCAAGCATTAAGCAATGAAAAATATAAATAAACTAGAAAACTTTATTAACAATACTCAAACAATAAAACCTACAACATAGTATCAAGTTCGGATCAATCTACACTTCTAGAAAGAGGATCGAATTCATAACTAGAGATATAAAAGCATGAAATAGCATGATGAACATAAATCTAAAACCAGAAACACAAAGTAGAAGGAAGGGAAAGTGTAGGAGAATCTTTAATGTCTTCAATCTTGCTCTTCTCATCACTTCCAAACCATAGTCGTCTTCGTTCTCCTCTCTCTTCTATCCTCTATGATCCTTCTCTACTTCTCTGAAAACCCTAAACCATGGTCTTGATATAGCTACAAGTCCATAGGAAGTCGTCCAATAAGTGTCCAAGTCGAACTAGGAAAGTTCGCAACAAAATTAGAAAGTTTCTATTTTGAATCGCACATTCATTTTCTTCCTCGCCATTTTCCTTCTTTTTCTCCACTACAAATCAACCTCAAAACACTTTCATGTTATATTATTTCAAGTAAGGAATCCATAGAAACAAACCACATCCAATTCGCAGTTAAATTGAGAAAGTTATGGCCAAAATACAAAAGTCGCGCAAAATGGCAACTCCCGGTGCCGCAGCGCCCGTTCCCAGCGCCCAGTTACGGGTTTTTACACCTATTTTTCCTTATTTTCTTGTGGACTTGGCCAATTTCCCACACTCCCAAGGCTTGGATGCATTTGTTTCTTCACTCTAACTCCCTTGGCTCCTCTTGCATCATGTCTTCATATTCTCAATCATCATTTAGAACAACAAAGCACCTATAAAACACATCAAACCGAGTGAGTAACATGCTTTCATAATGACATCAAGGAATCTATAAAAATCCAACCCGAAACAAGCCAAAAATACCAAAACTTTACTAAACTATCAAATAACCAAATTTATGATAAACTAACCTAATATATGAACTAAATACCATAAAACATACCTAAAACATGCTCTAAAACATATACCAAATACCTACTTATCACATATATCAAGCCTATAGCATAGGCAAGTGAAGAAAGCAAAGAAGCATGGCCTAGCTATGGCAATGCTAATCATATGATTAAGAAGTTCAAGGCACTCATTAGATATTAGTTCAAAAAGGATTCCATGCATATATCATTCTGAAAAATTTTAGACATTGAATCAACATCATGAAGGGAGAAAGTGAATGCCTAAATATGGATGAAGTGTGTAGCCTTCCTTTCAATTGATTTTAAGCATGAAAAGAGTAATAAAGTAAGCACATTTTCCATAAAACTATGTACCATAGAATAATAAGTTCAAGCATGATCATAGTTTTAATTTCATAGCATAGGCATTAATGAATAGAAGATAATGCAATGCCTAGCATGATCATAGTTATATAGATGCCAAAGATACATAAATGAGATATAAACATCTATGCCTAAATTCATCATTTCATAGCATGAGAAAAAAAATATACAGTCAATACATCATGCTTCAACTTATGAGAGATCCAAAAGTCATTTCATTAATAGGTATTTGAAGTACATTCGGATTCATGAACTACAATAAGATAGGGGCAAAAAAAAATGACAGCATCTCCCTGATCATGAATATTTGTATCGCAAGTGCACGGCAGTTAACTTATAATATACCGAGGTGTGTCAGATTATCGTCCACAAAGAAAGTAAATTCTACTATTAATAATGCCCAAGACTATAATAATTTTAATTTTATCTAGGTGATCAAATTGAAATGAATTAATTGCTGGAATGTAAAGTAAACAAAATCAAGCAAAATCAAATGTAATTTGGAGAGAAATCAATAGATTTGTAACTCTAGAGCTTTGATCTCACTATGTTGTTTCTTATGATTTCTAAACATTGTGTTGTTGAATTCAATCCTAGATTTATAAATCATGAATCCTTACTCATCCAAATCCCTCTCCCAAGTGGTATTTTGAACATCTACCCTTAAGCTATTGATTCCCTCTCCCAACTGTAAATTAATAGATCAAGAATGTTATAAGTTCTGTGATTCATTTTAATGGATTTCAAAGAGATTCATAGGTCTCCCAACTCAATATTACTACCCTAGGTTGCAATTTCTTAGATCCAAGTCAATGTCACCTCTCCCAAGTGTAAGATATTAAATCTAAGATCATTCAAAGAGTGATCAGCAATTTGAAAGCATTAAGCATAGATAATTGCAAATAAACCTAGAAAACTGCTCAAAAACACATCCCCGGATGGTAATTTTAATGTGGCCGATCCTTCTTTTTTCCGATCCGGTTCCTCCACCACCGCGAACCCCAGTTAGATTCAGGCATGATACACTTTTGAGTCATTGGGAGAATTTCCGGGCACTAGAGCGAAACCCATTCTTACCACAACAATAATCAAATCATAAGATCCAACATAGTTCAATCAAAGCCTTAGATCAAAAGTTTAGCTCACATTCAAATCCATAAGTACAAGATAGAAATTCAAAGAAGAAATCATAGAGAAAAAATAAATTGAAAGAAAAAGTAAACAAACCCCCTTCACAAGTGAGAAATCTCCTTCTTCTTCATCTCCAAAAACCTGCAACTTCTCCCTCTTCTCCAAGCTTCCTCTCTTGCCTCTCTCTCTAAAAGCTTTCTAAACCTAATTAAAATGCAATAGAATGTGCTAGATTGTCATAGAATGACCGAATAAAACCCTAAAACGAGTTATATACAAAAGTGGGTGAAAAGACCAAAAGAGGGCAATCAAAATTTGCAAAAATCCTCACTTCTTGGTTCGCTGGCCCCATGGCGCCCACAAGCTGGTTCATCACCACCCCTTTACCGCACCTGGGCGCCGCGGCGCTCAATTTCAGGTGTTAGGGGTGGTGGCGGCCTTGTTTTGGCTTTCTTAGACCATTCTTTGCACATTGTTTGAACATGTTTCTAGCTTCTTTTCACCATCATTTGAGTCTTGTTTCAACCATTTTAAAGCTATTTATTTACCTACAAAACAAATAAAAAATACAAGTAAATACTATAAAATGAATCAAATCACTAACTATAAAGAAATGAATTTTAAGTAAACGATTCCTAAAATACTAACAAGTATCAAAAATATGGTTTATTCATGATAAAAATCTATAAACACCTAAAATAAAACCTAAATGAACCTAAAACAACTAAGTATGCTAATCATGCAAAAATACCTAAAAACTAAACAAATAAACCTAAAAGTCTAACAAATAAACATGCAAAATAACTACTAAAACTCAACTTATCAAATTTTCCCAAACTTAGACTTCAATCGTCCTGAACAAAGAGAAAAATGAAGTTGAACAAACAACTCTTCACATATTCCAGAATGAACAAGGGTTTGATTTGCAAAAATGGATTCTCATGATCTCAAAGACAACACACATTTCATAAAATATAACTCAAAGAAAACTTTGAAAGTTTAAAACTTGTTGTCTAGAATTTTAATCTACAAAACCATGTCTTCTTTTCTATCCTCATTGACAAATAAGAAAAAGAATCATTCACATGACCACTCATAAATCATATAGACCAATTCAAGCAAGATAAAAAATATGATCTCAACAAAACAAAACATAAACTTCATATGCTTGCTTTTCACATTTCTCTCCACTAATGTAGGTCTCACACCAATTAAGATCAATAGGACTCTATTAAGCTTATAATGTAACGCCAAGGGTAAGGGTATAACAACATGGATAAAATGAAGCTCAATACACCCAAAACCTCTTTGATACATAACACTTTTACACATCCCATGCCTTACAAAATGAACCAAACCCAACACACTATCCAAAATAGGATTTTTCAACATTTTTCATTCACATTATGTAATACCCTGTATTTCACAAAAAAAAAATAATAATAATTTTTTTAGGATAAAGCACATGCCTGGAAGTCCAGGCACATGCCCAGAAGTCCAGGCAGCTCGCCTGGACTTCCAGGCGCCAAAAACTCTACATAAACCAACCCTCCCCTCTTCATTTTTCACACCAAATTCACTCCAAATTGTGATTTTTCCTCCTCTTTTCACTCATATTGAGTTTTTAGTCTTTTGAGACTCTCTGTCCGAGACTCTCAGTGCAGTACGACGAAGTTCTGTCCGGAGGAAAGCGCCAGATCTGAAAAAGAAGAAGTTCTTATCCGAAGGTGGGGAACGAAGCATAGGTTTGCGTGTTTTATAACTTTTATTAAAGTTTACATTCAATTATTATTATGTCTACTGTTCATTTACACTGCATTATGTCATATAATGTTTATACTGCCGCACTTATGCCTGTACACTTGGAATTCATGTATTATACTGTTATAATGCCGGATTTGTGGTCAATCTGACTCAACTAGACTCGGTCTTGTCCTCAGTAACTTTAAATAGTGAACGGGAGGCAGCGGGCTACTCTAGGCGATTGGTTATTTAAGCAGACCTAGTGTCTCACCTCTCAACTGGAGACTGATCTAGTTGGTCTTATTGAAAGCTATCAGCGTATACATGTAATAATGAATGTCCTAACCATGCATGTCGTGATACCGACTCTGATAAGGGTCACTAGACGTTGCCAAAGTCAGTCTAAATGTCAAGAAAAGACCAGACCAGTAGACTAGACTAATTCATGCATTGGCATCATACATATCACCACCTAGGGACGTATATGGTTCATGACTCATAGAATAGTTAGGAGCATTGCTCGCTATTCATTACATTTCTCTAGAGAGGGACGTACATGAGAACCCGGCTACACCTGGGGAGGGACATCAGTACGTGAATCCAGAGCATCGTTCCTGAGGAGGGACGTATAGTGAGAACCTGGCTACGCCCGGAGAAGGACACCTATACATGAACTCAGGCGATGTACGTTCATCAAACCATTACGAGACGGTGTCATGAATACATACATATTGATTGATTATGATGCTCACATGTGTATTTAAGATATTTGATATTGAAGTATGCTTTATTAATTGTTATACTCACGAACAATTTACCCACTGAGCACGTTAAGCTCACTCCATTATTATCCAATCTTTCACAGAAAATTAGGGTGGACTGGGTGCAGGTTATGGGGCCCACATTTTGTACCCTTTGTATGATTCATTGGGGATTTTGGGGAGTATGTTCCATTGACCATTTTATGTACAAATTATATTCTGAATTAAATGAAATCAGATTTGTACTGTGTGACATATATTTTCGCTGCGCACTCTGTTCTTACCATTGTTATTATTCCAAATGCGCGCCCCGTCCGTGAGTGTATCGCCGATTTAGGCGAGTCCGGGCGGGGTGTGACATTTAATGGTATCAGAGCGTACGGTCCTCGGCCCGCCCAAGTCCACCAAATTAGGGGAAGAAAAAATTTCATTAGATATATATATCTTTAGAACTATATATATATGAATTATATATAGTTAAGATTTGTATTAAATATATATCTAAGAAAACTATATAGTTTTATATAGTTTAGAAATATATATATAGTTGTGATTAATAAAAACTATATATATTGTTATGATTAAATATATATATCTATATATCTATGCATATAGGAGATATATATATACTATGTTGATAATGAAAAATTTTGAATGAAAAATTTTATTAGATATATATATCTCTAGAACTATATATATGTGTCAATTATATATAGTGAGATTGTATTAAATATATATCTAGAGAACTATATGATTTTTTATACAGTTTAATTTAAATATACATATAGTCATGATTTATTAAAAACTATATGTATAGTTATATACCTTAGTGTATATGAGATATATATATATAACATATTATTGAAAAAAAAATATATATATATATATATATATATATTTTTTGAAAAATGTTATTAGATATATATAGAACTATATATATATGAATTATATATATAGTTAAGATTTGTATTAAATATATATCTAAGAAAATTGTATATGATTTAGATATAGTTTAAATTTCAAATATATATATAGTTGATTTGAGAAAACTATATATACAGTTATGATTACATATATATATATATATCATATTGCTAATGAAGAATTTTGATTACATGATGGCATAAACATCAAGAGAAAAATATAAAATCTTATCCAACTGACAAGGCATAAATCTTAAAAATGTTAGGAATATATTTTGTGTCTTTCACAAATCTATTTTCCTTTCAGCAAAGAATGGCCTCAAGTGAAGGAGCAACTTCGACTAGCAGGGAACCAATTCCCACTAGACTAAAGGAAGTGTCCAAAAGGGAGGTTATGACTATGAGGAGCATCGACAACAGCGATCTCCACCTCCACCCAATCCTTCACAACAAACTCGCAATTGTGGGTTGGTTGAACATAACAACGGTTGAGGGCCACGTCTCTTACAACTTGGTGAGATCATTCTACGAAGCCATGAATTACGTGGGAATTCCAGGTTTGAGAACAACCACTTGTTTGAAAAACGAAGTTGGGTACTCAGCAGTTTATATAACTACTATTACAACTCGATACAATATACAAGATATGAAATGAAGTACAACTGTATCCTATGAACTATCTCTCAAATTTCTCTTTCAGCAAGAATGATATATGATTAAAACAGTGCTGAAACTTTGAGTGAAAAACAGTTCAGTAACTTTCAAATAGATTTTCAAAGAAAGATAGAGATTAAGCTCAGTATGAAAATCTTTTGAATAAACAGATTTTCAAAGAAGACACTTTGAAAAACTAAAACAGTTTAAGCTCTAAAATCAAATTGAAAATTCGACTAATTAACTTTCAAAAGAATTTGCTTGATGAATTTTTGGTGTGTGTGGATTTTCTAATTGTTGGTATTTATAGACTTAGAGATGAAGCTGTTGGTTATTTGAATTTGAATTTTAAAAAGAACGTTTACTCACAATAGCTAGAATCTTTCACGAAGATGGTAAGACGATCTTCACGAACATTCTGGTTCTTTTCAGATTGCATGAATAAGGAAGGTTTTAGGAATAGTGATTTCGTGCATCAGAGGAATCTCTGACAAATCTGAAAAGATTTCTGTGCATAAAAAGTTTAAAAAAAGCGAACTAAAAAGTGCACAGACACAACTTTAAGACAGTGTTAGATTAGCGTCCTGATTGGTTAGTCAGCGTCCTGAAGCATAATCTCAACTTTGTCATTTCCTTGAGGGTGCTCATGGACCATAAGCGTCCTACTGAACTAAGAAGTGAGGGCGCTACAAGAATGTAAGCATCCTGACTTACTTAACGTTAAAAACTACTTAGGCTGTGAGGGCGCTATTAAAAGGTAAGCATTCTGACACAATTTGAAAACACTTTGAAATATAAGGGCACTACGTACAACGTAAGCGTCCTATCTTTAAAGTACGAAAAACTTAAGGGCGCTACTGAAATGCAAGCGTCCTGATGCTTCAGACGATCAGTGAGTTGATGTTGAATTAGTGTCGTGATAAGTTCACTGGTTGACACAATGAGGGCGCTACTGATAAAGTAAGCGTCCTGATGGATAAGAACTTTTTCAACCTTGAGCATCATCAGCGTTCTAATGCATCATTAGCATCCTGACATGCAAGTGCAGGAAGGCGCTACTGAGACATTAGCGTCCAGATTGAATACTTAAAGAATGATTTTTAAAAGCTATTTTTGTCTTTCAAAACTTACTTAAATCAATTAAAGATTCGATCAAATCAAACTTTTAAAAAGATTAAGAATTTAATCATTTGAAAAGCCTTTCAAATATATCGATCAAAACATGCAATTGAGTAGATCTTGCCGAGAGTAATTTGATCGATAGATTTACATTCTAAGTACTAAAAACATGAAGCTTTGATCATTGACATTCAATGGACTTGTAAGCTCTTCTCTTTGATCTTGATTCTTGGTAATTCTGAAACACTTAATAAGATCATTAAATACATAAACATGAGTAGTTTGGAATCATCAAAACATTCTCATCTTGGGGTTCCTTGAGATAACAATCTCCCATTTTTTTATGATTTTAAACACTCAAATACCATTGGGCTTAGTGACATATATATGCATATAGTTTCTTATAATTGACATTAGCATACAGATGATTGCATTCATTTAATGAATCATTTAATGCTCAATGCAAAGCACATATCAGATTAAGAGCAAACAGATCAATTTATATTCATTTATAACGTCAGACCAGTATAGTTATAACATCAAGTTCTGATCAAACAATACATATACAAGTGTAATACAATTCAGTACATTATAGTATAAGATAAACTCTCCCTATCTTGTAGCTTCCCTGAACTAACATTAACCCTAATTGTATTCAATCTCTTCTCCCCTTTTTGATAACATCAAAAAGTAGATAGGCTAGCTAGAACTAGGACCCTTGCCTTTTCTCTTTCAGTCATCCTCCTTCTTCTTCTTCGATCCACTGGAACTGGCCTCCTTCTCCTTGGAGACATATTTGGGTTTCCTTAGTGCTCGTGGTGTCTTGGAACCACTAGAACTGTCTTTCTCTTTGGATAAGCTCTTAAGAAACTTTTTATCCACAACAGTTTTCTTGGACTTCTTGACAAATTTGTCATGAGATTGCTTAGAAACACCAAATCTGAATGGATCTAGAAGTGGACCAGGTTTGAATCCTTTTCTCTTTTCTTTCAGCAAGACCCTTAGCAAATTCAAGTGAGATGGTATAACCTTCAAATTCTGACCTAACTGGGTGCTTGCATTTTGGATCGAGAAATTGTTCTGATGCAGCACTGGGAGGTTGAGACACTCTTCTTGAGACTCTATGCAGAGGCTCTTTATCTGACTCTTCTTCATCTTCACACTCTAGAATACCAAGAAGTGTATCAAACTCCTTCGGTCCTTGTGGCCTTGTGAATGTTGGACCTCTTGGTGCAGGTGGAACATTTACACCTTTCTTCTTCAACAGATGAAAGTGCATGCCAAAATGTTTCATGCATGAGGCAATGTACCAAACAGTTGAGTGTAATCGACTGTTCATTGTCTTGAAAAGGTCTTTAAAGAAACCTACAACACCTTCAACACAATTTACAATAGTTGTAACAGTGTATGACAGATCCATTATTGAAGTGGCAAGGAATGGAATCTTATTTTCTATTGTGGACATCGTCACATAAGCTCAAGTGCCAAAGTCTAGAATCTTGGTCAGTCTACTATCTTCAAACTTGAAATGGCCTTCAGCACTGGATCATGATCTACTTGGTTAGATGCTTGGTCCAAGATAGCATCTGTGGCGACCCCGCACCCCGGACCACCAACCCCGCAAGGAATGGCATGCGGAATGCCGGGGCGGGACGCCCTGCGTAGGCATCTTCAACCACTTCTCAACCACCGTGAGGTGGTTGAGACCCTACGAGCCTTATCCCAAACAACAACATAATATAAAAAGGTACTAAGCAAAACTACCAACCGTATTAATCATCCAAGACCAAGAGATAATCCATAAAAATGAACCATAAATAAAATCATAATCCCTACAGTCCATCAAGATGGACATACACATATAGTCTAAAACTATGGGTACAAAAAAAACCGTCATATGCCCACATGGTCTATCTAACAAGTCCCAACTCACCCATACTACAATGTGGTAAGTGTTATAATTACATAGTCCAAAATATAATACATCATAATTTAAAACACAGTTCAATCAAAATGCCTCTCCACTCACATCGAGGCCTTGGATTCTCTCGTCGGCAAGGCCCTCAAGATATGACTACTCCTTGCCCTTATTCGAGACAGAAGGACCTGAAAAAGGAAAATGAGGGTGAGCCAACGGTGCCCAGTGAATAGAATTCAAATATGCTATCAATACTCATTAATAAATATTATGTATGCATGTCAATGTGTAGCATGATTAAAAGCTTATAACATATAGATATCAAGCATTTATAATAAGTTCGATACAAATAAAAGCCTATCAATTTGGATCCACATTCCACATGCATTGGGGTTATTAGTGCACGTCTATTTCACCATACCGTTCAATGCTTCTAGGCCAAAAGCATCAAAAGCCCTAAAATATGAAATTTTCCATACTTAGGCCATATTGCCGATTTACACTAGGTCACCATGTTCAACCATGTATATCAATGATTTTGCATCATGGGTTCATCAACAATGGAAACTAGGTCAACATAGTTGACATGCAAGCTATTTGGAAAGGTCTAAGTTCATATTCTAAATTTAGGTCTAATACAAACAACCCTACCAATTTTCCATTTAATATTCTATTTAGATGTATCAAGCTGCCAACAGAAATATTTAATCACAAAATCAACCGTACATATTGCATTATGTTAAGAAGCAAACCTTCTGTCCAAAAGTCAGCTCAGTCCAACGGTGGACCGAAGAGATAGGCCTCTTTGATGAACAAGTCTCTAATCAGACAATTTCTCTTTTCCTGCTACAAATACTTGAACTCAGATGACTATATCACACAAAATGCTTGACCCATTAATATCTCAACCGTTCATAATGCAGAAATATTAGTTGTGAACCATCCTATGAAATCTCATATCCATCCAAAGGTAGGTTTAGGAAATCTATCAGTTTGATCTAAACTGCGCAAGAAATTTAGACTTTCTGCCCAGCTTTGTTTGGGAGGTTATATCTCTCAGAAGAAAATTCCAATCAAGATCTCCACCGACCATAATGTATAACCATAATATATAAACTTGCTGACAAAGTTTGAGCTCAATCCGATCATATATCACCAAGATCCAGCTCTTTGATGAAAACGTTGTTGAGACTTCCCTCAAAGCAGCTTCCTCTTTCTTTCTCTTCTTCTTTCCTTTCTCTTCTTTTTTCCTTTCCCTTCACTCATCTCACTCTCTAGGACTTCCTTGGAGAAGAGAAGTGGGCATGGGACACTTGTCCACTCTCATGCACCAACTTGACATGTGTTGGAGAAGAGAAATGGGACATGGGACACTTGTACGCTCTCATGCACCAACTTGACATGTGTTGGTCTCATGCACCAACTTGACATGTATTGGAGAAGAGAAATGGGGCATAGGACACTTGTCCATTCTCATGCATCAACTTGACATGTGTTGGTCTCATGCACCAACTCTACATGTGTTGGAGAAGAGAAATGGGGCATGGGACACTTGTCCATTCTCATGCACCAACTTGACATGTGTTGGTCTCATACTACCCATACCAACCACATTTATTTTAACCAATTTTATGCTTGCATGTATTTTAAATGTTCAATCCATCTAATATACCAAATTTTCATTCTCATTTATCCTTTTATTCAATCAATCCTAACTCATATCAATTCATGGTTTAATGGGCCCATGCATAAATAATAACATATGCATTATACTTTAATTTAACATGACCCATATACAATTTATAATGCACATATTTATATACATTATCAAGCATCAAATATACAAACATTAAACAACCATCAAATAAACACCATACATATCAAGGCAACACACATAGAGTTTGGGCAAAATGCAATCGGGTTATGGGCTAGAGGAAATAATTTTCGAGGCGTCACAGCATCCATGACTGATTGCAGAGCATCTGTATTAGATGAATTCTAAGATGACTCGGCAACCTTGCTCTTTAAAGTCTGAATATCCTCAGAAATCTTCTTAAGAATTTCTGCACTTGAATCACTTTAAGCAAGTCTTGGTGGTCTTATTCCTTGTTGGCTTGATAGGGCTTGACTTTGGGCATGAGATGGAAATGAACTGGTTTGGATTTGAACTGACTGTGGTCTTGTTTGAACAGAAGCAACAAATGCCTTCATGATGTTGGATATACCCAAGAGGGGGTGAATTGGGTATAATGGTCAAATATGAAGCTTTTCAACATGTTAGTAAAGTACTTGATTACAAGGAAGATAAATGAACAATCTTAACATGATACTGTGAAGAAAAGGTAGGAAACAAGGGACAACAAATTTATAGTGGTTCATAACGCCTACATCCACTACCTAATCTCCCGATTAGGATTTTCTTAATCCACTAACTGATTCTCTTACGGGTGAGAACCAGAGCGTTACACATGCCCTTTTACATGTTCAAGGCAAACTATCCTTTTGCGGGCTAAGGATGAACCGCATTTCCTTTTTTCGAGCTGAGGAAAAACCTATGTTCCTTTTGCGGGCTAAGGAAGAACCTATAGATCCTACTTCAGGGTGGAGGATAAACCTTCTTAAGATTCCAATCTTGGAATCGTCAAGTCAACTAAATTCACTAGACTTGGTTGTTTCAATCCTGAAACACACCAATACATAATAATAATGATAATGATAATTCTAACTTAATAGAACACTTTACAATTCAGCTCATTTATAACATTACAAAGATATGTAGAATTAAGAACGTAATGCCGAGAGGAGTACACTTACAATCCTTTTACCTTTCAATGTTTCAGTATTGCTCAAGTGTAGTTTCGAAAAGCTTGTATGGTGCTTCCTGAAAAACAGTTGTGAGATGCATCTTTAGAAACTCTTTAACTCGATCAAACATTGAATTTGAAATCAAAAGGGAAACAAGTATAAAGCTTGTACAAACACAAAAGGTTTTGCCAATGGATAAAAAGATGTGGGAAGTCTTGATGATCAGGAAAACTTTTGGTTTGATACTTAGTAGTTTATATAACTACTGTTATAGCTCGATACACTTTTCAAGATGTGAAATAAGGTATAACTGTATCTTATGAACCATCTCTCAAATTCCTTGATCAGCAAGATTGATGAGATTAAAACAGGGCTGAGAAATTGAGTGGAAAATAGTTTCGTATTATTCAAATAGACTTTCAAAGAAAAATAGATATTAAGCTTAGAGTGAAAATCTTTTGAATAAGTAAAGTTTCAAAGAACACACTTTGAAAAACTAGAACAGTTTAAACTTTTGAAGATAAGATTGAAAATTTGACTAACGTTCAAAAGTATTGACTCAACAAAATTATCGGCGGTTTGTTTTGAATCTAAGTGCTAGTATTTATAGACTTAGTATAATAGAGTTGTTGGTTGTTTGAATTTGAAATTCAAAGTGAACGTTTACTCACAACATCTAGAATCTTTCATGAAAATGACAACTACAATTTTCACGAACATTCTGGTTTTTCTCAGATTGCATGAATAAGGAATGTTTCAAGAAATGTGATTGATACATCAGAGAAAATCTCTGACATATTTGAAAAAGGTTATGTGCATGGGACAGTTCTGAAAAGTGATCTGAAAAAGTGTAAGTATCATAATCGTGACAGTGTTGAATTAGCGTTCTGACGCATAATATCAACTTTGTCGTTTTGTTCTTTTGAGGGCGCTCATGAACCATAAGCATCTTGCTGAACTGTCAAGTGAGGGCGCTACTTAATTGTAAGCGTCTTAACTTACTTTGACGATTAAAATGACTAAACTTCGTGAGGGCGCTAATCCACACTTAGTGTGCTGCTTACATTCAAAGTTACGAGGGCACTACTACCAAGTAAGCATCCTAGAACAAAACATTTAAAATCAACTGAAAAACATAGAGGCGTTACTTAACCACGTAAGCGTCCTGATGTTAAAAACTCGTAAAAGCAATGAGTACGTTGAAGGACGATCAGAGTCTTGAAAGTTATTTAGTTGATCTTTTAAATGAGGTCGCTCCTATTCAAGCAACGTCCTGATAGTTTTCAAACTAATAACTATCAGTGTCCTTAAATATTAAAACATGAAAATCTCAAAATTCTTTCAGTGAGCTGATATTAAGTCAACGTCCTGACAAGTTTACAGGTTGACTTCAAGTTGACTTAAATGAGGTTGTTACTTATAAAGTGAGCGTTCTGATGAATAAGTATAATTTAACCTTGAACATTATCAGCGTTCTAATGTATCATCAGCATCCTGACTCATCAAGTTTAGGAGGGAGCTGCTGAGGCATTAGCGTCCTGAAATACTCTTAAAAATGGTTTTTGGTTTTTCATTAACGCTCCATAAATACGATTAGAATCTCAGTATTTTAGGATCAAATCAAACACTTTAAAATGATTGAGAAATTAAATCATTTGAAATACCTTAAAAATATATCGATCAAAACATGCAAGAAATGTATGCATGATTTTGAAAGATGTGTGCAAGTGATTTATGCATGGTTTTGGAAAACGTTTGACCAATAAAGAATAAAGAAAGATACCTTACATTTTATATGTGTTCTTCTCATGATTTTCAAATCCAACTCTTCTTTATGAGATCTTCATTAGTATCTTCGTGCTTGAGTTGAACGTCGTGATCGTTGATCGTAAGATGTGATCGTGAAGTCCTTGATCGAATCGTTCTTTTGTTTTTTGCTTTCTTGAGGTGCTGAAATATATCCTTGATTGAAATGTTAGCACCAAGTACTATATTTTTTATTGGTTGTAAGCATTAAAACCTTTATGGAGTGTGCTAAGTGATGAACCACTTAGGCCAGCACGTGAATGCCTTGATCTGTTGCAAACTTTCTTGAATATCTTCCATCAGACCATCAGTAGGTCACGAAGTGGAACTTGATGAAAGTAGAGATTGCATATCACCCAACTGGCTATCCATTTGCTGTGTCACTTTTCCTAGCATTTTTGTTGCTTGGATCAAGTGAGTGGTGTATTCTTTAATCTCCTTAATATCTTCATTTTCCTGAATCTTCAAAGAATTCCTAATTTTTGTTAATATCTCATTCTTCTGTTGCAACTGATTTTGTTCCAACTTGTTCATCAGCTAAGACATAACAAAAATCTGATATTCTTTGACTTTCCTTAGAAAATCTTTTTCTTTGAAGAAATAGTCGACAAACATGCTGAAAGAAGGATAGGATGGTGAATGGTGATCAGATTGATCATGTGAAGATGAACTCTCCTCCGAATTATCTTCCACATCATATTTCTCTTCTTGAAGATCAGCAACAGCCACAAGATATTCTTCACTCTAAACTTCTTTGTCAGCATTCATTCTTATCTCAACTCCACTGTAGGGTATGACAGCAAGTTCATGATCCTTTTCCTCAGTAGATAACAACCCATCAATATGAGATTCTTCTTATTGTTGAATTTCCTTATCAATAGAGCCTCCTTCTCTGATAAAGGAACACCCACATGAGATGGTGGATCAAGAATAGTTCTCTCTGAGTCAATGTTGACTCTTTCCTTAGCAATTTCAACAATGACGTCTTCCCTTATTACATCAGCAGCCTCTCGGGTGAACTTCCTCCATGACATCATCTTCAGCCTTATTTGTTTGCTCATCCTGACATTCTTGGACAGTTTGAACAACTTGCTCTATATGAACCTCTTCCATGTTTTGTTCAACCTAAACCTTAGTTAGAATATCAACTGTTGGGGACTCAGCCATACATTCTTCTTCAACTTGAGTTGCAACATGTTCAGTTTCAATGACAGGACCAACTTGCTCCTCCAAAGCCTAATCGACCTGATTATTGGAAGATTGAACAACTTCTTTTTCTACTTTAGGAACAGCTTCTGCTTTTGCCTCAGTCTAAGCTTCTCCCTTTCCATTGGATTCTCCTTCTTGTGGAACTTATGCTATTGGAAACCATTTCTCCAATGCAGGAACATAAACGTATCTCATTAACTTCACAGTTGTTTGACCGATGCAGTGATATATGCTGGTCTACTTAGCTTATTCACCATTGAAGTTAATTTCACTCTTCTCAAACAGTGTGGTGAGGTATATTCCAAATGGAAGACCTCCTCCTCTACTGACCACAGTGTCCATGACGGGTATGAGAATGTGGGCGAGATTAATTTTTTTCTTCTCCAGAATGCACCATACTAGGAACAAGTCAAGTTCATTCACATTGCCCCTACAGCCTGACTTGGGCTGAATGATATGGGAAATGACGTTGTGAATTATTCTTAGAATGAGTTCAAAGGATTAATTAATAAGTTTTTTTATCAACACTAACATGGTCCTTCTTCCTGGATATTAAATCAGGGCAGATAGGGTGTCATAGCCTGGGTAATGGAATTTTCCTTTGGTAAAAGAAAGAATGTGAGCACTCTCATCACTGGGTAGAAAGAAGGTATCTAAAAAGAATTTAGGAGAAATCTCTATAGATTTTCCTTTGACTTTGGACTGTCTTACAAGTCCTGATCTGGGTTTCTCTTCAAGATTTTGAAAGAATTGGCTAACAAGACTGGAATACTATTTAGAATGGTAGGTAAGCAGTTTGATTTAGCCTTGAAACTCAAACAGGGATAAGATATCTAGGTGTGGACTGGTAAAGAACTCAAAATCAACAAAGCAGCCGTCAATTACAGCACGGTTAGCAAGCTTTTCGATTTTATCTCCCTTTTTGGATTTTTGGGTTGAAGGAGATAGGTGTGGAACTTCGATTGAGGTTTCTACTGGAGGTGTGGGTACAGAGGAGATGGGTGCCTCAGCTGGTTCAGCTTGGGTTGCTTCAGTTTTTTGTCTCACTCTCCTACGTGGAGGTGGTGAGGGTGATGAAGCTCTTTTTCTGGCTGAGAAAGTGTGAAGCTTCTTTGACTTGAGAGCCATTGATAGAATAAATGACAGTGGTAGAAAATTGAAATGTCTCGGTGAAAAACCAGTGAAATAGGGATCAAAAGATTCAGAATCAAACAGAGATCAAATTTTTACCTAAAGATTTGAAGAACTGACACAAAGAAATCGGTTGATAGTAAGAGTAGCAATGGTCTGGAACGGGTTTCGCGTTCGTTTTAGAATGAGTGTCCTAGGGCATCAAGATGTCAAAGTGACTACCAAGTCACCCCAAGTTTGGATTTATGCCATACCCTAATCGATAAGCGTGCTCCTGACGCACTCACGTGCCACTACATAATGATTGTTAGCGTCCTAGTGAATTTAACACAAAAACTGATTAACGTCCTCCCTACTACAAGCATCCTCGAACAACTAAACCTTTGGGCGTATTAGCGTCCTTATATGTTGTGAGCGTCCTGCTCAAGTACAATAGTCGCGTCCTTCTTGTGTAATGAGCGTCATGCTCAAATGCAGTAGTAGCATCTTGAAACGTTATTAGAGTCCTCATGGACACTTATACACTGATTTTAATCAGATGCAATTAATCATTCTTAAAGATCTCATGGATGAATAATCACTATCAATAATTAAATTTCATAGATCAATCATGTGAGCAAAGTATTCGATCATTTCAAGCAATACATGATTAAAAATAATCATTTAATTTCAATAATCATTGATAAATGTATTCAAATAAACATAACAATGATAGAGTAACTTTGATACCTTTGCACATATTTTTTGGTTTTTACCTCAAGGTATTGCAAAGTCTTCGATTTGTGCACTTTGCCTTTTGTTGAAGCAGCTAAGGTATTTCATGATGTTCATTCTCCATGTTGACTTCCTTCTTGGCATTTCATCAAAGGATCTTTCATTTTGTACAAATGTTCCTGTTGTGCTTATTGAAGATTGTTGACTTATCATCCTTGGATCTTCCTCATCAGCAATCTCACTTTCGTTTCTGTTTGGCACATTTGCAAGCATGTCCTCTCTCTCAAATGTTGTTTCTAATCCACTCATAATATAATCAATTTCTTGACAACAGATTTCAAATGGATTTGGAAACTCTTTTAGAAATTCTACTTTGTATTTCCATTTTTTAAGAAAACCATTAAGAAAATGTTGTACAAAAGTAGAGTGAGAGATTAGTTTCCCAAACCTTTCAAATTCATGACACAATCGTTGAAATCTTTGTATTCCGTCATGAACTGACTCAGACTCTTTAAATCTAAAGTTTGGGAGTGATTCCTCTAAGGCATTAACTTGATTTCTAGTTTCCTCCTTTCCTTCCATGAATTTCAATAAATCACATAACTTTTTCATAGTCATTTTCCATGGATCAAGTGTTTCAGCAATGGTGATTAGCTCATCATTCCATTTCTTTGGAAGCTTATCGCAGAAACACACTAAGGCTATTCCTATAGGTATCTCTTGATTATGTTTTTTCATTCCATCAAGGATGGATTGGTACCTACAGTAGGCAATATCCAGAGATTCATTCTCAGATACTTCAAAGTTATCAAATAACCTTTCATATTCCTTAAGTTTTTCATCTTGATTCATTATCTTTTCACCATGAATTGATTTGAGGGTTTCCCAAATCTCTTTAGCACTTTCAAGATGAACTACCGTTTCTACTTCTTCCTCAGGTAGACAACAATACAATGCGTAGACAACTTGAGAGTTGTGTTTATCACTGAGTCTCTCCTTGTCTATCCATAGCTCCATAGGACTGTTGGGCATGGTGTAACCATTTACAACCATTTCTCATAGAATAATGTCTTTAGTTCGAAGAAAAGACTTCATCATTTTCATCCAATCTTCAAAACATTCTCTATTGAATATGGGTGGTCTGTCTAGGAATTGACCTATTTCCATGATAGAACTTCTAGACATTGCCATTGATATCAAAGAAATTGTTAGATTTCTTTAATGAGCAACTCTGCTCTAATACTAATTTTTGGCCCAGGTATGTCCAAAAGGGGGGTGAATTGGACACTTAGACAATTAAAATTAATGTAATGGCAACTAACTAAGTGCGGAAAAGTAAATCAATTTACACAATCAACTTAGAGTGATTCGGCTACTTGCCTACATCCAATACCTAACCTCCTCAGTTATGATTTGAAACCTCTTCACCAAGGGATTCTCTTACAGGTGAGAACCAAATCGTTACACCTTTTCTCAAGTTCCGGGTGTGAGAACAACCGTTACAATGTTCAACTTGCAGGCTTGAGACCAACCTAAACCTCTCGACTTACAGGTTAGAGAACTACCTATCTCAACTTCCGAGTGTGAGACTAACCTAATGCCTTCTCAACTTATAGGCTTGAGAACAACCACTTGTTTGATAAACGAAGTTTGGTACTCAGTAGTTTATATAACTACTGTTACAACTCGATACAGTATATAAGATATGAAATGAAGTACAACTGTATCCTATGAACTATATCTCAAATTTCTCTTTTAGCAATAATGATATATGATTAAAACAGTGCTGAAAATTTGAGTGAAAAATAGTTTAGTAACCTTCAAATAGATTTTCAAAGAAAGATAGAGATTAAGCTTAGTATGAAAATCTTTTGAATAAACATATTTTCAAAGAAGACACTTTGAAAAACTAAAACAGTTTAAGCTTTGAAATCAAATTAAAAATTTAACTAATTAACTTTCAAAAGTATTTGCTTAATGAATTTTCAATGTGTGTGGATTTTCTAAGTGCTGGTATTTATAGACTTAGAAATGAAGTTGTTGGTCATTTGAATTTGAATTTAAAAAAAAAACGTTTACTCACAACAACTAGAATCTTTCACGAAGATAGTAAGACGATCTTCACAAACATTATGGTTCTTTTCAGATTGCATGGGTAAGGAAGGTTTCAGGAATCGTGATTTTGTGCATTAGAGGAAATCTCTGACAAATGTGAAAAGGTTTCTGTGCATAAAAATTTATGAAAAAGCGAACTAAAAAAGTGCACAACACAACTTTATGACAGTGTTAGATTAGCGTCCTGACACATAATCTCAACTTTGTCATTTTGTTCCTTGAGGGCGCTCATGAACCATAAGCATCCTGCTGAACTAAGAAGAGAGGGCGCTATAAGAATGTAAGCGTCTTGATTTACTTAACGTTAAAAACTACTTAAGTTGTGAGGGCGCTATTGAAAGGTAAGTGTCCTGACACAATTTAAAAACACTTAAAAATATAAGGGCGCTACTTACAACGTAAGCGTCCTATCTTTAAAGTACGAAAAACATAAGGGCGTGATAAGTTGAGTTTTAGTAGTTAGTTTGGACATTAATTTGTTGGATTTTTAGGTTCATTTGATTAGTTTTTAGGTGTTTTTGCATGATTAACATACATAGTTGTTTTAGATGCATTTAGATTTTATCTTAGGTTTTTATAGGTTTTTATCATGAATAAATGACTTTTTGATACATGTTAATATCATAGAAGTCATATGTTTTGAATACATTTTATTATAGTTAATATTTTTATTAATTGCATATAATTTACAATTGTTTATACTTTGTCTTGTAGGTAGATAAAGAGCTTAAAAGTGGGTTGAAACAAGGTTCAAATGGTGTGTAAAAGAAGTCAAGATCATGTGCAAGAAGTGTGCAAAAAGTGGAGAAAATCGACTACGTCCACAAGTCATCACCAAGAAGAAACCTGAGACTGGGCGCCGCAACGCCCAGATGCAGAAGAGGAGTGTTGGAAGTCAGTGTGTGGGCGCCCAGCCTGCGACCGCCGCACCTGTGTTCGTAGAATCGTAAACTTGCATTTTTTGAGCGATTTTTCATACCCTTTTTGGTCTTTTGACCCATTTAAGCTTAAAACTCATTTTAGGGTTTGTTTAGGAGGATATCTTTTATTCTAGTAGCATTAGAGAGCAACTAATTAGGTTTAGAGAAAGAGGGGAGAAAGAGGAGCAAGAGAAGAGACAAGAAGAAAAATGAGTTGCAGGTTGGAGAAGAAGAAGGAGATCTCACTCTTGAAGGGGGTTTTTCTAATTTTTTTCCTAATTCAATTTGTTTCAATGATTTCCTATTTGATTCTTTATCTTGTATCTATGGATTGGTTTATGAACTAAATATATAATCTAGAGTTTTGATTTAGCTATGTTAGATCTTGTGATTGAATCATTGTTTGTGTTTTTGAGCAATCTTTTGGGTTTATTTACGATTCTCCATGTTTAATGTTTTCAAATTATTTATCACTCTTTAAATGAACATAGATTTTATTTTTTACACTCGAGAGAGGTGTTATCAAATTGGAGCAAGGGATTTGTAACCCAAGGGATTTGTAACCTAGGTTAGTAATATCGAGTCGAGAGACCTGCGAACACCTTTGAAATCATTTAAAATGAATCATAGATCTTAATGCGTTCTTAATCTATTGGTTGGCGATCGAGAAGGGGAATCGATAACTTAAGGATAGATGTTCAAATTGACGCTCGAGAGAGGTATTTGGATGGGTCAGGATTCATAATTTATAAATTCCAGAAATTAATTCTTTAACACAATTATTAAAGATTATAAGACACAACATAGTGAGATCTAAACTCTAGAACTATAAATCCATTGATTTCTCTCCAATTTCCATTTAATTTGCATTGTTTTCTTAGATTTTATTTAATTTACATCTCTGGAATTAAATCATCTCTTTTTATCACCTAGATAAAACCACTAATCATTGTAGTTTTGGGCATTTTTAATTGTGAAATTAACCTCCCTGTGGATACGATAACCCGACTCACCTTGGATATATTATAACTTGATATTTGTGCACTTGCGAATCTAAATTTACCGCATCAGGGCGCTATTGATAAAGTAAGCATCTTGATGGATAAGAAAATTTTCAACCTTGAGCATCATCAGCGTTCTAATGAGGGCGCTACTGAGACATTAGCGTCCTGATCGAACACTTAAAGAATGATTTTTAAAAGCGATTTTTGTCTTTCAAAACTTACTCAAATCAGTTAAAGATTCGATCAAATCAAATAGTTAAAAAGATTAAGAATTTAAATCATTTGAAAAACCTTTCAAACATATTGATCAAAAACATGCAATTGAGTAGATCTTGTCGAGAGTAATTTGATCGATAGATTTACATTCTAAGTATTGAAAACTTGAAGCTGTGATCATTGACATTCAATGGACTTGTAAGCTCTTCTCTTTGATTTTGATTCTTGATAATTCTGAAACATTTAACAAGATCATTAGATACATTTGAGTAGTTTGGAATCATCAAAATATTCTCATATTGGGGTTCCTTGAGATAACAAACTTTATCTAAATCCTTTAGGGAAAAGCTTTTGAATAAAATGACTTTAGCTAGACCATCAAGCCTAACTATATGTTTTTCCTTCCTATCCCATTTCTTCTTGAGTTTGGGGACTTCAACCCCATTTATGATCCTTGTGGGCATATGGTCCTTTACAAACAGCTTCCCACATGTCAAAAAATTGAACCTTAATGAAAGCACTCATCCTAATTCTCCCAATCATAAAGTTATTTACATTAAGCATTGGAGGTGAAAAAGGGTTATCACTTAAATAAAACACTATGGTATTAGCAATTTTGATCTTTTGCTCAAGGATGTCAAGCCTTAAATCAAGAACACTCACTCTGATACCACTTGTTGGACATCCAAGAAAGAGGGTGAATTGGGTGTGATGGCCGATTTTAAAAAAATTCAAGTCCTCAGTGGAAATCCTTTTATTAATTAAGTTATATACTTAAATTAATTCAAAGTGCATAAAGTAAAATGTTGAAAGTAAATACAATGCAAACAAGGACTTTGACATAGTTCGGAAAACCTTTTTCTACTTCATGCCTAGAGAGATTTTCTCTAGGATTCCACTATGCTTGGGTTCACGTCAAGGGTGTGAACCAAACCGTTACAATGCTTTTTTCAAAGTTCAAGACAAACCTATCCTTTTATAGGCTAAGGATGAACCACTTGACCCTTTTTAAGATAAAGGGTGAAACTAACTTTGATTTCAACCTAAGAATCTTAAGTAAATCAAATTTACTTGACTTGGTTGTTTCAATCTTGAAACAAACCAAAACTCTAAATACAAATATTACAATGATGATATTGGTTCTATAAAAATAGAACACTTACAATGAAGCTCATACAAATCAAATACAATGATGTGAAATATTGGAACTCAAGAGAGAGAGAGAGATCACTTACAACCTTTACCTTATTATGATTCAATATTGCTCAAATGAGAACTTTTGAAAGCATGAATGAAAATCTTGGAAAATAGTTGAAAATCACACTTTCAAAGTTTTTCACCTGTCAATCACAGTTCCGGGTACTTTGGAAATGAGAAGAGAAAGATTTTAAATATAAGGCTCATTCTCTTATTTTGAAATCACAAAGAAAACAAGAAAACCTAGAAAGACCAGAGAATGTGATTGAATCTTTTGTTTTGCTCTATCTAAAGTGTAAAATGGCTAGGGCAGGTTTATAAATAGATTGAGTGCATTTACTAGCGATTACACTAAGAAATATGGTCGTTGGGATTTTGCATACCTCAAAGAAGGCGCTTCTTCAGCATGGAGCGCGCTTCTCTGATAGATAGAAACCCATAATTTTTGTTTGTTCACAAGGATCATGCTTCTCTTCCAAGGAGCTCACAATAGAGAGGCCATACACTTAGTCAGACAGGAGCTCGCTCCTAAGCAAGAGAGCGCGCTTCTCTAATATGGTTTTTTGAAAAACACTTAATTTTTTGAGAATTTTCACTTGAAAAACCTTTAGAACATGAAAACTAAGTTTACAAACATTTTGAACACTCATAAAAGCAAGTAAAAAGATGTTTTGCTTTTCAAAAACAAATACAACCAATAATTTGGAGAAAACTCTTGCAAAGAGAAAACTTATGAAATCATATGCATGCATGATTTGAAAAGATTGAGCAATAGATAATAAAGAAATTACATCCTAATTCTAGACTTACAACACTCTTATTCTCAATTTCACTCTTCCTTGAATCTTCAAGACTTGTAGTCATGTATTCCTCATTCTTTTTGCTTAAGGTGCTGAAATGCGCTTAGTTCAAATATTAGCACCAAATGGTATATTGTTTGTTAACATCAAAACACTTAGGAGAATGTTAAGTGAAAAACCACTTAGGCCAACATAGCCGGCCAAAGATCTTCTAATGCCTAAGTCAGTCTAAGCTCTCTCGGGTATTAATCACATTGACTGGAGTAATTAATGACTTACCTCATTAATGAGGGACTAAGGAGTATTTATAGTGTTTAGGATATTCGGCCTAGCTGGTGTATCGCCGTATTAAATGCATAGAATCTCGGATTTGGCCCAACAGATCCCGCACTATCCTTATCCGTTGTTGGGTGGTCAACTCGCGTAAGCTTAGTATGTTGAGCTGACAATATGTCGTCGAGTCAAAGTCTGTCTGGTTGCGCTGGCAGGTCGGTACCTTGGCGGGTACCCAGGTCGATACCTTAGACTCCCGAGTTGACGTCATGCCTGGTGGTTCGATCCACTCGATGTGGCTCATGACATGGCCTCCAACTTGGTATGCCAAGAAGTGGGTCCAACAGCTTTAAAATACGATTTTTGGAAGATTGAAAGTTGTTTAAATCAAAATTATGTAGCACGTACTACATTGATATTTATATCATGCATCTATATTTTATAATAGCTTTAGTAAGTATTAGTGATTATATTTACATATGCATATTATGAAAAATATATATATTTATTGATTTGTATTGATTAGGGCATATGTTGATTATTTGAATTTATAAGAACTCTTGAAGAATTTATTAGTATATCTTTAAAAGAGAAATATGCAATTAAGATTTGAGAAAGACAAGAAATATGTCTTAATCTACCTATCAAATATTTTTTTTAGTGGAATTTCTACCCCTTTAAGCAATTTAGTCAAATGAGGGATTAAAAGAAATTAACTTTATATACATGGATAAAACATATCCATTGAGCTCTTTAATGGTTGATCATTTGAAATCAATAAAGATCATTTTCATCATAATGAATATGATTAAAAATTACTTGGTCCCGAATTACCATATTTTTGTGCAATTGGTGTACTTATGTATCTTACAAATTATATAAAAAATATATATTATATTTTTAAGTAATTTGTTAGCTAGCAAGATACAACTTTACATCAAGTTGAAAACTTAAAATGGTATATTTTCATAGGACAAGTTATATGGATTTATTATTCAAGAAGATAAAAATCACAATTGTGTAATAAGCTTAGAAGAGGTTTATTAAATAAACATATTAATCATTGAAGTATAGTTTAATTCATAATCTACAAAAAAGTTGTAAAATTAATATTTAAAAAATATGATGATGATGCATTATTCTAACCAATTTCTTTGCAAAAGCTTTGTTAATCGCAATATTTGTGGAGTTAATGTACAACATTAGAATACATAGATCAAAATGTATTTGAAGCCAAACTATTAAAGAAAATTCAATGACGTCAACATGAGGGGAAAAATTCTTATGAAGAGGGATTATTTATTTTGTACTCTTTTTTCCTTTACTAAGGTTTTGTCCTATTGAGTTTTCCTTGTAAAGTTTTTAATGAGACAGTCTTAACAATGTAAAACTCTATGAGAATATTGTACTCTTTTTCTTTCTATATTTTTTTCCTATTGGATATTTTTAGTAAAGTTTTAATGAGACATATTTTATGTATACGATGATATTCAAAAAAGGAAGTGTTATAAATGTATTTGAATGCCATCACAACCTCTCATCTCTAAAGCTTGCCTCCTTTTATTTGTTAAATTGTAATAGTACCCCTTTTTATTTTACAACATACATACCGTTTTATTGATATGAGCCTTTTTAGCAATTCATATATTTAGGGCTCGTTTGACAACTCTATTTTTTTCCTCTATTTTGTTAAATCCCTGATTCAAATACAGTTTTGTAGAAATAGAGTGTTTGGTTAGAATTTTAAAACCTCTAAAAGAAATAGAGTGTTTGATTAGAATTTTAAAACCTCTAAAAGAAATAGAGTGTTTGATTAGAATTTTAAAACCTCTAAAAGAAATAGATGTTTGGTTAGAATTAGAGGTTAAATCTCTATTTAAAAAAGTAAAAAATTTTGCCTTTTTTTTAGAGGCTAAACCTCTATTGCGAGTAGAGGAAGAGCCGCAAAAAAAAAAACATAATTTTTTTTTCAAAAATCCTAAATTGCCCTCCTTCTTCCAACAATTATATTCTTTTTTAAACTCTTTCCCTTCTCTTCAACGACTCTCTTCTCTTCTAAACTCTTCCCTTTCTCTCTTCTCTCAGTGTTTCGTCCTCACTTCTTCCCCACCTTCATTACACAAACTCAAGGTAAAATTTTTTAACTCCAAAAATAAATAAATAGGGATTTTCTCTCTTCCGACGTGATAGAGATAGAACCTCCTCTCTGTTGCGCGGGACAGAGAGAAGGTTCCTCTCTGCCGTGCACCGTAGCAGGAGGCCTCTCTACAAGGGCACTGCAGAGAGGAATGAGCTGCCTTTTCGCAGTGCGCAGAGCACAATCTACACAGATGGTTTGATAAGCTAGTTGGTCCACAACCCTTGTCACACATACATTAAAGTCGTTCTTTGTTTTGATGTTGCAACTGAGACTTCTAAGTTATATCGAGTAGCACCGCAGGTCATCTTTGGTGATGATTTTGAACCAAGTGATTATATATACTTTCGTTTGGTTGCAGTGGAAGGGCGGATTTGCTTGACGACTCATAATGTGGGGAAGGCAAGGGTGGATATATGGATGGTGAAGGAGACGAATTATTTTGATAGAAGAGGAAATTATTTCTGGGTTCAAGAATAAATCATAGACATGGGTGGTATTCAGTATTGCAATTACGAGATTATTCATGTTCATGTTGACAGGTCCAGGATCTTCTTTCAGACGCTAGTGCCCGGACTGGTGAGTAAATGGTTGATGAGTTAAAAATTTAAAAATAATTTGTTTATTTTATCTAGTTTTGTTATTGTACTTGAATAATAAATAAATAAATTATTTATATAATTATAATAATGTAATATTTGAGAAATGTTTGATTTAATTTTTTTAATATTTTTATTAAAGATAATATAATAGTAAAAAATATTTTGATTAAAGACATCAAATACCTTTCTAATAAAAGAATTTAGTGTTGATTATCAAATGTTCTAAATCTAATTCAAAACTAAAATTAGATGTTAAAATATTAATTATCAAATAATATATTTCAAATAAACTCTTATTAAAATATAACTAAAAAAAATAGACCTTATTTTTTAAGATTAGATTTACTCGCTACCTTAGATTCAATGCATTGAACCTAAGCAGCTATTCATCACACTTTTTCTCCAAAATAAAACATTATTTAAATATTTTCACTAATTTATGTGGGCTTTTGACATGATTACCCTTAAAAAAAATAATTTCACAAATGCCATTTATACACAAATATTGTCAGGTTTGCCCTACTTTACTGTTCATCGCCCAGTCAGCGTGCCAAACAAGCGCTACGTAGGCGGCAGAGGTGACATTTTTTAAAGGGAAGGCGTCTTTTGGCATTTTTTGAAAAGACGCATTCCCTTCAATAATTTTTTTTTTAAAGTGAAAGTCATAGTTTTTTTTTTAAGTGACGGGAATGCGTCTTTTCCTTCCCTTCAATAATTTTTTTTTTTACTAACAGAGAGTTGCTCTTCACCCACCATGGAATTGGACGGCAAGGATTTCTTCAGCAAACCTGTCTTTTCAAGCATATGGGTGGCTTTGCTTGTAGCCTGTGTTCTCAAATTCTTCACGAGAAGATTAGTGAAGAGGAAACAGTACCGCCCAGTAGCAGGCACCATCTTCCACCAGCTTTGTAACTTCAATAGGCTGCACCATTACATGACTGATCTTGCTCACAAGTATAGAACCTACAGGTTACTTGGCCCTTTTCACAGTGAGATTTACACTTCAGACCCTGCAAATGTTGAATACATCCTCAAAACCAATTTTGAAAGTTATGGAAAGGTAAATTCATTTCCATGTTCTTCTGGGCTTCAAAATTTCTAGTTATAATAGCTTTCAAGAATTAAGAAGGATTGGATTATTGAGCCAGACCCACTTGCCCAGATGGTGTGTAGGGGAAAACAAACTCAAAATCATAAAGAGCAAGCCACTTAAAATTTAGGAAATTTTTTAATTCTCCTAATTCATGGCAGGATCTGTTAATGAAATCGAGCTTGAATTCAATATTCAAAGTTGCATTTGGGGTAGAACTGGACAGCATGTGTAGAACAAGTGATGAAGGAGCAACTCTGCGGCGCTATGCTGACATCTTCTGGACAATTAAGAGGTTCTTGAACATTGGATCAGAAGCAAACTAAAGAAAAATATCCGAGTGATTGAAGGGAACCTTCCTTTACATAAAAAAAAAAAACTATGAACTGTTCACCTAAAAAAAATGTGGAGGGAAGGCGTCTTTTCAAAAGACGCATTTCCTTCACTTAAAAAAATTTATGAAACCTTCACCTAAAAAAAATGTGAAGACGCCTTCCCTACACTTAAAAAAAATGCCATCTCCGCGCCAACGTGGTGCTTGTTTGGCGCATTGACTGTGAGATGAATAATAAAGTAGGGCAAACTTGACAATATTTGTGTATAGATATTTTTTGAAGGGTAATCATGTCAAAATCAGTTATATACTTAGGAGGAAAATTTTAAATTACTTGAGTTTATCTCTTACTTTTTCCAATAAAAAAGAAGAAGAAAAGAATTACAAGGAACTCAAATTTAGCTTGTCGAAAGAGCTGTGTGAAGAAAATGAACACAGCCTCCAAGGGCAAAACAACTGTAGAAGAACCGAGAGACTTGTGGAAGCTGTTATATGTTTCTGATGGAGGATTTGCAGGAAGCGCTGTCAGCTTTTGGATTAATTGTTTCTATTAGTCCAGAGAAAGGGCGTTGTCTCATCGCCACCAGAGACTTCTCTCCAGGTCTTTCTCTTCATCTCTGTCTTCCTCTCTCTCGCGTTCATGTTCTTGTTTAACGAAGCGTTCATGTTTCCCCACAAAATTTGAGTTTTCTTATGAAGCACACGAATTTCCTGAATGATAGGGTGGAGTTCTCTAGATTCTGAATTTTACACGCAGCAAACACAACATTGGTGTCTACAAGGGTTTCTATATTCGTTGAAGTTGTTAATGAAGTTGGTAAAGCTTGAGAAAAGGATTAATGGAGAATGCTACTTGACGCCCCCTAAAAGTTGTTTTTGAATGGAATCTAAAATTTGCGAAGGAAACTAGAGGAACATTTAAAATATAGTTGTTTTTTTTTTTTTTTCAAATGCATACCCTGCACATTTTTATCCAAATAAAAAAAAATTGCAGGCATATAACTCGAAATTTCTTAATTCTTTCTCCGTTTTTAAAAAAATCTTTATGAATTTCAGACCAAATATGGGGGGCTTAGTCATTCACAAGACTCTAGCCAAATAAATTGATAAATAAATACTCAACTCAAATAAGCGTGAATCTGCCTCCTTCACTTTGCTGTATCAAGGGGGCTAAGTCGGCATTTAAAAAAAAAAAGTAAATAAATAAAACATATTAAATATATTATATATCTCTTATACTTTCTCTTGTTGTTGTTTTGAGTTAGTGCCATGTTATGGATGTGGATGCATCTTAGTCTATTCTCTTATGAATTATTAATAAAGCTTTCATGGTACCAGGAGAAGTGATTATATCCCAAGAGCCTTATGTCTCTGTACCAAACAATTCATCTGTCTCAAGATGTGATGGATGTTACATGTCAGGCAACCTCAAGAAATGCTCGGCATGCCAGGTCCTGTGGTACTGTGGAAGCACGTGTCAGGTAAAAATTTGGTTATATATGAGGTTGTCTTATTATTAGGAATACATAATTGTTTATTTTTAATGCTCTTTTTTTTTTTTGGCTTGAAGATTATTCTTTTGCTAAATGCATAGTAATTCTGAAAAAAATTTGGTGGCTCCCATCATTGATAAAGTTCATTCCCTTTTCCAATTTATCTCTAATATCAAAATTTCACATGAGGTTTTTGTAACGTACAGTTAGATGGCTCAAATGTATTACTTGGGATGAATTCATTGACTATGAATGCCACATGGAGATCAGCTTGATAGTTTTTTCTAGGCTTTTTGAATGAGGATTTCTATTGAGTGGAACGGACTTTGTTGATTGGTTTCATAAAGGAAAGAACTAGGTTTCTGTAATATTTCTTTCGTCATAACTAAATGGTATTAAACTTATTGGTTGGAGCTTTTCTTCACCCTAAATTTTAGATGTTCTTGTTGGGACCATCAAAATGTTGGTCCCACTGCACATGTAGGCTGCACTAATGGCACAAATATTGTACAATGTTTGGCTAGAATCCTAAGTTTTCCCCAAACTCCACATGTTATTTGTTTTGCAAGGGCATAAAAATACGTGGCTGTTTCCACTATTCTGGACCCCTATCTCGTCTGTTACAGTTTTACAAATATGGTTATTAATTCAAAGTTTTAAATCTTCCAAACTTGCAGAAACCTTCTACCAAATAACTTACAATTTTCTTAATCCTTTCAGAAAGTGGAGTGGAAGGTGCACAAACTTGAATGCCAAGTTCTAGCCGCAGCTGGTAAGGACCGGCGAAAATACCTTACACCTACTATTCGTTTAATGATTAGGCTTTACTTGAAGAGGAAATTGCAAAATGAGCAGGTGAATAAGCTTTAAATAATTGTTTGATTCTTTTTCAGTGATCCTTCTTAAAAAAACTTCCTTGCCTTAAAGCTATTGTTGTGATTCCAATATTTACCACCATTGCAGATGGTACCATGGCTATGACCTATTTGGATCAATCTAGTATGCATGTGCTGCATTGTTTGTCAAGACCTTTTGTTGAATCTATATGTCATTGAATAACCAATGTATTTCTTTTTCTTTTTATCTTTTTTCTTTTCTGGATCTGTATCATGTAACTATAAGTCTGTAACAAATGTTTGTTAGGCATTAAAGTGATACCTAGGCAATTGGTCTTATCTATTTGACAAAAGATCTCTATTTCTCGGTCCATAAATAATTAATTAGTAAACCTTGAAGGCTTATGCATGTACTCTGTCCTACATATGCATGTTGTGTGTATTTATGTTTATCCCACAATTAGTCTTATCTAGCTGACAAAGATCTTTATTTCTAGGTCCGTAAATAATTAATTAGTAAATCTTAAAGGCTTATACATGTTCTCTATACACATAGATATATAAGCATGTCTACATATGTATGTTTTTGTGTATTTATGTTATCCCACTATGAAAAGGAGTAAGTAGTTTACAAGGCTCCAACCACTCAAGGTTTGGGAAAGAGGATATACACAATCTTATGCTTGGACCGCAGGGAGGGTGTTCCAGACGTGCACTCATGACCACTAGGTTAGATGAAGCAAGTTACTATTGCTCCAAGGCCCACCCTTCATGTGTATTCTACTGTATAAAAGTCAAATCTTTTCTAAACAAAAAGTCAAAAACCACCTTCCACATTGTTTGATTTCATGTTTGCTATTCATTATTTCATACCACATTACCCAAAAGGCTATAAATCAAGTGCAAAAATTGTATATGTTATTGTCAATAGAAGTTTCTTGAAGAGATTCAATGTGTGTATCTTCCTTATTTTCATTTGAATTATCCTCATGACCTCATCAACTTTCATGATGTACAACTTTTCTTTTTCATTGGAATCGATAATTGAAATAATGACTCTTCTTTCTTTCTTCTTGAGCTCTTTTGCCTTTAGATCTAGTGTATTGGGATTTTGTTTTTGTTTTTTTAATTTTCTTTCTTCTTTTTTTGTTTTTTTCCCTTCTATCACTTCTTTAAAAGTTTGAACATTGTGAATGAGTTTTCTCTCTACCTTCTTAGTTTGATATTATATCTCTTGATGTATTTGCATTAAGTTGATTGCTTTTGTTTAGATTTCGTTTGGTTTGTGATCCAAGAACATGGATACAATAAAAAAACTGTAAAATTCAGAAGATGTTTTATTGTTTTCAGAAAACAGCTTATTTTTTGCATAAAATCCTGAAATACTGTTTTCGGATTTGACTTTCCAAATGTGTTTTTCCCAGTTTTGGATTCTCGAATACAAAAAATTGTATTTGAATCACCAACCAAGCGCAACCTTACCATTTTGATTTTTTTTTCTCATGAGTTATAACCATTTTTTTTTTTGACACTGCTTTCTCTTGTTAGAAAAAAAAAAAAAAAACCCAACTACTATTAACTGACATCACAAACAATGATGACCTCATCAATATAATTTGTTTCATGGAATTTAGCATCCCTTTGCATGCACTTAAGCTAGAACCTGCTGTTTCTTGTCTAGTCTGTTATCTTTATTTTCTTTTGATCTCTCTGTTTAAATGACAGTATGAGACAAATATGTGATGCTATGGATGTCAATGTTTGAACGTTATACTGTTTGGTTACTGACCTGATGGTCATCCAACTAATTAGCAGGGAATAGGGATGTAATCTAGTTTTTAGTGCTACTTAAGGAATTAGTTGGAGGCTATATTTGACCATGACACTGAATCAACTAAATGAACAACCAAAGTTAGAGTTGTAGTTGGGACTTCTATTGCAAATGTTGATAATGGTGAACACACTTATGCTTCAAGTATTTGGGTTTTTCATTTTTTTTTCAATTTTCTGATTGGTTTCAAAGTTCTCCATTTCACTCTTTTATAATCATTTATTTAGTGAGACAATAACCATATATTTGTTCCAAATCACTATGATCATTAAACTTAATTATTATTATAAAGAGAGCTAGGAGTTACTTGTTCAAAGTAAAGATGTCAATTGATTGTTTGACATGCCTCGTCAATTTAGGGAAACAAAGAAGGAAACTCTATAATCAATTTTAAAATTTGAAAACGAATATCAAGAAATCATATTCCATTTTTCTGGCATAGCATATAAATATACTAATGATGCTTAAGTGTGGTGTCCAATATTTGTGAAGCGATGGCATTAAGCTTTATTGCAAGAGAAGCAGAAGTTTGTGATCCATCTTGTATGTTCAGCGTTAGGGTTTTATGATATGAAGAACAACAATAAGAGAAGAATAAGAAGAGAAAATAGATATGGGAGAGTAGATCGGTGGAAAACATATGAGGTAGTACCTCTTATACACCTTTTACTTATATTTGATATAATATAGAAGTACATGACATTACAATACTGTTTAAGTATTAGTTCAACACCAAGATCCATGAGACTTTGACAACCAATGAGCAAGAAACTCGCAAGAGAGCAAACTAATCAAGAGGTGAGTCATAAAGAGTGGTTGGCATCAACTACTTCGATTATAGTCACAAGGCTCGCTCACTAGCTGCCTATTCCCTGGCTTTAAACATGGTTGACATTAACCCAACTAAAACTACTCTCACCCTAGTAACTAAATCTTTACAATTTATGATCAAATCGTACAATTCGAATTAAATTGTAACTTAAACGACTCAATTTTTTGGAAAATCACAAAATATGAAAATGTTGTGCGATTTAAGGCCCGGTTATATGATTCGACCTTAAATAACATGACTCGAGTCGAATTGTGCAACTTGAGACCCAAAGGATCCTACCTCGAACCAAACTCTTTTTTTTTGTTTTATTTTTTGAAAACCTTTTGAAATGTTTTTAGCGGCTATACAAAGCCAAGAGGACACTAAATTAAGCTTTTTTGAAGCTCACTTTTGTTTCCTCCAAAATACCTAGTTTGTGGGTCCCCTTAAAAGTGTTGATTTTTCCCCTGAATCTCAATTAAATTAAATTTCGTCTTTTGTAGAGTGTTTCTACAAAAAAAAAAAAAAAAAAAAATCCATTGCAAAAGATTCTGCAAAAGATAAAGATAGGTGATTTTCTATCCATGCCCTACTTTCGTATTGGAATTTAGGTTTTTTTGTCATCATCGTTGTTTTTTTGTTTTTTTTTCTTGCTTTTTCTATTTGAAGATTGGAGGGCATATTTGGAATATATCTTGGTGTGTGGAAAGTAAAAGTGAGTAGAAAGAAGATTCTACTAGGGAACATTATAGTTTGGTGCACCCAAACAATTAGAACTACTTGAGATGTAGGGGGGTAGGGGGGGGGGGAGAGAATGAAACATCATCTAGCCAAAACACATAAAACTAATAAGATTTGCATAAATTTGCTAGGCGAAGTTGGTTTTTTTTTTTTTTTTTTTTGAAAAATTGTTGCAAAGAAGAGAAAAGGAAAAGGAAGAAAGAGAATTGAAATGTTTGACAAAAGAAGTGGTAGTAGGGAAGATGTTTTGACACTAGTTTTGGTGAAGATGTTGGAGGGGTATGTAGTGGGGTACCCGGTGCATCTCAAGAAAGAAAAGTCCTTTTGGATGTGATAATGAAAGGCAAAGCAAAACAAATTACAATAAATGAGCATTGGAAAAAAGAAGAAAAGGGTAAACTGTGCCGAAAAATTTTGAGATATATTTTTTTTTCATTTTATGGTATAGCTTTCAATGTTGTATAACCCTTTTTGTTGACATGATTCAAATTATAGTTACATTTGGGCATGGATTGAAGTTCACAAGCTAGCATGAGATTAGAAAGCCTCTACTTGAAAATGAGGTTAAGTATGTGGAGGGATTGCTTTTTGAGTATAAAGATGAGTAGAGTAAGATGGAGTACACAATTATGTTTGATGGTTTTATAAATGTTAGGAATAAGACCATCATTAATTTCTTGTTGAATAGCCTTCAGGAGACTGTATCTTCAGATATCTTGATGCTTCTAATCAAGGAATGAAAATTCGGCGAATTTCGTCGAAATTCGCCGAAAAATTTCGAAATCTGAAGGAGCCGATTAATCTGGCGCATGTAAAAAAAAAAGTACAAAAAATCGACATAAAATCGACAAAAATCGACAAAAATCGACAAAAATCGCCGAAATCGACGAAATGTGTCGATTTTCTTCACGGGATGCACAGTTCGCGCGTCGTTTTCTTCACGGGATGCACAGTTCGCAGATTCATGTGTCGATTTTCTTCGCCATTATAAAAGAAGAAGAAGAAGAAGAGATTTTGGAAGGAGTGAAAATAATACCTTCTTGCGCTGGCGGAGGAGAACCAACGACGGTGAGAGGAGAACCAGCGGCAGCGGCGGCAACGGCGGAGGGAGAGAGGAGAACCAACGGTAGCGGCGGACGAAGAGAGGAGAATCAGCGGCGGCGGAGGGAGGGAGGAGAAGCAGCGGCGGCGGAGGGAGGAGGGAGGAGAACCAGCGGCGAGAGGGGAAAACCAGCGAGTCAGCGACATTTTTTTAGGTTTGTTAATTTAATTCATCTCGTTGCAAACCTCACGTTAGATGCTTGGGCTCAAACAGGAAGACTTAATGAAAAGTCAATTAAATTATTGATATGTTTACTGTCTGTTATTATATAGGTAGGTTAATTAAAAGACTGATGCTCCTTTCTAGCTTCTCCAATATACATTTCATAGGGTCAAGCAACGTTTTTTTCCCTTCTTCCAAAGTTGCCATGTGATGAGAAGCTTAAATCGATCATCTTGTCGGCTAAGCTTCTTTTTCCAGATCATTTCCTTCATCTTTTTCTATTATTTATTTATTTATTCTTCTTTTGTTAATAAAAAAAGTTGTACCTACTTGAATATTTTTTCTTCCTAGTGGTCAAGCCCTACTATAACATTATTTATTTATTCTTCTTTTGCTAATAAAAAAAAGTTGTACCTACTTGAATATTTTTTCTTCCTAGTGGTCAAGCCCTACTATGACATTATTTATTTATTCTTCTTTTGCTAATAAAAAAAAGTTGTACCTACTTTGAAGAATCGGCCAGCCTGGTTTTTTTTTAACATACATCCATGATCCATCCATTAATAGTCTTAATCAAGTAACTCTTAGTCCTTTTCCTTTTGATTGCAGTCCTTTTAAAGTACTTAAACGGTATATATATATATATATATATATATATATATATATATATATATATATATATATATATATAGAAGTAAAAAATGATCAAAGATTTCATCCATCAAATGCTAGCTTTATATACATATCTATCATCTATATATGTTATCACCCCATCCGAATCCAGCTGATCGACATCATCACTTCATTTAACTTGTTCTAAATTAATATTATACATCTTATTACACATCTTATAAAAATAAATATACCAGTAAAATAAACAAAATAGTTTAATAAGATTAATACCAATAATGTCATATTAACATCCTTAATATTAATGTTACCTTAATAAAATACTTACATTCAAAAATTTAAAAATTATTTTTATAATGTTGTTTCTAATAGTGTTAATATCTATTAACATGTTTTATATTAATATTCATAGTATGCGCGATGCGCATAAACATTGTTAAAGTAAAAATACATGTTTCAAATGATTATATTTATACTTTTATGTCTTGTTTCCATCATTTCTAATAGTAATTATGCATATTTTAGCATTTGTATACAAATTCGTTAAACTTCTCTAAGTTGGCGAATTTTTACAAAAATTCTCCACGTCGAATTAAACTTCTCCGAATTAATTCTGATTTTTGAAGGTCGAAGTTTATGGCGAAATCGAATTTTCGTTCCTTGCTTCTAATATTGTGAAAAATGTTAAAAATTGTGAAAATGCTAAAAATTTCTTGATGATGTTGTCAGAGAGGTAGAAAATGTGTTCAAGTCATTATTGATGGAGCATCAACATATGTTAATGGTTGAAAAAAGGAGACATATGTTTTGGTCTCCTTTTGCAGCCCATTGCTTAAACTTGATGCTCAAGGATATTGGTAGGCTACTTGTGCATGTAAATGCAATTAGCAACTGTCAAAAAGTTACTTTTTATATATATAACCATTGCCGGTTGTTGAATTTGATGAGAAAGTTCACAAAAGGAGGGGATTTAGTGAGGTTAGCAACAACTTGCTTTACTACATGTTACTTGACCATATTGAGTGTATGCTCCATCACCATCCATGATTTGTGCATGTTTTTTTTGTGTTGTTTATATATGTAATAAAGCTTTAACAAATCAGTGATATTCACAACAATGGAAGAAGTTATAGATCTATAAAAATGAAGTCAATACAACAAAAGTATGAGAAAAGGAAAATGAATAAACCAAATGAGAAAAGTAAGGGAAGTAGAGGTTACTTGCCTCAATCTTGAGCTTTCGAGCCTTACTTGTTTTTCAATGGTGGAAGAAGGTGAGGTGAGGTACCTTTCTCTCTCTTTCTCTTTTTCGTCTACTTGGTCACGGTGGAGAGAAATGAGAGAAAAGGTTCTTGGTGTCTTTTACGGGCAAAGGAGCCTTTTGAAAATTGGCAAGAATTTGGGGACTTGCGTGCAACATTTCAAATTTTTTGAAGGGTGCATGGTTAATATTTTTCATTTAGTTACACTTGTCACAATCCAAGTCTCTTCAAACTATGTATTGGTTTATTTGATGGTCCAATAAGGGCTTGACACATGTTATGTGCATTGATGTGACATGACGAGCTCACCTCGATTTGTGTGTCCATGGTATGAAAACTTAATTCACGCGCTGCAAATTCATTTGAAGTCCAATTTGGACGTGGTCAATTGCGTTGGATTCGTGACGACGTCACGACTGACTTGGTCAAGGTCTTGTGGGGACACCACAGTGCTGAGAGTGCTACGTGGGAGCGGGCAGTAGAGATGCGAGAACTTTATCCTAAGCTATTTGAGACTTAATGTACCTTTCAATACCATTATTTATGTGATCTAGTTAATGCATAACATATTAGCTAGAATTTCATGTTGTCATATAAATTTTGAAGACAAAATTTTTCAAAGGAGGGGGGAATTATGATATCCAGCCATATGTCTGAGACTGAAACGTGAAGTTGTGGGCCCCACTGACCATTTCAATCAATGTTATTGACTTGTGAGCTAAAAATTATACCTTATTAGCCAAACTCATGCTAACCTGCTCTAACATGATTGGTTGTACATTTTCGGTCCATTGGTTCACTTTGATCAAAGGGAAAAAGTATCAAATTTTGAATTATTAAGAATTTCATGACAAAATTGGTACCAAGTCAGCCGTGACATCGTCACAAATCCAATGCAATTGACCACGTTCAAATAAGACTTCAAATGAATTTGCAGCGTGTGAATTAAGTTTTCATCCCACAGACATACAAATCTAGGTGAGCTCATCATGTTACATCAGTGCACATGACATGTGTCAAGCCCTTATTGGACCATCAAATAAACCAATACATAGTTTGAAGGGACTTGGATTGTGACAAGTGTCACTAAATGAAAAATATTAACCATGTACCCTTGGAAAAATTTAAAATGTTGCATGCACGTCTCTAAATTCTTGGCAATTTACAAAGGGCTCCCTTGCCCATAAAAGACACCAAAAACCTTTTCTCTCATTTCTCTCCACTGTGACCAAGTAGACGAAAAAAGAGAGAGAGAGAGAAAGAGAGAAAGAGGAGAAAGAGAGAGAGAAAGGTACCTCACCTCACCTTCTTCTTCCACCATTGAAGAACAAGTGAGGCTTGAAAGCTCAAGATTGAGGCAAATAACCTCTACTTCTCTTACTTTTCTCATTTGGTTTGTTTATTTTCCTTTTCTCATACTCTTGTTGGATTGACTTCATTTTCATAGATCTATAGTTTCTTCCATTGTTGTGAATATCACTGATTTGTTAAAGCTTTATTCCATTTACATATACGAAAAAAAAAAAAAAATGCACAAATCATGGATGGTGATGGAGCATGCTTGTTGGACACCCAAGAGGGGGGTGAATTGGGCGAAATGGTCACTATAACTATTTAAATGTCTTGTACTTTGAAATGATATACGTCTTTACACCTAAAAGTACAAGAAAGATAGACTCTAATGGATAGTCATTAATTCTAGTCCATTGCTAAAGTATGAGCATATAAATATATGAGCAATTAAGATTCTAATTTGAAGCAAGCTCACATCATAAATCAACATAATTTGATTATGCTCAAATCTCTTATGAAGATCTAAATGGATCGATAGGGATATAAAGCTAGCATATTCCATTTAGACACAAACGTACATCTCATAATGATAAAGTAAATGCATAGAGTATGCTTTGAACAAGTGAGCAAAAGAATATACAATATAAGCATGTTCACAAAGATGAATGGAAGTAATAGATATGAAATCCAAAACATACTTCTGGGTTGCATACCTGGTATGCTTTGTACCTTTCAAACATTGAACAATATGATTTATCATTCAAGCATGTTCAATTTAATCGACAACCTTAGGCAAGTATAGGCATCATAACTAAAATAAACATTTAAGGCCAAATTTTTGGGATGGACCATTGCTCATGAAAGGTTAAATTGTGCGGACATTCTTCAGAGAAGGTTTAAGAGATGGGCTCTTTCCCCAAACTGGTGTTGCTTATCTAGGAAAGAAGGGGAGTCTAGTCAACACATTTTTGTTGATTGTGACTTCTCAAAAGCAGTATGGGGGAAATGGAAATCCATCTTGCAGTGGAAGGGGATACCTAATGAGTCTTCAGTGTAGACCTTCTCTGATGAAAACTATTTCCCAAGGCGATGGAGAGACTACTGGAGGGTAGTTGTTTTTACTGTTTTGGTCGGCTTGGAAGGCAAGGAATACGCGAATTTTTGAGGACCAAGATAAGGATGTGGGGGCGGTGTGGGATAACTCTTTCTTTTTAGCCTCTCTATGGATTAGTGCTAGTAAGTTGGCTAATGGCTATTCTTTGGGGGTTTGGTTGAGGGGATGGAACCCCATTTTAGAAAGTCTTTGATACACACTTTTGTTTTTTGGGTCTGTGTGTCCTTTTGTTTTTTTGATGTACATTCTTCACATTTAATACAATACTTATACTTGTTTCTTGTCAAAAAAAAAAAAAAAAAAAAAAAATCAAGCCTGAACTTCCAAATGTCATAAAATAAGCACCTATGACATATAATACATGGAAGTTTGCTTAGAAATATCCAAGGCCTATAGACTATAGGCAAATAGATTTGACATATGGTTTAATAATATAGATCTATGTGATCCGGTGAACCATAGCCTTTTGTACCCATACTCCTTTGGATTTTGTAATCCTAGCATCTGGGAGTAATTCCTTGGATATCCATGCCATTTTATGATTTTTATCCGTAAAAGGATATGTGAAGCTCCTATGGCATGTCTTGGGCTTAAAATATCTAGCTTTAGGTTTGGCCAATTGTCTTTTTAAGTTGGAGGTCTTTTGTCTTTCTAGTTGTAGTTCTAGCTTTAAGTCCTCCTCATTAGTAACCTTAGTTACTAATCGAGTCAATTTCTCCAATCTTTCTTGAAGAATAATATTTTCATTTTCTATATCTTCTTTTCCTTTAAGATTGCTCTCATTCTCCTCAAGAACATCATTGTACTCATTTTGGAGAGTTTTCAACACATCCATAACATTAGTTATCATGTTCTTGAGGTCTCATTCGTTTTGATGAGTTTATCAAATTCAATTTCAAAATTCTTATGAGCGAAAGACAAATCATCAAAATACAAGATATGAAAAATTAAGCTGAAAGAGAGAGAGAGACCTTACACCAAATATAGGCATATTATACATTAAAATACATGGGAAGATCACTTTGCACCCATTGGAATCATTTCCAAACCCATCAGAGAAAGCTAACAAACACTTTGACTGGTTTTGAGCTTATTTGGGCATAATTTGAGTGTAAACACTTGAATTGCATAATTTTTTGAAATTCTAAATTTATGGGCTTATTTGGGCATCAAATGAATTTGATGATTAAAACACTTTGAAAACATTAAACAAAGAGAACAAGTCCAAGTTCAAAACAAGTTTAACTTGAAAACTTAAACCGAAAAGTTTTTGGAAAACTTTGTAGAAATTTGATTTTGATTAAAACAACTGCAAATATGATTCAAACAAGTTTGAAATACTTTATTAACATAAACCAAACATGTTTGGACAATTTAAAGTTATTTTTAAAGAAAACTTAATGTATGAATGAATTTTAAAGAATGACTGAGCAAAAGATGAAAGCAAGTAGGTTTACAAAACACTCTCAACCTCTTTGTCTTCTTTTCTTCAAGATGTCCAATTGTCCAAGCTTTGAGTGTACTTGATCCTTTCCTTTGATCCTTTGCTAGAGAGACTTCTTGACCTTGAAGATTTGGATCTTGCATTGGCTCTTCTTCACTTTAGGTGCTGAAATATACTAGATGAAATCATTAGCACCTTGAGTTATATTGTTTGTTAGCATCAAAACACTTAGGAGAAAACTAAGTAGAAAACCACTTAGGTCTACACATGCTACGACCATGGATGCGTGTATGGTTAGGAGGAGTTCTCTTCACCCCTCTTAGACATGCATGTTCCATTCTAAGAGCCAAATAAAGGAGAAAAACCAAGAAGAAAGGGAGAAAGAGTTGAAATGAGAGAAAGAGAAGAGGTCGAGATGTGAGCAGTTACCTCTGTTTGGGAGGGTTTTTCTTCCTCTTAAGGTTTCCAATAAATGTTGTGGGTATAAGGAATGGAGTCTTGGAAGTTTGGAGAAGAGAAATGAGAAGAAAGTAGAACGAAATAGAAGGGGAAAATAGGAGAAAAAGGGTGGGAATAACGCTGGTCGAAATTGAGATGGGTAAACTGTTGTAACAGCCCATATTTGAGACCATTTTTCTCCTTCCAAATAAAATCCATAGGAGCTGTGGGTTGGCAAGATTTAAAGGACGATGAGAGAAGAGATTACATGGAGAAGCTAGGGAAAAGAGGGTAGAACAAGCTAAAAACGTGGATGAACAGGGACTGTTCACCAGTAAAAAATGAAGTAGCAGACAAGCTGATAAGTGACCTATGTTTGGAGCTAATTTTAACCCTCCAAATGGATTCAATAGAGGCTATGGGTTAGATGAATCAAAAGTAGGAAGTACGAAGAAGAAAATTGAGAAGAGAAGTAGAAGAAATGATCAAGAAAAACAAGAGAAAAATGAGGAGAAAAAGGGTTGAAAAACACGTTATTGTAATGTGAAATGAAGAAGATGAATAGTAATTTGTTGACCAATTTTGACCGGTCAAAACCCCCCTTTGACTTGGCCAATTTGAGTCCCATTTCAAGCTAAATGAGACACATAGCTAACCCACTTTTAATAGGACTTACCCAAATAGGAAAAAGTAACTACACTAATGTGGGTTGAACTTTAGGCCATATTAGGATAATCTATTTCTTAAAATTAGGCTTCATTAAATTAGTAAAAACGTGCAAATTTATTCATGGGGCCTAAAATATCAACTAGACAAAAATAATAATAATAATTTGTTTATGATAATTTTACTACTCCATCGAATTAATTAGTCCATTTCCCTAAAAAGAGATCTTTAAGACAACATTACGAGATTAACAAACTATTGAGCCAAATGAAGGAAATTAGTTTTTTTTTTTTTTTTGAGAAGAAACAATTTATTAATTAATTGGGGTACAACATAATACAAAAGATAGAATATGGTTAATCGAGCAACCAAACAATCAGACCAACCAACCACACCAACCACCCTATACTACCCTCAGGGCAAACATTCACTCCAATTCAAGAGCCACCCGGCAATTGATTTCCCATTGCTCCAGGAGGAAGCAAAAACCCACAAGCTAGCTAAAAATTTGATACTATCCCAAAGATGCTCAATCTCATTCCAACTATTGTTAAAAATCCTATTATTTCTCTCAAGCCAAAGAGACCACAGCGTGGCATACGAAGCAATGAGGCCCGTCTCTCTTTCGACACGCGATAGAGCATAAAGATGAGAGAAAGAGAGACCCTCTTGTACATCTGCTGGAGCACTATAACGGCCGCCGGAGAAGGAAGACCATCTACACCAAATTCCTCTTGCAAATCTACATGAAAAGAAAATATAATCCAAACTCTTCCCCGCCTGCATGCAAAAGATGCAACAATGTGGGGATAAACACCAGTTAGGCGCGCGCCTCTGCAGCAAGTCACAGGTGTTGATCCTCCTATGAGCTACTAACCATCCAAAAATCCTAACTTTGGATGGAACCTTGACTTGCCAAATGAATTGTGACAAAGGGAAAGGCTGAGAGGAAGGGGAATCACAAAGAAGCTCAAAAAATGGCATAGTAAAGAAAAGATCGCTAGAGGTGTGTGACCATAACAAACGATTCGAAGATGGGGATAACCTTACTGTGGATAGCCTACTCAAGAGGATCGGGATCTTGCTAAGTTCTCTATCGATAAGAGCCCTAGAGAAGTGGAAAGTCCAAGATGGTGGGGAATTGTGGGAGGAATCATGGGTAGAAAAGTGGGCTATGGGTTGGTTCCTAGCAAAGGAAAGGCGATAAAGGTGAGGGAAGGAATTTGCCAATAGGGATTCCCCCAACCAAGGATCTTCCCAAAAATGACATGAGAGCCCATTGCCAATCTGAATCCTGGTATGCATGAAGAACTGTGAAGCCAATGAAGAAATAAACTTCCACGGGCTGCGATAAGACGATCTTTTACAATTTTTGCTCCAGGAATTGTAATCCATAGGGAAACACTCGCCAAAAATGCAATCCACAACTCTAGCCCACAAGGAATGGGGCTTTGAAAAGTATCTCCACAACCATTTACCACACAAAGCCATATTCCTCAACCAAATATTCCCAATACCGAGGCCACCTTTGTCCATTGGCTTTTGGACCATTTCCTAATTCACCAATCCAATCGGCCTGGCTCCCTCTTTTCTTTTCCACAAGAAGGATTTAAATCTTCTCTCAATCTCCTCCGCTACCCCCATCGGTATTCTGAACATGGATAAGTAGTAGGACGGAAGAGCTGCCAAGACTGCCCGGACCACCTTTTGACAAAAAGGCTCGCTTCCACCCTTCCAGCCTCTTTGAAATTTTTGCTAAGACTGGCTTCCAAAACTGTACTGCATTAGGGTTGCCACCCAAAGGTAGACCAAGATAAATCATTGGCCAAACACCAACAGAGCAGCCAACCTTATTTGCCATCTTGAGAATCACATTTGCCTCCATATTAATCCTCGTCATCTGACACTTCGCCACGTTGACTCCTAGGCCCGACATCATGCTAAAACAATGAAGCAATTGAATGGCGTTCATGATATTGCTTTCTTCCCCTTTTAGGAGTAATAGTGTATCGTCCGTAAATTGAAGATGGGAGATCTCTACCTTCCCGCGCCCAAGTAGGAAACCTTCTAAAATGGATTTTTGTCGTGCTCTAGTGATCAATCTCCCTAAGCAGTCGGCAACCAAGGTAAAAAGAAATGGTGATAGAGGGTCCCCTTGTCGCAAACCTCTCCCCGCTGTGATTTTTCCCCTTGGTCGCCCGTTAATCACCACAGAGTATGTTACTGAGCTCCCGCAACCCATAATCCAATTTCTCCATTTCTGACCGAACCCGTTTCTTGCCATTACAAACTCGAGGAAGCCCCACTCCACTGAATCATAGGCTTTGGCAAAATCCACTTTGAAGACCACTCCTTTCTGGCAATGCTTCCTATACTCTTCCACTGCAATGTTGGCAATGAGAACTGCATCAAGAATTTTTCTGCCCTGAACAAAAGCTGATTGGGTGTGCTCTATTGTGATGTGTAATACCGTTTTGAGCCTAGTTGACAATGTCTTGGCAATAATTTTATATAGGCTTGTAACCAGACTGATGGGCCAAAAGTCCTTCAAACTTCTTGAGTCCTTCTTTGGTATCAGGCAAATATACGTTTCATTAGTCTGGATATTAACTACCCCTGTCGTGTGAAATTCCTCATAAACTTTCATAACATCTTCTTTAACAATCTCCCAAGACTGTTGGAAGAAGGCCATAGAAAACCCATCCGGTCCTGGAGCTTTTTCCCCATCACAACTGAACACTGCATGCCGCACCTCACACTCCTCAAAAGGACGCTCCAAGAACGCCTGATCCGCCTGACTGATAGCTTGCCACTCAAGGCCTTCAACACCCCAACCACACTCATCCTGCGATGCATACACCTTCGTGAAGTAATTGAGAACCTCCTCCTCCACCCTATCTTCATGCATAATGACGGAACCATCCTCCGCCTCAATCTTGGTTATGGTCCTCTTATTGCGACGATGGTTAAGGATTTTGTGGAAGAATTTAGAATTGCAATCCCCTTCTTTCAACCACTTAATCTTTACTTTTTGAAGAGCCGATCTATCATCCCTTAAACATATCTCTGCAAGTTCCGCCTTATAAATTTTTCTAAAGGAGTCAGCCTCAACTGACCATTTGTCCTCTTCTTCTAAGTTATCCAACCCTGCAATGATATCTTTGATCTCTTTCTTCCTCGTAGCACTACACCCGAATACATCTCTGTCCCAAATCTTGGCCAGTTCCTTCAATTTCTTCAATTTCACCATAAACTTATGGCGCTCCCATCCATGGGCCTCCACAGACTCCCACCATAGTCTTACGGATTGGGGGAAATCCCTATGAGCCAACCATTCGTTCTCAAACCGGAACGGAGTGGGACCCCATCGAACCTTGCTTGTATCAAGCATTATGGGCCTATGGTCCGAAGTGAACCTCGGTAAAGCATCAACTCTAATGTCTGGGAAAAGTCCTTCCCAGCCAAACGTAAGTAGGAATCTGTCAATTTGGCGTTACTTAGCGGGGGGACCCCAGTTTAGTAATCAACTGATTAAATTCCTGCATACTACGGGTTAATCTAGGGCTATTAAGCTTTTTAGCCAGTGATTTGTGGTGTTAAAGTCGCCCCCCACGCACCACTTATCCCCACACATGACAGACAAGCCAACAATTTCATTCCAAAATTCTGGACGATCCGAAGGAGAAGAGGGGCCATAAACTCCAGATAGCCACCACTGATCCTAACCAGGTCCGCTGATTTGAATAGAACTTGAATACACACCCATGAGGTAACCTGAATAGATCTAGAAACCCATGCAATTAAAATGCCTCCTGAAGCTCCAGTGGAAGGCAAATATGACCATCCCCTGAATCGAGAACCCCAAAGCTGGCCTAGAAAGTGCCTCCCCAAGACTTGTTTGTTTGTTTCTTGGAGAAGAATTATATCCGGGTTAACTTTGAGAATAGCTTTTCTGATCAAACACCTTTTCTTACTTGAGCCACAACCTCTGATGTTCCAAGAGAGGATTTTCATTTCAAACCCCATTTCTCCAGACTGTTGACCACCTCCTTCGCCAGGAACCCTCTACTTGGATTCCCTTTGAAGTTTCGAATCCCGTCAAGCACCTGATTCCTCTGAATTCAGCACACTTCAAGATCCATACGTCGCATATAATCTGATAACATCTCTTGTGAACCCGCTGCCTCCGTACCTTGAAGTACCGGCCCCCCAGAACTTGTAATAGACGTGGAATTTCTGACCAATCTCCTCTGAGAAGAACCCGTAGCAGCTCTCAGGCTCCCTGCTACTGTAGCTGGGACTGATTCCCCCGGTTGGGAGGCCCCCGTTGTGACAAGATTCCAGACAAGAAATGGGCTTACTAAGACACTTGGATTAGGCAGTTTTAGGGGAGAAACGATGATAGGAGAAGGAACAAGGTGAGGGGGCATTCCTGTTCATGTTAGGCAAATCAACGTCACCAGTAAGATTAGGATCAAGGATTACCTCATTCCAATGATCACCATCGTTGACACCAGACTTGACCTCGGTCACTGCACCCCTCTGATGCTCCTGAGAAAGATGTACCTTAGCGCCACCGTCTGTGAAAAAGAATTCGCCAAGACCAACTTCTTCCCTGACGTTGAATCGTCGGACGAGCACACCTCCTCCTCGGATCCTGGAAGTCCACCCACATCATCACTCGCAATCTCTTCCCCCCCTCCCCCAAATACTAACGTCGTCGTCAGTGCTTTCCTCGCGATTCATATAGATCCCGATCTGCTCGACCTTTCTCGATCTCGACAGAGCGCGATGTCTTTTGAAAAGTTTGTTGGAATAGCTCGAAGCCTTCGACCCCCCCGACCTTGCCTTCGAATTCGATATCTCAGCATTTTCTGCATTCAGAACTCCACGACTTGCTTTGCGGCTGTTCCTGACATCTAGACTTTCTTTATTTCGAGAAAGAAGAATTCGACCTTCCGAAAACCTTCCCCGGAAATTACAAGATGCATTGCAGTCAACCTTCTCTGTCCTTGACTCAGCAGAATCAGAAACATGTGCTGGAACGAAGGATTTAGATCCTACCGCAATTGTGCCGATGGTTTCCCGGTTCAGTTCCTCGTTGAAATATCTGGCTTTCGGTTGTGCCTTTCGGTCTGTCAACCTCAGCTTTAAAACCTTCCCGTCATATTGCGCTGTAATTAGACCACCAACCATTCTTTCCTTGTGGGGTCCATTAACCTGATGATGCAGACTTGGTTCAGCGAGAACCTTGTCTCGTTGGGTTCTAGAATTCGACAGTCGGCTTCGAGTCCCAGAATCCTGCTTCCCCTTATCCAGATCCAAACCCACCCCATTTGACAGCACCCCCCTACTTTTGCCAGGTGGCTCTGCCACCTCTACCTCAACCATTACTGCACCAGCGCCATTGTCTTCTACGGCCATCCTGCATTTGCCAAGTAACTCCACCACCCCTGCATGAGCATTAACTGCTCCTAGCCTTCTACATGCCCTTACACCAGCCTTTCTCAAGTTATACGTATATAACCCAAGGTGAAAAAAAAGAAGGTACCATAACGACCATGGTAGCAATTATTTAATAAATTCTTAATAAGTAAGACTAAATTATATTAATGGTTTTTTACTTAAAAATATTCAAGATAATAAATATAATAAAGTATAAAAATGACTATTTTTACCTGAATACACTTGTAGGTTGGAAATGTTATATGTGTGATGCAAACAACACATCCAACCTTATATTTTTTTAAAAATAAAGTACTTATAAAAGAATAAATGATCACATCAAATAGAATATAATTTAGTTATTGCAGTCTTATCGATACTTTAAATATTAATAGAAGTGTGCTGGTCGAGCAAGTTGAGAATGTAGGGGAATCGAGGGCTTAGCTACGCACACTGCTTGATTACCTTGTGCGGCTCTTGGTGGGGGCAAGGCCAAGGGTGAAAGTCTGACTGCCAAAGGCCTCGACTGTGATGTGGACAGTGGAAGGAAAAGACGGCCCCTCAATCCTCTGTCTCTTAAGGTCTAAACCAATCTTTTATAGCCTAATGTTCTCATCAAAACGCTCCATCCATCCGACCCTCTCAACAACCTCCTCAAATACAGTGATCAAAACAACACCCATCCCGCTCTGAAAGGATGGGGACAAGCCCATATAGAATCGTCGGGCCTTCTCAAACTCATCACTCACCACCTCTGGAGCAAATTGAGATAGCTTTTCAAACTTAGCGGCATATCTATCCACGAATTAAGACCCTTGGGTAAGGCTGTAAAACTCTGCTCGCTTCTTATCTCGGGTGGTTGTCGGGAAAAATTTAGTCATGAATCTGCAATAAAAGATATACCATGAGCGTTGAATCTTGGAACGTGTGTTCTTGACAACCTTCCACCAAATATCTGACTCCCGTCGAAGTTGATGAGCAACCAAGGTCATCTTCTGTGCATCTGTGATGATCATGGTCTCAAAGATCTTGTCCAACTCCTCAAGAAATCTCTCGGCCTCAAGAGGGTCTCCATCTCCCTTAAAGGTAGGTGGCCTCATCCTAACAAAATCCCTCAAAACCTGTCCCATATAGTCTGAATGCATCTGAGGCGCTGGGGGTTGTATCGGCCACATGGGTGGAGGCGGAGGAGGTGGTGGTGGTGGTGGTGGTGGACGGGGTACGCCTACTGGTGGGGGCACCCCTGCATATCCCATTGGAAGGGTGGGCGCAACGACTGGGCATGGTAGAGGCATATCCTCAAACCTTGCAGGTGGAATAGCTGCCTCCTCTATGGGTGGTGTGGGACTCGCTATCGTAGTTGGAAGAGGAGGGATAGGCTACTGGCGCTGCTGTGCCTGCTCAATCCTGTCTATTAGTTCTACAAGAGAACGTAGTCTAGTGATAACCCCTCAGTAGGATTTGGTGGGGGCTATGAAGAGTTGGCTCGAGAATTTCGCACCATCGAATATCTATAGGATTAACAAGGAATTTATCAATAAAATGACATGAAGGGAGGGAAAGAAATTCTAAGGATATGCTCTAGAATAAAAATTCAATACATAGCGTTTATTAATTACTATATCATCCTCAGGGTAATATGAATCTCTTTTCTTACATCTCAAATTCCACTCCAACAATATTCACTTCCTCAACAACTTATCATGAAAGTTTGGAGTCACGCTCTATTAAATCATTAGTTCCCAAAGGGCATTTAACTTTTAGCTCTGATACCACCTGACACAGACTGCTCTTAAAAAGGGGCTATTTTTTTTTTGCCAAATGTCCATGCGGCGCTGTACGTGCATCCACTTCCACATACAACAAACCTAACATCCCATCATGCTATATCGCCAATCAAGAGTACAAGTATAAACTAAGAATCGTACACAGTGGAATCTATAACAATTGTATTAACATAGTACCCTGGGTAAGATTAAGTTAAGTGTATGTCATGCGAGGTCAAGAGAAATAGGATAACATTAGAAATCATCGTCCCTCATCGATGGCACCAAAATTACAAAAGGATCAAAAGAGTTTCTATACCCAAAGAAAAAGTCAAAATGCTACGTGATACTCCTCAAGCGGTGGATCGACGTAGTCGGTAACGACAACTAGCTCCTCCTCACCCTGATACCCATAGTAAAAGTCGCCCAGTGCCTCTGTCGCAACCGACTGGCCCTCAACTTCTTGAGTCCCAGCACAACGTCTGAAAAATGATAATATGAAAAGAAGGGTGAGCCTAAATCCACGTGGCTCGCAAGTAACTACCACTTCCAAAACCCACTCACTGGGGGAGGGAAAGGGAAATTACAGATTTGGTGAAGTCTTCTTTGTTATCTTTGCATTTCTACTTTTAATTATAAAAGATGGTTCTAGGTCTTTTTCTACTCGTACCTCAATTTTTCGACTCTATATCCATCATTTTTTTTTTCTCCACATTCTATGGTTGGTATTGCCCTAAATTCTCTAAGTCTCAAGATCTATGCTAATAAGCAGGTTAATTCTCAATATCATACAAAGCAAATCATCATTTACCATTTACCAATTATGAGAAATAAATAAGCAAATAAACTGCATAAATGAATCATAATTCTGTGTGATGTTGAAACAATAATCATAATACTTCAGTAATGCATGCGCAGTATACCAATTTAAAACCATCATAATAAAAATGCAATGATAGTATAAAGGAGACAAGTCGAAACGTCTGCGCTCATACATAGAGTCCCTCATGAATCCTCCTAATATCAAGCACACGAATCAATAACATGCCTTGGGACCCGATCCCTCAACATTTACTTAAGTTTTCACTTTAGCCACGATGAGAACCCTGTCCCATCAACTACTTCTTTTTGGACCACTAGCTATGTGATCGACTTTACAACACCCCAGTTAGGGTATCCTGTTCCTTGTATTAACCGAGCGAGGAGCTTCTTGTTGTAACTCTGAATTATCTACCTCTGGACAGAGCCATCATTACTCCCTGCTTCAAATTTTTCGAATGAAGCGCTTGTAGCCATTATAATGGCTAGACTTAATCAACACCTCACAATCCGTCAACATCCAAGTAGCACAATCCCTACTGGACGTACTTGTTGGGAGGGGACGAGAACCGACTCTACTGCTGGTTAGACGGTGACCCACTCTACTGTTGGTCATACGGATACGACATCTGTAGATACTCAGAGATCCAGGGTTGACGTGACCCTCATGTCTATGGCTATCAAGCAAACATGTATCCTAGGGTCCAATCACTCCATTCTTTAATCATTAATCACATTTTATTATTTGAAGGTTTGATTGCTACAACAATATGCGAGTGATCGATAAATTGCGAATAACTATGCATAAAATTTGCATGTAAATGCACATAAAGTATAAATAGGATATTCTACAAAAAATTATCTTTCTTAGAAGTACATTTTTCCTATATGATGTCAAAATCAAATCTCGATAATTGATTAAAGTCTTCATAGCTAAATATAGGTTATTTATTTATTTTAAGAAATTATTAATTTTATACATCTATCAAGCACCTTCTCTTTAATGAGCTAATGCGTGATTACGAAGTCGCGTATGCGATTCAAATATACGTCATTGACCATTGATTGGTTTTCAAAGAACGGGGATCAACCGCCATTGTGAATTAATCAATAGTCGAGGAAAACTCCCAAGAATAATCTTGATAAATCATTGACTTTGGTTAATATTTAAAGTATTGATAAGACCACGATAACTAAATTACATTCTATTTAATGTGATAATATATTTTTTTATAAATACTTTATTTAAAACAATATAAGGTTGGACGTGTTGCTTGCAGTGCGCATATAACATTTTCCAACCTATAATTCATTCGGGTAAAAATAGTCATTTTAATACTTTATTTTATTTATTATCTTGAATATTTTTATGTTTCAATCTAAAGACACCTCCAATCTCCATCAAAGCTTCCCTCACAATAGTTACATTTCAACTAGTTCTTGTTGTTTGGATGCACATAGTACAATGTTTCTATGTAGAATCATCTTTTCTGCCCATCTTTACTTTTCAAACACTAAGATATCCTCAAATATGCTCTCCAATCGTCAAATATAAAAGCAAAAGAAAATCCTAAATCTCCAATGAAAATAGGCGTGGATAGAAAATCATTTTTTTTGTATCTTTTGCAATGGAATTGTTGCTTTTTGTTGTGAAAAGCAAGAATGTAACTTGATTTGAGGGAGAAATCACACTTCAACAAGGGGACCAAAATCTTGGTTCGTTCGAGAAGGAGACAAAGTTTAGCTTTTCTAAAGCTCATTTTCACCTCCTCTTGGCTTATAAAGCCTTTTAAAAACATTGCAAAATGTCTGCAATTAAAGAAAAATAAAAAAGAAAAACCATATTTTAGTTTTAGCTGACACATTTGCACGACTCGACTCAAGTCGTGTGGTTTCAGGTTGAGTTGTAAAATTAAATTGCACTACTCGACTTGACTCTAGTTGTTTATTTATTTATTTATTTTTTTCATTTGTGATTTTTGTTGAGAAATTAACTCGGTTTGTGTATGATTTGATTTGAATCATAGGATTTGAACTGTAAGTCGTAATGATTTAAAAGCTATGATTTCAAGTAAAATTTACATTCACATTAACCCTCAACCACTACAATTCGATTAGTGCCTAGCATCCCTTATGCTGACTTAAGCATCAGATGGGCTTTAGTTGGTAACTCACCCCACTCATGGATGACCCTTTTCCTACCTTGTAATGGAAAGGCCAGTGGTAACTCAATTCTCTTAATGTCGTGTACATGTGTACATTTTTCTATAAGACGTGTATGGTATTAATTGTAGTGTCTTGAAGTTAAATAGTGCTAGCAACAAGTTAAGGATCAAATTCAGCAGAGGCTATTTAAAAATATTTTTCCTATTTTATAGCATTTCAATAGGAACTTTCAACTTTTTCTCTTCTCTGTTTTTGTATGCATGGTTATTTGACAATAGCATCCAACTTTACTTGTACATTTATGAAGCTATCACGGGAAATGCTTAATGCAGAGTAATGCTTTTATGAGGTGTTTTGTGAAGTTCTGTTCTCATTTTTCAGCAAGTTATATTTTAAATGAAAACAATGTAATTCATATTCCATATGTTGAATTATTAAATATCTTTTGACTTTCAGGTCATCTTAACTACTGCAATGGATAACTACAATCTAGTGGAAGCATTGGTGGATCGTATCCTTATTTTGCTTTTTTGCTTTTGTTGAAACATGAATATGCTTACTTCATCCTTCTCCTATATATTTTGATTTCCCAAGGTCCATGTTTGATTTGACTAGTGATTTTTGCCAAGATATATCTGACATTGATGAAGAGCGACTGGTTCTGTATGCACAAATGGCTAACCTTGTTAACCTGATACTTCAGTGGCCTGAAGCCTATATAAAAGAAATCACTCAGAATTTCTCGAAGGTCTTCTAGATAAGGCATTGCAATACTTTTTTTGGTTATGTTTTCATTTTGTTTTCTAATGATTTTCATAGAAACCAAATATTGTTAAGATAAAATTGTACTTTTACCCTCCAATATTTCTTTCTTCGTTGTACTTTTGAGGTGAATCGGGATGTTCCGTCATCTTGGTCTGCATCATAACGTGAACAATCACCCCTTTTGCTTTAATAACACCTGCCACTGGATGCTCTGATCCTTTTCCTTATTTTTCATCAATCATACCCCATAAAAGGTTGCAGTCATGACTTTAAATATACTAAATCACTTTCACACGTGATTCTTCTGACAAATGAGCTATGTGACATTGGAGCATGGCTAAATTCTTTAGTTATCTTAAAGGATAGGAATGAAACTTTAATCTTCTCTTATATTTATGAAAAATGTAGGCTGCGTTTCGTATCATTTTTAAATATAGCTTTCTGTATTCAAAAACAAAAAGTGAAAAAAAGTTATACAAAACTTGTTTGGTTCATTGTGATTCAAAAAACGCTTTTAGAAAACATACAAAAGTTGTTTCTTGAGTTTTTCTTTTGGTTGATTTGTAATTGATGGGACCTACACAAACTTTTTTCACTTGATTTGTGTAAAATCTTAGAACAACCAAACAAGTTTTCCTTGTTTTCCAAATTTAAAAAAAAAAACATTTTTTGAAGATGATTACAAACATATTTTCAAAAGCTATAAATCAATTAAAATGAAATCATATTTTATTTTTTGAAAACTATTTTTAAATTACATACCAAACACAGCCGTAGATTTCTTGAGGAGAATTTCTACTGACAAGAATGATTCCTATTATAGTCTTGGTTTGAATCTCTTGATGTGATGCAGCTTGCTTGCAATGCACATACAATCTGCGACAGTGAACTGAGACCTGTAGGGACAGGATTGTACCCTGTAGTTTCCATCATTAACCATAGGTATCAGTTTTCTAATTGTTTTTTTTTTTTTTTAAACATATTCGAATTTCTACTAGATATTATCCATTTTTGAACTTGAATTGTTTGGTGTTGTAGCTGTTTGCCAAATTCAGTGCTGGTATTTGAGGGAAGGTTGGCTGCGGTTCGTGCCATTGAACCTATTTCAAAGGGAACAGAGGTAAGACATCCTTTCTTTGTCTGCTGGCTCAATTTGTTGATTGTTTTCCCAATATTTGTTAATGGTTTTCTTTTAATTTTAGGAAGTGTCCCTTATTTTGTTCATTTGATTGTGTTTTATAAGGTGTGCATAAGTTACATAGAAACTGCAGGAAGCACTGCAACAAGGCAAAAAGCTCTCAAAGAACAATACCTATTTACATGCATGTGTCCTTCCTGCATAAAAGTGGTACTGAATTGTACTCATTCTCATAAGACCTTTTGCTGCTTACATGTAGCTTTTTATCTGAACATTAACTTCTTTCATATGGATGCAATTAACTTAGCTGCTGCTATATCAAAGGGCCTTGCTGAGGATATCCACGAAAGTGCTGTTTTGGAAGGTTACTGTTGTGCAAATGACAGCTGCAATGGCTTCTTGCTTCGTAATGCAGGTATGGCCTTAATGGTTGCCAAGTAATTCAAGTTTCTTATCATGTCCATGTTCAATTCTTTTCTTTTGCAGTCAATGTCTACTTTGAGAACCATTGTTCTTTCAGTTATGTTTAATTTGTAATTTTGCAGATGGCATCGGATTCACATGTCAATGTGGACATGTTAGGAACAAGGAGGAGATACAAAGGATAGCAAGAGAAGTAAAATCAATAGAGGACATGGCTTCAGGGACTCTAGCCTCTGGCAGTATCCATTATACTGTGCATATTGAATTATATGATTTTGATGAATATTATTCAATCTGCTAAATGTTTTGCTCATCTATAAAACTAATGAAAACTATTCCCACTGATGAAAGCAGGTCTGACATAGAAATTTTTTTTTTCCAGCATTAGACAGTGATATTTATTCCTTGACAATAGTAGATTATCTAGATGCCAGCTCCATGTATAAGAAAATTGAACTACTCCAACTGAAACTGTGCCATTCTTCTTCAATCAACGTGATGCGGACTCGAGAAAATATTCTGAAGGTTATTTCTGTCACATAGCTAGTGTAAAAATGGCAAAAAGTAATAATATTAATTAACAATCATGAAAATAGTCACAATCTAGAGTTCTTTGGTTTCAACTCTCTTTGTTGGGCCTTAAGAAAAAAAAAGGAAAAAAAAGAAACTCTCTTTGTTGTTTTAGTCAGTATCAGTCACGATTTCACTGTTAATTTGGGAAGCTCGTTTTTGTTTGTTTTCTTTTGGGGTTCTTTTTTTTATATTATTTTTTTAACTTGATGATTGATGTTATATTTTCTATTCAGATTTTGATGGAGCTGCAAGACTGGAGTGGAGCACTAACATATTGCAGACTTATCCTTCCAGGTTATCAAAGTATGTGAAGTTTTAATTTTCATGGTTTGTTGCCAAGAGGTTAAGATGATGCCTCAGGTGAGTTGGTGCCTAGGTGTCATGTAACCATGGCCTTTTTTAAATAAACACTAAATAAATTGTATCATGCTATAAAAATTGAATAAATTGTATATTATGTTTATACTATTTCTGCATAAAATTTTAGCTATTTTCAAGTTTTGAAAGTTGAACATCATATATATCCCGAGGAAAGTTTTTTAAAAATTTAGTGTAAAGAATAATGATACCATCTTAGAATATCTCATTTGCTATGTTGAATAGTGAATGTTTCTAAAGAATACATGTTGATTTTAAGGCAAACAAGTCTTTATGATTTGAAATGTGCATTTGTAAAGAGGAAGAAAAGGTTACGATATCTTTTTTCCATACATCTTTGAAATATCTTTGAGGTTGCACCTTGGTGTTATGGCAAGTTCCCTTGCCCAAAAAACGGTGAGTCTTAGGCTCAAGACGTGGAAAGCAACTTCGCCAAACTGGGGGTACGCCATGCTGATGTTCACGGTTCACCTCTCCCGGATCTCATGCAATGGGTACAATCATCTAGCTGGCCCCATGTAATTAGAAAAAGGCTTTGTTGAGTTGAGTTTGATATATTTTTACAAATTATTATGATGTGCTTAAATATTTAAAAATATGGAAGCCCCTATCACTTGGTTAGGGAACCCTTGAGGCATTTTTAGGTGAAAATGCTAGGTAATGGCTTAATCAATGTGTAGGTGGTCTCCTGACAACACTACTTTGATCCAATATTATCACTATCAATCATTCATGTTTTAGAATGAAAGCCTGGGATGCGTTGGTTCGTGGTTTCTATTGTTTTCAATTAATTAGCTTCACCTTGTCAATTAGCTTCACCCATGTCATGACTGGGTGCAAGTTCACTGCTTGAATCTGGAATCTTTGGGAGAACTTTCTTTTGAATATACCAAGGTCCAATGCCGTAAATCCCTTCTCTTTCCTATTTAGGATGGAGGGCATCCTTGTTGGTGAGATTATTGGAGGGTGGTGTTCTTTGCAGTATTGCGGTGCTGTTGAACTGAAAAAAATGCTACAATCTTTAGTGATTCCACGAGAGTTGCCCTTTTTGTTTGGGAGTCCTCCATCATTTGGCTTATCTTTGGGTGTGTTCTTCAAAGTTGGGGCTGGGTTACTGTTTTGGGGATTGGATGAGAGATTGGGGCGCAGTTTTGGATCATATGTAGCTTCTTTATTTTATATATGTTGGAGTGTTTCTTTCTGTTTTTATTTCCTTGTGGTTTTTTTTGTGTCTTGATCTCTCTATTGTCTTAGACTCTCAGTCATCCTTTTTCTTTTTTTGGTGCCTTGTGCTACTTGTACCGGCTCTATTGGAACTTCTCGTTCCTTGGGCCTTTTTTAATAAATAAATTAGTTTCTTGACATTAAAAACAAATCTCAAACCAAGCGTATGTGTATTTAAAATATTCTTGAAAGATTGATGACTCTTAATATTGGCGACAACTTTGACAAATACTTCGCATTCCCCTCTTTCCTCATCCTTAAGAAGTCCCTTTGGTACTAGATTTGAGCTCATTAGTTTGTTTTCCTACTGTATCTTGCTTTGATTCTTTTTAATTTTTCAAGGCACATTTGTTTTTTTGGAGAGGGGGGGAAGGGATGCAACAAAATCATTCACCTAAAACAAGATTTGGCACTTCTCACTATCCGTAAGCACGAACATCTTGGGTTACATTATTCAAGTAGTTTGACCACTCAAAAGAAAAAGTTTGAGTGTAAGGAGGATATGTTGCATTTCGTCAAATATTGTCACTACCATCAATGAGATAATATTTAGGTTTGTCATTTAGGATGTTGTTAAGAAATATTGTCCTAATTGAGAAGTGAGAGTCTTATGTCTAGTTATTTAACCAAATGTTTTATGAAGGTTCTTCTATTATGTATGCAACCACAAGTACCATAATTGAAAAGGGGCAGCCTCCAAGCCTAATAGCTGTTGACAAGAAGAAGTGATGTACGACAATCTCAATAAGTCCAAATTTAAGATGGGACTAACACATGCCAAGTAAGGAATATGATGTGCACTATTTTGGGATCAACTGCCTTGCAAGTTTTCCTTCCCTTTGAGTACTTGTTTGAAATTTGGTTTGCTTAGATTAAGGAATTCATTTGTTTGAAGCCAATTCAGCGATAAGGGAAATTGCATTGAATTTACTTTATAGAGTGCGTGAAAAGCTAGCTCAATTCTTATAAGATGGTTTGATAACTTGATACAAAAAATAAGTTTTCAATGTGAGGTGATTCTAGTGTAGTGTTAGCCAAAGCTCTTTTGATACTTAAGTTGGAAATCGTATAGCGACAAAGGGATGAGATTGATGTTGATCTAGTAGTAGTAAGTAGAAATATCAGAGACGATTTTGTCTTATATGGTAGTATTTATAAGAGATGATGTGGTACCTACACACATTGCCACTGATGTTGGGCTTTACCAACTCGTTACCACTTTACTCCTTGCAATAAGGCATACACAATTGAGTTTTAGTGCTTAGGATAGTGGTGGTGTTCATCAAAATTTGACATCTTGGGTAGCATGTAGCACACAAAGCTTGGACGTTGTAAGCATTCGTCATTTCTCTATAATTGAAGGAGATTGAGTGGGTATACACTGACCCCTCTGATTGGTATTATGGGGCCTTGCTTTGTGAAAACATTCCCTTGAAACATCATCATTTGTGGCTTTTGTAAACTGTGTGATATTCTAGTGGTAACTCCCTTGGACTACTACACTGCCAATCATTTTGTTAATTTGTTAATATTCTAGATATTCATCTAGTGCTATTGGAGTGGAGCCTACATCTTTTATGGAAGCCCTTGCGTGTTGTAAAGGAAAAGGTTCACCTCTAAATGTCATCATGCTTGTTGCAAAATTGGATCAACACCAGAAGTGTAGATGACATGTTTGATTGTGGTAGGAATGCCTTTAAGTTCAGCTAGGAGCAACTTCAGGTCATATGGTGGAAGAGCTCTAGATGGGGTAGCTTGAGCTTTAGAAAGATCTCAACTAGGGCATAAATGACAGAAGAGAAGGCTATTTTCAAGGAACACTGATGTGGCATTGTCCTAATGCTTTCCAATGCTTATGTTAATTGTCGAGCTCTAGACGAATAAATTGTTAAAATAATAAAAGACACAAAGATATAACGTGGTTAGGCTTTATGGCCTACATCCACGGGAGAAGAGAAATGATCTTTATTCTTGTGTAATGTCTTAATGGAGGGACTCCATATATATAGACATACAGGGCTATGTACTTATGACTACATTTACAATTTTAGTAACTGCTATATTCCTTAAAGGAAATGAATCCTTAAGGAAATAATTCTGTACAGGAAACAAATCTATCAACAATAGGAAACAAATCTCAACACTCCCCCTCAAGCTGGTGAATAAAGGTTTACCATTCCCAGCTTGGACACATTTGCTTGAAATGCAATATGATTTAACCCTTTAGTGAGCATATCGGCGAGCTAATTATTGGTAGACATATATGGAGTACAGATCAACCCACTATCAAGCTTCTCTTTAATAAAGTGTCTATCAATCTCTATATGCTTGGTTCGATCATGTTGAACTGGGTTATGGGCAATGCTAATTGCAGATTTATTGTCACAATAGAGTCTCATAGGGCCATCCCAGTGTATTTTCAAATCTGTTAAAATTATCTGCAACCATAATAACTCACAAACCCCTTGTGCCATTGCTCGGAATTCTGCTTCAGCACTAGATCTGGCCACTACATTCTGTTTTTTACTTCGCCATGTCACCAAATTCCCACCAAGAAACGTACAATATCCAGTAGTTGATCTTCTGTCAACTACTGAACCAACATAGTCTGAATCAGTATATGCTTCAAGAACCATTCCTGTGTGTCGTTTAAATAAGATACCGTCCTGGAGTCCCTTTAAGATACTGTAGAACGCGATTAGCCGCTTGCAAATGAATATCTTTAGGATTGTGCATGAACTGACTTATTACACTCACTGCATATGCAATATCAGGTCTTGTGTGAGAGAGATAGATGAGTCTTCCTACTAGTCTTTGATACGTCTCTTTATTAACAGTCGGCGCTTCTTCAGCTTCTCCAAGCTTGTGATTAAGATCAATAGGAGTATTCATTGGTTTGCATGCTAGTTTCCCTGTTTCTTTAAGAAGGTCTGTAATGTACTTCTGTTGAGAGATAAAGATTCCATGTTTAGAGTGTGCCACTTCAATCCCTAGGAAGTATTTCAATCTCCCTAATTCCTTGATCTCAAATTCTTCGGTCAAACACCGCTTCAAGTTTTGTCTCTCGTTCTCATTGTTCCCTGTCATGATGATGTCATCAACATACACTAATAGAGCTGTAACTCCCCCTGAAGTCGAGTGCTTAATAAACAAAGTGTGATCTCCTTGGCTTTGTTTATATCCCATACTTGTCATTACTTTGGCAAACCGACCAAACCATGCCCTCGGAGATTGCTTAAGTCCATACAGGGCCTTTTTTAATTTGCACACTTTATCTGTGGTGCCAAATCCTGGAGGTACTTCCATATAGATTTCTTCCTCTAAATCCCCATGTAAAAATGCGTTTTTTACATCAAATTGTTGCAGATCCAGTCATAATTAGCTGCCAATGACAAAAGAAGTCTCACAGTATTCATTTTTGCAACTGGAGCAAATGTCTCTTGATAGTCCACACCATATGTCTGAGTATATCCTTTGGCTACCAATCTTGCCTTGTGGCGCTCTAGTGACCCATCTGCTTTGTATTTTACTGTATAAACCCATTTGCATCCAACAGGTTTCTTTCCTGGAGGCAAGTCTACCAACTCCCATGTTGTATTTTTCTCCAGGGCTTCCATTTCCACATTCATAGCTTGTTTCCAATTTGTATTAGATAAAGCCTCGGATAATGACGTAGGAGTCTGAATATTATTTAGGCTGGTAAGGAAACTCTTATGGGTTTGTGAGAACTTCTCAAAGGATACAACATGAGATAATGGATACAAGGGATGTTTAGTGCATTCCCTTGTTCCCTTTCTAATGGCAATGGGAAGGTTATTGTCAGGTTTAGAGGCTAAAAGATCATTGTTAGTTTCAGGAACTAATGAAATTTGTAAGGAGGGTTCAGGGTTTGTTACCTCATTCTCAGGGATTGGTTCAGATTCTTGAGCTTGCATTGGTTCAGGAGCTGCGGCTTTATTCCTTGAGTACACTTGTCCAGTCATCCGATCCTTAGGTTCGTCATTGGGTACAGGGGTTGTGGGAGATTCAGGTTTGGTTTGTTGGAGAGTAAAGGGGTCAAAAAGGTCAAAAGGATTATCAAGGGAGTTCCGATCCTTATCTTCCATGATGACATTCTCCCCCGAAAGAGAAGGAGCGGTAAAATAGGGCTCAGGTTCATAGAAAGTGACATCGGCTGAGACAAAGAATTTCTTTGATGGCGGATGATAGCATTTATATCCCTTTTGAGTGGAAGAGTATCCGACAAAAACACACTTAAGAGCTCTAGGGTCCAACTTTCCCATGTTGGGTTGGTGAACATGGACAAATGAAACACACCCGAATATTTTAGGTATAAGATTATTGGAGATTTTAAGCTTAGGATAAAAGTGACGTAGCTTTTCCATAGGACTTTTGAAATCAAGGGTCCGGGATGGTAGACGGTTAATAAGATGTGTTGCAGTAAGGACAGCTTCCCCCCAATAGGACTTAGGCATATTTTGTTGAAATAAAAAGGCTCGGGTTGTATCAAGTAGGTGACCGTTTTTTCTTTCAGCAACTCCATTTTGTTGTGGAGTGTGAACACAGGATGATTCATGAATGATCCCCTCAGTTTGGAAGTAATTGGTCAATGTTTGATTAAAATAGTCTCGAGCATTGTCAGATCGAAATCTCTTGATTTTAGCACCAAACTGGGTATGTATCATGTTATGGAAGGTAGGGAGAATAAAGCTCACATCGGATTTTTGTTTTAATAAGAATATCCACGAGACTCTAGTACAATCATCAATGAATGACACAAACCATCGCGCTCCAGAAACATTAGGGATTGGAGAAGGACCCCAAATATCACTATGAATGAGATCAAAAGGATCTGAACTTCTGTCATTGCTAAGTGGAAAAGATATACGTTTGTGTTTCGCAAGTTCACACACTTCACAATGAAAATCTTCAACATTCAGATATTTAAACAAAAAAGGAAACATGATTTTAAGAGATCGAAAAGAAGGATGGCCAAGGCGGCGATGATGGAGCCATAGCTTTTCTTTATTGGAAAGTTTGTGCTCAGAGAGAAATGAAGTGGTACTCTTGATAGGATGTACTGGTGTCTCAAGGTAATACAACCCGTCCTGTTCCTTAGCATGTCCAATCATCGTCTCCAAGTCCTGGTCCTGAAATGCACAGTAAGTAGGGAAGAAGGTCACATTACAACTCAGATCATGGGTCAATTTTTTAATAGAGATAAGATTGGTAGATAGTTTAGGAACATGAAGAACATTTCTGAGTGTAAGGGTGGGGCTGATGTGAACATCACCTATACCAGCAACTGTGGTTAATGATCCATCAGCTGTGGCTATTTTCCGACTACTAGGACATGGGTTGTAGGTATGAAATATATTGGGAGAATTGGTCATGTGATCAGTAGCACCAGAATCTATAACCCAAGAGTTAGCAAAAGGTTTATCCGAGACGTTAAATCCAATAGAAATAGGAAAATTACCTGAATGGGCCAATGAACAGGTACCTGAGGGTTTGTCAAGAGTGCCAAGCAAAGATTTTAATCTTTCAATATCGTCTTGGCTGAATTCGTCTGTCATCGGGGAGGCTGCAATTGTTGGTTCAGTAGACAGATGTGCTTGACCACTGGTTTTCTGCTGTCCTCCGTTGTAACCCCAGTCTTTACTGGAAGTTGAAGGCTTGCCATGAAGTTTCCAACACTTCTCCCTTGTATGTCTAGTCTTCTGACAATAAGTACACCTTAGATTGTCCCTATTGTCTCGATTTGGGACCTTTGATGATTCAGCGCGCGGAGTGTGTGTCCTCTGATCATTTCCCCGATTGGCGATCATAGCTGAGCCTTCCAACTTCTGAGGTGTGAGCATAACATTTCTTCTGCTTTCTTCAGTCCGGATAGCAGAGATAGTCTCATTCAGAGTTAGTAACTCTTTGCTGAGAGTTTGAACTCTTACTTGATCAAACTCTGCATTGAGTCCAGCCAAGAAGTCATAGACTCGATCCTTTTCAATATAGTTTTTTAAAATTACAGCATCTGCAGGGCATTTAGTCTCAATACACCTATAATGGTCAAGTTCTTGCCAGAGATTTTTCAAGACATTGGCATATTCAGTGACTGTCATGTTGCCTTGTTTTGTTGTTCCAACTTTCACTTTAATTTCATACACTTGGGCTGCATCATGGGCCTTAGAGTATGTCTGATGAACGGCATCCCAAATGTCTTTGGCAGTAGTTAGAAACATGCATGTATCGCTAATATTTGGCGCCATTGAATTCCATAGCCATGCCATTATAGAAGCATCTTCGTTATCCCACGCTCTAAACTTAGGATCTCCGGGTGTAGGTCCAGTGCCCAGAAGATGACTTAGTTTTCCTCTGCCCTTCAGAAAAGTACGTACCAGCTGAGACCACTTCAAATAATTTTTTCCATCAAGTCTGTAGGCGGCTTGAATGTTCGGTAGTTCTCCTTTCTCTATTTTATCAACTGTTTCTTCTATCTGCACTGTTTCGGAAGTAACCGACATTTTTTTTTTTTTTTTTTTTTTTTTAATATGTCGTTCTTCAAGGATGTGAAGAAGAAGAACCAGTTACAGACGAAGATAGATCTAAAAGTGAACAGTGAACAGTGAACAAAACCAGTGAACAGTGATACGTGATCAAAACCAATGAACAGTGGTCGAACCAGTGAACAGTGATCAAAACCAGTGAACAGTGCTCGAACCAGTGAACAGTGATCAAAACCAGTGAATAGTGATCAAAACCAGTGAACAGTGGTCGAACCAGTGAACAGTGACCGAGATGATGAACAGTGACAGAAATGTTGCAGGCGATGAGTTTGCAGTTGTGAACAGTGATTGCGATGAAGAAGAAAGAAGAAGAGATGCAGAATCAGTTTCAGAATCAGTCGCGATTTGCAGAATCAGTTGCAGAATCAGTCGCGATTTGCAATCCCCAGAAGAAAGACGATGACAATGACTGATTCTGAGATTAACGACTGTGGAGCAGGAAGAAGAAGACGATGACGATCAGGCACAGTCGCACGGACAGATGAGGAAGACGATGAATCGCAAGTTGCAGAGACGACGAACCAGTTGCAGATGGAAGATGATGAATCGCACGAACCAGACGAAGAAGACGATGAACAGTGAATCGCACGAACCAGTTGCACGCGATGTGAATGAAATGATGGAAGATAAGGATCGCGATTTGCAGGCGATCCAGTTGTCCGACGAAGAGGAAGTTGCCGAGGAAGAAGAAGATGACGGCGACGTGAAATCGAGTTGCAGCGGCAGCAGCAGTAGCAACAGCAGAGATGAATATTCCGGCAGTGCCGGCAGTGACAACAATGAAGGCCACTCAAGGGGATTCCGGCGATGAAGGCCGATAATGATGATTTCGACGATGAAGGCCGAAACAGATTTCCTAGTAATAATAACCTAGGGCTCTGATACCATGTTAAAATAATAAAAGACACAAAGATATAACGTGGTTCGGCTTTATGGCCTACATCCACGGGAGAAGAGAAATGATCTTTATTCTTGTGTAATGTCTTAATGGAGGGACTCCATATATATAGACATACAGGGCTATGTATTTATGGCTACATTTACAATTTTAGTAACTGCTATATTCCTTAAAGGAAATGAATCCTTAAGGAAATAATTCTGTACAGGAAACAAATCTATCAACAATAGGAAACAAATCTCAACATAAATATTCAAGGTAAATTGTCAACTAAGGCAAAGGTCCCATGGTATATTTATATGCATGAGCTCTCGTCCACGTGGACAGTTAGTTATTACTTGACAAGTGTGCCTGCCATTCCTTATACAACACATCATCTTCGTTATCGTGTGCAATCTACTAGGTTGATAGTATAAACTAGGTAAATCCACTAAGTTTTTTCCCTTGACCCGTGGTTAGGTTACCTTGGATGACCTTCACTCTTTTTGGCTTTGTTGAAGTCGATGGCCCAACTTCTCTCTATGGTATCAACATTTAAAAAAGAAACATTGCGCTGTGTGCTTAATGGATATGGGGACTTCTGTGTGATCAAACTTCACTATGGGCACAAGTTATAATTAGTAGGCATGACATGCTAAGATGCGACAGTGTAGCAGGTCGGGGTAGAAGAATGACATACAAAAGTCCATGGAAATTCATCTCATCCCTTGCCCCCCTAGTCTTTGAGGATCTGAAGCCCAAGGTTGGAAATGGGCATACTTTCCGGTTTTGAGAAGACATTTGGATTGGAGAAATACCCTTGGCCACATCTTTTCCATCTCTTTTCTGCCTATCCTCAATTCAAAACCAACCTATAACCTCCTTTCTTCCTCCTGTCCTGCCCTCCCCTCCCCTCTCCTTTGCCTTGGAATCTTCATTTTTCTAGAGCCTTATCTCCTAGAGTTCAAGATGAGTTCAATAACCTCTCATCTTTTTTTTTTTTAGAGATAACAAACACATATATTAATTAAGGCAAACAAAATACAGAGAAAATGAGCACCAGAGGTGCACAAAATAGCAAACGATAGTAAGAAGCACCACAGCTAAGCAACACTGCCCCAACACAAACCCAAGCAAACAAAAGATTGTCAGATCTGTACGGCCATTACAACAAAACTACAACATGCATTCCCCCCAATTCCTACTCCATTGATTAAGTGAAAAACCACCATTGAGTTTGAACACCACGACCCAAGAGCTTGCCAAAATAACAACATCATTCCACAAAACATCCACAGTCCTAGACTCACCATAAAAAATTCTCCTGTTCCTCTCCATTCATATTATCCATAGCGTTGTGAGATTGGCGGAACGCATTATAGTAATTTGCTTTCCACTTAGGCCTTGAATATGAGAAACTATCAAGCACTCCTCCAAAGTGGTTGGGACATAGAATCTCTCCCCAATAATTGCACGCCACTCAGTCGAAAGCCTTACCGAAAAGGAACATCCAAAGAAGAGATGAATAGGGTCATCAACACTATTAAAACAAAACAAATAGCAATGAGGGCTCAATGAAAAGAATGGTAGACGTTTTTGAAGCTCATCACCCATGTTCAGCTTCTTGTGGGCCATAATCCACCCAAACATTTTAACCTTAGATGGTACACGAGCACTCCAAATAAAAGAATTCAACGGAAATAAGGGAGAAGAAGGGCCATCAATAAGGAAATGTAAGAAAGATTTACAGGTAAAATGACCCTAGTGATGGAGAGACCAAGTAAATCTATCTGGGTCTAAGGACATCCTAACTTGACTCAACATGGAAAGTAAGGCATCTATTTCCACTTGCTGCCCCACAGTTGGGTTCGTAGAGAGGGGAATGTTCCAATGAATATGCTCAAATTGGGATGGGTTACAAATAAAGCTGGTAATGGGTTGGTTTGGAGTAGGGGAGTTGTGATAGAGCCTAGGGAAAAGTTCGGCCAATGGGGTTTGAGTAAGCCATCGGTCCTCCCAGAACTTCAACAAAGCCCCATCACCCACAACTGGTTGGAGATGGGGGGAAAAAAAGAGGTAGCAAAGAGAGAACAAATTTCCAAGGACTTTGAAATGAATAACAAGTGGAAGGCGTTATTCTCCTACAAAAATCAATGTTCCCATATTTACTAGTGATAACTTTAGCCCAGAACGAATTATTCTCCTTGTAGAATCTCCAAACCCACTTAGCACAGAGAGCTTTATTCCTCAACAGAACATTCCCAATACTCAGCCCACCTTTATCCAGCGACATCTTGACCTTCTTCCAATTAATCAAATGCATGCCACCACTATTGTCATCCCCTTTCCAAAGAAAGGCTTTCATCAATCTCTCAATCACCTTTGCAACAACAGTAGGCATTCTGAAAAGTGACATAAAGTACGTTGGAATGGAAGACACCACAAAGTTGATAAGAGTTAACCTTCCACCCCTCGAAAGAAAGCAATGTTTCCACCTATCAAGTCTGTGAGAGATTTTAGCAATTATCGGGTCCCAGAAGCTGTGGCTAAGAGGATTTCCCCCTAAAGGCATGCCAAGATAGCTAATCGGCCAAGCACCGACGGAACACCCAATCTTCTCGGCCATTATTTCTAACACACCGTGGTCCATGTGAATGCCAGACAACATACTCTTCCCCAAATTAAGCTTAAGACCAGATAGGAAACATAAACATCGAAGCAAGGAAATGGCATTCTCAACGTTACTCACATCACCGTTAAGAAGAAGCAGTGTATCATTCGCGAACATTAGGTGAGACACCACAACACGATCCTTTCCAACTAAGAGACCATGAATGGAGGATGACATGCATGCCTTAGACATCAAACTTGTAGATGCCAAGATTCTCGCCTTTTTGGAATAAGACAAATAAATGTCTCATTTGTTTTCACATTAACCACACCGCTATGATAAAACTCATGCATAACTCTCATAACATCGCCCTTCACAACCTCCCAAGAGTTCTGAAAGAAAGCCATAGTGAAACCATAAGGCCCTAGAGCTTTGTTGCCATTGCAACTGAACACTACTTTTCTGACTTCCTCTTCCTCAAACGGTCTTTCCAACCACTCTGCTTCCCCGTCCCTAATAGGGCTCCACTTAATGCCATCAATTTCCCAACATCCACTCCATCAAGACTTATAGGCATTCGAGAAATAATGGATGAAAGTCTCAATAACATCAACCTCCTCCGTCACCCAAGAGCCATCGTCAATCTCAACCTTAGGAATGAAACACTTAGCTCTTCTATTACTAAGGATCCGATGAAAAAAGTTGGAATTCGCATCACCATCCTTAAGCCATTGTATTTTAGCTTTTTGCCTCGCCATTCTAGCCTCTTTATGCACACGTCAGCAAATTCAGTCTTCGCCTTTATTCTAAGAGCAACCATATCACTAGTGAGTTCATTATGACTTTCCAAGAAATCCAGACAACCAAGTAGCTCATCCAAATCTTTCTTTTTAGAAGAAATTAGGCCAAACACCTCCTTGTTCCACTCTTTTATGACTTTTTTGATCTCAGCCAATTTGATCATAAATTTGTGACCCTCATGCCCGTATGCAAAAGCCTCAGACCACCAATGTTGAACCAAACCCAGGAAATTAGGATAATCAAGCCAAGCATTTTCAAAACGGAAAGGAGAAGTCCCCCACCGCATAGGAGTAGAGTCAAGAGTAATAGGGCAATGAGCGGAAACCACTCTAAAGAGACCCTCCTGTCTGCAGAGGGGAAACAACCTCTCCCAACTCGGAGTGAAAAGGAAACGACCCAATCTGCAACAAATTGGTACTTCGCGGAAATTCGACCAAGTCACCCTAGCGTTCAAGAGAGGTGGATCTCTTAGGTTCAACTCATTAATCAGTAAGTCAAACATATGCATGCTAGTCGTGACCCGCTGGCTATTAACTTTCTCCCCAAGATGCCTCACCGTATTGAAATCCCCTCCCAAACACCAATTGACACCACAAAGAACATTAAGACCAGCAAGCTCGTCCCAAAACTGGCCTCGTTCATCATAACTCGACGGCCCATAGATCGCCGACAACCACCAGATCTTATCCACATTACTTTTAACCTGAATAGAAACAAAGTAGTCTCTAATCAAGTTCTCAACCACATCCACAGATCTTGTATCCCAAGCAACAACCACCCCACCCGCATGACCAACTCACTTCTTAAATCTTGCACCCCCCACAGCTGAGCAATATCTCTACGATCAACAACCTCTTTTTTAATTTCTTGAAGAATGACAATATCCGGCTTGGCCACTCCTAACATCCTCTTTATGGTGCATCTCTTTCTGCTGGACCAACATCCTCGAATGTTCCATGAGAGTAGCTTCATTTCTTAACATCAGTAACCCTTCGAGAAGCTTTAAGATTGAATGCAATATCTTTCAAAGTCAGTTCCCCATCAGAATGCACCTCGGTCACTCTCCTCTTTGATGTTTTCTTTCTAACAGAGATATCGGAACTTGCAAGAATATCAGCAAAAGGATCGACATCATCCAAAACCTTATCATCACCTTCCACCTCGGCACAAAGTAACTCGACACCATTCACACTATCACCATTTCCAAATTCACTGTTGGGAACTTGCTTCATCAAGTCCGGTGTTACTGTGACACCCTCCGGAGGGACAACATTCACGGGCATAATCACTTACGCAAACATGGGAACATTGATTGCCACTTTCTATAAGGGGGAGTGTATGGGTACCGGTGATAAGATCGGGATGCTTAACAGTTTTAGGAATAACAAAGGTGGGAATAGAAATGTTAGGAGAAAGCTCAAAATTACCATCCTCAATAAAATGTAAAGGGCGTACCTGGGCACCGTTATCCACGGTGCATCAATCATCAATATTCTCATCCAACGACAAACTGAGATCGTCCCCATCAGCACGTACACCATCACAAACAAGGCCATCATCAGAGTTGTTCTCAAAATCGCTATCGAAAAGACAATTCTTCCAAAGAACTTTCTGGCTTTCCCAAACAAAATCCAACCTCCCACACTCTACAGGTTCCGCCGGTTGTCTCCTCCTCTCAGACCGAAGGGACCTTCTAGATCTCGGTCTACTTATGGCACTACGCCCACCAATTTCCCCATCACTATGTCATTCAAGCACTCCTTTTTTACTCTGAACTTTTGGAGATGCCTTCCATTTAGCATCCTCCGATGAGAAGGAAATTACTCCTCTCCTAAAAACGACTCCTCCAACTCGAGACGACTGATTTGCCTTTCCAGGGCTTCCTTTAGTTGCAGAGCACTGGTTGACCTTCATATCGGCCTCTATGTCAAAAGATCTACACACTAGAGAATCAGAGACATGGCTAAAGGAGGCTAGGTCATCTTGTTCATCTATACCAACCTGGCAAACTTTAGGGAACTATAGCAAATCAAATGGAACTTCACCTCTCCCGCAAGCATTAGAGGAATCACCAAACGTTTTCATTGTTTCGTTAACCAAAGTCGCAGAAGTGTGATGGAGTTGGGCGACATGAGTGAATGTTGGGTTAGCAGGGAGACTCGGCCCACCTTCAAAATGAAATGAACTAGGATTAATTAACTCAAGATGATAGGCCAACCCACGTGACCCAAAATGATTATTATTAACTTCAGTAATTGGATTAAGGCAAGCAGGCCCATGCTCCAATCCTTGATACATAGAAAGTTGAAAATTGGCGCCATCTGCCTTGTTAGGGGGCAAAACGCCACTATACTTTTTAGTAGAAGTGTAAACAGCGACGTGGTCCTCGTGGAGGACACCCACAGGAGCCGTACTAGAGGAACCTTGCAGCACTTGTCACCATGACCTCTGTGCCACCTGGCCTGAGCAGGTTTCGTGAACCGTTGATTTTCCTCGATTAGGATGATTAGCATGGATTTGGGAAATTTGTCGTGCCCGCATCACCTTTTTTTTTCCAGCAGCACAACTCTGGTTCCGGCCAAGTTTCGGCGATCGTCCACCTGGAACCATGGTTCGAAAATTCTCCGAAATTCGGCGAACTTCTATGAATTATTTCTCTTTTTTTTACCATTGAAGTGCGAAGTGGATGTAAAATAAAAAATACAAAAATTCGCCGAAATAGTTCTATAAAATTCGACAAAATTCGATAAACTTCAATAAAATTTCTATTTTTCAATTCAAAAATGCAAAAATTCGACAAGAAATTCGATAAAATTCGACAAAATTCGATAAAATTCAACAAAGTTCGATGAAATTCGACAAAGAAGTATAAAAATGTTATTTCATTAATAAAAACAAAAAAATATCAATAATTATGTATTATTTTCAACTTCATCAACCAACATAGCAATATAAATTTTAAAAAATAATTTAATAAGCTAACAAATTATGTAGTTTATGGGATATGTTTTACCAAAAAGAGAAGAAAAGAAGCAAAAAAATAAATAAATAAAGTTGAAATAAGATAAAAACTTAAAAATAAATTAAAAAAGTTTCCAAAGCCATCTTCTTTTAGTTAACTCTTATAAAACAAGATTAAAAAACAATACATTTAAATAATAAACTAATAAATTAAGCATGGTGGGATTCAAACTAGCAAAGTATATGGTTGAGAAGCAAGCCACCAAAAAACTAAATATCAAAAAAAAAAAAAAAATTAAGACCAAAAGCCACCATTTCAAATTCATCAACCCACTTAATAAGATTGATTTTGTTAGGTCACTTATTGGTATTTTTATGAATTAAAAGTGTTTATTTATATTAGTTTTTTAGCTTATACTACAATAAATCTATATATTTAAGCATATATAAAAAAATTTTCTGAACTTCTCTAATTAGGAAATTTTTTCAACAATTCTCCATGTTAAATTAAACTTCTCCAAATTAATTCCAATTTTCAAGTGACCGAAATCAAGTTAAAATCGAATTTTCGATCCTTGGATGTGCATTAAACAATGTTAATGTATAAACACATGTTTCAACCGATTATATTTATACTTTTATATGTGAAAAATATCTATTTATGTTTGTTTTCACCATTTCTAATAGTAATTATGCATATTTTAACATCTATATAGAAATTCTTTAAACTTCTCTAAGTTGGCGAATTTTTACAATAATTCTTCAAGACTTCTCAAATTTTCCCGAATTAATTCTGATTTTTAAAGGTTGAAGTGTCGGGCGAAATCGAAGTTTCGAACCTTGCCTGAAACAGCTTCACCCCCACTATTACACCGCCCAAACTCACCGGAATTATGTCAAGGACAAAACCATTTATGTCCCCTTTAACCTTGAGCTTCATAAACCTAAGAAATGAATGGTTACGAGTATCATCAGCAACATCAAGTAGCCCACCACACTTGTCACCAATCTCCTTGAAACAATCCTCTTTCCAGTATTCCAGGGGAACTCCGTCAACGCCAATCCAACCGCTACTACACCTAACTTTCCTATTGCTCATTGAAGGGACTCGTGCCACTCAACTGAGCGAAAGTTTGTATTCTGGACCGAGGACAACACTGCGTGTTTCTCATTGATGTCCTGGCACCAGAGTAGTGCACAATCATCTGATATCACACAAAGATTAGTCGGGCGTCTGATGGAGGTAGAAATGAGTTTCTCTGCTGCAGACCACCAAAGGGAAGAATCACAATGGCAAAGTTCCAGATAATCTGAGCACCCGTATCAATTTTGTTGCTCGTGGAGCCATGCTTGAACCCAAAAACATAATAAAACCAATCTTTAAAAACTAGCCATCCCATACCAGAACTGTCTTCTGGGATGAAAATGTCCCATGTCTTGGAGTTCTCGACTTTGGAAACTTTCAGGAACCTTCCCCGACTATTGGAAAGAACTTCCAAAATAACCACTTCATTCATGTTCCGGAGCTGTTTTTTGAAACCCACTCCATCCTTGTTAGCATGGTCGAGTTGATTCAAGATCAATTCAGCCGAAGTCGCCAGCACTTTCAGGTAGAATGTTCTCTGTCCCGATATTTCCTTAATAGTAGTCCACTGGCCATCTTGACTATGTACAACCTGGAAGCTTTTGTTATCAGTCTTGAAGGTTGCAGAAATAGTGCCAAGGTTCTTGAAGTCACCCATCTTGGGGAATAGAGAAGCACAACAGGAGAACAAAGACGGTGAAAAGTAACAGCAAGGGAGGGCTAGGAAGATGAGAGATGCACAGGAAGACCTTGAACAGAGACGGTGAAAGGGTTCAACAAAATTCAGAACAGATGAAATTTGGAAGAGGAGTTAAAGGATACGACAAAAAAGACCATCACTTGATTAGACTATGCAGTTGATTACGTGAAAGGTTTACAGGGAGAAATGATGAATGGTGATGATGATGATGGGTTGGACTAGGGCATCGGGAAATGAGCTGAGGAAAAAATGTCCTCGAACCTAATCACCAAATTCTCTAATGTTTAATAACCTCTTATAAAGGTTGGATAATGTTCGATTGTCTAATAGAAATGACAAATTCACATGGATGCTTTCTTCATCAGGGTTTTTTTTCTTGTAAGTCATTCTCTGATAAGATCATCGATTGTCCATTTCTTCCTTTATCTCCTTTACACAACTTTGTTTGGAATGCACATGTACCATCTAAGGTGAAGGTTTTTTTTTGGTTGGCTAGTTGTTCACAACAAGATTAACACATATGAGGTTTTGTAGAGAAGGTCCCTTCCATCTGCTATTCCCCACGTTGTTGTGCATTTTGTTTGCAAAACAACGAATCAGTGGTACACATTTTAGTTCAATGCTCCTATGCTAGAAGAATATGGCACAACTGGTTCATGTTTTCGAGAGATAGATTTAGAACACCCCAGCGCTTGGAGGCCTTTTCACTAGCACATCTTCCAAATATGTCAATGATGGAAAAGGAAGTTGGTAGAATCACTTCTTTTGCAACTATGTGGTTCATTTGGTTGGAACGCAATAATAGGATTTTCAACAATTTGTCCAACGGAGATGGTTAGCTTTCGGAAGATATTAAGTTCTCTCCTAGTTCTTGGGTCTATGCTGCCTCCATAATTGGGGGTCATTCTTTGTCTGATTAGTGTCTAAGCTGGTCTAGTTGTCTATATCGAGTTCACAAGTCCTAAAGTTCGTGTGTTATGTAGTAGGCAAGTTGGTAACTAGTACAGGTCATAGTGATTGTATTAGTTGTGATAGAACGGGTTGTTGTGCATGATTACATGAGTGATGGTCTGTAACTATCTTAGGATGATTGTGGTGGTTTTAGCACTTCTGGTGCTAAGTCTTTTTCATACACTGGCTATTATTATAAATATATCTCAATTCTTGTTTCTACTAAAAACAAATCTTTATTTACTTGACTAGGCAATGGAAAGATTCTCATCAATGCCTCTATTCTTCTAGGGTCAACCAAAAGGTTCTTGATAATACACATAACATCAAATTACCACCATGAGTTTATTTGCTTCCCAAAGTACCATATTGTTACATCCAATATGTAATAAACTTGTACTCATTTAAATGACTAGGAACTTCAACCCGCATTAGCAAGGTGACCTAGGAGAGACCAAGAGACGAGCAAATAAAAAAAAAATCTCATTGGGACCATTGGGTTTAAGGACAATTGGAGTTGAAGTGTGCAAGGAGCAGCTTGGTGGGATTAAGATGGCACACCAAAAAATAATTAACTATTGGCACGATCAATCAAATTATTCGTAAGGTTTGAGAAAGTTGATTTGTCTAATATCATGATACTCATTTCGATGTACTTTGTCATTACTGCAATTTGTAAACGAATTTTAAGCTTGGGATCTCTTTTTCTTTCAGAGACCATATTAAAAATGCTTGAAAATTTTAGCTCTTTTTTATGTTGCTTCTGTCAATTTTCTATCAAGGAAAATGTAAATTTTGCAAATGGGATGCCACTATGAGGGAAAATCCAATTGCATCGAAAAAATTGCAATTTCAACATGGCTTTCCCTTAAAAAGAAAGGGGAATGCTAATCTTATACCATGTTTTACTCAAGATCTTACACAAATGAATATAATGTTGTTTTCTTCATATAAAAGATAAGAGCTATTAAATGCTGATGTACTCTCTTTGACAATGGTAGATGTACTATTGCACAACCTAGGATGTACCTCCCTAAAATTAATTTAGACAAAAAATTAATTTGAGGATTATTCCAACTTTGATTCAATTAATAACAAAATATACATTAACATATGTCGTCAACACAATATTTTCATTGATAATAACATATTAATGAATTTCATATAACCAACCTCATCTAATAAAAATATATATAAGTGCAATTAAAAAACTAATTTAAGCCTTAATCACACTTCGATTCATTGATAGTGACATATGCCACTAATACATACTTTAATCTATGAATTATTTAAGCCAAACTGTCATGATGACTAAAATATTTAATAAATCTCATATAATAAAATACAAGTGCAACTAAACAAAAAATTAATTTAGGCATTATGATTACTTTGATTCATTGCATTAAAATATGTAGTAACATAGGCCACTATTATACAATATTTCCATTAATTATTTTTTAAAAGTAGTTCACTTTAATAATACAAGTGCATATAATATGATGGCAATATTATAATAAATATGATTAAATAAATGATAGATTAAATTGAAAAAAATATTGAACCTGTGGTTCTTAAGTCTCGCAGGGCCAAGATTCTCACTGGAGGATTCTGACGTCGCGGTGGTTGGGAGAAAAGTATGTTCGCCAGAAGAAGGACGAAATAAGAAAAAAAATGCCAGAAGAATTACACGGTCATTGGAAGAAAAAAGAAGAAGAAGGAGGAGGAAGGAAAACGATCGCCCTTTGCCGGTCAGTGGCCGGAAGTAAAAAATGAGAGAAGAAGAAGACGAAGAAGAAGAACAAAGGAAGACGAACGAAGGAAGAAGAAAACAAAGGTAGCCTTTATGGAGGTACATCCTAGGTTGTCCAATAGTACATCTACCCTTGTTCATTTGTGTAAGATCTTGAGTAAAACATGGTGTAAGATTAGCATTTCCTAAAAGAAAACAATTGCAGAAGAGGGTGTATTTCAATCGATTTTGGTAAGGGTCGGTTGGAGCATAGGTTTTAGCTTAGTAGAGGTAGCACATAGGTTTTGCACAAGGATTACTACCCTAATGTGTGGATGAGCAATTAGGAGGAGAGCTTCGTAGGTTGGTTAGGATCTCACTTGGACGACTACTGTCAGGATGACATCTAACGTTTGTCAGGCGAGTGAGTTGATTGTTGCTTGGATTTGTATGGCAAGTGTTATGGTGATGCCAGAGTGTGTCCTCGATATACCTTCAAACGTTGTGGATGTCAAAGTGTGCTCTAGTGTGTACTCGACATTCACTTGAGCATCATATAGTTGGTTGGTTTGTTTGCCTATTTAATGTTGTTTGAGTGAGTTGAGGTTTTCTTACTGGTGGGGGGAGCTTTCTATTGAGCTCGTTTACCTTTTTTTCATCTATATCTAATATGCCCCAAATAGGGGGGCGAAGGGGGTGTAATTGAGTGGGTGACAAAAATGTCTAAAGACGTCCATTTCTCTCCCATGTTTACCTAATTGAGCAACCATCATACATATTGGGTACGAGATCAAATTATACTTAACAAGTCTTTTGCAGGATATTTATACTACTTGGGATCACTGCACAAATTTTTATGATGTGAAATTCATAACTAGCTAATCAATATGGTATCTATTTCCTAAGGTAAAAAGCTAATTGAATATGTTGGCTTTACCATTTTTGAAGAGTATGTATGTGCCTAGTTCAAGTTTTCGACAATCAAGGTTTTAAAACTCGTGAGGCGTAATTGAGGTGATATTCCTAAGTGAGGCGAGGCGTAAGCCTTGAGGCAGTGTGAAGTGTAAGCCTCACACACACACACACACATTTACATTATTTATAAAAAAAATTAAAAATATACTTAATGAATTGGGACATAAAATATAAAGTAGCTTGAGCTATTTTTATGTATGCTTACCTTATCACATAACAATTTCAAGTACTCCAAACCACAAACTTAATATATCAATGCTTCAATTATAATAAAAATTATTAAAAAAAAACTGATGTGTACATATTATAACTCTATAAGTTAAGATTTTCAAATGTTATGTTTTTATATATCAAAGAAAGAAAATAGTAGAAACTTAATAAATAAAATGCAACAATTTTAGGTATGGCCGTATGAGCACTTCTTATTTTTACATTTTCTATTAACTTTTTAAAGTTTCTTTAATTATTATTATCATTATTAATAAATTTGATGATGCACCCTACAATAAACTCAGGGAAACAATTAGCATTAGAAATTCAATTGGTAATGCGTATGTTGTTAAAAAGAAGTTTAGGCTTGGAGTTTCCAAAACTTTGATTTCTTCTAATAATTGACATTTAAGAAAGAAAAGGGCCTAGCTTATTTATACCATTAGTTGAAATGTTTTAGAAAAAAATGGAACTTGTAAATAGCAAAATGACTTAGAGTTTAGGCTTGGAGTTTCAGAACTTGGATCTTTCCTAAATAATTAAGATTATAAGTTAAAAAAAAGAAAAAGAACTAGTGTGTTTATTCTTGTATCAGCTGAAGTAATTTGGGAAGAAATTGGAAAATCTAAATGAAAAAAGCGGTAAGGTCGCACATTATGGTTAGTCAAATATATTGAGGCATAATCGTCCTTGTGGCCTTTTAATTCTACACTTAATATAATATATGTTTCTTGACAAAATATATATATATATATATATTGAGGCATAAGGGTTTAGGGAGGTGTAAGCCTCAAGAGGGTACCGTCGAGGCTTAAGCCTTAGGGTGATTTTCAGTAGCCTTGATGCAAGGCGAGCCTCAAGGAGTAAGCCTAATGGCTTTTTAAAACTATGTCAATGATTCACCTAGGAATATTTTGGTTCTAGTTTACCAATGTCAAAAATAGTTTTTACTATTACTTATTTCTGGGTGCTCGCATTCCTACTTCTACAACTAACTTTTTCCAATTCTTAACTCAAATAGAAGACCTTATTCTTCAACAACTCTTGACACCTTCAGGTCAATAGTATGAGTAAGTATTCTAATTTGGTCTCCTCTTCTTGATCCATGGTGAGGATCCCCCTAGTTTGGCTGGGGTGTATGCGGGTCGAGTTTTGGCCCAAACACCCACCCAACACACGATGGCTGGGTGGCATTAGAATTGACTCAATGCCACCCGACCTTAACTTACGAGAAGGCCCAACCTGACTGACTAGTTGTCAGGTCTGTTGGGTTAGGCAAGAGGGAGGGAGAGATGGGGTGGGAAGAGGGAGTTGTGTAGAGAGAGAGAGAGGAGAAGAAGAAGAAGAAGAGAGAGAGAGAGAGAGAGAGAGAGAAGAAGAAGAAGAAGAAGAAGAAGAAGAAGAAGAGAAAAGAGAGAGATAGAGATGGGGGTGGGAGGAGGGAGTTGCAAAGAGAGAGAAAGAGAGAGACGGTTGCAGAGAGAAGATGGGATGGAGGGGTTTTATTTGGACTGGTACTACGAGTCGAGTTCAGTCAGAACTCGAGACTCGACTCGACTTGATCGGGTCCCATTTCAACCAGACTAGAAAGTTGAGCTCGACCTAAATGGTTGGGTTTGGTCAGTTCTGGTCGGGTTGCTTACACCCCTAAGTTTGGCTTGCTAAAGTTGATGGTCCGACCTCTTCTCTCTATAGTATCAATGTAATACCCTGAAAAAAAAAAAAAAAAAAAAATCCACTTTCAAATTTCAAACATAATCCCTGAAATCTCGCCGACATCTCGCCTGAAATCGCGCCGACATCTTGCCTGAAATCTCGGCTGAAATCTCGTCTCTCTCTCTCTCAAAACCCAATCGCACAAGCCTCGCTCTTTCAAAACCAACGCACAAGCCTCGTCTTCCTATCGAAACCCTCTCTCTTCTCTCTTCCTTTCTCTGCCAGCGCACACCGCCGCTCATCACCGTTGCTGCTCATCGACGCTGCGACTTCGATTCTTCTTCTCCTCTGCTCTCTCGCTCTCGCCAGGTCTCTCTCTCAACTCTCTGCTCAAAACCCCAATGCACGAAACCCCATCTCGCCGCTGCAACTCTCCGTCATTCCCCTGCTCTCGCCGCCCTCTCTCTCTTCTCATCTCGCCGCTGCAACAACTTGTTCAGGATCTCCTTCTGTCATTGCAAAGACTCTGCCTTGATTTTGGTTTTGGATTTGGTTCTGATTATAACTTGGACGATTGGCTTGATTTCGTCCTTGCCCATTGTTGTTGTTCTGCCAGTTGCCCGGACGAAAATTTTGTCGAACTCCTTGCATAGTGCAGTTTCGTGCCAAATGACCCTGTTGGTTGCATTTGAAGCAAAGTCTCGTATCTACTACTTGATTTTTATTTTGTTGGGGTGCACGAATATTGTTTTGCTGCATTTGTTGTCCACCATTATGCCTAGACCCTCCTGATCCGTTGTTGTGATTCTGCCCCTTGTTCCACTGGTTCCCATTGTTGAACTTGTTTCTGTTCCAGTCTGCCCCCTGTTCCACTAGTTCCCATTGTTGAACTTGTTTCTGTTCCAGTTATAACCATTGCCGCCGAAGTTATTCAGATTCTGCCTCTTGTGGTGATTACTCTGGTAATCAAAATTTTGTCCTTGAGGCCTTTTGTTTCTGTTCCATATTGTTTGTTGCAGGTTCAGTTCTCTTTCTACTAACAAAGCTCGTTCAACCACCTCTTTATAAGTCTCCAGATCCATCGGAACAACCACCTTTCTAATTTCCATTCTGAGACCCTCTGCAAATCTACTAGCTTTCATTTGTTCATTGACTACCAGTTCATCTGCCCCCTGTTCCACTGGTTCCCATTGTTGAACTTGTTTCTGTTCCAGTTATTACCATTGCCGCCGAAGTTATTCAGATTCTGCCTATTGTGGTGATTACTCTGGTAATCAAAATTTTGTCCTTGAGGCCTTTTGTTTCTGTTCCATATTGTTTGTTGCAGGTTCAGTTCTCTTTCTACTAACAAAGCTCGTTCAACCGCCTCTTTATAAGTCTCCAGATCCATCGGAACAACCACCTTTCTAATTTCCATTCTGAGACCCTCTGCAAATCTACTAGCTTTCATTTGTTCATTGACTACCAGTTCATGAGCAAATCTGGAAAGTTCGATAAACTTAGCCTCATATTCTGCCATTGTCATGTTCCTCTGTGTTAGCCTCACAAATTCAGATTGTAATTCTTTTCTGTTTGCTTTGGGAAAAAATTTATCATAAAATATTTCTTCAAAAGTTGCCCAGGTCATAGTGTTCACGTCCACTGTAGGACTTTCTTTAACCATTCTCCACCAATGTTTGGCCTCACCTATGACTTGGTGAGCTGCAATTGCCACCATTCTTGGACCAGTCACTCCAAGAACTTCCAAGTGTTCCTTAACCTCCTGGAACCACTTGTCAGCTTCCCTTGGATCTGGTTTTCCTTCAAATTTCGAAGGATGCATACGTTGGAAATCTTTCAATTGATCTGCCCATTCCTTTTCTTCAGGTCTCCTGATGTTTCGAGCTCCTGGTTCATTCTGCACCACAATTGTTGGATTCAGTTGAGGTTGAGGCATTTGTCTGGTCACCCGTTCCACTACTTGCCTCACAAATTCAGCCATTATCTCTGGTCCCAAAACAATTCCAGGGGTTGGAACTGCAGTAGGTTGGACGTTCTCTGTTCCAGTAGAGTCAACATTTGCTGTTAAATTTGCATGTTCATGCTCCGTCGGCTGAGGTTCGAATGTCGGTTGTGTCTGCACAGCTGGTTCAGCGTCCCTTATGAGATCACTCACAGACCCTGTGTTTCTTCTTCGAGATGCAGCCATCTATAAAATTTCAACTCATTTTTAGTACTACATGAGATAATTATTTTCGTTTAGGGTGACTCTAGATTCAGAATTCTAAGTTCTCGAAAATAAAATGATCCTATTGTTTCAGTTTCTAGGTTTAACAAAATTTTGGCAATCCATGGTTGTCATAGGGTATAGGATTTGGTTTTGATACATGTAAACAAGACAAGCAAACAAACAAACAACATACCACACAACAATGGTATAAAGAAAATTCCCAAACTTTCACTTATACCCTCCGTATTCAAGTGTCCCATACCACTCTAGCCCGGTGATATAAGCTTCCACAAAGAAACTTCAATACACCCAAACAATGTGCAAATGTCCTACCAACTGAGGCTTCCCAGGTATCCACTATGTTCAAGTTGTCCCATACCAGTTGAACGTAGCGATACAAGCTCGTCCAGAGTTGTTAGTCATTCACCAAACATGGCCTGCTAGTCTCCAAGTTCAAGACTCCTCAAATACTCTTAAATTCCTCCACGTCCCATACCGCTTTGGAACCAAGAATAAAAGATTCATCCTGACCTCAGATTCTAACCAAACAGTTTTCATACAAGTTCTTGTCTCTAACTGATGTCCTAAAAGCTTTGAATTTGTTAGACCCACTGTACTTTCATTCTCGATATTACGTTATAAAGTTTATAATTGGCATATTTATCTAACTCAAGTTGGACCCTAATCTCATAAAGATTTGATACTTACTCACTGATACTAAGCTTCTCAAAATTCGTCGTAACACTTCCCATGATCTGAAGCCTAAAGCTCTGATACGAACTTGTAACACCCCGATTTTTCAAAACTTAATTTTCAAGTAAAATAATGAATATTTAAATTTTATATAAAAATATCACTGAAAATCGAGATGTTACTCGTATCCGTCTATCTTAACCCATAATCATTATATAGATAGTAAAATTTGCAAAACTATGAGTTTATATTCTTCCAACCAACTTACTAGTTAAGATAAACGAATACCCTTTTTTTTTTCAGGGTATTACAATCAAGAACAAAGGTTTTATCTTTATTTCCTCAGCGAGGCAATGGAAATATTCTCCTTAACTCTTCCATTCTTTGAGGTGCACGTGACATCAAATTACCACCATGAGTTACATTGCATCCTTGACTGCCATACTGTTAAATCCCATCCCTGCAATGCAATTTCATGCTATTTTCTGCTTCATAGATGTGTGTTCATTTGCATTCTCATTGTTTCCTGCATTTTTTTTCCGCCAGTTTCTTAGACCATTTCATTTTCTCTCCATTTCTTTTTTTGTTCTAATATGATATTTCTATAAATCAACTAGGGGTGAAAAAAATACCCCTTACAACTGAGTAACTCGACTGACCCGATTGGGTTCGAGTGTGTCTTAACTCTTAACCTTACGTGGGGTCAATCAAGCATGGTAGTCAGGATCGCGATCCAGATCATATGATCGTACGATCCTGAATGTAAAAATTGATTCAGATCATAGTAGGATCGTAAATATACCTTTTGTGCATTTGAATCGCGATCTTGGTCGTAGGATTGTTGGGATCTTGATTCAGGCGCGATAAAAAAAAAAAGTTTCCTTTTATTTTATTTTTTTACGTTATCTTTAATATATATATATATATATAAGGTTTTTTACTCGTTAGTTGTTACCCACCCCAAACCCAAACAAATTGAACCCTCGTGTCAAAAATTTTGTTTTATTTTATTTTTCTTTTCTTTTCTTTGACTCTTCTTTTTTTTTTTTTTTTTGGTTTCTCTTCTTTTTTCTCTTCTCTTCTCTTCTTCTTCTTCATTTGTTTGTGCAAGTGCAACACTGTTGAATAGTGAATACCTTTTTTTTAAAAAAAAAAAATTTACAATTCATTGATTTTCTTTTTTAAATGATCTATGATGTTTAATTTTATTTCTATTATATGATTATATCAGCTCCAAGCTTGCAACTAAACATATAATAGAAATAGTATGTCTGCCTTTGGTTCTGGTGATGGGGTTAGAATTATAGGTAACATGGAATACTATTGGGAGTAGGACTGATCTTGGATGGGAACATGGAATAGACATAAATCCTAAAGCAAAAAAGGTTATGTGTAAGCATTGTGGAATTGTTTACAGTGGTGGTGTATATAGGTTGAAACATCATTTGGCTGGAACCCAAGATATTGTGGAGGCATGTACAAAGGTGCCTGAAGAAGTGAGACCAAAATTTATAAATATATGTTATGCCCTAGCACAAAAGAAGCTAATTTGAAATATAATTTAATAGATTTGTAAGATCTTACGATCCATGATCCGATCCTACGATCCGATCCTACGATCCGATGTTCAAGAGCCCCTCACCGATTCTAGGTAGGATCTCAATCCTGACTACCTTGCAATCAAGTGGGTTATTTCACTCACCCAAACTGTCGGGTCATATCAGGTTTTAAAATTTAAAACCCAACTGAACCCATCCTACTTGACTATTAGAATATTATAATATATATATATATATATATGTTTTTACTTGAACAAAGTATGTAGGAATCTTAGAATTCCTGCAAATGTTCAAGAGATGTGTATGTACAAACATGTAAAGATATTGTACATACATAATTTTAAAAATTTTGTTAATCCTTTTCGATGGTGTGTTGTTTCCGCCAGATAAGGTATGGGAACAATCTCATCTCCTTGTTTCTTTTTGGGTAGCAAATTGCAAGTTGTGTAATGGGTTTGCTCTGAGTGAATGGCTTAGGGGCTGGGGCAATTTTGTATAGATTGATTTGTGTTGTGGTTCAAGTTAGGGACCACCTTTTGTACAACTTATTTACATACAGATTTATACATATATAACATCTTATAGTTTCTTTTAAAAAAAAAAAAATTGTTAAGGGGCTTCCTATTCATCCTTAGAAAAATGCAAGAGCAAGAAGTGCTCGAGGAATGAATGAGGAGTGCTCCTCCCCCCTTCCATTTCCAATGTGGGGCTAAAGAGGTGGAGTTCTCCCCCTCTTTTGTCCCAAAATTCAAATTTCATTCCCTTCATTCATTCCTTTGGGACCTTAGTGAGAAGGGAGTTCCACGTTTTGGAAAAGCCTCTCCTAAGGACCCATAATATCAACTTTATTATTATATTCTTAGAGTTTTTTTATTATTTTTATTATTTTTCTATAGTGGCATCCTCATTTGAGTAGCCCCTTGTTTAATATTTTAGGTTCTATGCATTTTTAAGTCCTATTTTATATTTATGTTAGGTTTATTAAGAGAGTGGGGGCATCTTCATTTGGGCAGCCCTCCACTATGGTAGGTTTATTTGGTAAACAGGTTAAACCTGATCACCCAACCAACCTGAAATGCTTATGAGTTGGTCAGGTTGAATTACTAATAAAAATTTATTAGGTTGGATCAGGTGATTGTGGGTATCACCCGAAGTTTTTGGGTTGGGCTGATTTTTGGTCAAACCTGACCCAACTTGTTTTCACGCCTAAAATCAACCATTAAAAAATGTTTCCGACTTTCATTTATTATCTACTTAAGCCTTCTTTTGACATGGATGTCGATTCATTATATGTCATGGTATATTTTCATCTAAATAGAAATGGTGATCAATAATAGAACTGCATTTGTCATCAAAGCCAATTCTTTTTTTTGTACGGCTATGATAATTTCCAACAAGCACACTTTGAATATCAATTTTGAGTAGGAGGCAAGTGTCTCTTAGATTCACCCTGATAAAGTGTCCCTAATAACATCATTCCACTATTGAAGACTTGCGGCTCTCATTCCAGTTGCGTAAAGGTCACATAAAATCAAAATTTCCTGAACTTAGAAAGCAACATGACTTATGTTAAAAGGGTGGGACAAGTCAACGTAAATAAAGAATTTAACTATGGGTAATTATGGTTGAAAGAAATTTAAATCATTATTGTGCTTGTAGTTTCGAAAATTGACTATAGAAGTATAATTTCGAGTTACTGAAAACAAAGTAGTATGTCTGCTGTCTTTTTTATTTTTTCGTATTTGATCTGTATTACTGCAGGAATATATCCAGCAATTCATCCTTCGCTTGGGCTGCAGTACTATACTTGTGGGAAGCTCGAATGGTTAGTATTATAGTTCTCATTTACTTGTACTGTTAACCCTTATTCTTGAGCAAGTTTTAATGTCACAACAACAATATATAGCCTTATCAGAAAGCTTGGATTAAATGTATAAATTGAAAATTTCCTTCCCGGGTGCTTTATTTTCACTGAAATTAAGCAAGATGAAAATAGAAACTGAATATGCCTCTGTTTGTCTGATATTTCAAATATATAAGTCAGAAGACAAATGCATGACCCTTCAAATTATCAACCTACCTTTTGTGAACTATGCTCACTAATGCTGGACCTTTTTCTCCCTAGAAGTGAAGTGGGTTGCTAGAAGTTTTGCAGTTTGGCTGCTGACTTCATGTTTCTAATCTTACTACGGTATATCAATGCTTGAAGATTTTACAAATTATTGCTCGCTATGAATTGTTGGACACCCAAGAGGGGGTGAATTGGGTGTTATGGCCGGTTTTGACAAATTTTAAGTTCCTTGTTGGAATCCTTAGATTAAGCCAAGTTAATGCTCAAAAATCAATGTGCATGAATGTAAAGTGCGAAAATAAATAAGAGAAGGCACAAAGATTTTTACGTGGTTTGGAAAACTTTTTCCTACATCCACACCTAGAGAAACCTTTTCTAAGATTCCACTATACTTAGTTCACTTCAAGGGTGTGAACCAAACCGTTACAATGTCTTTTTAGAGGTTCAAGACAAACCTATCATTTTCACGGGCTAAGGACAAATCACTTGTTCCTTTTTTGAGGGCAAATGAAAAGCCGGATTCTTTTTCGCGGGATAAGGAAGAACCACTTGACCCTTTTCAAGATAAAGGGTGAAACTAGCCTTGATTCCAACCTTAAAATCACAAGTGATATTGAATCACTTGGTTTATACCTTCCTTGCATCAAGATTGCTCAAGAAATTCGCTTTTAATGATGCTTTGAATGATGCACAAAAAGCAAGACTTGAAATCCAGACTTTGGTTCAAAACATTTGGCTTTAGGGTTTTGAAAATGTTAGAAATGGTTTGATTTAGTAAATCACTAAATCGACTCACATTTGTCTCTCTTGTATTTAAAATGGCCTTAGTGCATATATATATAGTTTGGAAGTGAGCACTAGCTGTTAGACACGAGAATATAGCCGTTGAGGGGCTTAAAAATAAAGTTTTCGACCCTTACCAGCGTGTTGGTCCAAAGCGGCAGCGTAGAGAGCATCAGAAAACCCAGGCAGGAGCGAGCTGCTCACCTGGGGGAGCAAGTTGCTCCTTTGAAGCTGCTCACCGAGACTACTCACAAGTCTTGACCAAAAACATGTAAAACTTTGATTTTTGAGTTTTAAACTTTATGAACACTTTTGGACAATGAAATATGATTGAAACAAATAAAGTTTGATGATAAAAAAACTGTAGAAAACATTTCAAAAAAAAGAATTGAAGTCTAGGTTCAAAAGCAAGTCATATTTGAAAAACATAAGTAAATGACTTTTTTGAAAAGACTTGTGCACATGTGATTTTGATGAAGCCAAAGTAAAATAGATTCAAATAAGTTTAAAATGGTTTAAGAACATAAATCAAACATGTTTGAACACTTAAAAATCATTTTGAGGGAAACAAGGAAAGCTATGACCTAATTTTACGCACATAAGTCTCTTGACCTCTGTCTTCTTTCCTTCAAGATGCCCAATTGTCCAAGCTTTGATTATTGAAGTTGACTTTGCTTGAGGGACTTTTAGACCCTAAGTATTTGAATATTGTATTTCCTTTTAGACTTGATCTTTGGTGTTAAAATGTACTAGATTCAAAACATTAGCACTAATAGTTATATCGTTTGTAGCATCAAAACACTTAGTAGAAATCTAAGTGAAAAACCACTTATATGTCAACATGAATGATGTCACTGATCTTTGTTGCTCTTAATAGGTTGCTGGGGGATACAGAGCATGCTGTAAAATCTCTGACTAGGGCAGTTGATGTGCTCCGAATTACTCATGGGACTAATACAGCATTTATGAAGGATCTCCTGCTCAGATTGGAAGAAGCGCGTGCAGAAGCTGCATACAGATGTTCACCTAAGGCTATTTAATAGTTGTATCTAATCCTGCCTTTATTTCTAATATTGCATATCAACTTGGTTGTATATTTTGAGCTGAACTTGTTGGGCCTGTTGATCTGCCCAGTTCTCCTCAATTTCTGTATGTTTTAGAGATTATTTAGTTTCCTAACCTAATTTAATTTTAATTTTGTCAAATTTGACAAACTAGGTATATGTTGTGTACCATGGAACTAAGAAACCTTTCTGCAAAGGCAGGCGAGCTCTCAACAAACAGGTGATGTTCGGTTAGAACAACAATGGTATTAGAGAACAGTTAAAACATACAGTTAAAAGTTTCATTGAAATACCATTGTCTCTGCTCAAGAAACAAAAACATCCAGCAAAATTTATGGGTTACCGGTGTTATTTGGTCAAAGAGGATGTTTAAGTTATTTCACACTGATATATTGTAACTGAAACTACTGGTTTGGTGTTGAGTCATTCAAGCACATGAAAATGAGGTGATTTATATATATATATATATATAAAACGAAAACTAGGTCTCTGGGTATAAGTATAAGTACACCTCATTCTTGAAACTACTAATGAATGGCTTAACAATAATAACTTCAAAAATAGATTTTAAGTCACTTTAGCTTGGGTGTAATATCCTGTATTTTACAAAAAAAAAAAAAAATTACTATTTGGGCAACGCACTAGATCTGAAAGCGGTGCAACAAAGTTTTGTCGGGAGGAAAGCACCAGATTTGAAAGTGGTGCAACGAAGTTTTGTCCGAAGGAAAGTATCATATCTGAAATAAGAAGTTTTTATCTGAAGGTGGGAATGAAACATAGGTTTGCGTGTTTCATAATTTTTATTAAAGTTTACATTCAATTATTATTATGTCTACTATTTATTTACACTGCATTATGTTATATAATGTTTATACTGAACGTTCTGGCATGTGCCTGAACATTCGGGCATTGTTCAAATAGTAATTTTTTTTTTTTTTTTTGTAAAATATAGAGTATTACATTAGGGGTCGAACATTATGATTTTGAGGTTTTTCTCCAACTAATGGTTTAGGCCAAACTATAAATGCAACCATGCTTTTGGCTTCCGTGCATTAGATGTTGGACAAAAATACGTCTCATGGCTTGGAATTTGTAAGACTTCTCAATGACGCAAAGCTATTTCTCTAAACGTAATTTAAAAGAATAAGATTAAATAAACTTGAAGACTTGTGACAAGAAAAAAGTTAACCATTAATTATATTTATTTGGAAAAGAAAACGTGTTATAGAAAAAAATGGTTAAAAAAGTAATTCAAAATGATTTCAATAAATAGATCTTTACCCATAAATACGCCTAAATCGAAAACACAGTATTAGAGACTTGGAGGAAAAAATGAAAATGCAAGTACCATATTTTAAAATAAGCATTATAGAAAAAGTATTTACATAATTTTAGTAAGATGTCATACAACCTTATTGAAGAGAGGTTCTGGAGATTGAGATTGAGATTGAGTTTGGAGAGGCTAACAGGAAGAAAACGTAGGGGAGGAGAGTTGGAGGTCCAGTGAGAAATGGCAAATAAGTGTTATCTGCCATGTGTCACCTAATAAAGCTATGTAAAGAGTTTTAATATATGATAGTATATGATATGTGATATGCACTAATCAGCATGAACTTTTTTTATTTATTTTCATCATTAGTCCATTTCCCCCCATTTTTTGGGCTAGGACCGGTAGTGAAAATTAAGTCATAATTTTCATTGATTGAGTTGAGAAAGATTTTTTTATGTTATACAACTTAAATAAAATGTCATGTTAAATTTAATGCAAATAATGAAACATATAAAATTGTCTTCCAATATGGATGTTGTGTTAGACGTGTGAGGATCAAACGAAATAGTCCCACATTGGAAAGAAAAGGGTTCATAAATCGTCATAAGAGTGGATCTTCCCTTTATTAGTACTAAGGCCTTTTAAAGTAAAACCTCACACTTCGACTAAATAATGGGCCTAGAATGGTCAAGTGGGGGTAATATCATTATCAATTGAGACCTAGGCCCAGCTACTCTGGTATTAGAGCCGATGGTTTGCACGGGACATGACACGCATTTAGGTGAAGTTAATGTAGGCTCATTGGAGCCCAACTAATGTGTGTTGAGGTGGAGTGGGCTCATTAGGAGCCCGACTTCTCATAATGATGAATGGCTCCTTAGATTTCAATCCAAGGTAGAGATTAACGTGTGTGGACCGAACGAAATAGTCCCACATTAAAAAGAAAAGAGTTTATCATATGGCCTCTCTCTCTATCTCTCTCTCTCTTTGTCTCATCTCAATTACTAATCTTCTACTCATGCTCCTTATGGGTGCAATTTCATGGGATGCCTCTATAGTATAGAGGCAAAATCTACGATTCAAGTATTAAGACAACAATTGGGAAACATCTTGTTAATCCAATGACCTCCATGATGGTGTTTGAATGATTACAAACGACATACATTATAAGTTTTAATAATTTCATTTGAGAGTTTCAGCTTAAAGACCATCACGATCAAATACGGTTCATCAAAGCTTGAAGAACTCTCTCAAGATCAAGAATGAAGATAATATTTTTTACTTGTATGTGTTTACGTATTCTTTAGGATTTAGAACCCACCCTAGGCATGCCCAGTTAAATCCTTCCTATGTTTATAAAAGGGTTCAAAGTATTTCAATTGATTTTGAAAAGGTTTTCAAATCATCAAAATGTTGATTTAAGTGTTTGATTTGAGTTAATTGAGTTTGAACAATGTTTTCAAAAAAAAAAAAATCGTGTTTAAGTGCGAAGTGGATGACCGACACGTTCCCCATGGTGTCCAACGCTCTCCTAGCGTAGTCACTTAAGTTTTTGTTCTGCCACTATCACTAGTGTGCTGCTTGAAACTCATAAACTTATCTGGTCTCGAGTGCCTGCTACCAGTGCACTCCCACTTGGAGCAGCGCACTGCTTGAATGACTAGAAACCGGACAACTCTCGGCCTTTTGCGACAGGGGCGCTCCTTGTTTGGAGCAGCGTGTTGCTTTCTGGGTAACACCGAGAACAAGTCTCTATTCTTCTGCGACCAACGTGCTCTTTTCTAGAGCAGCGCTCTGCTATCTATGTCAAAGAAGACCTAACATTTCTGGGTTGCAAAAAGGATCTTTGACACATGATTTCCTCTTTCATGCTTCTTCCTTTTGTGCAGAATTTTCAACAGGATTGTCCCCCCACCTTAAAAGAATCAAATATGATTTTTCTTGGAGATTGAAACTCTAGCTCTCACACACATTGAACCTTCATAACAGTGTTCTTCCAAACCAACGAATTTTACACTATTTGTGTAATACCCTAGGTTTGCACAAAAAAAATAAAAATTTGAACTTCAGGCAGGGTGCCTGAACGTTCGGGCGCGTGCCCGAATGTTTAGGCGCCTGCCCGAACGTACGGACAGGGTGCCCGAACCTTTAGGCGCATGCCCGAACCTTCGGGCACCCTTTTTTCCTATTTAAGGAACCCCCCCTCCTCATTTCTCACACCAAAATCGCTTCTTCTTTCTTCTCCCACACTCATTTTGAGTTTTTGTCTTCTCTTTTGTGACTCCCTTTTCGAGACTCTCTTTGCGGTGCAACGCAGTTCTTCTCGGGGGAAGGTGTCAGTTCTCGAAGGAGTTTTTATTTGAAAGTGGGGAATGAAACATAGGTTTGGGTGTCTTATAACTTTTATTAAAGTTTACATTCATTTATCATTATGTCTACTATTTATTTACACTGCATTATTGCATATAATGTTTATACTTGTCATACTTATGACTGTATATTTGGAGTTCATGTATTACACTATTGCTATGCAGATTAGTGGTCAATATGGCTCAACCAGACACAGTCTTGTCCTCAGTAACTTTAAATAATGAACGGGAGGCAGTGTGTTGCTCTAGACGATTGGTATTTAAGTAGACCTCGTGTCTCACCAATCAACTAGAGACTGATCTGGTTGGTCTTATTTGAAAGCTATCAGTTTATACAAGTAATATTAAATGTTCTAACCTTGCACGTGGTGATACCGACCCTGATAAGGATCACTAAACGTTGGCAAATGTTGTCTAATGTTAAGTAAAGACTGAACCAGTTCACGCATTGGCATCATACATAAGCACCACTTAGGAGACGTATGTGGTTTACGATTCATAGAATAGTTAGAAGAAATGCTCACTATTCATTATATTTCTTTGGAGAGAGACGTACAATGAGAACCTGACTACTCTTGGGGAGGGACATCTGTACATGAATCCAGAGCGTAGTTCTGAGGAGGGACGTACAATGAGAACTCGGCTACTCCTAGGGAGGGACATCTGTACGTGAACTCAGGCAACATACAATCATGAAACCAATACGAGACGGTGTCATGCATACATACATGTTGGATTGATTATGATTCTCTAATGTGTATTTTTGATATTTGATTATGAAGTTTACTTTATTAATTGTTATATTCACGAACTATTTTACCTACTGAGCGTGTAGCTTACCCCGTTGTTATCCAATTTTTCACAGGAGATTAGGGTGGACTGGGTGTAGGTTTGCCCACATTTTTGTACCCTTTGTATTATTCATTGGAGATTTTGAGAGGATGTTCCCTTAACTATTTCATGTACAAATATATTCTGAAATTAATGAAATCAGATTTGTACTTAAATTATTGTTATAATGCATTCGCGCCCCGTCCGTGAGTATCCCGCCGGTTTAGGCGCGTTCGGGCGGGGTGTGACAATTTGCAAGTTCTCTTGTTTTCAAAAGTTTTCTAAGTGTTCTCAAAGGTGTTGAACAATCTTTCTTAATTTTACTTTGGACTGAATTGAGCTCATTCAAAATCTTTTAAGAATGCAAAGCCTTGTGAAACCTCAGCTCACTACAAGAGTTCTTCATTTTTTCATCTTTAACTGAGGAATCCTAGAGTGAGGTTCAAAGCTTATTGTAAGTATTTCTAAGGTGTTCTTGGTAAGAGAAACCTTATTTTCAATATTTGTATTTAAGTGGCTTGTTAGTCATTGGGGAATTCTCAGTTTCTGAGAACAGTGTTTGTAAAGGTTTCTATGAAGCTTTGCTAAAATACTTGATAGACACCCAAGAGAGAGGTAAATTGGGTGTAATGGCCGATTTTGAGAAATTCCAAGTCTTTAGTAGAAATCTTTTAATTAATTAAGTTATATACTCAAATTAATTCAAAGTGCATAAAGTAAAAGGCTGAAAATAAATACAATGCACCCAAGGATTTTTACGTAGTTTAGAAAACTTTTTCCCTACTCCACACCTAGAGAGACTTTCTCTAGGTTCCACTATACTTGGGTTCACTTCAAGGGTGTGAACCAAACTGTTACAATGCCTTTTTCAAGGTTCAAGAAAAATCTATCCTTTTACGGGCTAAGGATGAACCTACGACTTCCTTTTGTGGGATAAAGAATAATCGAATATCCTTTTCACGGGCTCATGATGAACCACTTGACCCTTTTTAAGATAAAATGTGAAACTACCTTTGATTCCAACCTAGGAATCTTAAGTGAATTAAATTCACTTGACTTGGTTGTTTCAATCTTGAAACACACAAAAACTCTAATTACAAAATTAAAATGATAAGATTGGTTCTATAAGAATAAAACACTTACAATGAAACTCATGCAAATTTAAATACAAGATATGAAATATTGAAGCTCAAGAGAGAAAGAGAGATCATTTACAACCTTTACTTTTATATGATTCAATATTGCTCAAATGAGTGTTGTTTCAGTGAACCTCATGATGGATATTTTAATGATTACAAACCACTATTTGTCAATTTCTGTATTCCTAATCAGTAATATAATGTTCAACAAAACAGTTCATGCCTAACACACCAATACTAGCCAACACGCCTATCAACGGCTTCAAACAGCAGAACCTTGGCCAACGGACTTACTGCTCTGTTCTTGTCAAACACTATACAACTGATTTTGGGCCAGAATAAACCACAACAAAGATCTTTTAGTATTAAAGACATTATTTTTGTTTATAGTTTCATCCTTTTCCTTCGTGCCTTACCCCGAAACTACTATAAAATTAACGTTTAATTGCTATATTTTTACTACAAATAATACTATATTTGATGATTACTTTCTTCTATATCCACACAAATAACTAATACAGTATAAAACTATTAAAATAAAGAAGAGAATAAAAGAAACATTGGCTAAATTTACAGCAAGATCAACTTTATTCATAGTAGTTAAACATACTTACAGTGCTATTCTGTACAGACTCTTAAAAAGACTCTTGAAAGATGAACTCATAAGGGCAGGACAACGCATGCAAAAGCTAGACTCCGAGCTATTTTGCTATGCCCCTGGTTATGCCTTCAACCTATATTTATAGACGAAGCTACGGATTTCAAACCCATTTAGATCCGTAAATAGTAGCTTACAATTATTTAAAGTTACTATTCCTTACCACCTCATCACTTCCTTTAATATGGTTGCTACACCTTTACAAGATGACAAAGTAACTTTACCACTTAAATTTCACATGTGTTTTAGACTACACATTTATTATCTCCTTTTATTGGAGACGAAAGGATTGTGGACACGTCGTATGCTTGATAGTATTGCAGTTGTTCAGCTGTCTTATCCTTCCATCATATTTTCAACATTATGGAGTTCTATCTCATCGAGATTTGCCCACCATTCATAGTCTTCATCTTCTGCCTCTTCGTCAGTGTCCTCATCTCTGTAGAATTCGACTTTATATTTGTTTACTAGTGATTGGTAGTAAGTCTTTGACATAAATGGAATCTCATAAAATCTTTCTTCACAGTAAATCTTCTGAATGAAATCTTCAGTAATTAATGTATGATTTTCCTTCAGTTCTTCTAGCCAAAAATTCGTACCAATTACTCTTGCTCGCCAGTGTCGAATTTGTTTTCTTATTGATCGATCACAAATCCAAGATTGATCATATCTTAAGATTCTCATATTGTTGTCGTGACCGTTCAATACTATCTTGTGTTGAGCCGGTATGATGCTTCCAGTTTTTGTCCATTCTGGTGGTTTGGATGTAATAATGGCCTCCACATATTGATATCTAGAGAATACTTGTAGAACCGCCCCTGCAAATTTTCTTCCGAACATATCTGTCTGGTCTGGATCGGTGAAGACGATTTGATTGAGCAGTCCATAATCCAATAATAATTGAGGGCTGAGCTCTATTTCTTCTCCTTGAATAGTTATTTTAATATTTTTATATCTCTCTAGATTTAAATTTATTTTGCATATACTATATACTAAAGTACAAGTACAATTTTGTTTTTGAGTTCTGTCATCAATACATTCTAGTTTATTTTTGCATACTAATTTTTTATGATGACAATCCCATTTAGAACTAGTTCCATAATACAATTGATGCATTTTGGCAGAGTCCATGAGAAATTGGACAATAAATTCCTGCCTTTGAGAACTACGTTTTTGAGCTAAATTATAAATATGTTCCTTTATATTTTCATCAAATTTATCTAAAACAACTCTAAGTTGTGTAAAAGGTTTATTATAAAATTCTAGTTTACTGCTAGATTTTTCAAAAGTATGATCTTTTGAACTACTGCTAGTTTCTTGACTACTTTTGCCATATATTTCTTTTTGCTGAGTATCTAGTTTACTTTGTACATTTTTCAAGCTATTTTTTCACTGCTGAGTTCATGATATCCATGCATGAATTCTAAAATCTCACCTTTTATATATGATTTTCCTTCTATCTTGACGATTGGATTTGACCTGCTAAGATTTGTAATATAAAAATCTAAAGCCTCTTTAGCTTCATCAAAAGAAATATAACCTCTATAACTAGCTTTTTCATAATTTTCTATATTTTTTAAAACTTGTTTCCATGTATTAAAAATACCTCTATTATGGCCTTCAAAAACTACATAATATTCATATTTATTATTAGTTGAAAAATAATGAGCTAGTGCATTTAAAATATCAGCAAAATGATTTTTATCATTTCTAAAAGTCCAAATATAATTTAAAAGACATTTTTGTTCTAATTTTATTTTTCCGGCTATATTTACTATTAGACAAAATACTTTTTCGTATAAGGTTGTAATATGTAGAACCCATATTGTATAGGCTTCTATTGAGTACTTGGGCTTCCTTTCGATTTCTGCATCTGTAGAATAAAATAATTAATTAGAAATTATTCGAGATAAAAAATCTGCTATGTAATTATTGTTACCTTTAACATGCTCTAATTTTGCTTTATATCTTCTACCTTGTATTGCATCAAGAAATTCTATCCATCGTTTACTACTAAACGAGTTTTTCTTTAATTTTTTTTTATTTTCTAGTTTTTTATAGAATTCTATAATATTGTTGCAATATGTTCTAATAGTAAAAGTATCATTTTGAATATATATATATGAAAAGCATTTAAAACCCTTATTATTCCTAATATTTCTAGATCAGTACTTGATTTTTTACTTTCTGACTCATTAAATTTGCCACTATGATAAAGAGTTATTTCTTCTAATTCAAAAGAGCTATTTTCTTCAGGTTTTTGGATTAAAATTGCTCCCCATCCTATATTACTAGCGTCTGTTTGTATTCTTTTATAAAAATTATCTATTGGTAAAGCTAAAGGTTTAACATTTTTTATTATTTCTTTAATTTTTTGTATTAGCTTAACATCTTCTTTATTGAAATATTTTTTACCATTCTTTTTTAGCTTATTATATAAAGGACCAACTAATCTACTTAAGTCAGGGATAAATTTTCAACCATAATTTAATAATCCTAAGAATTTTTGAAGTTCTTTGGTTTCTTCGATTTTATCAGGAAAATCTATTATTTTTGTTAATATATGAGGTTGTAATTTAACTTTTCCTCCATCTATATTTATTCCTAAGAAATCAATTTGTTCTTTAAATAATTCTATTTTCTTTTTGCTTATAACAATTTTGTGTTTTCTTAAGGCTTTTAATATTTATTCTACATGATAAATATGACTTATTTTTATTTTTACTATAAATAAGAATATCATCTATGTAAACTATACAAAAGTGTGAATATGGTTTAAATATTTTATCCATCCTTTCTTGGAATATAGATGATGCATTTTTTAGTTCGAAAGACATTACTAACCATTCAAATAATCCTTCTGAACAAGTAAATGTCGTCCAAGGAATGGATTCTTCTGCTAGTGGTATTTGTCAATATCCATTTTTACAGTCTAGTTTAGAGAAATATGTTGAATTTTGTATATTATTTAATAATTCATCTTTATAAGGAATTTTATAGCTATTATCATACGTGTTATCATTTAATCTTTTATAATTTATAACCATTCTACTTTTTCCTCTTTTTATTTCACTATGATTTTTTACTATAAAAGTCGGGCTTCTATGTTTACTTCTACTAGGTTTTATAATTTTTAGATTTAATAATTCATTAATATGATCTTTTATATCTTTTCTATCTTCTAAACTATATGCCAAGTCTGCAGCATCTATTTTTAATTCTTTATTTATTATTTCAATTTCATAAGGATGTGCTTTACTAATTATTGGGTTTTCTCTTATTATTCCTTCTTTTTCTAATTGATTTATTAGATTATTAATATTGATGGATAAATTTGTATTTAAAGAAATATTTGATGGTTCTATGTTTAAAACTTCGTCTAAATATTCGAGTACTTCTAATTCTTCTTGAATATTTTTGTAGTCATCATCTATACAAGTAATTTCTTCTACTAGATTATCATTGTAGATTTGTCTTATTGCATTGATGAGTTTTGTATAGGGTACTATAAGTAGTCTCATATTTAGGTTGGACAAATGTTGACTTTTTAAAGAAATATATTCTATTTGCACTTATGAAAAATCCACCATTATTTCCGATTAAGAAGTTTAATCCTAATATAAATTTATAGCTACAGGGTAAATTATGTTTTTCATTATTTATTATTATAGGAATATTAGTTATACATTCTGTTATTAGTATTTTTTTCCATCAAATTGTCCTATTTTAATTGGCATTTTTAATTTATTTCTATCTTCTATGGGTACAAGACTTTCATGTATTATACTTTTATTTGCTCCTGTATCTACCATAGCTATTACTTTTGATGTTTTATTTTTAAAAACTAATTTTGTTTCTATGTTAATTAATTCACTTCCTATTTTTAATACTTCTTGAATTACATATAAATTATCATATGATTCTTCATTTTCTGAGTTTTCTAAATTATTATATTCTTCTTCACTATTACTAGTATCACTATCACTCTCGCTATCTATGTATATTTCATCATCGGAGTTTAGCATTTCTATATTAACTATATCTTCTTCTAAAAAATCAGGTAATTCTTCGAATATGTTTGCTTTTATATTGTCTTTCAGGACAATTGAGTTTTATATGACATTTTTTTCAACATAAAAAACATTTACAAGTTTTTCTCACTGTTCTTTTTCCTTTTCTAGCTTTTTCTCTTATTTTGGGTTTATTGTATCTTATAAATTTTCTTATGTTTTGTATTATATGATTTTTTCTTTCGTTTTGTTTTATATGTTTTTCTTTTATTACAGCCAAATGTTGGTACTTCAAATATATTATTACACATTTTATTAAAGCTTTGTTTAGTTTGTTTTCTTACTTTTTCTGTTATACAAAAGTCTTTAATTTTCATTCTTACTAATTCTATTAATGGTGCTAATGTAGTTATATAGCCTTTATCTTGATTTTCTTAAAACCATTGTATAGTTTCTTCATATAATTTTTCTCCTAAAGCTCCTGGTAATTTAGTAACAAATTTCATTATTAAGTCTTTATTAGAAGGATCTCTTATTTGACTCCAATAGTTATAAAACATACTAGCATAGTCATCAAAATATTGTAAATCACAAATTTTTAGTTGTTCTAGATTTTTAATGACATTTATTGGTGTTAATGATTCATCTTGTCTATCATGTCCTATTCCTAAAATTAATTTAATCATTAAATCTAAAAAACTAAGAACTGTAATATTTGTATCAAAATCATCTAATAATTCTTTTTCATGTTCTTCACAATGTCTTCTCCATCCCATATATATTTGTTTTTCTTGAAATCCTATAGTAGTTTTGTAAATATAATAATTTATATTTTGGATCAATTATGTTTGAAAGGTCTCCCTTTGATTTTCTAATTAAATTTCCTTCCCAATTTTTAAATTGTTTTTTCCAATCTTTTGGATTAATCTTGTGTAAGCTTAATATTATTAAGTCGTGAGATTTATCCTCTTTTTCAAATCCTTCTAGTCTATTTTTTGAGTTGAATATTCTTTCTGCCTCTTTATATTCTAATTTTTGTGGTTTCTATTTTTCTCTATTAGTAAAATAAGTTTCTATAGTTGTAGGCTATATTATTGGTTCTGGTACATTTACTACTTTCACCTTCTTCTATTTTAGCTTCTCTTGTAAATATTTCATTATAATGTTGGTTGATATTTATATTAAATAATTCTAAATTTAATTTTTTAGCTAAGATTTCATCTATTTCATCATTACACAATTTACACAATTCGTCAAATTCTTCTTCTGTCATAAATTTAGTGGGATTTTCAAATATTTCATCTATTATTTGATTCCTATTAGTTTTAATAATTTCAATTTTATTTATTTCATATTCTAACATATTAATTTCATTTTCTTCTTCTTCTTCTTCTTCTATTATTTTTGGATTTTTTATTCTTTTATAATTAGTAAATCTTTGTACAGCTGATTATTTCTATTCTTATATATTCTACTTTGTTCAGGGTGTTCAATACTTTTTTCAGGTTCTAAGGGTGGTAGTTGTCATTCTAATCCATTAAGTTGATTTTTTTGTGGTATTATCATATTGACATACTGGCTTTGAAAGCAATCTAATAGATTTTTATTTACGAATTTAAATCTTTTATGATATTTATCATAGAGATTTCCTAGTAAGAATATTTTTAATTTAATATTCTTGAATTCACTATTCATTTTAAATCCTCTAGTTTGTACACTTAATTTTATATTTTATGCAAATTCTAGTACATCTATATCTATATTAGGTAAACATCCTACTACTGCTATTTTATTTCTTAAATCTATTTTTGCACTTGCAATTTGAGCTTGTTCATGGTTACTAAATCTTCCGTCATAGAAATATAAATGAGCTTTTATATCTAGTCCTTCTCTAGTTTGACTTATTACACTTATCATTACTACTCCTATATGGATATTAGAATATTTTTCTTTAGCTTGTGGACTTATTAATGTTATACTTTCTCTTTTATTTACTACAACTATTTTTTATTCTTCTTTATAAATATATATTCCATTATTAATTTTATATTTGAAATTATAATTATAAAGATTTTTCTTTTTAATTTTATTAAATCTTTGTTCTAAGATTTTATCTGCTTTTGTTTCAGGTATTAAGTCTTTAGTTCTTTCTATTATTTCTTTACCTTTTGTGTTAATATTTAACATATTTCTAACTTTTTTTATTATATTATCTTTTTCACTTACTGATATTCTATTTTTCATATTCGTTTTGGTCCTAAAATATCGCTAATTGGTTGTGTTAAATTTTCAGGTTGTTTATATTCTTTATTTAGTGTTATAACCTTTTTAGTTAAATTTTTTAATTGATCATCAAGTATTTTAACTTTATCTTCACTAATTCTTTCAGTAGTTATTTCTTTCGCTTTAATTATATAACTTAATTTTGTTAATTTTTCTTCTAATAATTCTAATCTATTGCTTAATAGTAGTATTAGTTGAATTATGATATTAGGTTGACACTGTGGGATTAAGTTGCTCTCGGTGTAAAATTGTATATTGCTAAAGCCTATAAGGTCTATTTTTGGTACTATTTCTTTTAATGTTTTTAATGCTTCTTGCATGAAAAGATTACTACTCATTCACTTTTTCTCTCTTGTTTGTCTTATAGTAATTATATTACACTATGACTACGTAGGTGCTTATTTGAACAGTTTGATAAACTATTACTACATAAAAGTAAAAGCATTTATTATCTATGTTGAAAAAATAGATATGGTGATGTTGACAAATAGATATGACTAAGCTCTCTTTGACTAGTATCTATTAGAAACTAGATATAACAACTATTTGTATGACTATTATCTATTAGACTTTTGACTAACTCATATGCTTATGTGTAATACCCTAGGTTTTGCACAAAAAAAAAAAAAAAAAAATTTCGTTCGGGCATGTCTGCCCGAACGTTCAGGCGCCAAATCCTCTATATAAGGAGCCCTCCCCCTTCTCATTTCTCACACCAAATCACCTCTCCTTGTGATTTTTCCTCCTCTTTCTCACTCATTTTGAGTTTTTGGTCTTTTGAGACTCTCTTTCGAGACTCTGTGCGGTGCAACGCGGTTCTGTCTGGGGGAAAACGCCAGTTCTGAAAGGAGTTCTTATCTGAAGGTGGGGAACGAAACATAGGTTTGCGTGTCTTATAACTTTTATTAAAGTTTATATTCATTTATCATTATGTCTACTATTCATTTACACTGCATTATTGCGTATAATGTTTATACTGTCGCACTTATGCCTGTATAATTGAAATTCATGTATTACGCAGTTGTTATGCCGGATTAGTAGTCAATCTGGCTCAACCAGACTCAGTCTTGTCCTCAGTAACTTTAAATAGTGAACGGGAGGTAGCGTGCTGCTCTAGACAATTGGTATTTAAGTACACCTCGTGTCTCACTTCTCAATTGAAGACTGATCTGGTTGGTCTTATTTGAAAGCTATCAGCTTATACAGTAATACTGAATGTTCTAACCTTGCGCGTAGTGATACCGACCCTGATAAGGATCACCAGACGTTGCTAAATCCTGTCTAAATGTTAAGTAAAGACCAGACCAGTTCATACAGACCAATTCATGCATTGTCATCATACATATCACCACCTAGGGACGTATGTGGTTTATGATTCATAGAATAGTTAAGAGCGAAGCTCGCTATTCATTATATTTCTCTAGAGAGAGACGTACAATGAGAACCTGGCTAATTCTGGGGAAGGACATCTGTACGTGAATCCAGAGCATCGTTCCTGATGAGGGACGTATAATGAGAACCCGGTTATTCCCGGGGAGGGACATCTGTACGTGAACTCAGGCGATGTACAGTCATCAAACCAATACGAGACGACGTCATACATACATACATATTAATTGATTATGATGCTCACATGTGTATTTAAGATATTTGATTATGAAGTTTGCTTTATTAATGGTTATATTCACGAACTATTTTACCCACTGAGCGTGTAGCTCACCCCGTTGTTATCCAATTTTTCACAGGAGATTAGGGTGGACTGGGTGTAGGTTTCTGGGCCTACATTTTTTACCCTTTGTATTATTCATTGGGGATTTTTGGCACTATGTCAATGGCTCAACTTCTTATGTTATACTGCATAGAGAAGAAAATTAAGGTCTCCCTACCTCACATTATTATCCAACAAATGATGAGGGTGATACAAAACCCTTTGAGAAAAGAATTCCTCGGCTACAGAGTCTTGATTATGAGGATACTATACGAGGCAAACGTCAACACTTTAGATGGGACGTCAAAGCAGATCACTGAACCAGTTACAACATCCTCTATCTTCAAGACATATGGCACAAGTGGAGGGTAACTGACTAAGAAGTATTCGGCACGACGATAAGAAATGCCGAAAGAATGAGAGACAAGCATGGACGTTGCCTTCGAAAAAGTCGACGCAAGATGCCCGTCAGAGAAGGACCAAATAATGAGTCAAATCCTACATCAGACGCAGCCCTAAATAGTGATCCAACCGATCGACCATTCACTGAGGAAGAGTTATATGCCACACTAAATCAACCTAAACAAAGTCATAATCGACAAGGTACGCAAGCAAATCCACCAACTTGGAACGTGCCAACTCAAGGCAACACTTCGTACCAAAGATTTCCAACTCCTGAGGTACAGTATCAGCTAGTTCCACAAGTTGCTGTGAACCAACAACAACAGTACTGGGCGTCACCAAATTTTGGAGGGCAAAACATCCCAATGAGCCCATTGTTTCAAAATTTTTCACCTCAAACAAATCCAAATATCCAAGGGGTTCCAGTTAGGGGGGATCCCCGCACAATCAAAACAACTACCTCCCACCTATGAATCACCCATACAACCAATACTTTCCCCCAATGCCTATGGCTTACCCTCCACCTACGGGACAAACGACCCATCAACCACCAATGGGACAACCGACTAACATACTTGAATGGTTAGATGAAATGGCATCCAATATTGCTGAAATGAGAGAGACCCAAAATAATATATTAACACGTATGCAGAACTCTGACGCAGAGCGAGCAAACTCTCAACTTTCTGTTAGTAGTCGTTCTGTACCTAGCAGAAGATCTAGAAGGAGCGGTAGTAGGCAGGAATATAAAAATTGATTACTGGCATTGTAAACTTTTCTTTGATATATATGAATGAAATTGTTTTGTTTAAAGACTATCTTTGGTGGGCCGACTTACAACCATTCTTTCTTTTGTATCACTAACTTTGGAGTGGTATGGGACACAACAAAATTGGAAGATACTAAATAAAATGTGGAAGTAAGAAAACCCATGATCTTGTATGAAAAGAAACATTTGGAGAAAGTTGCATTACTAACATTATCACTAAGTTTACACGGTATGGGACGAGTAAACTTGGAAGATACTATTGGTGAACTTTTATTCAGCCAATGTTTTTAGAGACCGTGTTCATACAACTTAACTTGGTTGACAACCTTATTACTAAATTCATGTGGTATGGGACACATGAACTTGGATAATAATCGAAAAGACTAAGAGTAAGAGTCTGAATACATAAGATTACGATAGAACGTTAGATCAAGATATTTACCGAGGCAAATCTTAGAATTCTTATGGCTCGTATGGATTTTCAATGAAATATATATGTATGCTCACAAAGACCAAAACCAAATCATTTGAAATACTTGCAAAGTTTTATACTTATTATATAAACATTCTAACCTTGTTTTTACACCATGGCCAAACATACGAGGCACATAAAATTCTTTGATTCCTCAACAAAAACCTTACACTATACTTAAAAATATAGGTGATTTTAATATTGCAGTACTCTCGAATTTGTTGTTGAGCATACTATAACATTATACTTGGCTACAGTTTCTAAATCTTAGTTTTATTTTTCTCATTGCCAGTGAGAAAATGCAAACCAGGAAGAGAGGAAGGTCACGTACTGTCCGTCCAGCAGTGGAGGCACTTCCTGAGATTCAGGAACCGCCGCCTCCGACAATAGCACAGATTTATTGAGGCGATGAAACCCGCTTCGCCGGATTTATTGAGGCGATGAAAGTCACTGTTCAAACGGCCGTTCATGAGACCGCGGCTAGTCAGGTTGCCAAGGTTCAGGCACCTGTAAGACTTGGGTCAGAATCTCAAACTGATCAGATTACTAAGTACAAAAGGCTACAACCTCTTACTTTTGCTGGCACCATTGAGGCTGATGAGGTGCAAAAGTGGCTGGATAAGTCAAAGAAGGCTCTTGATGCAATGGGAGTCGATGAGACTCGAAAAATTCCACTAGCGACCTACCAACTTGTTGGTGGGGCAAACACATGGTGGATAACAGTGAAAGAGGACCCGAGGGTCAACATAGCAGATATGACTTGGCAACAGTTCAAGTCAATGGTTATTGATGAGTATTTTCCCTGCTCTGTGAAGAGACAGAAGCGCCAGGAATTTGCTAAGTTATACCAGGGCACCATGACCGTCAAGGAATATGCTGGAAAGTTCAAAGAATTATCAGTCTACTCTCTCTCTACCACCTCAATGGAGCAAGATAAGACTGAGAAATTTTATAATGGCCTTCGCCATGATATTCGACAAGCCTTGTCGATCTTGGATCTCAAGATTTACAAGGAGGTTGTTGACAAGGCCATGAGCTTTGAACAAGTGAAGATCATGCAAGAGCAGATAATGAATAAAGGAAAATGGCCTGCAACGTTTTCCTAACATGGTTCGCAACAGGGAAACAAAAAGAAGCCCTACTTTAATCAACACCCAGCCCTCCCAGCCCCTGTTTCGAAGAATGAGGCCACAACACCTGGGGTTGAACCTTCTAACCCTAACCATCAGGATTTTCGAAATCATGGCCGTGGAGGTCATTATGGAAGGGGTGGCCGAAGAAACGACAATGGCAGAGGTGGTGGTCGACACCACAATCAGCACAGCCAGTAGAACAATCAGAATGGCCAGCACAACAATCAGCAGTACAGGCCGACTTGTTTCAACTGCGGCCAGCAGGGCCACGTAAAATATGCCTGTCCGCACATTCAGGAACCTATTCCCGTTGTTCCAGTCCAACAAGCACAACCTGCTGCTAATGCCCAACCCAGACAGAACCAGCAGAACTAGGGTCAACGGAATCAGGGCAGAGCATTTGCCATCGCTCAACAACCCCTCCCAGACAACAATGTAGTTGAAGGTACCTTTCCTTTGTTTAATACAATGGTTCATGTTTTTTTTTGATTCAGGTGCTACGCATTCTTTTATATCGTCGGCATTGGTAAGACATTTAGGCCTGCATCCTGAACCCACAAACATCACATTCCATGTTACATCTTCGTTCGTATCTGGTACTGACGTGAATTTGTAGTGTTCTCGATGTGAGCTTCTAATGTCAGAACATATAATATATGTAGATCTTTTCGTGATGGATATTGAAGACTTTAACATCATCCTCGGCATGGACTGGCTAGCACCACTGAATGCAAAGATCGAATGTATGAAGAAGCAAGTTCAGTTAACCTTGCCTACAGGAGAGTTGGTCAAGCTTCAGGGAACAAGAAAATGGATACACAAATCAACAGTTGCACTTCTCAAGGCACAACTTCGAGCTCTATCCCTGGGCAATGAAAACGAATCACCAGCACTATACCCTCTCGAAGTACACGATGTTCCAGTCATATCTGAATTCCCAACAATTTTTCTAAATGACCTTCCTGGTCTACCTCCAGTTAGGGAATTCGATTTTGAGATCAACCTCATACCTGGGGCAGGGCTTATCTCAATTCCACATTACAAAATGTCAAAGGTCGAGCTGGTCGAATTAGACAAACAACTGAAGGAATTAGAGAGTAATGGCTTCATCCGAAAGAGTTCATCACCCTGGGGCGCTCCAGTTCTGTTTGTTCGCAAAAAGGATGGTTCGTTATGACTTCGCATCGATTATTGCAAGTTGACTAACGTCACCATCAAGAACAGATATCCGTTGCCCAGGATCGATGACTTGTTCGACCAACTTAGAGATGCCAAATACTTTTCTAAGATTGATCTCCGATCCGGTTATCACCAACTCCGGATCCGAGACTCGGTACGGTCATTACAAGTTCTTGGTTATGCCGTTCGGTCTAACAAATGCACCTGCTGCATTCATGGATTTGATGAATCGCATTTTCAGGTTATACTTAGACCGATTTGTGGTGGTTTTTGTGGACGACATCTTGATATACTCCTCAACCGAGGAAGACCATAAGATACATCTGAAGATCGTCCTCCAGACTTTGAGAAATCACCAACTGTATGCAAAGTTGAGTAAGTGCGAATTTTGGGCGAAGAGAGTTAAATTCCTAGGCCATGTGGTTTCAGGCAATGGCATTGAGGTAGATCCTTCTAAGGTTGAAGCAGTCTTAAACTGGAAGCAGCCTACCACTGTTACTCAGATTATGAGTTTTCTTGGTTTGGCTGGCTATTACAACCGCTTCATCAAGGACTTCTCAAAGATTGCTGAACCTATGACCAAGCTCACTCGAAAAGACGTGCGATTTATCTGGAATCCCGCCTGTGAAGCATTGTTTCAGGAATTGAAAAAATGCCTCACGACAGCACCTGTACTTATCACTCCAAGAAATGCAATTGGATTTTCAATATACACCGATGCCTCTCTCCAAGGCTTAGGTGTCGTGCTAATGCAAGAAGGCCAAGTGGTTGCATATGCATCCAGACAACTGAAGATTCATGAGGGTAATTACCCTACACATGACTTGGAACTTGCAGCTGTTGTGTTTGCACTGAAGTTATGGCATCATTACCTATACTGTGAACGGTTTGAGGTCTTCTCAGATAATAAGAGTCTTAAGTACATATACACTCAGAGAGACCTAAACCTCCGCCAAAGACGATGGTTGGAATTCTTGAAAGATTATGACTTTCAACTCCAGTACCATCCTGGAAAAGCCAATGTTGTGGCTGATGCCCTGAGTAAAAAATCTTATGTTGCTTGCACTCTTAACAACGAAATGGGGAAGTTAGCTACAGAGATGGAGAACTTTAACCTACAGCTGAATGAAGAGGGACCAAGACCACGCCTCTCTCAATTATCAACCAACTCTGAGGTCGTTCGAAAGATTTCAGCAGCTCAAGCCAATGATGTTAATGGAGAAACGAGAACTTCTACTCAGCGGACAGGACCTTCCTCACTGGTTGGTCGCTGAAGACAGGACCGTTTTCTATAAAAAACGTCTATGTCTACCGAACGATCCTGAGGTTCTGAAAGAAGTGCTTACTGAGATGCACTGTTCGAGGTACGCTATGCATCATGGGGGTGACAAGATGTACAAGGATGTCAAGCGACAATTCTGGTTTTCTGGAATGAAGAAGGCAATTGCAGACTTCGTTGCTCGATGTCTCGTTTTCTAGAAAGTTAAGGCAGAATGAAGACTTCCCTTTGGACTTCTCCAGCCATTACCTATTAGAGAATGGAAATGGGAAAACATCGCAATGGATTTTGTTACGGCCTTACCTCGAAACAATAAATGGCAAGATGCTATCTGGGTTTTCATTGACAGACTTACAAAGTCTGCACACTTCTTGCCCATAAAGTTCACGGATAATCCCGCCAAACTTGCAGAACTATATGAAAGAGAGATCGTATGCCTTCATGGCATACCACTCACGATCGTCTCTGATCGAGACCCTCGATTCACATCAAACTTTTGGAAAAGCTTCCAGAGTAGAATGGGTTCTAAGATCACCATGAGCACAACATTTCACCCTCAGACTAATGGGCAGTCAGAACGGCTTATTCAAATCTTAGAAGACATGTTACGGTGTTGCATTTTGGACTTTAATGATGGATGGGCAAAGTATTTACATCTAGCTGAGTTTGCATACAACAACAGCTACCAAACTAGTATCGGCATGGCACCGTACGAGGCTCTCTACGGTCGCCCTTGTAGATCTCCGATATGCTGGTTAGATATGGTAGATCGACCGCAGTTAGGCCCTGGACTAGTTCAAGAGACTTCTGAGAAGATCACACTAGTAAAGGAACGACTTCGTGTTGCACAAAGTCGACAGAAGAGCTATGCTGACAAGCAGAGACAGCCTCTAGAATTTGATAAGGGGGACTTTGTTTTTCTAAAAGTTCAGCTCACAAGAGGTGTCAAATGCTTTGGGATCAAAGGAAAGCTCTCCCCGCGGTATATAGGTCCATTTCAGATCATTGAATGTATTGGAAAACTTGCTTATCGTCTGTCCCTTCCATCGTCCATGCCTAAGGTTCTTGACGTTTTTCACGGATCCATGCTTCGCAAGAATCGTCCTGATCCTTCGCATATCATCCCTTTAGTCGAGGTTCGGGTTGAGGAAGGAAATAAGTATCAGGAGAGAGCGATATAGATTTTAGAAAAAAAAAACTCAAGAACTACGGCGACGTAGCATACCACTTGTGAAAGTGCTCTGGGATCACCACGGCGTAGAGGAAGCAACATGGGAACTAGAAGCAACAATTAAACAGAAATATCCTGAATTATTTTCTAGTACCAACTAATGATGTGATACATTGTACTATTTTCACTTATCAATAAAATGATGAAACATTGTTTACACTTATCTCAATACATTGTCTCACTTAAATAACTACGCAGATGTCTGAAAATAATATCAATGGATATAGTGATGCACACATGCGGTGGCCTCCTTGGCAACCTGTGGCTACTTCTCCAGAAGCAGAGTCAAGTCACAACTACTTTGCATCACCAACTCCATCACCACACAGACAGCGATCCATATCGCCAGAGCGTGCATGGCTTTTTCATAACAATCCCGTGCCATCATCTTGGCAGGACCTTCTACCAAAATTGCCAGGCGGCCGGATTCAAGCAACAACACGAAAAAGTATTCCACCGCTCAACATACCTCCCCTCAAACGATGTAACCAGCGCCCTCCACCACCATCTGTTATGCAAAGGTTGGAATCTTCAAAGGATGAATCCGATTCCATTTGCTCTCCATGGTTTTCTGATGATGAGGATTCCACTGGCCACAGTGCTATTCAGGGACCACACAAGCACTACCCTGAACTCGCAAAAGATAACGCCGACAGTGACTCTCAAACAGATAACCATCATAACTACTTGAATTGATTTCGAGGGCGAAATCCCTTAAGGGGGTAGAGTGTAATACCCTAGAATTGCACAAAAAAATTTTTTTTTTAGGGCAACGCTCGAACGTTCTGGCGCAATGCCCGAACATTCAGGCGCATGCCCGAACGTTCAGGCGCCTAAAATCTCTATATAAACCAACCCCCCCTCTTCATTTTTCACACCAAATTCACTCCAAATTGTGATTTTTCCTCTTCTTTTCACTCATTTTGAGTTTTCAGTCTTTTGAGACTCTCTATTCGAGACTCTTGGTACGGTGCGACGAAGTTCTGTCCGGAGGAAAGCGCCAGATCTAAAAAAGAAGTTCTTATCTGAAGGTGGGGAATGAAATATAGGTTTGCGTGTCTCATAACTTTTATTAAAGTTTACATTCAATTATTATTATGTTTACTATTCATTTACACTGCATTATGTCATATAATGTTTATACTGCTGCACTTATGCCTGTATATTTGGAATTCATGTATTACACTGTTATAATGCCGGATTTGTGGTCAATTTGACTCAACTAGACTCGATTTTGTCCTCAGTAACTTTAAATAGTGAACGGGAGGCAGCGGGCTGCTCTAGGCGATTGGTATTTAAGCAGACCTTGTGTCTCACTTCTCAACTGGGAACTGATCTAGTTGGTCTTATTGAAATCTATTAGCTTATACAAGTAATACTGAATGTCCTAATCTTGCACGTTGTGATACTGACCCTGATAAGGATCACCAGACGTTGCCAAAGTCAGTCTAAATGTCAAGAAAAGACCAGACCAGTAGACAAGACCAGTTCATGCATTGGCATCATACATATCACCACCTAGGGACGTATATGGTTTATGACTCATAGAATAGTTAGGAGCATTGCTCGCTATTCATTATATTTCTCTGGAGAGGGACGTGCATGAGAACCCGGCTACGCCCGGGGAGGGACAGTAGTACGTGAATCCAGAGCATCGTTCCTGAGGAGACGTACAGTGAGAACCTGGTTACGCCCGGGGAAGGACACCTGTACGTGAACTCAGGCAATGTACGTTCATTAAACCATTACGAGACGGTGTCTTGCATACATACATATTGATTGATTATGATGCTCACATGTGTATTTTAGATATTTGATATTGAAGTATGCTTTATTAATTGTTATACTCACAAACTATTTGCCCACTGAGCGCGTTAAGCTTACTTCATTATTATCAAATTTTTTCACAGGGAATTAGGGTGGACTGGGTGCAGGTTATGGGGCCCACATTTTGTACCCTTTGTATTATTCATTGGGGAGTATGTTCCCTGGACCATATCATGTACAAATTATATTCTAAATTAAATGAAATCAGATTTGTACTGTATGTTATATTTTCCGCTGCGCACTCTGTTGTTACCATTGTTATTATTCCAAATGCGCGCCCTGTCCGCGAGTGTACCGCCAGTTTAGGCGTCTCCGGGTGGTGTGTGACAGATTGAGGTACCTGATTGTTAGATTTAATTATTAAGTCTAAAGTTTGATATCTTTCTAGGAGCTTACGTTGTAATTTAGCTATTCGAATTTGAATTAAATATTCTAATTCACTTAATTGTTCTAAGGTATAGTTTTCAAATTTGTTCATATATTAGATTTTGATGTATTGATTTTCTAATTTTTATCACTAAAGTTAGAAAAACTATTGTTGGAACTATTTTATTTATATAATATATAGACCAATGAAAAGTCCTATAATATTTTAATATTACGGCTAAAGCTTTTGGCTCACTGATAAGTCTAAATACTACAAGAAGATGTAAGAAAATTAAGAAGATAAATATTAAAAGTAATATAAAAACAGGGAAGTAAACAGAGATGATATTAATTGTTGTAAAGTGGCACGTAAAAATTTGGACTTGTAATACCCTAGGTTTGCACAAAATAATAATAATAAAAAAAAATTTGAACTTTGGGCAGGGTGCCTGAACGTTCGGGCGCCTGTTCCGCGCCTGAACATTCAGGCACCTGCCCGAACGTACGGGCACCATGCCTGAACCTTTAGGGGCGAGCTCGAACCTTCGGACACCCTTTTTTTCCTTTTTAAGGAACCCCCTCCTTATTTCACACACCAAAATCACTTCTCCTTGTGATTTTTCTTCTCTCTCTCACTCATTTTGAGTTTTTGTCTTGTCTTTTGAGATTCTCTTTTCGAGACTCTCTGTGCAGTGCAACGCGGTTTTGCTCAGGGACAGACATCAGTTCTCGAAGGCATTTATATCTGAAGGTGGGGAACGAAACATAGTTTTGCGTGTCTTATAACTTTTATTAAAGTTTACATTCATTTATCATTATGTCTACTATTCATTTACACTGCTATACTTGTCATACTTATGCCTGCATATTTGAAGTTCATGTATTACACTGTTGCTATGCCAGATTAGTGGTCAATCTGGCTCAACCAGACTCAATCTTATCCTTAGTAACTTTAAATAGTGAACGGGAGGCATCGTGCTGCTCTAGACGATTGGTATTTAAGTAGACCTCGTATCTCACCTCTCAACTAGAGACTGATCTAGTTGGTCTTATTTGAAAGCTATCAGCTTATACAAGTAATACTGGATGTCCTAACCTTGCACGTGGTGATACCGACCCTGATAAGGATCACCAGATGTTGTCAAATCCTGTCTAATGTTAAGTAAAGACCGGACCAGTTCATGCATTGACATCATACATAAGCACCACCTAGGGACGTATGTGGTTTATGATTCATAGAATAATTAGAAAAAATGCTCACTATTCATTATATTTCTTTGGAGAGGGACTTACAATGAGAACCTGGCTACTCCTGGGGAGGGACATCTGTACTTGAATCCAAAGCATCATTCCTGAGGAGGGACGTACAATGAGAACCCGACTATTACTGGGGAGGGACATCTGTGTGTGAATACGTGTTGGATTGATTATGATGCTCTGATGTGTATTTATGATATTTGATTATGAAGTTTGCTTTATTAATTGTTATATCCACGAACTATTTTACCCAATGAGCGTGTAGCTCACCCCGTTGTTATCCAATTTTTCACAGGAGATTAGGGTGGACTGGGTGCAAGTTTTTAGGCCCACATTTTTTGTACCCTTTGTATTATTCATTGGGGATTTTGGGAGGATGTTCCCTTAATTATTTCATGTACAAATATATTCTGAAATTAATGAAATCAGATTTGTACTTAATCGTGTTTCCGCGCACTCGGTTATTGTTATTATGCATTCGCGCCCCGTCTGTGAGTGTCCCGCCGGTTTAGGCACGTCTGGGCGAGGTGTGACATTTAATGGTATCAGAGCGTAAGGTCCACGGCCGGCCCAAGTCCATCAAATTAGGGGAAGAAATTTTTTATTAGATATATATCTTTAAAACTATATATATATGAATTATATATAGTTGAGATTTATATTAAATATATATCTAGAAAACTATATAGTTTTTATATAGTTTAGATTCAAATATATATATATATATATATATATATATATATATATATATATATATATATATATATATATATATCATGTTGCTTATGAAAAATTTGGATTAAATGATGGCATAAACGTTAAGAGAAAAATAAAAAATATTGTCTAACGGACAAGGCATAAATCTTAAAAATGTTAGGAATATATTTTACAAGTTTATCTTCCTTTCAACAAGATAATAGCCTCAAGGGAAGGAACGACTTTCAGTAGTCGGGAACTAATTCCCACCAGACTCTCTGAACTGTTCGAAAGGGAGGTTATGACTATGAGGAGTATCGACAATAGAGATCTCCGCCTCCGTTCGATCCTTCACAAAAAACTCGCAACACTGGGGTGGTTGAACATAACAAAAGTTGAGGGTTACGTCTCTTTCAACTTGGTGAAGTCCTTCTACGAAGCCATGAATTGTGTGGGACTTCAAGAAGATGGGAACAACCCTGTCTTGGAGACAACGGTCAGGGAAACAAAGATTTCTATCAACATCGAAATTATTTCGCGACTTATGGAGATCCCAATTGGAGATGAAATCATTGATCCACATGAACCCCAGACAGTTGCAGAGATCGCGGAGTTCAAAGAACATTTGTTCAATTCCCTCGCCAAAAAGTCGTACACGCAATTGACGTACGCCCACCTCCCAAACAATCTGCTTAAACCACCTCTTGCTGGCTTTGGAAAGACCGTATTCGGCAACATCTTGCTGGAAAAGGTGACTAGAGGTGTTATGTTAAGGGATCAACTTGTTGTGCTATACTGCATAGAGAAGAAAATTAAGGTCTCCCTACCTCACATCATCATCTGGTAAATGTTGCAGGTGATTCAAAACCCTTCAAGAAAAGAACTCCTCGGCTACGAAGTCTTGATCATGAGGAAGTTATACGAGGCAAACGTCAACACTTTTGATGAGTCTTCGAAGCAGATCACTGAGGCGGTTACAATATCTTCTATCTTCAAGATGTTTGTCACAAGTGGAGGGGTGACTGACGAGGAAGTATTCGGTGCGACTTTAAGAGAAAATGGCAAAAGAATTAGAAACAAAGATGGACGTTGTTAACAAAAAAGTCGGCGCAAGATTTTTGTTAGGGAGGCACCAAATAACGATATAAACCAGAACCCTACGACAAATCCAGCCCCGAATAATGGTCAAACCAATCACCTATTCTCCGAGGAAGATTTCTTTGTCAACCTAAATTAATCTCAACCAAATCAGGCTGGACAAAGAGTTTTAGCAAATCCACCTTCCTAGAACATACTAACTAAAGGTAATACTACGTATCAAAAGTTTCCAACTTTTAAGGTATCGTATTGGCCAGTTTCACAAAGTCAAGTGACAGTTCCGCCATTAGCTTTATCTAGATGGAAGATGACTCCCCAGACACATCCGTACCTCAATTCTTTAACCTCCCAGTAGTAATGCCAAATCGAAGCTCGGTGCCGAGAAGTCCGGATCCATCCTTTTCGCCATAAGTCACATCAAGTCGAGATTCAATATCAAGGACCCAAAGGAACCATCATAGGTGGCACCCAATAGAATGAGGATAATTCGGTCTTTCGGTTAGATGTAGAATACAGTGGCGGGGGTATACAAATTGAATTGCAAAAGAAAGAGTGATACCACCAATGAAAAGATATGTCAATTAGAAGATCGGTGACTCTAATGTCGCCTAAAACACGTACATCCCCAACACCCTCGGTACCATAGCCGCAACCATTTCCACCAGCACTGCAACTACTGCAACCACTGCAACCACCAGAACAGGCACGGACTGCGACATGGCTAATAAATCTAGAGGAATATGAACAAAGTAGATCAGTTAATCAGCCTAGGCCTCCACTGCTGAGAGTGTTAATGAAGACAACCCCCGCACATGGGCACCTCGATTGATTGCAACAAGTGGAAACTATGGGAGATAATGAATGGATTTTGCAACTCCTAAACGCTAATGGCGAAAACTAACAAGTAATGATTTTACGATGTCTTTTATCTTGAGTAAATTTTAAGGACAAAATCTTCTTAAGGAGAGTAGGTTATAATATAAGTATTCTTGGGGTAGCAATATCAGGATGAATTAATGTCTGGTTGGTATATCAAGTAGGATCAGTAATAGTGGATTTTGAAAAATCTTGATCGGAGAAATTAAATACTGAATGTAGGCTTTAGAAGTCGAACTACTTTAAATTGCTTGTGATAGATTCTCTTCATTTCCTAGACTTTCATTGTAATTATCTCAATTTTAATTTGGGAAAGGTTATCTTTAAAAAACGTACTAATCCAACTCAATCCCCGTCTTGAACTTAAATCTATGCCAACAAAGCTTTCCTATCACATATTAGGCTTAATTATGTCTTGAGGTTTAATAACTAGCTAATTAGCCTTTCTCTCGTTGACTGGCAAGTTATCTAATGTAAATATTAGCCTCACATTATCCTAAGAATAATAATTATTAAGATCACTTCTTTGCCTTAATTACATCTTCAGGCTATTGATCATATTAACGTATTTGGTAAGGTTAAAAATTTCGTTATTCATCCCATCAGCCGTAATTTTTTTTATAAGGTTATTAATCTATTTGATTTATGGATCAAAATTATATTGCCATTATTTATGTTCTTATATTCCTTAGATCACTTATGGTTCCACCCAACCAATATATGTGACCAATGAATATATTGTTCCATGAGCTCACATATTAATCAATCATGTGACTTAAAATATGCTTCATTTTTTACACCACTTTATGTTAATTTCGTAACCTCAGATCACGCACATTTACTTCACGATCATTTGTTAAGATCACACTAGACCCATATGTCCAATCATGGGCCATATCTCAATCATCTTGCCTAAGGGCACATTATTTATATTATGATTATTTGATCTATTTGATCATATTACTAAGATCAAATGATCTAATACAAGGGATCATATCATTACCAAAATCAAATAATATAATCAATTTGATCATTTTAATGCCTAGATCTAATATAGGGCCATGTTAACACCCATCAAGGGACTATTTTTCCTCATGCCATGATCATCTAATCCACTCGATCACATTTTACGGCCAAGGTCAAAATATCTAATGTTTCAGCCAAAAATCTCTCACGCTATCTACGGTTCAATGTTGGCTGACAGAATTTGAAGATTGTCTGCTCTTGGGAAATTTCTCGCCAGGACTGTCGTGCTTTGAACATGCAAGGGTGGTGACGCGTGGTCACCGAAAACACTCTGATGTCTAAGTTAGACAATGAAGTAGGAGAATAACATTATGCAGACAATTCTAGGTTTTAGAGCATACCTGCTTTGGAGAATGAGCCCCTTTTTTATAATTGAGGGGGATGGTTCTGGCATTTAATGCAATGCTCCATCAGTGTGAGTGATTTGCGCATTTTCTTATAAGGAGTTGGCTCGTAGTTACATGTCTCGAGATCCGTTCTGTGCGGTACCTGAGCGGTGATCGATGTGTAGGAGTTGGTGGTTCGGAAGATACCTATGTTTCAAATTTGAGGTTTCCCTTAGTCGTGGCCGAAGGGGTTCCCTCATCCTTGGCTGAGGGGCACAACTTTGGTCGCGGTCCGACATACCTCCTTTTGGGTTGTGATTCAGGGCCTTTAACTAGAATTTTTCCCTCTTCATGTCTAGCTTCTGACTTTTCCCTTGGCTTTCATTCACTTTCTTACCCGTCGAGTTTTGGGTGTAATAGTAGGCCTCTGGTGAGTACCTCAAATCCTGTTTCACTCACGGTGTTCGTCATTGTTCTGGTCAGCCGTGTTGCCCACTGTTTTCGAAATTACAATTTGGTGTCACTGAGGTTTTGTTGGGTTAAACAACTTCCTTACGTTTTGGTTTATATAAGTGCTTTGGGTTGCCATGTTTGTTGCATTTATCTTTTCATTTTTCCTTAGGTTGTTTTGGAGCTCACATTCTACTCCCTTTGGTTTGGCTTTTGTTTCTCTTTGGGGAAGTTGTGCTTTGATGCGAAGGGTTGAGTTCGAGTTTGAGGTACCCTTGTTTTTGTTGCGTAACTTCTTCGCATTGTTACGATGATTTGAAGATTGCTCGCGCTTTCCTCGCTCTTGAAAAGATTGGGACAACGATGGGGAAATTTTTGGCGCCCATGCGAATGGTGTGATAGGGCACTATCCATTGTCAACTTGTCTTGATAATGACGTCAAATGACTAGATGATGAGTTAGATGGTAGCGAGGACGTGCTCGATCTTACTCACCAACTTTCTGTCGATAACCATCCATCCACAATTACTCAAAGGGAGTTTGGCACCCTTCGTCAGCTGTTCGGGGTTTCGAAAGGGGTGACTATGAGGATTCTTCAAGGACATGAGTGGGCATGTGATCCCCCCTTAGCAAAGTGGCCTTTAGTTTGTATCTGCTCGAGGTTAGCTTGCGCCTTTCTTTACATGCCATTTTTGCTAAGTTTTTGACGAAGTTGGGCTTGGCGCCTACGCAGCTTAATCCCCTCGTGTATAAGAAGTTAGTGGGGTGCATCGCCTTGTGGCGAAGCCTGGGTCTTCCTAAGTTTAGTTTGAGGGAGTTTTTGTACAATTATTATTTGGTCAGACACTCTGAGTCTCTAGGTGCTGTCAATCTAGTTCTCGGTTGTCCTAGTTCATGTAAGTATTGGAAGGATAAATGGTTTTTTGTTGGAGGGAGCTGGGAACTTGTTGGATGGTCGTTGATTGGGCAAGTGCCAAGGACATATAGGATTATTGGTATGGTTTAATTTCCATGGATTATTTCTTCGAAACGTCGTTTATTATTCTTTTTCTTAACGTTCGCATTCTTGCATGTTTGTTCAAAGAAAACACCAGTCACCAAAGTGTGACTACGGAGGTATGCAATCGCGTATGGTCGGTGCACAGGGTAGATCCTCAAGAGAGGCACTATCTAGTCCTAACATCTAAGAACAAGCTCAGGTCTATAGTGCTTATATCGATCGGGTCAGGTGGTAAGTTGATGTAATTTGTTTTCCTATTCTTAACATCGCGGTTATCTCTTCTTTGGTTTCACGCTCTTTTTTTTATCCTTTCTCTCTTTGCAAAGGGCTCATCGAAGATAGCGTGGGTGAAGGCCTGGTCCAAGAACAAGGCTACCAAAGTCGCATCGCCTTCTAGTTCCTGGTTTGGCAGCAAAGGAAAGAGTTCAGCCGCGGAGGGAAGAGGCGTGTCCTTTTCCCCTCCTAGCTCATTCGTTGAGCACGAGGAGGGATCAGTTAGGATCGACGTCATTCCTTCGGCCGATGGGGAGATAAGACGGGCCCTAGTAGGAAATTTGTTTGACAGAGGAATTCAGCAATTAGCAGAGGTTGATGCACTTTTTGCGATTCAATTTTGTGTGGGTTTCTTCTTCCATTATTTCTTATTCACCAATGCTTGCTTCCTCTAGGTTGTTTTTGCTTGCAATGCTCTTCAAGATAATTTTTCTACGTTAAGTTCTCGTCTCTGCACTGAGACCGAGGAAGATTTGTGCTCATGGCTCACTTGGTACTCTACCCAGATAGGCACAGCCAAAAATGAGACCCATGAGTGTAAAGTCGTTTCAGAGGGTTGCACGATGTCGTTGTCTTCTTTCTAAGAAGGGATGGAAAACCTCAAGTTGTTTCAAGTTGATACCTTAGAGGTTGTTCGTCATCAGGATCACGATGTTGGATATACTAAGGGGGTTCGTGACTTGATCGGGGAGATCTTGCATTTTTGCCCCGACTGGGACCTGTCATTTCTTCGTCCCCAGTTTGATGCAAATGCATGGTCTTCGGGTGACGATGAAGATACCGGGTCTGATGATGATTAGTAGGGTAGTGTGGGCCATGCCCTTTGTATTTTCATCATTCTTTGAGGGTTTCGCGCTGAGCGTTTTCCCTCATAACCTCGACTGTCTGATATAAAGTTGTAGCGTACATGTACTGTCATTCTGAATAAATTTTTTTCCTTTAGTGTAAACTCTCTTTTTATTTGTGAATATATGACGATTCCATAGCTTCCATTTGTTTGAGTAGTTTTCTTGTGTCGCGTTCTGTTGTCTGACGCATGTGTGCTTCATGTTGGGCCTCGACCTGTGCTATTTGATGTGTATAGTTCACGTTGGGCCTGTGGCCTTCGTTGTTTTTATGTGAGCGCAGCTCATGCTAGGCCTGTGGCCTTTGTTATCTTTATACATGCACAACTCACATTGGGCCTATGGCCAATGCCGTTTTGATACATGTACAACTCACGTTGGGCTTGTGGCCTTCGCTATCTGATACGTGTGTAGCTCAAGTTGGGCCTGTGGCCGTTGTTGCTTTGATACGTATACAACTCACATTGGGCCAGTGGTCTTTGCTATTTGATATGTGTATAGCTCATGTTAGGCTTGTGGCCTTTGCTATCTTGATACGTGTACAACTCACGTCGACGTTGGGCCTGTGGCCTTTGCTATTTTGATACGTGTACAACTCACGTTGGGCCTGTAGCCTTTGCTATTTGATACGTGTGTAGCTCATTTTGGGCCTGTGGCCTTTGCTATATGATACGCATACAACTCATGTTTAACCAGGGCAAGTAGGGATTGGGACAACAAAGCTGCTTCCTTGCTTCTCCGTATTAGGCGATCACCTTAACTTGTTGGAGTTGTTGTTTCTCAAGGATTAAGCAGATATTGTTCTACAAATTACCACACATAGTGATTGTCATATATCATAACACATAAAGTATTAATTTAAAGTTTGATACTTTAGCTTTTGAAATAAAATATTTATCTTTCTAGATAGCTCCAAAGACCTTTGATAAAACATGTAGCAAGGGACATTTCGCTTGCTGTGTCGTACATGGTTGTATTTGTTCCATGACCTCTTAGGACTCATAGTCCGTCGCGGGATCAACTTTGTTGGGGGGGTCCACGACAGCCTCCTAAGGCTTGTTCTTTGTCGCATGATCAACATTTCAGAAGAAGGGGTGCAATAACTTTTGAAGATTTATCGTCCGTCACGCGTTCAACTTTATTGGGAGAGGCTAGCGATGACCTCTTAAGACGTGTTCTCACTTAGTCGCCCAAAAAGCTTCGTCCATGATTTGTATTGTGAGAGACGATTGTCCGGGTCTTTCTTCCCGTAATGTGAGTTCTCTCGTGGAATTTATATCTTGTTCAAATGTAAGGCGTATAAGATTTTATCAATGAAGGAAAATCTTACTTATTCTCATCTGGCATCCATCGACGATCTGACCTCAAAAATCCTCTACCATTGATGAGATTTGAGGCGAAGCCCCCAATATGAGAGGGGTTGTCTCTTATTGCGGGATGTATATCAACCTAGCCTATTGGGGCCGAATTGCTCCCTGTGGGTGCCTGGCGTTTTCTGGGCCCTTCTTTTTTTCCTCTTCTTTGAGGGGGCCTCATCCTTCGTATACTCCTTTGCTTGGATGAGCGACTCCTCATAGCTTATGGCTGGGCTCATTGCTAAGGACAACCCAATCTGGATACTGGGAGTCCTGCCGTTATAACGGTGAGTGCCACATCATGTGAGTATCATTCCAGCTGGGATGCTTTGTGCGCGAAGCATGCCACGTAATCCTTAAAGGGCCTATCTTTTCTTTGTTTGACAGTTTGGAGGTGCGTGGAGTATTTCCTAACTCGTGAAGCCCCACAAACTGTCTAACGAATGATTGCCCGAGTTTGTCGAAGGAACGGATCGATCTGGGCGGCACCCCCTAAAATCGACTCAAGGCCGTGCCGATCAACATGTGCTGGAAGACCTGATAGAGGGTTTGATCAGTTGCCCCGTACAACTTCATCCAAGACTTATACTTGCTCAAATGGTTGACTGGGTCCTTCTTCACGTCATATAAGTCTTTCTTGGGAATCTTGATCCTATCAGTTAGGGTAGCGTTCTAGATCTCATTAATGAAAAATAGTTCCGCTTCTCTCAAGATCACGTCCATAGAGGACTGAGCTTTTGATCTCTCTATGGCTTGGACAGTCTGGGGCTGGTCCATTTTCCTTGTTGTTGTGGTGTCTAGTCGACTAGTGACATTCGCAACCCCCACGTCCGATAAACCCCTCTACACGTCGACCAAGATCGAGGTCTACTCCTGCATTTATAACAATCGGTCTTCGATGTCATTGGGGGGAAGCTCCTTAATGCTTAACTCTTGGGTGTAGGAGGCAGACTCTTGTTCCATCATCATTGGGCCCGCCATGCTTTCATCTTGACCCTCGTTTTCAATCACTGAGGAAACGCCTCTTATAGGCACAACACGAGGAACTTGCTCAACTACACTAGGATCCCTGCCATTCAGTTGGCGTTCTCAACCATCGTTTTCCCTTTGTGCTCTATACGTAATGAGCGCTCTCAAGGAACTACATGACAAAGTTGATATTGTGCGTCAGGACATTGATTACGGAATCAAGACGCTAATTTAACAATCGTCACTGTTCGAACAAGTACACTACATCAGTCTACTTTTTCAGAATGGATTTTTAGCTCGGAGTCCTTTTCAGACTTATCAGAGATCCTATCTAATACATGAATTAAGTTTTTCTAAAACTTTCCTTTTTCATTTAATCTGAAAAGAACCAGGATGTTAGTGAAAATTGCAATTGCCATTTTCATACAACATTCTAGACGTTGTGTATAAACGTTCATATTATTTGAACTTCAAATGTCTAACGACTATGTCCTACTAAGTCTATAAATACTAACACTTAGGACCAAACAACTCGTCGATGATTTTTATTGTGCCAACACTTTTTGAAAGTTAGTCTGTGTTAAAATGTTTTTCAAATATCTAAACTTTCAAAGTATTTTTCACTCATACCTTTATGTATTCAAAAGATTTTCATATTGAGCTTCAATTTTATTCTATCTCTGAAAATCTATTTGATCTGGTATCTACTCAAATTCTCAGCACTGATCTTTACTTAATATCAATTTTGCTGAAGAAATAATTTGAGAAGTAGTTCTTGAGAGATACAATTATACTTAATTATATATCTTAAGTATTGTATTGAACTACATCAGTAGTTGACTCAACTACTGAATACTGAACCAGAAGTTTTCAAACTTACATTCTATATCCGTTTTAAAAACTGTCTGTGTCTTTGATTTACAGTGGTCCTTCATTTTCAAGTCAATGTTTATTGGTATCATATTATTTTCAAAAAGCACTGATTTTCATATCACATCATTCATGTTTTTCGAAACTGCACTTGAGCAATACCGAACATTGAAAGGTAAAAGACTTTAAGTGTATTTCATCTTAGCATTACGTATTCATATTTCATATCTTTGTAATGTTATGTACTAAGCTTAATTGTAAAGTGTTCTTCTCAGGTAGAACCGACATTATTTTGTTGTTATGCTAGTGTGTTTCCGGACTGAAACAACCAGGACAAGTGAATGTAGTTCACTTAATGATTTTAGGATTGAAATCATGTTAGGTTATCTCTTAACCTGTAAAAGAGAACCGGTTCATCCTAATCCCGAAAAAGTATAGGTGCGTCCTTAACCTGTAAAAGGATAGGTTATCTCTTAACCTGTAAAAGTGAAACAGTTGTTCCTAATCCTTTAAAAGGGTCGCGGTTCTTCCTTATCCCGTAAAAGGAACATGGGTTTTTCCTTCTCCTGAAAAAAAGGAAATTTGGTTCATCCTTAGCCCGTGAAAGGATAGGTTTGCTAGTAACCTGTAAAAGGGCAGTTGTAACGGTTTGATTCTCACCCGTAAGAGAATCATTTAGTGGATTGAGAAAATCCTAATCGGGAGATTAGGTAGTGGAAGTAGGCTTGGCTGAACCACTATAAATCTTGTGTGTCTCACGTTTGCAATTTAGTCTAAGTTTATCTTTATGCGTTCAATTCCAATATACTCATGTATATCACTAAGTTATTGGAAGAAAATTTTAAAATTGACCATCTCACTGAATTCAGCCCCCTCTTGGATGGACCAATAGAGGTTTGGGTGTAACATCTAATTTAGGTGATCATAGTAATATCGAAAACCAATAATCAAACTCATATGATCACATTTTATATACTTAACAAGCATAGCATATGCATTTCATGAATGTGTCCAATCAATTTTCATCATAACCCTTATCAAGGTCATATGTATATTAATCCTCATTTTTCCTAAGTTATAATATTTATCCATAAATGTGATATCATCAAATCAGGACCATAAATGTTAAGATTATCAAGAACATCCCTAAGATTTTAAATTCATCATATAATCATAATTGAACCTTTAAAGGTTGTTGAAGCTCTAGGTGATGAAAACTGGATTCCTTCTATGCAAGAAGAGTTAGGCCACTTCATTAGACACAAAGTATGGGAACTAGTTCCAAGACCAACACATAAGTCCATTATAGGAACCAAATTGATCTTTAGGAACAAGAAAGATGAGAAAGGAGTGATTGTTAGAAACAAAACAAAATTAGTTGCCCAAGGATACAATTAAAAGGAAGGAATAGACTATGAGGAGGCCTTTGCACCAGTAGAAAGATTAAAGGCAATTAGAATGTTACTAGCCTATGCTTGCTATAGAGACTTTCCACTATACCAAATGGATGTTAAAAGCGTCTTTCTAAATGGGTACATCAATGAAGAGGTATATGTGAAATAGCCATCTGGGTTTGACAATTCTCAAAATCCAAATTATGTGTATAGACTTTGTAAAGCCTGTTATACCAAAAAAATGGACAAGGAAGAAAACGAAGAAAACCAAGGAAAAATCGGTTAAGGACCCCTAGTCGCAGCCTAAGGAAAAGTCCATCAGGTTGCTGCCAAGGATGCACCTCGGCCTATGCCCAGGTGCACCCCTCGATCGTGGCCAAGAAACCCCTTTCGGCCATGACAAATGGACCCCTTTCAACCATGACTGAGGAACTCCCCTTGGCCATGGTAGAGGAAACCCCTTTGGCCCTGACCGAGGGACCTCATCAGCCATGGCCGAGGGCCTTCTCCCTAGCCTTGGCCGAGGGCAACCTTCAGCTCTAGCCGAAAGCATCTCTCGAGCCCAGCCAAGGCCACTTCCAGCCTTGGTTAATGGACCCTTCTCGACTCATTGATCACAACTCGGATACCACATAGAACGGATCTCAAGAATAGAATTACGAGCCAACTCCTGATGAAGAAAGGCACAAATCACTCCCACTGATGGAGCACAACATTAAATGCACAGAACACCCCCGTCTCACTATAAAAAGGGGCTTCATTCTTTAGAGACAGGTATGCTCTAAGCCTCCACTTCTCTACATACTTCTACTTTTATCCTATGTAAGCTAACTTAGTCATCGGAATGGTTTCGGTGACATCTACCCGATGTTACCACCTTTACAAGTCCAGAGTGAGGTGATCCTATTGGCGAGTTTTGGAGGAGGAGCAAATAGTCTTCATATTCAGTCATCCAGCATCGATCTACGGCCAGACGCAAGAGATTTTTGGCAAGAGACCCTTCCTTCAACCCCAAGTTGCCTCAAAGTATTGAACCACTCAGCTCTGACTCAGAAGTATGGAGCGAAGGATGGGAACAGTGGTTAAGAAAGTCAATTGGATGGGAGGGATGAGCATTCCTACCACGTTGTGCTTTCAAGAGGCAAATCCTCGACGTTTGGAAACGAACACCGGGATGAAAGCATTGCGGAGCCCTCTCTGGAGCTAGCAACATAAGGCGGACAAAGTCATCCAAGCCCAATGATGATGAAACAATAGTTTGCTTCCCGTATCCAAGAGTTAAGCAACTGGGAGTTTCCTCCCCTTGACATCAAAGACCAATTGCGGTACATGCAGTAGCAGTTCTCAACTTTGGTTGACGTACAGAGAGGTCTGCTGAATGCAGGGGCTGCAAACACCACCCATCAACTAAACGTCACGGCTATGAGGACAGGGGACTAGCCCCATACTATTCAAGTTGCAGAAGGGTCAAGAGTTTGATGAGTTAGATATTTAAATATGTTTTTGAGTAAGTTTTATATGATTTTTAGGTTAGTTATTCATTTATTAGGTTGGTTTATGCTAGTTTTGGTTTAGTTGTTGGTTGTTAGTTGTTGGTTTATGTTAGTTTTGGTTTACATTTATAAGTTGGTTAAGTTGATTATATAAGTGTGTTACTCATTAGTCTTGCTTTGATTTGTAGGTGTTTAGGTGTGTTGAAAGTTGATTTGGATGATGGAAACATAATACATGAAGATGGAATGAAAACACACAAACATACCAAGTCAAGGAGACCCAAAAATGGCTAAGTCCACAAGATAAAAGAAAAAGAAAAGTGCAGAAAAACAAAGAATGGGCGTCATGGTGCCCAGATGCATGAGAGAAGAAGAAGAGAGGCCAAGACTGAGCGTCGCAATGCCCAAATCTGAGTGTCGCGCGCTGGGTCTGTGTTTAAAATATAAACTTTGCTGGTTTTTGAAATATGACTTCGGGCTATCTAATTTGACATCTTATTGGCTTGTACATATATATATATATATATATATATATATACACTTCATTGTTTAGGGTTTCAAAAGGGGGATAGAGAGGAGAACAAGGCAAGACGACTCGAAACGAAGTAGAGAAGAAGATCTTGAAGTTGGAGACAAGGGAAAGATATTCACATCCAAAGAGTTTCTAGTTTGGTTTTTATGTTCAAGTTTGAGTTTATAACCATGTTTTGTGTGTATATCTTTCAAGTTATGAACTAAACTATTATTCTAGAGGGTAGATGAATCCGATACTAGATACTATGTTTTAAGATTGGATTTATGTTTTATCATTAATTGATTCTTCATAGTTTATTTGTATTTTTCTTGGTTTAATGTTTTTAATCTCTTGGCCACGAATTGAATGTTCATAGACTTGGCCGGTGGCACTCGAGAGATGGTTCCTTGAGTTGCATCAAGGGAAATATAACCTAAGATCATCATATAATCGAGAGGTTTATAAGATCATGTGAAGTTCTAGGAAAAATCACGAAGTGTAATGAGTCGCTTGGGCTTTGGTTTTTATCGAGAGATCGAAACCGTTTCCTTGGTGATATGTTCTAATTCGGCACTCGAGAGAGGGAATTAGAGACTTTATTATTTTTGACTTATAAACTTGAAGAACATATTGATGATAAACATATCTAATCTACATAGTTGATAGTTAGGTGAAGTTGAACCTCTAGGCCTTCCTATTTTGATATTCATTCATTGTTTGATTGCTTATATATTTGTTTTTTCTTAATTGTTTATTTTACTTGAATCATATTTTGATTGTTTAGATAAAGTTAAAAATTGTTGAAAATGGCATTTAGTGAAGAGTGTATAATCCTAAAGGACGACAACTCGATTCTCATCGATTTATTACTACTTGACGTCGTACGCTTGCAGTTGATGGTGAATAGAGCTCGGTCTTCTATAGACGCGATATTAGGGGAAGTGATACTACCTTTCGTGGAAGAAATCCAGAATGCCACTCTGCTCGACAAGATCAAAATTCCTTTGAAGGACTTATACGACGGGAAGAAAGACCCAGTCAACCACCTGACTAAGTATAAGTCCTCAATGAAGCTATACGGGCCAACTGATCAGACCCTTTGTTTGGCTTTCCACCACACTTTGACCAACGCAGCCTTGAGTTGATTTTAGGAGCTACTGCCTAGATCGATTCGTTCTTTTGACCAACTCAGATGATCATTCATCAGCCAGTTTGTAAGGCTTCGTGAAACAAGGAAACCCTCCACGCACCTTCCGTCGGTCAAGCAAGGGAAAGACGAAGCCCTTAAGGACTACATAGCACACTTCGCACATGAAGCGTCCTAGATGGAAGGATACTCACCCGACGTAGCACTGACCACTATAATGGCGGGACTCCAAGCAAGAAAATTTTGGTGGTCTTTAGCCAAAAGCCCGGCTAGAAGTTATGAAGTGTTGCTCATTCGAGCCAAAAAATAAATGAGCACAGAGGAAATGAAAACGGTGAGGGACGACCAAACCAAGGATGAGGCACCCTTAAAGAAAAGAAAAGAGAAAGAAGAAAATGGAAAGGGTCTAGAGAACACCACGAACCCACAAGGAAAACCTCAGCCCCAACGGGTTAGGTTGACATACTCCCTATTCACCGTCCCTGTAAAGCAAGTCCTTACAAAGGCAAAACGTTGGAACCTTATACGGCCTCAACGTTGTTGGCCCAAGTAGGGGTCTCCACTTAGCACTCTCCTAAGTGTTTTGATGCCAACAAACAATATATAATTTGGTAATAATATTTGAACTAAGTATGTTTCAACACTATAAAGCGAAGAAGTGCCAATACAAGATCAAAGTACTTCAAGTCCCTCAAACAAAGGATCAAAGCAAAGGATCAACAACATTAAAAGCATGGACAACTTGAAGGAAAGAAGAAATTATGAGGTTTACAAGTCCTTGTGTGTCTAGAATTAGGATGTAGCTTTCCTTGGTTTTAGTTTGTTCAACTTTTCTCTAACATATCATGCATGCATTAGATTTTGTCTAAAATGATTTTCAAATGTTCAAACATGTTTGGCTTATGTTCAATAACTATTTCAAACTTGTTTGAATAATATTTGCCTTTGTTTTAATCAAAATCACATTTCTACAAAGTTTTTCAAAATAATCAAGATTGTTTTGATTTTCATCCAAATCTCTTTTGATTGTTTAATCGTTGATTTCAAAGTGCTTTAACCATCAAACTAAATCTATTTCAATCATATTTTGATGACCCAATAAGCCCATAAATTTAGAATTTTGAAATATTATGGCAACCCAAGTTTTTACACTCAAAGTATGCTCAAATAAACTTAAATCCAATAAAAATGATTGATAGCTTTCTCCGAAGGGTTTGGAAATGTTTCCAATAGATTCGGAACGATCTTTCCATAAAATTTAAGCTATTATATGTCTATATTTGGTTTAGAATAGGTTGGAAAACGAATTACAATAACACTAGCGCACTAAATAGTGCGATAACGCACTATTGAACCTGTTTTTCTGCAATAGCGGGCTATTAAAGAGCTATAGCGCGCTATAGTTGTTCTGGGTTTTCTAGGTGTGTTTCCAACGGCCGAAAACTCAATTTTTGTCCCCCCAACGACTATATCTTGGTGTCCAACGGCTAGTACTCGTTCCTAATCTATAAATACACCTTCTCTAGCCATTTTAATCAACGAAGAACACAAGAGAGACAAAAATGCGAGTTCATTGAATAATTTCCCAAAATCAAACCATTTCTCACGTTTTGAAAGCCCCAAAGAAAATTGTTTGAAACCAAATGAGTTGATTTCAAAGCTTGCATTTCGTGCATGATTTTAAGAATTTTCAAAATCATTTTTGATAAGCAATCTAATGCAAGGAAGGTAAAATCATTGTAAGATCCCTTTCTCTCTCATTGAGCTTAAATTTTCATATTTTGTATTGGTGAATGTGTATTGTGAGCTTCATTGTAATTGTTCTAGTGTATAGAACAAACATTATAATCGTTGTTAACAGTCTCTTGGATTGTTTCAAGGTTGAAACAAACCAAGTTAAACTGATAGTACATCACTTGTGATTCCATGATTGGAATCAAGGTCTAGTTTCACCCTTTATCTTGAAAAGGGTCAAATGGTTCTTCCTTAGCCTGTGAAAAGGATATCAACTTTCCTTTTCCCTTGAGAAAGGAACTAGTGGTTTGTCCTTAGCCCGTGAAAATGATAGGTTTGTCTTGAACCTTGAAAAATATGTTGTAACAGTTTGGGTCACACCTTTGAAGTGAACCCAATATAATGGAATCCTAGAAACAGTTTCTCTAGACGTGGAGGTAGGAAAAAGATTTTTTCGAGCCACGTAAAAATCATTGTGTCCTCTTTATTTCCGCATTTTACATTCATGGACTTTGATTTTTAAAGCATATACTTGTATCATCTTAAAGATTTTACTAAAGAATTTAGAAAATCTCAAAACCGGCCATTACACCCAATTCACCCCCTCTTGGGTGTCTATCCATTGAGTCCACCCATGCTTAATGACCATAGTTTTATGAGTTGGAGAATTAGGATGAGAGCTTTCATTAAGGCTCAATATTATTGTATGTGGGAAATTGTTCTCAATGGACCATATGTACCCAAAGACCACAAATGGGGTTGAAGTCCCTAAACTTAGGAAGAAATGGGATAGGAAGAAAAAACAATTAGTTAGACTTGATGACTTAGCTAGAAATATACTTATATCTAGCCTTTCCCAAAATGACATAGATAGAATTTCTTCATGTACATCATCTATGTTGGCGTGAGTTGTATATTAAAGGAAAATTGGAGCAATTATAGAGGTGGGATGGAAAAAAATTCTTTCCTTCACACGTTAGCTTAATTATAGAAGCAAAATCTGTATAGCTTAGAATAGAAAATATATTCTCATATATACTTGTAGCCAACGATTGTACAAAAAAGTATCATTGAAATATACACAGAGAACTTTTTGACATGGTATTAGAGCCTAATCCTGGTACCAACAAACCCTAACCCTTGCTTCTCGTACCTCGCCCACCATGTCGCTGGACTCTGATGCAGAGCACCAAACTGGTGCATCTCAGTCCGATTCCATTTTTTCCACATTCACAGAAAAAATGACTGAAGCTCTTACCAAAGTCCAAACACCGACCCTGACCACCGAACCTTTCACTACTCTGATTGGCATCAAGTTGTATGGAACCAACTATGCCCTCTGGTGCCAAGTTGTCGAGATATATATCTCTAGCAAAGACAAGTTGGGATATACTAATGGCGATATACCACAACCACCTTCGATGGATCCATCCTTTCGAAAATGGCACACAGACAATGCCATTGTCAAAGGTTGGCTGATTAACTTCATGGACTCCTCCTTAATAGGAAATTTCATTCAGTTTCCTACAGCTAAGTTGGTGTGGGATTCCATTGCTACAACTTACTTCAATGGAAGTGACACATCTCAGGTTTATAATCTTCGACGTCGTGTGACACAGCTTAAACAAGCTGGAGGCTCCCTTGAGAAATACTACAATGACCTTCAAGGGTTATGGCGTGATATTGACTTTCAGCACCCTAATCCAATGGAGTGTGCAGTTGATATTCACAAGTATAATATTATCGTTCAAGAAGACCGGGTGTACATTTTCTTGGATGGCCTGGATGACCAACTAACAAGATTCGGGGCGACGTGTTGCAGCTTCTCCCGTTCCCTACTTTGGAGCAAGCCTATGCCCACGTCCGCTGAAGTAATTCGTCAGGCTGCTATGATCACCGGAAGTACAGATGTTGTTCCTGGATCTGTTCTCACCACCAAAGGACTCAGACTTGCTTCCTCTGACCAACCTCCTACCATGCACAATGAGAAAGATAAATCTCGTACATCTTCAGAGGGCTTGAAATGCTTCAATTGTGGCAATCAGAAACATACTTGTGAAAACTGCTTTAAATTACACAGGTATCCTTATTGGTGGAATGATCTCCAAGCTAAGAAACGACGTGACACCGACAATAAAGACGAGGGTCCTGGTCAAGTAGTTGTGGCTACTGCCGAACCTCAACTCTTCTTCACACCACAGATGGCACTGGTTCCGGACTCGGGTAACTATGGTTGTGCTTGTTATACTTCGACTAATGATGATACCCGTGGTGCATGGCTACTGGACTTCGGCGCCACTGACCATATGACGTTTAGCGCTACGAATTTTACATAGACCTCCCTACCGAGACATACCAACATCGCTATTGCTAATGGCATTATCTCCCCGGTCACTGGCGCGGGCACTGTGACATTATCCCCTACTTTACAACTGCATGATACTTTACTTGTTCCATCCTTATCTCATATGCTTCTCTCCGTGAGCCAAGTGACATTTGATCTTAATTGTGTTATGCTAATGTACCCTACTTTTTGTCTTCTCCAGGACATTCTAACCAAAGAGATCATTAGGCGTGGTACTAAGAGGGGGGACTCTATTATATGGAAGACTTTAGTGTGGGCCGAGCACATCATATGCAACATTTTCTTGATGTCAAATAAAAGGAGATCTGGCTTTGGCACCGTCGATTAGGACATCCGTCCTTCACCTATATGAAACATTTGTTTCTGAATTTGTTTTCCCAGTTGAAACATTTTGATTTTCAATGTGAAACTTGCATATTGTCAAAAAGTCATGAGGTTTCTTTTCCGTTAAGTTCGAATAAAAAGGATACTCCATTTGCATTGATCCACTCTGATGTGTGGGGTCCTTTCCCAATTACTATTGTATCCAGGTTCAAATGGTTTGTGTTGTTTGTTGATGATTGTACTTGTATGACTTGGCTTTAATTCATTTCATGTTATGGTGAAAACACAATTTTCTGCTAAGGTTCAGGTACTTCGATCAGATAATGGTGGTGAATATGTAAATCACCAATTTTGTGAGTATTTTCAACAACATGGCATTATTCATGAAACCTCATGCCCCCAAACCCCTCAGCAAAACAGAATTGCTGAGCGGAAAAACAAACATGTTCTTGAAACTACTAGAACTCTCTTAGTTGGCGCCCATGCTCCTAATCGTTTTTGGGCTGACGCCGTTACCACTGCTGTTCATCTACTTAACTGAATGCCCTCTAAGGTGTTGGACTTCCAAACCCCATTACAAGCCCTCTCGGCATGTACTCTTGTGCCTGCAGTATTGATGCTTCCACCTCGTGTGTTTGGTTGCGTAGAGTATGTCCATCTCCATAAGAACTAGCGGACTAAGCTAGATCCTTGTGCTCGTAGGTGCTTATTTCTGGGATATTATTTTCATAAAAAAGGTTATAGATGCTACAACCCCACTTCTAGTCGCACTTATATTACTATGGATGTCACCTTCATGGAAACTGAAACTTTTTTTCCACCCACTTCTCCTCTTCAGGGAGAGACTAGACAAGAAGAGCTAAATTAAATTGGTCAGGCTTATCTGAAACACATGTGGAACCGAGGCAAGCATAACATATCTCTTCGGCTACTGAACACCATGAAGATGCTCATGAACACCATGAAAATGATCACGAAGCGACAGTTTCTTCCCCCTCTGTAGTACCCGACGACCCAACTCCTAAGAATGATCCTGAGGTAAGCTCTTTTAACACAAATATCCTGGCATCTCCTGTTGGTTATGTGTTACCTTACAGGAACAATCGTGGCAAGCCTCCAAGCCGCTACTCACCAGACATTGAGGAAAGAAGATCAAGATACCCTATTGCCAATTATGTGTCCACAAAGGAGCTGACTAAACCTCTCAAGACATTTGTTCATAGCATTTCGGTGTGTCATGTCCCAACAAGGGTGAGGAAGCCTTGGAAGACCCAAAGTGGACTCAGGCAATCAAAGATGAAATGGAGGCACTAATGAGGAACAGGACATGGAACCTAGTGCCATTACCGGAAGGAAAAAAAATAGTGGGGTGCAAGTGGGTTTCTCCATTAAACACAAAGCTAATGGATCTATAGAAAGATACAAGGCAAGACTCGTGGCAAAAGGATATACTCAAACATATGGTACAGACTATCAAGAAACTTTCTCACCGGTAGCTAAATTAAATATTGTTAGAGTGTTGTTATCTCTTGCAGCAAACTTAGATTGGCCACTACATCAGTTTGATGTGAAAAATGCCTTTTTTCATGGCGAACTTGAAGAAGAATTTTATATGGACATTCCTCTAGGCTACTTAGTGACCTTGGGAACTAATGAGGTGTGCAAGTTGCAACAAGCCTTGTATGGATTAAAATAATCATTGTGGGCGCGGTTCGAGCGATTTAGCTTGGCAATGAAGAAGTATGGTTTCCAACAAAACAACGCAGACCATACTTTATTTCTCAAAAAATAGCAAGGCAAAGTAACGACTCTAATTGTCTATGTCAACAATATGATCATTATAGGAGATGATATCGAAGAAATATCATGGCTCCAAGGGTAGTTGGCTAGTGAATTCGAAATGAAGAATCTAGGTGGACTCAAGTATTTTCTTGGGGTAGAGGTTGCCAGATCAACCCAAGGCATCTTTTTATCCCAAAGAAAATATGTCCTAGATTTATTATCTGAAGTTGGACTGTTGGAGTGCAAACCAGTGAATACCCTAATTGTTCAAAATCACAAGCTTGGGGTATATCCAAACCAAAAACCAACTGACAAGGGAAAATACCAACGGTTAGTTGGCAAATTGATTTATCTTTCTCATACTCGTCCAGATATTGCGTATGTTGTGAGTGTAGTGAGTCAATTTATGCATTGTCCAAGTGAAGAAAACATGGAGGCTGTAATTCGGATACTAAAGTACTTGAAGTCTTCTCCAGGAAAAAGGCTCATGTTTTCTAAGAATGATCATGTGGGAATTGATGGCTATATACAGACGCAGATTGGGCTGGAAACATCTCTGATAGGAAGTCGACGTCAGGGTATTTCACATTTGTAGGTAGAAACCTTGTGACATGGAGAAGTAAGAAACAAAAGGTGGTGGCACTCTCTAGTGCAGAGGCAGAATTTCCTGGGATGGCCAAGGGGTTGTGTGAGCTTTTTTGGCTGAAAAGATTACTAGCCGAGATTGGTGTTGCTCCTAAGTCCTAAATGAACCTCTTCTGTGACAATAAAGCTGCCATAGACATTTCACACAATCCGGTTCAGCATGATCGGACTAAGCAGTAGAGGTAGATCGGCACTTCATCAAATATAACCTAGAGACTAATACAATTCAGTTCCCATTTGTCAAGTCTGAGGACTAGCTCCCATATATACTAACCAAAGTCGTGCAAGCAAAGATTTCCACAACTCACTAATCAAGTTACACATGAAGGATTCGTATGCACAACTTGAGGGGGAGTGTTAGCTTGAGTTGTATATTAAAGGAAAATTGGAGCAATTATAGGAAATGGGATGGAAAGTAATTCTTTCCTTCAAACGTAGCTTAATTATAGGAGAAAAATCTGTACAACTTAGAATAGAAAATATATTCTCATATATACTTGTAGCCAATGATTGTAAAAAAAGAATCATTGAAATATACATAGAGAACTTTTTGACAATCTAGAGATATATGGAACAAATTAGAAGAAATCTATGGGGATTCATGTGCCTCCACGTCTTCTCTTGAAGATAAGGAGCATGTAAAGCACTTATGCCTTATTTCTAATATTGATGTTTGTTCCGCTAATGTCATTGATATCTCTTTTGATGATTTGTCTATTGCTCATGAGAATCTTGAAATTGAATTTGACAAACTCATCAAAAAGAATGAGACACTCAAGAACATGATATCCAATGTTATGGATGAGTTTGAAACTCTCCAAAATGAGTATGAAAGTGTTCTTGAAGAAAATGAGAACATTCTTGAAGAAAAAGAGGATATAGAAAATGAAAATACCATTCTTGAGAAACGATTATAAGAGTTGACCAAATTAGTAACTAAGGTTACTAATGAAAAGAAGGACTTAATTAGAAATTGAACTTCAATTAGAAAAACAAAAGACCTCCACATTAAAGAAACAATTGGGCAAACCAAATATTAGATACTTTATGCCCAAAGCATGCCATAAGAACCTTAGAAATCCTTTCAAGGATAAATATCACAAATGGCATCGGTACCAAAGGAACTACTCCAAGATGTTAGAAGTACAAAATCCAAAGGAGTATGGATTCCTAAAGTTATGGTTCACCAGATTAGTTAGATTCATAGTATTGAACCATATGCTAAGTATTTTGCCTATAATCTATAGGCCTTGACCACTTTAGGCAAACTTCCATGTACTATATGTCATATGTGCTTATTCATATCATTTTATGACGTTTGGAAGTATTTTAGGCTCGATTAAATGATTTTAAATACGAAGCCTATAATTGCCTAAGTTGTTTATCACATTGAACATGTTTAAATGTTTATTTATTTTGTTCAATGCTTGATGGATGCAAAGCATACTAAGTATGAAACCCGAAAGTATGATTTGAATTTCAATCATCATGTGAACTTGCTTCCACTATACATATATTTCTTGTTCACTTGTACAAAGCATACTTCATGCCTATTTTATATCATAAGAATGTATGTTTCTATTAAATGGTATGTGCTTCATGAATATATTCATCCATTTATTACTTTGAGAAACTTTTGAGCATAATCAAATTATGTTGATTTATGATGTGAGCTTGCTTCAAATTAGAGTCTTAATTGCTCATATATTTGTATGCTCATGATCTTAGCAAATGGACTAAAATCTAATGATTATTTAGTTAAGTCCATGTCTCTTGTACTGTAGGATTAAAATGATTTGTGCCTTTAAAGAGTACAAGATACTTGACTAGTTATAGTGCCTTCTTCAAACTTTATCTAAATTTCCACTTGCTTCATTGGAGTTTAATCAAGACTTAGTCTAGGAATTTAAATTCTTAACAATCATGAGAAGACTTTAAAAGTCACTTATCCAACCCAATCAAGCAAACCTTACTTATGCTCCCTATGGTTATTAATGATCCTTGATCATACCATAGAAAAGTGGGCAAGGAAAATTAAGTTGATCCTTTATTTGAACTTAATTAGATATTCTACGGATCAAACAAAATGTTCTTCAAAAGGTTTTAAACACATCCTTAAATAGTTTGCAATGATTTAAAAGTGTTTAATCTTGTATCAAAGTGTTTTTGAGTCATTGGAGTGGTTCTTGAATGTCAAAAGAGTGATTTTTCAAAAAATAGAAACCAATAGCGCGTTATCATGGTTGATAGCCCGCTATTGAGTTGATGCCAAAATTCAAGATTTCTGGACAAACAGGCAATAGCGTGCTATCGGCTTACCCAGAAAAATAATGGCTTTCGATTTTTGCATATCGGGCATCTTTCAGTATTCAATAGGTCGCTATTGCCCAATATCGAGCATCATGCAAAGACCAATAGCGTGCTATCCATGCCTAGGACAAGAATCTGACATTTCTGACAGAAAACTGTCTTGTCTCCACTACGCTTGATTATTCCATTCTCCACTTGTTTTGTTAGGCTATTCTCAACAGAATTATTCCCCACTGACACCTGCAATACTCTCATTGTCTAGAATGATCTTACACATCTGATTTAAACCATTTTTCAATCAAATCATGACATGCTCATTTTTTTTATAAAAAAGACCAAGTGTTCATTTTCAAAACACACATTCTCTGATTTTGGAAACCAGGTCTAAGCACGATTTTTGCAAGCTATTTTGAGTTATTCAAAGAGCGGTTCTAGAGAGCAAAAACATGATTTCCATTTGAGCAAAATAACTGTTTCGAATCAAATCAAAATCTATACACAATTTTGAAGATATCCTTATTTTCTGCCTGTTCATCATTTTTCATCTTCTTGCTGGGATATCTTGAGGTTATCAAAAGCTATTGTATGTTAGTTGGGAAGTATTTTTGGTAAGAAAATAACTCCAAATATGTATTTGAACAATGAAACAACTCCAAGAATGTACTCACTTGAGCAATGGAATGACTATGTTGACTTAAAATTTCTATCATATGAAATTTCTATCTTATGACAAATTCAAACTAAGAGACTTAGTTAACCATGAGCCCAAATTTATATTAAACTAATAGGACTAGTCAACTAGAATTAATAATAAGGTCTTGAATGATTATGTTGTTCACATTTTATATTTAAGTCATTTAATCGCCTGCCATGTGTTGCATCTTCATCGATCAATTATTTGAAACCATGGTGAATATATTTGATAAGTGTGCTTATTAATGTTCATATATGTCTTACCACTTATCATGAAGATCTTACTTTAAAAATGTTTTTCCTTTGTACTTCATTAAAATATTTTAAGGAAAAATACATTTTAAAAATGTATGTGTCTAGATTTATTATCTCATAGATTCATGACATATGTTTCTTGATGTTGTTAACTTCGTGCTTAAACTTAATCAATAGGTGTACAGCCAGTTGATTAACATAATTGATTAAGTTAACAAAATTATGTCTTAGGCATTGATGCGCTCATAAATTATATTCATATGTTTATGTCTATGTGTGATAAGTATGTTATGCTTAAAACCCATATAGTCTTTCATGCTTATCATAAACAAAAATGCTCGCAATATGAATACCATGCCATAAGTGTTTGCATTATCTATCATATTGCATCCCTTATATGAAATAGGTTTGTGCTATAAACCTTGACCTCATAACGTCTATTTTAACATGCATGATGTGAATATATTGCCCTATACAACTATTTCAATTTGAAATATCTTTTCGGCTCATATTCATTTCACTAAGACCTGTTTTGATCACCTGCGTATCATATCTACCTTTCTTGATCAAACAGTGACTATGCTAGGATTTTGTGCTTTAAGATCTTCATTTTGCCTAATTTCAATGTTTAGAATCATGTCATGCTTATAGTTCAAAATCATATCATAAGGCATATTCTTAACAATGAAATATTTTCCTTAAAAAAATTTCTTTTGTCATTAAAAGTTAAATATGTAGTTAGAAATTGATTAGTCATGTACCTCACTTAAATACCAATCATTGCTCAAATGAATTTTCAATTGGTTTATAAATCTAACATTTACTTTACTGAAAACCACATTGGGTTTTTCATTCCGTAGATGCTCCTCAAATTTGAAACTCATTTTTAGCATCTATTTAGAAAATGAATAGCTAGGCATTGTGCTTCATTATATCACTTAATTTGCCCATGCTATCTTATTTGTTCTTATGATCATGCTTGTACTTAATCATCTTCACACGTGCATGACCCATATATATTCATGTCTCAACTATTCATATCCTATGTTTCATATTTTTTACAGGCATTGACTTGAATCCATGATTTAGGCTTCGAATTATTTTTAGATCTTTATATATGTCTAATATCATGAAAAGAGTGCTTGAACGAATTCATCCTTTATGGATACCCTTACTCATGACATCTCTCTTTAGGTATTTTATGCTAGATGCTTTAAACTAAAATTCAAAATATCCTTAGCATCTAGTTATAAACCAAATAGCTAGGCAATGCATTACTCTACAAAATTTGATTTGTTTATGCTATTTCACTTAGAGTGTAATCATGTTAGAATTAAATTTATTTGTCCCCTATGCATGATTCACATCTACCTCATGATTCAAGTATGCATTCCACATTATTTATATCCTTCAATGCATTACTTGGAATCCACATCTTAAGTCGTGTGCTTATTTACATTCTTTCACATGCCTAAGTCAATGGAAATAGGATGCTCATACTCATACTTATCCATTTTGGTATTCATGTTCCATTCATACACAATTTTGATGCATTGCTTGAATTTGAAATCCTATATGCATCAAATGCTTTGAATTGTGATTTCAAATGGATGCCTTGGGCTTTTTTTTAAAAAACTATATTTTGCATCTTATTGAAATCATCCTAGCTAGGTCATGCTTAATCATAGATCATTTTGACTATGCTATGGATCTTGATGTATGCTCATGCTATTATTGATATACATGACAAAGCATATACTATTTTAGGCCATGTTCTTTATATATATATCAAATTCTTGCCTATGCTTAACAACATGAGAATGATTGCGTGTGCCTAAGATTTTTTATGAATTTATCTTTTTGGCATATCTTTCTCATTTTTACATATCTAGATGCTTCATATGAATGTCACATATTTTATGCATCTACATGACCGTTTTATTGGCTATAAGCTATGCCAAATTTATGTAGAGCTAAATTTTTTCCAATTTATATCTTAGTAAATTTCTCCATGTGCTTAAATTAAATTATCATTCTTGAATCTCATGTGTGTCTTTTGGTATGGCATCTACTATGCATTCACGTGTGCTTAATCTTGATCGTATATCATGAATCTTCTTGAGTGTTGAGTGCATAGATTTAGGGGGAGCCTCCATCTCTTTTAGAAAGAGGGAGCTCTTACGTTTTGATGCCTTGGACATAAGACTTTCTTCATGAGAATCTGGATGATTCTTTTTATCCTTTTTGCTGATATCAAAAAGGGGGAGAGATAATGGAACCTTGATAAACAATATGAGTTGATAGTATGTTTGTAATATTTCATATTCATTTTAATCATGCTATCATGTATCTTTTTGGTGTTAATGTTTATGAAGGTCATATTGTTTCGTTATCATAAGAAAGGGGGACATTGTTGGCCCAAGTGGGGGTCTCTACTTAGTACTCTCCTAAGTGTTTTGATGCTAACAAACCATATGTAATTTGGAGCTAATATTTGAACTAAGTATGTTTAAGCACCATAAGCGAAGAAGAGCCAATACAAGATCAAAGTGATGGACACCCAAGAGGGGGGGTGAATTGGGTGTTGGCCTATTTTTCAGGATCTTTTTCAAATATTTGGAATACGTGAATAAACAATAACGCATGAATATGAATAAAGCAATAAAGTAGACAATGCACAGTGATATATAGTGGTTCGACTTCCAAATAAGCTTACCTCCACTACCTAGTCTCCACGACTACGATTTTCAAGACTCTTCACTAAACTGATCCTACTTCACGGGTGAGGATTAAACTGAATACAAACACCGATTCTCCGTAGGAGAATCTTCCCAACTAGCACACTTGCTAGATTTCAGTAATACATCAATTTATTAAAAGGAAATTTGCTCAACAAGGGAACAAACTCCAAGAGAAAATAAAATACAACTTTAACTAATTTCTTGCATGATTTCTCAGCCACTATAGTAAAAAAACATGCACAACATTAAATTGAGAAATCAAAATGATATTACCTCGAAACAAACTAGAAACGAGATATGTAATAGAGCTCAAGATGATGAAAAACTTTTGTTAAGAAAGAAATACCAGAATCTCAGTGCATCAGCATGTAAATTCAAATCATCAATGGAGGCTGCCTCTAGTTGCAGAGAAAATAGTTTCAGAAAGAGATAATAAAAGTTCTTCGTGTTAAAATAAGAGTTAATGATTATTTTTATAGCAAAACATGTTTCATAACCCTAAACCTATTATGAATGGCTAGGATTAGAAGTTTTAATCTAGCATCTGGAGTGCGTTTCAGGAAGCTTCGAGAGAAAATAGCACATTTCCACACACTGGTTGAAACGCGTTTCAGTTTGCTGGAACACGTTTCACGAGACCCGAGACAAAAACTACAATTTTTGTCAACCCAGTTGGAACGCGTTTCACAAGACCCGAGGCAAAAACACACTAAAATGGGTTTTGAACAGCTAGTACGTGTTTCACTCAACTGAAATGCGTTTTACCAAACCCGAGAGTTATGCACATTCTTTGCCTTGTACCTGAAACATGCTTACTGGAGTGCGTTTCAGCTTGTCAGGGGCAAATGAGACATGTTTTTTTTTGCTACAAGAGTGCGTTCCACAGAGTAGGAATGCATTCCACGGGTTCTTGGGAATCGCGTACATATCTAGAATATTGTTTAAGTTCGATGAGCGATAAAATGATAGAAACCAAGTTAAACCACTGTTAAATCTTCAAGTAAGATTGAATGGTTAAAAACTTTGAGAAACAAAATTTGATTCGGTTACACATGTGACAAAGATAAGTGGCTGATCAATCACTAAAAGAAACTTACATCCTAAAAAGATCTAAAGCAGTTACAACATTTTGAATCGTTCTGTTCTTGTGCTTTGATCTTTGGTTGACTTTAGTTGAGCTTTATCTTGACTTCAGTTGACTTGTTTTGCTTACACATTAGAGTTCTTGATGATTGTACTTCAGGTTTTGCATTTGGAACTTCTATGAGATGAGTGTATTGTTTCTGTTTCAGAGTTTAGGACTTATAACATATTAATCTGAAACACGCTCAACACATAAGTTAGATAACATAAAATATTGTTTGGAATCATCAAAAGTGAAAAAGGTGAAGGTCATTAAGTCAACAATCTCCCCTTTTTTGATGATTTCAAACATCTTACTCTGGGTCTAATTGAAGCAACTGATGCTTGATGAATAATTAGGACTTATAGATGAAACAATCATTAAATTGCATATAGCTGTTGCATGACAAAAAGATAAGCGTATCATAGCATGTATCAAAGTATAACATTATATTCATCCAAGTACTAGAGTTCAAAGAGAGAGTTCCGAGTGAGACAAAAAAATATAAAGACTCCCCCTTAATCCTACATACTCCTCTAACTCCCCCTGAGTCTATGCTCAGCGTAATCCACAAAATTCTCCCCCTTTTGAATCATCAAAAAGGGTGAAACTAATCCGTTGGTGGATCAAACGGACCAGCATGTCGCTCCAAGTCTCGAAAAATATCATCTTGAGAGATGGTCAAGTTTTGCGACATATCAAAACCGCTAGGAGGTGGAGGTGGAGGTGCAACAAAAGAGAAAAAATCATGCATCGACAACTGAGAAGGATGAAGAATCTGGTGCTCAAGTGAGTCGAAACGACTTCAAAAATGCTAGAACTCCAAATAAAATGACGTATCCGCTGAGATACCATCGCGATATCTAAGGAAGTGGGATACACGATCATGACGGTCAGCGAGACCTGTCACGACAGTATGAATAGTTGTGAGATCAGATTGCATGGAAGCCATGGAAGTAGTTTGTGTGGTGTAGATCTCATGCAACTGCTGCTCAAGACTGCTGAAGTCAAAATCAGAAGATGATATAGGTGGAGGTGGCTGACTAGGTCCAGCCTTGGCACGGTGAGGGTCATCATCAGAGGACGACTTGGCAGAAGAGCTAGAAGTCATATAAGCATTTTCGTCAGAAGGATCCTCGTGAAAGTGGTATTCCATCTCATCGGAAGAGGGATGGCTCGGGTGAGGAGATTCAAAATTACCATATGACTCCCCCCGTGGCACCTGTCTAGGAGTTAGCCATCGTCGCAACCTACACACATAATAGAATCCCATGTTGTGTAGAGTGCCTTCATCAACTGCGTCTCGCGGCTGAACATGACTGACCAGCTGAATAGCTGTCAGATCAATACCGGCGTCCGCGAAAGATGACGATGCGACTACCCATTACATGGGAATGGTATCGGTAAGTGTTATGAACACGATTAGCCGCATCCTGAGTGAGGCCACTACGGAATGCTTGAACAAGAGTCTCGTACCAAGGCGCGGTGAAACGACATAATGAAGTCCACCCAAGTTCATCAAATAGAGGGCAGAGCGGTACGTAAGCACGATCAAAGAATGCAAAGTTGACGTACACTCCTGGAGAAATTGGATGTCGAAACACTTGGTTTGAAATTTGTTCGAGCATAGGAGCTGGTGGTGGTGATCCGCGGCGAGGTCTAGATGGGTGATCCTCCCGTTCTTATCTCCGATCCTTCGGTCCGGATGACAAATTAGACGAATTGTTGCCGCGTTGAATGACCACATTGCGAATATTCCTTGTAGGATTTCTTCTTGGCATTTTGCCAAACACTTGATATTCAATGTACCATACGAAGTAGTTTCAGCACGAACTTGACAATGGCATAATAAAAAAATGAAGAAAAAGATAGGAGAAGAGTCGGAGGATGTCCCGCAAGCTTTCCAATGCCTATTTTCGAGAAGAAAACGGTCGTTGTACGCGAGAGAGAAAGGTAACACAAGTTGGGGCGAGGGAAGGAGGTGGAACGCGTTGGAGTGCAAATGAATCACGTTTCACCTTAAGTATGGGTTATAAACTCCCCTCAGCCCAGCTGGAATGCGTTTCAGCTAATAAAAACGCGTTTCAGCACCCCTTTTTGCAAAGCAATGGGGGCTTGGCCTTGGTGAAACGCGTTTCACCCAGTTTTCCTTATTTCTGGACTTTCAAATGATTTCTTCGATTGTTCGAGGAAAATTGGGTGTAGCACGCATTTGGATAACGCTAGTATCACTTATGATCATTATTAATGATAATTGGGCTATTGAAACCTTCATGATCATAATTAGTTTTGCAAGTTAAGCGAGAACAATGCCAATGTTTTTCATAAGTCCGTTTCCATGAACATGCCTAATTCACATCGGATTATAACAAAATGATCCTTCGGCAGAGGTTTCGTGAATATATCAGCTAATTGATCTTTAGTGCCTATGTGTATGAGTTTGACATCTCTTTTTTGCACATGATCTTGAAGAAAGTGATGTCGAATCTCAATGTGCTTCGTTCTTGAGTGCAACACTGAATTTTTGGAGATATGAATTGCACTGGTGTTGTCACAAAATATATTCGCACATTCAACATGAACTTGGTAATCAAATAGTTGTTGCTTCATGTATAAAAGAGCAACAACTTCTGGCTGCAACGTATTCCGCTTCGGCGGTGGATAAGGCTACAAAGTTTTGTTTCTTACTGAACCAATTAATCAACGAACCACCTAAAAAGTCGCAAAAGCCAGAGGTACTTTTTCAATCAACTAGACTGCTTGCATAGTCAAAATCCACAAAGCTACGAAGATCGAACAATGTACCAAATTCCCATGTCTAGTGTCCCACTTATGTATCTAAATATTCTTTTTACGCATTTAAGGTGGGATTCCTTCGGATCATATTGGAATCGAGCACACAAATATACGCTAAACATGATGTCTGGTCGACTTGCTATTAGATATACCAAACTGCCAATCATCCCTCGATACATCTTTACAACTACCGATTTTCCAGTCACATCTTTATCCATTTTGATGGATGAACTGCAAGGAGTGTCACTTGATTTCAAGTTTTCAAACTTGAATTTCTTTATCATGTCTCTTGAATACTTGGACTGACTTAAAAATATACCATTTTTCATTTGTTTGATCTGTAAGCCAAGGAAATAATTCAGTTCTCCCATCATACTCATCTCAAATTCACTTGTCATAATTGAAGAGAATTCTTCACAAAGTGATTTGTTCAAGGCACCGAAAATGATGTCAACATAAATTTGTGCTAGTAACATATCTTCACCTTTGTTTTTAATAAACAAGGTTGAATCTAACTTTCCATTCTTAAAATCATGTTCTAACAATAAAGAACTTAGTATGTCATACCATGCTCTGGGTGCTTGCCTTAATCAATATAAGGTTTTGTGAAGGCGATAAACCTTATTTGGTTTTTGAGTGTCCTCAAAGTCGGGCGGTTACTTTATGTATACCTCTTCATTTATGAAACCGTTTAAAAACTTGTTTTTGACGTCCATTTGGTATAGTGGGAAATCCTTATACAAAGCATAAGCTAGTAACATTCGAATTGCTTTTAGTCTTGCTACAGGTGCAAATGCCTCTTCATAGTCTATTCCTTCCTCTTGGTCTTATTCCTAAAGACCCATTTTGTTCCAATGACTGTGTGGTGACTAGGTCTAAGAACAAGTTCCCACACTTTGTTTCTTACAAAGTGCCCTAATTTTTCTTGCATCGCTAAAATCCAAAATTCATCATTTAAAGCTTCCTCAACCTTGGTTGGCTCTATCTGGGAGACAAATGCTACATGTCCTTGATCTCGACTAACAGATGCTCTAGTGGTTACTCCTCTGGTTGGATCACCTATAATTTGATCTGTGGGATTATCTATGAGTAATCTAGAGTTTTTAGGAGGTTCTATGGTGAATTCATTTCTATCTTCTTGACTTGTCTCTTGATTTTAATATTCTTTTAATGGAATGAAGTCCTCATCGTCATCAAGATCTATTTTCTCTAATTCCTTTTCTAATAGCGCTCTAGGGTTGGCTTCATCGAATATTAGATGGATTGATTCCTCAATTGTCTTTGATGATTTATTGAATACCTTGTATGCCTTGCTATGAGAGGAATATCCTAGAAATATGCCTACGTCAGATTTTGGATCAAACTTATCTAAGTTGTCTTTATCATTTAAGATGTAGCATTTACATCCAAACACTCGAAAATGACTTATGCAAGGTTTTCTATCTTTCCACATTTCATAAGGAGTTTTATTTAACTTCTTTCTAATCATAGTCCTATTCATCACATAGCATGCAGTGTTTATGGCTTCAGCCCAAAAGTATTTTGCACATTGTATTCACACAACACTGTCCTGCACATTTCCTGAAGGGTTCAATACTTCCTTTCAACAACTCTATTTTGCTGTGGAGTTCTGGGAGATGAAAAATGATGGGTGTATCCTTGTTTGTTACAGAAGTCTTCAAGACTTTTATTAACAAACTCCCATCCCTATCACTTCTAATAATAGTGATCTTATACCCCTTCTCATTTTCAACGTGACGAACATAATTTTACAAACACATCAAACACCTCATGCTTATGAGCTAAAAAGTAAACCCATGTAAATATAGTGAAGTCGCCCGCAATCACAAAGCAATATGATTTTCCACCTAAACTAAGTGTATGTGTGGGTACGAACAGATCCATATGAATAAGTTCTAATGCTCTAGATATGGAGTTCTTGCTTTCGCTCTTAAAAGAGGATTTTGTGTGTTTGCCTAGTTGACAAGGTTTACATACTTTAACCTTCAAATACACCCTTTTGGGGATGCCTCGAGCAAGATCAAAATTTAACAAGTCTAGAGATGTTGTCCATTCCTATATGAGCTAAACTTTTATGCCATAACCATGCATCATTATGATGAATTGCACTCAAACATGAAACATTTTGATTACCAATATCACAAAAATTAATGACATACACATTCTTATCTCTAGAAGTAGTAAAAACAATGTTATCATCATCATGCTTTACAACACATCTTGTAGCTTCAAACAAAATGGCATACCCCTTGTCACACAATTGGCTAATGCTCAAGAGGTTATGCTTCAGGCCATCAACAAAGAGAACATCAGATATGGTTAAAGAGTTGCTACCTACTTTACCGACGCCAGTGATATTTCCTTTGTTGTTGTCTCCAAATGTGACAACTCCTCCATCTTTATGAGTAAGATTCAGGAACTTTGATCTATCACTAGTCATATGCCTAGAGCACCCGCTATCCAATAACCATGATTCATGCTTGGAGTCATCCTTGGTGTTTGCCATTAAATACAATATTGCCTTCTCATCATTAGATTCTGACTCATGCTCGCTGGATGATGTGTCATCCCGTGTTGCCTTAAGAACCTTCTTTTCTTTTCTTCTATCATTGAAGGTATTTTTCTTCTTGTTTGAACACTCGCTTTTCACATGCCCCGGCTTATTGCACCCAAAACATATTAACTAGTTTGGTTTCGCACCAAACTTCTTGTTCTTGTAAAATTTTGAGCTTGGCCCACCTTTTCCTCTTTTTTTTATTATCTAACTTAGTCATTTGGAGAGCATAGCTACTTCATCATCAATGTCATTTTCTGAAGACGTCTCTTCTATATTGTTTTGTGTCGCATTTAGAGTTAGATCTTTCTTTGTTTTGCTCTCTTCTTTTTGCACACCTTTTTCTCTTTCCTTCAGCCTCATCTCATGTACCATTAGTGATCCACACAATTCATCGAAAGTATATTCTCCAAGGTTTTCTGCCTCTTCTATGGCAGTGACCTTTTGATCCCATTCTTTCGGTAATCTGCGTAGAAACTTCCCAACAATTTTTGCTTGAGGGTAGGTTTCACCGAGATTTTTGATCTCATTTATGATCTTGGTAAATCTTGTTATACCATCTGATATTTCTTCACCTTCTGTAACACCTCGCAGTTTTAACTAAATACATAAAGTGAAGAGTATAAATTAAATATGTGAGTTGTTATTTAAATATGTGAATTAAATTAAGTGAATTAAATATGTGAATTGGAGTTAGATAAGGGTATGATTAAATTACTTAAATAAGGATGGTAGTATTAATTGGTAAATGATTAAATGAAGTTGTTAATTTAATGAATGAATAATTGTTATAGGTGAATAGTTGAATGAATGGAAGTTAAATGAATAAGGCAGTTTGTGCACTATGTAATAGGTGTCTTGATCAAATTCAGCCACCATGAACTCATTTAGACACCTATTAGCTTGCTGGCATGATGAATTGGCCACGTCATTGATTTGCTGGTGTGTTGGCATGAGTTGATTTAGTTGCTGAAATGTGCAAGTGAAGTTGCAGGACAGAACATTGAGCTAGAGAGAAACTGAGAAAACAGTTGAGGAAGAAGGAGATTTTGGAGCTCCAAATGAAGGTGAGATCCATAGTTTTAGATGTGAAAGTTTCATATTCAAACTCTCCTCTTCATTCTATACATTATATGTGACATGCGACAACTTTCCATGGCTAGTTTGAAACTGGAAAGTGATGAATTTGCATTGAAATTGAGGTGAATTGAAGCTCAAACCATGGGGGTTTGATTCCTGGATTATGGGTAAGTTTTTTGATGATGAATTCATTAAATTTAAGTGATTGAATGGTAATAATTTAATGTATTTGAATTGCTAGAATTAGGTAAATTATTGGTTGAAACAATTAGAGAAAATTCCTTGTTGCTGGGTAAATTAATTGAGGTTCAATTCATTGAAATTCTATCATTGATTTGGGTATTTCAAACTTGGCTGAACAAGGGTGTTAGAACCCATTTTAGTGACTGAAATTGTAGTGTTTTATAGTGTATTATGATTGGAAATTGGTCTTGACTATTCTGTGATGATAAATTACAGAGATTGGAGTGCAAAGTTTGTGAAATTCTGAGTTTAATGATGTGTACAAGTTGGATACAAGTTGCTGGAAAATTTCCATATTAGAGACTGAGTTGGTAAGATGCTTACCAATACATTTTGGTTGAATTAGTGATTAATTGATTATTTAGTTGATAAATTCATGTGCTGGAATGTGAAATTGAATGTGTGCAATGTTGAATTGCAATAGGTTTAGACATGAATTGAGCAAGTATGGTTGTGTTGTTTGTGTGTATTTTCCAGCAAGAATTTGCTGGGTGAAATGGTGAAAAAAGACTAAGTGTGTGTGTCGTGGACTTGGTAAAAGTCTTGTGTTGTGAGTATCTCTTAACTTTGGATATTTATATATGGCATTATAAATATGAATGATGTGTTTCAAATCATGAATATATCTATAATTATTGCACTGTTTGAATTCATGAAAACATTTTACCTTGGAGCATGTTTTGGACTTGCTAGAGCAAGTTAAAACATGGAATCATTTCCAGAAGACAACCCCGATTGTTTAATCTCATAGTCCGAGCGATAATCTTCTGAATGAAAAATTGGGATTTAGTCCTAATTTGAAATGGTTTATAGCAGAAAAAATTGGGTAATGTGAGGCTGAGCGTATACTCATTATGGGTGCATAATAGGGAGTGTTTACCCGCTCCATTACTAGCAGGAGGGAGATTGATGATTTCGCTAAAAATCTACATGTTTAAATTAAACTTTATGAGCATGTATGTATTATGAAATGTTTCATGCATGTTGAATATGATTTTAAAAGAATTGAATCATGTGACGTTTATTAAATGCATGTATGATGCCATAGTTAGGAATATTCACTAAGCTGCGGTTGCTCACCCAAATTCTCACACATTTCAGGTTCGGATCCCAAGGGGAAAGGAAAGACACGTGAATGATAGAACATCCTTCCTTTTGATATCTATGTATTGTTGAAAATTTTGAAATTGTTATTTTTTTATGATTATGTAAATATAACATTAGCAAAAAAACAAATTATATCACATAGATAGAATGTGAGAATAAGTATGAATGAGAATGAGAATGAGAATGACTTCTTGTTAAAAAAAAATCTGAGTGAATTAGTATAATGTCTTAAAGGACGAAGGCTAACAGAGTATCGTATACGTCCAAGTATGGCGTATACGGTATCCTGTGCCGGTCATGACGTCACCCTACGGGGGGGAGTCGTGACACCTTCTTCACCTTGAAGGTTTCATATGCTTCTTCAAGGATGTGCAACTTTGTTTCCATGACTTGTTTTGTGCCTTCATGAGTAACCTCAAGTTTGTCCCAAATTTCTTTGGTTGTTGTACTAGCACTTACTCGGTTAAACTCATTTGCTGATAGACTGCAAAACAATATATTAATGGCTTGGTCATTTAGTTGCTCTAGTTTCTGTTCATGAGGTGACCAATCATGCCTTGCTTTCATCACAATTTCACCATCTTCAATCGTTGTAGGTGGTTGGAACCCATTTATCACTTTGTCCCACATTTCCACACCTTGCGCTCTAATGTAGAAACGCATCTGAGTTTTCCATCAGGGATAGTTATCTCCTGTTGGTGCACCCAATAGGGGGGTGAATTGGGTGAGATGGTCAATTTTAAAACTATTCCAATGACTTAGTGATATACGTTGGTACATTGAAAGTTAATGCACATACTAACCGTAAAGTAAAATGCATAGCATAAAGCACACTAGAATTTATAGTGGTTCGGCCAAGCCTAAGTCCACTATCTAATCTCCCGATTAGGATTTTCTCAATCCACTAACTGATTTTCTTATGGGTGAGAACCAAACCGTTATACATGCCCTTTTACAGGTTCAAGGCAAACCTATCCTTTTGTGGGCTAAGGATGAACCGCATTTCCTTTTTGCGGGATGAGAAAAACCCATGTTCCTTTTACGGGATAAGGAATAACCATTTTCCTTTTACAGGATGAGGAAGAACAGTTTTCCTTTTACGGGATGAGGTAGAACCATTTCTCTTTTACAGGCTCAGAGATAACCTATCCTTTTACAGGTTAAGGACTAACCTATCCTTTTGCTGGATGAGGATGAACCGGATTTCCTACTTACAGGTGAGGATGAACCTTAACATGATTTCACCTCTGAAATCATTAAGTGAATTACATTCACTTGACCTGGTTGTTTCAATCCAGAAACACACCAGCATTATAACACAATAACTATGTTGGTTCTAACTTAGTAGAACACTTTACAATTAAGCTCATGTGCATAGAATTACAAAGATGTATAAATTTGAATACGTAATGCTAAGAGACATATACTTACGGTCATTTACCTTTCAATGTTCAATATTTCTCAAGTGCAGTTTCGAAAAGCGTGAATGATATGTAAGTCAATTAAGTGCTTCTTCGAAAACATTATGATATCATTGAAACATTGAAGTTGAAAATGCAGAACCAGTGTAAAACATAGACTCAGATAGTTTTCAAAATAGATAAAATATATAAGCATGAAACTTTTGGTTCAGTACTCAGTAGTTAATACAACTACTGATATAGTTCAATACAGTACTTAAGATATGAAATCAAGTACAACTGTATCTCTCAAATTCCTTCATCAGCATGATTGATGTTAAGGATAAATCCAGGCTAAAAATTTGAGTAAAAACCAGTTCAAATAGATTTTCAAAGATAGAATATAATTGAAGCTCAATATGAAAATCTTTTGACTAAGTAAAGTATCAGTGAAGAATACTTTCAAAAATTAGAACATTTGAAAACATTTGAAAGATTGAACAACGACTAACATTCAAAAAGTTTTTGGCACAATAAAAATTATCGACAAGTTGTTTGATTCAAAGTGTTCGTATTTATAGACCTAGTATATATTAGCCGTTAGACATTTAAAATTCAAATACAATGTGAACGTTTACACACAACAGCTAGAATGTTATATGAAAATGGAAACTGCAATTTTCACTAACATTCTGATTCTTTTCAGATTACATAAATAAGGAAACTTTTAGAAAAACTTGATTCATGTCTCAGAGAAGATCCCTGATAAATCTGAAAAGGATTCTGTGCAAAGATTTGTTCTGAAAAAGTAAATTGATATAGTGTACTTGTTAGAATAGTGACGGTTGTTGAATTAGAGTCCTGATTCCGTAATCAGCGTCCTGACGCATAATATCAACTTTGTCATTTTGTTCCTTGAGAGCGCTCATTATGTATAAGCATCATGCTGAACAATAAAGTGAGAGCGCTACTAACTCGTAAGTGTCTTGACTTTCTTTACAACATAAGTGACTTAACCCTGAGGGCGCTGGGCGCTAATGCACAGTTAGCGTCCATCTTTGTTTTAAAGCAATTAAGTACATGAGGGTGCTACTTTCCGAGTAAGCATCCTACCTTTTAAAATATAAAACACAAGGGCGCTACAACTATGTAAACGTCCTATTATTTCAAAATATTTGAAAACAAAACTAAGTGCACTGAAAGACGATCAGCGTCCTGAAAGTTATTAAGTTGGTTCCCAAAAATGAGGGCGCTCCTATCCAGGTAGCGTCCTGATAGTTTATCCAACTTATAACTATCAGCGTCCTCAAAGATAAATTCTTTGAAGAATTTAGAAATCTTTCAGTAAGCTGATGCTAAGTCGACGTCCTGACAACTTCAGAGGTTGACTAAAGGGAGGCAGCTACTTATAAGTAAGCTTCCAGATGAATCAGTTCAATTCAACCTTGAATGTTATCAGCGCCCTAATGAATTATCAGCGTCTTGACTTAAGAAGTTCAGGAGAGCGTTGCTAAATCATTAGCATTCTGAAAGACTCTTGAAACATAGTTTTGACTCGCAATTAAAAATACGATGAATGCGAATAAAAACTCGGTAAATTTCAAATTAAACATAGAAAATTAAATTATTTGAAATATCATAAAGCGTATGATCAAAACATACAAATATGCAAGTGATTTGTCCATGGTTTTGAAAGGCGTTTGAGCAATATCGATAAGAGAAAGATATACCTTAAATACTATGTATTTCTCATATTTCTCATAATCTTTAAGTCCAACTCCTCATTATGAGATCTTCGATGAACTTCGTGCTAGAGTTGAATGTCTTGAACGTTGATCAAAAGATGTAGTCTTGAAGCTTGATCGAATCGTTCATGTGATGTGATCTTGAAATCATGATATGATCTTTGAGGTCCTTTGATTGAAATGATCTTGAACGTCTGATATGACCTTGAGTTCCTTGATCGAATTATTCTTCGGCTTTTTGTTTTCCTGAGGTGCTGAGATAGGTTCTTGATTAAAGCTCGTTAGCACTGAAAGAGATTTTGTTTGTGATCATCAAAATATACTTCATCAAGTATACTTAGGGACATGCTAAGTGACAAACCGCTTAGGTTAACATCTCTTTCAAATAGTGGTGGTCGATGGGATGATGATCTTTCCTTGAAAACGCCCCTAACAATATCATTTCCTGCCATAGTCTCAAAAGAATTGTTAGATACTTTTGAGTGGGCAACCCGATCCGATACCACTTGATGGACACCCAAGAGGGGGGTGAATTGGATGTTGGTCTATTTTTCAGGATCTTTTTCAAATATTTTGAATACGTGAATAAACAATAACACAGGAATATGAATAAAGCAATAAAGTAAACAATGCACAACGATATTGTAACGACCCACTTTTTCATATGATGTCACAATGCGTAAAATGTCCGACTCTAGGTCTTGTGTATGTATTTGATGTGTATAATACTCGTATTTTGTGTGTATTTTGTATGCTTGGAAAAAAAATTAATTAATTAAATTAGTAATATTAAATTTATTGTGATTTAGGTGTTCAAATTGTGTGCATGTGAGATATGTGGATATTTTTGGCATGCTTTTTTAAAGTATGGAGCCAATTTAATGAATTCCATGGTGTAGTGTGGTATTTAGTTCAATTTGACCATGTAGAGATTTATTTAAATTGGGGCTTTTGAGACATTTAAATTGGAATTGGTCAATTGAATGGTGTCAGGTGTTTCTAATTCAAATTGGTGTGGATTAGATGTAATTTGGGTTAAAGTTAGGGTTTCGGAATTTCAAACCCTAACCTACCAATTTTGAGCCTAGATTCCATTAATTGGAGTGTTTATACGTGCTTTAATGGTGAGTTTCCATTTTATTTATGAGTTTAGCCTGTATAAATTGAATGGTGATAGGTGTGGATTAGATGTGATTTGGGTTAATAATTATGTATTTAGACATAATTGACTTGGGATTGATCATTGGTGTATTTATATGATTCATTTCAGGTTTATGTGAGTTGATTGGCCAATTGGGATGTAATTGACTTATTTAATTGGGTATTAGACTATTTGTGAGCATTTCTCACCTTGGTTTTCCATTTATGGCATTATATATATATATATATATATATATATATATATATATATATATATATATATATATATATATATATATATATATATATAAATTGGTTGTTGAATGATATGCATTTTTATGGTATGTGTGCATAATGTATATAAAACTTAGATGGTTGTGGTTTGTTTTAGACTGTATATGATGTATAGACGAATGATGGACTTTTAATTTAAGTTTCATGTTGATATTGAGGATTTTCTAACCTTAAGATCATTAATTTGATGATGTTGAAATTTTTATTTTTGGTTCAATTATCTTGATCATATACAGGTTATGTATTTGAGTTTATTAGGTACTTTCCGCATTGAGGCTTATCAGTGCCTCAGGTATTGTCGTGTTGTGGCATTAATTGGGGTACTGTGTCGGTCATGACATCACCCGAAAGGGGGTCGTAACAGATATATAGTGGTTCGGCTTCGCCTACCTCCACTACCTAGTTTCCCCAACTAGGATTTTCAAGACTCTTCACTAAACTGATCCTACTTCACGGGTGAGAATCAAACCAAACACAAACACCAATTCTCCGTAGGAGAATCCTCCCAACTTGCACACTTGCTAGATTTCAGTAACACATCAATTTATTAAAAAGAAATTTGCTCAACAAGGGAACAAACTCCAAGAGAAAATAAAATACAACTTTAACTAATTTCTTGCAGGATTTCTCAGCCACTATAGTAAGAAAAGCATGCACAGCATTAAATCGAGAAATCAAAATGATATTACCTCTAAACAAACCAGAAACGAGATATGTAATAGAGCTCAAGATGATGAACAACTTTTGTTAAGAAAGAAATACCAGAATCTGTAATACCATAGGTTTGCACCAAAAAAAAAAAAAATTATCTCGGGTACCTGCCCGAACGTTCAGGCGCAATTTTTCCTACTTAAGGAACCCCTCCCCCTCCTTATTTCTCACACCAAAATCACTCTTCCTTGTGATTTTCCTTCTCTCCTTCACTCAATTTGAGTTTTTATCTTCTCTTCTGAGACTCTTTTCCCGAGACTCTCTGTGCGGTGCAACGCAGTTCTGCCCGGGGGAAGGCGTCAATTTTCAAAGGAGTTTTTATCTGAAGGCGGGGAACGAAACATACATTCATTTATCATTATGTCTACTATTCATTTACACTGCATTATTGCGTATAATGTTTATACTTGTCATACTTATGCCTGTATATTTGGAGTTCATGTATTACACTGTTGTTATGCCGGATTAGTGGTCAATCTGGCTCAATCAGACTCAGTCTCGTCCTCAGTAACTTTAAATAGTGAACGGGAGGCAGCGTGCTGCTCTCGACGATTGGTATTTAAGTAGACCTCGTGTCTCACCTCTCAACTGGAGACTGATCTGGTTGGTCTTATTTGAAAGCTATCAGCTTATACAAGTAATACTGAATGTCCTAACCTTGCACGTTGTGATACCGACCCTGATAAGGATCACCAGACGTTGCCAAATCCTGTCTAAATGTTAAGTAAAGACCGGACCAGTTCATGCATTGGCATCATACATAGCACCACCTAGGGACGTATGTGGTTTATGATTCATAGAATAGTTAGAAGCAATGCTTGCTATTCATTATACTTCTCTAGAGAGAGACGTACAATGAGAACCTGGCTACTCCTAGGGAGGGACATATGTACGTGAATCCAAAGCGTCGTTCCTGAGGAGGGACGTACAATGAGAACCCAGCTACTCCTAGAGAGGGACATCTGTACGTGAACTCAGGCGATGTACAATCATCAAACCAATACGAGACGATGTCATGCATACATACATGTTGGATTGATTATGATGCTCTGATGTGTATTTAAGATATTTGATTATGAAGTTTGCTTTATTAATTGTTATATTCACGAACTATTTTACCCACTGAGCGTGTAGCTCACCCGTTGTTATCCAATTTTTCACAGGAGATTAGGGTGGACTGGGTGCAGGTTTTTGGGCCCATATTTTGTACCTTTTGTATTATTTATTGGAGATTTTGGGAGAATGTTCCCTTAACCATTCATGTACAAATATTATTCAGAAATTAATGAAATCAGACTTGTACTTAATCGTGTTTCCACGCACTCAGTTATCGTTATAATGCATTCATGCCCTATCCATGAGTGTCCCGCCGGTTTAGGCGCGTCCGGGCGGGGTGTGACCTTTAATGGTATCAGAGAGTAAGGTCCACGGCCCGCCCAAGTCCACCAAATTAGGGGAAGAAATTATTTATTAGATATATATATCTCTAGAACTATATATAAATATATGAATTATATATAGTTGAGATTTATATTAAATATATATCTAGAAAGCTATATAGTTTTTATATAGTTTAGATTTATATATATATATATATATAGTATGAAAACTATATATATAGTTCATGATTAAATATATTTATCTATATATCTATGTATATATGAGATATATATATCATATTGCTAATGGAGAATGTTGATTAAATGATGGCATAAACATCAAGAGAAAAATAGAAAATATTGTCCAACGGACAAAGCATAAGTCTTAAAAATGTTAGGAATATATTTTGTGTCTTTCACAAGTTTATTTTTCTTTCAGCAAAATAATGGCCTCAAGTGAAGGAACAACTTCCTGTAGTAGGGAACTAATTCCCACCAGACTCAAGGAATTGTCCAAAAGGGAGATTATGGCTATGAGGAGTATCAACAATAGAGATCTCCGCCTCCGTCCAATCCTTCACAAAAAACTCGCAACACTGGGTTGGCTAAACATAACAAAAGTTGAGGGCTACGTCTCTTACAACTTGATGAAATCCTTCTACGAAGCCAGGAATTGCGTAGGACTTCAAGAAGATGGGATCAACCCTGTTTTGGAGACAACGGTCAGGGGAACAAAGATTTCTATCAACGTCGAAATTATTGCACGACTTATGGAGATTCCGATTGAAGATAAAATCATTGATCCACACGAACCCAGACGGTTGCAGAGATAGCGGAGTCCAAAGAACAGTTGCTCAATTCCCTCGCCAAAAAGTCGTACACCCAATCGACGTACGCCCACCTCCCAAACAATCTCCTTAAACCACCTCTTGCCGGCATTGGAAAGATCGTATTCGGTAACATCTTGCCGGAAAGGTGACTAGAGGTGCTATGTCAAGGGCACAACTCCTTATGCTATACTGCATAGAGAAGAAAATTAAGGTCTCCTTACCTCACATCATCATCCAACAAATGTTGCGGGCGATTCAAAACCTGTTGAGAAAGGAACTCCTTGGCTACGAAGTCTTGATCATGAGGATGCTATACGAGGCAAACGTCAACACTTTTGATGAGTCTTCGAAGCAGATCATTGAGGCGGTTACAACATCCTTTATCTTCAAGATATTTGGCACAAGTGGAGGGGTGACTAAAGAGGAAGTATTCGGCGCGACTTTAGGAGGAAACGGCGAAAGAATTAGAGACAAAAATGGATGTTTCTTCGAAAAAGTCGACGCAAGATTCCTGTTAAGGAGGTACCAAATAACGAGCCAAACCAAAACCCTACGTCAAACCCAACCCCGAATAATGGCCAAACCGATCACCTATTCTCTGAGGAAGAATTCTTTGTCAACCAAAATCAACATCAACCAAATCAGGATAGACAAAGAGTTCCAACAAATCCACCTTCCTGGAACATACCAACTCAAGGCAACACTACATACCAAAGGTTTCCAACTCCTAAGGTACCGTATCGGCCAATTCCACAAGTTTCGGTGAACCAACAACAACTAGATTGTGCAGCACCAAATTTTGGAAGACAGAACATCCCAATAAGCCCATTGTTTCAAGACATTTCAACCCAAGCATATCCAAATGTCCAAGGGGTTCCAGTTAGGGAATCCCCGTACAATTAAAACAACTACCCCACACCTATGAGTCAACCGTACGACCAATACTTTTCACCGATGCCTATGGCCTACCCTCCACCTATGGGACAATCGACCCATCAACCATCAATGTGATATTAGCTAGTATTGCTCGGATGGAAGAGACTCAAAATGCTTTGTTAACTCGTATGCAAAACGTCGAAGAACAACAGTGAATTCTCAACCTTCTTTTAGTAGTCTTTTTGTACCTAGCAGGAGGTCTACAAGGGGCAGTAGTAGGCAGGAATATTAGGAATGATCACTGGAATTGTAAAAATTTATTTTGGATATGAATGAGAATGTTTTGTTTAAGACCATCTTTGGTGGGCCGACTTACAACCATTCTTTCTTTTGTATCACTAACTTTGGACTGGTATGGGACACAACAAGATTGGAGGATACTAAATAAAATGTGGAAGTAAGAAAACCCAAGACCTTGTATGAAAAGAAACATTTGGAGAAAGTTGCATTACTAACATTATCACTAAGTTTACACGTTATGGGACGAGTAAACTTGGACGATACTATTAGTGAACTACTATTCAGCCGGTGTTTTATAGAGATCGTGTTTATACAACTTAACTTGGTTGACACCCTTATTACCAAATTCATGTGGTATGGGACACACGAATTTGGATAATAGTCGAAAAGACTAAGCGAAAGACTTTGAATACATAAGATTGCGATAGAATGTTAGATTAAGATATTTACCGAGGCAAATCTTAGAATTTTATGACTTGTATGGATTTTCAATGAAATATATATGTATGTTCACAAAAACCAAAACGAAAATATTTGAAATACTTGCAAAGTTTTATACTTATTATATAAACATTCTAACCTTGTTTTTCACCATGGCCAAACATACGAGGCACATAAGATTCTTTGATTCCTCAACAAAATCCTTACACTATACTTAGAAAAATAGGTGGTTTTTATATTGCAGTACTCTCGAAATTGTTGCTGAGAATACCATAACATTATACTTGGCTACAGTTTCCTAAATCATGATTTTATTTTCTCCTTGCCAGTGACAAAATGCAAACCAGGAAGAGAGGAAGGCCACATACTGTCCGTCCAACAGAGGAGGCACCTCCTGAGATTCAGAACCAGGAACCGCCGCCTCCGACGCCAGCGCAGGCCACACCCGACACTGCCACTATGTCTGGACAGGTAGTGCCACCCCAACTCACATCTTTTGCCATGCCTTCGAGTATGGAAGTCTTTTTCGCCGGATTCATCGAGGCGATGAAAGTAACTGTTCAGACGGTAGTTCGTGAGACCGCGACCATCCAGGTTGTCACTGTTCATGCACCTGTGAGATCTGGGTCAAAGACTCAAACCGACCATATTACGAAGTACAAGAGGCTACAACCTCTTACTTTTGCTGGCACCATTAATGCTGAAGAGGTGCAGAAATGGTTGGATGAGTCAAAGAAGGCTCTCGATGCAATGAGAGTCGATGGGGCTCGAAAGATTCCACTTGCGTCCTACCAACTTATTGGTGGAGCAAATACATGGTGGATAATAGTAAAGGAGGACCCAATGGTCAATACAGGCAAGTTTAAAGAATTATCGGTCTACTCTCTCTCCACCATCTCAACGAAGCAAGATAAGACCGAGAAATTCTACAATGGCCTTCCTCCTGACATTCGACAAGCCTTGTCGATCTTGGATCTCAAGATTTACAGGGAGGTCGTTGACAAGGCCATGAGCTTTGAGCATGAGAAGATTGTGCAGGAGCAGAGACTGAATAGGGGAAAATGGCCTGCAACATTTTTCCAACAGGGTTCGCAGCAGGGCAACAAGAATAAGCCTTACTATAATCAAAACCCAACCCTCCCAACCCCTGTTCAGAAGAATGAAGCCACGGCACCTGCGGCTGAACCATCTAACCCTGGCCATCAGGGTTTTCACAATCATGGACGAGGAGGCCATAATGGCAAGGGTGGCCGTCGAAACGGTAATGGAAGAGGTGGTGGTCAGCACCACAATCAGCATGGCCAACAGAAGCATCAGCAGCAGAAGCTGACGTGTTACAACTGCCGCCAGCAGGGCCATGTAAGAAATGCCTGTCCGCACCTTCAGCAACCTATTCCCGCTGTTCCAGTCCAACAAGCACCACCTGCTGCTAATGCCCAACCCAGGCCAAACCAGCAGAACCAAGGGCAACGGAACCAGGGCAGAGCATTTGCTATCGCTCAACAACCCCTCCCAGACAACAATGTAGTCGAAGGTACATTTCCCTTGTTCAATACAATGGTGCATGTCTTGTTCGAATCGAGTGCTACCCATTCTTTTATATCGTCTGCATTGGTAAGACAATTAGGGTTGCATCCTGGACCCACAGAAATCACAATCCATGTCACATCACCTTTAGGATCTGGTACTGACGTGAATTTGCAGTGTCCTCGATGTGAGCTTCGAATGTCAGAACATATAATATATGCAGATCTTTTTTTGATGGACATTGAAGACTTCAACATCATCCTCGGCATGGACTGGCTCGCACCACTAAATGCAAAGATCGATTGTATGAAGAAGCAAGTTCAGTTAACCTTGCCCACGGGGGAGTTTATCAAGATTCAGGGAACAAGGAAATGGTTACACAACTCGACTGTTGCACTTCTTAAGGCACAACTTCGAGCTCTATCCCTTGGTGATGAAAATGAATCACTAGCACTGTACCCTCTCGAAGTACACAATGTCCCGGTAATATCTGAATTTCCAACAATTTTTCTAAATGACCTTCCTGGTCTACCTCCGGTTAAGGAATTCGATTTTGAAATCAATCTCATACCTGGGACCGGGCCTATCTCAATTCCATCATACAGAATGTCAAATGTCTAGCTGGTCGAATTGGATAAACAACTGAAGGAATTAGAGAATAATGGCTTCATCAGAAAAAGTTCATCACCCTGGGGAGCTCCAGTTTTTTTTGTTCGCAAAAAGGATGGTTCGTTACGACTTTGCATCGACTATCACAAGCTGAATAACGTCACCATTAAGAACAGATACCCGTTGCTTAGGATCGATGACTTGTTCGACCAACTTAGAGATGCCAAATACTTCTCTAAGATTGATTTACGATCCGGTTATCACCAACTCCGGATTCGAGAGTCGGACATTACTAAAACGACATTCAGAACTAGGTACGGTTACTACGAGTTCATGGTCATGCCGTTCAGTCTAACAAATGCACCTACTGCATTCATGGATTTGATGAACCGCATATTTAGGTTATACTTAGACTGATTTGTGGTGGTTTTTGTGGACGATATCTTGATATATTCCTCAACCGAGGAAGACCATAAGATACACCTGAGGATAGTCCTCCAGACCTTGAGAAGCCACCAGTTGTATGCAAAGTTGAGTAAGTGCGAATTTTGGGCGAAGCGAGTTCAATTCCTAGGCCATGTGGTTTCAGGCAATGACATTGAGGTGGATCCTTCTAAGGTTGAAGCGATTTTAAACTGGAAGCAGCCTACCACTGTTACTCAGATTAGGAGTTTTCTTGGTTTGGCTGGCTATTACAGACGCTTCATCAAGGACTTTTCAAAGATTCCTGAACCTATGACAAAGCTCACTCGAAAAGACGTGAGATTCAACCGGAATCCCGCCTGTGAAACATCATTTCAGGAATTGAAGAAGCGCCTCACGATGGCACTAGTACCAATCACTCCAAGAAATGCACTTGGATTTTCACTATACACTAACGCCTCTCTCCAAGGCTTAGGTGTCGTACTACTGCAAGAAGGCCAAGTTGTAGCATATGCCTTGAGGCAACTAAAGATTCATGAGGGTAATTACCCAACACATGACTTGGAACTTGCAGCTGTCATATTTGCACTGAAGTTATGGCGTCATTACCTATACAGTGAACGGTTTGAGGTCTTCTTAGATCACAAGAGTCTTAAGTACATTTACACCCAGAGAGACCTAAACCTCCGCCAAAAATGATGGTTAGAATTCTTGAAAGATTATGACTTTCAACTTCAGTACCATCCAGGTAAGGCTAATGTTGTGGCTGATGCCCTTAGTAGAAAATCTTATGTTGCTTGCACTCTTAACTAAAAAATGGAGAAGTTGACTACAGAGATGGAGAATTTTAACCTACGACTAATTGAAGAGGGAGCAAGATCACGACTCTCTCAATTATCAGCCAACTCTGAGCTGGTTCAAAAGATTTCAGCAGCTCAAGCCAACGACCCTATGTTAATGGAGAAATGAGAACTTCTACTCAGCAGACAGGACCTTCCTCACTGGTCTGTCTCTGAAAACAAGGCCATTTTCTATAAAAAAAACGTCTCTGTCTACCGAACGATCTTGAGGTTCGAAAAGAAGTGCTCACTGAAATGCACTATTCGTGGTTCGCTATGCATCCTGGGGGTGACAAGATGTACAAGGATGTCAAGTAACAATTTTGGTTTTCTGGAATGAAGAAGGCCATTGCACACTTCGTTGCTCGATGTCTCATTTGCCAGCAAGTTAAGGCAGAACGAAGACTTCCCTCTGGACTTCTCCAGCTGTTTCCTATTGGAGAATGAAAGTGGGAGAACATCGCAATGGATTTTGTTACAGCCTTGCCTCGAAATAATAAAGGGCAAGATGCTATCTGGGTTATCATTGACAGACTTATAAAGTCTGCACACTTATTTCCAATAAAGTTCACGGATAACCCCGCCAAGCTTGCCGAACTATATGAAAGAGAGATCGTATGCCTCCATGGCATACCACTCATGATCGTCTATGATCAAGACCCTCGATTCACCTCAAAGTTTTGGCAAAGCTTCCAGAGTAGAATGGGCTCTAAGATCACCATGAACACAACCTTTCACCCTCAGACTGATGCACAGTTAGAGCGTCTTGTCCAAATCTTGGAAGACATGTTACGTTGTTGCATTTTGGACTTTAATGACGGATGGGAAAAGTACTTACATTTAGCTAAGTTTGCATACAACAACAGCTACCAAACTAGTATCAGCACGACACCGTATGAGGTTTTCTATGGTCGCCCTTGCAGATCTTCGGTATGCTGGTTAGATATGGCAGATCGACCGCAGTTGGGCCTTAAACTAGTTCAAGAGACTTCTGAGAATATCACACTAGTAAAGGAGTGACTTTGTGTTGCACAAAGTCGATAGAAGAGCTATGCTGACAAGCGGAGGCAGCCTCTAGAATTTGATAAAGGGGACTTGGTTTTTCTAAAAGTTCAGGCCACAAGAGGTGTCAAACGCTTTGGGATCAAAGGAAAGCTCTCCCCACGGTATATCGGTCCATTTCAGATCATTGAACGTATTGGCAAACTTGCTTATCATCGGTCCATGTCTAAGGTTCATGACGTTTTTCATGTATCCATGCTTCGAAAGTATCGTCCTGATCCTTCACATATCATCCCTCTGGTCGAGGTTCGGGTTGAGGAAGGAAATAGGTATCAGGAGAGAGCGATACAGATTATGGATAGAAAAACTTAAGAACTAAGGCGACTTAGCATACCACTTGTGAAGGTGCTCTGGGATCACCACGGAGTAGAGGAAGCAACATGGGAACTAGAAGCAACAATTAAACAGAAATACGTTGAATTGTTTTCTAGTAATAACTGATGATGTGATACATTGTACTATTTCACTTATCAATAAAATGATGAAACTTTGGTTACAAATATTCTAATACATCGTTTCACTTCAATAACTATGCAGATGTCTGAAAGTGATATCGATGGATATAGTGATGAACACACGCAATGGCCTCCTTGGCAACCTGTGGCGACTCCTCCAGGATCTGAGTCAAGTCACAACTACTTTGCATCACCAACTCCATCGCCACACAGACAGCGATCCTTATCGCCAGAGCGTGCATGGCTTTTTCGTAACAATTTTGCCCAAAACAATCCCGTGACCTCATCTTAGCAGGACCTTCTACCAAAATTACCAGGCGGCCGGATTCGACCAACAAAACAAAAAAACATCCCACCGCTCAACCTCCCTTCCCTTAAACGATGCAACCAGCAAAGCCCTACACCACCATATGTTAAGAAAAGGTTGAAATCTTCTAAGGACGAATCTAACTCCATTTGCTCTCCATGGTTTCATGATGTTGACGATTCCACCGGCCACAGTGCCATTCAGGGACCTTACAGGCACTACCCTGAGCTAGCAAACGATGACGACAGCAGTGAATCTCACGCAGATAGCCATCATGACTACTTGGATTGATTTCGAGGGTGAAATCCTTTTAAGGGGGTAGAGTGTAATACCCTAGATTTGCACACAAAAAAAATTATCTCGGGTACCTGCCCGAACGTTCAGGCACAATTTTTCCTATTTAAGGAACGCCTCCCCCTCCTCATTTCTCACACCAAAATCACTCATCCTTGTGATTTTCCTTCTCTCTTTCACTCATTTTGAGTTTTTGTCTTCTCTTTTGAGACTATCTGTGCGGTGCAACGCGATTCTGCCCGGGGGAAGGCACCAGTTTTCAAAAGAGTTTTTATCTGAAGGTGGGGAACAAAACATAGGTTTGCGTGTCTTATAACTTTTATTAAAGTTTACATTCATTTATCATTATGTCCATTATTCATTTACACTACATTATTGCGTATAATGTTTATACTTGTCATACTTATGCTTGTATATTTGGAATTCATGTATTACACTGTTCTTATGTCGGATTAGTGGTCAATCTGGCTCAATCAGACTCAGTCTTGTGCTCAGTAACTTTAAATAGTGAACGGGAGGCAGAGTGCTACTCTAGACTATTGGTATTTAAGTAGACCTCGTGTCTCACCTCTCAACTGGAGACTGATCTGGTTGGTCTTATTTGAAAGCTATCAGCTTATATAAGTAATACTGAATGTCCTAACCTTGCACGTCGTGATACCGACCCTGATAAGGATCACCAGACGTTGCCAAATCCTGTCTAAATGTTAAGTAAAGACCGGATCAGTACATGCATTGGCATCATACATAGCACCACCTAGGGACGTATGTTGTTTATGATTCATAGAATAGTTAGAAGCAATGCTCGTTATTCATTATACTTCTCTGGAGAGGGACGTACAATGGGAACCTGGCTACTCCTGGGAGGGACATCTGTACATGAATTCAAAGCGTCGTTCCTGAGGAGGGACGTACAATGAGAACTCGACTACTCTTGGGGAGGGACATCTGTACGTGAACTCAGGCGATGTACAATCATCAAACCAATAAGAGACGGTGTCATGCATACATACATGTTGGAGTGATTATGATGGTCTGATGTGTATTTAAGATATTTGATTATGAAGTTTGCTTTATTAATTGTTATATTCACGAACTATTTTACCCACTGAGCATGTAGCTCACCCCGTTGTTATCCAATTTGTCACAGGAGATTAGGGTGGACTGGGTGCAGGTTTTTGGGCCCACATTTTGTACCCTTTGTATTATTCATTGGGGATTTTGGGAGAATGTACCCTTAACTATTCATGTACAAATATATTCTAAAATTAATGAAATCAGACTTGTACTTAATCGTGTTTCCGCGCACTCAGTTATCATTATAATGTATTCGTGCCTCGTCCGTGAGTGTCCAGCAGGTTTAGGCGCGTCCGGGCGGGGTGTGACAGAATCTTAGTGCATCAACATGTAAATTCAAATCATCAATGGAGGCTGCCTCTAGTTGGAAAGAAAATAGTTTCAAAAAGATCTAAAGTAGTTACAACATTTTGAATCGTTTTGTTATTGTGCTTTGATCTTTGGTTGACTTTAGCTGAGCTTTATCTTGACTTCTGTTGACTTGCTTTGCTTACACGTTAGAGTTCCTTGATGATTGTACTTCAAGTCTAGCTTTTGAAACTTCTATGAGATGAGTGTATTGTTTTTGTTTTACACTTTAGGACTTATAAAATATTAATCTAAAACATGCTCAACACATAAGTTAGAAAACATAAAATATCATTTGGAATCATCAAAAGTGAAAAAGGTGAGGGTTATTAAGTCAACACAAAGTACTCCAAGTCCCTTAAACAAAGGATCAACAACATTCAAAGCATGAACAATTTGAAGGAAAGAAGAAATTATGAGGTTGAGAGTCTTTGTGTGTCTAGAATTAGGATGTAGCTTTCCTTGGTTTTAGTTTGCTCAACTTCCCTCTTACACATCATGCATGCATTAGATTTTGTCTAAAATGATTTTCAAATGTTCAAACATGCTTGGCTTATGTTCGCTAACTATTTTGTTTAAATCATATTTGCATTTCTTTTAATCAAAATCACATTTGTACAAAGTTTTTCAAAATAATCAAGATTGTTTTGATTTTCATCAAAATCTTCTTTGATTGTTTAATCGTTGATTTCAAAGTGTTTTAACCATCATACTAAATCTATTTCAATCATATTTTGATGACCCCATAAGCCCATAAATTTAGAATTTTGAAATATTATGGCAACCCAAGTTTTTACACTTAAAGTATGCCCAAATAAACTTAAATCCTTTAAAAATGTTTAATAGCTTTCTCTGATGGGTTTGGAAATGTTTCCAATGGATCCGGAACGATCTTTTCATAAAATTTAAGCTATTATATGTCTATATTTAGTTTAGGATAGGTCTGGAATGAATTACAACAACACTAGCGCACTAAATAGTGCAATAACGTGCTATCAAGCCTTATAGCGCGCTATTGAACTTGTTTTTCTGCAATAATGGGCTATGAAGAGCTATAGCGTGCTATAGCTATTCTGGGTTTCTGGGTGTGTTTCCAACGACCGAAAACTTAGTTTTTGTCCCCCAAACGACTACATCTTGGTCTCTTATGGCTAGTACTCATTCCTAATCTATAAATACACCTTCTCTAGCCATTTTAACCAGGGAATAACACAAGAGAGACAAAAATGTGAGTGCATTGAATGATTTCTCAAAATCAAACCATTTCTCACGTTTTGAAAGCCCTAAAGCAAATTGTTTGAAACCAAATGAGTTGATTTCAAAGCTTGCATTTCGTACATGATTTAAACATCTTCAAATTCGTTTTTGATGAGCAATCTTATGCAAGGAAAGTAAAATCATTGTAAGATCTCTCTCTCACTCATTGAGCTTAAATTTTCATATTTTGTACTGGTGAATATGTATTGTGAGCTTCATTGTAATTGTTCTAGTGTATAAAACAAACTTTATAATCATTGTTAACAATCTCTTGGATTGTTTCAAGGTTGAAACAAACCAAGTTAAAGTGATAGTACATCACTTGTGATTCCAAGATTGGAATCAAGGTCTAGTTTCACCGTTTATCTTGAAAAGAGTCAAGTGGTTCTTCCTCAGCCCGCGAAAAGGGTATCGACTTCCCTTTGCCCTCGAAAAAGGAACTAGAGGTTTTCCCTTAGCCTTTGAAAAGGATCGGTTTGTCTTGAACCTTGAAAAAGACGTTGTAACGGTTTGGTTCACACCTTTGAAGTGAACCCGGTATAGTGGAATCCTAGAGACGATTTCTCTAGTCGTGGAGGTAGGAAAAGGATTTTTTTGAACCACGTAAAAATCATTGTGTCCTCTTTATTTTTGCACTTTACATTCATGGACTTTGATTTTTAAAGCATTTACTTGTATCATCTTAAAGATTCTACTAAAGTACTTAGAAAATTCCAAAATTGGCCATTACACCCAATTCAACCCCCTTTTGGATATCTATCAAGCGCCCTATGAGAGCGAAAATAGAACGAAGAGACCAAACGACGTAATGCAGGTACCACCGTGACCACGGTCACAACATCGCCGACTGTTATGACCTTAAAGACCAAATTGAAGATTTAGTCAGTAGAGGGGAACTAAGGGAATATGCCACAAACAAGACCAACATCCCGGCGAACATGGACATACCTCCCCAACCTCCACAACCGGTCGCAGAAATCCACACCATTATAGGAGGATCAGCTGTGGGCGACGATTTAAACAGGGCAAGGAAAGCATATGCCCGTGAGGCATGGAACCCACCCCTCGACTCACACTTTACCTTCAGCCTAAGAAAGGAACCTCGAAGGGATCCGCACGTCATCACCTTCACTGATGAAGACGCTCGTGGACTCTACTTCCCGCATGCAAATCCCCAAGTCGTGACCTTGGACATTGCGAACCACAAAGTTCACAAGTTGTTGCTCAACGGGGGTTTGTCTTCAATATCTTTAGCTTAATCTTGATTGTCTCCAACAACCTCTCTTGATGTGATCATGATAATCCAGCTGTAACACTAGGAATAGTATAACTAATTTGTTATAAATGTTGTTTGTAATCCTCAAAATTCACTTCGAATTCCGACTATAAGGGACATTGGTCCTACAACTATACACGTATCAAATAGCAAAGGCCGTAGGCCTAACGTGAGCTATACACGTATCAAATAGCAAAAGTTGTAGACCCAACGTGAGGTATACACATATCAAATAGCAAAGGTCATAGGCCTAACGTGAGCTATACACGTATCAAATGGCGAAGGTTGTAGGCCCGCCGTGAGCTATACACGTATCAAATAGTGAAAGTCATAAGCCCAACATGAACTATACACATCTCAAAATAGTGAAGCTCATCGGCTTAATGTAAGCCATACATGCATCAAGTAACAAAGACAGTAGATGACTCAAGTGATAGAAACTCTTAAGGCCCGCAAATCATGTAGATAAAAGTTGCATAGGCCATCACTCATGCATGCAAGGTCAAAATAAAAGCAGGCATACGGGGGTAAGATGACCAGAATGACTTGAACGCAACTCAGACCGAACCGCCCTCCCAAGATGACGAGGTGACAATAGTTCCTCAAAAGAAAGGACCAAGAGCTGATCGAGGAGAGACAAGCCCATCTCTAATAACATCTAAAAATATGCAAAGGTAAGAATAATAAAACACATAGTTATACATGCCCACACGCATACAAAGACCATCTTAAGAAAACAAGCAGTAAGTTTAGATTAAAAGGTGTCAACAGTAAAGACATCATAAAAAATTGTTAACAAAAGTTAAGGCCACAAACATTCGACCCCTTAATCAAAGCCAACATAATATCCAAGCAAAAAAGAAAACCAAGAGCTCGATCCTTTGCGGTTCCTAAGCGTCGCCCTTCACCCAAGGATAATCCTTGTCCAAATTGTAAAGATTCTAGTTTGGACGGCGATGCTCAATCTCTGACCGCAGGTCCTTCATACCCTCAGAATATCCCTAGTCGTTCACCTTCTTGCCCACTCTCCCTACCCCGGCCTCATGTCCGACGCGCATGTCGTCCATCATGCGACAAGCTTCGACAAGCTCTGGTTTGTCACGCCCAACCTCCTGAAGAGTTATGGCAGCATCCCTCTGTCTCTCAATAGCCGTGGCAGCAAGTTCCTTGACCAACCTCCGCTGCTCAAACATGTGCTGACCGCAACCTTCCTGCACCACCTTTAGCTTCATGTTCGACTTCTCACGAGTAACACTCATTGCATAGGTTGCCTACAAGTCAACAGCACATGTTAAGATCCCAAAGAAGTAGAGTCACAAGAATGAAAGATAAAAGATAAGGAACGCTAAGAAAAATCACCTGAGTGAGCTGAGCGATTGCATCTTCCCACAAGGGCTCCACCTTGATGTCCGAATCTCTTGGGCCTTTGCGCTCTTAATACTTACCTTAGAATTTATGTTCACATACTCGACATATTCCTCGACCTCCACCATGGGGACAGGACCTAGTGGCCTGGGGGCAGGGAGCTTTATTCTTTTTCTGAGGCGAGGAATTCGGCATAGCCTTTTTCTTTCCCTTCTCAAATGATGGAGCCGGCGGAGTTGCCCTAGTCGAGGGATCGAAAGTTAGGGGAGCGGAACCGACCTTGCTAAATTGAGCAGAAGTGGGGCTGTAAGCTTTCCAAATCAACCATTGTCGAGCAAGCAACAATTCAGCTTCATCCGTCACAGCTGGCTGTGGAGCCAACCTCAACCTGGACCAAGGGCGATCAGAAATGCCCAAAGGGTTCGAGGAACCAAGAATTTGATTTATTGCGACAAGGACAAACAATTAGCTAAATAAGTAAAAAATACCAAATGCAATACAACCTAACAAAAACCGCCCAACTCACCATGGGAGGACTAGAATCAACAATCACTGATAAGGCCGCGAGATGACTCAAAGAACTCAACTCAATGAAGGCATACTTAGACGGCCACAAGCTACGCAAGTAATCAATCATCTCTTCCAATTTTGCAAACATATGAGGGCGACACGTGCAACCTGCATGCAACAAGGGTAAACTAATAAGAATGAAGAAACTGAGCATAAGTAGAACTATCCAAATTCCTTCCCTTTTGCCTTACCCAACAAACGATATCTCCGATGAATCCGGGGCTTCAGAATTTCATCCACCCAAGCCCCACTTACAAAAAACCATTCGCTCCTCCAAGAAAGACCATATTGAAAACTCCCCTCAATCAACTTCTCACGATGATGCGGCATAGCCCCATACCAGCCACGAGAATTACCATGTTGAACAAACTCATAACAATAAAGGAACTCCCTAAGACTGAAGTCTTCAAGATCGTACTTCATCTACAAAGACAGACAACTAACTAACAACCCACATACCCAAGTGTTGACCTAAATGGTTTTCCACTTAGTATTCTCCTAAGTGTTTTGATGCTAGCAAACAATATAATTACGGTACTAATATCTTTGACTGACTTGTTTCAGTGCTAACTAGCTATATCAGACGGATTCAACTATCATGTCAAAGTGTGTGGATGGAACAATAAAGCTCGAAGATTCAAGAGCTTCAAGTCTGTAATCTTTTGTCTAGAATCTTAGTATTGTAGAGCAATCTAATAACATTTTCTTCCCTTAATTTGATAGACTTGGGCAGGTCGTGGACCGTACTCTCTGATACCATTAAATGTCACACCCCGCCGGACGCGCCTAAACCGGCGGTACACTCGCGGACGGGGCGCGCATTTGGAATAATAACAATGGTAACAACAGAGTGCGCAGCGAAAAATCTAATACAGTACAAATATGATTTCATTTAATTCAGACTATTTTTGTACATAAAATGGTCAAGGGAACATACTCCCCAAAAATCCCCAATGAATAATACAAAGGTTACAAAATGTGGGTCCCATAAACCTGCACCCAGTCCACCCTAATTTCTTGTGAAAAATTAGATAATAATGGAGTGAGCTTAACGCGCTCAGTGGGTAAAATAGTTCGTGAGTATAACAATTAATAAAGCATACTTCAATATCAAATATCTTACATACACATGATAACATCATAATCAATCAATATGTATGTATGCATGGAACCGTCTCGTAATGGTTTGATGAACGTACATCGCCTGAGTTCACGTACAGATGTCCTTCCCAGGCGTAGCCAGGTTCTCACTGTACGTCTCTCCTCAGGAACGATGCTCTGGATTCACGTACTGATGTCCCTCCCCAGGCGTAGCCAGGTTCTCATTGTACGTCCCTCTCCAGAAAAATATAATGAATAGCGAGCAATGCTCCTAACTATTCTATGAATCATAAACCACATAGTCCCTAGGTGGTGATATGTATGATGCCAATGCATGAACCGGTCTAGTCTACTGGTCTGGTCTTTTCTTGACATTTAGACTGACTTTGGCAACGTCTGGTGATCCTTATCAGAGTTGGTATCACGACGTGCAAGGTTAAGACATTCAGTATTACTTGTATAAGCTGATAGCTTTCAATAAGACCAACTAGATCAGTCCCCAGTTGAGAGGAGAGACACAAGGTCTGCTTAAATACCAATCGCCTAGTTGAGCCAGATTGACCACAAATCCGGCATTATAACAGTATAATACATGAATTCCAAATATATTGGCATAAATGCGACAGTATAAACATTATATGACATAATGCAGTGTAAATGAACAGTAGACATAATAATAATTGAATGTAAACTTTAAGAAAAGTTATAAAACACGCAAACCTATGTTTCGTTCCCCACCTTCAGATAAGAACTTCTTATTTTTCAAATCTGACGCTTTCCTCCGGACAGAACTTCATCGTATCGCACCGAGAGTCTCAAACAGAAAAGAACTCAGAATGAGTGAAAAAAGGAGGAAAAATCACTATAGAAGGTGATTTGGTGTGAGGAAATGAGAAGGAGAGGGCTCCTTTTATAGGAAAAATTGGCGCCTGAACGTTCCGACGGCCTACCCGAACGTCTAGGCATTTCTAAAAACTGTAATTTCATTAACTTGACCGAAATGGACGTGTATAACCTATTAAAATAAATGTAAAGATCCTAGAAACATATATAAAACTAACTCTAATATGAAATTCAACTTAAAATACACTAGGATGCAACTTAGCTTAAACAACTCCCTACCTAAACTGACATTACAATGAACTTTTGTCTGAACTTAACTAGCCTATTCTATTTCTATTTATTTAAACTTATTTTTAAAACCTAACTTTGGATTTTTACTAACCTATTTGGACACTATATATTATTTATATAATTTTTCTATAAGTTTTAATTCTACTTTACTAAGGACTTGACTAAAAATTCCTAAAATAGTCTAAAAATTACAAAAAAATCTATTTTCTCCTATTTCTTATTTTTATTCACTATTTCTAACCTTTTTATAATTTTTTTAACCTAAAATACTATTTTTAGGGGTAAAAACACACATTTTTGTGAACTCATCACACTCCCCCACTAGCATTTTGCTAATCCCCAGAAAAATTTGTGACTCTAAAATCCAAAGTATACTACAACGACTCCTACACTAGTGTTTACTTTTACAAACCCATGTACAAGCATTATTCTTACTCAATCAAGGCATAGGTTATAAATATTCATTGGTCTTCTAGTTCATAAGAAATTTCTAAGTCTTAAGGCATAAAAATTCTAGCTCCTTTGTGTAAAGTGATTCTGACTTAGGCCTAAAACTTCAGTTTGCTTTGAGGGTATATGGTAAGCTCCCTTACACATAGAGTACTCGGTCAGACTGGTTATCTCAATCCAAACTAAATTTGCACAAGGATGGCAAAGTCTTGATCACAAACCAAGATCTAAGTTACAACCATAAATGGAGGAACGTATTATTTGTCACATACATCTTGCACACCAACACAAGATGCCCTTATATCCTCATAAGCTAATTACATCTTGCACACCAACTCAAGATGCTTTATTTACTATATAGTTAACTTCACCCTTTTTTTTCACCTTTTTTTCCACTTTTTTTTTTTTAGCTCATGAATATGCAACACTTTTGTTGCCTCTTATCTATATATATATACATACTATACTACTTATGAAGACGACAAACCAGTTCTTGAGACATAATCCAACCTTATACCCCATGGCTTAATGAAGTCCACTTTGGTGAGGTTTAAAACCTAATTCTAGGCCTAGCCAGATGTGTGTGCATAAAAAGGAGTCTATAATTATCTTTTCTTGTATGACTCAGACTCATACTTTAAAATATTTCCTAAAGAGGCCAATTAATAATTTTCACCATTGTGCCTTGAATGAAAAAGTTTCACACTTAAATAAAACAAGCTTGTAACAAAAGAAAACTAACCCTACATGGAATGCTTTCTATGCTAAGATGACATCTAAACTTCTTAAAAGAACTAAATCTAACTAAAACGCACCCTCCCTCACTAAAACCAAACATTTTCGTCATTGTAAAAAAAAATATAGGGGGGTCAGACTAACCTATGAGCAAGTTCAATCAGGTGGTCCGTCTAGCCATCCAGTCAATTCATAGTCCTTTAATCCACTTCTAAAGAGTATACAACTCACAAGGACTATTAGTAAAGTAACAAATATACTATCATATTTTGGGTAAAAATTGTTGGGCTTAGAATTTTGAAATAAACCCAAAATGATAGCAATTTGCCCAGTAGTTTTTTAAATAGGTCGAAAGTCAAGAATAATAAAATCAATATGATTGTATGACTGTTCAACCTGACATGAGACATCGTTAACTTGAGAAACTAAAGGTGTATGTATATAAAGTTGTTCACATTCTAGTTTGAGGGTATTAACCACAAGGTTTTCTCTATCTATGATACCTATCAAAATATTAGGCTCATTCTCAAGGTTTTTAGATTCTGAAGCCAAGCCTACCTGACTATGGATAACCTCCTCGTATGTTGGCTCAATTTCTAGATTCGAGATAGGTTCATAATACTCTTCTAGACTGGGTTTAGGCTGACTAGAGTATGGACCCTTCTCTTGTTCAAAGTTTTCAATTATTTGCCCCAATTCTGCTGTCAACTCTGTTGATGTAACTACTCTCACTCGGGGGGTTTTTTTATGATTGCAAACCACATATCTGTGATAACTAATCTCTTTGACGTAGTTGTTTCAGTGCTAACTAACTATATCAAATGAATTCAATTGCATTGTCAAAGCATATGGAAGGAACAACACCTTACGAAGATTCTAGAGCTTCATGGTCGTATTTCTTATTTAGAATCTTAGTGTTGCAGAGTAACATTTACATCTTCCAGTCACACCCCGCCCGGACGCGCCTAAACCGGCGGTACACTCTCGGACGGGGCGCGCATTTGGAATAATAACAATGGTAACAACAGAGTGCGCAACGGAAATATAAAACATTGGTACAAATCTGATTTCATTTAATTCAGAATATTTTTGTACATAAACTGGTCAAGGGAACATACTCCCAAAATCCCCAATGAATCATACAAAGGGTACAAAATGTGGGCCCCATAACCTGCACCCAGTCCATCCTAATTTCCTGTGAAAAATTGGATAATAATGGAGTGAGCTTAACGCGCTCAGTGGGTAAATAGTTTGTGAGTATAACAATTAATAAAGCATACTTCAATATCAAATATCTTAAATACACATTTGAGCATCATAATCAATCAATATGTATGTATGCATGACACCGTCTCGTAATGGTTTGATGAACGTACATCGCCTGGATTCACGTACTGATGTCCCTCCCCGGGCGTAGCCGGGTTCTCATATATATCCCTCTCCAAGGAAATGAATAGCGAGCAATGCTCCTAACTATTCTATGAGTCATAAGGCATATACGTCTCTAGGTGGTGATATGTATGAGGCCAATGCATGAACTGGTCTAGTCTACTGGTCTGGTCTTTCTTGACATTTAGACTGACTTTAGCAACGGCTGGTGATCCTTATCAGGGTCGGTATCACGACGTGCAAGGTTAGGACATTCAGTATTACATGCATAAGTTGATAGCTTTCAATAAGACCAACTAGATTAGTCCCCAATTGAGAGGTGAGACACAAGGTCTGCTTAAATACCAATCGCCTAGAGCAGCCCGCTGCCTCCCGTTCATTATTTAAAGGTACTGAGGACAAGACCGAGTCTAGTTGAGTCAGATTGACCATAAATTCGGCATTATAACAGTATAATACTTGAATTCCAAGTGTACAAGCTTAAGTACGACTCTATAAACATTATATGACGTAATGCAGTGTAAATGAACAGTAGATATAATAATAACTGAATTTAAACTTTAATAAAAATTATAAAACACGCAAACCTATGTTTCGTTTTCCACCTTCAGATAAGAACTTCTTTTTCAGATCTGGCACTTTCCTCCAGACAGAACTTCGTCGCACCGCACCGAGAGTCTCCGACAGAGAGTCTCAAAAGACTAAAAACGCAATATGAGTGAAAAGAGGAGAAAAAATCATAATTTGGAGTGAATTTGGTGTGAAAAATGATGAGGAGAAGGTTGGTTTATATAGAGTTTTTGGCTCCCGGACTTCCAGGCATGTGCCTGGACTTCCGGGCAGGTGCCTGGACTTCCAGGCACGTGCCCGGACTTCCAGGCACATATGCCCAAAAAATTTTTTTTTTTGTGAAATACTGGGTATTATACTCTACCCCCCTTAAAGGGGTTTCGCCCTTGAAATCAATTCAAGTAGTTATGATGGTTATCTGCTTGAGATTCACCGCCGGTGTCATCTCTTGGGAGTTCAGGGTAGTTGTTGAGTGGTCCCTGAATAACACTATGGTCGGTGGAATCGTCATCATCATAAAACTATGGAGAGCAAATGGAATCGGACTCGTCCTCTGAAAATTCTAACTTTTGCATAACATATGGTGGTGGGGGGTGCTGGTTACATCGTTTGAGGGGAGGTAGGTTGAGCGGTGGAATACTTTTTTGTGCAGTTGCTCGAATCCGGCCGCCTGGAAATTTTGGTAGAAGGTCTTGCCAAGATGAGGACACGGGATTGTTACGAAAAAGCCATGCACGCTCTGGCGATAATGATCGCTGTCTGTGTGGTGATGGAGTTGGTGATGCAAAGTAGTTGTGACTTGACTCTGCTTCTTGAGAAGTAGCCACAGGTCCAAGGAGGCCACTGCGTGTGTGCATCACTATATCCATTGATATTATTTTCAAACTTCTGCGTAGTTATTCAAGTGAAACAATGTATTAAGATAAGTGTAAACAATGTTTCATCATTTTATTGATAAGTGAAAAGAGTACAATGTATCACATCATCAGTTGGTACTAGAAAACAATTCAGGATATTTCTGTTTAATTGTTGCTTCTAGTTCCCATGTTGCTTCCTCTACGCCATTGTGATCCCAAGCACTTTCACAAGTGGTATGCTACGTCGCCGTAGTTCTTGAGTTTTTCTATCTAAAATCTGTATCGCTTTCTCCTGATACTTATTTCCTTCCTCAACCCGAACCTCGACTAAAGGGATGATATGCAAAGGATCAGGACGATACTTGCGAAGCATAAATACCTGAAAAACGTCATGAACCTTAGGCATGGACGATGGAAGGGACAGACGATAAGCAAGTTTGCCAATACGTTCAATGATCTGAAATGGACCTATATACCGCGGGGAGAGCTTTCCTTTGATCCCAAAGCGTTTGACACCTCTTGTGGGCTGAACTTTTAGAAAAAACAAAGTCCCCCTTATCAAATGCAACACCGTAACATGTCTTCTAAGATTTGAATAAGCCGCTCGACTGCCCATCAGTCTGAGGGTGAAATGTTGTGCTCATGGTGATTTTAGAACCCATTCTACTCTGGAAGCTTTTCCAAAAGTTTGATGTGAATCGAGGGTCTCGATCAGAGACGATCGTGAGTGGTATGCCATGAAGGCGTACGATCTCTCTTTCATATAGTTCTGCAAGTTTGGCGGGATTATCCGTGAACTTTATTGGCAAGAAGTGTGCAGACTTTGTAAGTCTGTCAATGATAACCCAGATAGCATCTTGCCCTTATTGTTTCGAGGTAAGGCCGTAACAAAATCCATTGCGATGTTCTCCCATTTCCATTCTCCAATAGGTAATGGTTGGAGAAGTCTAGAGGGAAGTCTTCATTCTGCCTTAACTTTCTGGCAAACAAGACATCGAGCAACGAAGTCTGCAATTGCCTTTTTCATTCCAGAAAACCAGAATTGTCGCTTGACATCCTTGTACATCTTGTCACCCCCAGGATGCATAGCGTTCCTCGAACAGTGCATCTCAGTAAGCACTTCTTTTCGAACCTCAGGATCGTTCGGTAGACAGAGGCGTTTTTTATAGAAAACGACCCCATCTTCTGAGACCGACCAGTAAGGAAGGTCCTCTCCGCTGAGTAGAAGTTCTCGTTTCTCCATTAACATAGGGTCATTGGCTTGAGCAGCTAAAATCTTTCGAACTAGCTCAGAGTTGGCTGATAAATGAGAGAGTCGTGGTCTTGGTCCCTCTTCGTTCAGATGTAGGTTAAAGTTCTCCATCTCTGTACCCAATTTCCCCATTTCGTAGTTAAGGGTGCAAGCAACATAAGATTTTCTACTCAGGGCATCGGCCACAACATTGGCCTTTCCAGGATGGTACTGGAGTTGAAAGTCATAATCTTTCAAGAATTCCAACCATCGTCTCTGGCGGAGGTTTAGGTCTCTCTGTGTGTATATGTACTTAAGACTCTTGTGATCCTAGAAGACCTCAAACCGTTCACCGTATAGGTAATGACGCCATAACTTCAATGCAAACACAACAGCTGCAAGTTCCAAGTCATGTGTTGGGTAATTACCCTCATGAATCTTCAGTTGCCTCGAGGCATATGCAACAACTTGGCCTTCTTGCATTAGTACGGCACCTAAGCCTTGGAGAAAAGCGTCGGTGTATAATGAAAATCCAATTGCATTTCTTGGAGTGATAAGTACAGGTGCCGTCGTGAGGCATTTCTTCAATTCCTGAAATGATGCTTCACAGGAGGGATTCCAGATGAATTGCACGTCCTTTCGAGTGAGCTTGGTCATAGGTTCAACAATCTTTGATGAAGCGTCTGTAATAGCCAGCCAAACCAAGAAAACTCCTAATCTGAGTAACAGTGGTAGGCTGCTTCCAGTTTAAAACTGCTTCAACCTTAGAAGGATCTACCTCAATGCCATTACCTGAAACCACATGGCCTAGGAATTGAACTCGCTTCACCCGAAATTCGCACTTACTCAACTTTGCATACAGTCGGTGGCTTCTCAAGGTTTGGAGGACTACCTTCAAATGTATCTTATGGTCTTCCTCTGTTGAGGAGTATATCAAGATGTCGTCCACAAAAACCACCACAAATCGGTCCAAGTATAACCTGAAAATGCAATTCATCAAATCCATGAATGCAGCAGGTGCATTTGTTAGACCGAATGGCATAACCAAGAACTCGTAACGACCGTACCGAGTTCTAAACGCCGTCTTGGTGATGTCCGACTCTCGGATCCGTAGTTGGTGATAACCGGATCATAAATCAATCTTAGAGAAGTATTTGGCTTCTCTAAGTTGGTCGAACAAGTCATCGATCCTGGGTAATGGATATCTGTTCTTGATGGTGACGTTATTCAACTTGCAATAATCGATGCAAATTCGTAACGAACCATCCTTTTTGCGAACAAATAGAACTGGAGTGCCCCAGGGTGATGAACTCTTTCTGATGAAGCCATTACTCTCTAATTCCTTCAGTTGTTTGTCAAAATTCGACCAGCTCGACATTAGACATTCTGTATGGTGGAATTGAGATAGGCCCTGTCCCAGGTATGAGGTTGATTTCAAAATCGAACTCCCTAACTGGAGGTAGACCAGGAAGGTCATTTAGAAAAACGGTTGGGAATTCAGATATGAAGGGAACATCGTGTACTTCTAGAGGGTACAATGCTGGTGATTCATTGTCGTCACCAAGGGACAACGCTCGAAGTTGTGACTTGAGAAGTGCAACTGTTGATTTGTGTATTCATTTCTTTGTTCCCTGAATCTTGACAAACTCGCCTGTAGGCAAGGTTAACTGAACTTGCTTGTTCATACAGTCAATCTTTGCATCCAGTGGTGCTAGCCAGTCCATGCCGAGGATGATGTCGAAGTCTTCAATATTCATCACAAAAAGATCTGCATATATTATCTGTTCTGACATTCGAAGCTCACATCGAGAACACTACAAAGTCACGTCAGTACCAGATACGAACGGTGATGTGACATGGAGTGTGATGTTTGTGGGTGCAGGCCTAAATGTCTTATCAATAACGACGATATAAAAGAATGCGTAGCACCTGAATCAAACAAAATATGCACCAATGTATTGAACAAAGGAAAGGTACTTTCAACTACATTGTTGTCTGGGAGGGGTTGTTGAGCGATGGCAAATGCTCTGCCTTGATTCTGTTGACCCTGGTTCTGTCTGGGTTGGGCATTAGCAGCAGGTGGTGCTTGTTGGATTGGAACAACGGGAATAGGTTGCTGAAGGTGCGGACAAGCATATTTTACAAGACCCTTCTGGCTGCAGTTGAAACAAGTCAGCCTATACTACTGATTATTTTGCTGGCCATTCTGATTATTCTGCTGGCCTTGCTGATTATGGTGTCGACCACCACCTTTGCCATTGTCGTTTCTATGGCCACCTCGTCCATAACGACCTCCGCAGCCATGATTTTGGAAACCCTGATAAACATGATTGGGTCAACGGTACGGTGAAATAGACGTGCACTAGTAACCCCAATGCATGTGGAATGTGGATCCAAATTGATAAGCTTTTACTTGCATCGAACTTATTAAAAATGCTTGATATCTATATGTTATGAGCTTTTAATCATGCTACACATTGACATGCATACATGATATTTATTGATGAGTATTGATAGCATATATGAATTTTATTCCCCGGGCGTAGCCAGGTTCTCACTGTACGTCCCTCCTTAGGAACGATGCTCTGGATTCATGTACTGATGTCCCTCCCCGGGCGTAGCCGGGTTCTCATGTACGTTCATCTCCAGAGAAATATAATGAATAGTGAGCAATGCTCCTAACTATTCTATAAGTCATAAACCATATGCGTCCCTAGGTGGTGATATGTATGATGCCAATGCATGAACTGGTCTAGTCTACTGGTCTGGTCTTTCTTGACATTTAGACTGACTTTGGCAACGTCTGGTGATCCTTATCAGGGTCGGTATCACGACGTGCAAGGTGAGGACATTCAGTATTACTTGTATAAGCTGATAGCTTTCAATAAGACCAACTAGATCAGTCCCCAGTTGAGAGGTGAGACACAAGGTCTGCTTAAATAACCAATCGCCTAGAGCAGCCCGCTGCCTCCCGTTCACTATTTAAAGTTACTTAGGACAAGACCGAGTCTAGTTGAGTTAGATTGACCACAAATCCGGCATTATAACAGTATAATACGTAAATTCCAAGTGTACAAGCATAGGTATGACAGTTTAAACATTATGTGACATAACGCAGTGTAAATGAACAGTAGATATAATAATAACTGAATGTAAACTTTAATAAAAGTTATAAAACACGCAAACCTATGTTTCGTTCCCCACCTTCTGATAAAAACTTCTTCTTTTTCAGATCTGGCGCTTCCCTCCGGACAGAACTTCGTCGTACTGCACTGAGAGTCTCGGACAGAGGGTCTCAAAAGACTAAAAACTCAATATGAGTGAAAAGAGGAGGAAAAATCACAATTTAGAGTGAATTTGGTGTGGAAAATGAAGAGGGGAGGGTTGGTTTATATAGAGTTTTTGGCGCCTAGAAGTCCAGGCGAGCTGCCTGGACTTCCGGGCAGGCAGGCACATATGCCCAAAAAAATAATAATTTTTTTTTTGTGAAATACAGGGTATTACAAAAGTTCAACAGCTTTTAATCTATTGATTCATACTTCCAAGAATTTCTCCACATCTTTCAAAACTTTGAGAAACTTGAGAGTTTCTCTTGTGCAAGGGTTCAAGATGTTTTAAGTGTTCGCTACATCTTCTATTCAGTCTTGATCGTGATTTCTTTCATCCAACATCACACAAGAAGAATCTTGGAACTTCAACCTTACCTAGTGGGGTATACATTTCTATATCTAGATTCTAGTGATTTTGGTTTATGCAAATTAGTTTTGTGCTTATAGTATCTATCACGACACCGCTGAAGTAAACTGACGTCTTGACCGGCACAGTGTACTATACATTGTACATACTCATATACAATATACAATACACTGTCAGCCTCAACGGACATTCACAATAATTTCCAAAATTTCCATAAATTTTTACAGCACCTCCCCATAAAATGAACAATTCACATTTTTTTCCTGATATACCACAAATCAAATCAAATCAAATATATATATAGATAATCATTTCATTCATTCCACACATCTAGCCATTCTCATTTCATTTTATCGTCACAAGCATTGTATAACCCAAATTATCAAATCAAAATCCATATTTCCTTAACACCCATCTATGTGATAATTATACTTATCAAAATAAAGAAAAATAACCCATATCCTCCAATGCATACATACACATACTAGACGAAGGCTCACGTGATTATCACTCACTGATTTTTTCTTTTCCCTTAGACTCAATACCTGAAATATTGGAGGAAATGGAGTGAGCAATCAACAGCTCAGTGAATATATTTCTTGATATGACAATTATATGCATTTAGAAAAATATGACATTTAAAATCATTTCAAACGAGTATTAAACACATGCGTCATTCAACGAATATATCATACATGACAACAACATAAATTTCATGGGTTTTCAAGAAAACAATGTATTCTTTTTTCCACAAAATCCACAATCTCCCTCCTTCAAGGCAAGAAAGCGGGTCTAACCCTTGTATGGCCGTTATAAGGTAGCCACAGCCTCTCATTACCCAATTCACAGTCATTTTAAGGATCTCCAATCCTTGTTAGGACAGGCCTACTGACAATGAGGTTACGCATAACACTCATCCGGGTCTAATTTCTAACGAAATGACAACATATGCGATCTGCCTTCGCACGTCTCCCATACTCCAAATGCCAAAATCATTTTGAATGATCAATAAAATACAATGCATGTACGTATATAACATGTTTACAATTAAACATTTCATATAAATAAAATCCCATACAAGAACCAAAATCAAGAAAATATACTCACGGTACAAGAATTTTTAACTTAAATACCATCCTCGTCACTTTTAAGTCCAGCTCCAATTTAAATCCATAAATCCAACAAACTTAACCTGTCACAATCACTCCATAATTTAATTTCATTTATTCATATCTATTTACATATTTAATTTCTCAACTCACTTCAAATCACCATACTAAAGATTAACCTTAAAAATATTATACACATTCTGTGAATTTAGATTCCAACTCCATTTAGGACTCATAAGCAGTTGAAGAAACTACTATCTCGTTTCTGTGGTCAATCTAGATATTTCCACAAGAAAGAACGGTGAAAATAGAGTTCCAATTCATATTTTCACTAATTCTCAGTTTATTTTTCTACTGGAACATATATTAATTTTATTAAAAATCTAGAACATTCCTAAAATTATTCTGTCCACATCGACACGTGTAAAATCGGTCATTCTATCATTCTACTACCTTGTATTTTATTGAGGTTTTACACGTTCGCGAATGCATCCAAAGTCAATTTTTCTCACAAAAATCATATATTTAGCTACAAAAAATATCAACGCATATCCAAAAATCACAATCTTAGTATTGAAACGTCCAGAATTCAATTCTCTACGATTCTATGATCTCAAACCGGAGTTTCATTGGATTCTAATTCCATTTTATTCACTCGATATGATCGTAGTACTATTCATGTCACTATGCATGTTGTCTCTATTCATTGAAAACATGTAAATTTTTACTAAAATTGTTAAACGGTCTCGAAAAATCATGAACTTAGCATCGATGGACTCGCAACAGTACATTCTACCATTCCATAGCCTTCAACTAGAGTTTCATCGGGTTCTAAACGATTCAAATGGTCTCTAATCGAAACTCTAAATTCCAACAAACTTCCAACGGCTATAAAAATTCCAAATGAACACATAAATTCAATCTAACCATATATTTAAGGTTCCTACAGCCTAAGAAGTGTTTTCCAACCTTCCTAGCAGATTTTCATTCACGTTGGGCAAAATCCCAATTTTTGAAAACGTCGTAAAACGGCTCCCACAGCAAAAATTACTCCGAAAGAAAGGTTACATCTAGCTTAGATATTAATTTCACGAAGAAATAGAGTGAAAATCACTTACCATGGGTCCCGAATTCGCGCGAATCCCACGTTCCTTCCTCCATTCTTCTTCGTTCTCTCCTTTCTCTTTTTATGTTCGTTCGTTCCTCTTCTCTTCTTATTTTTTTATTTCTCTTGTTGTAAATCGTTGGAAACAGATAATAAAAGATAAAGATCTTTAGTATTTATTTATTTTTTTATCCTATGCTCCTCATGCTCAATAGTTAACCAACTCACCCCACAGATTAATCAATTTAATTCAACTCAATTCACATATTTCACATGTATTCATATACACATATACAGTTGACCTCCTACGTATAAAATATGTGTATTATACATCTCGATATACGTGTAATTTATCGTATGTATTTCATTAAAATTACGGGGTGTTACAATCTCCCCAACTTAAGGAATTTCGTCCTCGAAATTTAAAATCAAGGACTATTCCTCAAGTAATACTCAATCTCAGAAAATTGCTCCCGCATTTTATATTTCCGCTCCCATGTTTGTTCTTCTTGATACGTGGTATCCTCCCCAACTTAGAGTTGAGTTAGATCCATAACATATATGGAATCCGAATGACATTTCCTCAACATCAATATATAGAAAATATTACGGACACCTATCAACCGTGACAGTAGAGCAAATCAGTAAGCCAATGGACCTATCCTATCAAGGATCTCTCATGGTCCAATTCAGTGGTTACTCGAATTGCGAAATCAAACCTTATGAGGTTGTGAGTTTGAATCTGGGGGAGGCCCTGCACTATTCATGAGTGAATAGTATGGACAAATGATCTCGGGGGTACTAGACATTGCGGTGTGTTGTGTACTAGGATGTGACAATATTATGTGGTATGTAATGGCTAGGGTATGCGTACCCATCACATCCCGGGGGTACTAGACACTGCGGTGGGCTGTGTACTAGGGTGTGACAAAAAGGCCTTATGTATACATAAGGCCTTTTTGTCACACCCCATACCGGCGGTGTGATGGGCACCTCATACTGAGCCAATGGTTCAGTGGCTACTCAGAGTTCGAAATTAAACCTTATGAGGTCTCGAATTCGTATTCATGAATGAATAGTATGGATAAATGATCCCGAGGGTACTAGACGCTGCGGTGTGCTGTGTATTGGGATGTGACAATATTATGTGGTATATAATGGTTGGCGTACGCTCGGTATGAGGTGCCCATCACACCGCCGGTATGGGGTGTGACAGGTATCATTTCTACCCATAACCCATAAGATACCATTTGAATCTCATCGTCATTTAACACAATCCATATTACCAAGTCCATAGTCTTTCATACTGATATCATACTCGTCTCATCATAAATCTTACTTTCTGAATATGAGTATCAATCAGCTGAACATGCATTCGAGCACAAATATCAACACATGGAGTAATAGAGAATACACTCATAACTGTAACTCTCACTCACAAACAATCTCCATTTATGGCTCACTGATAGTTACTACTCCAGTTTCAGCCTGTTTCCTACTCAATGTCTCAGCAACATATTGGCCTTTCCCAGGATAATAATTCAATATAACATTAAATCCTTCGGGAATTCTTGCCACATTAATTACCTCATATTCAGTTTCTTTCCGTTCAGATAATTACTTCAGACTCTTAAAATCTGAAGATAGTGTGACCTTGTTATTTTGGAGGCAATGCTCTCATCAATTAAAAATAACTATCAACTAATTTTTATTCACTCTAAGGATAGTTATTCTCGTGCACTACCAAATATCTGGAGACACAAGTAATTAACCTATCCTTTTGGATCAATGCAAAATCCAGATCTGGACGTGATATTCATCAATCACAATTACTTCTAGGTTCTGGAACTAGTAATAACATTTAATACTGTGAGAGCTTCTCCATGCACAACGGTCCACACATTATATAACATTCGTCTGGTTTCATTTCGTGAGTGGAACAAATAGCTTCAAGGATTGGATCTGTTCCACGCACTTTCTATAACATACAACTAATACCAGAGAACTTCTGATTTCCATCATTGATATCAATTTTCACAGTACTATGATCACTTTGACCTTCGCATCATCCTTAAAGATACTATTTAAACTGGTCATGTGATCCAAAAATTCTCATCTTAATTATATTCAAAACTCATATTCACCAAGCTTGGCACTCAATCGGTGATCTCTTAGTGACTACAAGATAATTCTGAGGTGTTATTCATGCTCCTCTCATTTCTTGGGACAATTGCATATATCATCATCGAAGACTATGTAATAATCAAGATATGGTTCATATACCCACTGCATCAATCCTATAAACGTGATTGACACATTAATCAAGGTTACCAACATTTCATAATATCCATATCTTGTCTTAAAATAGTTTGCATTACATCATTTTCTCAAATTCTTAACTGATGGTGCCTAGGTCTCAAAATGATCTTAAAGATTTGGCTCCATGTAGTTAATCGAATTCGACCATCTATCCATGGTAAAGGATATTCATTCTTTATTGTTACCCTACTCAGTTAACAGTAATTCATACTTAAACATATTTCACTATATTTTCTTTCCATCTTATCACAAATGCTCTCCAAGGTGGCATATCAAGGATAATAAATCTTTTGCTCATTAACACATTTACCTACACCTTAAATTCTCACAATTCCTCAAGTACTCTTTATATGAAGGAATGAAGATACATATTATACTGGCAGCAGTTTTATATGCTATCAATCTCCTGTCCATGTAGTAATTTTAATAATTCATCAGATAATACTCCAATATACCAGTTCACCACAGGAATTTTAATCAACTGCATTCCTTATTACGTTACTCTAAATGGTTTTGTACTAGCCATATTCTTCATTTCCTCGTCAATAACCATCTTATCTGAGATAGAAGATTTTGAGGGTATAAATTCCTCGAGATTCAAAATGAGAATTTTCCACTTATGCAGCATATTACTTCTTTTCGGAGAGACGCTCCACCTGGCATGAGAGGTAGCCAGCCAATCATACCCAACAAAGCATCTAATTCCAAAAACTTCATATTCTAAAGTCCATAATTACTTGATGACCCTCATATTTATTACACATAATCTTTGCTAACCATATCATGGTAGATTCTTTCTCCTGTAGGCATACTCACAATCAATGATCGACTATTATAACAGAAGATAATACAATCTATTTACCATATCACCAGAGATAAAGGACCAGGTAGATCCAACAATACATCAGAATATACACAATAACAAAATGTTGATCATACCTGTTATCAATGTCTTACTAATCTTTGGATCTGGTCTTGTATTTACTTTAATTTATTCTCTAAAATCTGGTGGAGTCACATTGATAAAACATATTGGGGCATTCCATATCGACTAACTGGAGATTAACACATCCCGTGTCTTTTTTTTTCATATTGATAATAGACAATTTTAGGTCGAGATACAATGTACGCAGTCTGTGACTCATGCTCATGCTCTGTGACTCCTGCTCATGCAATGGAAACCACTTCTGATTTTCATAATTCGTTAACATCACTTCTTTTTTTCCATTTTTATTGGGTCAGGTACTAACAAAATTAGAGTCACGAATACTGCCAAAATCTCAACCATACTCAATGTTTCGCTTATCTTGAATTTCATATTCTTGCCCCAACATTTCCTTACATTACTTAGTTCTCCTTTTACCTAACACTGGTGTTGATGACTCGGCTTCAAACGACAGTGCAAGCTATATCACTAATATTACTGGGGTTAACAATTTCACCACAGCTTTGGCTAACCCGAAATTTCTAGGCTGCCTCACAACTTGCGCATATATTTATAACCCAACAATTATCAAACCTGCCGTATAGGATCCCAAAATTTATTCTAGATTCTTATCATTCGCAAAGTATCCATAGTGATCATTCCAAAAACAAACTATACCGGTTTATTTAATTCATGTTTGTATTTATGGTTAGGCATGTCACTACATTTTAACAAGATAAACTTTTTCATGCCTTGAATCAAATTTCGCATGATGATAGAAGCCCTCATAAATAGCCTCTTTAATTAATTTCATGCCTTAATCATCTCAGGAGTCCTTAACTCAATTTTCTATCATCTCTTATCATCAATTAGCTTAACCTTAGCTCACTTGCTTTATCATTTTCAGAGACTTAATCATTCTCTAAGATGGTCTCCACTTAGAGTCGCAAATTCTTTACTCCGTCTACTATCAGACTGCCAGTTAAGATAAGAGAGTCTCTTCTTCTGAAAGTTTCCATAACTTTCACATTTTTTCATTCCATCTGGCTTATCATTGAGACCTTTTATTTATTTTATTTTTACTTCAGTCTTAACTATATATATGTATTCACAGAAGCACTAACCGCGTTAGCACCCACATCAGCTATCAATGGTTCAAGCCTCTGTCATTCTCACATTACAACTTTGCCACAAGCTCATAAGTTGTGCATTTCGTTGTTGTTGGGTAGTTATTAGCCATATATAAGTTATATAATTTATTTTCACTGGATTACATCCAGTTCTTTTTCTTTCAACCTTCTGATCCTTTCGTGATCAACAATTTCCATTATTAATCTTGACCGGTCTTTTCCAAATCTGGAATTCACCGACACAGGTGATTCTCAGTCAAGATAACATATTGGATTAGGCTCAATATAATAGTACTACCCATATGTATACCCATACAATCAATCATAATATCATTAAAGCTTTTGTCTTTTTAAGGATTTTAAACCTAAGCTCTGATACCAATATTGTCACGACGCCCCTGACGTAGACTGACGTCATGACCGGCACAATGTACTATACACTGTACATACCCATATACAGTATACAATACACCGTCAGCCTCAACGGACATTCACAATAATTCCCAAAATTTCCATAAATTTTGACAGCACCTCCCCATAAAATGAACAATTCACATTTTTTTCCTGATATACCACAAATCAAATCAAATCAAATATATATATAGATAATCATTCCATTCATTCCACACATCTAGCCATTCTCATTTCATTCTATCGTCACAAGCATTGTATAACCCAAATTATCAAATCAAAATCCATATTTCCTTAACACCCATCTATGTGATAATATAGATATAGTATGTGATAATTATACTTATCAAAATAAAGAAAAATAACCCATATCCTCCAATGCATACACACACATACCAGACGAATGCTCACGTGATTATCACTCACGGATTTTTCCTTTTCCCTTCGACTCAATACCTGAAATATTGGAAGAAATGGAGTGAGCAATCAACAGCTCAGTGAATATATTTCTTGATATGACAATTATATGCATTTAGGAAAATATGACATTTAAAATAATTTCAAACAAGTATTAAACACATGCATCAGTCAACGAATATATCATACATGACAACAACATAAATTTCATGGGTTTTCAAGAAAATAATGTATTCTTTTTTCCACAAAATCCACAATCTCCCTCCTTCAAGGCAAGAGAGCGGGTCTAACCCTTGTATGGCCATTACAAGGTAGCCACAGCCTCTCAGTACCCAATTCAAAGTCATTTCAAGGATCTCCAATCCTTGTTAGGACAGGCCTACTGACAATGAGGTTACGCATAACACTCATCCGGGTCTAATTCCTAACGAAATGACAACATATGCGATCTGCCTTCGCACGTCTCGCATACTCAAAATGCCAAAATCATTTTAAATGATCAATAAAACACAATGCATGTACGCATATAACATGTTTACAATTAAACATTTCATATAAATAAAGTGTCATACAAGAACCAAAATCAAGAAAATATACTCACAGTACAAGAATTTTCAACTTAAATACCATCCTCGTCGCTTTCGAGTCCAGCTCTAATTTAAATCCATAAATCCAACTAACTTAACCTGTCACAATCACTCTATAATTCAATTTCATTTATTCATATCTATTTTCATATTTAATTTCTCAACTCACTTGAAAATGCCAAATGAGAGTTCGGAATGTGATTTTAAATAGAAATCTATTTACAACACGTGTATGTCTCATGTGGATTGAGGAGGAATGAAGCAAGAAAAAAATAAAATAAAAATACTTTATTGTTCATTTGTGGGTATTGTTCACCGAACAGTACCGTGAACAGTACTCATATGGAAAGAAGACAAAAAAAAAATTAAACTAACGAAAGAAGTTGCAGAGACGGAAGAACCAAGAAGAAGGAGAAGAAGAAAAAAAAGGAAAACGCGGGATTCGCGTCAAATTTGAACCCGCAGTAAGTGATTTCCACTCTATTTCTTTGTAAAATTGATATCTAAGCTAGATGTAACCTTTCTAGCAGAGTAATTTTTGCTGTGGGAGCCGTTTTACGGCGTTTTCAAAAATTGGGATTTTGACCCAACGTGAATGAAAATCGGCTAGAAAGGTAGAAAAACACTCCCTAGACTGTAGGGACCCCGAATATGTGGTTAGATTGAATTTATGTGTTCATTCGGAATTTTTATTGTCGTTTAAAATTTGTTGGAATTTAGAGTTTCGATTGAAGACCATTTAAATCATTTAAAACCCGATGAAACTCTAGTTTAAGTCTATAGAATGGTAGAATGAACTGTTGCGAGTCCATCGATACTAATTTCATGATTTTTGGAGATCGTTTGACACTTTTAGTAAAAATGTACATCTTTCTAATGAATAGTGACGACGTGAACAGTGATATAAATAGTAAATGTACTATTCACTCATGAATAGTGTGGATAAATGATCCCGGGAGTACTAAACGCTGCGGTGTGCTGTGTACTGGGATGTGACAATATTATGTGGTATGTAATGGCTGGGGTATGGGTACCCATCACATCCCGGGGGTACTAGACACTGCGTTGTGCTGTGTACTGGGGTGTGACATTTTTCTTTCTCTGTTCGTTCGTTCTTCTCTTCTTATTTTTTTATTTCTCTTGTTGTAAATCGTTGGAAACAGATAGTAAAAGATAGAGATCTTTAGTATTTATTTATTTTTTTATCCTATGCTCCTCATGCTCAATAGTTAACCAACTCACCCCACAAATTAATCAATTTAATTAAACTCAATTCACATATTTCACATGTATTCATATACACATATACAGTTGACCTCCTACGTATAAAATATGTGTATTATACATCTCGATATACGTGTAATTTATCGTATGTATTTAATTAAAATTACGGGGTGTTACAGTATCATCTTTAAAACTGATTTTGTGTTGAGTTTTGTTTGTGAAACCCTATCTTGATATTCATAACAAAATACTTTGTTTAGTGGTTTCATAAATAGTTTGTGATATCGATTCATGTGTTAACATTATATTATATTGAATCGAAGTTTCAGATCAATACTTGATTTGTTTGATTCTTAATCTTAATCGCATATTCATTTAGAATCATCAAGTTTTGATCATCATATTCTATTGATTCTCGCGCTTTAAACTTATCATTATCGGAATCAATATCTTGATAGTTGTGCATATTCGATTCACGGTTTCACATCATATATATTTGAATCAATTGCATTTGAGAAAAACTATTTCAACACTTTGCATCATTTAAAACCATAGCGCTTGAAATAGAATTGTTGACTCAATTCAAGATTGTAAGCTTATATTGTTGGGAGTGTTATTGAACACTTCTCTATATCTTTTGTAATCTTGATGTATTGTTGACTTGATTAAGTCAACCGGGACATTACTATATTTTTTACGGCATGTAACCACGCCCGTAAGTTGGTTACAAGTGTCGTTTTCTAGCCAAGCCCTAGTGTAGGCTAGTTTGTGGCTTTCTAGCCAAACCCTGGTGTAGATTAGTATTTGTGGCTTTCTAACCAAGCCTTTATGTCGGTTATAGTGTAAACGGATTCTAATTACACTCATAAGTGATTAGCCAATAGTGTATTGAGAAATCCTGATCTTGGTGATTGGGTAGTGGACGTAGGTTCAAGGGGAACCAAACCACTCTAAATTCTCTGTGTTCATTTATCTTTCCTGCATTCGTTATTTTAATTGTTACGTATTACGCACTTTACTTGTTTAATTAAATTATTCGAAAGGTAACGCAAAAATCTGCCAAGTTCAATTCACCCCCCTCTTGGACTATAATACTGCGCCAACAAACTCTTTTAAAGATTTCGTAGTTTTAGTTTGAAATTGTTCAATTCAAAATTCAAACTGAAGGGTACTCTCTATAAGTAAATAGAGGGTATCTTCCAAAGGTGACTCCATGTGTTGTTGGGGCAATGATTTAGGTGGGGTGTAATAATAAGGAGAGAGTTGTGTTGTGGGATAATTGTACAAGCCTCCTAAATGGGAACATTCATGCCAATAAGAGTTTGGGTAGCTAGCATAACTTTGATAATAAGACTCTGAGTATAATTTATAGCTAGGGTTCCTATGTGTGTTATGTACATCGATCTGGCCCCAATATGCTTGATCCCAATGATACGCAGGATAAGGTGAACTATATGGGCAAAGGCCACTATGATGGGTTGGGCCTGAACATGTTGAACAGACCACATTATAAAGGTTATATGATGGGTCCCAATCCATAAATAAAGTGCTACTTGACTGACTCAACTATGACACTTAACCTAGACATAATGATGAAAAACGCTACACAAAGACAACTTAAACTCATACCAAACTATGACTCAACTCAAGATGCACCTAAACCCAATACAATCAACAAAACAAACCTAATAATACTAGCATACAACCCCAAAAATGAACGAAGATCAATGGGTTTGACTCACACCTAAAAATAACTAGATAGCTCTTACGGAAAACATTATAAGCCTCCAACTCAGTGTTTCAAACCAGTTGGCTAGGTAAGCCTCCAAGTGGTGGAGTGGGGTCACAAAGGTTCCGCTTAAATACCCGACTCCTAGAGTAGTCAAGCTACCTCCCTTTCACAATTCAATGTTACCGGGGACAAGGCTTTTCTAGACAAACTAGCCTAATTCAATGAAATTGGTGCAACTTATGTCCAAATTCTCCCTAATGACCTCGATACAAAATCTAAGATCGGTTTGATACTTGATTTTAATTAGCCTAATTTACTAGCTTGGGTACCCGCGTAGGTGGTGGTTAACCTAATTCAGGGTCAAGTGTGGTGATGAAATCCACCCTTGATCTTAATTGGAGATGTTCCCTTTAACTAGTATTTTAGGAAAACTTTAATCGCAATCAAAATCAAGTTCCATATCAAGAATAAATCAAGGTCATTAACATTGCCCCTGCTTCAGACTTGGGCTGAATGATGTGGGTTATGATATTGTGAATGATCCTTGGAATGAGTTCGAAGGATTGGTTGGTAAGCTTCTTGTCTACACACACATGATCCTTTTTTCTTTATATAAGATTCAAAGCAGATAGGCTGTCATAGCCTGGAAATTGGAACTTGCCCTTAGTGAATGAGAGTTTATAGGCACTTTCATCACTAGGTAATGAGAAGGTTTTAGAAAAGAACTGAGGTAAGATCTCTACGGTTTTTCTCTTGACCTTGAACTGTCTTACTAGTCCTATCTTAGGCTTATCTTCCAGATTCTAGAAGAATTGTCTAACAAGGTATGGATACCGTCTGGATTGATAGGTAAGGAGTTTAATCCAACCCTAGAACACAAACAAAGATAGCACATTGAGATGTGCACAGACAAAGAAATCAAAATCAACGAAGCAGCCGTCGATTACAACTCGGGTTGCAAGCTTTTCAACGTTGTCCTTTTTTTTGGACTTTTGGGTTAAAGGTGATAGCTCATCAGTTGAAGTTTCAAATTGGGGTTACATTTATGGGTTCAAAGGCGATGGGTGCCTCAGAAGTTTGAACAACGGGCTCAGTTTGGGATTCTTCTACTCTAGGTTTCACTCTCTTGGTTGGAGGTGGTGAAGGTGACAGAGCTCTCTTTCTAGCAGAGAAGGTACGTACCTTTTTGGTCTTTGGTGCCATGATGGATATTTGAGTAATAATGGTGATTTTTTAGAAATCTCTTGGTGAAAATTGGTTTTTTGGGGATCAACGGACTTGAAAATGAACAAGGATTAAGATTTTACCTAAGTAATCGAGAAACAGGAACAGAGAAATCAGATTGATTAATGATTCAGGAGATTCTGGGTACGTGTTCTTCTTTTCCTTACTCCGTAAGCGTCCTAGGGCATCATCGAATGAAGATGGCAACTTATGTTGACCCTATTTATACATTTACTTCACTCAGTAAGCGTGCTCCTGACACACACTCACTTGCTTTTTTCTATGGTTCATTAAATTCCAAATATTTCTAACACTTTTAAGCGTATCAACGTTCTCCCATGCAATTAGGGTCTTACTTCAATTAGTTAGAAGCGTTCTAAACTTTATTAGCGTCCTCACACACTGATTCCCATTAGATGCATTAAACCACTTAAATTCGATCTATGGATGAATAATTAATGTCAACAATTTAAATTTCATAAATCATCCATCAAATATTGCAACTTGCACAAATCATCATTAATCATGCAATCAAGATATTCATTCAAACTTCACATGATCATTAACAATCATGGTAATCATTGTTAATAACCACTGAAAATATATATTAATTTAAGCAAACATAGCAGTGATTAAGAATGAGATATACCTTGCATATTTTTCTTTTTACCTCAAGGTACTGCAAAGTCCTCAACTTGTACAATCTGCCTTTTGTTGAAGCAGTTGAGATATCTCTTAATTTTCATTCTCCATGCTTACTTATTTCTCAACATTTCATCATGAGGTCTTTCATTCTGTATCGGTGTTCTTGCCATGCTTGTTGAGGATTGTTGTTGTATCATCATTTGACCTTTCTCATCAGCAAGTTCACTTTCATCTTGACTTGGCGCATTGGCAATGTCATCTTCTTTTTCAGAAGAAGTTTCCAGTCCACTCAAAATATAATCAATTTTTTGAAAACTGACTTTGAATGGATTTGAAAATTATTTCAGAAATTCTACTTTATGCTTCCATTTTTCAGGAAAGCTATTAAGGAAATATTGTACTAAAGTAGAATGAGAAATAGATTTTCCAAATATTTTAAGTTCATCTGATAATCGTTGCAATCTTTGAAGACTCTCATTAACTGACTCATTTTCTAAAAATCTGAAGTGAGTGAGTGCATCCTCTAATACTGTAACCTGATTTCTAGTTTCATCCCTTCCCTCTATGGATTTTAACAAATCACCGAACTCTTTTAAGGTCATATCCCATGGATTGAATGTTTCAGCTATAGTGACAAACTTCTCATTTCATTTTCTTGGAAGCTTTTCACTGAAACATGTTATAGCTATGCCTAAGGGTATCACTTGACCATACTGACTCATTCTATCAAGGATGGATTGATACTTACTGCAGGCTATGTCTAGAGATTCATTATCAGATATTTCAAAATCATCAAATAGCCTATCATGCTCCTAGAGCTTTTCATTTATAGGAATTGATTCTCCCCCGTGGAGTGATTTGATAGTTTCCCAAATCTCCTTTGCTGATTCTAGATAAACTACCTTCTCTACCTCTTCATCAGGTAGACTATAATATAGGGCATAGACAGCTCGAGAGTTGAACTTGTCATTGACTCTCTCTTCATCTGTCCATAGTTCTACGGGTTTGTTGGGTATAGTGTAACCATTTACAATTACTTCCCATAGACTGATATCTTGTGATCGAAGAAAGGCTTTCATCATTTTCATCCATTCCTCGGAACAATCTTTACAAAGGTGGTCTATCTAGACTTCTAGACATTGATGCCATTGATATTAGGGAAATGGTTAGATTTCCTTGACGAGCAACTTGCTCTGATACCACTTGTTTGCCCAAGTGTGTCCAAGAAAAGGGGTGAATTGAACACTTAGAGAAATTAAAAATTAATACAAAGGAAAACAATAAAGTGCGAAATCAAATGTAATTGACACAGCAGATTTATAGTGGTTCAGCTATATGCCTACCTCCACTACCTAACTTCCTCAGTTAGGATTTGAAACACTTCACTAACGGATCTTCTTCATAAGTGAAGACAAAACCTTTACAACCTCTCGACTTACAGGCTAGAGACTACCTATGTTTTCTTAACTTACAGGCTTGAGAACAACCTCTCTCCTTCTCGATTCACAGGCTAGAGTGTTGGCCCAGTATTATAATCCAAGAAGAGGATGAGGAATTGGACTTGACGGATTTTTGCGTTATCTTTCAGATAATTTAATTAAACAAGTGAAATGCGCATTAGATAACAATTACAATAACAAATGCAGGAAAGATAAATGAACACAGAGAATTTAGAGTGGTTCGGTTCCCCTTGAACCTATGTCCACTACCCAATCACCATGATCAGAATTTTCTAATACACTATTGGCTAATCACTTACAGGCGTGATTAGAAGCCGTTTATAGAAGCCAACATCAAGGTTTGGCTCATAGCCTTACATTAACCAACACAAGGGTCTGGTTAGAAAGCCACACACGCTAACCTATACAAGGGCTTGGTTAGAAAGCCACACTCTAGCCTACACCAGGACTTGGCTAGAAAGCCACACAGTAACCAACTTAATGGCGTGGTCACAAGCCGTACAATATATAAGTCTCGGTTGACTTAATCAAGTCAACAATACATCAAAATTACAAAAGATATAGAGAAGTGTTCAATAACACTCTCAACAATATAAGTTTAGAATTTTGAATTGAGTCAACAATACTATTTCAACCACTATGATTATAAATGATGCAAAGTGTTGAAATAGTTTTTTCTCAAATGCAATCGATTCAAATATATGTGATGTGAAACTGTGAATCGAATATGCACAACTATCAAGATATTGATTCTAACAATGATAAGTTTAAATTACAAAAATCAATATACTATGATGATCAAAACTTGATGATTCTAAATGAATATGTGATTAAGATCAAGAATCAAACAAATCAAGTATTGATCTAAAACTTCGATTCCATATAATATAATGTTAACACATGAATCGATACCACAAACTATTTATGAAACCACTAAACAAAGTATTTTGTTATGAAGATCAAGATAGGGTTTCACAAACAAAACTCAACACAAAATCAATTTAAAAGATGATAATACAAGCACAAAACTTATTTGTATAAACTAAAATCACAAGAATATAGATATAGAAATGTATACCCCACTAGGTAAGGATGAAGCTCCAAGATTAATCTTCTTGTGTGATGTTGGATGAAAGAAATCATGATCAAGACTCAATAAAAAATGTAGATAACACTTAAAACGTTTTGAGCCCTTGCACAAGAGAAACTCCCATGTTTCTCAAAGTTTTCAAAGATGTAAAGAAATTTTCGGAAGTATAAATCAATAGATCAAATGTTGTTGAACTTTTGCTTTGAAAGAAGATTTAAATCACTCAAGAACTTGTTGTTGGCTTGTAAAAAAACTGAGACGAAAAATGCACAAGTTCTCTAAGTTTTGTAAAAGTTGTTCTTCAAATAAGCAAGTGTGGTATTTATAGAGAAACACCTCATCGAGGCACAGGAACGCATTCCTTCACACAGGAATGTGTTTATGGTTTGAAATCAGAAAATCTCAGATTTTCCTCCAATTAAAGAGCGCGTTCCTTACTGAAAAAGTGCATTCCTCAATATGTTTGTTGGGCATAGGAACGAGTTCCTTCAACAACAACTATTTTCCTATTTTTCCCAAAGAAACAGGAGCGCGTTCCTTTTTTAAGGAGCGCGTTTCTTTTTGACTCTTCAAGTTTTTCCAATTTTGTCCTTGGCAACAGGAGCGCGTTCCTTTTTTAAAGAGCGCGATTCTTTTCCTAGATCGGAATATTTCTGAATCTCGAAAAAAGCCACAGAAGTGCACTCCTCTTACAAGGAACGCATTCCTTAAACCCTGATAAAAAAATACTGAGTCTCGGGAAAATGCTTAGGAGCGTGTTCCTTCCTATAGGAACGTGTTCTTTCACTGAGAAGTGAAAGAAACTCGATTTTTTTATCATAATAGGTTTAGGACATTGTCAAATACATAAACTAACATTTTAAAAACATTTTTTGACAAGATTGAGGTACAGTTTACACATTTAAATGTGTGTAATTCGATCAATTAAATCAATGATCAAAGCAATAAGAACAATACACGTGAAACGAAAAAACCACTCATAGTTGATAAAATGAATGCATGTTAATCACTGATCAATATATGCATGATAAACAATTTTAACTATGTGAAAACATAATTATCAAACTAATGAATGTACGCGCATGATTAATCATATAATAATGTATATGCATGAGTATATTAAACTATATGAATGATTTTTGAAAAGATGTAAATCTTGTTGTGGTTGGAACATGTAAATGTTACTCTACAGCACTAAGATTCTAAATAAGAAATACGACCATAAAGCTCTTGAATCTTCGTAAGGTGTTGTTTCTTCCACGTGCTTTGACAATGTTGTTGAATCCATCTGACATAGCTAGTTAGCACTGAAAAAACTACGTCAAAAAGATTAGTTCTCACAGATATATTGCTTGTAATCATCAAAACCAAACCGAGTGAGAGTAGTTACATCAACATAGAGAACTACTTATCTCAACTTATAGGCTTGAGACTAACCTATACTTCCCGATTTACAGGCTAGAGAACTACCTATATGCTCAGCTTGACTGGTATTAGCAGATCACTTGTCAAAATACAAAGACAAGGTTTCAGCAGTTTATTTAACTATTGTTACAACTCTTGATACAATTAGAGCAAAATGTAAATTGAAGTAAGACTGTATCCTATGAACTATCTCTCAAATTTCTCCATCAGCAAGTAATGACATGAGGTTAAAATTGTGCTTAAAATTTGAGTAAAAGAGTTCACTTTACTTCAAACTAATTTTCAATGAAAGAGATAAAGTGTAATTTCAATATGAAAATCCTTTGAATGAAACTTGTTTCAAAGACAACACTTTGAAAAAATGAAAAACAGTTTAACTTGAAAACAATTTAAGAATTCGACTAACTTTCAAACGTAATGGCTCAGAGAATTTTCTGTGTTGTGTGTTTTGATTCTAAGAGTTGGTATATATAGACTTAGTTAAAATAAAGTTGTTGAGCATTTGATTTGAATTTCAAATGCAAACGTTTGCTCATAACGACTTTAATATTTCATGAAAATGGTAAGTTTGGTTCTTAAGAAATAGTTCTGATACAATTTAAATAACATAAATGAGGAAAGTCTTGGTGAACACGGTTCATGCACCTGAACTGTTAGCAAACAAGTTGACAGTTGCTTCTTCAGAACATATGTCAGTGTTGGACTAGCGGTCTGATGTTCAATCAGCGTCCTGGCACATAATACCAACTTTGTCATTTTGTTCTTTGAGGGCGCTCATGCAACATGAGCATCCTATTGAACTATGAAGTGAGGGCGCTACTGGAACGTAAGCGTCCTGACTTACTTAAGACATTTTGAAACGTAAGGGCGCCACTAGAAAGTAAGCATCCTAATTTTAAAAAGACTTAGAATATAAGAAAATGATGAGCGCGCCGATAATTAATCAACGTCCTGATATGCTTAAAAACATTTAAGAACTTTGAAAGCGATCAGCGTGCATATGGTTTTTAGAACAAAATATCATAAGGACATTACTGTACTGTAAGCGTCCTGATATTTAAAACATTTAAGTTCAATTAGCGTGTTGATATTCAATTAACGTCCTGATAAGTTCATTTAGTTGAATCAATGAGGGCGCTACTGAAAATGTAAGCATCCTGAGAGATATGAAAGTTTTCAACCTAGAACCTTATCATCGTTCTGACTTATCAAGTATAAGAGAGAGCTGCTGAGACATTAGCGTCATGATCAATGCATCAACGTCCTAATGGACACTTAAAACATTTTGATATTTTTCAACTTTTAATGCTCGATTAAACAGGATTAAATACTTGGTATTTTTTAATCAAATCAATCATTGAAAATTCTTTGTGAGTGATTGATAAAATCAACGAAAAATACTTTGAAATCAAATCAACTAAAACATGCAATCATGCATATTTGTAAATCTTGCTAAAAGTTATTTGAGCGAAAGTTTTACATTCTAAGTGCTTAAAACTCGAAGCTTTGATCTTGATTGTTCACTTGTCTTGTAAGCTCGGCTCTTTGATCTTGATCATTGATATTTCTAAAACACTTAACAAGATCATTAGGTGCTTGGATGAGTAGTTTGGAATCATCAAAATGTTCACATCATGGGGTTCCTTGAGATAACAGGATACTGTTCCCCACCCGTACCCCATTGAGGGTTTAGAGTAGGTAACGATACCCCACCAGCCAAATTAAACCGGAATGGTTGGAAATATGTCAAAATCATCATGAAATGAATACCAATTCAAGATGGAATGTCGAAATCCAAAAAAAAAAAAAGGAAAATAAGAGGTTTGGCTAGATCTGGCCAACCCTTCCACAGTAAGGTCGGCCCTGTCTAGCCAACTCTACTTTGCAAGGGTCAACCAGACAGGGCCAACCCTACTTTGCAAGGGTCGGTCAGATCTAGTCGAACCTCTTATTTTCCCTTTTTTTTTGGATTTCAACATTCCATCTTGCATTAGTATGCAATTTTTGACGATTTTGACATGTTTCCAACCATTCCCGTCTAATTTGGGTGGTAGGGTACCGTTCCTCACTCGTTTGGTAAACTTTGACATAATATACATACATACAGAAAAATCAAATCATTCGAACATCCAAATAAACATAGTACCATTTCCAAGACAACAAATTTGTATATATAATCAACATCCAAGTCAATTACATCTTTTGTATCCACATTTCATAAAATAACAACTATATGTCAACATTCCCTACATATCAATATATCCACATCTCCCTACATATCAACATTTCCAAAAAAAACAAGTCTATACATGTCAATATTTTCAAAAAACACATGTTGACATCTCCCTACATATCAACATATCCACATCTCCCTACATATCAACGAATCCACATCTCCCTGCATACCAACATTTCCAAAATATCAACATATCAATGTATAAATAACTAGTCATCATCTAAGTCAACTACATCTTGTCTATCACCCCATTGCTTGTCACTCTATCGCTATCAACGTTAAAAACAAAATCAGCTATTTCTCATCCCTTTGCTTGTGGTAGTCGGAATCTATGTCAATCTGGCGATATGGGAGGTATTGGTGGTGCAGGGAAAAACAAAACCTATAAAAAGTACAACATTGCAATCATTATTTCCATTATTCTAAAATTTAGAATGAAACCAAACATGAAAAGAAAATCGATTTTACCTACACAAAGTGGTTACCATTCACATAAACGATGCCAATCACTCGCGTGGATGGGATTGGTGGAGCTTCAATTCTAAGGGGCAAAATGTAAGACATCATTGCATAGATAGAAGCACCAAAACGACATTGTATATGGATGTTATCAACAACCCCGTATCAGGCAAAGTCATCCACTTGTTTAGGGGAGTCGAAGTGTCACTATATTGTAAAGAACTCATAATCTCTTGAACCCTCTCAAAGTTATTCCAATAACCCTCATGTCCCGTATATGAGAAAAGATATTTTGATGATTAACAAACCACATTCCTATGTATATTGAATACATGATGATGCATTAACACTTCACTCAAAGCATGGTGGAAAGGAAGTCAAGCTCGTGATCACGATGAAGACTATATATATATATATTCAGGAATTAAATTTTATCTTATTAGAATGATTTAGGATTGTAGAATGTCAGCCATTATCTGATTCAGGAAATAATTAACTTCATGAATTTCCCATGATTTCTCATAAGTTTTCAAAAGATTTTCTATCTTAGAGAAAATGAGTTTAATCGATTCAATTCGAAAAAATTTTGACTCATCTTTGGGCCAATTGCATGATTTCCAAATGTTTGGTTTGATCCAAAAAGCTTAAGTGTTAATTTGATTTGATCGAGTTTGGAAAAATCAATTCTCAAGAAAACTATTTTTTAGTGTCTTTTAGGACACTGATGGGGCATCAGGACTCTAACGCAGTGGCTAGTCACTTAATATCAAACCAAAACTGCAGGACGCTGATGGTTTCTGGGTTTGAATGTTCATCGTTCAAATTAGACCGTTGATCAAGTATTAGCGCCCTCCTAAAACCTCTGGGTTTTCGAAATATAAATCCATCAGGATGCTAATGTAGCATTAACGCCATCCCAGAAGAAGTTAACAAAAAGTTTATTTTTCAGAACAGTGTAATTCAGGATGTTGACGCTCTTTCAGGACGCTAATGCGACACTGACAAAAGTTCTGAAAAGACTGTCAACCTATGTTGTTTCTGAAAGCTTCTATTCTTGTGATTGCACAGATGCTTCAGGTTTTCTCAAACAATCTGAACATACACATTTTCATAAAATAATTTGACCATTTGATTTGAAATTCAAAACGAGTGCCAAAACTTTTTAAAATTCTAAATTTCAAAGGCTCTCTTTATAAGTATATCACTTTGAGCCCTTGAACAGACAACAAGAAAAGAAACAAGATTTTCACAAAAACTCTTTGAAAGTTAGTATGATATTTTTGTGAAAAATAATGCGAAAATACTTTGAAAATACTCTGATTTGAAATCACCTTCTGGATTAGTTACTTTTCACTATCATATCTTTCAAAATCCATTGAAGGAAGAATGAGCAATAACCTCTCACTTTTTAGCCGAGCGTAATCATACATTCATAGTTGAATCAGTATTGATCTAAGGTTCATTATTTGCTCTGTAAGTATTTCTTTGATTCTTGGTAAAAGAATAAAACTCTCAAACTTGTATTTGATTTACTTTGGTGATTGTGTATGTCACTGAGGTTGAGCAAAGTGTTGCTCAAGTGGTTAACGGTTTTTCTCACACCCATGAAGTTGAGAAAGGTTGTAACAGTTTGATCCTCACTTGTAAAAGGATTCAATAGGGAGTTTGGACAAAATCCTAATCGGGGAGATTAGGTAGTGGAGGTAGGCAGGAGCCGAACCACTCTAAATCTGTGCGTACTTTACTGAGTAGTTGTTCCTTTAACTATTTTTTATCATTTATGTTTATTGATTGCTACTGTCTTGTTTCAACTGTAAATCTATTTTGTTAAGTTTTTAAAGCCTGCATCATGTCCAATTCACCACCTTTTGGACATTTTTGGGCCAACAATTAGTATCAGAGAGCGTTACCAATCAAAAGATCTCACAATCTTTGATTGATCATGGTAGGTCAAAATCTTAAAAGCATTGCAACCCATGGTGAGGGAAACTCAACCAACAGACCACCTCTATTCAAAGGAGAAAACTATCTCTATTGGAAAACTAGGATTAGATTTTACCTTAGAGCCCAAGATCTAGAAATGTGGGATGTTGTGATGAACGGTTGTCCAACACCTACAAAAATAGTTGACAGTAAAACTGTACCTAAGGATATATAAGAATGGACAGCTAAGGAAAAGAAAAGAGAATTGTTTAACAATCAAGCTGTAAACATACTATTTTGCAGTCTATCGATTGATGAATTTAATAAGGTTAGTTTTGTCCTAGTATAACTGTCCAAGAAGTGAATTGGACTTTGCGGATTTTCGCGTTACCTTTATAATATTTTAATTAAACAAATAATGTGCTCAGTCAGTAACAATCCAAATATCAAATGCAGGAAAATAAATGGACACAGAATTTAGAGTGGTTCAGTTCCCCTTGAACCTACGTCCACTACCCAATCACACTAATCAAGATTTCCCAATCCACTATTGGTTAATCACTTACGCGCGAATTAGAAACCATTTACACTAACCAACACCAGGGTCTGGTTAGAAAGCCACTACAACGCTAACCTACACAAGAGCTTGGTTAGAAAGTCATAGTTTAGCCTACACTAGGGCTTGGCTAGTATGCCACAACTTGCAACCAACTTGCAGGTATGGTTACGTGTCGTACAAATAAGGTAATATCCCACTTAACTTAATCAAGTCAACAATACATCAAGATTTCAATGATAAAGAGAAGTGAATAACAACACTATCAACAACTTAAGCTTACAATCTTGAATGAGACAACAATCACTATTCCAAGCAATATGATTCTAAATAAAGTGCAATGTTGAAATAGTTTCTCAAAAATACATGCAACCGATTCAAAGTATTTTTATGCAAGTTCAAGAATCGTATGCATACATGTATTTCCAAATATTGATTCTAAGTATGATTAATGAAGCACAAGAATCAATATGCAAGTTATTGATCAAAACTTATTGATTCAAAAATATCAATATTCAAGCATGTGAATCAATATTCACAAGTTATGATCAAAACAATCGATTCAAACAATATATGTATTAAGAACAAGAATCGATGTTAATCAAACCACATGAAACCACTATCAAGATAATATAAGATGAAAGCATAAGTATTGTTTCACACAATAGAGAAAACAATTTTGATAATGTATTAAAACAAGCAATAAAAACCGTTTCTACTCAAAACACAAACACTAGAATCGAAAAAGTAAAGTTACCCAACGTAGGTAAGATGAAGTTCGTCGATTCTCCAAGGTGTATGTGGTTGAGAGATTTCTCTTCCAAGGATGATCAAGATCAACAAGTATGTGATGAAAAACACTTAAGAGCACCTTGATCAACACTCTAGAACTCTTTTCTAGTTTCTCAAAGATTTTGGAATGGTTAGGAGAACTTTTCAAAAGGTTGAATCAAAAACACAAATGTAGTGAACTTTTGCTTTGACAAAAGGATTAAAAGACTCAAGAACCTATTTTGGACGAATATAAATAATATAGAGAAAATCGCACAAGTTCTCTTGATTTTGTAAAGTTATTCCTCAAATGAGCAAGTGTGGTATTTATAAACAAACACCACACTAAGGCACAGGAACGCGTTCCTTAACACAGGAGCACGTTTCTAGTTTGAAATCTGAAAAATTCCAGATTTTCCTCCAATTAAGGAGCGCGTTCATCAATATGTTCGTTGGGCATAGGAACGAGTTCCTTCAACAAGAACCACTGACTCTTAAATATGTTCTCATTTTGCTCGTGGAAATAGGAGTGTGTTCCTTTTCCCTGATCAGAAAAAATATGAGTCTCAGGAAATGCCACAGGAGTGTGTTCCTCTTATAAGGAGCGCATTCCTTAACCCTGATAAAAAAATCACTGAGTCTCGAAAAAAAAGCTCAGGAGTGCGTTCATCACTATAGGAGCGCATTGATTCACTGACAAGTGAAAGAGACTTGATTTTTTATCATTTTAGGTTTAGGACATTGTCACACATATACTGATATTTTAAAACATTTTTGACATGATTAAGGGACAATTAACATAGTTAAAACGTGAGTAATTGATAGTTACATATTTAGAGAGGATTTATAGCATGTGTTTAGAGCGTGTTATAGGACATTTCATACATAATAGTCATGTGTTTATGTTAGTTTTAATGCATTTGATAGTTTAGGAATAAATTGGTTTTCATGCATTATTTTAGTTCAATAAGTTATAATTTGATTCATTATATGTTTGAATGTATTTTTTATTTGATTTGTTTTGTTTTTTAGGTATTTAGATGTGTTAGTCATGGTTTTGCATGATGAAAACATGTTCTAGAAGTTGTCAGGGAGAAGCATGAAGAACCCAAGTCAGAAATGAGGCAAAACTTGGCTAAGTCCACAAAATAGCACAAATTTCAACGTTCTGGGCGTCGCGGTGCCGTGGTGGTGAACAAAAAAAAAAAGATTTCAGCGTTCTGGGCCCGCAACTCTGTCACTATTCACAAAATAGTGTTTTTTGCAATTTTTACACACTTTCTAATTCGGATTTTGGACGACTTGGGGGGTAATAATATATCAAAATTTAGGGTTTTTCGAGAGGAGGACATTGGGAAAGAGAAGGGAGACGGCTGGAGCGAAGTGGAGAAAAGATCGACATTGAAGACCATTAAAAATCTCTACAACACTCTAGTTTGCTTTCTTTTGTCCAAATTCATGTTTAAACCATTATTGATTATTTTCATCTCTTTAGTTATGAACTAAACCTCGTTTCTAGAGGTGTAGATTGATCCAAACTTGAGATTATGTCTTAGATTTTATTGTTATTTATTCTTAATGAAAGTTCTTAGTTTATTTATATTTTTCTGAGCGTAATGTTTTTGATCCCCTGTTCAAGGATTGACCGATCATAGACTCGAGGTAGATGCTTCACAAGAGGGTACCTTGGGTCGGAATATGGAGAGTATAGCCTAGGTTATCGTGAGACTCACAAGGAGATCGAGACCCTTTGAAGTCGTTAGGGGGAAATCATAGAACTTAGTGAGTTGTTGTTTTCTTTGGTTTTCATCGAAAGAGTTAAACTAAAGCAACAAGAATATGCTCTAATCAATGCTCCAAAATAGGGGACTAGAAAGGTTAGGATTTCTTATTTATAGGCTTAGGACTGGATTTAATAATAATATATTTATATAGAGATAGTTGAGAGTGAGGTGACATCGAACCTCTAGACCAGTCCATCACTGTTTTCCTATCCGATTTACATTGCTTGTTAGTTAGTATTTAATTGCTTTAATCGCTACTATAATCACTCAATCATTCGATTTTGATTTTCTAGATAAAATTAGGGCTAAAACACGATAGATAATGTAGTAGATATCCCTGAGGACGATACCCGATTTCTCATCGGAATATATTATAACTTGGCAACCGTTCACTTGCGGTTTGCACGCAACAATAATTCAATCGATTAAATAAATGATAAAAGCAATAAGTACAATACATGTGAGATGATAAAACCATGCAAAGTTGGCAGGATAAATGCATGTTAGACATTTATCAAAATATTCATGATAAACAATTATGACTTAGTACAAGCATAATTATCAAACTAAAATATATGCATGCATGATAATAATAAACAATATAAATGATTTTAAAAAGATGCAGATCATGTGTGGTTGGAACAAGTAACTATTACTCTACAACACTAAAAATCTAGTAAAGTAATACAACCATGAAACTCTTGAATCTTCTTATAGTATTGTTCCTTCCACATGCAAACATTGCAGTTAATCCATTGGATATATCTAGTTAGCACTGAAACAACTACGTCAAAGAGATTAGATAACATAAGTATGTTGTTTGCAATCATTAAAACAAAATTGGTGAGAGTAGTTACATCAACAATTAGTGCGTGTGAAACAGCCAAGGAAATTTGGGGAAGACTCGAAGTAACCTATGAGGAAACTTTGCAAGTCAAAAAGGCTAAAATTCAAATGTTAGTTGAAACTTATGAGATCTATAGGATGGAGGAAACCGAGAACAAAGCAGAAGCTACTGGACAATTTACCAAAACATGTTCAAACAACGATGGATCTCGTTTTGTAGACTTATCACTCTTCGTAGTCAGTCGCCCTTTTATTTTCTTCTTCTCTATGGGCACAATGAGAAAAAAAAGCTGATGAAACAACTATCTCCTCCTCACGCAAATGCATGAAAGTAGAATTTTAGAAGTGATATTGAGCAGTATTCAGACTTTTTTTAAATGATGTCTTGATCTCTGTGTGTTGCAAAGACAACATTGTATTGATTGCAGTCTATGATGTCTCGAAGTTACCTTGAGAAGAACCTAGAGTTCTCTTCAAATTAGAATGTGCACTCTCCACCCTATTCATTGTAGTGTTGCCCAAGTGCATAAATCGATGAGTCCACACCTTCACAAATCTCTCTGTGTGGGTCTTAACCATGTTGTATCGATATACGTAATCAAATCAGGGTACTCAGCATACTCTCAAAACAACACATCTATTCGATGGTTATATTCCTCCACTGTCTTGGAAAACACCAACTCATTCCACTTTCGCATAAAACTTTCGAACTCTTCATTCTTTGCAAACCTGCCCTTTGAGTTCGCCACAACATTCTTGTTTATGGGCCATGTACATAACAAATTCATTGTATCAGGGAACACAAATGAAACAACATGCATCAAGGCCATATCTTTTTCTGTCACAATTATCTTAGGTAAAGGCCAACCTTCCAACAACTCCCTCAGTTTTTGTAGTGCCCACATGTAGTTCTCTTTAGTTTTAGACACCATATACACAAATGCCATAGAAAAGGTCATATCTGTTGACGTGACACCAACTATCTCTACTAGTGAAAATTTGTACTTATTGGTCTTGTATGTACAGTCCATTAGAAGCACACATGGGAAGCACCTTAGAAGATCCACTAAGACAGGATGAGCCCAAAATATATCTTGAACAACATCAGTACCTTCTTCGCACCTGTGCAACTCGCCATACTTCTCTTCTAAGAAAACATCCGAGTACTCACACACAACAGGAATATTTGATATCTGAACGCTTGTATCCTCTTCCTTCACTGGCTTTATACTAGCCAACATCTCTATTTCTTCATCAGCGGCCATCCTACCTCGAGTGGGAGGCTTTGAAGATGTCTTGCCACTATAAAAAAAATGTGGGTTGTCCTGGTATCTAGAAGACCACTTTCTTACCAAAGCAGTCAACATGGGCCTGATAAGCAGCCAACCAATCCATACCCAGTATAGCATCAAACTCCAGGAATTCTAGCACCCTAAGATTCACAATCATCTCATGATCTCCATATTTAACCACACAATTTTCACACAACATATTCGAGTAGATTTTGTCTCTGCTGCAGTACTCAAAACCAAAGGTGTACTAATCCTGACAGGAGATAAATGTAATCTATCTACCATGTGGCCAGCAATAAATAACAAGGTGGATCCGACATCAATCAACACGTACATCATAGTATCACAAATGGAAATCATACCTTCCACCAAATTCTTGTTTGCCTCTGGATCTGGTTCTGTAATAGCCCTAGCTTGCTCTTTGGTAAGTGTGGGAACATTAATAGTAGTAGATGGATTTGCTGGAGTCCGCGGAGCTGGCTGAAAAGGACATTGATACACCTTATGCCCCTTATTTCCACATCAGAAACATGTGATAGGCAGGCGAGGTGCAGAGGAAGCTGTCTGTGACTTAGTGTCGGGCATGGGAAGCCAACCACTCCCGCGACCTGCTCCTATATACAGCCACGGTGCCCTAACATATGATCCCTGTGTTGTTGGCCTCATAGTAGACTGTGATCCTCTGCCTACTGGTGGTGGTACTGCTACTGCTACTGGAGAAGTAACTGGAGTCTCCAGAGTAGTAGGCATCTCAAATACTTTTTGTTTTTTCTAATCTCCCCACCATTTCCTGCCCCATCTACTCTTTCTCTTACCCTGGTAAGGTACTTGCTGCTCCACCACTACCTACACTGCCTGTGCTGGGGGCGCTGCCTGTGATGGTCTATCAGTCATCTCAACCGCCTCATAATCCAGTGCCTGTCGTACTGCTTGATCATAAGTTTGTACACCCGCTACAGCCAAACCCTTCTTGATTGGATCATTAAAACCATTTCTGATCCTTTTCATCCTCATCAAATCTGTCTGAACCATCTCTGGGGAAAATAGAGCTAGCCGGTTGAACTCATGTTCGTACTCTCTCTTATCAACTTCAGACGAGGGATAGTAAGTCTTGTAGAATACCTCTTTAAACTTGTTTCATGTATTAATGGGTCCTTGAGCTCGACCTATAGTCTGCCACCACCTCTGAGCCTTAGCCGAGAATTTAAACCGAGCAAGTCTTATCTTCTCCCTATCTAGTACATGCATATCCTAAAAATGGCTTCAATACGCAGAAGCCAATCCTCAGCAATCTTCAGCACCAGATTCCCATCAAAAGTAGGCGGTTCACGCCTCCTAAAAGCCCTCAGCACATCCTCATATCTGCGGGCCTCGTCTAGATCTTCCTATGACCCTACTGTCTCATGTACTGTCACTGGCCGCTCTGCAGATGCACCGGCACTACTGGTGCCAACATCTGGTACTACAGGAACTGTAGGCCCCTGTAGACTCTCTTACAAGCCTGTTATCATCCTCATCATCTCAGTATTTGTCGCTGCTGAGCAGCAACCATTTCCTCTAATTTCTTTAATCTCTCTTCTTGAGGGTCCATGATTTTAGATCTGCCATTCACAGAGATAGAGAAGAGTATAAGTCAGACAATCCAATCATTTCTTTATAAAGTAAGGTAACTACCCATACAAACAATCATAATATAGTAAGGTCTTTTTTTTGTTTAATCTTTCATGTTTTTAACCCTAACCTCGCTCTGATACCAATGTTGTCACAATGCCCCTGACGAAAGCTGACGTCATGACTGGCATAGTGTACTATACAATATACAATACACTGTCAGCCTCAACGGAATTACACAAAAATCTTCAAAATTTTGACAGCATGTCCCCATAAATTGGACATCTCACAATTTTCCCTGATATACCACAAATCAAATCAAATATATATGTATATATATATATATATATGGATAATCATCTCATTCATTCATTCCATCCACCATTTAATCATACAATCATATACATCATCACCCAGTATTTCATAACCAAAATATTCAACCATCTTCTATATTATCACCCAACCCATCTATGTGATAATATACATATAGTATGTGTTAAGTATACATATCAAAATAAAACAAAAACAAACCATCTCCTCCATACATACATTAACAAAGCAGAAATCCGGATCAAGTGCCTATTATTCTCTTGCTTTCCTTTTTCCTTTTGAATCCTTACCTGAAATATTGGACGAAAGGGAGTGAGCATACCACAAGCTCAGTGAATATATATTTTGATATGACAATCATATGCATTTAGGAAAATATGTAATTGAAATCATTCAAAACATTTATTAAACACACATGCATCATTCAACAAATGTATCATACATGCCAGTAATAGAAATTTTTATGATCATGTTCAGTAAAACAATGCACCATTTTTAACGAAATCCACAATCTCCCTTCTTCTAGGTAATAGAGTGGGTCTAACCCTTGTATGGTTGTTATAAGATAGCCACAACCTCCCATTACCCAATTCACAGTCATTTCAAGTATTTAAAATCCTTGTTAGGACAGTTCTACAGACAATGAGGTTATGCATAACACTCATCTGGGACTAATTCCTAATGAAATGACTTCATATTCGACCTGGCTTCGTAAGTCTCACATGCTCCAATGTCAAAATCAATCGTGAATGCTAATATAACACAATGCATAATTATATAGATAACATGCTTACATTTAAACATTTTATATAAGTACAATGCCATACAAGAACCAAAATCAAGAAAATATACTCACAGAACAAGACTTTCCAACTTAAAATACAATCACCGTTGCTCTCGAGTCCAGTTCTAATTTAAAATCAACTAACTTAACCTGTCACAACTACTCCATAATTCAATTTCATTTATTCATATCTATTTTAGGCGTAAATACTTAGTTTCCATTTACATATTTAATTTTCCAACTCACTTCAAATCACCAATAAATATTTGCAATTCATGTACAATTCGAATCTATTTCACTTAACTATACTTACTTGTATTATTCATTCAAATGCATTCCATTTCATCCAAGACTTGCTCATTCACCATTAATTCTTACTTTAACAACCTGAAAAATATTGTACACATTCCATGAATTTAAATTCCAACTGAATTTAGGACTCATAAGCAGTTGAAAACGCTACTCTACCGTTTCTACGATCAATCTAGATATTTTCATAAGAAGGAACAATGAAAATAGATTTTCAAATCATATTTTCACTAGTTCTCAATTTTATTTTTCTACTAGAAACATATATCAATTTTATTAAAAATATAGAGCATTCCTAAAATTATTCTGTCCACATCGACACGTGTAAAATCAGTCCCACTACCATTCTACTACCTTCAAAAGGTATTTTACTAAGGTTTTACATGTCCGCGGAGGTATCCAAGGTCAATTTTACTCACCAAACCTTATATTTAGTTACTAAAAATATCAAATCATATCTAAAAATCACGATCTTAACATCAAAATGTCCAAAATTGGTAGATCTATCTTTCTACGGTCTCGAATCGGAGTTTCATGGGGATTTAATATGGTTCAAAAGGTCTTCATTTTCAAATTTAACTTCCAACAGCTATAAAACTTCCAAATGAACAAATAAATGAAATGTAATCACATATTCAGGGCTTTTACAGTTTAAGAAGTGTTGTTCAACCTTCCCAGCAATTTTTTTTTTCACGTTGGGTAAAAATCCCAAATTTTAAAAATACAGTAAAACAGCTCCCATAGCAAAAATTACTCTGAGAGAATTGTTACATCTAGCTTAAATATCAATTTCACGAAGAAATAAAGTGAAAATCACTTACCGCAGGTCCCGATTTGGCGCAAATCCCGTGTTTCCTCTTCTTTTTCCTCTCTACCATTCTTCCTTTCTTCGTTCTCTTTCTTTTTTTCTTTTTTTAAACGTTGGAGAGAGAGAGATAGATTAGAAATGAGAGGATAAGTATTTAAAAAAATATTGATTCTTTGCTCCTCATGCAACTTAATAAAGCAACTCCCCACTTTAAAAATTTATATATATATATATGTCCAATATAACACTTATTGGTTAGATTTTGACAATCTAATTGAAATTTATAGAAACACAACCACATACACTTGCATACTCGTATCCCTACGTATTATATGCATATTATACATCTCAGTATACGTATAAGTCAAGGTAGAATATATATATTTTTTAAAAAAACTTCGGGGTGTTACATTAAAGGCAAACATATCCTTTCATAGGCTAAGGATGAACCACATTTCTTTTTTTTGAGATGAGGAAAAACTCATGTTCCTTTTACGGGATAAGGAAAAATCGTTTTCCTTTTACAGGATAAGGAATAACCTTTTTCTTTTTTACAGGTTAAGAGATAACCTATCCTTTTACAGGTTAAGGAGGCACCAATCCTTTTACGGGATTAGGATGAACCGGTTTCCTACTTACAGGTGAGGATGAACCTTTTTCTCTTTGACAAGTTCATAGATAACCTAAACAATATTTTAATCTTGAAATCATTAAGTGAACTACATTCACTTGTCCAGGTTGTTTCAATTCAGAAACACACCAGCATTACAACAAAATAATGTTGGTTCTAACTGAGTAGAACACTTTACAATTAAGCTCGGTTCATAGCATGACAAAGATATGAAATATGAATACATATTGCTAAGAGGAAATACACTTACAGTCTTTTACCTTTCAATGTTCGGTATTGCTCAAGTGTAGTTTCGAAAAGCATGAATAATGTGACATGAAAATCAGTGCTTCTTTGAAAATAATATGATACCAATAAAACATTGACGTAGAAAATGAAGGACTAGTGTAAATCATGGACACAAAAGGTTTTCAAAATAGATATAAAATATAAGTATGAAAACTTTTGGTTCAGTATTCAGTAGTTGACATAACTACTGATGTAGTTCAATACAATACTTAAGATATGTAATCAAGTACAACTGTATCTCTCATGAACTACTTCTCAAATTCTTTCTTCAGCAAGATTGATATCAAGTATAGATCAGTGTTGAGAATTTGAGTAGATACCAGATCAAATAGATTTTCAAAGATAAAGTATAATTGAAGCTCAATATGAAAATCTTTTGAATACGTAAAGGTATCAGTGAAAAATACGTTGAAAGTTTAATTATTTGAAAAACATTTTGACACAGACTAACTTTCAAAAAGTGTTGGCACAATAAAAATTATCGACAAATTGTTTGGTCCTAAGTGTTAGTATTTATAGACTTAGTAGGACATAGCCATTAGACATTTGAAGTTTAAATAATATGAACGTTTACACACAACGACTAAAATGTTATATGAAAATAACAACTGCAATTTTCACTAACATCCTGGTTCCTTTCAGATTACATGAAAAAGGAAAGTTTTAGAAAAACTTAATTCATGTATCAGAGAAGATCTTTGATAAATCTTAAAAGGACCATGCAAAGATCTGTTCTGAAAAAGCAGACTTATATAGTGTACTTATTATAACAGTGACGGTTGTTGAATTAATGTCTCGATTGCAAAATCAGTGTCCTGACGCATAATATCAACTTTGTCGTTTTGTTCCTTGAGGGCGCTCATTACGTATAAGCGTCCTGCTGAATAATGAAGTGAGGGTGCTACTGAAATGTGAGCGTCCTGACTTACTTTGTCACTTAAATGACTTAACCCTGAGGGCGCTAATTCACAGTTAGCATCCTGTTATTTTTTTAAAACAATTAAGTGTATGAGGGCGTTACTTTCAGAGTAAGCGTCCTACTAGTTAAAACATAAAACATAATACGAGGGCGCTACAACACTGTAAGCGTCTTATCACATATTAAAAACATTTGAAATAAAAAACAAGTATGTTGAAGGACAATCAGCATCCTAAAGCTATTAAGTTGATTCCTAAAGGTGAAGGCGTTCCTATCTAGGTAGCGTTCTGATAGTTTATTCAACTTATAACTATCAGCGTCCTCAAAGATAAATTCTTTGAAGAATTTTAGAAATCTTTCAGTCAGTGTCCTGACAACTTCAAAGGTTGACTAAAGGGAGACTGCTACTATACAAGTAAGCATCCTTATGAATCAGTTCAATTCAACCTTGAATGTTATCAGCGCCCTAATGAACTATCAGCGACTAGACTTATCAAGTTCAGGAGAGCGTTGCTAACTCATTAGCGTCCTGAAAGACTCTTGAAAAAATAGTTTTGACTCGCGATTAAATATACAATAAAAGCAATAAAAACTTGGTAAATTTCAAATTTGTCACACCCCAGTACACAGCACACCGCAGTGTCTAGTACCTCCGAGATGTGATGGGTATCTCATACGAGCGTACCCCAGCCATTACATACCACATAATATTGTCACATCCCAGTACACAGCACACCGCAGCGTCTAGTACCCCTGGGATCATTTGTCCACACTATTCACTGATGAATAGTGCATGGCCTCCCCCAGATTCGAACTCACAACCTCATAAGGTATTTCGCAATCTGAGTAGCCACTGAACAATTGGCTCAGTGGTTACTCAGATTGCGAAACCAATATTGTCACGACGCCCCTGACGTAGGCTGACATCATGGCCGACACAATGTATTATACATTGTATATACCCATATACAGTATACAATACACTGTCAGCCTTCACATAATCTCACAATCCTTTCCAAAATTTCCAGGAATTTTGACAGCACCTCCCCATAAAATGGGCATTCACATTTTTTCCTAATATACCGCAAATCAAATCAAATAGATATATATAAATAATCATTCCACCATTCATTCCATTCATTCACACATCAAATTCTCACCGGATCAATATATTTGATCATCTCATTTCATTATCACAAGTAACCACTGAGCCAATGGTTCAGTGGCTACTCAGATTGCGAAATCAAACCTTATAAGGAGGTTGTGAGTTCGAATCTGGGGGATACCCTATACTATTCATGAGTGAATAGTGTGGACAAATGATCTCGGGGGTATTAGACACTGCGGTGTGCTGTGTACTGGGATGTGACAATATTATGTGGTATATAACGGCTGGGGTTCGCTCGGTATGAGGTGTCCATCACATCCCGGGGGTACTAGAAGGCTCACGTGATTATCACTCACAGATTTTTCATTTTTTCTTCAACTCAATACCTGAAATATTGGAGGAAATGAAGTGAGCAATCAACAGCTTAGTGAATATATTTCTTGATATGACAATTATATACATTTAGGAAAATATGACATTTAAAATCATTTCAAACAAGTATTAAACACATGCATCATTCAACGAATATATTATACATGTCAACAAGGGTGTGACAAAATTAAATATAGAAAATTAAATCATTTGAAATACCGTAAAACGTATGATCGAAACATGCAAGTATGCAAGTGGTTTGTGCATGATTTTGGAAAACGTTGAGCAATGTCAATTAGAGAAAGATATACCTTAAATATTGTATATTTTCCATTTTCTCATAATCTTTAAATCCAACTCTTTATTATGAGATCTTCAATGTTGACAGCTCGCTAGAGTTGAATGTCTTGAACGTTGATTGAAAGATGAAGACTTGAAGTTTGATCGAATCGTTCAAGTGGTGTGATCTTGAAATCATGATATGATCGTTGAGGTCCTTTTGATTGAAACGATCTTGAACGTCTGATATGACCTTTGAGTTCCTTGATCGAATCGTTCCTTGGCTTTTTAATTCTCCGTAGGTGCTGAGATGAAATCTTGATAAACTCTTGTTAGCACCAAAAGAGATTTCGTTTGTGATCGTCAAAATATACTTCATTACAGTATTTAGGAATGTGCTAAGTGATGAACTGCTTAGGTTAACAATTTGTACCATGACTTCTACTTCATCATTATTCAACCTTTCGGCGTATGAGTGCCCTTCAAAGTACTTCACAATGTGGTGGTTATGGGTGTCGCATACAACTTTAAACGTCCACTTACCATCCCGAAGGCTCTTACCATTTAACAGGAAAGGGCATCCACACTTCTTCGTGCTAGTTTCACTTATCTTCGCCTTCTTGCTAACAGAAGATTGCTGAGCAGTGGATTTATAATGTCATATTTCTCACAAACAAAATTGACTCGGGCTCACCTACCATTACCCCTGACATTTGAATTTTAGATTATTATCATCAATCCATTCCTCCTACCAACATCTTGGACCCAGGAAACAAACTCCTCTTGTGTACTGAACTCCCTTTCGGGGGTGAACTATTTCGTGTAATCAACAACCATTGCTAGACGTAGTTTTTTACCCTAAAATTATACAAAACTCTATAATTAGACTAACAATAACCAAATAAGATCATAAACAACATCAAATAAATCTAAATGCATAACATAATAATTGCATGCATAAATATTTGAAAAAAAAATGAAAATGTATGGTTTGGCCATGGCTGGCCGAACTTCAATATTCGGTTCAGCCAGATAGAGCTGACCATTACTATATTAGGGTTGACTCTTGTGTGGCCGACCCCACTGTACAAGGGTCGACCTATATCACGATTTAAAAAAAAAAAAACACAACTAACCATAAACCTTGTAAAAGACCCTAAGAAGACGTTGATAATGTACTTACAACAACTAAAATGTGTAGGTGTTGAAGATGGTGAGAGCGTTGAAGAGAGACCAAGATTAAAGAAGATGGTGCATTGAAGAAGAACAAGGAGAGAAGAAGATGAACAGTGGGTACTGGGGTAGATTTAGGGGGTGGGTTTTTTTTTTTTTAAATAAGGTCATTTGAGTAATTTTATTTGAGGGTAGTTTAAAAATTAGATTATTTAAGTAGAGTGGAGTGATGATAGTCTATAAATAGAGTCTAAATGGTAGCCCTCCAAGAAAAATGTTGAGAAAAGTAAGGAGAGTAGAAAAAAACGGAATAAAGAATGAGAAAGAAAAAGGATAAAAGGGAAAACGTTAGGATAGTGTTTGAGAGCATTTAAGGGAGCCGCTTTTGGCGCCAACACTTTTTCCTCTTTGCATCGTAATAAATATATTTTTTTAATTTATTTTTAGCTTTACACTTTTGATTTTCCTCAAACGCCACCTACCCTTTGGGGATTAAAGTTAAATTGACTTATTACTTTTTCTCTTCGTTACCGAACTCGTGCCGCCTGTTCTCTTTCACAAACTTCTCTTGTAATTTTAAGCTTTCTTTAATGGTGAATCAAGACACGCGTCTCTAATAAAAAATGCCAGATTACTTCTCTTGCTTTCGCTCTTCTTCGTCAACTCACGGTCTTGACCCTCCGTACACATCCCCACCACTCACTTCGATGCTCATCAAAACCACCACAAATCCCACCACCACCTCCACCTCCTTCTATTACACCGAGCTCGGCGTCGCCACCATCATCTGGTCTCGCCGCCACCACCGCACCATCGACCTCAGCTTCCTCGACACCACCACATCAAGAAAAGTTCAAATTGCCCTGAACCTCAATCTCGGTACTACATCTTCGTCGTCGTCGACAACAACTCCGAGAGAGAAGCTTATGCGCGAAGTGCACAGCCCGGCCTTCGAGAGAGAAGCTTATGTGAAGTGCACAGTCCGGACGAATAAGAAGAGGCCTCTGCAGCCCCAGGCTTTGGTTCTTCGGAGAGAACATGTCGTTGGGAGCGAATTTTACGAGGCAACGGCGAGATTAAAGATGTTTTCATAAAAAATAAATTACATTGATTTTTTTTTTTTGATATGAAAGTCATTTTAAAAAAAGTCATATTCAAAAAAATATTTTTACAAAAGGTTATTTTAATAATAATAAAATATAAATATAAATTGATGTAAATAGAGAAAATAGGGGTGTATTCAGCTGCTCCCAACATTTAAGGGGCTTTGACATGATTACCCTTCAAAAAATAAATAATTTCACAAATGTCATCTTTTCAAAAATAATGTCACATTTGCCACATTTTACTGTTCACTGCACAGTCAGCGCACAGTCAGCACGCTAAACATGCGCCACGTCGGTGCGGAGGTGGAATTTTTTTAAGTACAAAAGACGACTTCCCTTCCACTTTAAAAAAAAAATGGTGAAGGGAAGGCGTCTTTTCAAAAGACGCCTTCCCTTCCACTAAAAAAAATTTGTGCAAGGGAAGGCGTAAATTTTTTTAAAGGTGAAGGGAAGACGTCTTCCCTTCACATATTTTTTTTTAAAGTTAAAGGAAGGCGTCTTTTCAAAAGACGCATTCCCTTTAAATTTTTTTTTTTAACTAAAGAGAAGGCCTCTTTTGAAAAGACGCCTTCCCTTTAAATTTTTTTTTTTTGCATTTAACTTGGGAAGGGTCTTCTTCCTTTCAATTTTTTTTTTAAGTAAAGGAAGGCGTCTTTTCAAAATACGCCTTCCCTTAAAAATATAAAAAATAAACGCCACACCGGATGCTTCTTCACTTAAATTGTAACGCCAAAGCGTCGACTACGTGTTCAATTTACATTCGCCAAGAAAAAATAAATATTAAAGAACAATACGTGATCTCGGATTCAATGAAAATATCTCAATTATAATATTAATTTTATCCTATAACACATGACACTTATATTTTTAAGGGAAGGCGTGAAAGGAAGAAGACCCTTCCCTTAAGTTAAATGCAAAAAAAAAAATTTTAAGTTCTCTTTAGTTAAAAAAAAAAAAATTTGAAGAGAAGGCGTCTTTTGAAAAGACGCATTTCCTTCCACTTAAAAAAAAAATGGTGAAGGGAATACGTCTTTTCAAAAAACGCATTCCCTTCACCTTTAAAAAAATTTACGAAGGGAAGGCGTCTTTTCAAAAGACGCATTTCCTTTACCATTTTTTTTTAAAGTGGAAGGAAAGACGTTTTTTCAAAAGACGCATTCCCTTCCACTTAAAAAAATTCCACCTTCGCGCTGACGTGGCGCATGTTTGGCACGTTGACTGTGCGCTGACTGTGCAGTGAACAGTAAAATGTGACAAATGTGACATTATTTTTGAGGGGATGACATTTGTAAAATTATTTATTTTTTGAAGGGTAATCATGCCAAAAGCCCAACATTTAAGACTCTGAAAAGATGAAAACACGTGGCCATTTGTGGAACCACGTATGCTACATCATTAGTGTTACCGCATCAAAACTGCTCCCGACCCTATCTCTAAAAATCCCTCATTATTATTATTTGTTTATTTTTTCAGTATTTGTGTGGCATTGCCACAAGCTACATGCGGTGGCATTGTTTCCACTCGCATGCTATCTGTGGAAAAAGAGGAGACGACGAACCATGGCCAGCGCCACCAGTGCGGCTCTCTTATCAACTCTCTCCGCTTCCACTGATCTTCCTACTTCTGTTTCCCCATCCATTTCCATTTACGCTGTCTCTTACTCCACAAAACCCATTCGCCTCCACTTACGCTCAAATCAGAAGAACCTCCCTCATGCTACCACCTTCAATGCTCAGAAATGGAGAAGTAGGGTTTCGTTCTTTCCAGGTTTCTTGACCAAAGGCAAAGATGCTGAAACCATCAAGAGTGAGCTCCTAGAAGCCATTGAGCCTCTCGATAGAGGCGCTGAGGCCACTCCTGAAGATCAGGAGCGGATTGATCAGGTGCGCTTTATTTGATTCTTGCTCTCTTCTTATTCTCTGATTGATTCACGCTGAGACGTTTTTAAATTTCGTAAAAAGAGTGATTCTCTGACGGCCGGGCATTACCACATTGTATCGGATTGCATGTTTTCTTTAAGATACTAGATTTAGTTAAAAAGAAGGAAAAAAGCTGTGTTGTGGATTATATGCGTTTCTATGGTAAATATATCTTGTTCACATTTTTTGAGTCGTGAACTTGGCTTTTTATAGAGCAGAGTGGAGGAAAAGTCTTCCATGCGGTTGTGAAAAGGTTTGGCTGTCTTGAGTTGAATTTTTTTTTCTCTTAATTTTCCATGGCTTTTTTTCTCATTTTAAATGTGTTTGATTTGATTGCTTTCATATTTATGAACCATTTTGAATGAAATTTCTCCATGAAGATAAAATTCTCAGTGTAATTTTCCTTTTCTTTATTTCAAAATTATGATAAATCATTTCGAAAAATATTAACTATTTAATTGGATGGAAAGAACTCCAAAATGTGGCAACATACAGTAAAGATTTTATTTTACTGCTTTAATTTTGTCTTGTTCAACGTGTGTTAAAACACGAAGTTGGCACGGTGTTGAATTGGCCAAATCATAAGTGGAAAGGACTGAAACAATTTGAGAATCTTGTAGGAACCGTATATGAACTGCTCAATTTTATTTTTTATATGATTTGTATTTTAGGAGGATTCTAGGACATGCTTGACTAGAATTAATAACTTCACGTGCTGATTCCACATGTCAAGTTCAAGGTATATAGTGGTTGCCAATCAAAAGGGATCCAAATCATAGTATCCAAGAGACTGATATCTGTTTGGTGAGTGGCTGAGGGATTGAGGGGCTATTTAGGCATGCTTGTAACTCTTCTTAAGAGAACGTCTTATTCTCTTGAGACTTTAGATATGGTTGTACATTATAAGTTATAGTTATAAGGAGGTGTTTGGTATGGGGCAATGTGAGGGATAAGAATGGAAAGTTGGATATTTCCAGGTTTGTTTCCTTCTTTGACTTTTTTTTTTCTAAGTGGGAAAGTGATTCTCGAGAAAGTTAGATTCCCATTCATGAGGGGAAAATGATTCCAACCTAAAAATAGGTGGGTTTCACTTTCTTGATAAAGTGATTACCATGGAAAGTAATTCAATATTATTATTTTGTCAATAATAATAGTTATTATATTAAAATAATTGAAATTATTATTCAGTTTCGTGTAAAAAAATAATTAAAATTATTAAAAAAAATATTATTCAAATGTTTTAGAAAGATTTTATTAGAATAACTTAATATTATTAAAATAATATAATTAATAAGGATTAAAAATTTAACTTCGCCCTGGACTTTGGTTACTTGAAAATCAGAATTAATTCGGAAAATTTTAATTCGACATGGAGAATTTTTATAAAAAATTGCTAAATTAGAGATGTTTCGAAATTTTTTATATAAATGCTAAAATATCTAGATTTATTATAATATAAGCTAAAAACTGATATAAATAGTCTATTAATATATAAAAACATCCATAATTGACCTAAGAAAATCAATATTGCTAATTGGGTTAATGAATTTGAAATGGTGGCTTTTGGTCTTAATCCTCTTTCTACGTTTTGATTTTCAATTTTGTGCTGGCTTACTTCTCGACCATATACTTTGCTAGTTTGATATTCCGCCTTGCTTAATTTATTAGTTTATTATTCAAATGTCTTGCTTCTTCATCTTGTTTTATAGAATTTTAACTAAAAGAAGAAGACTTTAGGAACTCTTTTAATGTATTTTTAAGTTTTTGTTTCATTTTAACTCTCTTTTTTTTTCTTCATGGAAGGCATGTCCCATAAAATTACATAATTTGTTAGCATGTAATTTTATCGAATTTCATTGAATTTTGTGTTGAATTTTCGCATTTTCTGATTGAAAAATTAAACTTTTATTGAAGTTTATTAAATTTTTTCGAATTTTTTCAAGTATTTTTTAGCTGATTTTTGCATTGTTTTTAATATTACACCCACTTTGCATTTCGGTGGTTCAAAAAACTGAAAAAATTCGCTGAATTTTGCATGAAAAGTAATTTAATATTATTAAAATTTTTCTTAAAATGTTTAGCATAAATATTAGTAAAATAATTAATATTATGAATTTTGTATAATAAAGTAATTTAACAACACATAAATAAATTAATATTATTAAAATAATATAATTAACATGGAAAGTAATTTAATATTATTTAATTCTTTAAAAGTTTGATATTATTAAATGATTTGATATTAATTTACTGATAATTATAAATTATTAATAATGATTTAATTTTAATGAAAATGCATATATGCATAGCCTAAAATTATTTTATTAATACTAATAATTTACATTATTAATTAATTTATTATAAAAATAATTTAATATTTTTAAAATAAGACAATGAACATGGGAAGTATTATTAATATTAAAATTTTTCTTAAAAAGTTTAATATTATGTAATAACTCATTATTATTATTATTATCAAAAGAATTGATATTATTACAAAAATTTCAGTTATTAAAGTAAGTCAATAATAATAAAATAGTATAATTAATATGGTAAGTTATCTAGTATTATTAGAATTTTTTAAAAACTTAATATTATATAATTGAAGTATTTAATATTTCTAAAATTTTTCTATTATCTAATTTTAAGCTATTTTATAATAGTATTTAAAATTATTTTAATAATATAATATTATTTAATTTTTGGCTATTTTCTTAATAACGTATATTTATTTTATTAATTTAGTATTATCAAAATTTAAGAAAATCGTATTATTTTCTCATGAGCAACTAAAAACAATTATATGATATTCCTGGGAAAGTTTTTTAAGATTTCTATGAACAACCAACAACAAGAATATGATATACCCATTCTCAGATTTCCCTCAATCATTTTTCCAATAATCTGATTCTCATTCCCATCCGCAGATTCCAACATACAAAATGTTACCTAAAAGTCTAAGTTTCTAGCTGAAAAAGATTATGTCAATAGTTTATGCTAGATTGGCTTAACCAATTTGGCCAAGCAAATATCAACGTGGAACTACAATGACAATATGGTTTTGTGGAACTCCTAACTTTTTGGTTTCATTGCATCCATGTCTAAAACTGAGGCCTGATGTACAATTAGGTCCTCTGTCATAAGGCTAGAATAATCCTCACCTTAGTGGATTTTCCTTAAACTAGGTATAATAGTGGAATTGTGCATTGTTACTCAGTGGGTGTTTGTTAACAACACCATAACCTATTTTGCCAATGAACTTACTTACTGCATTAATCTTTAAAAGGTAAAATCAGTGATCCAAGCTCTAACAGAGGAATCATGGATCCACCTCCAGTTTTTGTCTGTTGTACACTTAAGAAATTCAATAATGATAGAAATAAATGCATAGAAGACCTGCAACCTGTATTAGAACAGCTAGCTACTCGACAAACCATAATCAAAATTTGAGGATTAATGGAACAGCAAACTCTAGTTAGCATTCCTATTGAAAGAAAAAAATCCCTTATCTTACATTAGTCTCACGTGGTAGAAACTAGATAAAAGTAGCTTAATCACTCTTTATACCATATACCTTTGCATGTACATTGTGCAATGTATATAGTCATGTTTAACAATGGAGATGCCTTATATTTGTGGATAAAAGTTCAACCACACTATGACAAGAAACTTTGTGGATTTACAACATAAACATACTATTATTTGCGTCACAAATAGTTGATGGTAGGATGCGATTTTAAAATTCCAGTGCGAGTTATGTGATTTGGAGCTATAATCCCACCAAAATGGTAAGGCGTTACAGGCCTTGAGATATATTTGAATCTGCATATGGCTTTCGAAAGAAGAAGACACAAAGATTAAGAGAAATCATCCAAGAAATATTGAAAGAAACATGCTTTGATGATGAAATATTCAATTTAACAGTATATTAGGTTCTGTATTTGAAAGAAGAGAGAGAAGGAAAGATGAGTTGAAATATGGAGAGATGAAGTGGCATCCAACAATCCCCATGTCTCTCTCATTGTAAGAAAATTCTCAATTCCTCACTCAAAGTTACGAAAATTCCATCCATGTCCTCTCTTTACATATGGCACCGACTCTTCTTCAACAATAGTAATATAATTAGAACCTCTTAATTATGTCAGTGATACTAGTAAATAACCAAGATATCCAACGCTGTGTTTGGTTTTTTATTAGAATGTCTTTATTTATGTGTTTTAGGTGTATTTAGATACATTTTTATTGTATTTAGACATATAAGGTTATTTTGGATGTTTTACATTTAATTTAAAGTATAAAAGCAATAAGAGAGGTGAAGTGCCATTGTTTGCGTTGCAGTTCACAGCGCCACTTCTCCCCTCTTCTCTCATCTCTTTTCTTCTTTTAGGTTCTCTTTCTTTGATCTCTGCTAGTGATACCAAAGTGTTGAAACTCTAACTTGGTATCAGAGCACCTTTTTTCTTCTTTTCTCTTCTCTTTTGTCCTCTTTTTCCTTTCTTTTGGTTGAAGGGCTAATTTCTAGATGTTAATCTAGATTATTCCTTTTTCTTGATCAATGTGGATCTTATGGATTATATACGATTTTGTGGTTGGATTTGTGCTTCTTGTGAAAAATATGGGAAGATTCAAATCTAGTTGAGGCCGCCCTTTGTTTGATGTTGAAGTTTGTCTTTTCTAGTTAATCCACATTGATCTTGTTGAAGTTGCAAAGTTTTATTGTTATTTGTGTAAGAAAAAATTTCTTCCCCCACCTTTGTTACGAATGGTCTTCATTGTCTTGGTGGTTGTAGTGCTCGTGGTGGACATGCTACTTGGAGCGTTCGTGGTGGTTGTCAAGGTTTTGGTGGACATAACTTTCATGGGATTGGGAAATGTAACAATTGTGGTAAAGATGTGCACATCAAGGAAAGTTGTTGGGATAAGTTAAAAAAGCCTACATGTGCCTACCATGCAACTTCAAAAAGCAGCAATTCTAATGTTGGTGTTCCACTTTTTTTTTTGACAGGAAACATAGTACTATGTTAATAATGTCAAAAGGTGGCCGTAGCCATTACATAAGGTAACCTCATGGGGACGAGATGTCCCCAAGAGGCCAACTGTGATAGCAGAATTGAATCCCAACTCTTAATCCATTCCCCAACTGAATAACCTAAAGATAACTTACAACTATTGACCCATGTACTAAACCAAAAAATAGAGTTGCCCCAAACAACCTCAACCCCATTACATGCATCATAAAAAATTCTAGCATTTCTTTCTTTCCATATACACCATAAAATTGCAAAAAACATAACCCTCCAATAATTCTTCAACTTTGGCTGCATATCAGCCACATGAGGGAAACAAAAAGGCTCCTACGCTGTTGGAAGAGATAGTAGCTGGCACCTCCACTTCCAATAAACCCATATGCTCTTCACGAAAACACATTCCACAAACCAGTGATCAATCGACTCCCGCCCATTCCTGCATAGGAATGGTGCTTCCCCTGATTCTCGTAAAGATACGCTGAACCAAATACTTGGTCAAATGAAATCTCTTTCTTCAATTGCTTCACAACCTTCTACTACTACTATGGTAACTTCTGATAACTCAACTTGTATGGTTTCCCAAACTCCATCATCTTCTTGGATAATTGACTCAGGTGCTAGCTCTCATATGCTGGTAATTCTTCCCTCTTCCATAATTTTACATCTTCTCAAGCACATATTATCCTTGCTGATGGATCTTCTCGGTTTGTCCTTGGAAAGGGCGATCTTTACCCTACCAAGTCTTTACCACAATCATTTGGGCTTTATGTTCCTAATATTCCTTTTAATATGTTATTAATTTGTCAACTCACCAAGGCTTTATAGTGTTCAGTAACATTTACTCCAACTTTGAGTTTTAAGATCTGAAGACAAAGATAGTGATTGGTTTAGGGCATGAACAAAATCTACTTGTACATTTGCATTGAGTGCAACTGTGTCCATGGTTGTGAAAATCGTGATCAGAAGTGAATTGTTTCGAGGCTTGATGAATCAAATCGGGATTCGGATTGGTGAATCGTATATTTGTATATATTAAGTATATATATGGTTATAAAAACATTAGTGATTTTTAGCAAATTCACGATTCAGACTGATTCACTACAATTCAGCTAGCGATTCAATTACGATTCACTTCCGATTCGAACCGATTCACTTACGATTCAAACTGATTCACTTACGATTTGGACCAATTCACAATGCCATTGGAATGGAGACACAGCCATAGAAGTTAGAATCGCGATTCAAATCATTGAATCATGCGATTAACAATTTGATTCACCTCAAAATGATTTAAAATGTGAATCTTGTTACTAAGCGAACATCATTGTAGTTCTTTTCCTAGTCACGTTGATAGCAAGGTAGTCAGGATCGAGATACTACCTAGGATCGGTGAGGGGTTCTTGAAAATCGGATCGTAGGATCGGATCGTGGATCGTAAGATCCTACAAATCTATTAAATTATATTTCAAATTAGCTTCTTTTGTGCTAGGGCATAACATATATTTATAAATTTTGTCTCACTTCTTCAAGCACCTTTGTACATGCCTCCACAATATCTTGGGCTCCAACCAAATGATGTTTCAACCTATATACACCACCACTATAAACAATTCCACAATGCTTACATAGGACCTTTTTTGCTTTAGGATTTATGCCTATTCCATGTTCCCATCTAAGATCAGTCATACTCCCAATAGTATTCTTTCTCTTAGTCTTACCTATAATTCTAACCCCATCAACACCATCACCAGAACCAAAGGCAGACATACTATTTCTATTATATGTTTAGTTGTAGGCTTGCAGCTGATATAATCATATAAAAGAAATAAAATTAAACATCATAGATCATTTAAAAAAGAAAATCTATGAATTGTAAAATTTAAAAAAAGAAAAAAAAAAAACAGGGTATTCACTATTCAGCAGTGTTGCACTCCCACAAACAGATGAAGAAGAAGAAGAGAAGAGAAGAGAAAAAAGAAGAGAAACCAAAATAAAAAAAAGAAGAGGAGTCAAAGAAAAGAAAAGAAAAAATAAAATAAAATAAAATTTTTGGCGTGAGGGTGAGGGACGAGGGTTTGATTTGTATGGGTTTGGGGTGGGTAACGATTAACGAGTAAAAAACCTTATATATATATATAATTAAAGATAACGTAAAAAAAAAAAGAAAAGAAAAAAAGGCAACTTTTTTTTTTGGATCCCGCCTGAATCACGATACCAACGATCCACGATCCTAGGACCAAGATCGCGATTCAGACGCACAAAAGGTATATTTACAATCCGGATCAATTTTTACATTCAGGATTGTAAGATCGTACGATCCTACGATCTGTATCACGATCCTGACGTACGATCCTACAATTCGTATCGCGATCCTGACTACCATGGTTGATAGGCGACAATCATGTCCTTTTGATGTAGTCCATGCAAAAATTTGGGTCCCTCCAGAAAAAAGAGGTCCTCTTGGTTATCTTTATCTTGTTATTTTTGTTGATGATTATTCTAGAATGACTTGGTTGTTCTTATTGAAAAATTGTTCTGAATTACCCAAAGTCTTTTCTACTTTTTATAATGAAGTTTTTACTCAATTTGGCAAGCGCATTGAAATTTTGAGACCGAAAAATGCTCTTGAATACAATCAATCATGTATGCTATCCTTTTGTATTGAGCATGGCAACATTTGTCAAACTACTTGTCCCCTTATGTCTCAACAAAATGGTGTTGTTGAACACAAACATAGACATTTGTTGGATGTTGCATGGACATTAATGTTTGCCATGTCTTTCCGAAGTCTTATTGGGCCGATGTTGTTCTTACAATCAAGGTACGAAACTTCGATTTCGCCCTAAACTTCGACCTTCAAAAATCAGAATTAATTCGGAGAAGTTTAATTCGACATGGAGAATTTTTGTAAAAATTTGCTAAATTAGAGAAGTTTAGAGAATTTTTGCATATATGCTTAAATATCTAAATTTATTGTAGTATAAGCTAAAAACTAATATAAATAGACACTTTTAATACATAAAAATATCAATAAGCGACCTAACAAAATCAATCTTGTTAAGTAAGTTGATGAATTTGAATGACGGCTTTTGGTCTTAATTTGTTTTCTTTATTTTGATATTTAATTTTGTGGTGGCTTGCTTCTCGACCGTATACTTTACTAGTTTGAATTCTATCATGCTTAATTTATTAGTTTATTATTTGAATGTGTTGTTTATTAATCTTGTTTCATAAGAGTTAACTAAAAAAAGATGACTTTAGGAAATCTTTTAATTTATTTTTAAGTTTTTATCTTATTTCGACTTTAACTATTTATTTATTTTGCTTCTTTTTTTTGGGTAAAGCATATCCCATAAACTACATAATTTGTTAACTTGTTAAATTATTTTTTAAAATTTATATTGCTATGTTTGTTGATGAAGTTGAAAATAATACATAATTATTAGTGTTTTTTTGTTTTTTATTGATGAAGTAACATCTTTTTTACTTCTCTTTCTAATTTCATCGAATTTTGTCGAATTTTATCGAATTTTTGCTCGAATTTTTTGCATATTTTTTATTGAAAAACTAAACTTTTGTCGAAGTTTATCGAATTTCGTCGAAGTTGTCGAAGTTTATCAAATTATTTAGCGAATTTTTGCATTTTTTTTTTACATCCCATTTTGCACTTCGATGGTAAAAAAACCGAAAAAATTCGCCGAAATTCGGCGAATTTTTAGTCCTTGCTTACAACTTGTCATTTGATTAATCGAATGCCATCATTAGTCCTTGAAAATCAATTGCCTTTCTCTTTGTTATTTCCTAATCAACAAGCCTTTAGTTTGCCTCCTCGAGTGTTTGGGTGTGTTTCCTTTGTTCATGTTTTGGGCCCTGGTCAAGATAAGTTGTCCCCTCATTCTATTAAGTGTGTTTTTCTAGGTTATTTTTGTACTTAAAATGTTTTAAGTGTTACTCAAATTCTAAGTCCTTAGTGGAAATCCTTGATTAAATTAAGTTATATACTCAAATTAATTCAAAGTGCATAAAGTAAAGTGCGGAAAATAAAATACAAATGCACACAAGGATTTTTATGTGGTTCGAAAAACATTTTCCTACTCCACGCCTAGAGAAACCTTTTCTAGGATTCCACTATGCCGGGTTCACTTCAAGGGTGTGAATCAAACCGTTACAATGTCTTTTTCAAGGCTCAAGACAAACCTATCTTTTTCACGGGCTAAGGACAAACCACTTGTTCCTTTTTCAGGGGGCAAAGGAAAGTCGGAATCCTTTTCGTGGGCTAAGGATGAACCAATCGATCTTTTTCAAGATAAAGGGTGAAACTAGACGTGATTCCAAGCACAAGTGATATCACAATCACTTGACTTGGTTTGTTTCAATTAGAAACAAACCAAATACTTAAGAAATTACAAGAATAATGTTTGTTCTATGTAAATAGAACAATTACAATGAAGCTCAAATCAAATATACAACCAATTATAAGATATGAAAAATTAAACTCAAAGAGAGAGAGACTTTACAATCATATTATATCTTCCTTGCAACCATATTTGCTCAAGAGAATGATGTTGAAGAAGCTTTAAATGATGCACAACAAGAAAGCTTGTGAAAAATCCTTTCTTGAAATCAGTTTTTCTATTCTAGGGTTTCTGAAATGATACAACATATAGATTTTGACGAATACTCCCTAGATTCACATTTGTGTCTTTCTTGTGTTTGAAATGACCTAAGTGCATGTATTTATAGTTTAGAAGTGAGCACTAGCCGTTTGACACAAGAATATAGATGTTGGGGGCTCAAAAATCCAAAATATGACCGTTGGAATCGCGCCCTGATAGTCACCAGCGCGCTGCTCTATAAACCCGCAAGCTTAGAACCCAGAAACCAGGTAGGAGCCCGCTGCTCCAAGGTGGGAGCCCGCTGCTCCCTGTGGGATCAAGTTGCTCTGATGGGCAACTTACAGGACTTGGCCAAAAACATGAAAAACTTGGATTTTTGAATTTTAAACTTTATGAACACTTTTGGACAATGAAATATGATTAACATACTTAAAGTTTGATGATCAAAACCTTAGAAAACACTTCGAACAAAGAATCGAAGTCTAGGTTCAAAATCAAGTTAAAATTGAAAACATAAACCAAAGTTTTTGAAAAACATTGTAGAAATGTGATTTTGATGAAAACTAATGCAAATATGATTCAAATAGGTTTGAAATACTTTAATAACATAAACCAAACATGTTTAAACACTTGGAAATCATTTTTAAAGGAAACTTAATGCATGAATGAATTTTAAAGAAAGATTGAGCAGTATGAAAGACAGGAAGGTTTACATTCTAATTCTAGACACATAGACTTCTCAACCTCTTGTTACTTCTTTCCTTCAAGTTGTCCAAACTTTGAGTGCTTTGATCCTTTGCTTGAAAGACTTGAAGTACTTCACTTTAGGTGATGAAATATGCAAGATAGAAACATTAGCACCATTTGTTATATTGTTTGTTAGCATCAAAACACTTAAGAGAAAACTAAGGTTGGAAACCACTTAAGTTAACATATACCATTAAATATCTTCCTTATGGTTCCATTGAGCGTTTGAAGGCTCAATTAGTAGCATAAGGCTACACAAACTTGTGGTGTGGATTATCTTGAGACTTTCTTTCCTATCATGCCGCTACACTGTGCAAATTCTTTTATCAATTGTTGTTGTTGTAATTGGCCTTGCATCCGCTAAGTATCAAAGAATGCCTTTCTTCATGGTAATCTATAGGGAGAGGTGTACATGGACTAACCAGTAGTTCATGTTCTTGCCGGTCAATAACATATGGTTTGTCGTTTAGAGAAGGCTATATATGGGTTAAAACTGTCACAGTGTGCTTGGTCTTCTAAATTTAGTGTATTAGTACTTCATTATGGGTTCGAGCATTCTTCTTCTGATCACCCTATTTTTGTCCGACATTTTGTTGCAAGGGGTTATCGTTCTTATTGTTTATGTTGATAACATTATTATTTCAGGGAGTGATTATAGAAGTATTTCTGACTTGAAGACTCATCTTGCTAAGCATTTCCATAGCAAAGATTTAGGTCTTCTTTGTTATTTTCTTGGCATTGAAGTTGCATAATTTGAATGAGACATCATTTTATCTTAATGAAAGTATGTTATGAATTTATTATCTAAAACTGGCTTGTTAGGGTCACGCTCTATTGATACACCAATGGATCCACCAATGGATCCTACTCTCAAGCTAGATGCTCAATAAGGAGCAGTGTTCGATGATTCAAGTCGTTACAGGCGAACTTACTAATCTTACAGTGACTTGTCTAGACATTACTTATGCTGTTGGGGTTGTAAGTTGTTGGAGACAGCTTTTAGTGATTCTAGTCTATCTATTCTAGGATTTATCTTTATCATTTCTATCTTATCTATTCTAGGATTTAAGTTTATCTTTTTAAAATAAATCAGGTTGTTAGGTTGTTATCTTGTTCCTATTTTTTAGGGTGAATATTTTTCTGGTTCTTAGCCTCTATGTACTGACTGATCTATAAAAAGGGATCAGTTTTTTCATTGAATAAGATAGAGAAAAAGAGTTCTTTGCCTCTCTAATTTCATGGTATCAGAGCAGTCTCTGAAATCGACAATTTAAATGGCTAAGACAACCATGACAGGGGCAAGCAGAGCATCATCTGAAACCTCTACAGGGCTGTCCCAGCCCCAAACTACACAACCTGCTGATTCACTATATGGAGGAGGTGACAATTACTCACTTCACCATTCCTCACTTCAAATTACAGCTCACAAGTTAAATGGTAAGAACTATCTTCAATGGTCCCAATCAGTAAAGTTGGTGATTAAAGGCAGAGGCAAGATTGGTTATTTAACTGGAGCACCAAAGGCGCCCAAAGAAGATGATCCTGCTTTCCAAAGTTGGGATGCTGATAATTCGATTGTCATGGCGTGGCTAATTAATTCCATGGAGCCTCAAATTGGGAAGACATACCTATTTCTTTCAACAGCACATGCAGTTTGGGAAGCTGTGAAGAAGACCTACTTCGACTTGGAAAATTCTGCACAAGTATTTGAGATAAAATCAAAGCTACGGGAACATCGTCAAGGTGGACAATCTGTAACTCAGTATTACAATACCTTAAAAAAATTTATGGCAAGAACTTGATTTGTTCTATGAGTCGGACTTAGGATGTGTTGAATGCAGTATAAAACAAAGGCATCTACTTGAAAAAGAAAGGGTGTTTGAGTTTTTAACTGGACTCAATAAGGAACTAGACGAAGTGCGAGGAAGGATACTTGGGAAGGATCCACTACCTTCAACTGATGAGGTCTTTGCTGAAGTTCGACGAGAAGAGAGTCGACGGAAGGTTATGATGGGAGAAAATAAAGACTCTAATGCTGGACAAACCACTCCTGAAGGTTCAGCTTTAGCTATAAAAGGACCAAGTAATCATCACAAGATATTAGGAAGTCAAAGAATGGAGAAAAGAGGCGAGAAAATATGGTGTGATCATTGCTAGCGTCCTTGACATACCAAAGAAACTTGTTGGAAACTCCATGGCAAGCCACCAAATTGGAAACCAAGGGGGCAAGTTGATGGTAAAGGGTTCCAGGCAGTAGTTGAGGATCAAGGAGGTCCGCAGAGTGAAAACTCTCCAAACACACTTCTTTCCCTCAACAAGGAGCAGATAGAACAACTGTATAAGCTTTTAAACCAATCTCAACCCATTCCTAGTGTCAGTTCCTGCAGTCTAGCACAGTCAGGTAATTTCTTAGAGGCTCTTAGTGCATCAGTGACATCAAAAACACCCTGGATCATTGATTCGGGTGCTTCAAATCATATGACAGGTTCTTCTCATCTTTTTTCCACCTTTACTCCATGTTCTAACTTTGGGAAAGTTAAAATAGCTGATGGGTCTTTGTCTGCTGTTTCTGGTAAAGGTTCCATTAAAATTTCTGACACCTTAACCCTTCACTCTGTTTTACTAGTCCCAAACTTATCCTGTAACTTGCTGTCCATCAGTAAATTAACCAAAGATCTCAATTGTGTGGCTAAATTTTACTCTTCTCGCTGTGAATTTCAGGAGTTGCACTCGGAGAAGATGATTGGCAATGCTAGAGAGCACGACGGACTTTATTTCTTTGAGGATGAGGACACTAGACAAGCCCTCATATCTGGCTGTGATTTTTTTTCTGTTTCTGGTAATGCTGACATAATGTTGGGGCATTATAGATTAGGCCACCCTAGTTTTCCTTATTTGAAAAATTTGTTTCCCTTACTCTTTCGAAATAAAAGTCCTCATTCATTTCAATGTGAAACATGTCAATTGGCCAAACACACTCGATCTGTTTTTCTTTCTCAACCATATAAAGCATCTAAACCCTTTGCATTGATTCATAGTGACATTTGGGGACCGGCTAGGGTATTAAACATCTCGGGCACTAAGTGGTTTGTAACCTTTATTGATGATCATACTAGACTTTGTTGGTTATATCTCCTAAAAGAAAAATCTGAAACCTGCTGTGTTTTCCAAACCTTTCACAATTTGCTTAAAACACAATTTCACGCTGACATCCAAGTGTTAAGAAGTGATAATGGTCGAGAATATTTCCAAAATATTTTGGGGGCCTATCTAACCGAACATGGTATTATTCATCAAAGTTCATGCATCAATACACCCCAGCAAATGGCTTGGCCGAGAGGAAAAATAGACACCTCTTAGAGGTTGCCCGTGCTATCATGATTACTATGAATGTTCCAAAGTATCTATGCGGAGACGCCATCTTAACCTCATCCTATTTGATCAACCGGTTGCCCAGTAGAGTGCTAAACCACCAAACCCCAATTTCTGTCCTCCTTCAAACCTATCCCCATTTTCGCTCACTCAATTCTTTACCTCTCAAAACATTTGGCTGTTCTGTTTTTGTTCATGATCATAGTCCATCTCGGGATAAATTCGACCCTAGATCAATTAAGTGTGTCTTTCTGGGTTACTCCCCTACCCAAAAGGGTTACAAGTGTTTCTCCCCTTCTACCCGAAAATTCTATGTTTCCAAAGATGTTACCTTTTTCGAGTCTCAACCTTTCTTTCCCAACACCTCACTTCAAGGGGAGAAGGTTAGTAATGAAGATTGTTGGTGGGAAATAATTTCTCTCCCATATGAGCTTACTAACATACTGAAGTTGTCATCCAATATCCCCATTTTGTTACCTAGTACTTTGGACGATCCAAATCTGGTGCTACAAGACCAATCTAATTCAGAAACAGGGGGAGATCCATCTGCAACAGTCCAAAAAGAGCTTCGTGTCTATACTAGACGGTCGAATCCTCAAAGAAAAGAACAGCTCACAGCTTCTCATTGTCAAGAGCCTGAACCGAGACCAACTGGGAAAATAATCAGCCCAGATAATGATGATGTCAAATATTCCAAGTAAATCCACTTCTGATGATCTTGATATGCCTATAGCTCTTAGGAAGGGAGTAAGGTCATGTACCTTACATCCCATTTCTCACTTTGTGTCTTACGAAAAATTATCACCATCATTTCGTGCCTTTACTTCTAATTTATCTAGTGTTGAGATTCCTAGGTCTATATAGGAAGCTCTATCTATTCCAGATTGGAGGAAAGCAGTTAATGAAGAAATGAAGGCCTTGGAGAAAAATGGGACTTGGGAGTTAATGGATTTGCCAAGAGTTAAAAATACCGTTGGTTGTAAATGGGTATTTACAGTAAAATATAAGTCTGATGGGACAATTGAGAGGTATAAAGCCTGCTTGGTTGCAAAGGGGTTTACAAAGACATATGGATAGATTACCAAGAGACCTTCGCTCCAGTGGCAAAACTGAACACTATAAGGGTCATATTATCACTTGCTGCAAATTCCGATTGGCCACTTCAACAACTTGATGTGAAAAATGCTTTCCTCAATGGTGATTTGGATGAAGAAGTGCATATGGATGTACCACCTGGTTTTGAGGCAATGGGGACAAGAAATCAAGTCTGCAAGCTAAGAAGATCCCTGTATGGGTTAAAGCAATCCCCTAGAGCTTGGTTCGAGAGATTCACTAAAGTAGTTCGAAGTTACGGCTTTACACAAGGACAAACAGACCACACGTTGTTTTTCAAGCACTCACCAAATGGCAAGGTCACAATCTTGATGATATCATACTCACCGGAGATAACTTGGAGGAAATGGAGAGATTAAAGAGTGTTCTTGCAACGGAGTTCGAAATTAAAGACCTTGGCTCATTGAAGTATTTTTTGGGAATGGAAGTTGCTAGAAGTAAAAGAGGCATTTCCATCTCTCAAAGAAAATATACTCTTGATTTATTAAAGGAGACAGGGATGTTAGGTGTAAACCAGCTAATACACCTATGGATCAAAACAAGAAAGTTGGACAAGTTCCAAATGGAGTTCCTGTTGAGAAAGGTAGATATCAAAGACTTGTGGGCAAACTTATCTATCTCTCACATACTAGGCCGGACATAGCTTTTGTAAGTGTGGTCAGCCAATTCATGCATGCCCCATGTGAGGAACACCTAGAAGCAGTCTATCGGATCCTATGTTACTTGAAATCAACTCCTGTACGTGGTATTTTCTTCCAGAAATCTGAAGAGAAAGGAATAGAGGCCTTTACAGATGCAGATTGGGCAAGTTCCATTGATGATAGAAGGTCGACCTCAGGATATTGCACGCGAGTATGGGGAGACTTAGTAACATGGAGAAGCAAGAAACAGTCCGTTGTAGCACGGAGTAGTGCTGAAGCTGAATTTAGAGCCATGGCTCATGGGATTTGTGAACTGATATGGCTCCAGCGACTGTTTGAAGAACTGAAAGTGCCCACAGTCAATCCTATGAAATTGTTTTGTGACAACAAAGCTGCTATAAGTATTATTGCCCACAACCCAGTCCACCATGACAGAACCAAACATGTGGAAGTTGATCGTCATTTCATAAAGGAGAAGATAGATGGAGGAGTACTAAGTGTAACTTATGTACCCACACGAGAACAAGTTGCAGATATACTAACCAAAGGCCTGGCTAGACAAAGTTTTGATGAGCTTACAAGCAAGCTGGGAATGTTGGACATATATGCCCCAGCTTGAGGGGGAGTGTTGGAGACAACTTTTAGTGATTCTAGTTTATCTATTCTAGGATTTATCTTTATCATTTCTATCTTATCTATTCTTGGATTTAAGTTTATCTTTTTAAAATAAATCAGGTTGTTAGGTTGTTATCTTGTTCCTATTTTTTAGGGTGAATATTTTTCTGGTTCTTAGCCTCTATGTACTGACTGATCTATAAAAAGGGATCAGTTTTTTCATTGAATAAGATAGAGAAAAAGAGTTCTTTGCCTCTCTAATTTCATAAGTCAATTCATGTATGCACCTCGTGAGCCTCATTGGATGTTGTTATTTGAATTTTATGATATTTCAAAGGGCTCCTGAGTTTTTTAATGTTGATTGGGTCGGTAATAGCATAGATTGACATTCCATTTTTGGTTATTGTACCTTTGTTGGTGGTAATTTAGTAACATAGATAAGTAAGGAACAAACTGTGGTGACTCGTTCAAGCACTGAAGCTCAATATAAATATATAGCTATGACTCACATTGTTGCTGTGATGCTATGGGTTTGATCTCTTTAATGTCAAATGGGTGTAGATGTTTCTTCTCCTAGGAGATGTATTGTGACAATCAAGCTGCTATATTCGTAGCTAATAATCCAATGTTTCATGAACAGACAAAACATATTGAGGTTGATTGGCACTTTATTCGTGATTTGCTTATGTCAAAGCAAATTGTTACACCATATGTTCGGTTTGAAGATCAATTGGGTGATATTCTCACTAAACCATTCGCTCGCAATTCCTTTTCCTATCTGTGTTCCAAGATGCATGTTTGATTTGTATGCTCCATCTTGAGGGGGAGTGTTAGAAATAGTTTAGAATGTATTTTTTTTATGTGTTTTGGGTGTATTCAAATACATTGCTATTGTATTTAGACATATAAGGTTATTTGGAATATTTTACATTTAATTATAAGTATAAAAGAAATAACAGAGGAGAAGTGGCACTGTTCACGGTACTGTTCACAACACCATTTCTCCAATTCTCCCCTTTCCTCTCATCTCTTTTCTTTCATTAGGTTCTTTTTCTTTGATCTCTGATAGTGATACGAAAGCGTTGAAACTCCAACTTATCATTTTCAAAACAGAGGTTGTTTCCCGAGTAATATCTCAATTTTTTTTTTTCGGATTGAACCAACCAAATGCACTTCTCGTGTTTTTTTGGATTTTCAGATACAAAAACTGTATCTAGAGCACAAACCAAATGGGGGATGGGGATCTAAGTCTGCTTGTTTAAGGAATATTAGGATCTTTCCCTAATCACTACAGTTTTCTTACGTATTTACATATTTGAGCAGCGAGCATTTATCTTTTATCCATAATGGGATTATTTTGCTCTAGTTACTGATTTTTATTTATTTATTTATTGGATTTTTGTAATAATCAGATTGCTCGCAAGCTAGAAGCAATCAATTTGATAAAGGACCCACTCAAGTCTAATTTATTGAATGGTAAATGGGAACTTATATACACGACTTCAAGGTCGATTTTGCAAATCCAGGTAATTAAATATTGAACTAGGATTTAGTTTTACTTTGGCATAGTCCCTTGATTTACTTTTGCTTTTTGTTGGTTTCTTAATCCATTTTGATGTTTTAGTTTCTCTATGGTATTTGTGAGAACTTTTTGAATAAGATATTGTGATTTATTACTTCATTTACTTGTATAACATCCTGCATATGAGGTTGGAACTGTTCATATGATTCTATTGACTTGTCTTCTTGTTTCTTTTCGTCGATCAACTCAGGTCCAAGGTTGTTGTAACCAGATCCAAGATTGTTGTAACTTTGGCTATATTTAGTTGTAACTTCTGCGACATGATCCTTTTGTGGTAACTTTAGCTCATCAATGATCCTTTGTGGTAAAAGTTGGAAAAGGAGTACTAGGAAATCCATTCTCATAAGTTTAGTAGTAAAACCTAGAAGTAGAATCGTTGAAGCCTCTAGGTAAAAATGTTTTGAGAGGGAGAGAGAAATAGGGATAGCGATAGAGGGAGAGAAAGAGAGAGATAGAGAGTGAAATGTGGTGTTGCTATCTTCATTGTTGCAAAGAGATGCTATCATGCTGGAACTTATCTACAATAAAAGGATTAAGTAGTGGGTAGCAGTGGGATGAGTTGAGTACAAGAAAGAGATGGAGATGCGTTGGGTGGACCAATGATAATTCTGCTATCTTCTGTATTCTGCAGATTTAATGCTAATTGCATTGTTTTTTAAACCTCCTTTATTTTTTTTTTCCTTTTTCCCTCCATGATGAAAGGATCAACAATTCAATAGGAAATAAATGAGCGATATAATTGGACTCAATGGAGATGGCAAGTAACAGATCAGAAAGTAAGAAGACAAGCCTTTATATTTTTTTTGCAGAAAGAAGAGAACCTTCCATTTGTAAGAGGGATAGAACGAAGTGATGCCTAAGCAAAGTGTGTTGATAAATGGTTTAAAGTTTAAATGATAAGGAGGGATCAATTGGTTGAGTTGAGAATGGTAGAGAGGTGCGTTGTCAAGAGAGATAGGTGCATGTAGCATGTCATTTGGGAAGTGGTGCATGAGACGTAATTGAAATCCTAATAATTAGGTGGGCCTAATTTTTCAAATACCCTAAACTGCCCCTTTTTAATGTGATGAGTCAACATTAAAATAGTTTCCAATAAGAAAAGGAAGGGCATTGTTGGCATATGAAGAAAACTTCGTCTGAGCAACTCAAGTATTCTTATTATACTAGCATAGAAGTGGATATAATAAAATTAAGTATTAAAAAATATTTTTATGGAATTGTGGTAGGGATAAAATAATTTTTGAGAAAGGATATGGATGTCTTTTGATTAGAGTAAAATGATAAGAATGTCATCTTTTATTTGAAATGGGAAGGAGGGTGAAGAAGAGTAAAAAGTTATATGTGAGAAAGTGCTAAATAGAAAAATCACGTATGAAGTAAGTCTAAGAAAGTAGAACGTAGAAAGAGTATTAGTTAGTTAAGTACCTCTATTACCCTTTTTAAATTAAAGTTAGCTCTTCCAATAAGAGATTAAAGATAATGTTTAGAAGGGGAATTTTGAAAGTTTCACAAATTTCGTTTCATCGTCAATGCTTCAAGTATTTGCATAATATTACCCATACTAGTCTATATATAATGACAATACTTGGAGAGTGCACAATGAAGCTATTTGGTAGTTTTCCAATATTATGCCACAAACTTTATTTTATCTCTTATTTAAAAAGTTAGTTTTGAGGGTTAATATAGTAATTTGACCATTTAAACTAATCTTGAACTTTTATACGTTCTCCTACATTTTGGGCTTGTTCTAATTTTAATTTCCCTTCAAATTCTTAGCTTCTAACTTTTTTACCCTTCTCTACTCTCATTCTTGTGTTCAATAAATAGACATCTTGGTGCTTCCATTTCCATCAAAAGATATTTATATCGTTTCTCGAAAAAATATTTATCCCTACCATTTGTTATAAAAATATTTAGTAATATATTTAATAATTTTCTATTAGATAATTTAGTAGTTACTACTTACTAATATTAAACCACTCTAATGGAGCACAAAACACATTTCTAACACATGTAACACTATTGTGGAGAAGAGCAAAATCTGTGGGATTTATTTCCTTTAAGGAAAGATGATAATTTTAGTAGTCGTTTTATTTAGCAGTTACTAAAATTGTAATTATAGCTATATGTGTGCATAGCCCTGTATGTCTATATATATATGGTGTCCCTCCATTAAGACATTATCAAGAACAAGAAAATATTCCCTCTCTTCTCCCGTGGATGTAGGCCTTAGAGCTGAACCACGTTACATCTTTGTGTCTTTTATTATTTTATTTTTACAAGAAACACAAATGTGTGTACACTAGTTATAGATAAGATAAAGAATAAATGTTTCAAAAAAGAATCTGTATATTCCTTGAAAGTGTTTTGGAGAAATGATGTACTTGGGATTTTTAAGTTAATTGTAAAAAACTCATTTTTACTTCAAGGTTTCTTTGACTTTTATGTGAATATTAAGTGTTTTAGAGAAATGAGGTACTTTGGATTTTTAAATTAATTGTAAAAAACTCATTTTTACTTCAAGGTTTCTTTGACATTTCTGTGAATATTATAGATATCTGAATTTGAAACTTGATCACAAGCTAAATTGGTAAATTATAGTCATTAAAGATGAAAGAAAGAAAAGAACAGATAAAGGCGTAAAGACTCTATATAGAGCTGAAAAATAAATCTGTAACCAAAATGAAAAGAAAACAAAAATAAATCACATGTTGTGAGTAAACAATATGCTAGTCAACTCATAAATCATTTTTTTTTTTTGACAGGAAACATATATTTATAAATAAGTTGTAAATTGCTGCTAGTGCAACATACAACTGTTTTTAGGGAATGAGATATCCCCTGGAAAGTGACTACATAGATTCCAAAATAGCCTGCCAATTCCTAAGCCAATCACTAAAACTATAACTCCTGGATAGCTTATTAGAGCTAATCCAGAGAGCAAACCAAAAAACATAATTCTTCTGCGCATGTTTCGTATTGTTCATTACATCATTAAAAATTTTGTAATGTCTTTCTTTCCTGACAGACCATACTACAACAAAAAACAAAACTCGCCAATATTTCGTCAATCTCCCCACTAAGAACTGACTAAAAGGATAACCAAAAGGTTCTTCAGCGTTTGGTGACAGAAAGCCATTGAACGCCGTTGTCCATTTGCTCCAGATGCTCCTCACGAAGTTGCACTCCCAAAACAAGTGCTTTATAGATTCTTCATTGTTCCTGCCCAAACAACTCTAGTTTGGAGATAAAGCCATGTATGGTTGTTTCTTTTGTAATACATTAGCGTAGCTAATATTTTGATGAGCCATCAGCCAACCCATAATTTTGACTTTAGAGGGGACATGTGCTTTCCATATGAGTAAAGCTATTGGTTGGAAGTGTGGGGGTAGCGAGGTATGAGTAAAATGACTTGGTAGAGAACATACCATTTGAGTTTCCTAACGAGAGAACTTTGTCATTTTCATTTGATAAAGAGCATTGGTTTAGGCAATCTATCAACCCATCAACTTCAGCTGAGGCTCTTTGTGATAAGTTCCTTGTTAGATGTAGGTTCCAATTTAATGGGTTATTATGGCTTCTATTGTCTATATGTACAAATGAGGATATTGGTGCTTGGTGCATGGATGAATAATTGTAAATGATCGAGAACATATTTTTAAAATAATCATTGCCACACCATGAGTCTTCCCAAAACTTGATGTGGTTCCCATTGCCTAGTTTTAGTCTGGTATGAGGGTGGAAGGAGGGATAAATGGAGTGTATGAATTTCCAGGGACTTCTATATGTGGCCTTTGGGTTAATACTGGCGTCCCTGGCATTCTCAAGCAGACAATGGCGGCTTTTGATTATCTGTCCACAAAGAATCAAGTTCTCTTATAAAATGCCACAATCATTTGCCCACCAGAGCCTTGTTCTTTCTAAGCAAATCTTCCACCCCCATTCCACCTGAATCCGTTGATGCCTTGACCCAGTTCCATTTGATTGGGTGAAACCCAGATGACTTTTCCTCCCCCTTCCAAAAGAAATTCCTCATTGAACGCTCCAAGATGGTGGCCACTGATTTTGGTAACTTGAAGACAAATAAGTAATAAGTGGGGAGGGATTGCCTATAGAACTGCTTTTAATAGAGCTAGTCTACCCCCTTTCGACAGGAAGCCTCTTTTCCATCCTTTAATTCGTTTGGAGACAAGCTGAATCACAGGTTCCCAAAATGATGTTTTGAGGGGATTACCCCCCAATGGCATACCCAAATATCTAGTCGGCCATTGATCCACAGAGCACCCAACAACTGGTGCCGTACTACTAATGCACTCCTCCTCCATATTTGCACCAACTAGTTTGCTCTTTGACAAGTTTATGTTAAGGCTAGATATAAAATAGAAGTTGTTAATTACCTTCAATGTGTTGTTTAAACTGTCCTTGTCATTATCAAGCAGAAATATGCAATCATCTGCAAACAATGTGTGAGAGCTGTATTTGATCCACACCTATCTTGAAGCCATTTATCAGCCCTTTCTCCACTGTCTTGTTTACTAGTCCATCCAAAGAGTTAGCCACGAGAGTGTAAAGAAAGGGGGACAGTGGATCCTCCTGCCTTAATCCCTTAGATCCCTCGAATTTACCCCTGGGTCTGTCGTTGACAAACACTGAGAAGGAGACAGTATTCAGGCATCCTCTTATCCTATGTTACCCGGACTCTTTACTTTAGCCGGACGTACCCGTATCCGACACTTCATGATGTGGCATGGGTATGGGATATGTGTCCGACACTTTGGATTTTAGAATATTACTATTTAGATTCTCCAATGGAAAGAAGAGACACATAAAAGAAGATAGGTGAAATTCACTTAAGTGGGAAAACAAAACAGACAATAAATGAGTGAAAAGAAGAAAAAAAAGGAAAGAACGACATATAATATAGCCGAGTCCCCATATCCCAAAATTTGAAAATGAAGAAGTCGGACCTCTAGATATGCAGCCGTATCCGACACCCTTGCCCGAGTCCAGGTAACATAGCTCTTATCCATTGTCTCCATTTGTTTCCAAAGCCTTTCCTTTGCATTACAAAGTCCAGGAATCCCCATCTTACGAATTGTATGCGTTGGCAAAATCTATCTTCAGTAGTAGTCCTTCCTTATCTTTTTGTCCATATTCCTCCACGACTTCATTGGCAATAAGAATGGCCTCTGTAATTTGCCTATTTCAAACAAACGCCATTTGTGCTTCTTCTACTGTAGTGTGGATTACTTGCTGCAATCTTGTTGCCAGGGTCTTTGCAATGATTTTGTACAAGCTGGTCGTTAGACTGATTGGTCTGAAATCATTGACTTTTTTGGGATTGATTTTCTTCGGGATTACGCTTATATATGCTTCATTGGTACTCTTGTTAACCACCCCAAAGTTATAAAACTTCGGCGTAACTTTTAGTAAATCATCCTTTATTAAGTCCCAAAATTTTTGAAAAAATGTCATGGTAAAGCCATCTGGTCCAGGTGCTTTTTCACCGTCACAGCTAAACACCACTTGTTTGATTTCATCTTCCTCAAATGGTCTTTCAAGCCATGTGCTCTACTCTTCACCAATGCAATTCCAATTGATACCATCTATGCCCCATGTTTGATGTTCCTCATCTGTGAATATGCTCTGAAAGTGATTTGTTATTTCCTTGACAATCTTGCCTCATTCACCAATAATGTTCGATCTCTCTGTTCAAGTTTGGAAAGCATTGTCCTTGCCCTTCTGTGATTAAGCATTCTGTGAAAATACTTAGTGTTAGCATCCCCCTCCTTGGCCTATTTAATCTTCGCTTTCTATGCCACAACCCTATCTTCTCGAACATTGATAGACTGAATCTTCCCAATGATTTATGCCCTTTTGGATCTATTCTCATTTGACCAGTTAGTAGAACTCCATCGATTATCGATTGAATTCAGTTCCTGCATCAAGGTCCATCGATTTTGTTTGTCCTGTTCATAGAAGTTTATGCTCCATTCTTTTATTTTGGTTTTTATGAATTTCAACTTGCTCATGAACTTGTAACCTTCCCAGCCTTGAAACATATTTTGGTTCCACCATTGCGTGATTAGCTGATCGAATTCAGTGTATGAGAACCATACATGTTTTGAATTCAATGTGATTGGCCAATGATTTGAGGTAAGTCTGGTTTCAGTCTCCTGTCTACACATTGGATGCATATCTTCCCAATCCTTGTCCAGTAAGAACCTATCCAATCTACAACAAGTCGAGACTTCTCTGCCGTTTGCCTATGTGAATTTAAGGTTTAACAATGGTAGGTCTCTTAGCTGCTGTTCATGGATCAGGGTGTCAAAAGTCTTTCATTTCTTAGGGTGAGGAACATCTTGTCTTCTCGGACATGTATCTAAACACATTGAAGTCACCACCTACGAACCATCTAGGAGTACATAAACTTCTAAGTCTTTCATCCTAGAAAGATTGTCTGTCATGACATACATTTAGGCATAGTTATTAAATCGGTATGATTTTTGATTGAAATAGTACGATTTGAATTGAATTGTACTGTACACGATTCAAATCAGAAGAAAAATCAGAAATTGACTTGAACCAGTTGATTTCCGACTGAATCGTACGCTTCGATCTGGGTCGTGGAAACAACGACCTAGATTGACTTTTTTAAAAAAAAAAAAACGTGCTTTTTTTTTTTTTCTAAATGTTTCGAAATGGTATTTAAATACCATTTCAAAACCCTAGGGCATAAAAAAAGAAAGAAAAGAAGGATTCGTAAAGTTCTTTGTTGTCTTTTTCTCCACTTGGTAGAGACAAGAGTGTATTGGGGCCCCCATTGTCTTGTTCCACCTTGGATCTCCACTATTTCTCTTTTCTTTGGTTTGTTTCCTTTCTCTATTGAAAGAAGCTTCTACTCTTCTACAAAGATAGCCAGAAAAAGACAAAGATTGGTGACTTCTATCCCTTTCTTTCTTTGATTCGTGTTTGAGGGATTATTTGTGTGTTGCCTTGTTTATTGTTTTTGGAGTAGTTTTTTCTGTCTTTGAAGATGTCTAGAGAAGAGGATAAAACTTGGGAGCATTGCACCATGGTTTGCCCAAAAAATAAGGATTATTTGAGGTGTAACTATTGTGGAAGTAATTTTCATGGAGGTGTTTTTAGAATGAAACACCACTTAGCAAAGACCAAAAAAGATGCAAAAGAATGTCCTAGTGTTCCCGATGATGTTAGTGCATTTTTTATGGATCTATTGAAAGGAAAGAAGGAAGAAAAGGAAAATAAAGAAGATGAGATGTATGATACAAGGGGAAAAAGACATGAATTTGTGGACCTTGAAGTTGAAAATGAAGTAAGAGGAAGTGAGAGAGGAGACACCACTAAAAGAAAAGGATTGATGGATCGGTTTTTTAAAGGGAAAGACAAGCAAACTACCCTTAATGAGCATTTGAAGAAGGGTGAAAGAGAAAAAGTTTGCCAAAAATTGCTAGTTTTTTATTGCAACAACATTGCTTTTAATGTGGTTAAAAGTCCATTTTTTGATGATATGGTTCAGTCTATTTCTACTTTTGGACCAGGTTTGAATGTGCCTAGCTACCTTGAGCTGAGAAATCCATTACTTGAAAAAGAAGTGAAGTATGTTGAGGGTCTTCTTTAAGAGTATAAGAAAGAATGGAGTAGTGCAGGCTGTACCATAATGTCAGATGGCTGACAGATGAAAGAAATAGAACAATAATTAATTTTTTGGTGAATATTCCCAAGGGGACTGTATTTCTTAAGTCTGTGGATGCTTCTGACGTCATAAAGAATGCTGAGAATTTATTTCTTCTCCTTGATAGTGTGGTGGAGGAAGTGGGGGAGGAAAATGTGGTTCAAGTGATTACAGATGGAGCTTCAGCATACGTGAATGCTAGGCAAATGTTGATGGATAAGAGGAAGCACTTATTTTGGTCTCCATGTGTTGCACATTGCCTAGACTTGATGCTAGAGGACATTGGTAGATTACCCATCCATGCAGATGCCATCAACAAATGCCGAAGAATTACAATGTTCATCTACAATCATTGTTGGGTGTTGAACTTGATGAGAAAGTTCACCAATGGAGGGGATTTGGTTCGTCGAAGTTGTCGAAGTTTATTGAATTATTTAGCGAATTTTTGCATTTTTTATTTTACATCCCACTTTTTGCTTCGATGGTAAAAAAATCGAAAAAATTCGGCTAATTTCGCCGAAATTCGGCTAATTTTTAGTCCTTGGCAGTGACTCGATTCGCTACATGTTATCTCACTATGAAGAGTGTGCTTGTGCATAAGTCGACATTGATTTCCTTATTTGCTTCAGAGGAATGGCAGAAGAGTTCTTTTGCCAAGAATAGAGAAGGAGGGGCTTATTAGAGACATCATTTTGGCTAATGCAAACTTTTGGAAATCTATCGAGTATTGCATAAAAAGCACAGTTCCTCTTGTGAAGGTCCTTCGGCTTGTTGACTATGATGAAAGGCCACCAATGGGTTACATATATGAAGCGATGGATCGTACAAAGGAGGCCATTGCCAAAAATTTGGGTGGTGTGAAGAAGAGATACAAGGCCATTTGGGAAATAATTGATAAAAGATGGGTTCTGCAATTGCACAGGCCTCTACATCCAGCGGGTTACTTTCTAAATCCAAGATTCCAATATAATGAACAATTCAAAATGGATCTTGAAGTGAAGCAGAGGTTATATGATTGCATAGAAAGAATGGTCTCATCTACTAGAGAAAGGATTTTGATTGATGACCAAATGGACCTATTCAAAAGAGCTGAAGGCATGTTTGGGAGAGAAACAACGAAGCTTACAAGAGCCACTAAAATACCTGGTATGTGAGTATTGATTCTTGAACAATGTCTTGATTTGATTAAATTTATGATTTGCTTTAAGCCTCTGACTTTATAATTTGAATTTCTATTTTACAGCTTATTGGTGGGAGAGTTATAGGGAAAGCGCTCCCAATTTGCAGAAGTTGGCAATAAGGATTTTGAGTCTGACTTGTAGCTCTTTTGGTTGCGAGTGGAACTGGAGTACATTTGAGCATGTAAATGCTTAGAGTTAGAATTTTAAGTTTTAACTTTTAAGTTTATAATTCTAAATTATAATCTTTGATTTATTTAGTATTTATTAAATTTGACTTTCCTTCATTTTATTTTACTAGATTCACTCTAAGAAGCACAACCGCCTAGAGCAAAAAAGATTGAATGCACTTGTATTTATAAAATACAATTTGCAACTTCAAGTTCAAAAAGAAAAGCGGTTCGGATCGAAAGACCAAACTAATGATCCAATATGTCTATCTGACATGGATTCAGATGATGAGTGGATCACAGAAAAGAAGATCCGGTACTCCCAGAAGGCAACTCGTGGTTAGATTTAGACGAGTGCTTTGGAGAAGAAGAATGTGAAGGAGGCAATGCGCCTATGTCACAAAGAAAAGGTATTGAAAATTTTTAGCATTACAATTTACAAATATACAATTTAATTTCAAATGAAGTATTAAAGTATTTGCAATTTGCATTGCTTTATTAGGACCAAGGAATATGCGATATGTTGCTCCTGGTGATAAAGGAAAATGAGTGATGCAAGAAGACGATGAAGAGGATGAAGATTCTTTTGAAGAAGAAGATGACGAGGAAGAAGAACAAGGAGTAGTACAAGGCTTAGTTGATGAGAGGATGATGATGAAGAGGAAGAAGATGAGGATGAGGAGGATGAATGAATGAGTCAATGTTCAAGACTTTAAGTTTTTGAATGTAATTATGTGAATAGGTTACAAACTTATAGGCTTATAGGCTATAGCCTTGTAGGTGTTATTTTTTGATGTAACTTGGAGATTAGAATGCACCTAAGATGATGAATTGTAATCTAACTCCTTAGCTCACTCTATATTTTGATGTTTTATGGCTTAAAATCTGTGAAATAGTGATATAGACTTTGTTTTTGAAGGTTGAGTCTTAGTTTTGAATATTTATATATGCATTTTTGATAAATCAATTATTGTTATATTATTTCAAATTTTTCTATATTTTTTTGGTAATTTTTTAGAAAATAGAAAAAAAATCTTACGATTTATGATTCGATTTGAATCTTACCCTTGACAATTTTACGATTCGATTCCGGTTTGACAACTATGCATTTAGGCCATAAACGCCCGTGAGCTAGTCTATCTCCATCTTTTATTTTAATGGAAACAGTGAAGTTTCCATATATTGCGTCCAACACCTCCACTTTCCTGGAGTCCCAAATGATTAAAATGCCTCCAGCCAAGCCTTTAGCAGGTAGAAAACACTAGTCCATGAATCGCAACTGCCATAAGGCCCCAATTGTCTACCTGTCAGCCTCCATATTTTTCACCTCCTGCAGGATAGTTAAGTCTGGCTTTGAACATCCTAATACATTCTTAATATCTTTTTGTTTTGCTTTCAAGCGGCAACCCCGTATATTTCATGATATAATCTTCATAATGAACCTTAACATACCCTAGTCAGCCTTCTTCGGTCATCTTATAGTGTTGGCAGTTTTGTCAACCTGGGTACCATGGTTCTTTGTCACTTTAAACAGTCGGATGTCCATGGTCTTCAAAAAGCTTGCAATCTCTTTGTAGGTTGATGCATATTTCTTTTCCTTTGTCTTGTCTTGTTCCTTTATACCATCATGTGTGATACCCTGATCCTTCTCACTAGACTGCCCCTTGATTGCTTGTGATGCCATAGGAATGGCAAGTTTTGGTTTGGAATGGGATGAGTGGATAGGAGCAGGAAGGTTGGGAGAAGGGGAAAGCACATGTGAACCACAATTAGTCATAATTAAGGATCATACCTTAGCTTGGTCTCTGGATGCCTCAGGTTTAGTGATTTCATCTTCCACGATCATGTCCGCCCAACGACTTTTCTGAACTTGATGATCCTTCATCATCTCCGCGTGATCTCCTTCTTTGCTGCTTCTCTCGTCCTCTAGAAGTGAATCTGGCACTCGATTCTCGCCCGAAGTTGAAGGGTCCTCTCGATCTGTTGATGTTTAAGGCCACCCTTTTAATTTCCATCGGTCCAATTTCACATTGCTCTTGTTGGAGACTACACGTGCTTGCGATTTCTTCTTTCTCCTGTGGTAGACTCTAATAAGACTGGGCTCATTTTTCAAGGTTTGAGTCCTTCCATCGATGGGCCTCCACCTGTGTTTTTATTTCTAATGGGCTTCATGAAGTTTTGATCTAGAGCAGGCTGGGCTAATGTGCGCTGCTTCAGATTCAGCTTGGGTGGTTTGGTGGGCTTTAGATTGTCCATCTTGAGCCCATTGGTAATTGATTCCAACTCGAACCAAATTGTGGTTGTGGGCCCAACCAATAGGCCCACGCTCAGCACCGGTTCTGCCCTGCGTCTTCCAACCCTGATTGACACCTGTGCCGCTCGAGGAAGGGAAGTCCCATACCCTGCTTATGCATTGTCTCATCAAGATCATCCATACCATCATTGCGGTTGATCCGACGCACCTCTTGCCCCTGATCGCTCCGGTGATTGGAGCTCTGACGAACAACGCCCCTGAAGTTACCTGTATCTTCTTCTTCCTCCAGTGACGCTTGTTCTCTATTTGAGGACATCTCTTCATTGCTGCTCCTCCTACTTTCCGAAGGAAGCAATTTGCGTTGTAGGTCAAATAATCGTACCTCAATGGACGATTCTTCGAAAGGAATGTCGATGTATGTCGGTAGGAATCCCGACTTATCACCAACAACTTTTAGAATCACTTGCTCCATTGAAGACCTGCAAATGGCCTCTTTAGTTATATCCAAAAGGCCTCCACATTTTTCTGCAACTTTCACAAAAGTATCTACTTTCCATAGTTCTGGAGGAATGCCTTCAACACCTATCCAACTATTCCTACACCAGATCACCACCTCATCTCATTGCATATCATGCATCCAAATCCTGAATTCAATGCCTTCCATGAATGCGGGTACCTTGCCTCGGATGAATCGTTCTGACTCCTCCTGCGTCTCCCATTCAATCTATGTTCTTGCTTCGTACAACTTCTTCAGTCTTATTGTCTTCCTTATTTTTGATTTCAGTTCCTTCTCAATATTTGTCCATTTTACCCTATCGGAGTTGCGGATTACCAGTAAAGTCATGGACTTCTCTGTCTTCTGTATCGAAACCTCCTTTGTGTACTCTTTAGCCACCTCCATATTAGGAAGGTTTTCTTTGCATGTGTGTTTACTGGCATCGAATTCCAGTTCTGAAATGGACTTAGACTTAACAGTACTTTCGCCCCCATGTAGTATGGCTTTTAAACTTTGAGCCATCGCTAACCAACCTTGTCCATTAATTTCATCAGGTATGAAAATGGCACATTGTGTGCCATTTTCTATTTTGGTGATTCGAACAAAGCTTCCCCTTCTGTTGGTGACTCAATCAGTAACACATGGTTTTGACCTCGATGCACTTTCCTGAAACTGCCATCCTTTCTAGCGTCCAGTGCCTCCTCTAGTCGACCCATAAGCCATGCAGCTGATCCTAGGTCCAGGTTGATCGAATATATTCTAGCTTCGGTAGTTTCCTCCACGAGAATCTCGGAACCATCCCTCAAAAGGCATAAGGTGAACCATTTATACCTTGTTCTGAACATTTGTAAGGCCCATTGTCCCGTCAGATGATCTGAGGTGTTACTAAGTGTATTAGAATGTCTGTTGGTAGATCATTTCCTGTTGTTCCAATCTTTTGTGCTCTCCATCGATCGTTTTCCTTTGTTTCTCACCTTGTTGTTCTTCTTTGTCGTTGTCAGATCAAGTTGAGCTCGTCGATTCTTGGATGATTTTTCCGTCGTCCTGTCCTCGTTCGCCTTCTTCCTCTCCGTTGCCTTCATCTCCTTGTCACTTGTTCCTTTCTTTTGGGTGAAAATTATGAATTCTTTTCAACTCATAAATCTTTGACGTAATACTAAAAGAATTATGAGTAATTTTTACAGAAGCAACTAATTCTCCATTAAAATAAAGTATCCAATAAGCATTATTAGTTGTACAAACCTTATTTTAAATTATGATATTTTGAAATTTATTTTGCTTTAACTTTTAAGTGTATAATCGTGCTTGTTCTAGCACCTGTTGAAAGATATATATATATATATATATATATATATATATATGGATCTTTCTAACAATTAAATAAAAATTCTCTAAAATTCTTTAATGTGATTATTATTATTATTATTATTATTATTATTATTATTATTATCATTATTATTTACTGATTTTCTACAATGGCTTGGACTTTTCCAAAGTAATTCTGAATTTGGAGTAAATGAAGTCAAATTTTCAATTTGTGCTTGGGGATGGATGTATCATTTGGGTGACATGTTTTAACAATAGTGCTGCATGGGCATGGAGACTAGTGGGAAAGCTTTCCAAGCAACTTTTACTTTTATTTTTGGCTTACATGTAATTCACATGCCAATGTTACTCTAGAATGAGCATGCTTTTGTTTTTAAGTTTCTTATGAAGAAAATAAATGAACATGCAGATTTTCTTGTAGCATTGCTTATCCATAATGTTTAAGTCTGTGACAGAGGCCGAAATTTCTCAGACCAAATGGAAAAATATACCAGGCAATTAATGTGGATACGTTGAGAGCCCAAAACATGGAAACCTGGCCATTCTTCAACCAGGTGTGTCTTCTATTCAAATGCTTAATGTTTCTTGTTAGAATTCCGAGATATTTTAGTTTCTTGTTTCAGGTTTTAATTTCTTCATAGCAAAAATAAGATGAATTTGTAATTTTACCATGAATGTCTTGGTAATGCACAAGTCTGGTTTCAGATGACCATATAATTTAACTGTTTGGTGCTATAACAAACTTGACAGTGAAGAAAAATAGGAATAAGAACTCAAGATCAATAACAAAATATTTCTCAGATATCTAGTTGGGAATCATATGGGGTAGTTCCTCATTGTATTGGGAAATTGGGTTAAAGGAGGATTCAACAGGAGGGTTGGTGGAACAGTGGAGCCAACTTGTTAGGAGGAGCCAACACAAGAGGGGGTTAAGACTCGACTTCTATTATTAGAACTCCTATTTATAACCTCAAAAGGTCTTCCCTGTCAAAAGAAAAAACAGAGCTCTTCCAACTTGACTAAAACCCTGCTGCTCATAACTAGGTCTGCCAATCAGAAGACATAAATTTCCTCATTCTAGAAGGCTTGAGAGCGAATAATACTATTGGGTAAATATGGAGATCTTACACAAAACGTAATATTTGACAATCTTTTATGACCATGATTGACCTGTTATCATTGTATTTGGGGTGGTATGGGTCATAATGAATGCAAAGGATAACTGGACAGTTTTGGAAGTGAAAGATTGTGGCCTTGTGTGGTGAGTCTTCAAAAACCAGACTATAACTGGTATCACTCAGTTTGCCCTGTATGGGACGGGCAAGCTTGAAGGATACCTAGGATCTTGTTTGGGTTTATTGGAGAACCTTGGTTGTATCTCCTATCTCTTACCTCTCACGATGGTACGTGCGAGTTCAGGTGATAATTGTGCGGCCTTGGGAGACCTAATATGCCATTGCATTTGTTTAATGTGTGATGCATCCATGTAGGATGGTTCATCAGATTAATTGTAAATGGAAAAAAAAAAGGTATGTTGGGTTGACGATTTGAATCTGAATCCGATCCAAAAATTGGGGGATTTCCAAATGATTTTCGAACTAAACACCCTGTTTTTAGAGTCCAGTTGCTAAAATGTTTGCGAAATTGGCCAACTGAGAGTGTCTTGTTTTTGGATTTTTGAATCAGGATACAGGATTGAATAAGATCTTGAACATACCTAATTAAAAGTCATATAACTCCAATTCCTAACCCTAGAAAACTTAGGAACAATGACCTATGATAACCATATTCTAAGAACATGAATTAGATATTGGAATTTAGGATTCCATGATGAATAAAACAAATAGGTTGTGAATAAATCATGACCTCGTCTAATTGTCGATAAATAAGGAAAACAAATCATCATTAGCACATGATATAATCATTGGTGCTAGTGAATGTGTACCACTATATCATATCTATAGTTGTAACTGATGTGACCTCACAATTTTATATAATTGTGAACAACTAGTACCTGGTTAGCTCAAATCAACAAATTGAGATCCAGGATTAAGACTTTAAATTACGCTATGGTATGACCTTGTGAATTGTAGCTAGCCTCTTGGAGATTCACGAGGTCGAGGATAAAAGTTAAAAAAAAAAAAAGCATTCATATGAATCATTACATTCCCTACGAATTTCGAGGACGGAATTTCGTTAAGGGGAGTTGCATGTCACACCCCAGGTTTTGGTTAGAAATTAACCCTAGTTAATATACTAGGGTTAAACCACATATTATCATATAACATTACTTGACTATGTGTGTGGATCATATATATTGTATTGTGATGTGTGATTATGTGTTATTAATATAGTCAAGGTAATGATAATAATCAATTAATAATATTAATATATATACTAACCTATAATAACCTTATAGAATAAATAAGGTTAAAGGAACTAGAATAATAACCTTATGGAAAAATAAGGTTAAGATAACAATATTATATTATAATTGGAAAAATAACCTTATTATATTATTAAGGTGAATTGAATGGGAATAATAACCTTATATAATAGACGAGGTTTAGTAATTAGTACTATTGGAGGATTATCTTTTTTTCTTTATTATAGAGTTTATGGTCAGAAAGAAATGCTAGGATTTTTGATAATATATGTAATATGGAGGAACAAACTTGGAACTATTCTGTTTTTTGGTTTGGGTATTGGGTTAGTAGTTGTAAATTGTCAATGGCTATAGTATTGGGGAATGTACTCAGAGTTGGGACTCTGTTCTTGAGTCGTTGTAATGCCTACCGTGGGACATTGTGCCCCCCTTGGGGACCTTTTTGTACTCTTGTTCAGGTGCAATTTACTTGCACAAATTTAATAAAATGCTTAGTTTCTTGTCTAAAAAAAGAAAAAAGATAAGGTTTAGTAAATTGGAATAATGACCTTGTAATATAAATAAGGTAAATTATATTGAATCATGAATCTATGACCTTAGATTATAAAACAAATAAGGTTAACGAAATCAAAATAATAACCTTATTGGGAAAATAAGGTTAATAACATTAAGATGATGACCTGGTAATACAAAAGGAGATTTAATTGGAGAAATAGCATTATCATACAGTTAAGAGTAATTACTTTGGAAAATTACCTTATGGGATAAATATGGTTAATGATATTGAGAAAATGGCCTTATTGGATAAATAAGGCAAATTAATGTTGACAATAACCGTATTTTATACATAAGGTAGTTTAATTGAGAAAATAACCATATGTTGTACTTGTAAATAAGGTGGATTAATTGGATAAAATGATCTTATTAGATAAATACGGTGCATTAATTGGAATGATGACCTTATTAATAAACAAGGTTAATCAAATTGAAATAAATACCTTATTACATACATAAGGTGGATTAATTGTGATAAGAACTTTATTATATGAATAAATACTTGTTTGAGTATTTTTAAAAAATTTGAAAATATTTTTAACATTTAAGCAAAAAGTTCTCTGAACTTCTCTAAGTTGGTGAAAGTTTATACTTTATAAAGATTCTCCACATCAAATTGGACTTCGTTAATTATTCGGAGTGTTAAGGGAATGAAGTTTAGGGTATAATTGAATTTTTAATCTTTGGATTACCCTTCAGAGTTTATTACCAGAAAAGGTCACAGTGAGATAGGCATTTTATTTATTGACTTAACCAACTGAAATAGTACACTAGAATGTAGAACTACGATGGTCTTGAATCAGCCAAGAGTATGCTTTTAGCATTGTGTTGCCCTGCACGTAGAAAAATGCGTAACTTCTAGCTATGATGGATCATGGATGGACCAAAAGTATTACTTTTAAGGATTGTGGTGAACATGGTGGAAACATACTTAACTTCAAGCTATGGTCTCCCTATGTCTTGCTATGGAGCTTGCAGACTGAATTTCAAAACCTCATGAAATGCAAAATTATACTTCCTGTTATGCAGTTCTAAATTCTGTAAGTATGAGTCTAAAAGTTACTCTGACCATGTCTTTCATATTATTACGGGTACGTTTGTTTATTGTATCTTATAATTATAAAAGAGTAGCTTAAAGGGGTTTCCATGGGGCTCAAAGGCTTTTATGCTTGTCATTGAATCAAATTCAACATTTTTTTTTTGAGAATAAACAAAGCAACAGTGTTAATAGAACTGCAAAAAGTACAATAAAAAAAAAACCAGAGTACCAGCAGTACTCAATGACAACTGCCAAACTACAACAACCAACCTAGAAGCAAAACAGGGAGCGGCACCAAGTAAAAGAACAACTCCACCAAGCACAACCAGAAAAACAAAAAAACTGCCAGCAAAAACTTAAACCAAGCAAGACCCCCAGTTTCTAGCCCAATCAACTATGAGAAAGAAATTCTACATTTTAAGCTTTCATTATGAGAAACATGTTACTTTTACGTTATTTACATTGCCATTTGAAAGGTCTTGCCGACTATTCATTTAAATGTCTTTGGCTTAGAACATGATGCTGGTCTTCTTTGGACCAGTATGCTGCTTTATAGTTTCTTCCTTATTGTATGCCTGATGTTTCTGCAGGTGACAGCTAACTTAGTGCCACTCAATACAAAACGGGTAGCTGTTAAATTTGACACTTTTAAAATTGGTGGTCTGGTAGGTTATTATGCTGCTTATAAATATTATTCACACATGCTTATCAGATGGTCAGATATGTTCATTATGCTCTTTTGTAGGGACTTAAAAATTTCTAACCTCTAAGATAACTGCATCTCACTTCATTTCCAAAGTTTTCATTGGGGTGTCGCAATGCATTTGAATTTGCTGTGTTCTTTTTTATTTAAAGTTGAAATTTTCATCATATATTTATAGAACCACAACAAAGATTCGAAACTTGTAAAATAAACATATGACTCTGATTAATATGAACTATAAGAGGTGATTTGGACACGCTTAAAAGATAGCTCAACACTACTTTTCAATTTTGGTGCTTGGGGTATTAGGTTGTTTTTGATGCACTTTTATGTGGCAACACTTGTGCCAAGGATCCAATCTTGGTGTAATAAGATTAGTGTCTGCTTCCACTATATCAATACGTTGATGTCTTTATGGTTCTACTTCTCCTAGTTAAACTCAATAAATGGAATAGAACAAAAGAAGAGATGTAAAAGGACAAGATAACAATTAAAATAAGAGAAATCAAGGAAAAGAATAGTGTTTAGCCATGGTAGACTTTCTCCTCACTCTCTCTTTCTTCTTTTAAATTAAAATTGTTGGTGAAAGTTAGCCCAAGGACCTCTATGTAAGATGTCCAATCGATATGGGCCAAAAAGAAAAAGAAAAGGAAATACCTATATAAGTAAAACGTCTTTGAGGTGAAACATAGACATAAAACATGCCCTCTTGGAGCACAAGTCTTAGGAAAGACCAAGTGAAAGTGGTTTATTAAGTATACTTATCAACAGGTTGTTTGATCAAATATTAGATATACCAATATTATTTTGCATCAATATAACACAAAAGAAATGGAAGTTGCATTTCATCTTGTTTAGTCTTCTGATGAACTCTAAATTGTGAGAAATAAAGTTGGTTTCCTACCCATCACAATACATCAACATGGAGGATGAACATCAAAACCCCTCCTTGTCAAATGATACCAAACCTATGACATCTTTGAGATCGTGCCATGGCTTTGAATTCTAGGAAGTTGTTAGAAAGGTTTAAAATTTGTGAGACAATTAAGACTTTTGCCTGTTCGAGGCAAGGCATGACATAAGCTTTTGTTTTTCAAGAAAAAAAAAAGGAAAAATTTAGGAAAAGTTCAAGAAAATGCAACTATCATTAACAAATGAAGAAACATTGTAATAAGCAATTATATTATTGAATGGAATGAAGTGCTTCCCATGTTTCGTTGTTTAGTCACGTGTTTGAAACCCAGGTTTGTCTTCACAGTGGGATTGAAGCTTGCAAAGGGGAGGGCAGGAAGATGATGTGCTTGGATAGTGAGGGTTGTACTGTTAACTGTGCCAAACCAACAACATCTCTTCCCCTCTTTCGCCCCAAGAAAGTTGGCTTCCGTAGTGGTTTAATCTCTCGCTCCCAGGATGTCAGTGAAAGGGTTGTCTCTCTTGAAAATCAGTGTCGTAAAGGGGTTTTGGTTTGTTTTGCCAGTCATAGTGAAGACGACGACGATGAGGAGTGCGCCACTAGTAGACCGCACTCTCGGCGGTGCTTATGAGAGAAGCAAAACAATGAGGCTACTAGCCAAGAAGGGGTTATGCGGAGTGGGAAAGTCAGCAAGTTCTGTGGAATAATTGTGTCTAATAGTAGTTCAGACCACAACAAGTGTGGGGAAGAGGAAGGGGATTGTGATGGAGTAGATGAGATCGCGACTGGTGTCGACGACGATCATCTTTGTCAGGCGAGTTTTGGCTTCAAGGTACGTCCATTACATTTTAATTTAGATGGTAATTTTGAGCTTTCCTCTAAAATTCCTTATGATCTGTGTAACTCTACTCTTGTGGATGATCCTCCAAATCATGTTAATTTTCATGCAATGGAACCCATTTTACCAGCTACAAACCCCATTTCTGAACCTAACCCCTCATCACTCAAATCCTATTGTACTCAATCTATTCAATAGTGCGTTAGTGATAATCTCGAGCCATTACATGTTGATTCTGCTCTTTCGGATGACGGGATCAGGCAGTCGGGGGCTGGGGATGTGAACCCTTCACTTCAGCAGTGTGACGGTGGCTTGGATGTGGGTGTTTCAGGTGTTGGAAACACTGCTGTTTCATTGGGCTCATTGGAGCCTTTTGCTGATTTTCTACACAGATCGAACATTTACGTCAGTAAAAGACAGGGTCAGGTGCATGAAGATGGTTCTGTTTCAGATGGTGAACTTACTTTACAGGACATTGCAAACAGTGTCAAGGCAACAAAAAGGAAGAATGGGGTTAAAAAATGAAGATCCTTTCCTGGAATATTCGTGGATGTGGCTCGAGTAGGAAGAAATGCATTGTCAAGAGAACTTTAGGAAACGCTAAATCGGACATTGTCATTTTGCTAGAGACGAAGAAAGAGGTGATTGACTGGTGTTTCATTTCCCAGGTTTGGGGGTCAAGATTCAAGAGTTGGATTGCTCTGCCTACTATTGGTTCGGTTGGTGGTTTAGTTACTGCGTGGGATTTTAGAGTTGTGTCCGTGGATCACAACCTCATTGGTGAGTTCTCGGTCTCTATTTAGATTAGAGATGGAGGCAATAGCTGGTGGTTATTTGGGGTCTATGGATCGACTGGTTCCGCTAAGAGGAAGATTTTCTGGGATGAGCTTCTTGGGCTTAGTGTGATTTGTGGTGACAGATGGTGCTGGGGGGGGGGGGACTTTAACACGGTGAGAAACATGGGGGAGAAAATTAATAGCCCAAGGTTGACTACTAATATGCAGATGTTCGATATGCTTATCGGTGAACTTAACCTTTGTGATCCACCCCTTCTGAATGCTAAGTCACGTGGTCCAACTTCAGGGTGAACCCTATCTGCTGTAGATTGGATAGGTTCTTTTATTCTTCGAGTTGGAAGGCATTGTTTCCAGGCTACAGACAAGAGGCTCTCCCGAGGGTGGTTTCGGACCATTGTCCTATTGTTCTAGATTCAATTGTGTTCCACTGGGGACCTTCCCCATTCCTGTTTGAGAACACTTGGCTTGATCATCATGAGTTTTCTGATCTCCTTAAGCAATGGTAGCCCGAGGCTTTTGCTTATGGCCATGAAAGCCATAGATTTATGATCAAGTTGCTCGAAGTCAAGAAAACTGTGAAAGAGTGGAAGAAGGAAGTTTTCGGCTCAGTTGCCATTAAAAAAATGACGTTGAAGAGCTCATTGGGTGCTTGGACTTTCTTGAGGGGCACAATGAGCTTTCTTCTGAGTTCGTTGTTATCAGAATGAAGGCCAAGGTTGAGCTAGTTGAAACTTGTATGAAAGAAGCTAGAATGGCTGGTTAAAGGGCAAAGTTACAATGGCTGAAAGAAGGGGACGCTAATTCCAAGTTCTTTCATAAAATTCTTAGTAATAGGAAGTTAAAATGTCTTATCCCTAAGGTTGAAAGGGATGTGGTGGAGGATGAGTTTGGCATCACGAAGGATTTTATTAAGCATTTCTCGGAGGTTTATTCGTCGAATAGGAGTGAACAGTGGGATGTTGATGGGATTGAATGGCAACAGATTAGTGAGGACGAGGCAGACTGGCTAGAAAGACCTTTTGAGGTCTGACAGGCTGTCTTCAGTTGTAATGGCAATCAAGTTCCAGGGCCGGATGGTTTCACTTTGGCTTTCTATCAGAAATCGTGGGAGACTATCAAAGATTGTTATGAGAGTAATGCATGAGTTTCATAGAAATGGTGTGGTTAACATCAAGACCAATGAGACTTTTATTTGTCTAATCCCAAAGAAAAGAGATTCTTGGCACCCAAGAGCTTACAGACCCATAAGCTTAGTTTCAAGCCTCTATAAATTCATTGCTAAAACTCTTTCTCTTAGACTTCGTGCTATCCTTCACAAAACCATTGACTTAAGTGTTCTATTCAAATGGAGGACTCTAGTGGTCTGCCAAATAATGCAAGAAAGAATCCAACATGATTATATACCCTTTTAAATGAAAATATCAACACAAATGACGTTACTTGTTTGTTTTGTCTAAAGACCTCAAGAGGATTTATCTATAGACATAAGCAACACTTGATTGGTTCTCACAAAAATGTACATGCTTGTTTAAAAGTACCTTATGAAATGGAAGTGGAATTGATGAAGTACATGCAACTAAAAAAGGATGCACATGCTCATTCACTATTTGGAAGTGGATTCCATCTAATGCAATTTGATGAAGATTTATATGATTGGGAAAAAGATGTGGTTGCTAGAGAAGTTGAAGCTATTGGTCCATCAAGAGGCATAAGAGAATGTGGTAGAAGGCGTGCACGTGAAGCAGGCCGTGTTGGTGGAAGAGTACTTCAGAGAAATACTTATGGGGGGACTAGTAGGCCTATTAGTAGTGGAGATGGAAAAAATGTACCAAGACAAAGAAACCCAATGGATGCCAACATGGAGTTGGTGCAGTTGGTAAAGAGGTGGCTTTAAAACCCAAAGGTTTCAGGTTCAACTCTTGCCACTACCTCACACAAAGGGTGAGGGGGATTAATGGGTCAGGAATGGGTCTGATACCTCCCCGAGATTGTGGTATGGTGATGGAGCTGGTTATACAACTAAAACTAACTTTGTTTCTTCTCAAAAAAAAAAAGGAAAAAAAAAAAGAAAACAAAGAAGCCCAATGGGATTGTTTCTTACCCCAAACTGGGACTGAAATCAGGTCGGGTAGGGTCGGTTTTACCCCAAATTTTGGCCCGATCCGACCATGTCAGGTGAAATTTTTTTTCACCCGACTTAGACCCGATCTAAAATTATTTTAGGCCCCATCCGACCAACCCGTTGGTCGGGCGAGTCGGTTGGGAGGTCAGGTTTACCCACCAAAATAATAAAATAAAATAAAAATTAATAAAAAAAATATAACAGCCGTAAAAAGTAATAAGACATAAATAATAATAAGAATGTAAAAAATATATAAAACATAAAAGAAACAAAATAACTAAATTCAAAAAATATAAAATATAAAAAATATATAAAAAAAAGAAAACTCAAAACAGAACTGAAAAATATCAAAGTTATACATATTATATAAATATTTAAAATTTTGAACATGTATTCCAGAGCCAAAGGCCCCAAAGGGGTCTCCTTGCATCAAGGAAACCCCTTACCCAACAATATTGGGAAGATGGAAGAAAGAAGAGGGGGAGGGGGGCGTTTTATAGGAGAACGCCCTCCCCCTCCCTTTTAAAAGGCGCCCCCTCCCCCCTATGCAATCTATTCTTTTTTTCTATTTTTTAAAGCCTTCTAAAATTTTAACTCTCTATAAATTTCAACTCATTCTCTATAAAAAAAAAACCTGTAGAAAATACATATATTTATACTAATGTAATGTACACTTATCTACATAATGTACTTTGTTATTATAATAAGAAATCAAATTCCCCTTTTATATAAACCCAATCCACCCTCCCCACCACCTTCTAAGTTCATTCTCACATGAAATAGTTGCGATTTGTGATGGGTTGGAGAGATTTTCTTCTCTCTGTTCTAAGTCATGTTCCATGATTGTTGAATAAAACTATTCAAATTATTAGACAAGTTATAATATGACCATAAAATTAATTAAAGTTGGGTATAATATTTGTGTTAAAAATACTCTATTCTTAGAAAATATTAGTCTATAACTGTATTTATATAATCTTTTCAAGTTAGTGCTATGACATTTTTTTGCAAGGTATTGACTTATGACATTCATTAGTTTTGAATCATGTCACGTATAATTAAAGTTGGGCATAGTATGTGTTAAAATTAGTTTATTAATATCAAAAATTAATCTATACTTGCATTCATATAATATAATAAAAGCTAGGTATAATATGTATTAAAATTAGTTTATTCTTATAAAAAATGAGTGTCTACTTGCATTCACATAATATAATAAAAGTTGGGTATAATATGTGTTAAAATTAACTTATTATTTATGTGCATATTATCATTTTGCTCGTCTAGCCATGGGTCAAAAGAGCTTGGATTGGAGGAGAGCGGTCGTAAACTCGAAGGCGATTAAAACTGCGATCTCGACGGGGAGCGACGACAACTAGGAGGTGGTTCAAGGAAGACGGAACGGAGCATTTGGTTGCAGTCGGGGCCCCGCTTCTCGTGAAGTTTCTCTTTCTCGATCAAGAATGCTTAGAAGTCGAAAGACAAAACAGTCTTTTAACCATTCTTCCAGGTCCTCTTCCTCAGGGGGTAACCTTGCTAGAAGAAGGTCGCTTCAGACCTTCAGAACGAGAACCAAATGTTTCTCCATTTGTCTATCGCGTGATGGTTCAAAAATTTCGATAGAAGAGGCTACGAAGGCCGGGGTTTATTCCATGAGCATGGACCTTAGGTCGGTTGACTGGCTAATGGAGATGGTGCTGGATACCATAAACGCAAGGTGTGATGGTAGTTTTAAACATGTTCATCGCGGTAGAAACCACGTTTTGCTGGTCAAATCTTATACCAATCGACGTGGATGTTTTTTACGCATCACCAAGATAGAAAATGGTACACAACGCACCATTTTCGTCCCAGAAGAAGGTGCTGGTCTGGGTTGGAAATATGTTGATGATTGTCTCAAAGCCATCCTACATGGGTCCGGCCCAACAAATGGCAGTGTTAAGTCTTCACATAAGGATGAATCTACACCGAGAATAGTATCTTCTGATCCAAACGTTATCCCACCCGTCACCAACGTTCCTGTGCTGGATGGTAATAATCCTGTGAAGGATTGCCCTTCCCTTGATGTTCTTGTTACTAGGGCATCTGACTTCCTTGAATGGAACACTATTGAAGCAGAGCTGGAAATGGTCTTTGGCCATGGAGTTCGTTTGAAATTGTTGGAAGTGGCCCGTGGTTTGCTTCGTTGCAACAGTTTGGAGGATTCTGCTAGGCTGGTAAAAGGCAAGGTGGCGATGTTGAACTCCGATGTCTGCTTCAAATATTGGGATCCTGACATGTTATGGCATAATATGAAGATCGAGTGTCGTAATAGCTGGATCGGCATGGAAGGTATTACGCCTGAGTGCTGGAAGATGGAGATGTTTGGGAAGGTGCTGGATATCGCCTCTGCTACAGTTAGTGGTAGGTCGTTGGAGTTGGCTTTAATGAAGGTCGCGGGTCTCCCTTCTGGTTTCTTGCCGGCTTTCATGGAGGTCACTGACGGTTCTCGACATATGGAACTCCGGGTGTTTGATTTGCAACGAAACTAGATCCTTTTCGACAAAGATGGTGATGATGATCGTTCGGAACCTCTCATCAGACAAAGACTAAGGTGGTTTCAATTGTCGGAAATGTTGCCGGTGTCGGAGAAGATCGCCTCTCACGTCGGAGTTGCAAGAAGGGCGACATGATGGATGGTACGACCATGTCTGAAACTGACGCATGTCGTCGCAAAAAAGCTGTAGGGTTCAGATGGCGCTCTGACGTCCTTCCAGGCGCGTTTCTCTGGAAGATAACTGGGAGGAGGACACGTGGTCTGGATGAGTCCAAATGCAAGGTGGACTTGGGCTCGAATCTAATCAGGCCAGTGGGCTGGGCTCTTACGCCAAAGGATTTTGATGTGGACCTTGAGCGGACCCACGATGGGTAGGTCAAATCTCTGTCCAAGTATACCCCTCGTTCAGTATGTTGTGGGCTTCAAGAACCTGGGCATGATGGGGCTCATCTAAATGTTTACAAAAGACGATCCAGATCCAAAAGAAGTTGCGGCCCAAAAGCCTGTCTCGACAGATGGCAGATGGCAAGAAAGATCTCTTCGGGGTCTGATCCAGAGTTTTCTTCTGATAATGAAGAAGAACATGTTTCGGCTACACTGTTGGGTGAGGAACGTATCGACGACGACCATCTTATATCCTCAGGTGTGATTTGTTCCAAGGGAAGAAGGTTTTCTTGCTGGGCGGACGAGGATGAGGTCGAGGCGCAAGAGGAAAACCCTGATCATTCTCTTCTTCCGGCTAAGGTACGCTCTTTGGTTGTTATTCAAAATACTGATGGTGTTTCTTCTCCCCCCTCATGCCCACATCCTCCTCTCTCTCCTCCAAACCACGTTCCCAAATCCAATGTCTTGGGGTTTTCTGGCTCTCTGGCATCAACATGCATTGGCTCCGATTCCTGTGTCCCCCATCCGGCTTTCAAGGGCAATGTTTCCACGGTCTCATCTAAGCAGAATTTCAGGTCTAATTACATGGAGATTGCTCAGTTTCTCTGGTCCTTCAATGTCCAACTAGTTGACAGAAACCCTGTCACCATCGCCTTGTAGTTACCCGTCGTCGGCTTGGGTGTCTTTGTTTTCTTATGAAGATAATGAGCTGGAATATCCATGGCTGTGGTTCAACCCAAAAGAGAAGAGTTATTAAGAAGACTTTCTGCTCGGCCAAGCGCGATATTGTTACTTTGCAAGAAGTCAAGAGATCGATGGTTAGCTTGGAAGTGATTCGTTAGTTGTGGAGATCTAAGTTTCTAGACTGGCTTCTTCTCCCTGTTGTTGGCTCGGCGGGAGGCATTCTGATTATCTAGGATTGCAGGACTGTTAACGTGATGGAGTCCTTTATTGGGAGCTTCTCCCTCCCCATTAAGATTTCTAATCCTGGCTTTCTGCAGTGATGGTTTACATCTGTGTATGGCCCTTGTTCCAGGGACGAAAGACAGTCTTTTTGGGATGAAATTGCTGGTGTATCCAGCAGCGCTTTTGGTGCATTGAGGATGACTTTAATATCATAAGGAGGATGGGGGAAAAAATTTCCTGTTCAACTGTGTCTTCCAGCATGAAGGAGTTTGATTCTCTGATAAGTGAATTATAACTTCGGGACCCGGATCTCTCAAACCTCCCTTTCACTTGGACAAATGGAAGATCCCCTCCAACCATGTCCAGATTGGATAGATTTTTGATTGGTGTTGGATGGGACGAGATTTTCCCTATCTCTAAACAGGAGGTGGGTATACAGCTGGCTTCTAATCATTGGCCAATCACTCTCGATACCACTGTGGGGGTTTGGGGCCCAACTCCGTTTAGATTCGAAAATGTGTGGTTGTCTCACCCTAAGTTTGGTAGTCTGATTGAGAATTGGTGGCTGCTTCCATTTGGTCCTCGCTAGGCTTGGTACATGTTTATGCAAAAGTTGAAGTTTTTGAAACTTAAGTTGAAGGATTGGAGTAAAAGCTTCGCGACCTAGGACAATCTTTTGAGGGCTAATCTTTTGTCTGAACTTCAATCTTTGGATAACCAGTTGGGCCTCTCTGGTTGGTCTGATCAGTTGCATTCTCGTAGGTTGCAAATTACCAAAGATTTGTACTCAATTGATTGTAGATTGGATCGGTTGGCTAGACAGAAAGCCAGGGTAAAATGGGCAAAAGAAGGGGACACAAACTCTACGTTCTTTCACAAACTTTTAAGTTTCAGAAGGGCTAAAGCTATGATTTCTCAGCTGGAATGTGATGATGGTTCTATCATTGAGGGTGAGGCTAACATTTGCAATACTATTGTGGACCATTTTGGAGCTGTTTTTACGGATGAAGACTATGTTTAGTGGGGTGTTGATGGAATTGATTGGCATCAGAGTAGTCATTCTCAAATGCAGTGGTTAGAAAGACCTTTCGACTTGGATGAAATTAAGGATTTTGTGTTCAGTTTTGAGGGTGATAAAGCCCTTGAGCCTGATGGTTTCACCATGCTTTTCTTCCAAAAAAAACTGGGAAGTGCTCAAAGTCGATCTCCTTAAGGTGTTGGAGGAGTTTTCCCACAACGGGGTTATCAATAAATGCACAAATGAGACTTATATTAGTCTTATCCCTAAGAAGATCAACTCTATCAAAGTTAGTGATTTTCGACCTATTAGTCTTACCACTAGCTTGTACAAAATCATTGCCAAAATTCTTGCCCTTAGACTGCGACATGTGCTCCAAGACACTATTGCTGAGACTCAGATGGCTTTTGCTAGAGACAGACAAATCATTGATGCCGTTCTCATAGCTAATGAATTCGTGGATGATTGGCGAGTTAATAGAAAACAAGGCTTACTTTTGAAAGTCGATTTTGCCAAAGCCTATGACTCGGTTAAATAGAACTTCCTTGACTTTGTTATGGATAAGAAAGGTTTTGGCAGAAGATGGCGTAATTGGATCAGGGGTTGCTTATCTAATGTCAATTTTTCAATTCTCATTAATGGTAGGCCAAGAGGTAAGATTGTGGGAACCAGAGGCCTTACGCAGGGTGATCCCCTCTCCCCTTTCTTGTACACTCTGGTTGTGGATGTTTTGGATGGCCTGACTTCAAAAGCTAGAGATAAAGGTGTTATGAGTGGTTTTTCAGTTGGCAAAGATGGAGTGTCCGTTTCTCACATCCAATATGCTGATGATTGTCTTTTCTTTGTGAAGAATGATGGAAGCAGCTTGTTTAATGTTATACGCATCATTGAGAGCTTTCGCTTTCTGTTAGGTTTTAAAATCAACCCTTTGAAATGTCAACTAGTTGGCTTCAACATTCCGGATGGTGATATTGCTGTTATGGCCTGGGAGATCGGGATTTTTGTTGGTTCTCGGCCTTTGCATTATTTGGGTATGCCTCTTGGGGGAAACCCCTTAAAACTCTCTTTTTGGGACCCTGTTATTCATACGGTCTGTAGAAGAGTTGAGGGTAACCTTTTTGTCTAGAGGGGTTAGAGTGGCTCTGCTCAAATCCGTGTTCGAGGCTATTCCAACATATTTCATGTCAACATTTCGGATGCCTAAAACTGTTGCCCTTTCCATTGAAAAATTGACGAGGAACTTCTTGTGGAAACATGGTGATAAAGATAACGACTCTCATTTGGTTAAATGGGATAAGGTCAAGATGGATTTTGATCTTGGTGGTTTAGGTGTCGGCGATCTTATTCTTAGAAATAAAGCTTTATGCGGTAAGTGGCTGTGGCGTTTCCAGCATGAAAAAGATGCTCTGTGGGCTAGAGTTATAAGAAGTAGGCATGGGTTCTAGGAGAATGCCAAGGATGCCAGTATGTGTCAGAAAGTCACTTTCAAAAGTCCTTGGAAATCCATTCTATTTACCCCCTTTTCCTTCCACAATTAAGGCTCAAACTTGGTAATGGTAACGAGATATGCTTTTGGGAAGATCTTTGGTGTGGTAATGTCTCTTTTAAAGTCAGGTTTCCCAATCTCTATGCTCTGTCCACCCTCCATAATGCTCCCATCTCCTCCTTTGTGGTGGCTTCTGTCATCTCTTATGGCTCTGTGTTAAACTGGAATCTTCATCTACGGCGTAGTCCTCATAACAGCTCCCTTGACGAAGTCCCTGCTATCTGATAGTGTCTTGAGCATTGTCAGTTGCAGAATCATGATGATGGTTTGTGTTGGTTGGGTGAACCCTCTGGTCGTTTCTCTTCTAAATCTTTCTTCAAGTCTCTCTCTGCTGCTGATAACTCTTTTCATTTTCCTCTGTCCAAGTTCATTTGGACCACCCATGTCCCCTTCAAAATCAGAATTCTGGGTTGGCTTGTTGATTTGGGTAAACTTAATTGTGCCGATGTCCTTCAGAGGAAATTTCCTAACTTGATGCTCTCTCCATCATGGTGTTGTCTTTGAAGAAAAAGTGAGACGGTTGCTCATTTGTTCAAGGATTGTTCCTTTGCGGCTAATCTTTGGAATGGTTGGCATAGACGTTGCAACTTGCTTCTACCACCCGATGTGACATCCTTTTTCACTTTTCCTAGAACTCTAATCTTAAATATTATTGGAGGTGTATCTTTTTTGCAAATCTGTGGTGTATATGGTCTGAGAGAAACAACCGAACTTTTAAGGACTGTTCTAGCATTTGTAATAGGTTAAGGGATCAAGCTTTGCTTTTGTTTGTAACTTGGGTTAGCTCTAGCAAGTTCTCTCTTTGGTATAGTTTTGGGGAATGGATGTTCAACTGGAACACCATACTTGAAACTTTGTAACTCCATTGGGACATCTCGTCCCTTTGGTTTCTCTCTTTTGTTTTCCTCTTTATAATATATCTTTGTTTCCAGTCAAAAAAAAAAAAAAAAATTTAACTTATTTTTATAAAAGATTAGTCTATACTTGCATTCACATAATCTTTCAAGTGACTATTATGACATTAATTAGATTTGATTCATATCACAATAACATAATTAAAGTTGGGTATGATATATTTGTTAAAATGAGTAAAACAAATGGCTTAATACTATTTATTTTTACAAGGTAAAGTTGATTATGAATGCATAAGAAGCAACATATATTAGACACATGTAATGATATTGTTGATAATATAGTTTTCAAAAGTAGAAGTAATTTATAAGAATATAGATTCTAACTTATATTTATATATGTGTGTGTGTGTGTGTGCTAATATGATATAATAATAAACAAGGCAAAAGTAGTCAAGGTTTAATTATGAATGTATGAGAAGCAACATATATTAGACATGTAATAATATTGTTGATAAAATAATTTTCAAAATTAGAAGTAATTTTCTAAGAATATAGATTCTAACAAATATATATATATATATATATATATATATATATATATATATATATATATATATATATATATATATATATATATATATATATTTGCTAGTATGATATAATAATAAATATATAAAGAGATAATACAATAATTTGAAATGTGATCGTTTTCAATGATATAATAATTAAGAGATGAAAAATAAAAAAGAATTTATGGGTTCATTTCTTCAAATTACTTCATGATTATTGCTCCTTAATTCTTTTGTGGGTTAATTGGTTTTCGTGTTTTAGTTTGAAAAGGATTAGTTTTAAGTTTTGATTTAATTAATTTGCAAGTGAATTGTTCTACTCATATGATGGCCTTCATGAATTGGGTTGATCACTTGATCTTGTGAGCATTTTAAAAGTTAGTTCAAGGTTTGTAGTGTTTTCTTTAAGTCCCACATTGAAAAAAGAAAAGAAAAGAAAAGAAACCACTCTCCCTCTATAAATCCATCCTCTTCACCCACAATTTATTTCAATGAAGAGCCAACTCCTCACCCACAAGCAAAGGATGTGGGATTGGGGCATTTTGCACTAGAAGCTCTCAGATGGCAATAACCTTTAAACATTTTATAAAAATCGTACATATATATATGTATATGTCGGGTCGGGTCGATTGGGTTTTAATGAAACCCGCAACCCGACCCGATTTGGTCGGGTCCAAGAAAAGTTGACCCGATCAACCCGACCTATAGTGCAAACCCGACCCAAAATGGTCGGGTTTGGTCGGGTCAGGTCGGTTTGCTTTCACCCCTACCCCAAACCCAGTAATTGCTATTCAAGAGAGGAAGTAGAAAATGTCAAAGCAAACTACCATTTCTAAGGTTTTGGAAAAAAAAAAAAAAACCTACCTTTTCTAAGGAGTACAACAAGGTGCAAAGAGATGCTACTTGTGATTACACTGAATAGAGGTTTAGTGCATTTAATGTTGCACGCTTGGATAGCTTCAAAGTCATGATTGAAGCTATTGGATAATTTGGTCTTGGGTTAAAACTTCCTACTTTTCACTAATTAAGAGTCTCTTGATTGACAAAGCAAATTAGTTATACTTAACAAATGAGAAAGAACCATAAGAAAAAGTCGGTAAGGACTAGTTGCACTCTTTATGCCTGATGGATCAATAGATAGGAAAGAGAGAACCTTGACATATTTGAATAGTCCTAGAGGGACAGTATTTTAGAATCAATGGATGCATCTTTATGTACACAGACAAGCAACAAGATGTTTAAGTTGCTAGACAAGATAATGAAGATTGGTCCTCACGATGTATTTCAAGTTTAAAAGTTTCATACCTTCACGATTAATAATATGTTGTTTTGGTGTTTGATTTTGATTCTTTAGAGAAATTGTTGGAGACAAAATGGCCCCGTTTATATTGCACTCCTTGTGCAACTCAATAGCTTAACTTGATGTTGGAGGACATGGGGAAATTGTTAGGAGTTTAGCAAAGTGATTAAAAAGGGAACTGCCCTAAGTGGTTTTATTTACAACTACTTAGGTGTTTTAAACATGATGAGACAGTCCACGAGGCAAAGTGTTCTAGTAAGACCTAGCATAACAAGATTTGCCACACCATTTTTGAAATTGTAGAGTCTCCATAAGTATAAGAACAATTTGAGAACAATATTTACTTCAGAGTAGTGGATAAGTAGTAAGTGGGCTAAGGATGTTAAGAGCAAGAAAGCCGAGCAAATGGTTTTAACCACTTCATTTTGGAATGATGTTATATATGTTCTAAAGGCAATAGCTATTAGCTCCATTGGTTTGAGTTCTTCGATTAGTTGATAGTGAGAAGAGAATCAAGAGATTAATGATGGATTGCATTTATGAGGCAACGGGTAGTGCAAAAGAGGCAATTGAAAAGGCCTTTAATCGAACGCAATTTAAATATGCAAAAGTTCTTGAAATTGTTGATAAGCAATGGGTTGCCAACTTCACAGGCCTTTACATGCAACTGTATATTATCTAAACCCAAGGATTTTCAAGGCACATTCAAATTTAGATAATGTCCTGGAAACTACTCCAGGCTCATACCAATGCATCTAAAGACTTGGACCTAACGAGTCCATCTAAATTAAAATCATTGAAGACTTACCTCTTTATAGGGATGCAATTGGAATGTTTGGCATGAAGGTGGCAATTCCTCCTCGAACTCTCAAATCTCTTGGTTAGTGTTTGTTTTTAATCTTTTTGGTCGTATTATGATTAATGATTATATAGTTTGTTATTCAACTCATTATGTTCCAATATATCTTATATGTAGCTAAATGGTAGAGAAGCTTTGGCCATTAAGCACCCAAACTTAAGACAGTTAGCAATACGAATTCTCAGGTTGACATGTAGTGCATGTGGTTATGAAAGTAAATGGAGTGCATTGGAACATAAGCACAAATAAAAATTGCTTGGAAAAGGAAAAACAAGAACTTGCACTATGACTTCTGCGAAGAAGCTGTAGCTTGATGAAGACGAAGAAAACATAAACATTGTTTTGACAACATTGACATTTACATGCCTCATCATGTAAACTACCATCACTTAAAAAGGATGCACAACCTAAATTCCTAATAAACACATTGTGCTAGAACTCTGAGACTAGAAGTAGTTTTACCCCCCCATAATGATTCTTGGAAGCACACCACATGTTGCCACTTGCGAAGATCTCCCTTTTTTAAGCTGAAGGGCAGTTACCCACGCCCATAACTGCCTCCATTAATTATCTTCTTTTTGCCACTTGTTAGGATCTTTGATCTCTTAGGCTGGTAAAGCAATCATGCACCCCTAACTATCCTTGCCCCTTGTCCAACTCTTGGGCTGCATTGTTGTTACTTTCTTTTCTATTACTAGCATTACACATGATGCCATTTGTCCCACTCTCAGGCTAAGGAGCAATTGAGCACACCCACAACTACCACTTTAAGCATTCTCTCATGTGTCATCAATTATGTAACCACCTCTCTAACTGCTAACAGATGTCCATCACCAATTTTTGACACTTGAATCAATTCCCATTTGCCACATGCTACGCAACTCCTGTAACATAGTACTAACTACCAACCACTCCACTTGAGAGGCCCCTCATTCAAGTCTTTCACCTGTCTAGCTAAACTTGTGCACACATCTGCACACACAAAGAGTTCAACCTCCATAATCACCCTCTTAGCGACTCCTAGATTGATTGCATGTCAACATGAACAATGAACAATATTTGAGTTCATGAACAACTCTTGGCCCATCCATTAGTGAGTGTTACCCTAAACACCTCTTAGCCTTTGTAATCTTGTCATATTAGGGCACACGAATATCCACATGTGCTCCTGACCGCTACACTAGTACCCTAGCCAAGAGCATGAAACCCCTGATCCAACATTTAGGGAGATGACAACAATCTAAAATCACATAACTGCCATTTGCCTCTCTTTTCCATCTTTTTATTATATGATCAGTTATGAGGAGCATTTTCAAACATATCAATGATGTTTGTTTATAATAAAAAAGTCTTGAACTATATATATATATACTTAAAGAGAAAGAATGTAGCCATCTTCCAAGTGGATAATTGGAATTGGGAATGGAGTGTTGCAATTGAGAATGCATGGGTTATTATAAACTTATGCAATAGTTTATATAAGGGCAAATGACAAAATAAAAAATGAAACATTTGTTAGAAGTTCTTTTAGTAATTTGTGGGGTGTTTTGGTCACATAAAAAAGTCTCAACATTATTTACATGAAGCTAGTACTGCAATGGATTCATCTTTAAGATTTTCAAGGAGAACAAGAAAAATAAAACATTGACATCGTATCTTTGCTAATAAATTATTCTTGAATGATATACAGATACCTATTATGCTATAGGTGTGACCAACTAGGACATCGAGGTAGTGAGTGTCCCAACATAAAATATGTTGCTTTGGCTAAATATGGTGAGGTTGACGAACCCAAGTCACATATCATTGATGAGGTCATTGGCATTCATGCCAATTTAAGTGCTTCTACCTTGATTGGTAGGTGTTCCCTTGTATCACTGACTCCATTGCATGATCCTAATGTGTGACTCCGCCATAATAGTTTCCGCACTTAATATAAGTCACAAGGTAGGTTATGCAATGTGATCATTGATAATGGCTCCAGTGAGAACATTGCTTCTACAAGCTTGGTGGTGAAGTTGAAGCCCATCAAGACCCCTTCAGAATCTAATGGCCACAAAAGGGCAGTGAAATCTAAGTAAACAAAAGATGCTTTGTCCCTTTCACTATTGGCAAATAACAGGATGAGGTGTGGTGCTTTGTTGCTCTTATGGATGCTTGTTACTTAATTGTGGGTTGCCTATGGTAGTATGACAAAAATTGATGCACACACCTTCATGTTTGACTAGGACAAGGCTCACGTTACTGAATTACAGAGCGGATGTAAAATTAAAAAAAAAATAGTATAGTAATTGATAAAATTGGCTAAAATCGATTAAAAAAGAAAAAAACAATTATTTTTAATAGAAACAATATATTTTTTAATAGAAAAAAATTTGGCTATACGACGAAGTGTTAACATACATGTACAGGAACTCTTTTGCGGAACAACAAATGGGATTCCGTGTGCTTCACAAGTGCCACTGTTCACCATGAAAAGTGCTTAGCCTTGAAGATCCATAGGAAGAAGGCTTGAGAAACATTAGAGCATTCTCTAGGATACTGAGCATGGTTGGAAATTTCCCTAGGAAGAAAGCACAAAAAGCGTTAGAGCACTTTTTAGGGTGTTGAGCATAGCTAAATAGGTCCTTGGGAAGAAAGCATGAGAAGCCTTGGGCCGATCCTCTAGGGTATGAAGCTCAGTCCACAGGAAGAAGGAATGAGAAGCCTTTAAAGCAGCATGTGTTAGACCACAAGAGAATAAAAGAAAATTTTGTATTTTTATGAACCATGCCACCATAAATTGAGCCATCCAGTATTGAAACAAGCAAATGATGATCAAGGTTTAAAAAAACTTGAGGCATAAGTGAGGCATTTTGCTCGAGGGAGGCGAGGCGTAAGCCTCAATATTTTTTCAAAAAAATTCAAAAACATGCAAGTGATTATCGATATCATTGTTAAATGAAAAAACATAAAACTAAGTACATTTTTAACTCTGAGTATACTTTATCTTAAGCTAATTTGTCCTAGTATGCATGCATGAAAATTCAGTTTTTATAAATTGATTGAGTCGTTGATATTATTAGCAAATTAAGAATAAATGAGTAATAAAAAAAACCATAACGTTTATTGATCATAATAGGATTGTGGAATCCTAAGACCGAAAGAAAAGCGGAGAAATTAAAGCAAATATCACTATCAATCTTCAATTACTTATTTAAATAAAAAAAACTTCAAAGTCATATAATTATGTAAAATATAACATGAAATGTATCAAAAGAACAATATAACCCAATAGCCATGTATTATGTATATCAATATTAGCCTTTGTATATCAATATTAGACTATCATTTATTTCAAATGAGTAATTCAAGTTCATGTCTAAGAAAATCATTCTATTATGTTAATTTCTATAGCTTTAAGTTGTTAATTGATTACAAATTTATAAATTGCTAATGATATTGTCATTTGAAACAATAATAAGTTACTAACAATTATTATTTTCTTTGGGATAGGGCTAATTAAACTAGGGCAAATGGTATCTCTAATCTCTATTTCTTTTTAAGGGGGGTGCACCCCCATCCTCTTCCCTCCCTACTTTTTTAAGGTTAAATGTAATGAAATTGAAACCAAATATAATTTAAATGCAAATGAAATGTATATGATGTAAATTAATATAAATTTAAATGAGATGCAAGTGAAATGCTAAAGAAATTTTATATGAAATTCAGATTTAGTAAAAAAATTTAGGTTTATGCCTCAATACGCGTCAAGGCGTTACGTCTCGAGGGTTTTTTCTTCCACCTCGCCTCAAGGCACGCTTTGAGGCTTACGCCTCATGCAATTTTTAAAACAATGACGATGATTTCATAAGATTGTATTCTGGTTTTTGCTATGGGAATCCTTCAAGCAACTTAATAATTGATTCACTAATGTTCTAGATAGTGCACATGACTTTCAATTAAAAATCACATAAATTGCCATTTGCCTTTCTTTTCAATCTTTTTTTTTATTTGATCAATATCGAGAAGCATTTTAAAACATATCAATGGTATTTGTTTACGAATAAAAAGTCATGAACTGGATAACTACTTATAGAGCAAGAATATAGCCATCTATTATGTCCCAAGAGGAAAACCAAAATTGGGACAGGATAGTTGCACTTAAGAATGCATAGGTCATTGTACATTTATGTAGTAGCTTACATAAGGCTAGTTGATAAAATTTGGAACATTTTTTACAATTTCTTTCAATAATTTGTAGGATGTTGAATGTTATTTACATGAAGCCTTTCCTACAATGGATTTGTCTTTTAAAAGTTTTCTAGGAAAATAAGACAAATACAACACTAAACGTCATGCTTTTGCTAATTAGATTTTGTTGAATGATATACAGATACCCATTAAGGCACCCGGACGTGCTCGTGGGCAACTAGAAATTACATACTTGGACAAGGAGTTGCGGTAAGAAATGGTGCAAATTTATTTATAGTTTGAAATATGCAAAATCTTGATATCATGTGTTTATGCTTAGTTATTATGCCAAAGGAAAAAAATAAATAAAAAATACTCAACACTTGGTTTCTATTTGTACTCACTCAAAGTAGGACAAGTTTAATATGATTAGTATCCATTGTTCTTGTTAAAATGCCATGAGACATAATTGAAACACCTTTTTTTACTCATGCAAAATTTGATGTAGGAAATGTGCTAGATTATAGAAATCTTAAAATCAGAATTTTTTTTTAATGTTCTCTCTATTTAAGTTAAGTTGTTATTTTAGAGAAGTTTCTATTTTGAGGCATTCCCACCTTTTTCTAATTTGTTTCCTTTTCTATTTTTTTTTTTCCTATTTAGATATTTTTTGTTACTATTTCGAAGAAGTTTCTATTTTCATTAAATGTGATTAGAAAGTGTCAAAGTGTTTGAATAAAGTTGTAATAGTATTAGAAAGTTGTTATTATGGTATAGATAACTTAGGAAACTTGTTTTTAAGTGTTTTAGGAAGTTTCTAAGTTGTTTTCATGGAGTTATCTATATTAAGAGCTCCAAATACGCGATGACAATGGAGAATTTGCTTCTTTTAATTGGAGGTAGAGGAAGCAGTGTCGATTAAACATACAATCAATTCAATAATTGTTGTGGAGGAGCAAAATCTGTGAGATTTGTTTCCTTTAAGGATTTATTTCCTTTAAGGAAAGATGATAATTTTAGTAGTCATTTTATTTAGCAGTTACTAAAATTGTAATTATAGCCATATGTGTACATAGCCCTGTATGTCTATATATATGGTGTCCCTCCATTAAGACATCACACAAGAATAAGAAAATATCCTTTCTCTTCTCCCGTGGATGTAGGCTATAGAGCCGAACCACGTTACATCTTTGTGTCTTTCATTATTTTATTTTCTCAACATGGTATCAGAGCCTTAGTTTCTATTACTGGGAAATCTGTTTCGGCCTTCATCGTCGAAATCATCATTGTTGGCCTTCACCGTCGGAATCCTCTTGGGTGGCCTTTATTGTTGTCGCTTCTGGAACCTTCATCACTGTCGCTGCCTTCATCGCTAGCGTGGAAACACCGTCGCAGGTTCATCGTCACAGATCTGAGACCAAATCTGGATCGCACATCGCCGTATTCTTCTTCTTCGTCGCCGTCTGCAACTGCATCGCCGTCGCCATCTGCAACTAACCTTAACTGCGTTATCTGTGTCGCCATCTTCATCTTCTTCTTCATCGCACATCGCCTGGTTCGTCTTCTTTCTGCAAGCCCCTTTAAAAAACTCGACATTGCACAGCAATACCAGACCTCCGTTCGACTGGTAGCCGAATTCTTCCTCTGATTTCTTCAGAAGCGACACGAAGATCGGCAACTTGAGGAACCGCGTCGGAATCACAAACCGCCGGCCCTTCGGTCCGTCGTAAATCGCAAAGAAACAGAACGGAGTGCGCAGACCTGTTGAGCCGGAAGACGAGCCGGAGTCAGAGTCGGAATCTGAGTCGTCGAATTTCGAGACGACGGATCGACGGCCGAGGTTCATCGATTTCCAGCGCTTCATTACTTGTTTCAGTTGCACTACTGAACGCATGTAGACCCTGTTAATGGTGCTTGCCATTAAAGGTGTTTTTGTTGTTGCAGAGAAGAAGGAGAAGAACAATAAGAAGTTGAAGTAGTATTAACGGGAGACAAAAAAAAAAAATGTCGGTTACTTCCGAAATAGTGCAGACAGAAGAAGCAATTGACAAAATGGAAAAAAGAGAACTACTAAACATTCAGGCAGCATACAGACTTGATGGAAAAAAAATATTTGAAGTGGTCAAAGGGAAATTAAGTCATCTTTTGGGCACTGGACCTACTCCTGGAGATCCTAAGTTTATAGCGTGGGATAACGAAGATGCTTCTATAATGGCGTGGCTATGGAATTCAATGACGCCCAACATTAGTGATACATGCATGTTTCTAACTACCGCCGAAGACATTTGGGATGCCGTTCATCAGACATACTCTAAGGCCCATGATGCAGCCCAAGTGTATGAGATCAAAGTGAAAGTTGGAACAACAAAACAAGGCAACATGACGGTCACCGAATATGCCAATGTATTGAAAAATCTCTGGCAGGAACTTGACCATTATAGGTGTATTGAGACTAAATGCCCTGCAGATGCTGTAATTTTAAAGAACTATATTGAGAAGGATTGAGTTTATGACTTCTTGGCTGGACTCAATGCAGAGTTTGATCAAGTGAGAGTTCAAACTCTCAGCAAAGAGTTGCCAACTCTCAATGAGACTATCTCCGCTATCCGGACTGAAGAAAGCAGAAGAAGTGTTATGCTCACACCTCAGAAGATTGAAGGCTCAGCTATGGTTGCCAATCGAGGAAATGATCAAAAGACACACACTCCGCGCTCCGAATCATAAAAGGTCCCAAATCGAGACAATAGGGACAATCTAAGGTGTACTTATTGTCAGAAGACTAGACATGTCACACCCTGGGTTGCACAGCGTGCCCCCTACCCAGGTGTGGGCGCACCCCCTCGGGGCGAACGCCTAAGCCATTATGGATCCGTAATATTGTCACATCTAGCCGAATTCGCGATACCCAACAGGGCCCTAGTAACGGACTAGATCATTTACCCCCACTATTCATGAATGCGAAATCTAACTTCTTAAGGAGGTTGCGAGTTCGATTCTGGGGGAGGCCCTGCACTATTCATGAATAGTGGCAGACAAATGATCCCTTGTACAAGAGACGTCCTTGTGTGGCGGTGGCTGTACCGGGATGGAACAATATTATGGATCCATAATGGCTGGCGTTCGCCCCGAGGGGGTGCGCCCACACCTGGGTAGGGGGCACGCTGTGCAACCCAGGGTGTGACAAAACATGAGGCCTTTTTGTCACACCCTGGGTTGCACAGCGTGTCCCCTACCGAGGTGTGGGCGCACCCCCTCGGGGCGAACGCCTAAGCCATTATAGATCCATAATATTGTCACATCTAGCCGAATTCGCGATACCCAACAGGGCCCTAGTAACAGACTAGATCATTTACCCCCACTATTCATGAATAGTGAAGGGCCTCCCCTAAGTCGAACTCGCAACCTCCCCTTTAAGAGGTAAGATTTCGCACTTGGAGTAACCACTGAGCCAATGGTTCAGTGGCTACTCAGAATGCGAAATCTAACTTCTTAAGGAGGTTATGGATCCATAATGGCTGGCGTTCGCCCCGAGGGGGTGCGCCCACACCTGGGTAGGGGATACATAAGGCCTTTTTGTCACACCCTGGGTTGCACAGCGTGCCCCCTACCCAGGTGTGGGCGCACCCCCTCGGGGCGAACGCCAGCCATTATGGATCCATAATATTGTTCCATCCCGGTACAGCCACCGCCACACAAGGACGTCTCTTGTACAAGGGATCATTTGTCTGCCACTATTCATGAATAGTGCAGGGCCTCCCCTAGAATCGAACTTGCAACCTCCTTAAGAAGTTAGATTTCGCATTCTGAGTAACCACTGAGCCAATGGTTTAGTGGCTACTCCAAGTGCGAAATCTAACCTCTTAAAAGGGAGGTTGCGAGTTCGACTTGGGGGGAGGCCCTTCACTATTCATGAATAGTAGGGGTAAATGATCTAGTCCCTTACTAAGGCCCTGTTGGGTATCGCGAATTTGGCTAGATGTGACAATATTATGGATCCATAATGGCTTAGTCGTTCGCCCCGAGGGGGTGCGCCCACACCTCGGTAGGGGGCACGCTGTGCAACCCAGGGTGTGACAAGACATACCAGGGAGAAATGTTGGAAACTTCATGGCAAGCCTTCAACTTTCAGTAAAGAATGGGGCTACAACGGAGAACAGCAGAAGACCAGTGGACAAGCACATCTGTCTACTGAACAAACATTTGCAGCCTCCTCGGTGCCAGACGGATTCAGCCAAGACGACATTGAAATATTGAAATCTTTGCTTGGCACCCTTGACAAACCCTCAAGTACCTGTTCATTGGCCCATTCAGGTAACTTTCCTATTTCTATTGGATTTAACGTCTCGGATAAGTCTTTTGCTAACTCTTGGGTTATAGGTTCTGCTGCCACTGATCACATGACCAATTCCCCCAATATATTTCATACCTACAACCCATGTCCTAGTAGTCGGAAAATAGCCACAGCTGATGGATCCTTAACCACAGTTGCTGGTATAGGTAATGTTCACATCAGCCCCACCCTTACACTCAGAAATGTTCTTCATGTTCCTAAACTATCTACTAACCTTATCTCTATTAAGAAACTGACCCATGATCTGAGTTGTAATGTAACCTTCTTCCCTACTTACTGTGCATTTCAGGACCAGGACTTGGGGACGATGATTGGACATGCTAAGGAACAGGACGGGTTGTATTACCTTGAGACACCAGTACATCCTATCCAGAGTACCACTTCATTTCTCTCTGAGCACAAATTTTCCAATAAAGAAAAGCTATGGCTCCATCATCGCCGCCTTGGCCATCCTTCTTTTCGATCTCTTAAAATGATGTTTCCTTTTTTGTTTAAATCTCTGAATGTTGAAGATTTTCATTGTGAAGTGTGTGAACTTGCGAAACACAAGCGTATATCTTTTCCACTTTGTAATGACAGAAGTTCAAATCCTTTTGATCTTATTCATAGTGATATTTGGGGTCCCTCTCCAATCCCTAATGTTTCTGGAGCTTGATGGTTTGTGTCCTTCATTGATGATTGTACTAGAGTCTCGTGGATATTCTTATTGAAACAAAATTCCGATATGAGCTTTGTTCTCCCTACCTTCCATAACGTGATACACATCCAGTTTGGTGCTAAAATCAAGAGATTTCAATCTGACAATGCTAGAGACTATTTTAATCAAACATTGACCAATTACTTTCACACCGAGGGGATTCTTCATGAATCATCCTGTGTTCACACCCCACAACAAAATGGAGTTGCTGAAAGAAAAAACGGTCACCTGCTTGATACAATCCAAGCCTTTTTATTTCAGAATAATGTGCCTAAGTCCTATTGGGGGGAAGCTGTCCTTACTGCAACACATCTTATTAACCGTCTACCATTCCGGACCCTTAGTTTCAAAAGTCCTATGGAAAAGCTATGTCAATTTTGTCCTAAGCTTAAAATCTCCAATAATCTTATACCTAAAATATTTGGGTGTGTATCATTTGTCCATGTTCACCAACCCAACAGGGGGAAGTTGGACCCCAGAGCTCTCAAGTGTGTTTTTGTCGGATACTCTTCCACTCAAAAGGGATATAAATGCTATCATCCGCCATCAAAGAAATTATTTGTCTCAGCCGATGTCACTTTCTGTGAACTTCACCCTATTTTTTCGCTCCTCCTCTTCCGGGGGAGAATGCCATCATGGAAGATAAGGATCGAAACTCCCTTGATAACCCTTTTGATCTTTTTGACCCCCTTACCCTCCAACAAACCAAACATGAATCTCCTACACCCTCTGTACCCAATGCCGAACCTAAGGATCGGATGACTGGACAAATGTAGTCAACGAATAAAGTTGCAGCTCCTGAACCGACGCAAGTTCAAGAATCTGAACCAATCCCTAAAAATGAGGTAACAAATTCTGGACCCTCCTTACAAATTTCATTCGTTCCTGAAACTAAAAATAATCTTTTAGCCTCTGAACCTGACAGTGACCTTCCCATTGCCATTAGAAAAGGAACAAGGGAATGCACTAAACATCCCTTGTATCCACTATCTCATGTTGTATCCTTTGAGAAGTTCTCACCAAGGACTAAAAATTCGCCGAATTTCGCCGAAATTAGGCGAATTTTTTCGGTTTTTTTACCATCGAAGTGCAAAGTGGGATGCAAAATAAAAATGCAAAAATTCGCTAAATAATTCGATAAACTTCGACAACTTCGACGAAATTCGATAAACTTCGACAAAAGTTTAGTTTTTCAATAAAAAAATGCAAAAATTCGAGCAAAAATTCGACAAAATTCGATGAAATTAGACAGAGAAGTAAAAAAGATGTTACTTCATCAATAAAAAACAAAAAAACACTAATAATTATGTATTATTTTCAACTTCATCAACCAACATAGCAATATAAATTTTAAAAAATAATTTAACAAGTTAACAAATTATGTAGTTTATGGGATATGCTTTACCAAAAAAAAAAAGAAACAAAATAAATAAATAGTTAAAGTCAAAATAAAATAAAAACTTAAAAATAAATTAAAAGATTTCCTAAAGTCATCTTTTTTTAGTTAACTCTTATGAAACAAGATTAATAAACAACACATTCAAATAATAAACTAATAAATTAAGCATGATAGAATTCAAACTAGTAAAGTATATGGTCGAGAAGCAAGCCACCACAAAATTAAATATCAAAATAAAGAAAACAAATTAAGACTAAAAGCCGTCATTCAAATTCATCAACTCACTTAACAAGATTGATTTTGTTAGGTCGCTTATTGATATTTTTATGTATTAAAAGTGTCTATTTATATTAGTTTTTAGCTTATACTACAATAAATTTAGATATTTAAGCATATATGCAAAAATTCTCTAAACTTCTCTAATTTAGCAAATTTTTACAAAAATTCTCCATGTCGAATTAAACTTCTCCGAATTAATTCTGATTTTTGAAGGTCGAAGTTTAGGGCGAAATCGAAGTTTCGTACCTTGGTTCTCACCAACCAATAAGAGTTTCCTTACTAGCCTGAACAATATCCAGACTCCTACATCATTATCCGAGGCTTTATCTAATACAAATTGGAAACAAGCTATGAATGTGGTAATGGAAGCCTTGGAGAAAAATACAACATGGGAGTTAGTAGACTTACCTCCAGGAAAGAAACCTATGGGATGCAAATGAGTTTATATAGTAAAATACAAAGAAGATGGGTCCCTAGAGCGCTACAAGGCAAGATTGGTAGCCAAAGGATATATACTCAGACATATGGTGTGGACTATCAAGAGACATTTGCTCCAGTTGCAAAAATGAATACTGTGAGACTTCTTTTGTCATTGGCAGCTAATTATGACTGGGATCTGCAACAATTTGATGTAAAGAATGCATTTTTACATGGGGATTTAGAAGAAGAAATCTATATGGAAGTGCCTCCAAGATTTGGCACCACTGATAAAGTGTGCAAATTAAAAAAGGCCCTGTATGGACTTAAACAATCTTCGAGGGCATGGTTTGGTCGGTTTGCCAAAGTAATGACAAATATGGGATATCGACAAAGCCAAGGAGATCACACTCTGTTTATTAAGCACTCGACTTCAGGGGCAGTTACAGCTCTATTAGTGTATGTTGATGACATCATCATGACAGGAAACAATGAGAACGAAAGACAAAATTTGAAGCGGTGTTTGACCGAGGAATTTGAGATCAAGGAACTAGGGAGATTGAAATACTTCCTAGGGATTGAAGTAGCACACTCTGAACAGGGAATCTTTATCTCTCAACAGAAGTACATTACAAACCTTCTTAAAGAAACAGGGAATCTAGCATGCAAACCAATGAATACTCCTATTGATCTTAATCACAAGCTTGGCGAAGTTGAAGAAGCGCTGACTGTTGATAAGGACATGTATCAAAGACTAGTAGGAAAACTCATCTATCTCTCTAACACAAGACCTGATATTGCATAAGCAGTAACTGTAATAAGTCAGTTCATGCACAACCCTAAAGATATTCATTTGCAAGCAGCTAATCGCGTTTTACAGTATCTAAAAGGGACTCTAGGACAGGGCATCTTATTTAAACGACACACAGGAATGGTTCTTGAAGCATATACTGATTCAGACTATGTTGGTTCAGTAGTTGACAGAAGATCAACTACTGGATATTGTACGTTTCTTGGTGGGAATTTGGTGATATGGCGAAGAAAAAAGCAGAATGTAGTGGCCAGATCTAGTGCTGAAGCAGAATTCCGAGCAATGGCACAAGGGGTTTGTGAGCTATTATGGTTGCAGATAATTTTGACAGATTTGAAGATACACTGGGATGGCCCTATGAGACTCTGTTGTGACAATAAATCTGCAATTAGCATTGCCCATAACCCAGTTCGACTTGATCGAACCAAGCATATAGTGATTGATAGACACTTTATTAAAGAGAAGCTTGATAGTGGGTTGATCTGTACTCCATATGTGTCTACCAATAATCAGCTCGCTGATATGCTCACTAAAGGGTTAAACCATACTGCATTTCAAGCAAATGTGTCTAAGCTGGGAATGGTAAACCTTTGTTCACCAGCTTGAGGGGGAGTGTTGTGGAGAAGAGCAAAATCTGTGAGATTTGTTTCCTTTAAGGATTTATTTCCTTTAAGGAAATATGATAATTTTAGTAGTCATTTTATTTAGCAGTTACTAAAATTATAATTATAGCTATATGTGTACATAGCCCTGTATGTCTATATATGTGGTGTCCCTCCATTAAGACATCACACAAGAATAAGAAAATATCCTTTCTCTTCTCCCGTGGATGTAGGCCATAGAGCCGAACCACGTTACATCTTTGTGTCTTTCATTATTTTATTTTCTCAACAATAATCAATTAGTCTTCTCTTGAAAGCAGAAATCTACTTCTAAGTTATTTAGCTTTTTATCTCTCTTTAATCCATTGATTCAAACAAGCTTCCGCTACATTTAGTGGTATCAGAGTCTCAATTGAGAGTTTTCTACTTTCTTCATCATGGTTGAAAACTATTCGACAAATGTAACATGTGAGCTATTGGACCAAAAACTCAAGGAACAAGAAGATTGCTTTCTCATGCAGTTGCAAGAGATGATGATCTCGTACATTGACAAACACCATGGGAAGAAAAAGAAATGAGAAGACTTGGCCTTACCATCCAAGGGAGAACAAACACATTTCAGCCTTGGTACAATGTCCCAACAACGCTCCCATAATTCCCTTCCCACCACCCTCTTAACTCATATTCCGACCCCCACAAGTAGGGGTGATACCGGCTTGGGTCAAGCCGGGTTTGGGCCCAGTCACCCACCCAACCGACCTAGGGTGGAGTTTGGTTGATCGGTCGGGTTGGCCCCCACCCCTGCGACCTCTAAGGCACATCTGATGCAACGTTCTAACACCGTATCTCAGTCCTCTCTGTTACATGGGAGTGAGAGAGAGAGAGAGAGAGAGAGAGAGAGAGAGAGAGCATGGTTTGGACCAACCCTGTATTATACTGAACATGCACCTGCCACACGCTTCCTCCCTGTATCTCTCTCATCTCTGTTGGTGTTGCTACTGTGCACGATCTTTAGCCACACACAATCACTTAAGTGCCCAAGATTTTTTATTTTTATTTTTGTATTTTTTTTTTGCTCTAAAATAGAAAAAATGAGGTGTAAAAGAACCCAATCCAAATTGGGGTGGCGCAATTTAGCAATGACTTGTACCTGATTCTCGAAATCTTTGAACGTCTCGATCCTGCTCTCCCCAATTCTCTGATGGCGAACATCATTCCATCTTCCAACACTGCCTTGTAAACTAAGCTCGAGTCGCTCGCTCAGATTATAGACGTCGAAGCTCTTGGCAGCGTCTCCAGCTCCAACTTTGTTTCTCCGTCTACTGCAACTAAGCGCTTGCCTTTTTGCTGCTTTTGGTTATTAATGCCCATTTCATTCTTCTTCATTTTGGGTTTCAGAATCAGAGCTTGTATTCTCTGACGTTTCTCTGTCGTTGTCACCTTTTCTAAAGCAAGAGAATGCAAATCCTCCTGAATTCGGTTCTTCCTGAATTGCGATTAAAGTGCTGTTTATTTCTATCGATTTAAGTTAAGGTCGGGTTAGACCTGATTTGGTCAGCTCCCTTTTTAACCACCCGACCAACCTGACAATTCCTCTAAACCCGACCCAATTTGATTAGGTTTGGTAGGGTCGGTTGGGTCACTTGCAGCCCTACCCACAAGTCTACTACATCTTTCCCACACCTTTCACATAACCCCACTGCCTTATATGACCCTAATTTAGCACCCAATAGTCATCTATCTGCTGCAAAATCTAATGGGCAGCCATCATGCAACACTTTAAACCCTTCACGATCCATTACGCACATGCTCCAACCACCCATCACCTTTCCCACTATAACACACCGATGTAGGACAAGAAAGATAAGAGGAGAGTAGAAGAAAAGGAGAGAAACATATAATCAATATTTCTCAATTTATTCAATCGTGCTTTAACTCTATTACATGCCTGTATTTATAAATATTTAAACTACCTAACTTGATTCTTACTAAAATTCTATACGAAATATAAAATCAGAATCTTACTAAAACAAGACTTGATTTTCTATATAATCTTGAAATTAGAATCCCACTAAATAATAAAATTCAAATCCTTCTAAAATAAAATCATACTAAATAAATTATAATAATTACTAAAATTAAATATCTAAAGTATTATTTTATTTATCCCTATTCTCGTGCCACATTACACCTTCCCAAAACTCTTTTCCTTACCTTACTCCATCTAACAACAATTTTCAGCGAGAGGTCTTGATTTCTTTGATGAATTGATCCATATTCCACCTCCGAAACCTCATAGGATGCTAAATTTCACCTTTTTCCTAATGCACGTACACTCCCCCCCCCCTTCAAAACCGATGACAAAGCGACAATAGCCAACCAATTGAATATCACCTAAAAGCAGACATTCCCCAATTTAATGGCCTCTTACACATTGATGATTTCCTTGATTGATTATCTATGGTGGAGCAATTTTTCGAATGCATGGGTATAGCGAGGACAAGTGAAGCTTGTGGCCTTCAAGCTCACTGGTGCTACTACTTCTTTGTGGAATCACTTGCAAAGGGATGGACTTTTTTGAAGTTTTTGATAAGTGCAATCATGGCCATTTCCCCCCAAACTATGTACGGACCTTGTTCATCAATTTACAAAATTGTCGACAAGGCACAAGCACAGTTCAAGAGTATGTTGACGAGTTCACAAGGCTACTATCTCACAATGAATCGCATGAGAATGAAGATCAAGCTATTGGTCATTTTCTTAATGGTTTTAACGGGAATATTCAATAAAGGTTGGCTACTCATCAATACACTTTCTTTCATGTTGCCATCAACAATGCCCTCAAAGATGAATCCTTCATGTCCACCCCCAAATTATATACCAAACCCTCCTACCCCAACAATAAGAAACCACCATATCAAAATTATCCCAATAGAAACAATACAAACCATAATCAACCCTCTCCTCTCATTGACATTGCTCCACCTAATCCCATCCTTCAAGCCACCGCCTCCACCACTTCTTATACCACCTCTTCCCATTTTAAATCTAACCCTTCCACCTCCACCATTCCTTCTCATAACACCACCAATGCACCACCCTCCAAACTAAAATCACAAACCCATATGCCCGAGCAAAATTGGACAAGTGCCTCAAGTGTGGTAAACATGGTCATACTTTGGATGTGTGCAGAAGTCGACAAGTATTGGTTATTGAGGATGACTCCCTAGAGACCACTCCTGATAGTGAGCCTTGCGATGGTAGTCATGATGATCAAGGCAAACCAGTACTCGATGCTTATGGATATTGTTTCCTATATAAATTTATTTCCTGTATAGATTTGTTTCCTGTACAGAATTATTTCCTTAAGGATTTATTTCCTTTAAGGAATATAGCAGTTACTAAAATTATAAATGTAGCTATAAGTACATAGCCATGTATGTCTATATATATGGAGTCCCTCCATTAAGACATTACACAAGAATAAATATCCTTTCTCTTCTCCTGTGGATATAGGCCATAGAGCCGAACCACGTTACATCTTGTGTCGTTATTTATTTTATTTTCTTGACATGGTATCAGAGACCTAGTTTTTATTACTGGAAAATTTGTTTCGGCCTTCATCGCTGGAGTCATCATTGTCGGCCTTCATCGCAGGAATCCTCTTGGGTGGCCTTCATCGCCGTCGCTGCCGGAATCCTCCATCTTCATCACCGTTGCTGCTGCTCGTTGCATCTCCGTTGCCATCGCTGTGTTTCTGCGACACTGTTCATCGTCCTCCTTTTTCGATCTGCAACTGTTTTCGTCTGCAACTGTTGCTGCTAATCGCGTCTGCAACTGTTTTCGTCTCACTGTTCATCGTCTTCCTTCGTCTCAATTGTTTTCAATCCCTGCAACTCGATCTGTGTTCGTCTGCAACTGCTGCTGCGAATCGCGATCGTCTGCAAATCGCCATTCTGCGAATCGCAATCGTCTGCAAATCGCGATTGTCTGCAACCTCTGTTCGACCTTTCTGAACTCACTGTTCACTGTCTGCAACCTCTGAACTCATCTTCATTCTTCGTCTTCTCTCTCTTTCTTCTTTCTTTCTCTTCGTCTTCTTCTTCTTTACATCTCCTTCTTCGATCTGTCTTCTTCTTCTTCATTCTTCTTCATCTTCTTCCTGTTCTTCTTTCTTTCACTATCGGCTGTTCTTCTTCTTTCGTTTCTGTTGTTCTTCATCTTGAAGAACGAAAAAAAAAAAATGTCGGTTACTTTCAAAATAGTGCCGACAGAAGACACAGTTGATAAGATAGAGAAAGGAGAACTACCAAACATTCAAGCAGCCTACAGACTTGATGGAAAAAATTATTTGAAGTGGTCTCAGCTGGTACGTACTTTTCTGAAGGGCAGAGGAAAACTAAGTCATCTTCTGGGCACTGGACCAACACCTGAAGATCCTAAGTTTAGAGCATGGGATAACAAAGATGCTTCTATAATGGCATGGCTATGGAATTCAATGGCGCCAAATATTAGCGATACATGCATGTTTCTAACTACAGCCACAGACATTTGGGATGCCGTTCATCAGACATAATCTAAGGCCCATGATGCAGCCCAAGTGTATGAAATCAAAGTGAAAGTTGGTACAACAAAACAAGGCAACATGACGGTCACTGAATATGCCAATGTATTGAAAAATCTTTGGCAGGAACTTGACCATTATAGGTGTATTGAGACTAAATGCCCTGCAGATGCTGTAATTTTAAAGAACTATATTGAGAAGGATCGAGTCTATGACTTCTTGGCTGGACTCAATGCAAAGTTTGATCAAGTGAGAGTTCAAACTCTCAACAAAAAGTTGCTAACTCTGAATGAGACTATCTCCGCTATCCGGACTGAAGTGTTATGCTCACACCTTAGAAGTTGGAAGGCTCAGCTATGATCGCCAATCGGGGAAATGATCAGAGGACACACACTCCACGCGCTGAATCATCAAAGGTCCCAAATCGAGACAATAGGGACAATCTAAGGTGTACTTATTGCAGAAGACTAGACATACAAGGGAGAAATGTTCGAAACTTCATGGCAAGCCTTCGACTTTCAGTAAAGAATGGGGTTACAACGGAGGACAGCAGAAAACCAGTGGCCAAGCACGTCTGTCTACTGAATCAACAGTTGCAGCCTCCCCGGTGACAGACGGATTCGGCCTAGACGATATTGAAAGATTAAAATCTTTGCTTGGCACTCTTGACAAACCCTCAGGTACCTATTCATTGGCCCATTCAGGTAATTTTCCTATTTCTATTGGATTTAACGTCTCGGATAAATCTTTTGCTAACTCTTGGGTTGTAGATTATGGTGCTACTGATCACATGACCAATTCTCCTAATATATTTCATACCTACAACCCATGTCCTAGTAGTCGGAAAATAGCCACAGCTGATGGATCATTAACCACAGTTGCTGGTATAGGTGATGTTCACATCAGCCCCACCCTTACACTCAGAAATGTTCTTCATGTTCCTAAACTATCTACTAACCTTATCTCTATTAAGAAACTGACCCATGATCTGAGTTGTAATGTAACCTTCTTCCCTACTTACTGTGCATTTCAGGACCAGGACTTGGGGACGATGATTGGACATGCTAAGGAACAGGACGGGTTGTATTACCTTGAGACACCAGTACATCCTATCAAGAGTACCACTTCATTTCTCTCTGAGCACAAACTTTCCAATAAAGAAAAGCTATGGCTCCATCATCGCCGCCTTGGCCATCCTTCTTTTCGATCTCTTAAAATCATGTTTCCTTTTTTGTTTAAATCTCTGAATGTTGAAGATTTTCATTGTGAAGTGTGTGAACTTGCGAAACACAAACGTATATCTTTTCCACTTAGCAATGACAGAAGTTCAGATCCTTTTGATCTCATTCATAGTGATATTTGGGGTCCCTCTCCAATCCCTAATGTTTCTGGAGCGCGATGGTTTGTGTCCTTCATTGATGATTGTACTAGAGTCTCGTGGATATTCTTATTAAAACAAAAATCGGATGTGAGCTTTATTCTCCCTACCTTCCATAACCTGATACACACCTAGTTTGGAGCTAAAATCAAGAGATTTCGATCTGACAATGCTCAAGACTATTTTAATCAAACATTGACCAATTACTTCCAAACCGAGGGGATCATTCATGAATCATCCTGTGTTCACACTCCACAACAAAATGGAGTTGCTGAAAGAAAAAACGGTCACCTACTTGACACAACCCGAGCCTTTTTATTTCAGCATAATATGCCTAAGTCCTATTGGGGGAAAGCTGTCCTTACTGCAACACATCTTATTAACCGTCTACCATCCCGAACCCTTGATTTCAAAAGTCCTATGGAAAAGCTACGTCAATTTTATCCTAAGCTTAAACTCTCCAATAATCTTATACCTAAAATATTCGGGTGTGTTTCATTTGTCCATGTTCACCAACCCAACAGGGGAAAGTTGGACCCTAGAGCTCTTAAGTGTGTTTTTGTCGGATACTCTTCCACTCAAAAGGGATATAAATGCTATCATCCGCCATCAAAGAAATTCTTTGTCTCAGCCGATGTCACTTTCTATGAACCTGAGCCCTATTATACCGCTCCTTCTCTTCCGGGGGAGAATGTCATCATGGAAGATAAGGATCGGAACTCCCTTGATAACCCTTTTGACCTTTTTGACCCCTTTACTCTCCAACAAACCAAACCTAAATCTCCCACACCCCCTGTACCCAATGACAAACCTAAGGATCGGATGACTGGACAAGTGTACTCAAGGAATAAAGCCGCAGCTCCTGAACCGATGCAAGTTCAAGAATCTGAACCAATCCCTAAGAATGAGGTAACAAATTCTGAACCGTCCTTACAAATTTCATTAGTTCCTGAAACTAACAATGATCCTTTAGCCTATGAACCTGACAATGACCTTCCCATTGCCATTAGAAAGGGAACAAGGGAATGCACTAAACATCCCTTGTATCCACTATCTCATGTTGTATCCTTTGAGAAGTTCTCACAAACCCATAAGAGTTTCCTTACCAGCCTGAATAATATCCAGACTCCTACGTCATTATCCGAGGCTTTATCTAATACAAATTGGAAACAAGCTATGAATGTGGAAATGGAAGCCCTGGAGAAAAATACATGGGAGTTGGTAGACTTGCCTTCAGGAAAGAAACTTGTTGGATGCAAATGGGTTTATACAGTAAAATACAAAGCAGATGGGTCCCTAGAGCGCCACAAGGCAAGATTGGAAGCGAAAGGATATACTCAGACATATGGGGTGGACTATCAAGAGACATTTGCTCCAGTTGCAAAAATGAATACTGTGAGATTTCTTTTGTCATTGGCAGCTAATTATGACTGGGATCTGCAACAATTTGATGTAAAAAACGCATTTTTACATGGGGATTTAGAGGAAGAAATCTATATGGAAGTGCCTCCAGGATTTGGCACCACTGATAAAGTGTGCAAATTAAAAAAGGCCTGTATGGACTTAAACAATCTCGGAGGGCATGGTTTGGTCGGTTTGCCAAAGTAATGACAAGTATGGGATGTAAACAAAGCCAAGGAGATCACACTCTGTTTATTAAGCACTCGACTTCAGGGAGAGTTACAACTTTATTAGTGTATGTTGATGACATCATAATGACAGGAAACAATGAAAACGAGAGACAACATTTGAAGCGGTGTTTGACCGAGGAATTTGAGATCAAGGAACTAGGGAGATTGAAATACTTCCTAGGGATTGAAGTAGCACACTCTAAACAGGGAATCTTTATCTCTCAACAGAAGTACATTACAGACCTTAAAGAAACAGGGAAGCTAGCATGCAAACCAATGAATACTCCTATTGATCTTAATCACAAGCTTAGAGAAGCTGAAGAAGCGCTGACTGTTAATAAAGAGATGTATCAAAGACTAGTAGGAAGACTCATCTATCTCTCTCACACAATTGCATATGCAGTAAGTGTAATAAGTCAGTTCATGCACAATCCTAAGGATATTCATTTGCAAGCAGCTAATCGCGTTCTACAGTATCTTAAAGGGACTCCAGGACAGGGCATCCTATTTAAACGACACACAGGAATGGTTCTTGAAGCATATACTGATTCAGACTATGTTGGTTCAGTAGTTGACAGAAGATCAACTACTGGATATTGTACGTTTCTTGGTGGGAATTTGGTGACATGGCGAAATAAAAAACAGAATGTAGTGGCTAGATCTAGTGCTGAAGCAGAATTCCAAGCAATGGCACAAGGGGTTTGTGAGCTATTATGGTTGCAGATAATTTTGATAGATTTGAAGATACACTGGGATGGCCCTATGAGACTCTATTGTGACAATAAATCTGCAATTAGCATTGCCCATAACCCAGTCCAACATGATCGAACCAAGCATATAGAGATTGATAGACACTTTATTAAAGAGAAGCTTGACGGTGGGTTGATCTGTACTCCATATGTGTCTACCAATAATCAACTCGCCGATATCCTCACTAAAGGGTTAAATCATACTGCATTTCAAGCAAATGAGTCCAAGCTGGGAATGGTAAACCTTTATTCACCAGCTTGAGGGGGAGTGTTGAGATTTGTTTCCTATACAAATTTATTTCCTGTATAGATTTGTTTCCTGTACAGAATTATTTCCTTAAGGATTTATTTCCTTTAAGGAATATAGCAGTTACTAAAATTGTAAATGTAGCTATAAGTACATAGCCATGTATGTCTATATATATGGAGTCCCTCCATTAAGACATTACACAAGAATAAATATCCTTTCTCTTCTCCCGTGGATGTAGGCCATAGAGCCAAACCACGTTACATATTGTGTCTTTCGTTATTTTATTTTCTTGATAGCTTTCGATTCATGATTTTGACCTATGTTACCTAGACTCGGGCAAGGGTGTCGGATACGGGTACATATCTAGAGGTCCGACTTCTTCATTTTCAAATTTTGGGATACAGGGACTCGTTTATATTATATGTCGTTCTTTCCTTTTTTTTTCTTTTTTTCACTCATTTATTGTTTGTTTTGTTTTCCCACTTAAGTGAATTTCACCTATTAGTCATTATCTTCTTTTATGTTTCTCTTCTTTCCATTGGAGAATCTACATAGTAATATTCTAAAATCCAAAGTGTCGAACACATATCCCATACCCATGGCACATCATGAAGTGTCGGACACGGGTACGTCGGGCTAAAGTAAAGAGTTCGGGTAACATAGATTTTGACAACCATGCTGAATTCTCTTCATCCCATGTGCAATATTCAACATTATATTGATTTGGTTCCGATGCGAGCTTGCCAAACCTACCGCACTATAGAATAAGTCCCAAGGAGTATAAGATTTTGTGCGATCAGGTTGATGACTTCATGTTTAAAGGTTTAATCTAGTTTAAGCCCTTGTACTGTTCTCGCATTATTAGTACCCAAGAAGGATGGCTCTTTTTTTTTATTTTTATTTTTTTTGGAGCAGAAAAAAAGGAAAAGATTTATTAATCTCAATGAATAAATCCATACAGAAATGGGAAGAGGAGCATGAGGAATGCTCGACACCCCAAAGATCAGCTTAACATATATATAACTACCCTTCCCATATTAACAATTTATATATCACTGCCAACATGTAGACACCTATCCCAACCCAATAACCAATCCGTAATAGTTAAACCCGAATTTCGTGATGAGGCGAACACCCAAGTACTAGCAGCCAGCTTGATAGCCTCCCATAAATGAACCCCATCCCTAGCTTGGTTACTAAAAATTCTATTGTTGTGCTCAAGCCAAAGGAGCCACAATGTCCAGTATGAAGAGATTAAGCCAACCCCCTTCACTTGATTGGATAAATTGGAAATGTGAAAGAGTGACAACCCCTCATTAACATTGCATGGTATAGAGAATCTACCCCCTGAGAAAATATGCCAAAATTGCCGCATCCTTTTAGCCATATTGCATGTGAAAAATAAATGATCCATGGTTTCGCTATCCTGTTCACACATCACGCGCCAATGTGGAGAAATGCATAAGTCGGGCAATCTCCTTTGTAGTGCATCGGTGGTGTTGATCCTCCTATGGGCCATCAACCATCCAAATACCTTTACCTTAGATGGGACCTGAACCTTCCATATACATTTAAGGGAAAGAAGGGATGGTGGGGGAATCAAACAAAGAGTCATAGAAGGATTTACAAGTGTACCGGCCAGACGACTCTAGGGACCAAAATAAGTGATCCAGAGAATTAGACATGTTCATATTTCCTAATCTAGATAGTAAAGAAGAGGCTTCACCTTGTATCCTATGTGATGCAGATCTAGCTAGATGTGAATTACATGATATGTTGGGTGGGATGTGTGATCAACAAAAGAAGAGATGGTCTGGTTGTGCGTGGTAGACACTCTATAAAGGTTCGGGAATATTTCTACCAAGGGTCTATCCTTCACCCATATGTCCTCCCAAAAATTGAATGTATGTCCATCTCCATCTTTAGGCCAGATATTCTCTAACACATGAGGTATTAGAGAAGCGATAACTTCCAAGGACTTCTATAAGTAGCTCTGCTAGACCTCCTACCGTTCTCCTCACGCTCTGTGAAAGACAGTTTACCAAATCTGCTGATAATCTCTTGTTCCCACATGTTCTGGTTTTCTAATAATCTCTAGATCCACTTCCCTCATAGCGCTATATTCCTCTCTGTTATCTTCCAAATACCAAGCCCTCCCTTCTCAACTGGTTTTTGAACCTTTTCCCACTTTATCAAGCTCCTTGATCCCTCTCCAGACTTTGTATTTCAAAGGAAAAGTTTCATTAACTTCTCAATTATTTCTGCCACCTTCTTTGGAATCTTGAACAAGGATAGATAATAAGTTGGGATAACTAAAAGTACTGAACGTATCAATGCAAGTCTACCACCCTTAGGGCCCGTTTGGTGCGCGGGATAGGATATGATTAGACTAATTTTAATGTTATCCTATGTTTGGTGCAATATAGGATATGATTAAAAATAGAGTGATTCTGTGTTTGGTGCAACATAAGATAAGATTAAAAATAAAGTAATCCTCTTTTTCTTTTTCTTTTTTCTTTTTTTTGAGATCAGCAATCCTTTGTTTGTTTAGTATGTTTGGGATTAGAATGAAAAGTAATTAAATTATTTTTTTAAAACTTAATTTTACTTTAAAATCAAGGAATAAAATTAAATTAACTTTTTAATCTAAGTCAAAAAAAATTATTAGTAACAAATCAACAATATTTAATATTTAAAAACAATTTCCACAAACACGGTGTGTGTATATTATAAACAAAAAAAAATTATATTATATTTTCTTAAATGCATCATACCAACTTTAATACATTGTTAATTAGAGATATAGTTTTATGTAAAAAGAGAGTCCAATTTGAAAGAGGACACGTTAGCAAACCTGAAACCCTTTCAAGTTACCCAAAAGAAAAATTTTAGAGAGAAGAATTTGTTTTTCTTTTTTTTTTCTTTAATCCAAAAAAAAAACCCAAACAATTTCTACGTACCTTCCTCATCATCTTCTTCTTCTTCTTCTCCTGTACAACCAAGTTCCAACCCAGAAAAGGTTGCACGGTGTTCTCAAAACCATTATTTTTTATCGAGATACTATGTTTTTGAGTTGATTTTGGACTACATTGTGGAAAAGGCTGCACACTTCCTTCAAATTTAGTAGTACAACTCACCCTCAAACTGATGGACAAACAAAGGTTGTCGACCAAACTTTGGGTAATCTTATTCTGTCTTTCGAGAGAAAAGCCTCGACAGTGGGATCTTGCACTTGCTCAAGCTGAATTTGCCGACAAATTTTTAATGAACCGTTATACGGGTTTTGCACCATTTAAGATTGTCTATGCCAAACTCCCCAATCGCACTTTGGATATTGTGTCCTTACCTACTCTTCCTAACTCTCATGTTGCTGCTAATGAGATGATAGATTCTCTTGCTATACTACATAAGCAAGTCAAGGAGGACCTTGAAAATGCCAATGCTAGATACAAGGCCGATGTTGATAAACATCGTCGTTTCAAGACTTATGAAGAAGGAGATTTGGTGATGGTTTACATAAACAAAGATAGATTTCCTACTGGTACTTGCAAGAAAACCAAGCCAAAGAAGATTGGTCCTCTTCACATCCTCAAGAAAATAAGCCACAATGCTTATGCGATTCGTCTTCCAAATGACATCGACATGTCTCCTACTTTCATTGTGAAGGATCTCTTTGCTTACTATGGTAAACATGAAGACACGAGTTTTTTTCTCAATCACACTCAAGGACGAGTTCTTCTCAAAAACGGGGCATTGTTATAGGAAATGTGCTAGACTATAGAAATCTTAAAATCAGATTTTTTTAGGTTCTTTCTATTTAGGTTAGGTTGTTATTTTAGAGTAGTTTCTATATTGAGGCATTCCCACCTTTTTCTAAATTGTTCTAGTTGCCTTTTCTTTTTCTTTTTTTTTTTCTTTTTCTTCTATTTAGATATTGTTTGTTACTATTTTGAAGAAGTTTGTATTTGATTAGCAAGTGTCTAAATAGTGTTGTAATATTATTAAAAAAGTTGCTATTATGTTATGGATAGATTAAGAAACTTTTTTTTAAGTGTTTTAAGAAGTTTTTAATTTGTTTTCATGGAGTTATCTATATAAAGAGCTCCAATTACGAAAATTAAACATACAATCAATTCAATAATCAATTAGTCTTCTCTTGAAAGCAAAAATCTGCTTTTTGGTTATTTATTTTTCTATCTTTCTCTAGAATCCATTGATTTAAACACGCTTCCACAATGTTAAAATCTGAATTTCTCCCAAGACGAGTTTTCTAATTTTCTATTCTCATGGCAAAAGGAGAAAGGCGTAGCTTGATGGTTATAATAAATTGAGTTGAAAAAATTCTGAAACAATATTGTAACAATTGAATGTTTACTTGGGACGATCAGATGTTTCATTTCATTTCTATCTTGAGACCTCTCACCCAATCATTGTGCATGCACACTAATAAATTATTATGACATTCAACAAAATGATTTCATCTAGTAATTTTGACTCTTAGAAAGTTGAGAGTAGATCCTTCTTTGAAGTTTATCTACCCATGTGATGACAAGTGATGTAAAAGTTATATGATGATGGCTACTTATTACTTTGCAACCTACAAATAGAGATTGGCAAATATCAGAGTGACCATATTGAGCTTTGTTCTCAACTGCGATCAATTGATCAGACAAGCATTAGAAACAAGTAAGCAATGGAAGAAGCAAATTCATTTAGCTGACCATAGTTATATCTTTCTTAACTTTTTTTGTGTATATTATTTTAAATCTTCATCTACCTCTATCATTACTGTAGATTTTTAATAGGCCACTCTCCCTAATTGAGGCATCCAATGGTGTCTTTGTTATATGTGTCCAAACCACCTTAATCAATTTTCTCTCATTTTATCTCCAATAGGGCTACTTTTACTATTTTTTCTAATACGTTTGTTTCTAATTTTATCTTTCAATGTTTCATCACATATCCATCTTAGCATTTGTATTTTCGTTACACTTATTTTTCTGGATGTTGTTTCTTCATTGGCTAGAATTATGTTTCATAGAGCATTGTCGGTCTAATAATAGTCTTATAAAACTTCTCTCAACTTCAAAAGGATAGGTTGATCATATAATACTCCAAAAGCACCACTCCACTTAATTCATGTTACTCTAAATCTGTGATTCACATTTGCAAATATTTCTCCCTCTTGATGAATAAGTGATTCCAAATACCGAAGGTACATTTTGTTTGAATTCAAAAACAAGGATACAATCCAAAAATGAAAGTTTTGAAAACTAAATTTATCATATGTGAAGAAGAGGTTCTTTGAAAATGATATGACCAACCAAACACGTTTGTTGTGTTTTCAAATTTTAGGATATAGAAAACCGTATCCAAATCACAAACAAATTGTGCCTAATTTTCAGTCTTTGGGATCCCTTGGCTTTCAAAGACTGAAAATTAGGCACAATTTGTTGTCTCTTCATTTGTATTTCTACTTTCACTAAAATTATATTTAGTGAATTTTGTAGTTTTTTAATCTTGAACCTTTTAGATTCCAAAGCATCTCTACCTCTAAATTAGCACTTACTTTGCATTGAACTTTATCAAATAGCACTATATCAAGTAAAAAGGAAAATTTTATAAAACTACTTTTAGGCCAACCATGCTCTATGAAACAAAATGTGAGGTAATAAAGAAACCTCATGCGAATAAATTAAATATAACAAAAATCTGAATATTAAGATGGATGTGTGGTAGAACATTGATAGTTAAAATTTAAAAATAATCATATACTAAAAATGGTAGGGGTAGTACTAATTGGAGATAAAATGAGAAAAAACTATGTAACGAAGTTTGGGCACACATTGCGAAAACCATTGAATGCATCAATTGAGGAAATTTAACGGTTAGTGATGGAGGCAGAGACGACCTAAAATAACATGTACAAAGATAATTTAGAAATGATAATGTGTAATTTAAATGTCAACTTAGCACTTTATAAAGCAGAGTGGAGGAAGTGGATTCATATAGCTGATCCCATATAGTTGGTAAAATACTTGTTTGAGTTGGGTTGAGAATTGACAATTTAACACTATATCAACAATAAAGAACACACAATAGGTAATTGTTGGAACATATGTTATTGAAGTCCAGAGTCGCAGCTTTATAAAGTGAGCGTCGCGACTCTACACTAGCAAGATTTTAGTTAAAATTCTAGGAAGTTGGGCGTCGTAACTCTATAAAGTGAGCACCGCGACTCTACAGTAACTGGAATTTCTACTAAAAATCAGAGAGCCAAGCATCGCAGTGCTGGAAAGTGAGGGACGCAGCTCTAGTGCAAAAAATTTTAGTTTTTTCTATTTTACCGTGACTTTTCTTCATGCCTATTCGCAGGAACGATTCTGCACAAAGGGATTTCGTTCCTTATTGCAGAGGTATGATTCTAGTTTCTTTTTTTTTCTTTTTTTCTTTTTTTCTTTTTTTCTTTTTTTTTAAGAAACTAAGGAATATTATATATAAATCAAAATCAAAATGAAGGACACACAATACAATAAAAAACAACTGTCCATCCTAGCTCGCACCCTAGGGAGGCACAAAATTGCCCTAACCTCTAAGCCAATCCCCTAAGGCATAACCTTTTGACAGCTTACTATTAGCTACCCTGAAGGAAGCTAAAAGATGAGAATTCTCCCACACTTTAGCTGTCGAGTACTCCTCATCGAGAAATACACGTTTGTTACGCTCCTTCCATAATGACCATAATATTGCCTAGCATACCACCTTCCAGTGTTCTCTCCAAGAGTTCTAAACACTATTCATGAAGGAAAAAATGTTTATATTGTCGCCCACCATATCATCATTTGTCATTATCAGAAAATGAAAACACCATCTACACCACACCTCTGTGGCAAATGGGCACTGCCAACATAAGTGACCCACCGACTCCAGCTCCTATTTACAAAGGTATCACCAATATGGGGAAAAACACATAACTGGAAACCTCTTTTGCAGCATATCACCCGTATTCAACTTCCCATGGGAGGCAACCCACCCCAAAAACTTAACCTTTGTTGGCACTTGTACTTTCCATATAAGACTATGTTGAGGGAAAGGAGGAGCATTGGGCACACTAAGGATAGAAGCGTGGAATGATGTAGTAGAAATGACCCTGAGGATTCTCAAGGCCATGTGATTTTGTCACCTTCCTCAGAAAAATGACATCCCTCAAGCAAACTAAGGCCACCATGTCTTGTGCTTTCCTAGGAGGGATATACCTTCCAAAATTCAGATCCCAAGACAAGGGAGCTTCATCTTGGATCCTTGCAAAATCACGAATAGGTTTATTATGGGAAGATGATCGGTGATATAGGTTAGGAAACAGTGTTTGGAAGGTGTCATTTACACACCATAGGTCCTCCCAAAATCGAATAGAAGCACCATTTCCAAGTTTGAGCCTAGTGAGGGGAAGGAAGATGGGATAAAGTGAGGAGATAAATTTCCAAGGGCTCCTAAATGTGGCTCTATTGGCAATCCCTGCATCCCTTAGGTTATCTCGAAGCTCGTGGCTACAGAAGATGACCTTCCCCCAGAAATGATCCCTCTCCCTTGGAAACCTCCATAACCACTTCCCAGCCAAAGCTTTGTTTCTAGTGGATATATTCCCTATGCCCAAACCACCCTGATCACCCTTGGAATCCTGAATACTGACAGATAGTAAGTTGGAAGAGCATCCAATACTGACTTAATTAATGTAAGTCTTCCACCTTTGGATAGAAAACACCTTTTCCACCCATCAAGGCGTTGCGGCACCTTGGACACAATTGGATCCCAAAAGTCCATCTTAGAAGGGTTACCGCCTAAAGGCATTCCCAAATACTTCATAGGTCAAGAGCTAGTAGAACAACCAATCTGAGTCATCATTTCACCCAACCAATCTGGAGACACATTTATACCCTCCACCTGACTTTTGGCCATATTAATAGCCAGGCTTGATATCCAGCAAAAGCACTTTACCACCATGGGCGCATTACGAATGAAGCTCTCACTCCCGTCCAGAAGTATCAATGTATCATCTACAAACTGAAGATGAGTAAGCACATTCTCACGACCAACACAAAAGCCCGAAATCAGACTTTCCTCCTTTGCCTTATCAAGCATTCTCCCCAGTACATCCACCACAATAGTAAACAAGAAAGGGGAGAGAGGATCACCCTGCCTGAGTCCCCTCTCCCCCATGATCTTACCCCTTGGACGTCCATTCGCAAATACTGAATAAGACATCGAACTCAAGCAGCCCCGAATCCACTTCCTCCATCTCCTTCCAAACCCCTTCATTCTCAATACATAATCAAGGAAGTCCCAATTGACCATGTCGTATGCTTTAGCGAAGTCAATTTTGGAAACAACGCCACCCTTTCTTCCGACTCTGTAATCCTCCACTAATTCATTCGCTACAAGCATTGTGTCAATAATTTGTCGTCCATGAACAAAGGCCATTTGGTTCTCAGATATCGTATTTTTTAGGACACCCTTCAGCCTATTCACCAACACCTTAGCGATGATCTTGTAAAGACATGTAATGAGACTAATAGGCCTATAATCCTCTACCCGTCTGGCCACAGTTTTCTTGGGGATTAGGCCAATGTATGTTTCGTTAGTACATCCATTGACGATCCCATTGTGGAAGAACTCCACCAACACCTTCATGAGATCAACCTTGACAACATTCCAACAGCTCTGAAAGAAACACATGGTCATGCCATCCGGCCCAGGAGCCTTAGAACCCTCACATTCAAACACAACTTGTCTAACCTCATCTTCCTCAAAAGGCTTTTCAAGCTCAAGGTTATCCGCCGCCACAATAGGGCACCAATCAATACCTTCCACTCCCCAGACTCGATTGCCACCCTTGGAGTAAACTCCACAAAAATATTCAGTGATTTCTGACACAATCTCATCTACCCCTTCCAAGATTGTTCCATCATCCCTTTTCAACCTAGAAATGAAATTGATAGCCCTTCTATCGCTCATAATTTTGTGAAAGAACTTCGAATTGGCATCACCATCCTTTAACCATCGAACCCTTGATTTGAGAATAGCAGCCCGATCTTCATTCACTCACAACTTCCACAACTCAGCTTTGGCAATCAATGTCTCCCGAGCCAAACTCTCATTCCACACCTCGTCCCCTTTTTTATGTCCAGCTCCTGAATCATCCTCACCAGTTCCAATCTTCTCATAGCTTCTCCACCTATGATATTTCTACCCCACCCATGGAGCCTAGTCTTCACTAACTTGACTGCCTGCATAAACCTGTATCCTTCCCACCCTAGGGAAGGCCCCTCCCTCCACCAACCCTCAACCCGAGTTTTAAACTCACGGTGATCACTCAACCGACTATCAAATCTCGCAGGTGTTGGTCCCCATTTGGACCTTGTAGTGTCTAGAATAAACTCATCAATCTTTTCAAAATATATGGAATTTGGCCAAGATTTTTCTTTCTTTCTGCTCTCTCTGTCGATCGGATTTTGTTAAGATTTCCTCTCTTTCTGCTATCTCATTTTATCAAATTCTCCAAGTTTCCTAAGAGAGCAATATTGTTACTTAAGTTTGTTGTTGACAATCCGTTTGGAGTACCCTTCGGATCGATTGGATTGTTGTAGCCTGGAGAGCGAACGCCCCTAGAACTGTGCTACTGAACAAGGGCGATTTTCGCTTTAGGCCAATGCCCTGCACCCCTTAGTCCCTTTACCATCTCATTCAATCTCACCGAGTATTTATATTCTTACAATCAAAAGCGAAAAACTTCTCTCGTAATCATCCATGGCATCATTAGGACTTGTTGATTCTGCCACCGTGCCAATCTACAACTCTGCACAACAAGAAACTTGAGAAGTTCACTGGCCAAAATTTCAAAACATGGCTGCAGTAAATGTTGTTCTATTTGACAACATTAAGATTGGCACATATTCTCAAAGAGGATCCTCCGCTTTTGGATGATCAGGAGACTGATTATTCAAAAAGAGAGGCATATAGAAAATAGGAACATTCTGATTTTGTCGTAATTACATTCTTAATGGGCTGGACAGTGTCTTGTACGTTGTTTATTCTTCCATTGACAGCGCTAAGAAATTATGGGAACTTCTAGACAAAAAGTATCAATTCGAAGACGACGACACAAATAAATTTTTTGTAAGTCGTTTTCTAGATTTCAAAATGGAAGATTCTCAATCTGTAGTCTCTCAGACCGAAAAGCTTCAGATTATCATCCATGTGCTTCATGTTGAAGGCATGATTATTACTGAAGGATTTCAGGTTGCATCTATAATTGAAAAATTACCACCATCTTGAAAAGACTTCAAAAATATTTTGAAGCCCAAAAGGAAAGTGGTGGGGTTGGAGTATCTAATTATTCGACTTCGAATAGAGGACATTACAAAAATGAAAAGAAGAAGTCCGAATCAAATTTGATGTTTTCAAAGGTTAATGTTGTAGAAGAGGACATTTCCAAGTCCTCCAATATCTCGACATATTAAAAGGAGACACAATTTTGTGAAACAACTATTCTCTAATGGAATCATATCCATTGATTTTGTAAGATCAAAGGATAATTTAGCGAATCCTTTCACTTAAGGATTATCTAGAGAGTTAGTTCTATGACATATAAGGGAATGGGACTCAATCCTATTTAATACTAAATTATCTCAATGGTAACTCGACCTTGTTGACTGGAGATCCCAATATCTAGGTTCAATGGGACAACTAGTTGTGCATAATTCCAAGAGAAGCACTGATAGAGCATATTTTCTTAATGTTGCCTACACTTGTTCTAACACAAGTGAAGTATAGCAAGATACTTCTCATAGGCACACCTATATGAGTATCAAAGTGGGCCGCTTCCATGAGAGACATAGGCTTATCTCTCTAGAGTACTCATGAATCTTGGCATTGTTCAGGGCCAAAATGAACACCACCAATACAACTTGATAACGGTTATAATGAATCATGTGTGTAGCCTGTTGACTTCGTTTTCGATCTATGGTTAGTTAGTTCAAGGCATCAAGACCACTATCTAACTCAAAAATCCGACAGGTTTATACTATGTATGGATGTATGATTCAAGTTCAAAAGACACCATTACATAAGCATGACTTATCTAATTTTGCTCTCTTGATTTTGCTCTCTTGGTTTTGTTCTCCGTCATTTTTCAAATTTTCACATTAATATGGGGGATTGTTGGAACATATGTTATTGATTGTAAAAACTCCAGCAAGTCTAGAGCCACAACTCTATAAAGTGAGCGTCACAGCTCTACGCAGGCAAGATTTTAGTTAAACGCATCACAACGCTGGAAAGTGAGTGATGCGGCTCTAGTGTGATAAATTTGATTTTTTTTTTCTATTTTAATGTGACTTTTCTTCATGCCTATATGCAAGAATGCGTCTGCACAAAGGGATTTTGTCCCTTATTGTAGAGGTGCGATTCTGGTTATTTAAACTCATCAATCTTTTCAAAATATATGGAATTTTTCCAAGATTATTTTTGTCTTTCTACTCTCTGTCGATCGAATTTTGTTAGGATTTTCCTCTCTTTCTACTATCTCATTTTATCAAATTCTCCAAGTTCCCCAAGAGAGCAATGTTGTTACCTAAGTTCATTGTTGATGATTCGCTTGGAGTACCCCTCGGATCGATTGAATTGTTGTAGCCTGAAGAGACAACGCCCGTAGAACTGTGCTACTGAATGGGGGCGACTTTTTCTTTAGGCCAGTGCCCTGCACTCCTCAATCCCTTGACCGTCTCATTCAATATCACCGAGTATTTATATTCCTACAGTAATAACTTCTTGAATATGTTTAGTTAAATTATCTATAACTAGTGCAAAAAGATGAGGACCTTCAGGAAGATCCTTGTTGGAAAATCACGTGAACTAACTAGTTTCACTTCCTATTGTTTTTACTATGAAATATTGGCACTATGATACTGAATTAGACTTTCTTGATAATTCCATTTTCCCCTCCTTTTTCTTTGGGTTTTGTTTTTTGGATAGCTAATGAATTTATTAAATGAGTATAAAATCTATTATGTCTGAAAATCACAAACTTTATCAGTTTATCTATAAGATCCTGAACTTGCAGGAATATCCTTGGGAGTTCAATTTCTTTCCCTGATACGTTAATCTTAGATGTTAGCTATCAGCTACTTGAATAGTTTCTCTCCATTCAGGTGGAAAAACTTAGAAATTTTTCAAAAGAACTGCTGATGTCTGAACAATTGCTTAACAAACAGAACCAATCAAAATATTTATGCGCTCCTGGTTATGTTTTGATTTATTTCAATTAACTAGCAAAATAAAGCTCTGACAGTGTTGGCCTTATCTTTTTAACTTTGCACACAACTGGTCTCAAACTCTGGTAGGATAAAACTTGTTAATTTCTTTATGAACTTTTTTTATTTATTTTTTGTCAGAATCTTTATGAACTTGTTGAGAACCAACAAAAATGAACCGTTGAAAAGTATCATTGTAATGATATTGTGGCTATTGTTTTTGCAGAATTTCGAGGGGAGACAAAGGAAACTTATTCATTTTGAAAATGGCTGATCCATCCTATAGAGTCCCTGTCTAATTTACAGGTATCAAGAGTTTAGTTGCTGAGCTTCAATAGTTCAAATCTCTCTATTCTTATCTAGAGAGTGGGGGGCTTCTGTAATAAAGCAATGTAGCTCAAATCAGGGCTTAAATGAACTGTAAATATAAATGAATACATGTATTATATTGTTGAAACCTCCAGGCACTAGGCTTTGCTGTGTAAGAGGGTCCATGGACAATTATAACGCTGTTGTATAATATTTGGACTGCTTTTGTAGTTCATGGTTTCAAGTTTTCTCATCAGCAAAAAAAAAGTTAAAAATAAAAAGTAAAAATAAATCAAGTTTTCAGAACTTCTACATATGATAATGGCGAGGAGATAAGAGTGTTTAGAATTATTTTTCTTGCGTTTAAGTTTATGGATTGCTCTCTCGTTTCATCTTATTTACGTAAATAGTACTTACATATTAAGTAATGACAGTTTGTAATATTAAATAACATAAATTTCTACCTTAAATTAGAATGAACTTGATAACCTCTTAAGAAAATTTGTATGCGCTTTATTAATAGCATTAATTATATGAATAATATATTCATATTATGTTACCTGTCTCGTTTAGATGATTTGAGACTTTTAGAAATTCTCTATTTAAACATTAAAATTAATATTTTTACGATTTATTTTTTTTTATATGTTTTAACAATTATTGTAGTATATAGCGAAAAAGAAAAACACAATTTTAGTAACAGGGACAAAAGTGTCATGTAGTTGATTCTTATCTCAAAACTGCATTTGGAAAGGGTGAAAGTTGTTAAGGGAGCATTTGGTTTGTTATTCGAAAACATGGAATTGCATCATTTTATCTTATCGGTTGTACTTTAAAAATAAGAAATGAAAATTTAGAAAACGACATTTCCCATTTCATTTAGAAAACGACATTTCCCAAGCCAAGTTGTTTTTTTGATGTTGAGTCATGTATCATTTTCTCTTTATCGGTTGTACTTGAAAAATAAGAAATGAAAACTTGGGAAACGACAGTTCCCAAGCCACTATTTTTTTGGAGTTGAGTCATGGAATTGTATCATTTTTCTTTATGGATTGTACTTGAAAAGTAAGAAATGAAAACTTGGAAACGACATTTCCCAAGCCACGAGTCTGAAATGCGTATTAGAATTTTGCATTACCAAATGAGTTTTCAACTCTTTTTAAGGTTGAAAAACAAAAAATTGTATTGGGATGGTGAATGGATATGGACAGTTGTAAGCAACACCCATAATCACTTAGTTGCAAAGTACTTGGAAGGATACTCATATATTGGAAGGTTAACCAATGAAGAGATGAAAATCATTCAGGTGTCGGAGTAATGACCAATCGAAAGACATATTGATGACATTAAAAGAAAGAAATGTCAATAATGCTTCAACACTGAAGACAATCTACAATGCCAACACAAAAGCATAGGTTGTTAGAATACGAAGGTAGATCTCAGATACAACAACTCTTGCACAAGTTAGAAGATGAGCAATATGTCGAGTGACATAGGTGCGAAGAAGGGATCGATATTGTTCAAGATTTATTTTGGGCTCATTCCATAGATTTTTCGAGGTGTTTTCCTCATGTTTTGTTGATGGATTGTACATACAAGACGAACAAGTATAAATTTTACTACAGATTGTTAGCGTTACATTGACAAATATGACATTTTCAATGACATTTGTATATATGGCGTCTGAAAATAAAGACAGCTACATGTGGGCACCACAAAAAATTGAAGGAGTTGTTGGAAGGTTGGTTTTTACCTAAGGTAATTGTGAGGGATAGAGAGTTGGCTTTGATGAATGCTATTTTAAGTGTGTAACTAGATACAACTAATCTATTTTGTACATGACACATAAACAAGAATGTGTTGGCCAACTCAAAGGACAAGTTTACAAAGAAAGAGGACTTTGATGCTTTTATGGGGAAGTAAAATGAGTTGGTTTGCAACTGAAATAGTGGATGAATATAACCAACAAAAAAATGTATTGTTTCCAGGGTACACTAAGTACCCTAGTTTGATTAAATATCTCAATATGTCAAGGTTAGAACCCCCATAGAGAAAGATTTGTGAAGGTGTGGACGAATCAAGTTATGCACTTGGAAAATACTACAACCAATAAGGCGGAGAGTGCACATTCAAAATTGAAAAGATACCTAGGTTCATCTTAAGGTGACTTTGAGACATCATGAACCGTAGTCAATTTCATACTATAGTTGCAACACACAAAGATTAAGGCCTCATTTAAAAAAGTCTAAACACTGTACAACATCACTTTCAAGATTTTACTTTCATGCATTTGTGTGACTTTATCTCTAAAATTGCACTAGACAACATATGGGAGGACTAGAACGTATCGAAAGTATTGGGTTGAACCAAAATGCATGTGGATGTGTGTTACATGAAACACATGAATTGCTTTGCTCCTATGAGCTTGCTTTGTGTCAACAAGCTAGTATGCCCATACCTCTCTATCTTATGTGGATGCTCATTGGCAAAAACTTAATCTTATTCCTACCAACACTGCCAACCAGCCAGATTTCAATTTTAAAGCCGAGATGAATCAATTTGTACAGAAATTTGATATGTGTGATATCCCTACGAAAGCTAGAATGGTACAAAAACTTAAAGAATTAATTACTTTTTCATCCTCTTCTATCATTGTGCCTGAGGGAGGCTGAGTAGGAAGATTGATAAATCGACAAAAAGGGATCCATCGTTGTTTGAGCATATCTTGTCTGCCCGCTCCACTTTTTCCATATCATCATTGCATAAATCTGAACCAAAGAAGGTCTATAAGACACGCTTAAAGAAAGCTCATGGTTATCTAGATCAACTTTCTCATATTCAACACCAGTACATACATCAAGTCAGAGATGTTATGGCTGATGAACATTGTAGGTATCTAGTCATTGTCGAATCAATGGGTACGGGAACACAAGGTTGGAGCCAAATTAGAGTGGACTTACTGAGAGAGATACAAAGATTTGAGGAACACTACATAATGATTTTAGGTAGTGTTGAGAGAGTTCAGGAGATAATGACGTCTTTACAATGTAATGACACTTCGACAACTCAACAAAAATATATGACTTTGCCATATATGGGTTTGTCGATAGCTCAACTTACAAAATCGTGTTAGTGTTTTTATCAATGCAATAATGTTTGACATTTTTGCCTTTCTGAACCGAAGCTCCACCAATTCTAGCAAGGCGTATGATTGACATCGATTACGTAAATGGTAATCACTTTGTGCAGGTATGACTAGTTTTCTTATCTACTAGGTTTCAATTGAAATTTTAAAAAAATGGAGATAATGATTACAGTGTTATATTTTCAATAGATTTTGCTCACTATCGCATGCCTGATACCTCCAAGATCGTCAGATTGGTATAGATTCTGAGTTCTACAAGAAAATGGATGGGAGATGTTTTACTCTGTCTACAATGTTGATTAGAATAAAGTGGGAAGCAATCAGGTCGATATAGAAAATGTACTGGAATTAGATAGTGATTAATTATTCAATATGTTATATTGTGTATTGTATAGAGTTGGTATTTACTTTTTTGAACAAATGAAATGTAACATTTTTAGATTTTTTTTTCATGGTTTTCCTACTTTACAATTAAATTGAAGACCTTTTTAGTTATTTGGTGATATTTATGGACATTCAAACCCAATTTGGTTGGTGGGATACCATTTTCCCACGGATTTTATCATTTAACTAATTTCAAAGTACATCAAATACCGAGAACGCACAGAGAACGATAAATAACCACTTAAATTAGGTTAGGAAGTTGAAAACAATAATAAAAATATGTAGAAATGTTTTGAATTTTGAAATTGAGTGAGGAAACCTCAAAAAAAATCCAAAAATAAGAGGTTCGGCCGGCCAACTTATACACATGGTTTTGGCCCTGTGTGATTGAACTGAAATCTTTAGTTAGGTTAGACAGGGTAAAACCTATGTGTTTGGTTTGGTGAACCGGCCAAGCCTATTGGTTTTACTTTTTTTAATGGTTTTCCTACTATACCATTAAATTGAAGACCTTTTTAGTTATTTTGGTGATGTTTATAGACATCCCAACCCCATTTGTTGGTGGGGTATGATTTTCTTGTCATTTCTATCATTTAACTAACTTGAAAATAAACAAAATGATGGGAACACATGGAGAATGGTAGATAGCCATTTAAATATGGGTGACAAGTCAAAAACAATAATAAGAATATCTAAAAATGTTTTGAAATTGAAAATCGAGTGGGGAAACATTGAAAAAAACCAAAAAAAAAAAAGTTAGGCCAGACCCAATCGAACCTAACACATCAGTTTGAACCTGTCTATCCGAACTGAAAGCTTTAGTTTGGCCAAACAGGGTCGAACCTACATATTTGGTTCGACCAGTTCTAGTCGAACCTTTTATTTGGGTTTTTTCTTTTTAGGTTTCGATACTCTAAACTTAAATTGAAGATCGTTTTAGTTATTTCGGTGATGTCTATGGACATCCCAAGCCCCCTTGATTTTGTAAATGGAGTAAGAAAACCCCAAACGTCTTTTTTTGGCATTTTTTTCAAAGTTTTCTTACTCTATAATAAAATCTCAACCCAATTTTAGTTAACTTGAGTTTACAAATTGAAAATGAGTTTTCATCCTCATTTTTGTATTTGTAGATAATTTTTCATGTTTTTATCATCTTGCAAACCTATGTATCCATTCACTTGTTTCAATAAAATTGTTAAATTTTATTGTGAATAAGTAATACACATCTATGCAAACAAAATAATATCCAAAATTATATTCAAAACATTGTCATTGTAAAAAGTGTCCAAATGATGGCGAATCATACCATCCACCATTACAAATTAAAATTAAAATTAAAAAAATCAAGTAAAGCTAATGTCCTTTGCACTTGCGGGAATATGATTTTGTCAATGGCACCATTGCAACTGATGATGGCCCTACTTCATTGTGCGTAAGGGTTGATGGCCCAGTTTCTTCGTCTATTGTAGAGGGAGGCTTAGCTTCATCACCATGGATGGTCACACCACACAAAATACCTATTATGGAATCCATAGCGACAATCGCACTACAAACAATAGGTTCCTGTTCTAGGCTAGATCTCTATTGCAGTGCGATGTCCAAGTCTCGTAGGCCTCCTTGTGATGTAAAGTATGTACAGATAAACAATTACATGAGAATAAAATATATAACATGAAGCTAACAAAGAAAAAATAACGCAATGTCAATTACCTGGGTAGGCTCATCGTCAAGAATACTTCCTTTAGAGTTGTTATTTTGGTGTTCTTGGTTCTCAATAATCAGGCGAAATATAGAGAGATACCACTCAAGGTAGTTAGGAATTGTGTCTCAAGAATGTGTTATACGCTCTCTACGTGCTTGAGCAAACAGAACATGACTATCCCATCTTTTCCATGTCTAATCATAAAATAGGTACTTGATGTGGTATTGTTTCGTGAATGAACCCCTACTTGCTCATATAGGACGAAGAGGTAACGGGAGAATTTTCTGGATATGACCTAATTGGCGAAAAACCTGCTGATGTAACTACTCTCACCTAGTTTTATTTTGATGATTGCAAACAACATACATGTGTTATCTAATCTCTTTGACGTAGTTGTTTCAATGCTAACTAGATATATCTAATAGATTCAACTGCAATGTTAAAGCATGTGGAAGGAAAAATACCTCAAGAACATTCAAGAGTTTCATGGTTGTATTACTTTCTTAGAATCTTAGTGTTGTAGAGTAACTTTTACTTGTTCCAACCACACATGATGTGCATCTTTTTAAAATCATTCATATAGTTTATTATTATCATGCATGCACGTAGTTTAGTTTGATAATTATGCTATCACTTCGTCATAATTGTCTATCATACACATATTGATCAATGTTTAACATGCATTCGTCTTATCAACTTTGCATGGTTTTATCACTTCACATATCTTATACTTATTGCTTTAATCATTGGTTTAATCGATTGAATTACTTATGTTTTAACTGTGTAATTGTACCTTAATCATGTCAAAAATGTTTTAAAATATTTTTAAAATATTAGTCTATGTTTTTGAAAATGTTCAAAACCTAAAATGATAAAAAATCAAGTCTCTTTCACTTGGCAGTGAAGGAACGCACTCCTGAGCTTTTTTCTCAAGACTCGGTGATTTTTTATCAGGGTTTAAGGAACACGCTCCTAATAAGTAGGTGTTTAGTATATGTTTTAGAGCATGTTTTAGGTGTGTTTTGTGGTATTTAGTTCATATATTAGTCAGTGTATCATAAATTTGGTTATGTGATAGTTTAGTCAAGTTTCAGTATTTTTGGCTTGTTTCGGATTGGATTTTTATAGGTTCGTTGATGTCATTATGAAAACATGTTACTCACTTGGTTTGATGTGTTTTGTAGGTGCTTTGATGTTCTAAATGATGATTGAGGAGATGAAGACATGATGCAAGAGGAGCCAAGGGAGTTAGAGTGAAGAAACAAGTGCATCCAAGCTTTGGGAGTGTGGAGAATTGGCTAAGTCCACAAGATAATAAGGAAAAACAGGTGTAAAAACCCATAACTGGGCGCCACGGCGCTGGAAAATGAAGTTTTGCGCAACTTTTGTATTTTGGCCATAACTTTATCAATTTAACTTCGAATTGGACGTGGTTTGTTTCTATGGATTCCTTACTTGAAATAATATAAGATGAAATGGTTTTGAGAGTGGAGAACAAGAAGGAAAATGGCAAGAAAGAAAGCGGATGTGCGATTCAAAATAGAGACTTTCTAACTTTGTTGTGAACTTTCCTAGTTCGACTTGGACACTTCTTGAACGTCTTCCTATGGACTTGTTGCTATATAAAGAACATTGTTTAGGGTTTCTAGAGGATCAAAAAGTGGAGACAGAAGGTTTACGGCTAGAGCAAAGTGGAGAAGAAGATCTACATTGAAGACTATTCACAATTTCAACAACATTCAAGTTTGTTTTTCTTGGTTCTTATTCATGTTCAAACTTATATTTTCTTGTGTTTATGTCTTTAGATATGAACTAAATCCTCTATCTAGAGGTGTAGATTGATCCGAGCTTAATACTATGTCTTAGATTTTATGGTTTAATTATTATTAATAAAGTTTCTTTACTTTATTTATATTTTTCTGGGTATAATGCTTTTGATCCATTGGCCAAGGATTGAATGATCATAGACTTGAGGTAGATGCTCCAAAAGAGGGTACTTTGGGTTGAAATTTGGGCAATATAACCTAGGCTATCGTGAGACTCAAAAGAAGATCGAGAACCTTTGAAGTCGTTAAAAGGAAATCACATAACTTAATGAGTTATTATCATCTTAGGTTTTCATCGAAAAAGTAAAGCCAAGATGATAATAATATGCTCTAGTTGTTGCTCCAAAAGAGAGAATTAGAAACGTTAGGATTTCTAACTTATAAACGAAAGAATTGATTTAATGATAAATATATATATATATATATATATATATATAGACATAGTTGATAGTAAGGTGATATTGAACCTCTAGACCATTCTATCTCTGATTTTCAATCTATTTCTATTGCATGATTAGTTTACTTTCTAGTTATCTAATTGTTTATTTATTCCACTTAATCACTCAAATCTAATTTTTTAAATAAAGTTAGGGTTAGTGAAACGGTATTTAGTGTGAGTGCCAATCCTAGAGGACGACAACCCAATATCTCATCAGTATATATTATAACTTGACATCGTACACTTGCGGTTTGCACGGAACAACTCATTGTAAGAGAAACGTGCTCCTGTGGCATTTCTCGAGGCTCAGATTTTTTCTAATCAGGAAAAATGAACACTCTCCTTAAAGGAGGAACGCGCTTTTGTTGCCAAGGGAAAAATAGGAAAAATTTAAGAGTCAGTGGTTCTTCTTGAAGGAACCCGTTCCTATGCCTAACGGACGAATTAAGGAAAACGCTCCTTATGTAAGGAACACGCTCCTTAATTAGAGAGAAATCTTGAATTTTTTAGATTTCAAGCCAGAAACGCACTCCTGTGTTAAGGAACGCATTCTTGTGCCTCGGTGTGGTGTTTGCCTATAAATACCACACTTGCTCATTTGACGAACAACTTTACAAAATCAAGAGAACTTGTGCCATTTTCTCTACATCATTTATACTCTTCCAAAACAAGTTCTTGAGTCATTTAATCCTTCATTCATAGTAAAAGTTCACTACATTTGAGTTTTTGATTCAACCTTTTGAAGAGTTCTCCTAATCATTTCAAAATCTTTGAGAAACCAGAAAGGAGTTCTAGAGTGTTTGATCATGGTGTTCTTAAGTGTTTTTCATCACATATTTGTTGATCTTGATCATCCTTGGAAGAGAAATCTTTCAACCACATACAATTTGGAGAATCAACGAACTTCACCTTACCTAAGTTGGGTAACTTTTCATTTTCGATTCTAGTGTTTGTGTATTGAGTAAAAACGGTTTTTATTGCTCGTTTTAATATATTATCAAAACCATTTTCTCATTTGTGTGAAACAATACTTGTGCTTTCATCTTATATTATCTTGATAGTGGTTTGATTAACATCGATTCTTGTGCTTTATACGTATATTGTTTGAATCGATTGTTTTGATCATAACTTGTGCACATTGATTCACATGCTTGAATATTGATAATTTTGAATCAGTAACTTTTGATCAATAACTTGTATAATGATTCTTGTGCTTCACCTATCATACATAGAATCAATATTTGGAAATACATGTATGCATACGATTCTTGAACTTGCATAAAAATACTTTGAATCGGTTGCATGTATTTTTGAGAAACTATTTCAACATTGCACTTCATTCAGAATCATAGTGGTCAGAATAGTGATTGTTGTCTCATTCATGATTGTAAGCTTAAATTGTTGAGAGTGTTGTTATTCACTTCTCTATATTTTTGAAATCTTGATGTATTGTTGACTTGGTTAAGTCAATCAGGATATTACCTTACTCTGTACGGCACGTAACCACGTCTGTGAGTTTGTTGCAAGTTGTGGCTTACTAGCCAAACCCTGGTGTAGGCTAGATTGTGGCTTTCTAACCAAGCCCTTATGTAGGTTAGCGTTGTAGTGGCTTTCTAACTAGGCCCTAGTGTTGGTTAGTTTAAACGGCTGCTAATCCACTCATACGTGATTAGCCAATAGTGGATTGGGAAATCTTGATCGATGTTATTGGGTAGTGGATGTAGGTTCAAGGGGAACCAAACCACTCTAAATTCTTTGTGTCCATTTATTTTCCTGCATTTGATATTTGGATTGTTACTGACTGCGCACATTATTTGTTTACTTAAAATATAATAAGGTAACGCGAAAATTCGCAAAGTCCAATTCAACCCCCCTCTTGGACGGTTATACTGGGCCAATAAGTGGTATCAGAGCGGGTTTTTGCACTCAAAGTTATCTAACAATTTCCTTGAGTAAATGGTAGTAATTAGTTCTAACAATTCTTCTAGGGTTACACACGATGAAGGAAACTCTGTGAATCACCCTCCACTGTTTAAGGGTGATAACTACTTGCACTTGAAAACAAAGATGAGATACTTCATGAGGTTGCATGACTCCGATATTTGGGACACTGTCATAAATGGATATACTGCTCCGACAAAGATCGAGAATTGAGTAATTATGCTAAAGGAAAAGAATGAATGGCTACCCGGAGAAAAGAAGCTAGAGCAACCAAATGATAAAGCCATAAACATGTTTTTTTGCAGTCTTCCATCAATGAGTTTAACAAAGTTAATGCCTGCGACACTGCCAAAGAGATTTGGGATAAATTGGAAGTAACTCATGATGGCACAAAGCAAGTAAAGGAGACAAAGCTGAGAATGCTGGAGGAATCATTTGAAACCTTCAGAATCAGTGAGAATGAAGACATCTCTGATGCAATAACGCGCTTCACCAAAATGATAAATGAGATGAATAATCTGGGTGAGGTGTTCCCACAGGCAAAGAAAATTAGGTGTTCCTTAGGGGATTACCAAAAGAGTGGGACCCTAAAGTCACGACAATCGAGGAAGCCAAAAACCTCGGTGACTACACCTTTGATGAGTTGTGTGGGTCTCTGATGGCTGATCAAATGAAATTGAACAATCGACTCAAAAGTGAATCAAAGGATGACCACAAGGCAAAAAAGAACTTAGCTCTGAGAGTGAACGACTCAAGTGTTCTTCTTCCGGTGATAAGAACACAGATGACAAGGTTGTAATGCTTACCAAACGGCTAAGTTTCTTAAGAAGAAAGGGAAAAGGAGGATCTAGTTCAAAGTACTTTAAGGGAAAGAAAAGCTGCACCAAATCAAATGAAATTACATGCTAAGAATGTAACATGCTGGGACACATGAGAAATGATTGCCCGAATAGAAAGAAGAAGTACTATGATTCTAGAAGAAAGGACAAGAAATTCTTGAAGACCACTTGGGATGACACAAGTTCGAGCGAGAGCGACTCAGATTCTGGCAATGAGAAGGTTGTCGTGCCTCATGGTAAGTACGAAGGTAAAAAACTCAACCTCTCTTGTTATTGATGACTGTTCTGATTCTAATGATGAAAATTATATTGAGTGTTTGAGACTTAAACTTGCTAGGCAAATAAAAAAGAACTCAAAACTCAAAAGTAACTTAAGAAAAGCCTTAGTTGAAATAGAATCACAACGTGATGCTTTAGATACTCTCCAAATTGAATATGAAATACTTAGAAAGGAGAGATATACATTTCAAGCAAGTTTAGATGACCTAACCAGTGTAGTACACAAGTTTACAAACGGTCAAAAATCGTTTTATATGATGTTAGGATCACAAATGTGTGCTTTTGACAAGGCTGGGTTAGGATATCCGAAAGGGTCAAACCAAAAATCATATGACTATTTGTTGACCCAGATACCTACTCCAACTATTGCAATAGGTAAGGCCATACCATAAAAAGGTGCACACTTAGAACAAAAAGAAAAGCCACTTCACATGGGTAGAAAGAGATATTTTGAATGAGGCTGACCTTGTGGAACCCAAGGCCACTTGGGTACCAAAATCAAAAGTGTTCTATGTGGTGTAAGATACTTCAAAGAATGATGTACGATACTTGGATAGTAGATGCTCTAGGCGCATGACTGGTGACAAATCAAATTTCTTGAGCATGTTCTGCAAAGATGGAGGTATCGTAACATTCAGCGACAACAACAAAGGAAAAATCATCCGTGTCGGCGTTATTGGTAAGGACTATTTATCTATATCTGATGTTCTTTATGTCAACGACCTGAAACATAATCTCTTGAGCATAAGTCAATTGTGTGACAAGGGATTTTACATTTCGTTTGAAGCAAATTATTGCCTTATCAAGCATGATACTGAAAATGTTGCATTCATTGCATATAGATCTAAAAATGTTTATACTAAAAATTTGCATGAATTATGAGATCAAAATGATGCTTGGCTTTGTCATAGGAGACTAGCACATGTAGGGATGGAAAATATTTCAAAATTAGCAAAACTTAACTTAGTTAGAGGCCGCCCTAAAGGAAAATACTTGAAAGATAGAGTATGTGAACCATGCCAATTGGGCAAACATACAAAGTCTTCTTTCAAGAGTAAGACCCAAAGCTCAATCACAAGGGCTCTTGAACTTGTCCATATGGACTTGTTTGGACCAACTCGAACAAAAAGCTGAGATGGAAAATCTTATTGTTGTATGATTGTTGATGATTTTACTCGTTATACATGGGTTTACTTTCTTGCACATAAGAGTGATGTATTTGACATATTTGTAAAATTTTGCTCTTGTGTTGAAAATGAAAAAGGGATATAAGATCATTGTAATGAGAAGTGATCGAGGTGGGGAGTTTGTAAACAAAATTCTTGAAGAATTTTGCAACAAGCAAGGATACACCCATCACCTTTCAGCCCCCAGAACTGTTCAACAAAATGGAGTTGTTGAAAGGAAAAACAAATCCCTTCAAGAAATGTGCAAAACAATGTTATGTGAATATGATGTAGCAAAATACTTTTGGATTGAAGCTATAAACACTGCTTGCTATGTCATGAATGGAGTGATGGTTAGGAGAAAACTAAACAAAACTCTGTATGAACTTTGGAAGAGTAGAACTCCTAAAATCAATCACTTAAAAGTATTTGGTTTTAAATATTATATTTTAAATGATAAAGATAATCTTGATAAATTTGACCCTAAGTCCGACATTGGTATATTTTTAGGGTATGCATCTCACAGTAGAGTGTATAGGTATTCAATAAATCTTCAAAAACTGTAGAAGAATCAATACATGTTAAATTTGATGAATCTGGCCCTAGAATGGCTCTAGAAAAGAAAATAGAACAGGTTAGGATAGATGATGAAGATGATGAAATCACAACAAAATAAACTTGTTAAACATGAATCTAGTAAGCCACAGGTTGAACCAGTTGTTGAACCACCTAAGAACACTAGGTTGCTTTTAGGTCAGCCTCAAGATCAGATCATAGATGATCCAAACCTAGGTGTAGTAACTAGAGCTTCACTTAGAGATCAAGGGCACATAACCTTTGTATCTCAGATTGAGCCTGCTAAGATAGAAGAAGCTTTAGCTGATGAAAACTGAAGTCTTGCTATGCAAAAAGAGTTGGGATTCTTCACCAGAAACAAAGTGTGGGATCTTGAACCTAAACCGGAACACCAAAGTGTTATTGGAACCAAATGGGTGCTTAGGAACAAGAAAGATGAGAAAGGAATCATAGTCTCAAACAAAGCAAAATTGGTAGCACAGGCTACAATCAAGAATAAGGAATTGACTATGAAGAAGCTTTTGCCCCAGTAGCCAGATTAGAAGAAATTAGATTATTACTAGTTTATGCTTGCTATAATGGATTCATGTTATATCAAATGGATGTCAAAAGTATTTTCTTGAATGGATTTATAAATGAAGGAGTCTATGTGAAGCAACCACCCGATTCTGAGGATAGTTTCAAACCTGATCATGTTTATAGACTTAGAAAAGCTTTATATGGTTTGAAACAGGCTCCTAAAGCGTGGTATGATAGACTTAGCACATTCCTCTTGGATCATAAGTTCAAGAAAGGACCCCTAAATCCAACTTTATTCATTAAATGCACAGATAATAATATGCTTCTAGTGTAAATCTATGTTGACGACATTATCTTTGGTGCATCAAACAAAACCTTGTGTGATGAGTTCTCCTCTATCATGACAAGTGAGTTTGAAATGGGCATGATAGGAGAATTAAACTACTTCTTGTTTTACAAATTAAGCAAATGAAAGATGGAACATATTTAAACCAATCGAAGTATGCAAGGGACATGATTAAAAAGTTCAAATTTGAAAATTTGAAAACTATTGATACTCCTTGCAATTCAGCCATCAAAATGGATAAGGATGAAAAAGGTAAACCAGTTGACACTAAGCTATATAGAGGAATGATAGGAAGTTTGTTGTATCTAACGGCAAGCAGACTTGATATTATATTTGGCGTTTGTCTATGTGCTAGATTTCAGTTTGATCCCAAAGAGTCTCATCTAAAGTGTGTTAAACGAATTTTTCGATACATTAGTGGCACACTAGATATGGGTATCTGGTACGCTCAAGGAACTTTATTCTATCTCAAAAGCTTTGTTGATTCTGACTATGTCGAAAGTTTAACAGATCAAAAAAGTACCTCAGGATGTCACTTTATGGGCGATTCATTATTTCTTGGTTTAGCAAGAAACAAAATTCAGTGGCATTATCTACAGTAGAAGCTAAAAACGTTGCAACCGGAAGTTGTTGTGCTCAAGTGTTATATCTTAAACAACAACTTTCAGATTATCAAATTAATATTTCATGTTCGGATATTTATTGTGATAATACAAGCGCAATAAATATTTCCAAAAAATCTTGTAATGCACTCTCGAACGAAACACATTGAAATTCAACATCATTTTCTTCGAGACCATGTGCAACGTGGTGATGTGAAATTGATCCACATTGGAGCTAAAGATCAGTTAGCTGATATTTTTACTAAGCCTTTAGGTAAAGATCAATTTCACATATAAGGAGAGAATTGGGCATGTTTGACTTTTCAAACTTGTGAAGTGCTTAATTGATTATGCATCTCTCCATCATCTTCGGGATGTGATTTAGTTATCCACTCCGGGTCCACTTCTGCTACCTCATCTGCTACTACTACTGTCATACCTGATGTTGATGCTGGTACTACCCCCACGGCGAACGATGCCCCGACATCACTAGATATATTCCCTGGGCTAGGATCTCTTGATCCTCGATCGTCACCTTCGTCATAGACACACCCTATTTTTTATGTTTGTCACCTTCGTCATAGACACACCCTATTTTTTATGTTTCAAAAGGGGGAGAGATTAGTATGATTGGTCCGATTGACTAGATCATCTTTGCACATACTCAAAGGGAGAGTTTATACACTTAGGGGGAGTGTTTGGAGTTGGACATATGTATTGGTGATGCTTTTGTATTTTTTTTGTTTACACTTTCGTACTCTCTGTGTTCTTGTGTTATTTGTTTTCTATCTTTTGATGTACACATCTATGATGATCACATGTATATGTTTGATTTGAGTATATTGATATACATGTACATTTTGTGCTTATTGATCACATATTTGAGTATGTTTTTATAGGTATCTGATTGATTATTCCACATGGTATTGAATGTAAAATCTTTTATCAAGTGGTATATTCTTAAATGTGGCATGATAAATTTATTTTCTTCACTCATTCATTCATTGGAGAAATCATGTTTTTTGCTTCAATCAGGCCAATAGTGAATTTGTTTGAAATCATCAAAAAGGGATGTAACTGCTCTCACCTAGTTTTGTTTTGATGATTACAAACAACATACCAGTGTTATCTAATCTCTTTGACGTAGTTGTTTCAGTGCTAACTAGATATATCTAATGGATTCAACTGCAATGTCAAAGCATGTGGAAGGAAAAATACCTCAAGAAGATTCAAGAGCTTCATGGTTGTATTACTTTCTTAGAATCTTAGTGTTGTAGAGTAACTTTTACTTGTTCCAACCACACATGATTTGCATCTTTTTAAAATCATTCATATAGTTCATTATTATAATGCATGCACATAGTTTAGTTTGATAATTATGCTATCACTTAGTCATAATTGTCTATCATACACATATTGATCAATGTTTAACATGCATTCATCTTGTCAACTTTGCATGGTTTTACCGTTTCACATTTCTTATACTTATTGCTTTGATCATTGGTTTAATTGATTGAATTACTCATGTTTTAACTGTGTTAATTATACCTTAATCATGTCAAAAATGTTTTAAAATGTTTTTAAAATATTAGTCTATGTTTTTGACAATTTCCTAAACCTAAAATGATCAAAAATCAAATCTCTTTCACTTGGTAGTGAAGGAACGTGCTCCTGAGCTTTTTTCCCGAGACTCAGTGATTTTTTATCAGGATTTGAGGAACACACTCCTTGTAAGAGGAAGGCGCTCCAGTGGCATTTTTCGAGACTCAAATTTTTTCTGATCAGGGAAAAGGAACGCGCACCTTAAAGGAGGAATCCGCTCCTGTTGCCAAGGACACAATAAGAAAAATTTAAGAGTCAGTGGTTCTTGTTGAAGGAACCCGTTCCTATGCCCAACGAACATATTGAGGAACGCGCTCCTTAATTGGAGAAAAATCTGAAATTTTTCATATTTCAAACCAAAAATGCGCTCCTGTGTTAAGGAACACGTTCTTGTGCCTCGGAGTGGTGTTTGCCTATAAATACCAAACTTGCTCATTTGAAGAGCAACTTTTGCAAAATCAAGAGAACTTATGCGATTTTCTCTACATCATTTATACTCTTCCAAAAAAATTTCTTGAGTCATTTAATCCTTCATTCAAGGCAAAAGTTCACTACTTTTGAGCTTTTGATTCAACTTTTTGAAGAGTTCTCCTAATCATTTCAAAATCTTTTAGAAACTAGAAAGGAGTTCTAGAGTGTTTGATCAAGGTGTTCTTAAGTGTTTTTCATCATGTACTTGTTGATCTTGATTATCCTTGGAAGAGAAATCTTTCAACCACATGATACACTTTGGAGAATCGACGAACTTCACCTTACCTAAGTTGGGTAACTTTTCTTTTTCGATTCTAGTGTGTGTGTATTAAGTAGAAACGGTTTTTATTGCTCGTTTTAATATTTTATCAAAATTGTTTTCCCTATTGTGTGAAACCATACTTGTGGTTTCATCTTATATTATCTTGATAGTGGTTTCATGTGGTTTGATTAACATCGATTCTTGTGCTTAATACATATATTGTTTGAATCGATTGTTTTGATCATAACTTGTGCACATTGATTCACATCCTTGAATATTGATAATTTTGAATCAATAAGTTTTGATCAATAACTTGTATAATGATTCTTGTGCTTCACCTATCATACATAGAATCAATATTTGGAAATACATGTATGCATACGATTCTTGAACTTGCATAAAAATACTTTGAATCAGTTGCATGTATTTTTGAGAAACTATTTCAACATTGCACTTCATTCAGAATCATAGTGGTCGGAATAGTAATTGTTGTCCCATTCATGATTGTAAGCTTAAATTGTTGAGAGTGTTGTTATTCACTCCTCTATATCTTTGTAATCTTGATGTATTGTTTACTTGGTTAAGTCAACCGAGATATTACCTTACTTTGTATGGCACGTAGCCTCGCCCTTAAGTTGGTTGCAAGTTGTGGCTTACTAGCCAAACCTTGGTGTAGGCTAGACTGTGGCTTTCTAACCAAGCCCTTGTGTAGGTTAGCGTTGTAGTGGATTTCTAACCAGGCCCTGGCGTTGGTTTGTGTAAACGACTTCTAATCCGCCCGTAAGTGATTAGCCAATATTGGATTGGAAAATCCTGATCGGTGTGATTGGATAGTGGACGTAGGTTCAAGGGAAACCGAACCACTCTAAATTCTATATGTCCATTTATTTTCCTGCATTTGATATTTGGATTGTTACCGACTGCGCACATTATTTGTTTAATTAAAATATTATAAAGGTAATGCAAAAATTCGCACAGTCCAATTCACCCCCCTTCTTGGACGGTTATACTGGGCCAACAAAACCTTAATAGGATGTTAGGGTTTTACAACATCTAAACATTTAGTACATTCAACATAAAATGCAAACTCAGAGATAGAACAATTTTCTCTCAAATCTTGGTAAGGATCTCAATAAACCTAAGTATATATTACAATAAACTGGTTACACATACAATGCAATGTTATTAAAAATTCTAATTACAAATACAACGTTACTAAAAATTGTAATATTCATAGAATTTTGACTAACCTCCTAACGGCATAACTTGTCGAGTTCCCTATGTAGTGTGTGCATGTAATCATCATTTGGTCTCATTTCCTTTCTTGGGGTTCACATTTGCACACAGGGTACATTGTTGTGGTAAGAAGGGTTAACACGTTGGACCAATTGAGGAAAAATGATCAAACAACCAACCTTATCAAACACATTTTATTTAAAATTATGAAGTAACCATCTTGATAGCAATTGATATCTATTAAAGTAAATTGTAAAAAAATGCATACCTCAAGTAAGGTGAGGTACCTTACAATCTAACACCGAGTTCCTCGTTGCAAATCCAAGATGATGATATAAAAATGCAAGACATGTAGCACCCCCCGAGTATGTACTAATCATGTCCACACGCATTAATAATTGGAGATAAGCCACAGGGACTCGTGTTCCAGTCTTATCACAGAACAATGTGCAGCCAAGCAAAAATAATAAAAATTTCCTTTCCATGCACTCTACTGGGGGGGTACGGGGTGTCGTCATTCTTGGAGGTGCCAAAGCATTGTTTTACCCAGCGCTTGCTCACAGATTTCGCAGAGGAGATCTCAGATATTACATCATTTTGTGAGATGATAAGTTGACATTTAGATGTGTTTTAGAATATGTTTTAGATGAGTTTTAGGTTAATTTATCCCATATATTTGATGTGTTTATCTTAGTTTGGTCTATGTGTTAGCTTAGCTAACTTTTGATATATATTGCTTTATTTCAGTATTTAATTTCATAAGTTGGTTTAGTTGATCATATAAGTATTTTAATCATTTGTTTTGATTTGTTTTGTAGGTGTTTAGATGTGTTTGAAGTCAACTTGGATGATAGAAACATGATACATGAAGATGCAATGAAGCTACACGAAGAAAACAAGTCAAAAAGGGAAGAAAACAAAGAAAAAAACGTCAAAATACGTTATGGGCGCAGCCGCGCTGCGCAAAACCTAACTGCGCGACTTTTGTATTTCGGCCATAACTTTCTCAATTTTACTCAGAATTGGACGTGGTTTGTTTCTATAGATTCCTTATTTGAAATAAAACAAGATTCATAGCTTTTGAGGTTTATTTGGAGTGTATAACAATAAATAAAAATGGCGAGGAAGAAAGTGGATGTACGATTCAAAATAGAAACTTTCTAATTTCGTTACAAACTTTCCTAATTCTGACTTGGACTTCTCTTGGACGACTTGCTATTGGCTTGGGCACATAAATACATCATTCCTTAGGGATTATAAGGAGGATAGATCACAAAGGAAAAAGAAGGAGAACAAGGACGGCTAGGGTTTGAAAAAAGGGAGAAGAAGATCAAGTTCGAGATGAGGAGATTCTTCATCAACATCCTATATTTTTCTAGTTTGATTTCCTTTGTTCATGTTCATGTTTATAACATTGTTTTTCATGTTTATTTTTTTGATTATGAAATAGATCATCTATCTAGAGGATAGATGGATCCTAACTTTGATTCTATGTTCTAGTTTAGGACATTACTTATTGTTAATGGATTTATGATAGTTTATTTATATTTCTCCGTTGTTAATGCTTTCAATCTCTTATCACGGATTGGATGAACTTAGTTCTAGGGTGCGGCACTCGAGAGAGGGGTACTTTGGATCGGAACAAGGGAAATATAGCCTAGGTTATTGTGTGACCGAGAGGAGATCGAGACCCTTTGAAGTCATTAATGGAAATCACATATCTTAGGGAGTTTGTAGGAATTAGATCTTTATCGAGAGGTCGAGATCAATTCCTATAAATATGCTCTAACACGGCACTCGAGAGAGGGTATTAGAAATATTAGGATTTTCGGCTTATAACTAGGTGAATACATTGATGATAAATATTTGGAAATGACATAGTTGATAGTTAGGTGAAATTGATTCTCTATGTTGTCCCTCTATTGATTTTGTTGTTTTGATTACTTTCTAGAGTAGTTTTATTTCTTTATTTTAGTTTCCATTACTTGATCCATTGAATTCGATTATCTAAATAAAGTTAGTGTTAGTGAAGTGGTATTTAGTGTGAGTGTCAATCCTAGAGGACGACAACAGGATATCTCATCGGTATATATTATAACTTGACACCGTACGCTTGCGGTTTGCACGTAACAAGTTTTTACGTGGTGAGTATAGTGGCGAGTATTCCTGCCTGTCACGCAAGTGACCCGGTGAGTATTCTGAAGGTTTCATATGATTCCTTCAGCATTCTCAACTTTGTCTCATTTACTTGCTTTGTGCCTTCATGAGTAACTTTTAGCTTATCCCATATCTCTTTGGCAATGTCACAGGCACTAACTCTGTTGAATTCATTGATGGAGAAACTGTAGAATAGCATATTTATGGCCTTGTCATTTAATTGCTCTGACTTCCTTTCTCCAGGTAACCATTCATTTTTTGGCTTCAGCACAATTATTGCATTTTCGATCTATGTGGGAACTGTATAGCCATTTCTCATGATGTCCTAAATATCAGAATCATGAGATCTCATGAAATATCTCATCCTTGTTTTTCAGTGCAAGTAATTATCACCCTTAAACAGTGGATGGAGATTCACAGAGTTCCTTTCATCATGTGTGTCCCTAGAAGAAACATTAGAACTATGTCATGCCATACTCAAAGAAACTGTTAGATCTCTTTGATGCAAAAACCCATTTTGATACCACTTGTTGGCCCAGTATTATAGTCCCAGAGAGGGATTGGACTTGGCGGATTTTCGCGTTACCTTCCAAATAATATAATTAAAACAGAATAAAGTGAGCAGTAGGCAACAATCAAAATAAACAAATGCAGGAAAGATAAATGGATACAAAGATTTAGAGTGGTTCGGTTCCCCTTGAACCTACGTCCACTACCCAATCACCACGATCAGGATTTCCCAATACACTTTTGGCTAGTCAACTTACGAGCGTGACTAGAAGTTACAGAAGCCAACAAAAGGCTTGGCTCACAGCCTTACACTAATCAACACAAGGGTTTGGTTAGAAAGTCACACACGCTAACCTACACAATGGCTTGGTTAGAAAGCCACACTCTAGCCTACACAAGGGTTTGGCTAGAAAGCTACATTGTAACCAACTTACGAGCGTGGCTACAATCCATACAATAAATGGTATAAATCCCAAGTTAACAAACACGTCAACGATACATCAAGATTACAAATGATAGAGATGTGTTCTACAACACACTCAACAATATAAAACTTACAATCTTAAATGAGTATATACTACTATTCCAACCACAATGATTTAAATGATGCGATGTGTTGAAATAGTTTTTCTCAAATGCAATTGATTCAAATATATATGATATGAAACTGAGAATCGATTATGCACATGTAACAATATATTGATTCTAACAATGATATTTTGAAAGCACAGGAATCAATATACAATGATGATCAAAACTTGATGATTCTAAATAAATAAATGATTAAGATCAAGAATCAAGCAAACCAAGTATTGATCTATGAAATTGATTCAATATAATATAACTTTAACACATGAATCGATACCACAAGATATTTATGAAATCACTAAACAAGATATAATGATATGAAGATCAAAATAGGGTTTCACACACAATAATAAAAAAGAAATTAATTTTCAAGATATTAACTTAAGCACAAAATTGATTTGCTCAAACAAAATCACAAGAATCGAGTTCGAGAAATTTGACCCCACTTGGGTAAGGTTGAAGCTCAATGATTCTTCAAGTGTGATGTTGGATGAGAGATACCACGTTCAAAAATGATCAAGACTCAACAAGATGTGCATATAGCATTCAAAAACGTCCTGAACACTTGTTCAATGAAAACATACAAGTTTCACAAAGTTTTGAAAGATTTGGAGAACTTTTCGAAAGTATGAATCAATAGATCAAATGTATGCAAACTTTTGTTGTAAATGAGGTTTAGAATCGCTCAAGAACTTGTTTTGGGAGTGTGGAAATGCTAAGATGAAAAAGGCACAAGTTCTCTAAGTTTTGCAAAAGTTGCTCTTCAAATGAGCAAATGTGGTATTTATAAAAAAAACACCACACCAAGGCACATGAACGAGTTCCTTAAAGCAGAAGCGCGCTTCTATTTTGAAATCAAAAAGATCTCAGATTTCCTTCTAATTAAGGTGCGTGTTCCTTACTTAAGGTGCGCGTTCCACAATATGTCTGTTAGGCATAGGAACGGGTTCCTTATCAAAAACTACTGACTCTACAATTTTTCCTATTTTGCAATTGACAACAGGAGCGCGTACCTATTGGAAGGAGCGCGTTCCTTTTTTCCTGATCAAAAAATTTTGACTCTCGGGAAAAGCCAGAGGAGCGCATTCTTTAAACTCTGATAAAAAAATTTGAGTCTCGGGAAAAATGCTCTTGAAAGACTCTAGAAAAGTAGTTTTGACTCGTGATAAAAAATACAATGAATGCGAATAAAAACTCGATAAATTTCAAATGAATCGTAGAGAAGTTAAATCATTTGAAATACCATAAAGCGCATGATCAAAATATGGACATGATTAAATCTTGCTGAGAGCAAATTGTTCGATAGACTTTACATTCTAAGTGCTGACAGACTCAAAACTTTACTTGTAATGTCCAATAGGCTTGTGAGCATAGTTCCTTGATTTTGATTTTTGATAAATCTGAAACACTTGACAAGATTATTCACAGACTAGAGATATTTGGAATCATCAAAACATTCATATCATGGGGTTCATTGAGATAACAGTAAGTGTATCCTTGTTAGTTGCAAAAATCTTCCAGATTTTTGTTCACAAATTCTCCACCCCTATCACTTCTAATGATAGTGATTTTGTACTATTTCTTATTTTCCACTTTATGACAGTATTTTATAAAGACATCGTATACTTCATGCTTATGAGATAGAAAGAACACCCAAGTAAAACGAGAGTAATCATCAACTATAACAAACACATAATGTTTTCTACCTATACTTTGTGTTTGGGCTGGTCCAAATAAATCCATGTGGATCATTTCAAGAACTCTACTTGTAGACATAATTTTCTTGCTCTTGAAAGTGGATTTGGTAAGCTTGCCTAGTTGAGAAGGTTCACAAACCTTATCTTTTTGGTACACTCCTTTGGGAATGCCTTTTGCAAGTTCATTTTTGGCAAGTTTGGAAATGTTGTCCATGCTAACATGTGCGAATCTCCTATGCCATAACCATGCATCATCATCCACAACAACACTTAGACAAGAAATATGTCGATCACTAATATCATCAAGCATAGTAGAGTATACATTTTTATGCCTAGATGCAACAAATGCAATTAAACCATTTTCATGCTTGACTATGCATCTATTTGTTTCAAAGCTAACATTGAATCCCTTGTCACATAATTGATGTATAGAAGACTTTTGACTTTGGTACCCAAGTGGCTTTGGGTCCTTCAAAGTTAGCATTATACAAAACTATTTTTTCTACCCAAGCAAGCCTACTTTTAGTATGTCTCTTAATTGGACATATGAGTATGGTGTGGCCTTGCTTATTATAGTAGTGACATGTGGGTCTCTTGGTCAATAAGTTGTTGTAACTTTTCTGTTTTGACCCTTTAGTGTACCATAGTCTCGATTTTGTCAAAGGCACATCTTTGTGACCTAAGCATCATATCAAAAAGCTTTTGTCCATTGGTAAATTTCGTTATTGTTTTGGACAAATCTTCAACACTCTTTTTGAGTGTGTCAAGCTCTTTGTTCATTTGTTCCTTCTCTAAGGTCATGGTCTCAACGGTCTCTTGTAGAGATTCAATTTCTTCAAGGGCTGTCATCAAGCTTTTCTTGAGCTTGGTGTTCTTTTTGACTTCTGTTTCATAACATAGTTTCATATAATCATAATCATTTGAATCAAAAAAATCATCATATAAATTTTCAGGTTCAGGTTTTACCTCGGTGTTTTCCATGAGACAAAACATGGCTTTTTCTTCTCCCAAATCCGATTCTTCCTCACTTGAGCTTGAGTCATCCCAAGTGGCTTTGAGCACCTTCTTGTCCTTTTGTTTTGAATTAAAACTTTTCTTTCTCTGCTTAGGACAGTCACTTTTAATATGTCTAGGTTTGTTGCAACCAAAACATATTAAATCACTAGGCTTGGCTTCAAATTTCCTTCCCTTGTGGAATTTGGATGATGAGCCAGCTTTTTCCTTCCTCTTTATGAGGAGGTTGAGTTCCCTAGACATCATTGCAATTTCATCATCGGTGGTCTCATTTTTGGAGGACTTGTTAGAGTTGGTTTCTACATTTAGTGATAAGTCTTTCTTCCCCTTATTTTCTACTCTAGGTGGGGCTTGGTTTTCCATGAGCTTTAGCTCATGAACCATTAGGGAACCACATATATCATCGAATGTATATTCAGCCAAGTCTTTGGCTTCTTCTATGGCTGTGTGTTTAAGCTCCTAGATTTTTAGTAAGCCTTTTAGAAATTTCCTAACGGTCTCTTCTTGGTCGTACTTCTTACCCAAGGTTTTCATCTCATTTATTTTGGTTGTGAACCTAGCAATTGCCTCAGCTATGGTTTCACTCTCATTCATCCTATAGGTCTCATACTTCTCTACCAACATTTGAAGTTTGGTCTTTTTGACTTGTAGTGTTCCCTCCTGGGTTACTTCAAGTTTATGCCAAAATTTTTTTGGTTGTTTCACATGCACTTACTCTATTAAACTCATCACTTGATAGGCTACAAAACAATATGTTTATAGCTTGATCATTTAAGAGTGCTATCTTCTTTTCTTTTGCACTTCACTCATCTAGTTCCTTAGGAACAACTATACCGTCCACTATTTTGGTAGGTGTTGGACAACCATTTGTCACAACATCCAACATTTTTAAGTCTTGGGCTCTAAAATAAAATATCGTTCTAGTTTTCCAGTGAATGTAGTTATCTCCCTTGAAAAGAGGAGGTCTATTGGTTGATTGGCCATCGCCGAAATAGCAATCCTTATAACTTTGTCCTTCCATAGATATCGAAGATGGTTAGATACGTTAATGGGTAACTTGCTCTAATATCAATTGTTGGCCCAGGTACACATCCAAGAGGGGGGTAAATTGGACGATTGCAAGTTTTTTGCCTTTTAAAACTTTAAATAAACAACAAGCAAGTAAGTACATGGAGCACAAAGAACACAGGAATTAACGTAGTTCGGCACCAACGACCTACGTCCACAACTTGATCTCCCCGATCAAGATTTCCCAAAACCTCCTACTAAGGATCCTACTTCAAGGGTGAGGATCAAACTGATTACAACTACTCACTTCACGGGTGTGAGCAACCGTTACAAGAGCCTAGTCACACAGTTCTCAACTCTCAAGTGACAATGGTCGTTATTACAACAAACAAGTGACCACTGTCACTTTACAAAAGTTACAGAGAATATAGATTTGAAGATGTTCTTCTTACCAAGAACACTTCTATTTACACACAATGAGTGTTGATCACCTCTAGAAATCTCAGCAAGATGAAGAAGATTGAAGCTCAACTAAAAAGAGGGATGCTTTCAAAATGACATTTTTTGAAACACAGATTTTTTATTCAACAACTTGCAAATCGTTTTTGGCACTTAGAACATTTGGAGAACTCTTTCAAAGCATGAGGAAACTCTCACTTTCTTTCTCTGTTCTTTCTCTATCAATTGTTTTTTTAATAGTGTTGGTTGTTGCACAAAATGAGCAAGTGTTCTATTAAAAACACAAACCAAGAACATGCCCATAACTTGGATTTCATTCTCCAAGAATAGTGCAAATTAATTAATGTGTTTTGAATATAACGGTCTGAATATTCTCTTCAATGTCGTGGGCAAAAGCTATTTAAAAATCAGGGTGAATGGGTGAAATAATATAAAAATCGTGTAAGTAGAAGAAACCTCATTTTTCCAAGAAAAATGTCATACCTGTTGTTCTGTTTGTGCTAGCGCCAGCACGCTAGCCAACGTGCCCAGAATAAATTATCCCTCGCTAGCGCGCTGGGTGCAATGGCCGAGAGTGTCATTCTTTCATATGGACTCCCTAGCGCGCTGGCCACCCGGCTAGCACACTGGCCATTCTTTCCAACGTGTTGCTAGCGCACTATAGCCCTTGGCTAGCGCACTGGAGGCCTTATAAATCTAATTTTTTTATTTTATTGAAAATCCAATCAATCAAAAGCAACTCCATATCTTTAAAATCGTTTTGACACATGATTAAACACTTTTAAATCTTTCAAAATGCTTAGAACACGTTTAAAAACATTCAAGAAACCTTTTTGATAAAATCAAATTGAAGATCAAAATATTTTTGAAAACTTTGAATTTAATCTTGCCGAGATATTCCAAGTGTGATCTTACAATACTAAGATCAAACTAAGACTCATTACTTGTAGAACTTTGTCTTCATTGCTTGAGCTTGATCTTCAGTTTCTTCTCCTGCTTCTCTTGATGTGATCTTGATGATTTTTGCTGCAACACTTAGAAACAATATATTTTTCATTATTGATGTTGTTTGCAATCATCAAAATTCTAACGTGAATAATTCTCAACGTGAGAGCATTCACCGTGAAGGACCTTTGTCCTTCATTAGTTTGTCAGTTACTTTGAAAGTCAGTTGTAGTGTTATTATCAGTCAGTTAACAACTCTATCTCTCTGTATAAATATCTATGTAAGTTTTCTTTCTAGACATTATTGAATAGAGATCATTTCCAGATATTTCTTTGTTCTCAGCATTTTTTCTTCTTTTCCATCTCTACCTCTTTCTTTCTTTCTTTTGCAAGATCTTTTTCATTGTAACATGGTATCAGAGACCTCTCATCATTAAATAAAGATCCATCATTCAATCTCAGATTTATTTTTTTCAAGATTCTTGAATAGCAAGGTAGAGTTGCGTCAATGGCGAATCAATCTTTTGGCAATACTGAAGGTTCATCTTCTTCCACGGTTCCAAGACTTTCACCGTTCTCTATCAAATTAGACAATAATAACTACCTAATCTGGCAAAAATAGATCCTAGCAACTATCAAAGGAAACAAACTTTAGCGGTTCATTCTTGGTGACAAACCTCCCTTACGATTTCTTGATCCTGGTGATGAAGACCTAAATCCGATCAATCCAGCTTATGTTGAGTGGGAACAACAGGATCAACTTCTAATGTCCTGGTTGTTGTCTTTGATGTCTGAGACTGTTCTATCTCGTGTTGTTAGTTGTGACACTACATCTCACATATGGCATACTCTCGACATATATTTTGCATCACAGATCAGTGGGAAAGTTTCTTAGTACAAATATAAATTGCAAAATCTCAAGAAGGACGCTCTATCCATGAATGAATATCTCCTTCAAGTTCGAAATTGTGTTAATCTCCTCTCTCTGGTAGGCAGCGCATTTTCAGTCAAAAAACACATTGATGTTTTTTTTAATGGCTTCTCTAGTGAGTACGACACCTTCATTTTGACGATTGAAGCACGATATGATGATTATACAGTTGAGGAGCTCGAATCACTTCTTCTTGCTCAAGTGTCTCGTATTGAGAAACACATCAAGAATCTTGATTCCTCACAATCCTCCGCTCAGTCTCAGGTGTTTCTTGTTGGCTGAAAGCCATACTCTCAACCTGTTCCACGACCTGTTTCTGGTTTTAACCAGAATCCTTTATTGACATTTCATCCTCAACCGTTTCCACAACGATCCATGCCTAATCGTGGTGGTTCTTCTCAGATTAGAGGTCAAGGACATGGTTACTGGAATCAATCCAAGCCACAATGTCAGTTGTGCGGTAAATTTGGTCACCTGGTGGTTAATTGTTACTATCGTTTTGATCAGTCGTTCAAAGGTCCTACACAAGCTCATTCGGCACAGTTTCTTGGTTATGACAATTCCTCTGGTATGTCTCATTCTACTAGTGTTTCTTACTTAATTCCAGAGGTGTCTACAAGTGCCAACACTATTGTTCTCCTTGCTTCTCCTAATCTTGTTGATGACATGAATTGGTATCTTGATTCTGGCGCCTCAAATCATATCACTAGTGATGAACAATGCTTCTTATCTATGGTCGATTATTTTGGTCCCAATCAAGTACACATAGGTAATGGTCATGGACTTAAAATAACTCATTGGTAATATCATTGTTTCTTCTCTTTTATCTACACAATCTCTCAGTATGAATAATCTTTTTCATGTCCCTAAGATAACGAAGAACCTCATGAGTGTGTCAAAATTTTGTAGCGACAACAAGGTCTTTTTTGAATTTTATGCTGACTCTTTCTTTGTCAAGGATCAAGACACCAAGGTGGCTTAAGAACGACCTCTATGCGTTTAATCCTTCGCAAATTTCTCTCAATAAGCAGCAACATGCGACCCAACATACAACAGGTGGCTTCAATACATCATGGTTTGGTACTACTTGTACATTTTCCTCTCCCACTACTACATTTGATTCTTGGCACAACAGGTTAGGATATCCAACAGATAGAACTGTTATGGTTGTATTGTCTCAAAATAATATTCCATGTCTCAATAAGTACTAGAGGTACTCTAAGAAGCAAAAACAAAAACAAAACAACAACGAACAAAGCTAAAACACAATCCCCAAGTAAAAATAGAAACAACAGCAGTTACAAGCAATTTTCCTAATTTCTAACCCAATGATTAAGTAAATATGCTCCATTAATCTTGTAAGCCACCAACCAAACGCTTGCCAAAACCAGAATATCAGCCCATAAAGATTCAACGCTTCTAGAAACTCCTTCAAAAATTCGTTGATTTCTTTCAAACCAAATCAACCATAACGTAGTCAATGATCCCGATCTCATAACCTTCAGCCCATTACCGTGAATACCATGAATATTCTCCAAGCCGAAGCAAGCATCACATGAAGTAAGAATGGTAAATTCTTCTCCAAGTCTCATATTCCAATTCTCCCATATTCTGGTGGAAAAAGGACAATCAAAGAAAAGATGATCCACCGTCTCTTCAACTTGTATACAAAGAGGGCAAGCATTTGGAAGAAGGTACATGTGAGGAAATCTTCTTTAAAGGACATCACCTGTATGAAGCTTATTATGAATCAAAATTCACCCAAATACTTTAACTTTAGAAGGAACATGAGCTTTCCAAATGTTAAGAGCCAAAGGATGGGGGAACAGACTTATCATCAATGAGGAACTGGAAGAAAAATTTACAAAAGAAAGAGCCAGAGGGAATTTGGGAGAAAAAATTTTCATTGGATAAAAGAGGCATAGTCATTATTTGATATAAAATGAGCAATATGGTGATTAGGGTATGGTGAAAGGTGGTACAACCTAGGGAAAGTTTCGATTAGGGGTAAATCGTTTGCCCAACGGTCTTCCCAAAACTGAAATGATTGTCCATCCCCTACCCTTGAGCACAAATGTGGGAGAAAATCAGGAAGGATAGAAGCCACAAATTCCCAAGGGCTTCTAAATGTGGACATAATTGTAGGAACTATTCTTCTACAAAACTCAATAGACCTAAATTTGCTAGTGATAACTCGAGCCCAAAAAGTATGTTGCTCTCTATGAAATCTCCAAAGCCACTTGCACACAGTGCATTATTTTTCCATAATATGTTACCAATTCCCAGTCCTCCCTTACGCAAAGGCAATTGAGCAGTTTTCCAGTTTATCAAGTGCAAACCAGACCTCTTATCAACTCCTTTCCAAAGGAAAGATTTTATTTTCTTCTCGATAGTCTTGGCAATGCTTGCCGGCATTTTGAAAAGGGATAAGTAATATGTGGGGATCGCAGCCAAAACTGAGTTAATCAAGGCAAGTCTTCCACCTTTAGACAAAAACGTGTTTTTCCACCCATCGAGCCTTCGAGTGATTTTTGAAGTCACAGGTTCCCATAAGCTTTTGCACCTTGGGTTGCCTCCCAGTCGCATGCTAAGGTATTTCAACGACCACATACCAATTGAGCATCCCACTTTTGAGGCAAGCCTTGTCAACATATCTTGATCAACATAAATACCGACAATCTGGCATTTTGACATATTAACCTTAAGCCCAAAAACCATACTGAAAGCACACAAATAGCATTTTCAACATTTTCTTCTTCCCTGAGAAGGAAAAACAAAGTGTCGTCAGCAAACTGGAGATGTGAGACTTCAACCCTGTTTTTCCCAACCATAAAGCCTTGAACAAAAGAAGAACAACTAGTTTGCTTCATCATTTGACTAAGGACGTCCGCCACAATGGTAAAGAGAAAATGAGAGATAGGATCGCCTTGTCTTAACCCCCTCTCAGCATTGAACTTGCCATTAGGTTTCCCATTCAAAATAACGGAATAAGTTACTATACGAAGACACCCACTTATCCATTTACGCCATCTACCCCCAAAATTCTTTTTTTCCAGTACATAGTCAAGGACGTTCCAATCAATAGAGTCATATGCCTTAATAAAATCTTTTTTGAAGACCACCCCAAAAATCTTTCTTGAACGATAGTCTTCCATTGCCTCGTTGGTCACCAAAATTGCATCCAAGATTTGACGGTCGTAAACAAATGCAAATTGGGATTCCTCAATAGTTTTATGCAGAACAGAACGAATTCTTAAGGATAGGACTTTAGAGATAATTTTATAAAGACTCGTGACAAGGTTTATTGGCCTGTAATCCTTAAGGTGCCAAGAATCTCTTTTCTTTTGAATAAGACAAATATACGTTTCATTCATTCGAATATTAATCACTCCATTCCTATGGAACTCGTGCATGACTCCCATAATATCATGTTTCAGGATATCCCATGACTTTTGGTAAAAATCTAATGTAAAACCATCAGGCCCCGGAGCTTTATCTCCACAACAACTAGTCACAGCCAAGTAAACTTGTACCCTATAATGCAAATGGGGGAAGTGTAGGCAATATTATCCTGTTGTGACCTCATAGAGGTGTTTGCATAAACCATATGATTAGTTTGAATCATGTATGTTATACTTCAATTGATGCATTTGTGTTTATAAATGTTATTTCAATGGTATACATGTTTTATAAATGCATTTGTGGAGATTATTGTGAGAATTATTCATTGAGCTAGTTGAGCTCACCCTTTTTCCCTTATTTTTCTCAGGTTCAGATCCAAAAGGAAAAGGCAAGGCTTGACTTACGAGTGGTCTTTCTCTTCTAATTTTTGGATGTAAGTTTTATATATTTTTGGGGACTTGGGTTTAGTTTCAATTGTTTTGTTCTTTTGAACTTGTATATTTAACTATCACCGTATATAAATATATAACACTTAGATGGATGGACTGTATATGACTTTTTGGGATGTTGGACTCTTGCTCGAGTTCCATATGGATGTTCGTAGATATTGAACCTTGTGATATTTATTTTTGTGATGGATTTGATCTTGTTTCTTTTGGATGATGATGTAATATTTATTTTGGTTCAATTATCTTGATCATATACAAGTTGTGTATTGAGTTTATTAGGTATTTTCCGCATAGAGGCTTATCAGTGCCTCAGGTTTTGTCGTGTTGTGGCATTATCTGGGGTACTGTGTTGGTCGTGACGTCACCTGGAGAGGGGTCGCTATAATTTTGGTATCAGAGCCTGAAGTTTAGGTTTCCTATTGTTAGGGGTTATAAAAACTTTAAGAAAGATAAAAGCCTTATAATATTATGTTTGATTGTATGAGTATTGTATGGATAGTTAGATTTTGTTAAAAGCTATCCATTGTATGCTACCATGCCTGATGCATTCTTGTCCATTGAATTTTTAGTTTTCTGAGGAAAAGCATACCAGGGTTAGCAATGGACCCTGGCTATCAAGATAGGCTAAGGAGGCTGGAAGAAATGTTTGCAATCCAGCAGCAGTAGAATGCTCAACTCTTAGAGATGATCATTAAGCTGCAATAGGATATGCCGCGTGTCGAGACACCTGTTGTTTAGAGTGTGGGCACCAGTAGTGTTGGTGCAGTGGTTGTTACACCTCCTGCTGAGGCAAGAGTACAGACTCCTGAGTCCCGAGAGGACATTGAGGTGAAGAAACGGTATGAGAAGGTAATGAAGGCCTTCAAAATGTGGGAACTTCCAACATTTTCAGGCTGTTTGAAGCTTGAGGATGTTGAATGTTGGATTCTGCTCATGGAAGTCATCTTTGATGACATGCAAGCGCTAGACAAGGACAAGGTTCATCTGGCTAGATTTAAGTTGGCTGATGGGACTGACAGATGGTGGGAAACTACTCGGAGATCTCCTGAGGAGATCAAGTCTTGGACGAAATTTAAAGAACTATTTTACACTACTTATTACCCGCGGTCAGAGGTTGATTAGAGGCACAATGAGTTCATTCAGTTGACTCAAGGTAGTAGATCAGTTCGAGAGTATGAGCATGAATTTAATAGGCTCTCACTTTTTTCTCTAGATGTAGTTCTTATAAATTGGTTGAGGATGGCTAGGCTTCGTGATGGTTTCCGGGATCAAATTCGACAGGGTTTGGCATTGGCCGATGTGTCGACTTATGATCAGGCCTTGAGACAGGCAATGGATTTTGAGACTGCTGAGGTTGCAGCGAGATCTAAGGCAGCAGCCATTCCGCCAGCACCCATATTTCTGTCTGATTCATCTTCTCCATCTCAAGGGAAGAAAAAAAAGAAATGGAACAAGAAGTTTGGGATGATAGCAAGAAGCCCAATACTAGTGGTGGATTTTATGGGGCTAATTCTTTTGTTGCTCCTGTTCCTGTGGCATCTGCTCCAACAGAGTACAATAAGGGAAATCAGGCTCCAGTTGCTTCAGGTGTGGTGTGAAGGGCCACAAGGCTAATCAGTGTTCTATGTCGAGGCAATCTTCTGCTCCAACTATTTCTACAGCATCTAGTACAAGGGAGCAAGCTAAGGCAGTGACAGAACCAAATCCTGATGCTAGCAAGAATCTGATAGAAGGTTTGATTTCTATCTGTGATATGATGATGCATATATTGATTGATTCTGGTTCCACTTTATCATTCATATCTGGTCATGTGGTAGATAGACTTAAATTGTCTGTTGTTAGAGCTAGTACGCCTTTGATATTGAGTATGGCTACGGGTGAGAGAATCTACCTAGATATGATCTGTATGAATTGTGTTGTCAAACACGAGGGACTTGAGATGATTGTAAACCTTATGGTGTTAGAGTTCCTTGATTTTGATGCTATTTTGGGTATGGACCGGTTAGCGGCGTATCACGCCCAAGTGGATTGCTTTCTTAAGCATATAGTATTTCAGATCCCTAGGCAGCCATCTTTTCTCTACCAAGGTATGACTACTACCAGACCACCTACGCGAGGCAGGCTGGCTACTGATGTAGAAGCCACACTCATGGCTAGTATGAGACCATTGGAGGAGAAGGGTCAGGGTATTCAGACTTCAGATACTCCAGTAGTGAGTGAGTTTCCTGATGTATTTCCAGTTGATTTACCTTGGTTACGACCCAAGAGGGAAATTGACTTTATCGAATTGCATCGAAGGAGTTGCAAGAACTCAAGGTGCAAGTTGAAAAGCTTTTAAGCAAAAGGTTTATTACCCCTAGTATGTCACCTTGGGCACCAGTTCTTTTTGTGAAATAGAAATACGGGAGTCTTAAACTGTGTAGAGATTATCGTCAGTTGAACAAGGTGACAGTGAAGAACAAATATCCTCTATCTCTCATTGATGATCTGTTTGATCAGTTAAATGGTGCCATGTTTTTCTCTAAGATTGATTTGAGATCGGGCTACTATCAGTTGAGGATTAGAGAAGATGATGTTCCGAAGACTGCCTTCCGGACGAGATATGGTCATTATGAGTTTCTGGTCATGCCATTTGGGCTGACAAATGCACCTGCGATGTTCATGGATTTGATGCAGAGGGTGTTAGACCATATCTAGATCATTTCATCATTGTCTTCATTGATGATATTTTGATATGTTCCAAAACACGTGAGGAGCACGAGCAGTACCTCAGGATCACATTGCAGACATTAAGGGAGCATAGGTTGTACGCTAAGCTCAGCAAGTGTGAGTTTTGGATTTCTGAAGTAAAACTTTTAGGCCATGTGGTTAGTACAGATGGTATCTCTGTTGATTTTGCTAAGGTTGAGGCGATCATTAATTGGCCAAGACCGACCACAGTGACTGAGATTAAGAGTTTTCTGGGTTTGGCTGAGTACTACAGAAAGTTTGTACAAGGTTTTTTGAAGCTAGCTGCCCCACTTACTAGATTAACCCAAAAGAACGTTCCTTTTGTGTGGATTGATGCCTGTGAAGAAGCTTTTACAGAGTTAAAGAAAAAGCTTACTATCACACCTGTTTTGATACTTCAAAACGTGGGAAAGAGTTAGTGATCTACACTGATGCATCTCATGCAGTATTGGGTTGTGTTCTGATGCAGGACGATAGAGTTGTTGCATATGCATCCAGACAGTTGAAAGTACATGAGAAGAATTACCCCGTTCATGATTTGGAGTTGGCGGCAGTAGTATTTGCTTTGAAGCTTTTGAGACATTATTTATATGGCGAGAGGTTCACATTGTATTCTGATATAAGAGTTTGAAGTACTTGTTTAATCAGAAGGAATTGAATATGAGGCAGCGTAAATGGCTTGAATTTCTTAAGGATTATGACTTCGCATTGGAGTATCATCTTGGGAAAGCCAATGTTGTTGTTGATGCATTGAGCAGAAAATGGGTTGAAACAAGCATTGTAGCTTATCAGATGGCCCATGAGTGGCGATTATTAGAGAGGATTTAGATGATGACCATACGTTTTGTTGATGTGTGTACTCAGATGCGGGCACAACTGTCGGATACTCATATTCAGAGGATCAGGTATTTACAGCAGCATAGTCTGGATTTTGGGATGTTTGATGCTTGGGCTGACAGTACTGATCGAGTTGATTGGTCGAGAGATGCAGATGGCATTCTGAGATTTCATGGGAGACTATGGATTTTGTATGATCCAAAGTTGAGAGATGAGTTATTCCAAGAGGCACATAGATCACAATACACTATTCATCCCGGAGCGACCAAGATGTACCATGACATGAAGTGTACACTTTGGTGGCATGGGATGAAGAAAGACATAGTTGAATATGTTCGAAAGTGTGGAGTGAGTCAACAAGTGAAAGCTGAGCATCAAAGACCTAGAGGACAAATGCAACCATTGTCCATTCTTGAATGGAAATGGGAGCACATCACTATGGATTTCATTATGAGACTTCCTAGATCTCAGGGAAGATATGATGTTATTTGGGTAATTATTGATAGGCTTACAAAATTTGCGCATTTCCTTCCGACGAACACCAAAGATTTCGTAGACCGATTAAGCAGATTATACCTTCGAGAGATTGTGAGACTTCAAGGAGTTCCTGTTTCGATTGTGTCAGACAAAGATCTGCATTTTACTTCGAGTTTCTGGCTTGTGATGCAGAATCAGATGGGAACTCAGCTCTATCTCAATACGACATTTCACCCTCAGACATACGGACAATCTGAGAGGGTTATTCAGATGTTGGAGGATATGCTTAGGTCGTGTATTTTGTAGTTTGGTGGAAGTTGGATTGAATATCTTCATCAGTGTGAGTTTGCTTATAATAATAGCTTTCAGGCTAGCATTGGCATGGCACCTTTTGAGGCTCTTTATGGGCGACCGTGTAGAAACACTGATTTTGGGGCCAGAAGCAGTGGTAGCACAGATTGAGAAGATTAAGCAGATTAGAGCAAGGTTGAAGGCAACTCAAGATCGGCAAAAAAGCTACTTCGACAAGCGTCACAGGCCATTAGAGTTTGTTGTGGGAGATCAGGTTTTATTAAAGGTCTCTCCACAAAATGGGCAGATGAGATTTGGTGTGAAAGGAAAGCTATATCCTCGTTTTATTGGGCCATTTAAGATCCTTGAGAGGATAGGTCCATTGGCATACAGGCTTGCTCTGCCACCTCAACTTACTGGAGTTCATGATGTATTCCACGTGTCTATGCTAAGAATGTATAAAGCAGACCCCACGCATGTACCTATGCTTGATGTATCACAATTACAAGTTGGGAAGAATGCTACTTATATGGAACAACCAATTCAGATTGTGGCTCACAGAATTCAAAAGCTAAAGAATAAAGAAATTCCTCTAGTTCGAGTCAAATGGCAATTCCATGATAACGAAGAGCAAACCTAGGAGCGGGAAAACCAAATGCAGGAGAGGTTTCCGGATTTTTTCACTGCTTAAGGTAAGATTTAACTTTATCATAAATTATGAGGACGAAATTTCCTAAGTTGGAAAAGTTGTAACTACCCATTCTCTCACCTGACGTCATGAAGACGTGTATGCCCAACTCTACATGCCAGCCGTAATAGATTATCAATGCACACTATTTTAATTATCATTATTAACATTTTCAGTTTTGGTGTCAATGACATTAATAGTGGCATACTAATACATTAGTAATAATGTGTGTACTATTCATTTTATATGGATCATAGTAATATAAATGTGTATTTGTGTATATTGTAAATTATGTATGGGCCATCTTAATATATACATGTGTATTAGAAATTTCATGTGGGCAACATATTAGAATAATGAATATCATATTACACATTTAAGCACATTAATATGAATATCATATTACTTAAGCGTGGGCTATTGGGCCGTGAGATGACTTGATAAATAAATAAATAAAAATGATAATAATAAATAAATAAATAAGAAATGGGTTGTTGCTTGATGATTGGGGGTTAGATTACATGTGAGGTTGTGATTGGGTAGAGGCCGTGTGGTTAACAAATGAGCCCTTAAGCATACACTTGGTATGAAGAGTGCATGTAAGCTCATTTCTTTCTTGCTGGACATTTGAGAGTTTGTGAATTGAGAAAGAAAAAAAAAAGAAGAGAAGAGAAAGTGAGAGGAAGTTGCTTGAAAGGAAATCTTAGCAATGTTTTCATCAGAGGCGATCCGTGATCGGATCAAGCTGAAAATTTTTCAGCCAGTTCGTATCTTATGGTTCTTCAGTCAAGTCGGTGGAGATCTTGATCGGTGTTTTCCTCTGAGATATGTAACCTCCCAAACACAGTTGGTTGGAAAATCTAGATTTCTCGCGCAGTTTTGATCAAACTACTAGATCTCCTAAACATACCGTTGGATTAATCTGATACTTTATAACATGGTTCAAAACTGAACGTTTTGCATTATGAACGATTAAGATGTTGACCTGTGGAGTATTTTGTGAGATATAATCATCTAAGTTCAAGTATTTGCAGTAGGAGAGAAGAAACCGTCCAATTAGAGTTGTCTTAATCAAAGACGCATACTTCTTTGATCTGCCGTTGGATTTAGCTCAATTTTGGATAGAAGCTTTGTCTCTTAATATTCTTAAATCTAAACGGTTAATTTAGTTATTAAAATTTCCATTTGGCAATTTGTTACATCCGAACAGTGCATTGAATTAGGAGTGTAATTAATGTTTCTAATTCAATTATTAAATGTGTTTAAATGTGAAGCCATATATTTGACTAACTTTAGAAATGTGACCTATAGCTTTCCATTTGGAATGCATGTGACCTATGTTGCATAAATTGGCATGCTTGAAACATTGGTAGTGTCAATTGAGAAATTCTCATGTCATGGATTGTTGATTAGTTTAATTTGGCCATGTTGGCCTATTGTAGAGATTTTCCTAAATTGGGGATTTTGATGCAATTGATTTGGAATTGGTAAATTGAGCATGGAATGGAATGCAAATGATTTATGTTGTCCTAGGCCTAGACTTTGTATAATCATGTAATTTGGCATGATGGATGCCTATGGGTGGACATTGATAATTTGGAGTTGAGTGTTGAATTGTAGGGATTTGGGCATTTTATGAGAATTATGCAATTGGGCATAATTGAACTTGGAATTGATCATATGTGAATTTGATTCATTTCAGGTAATTGTGTTTTGATTGACCAATTTGAGGGCTTTTGGCTTGGGTAATTGGCTTGTGGTTGGTTGTGAGTATTTCTCACTTTATTTCTCAATTTATTACATTGTATTTATATAAAATGATGTGTTGAATGATATGCATCCTACTTTATATATGCATTGTATTTATGATCATGTGAATGAACTTTCATACATCGCATTGCCTGGGTATTTTGGATTGAATACTCGGAGCGTGGTGGTTTTCCTATTTACTTGTTCATTGGGGAATAGCACCACCTGAGTACTTGGATTCGTACTCCATGGTGGGGACTTTCCGGTCTATCAAGGAACGTAAGGGTAGGAGAACGTGTTTAGATAATATGTTGACCTGTACCCTATAGTACAAATGGGGGAAGTGTAGGCAATATTATCCTGTTGTAACCTCATAGAGGCGTTTGCATACTTTTTATGAAAATGATGCATAAACCATATGATTAGTTTGAATCATGTATGTTATACTTCAATTGATGCATTTGTGTTTATAAATGTTGTTTCAATGGTATACATGTTTTATAAATGCATTTGTGGAGATTATTGTGAGAATTATTCATTGAGTTAGTTGAGCTCACCATTTTTCCCCTATTTTTCTCAAGTTCACATCCAAAAGAAAAAGACAAGGCTTGACGTGCGAGTGGTCTTTCTCTTCTAATTTTTAGATCTAAGTTTTATATATTTTTGGGGACTTGGGTTTAATTTCAATTGTTTTGTTCTTTTGAACTTGTATATGTAACTATCACCTTATATAAATATATAACAGTTGGATGGATGAACTGTATATGACTTTTTGTGATGTTGGACTCTTGCTCGAGTTCCATATGGATGTTTGTAGATATTAAACCTTGTTATATTTATTTTTGTGATGGATTTAATCTTGTTTCTTTTGGATGATGATGTAATATTTATTTTGGTTCAATTATCTTGATCATATACAGGTTGTGTATTGAGTTTATTAGGTACTTTTCATATAAAGGCTTATCAGTGCCTCAGGTTTTGTCGTGTTGGGGCATTATCTGGGGTACTGTGCCGGTCGTGACGTCACCCGGAAAGGAGTTCTTTAAGATCCCCCTTTATTTTAGAAGAAATACCGCCAGCATCTATTTTCCAGATTTTAAAATATTTTTTCACCTCAGATAATTTGATCATTAATCAGTGTTCCTCATGCCCGTAGGTATATGCTTCTCTCCACCACCATTCTAAAAGAGAACTGAACTCGTTATGTTTGAGTCATTCATTGTCAAACCTGAAAGGGGTTGGGCCCCATTTCACATTATTAGGGTCAAGGATAATTGGGCAATGATAAGAAACCACTATTGGCAGGGCTTCCTGTCTACCAAATGGAAATAGAGCCTCCCACTTTGCTGTGAAAAGAAATTTGTCTAGACGGTAGCAAATGGGAACTTCGCAAAAATTAGACCAAGTTACCTGAGCATTCAAGAGAGGGGGGTCAATCAACTGAAGATCGCCAATCAAATTATCCAACATTTGCATGCTTAAAGTCAGCCTGGAACTATTAATTTTTTCTCCAAGGTTTCGAACAGTATTAAAATCGCCCCCAAGGCACCAACATTCTCCACATATGACACTAAAAGCTGCAATCTCCGCCCAGAAACTACCCCTATCTATTGAATTTGGAGGCCCATAAATGCCAGGTAACCACCAACTGCAATTATCAAGGTCTGAAACTTGAATAGAGACGGAGAACTCTCCAATCAAGCTTTGCACAACCTCCACAAATCTGGAGTCCCACAAAATAGCAAGACCCCCTAAAGCTCCAACTGCAGGCATAGCTACCAAACTCTTGAAGCGTGATCCCCATATTTGATTGACAGTAAGATGATCAAACACACTCCCTAGTGATCTCTTGATAAGGCATCTCTTTTTGCTTGACCCGCAACCTCTGATATTCCAAGACAATATCTCTATTGATTAACTTTGTTACACCTACTCAAGCTCGAGTCTTTAATTCTTTTAGCACCGAGAGATTTTGATCGACTAGATGAGGGACCTCTCTTTTTCTTTTTGATAAATAATTTGGATATCTTGGAAAAATGTGAGAACAGTTCCTCCGTTCCAATTGAGTTATTGAGATCAGCATAAAATCATTGTCTGATACGTAGCGACTACTTTTTTGACGCTGCTTCATCTTACTGTCATCCTCTGCAAAACTCGGTTGCCCTTGCACTTTGGTTTCAGTACAAATGAGCGTAGGGTTTGTATCACTGGCAATTTGGGTTAGTTAGCCATTGGGGATATGGATGGGATTAGGACTTGGATTTACAGACTTAGAATGGGGTTTAGAAATAATAAGGGAAACATTAGTTGAAAGCTCAAAATCACCTTCTAAATTAGAGTAATTTGGGCGTACCTAATTGTCAGTTTTACCCATACCACAAGGGTTAAAATCCTTCAAAATTTCCTCGACGAGTTTCAATCCAAGATCATCGTTCTAGTTAATCGCCATAGCATCATTAGCGTTGGTGTCAGAGTTGTTGTCAGAGGATTCATTATCCCACAGCATGTATTGACGTCTCCACTCTATATCATCCTGATCATAGTTCTTCGCCGCCGCTACTTGCTTCTGTCACTCCTTCTTCAAACTCCTCTTGGAACGGTGGTTTCCTTTCCTAGAACTGCTAGAACGCTTGTTGGTACGAGCTTCTCTAATCACCCTATCATCCCGGTCCACAACATCCATGGAACTCTCGATGTCACCCCCGATAAAACCCCTTTTGGACGGGGACAGAAGGAGACTTAGATTGGAGTTTTTCACCACTCCTGCTACAATTACACACATCCTGATTTTCCACAACGGGCTTTTGACATGATTACCCTTCAAAAATAAAATAATTTCACAAATGTCATCCACAAATAAATATTGACCCCTTTGCCCTACTTTATTGTTCATAGCACAGCGCGGAGGTGGCTTTTTTTTTAAGTGAAGGGAATGCGTCTTTTGCGTCTTTTGAAAAGACGCCTTCCCTTCATAATTTTTTTTTAAGTGAAGGGAAGGCGTCTTTTGAAAAGACTTCTTCCCTTCACAATTTTTTTTTATGTGAAGGGAATGCGGCTTTTCAAAAGACGCCTTTCCTTCATAATTTTTTTTTATGTGAAGAAAACCACCAACACAGTGGAACTCAGTAACACAAAACCACCAACACAGTGGAAGAAAAAAAGAACCAACATAAATCATTTCCTCACACTTCCAAAGCTTAAATCAAAGGAACCCAACAAATATAATGAAATGAATCGATGCACTGCATCAGAAAGACCAATGTGAGAAGCAAAATCAACAGTTGAGACAAAACTATGTTAAAAATATAAAAATAAAAACCTTCACTTTTTGCCTCACCAACTGCAGCAGCACCGTAATGGCACCCAGAAATTGCACTCAAAAGAAATTAAAGAAAAAATATCCATTACCCAAAATGAACCAAAAAACAAAACCCAGAAAGAAAAAAAAATACAACCAAATAATCTTCAGAAAATTTCTAAAAAATATATAAATAATTACACAAAAAATAAAGCAAAATCAACACATGCCCAGTTCAGAAAACGCACTGTTCTAGCAAAAAAGCAGATCTGGGGAGTGAAATCTCCCCTCTTACCGCTTGAAATTCAAAAGATTTGCAGAGCAGCAACGATTATCAGACAGTGGCACAATTTTTTTTTTATATAAAGGGAAGGTGTCTTTTGAAAAGACGTCTTCCCTTCACTTGAAAAAAAAAGCCACCTCCGCGCCCACGTGGCGCTTGTTTGGCGCGCTGACTGTGCTATAAACAGTAAAGTAGGGCAAATGGGTCAATATTTGTTTTTGGATGACATTTGTGAAATTATTTTATTTTTGAAGGATAATTATGTCAAAATCCCTTTCCACAACATCCTCGTTAACGTCCATCTTGGTTGTTTTAAATTCAGAGACATGGGTGCAAGAATCGTAGAGACTATGGTCTTTATAAGTTGCATCTGGTTTCTCCAAAATCTTGAGTAAATCAAGAGGGTACTGGTTGGTTCCCAAATCCACATGAACAAGATTTGGTAATTAATGGGTTGGCCCAGCGCTGCCCTCACCAAGATTATGTTCCCCCATAATGTGGACCCTTGAGTCCATAGGTTTGAATGTCAAACTTGGGCCAAATTTCTCAAGAGGCATCATTGGTAAATAATGGAACCCATTAGTAGTTGGCCCACAAAAACCAATCTCAACAGTAGGCCCATGAACAAGGCCCACATCGACAAAGTGTCCATTAGTGCCCAAATGCTTTTCTGACACGTTTGAGGATGCTTTTGAGCTGCCATGCTCAAAGACGTGGGAAGCATATGTTGGCCCAGGTATATCCAAGAAGGGGATGAATTGGACACTTAGACAATTAAGATTCAATTAAATGGCAATAAGTAAATGCGAAAATGAAAATAGAATCAACTCAGTCAATTTAGAGTGGTTCGGTTATTTGCCTACATTTACTACCTAACCTCCTCAGTTAGGATTTGAAACTTTTTCACTAAGGGATTCTCTTACGGGCGAGAAACAAACCGTTACACCTTTTCTCAACTTTTCGACGTGAGAACAACCGTTACAATGCACAATTTGCAAGCTTGAAACCAACATAAACTTCTCGACTTACAGACTAGAGAATTACCTATACCTCTCGACTTACAGGCTAGAAAACTACCTATCTCAACTTTCGGGTGTGAGACTAACCTAAGACCTTCTTAATTTAACGGGCTTGTGAGAACCTTTCTAGATTCAAATAAGAATCTCAGTAATTTATATAACTATTGTTACAGCCTTTGATACAACAAAGATATAAAATTAAGTACAGTTGTATCCTAGACAATCACTCAATTGACTTTCCAGCAAGATATGAAATGAAGTACGCTAAAAGACTTTAGAGTGAAAATAATTTTCTTCAAACAGATTTTCAGAAAGATGATTGAGATGAAGCACAATATGAAAATCTTTTGAATGAACAAAATTTCAATCTCTCTGAAACAGTAAGATAGTTGAACACAATAAGCACTGAAAGTAATTTAACTTTCGAAGAGTTTTAACACTTAAAAACTTCGACTAACTTTCAACAAGTTTATGCTCAAAAATTCTTGTGTTGTTTTTTGTTATGAAGATACATATATTTATAGACTTATTGAAGATAAAGCAGTTGAGCATTTGATTTGAATTTTAAATTTGAACGTTTTCTCACAACGGCCTAAATCTTTCATGAATATAGTATGTTCAGGTTTATAAGAAAAAATCTGGTTTGATTCAGAATACATGAATAAGGAAAGTCTAGGAAGACACAATTCATGTATCTGAAATGTCAGAAGTTGGATTTGCTAGATTACTTTCTAGATATTTGACTGAAGTGTATTAGTGTACAGATTGGACTATTAGCGTTCTGGTACACACTGAGTCAAAGACTTAAGTTCAGCTGACATTGTTCTTTGAGTGTACTAATGATACATCAGCGTCCTGAGGCCCAAAAGAATATTTAAAACCAGAGATCAATGAGAGCGCTAATCAAGGAGTAGCGTAACTGATGAGGGCGTTATTAGCATCCTAAAGAAAATCATTTTAAAATGCAAACTTTTATAAGGGCGCTAATGCATAGTTAACGTCATATTTTTAAATACTTTAAAAAGGCTCAGAACTCGATAAGGGTACTGATGCGCGATCATTGTCCTGACGTAACCGTTGGGCTGATACACAAGAGTGCTCCTAGACAAGAAGCGTCCTGATGGAAGTAGTTTAAGTACCATCAGCGTCCAAACATTTAGTCAGCGTCCTGATAGAACTCTTAACTGATTTTCAAAATAAGTTTTGCAAACTTGATTAAATTTTCTAAATAAAAACATTTAAAAGATGTGCAAAAGTGAAAATATGCAAAACTTGCTGAGAATTTGTTTGAGTGAAGGTTTTACATTCTAGACGAACAAATTCCTCTTGAGTCTTGATCTCGATGGCTTGGAGCACATTGTCTTAGTTCTGATTTACATCTTGATTTTGATATGACTGAAACACTTAACAAGATCATTAGATACACAAGTTAGTGGTTTGGAATCGTCAAAACGTTAACATCATGGAGTTCCATGAAACAACAACGTGTTGGTTGATAATTGGAGTCGTACCTGCACCACGTCTCTCCATGACTTGTAACCGTTGGAATCAATCATCACCGTTGATTTTCCTCGGACAACGTTTTCAGCATGGATAGGGAAAGACATATGTGGCATCTTCATCTTCACCATTTTTGAAGGGCCTTCGCCGGCGTTACTCGGATTTCGGTGAGAATCCAGCTTGAATAGCTTCACGCCGATATTCATACCTCCCACGACAATCTGCAAAACCTCAAGTACAAAACCATCTGAATCACCAGTCACTTAAAGTTTTACAAACCGGAGAAATGAAAGTATTGTCGTGTCCTCTAAAACTTCCAGCAAACCTCCACACATGTTGCCAATTGTTTGAAACACCTCATTCTGCCAATGTTCAAACGGGATTCCCTCAATGCTGATCCAACCTTGACGGCATCGAATATGCCTCTTGCTCCATTTGAGTGAAGAATTTTTATCAGTATGTACCTGTGTATATACAAACATATATATATATATATATATATATATATATATATATATATATTATAATTTTTCTTAATTAAGATTTCTAAAAGTCCTTAGAATAAGTATGGAAATATTTTAGAAAATGAGAAAAATTTATTTTTGCTAATTTCTAAGTTTAAAACTACTTAATTTAAATATAGAAGATTACAAAAACTTTATTACAAAATAAAAAATATAATATAAAAAATCGGCTAACGGATTTTAGTTAATTTATATGAATTTGATTTGTATGTATTCTTTTTTATAGTAGTGAACACTTTGTTTCTAAAATTATTTAATAATTTAATAAAAATTATTTAAATTATTTCTTAGAATATATGCAAAAAAAAAATTATAATGAGGATTTATAAGTGTATAAGTATGCATCATTCATTGATAAAAATTACTTTTTAAAATTTTTATTTAATGAAAGATATATAAAGGTTAAATAATTAACTATTTAGATCGAGCCATGAGCCTAACCCGAATAACATTATATTGAGTTGTTGGGTCAGGCCGTTCGGGTGGGCCGTGCTTCAAGGGGTTACTCCAGTCCGGGCGCTCTATGATAACGGGAAGGTTGGCTAACCCAACATTTAAGTCGGGTCTGAGCTTGAGTCGGGCTGAATGGGCCGGTTCGGGCCAAGCCCACGAGTTGTAGCCCGATTGACACTTGACTAGAGGGAGGCCTGCGAGATGCAACCCGGACACGGTGAAGAATACTCAAAAATCTCACTCCACGAAGAGTAGGGGTGCCATCGGTTCGATTTGGATCGGTTTAGACCCCAAATCGCAAACCGAACCGATGGACATCGATTTGGTTTTTTGTAAACCGAAACCGAACCGATTATACCCCCTTAAACCGAATCAATTCGGTTTGGATTGATCGGTTTATATTTTTTAACATGTAAAATATATTTTTTTAAATTAAAAGAAACATATTACAAATAATACAACATAATTATGTAATGTTACAAAAAAAAATTATTTTATCAACATATGTATCAATATATAATGTTGCATCAATATCCGTATAGAAATATTTTACATAGTATAATAACAACATCAAATAATAATTTTTAAGTTCAAAATCTACGTTAGAGTATTTATTATCTAACATACATACAACAATAGTATCATTCTTTATCATAAAGATAAAAAATATTCAATTTATATCTCATTTCTTAAACAAAATTAAATAAAGTACAAAAAAAATTATCAACCCAAGTTTGGTTCAGTTTTGAATCAATTTTTAAACCTCAATTCGGAAATCGAATTGAAACTATTGGTTTTTAAAATCTCTAAATTAAAATTGAACCAATTAAATCCCCTAAACCGAACCGACCGTTTTAATTCGTAGTTTGAACTAATCGACTGGCGTTCTAACGGAGAGTACTCCGAACTCTCTCTCTCCGCCTATCTCGATCCGGGTTCCTAGTCTTTCTACCAATATCTTAGGTTCAGTTTTTAATTTGTTTCTTGTTGGGTTTCATTTGTCTACAAGATAGCAAGTTTTGTGCGGGAATTCTGATTTCAGAGAGGCAGGATATGTCTAGATTGAACTTGAGAAAACAAATTACGGAGGAGAATAACCTAACAGTAGGCAAATGATTGGGAAGAAATGCCTAATAAAGGAAGGAAGGTGATGCAAATGTTGCAATTTTTCATCTCTTTATTTTTTGAGGTCAGCCGGTATCAAGAATATATGGTTCCTACTAATTTCTCTTGACCACGGCCAGAAACAGCAAGACACCGTTGCCAACATCACGGTGGGTGGCATGGTTCGGATTCGAACCCCCTCCGTTTACGATGAGTGCGCTTGCACTCAACCAGTGATCCAACGCACTGTTGGTTCAATTTTTTATATCATACCCCTGTGAATGAGATCCTTGGGGGGTTTGTTTCATGGAGATTGAGATCCATAATCGATAGTAGGGATGCAAATATAATCCTGATGTTCTGTGTAGGATTATTTCTTCCGCGAACGTTTGATTAGTAAAATTATGTTACTTTTGAAAAACGTATATAGATTTCATTCATTCAATATTGTTCATGAATGCATGGATTTTTATGACGTTGTCGTAATTTCTGGTTCTGCTGGAATTTACCTCTGGCCAAACACAATATATTTACATTAATTGAAGATGGAGCAAAAGAAAGAATTCACTCCACTCTGGCATTTACTTTGAAATCTCATTCTGCTGTTGTTTGATATCTATCAGCAAGAGTTTTTTGTTGGTCCAGTTGAAGAGAAGAATAGTCCATTTCTAGTGCTTGCAATGGGTGGCCTTCAGACGAGAGATGACATCCAGAAGCTTCTTTCGTGCAGAGATGATCTTATTGGAGTGCTGAAGAACGGAAGGGACGTTGCAAATTTGACGCAATGTCTTGAAGGAGCCCAGACACTTCAATCCTACTGTGATCAAGACACTTCTGAGATTCAAAACTCTTTAGAAGGTCCCTTTTTGCTTTTCTGTGTTATCTCTATTTCATTCCTGAGAACATGACTCTCTAAGTAATTCTAATCTTAGGGTGGTCAATCAGATATTGGATTATAGTATGTGGTTCCATGTTTTTCTCAGCATGTACCTTTATCTATCATTAATATTGTTGTCTTGTTTCTTCTCCGAAAAAAGAGATTATTCTCTGAAAACCTACAATGGAGACATTAGTCTTACTTTTAATTGTTTCATTTTATTTATTTGCATGATAAATGAAAAGGAAAATGCTCAGCATTACATTACAGAAGAGTAGTCTTACAAGTTTGAACTTAGAAGAGTTACCAACAGTCCTTTGGCATTTTTAGACCATTTTGCTTTCTTACCAATGAAGTTAATGACAAGACTTAATTCTTACAAGAGTGAATATCCTTTGTTGACAATTTATTTGTGTAGAAAAGTTTTTGATCTCATGTTACTTTTCTTGACTAGATTTTTTTATGCCTCAGATTATCAGAAAAAGATCAATGAGTGCCAGCAAAGGGTAAGTGAGGCAAAAAGGGAGGTTCTTCTTGATTCGGACCTTGATTCGCCTCAAAAAGAGTTGGAAGAACAACTTCAGAGGGAGAATTCACTCCAAGAAGAGCTTAGATAAGTTTTTTTTTTTTTAATTTGTTTTCTTTTAATTGTTATTGTTGCTCATAAGATTAATGGTTAGAAATTCTAATGATGTTGATTACTGATATATTGTATTTCTACACCAACACAAATCTCAGTAACGAGATTAATGATCTTGAACATCAGAGGATCTCAATTGAAGAATGGAAGAAAATCTTAAAGAAGGTTGAAAGTGATGAGTTAAGGGAGCAGTAAGTACCTTCATCTTTGATGGTAATGATCTTTATGTTTAATTTCACAGTTTATCCAAAATGGACCTCATAACTGAGTCTTTGGATGAATGTCTCAGTGATTTTGCCAATGCCTAAGGTTGTAGTGGTTTGATATAGTTGTTTCTATTTTAGCTCCTTGCAATTGGTCAAGTTTTTGCATTTTAAGAATTTATGGTAGATTCATTTAGGTATCTGTTTTGCAAGGCTACCATTCCTTTCTATTGGGCAGGTCAAAAATGCAATTTAATTTTCTTTAAGGGGTGAAATAGGTGATAGTGGCCTTTAACCCAAAAGAATTACTTCTAATACAAATTTATCTACTAGAATTTTCTTTTACAATTACATGATGTTATCATCTATATCTTCTATCTTTAGATTTGCGCCATTATTATTATAGACACATCCTGTTTGCCAACTAGTATGCTCATGTTACTCTCTAAGATGTCATTTCAAGCTTTCTTTAGAGAGTCTTTCTTATTTTTCAAATTGGGTGACTCCTGAGGAATAGGCTGCAAAGGTTTTGGGATCAAGTTTCTTGAATGGTTATACTTCCAAAACTTCTTGGAAACTTGGGATTTCTTTCTATTTCCTTCTTTAAGCTTTAAGAAATCTTAATTATACATTTTTAAGATCATATTACTCATATATGCTCAGTCAGAAACGTATGACCTTAGGCAATTTATTCATGTATTTGGCTCTTTTTGAGCAATCAATCTCAACAAGTTCAGAGGCTTTACACATGAACTCCTTCGTGAAAGTAGTCCATAAATATTCAAGAACCAGCTGTGTGGCGACCCCGCACCCTGGACCATCAACCCCGCTAGGAATGGAGTGCGGAATGCCGGGGCGGGACGCCCGGCGTAGGCATCTCCAACCACTCCTCAACCCCTGTGAAGTGGTTGAGACCCTACGAGCCTTATCCCAAACAATGACATAATATAAAAAGGTACTAAACAAAACTACCCACTGTATTAATCATCCAAGACAATAGATAATCCATAAAAATGAACCATAAATAAAATCGTCATATGCCCACATGGTTTATCTAACAAGTCCCAACTCACCCATACTACAATGTGGTAAGTGTTATAATTACATAGTCCAAAATATAATACATCATAATTTAAAATACAATTCAATCAAAATGCCTCTCAACTCACATCGAGGCCTTGGATTCTCTCGCCTGCAAGGCCCTCAAGATATGACTACCCCTTTGCCCTTATTCGGGACAGAAGGACCTGAAAGAGGAAAATGAGGGTGAGCCAACGGTGCGCAGTGAATAGAATTCAAATATGCTATCAATACTCATCAATAAATATCATGTATGCATGCCAATGTGTAGCATGATTAAAAGCTCATAACATATAGATATCAAGCATTTATAATAAGTTCGATGCAAGTAAAAACTTATCAATTTGGATCCACATTCCACATGCATTGGGGTTACTAGTGCACGTCTATTTCACCGTACCGTTCTCATCCCCAAATATTTCCTTTTTAAAACCCTCCTATGACAAGGTTAAGTCCCCCTATTAGCCAGATAGATGAGCCCAACCAAAGTCATAAGTTTTTCTCAAATCAATGCTTCATTCAAAACATTAGAACACATTCATGCTTTCAACATACAATATATATAAGTGATATGATGACATAAAAGATATAATCATAAATGAAGTCTACTCACAACCAAGCCTCGCGAGAGTATCTAACCACACACGGCCACCAAACCGAATCAACCCAATCAAGATCCTGAAACATTCATCAATATCCTACCATACATCAATTTCTATGCTCAATCACATAGACATTACACATCAACCCAAAATCAGCCCACATATAGACAATAGGCCTAAATCCCATCTAATCCCATCATTCAACTCAAATCACATGACTTAGGCCTCTAATGCATAGTTCTCATTCATAAACCATTCTATTATTCAAAAATACTAATTTTCAATTCCTTAGGCATAAACATGCTCAAATTGGGTCATTTGATCACAAGTAGGCATAACCCATGATATGGTCACAACCACCAAATCAGTAGCATAACCAACCCTAATCATGCTTAATTAAACATAAGTTGCATCAATTCAATGATTCTAGGCCAAAAGCATCAAAAGCCCTAAAATATGAAATTTTCCATACTTAGGCCATATTGCCGATTTAGACTAGGTCACCATGTTCAACCATGTATATCACTGATTTTGCATCATGGGTTCATCAACAATGGCAACTAGCTCCACATAGTTGACATGCAAGCTATTTGGAAAGGTCTAAGTTCATATTCTAAATTTAGGTTTAATACAAGCAACCCTACCAATTCTTTATTTAATATTCTGTTCAGATGTATCAATCTACCAACAGAAATATTTAATCACAAAATCAACCGTACAGATTGAATTATGTTAAGAACCAAACCTTCTGTCCAAAAATCAGCTCAATCCAACGGTGAACCGAAAAGATAAGCCACTTTGATGAACAAGTCTCTAATCAGATAATTTCTCCTTTCCTGCTGCAAATACTCAAACTCAGATGACTATATCACACAACATACTTAATCCATAAACATCTCCACCGTTCATAATGCAGAAAGATCAGTTGTAAACCACATACCCAAATATCATAGCCATCAAACGGTAGATGCAGGAGATCTATTAGTTTGATCGAAACTGCGCGAGAAATCCAGACTTTCCGACCAGCTTTGTTTGAGAGGTTATATCTCTTAGACGAAAACTCTAATCAAGATCTCCACCGACCAGAATGAATAAGCATAAGCTACGAACTTGCTGAAAAATTTTGAGCTCAATCGGACCATATTTCCTCAAGATCCAGCTCTTTGATGAAAACGTTGCAGAGATTTCCTCAAAGCAACTCCCTCTTTCTTTCTCTTCTTCTTTCCTTTCTCTCTACTCATCTTACCCTCTAAGACTTCCTTGGGGAAGATAAGTAGGGCATGGGACACTTGTCCACTCTCGTGCACCAACCTTGACATGTGTTGGAGAGGAAAAATTGGGCATGGGACACTTGTCCATTTTCATGCACTAACTTGACATGTATTGGAGAAGAGAAATGGGGCATGGAACACTTGTCCATTCTCATACACCAACTTGACATGTGTTGGTCTGATGCACCAACTTGACATGTGTTGGAGAAGAGAAATGGGGCATGGGACACTTGTCCATTTTCATGCACCAACTTGACATGTATTGGAGAAGAGAAATGGGGCATGGGACACTTGTCCATTTTCATGCACCAACTTGACATGTATTGGAGAAGAGAAATGGGGCATGGGACACTTGTCCATTTTCATGCACCAACTTGACATGTGTTGGAGAAAAGAAATGGGGCATGGGACACTTGTCCATTCTCATGCACCAACGTGACATGTGTTGGAGAAAAGAAATGGGGCATGAGACACTTGTCCATTCTCATGCACCAACGTGACATGTGTTGGAGAAAAGAAATGGGGCATGAGACATTTGTCCATTCTCATGCACCAACTTGACATGTGTTGGTCTCATACTACCCATACCAACCACATGTACTTTAACCAATCTCATGCTCCCATGTATTTTAAATGTCCAATCCATTTAATACACCAAATTTTCATTTTCATATATCCTTTTATTCAATCAATCCTAACACATATCAATTCATGGTTTAATGGGCCCATGCATAAATAATAACATATGCATTATACTTTAATTTAACATGACCCATATACAATTTATGATGCACATATTTATATACATTATCAAGCATCAAATATACAAACATTAAACAACCATCAAACAAACACCAAACATATCAAGGCAACACATAGAGTTTGGGCAAAATGCAATTGGATTATGGGCTAGATGAAATAATTTTTGGGGCGTCACATCACACCCACCTTAGAATGAACTTCGTCCTCGATGTTTTAAGGTTAAGAAATTACCTAAGCCCATGAACTCGGCAAAGTGCTCCATCATGTAGTCCTCACGCTCCCAAGTAACCTGCTCCTCGCCATGGAACTGCCATCTCACCTTAACCATCGGAATCTCGCGGTTACGTAACCTCTGGACCTTCCGGTCAAGTATCTGAATAGGTTCCTCATCATAAGTCCCATCCTGCCTTAGCTCAATGTTCCTCCAGTCCAAGACGTGATCAAAATCACTCTTGTACACTCTCAGCATTGACACAAGAAAGACATTGTGGACTGCTGCTAACTGAGGTGGCAAAGCTAATAGGTAAGCGACGGGGCCAATTTGTTCTAAAACCTCGAACCGCCCAATAAATCTCGGAGCGAGCTTGCCTTTTATCCCAAATCTCGTCTGGCCCTTCTGAAGTGAGACCTTCAATAAAACTTGGTCACCCACCTCGAACTCTACGGTCTTCCGCTTGGCATCAGCGTAACTCTTCTGCCTGTCTTGGGCTACCTTCATATTATGCTTGATCATCTTAATCTTCTCTGTGTGTTCTTGTACAAATACTGGTCCCATCACTGCAATATCCCCTACCTCCGTCCAACAGACCGGAGATCTACATGGTCGACCATACAATGCCTCAAAAGGAGCCATGCCAATACTGGACTGATAGCTGTTGTTGTACGCGAACTCACACAGATGTATGTACTCCTCCCAGTTATCACTGGACTCAAGGACACAAGCTCGAAGCATATCCTCCAAAATCGATATCAACCTCTACTCAGAATGCGAAATCAGAATCCTTAAGGGAGGTCTCGAGTTCGATTCTGGGGAGGCCCTGCACTGTTCATGATGAACAGTGGAGACAAATGATCTCGGTGACCGGCGTCCTTGTGTGGCGTGGCTAGCCGAGATGGGACAATATTATGGGTCCATAATGGCTGGAGTACGCCCTGGAGATTGGGGTACTCATCACCCTAGGTAGAGGGCACTGTGTGCAACCCAGGCGTGACAAGCTGATTTTAGTTACAAGGTGAACGAACTCTGATAACATAAACTAAAATAATTTAGCAACAAATATAAAGTCACAAAAATCTTGCAAAGTTGACTATCACACTGTGAGAGGACAATCTCTAAATGTCATCTCTCTTTCAAAAGTATAAGATGTATCATATGTTACCCAGACTCTTTACTTTAACTCTACATACCTGTGTCCGACACTTTAGATTTTAGAATATTACTATTTAGATTCTCCAATGGAAAGAAGAGAAAGCATGAAAGAAGATAATGAAATGAGAGAACAAAACGGATAATAAATGAGTCAAATGAATAAAAAAAAAGAAAGAATAACATATAATACAGCTGAGTCCCCATATTCTAGAATTTGAAAATGAACAAGTCGGACCTCTAGATATGTACCTATATCTGACTCCCATACCCGAGTCCTGGTAACATTGGATGTATCTATATTAACTTTGATATTCTACCTTTCATTGTAAAATAGGCAAATTGAGGTGTGACAACATATGAGATTTAAGAAAATTAGAGTAATTATGTATTATTAAGGGTAATATAGCAATTTTATTTGTTTAGGTAACTATATTAGCTGTGTTTCTTTTCTTTATTATTCTCATTCTTTTTAGAGTTATGGAGCCCTAGCATTTTAGTATTCTTTTTTCTTTTCTTTTTTTTCCTCCTTTGTTCTATTCATTAAGAAAATATGCAGGAACTGATATACCTTTGATCATATTCAGGAGGAAGCTTTCTATGTATGCTTCAGTCACAAATATCATCCCAAACTTGGAAAATCACTCTGGTATATTTGGTTGTATCCTTTTTAAGGGGACACATGGAGATTTTCTTTTTTTCTTTTTTCTTTTTTTTTTTGTGGGTTTGTCCTGATATAGTTTTTCTTTTCCTTTTTTTTTTTTTTTTTTTTCTGTTCAAAATTTTGAGTATTATTTAGATATGGTTGCAACCTTTTGAGATTGGATTGTCCTTAAGGCATGCATAGATATTGTTGAAAGGGATAGAATGACTGTTGAAAAGTTTGAATCGGGGCAATCAAATGCATAAGCCTAGAAATATATGTTATATTTTGCATTTTTTGATGGCATATACAGTGGGGTTGAAATGGGATTATCCTTAGTCTAAGTAGTTGTTGCTGAAGGCTGTTATATTTCTTTGAGCTGAATGCCCAATGGATCATGTGGTCTGACTAATAAGAAAAGCATGTATTTGTCAATCATTCCATATTTGATATTGACTATATCTGTTAATACTTTATGTTTATTTCCTTTTGAAATCCCTCTTTTGCATCTTTTTTTTACATCTTTGAAAACCTCTTCCATTTTTTTTTTTTTATGGATGAGTACAGGATGAATAGCAATTCCCCGCTGTGTGAGCTAATTCTTCCTAATAGGCTTAGAAAATTATGTCTGTTTATTTCAGTTACATTTATTTAAACATCTGAGCTTAGAAGCCCTCCAAAAAAAAGAAAAAACAAAAAACAAAATAAAAGAAAGTGTGGGCTGCTTCATTGATTCATGTTAAGATCATTAGGTATAGCAGTGTACATTGTCTTCAAGTTTTTACCTATGCTGGGACTGTTCACTTTTTTAGTTGATATTTGTATTTACCTATGCAAATGCTTACAAAAAGTTTTGAACTGTTGAGTCATGTTGGATTACACTATAAATCTAGGAATAACAGTCCTGGCATGGTGAGCATAAGCTTTTCTAGTGGGTCTCAGGCCTAAAATCACTATAAATTATGTTAAATAACAGTAATAAGGAATTATGTGTAAGGAGAGTAAAGTTTTACTTGGATCATTTCAGGATTTTGTCAAAAAGTGAGACATCAATTTAATTTTTAATTATATTCTTTGCATTGCATCAAAGCAATTGTTTTTGACATATTAGTGGATACAAGTTCAATAATTTATAGTTTTATCTTCCTCGGACGATATTGTGGCTTTGCCAATTTTAGTTTCCCGTTGCTTTATCCTTTATTTAAGAGGGTCTTTCATTCTCTTAACATACTGTCAGAGCACCTTCTCTAGAACTATTTATATATGCTACCTTTTTATTTTTAATAAAAAAAATATTTTATATACATTGAGTGACAATGTCATTTTTTGACTTTGGCACGCAGCTTTTTTGAATGTTTTAGAGATGTGCGTGTATTGCACAGCAATTTTAAATATGCGCATATTTCTAAAACATTCAAAAGAGATTAGGTGTCAGCGTCAGAAAATGGCTGGCACCTAATATGTATAAAGCATTTTTCTTTATGCGTAATGCTATATATAAGGAAATACTAATAGAAATCTCAATAGTGTTAAAAAAATTATATTATTAGCCACAAAATATTTGATAAAAAGGACAGCTAGTACGTGAAGCTCTTGCCTATGCATGTCTCGCAGAAGGAAGGATTGAACCATTTTTTGGGTAATAATTTTTAATTTGTTTGGAATTATTTTTAAGGAAATAGTGGTTCTAAATAATAAAAGCACAAAAATAAAGGACTATGTCGACAACTAGGAGCCCTACATTTTTTTGTGTAGGCGAGAGCCTTATGGGAGGGCTGCATATTTTTTGAAGGTGTGTTCAATGTAGATTTAGGCGTAATATTTTTAAGTGAAATCTATGTCATGGTAGTAGGTGAATTGGGACCTATCGGATTGCAGCGCAGTTGACGAGGGTAGTTGCGTCTTGTCTTAATAGGTTAAGGAGCCTAGTCACGGGTTCGAGCCTTACTACGACATACACTGATGGGAAGGTGTTAGCTATTCACCTTCTTAAGGCACTGAACTTTAAATTAATCTCGTCCCCATAAAAAGGTTAGCTGAGGACACCGGGGTTTAGGACAAAAAATATAAAAAATAAAAAAAAGTTGGCAAATTGGGGCTGGAAATTAAACATGTACTAAAATTTGGGCATGCGGTTTATTGTGGTCAACGATTTACAAATGTGTGTTAACACAATACTATATTCTTATATAATTTTAGAAACTGATTTATCTTATAACGCTTCCTCAAGTTGTCAAACCCTAAATCTTAAATCTTAATTTGTTATTGTATGCAATTTTTTTGTATCTAAAAATCCAAGAACACAAAAAAATATGTTTGATTAAGTGAATATGAAAGCAATTTAACATTTTGTTAAGAAAACAAGTTATTTTTAAAAAGGAAAATGCTAAAAAGTGACATTCAAAGCGAACATTTATACCAATATCACTTTTATATACTATTAGAATGTAAGCGAACATTTATACCAATATCACTTTTATACACTATTAAAATGCCAAAAATTATGTGTTAATACATAATTCTAAATAATCTAACGGCATTAATAACAATGTACAACACTATAAATGTCACTTTAACATTTTCCTTTTAACAATAAAAAGTCATTTTTTTGAATTTTCTATTTTGAGACTATAACCTTATTTTTAAATCACCAACCACATAACCAAATTTTTGAAAAAACAACTTTCTGAGATTGTATTTAGAAATCAAAGAAAACAATTTTTTTGTTGTGTTCTGTTCTTGTTTCTTTCCCAAATTTTAATTTTAAGATTGGACTAAAATTTTTTTTTGAAATTCTTAAAAACACCAGAGTCAAACATGCCTTCATTTTTTAAAACAAAAAACATTACTTAGATTCTAAACCAAACAGGGCCAAAATACCCCATACGTACCCTTCTTCCATCACAACTAAAAACAATTAGAAAATGGAAACAAATGATGCCAAAGAAAAACGCATGATACAAGGAGTGAGTACTAAGTAGTAGCACTTGACTGTATGCACAATGGACAAGAAACCAAAACCTTGAGAGCTGAACTCCGCTTGTTCAATACAAATTTAAATCACTTAATGTAGACTTAGTTTTCCATAATCGAGAAAATAAAGGTTTAAAATAGGTGAATCGAATCCATTTGCTAGTCTACCTCTACTTGCCTTATTTTTAAGAAGGAAAAGGAAGTATTCTTCAAAAGTACAATATCATTGCAGCCAAAAACACTAACCTTTGATTTCTCATTCAAGGTAAAATTCATTAAAGAAAAGTATATACAAGAAGAATGTACAAAGCCGCTAGTACATGAATCTCTGAATCCTCTCAAAATTTTGCTCCATGTTGTTTCTGTAACTGATATTGAAAAAAAGTAAAAAAAGGTATACAATGAAGTGCACCTCAAATAAATATGCTCTCCATCTTAGGCTGCTCTGAAGCTTTGTGACAAAACCTGATAATAACTATTTTGCTGGACCCCCAAAATGCACAGTGGATGGAAAAGTAGGAAAAAAATATGTATATATCAGGGTCCGCCGATATTTTAAAGATGTATTCAAAAGCAAGAATTCATGTTTTCAAAAAAAAAAAAAAAAAAACAAAGCAAGCATTCATTATAAGGATAGCTTCCCATACCTTCTCCGAGACTGATGGAGAAACCTTTACCAATGCTCGCTCAAAGTGTGCTGCGTTGATAGTCCACATTTTCATATCAAAACTACCCTCGCCCAACAACTGTTTCTCTTCCAGGGCGGCCATAGCAGCTTCATTCATCTAGTAGAATTATAAGCAACAAATATAAGTTTGTAAAAAGCCCAAAGATAGAAGCTTAAAAGATGAGATAATCACACAACTCAAAAGAACAATAGATATAAGCATTACCACTGCAGCTAGATCTGCACCACTCAGATTCTCACAGGCCTCATTCTGTCCAATTGCCATTAAATCCACATCAGGACTTATTGGTTTCTTTCGAGCAAGAGCTTTTAAAATCAAACCACGTTCATGTGGACCCGGAAGAGGAACATAGAGTAGTTTCCCAAACCTTCCTGGCCGTAAAACAGCCCGGTCCATTACCTCAGGTCTGTCAAATATGTATTAGTATTTGATCATCATCTTTAAACAAATACTAGTATTTGTTTAAAGAAAAAACACATGAATTAACTACATTTTAATCATATTTAAACAAGAATTCAGACCTGTTTGTGGCACCAATGACAAATACACCTTTCCGTTGATCTGCCCCATCTAGCTCAATGAGTAACTGCAATTGGAAAGCAAATACATTCAACATTTAGACTCAATCATTGGGTCATAGAAGTCCTCTGCCATATAGAATCATAAAACACGTAAACATGAATACACAGTAACAAACATGATAGGCAAAAATTTGACCTGGTTCAGAAGCCGTTCAACAACCCATCCACCTTCTGTTCCTCGCTTTGTTGCTAAAGCATCAACCTACAAATTTTAAGCAACGCATCCAAAATGTCAAAACAACAATGTAGCAGTACACCATATTGCTCGTCGTCTTGTAAGAGACGCATGGCACATAAAAAATAAAAAATAAAAAAATGTATGCACATATGCAAGCTTGTATTAATTTCATCCACAAAAATGTTAGATGGTGCACGATAAATATAAGTTACGTATAAGTGCACGCTATGTGCATGAATTTGAGATGATGCAAAAGGAAATATGAAATAGTTATTTTGCTTTTTGTAATTGCAGTGGCTCCTACAGAAGTCTATAAACTCATTGAATGAACATGGTCAAGTGCAAAAATTACATTGTCCACATGCTTTACAACCAATCAAATTGGGAAGCATCATTCCTACATCGAAATAACAACATAAGTGTATGAACAATTAAACTTGATTGTAACTGGACAAAGCATATCTATAACAAGCAAGCTAATCATATAAAAGCATACAGCTCCTCTAGACCCTCCCACCCACAAGAAAGGTCGTGCAAGAAAGTATACATACCTCATCAAAAAAAAGTATGCATGGAGAGCACATCCGAGCACGACTGAATATTGTTCGAACAGCCAACTCACTTTCTCCAACATACTTGTTCAAAAGTTCAGGGCCCTGACAACAATAAAAACAACCAAATCGTCATTTCAATTGTTGACGTGTAAGATTAAGAAAAAACTACATATTAATTTAAAGATAGTGCAAGTTCGCGTCACAAATTAAGAAAACCTTAATGTGTATGAAATTAGACCCAGCCTCATTAGCAACAGCCTTCGCAATTAGCGTTTTACCACAACCAGGAGGTCCATAAAGCAAAAATCCTGTTTCTAAATCGACTCCAAATTCCTGGGACAAAGATATGAATATTAGATTGAATCCCAACTTTTTTTTTTTTTTTTTTTTTGAGAAGAAACAAATAGTATATATGTATAAAAAGATGAAAGTTTACAAAAAAAAGGGAGCAATTTAAAGCTCACCAGAAACTGAAAGAAAACAAAAAAAGAGAAAGAAAAACAGCATCATTCCAACCACAACATAAAGTACATCACTGACCCAAGTAACCATTATGCCATGCAACTAAATAAATTGTTTAACTATATATATAAGCACAAGATATCCTTTCAAAGAACCAAAACAAGAGAGAAAGGAATCTAGCATAACTCATAAGTCAAAGTAACATCATCACTCATACTCAACTTAACAAAGCCTTTTTCCCTTACATGGGGGGTTGACAATAGGAGATCCACCAGAGTTTTATGATAGTCGTCAACTATCTAATAGAACCCTCCATCCAAAATTGGGACCAATTGTTTACAAATGTAAGGTAAGTAAAGATCGACATAGGCAAAGTGAACATCATTACTCATTATGACCATAAATATAGTCTAAGGGTAGGTACTATTAAGTATGCAAAATGTGCAATGCATATAGATAGGATCTATATCAGTACATCTATGTGATATATGCAAGTCACAACACATACCCTAATAAGGAGTGCACTAGATTAACTTCAATGTGCAAGGCAATTACAATTAGTTGTGTATAAATAACAATGATCATTTGTGTGTGTACATCCACATTTGTATACATGCATTGAACACAGACATATATCATACACATGCAATGTTTAATGTTTACAACAACCGCATCTACATTTTTTACCTCAATTCATGATTGCCTTTATATATAGTGAAAAGGAAAGGAGAAAAACAGTACAACTAAAACTTCCTTTTATAAGAATAATATTATTTTTACTATTAAACCTCAATATTGTATATTACCTCATAATCCTCTGGGCTTTTAATACGACTAACAATATAACGATCAAACTCCTTCCTCAATGAATCAAGCCCTCCAACATCTTCCCATTTAACATTAGGAATAGATGAAAATCCTTCCCTTCGTGCAGAGGGTTGAACAATCTTAACTGCTTCCTGCAATAGCACCACATGTAAAACAATTGGTTACACCATTATTATTGTCTCCCTTAAACTTCAAGCGGGACAATGCACAATTTAACTAAACCAATCGATAACATCAGTATAACATAATATTTGAGAAAACCTTTATTTCTTTGGCAAGGAAAGACCAATATATTTGACCATTCAAAGTTACCTCAAAATCACCCATATTGATACTAAGCCCTTCCATTTCTTCCGGTATCCATGGATGTTTCCACCATTCCTCATTGGGTTCTCTAGAAAATTCACACTTTCTTCTTTCTATGATTCTCTTCATTGCAAGGTTTCCAGCCTTATTCGCCAATGCAGCTAAGTCAGCTCCAACAAAGCCTGGTGTAGACTTGGCTATTTTATGAAGATCAAAAGCCCCCTCAAGTCTAAGATTACAGGTCAATACAGACAGGATCTCCATTCTTGCATTTTCATCTGGAACAGATAAAAGAATCTCCCGATCAAATCGTCTCCTTAATGCAGGATCTAGAGCATCAGGTCTATTTGTAGCTCCAATTACTAGAACGTGACCAAGTTTTTGCTCAATCGTTCCTAAATTAGAATCTGCCTCATTTGAGCCTATAATTTGGTGTGACTCATCCATGCAAGTCATTAGTTGTGTCACAATCCTCCGCTCCATTTCCCTCTGTAGGCTTTCTCTTTTAGAAGCAATTGCATCAATTTCATCAATGAATATAATTGATGGAGCAGTCCTGTAAGCCTTGGAGAAAAGGTCTCGTATATTTTCCTCAGATGCTCCTAAAGTCACAAATGAGAAAGAGACGTCCAACAAAATTCATTTAAATGAAGTCCAAATAGGAAAGATTGAAGGAAATTTACCAAGTCAAAGACACTATCATGTTTTATTTAACAAAACTTCAGAAGAAAAACACAATTGAAATTACATAATATTTCAAGTTAGGTTCCTACATATGAGCTTAAGCATAATTTTATTAGCCAGGAGAGCGTACCCATTTAGATAAATAAACTAGGATGCTTGGTGCATCAAGTTCCAGCAAGGAATATCAAACATGTATATAACCAAACTATTAGTCTAATTCAATTTTGTTTCAACATGAAAGTAGGGGCTAAAACCCAAATAATTAATTTTTAGGCTTTTGTGTAAGTTTGGGAATCAAGTACCAATCAACATGAAAACACGATAATAAAAGTCTTATAGTAAATGTTGTTCTGTTAAAAGCAAGAGAAAGATTTTAAATACAACACCAATAATAGTCTTTGAACTAATTTAAACAAGAAAAAAGACCCAATCCAGAACAATAAGGATTGGGTCAAGGCACATTGAATGAGATAATCCCCGGTAACAAGCTAAAGCCTAAAGCACATTGCATAGTTGAAACTTGAAAAAAAATTCATTGTTTTGGAATGTATTAGCCAAGGCACATTGACATCTGAAAATTGCAAATGAATCTACTCAAAAGAATGAACGAGATACAAATCCTGAATGATGATAATGAGGAAGGAAAGGACTGTTTTAGTTTTGAAACACAAAATGTTTTAAATACACCTTAGGAAATTTAAGCACTCCTCTCTCAAGCCTCAACCAAAGAAAATGAGTGTTTGAATCCTCTAATACAATGATACGATATAGGCAAACATATTACTCAACAGCACTTTGTTAAAAACACTATCCACTAACATCAACTAAATCACACCAAACAATTATATGGCTAACAGGCTGAGCCTCAAATTCAAATTCTGTTAAAGTTCTCATACGCATACAAACCTAAAACTAGTTCAATTAAACAAAGCTCTCCACAGAAAAAATAAAAAAGTTCTCATCAGACATACAAACAACACAAAAAGCGAAGAACTAAAATATGTACAATTTAAATTAGTATCAGGAAATATTTATGACTTCCAAAACACCAATGAACAGACCTGAAACACCAGATACCACTTCAGTGGCCGAAATTTTATAAAAAGGAACTCCAGTTTCATTAGCAACTGCATGAGCAAGCTTCGTTTTCCCACAACCCGGCGGTCCATGCAACAAAATCCCAGCCATTGGCTTCACGCCTAACCATCGCGGCACCTGCGGATGGTAAAGCGGAACCATCACTTCCATCATCAACTCATCCAAAACTCCTCCCATTCCTCCAAGATCCCTAAATCTCGGCCCATCTTTCCCCCTCCCTTCATGGTTATCTCCTCCCTTCTTCATATCCTTCCCGCCATTACCATTCAAATTCTCCAATTGCCTCTTCCCTACAGTTCCTCCTCTTCCATTTTCTTGCACCAAATCAATCTTCCTCGGGTTACTAACAACCTCCAACTCCAAATTCTTCTCCACTTCCACCTTTGAACCGGCATTCTTCGAAGCGCTGCTGCCGTAACTCGACCGGAGCATCGACTTCATTAAATCAAATTCAGGCTCAAGTTTCTCCTCAAAAATCACATCTTCAGAAGTCGATACTGCTCCGTTCTCTTCCTCATCGTCACTTTCTGATGAAGACGATGCTGCGGATGATGATGATGATGACGATGGAGAAGGAAGATCTTTCTGTTTTCTTCGGAGCCTAAGATACTCATTTTCTGTATGTAGCAATCGTTCTTCCCTTTCATCACCGTTCTTCTTGAGCTTCTTACGACGAGGGCTTGTAGATGGAGTTGCAACTGCGGCCTTGTTTTCGGAGTCTCTAAATTCTTCCTCGTTAGCGTCTCTTTGACGATGGAATTCTAGGGCTTTATGAACTCGATTCTTGAACGGTTGAATCGGGAGTCCCCTGTAATCCGGGAAGCTCGAGCGAAGGCGATCAACGATCTCATCAACACTGCAGTTGCTGAGCTTGCAAGCTTGTACGCGACGAAGAAGGCGTTTTCGATCGAACGCCGACGCACATCTCCCTCCTCTGGATTTCCCCATCTTTCTCTCACTTTCTTGTCTGGTCTGAGCTAGGGTTTTGCAGGCTTAATAATGTTCAACGAAACCAGCACCCAAGGCCCTAGTAGACCGTTGGGCGAGTCTCCTTTCCTTAACGCTGCAGGTTTTCTCGAGGTTTTTGTTTTTTAAAAAATAATGTTTGTGAGCGGTGCTCCGGAGATGTATGAACCTTGAAGACTGAGGTAGGTTTTTGATAAAGGGTAATGCTAAATAGACCCAAAATCAAATTCTAAATATAAATAAAGCTTTAAGTGGCATAATCTAGAGGCGGCATTTTGTGAGAGAAGCACGTTTAGATTCTATGTAACAGTATTAACTTCCTCAACTATTAGACCTATCTGGAGGAATCTAGAAGCGTTGTAGTCTATTAAAGGTTGTCAGAATTTGTTATTCTTGTAACCAATGTACAGCTTACACTTGTAATCAACTCACCTATATATAAGAGGAAACATCTCAGTCTTCTGGCTTAAGCTAAGATTTCACTCAATCACATGGTATCAGAGCCAATATAGGCAAACACCCTACCATGGCTTCTTTCTCCTCTTCTTTCACATCCAATCAAAGTTCTGCTCAGCTGCTCTATGGAAGAACTACGTTTGGAGGTAATCTAGGTCAACCAATGACCATTAAACTCGATCGTGAGAATTTCCTGTTATGGAAATCGTTAGTACTCCCGGTGATCCGAGGTCACAAGCTAGAGGGATTTATTCTTGGAACCAATAAGTATCTGCCATTGATGTTACCTACAACAGAGGCAGGAGAAAGTGAAAATCTTATGAATCCGAAATACGAAGGTTGGTAGAGTCAAGATCAATTATTGTTAGGATGGATCTTGAACTCCTTGACAGAATCAGTTGCTACTCAAGTCATTGGAGTATCAACATCATAAGAAGCATGGAAAGCAATCGAAGAATTATACAAAGTGCACAATCGTGTGAAGATACAAATTTGTCGCACAGGTATACAAACTACCCGAAAAAAGAATTGTTAACGATGGTGCAGTATCTTGCCAAAATGAAAGATTATGTGGAAAGCTTAGCTGTAGCAGGCCTACCGTTCCCCACTTCAGATCTAATATCGTGGACATTGGCAGGATTCAGAACAAAATACCTGCCAATCACCACACTTCTTCAAGAAAAAGAACACTTGAGTTGGCCGGAGATGCAATCTTCATTGCTAAGTTTCGATACACATTTGGAACAACGAAATCAATTGAGTAATCTTAGCATATCTGTTTCAGGATCAGCAAATTTGGCTTACAACAAAGGTGCACAAACTAATAATCAAGGTTAGTTTCAATCTGGAAATCAGAAATTAGCACAAGTTGGACGAAATTAGAACCAAGATCAAAAGCATGGTGGCGATAGATTTCGTGGTCGTGGAGGAGGTCGATCATCAAACCGTCCAACATGCCAATTATGTGGCAAATATGGACACTCGGCAGTAGTGTGTTACTATCAAACAAATCTCAACTATATGGGGAACTCTACAAATGCATCTCATCCTGGTGCTTACATTGCTTCTCCATCTATTGTTGATCAAGCTTGGATAATGGATTCCGGAGCTACACATCACATCACAAATGATGCTTCAAATCTGTAATAACCTTCTGAGTATAAAGGTAACTCTACTATCACTGTTGGAAATGGATCTAAAATTCATATTACACATGGTGGCCAAACCTCACTATCCACGTCTCCTTCCACCAAACTTAGCCTAAACAATGTCTTGTGTGTTCCTTCAATTCATAAAAACTTATTGAGGATCTCAAAACTTACATCTAACAATGGTGTTTTTGTTGAATTTTATTCAAATTGTTGGCTCGTGAAGGATCGACAAACCTACCAAACCATACTTAAGGGGACTGCCAAAAATGGATTGTATCTCATTGAACCACATTCTTCTCACTTCAATCTCTCTGTCTCACATGTTGCTTCAGCAAACGTCGTAGTAATGAAGCCTACTCTAACCGAGATGGACATTTGGCATCGAAGGTTAGGTCGCCCCTCTTTTCAAATTCTTCCTCAAATACTATCTCTTTGTACTAAATTCAATGGGATGAATAAAAGCACTACATTTTGCAATGCTTGTCAATATGGCAAATCTCTTAAGTTACCATATCTTAGATCAAATAGTAGAGCATCTTCAGTGTTAGAAATTATACACACTAATATTTGGGGCCCGGTTCCCATGTCCTCTACACAAGGTTTCAAGTACTACATTCATTTCATTGATGACTACTCAAGCTACACTTGGGTGTATTTGTTGAAAAATAAATTTGATGTTATTATTGCTTTCCAATTGTTCAAAAGTTTTGTAGAAAATCAGTTTTCTTCCAAAATAAAGATCATTAGATCCAATTAGGGTGGGGAATATCGAAATTTCACATCCATTCTACATCAATCCGGAATCAATTCCAACATCCTTATCCATATGAACATCAACAAAATGGTCGTGCCGAACATAAACATCGCCATATCATAGAGACAACTTTAACTCTTCTTGCCCAAGCTACATTAGTATTATAACTTTGGTCGGATGCAATACACATGACTGTATATCTTATAAATCGTATGCCTTCATCCATTATTGATGACAAGTCACCATATTAGTTAATCTATGGTAAACTTCCTGATTACAATACACTTAAATGTTATGGTTGTTCTTACTTTCCATGTATTCGACCATACCAAAAACATAAATTCCAATTTCATTCAACAGAATGTATGTTCATTGGGTATAGTCCATCTCACAAGGGATATGTATGTTTAAGTCCCTCAAGCAAACGCTATGTCTCACACAATGTTATCTTCAATGAAAATGAATTCATGTATGCTCATTTATTATTCAAACCTAAAAATACTCCCTTTGCTTCACATCAACCATTTTCTATTGTCCAACTATCGTCAACCCCTACTGAATCCACGTCTAATATCCTTACACAAGAACTGTCATTGTTGTTGGCCTAAATATCTCCAAGAGGGGAAGGGGGTGAATTGGACATTTAGCAAATTTTAACCTTTCTTTAAATTGTGCGGAATCATGAAAGTAGATTAAACAAAGTATAGCAATGAGATAGAGTAAATGTAAATGAGACAATGCAAACAAAATTTATAGTGGTTTGGCCGCGCCTACATCCACTACCTAACCTCCTCAGTTATGATTTGTTCAAACTCCACTATGGACCTTCTTACGGGTGAAGATCAAACCAGAACACTTTCTCAACTTACAGGTGTGAGAACTACCGTTTCTCAGCTTACGGGTGTGAGAGGACCGTTTCTCTACTTACAAGTGAGAGAGAACTTATTCTCGACTTACTAGTGTGAGAAGACCACTTACAACTTTGAGCAACACTTGCTCTAACTCAGTGACTTGCCCATCACTACAATCTGATTACAGAATGAGATATGATTCTCTTTACTCAGAATCAAAGTGATACTTACAACGCTTTGGATTGAACCATCTGTTGCCACAGATTCAACGACATATGTATGATGAAGTTTATGCTGAAAACAAGTTCAAATAGCTTTTGTCTTCGTTAATAGGTTTTTGAAATAATGAAGAAGAGGATCGATCAACCCATAAGACTTGAAGTTTTTCTGTCAAAAGATCGTAAGATCAAGCACAAGTGAATGAAGACTAACTTTCAAAAAGTGTTTTGGAGCAAACGAAAACTGTCAATACGCTTTGAATGAATATCAGTTTCGTATTTCATTAGTTCGTTTTTCTGCTCTGAGGCAGCACATATATATAGGAATAACAAAGGCGCAATGGACTTGGTAATTTTGGCGCTCTAAGTTATTTCAAATATAACGTTAACATTCTTTCCATAAATGGATCGATTCAGCTTAAATGCATATTACGGCGATAGCACCTGAATCAATTGATCCTTTCATGAAAGAGGAATTGTCACGACCCACTATATGTGACGTCATGACCGGCACGAAAACCTCCGGGTATACCCTCCGTCGGTACGCCCGGCGTCCCGTCAGCCTAAAACACATATACGAATCCCAAAAAGAAATAAAAGTACATCCTTAACAACCAACTAACATGATCATAATGAAATAAAATATTACTTCTCCAAATTTTTACAAATATAAAATTCCAAGAGTCTTCAAAATGATACAAAACCCAACACATCCCAACTATGTGTTAAATATACAATTACTAAGTGTTATCATGTACATAATTATCAAAATACAAAACTAAATGTACAACACCTACATGAAACAAAAACAAGGGACGCTCCGCAGTCAAGCCTTCCCTTTTCCTTTTCTATCAGATCCTGAAAGAAGATGGTGAGGTGTGAGCTACAGCTAGCTCAGTGAATGTTATTTACAAGTGGCATATACGTGCATTTATAAAACATGGTAAGATCATAAAACAATTGAAATATCATGATGACGAAATAGATTACATACATGCTAACATAATGGATCAAGTCATACATAAGACGATGCATAACATTTGTAGTCATGCTCATGCAATCCTAACACCTCCTGAGTACGGGGGTTCAAGGCTGGTGCGCTACACACAGTACCTGAACACACACACAATACTCGTATCCTAATAAGATTTCTGGGGTTGTGCAGCACGTAAGATTAGCCTAAACTAACCTACCCATACACAAGCCATAAAACCCTCTGCCAGGTACACAACTGGGATCGCCGCTAGACTTATGAGAATTCTCAAAAAGAGAAAATTCCAACTAGGAGCCTCAACCCAAATTGTCATCCCAATGAATTATGCTCAAATGTATTTCATGGAATATTAAAACATGCATACCATCATACATAAGCATTTAAAACATTTATATACTACAATGTCACATATAAATAATGCAAAAGTAAAAGAACACTAACTCTTGATTGGCTAAGTCTAGCCAATCCAATCACCAAAACTCTCCAATTGACTAAACAGGTTCATGATCAATCACAAGACCTGAAAAATAACATGGTTCACACAACTGAAAATCAGTCATAAAGTGTGTCCAAACCCCATGTTCAAACCCAATCTAAAGTCAACTAGATTCTAAATTGATTACCCCCTTGAGCCAATTTTCATATTGCCCAACTTGATCATTTAGACTCAATTAAACTAAGATTGATCTAAATTGAATGTAATAGGGTGATCTCGTGATCCAACCACTAATATACATGACATTCAATTATAATTAGGGTCAATTAGACTATACATCAAGTCAATTTCATCAAACGACTAAGTCTTGGTCAAAATCCCCAATTAGGCCAATATAAAACATAACGATTTAACATAGGTTCTAACATTTTAAACCCATGATTATACTCAATTTGGGTCCAATTAAACAATCCCCAAGTCAATTTCATAAATTGACTTGCTTTGGGTGAAAAGTCCCAATTTGGGTAAAATCCTCAAATTACATGCAAAATTGTCAAAGTACATGAAAAATGCCAAATACTTAGCCTAGATCAAAATTAGCCAACCTTAGGGTGTCCATTATGAGAACCCACTGAATTTAATCATCAAACAACCCTAATCATGTCCAATTAGACCTACATTGCATAATTTTTCAGATTTTACATCAAGAGCATCAAAAGCCCCAAACCTAGAAATTTTCATACATAGGCCATATTGTCAATTTTACACTAGGCCACCATACATAGCCCCAAAATTTACTGATCTAACAACATGGTTTCATTCACAATGTCACGACGCTCCTGACGTAGGCTGACGTCATGACCGACACAATGTATTATACACTGTATATACTCATATACAGTATACAATACACTGTCAGCCTTCACATAATCTCACAATCCTTTCCAAAATTTTTAGAAATTTCGACAGCACCTTCCTATAAAATGGACAATTCACAATTTTTCCTGATATACACAAATCAATTCAAATCAAATATATATAATCATTCCATTCCATCATTCATTCCATTCATTCACACATCAAATTCTCACATGATAGATACTTACGATCATTCCATTTCATCACACGCATAGTCTAACCCAAAAATGTTAAATGAAAATCCATGTACAACCCATCTATGTGATAATATATATATGTAGGATGTGATATATATATATTCGCATACACGTACATTAACAAAATAAGACTCTAACTCACGTATCTATTCTCGTGCTTTTTCCTTTTAACTCTGTACTTGAAATATTGAAGGAAATGGAGTGAGCAACCAACAGCTCAGTGAATATACTTCTTGATATGGCAATTATATACATTTAGAAAAATATGGCATTTCAAATCATTTCAAACAAGTATTAAACACATGCATCATTCAACGAATGTATTATACATGTCAACAACATAAATTTCATGGGTTTCAAGAAAACAATGCATTCTTTTTTTCACAAAATCCACAATCTCCCTCCTTCAAGGCAAGAGAGCGGGTCTAACCCTTGTATGGCCGTTACAAGGTAGCCACAACCTCTCATTACCCAATTCACAGTCATTTCAAGGATCTCCAATCCTTGTTAGGACAGGCCTACTGACAATGAGGTTACGCATAACACTCATCCGGGTCTAATTTCTAACGAAATGACATCAACTTGCCTTTGCAAGTCTCACATGCTTCAATGCTAAAAAGAAAACATTTATGAAAGCAAATAAAAACACAATGCAACAATATATGCATAATATATTTACATTCAAACATTTCATATATTTAAAATGTCATACAAGAACCAAAATCAAGAAAATATACTCACAGTACAAGAATTTTCAACTTAAATACCATCACCGTCGCTTTCGAGTCCAGCTCCAATTTAAATCCAACTAATTCGACCTGTCACAACCACTTCATAATTCAATTTTATTTATTCATATCCATTTTCATATTTAATTTCTCAATTCACTTCAAATCACTAATAATAAAGATCCACCTGAAAAATATTATATCTGTGAATTTAAATTTTAACTCTATTTAGGACTCATAAGCAGTTGAAGAAACTACTATCTCGTTTCTGTGGTCAATCTAGATATTTTCACAAGAAAGAACAGTGAAAATAGATTACCCATTTCATATTTTCACTAATTCTCAGTTTATTTTTCTACTGGAACATATATCAATTCTATTAAAAATCTAGAACATTCCTAAAATTATTCTGTCCACATCGACACGTGTACAATCACTCATTCTATCATTCTACTACCTTCAACAGGTATTTTATTGAGGTTTTACACGTTCGCGAAGGTCACGACAGTGAATTTTACTCACCAAAATCATATATTTAGTTACTAAAAATATTAAATCATATCCAAAAATCACAATCTTAGCATCGAAACGTCCGGAATTCAGTTCTTTACGATTCTATGATCTCAAACCGGAGTTTCACTGGATTCCAATTCCATTTTATTCACTGGATATGATCGTAGTACTATTCATTGGAAACATGTAAATTTTTACTAAAATTGTCAAACGGTCTCCAAAAATCATGAACTTAGCATCGATGGACTCGTAACAGTTCATTCTACAATTCTATAGCCTTAAACTAGAGTTTCATTGGGTTTTAAATGATTCAAATGGTCTCCAATCAAAACTCTAAATTCCAACAAACTTCCAACGGCTATAAAAATTCCAAATGAACACATAAATTCAATCTAACCACATATTCGGGTTCCTACAGCCTAGGAAATGTTTTCCAACCTTCCTAGTGGATTTTCATTCACGTTGGGTCAAAATCTCAATTTTTGAAAACGCCGTAAAATGGCTCCCACAGCAAAAATTACTCCGAAAGAAATGCTACATCTAGCTTAGATATCAAGTTCACGAAGAAATATAGTGAAAATCACTTACCACAAGTCCCGATTTCGCGCGAATCCCGCGTTCTCCCTCCGTTTCCCCTTCTTTCTTCCTTCCGTCCTTTCCTTTCTCTCGTTCTGCACCTTCTTCTCCTTCTCTTTCTTTTGCAACTTCTTTTAACTTCTTTTTATTTTATTTTTTTTTCTTGTTGTCAAACGTTGGAGATAAGAGATCTTTATTTTATTTATTTATTTATCCCATGCTCCTCATGCATTTTAACAAACCAACTTTTCCATCTTAATATTTAACTCATTAAATCATTCTATTTATTAATTCATTACATCATACTATGCATTAAGTCCTTAAATCATACTCCAATCCACATATTTAATTAACCAACCCCATAAATTAATCAATTTAATTCAACTCCAATTTTTAACTTGTAAGCACCCATATAGGATGATCTCATATGTATCATCTTCATTTCCTAATTTTATTTATTTACTAATTATACACGCGTATATTTGGCTCCTACGTATAAAATACGTGTATTATACATCTCGATATACGCATAATTCAACGTATGTATTTAATTAAAACTACGAGGTGTTACACACAATGCCACCTAGAACAACATAGTTGACATGCATGACTTTTGGAAAAGCCTAAGGCCATGAACCAAACAATGACCATTTACACTAAATCATATGATTTTACCATTAAAATCTCAAGCTAACTACATGAATCAGTCCCTAATACTGATCAGTCCATCATGGATGGCATGCAAAGCTTAAGTCAAAGTCTAGGTCAATGAACCAAGACTTGGTCATTTGTACTAAACCCTACCATTTTCTTGTTAGAAATTGGGGTTTTTGCCTTTAGAGGGTTCCCAACACACTCTAAACACACATATCAAACATGCAAAGAATTTGGACAACATTTGATTTCCACTACCCCTTCAAATCTGGGTTTCATACAATGCATGCATCAAAACAACACTAGTATGCATGAACTAAAGAGATTGAAGGAAGAACAATGAGGAAAAACATGCAAACCTTAGGGATTTTGAGCAAAATCCACCAACCCTAGGTTTCCTCTCATTTTCTCCTCTCCAGCTCCTTTCTCTCTTTTCTGGCTGAGAAATGAGCAAATAAGCCTAAAATTACGTTTTGGTTGCTTAGTAGACAAGCTTGGGCCCAAAACTAAAAGTTGTCAAAAACTATCAAAAAATCAGTTTTCGTGTTGCAATACTTGCACTTAGATAGTCAATTTCATGATTCAGTTACCAACATTCTGGTAAACTTTCAACTCAATCCAACGGTGGGATTGCGAGATCTAACTGTTTGATCAAAACTGCGTAAGAAAATCCAAAAATCCGTGAAACAGTGTTTGGAGTCTTATAACTCACAATAGGTAACTCCGATCAAGATCTTCACCGTTCATAATGAAGATCTATCAGATGAGAATGAGCTGAAATAATTTCAGTTCAATCGGACCACAGATCTAGGAGTTCAAAGCATTGATGTAATTTGTGACAGAAATTTCTTCCTCCATGGAGCGAGCTCCATTGGATCCAAAATACCGTTTTCGACATGTTTTGACGTCGAACGGGTCTCCGATGGTTCCAAAAATTCATGCGCACTCTCTATGACCTAAAATAATGCAAATACACTCGAACTTACGTGCTTCGAGCATCAAAATATATATACACATACATATACGAATACGTATACGTATACGGGTACTTTAAGGGTACACTATGGGTCAAAATGACGTCACCTAAAGGCACGGGTGCTACAGGAATGTTCTGACAAAGTTTTAGAACGTTTTAAAAAGTTCTGAAAAGTTGTTGCACGATTCTGAAAAGTATTCATACATTTTTGAAAAAGGTTAACAGAAATGGCAGTAATGTCAAAAGAACAAAAATATTTTTTCTGTCGTTTTGTTCCTTTGAGGGCGCTCATACAACATCAGCGTCCTACTAAACAATGAAGTGAGGGCGCTACTAAGTAGTAAGCGTCCTGACTTACTTTGACAATTAAACGACTTAAAGCATGAGAGCGCTACTTCACAGTAATTGTCCTGCTTTGTTTTAAAATGCAAAACATATGAGGGCGCTACTCAAGAGTAAGCGTTCTGAACTATTAAAAGCAGTCTTAAAATAATGTTTAAGCACGCTGGCGGACGGTGAGCGTCTTGAAAGTTACTTAAGTTGATTCTAAAGATGGGGGCGCCCCTACACAAGTAGCGTCCTGATAATTCATTCAACTTATAACTTATCAGTGTCCTTAAAGATAAAAAGATCTTTCAGCGAGCTGAAACTGAGTCAGCGTCTTGACACTCTCAAAGGTTGATAAGAGAAAATTCACTACTAACAAGTAAGCGTCCTTATTAATTAGATCAATTCAACCTTGAGCGTCATAACATTTTATCAGCATCCTGACTCATCAAGTCCAGGAGAGCGCTGCTAAAACATTAGTGTAATACCCTAGGTTTGCACAAAAAAATAAAATAAATATAAAAATAATTTTTCGGGCACATGCCCGAACGTTCAGGCGCAATTTTTCCTATTTAAGGAATCGCTCCCCCTCCTTATTTCTCATACCAAAATCACTTCTCCTTGTGATTTTCCTTCTATCTTTCACTCATTTTGAGTTTTTGTCTTCTCTTTTGAGACTCTTTCCGAGACTCTCTGTGCAGTGCAACGCGGTTCTGCCTAGGGGAAGGTGCCAGTTTTCAAAGGAGTTTTTATCTGAAGGTGGGGAACGGAACATAGGTTTGTGTGTCTTATAACTTTTAATAAAGTTTACATTCATTTATCATTATGTCTACTATTCATTTACACTGCATTATTGCGTATAATGTTTATACTTGTCATACTTATGCCTGTATATTTGGAGTTCATGTATTAAACTGTTGTTATGCTGGATTAGTGGTCAATCTGGCTCAACCAGACTTATTCTTGTCCTCAGTAACTTTAAATAGTGAATGGGAGGCAGCGTGCTGATCTAGACGATTGGTATTTAAGTAGACCTCGTGTCTCACCTCTCAACTGGAGACTGATCTGGTTGGTCTTATTTGAAAGCTATCAGCTTATACAAGTAATACTGAATGTCCTAACCTTGCACGTAGTGATACCGACCCTAATAAGGATCACTAGACGTTGTCAAATCTTGTCTAAATGTTAAGTAAAGACCAGACCAGTTCATGCATTGGCATCATGCATAGCACCACCTAGGGACGTATGTGGTTTATGATTCATAGAATAGTTAGAAGCAATGCTCGCTATTCATTATATTTTTCTGGAGAGGGACGTACAATGAGAACCTGGCTACTCCTGGGGAGGGACATCTGTACGTGAATCCAGAGCGTCGTTCCTGAGGAGGGGCGTACAATGAGAACTCGGCTACTCCTGGGGAGGGACATCTGTACGTGAACTCAGGCGATGTACAATCATCAAACTAATACGAGACGGTGTCATGCATACATACATGTTGGATTGATTATGATGCTCTGATGTGTATTTAAGATATTTGATTATGAAGTTTGCTTTATTAATTGTTATATTCAGAACTATTTTACCCACTGAGCATGTAGCTCACCCCGTTGTTATCCAATTTTTCACAGGAGATTAGGGTGGACTGGGTGCAGGTTTTTGGGGATTTTGGGATAATGTTCTCTTAACTATTTCATGTACAAATATATCCTAAAATTAATGAAATCAGTCTTGTACTTAATCGTGTTTTCGCGCACTCTGCTATCGTTATGATGCCAATTTAAGCCCCGTCCGTGAGTGTCCTGCCGGTTTAGGCGCGTTCGGGCGGGGTGTGACAATTAGCGTCCTGAAAGACTTTATAAAAGCGGTTTTTGATTTCTAGATTAAAACACGATAAAACATAAAGTAACCGGATTAAATCAAACATGCAACCAATCGATTAAAACATGCAGGCATGCATATTACTAAATTACATAGCATAGAAGGTCCTACAACCTATCATAATCTAATCATACAAATAAACATCTTCAAACGATCATGGTATTCAAGAAGATTTTTTAATACGTTCACCATGCATCATTGAATCTTTGATACCTTCAAGTAAGATTAGATATGCCACATGTGCAGTAATATCATGAACAGAATGTAGTTTTGTAATCATCAAAATCTTTCATAATAGAGACATATTCTCGTAAGGGACATGAGGATAATTGGTTCAACAGTTGTTATCACTTGTGCAAAACCCCCCCTTGTCACGACCCCTCACCAGGTGACGTCACGACCGGCACAATACCCCAAATAATGTCACTACTCGACAAAACCTGAGGCACTAATAAGCCTTTACGCAGAAAATACCTAATAAACACAATGCACAACCTATATATGACAAATATAATTAAACAGAAATAAAATTCCATCATCCAAAAGAATGAGATCAAATCCATCACAAAAAAATAAATATCACAAGGTTCAATATCTACAAACATCCATACGGAACTCGAGCAAGAGTTTAATATCCGAAAAAGTCATATACAGTCCATCCATCTAAGTGTTATATACTCATATACTGTGATAGTTGTATATGGAACAAAATAGCCCAAAAAACTATACACTCCAAGTCTCCAAAAATCCAAAACTTACATCCAAAAAGGAGGAGAGGAAGGCCACTCGCACGGTCAAGCCTTGCCTTTTCTTTTCAAATATGAACCTGAGAAAAATAGGGGAAAATGAGTGAGCTCAACTAGCTCAATGAATAATTCTCACAATTATCTCCACAAATGCATTTATAAAACATGTATACCATTGAAATAACATTTATAAACACAAATGCATCAATTGAAGTATAACATACATGATTCAAACTAATCATATGGTTTATGCATCATTTTCATAAAAAGTATGCAAACGCCTCCATGAGGTCACAACAGGATAATATTGCCTACACTTCCCCCATTTGCGCTATAGGGTACAAGTCAGCATATTACCCAAATACGTTGTCCTACCCTTACATTCTTCGGTAGACCGAAAAATCCCCATCGTGGAGTATCAATCCAAGTACTCCGGTGGCGCTATTCCCCGAAGAACAAGTAAATAGGAAAACCACCACGCTCCGATTATTCAATCCAAAATACCCAAGCAATGCAATGTATGAAAGTTGATTCGCATGATCATAAATACAATGCATATATACAATATGATGCATGCATTCAACAATTTCAGTTCATATAAGTATAATGTCATAAATGGAGAAATAAAGTAAAGAATACTCACAACAAACCACAAGTCAATTTACCCAAGCCAAATACTCCCAAATTGGCCAATCCAATCTAATACAACTAAGTTTCCATTTCTCTCTCATATGTTCAATTAAACCAACTCACATATTTTCATGGACCAATGGCTCATGTGAAATAATTGTTGATGTAACTACTCTCACCCGATTTTGTTTTGATGATTACAAACAACATACTTATGACTTCTAATCTCTTTGACATAGTTGTTTCAATGCTAACTAGCTATATCAAAAAGACTCAATTAGTCAGTCAAAGCATGTGGAAGAAACTGCACTGTACGAAGATTCAAGAGTTTCATGGTTGTATTTCTCATTTAGAATCTTAGTGTTGTAGAATATCATTTACATGTTCCAACCACAACAATTTGCATCTTTTCGAAAATCATACATATTGTTTATCATACTCATGCATATACACTATTATATTCTTAATCATGCGTGCACACACATTAGTATGATAATTATGCAATCACACTTTGTTAAAATTGTTTATCATGCATATTTTTATCAATGATAAACATGCATTAAATTTACCAAATTTGCATGGTCTTACTGTTTTACATGTACTATTTTAAATGTTTCAATCATATGCTTAGTCAATTGATTTACACGTATTTAACTTGTCAATTAACTCTAATCTTGTCAAAATTTATTTTTAAAGTTAATCTATGTATTTGACAATATCCTAAACTCATAATGTTCAAAAAATCGAGTTTTTTTCACTTCATAGTGAAGGAACGCGTTCTCCTGAGCATATTTTTGAGACTCAGTATTTTTTTATCAGGGTTTAAGGAATGCGCTCCTGTGGCTTCTTTGGAGAGTCAAAATTTTTCTGATCAGGGAAAAGGAACGTGCTCCTGTTGCCAAGGGCAAAATAGAAAAGTTTATTGAGTCAGTGGTTCTTGATGAAGGAATCCGTTCCTATGCCCAGCGGACATATTGAGGAACATGCTTCTTGATTTGAGGGAAATTTGAGATTTTTCATATTTTAAAGAAGAAATGCACTTCTTCCTTTAGGAACTCGTTCATGTGCCTCGGTGTGGTGTTTTTTTTTATAAATACCACGCTTGTTCATTTGAAGAGCAACTTTTGCAAAACTTAGAGAACTTGTGCTATTTTTATCTTAGTCAATATCTTGAAAACTGATTTCATCTTGATTATTGTGTGTGAAACCCTATTTTGATCTTCATATCATTATATCTTGTTTAGTGGTTTTATAAACATCTTTTGGTATCGATTCATGTGTTAAAGTTATATTATATTAAATTGACTTTATAGATTAATACTTGGTTTGCATGATTCTTGATCTTAATCATTTATACTTTTAGAATCATCAAGTTTTTATCATCATCATATATTGATTCTTGTGTTTTAAACTTATTATTGTTAGAATCAATATCTTGATAGTTGTGCATAATCGATTCTCGATTTTATATCATATATATTTGAATCGACTGCATTTGAGAAAAAACTATTTGAACACATAGCATCATTTAAATCATTGTGGTTGGAATATTATTGTATACTCATTCAAGATTGTAAGCTTTATATTGTTGAGTGTGTTGTGGAACACATCTCTATCATTTGTAATCTTGATCTATCGCTGACGTGTTTGTCAACTTGGGATTAATATCATGTCTTGTACAGCTCGTGACCACGCTCGTAAGTGGTTACAGTGGGGCTTACTAGCCAAGCCCTTGCTCTGGCTTTCTAATCGAGCCCTTGTGTAAGTTAGTCTGTGTCCCTATCTAACCAAGCCCTTATGTTGGTTAGTGTAAACGGCTTCTAGTCACACCCATAAGTTGACTAGCCAATAATGTATTGGAAAATCCTAATCGTGGTGATTGGGTAGTGGACGTAGGTTCTAGGGGAACCAAACCACTCTAAATCTCTGTGTCCAATTATCTTTCCTGCATTTGCTTATTTTTTATTATTACCTACTACGCAATTTATTTGTTAAATTATATAATCCGAAAGGTAATGAGAAAATCCGCCAAGTCCAATTCAACCCCCCCTCTTAGACTATAATACTAGGCCAACAATAATACTCATATTTGTATTGCCCATATATAATTATTAATACATGCCTTCATATTGATATGGCCCATATGAAATTTATAATACATGTATTTGTATCAATATGGCCCATATACAATTCATAATGCACACAATCATATACAATTTCATGTAAATACATACAAATACATGAACTTACCCCAAAGAATGGAGAAATATGTATACTAACACGTATACGACCATGTGAAGTTGGGTAATGACATTGGCAATACGTAAGATAAAGTCTAGGGTTGTCACACCCCAATTTCTCCTTCACACACTGAAACATCACTACCTACCTCTTCCAATGTAATTCCAACCCTTATTAATCCCCAACAACCTGTTACCTCAACCCATCATATGATTACAAGAGCACATGCTGGTGTATTTAAACCCAAAGTATTCAATGTGAATACGAAAACATCTCCACCTTTCGAACCTACATTAGTTCAACAAGCCTTGCAGATTTCGGAATGGAGAGCTGCTATGGAAGCAAAGTTTAAAGCTCTCACTGACAACAATACATGGACACTAGTATCACCAAATGCTGACCAGAATCTAGTAGGGAACAAGTGGATATTCAAAATAAAATACAACAATGATAGTTCCATCAATAGATACAAAGCTCGCCTAGTGGCGAAAGGTTATCATCAAACACCAAGCATAGATTTTGGTGAAACATTTAGCCTCGTTGCAAAAGCCACGACAGTCCGTATCTTTCTTGCACTTGTTGTTCAAAGAGGTTGGACAATTCACCAACTAGATGTGAACTACACATTCTTAAATGGTACACTAACAGAGAAAGTATTCATGGCACAACCAGAAGGATTTCATGATCAAGCTCTATCTTAACATGTTTGTCTTCTAAATCGTGCACTCTATGGATTGAAACAAGTACCTCGTGCTTGGAATGACTGTCTCAAATTAACCTTACTTCAGTGGAATTTTATCTATTCAAGAGCTGACATGTCGTTATTTATCAGGCATACACCTTCTTCTCCTCTTTACATACTAGTACATGTTGATGATATACTAGTAACAGGCACAAGTTTTGATGAAATAATGACAATAATTCGACAGCTTAATACAAGTTTTGCTTTGAAAGACTTAGGCGATCTTCACTTCTTCTTGGGGATTGAAAATTTTCAAGATAAAACAAAGATGTATCTATCCCAATCTAAGTACATTAGTGACTTACTGGTGAAGTTAGATTTCCAGCATCTTAAGCCCACTGATACACCTTCTGTGGTTGGAAAAAAATTAACATATGATGATTGTCCTCCATGTGCAAATCCTTCATTGTACCACAGAACGGTAACCACATTACAGTATCTTTCATACACTCATCCTGATATATCATTTATTACAAATAGACTAAGCCAATTCATGCATGGCCCAACTGAGACACACTGGCAAGCTGTGAAAAGAGTTCTCCACTACTTAGCCGGCACAATGCATCATGCTCTTGTTTTTAAACCTGCAGCTCGTTTTCAGTTACAGGGGTATTCAAATGTCGATTGGGCGAGCTCTCCAGATGATAGAAAATTTGTTGGTGCCTATTGGCATGTTCCTTGGTGATTGTTTGGTGTCGTGGCAATCTAAAAAGTAGTCTATGATTGCTCATTCTAGTGCGGAGTTGGAATACAGATCTTTAGCTCAAACATCAGCTGAATTATGTTGGATACAGTCCATACTGGGTGAAATGCATGTTTCTATTCCTTCATGTTCTCTTTTGTGGTGTGATAGCTTAAGTGCAAAGGCTAAGGCAGCGAATCTCATGCACGAACAAAACACATTGAATTAGATCTCCATTATGTTTGTGATAAAGTGATGCAAAACGAATTAGATGTGTGGTGTGTCCTTTCAAAGGATCAACTAGCAGATGGTCTGACTAAATCGCTTCTGGGTTTATCTATCTCAAGGTGTTTTCCACCCCCTTGAGATTGAGGGGGGATGTGAGAGAAGCACATTTAGCTTCTATGTAACAGTATTAACGTCTTCAACTATTAAAACTATCTGGAGGAATCTAGAAGCTAATACGGTTATGGTCTGTTAGAAGGTTGTTAGAGTTTATTATTCTTGTAACCAATGTACAACTTACACCTGTAATCAACTCACCTATATATAAGAGAACACATCTCAGTCTTCTGGCTTAAACTGATATTTCACTCAATCACACATTTGTTAAACAAGATTCTCAAGATGGAATGAAAATCAAAATTTTAAAATAGTGTTTGAAGATAATTTAAGGATTCCTAATGTTTTATGAATTAAAGATTTTTTATTTTCCTTTTCTTTGTGCGTTTTCTTGTTTTGTGTAATTACTTTGTTCTTGTTTTATGTTTTTTGACTTGTTTTAATCATTTTATCCAATGATCTAAATTTTTAGGTGCTAGGCTCCTAGTCAGGTTACAAGTCGCGTAGAAAAATGCAGTAATTCCTTGACCACCTTTGTAGTAGAACTTATTTCTCTTGCTTATTTTGATTAATCATGATCTTACCAAAAAAGTGCAAATGTTTTTCAATAAAAAGCTTCTTCTTGTTTTTTATATTTAGATATATTCTCTGATGAAACCACCACCAAGGAGCTATACAAAAAATGAAATTTAGGTCAACTGAAAAATTTTCTCAAAATTAAATCAATCCTTACAAAATTGGACAATTCCAAAAGTTAAATTAAAGGAAATTTACTATAAAAGAACTTTTAATGAAACCCAAGATTATGTAATAAAGATTGAAAAGATGACAAAAAATGTAGTAAATGAAGGTGAAGAAATTCAATTAATTCATCCAGAAAAAATCAATTTATACAAAAGAAAAGATTCATATCTCCATATTGGTTTAATATAAGTAGTTGTCAAACCATTGCAAATGCATGGCTTAGATAGCTCTGTATTAATATCTTCTTTAAGAGGTGTCATCCACTGTTAAATATTATTATAAATTAATGCATATTGTTATTCTTGACGTAGTTTATAATACTCTTTTTACTAGTACAATAACTTTATTCTTAACAAGCTAGTTATTAAAATAAATTAATTACACCAAGAGTAATTACATGGGATCAAGTAACTCTTCCAAAAGATGGGTTATCCAAAATAAAAATCAAAGGCCTAATACAAATGATGATAAAGTTCATTATAGTATTAAAAAAGATGATGAAACCATTGAAATCAATTTTGCTTCATCTTTACTATTTAAAATTCCAAATAGATTGACCCTCTAGTATCCCATCTTCTTCAAAATGTTTATCTAGAAGGGCTATTTCGCCACCAAGAAGTAGTTGGACCCATATAACCACTATTCCTTTATTAGATGTGGGGACCGAGCAAGTAGTAACTATTAACTTGGAACCGGCGCGATTTCTATCCAGTGTTTGTGCCAACTCCTTACATGCTTTTTTCATCCATCCACACCATCTAACATATGAAAATAGAAAACAAAATTTGGAACAAAGTGGATGGCGCCATTCACTTTGTTAAAAAAAATAAAAAAATCGCATAAGAAGAAAACTCTTGTACGATTTCTAAAATAAAGTGAATGGGATGCCGGAAAAAGAGAGGACGTCGAAGAGACGGGTTTTTTTTTATTTTATTGGCGATGTAAATTTTTTACACTTCAAAAAAATCGCGCAAGGTTTTTTTTTTGTGTGATATCATTGGTTTAATTTTTTTTTTTTACAGAGGATGGCGCCGCTTCAAGAAGTGCATTCATTTTGTTCCATTTTTTTTAATAGCTATTCACTTTTTCCAGTTTTTTATTTTTTTAACTTAAGATTTTTTTTTTTTAACTTTGTTTAAAAAAAAATTGCGAACTTGGCACCTAGGCAGCGCCGAGGTGTCCAAAACTTGCCTAGTTTTGGACATAATATTTTTATCTTGCCTATTTATAGATATAAAAAAAAAATCAGGCCTAACAATGTCAAAATCCTGTATCTTGTTTATCTGCAATAACCTCATAACATAGTGTCATTATCAAATTTTGAAGATGGAAATTATGAAGTCAATATGATAAGTTATAATAATAATAATGAGAAATTTAATATCAATAAACCTCTTCTCAAAACTAATTTTAACTCTCACCCTTTAAACAAAATATTTCTTAATTCTTTTGAGAAAGAAGAACAAGCAAAACTATGTCAAAGTTGATATAAAACAATAGAAATTTAAAAAGTAAATATATTTTTCTTTGATTGGTTAGAAAAGTATAATTCCTCTTATATAATGATGTTATGGGAAACTACAAAAGGTGATAAAGTCCAAACTCTCCATCCACTGTTAAAATCACTTAAAATCAACAATACCTTAGAAACACCTGTAAAATCTTTATTTAAAAATGAGCGCCCTGTAACAACAAAAGACATAAATCATTTGATAAAACAACATAATTATACAATTGTTTCTCTTCATTCATTAACAAATAAAAAGTCTAATTTACAACAGGAATTTAAAACCTCACAACAATTTATTTCTTCAACTCGAGTCTTATCTCCAAATAAACAATTATTTCCACCTAAATATTCTCATGAATATTTTACTACTGTTGCTGAAAAATTATGTAACACCCTCTACTTAAAAGTCAAACTTGTACGTTGACTTGAACTTATTGTCAGATGTATTTGTACGCATATATGTATGTATATGGTCTTAGAATAGGATAAATTAATGTGTGTGTACTAGGATAGTAGATGCATTTGGACCCTAGATATAGCATTTGGAGCCCAATACTTAGTAAAATTTTCACCTAGAGTTTTGAGAAGCGTGCTCTTGTGGTGAAATTCGAGATAGTGCTTTCTGGAAATTTCAAAAAAGTGCGTGGTCGCGGAGGAGAAGTGTGCTCCTCACGGGATTCCAATGAAAAATCTATTTTCTAGGCAACGAGAAGCGCGCTCCTCGACATCCTGACAACTTTTTTTAAATGGTCAGTAAGGTAGTTTGCACAAGTTATAACGTGATTTCTCGACTTTTCTAGCATTCTTGAGCTTGCTGGAGTTGGAGAAAAGAGGAGAAACGAAAGGGGAAGAAGAAGAAGGGCTAGGGTTGATGAAATTCAAGGTAAGGGTTGATCATTTCTAGCTAAAATTTACAGATTTGAGTTCCTCTCTTCAACTTGTGTGGTGAAATTTGTTGATTTCTAATGGTTAGATTGGTGGATTGGAAAATGAGGGTTTGAGCTGGAATTGGAAGTTTGGAGTGTGCAATTGATTGGAAAGCTAATCCTTGATGAAATTGAGGTAAATTGCTAGAGAAATTGTGTTTAAAACATGTTGTTTTCATGGTTGAATGCTCCAACTCAGCTGTCAAGCAGCTAAGGGTTTGAGAACTGATTAGAGTGATGTTTTTGTGTGTATTATTGTGAATTGTTGTGTGATATTGATTGAGGATGATTTGATAATGGTAATTGCAGTAAATTGCATTTGGAAAATGGAGAATTGATGACTTGAGGATTGTGTACAAGTGAGCTTCTTGTGCTAAAGTGTATAGAAAAGTGTGTTGGTGTAAGGCATTAGACCATTGTGTTGTGAGTATTCCTACCCTTGGCTTTATGTGTGGCATTGTATGTATAACCTTGTTTATGAAATGTAAGTTTGACATGATGTTGGCATTTTGATTTAAATGCATTAAAATGTGTTTTTAACTTCGAACATACTTGAGCTTACTAGAGTATGAGCTCAATTCCATTCGGGTAAATCTTTAGGTTAGAAGACTCGCATGAGTATAGAGAAAGTACTCATGGGATTGGTGCAGTTCTTAGCAACGGATGATGCCCTGGAATGATCTGAGTGGATGGTTAGATGAAGCAAAGTTCTCCTTATATATGCATAAAAAGGAAAGACGCGCTCATACACCTGATTGAGAGGAAATGTTTTTATTGACTTATGCATCGTTTAAATGTATAGTGTCACACCTCGCCCGGACGCGCCTAAACCGGCGGAACACTCACGGACAGGGCCCGAATGCATGATAACAATAACCGAGTGCGCAAGAACACAATTATATACAAGTATGATTTCATTAATTTCATAATATATTTTTGTACATGAAATAGTAAAGGGAACATCTTCCCCAAAATCTCCAATGAATAAACAAAGGGTTACAAAATGTGGGCCAAGAAACCTCCACCCAGTCCATCCTAATCTTCTGAGAAAAATTGGATAACAACGGGGTGAGCTACTCGCCCAGGGGGTAAAATAGTTCGTGAATATAACAATTAATAAAGGAAACTTCATAATCAAATATCACATAAACACATCATAGCATCATAATCAATACAACATGTATGTATGCATGACACCGTCTCGTAATGGTTCCATGATTGTACCTCGCCTGAGTTCACGTACAAATGTCCATCCCCAGGTGTAGCCAGGTTCTCATTGTACGTCCCTCCTCAGGAACGACGCCCTGGATTCACGTACAGATGTCCTTCCCCAGGTAAACCCGAGTTCTCTTTGTACGTCCCTCTCCAGAGAAATATCAATAATAGTGAGCATTGTTTCTAACTATTTTGTGGATCATAAACCACTTACGTACCTAGGTGGTGTTTATGTATGATGCCAATGCATGAGCAGGTCCGGTCTTTACTAATATTAGACAAGATTTTGGAAACGTCTGGTGATTCTTATCAAGTCAGTATCACCATGTGTAAAGTTAGGATGTTCAATATCACTTGTACAAGCTGATAGCTTTCAAATAAGACCAACCAGATCAGTCTCCAGTGTGAGAGATGAGACACGCAGTCTACTTAAGTACCAATCGTCTAGAGTTGCACGCAGCCTCTCGTTCACTATTTAAAGTTACCGAGGACAAGACAACGTCTGGTTGAGTCAGATTGACCACTAATCCGGCATAGTAACAGTATAATACATGAACTCCAAATATACAGACATAAGTATGACAGGTATTAACATTATATGCAATAATGCAATGTAAATGAATAGTAGATATAATGACAAATGAATGAACTTTAATAAAAGTTATAAGACACGCAAACCTATGTTTCGTTCCCCACCTTCAAATAAAAACTCCCTCTAGAACTGATGTCTTTCCTTGAGCAGAACCGTGTTGCCCCGCGAAGAGAATTTCAAAAAGAGAAGAAAAAAACTCAAGGAGAGTGAGAGAGAGAAAAAAAATCACAAGTGATTGGTGTGAAAAATGAGGGAAGGGGGGGAGGTTTCTTTTTATAGAAAAAAAGTGTCCAAACCTTCGGGCAGGCTCCTGAACGTTTGGGCACGGGTGCCCGAAGTTCTAATTTTTTTTATGTGCAATCCTAGGGTATTACCTTCTACCCCCCTAAAAAGATTTCGCCCTCGAAATTCAGTCTGTGTAGTGATGATTGCTGTCTACGTGGGATTTACCGTCGTCTTTTTCCGTGCTATTGCCCGAATCCGACCCCCTGACAATTTTGGTAGGAGATCTTGCCAGAACGAGAGCACATGATTGTTTCGAAAAAGCCATGTACGCTCTGGCAATAAGGATCGTTGTCAGAGGGGCAATGGAGTTGGTGATGCAAAGTAGTTGTGGCTTGACTCAGATCCTGAAGGAGTCGCCACAAGTTGCCAAAGAGGCCATTGTGTGTGGGCATCATTACCTCCATTGACATTATTTTTAGGCATATGCATAGTTATTTAAATGAAAGAATATATTACGATATTGTAAACAAAGTTCCATCATTTTATTGATAAGTGAAAAGTACGATGTATCACATCATCAATTATTACTAGAGAACAATTCAGGGTATTTCTATTTAATTATTGCCTCTAGTTCCCATGTTGCTTCCTCTACTCCGTGGTGATCCTAGAGCACTTTCACAAGTGGTATGCTACGTCGCCTTAGTTCTTGAGTTTTTCTATCCAGAATCTGTATCGCTTTCTCTTGATACTTGTTTCCTTCTTCAACCCGAACCTCGATCAGAGGGATGATATGCGAAGGATCAGGACGATACTTTCGAAGCATGGATACTTGAAAAACATAATGAACCTTAGACATGGACGATGGAAGGGATAGACGATAGGCTAGTTTGCCAATATGTTCAGTGATCTGAAATGGACCGATATACTATGGGGAGAGCTTTCCTTTGATCCCAAAGCGTTTGACACCTCTTGTAAGCTGAACTTTTAGAAAAACCAAGTCCCCCTTATCAAATTCTAGATGTTGTCTCCGCTTGTCAACTTTGTGCAACACAAAGTCGTTCCTTTATTAGTGTGATCTTCTCAGAAGTCTCTTGAACTAGTTCAGGCCCCAACTGCGGTTGATCTGCCACATCTAACCAGCATACCAGAGATCTACAAGGGCGACCATAGAGAGCCTCATATGGTGTCATGCCGATACTGGTTTGGTAGCTGTTGTATGCAAACTCAGCCAAATGTAAGTGTTTTGCCCATCCGTCATGAAAGTCCAAAATGCAACAATGTAACATGTCCTCCAAGATCTAGATAAGACGCTCTGACTGCCCATCAGTCTGAGGGTGAAAGGTTATGCTCATGGTGATCCTAGAGCCCATTCTATTCTGGAAGCTTTGTCAAAACTTTGATGTGAATCAAGGGTCTCGATCAGAGACGATCGTGAATGGTATGCCATGGAGGTGTACGATCTCTCTTTCATACAACTCGACAAGCTTTGCGGGGTTATCTGTGAACTTTATTGACAAAAAGTGTGCAGACTTTGTAAGTCTATCAATGATAAACCAGATTGCATCTTGCCCTTTATTATTTTGAGGCAAGACCGTAACAAAATCCATTGCAATGTTCTCCCACTTCTATTCTCCAATAGGTAAAGGCTGAAGAAGTCTAGAGGGAAGTCTGCATTCTGCCTTTACTTGCTGGCAAACAAGACATCTAGCAATGAAGTCTGCAATAACCTTATTCATTCCAGAAAACTAGAATTGTCGCTTGACATCCTTGTACTTCTTATCTCCCCCAGGAAGCATAGTGAACCTCGAACAATGCATTTTAGTGAGCCCTTCTTTCCAAACCTCAGGATCGTTCGGTAAACAAAGACATTTTTTTCTAGAAAACAACCCTGTCTTCAGAGACCGACCAGTGAGAAAGGTCATATCAGCTGAGTAGAAGTTCTCGTTTCTCCATTAACATAGGGTCGTTGGCCTAAGCTGTTGAAATCTTTCGAACCAGCTCAGAGTTGGCTGATAATTGAGAGAGTCGTGATCTTCCTCCCTTCTCAATCAGTTGTAAGTTAAAATTCGCCATCTCTGTAGCCAACTTCCCCGTCTCGAAGTTAAGAGTACAAGCAACATAAGTTTTTCTACTCAAGGCATCTGCGACAACATTGGCCTTATCGGGATGATACTGGAGTTGAAAGTCATAATCTTTCAAGAATTCCAACCATCGTCTTTAGCTGTAGATGTACGTAAGACTCTTGTGATCTAAGAAGACCTCAAACCATTCACCATTTAGGTAATGACGCCATAACTTCAATGCGAATATGACAGCTGCAAGTTCCAAGTCATGCGTTGGGTAATTACCCTAATAAATCTTTAGTTACCTCGAAGCATATGCAACAACTTGGCCTTCTTGCATTAGTATTACACCTAAGCCTTAGAGAGAAGCGTCGTTGTATAATGAAAATCCAACTCCATTTCATGGAGTGATTAGTATCAGTGTTGTCGTGAGGCGTTTCTTCAATTCCTGAAATGGCGATTCACAGGCAAGATTCTAGATGAATCGTACGTCTTTCCGAGTAAGCTTGGTCATAGGTTCAACAATCTTTGAGAAATCCTTGATGAAACATCTGTAGTAGCCAGCCAAACGAAAATAAACTTCGTATTTGAGTAACTGTGGTGGGCTGCTTCCAGTTTAAAACTGCTTCAACCTTTGAAGGATCCACCTCAATACCATTGCCTAAAACCACATGACCTAGGAATTGAACTCGCTTCGCCCAAAATTTGCACTTACTCAACTTTGCATACAACTGGTGGCTTCTCAAGGTCTGGAGGGCAATCCTCAGATGTATCTTATGGTCTTCCTCGGTTGAGGAATATATGAAGATATCATCCACAAAGACCACCACAAATCGGTCTAAGTATAACCTGAATATGAGGTTCATCAAATCTATGAACACTGCAGGCGCATTTGTTAGACCGAACGGCATAACCAAGAACTCGTAATGTCCGTACTGAGTTCAGAATGTCGTCTTGGTAATGTCCTACTCTCTGATCCGGAGTTGATGGTAACCGGATCGTAAATCAATCTTAGAGAAGTAATTGACATCTCTAAGTTGGTCGAACAAGTCATCGATCCTGGGTAATGGGTATCTGTTCTTGATGGTGGCGTTATTCAACTTGCGATAGTCGATGCAAAGTCGTAACGAACCATTTTTTTTTTGCGAACAAACAGAACTGGAGTGCCCAAGGGTGATGAACTTTTCTTGATGAAACCATTACTCTCCAATTCCTTCAGTTGCTTGTCCAACTTAACCAACTCGACGTTGGACATTCTGTATGGTGGAATTGAGATAAGCCCGGCCTCGTGTATGAGTTTGATCTCAAAATTGAATTCCCTAACCGGAGGTAACCAGGAAGGTCATTTAGAAAAAAACGTTGGGAATTCAGATATTACCGGGTTCTGCTGGTTCTGCCTGGGTTGGGCATTAGCAGCAAGTGAGGCTTATTGGACTTGAACAACGGAAATAGGTCACCGTGGTTGCTGAGGATGGGGGCAGACATTTCTTACATGGCCCTGCTGACCTCAGTTATAACAAGTCGGCCTCTACTGCTGAGGCGCCTGTTGCTGGTTCTGATGGTCATGCTGATTGTGGTGCTGACCACCACCCCTGCCATTGTCGTTGCGACAACCACCCCTTCCATTACGACCTCCTCGGCCATGATTGGGATAACCCTGATGACCAGGGTTAGATGGTTTAGCCGGAGGTGTCGTGGCCTCATTCTTCGAAACAGGGGCTGAGAGGGCTGGGTTTTGATTATAATAAGGCTTCTTCTTGTTGCCCTGCTGCGAGCCCTGTTGGAAAAACGTTGCAGGTCATTTTCCCCTATTTATTCTCTGCTCCTGCTCAAGCTCATGGCCTTGTTAACGACCTCCCTGTAAATCTTGAGATCCAAAATCGGCAAGCTTGTTGGATGTCAGGATAAAGGCCGTTGTAGAATTTCTCGATCTTATCTTGCTCCGTTGAGATGGTGGAGAGAGAGTAGATTGATAATTCTTTGAACCTGACAGCATACTCTCTGACTGTCATGCTGCCTTGGTATAGCTTGACGAACTCCTGGCGCTTCTGCCTCTTCACAGCGCCAGGGAAGTACTCATCGATGAACAATGACTCGAACTGTTGCCAAGTCATGTCTGAGGTATTGACCTTTGGGCCTTCCTTCACTTTTATCCACCATGTATTTGCTCCACCAACAAGTTGGTAGGACGCAAGTGGAATCTTTCAACCCTCATCGACTCTTATCGCCTCGAGAGGCTTCTTTGACTCATCAAGCCATTTTGGCGCCTCCTCCGCAACAATGGTGCCAACAAAGGTAAGGGGTTGTAGCCTCTCGTACTTCGTGATCTGGTCAGTTTGGCTCTTCGACCCAGATCGTGCAGGTGCCTACACAATAACTACTTGGTTGGTTGCAGTCTCACAAACGACCATCTGAACAGTTACCTTCATCGCCTAGATAAATTTGACGAAAAAAACTTTCATGCTCGAAGGCATGGCAAAGGATGTGGGCTGAGGTGGCACTGCCTGCCCAGAAATAGTGGTAGTGTCATGTGTGGCCTGCTCTGTCCTCGGTGGCGACGGTTCCTGATTTTGAACAACAAGAGATGCCTCCTCTGTTGGACGGACTATGCATGGCCTTCTTCTCTTCCTGGTTTGCATTTTTTCACTAGCAAGGAAAAAATAAAACAATGATTTAGGAATTGCCAAGTATAATGTTATGATATTCTCAGCCATAAGTTCGAGAGTACTGCAATATAAAACCATCTATTTTTCTAAGTATGGTGTAAGGTTTTGGTTGAGGAATCAAAGAATCTTATGTGCCTCGTATGTTTGGCCATGGTGTAAAACAAGGTTATAATGTTTATTTAATAAGTATAAAACTTTGCAAATATCTCAAATGTTTTGGTTTTGGTTTTTGTGAACATACATACATATATTTCTTTGAAAATCCATACGAGTCATAAAGGTTCTAAGATTTTCCTCGGTAATATCATAATCTAACGTTTTATCACAATCTTATGTAGTCAAACTCTTTCCCTTAGTCTTTCTGACTATTATCCAAGTTCGTGTGTCCCAAGTTAAGTTGTAAGAACACGGTCTCTAGGAAACATTGGCTGGAGAGGAGTTCACTAATAGTATCGTCTAAATTTACTCATCCCATACCGTATAAACTTAATGATAATATTAGTAATACAACTTTCTCCAAATGTTTTCTTTCACACAAGGTCGTGGGTTTTCTTACTTTCACATTTTATTTAGTATCTTCCAATTTTTTTGTGTCCCATACCACTCCAAAGTTAGTGATACAAAAGAAAGAATGGTTGTAAGTCGACCCATCAAACGTAGTCTCAAGCAAACATTTTATTTATATATAAAAAAATAATTACAATGCCAGCAATCATTCCTAATTTTTCCACCTACTACTGTTTCTCCTAGAACTTCTGTTAGTTACAGAACGACTATCAAAAGAACGTTGAGTAGATGTTCGCTCTTCTACCATGCCTTTCACACATGTTATCAAAGCATTATGGGTCTCCTGCATCCGAGCAAGACTAGATACAATCACATTTAACTGGTCAAATGGATTTATCGGTTGTCCTATTGATGGTTGGTAGGTTGTCTGTCCCATAGGCGAAGGGCAGACTGTAGGCATTGGTGGAAAATGTTGGTTGTATGGTTGACTCATAGGTGGAGGGTAATTGGTTTGATTATATGAGGACGTCCTAACTGGGACGTCTTGGACGGTTGGATATTCTTGAGTCGGAACATTTTGAAATAGTGGACTTATCGGAATATCTTGTCTTCCAAAGTTTGGTGCCGTCCAATTTTGTTGTGATTAGTTTTGTGGAACTGGATGACATGGTACCTCAGGAGTTGGAAACCTTTGGTACGTCATATTGCCTTGGGTTGGAAGGTTCCAGGAAGGTGGATTCTCCGGAACTCCCTATCCATTCTGATTTGTTTGTGGTTGACCCAGGTTGCCAAAGAGATCATCATTGGAGAATAGATGATCGGTTTGATCATTATTCGGGGCTGGGTCTGTTGTTATGTTCTGGTTTAGTTCATTGACTAGTGCTTCCCTAATTGGAATCTTGCGCCAACTTTTTCGTTAACAACGTTCATTGTTATCTCTAGCTCTTCTAGCTCTTGATGTTTATGCCATCATGAATCCAAATTTTTTCATTAGCAACAAGTCATATATATATATATATCTCATATATACGTAGATATATAGATATATACATTATAAATCTTAACTATATATATATATAGTTTTCATAAATCATAACTACATATATATATAAATTCTAACTATATAACAAAACTATATAGTTATTTAGATATATATATTTAATATAAATCTTAACTATATATAATTCATATATATAGTTCTAAAGATATATATATATATATATATATAATATCAATTTTTTTCTCCTAATTGGTGGACTTGGGTGGGCCGTGGACGTTTTTCTCTAATACCATTAAATGCACACCGCGCCCGGACGCACCTAAATAGGCAGAACACTCACGGACGGGGGACGAGGCACGAATGCATTATAACAATAACCGAGTGCGCAGGACCACAATTATGTACAAGTCTGATTTCATTAATTTCAGAATATATTTTTGTACATGAAATAGTAAAGGGAACATCCTCCCAAAATCCCCAATGAATAAACAAAGGGTTACAAAATGTGGACCTAAAAACCTCTACCCAGTCCACCCTAATATCCTAAGAAAAATTGGATAACAACGGGGTGAGCTACTCGCTCAGTGGGTAAAATAGTTCGTGAATATAACAATTAATAAATGAAACTTCATAATCAAATATCACATAAACACATCATAGCATCATAATCAATACAACGTGTATGTATGCATGACACCGTCTCGTAATGATTCCATGATTGTACGTCTCCTGAGTTCACGTACAAAAGTCCATCCCCAGGTAAACCCGGGTTCTCATTGTACGTCTCACTCCAGAGAAATATCAATAATAGTGAGCGTTGCTTCTAACTATTTTGTGGATCATAAACCACTTACGTACCTAGGTGGTGTTTATGTATGATGTCAATGCATGAGCAGGTCCGGTCTTTTCTAACATTAGACAAGATTTGGCAACGTTTGGTGATTCTTATCATGTCAGTATCACCACGTGTAAAGTTAGGATGTTCAGTATCACTTGTACAAGCTGATAGCTTTTAAATAAGACCAACCAGATCAGTCTCCAGTTTGAGAGGTGAGACATACGGTCTACTTAAGTACCAATCGTCTAGAGCAGCACGTTGCCTCTCGTTCACTATTTAAAGTTACTAAGGACAAGACATTGTCTGGTTGAGTCAGATTGACCACTAATCCGACATAGTAACAGTGTAATATATGAACTCCAAATATATAGGCATAAGTATGACATGTATGAACATTATATGCAATAATGAGTGTAAATGAATAGTAGACATAATGATAAATAAATGTAAACTTTAATAAAAGTTATAAGACACGCAAACCTATGTTTTGTTCCCCACCTTCAGATAAAAACTCCTTCTAGAACTGGCGCCTTTCCTCGAGCAGAACCGCGTTACACCGCGAAGAAAATCTCGAAAAGGGAGTGAGAGAGAGAGAGAGAAATCACAAGTGATTGGTGTGAAAAATGAGGGGAGGGGGAGAGGGAGGGGGGAGAGAGGTTTCTTTTTATAGAAAAAAAGTGTCAGAACGTTCAGGCACCTGCTCAAAGTTCTAAAATTTATTTATTTTTGTGCAAATCTTGGGTATTACAAATAGAGTGGAGTAAATTATCTTAATCGTGTATTGATATTTATAGTTTGCTTGCATATTGGTTTACATCATTTCAAATGCCATGTTTTATTATTGGATGCATATATAATGCTACTGGTAGATTAATTACTAAGCTTGTTGTAGCTCATCCAAATACTCTTTCATTACAAGTAATGATCTTAAAGGCAAAGGTAAGGCTACGAAGGAGTGATCTCTGCTTGTTGTTGTCAATGTATATGTGAGAAATGGAGTTTTGGATAGGCTTCATATTTTGTATGAATACATATAACACTACTTATAATATGTATAAATGTAGTAGGTATTAACATGGTTTGGAAACTTATGATAAATGGGATGTAAATATGTGAATGGTTTAGACACCATTTATGTGTTTATGTGTTTATGGTATCATGTTTAGAATTGTGGAAATGATATGATGATTATTAAGTTTTGTGATAGCCTATATTTATGGGGAAGTTATGTCAAAAAAATGTATGTGAATTTTGGAGTATAAGAAGGCTGACAGGGTATTATATAAGTCTGTATACGACATATGTGATATTATGTGCCAGTTGTGACGTCACCCTACGGAAGGGGTTACGACCAATTAAAACAATTAGATATATCCTCTCCTTTAAATCCTTTTTCCATTGATAAAACTAAAATTCCCATCGTGTCTTGCTATCCTTCTTGTTGATAAAGGCAAAGCTCCAATTATTTCTTCCATTAATGACCATACAACCAGACCAAAATGAAAATGCCAATAAATATCGAAATTGAACAATTTAGTAATCTTCCAAGTGACATGGAATTTGTTAATTCAGAAACCTCTAATGATAATCTTCAAAATACAACAGATACATCAATTTCACCAGAAATAAATAAGATTAAAATGTTTCGTAAATTTTTTTTTACAATTTAGTAAAACTAAAAATTATTATCATAGGCTAACTCCTATAGACATGTTATTAGAAGAATCCTCATAAACAAAAATTAAATTTGAAGGAAATACCCTTTATGAATGAAATATTGATGGGTTATCTGAATATCAAATTTTGTAAACTTATAATCATATGTTAATTTATAATCATGTTCAATCTATAGAATTGATCAAGATAGTGTTACTAAAGGAATAGCTGTTGGATTTACCAGTCAGTTACATAGCTATTGGAATTATTATTTGTCTGAACATAAAAAAAATGAAATCATTAATTATGTCGAATTAGATGAACATGAAAACCTTATAAAAGATGAACATAATAATTCTAAAAAAAAAGAGTGTTATCTCTTTAGTTACTAATATAATTTATTATTTTGTTAAAAATTAAGGGAACAATAAATTAGCTTAAGATGTAGAACTCTTACTAAATCTAGATGGTATAAAGATGTATTTTTAACTAAATTAGATAAATTAAGTGATTGTGATTCGGTGATTTGGAAACCAATGATGGGTTGGTTCAGTGGTCAAATGCAAGTGCACCTACCCTGAAAGTTTCAAGTTCGAGTCAGCTCCCACTACTTGTTGGCTAATAACGTTCTTGAGTGTTTGTAGTCATGCCCAGAAAAATTAGTGGAAACGTATGTCCTCGATATCCGCTAACCTAAAAAAAAAAGGATTCCCCATTCTGGAAAGAGAAATTTATATCTGGCTTACCACCTTTAATTGCTGAAAAGGTAAAACATAATTTAAGGGAAAGAAATAATGAAAATTTAAATTATAGTACTTATACTTATTCAAATGATCAATATAATTGGATTGAGTATTTGTAATGACTTTAAATTAAAAAGACAATTAAACAGAGAAAGGTTATCTACTAAAAACGAATTATGTGACTTTTGCTATCAATTTGGTCATGATTTTGACCTAAAACATCCTAAAAAGCCACATCCTCTTAAAAAATCATGGTCTTCTAATGGTTTTCAAAAAGCCAATCCATAGTATGTTGAGTGTCGTTTCTTTCCTAAAAAGTTTAAGAAGCCAAAAAACCCTTCTAAACCTATTAAATGAAAATGCGTCAAAGAATGTCATTATAAAACGCCAACTAAAAAGATATATAAAATTAAATATAATGAGTCCAATCTAGTGTGTCTGAATGTAATTGTAATTGTTATTCTGATGTACAATCTTTTACTCCTTCTATTAATGTCCTCACTGCAAATGAAAAGTTATTATTAGAAATGATAGAAAATATTCTTGATCCACAAATGAAACATAAATATCTTAATGAAATAATAACCCAATCTTCTCAAAATAATACACATAAACCTATATCCGATGAATATGCAAAAAATATTGATTTGAATACAACTTCCAGTATATCTGTGAAAGATGTGTACAACCATTTAGAAAAAACAAAGAAATCAACTCAAATAAAAACCTCCCACTATCATGGAATTACAACATAAAATTAGTACATTAAAACTTGAAGTTCAACATTTAAAATCTAAAATTAAACTTCTTGAAGAAGAAGAAACTAATGATGATGATAAAGTAAGTATAGATGCTGATAATTTTGAACAAGCAATCACCCAATATAAATATCAAAAACGGTTTTCTCGTGTAACATTGAAAACTAAATATTTTATTAAAGATGTCATGGCTAGCTTTAATAGATACATGTGGTGACCTTAATTGTATACGTGAAAGTTTAATTCCTACAAATTTCTACGAGAAAACTATATCTTCATTAACAACTGTTGCAGGTACAGAAGCACAAATTCAATATAAACTTGAGTCATATATGTCAAAACTTAAATATATCAAATTTAGCCTCAAGGAGCTGACTTCACTCAGAGAGAGTGCACTTCTTAGTGTATTTTGACTTAAATGGTTTGGGGAATGTGCTCTACATTTGTCAAGTTTCCTAGAAACCCGGGGAACGCACTCCTACAATAGAGAAAATGCTCCAAAAATCCAGAAAATTGACTTTTGGTATCACACCCCACCTGGACGCGCCTAAACCGGCAGGACACCCACAGGCGGGGTGCAAATGCATTATAATAGTTATTGAATGCACAAGTACATTGTCACACCCCGCCCGGACGCGCCTAAATCGGCGGTACACTCGGGGACGGGGCACGTATTTGTAATAATAACAATGGTAATGACAGAGTCCGCATCGAAAAATATAAAACAGTACAAGTCTGATTTCATTTAATTCAGAATATAATTTGTACATGAAATGGTCAAGGGAACATACTCCCCAAAATCCCCAATGAATAATACAAAGGGTACAAAATGTGAGCCCCATAAACCTGTACCCAGTCCACCCTAATTTCCTGTGAAAAATTGGATAATAATGGAGTGCGCTTAACGCGCTCAGTGGGTAAAATAGTTCGTGAGTATAACAATTAATAAAACATACTTCAATATCAAATATCTTAAATACACATGAGAGCATCATAATCAATCAATATGTATGTATGCATGACACCGTCTCGTAATGGTTTGATAAACGTACATCGCCTGAGTTCACGTACAAATGTCTTTCCCTAGGCGTAGCCAGGTTCTCACTGTACGTCCCTCATCAGGAACGATGCTCTGGATTCACGTACTGATGTCCCTCCCCAGGCGTAGCCGGGTTCTCATTGTACGTCCCTCTCCAGAGAAATATAATGAATAGCGAGCAATGCTCCTAACTATTCTATGAGTCATAAACCACATACGTCCCTAGGTGGTGATATGTATGATGCCAATACATGAACTGGTCTAGTCTACTAGTCTGGTCTTTTCTTGACATTTAGACTGACTTTGGCAACGTCTGGTGATCCTTATCAGAGTTGGTATCACGATGTGCAAGGTTAGGACATTCAGTATTACTTGTATGAGCTACTAGCTTTCAATAAGACGAACTAGATCAGTCCCCAGTTGAGAGGTGAAACACAAGGTCTACTTAAATACCAATCGCCTAGAGCAGCCCGCTGCCTCCCTTTTACTATTTAAAGTTACTGAGGACAAGACCGAGTCTAGTTGAGCCAGATTGACCACAAATCTGACATTATAACAGTGTAATACATGAATTTCAAATATACAGGCATAAATGCGACAGTATAAACATTATATGACATAATGCAGTGTAAATAAACAGTAGACATAATAATAATTGAATGTAAATTTTAATAAAAGTTATAAAACACGCAAACCTACATTTCGTTCCCCACCTTTAGATAAGAACTTCTTCTTTTTTAGATCTGACGCTTTCCTCCGGAAAGAACTTCGTTGTATCGCACCGAGAGTCTTGAACAGAGAGTCTCAAACAGAAAAGAACTCAGAATGAGTGAAAAGAGGAGGAAAAAACACTAGAGAAGGTGATTTGGTGTGAGAAAATGAGGAGGAGAGGGCTCCTCATATAGAAAAATTGGAGCCTGAACGCTCGGGCGGGCGCCCGAACGTTCAGGCGGCCTGCTCGAACGTCCGGACATTTCTGCCCAAACGAATTTTTTTTTTTGTGAAATACAGGGTATTACACTCTACCCTCCTTAAAGGGATTTCACCCTAGAAATCAATTCAAGTAGTTATGATGGTTATCTGCTTGAAATTCACTGTCGACGTCATCTTTTGCGAGTTCTGGGTCGTGCTTGTATGGTCCCTGAATAGCACTATGGCCGATGGAATCCTCATCATCATAAAACCATGGAGAGCAAATAGAATCAGATTCGTCCTCAGGAGATTCCAACCTTTGTATAACAGATGGTGGTAGAGGGCGCTGGTTACATCTTTTGAGGGGACGTAGGTTGAGCGGTGGAATACTTTTTTGTGTTGTTGCTCGAATCCGCCCTCCTGGAAGTTTTGGTAGAAGGTCCTGCCAAGATGAGGACACGAGATTGTTACGAAAAAGCCATGCACGCTCTGGCTATAAGGATCACTGTCTGTGTGGTGATGGAGTTGGTGATGCAAAATAGTTGTGACTTGACTTTGCTTTTTGAGAAGTAGCCACAGGTTACCAAGGAGGCCACTGCGTGTGTGCATCACTATATCCATTGATATTATTTTCAGACATTCTGCGTAGTTATTCAAGTGAAACAATGTATTACGATAGGTGTAAACAAAGTTTCATCATTTTATTGATAAGTGAAAATAGTACAATGTATCACATCATCAGTTGGTACTAGAAAACAATTTAGGGTATTTCTGTTTAATTGTTGCTTCCTCTACGCCGTGGTGATCCCAGAGCACTTTCAAGTGGTATGCTACGTCGCCGTAGTTCTTGAGTTTTTCTATCTAAAATCTGTATCGCTCTCTCCTGATACTTATTTCCTTCCTCAACCTAAACCTCGACTAAAGGGATGATATGCGAAGGATCAGGACGATACTTGCGAAGCATAGATACGTGAAAAACGTCATGAACTTTAGGCATGGACGATGGAAGGGACAGACGATAAGCAAGTTTACCAATACGTTCAACGATCTGAAACGGACCTATATACCGCGGGGAGAGCTTCCCTTTGATCCCAAAGCATTTGACACCTCTTGTGGGCTGAACTTTTAGAAAAACCAAGTCCCCCTTATCAAATTCTAGAGGTTGCCTTTGCTTGTCAGCATAGCTCTTCTGTCGACTTCGTGCAACACGAAGTCGTTCCTTTACTAGTGTGATCTTCTCAGAAGTCTCTTGAACTAGTTCAGGGCCTAACTGTGGTCGATCTGCCATATCTAACCAGCATACCAGAGATCTGTAGGGCCTACCATAGAGAGCCTCGTATGGTGCCATGTCGATACTAGTTTGGTAGTTGTTGTTGTATGCAAACTCAGCTAAATGTAAATACTTGGCCCATCCGTTATTAAAGTCCAAAATGCAACACCGTAACATGTCTTCTAAGATTTGGATAAGCCGCTCTGACTGCCCATCAGTTTGAGGGTGGAAGATTGTGCTCATAGTGATCTTAGAACCCATTCTACTCTGGAAGCTTTTCCAAAAGTTTGATGTGAATCGAGGGTCTCGATCAAAGACGATCGTGAGTAGTATGCCATGAAGGCGTACGATATCTCTTTCATATAGTTCGGCAAGTTTGGCAGGGTTATTTGTGAACTTTATTGGTAGAAAGTGTGCAGACTTGGTAAGTCTGTCAATGATAACCCAGATAGCATCTTGCCCTTTATTATTTCGAGGTAAGGCCATAACAAAATCCCTTGCGATGTTCTCCCACTTTCATTTTCCAATAGGTAACGGCTGGAGAAGGCCAGAGGAAAGTCTTCGTTCTGCCTTAACTTTTTGGCACACGAGACATCGAGCAACGAAGTCTGCAATTGCCTTCTTCATTCCAGAAAACCAAAATTGTCGCTTGACATCCTTGTACATCTTGTCACCCCCAGAATGCATAGCAAACCTCGAATAGTACATCTCAGTGAGCACTTCTTTCCGAACCTCAGGATCGTTCGGTAGACAGAGACGTTTTTTTATAGAAAATGGCCCCGTCTTCTGAGACCGACCAGTAAGGAAGGTCCTGTCCGTTGAGTAGAAATTCTCGTTTCGCCATTAACATAGGGTCATTGGCTTGAGCAGCTGAAATCTTTCAAACTAGCTCAGAGTTGGCTAATAATTGAGAGAGTCGTGGTCTTGGTCCCTCTTCAATCAGTTGTAAGTTAAAGTTCTCTATCTCAGTAGCCAACTTCCCCATTTCGTAGTTAAGAGTACAAGTAAGATAAGATTTTCTACTCAGGGCATCAGCCACAACATTGGCCTTTTCGGGATGGTACTGGAGTTGAAAGTCATAATCTTTCAAGAATTCCAACCATCGTTTTTGGCGGAGGTTTAGGTCTCTCTGAGTGTATATGTACTTAAGACTCTTGTGATTCGAGAAGACCTCAAACCGTTCACCGTATAGGTAATGACTCCATAATTTTAGTGCAAATACGACAGCTGCAAGTTTCAAGTCATGTGTTGGGTAATTTCCCTCATGAATCTTCAGTTGCCTGGAGGCATATGACGACACCTAAGCCTTGGAGAGAGGTGTCGGTGTATAATGAAAATTCAATTGCATTTCTTGGAGTTATAAGTACAGGCGCCGTCGTGAGGCGTTTCTTCAATTCCTGAAATGATGCTTCACAGGCGGGATTCCAAATGAATCGCACGTCTTTTCGAGTGAGCTTGGTCATAGGTTCAGCAATCTTTGAGAAGTCCTTGATGAAGCGTGTAATAGCCCGCCAAACCAAGAAAACTCCTGATCTGAGTAACAGTGGTAGGCTGCTTCCAGTTTAAAACTGCTTCAACCTTAGAAAGATCTACCTCAATGCCATTACCTGAAACCACATGGCCTAGGAATTGAACTCGCTTCGCCCAAAACTTGCACTTACTCAACTTTATATACAGTTGGTGGCTTCTCAAGGTCTGGAGGACTATCTTCAAATGTATCTTATGGTCTTCCTCGGTTGAGGAATATATCAAGATGTCGTCCACAAAAACCACCAAAAATCGGTCAAAGTATAACCTGAAGATGCGATTCATCAAATCCATGAATGCAGCAGGTGCATTTGTTAGACAGAACTACATGACCAAGAACTCGTAGTGACCGTACCGAGTTCTGAATGCCGTCTTGGTAATGTCCGACTCTCGGATCCGGAGTTGGTGATAACCGGACCGTAAATCAATCTTAGAGAAGTATTTGGCATCTCTAAGTTGGTCGAACAAGTCATCGATCCTGGGCAACAGATATCTGTTCTTGATGGTGACGTTATTCAACTTGCGATAATCGATGCAAAGTCGTAACGAACCATCCTTTTTGCGAACAAACAGAACTGAAGCGCCCCAGGGTGATGAACTCTTTCTGATGAAGCCATTATTCTCTAATTCCTTCAGTTGTTTGTCTAATTCGTTTTGACATTCTGTATGGTGGAATTGAGATAGGCCATGTCCCAGGTATGAGGTTGATTTCAAAATCGAATTCCCTAACTGGAGGTAGACCAGGAAGGTCATTTAGAAAGACTATTGGGAATTAAGATATGACTGGAACATCGTGTACTTCGAGAGGGTACAGTGCTGGTGATTCATTTTCATTACCAAGGGATAGAACTCGATGTTGTACCTTGAAAAGTGCAACTGTTGATTTGTGTATCCATTTCCTTGTACCCTGAATCTTGACAAACTGTCCTGTAGGCAAGGTTAACTGCACTTGCTTCTTCATACATTCGATCTTTGCATTCAGTGGTGCGAGCCAGTCCATGCCGAGGATGAAGTCGAAGTCTTCAATGTCCATCACAAAGAGATCTGAATATATTATCTGTTCTGACATTCGAAGCTCACATCGAGAATATTGCAATTTCACGTCAGTACCAGATCCTAACGGTGATGTGACATGGAGTGTGATGTATGTGGGTTCAGGCTGCAGGCCTAAATGTCTTACCAATGCTGACGATATAAAAGAATGCGTAGCACCTGAATCAAACAAAACATGCATTGAACAAAGGAAAAGTACCTTCGACTACATTGTTGTCTGGGAGGGGTTGTTGAGCGATGGCAAATGCTCTGCCTTGATTCCGTTGACCCTGGTTCTGCTTGGGTTGGGCATTAGCAGCAGGTGGTGCTTGGTGGACTGGAACAACGGGAATAGGTTGATGAAGGTGCGGACAGACATATTTGACATGGCCCTTCTGGCCGCAGTTGAAACACGTTGGCTGATACTGCGGATGGTTATGTTGGCCATGCTGATTGTTCTGCTGGCCATGCTGATTGTGGTGTCGACCACCACCTCTGCCATTGCCGTTTCTACGACCACCCCTTCCATAACGACCTTCGCGGCCATGATTACGAAAACCCTGGTTGTTAGGGTTAGAAGGTTCAGCCGCAGGTGTTGTGGCCTCATTCTTCGAAATAGGGGCTGGGAGGGCTGGGTTTTGATTGTAGTAGGGCTTCTTCTTATTGCCCTGTTGAGAGCCCTGTTGGGAAAACGTTGCAGGTCATTTTTCCTTATTCATTCTCTGCTCCTATATGATCTTCTCTTGTTCAAAGCTCATGGCCTTGTCAACAACCTCCTTGTAAATCTTGAGATCAAAGATCGACAAGGCTTGTCGAATATCATGGCGAAGGCCATTATAAAATTTCTCAGTCTTATCTTGCTCCATTGAGATGGTGGAGAGAGAGTAGACTGATAATTCTTTGAACTTGCCAGCATATTCCCTGGCAGTCATGTTGTCCTGGTATAACTTAGCGAATTCCTGGCGCTTCTGTCTCTTCACAGTGCCAGGAAATACTCATCAATAAACATTGACTCGAACTGTTGCTAAGTCATATCTGCTGTGTTGACCCTTGGGTCCTCTTTCACTGTTATCCACCATGTGTTTGCCCCACCAACAAGTTGGTAGGTCGCTAGTGGAATTTTTCGAGTCTCATCGACTCCCATTGCATCAAGTGCCTTCTTTGACTCATCCAACCACTTCTTCACCTCATCAGCGTCAATGGTGCCAGCAAAAGTAAGAGGTTGTAGCCTCTTGTACTTGATAATCTGATCGGTTTGAGATTCCGATCCAAATCTTACAGGTGCCTGAACAGTGGCAACGTGATTGGTCGCAGTCTCACGAATGGCCTTTTGAACAGTGGCTTTCATCGCCTCAATAAATTCGGCGAATAAGGTTTTCATGCTAGAAGGCATGGTAAAGGGTGCGGGTGGGGGTGGAATTTCCTGCCCAGATGTATTGGCAGTGTCGGGTGCAACTCGTGCTGTCGTCGGAGGCGGCGGTTCCTGAATCTCAGGATGTGCCTCCACTGCTAGACGGATAGTACGTGGCCTTCCTCTCTTCTTAGTTTGCATTTTCTCACTGGCAAGGAGAAAATAAAACAAAGATTTAGGAACTGTAGCCAAGTATAATGTTATAGTATGCTCAGCAACAATTTTGAGAGTACTGCAATATTAAAATCACCTATTTTTCTAATAATAGTGTAAGGTTTTTGTTGAGGAATCAAAGAATCTTATATATCTCGTATGTTTGGCCATGGTGTAAAAACAAGGTTAGAACGTTTATATAATAAGTATAAAACTTTGCTAGTATTTAAAATGATTTGGTTCTGGTGTTTGTGAACATACATATATATTTCATTAAAAGTCCATACGAGTCATACGAATTCTAAGATTTGCCTCGGTAAATATCTTGGTCTAACGTTCTATCGCAATCTCATGTATTCAAACTCTTACTCTTAGTCTTTTCGATTATTATCCAAGTTCATGTGTCCCATACCACATGACTTTGGTAATAAGGGTGTTAACCAAGTTAAGTTGTATGAACACAGTCTCTAAAAACATCGGCTGAATAATAGTTTACCAATAGTATCTTCCAAGTTTACTAGTCCCATACCGTGTAAACTTAGTGATAATGTTAGTAATGCAACTTTCTTCAAATGTTTCTTTTCACACAAGGTCATGGGTTTTCTTACTTCCACATTTTATTTAGTATCTTCCAATTTTGTTGTGTCCCATACCACTCCAAAGTTAGTGATACAAAAGAAAGAATGGTTGTAAGTCGGCCCACCAAATATAGTCTTAAACAAAACATTTCATTCATATATAAAAGAAAAGTTTACAATGCCAGTAATCAATCTTGATTTTCCTGCCTACTACCGCTCCTTCTAGATCTCCTGCTAGGTACAGAACGACTACTAACAGAAGGTTGAGAGTTTGCTCGTTCTGCTTCAGAGTTTTGCATACGTGTTAATGTATTATTTTGAGTCTCTCTCATTTCAGCAATATTGGATGCCATTTCATTTAACCGTTCAAATGGGTTAGTCGATTGTCCCATTGGTGGTTGATGGGTATTGTCCCATAGGTGGATGGTAGGCCATAGGCATTGGGGGAAAGTATTGGTTGTACGGGTGACTCATAGGTGAAGGGTAGTTGTTTTGATTGTACTGGGATCCCCAAACTGGAACCCCTTGGATATTTGAATTTGTTTGAGGTGAAAAGTTTTGAAACAATGGGCTCATTGGGATGTTTTGCCCTCCAAAATTTGGTGCCGCCCAATATTGTTGCTGTTGGTTCATAGCAACTTGTGGAACTGGCTGATATTGTACCTCAGGAATTGGAAACCTTTGGTACGAAGTGTTGCCTTGAGTTGGCATGTTCCAGGTTGGTGGATTTGCTTAAGTACTTTGTCTATCATGACTTGGTTGAGGTTGATTTAGTGTGGCAAATAACTCTTCCTCAGTGAATAGTCGATTGGTTGGATCATTATTCAGGGCTGGGTTTGATGTAGGATTCTGATTTTGCTCATTATTTGGTACTTCCCTGACAGGAATCTTGTGTCGACTTCTTCGAAGACAACGTCCATGTTCGTCTCTCATTCTTTCAGCTTTTCCTATCGTCGCGCCGAATACTTCCTTATCAGTTACCCCTCCCCTCGTGACATATATCTTGAAGATAGAAGATGTTGTAACTGGCTCAATGATTTGCTTCGAAGTCCCATCAAAGTGTTGATGTTTGCTTCTTATAGCATCCTCATGATCAAGACCCCGTAACCGAGGAATTCCTTTCTCAAAGGGTTTTGAATCACCCTCAACATTTGTTGGATGATGATGTGTGGTAGGGAGATCTTTATTTCCTTCTCTATGCAATACAACACAAGAAGTTGGGCCCTTGACATAGTGCCTCTAGTCCCCCTTTCTGGCAAGATGTGGCTGTATACAATCTTTCCAAGGCCGGCAAGAGATGGCTTAAGATGATTGTTTGGGAGGTTGGTGTACGTCGATTGAGTGTATGGGTCTTTGGTGAGGGAATTGAATAATTGTTCATTGGACTCCGCAATTTCTGAAACTGTCTGGGATTCATGTGGATCAATAATTTTCTCCTCAATCGGAATCTCCATAAGTCGAGCAATAATCTCGATGTTGATAGAAATTTTCATTCCCATGACTGTTGTCTCCAAAACAAGGCTGATCCCCTCTTCTTGAAGTCTCACGCAATTCATGGCTTCGTAGAAAGACCTCACCAAGCTGTAAGAGACGCGACCCTCAACTTTTGTTATGTTCAACCAACCCAGAGTTGCGAGTTTGTCGTGAAGGATTGGGCGGAGGCGGAGATCTCTATTGTCGATGCTCCTCATAGTCATAACCTCCCTCTTGAACAATTCTTTGAGTCTAGTGGGAATTGGTTCCCTACTACTGGAAGTTGCTCATTCACTTGAGGTCATTCTTTTGCTGAAAGGAAAATAAATTTGTGAAAGACACAAAATAAATTCCTAACATTTTTAAGATTTATTCTTTGTCTTTTAGATAATATTTTCTATTTTTCTCTCGATGTTTATGCCATCATGAAATCAAAATTCTTCATTAGCAATATGATGTATATATATCGTATTCATATATGAATGTATAGATATATATATATTTAATCATAACTATATATATAGTTTTCATAAATCAACTATATATTTGAAATTAAACTATATAAAAATCATATATAGTTTTCTTAGATATATATTTAATACAAATCTTAACTATATATAATTCACATATATATATAATTCATATATATAGTTATGAAGATATATATATATCTAATAACATTTTTCATTCAAATTTTTTCATCAATAATATGATATATATATATATATATAAATCTCATATATACTAAGGTATATAGATATATATATATTCAATCATAACTATACATATAGTTTTTAATAAATCATGACTATATGAATATTTAAATCAAACTATATAAAAATCATATAGTTTTCTAGATATATATTTAATATAAATTTCAACTATATATAATTGACATATATATATATATATATATAGTTCTAGAGATATATATATCTAATAAATTTTTGTTTTTTATCCAAAATTTTTCACTAGTAACATGGTATATATATATCTCTTATATGCATAGATATATAGATATATATATTTAATCATAACAATATATATAGTTTTCATAAATCATAACCATATATATATTTGAATCAAACTATATAAAAAAAATCATATAGTTTTCTAGATATATATTTAATATAAATCTCAACTATATATATATATATATATATATAGTTCTAGAGATATATATATCTAATAAAATTTTTTATCAAAAACCTTATGTACAAGAATGACTGAATCATTCAACGAGATCTTGAGTTGGGAGGAGACATGTCTAACTGAGTCTCCATATCAATATCACCAGTATCAAAATGTTCCCAATAATCTTGGTGACACTGAAAGTCGTCAGGAGGAGGAGAACGGACACCAGTTTCTACGAGAGCAACATCTTCGTCATCTTGAGCTTGTTGACTTTCAACAATTTCATCATAGGACAAAGGAGGCACAACAAATTCTTCTAGACGACGTTGTCTCAGTCGTCGGGAGAAAGGCGGAGAAGGAGGATCTCTGAAACGAGGAGGAGGTGAGTCAGGACTCCAAGGAGCTAAGTTCTGAATCAGAGAATCCAAGTGTTCAGCTGGTATAAATTCATGCGGACCTCGAATGACTGGAGCAGTATCTGGATGATTGTTGATATCATTAAGAAAACTGCAAACACCAGTTATAACTTGAGGAGTGAGGTTGCAAGAATATGTCTGAAATTGCTGGAGATAATGTTCAGCAATTAACCCTTGAGGGGAATCAGAAAAGGGTTGATGACATATGTAGATATCATGCAGGCGTTGTGGAGAAAGTTGACAAATCTCTTTTACCTGTGCTGTCCAGACACGAAGAGGGGCAAATAGCTCTAAGCAACTGTGAACGAGAGTTACTTGTTGCCTTAATTGTTCTTGTAACTGTAAAGGAATGAAGGCAATGGCTATTTTATAAAGACATGAAACACACCATATGTACCAAAATAAATTCTCAGAAATATCAGTACGTAGGTGGAAGAGGAACAGATAGGGCCGTGTCTGATTGAATGGATTACCCTGTTGGATCTGTTCTGGAGAATCCATAAAATGCCTGTGGGCATAAAAGAACAAGTTTTTTCGGGCCAATTCATTAACCTCATGGGCCGTTTTAGGTTCTGGAATGCCTGGGGGAAAGATAGCACCAATCAGAGGAATGGATCCAGAAGAATGAATAAGTTGAATGGGCTCAGAATTTGTTACTAGGGTGGGCTGTAACATAAGAGGTATTTTGAGACATCCTGTAATTAGAGAGAGTTGGGCCGTGGACTTTTGAATGGGCCTTGACAAGAAATCTGCTAAAACATTTTTACTGCCGGGAATGTGTTTTACAGTATAATTATACTGAGTGAACCATTCTTGAAGACGAAGCAGTTGAGCAGAAGGCACCATTTTGTTTTTAAATTCCAGCATTTTGGGAAATGAAGAACTGTCCATTTGTACTTCAAATTTAGCTGGCCGAAGAAAGAAGGCGAACTTCTGAATACCATTTTTAACAGCAAGTATTTCTTTTATGGTAATATGGTAATGAAGTTCTGCATCGGAGAATTTACCACTCTGATAACCACAAATATGTTCAGTCGTATCCTGTTTTTCAAGGAGAACAGCTCCCCAATAATAATCAGAAGCATCCGTCTGAAGAATAAGAAGTCCTGTAGTGGGAAGAACCAATGGTGGAGGATTTTGACAGGCGTTCTTCAGATATTGAACGACATCTGTGTGGACTGATTGCCATGGAGAAGGATTTTTCTTTAAAAGTGAAGAAAGAACAGTGGTATACCTGCTGATTTGTGGTAAGAAAGATCGTAAATAATTGACCACGCCGAGAAACTGTTGTAGCTGCTGCCGTGTGAGATGAGAGTCAGGGAACTTCAAAAGTTCTATAGCAATATGAGCTCCTGGCTGATATACTCCATTGAAGAATTTCATTCCAAGAAATTCAATTTCAGTTGTATTGACTATACTCTTTTTCTCAGAAAGCATAATACCATGAGTATTGGTGATATCCAAAAATTGTGAAAGAAGGTGTTGATGATCATCGGTGGTTTTGGAGAAGAGAAGGATATCATCAATATAAATGAGAGCAGTATGCAACAAAGGTGCATAAATCTTGGTCATGGCTTTCTGAAAAAGGGATGGAGCAACTTTGAGACCAAAAGGCATAACCTTCCATTGGTAGTGAGCATTAGGAATGCAGAAGGCAGTTTTGGGACGATCTTCTGGGTGAATACCCAATTGCCAGAAACCTGCTTTCAGATCAAATTTGCTATAAATGTTTGATTCTGCAAGTAAAGTGAGCTGGGACGATATTTTAGGAAGAGGGAACTTATCGTGTTTGAGAAAAGTATTCAGTGGCTTGTAATTGATGACAAGGCGTTTCTTTCCTCTTTTTTGTTCAGCTCGTTTATTTACATAAAAGGCTTGACACGCCCAATCAGACGTAGTAGGTTCAATCAAACCTTGTGACAACAATTCAGCACATTCCTGTCGAGCAAGGGTAAGCTCATCAGGAGACATCCCTGGATGGATGGCTTTAGTTGGATTGATATCTTCATTAAGCTTAAACGGTAGATGAACATAATACTCTGAGTTCTTCCATAAAGGATTAGGATGTTGAAATTCTTTGTGAGAGTCACAGAAAGATGACTTCAATTTGTCCTGGAGAGACGATACATCCTGAATTGTAAACAACTTGGGAATAGTAGTGTATGGAAGAAGTTGTTGTTTGTAAGCAACACCATGAGGTAAAATCTTGAGCTGTGTCTTGGAGTATATGTCCATACCAAATAAGATATCTTTATCCGGAAGATCACAACCAATGATGTGGGTCCAGACGGTCAAGTTGGGGAAGAACTTCAAACCAATCTTCCTTGTAGTAATGAGATGAGTCTGGAAAATTTCATTGTTTGCAGCTTGAAATGATTCAGTGTGTGACTTCCAGTAGGTCTTAGGAAGGATCCGAGGATTCATCATACTCTTAAAAGCTCCGGTATCAAAATAAGCAATAACCTTGATAGGTTTATCGAATTTGGATGGGAGAACTGAGATAGGAGCATAAGGCATCATATGCGAGGATCCTATGGAGAGAGTTGGTGCGGCAATCATACCCATATAAAAATCATCAGTACCCGAGCTATCAGAATCATTAGAATAATCTTGATAGGCAAACAGGGTAGCTTCATTAGGAGAGTCTTGTTCAGAAAACATAGATTCAATATCTTGATCGTCTTGTAAAGAATAAGAATGTTGAATATGCTGAATAAGATGTTGACTCTTCTTTTTGTCAGGGCATTGCTTTGCATAGTGACCCGATTTCTTACATATGTAACACCGAGTATCTTTGGGAGAAGAACTGCGTCGTTTGAAATAACGAAGGCGGCGTTTCTTTCTTCATGGAAAGCCTTTAGGAAATTTCTTGGATTGCTTTTTGTTAAATGTCCAAAAAGAGGGGCGTTTGGTTTTCCGGTATTTGTGGTCCTGTTGACCAGGGCAAGGACATTGCTTTTTACATCCAATCTCGAGATACTTTTTATCACAGATTTGCTTGAGATTGATCTTGGGATCAGCCATATATTTGATGAATTGGCGAACTTCACAGAACTTTTCAATAGCATTTAATAGAAGCTGGAATATTTCAGCTAAAGAGAGTTGCTCAATAGGTCTTCCAGTACCAAGAATGAGTCGATTAAGTTCTGGATGAATCTCGGATGGAAGGGAAGCAATAAATGTATGCTTCAGATCAGGTTTATCATTGCCACCAAGAAGATGATAACGCTGAATCATCCGGAGGTAATGACGGTAAAGATCTTTTCTGTTGAGAGAACAACATTTCATGGTGAAGAATTCCTGTTTAAACTGTTTTTCTAACAAAGAAACATCTCCAACAAATTCTCGAAGCAGATGATTGTAAACATCAACAATAGAAAGTTGTGTGAGTTGAAGAATACGATATTCTCCAAGAGATGTTAACCAATTGCGAACAAATCCAGTGCATCGAGAAAAGAAATCAACAAGGACGGCATTAGTTGTTCGTCCTGCAACAAGTTGATTTGTCATCCATGCTGCCCAAGTAATGATCTTATTACGCCATTGTTCATAAGGGACTTCATCAAGAGAGAACCAAGGACCATTTCCATTTCTGCCATTATTTTGGAAAGGCGTCTGAGATTGGTCTGGATTGACATTTTCAGCTGTAGAATCCATATCTGTGGCAGGGGGATCCTGAGAAGTAGAAGCACCTGGAGTAGAAGCACCTTGAGCCATATGAATTTGGGCAAGAGTAGAAATATCCATCAGATCTGAATCGTGAGAAGAGTCAGATACATTATCAATGAGAGTAGCAAGAGCTTCAGATGTGTCATCAGTATCATATGCAACATCATGGACTTCCTCATCCGAAGAAATATTGAGATCTTCAAAAGAATCAATGATAGGATCAACTGCAAAATCTTCATTATAAGGATATATGGGATTGCTATGAGGTGGTTGAGATGTTGGAGGTATAAATGGGCTTGGTGAAAGAATAGACTCTGGTTCTGTAGGTGGAAACATGGGTCTTTTTCCTTTATCATGGAACATGGGTCTCGGTCCACGTACGGGTGGAGGTCTAGGATTAGGAAAAGATGGTGATGATTGAGGTTGGAGTGGATGATATTGAGGTTGGAGTGGCTGATTACAAAGTCGAGATAACACCAAACTTTGAATAAAAGTGGCTGTCGAGTCTGAAGTGGGGGTAGGTGTAGGTATAGGGGATTGGAAAAGAGGCTGAGCAGATGAAGGTAAGGCTTTAAAAATGTTGAGAGACATAGGGTAAGCATCTGGATATTCAGGAGGTTTTTGAAATCTCTGAAGATCTGCTGTAACATAAGACAATTGTTCCTTTAGTTGACGAATTTCTTTCTCTGCTGCATCAAACTGAGGGCCAATATATTTTTGCTGCAAATAATATCGAGGAAGAGCATCAAGATCTTGAATTTTTGCAGTGAGCTCAGTATAATATTTCTGACTGATAGAAGCTTGAATGTCATGATTCTGAGCTAAACTGGTCGTCGTTGTGGAAAGAGTTCCAAGTTGTTCATCAATTTTCTGCAAATATTGATTTTGAACAATAGCATTCTTTGTCTGCCAATTTAAGACTTCCTCAGCTGGAGTAAGGGGTTTTGGAGATCCATCAGGACGAATGTCAGTTGGTTGAGTAAATGGTTTAGCAGTCGTCTGATGTGTGGGATCTACCACTCTGGTAAGAGGAGAAAAATCTTGGTCATATGAGCCAACAGGAAAACATGGCTGAATCTGTGGAGCTGCTGGAGGAGCAGGAGGCTCATAATAATAAGGACGCATAGAGGATCGACAAGAACTCTTGGATTTGCGTCTGCTTTTGCGACGATAATCATCAGCATATTGGCACAAAGGGTCGAGCCAATCTTCAAATTCCATGTCATCTTGGCAAGGACATCCGGGAACACACATATCTGGATTGCAGTCCCATATAAAATGGACATCAACATGTGAATGGTAGACAATACGGCCATCAGCCTGAAAAGAGTGTAATGGGGGATCTTCACCAGGTTCATGTGTAGAGACCGGCTGGATCATCATGGAATGATGAACAAGAAGAAGTTCCTGTGTTGAGCTTGGAGGTTCAAAATTGATTTTGATAGAACCATCAGACTGTTTCTTCATAAGTGGGCAAAGTGTACTGGTGACTGGTTCAGAACGTTTAAGGAATTGTTCATAATTTGTGAACCAGGTCAGAGGTAACATCTGTCTGAGATCTCTCTGGGGTATTTGCCTAGGGATCTGGACAATGCTAGGGATTTCATTGTCATGGACAAAGGCCATGATGGTGCCATGTGGCTTTTGTGTTCTAAGGTGAATGGCATGGCCTTGAAGACGGAAAGCCATTTGATGATGAAGGGTAGCCATGACACTATCCATACGATGTTGAACACCAGTAAATTGGACCTGTACTTTAAACCGTGTGGGAAGTGTTGGATCTTTTAAACAGACATTAAAATCAGGGGTGATGGTGAAAACCATGGACCCATGACTTAACGTGGTAATAACTGTTCCTATGCAGGCATGCTCATAATCCAACAAATTGGTATCAAGTAGGGCAACTCTGGCAAAAAGAGGGAGATCACCTCTGCCATGATAAGACAGAACTAAACGAATTGCTCCTAAATGAAGATGAGTGTAACCATAAGCTAACCAATGACGGATGAACTCTGGTTCAAACTCAAGAGTGACATACTGTTCTTGCTGAGTAGCTTCAAGCTGACAATTTGTCAAAGCAGTACTCTGGATGTACTCTTTGATAGGAGGACTCTTACGAGTAATTAACTTTTTAACAGAGGTAGAAAAAGACTGACTCTTTTTTGAAAACAGATGATACGGGTTTAACAATGGAGGTACTGTTTCACTAACTTTACTATCTTCCGGGATATGAGTAACTTCAATCAAGTGATCTATTTTTGAGGTTTTGGGTTTTAAACAGGATTCAGGGAGACTAGAAAAATTAAAAGAAGAAGATTTGTGTATGGGAGTAGAATTCGACCCAGAAGGAGTAGGGGGACTGTCACCAAAGGGATCCATGGATCTAAGCAGATTTAGGTCACTCTCTCGGCACACCTGGCCTTTCTTGGATCGTATCGCTTATCCACTGGATGAAAACGGTGCAAAACAGATTCCTTTAAAATTCGGGGTGGAAAACTATTACCAACTAATAGTAACATGGTATATATATATATCTCCTATATGCATAGATATATAGATATATATATATATTTAATCATAACTATATATATATTTAAATCAAACTATAAAAAAAATTATATAGTTTTCTAGATATATATTTAATATAAATCTCACTATATATAATTGACATATATATATATAGTTCTAGAGACATATATATTTAATAAAAAAAATTATCCAAAGTTTTTCATTTGTAACATGCTATTTATATATCTCCCATATGCATAGATATATAGATATATATATTTAATCATAATCATATATATAGTTTTCATAAATCATAACCATATATATAAATCTAAACTATATAAAACTATATAGTTTTCTTAGATATATATTTAATACAAGTCTTAACTATATATAATTCATATATATATAGTTCTAAAGATATATATATATATATATATATATATATATATATATCTAATGAAAATTTTCTTCCCCTAATTTGGTGGACTTGGGCGGGCCGTGGACCGTACTCTCTGATACCACTAAATGTCACACCCCGCCCGGACGTTCCTAAACCGGCGGTACACTCGCGGACGGGGCGCACATTTGGAATAATAACAATGGTAACAACAGAGTGCGTAGCGGAAAATATAAAACGGTACAAGTCTGATTTCATTTAATTCGGAATATAATTTTTACATGAAATGGTCAAGGAAACATACTCCCCAAAATCCCCAATGAATAATACAAAGGGTACAAAATGTGGGCTCCATAAACCTGCACCCAGTCCACCCTATTTTCCTGTGAAAAATTGAATAATAATGGAGTGAGCTTAACGCGCTCAGTGGGTAAAATAGTTCGTGAGTATAACAATTAATAAAGCATACTTCAATATCAAATATCTTAAATACACATGAGAGCATCATAATCAATCAATATGTATGTATGCATGACACCGTCTCGTAATGGTTTGATGAACGTACATCGCCTGAGTTCACGTACAGATGTCCTTCCCTAGGCGTAGCTAGGTTCTCACTGTATGTCCCTCCTCAGGAACGATGCTCTGGATTCACGTACTGATGTCCCTCCCCAGGCGTAGCCGGGTTCTCATTGTACGTCCCTCTCCAGAGAAATATAATGAATAGCGAGCAATGCTCCTAACTATTCTATGAGTCATAAACCACATACGTCCCTAGGTGGTGATATGTATGATGTCAATGCATGAACTGGTCTAGTCTACTGGTCTGGTCTTTTCTTGACATTTAGACTGACTTTGGCAACGTCTGGTGATCCTTATCAGAGTTGGTGTCACGACGTGCAAGGTTAGGACATTCAGTATTACTTGTATAAGCTGATAGCTTTCAATAAGACCAACTAGATCAGTCCCCAGTTAAGAGGTGAGACACAAGGTCTGCTTAAATACTAATCGCCTAGAGCAGCCCGCTGCCTCCCGTTTACTATTTAAAGTTATTGAGGACAAGACCGAGTCTAGCTGAGCCAGATTGACCACAAATCCGGCATTATAACAGTGTAATACATGAATTCTAAATATATAGGCATAAGTGCGACAGTATAAACATTATATGACATAATGCAGTGTAAATGAACAATAGACATAATAATAATTGAATGTAAACTTTAATAAAAGTTATAAAACACGCAAACCTATGTTTCGTTCCCCACCTTCAGATAAGAAATTCTTCTTTTTCAAATCTGACGCTTTCCTCCAAACAGAACTTCGTCGTATCGCACCGAGAGTCTCGAACGGAGAGTCTCAAACAGAAAAGAACTCAGAATGAGTGAAAAGAGGAGGAAAAATCACTAGAAAAGGTGATTTGGTGTGAGAAAATGATGAGGAGAGGGCTCCTTATATAGGAAAATTGGCGCCTGCCCGAACATCCGGGCATTTCTGCCCAAACAATTTTTTTTGTGAAATATAGGGCATTACATACATAATTCAAGTACAAGTCTATTTTCATTAATTTTAGAATGTATTTTGTATAGAATTTAGGCGGTCTGGAACGGCCAATAATGAGGGAAGATCCTCCCAAAAATCTCCCTGACTAATTGACAAATAAGCAAGGGGATACAAAATGAGGGCCAAAAACATCTCTGCCCAATCTACCCTAAACTCCTGTAAAATGGTTAGCAACAGCATGAGCTATTGCCCAGTGGGTAAAATAGTTCGTGAATATGACAATTAATAAAGAAGATGTAACGACCCACATTCACAATTGACGTCACAATGACGTAGATTGCCTAACTCTAGATGCTTGTGTAGATATTTGATGTGTGTTATACTTGTATTTTGATCATATATATATATAGTGTATGATTTTATTTATTTATTTATTACTTAGATGACGATGTGTCTAATGCATGCTATTTTAGAGAATTATCACTATTAATATTGTCATTTTTGGTGTTAATGACATTAATAGTGATAATAATACACATCACTAAAGGTAATATGTTAATGGTGACATATTAACACATTTATACTAATGTACGTGCCATTAATAATATATGGGTCATTTGGACAAAAAAATTAGAATTTGAGATGAAAAGTTGATTGGTATGAAAAAAGAAAAAAAAAAAGAGAAAGAGTTGCATTTAAATAAGTGGTTGGGTGAGAGGTGGGCATTAAATTGTCATGTGTCACATGGGGAGCATGTGCCAATATTAAAAAAAAGAAAAGAAAAGACCCAACCCATTCTTTCTTTCTCATTCACATTTTGAAAGAGAGAAAAAGAGAAAAAAAAAAAAAAAGAAGAAGAAGGGAAGAAAGTTGGGAGCTCTTGGAGCCTGGGGCTTACTTGCATCAAAACTCCATCAATTGAGGTACAAAACCTTGATTTTTTTCTATAATTCCTCTTATTCTTACTTTTCTAAGCTATTTGTTGCATCAATTTGGGAAATTGATGGAGTGGTGGAGTGGTGGAGGAATGAATGTTTGAATTGAAGCTTGCATGTTTTATATGTGAATCTAGATATGATTTGGAGTGTATTGATGGTAAAATTTTCCATCTCTTGTAAGGTGAATTTTTCTTAAATAACCTAAGTTTAGAAACTTGGTCTAGAATTTCCAGGTTTATATGCATGTCATATATGTTAAAAAAGTGGGTAATTAGAAAAAAATCATGATGTCAATTTAGGTTTTCCATGGTGGGAATATATGGATTAATACAAATTAACCTTGTAGAGAATTTTCTCGAATTTAGGCATGGGTTATGCCTAAGGTATGAAATTGAAATTTATAATGGTTTGTGATGATTCTACATGGCTTAGAGTGATTAATGATTTAATTGACCTAAATTGACCCAATTGATCATTGTAGAAGCTTTTCCCAAAATTCGGGCCTTTTTGTATTTATGATCTCTAACTATGAAATTGAGTTGTGAGTTGTATCTAATTGGGCATATATTAGGTTGTTTCATGTTCTAAATTGACCCATATTGGCTATGTTATGGGTTAGGCCTATTTGTTGGCTTGCATGATAAGGCATAATTAATGTTATGGCTTGAATGTTGATAATTATAGTAAATTGAATGGGTTATGATCAAATTATTGTAGATTGGGTTGATTGGCCTATATTTTGGCCTAAGCCTAGATATTACAAAAATCATGCAATTGGGCATGGTTGGGATGAATTAATATGCATGAACATGAAATTGGGCATATATGACTTGGAATTGATCACTTGGTGTATGTATATGATTCATTTAAGCTTTATGTGAGTTGATTGGCCAATTGGGGTATATTTGACTTGTGTTATTGGCTATTGGACTGTTTATGAGTATTTCTCACTTTATTTCTCCATTTATAGCATTGTATTTATATGAAATCGGATTGTTGAATGATATGCATCATATTATATATATGGGCATTATATTTTGAGAACATGAGCATGATTTTTTATGCATTGGATTTGCCTTGGGTATTTTGAATTAAATACATTGGTATTGTTTGTATTTCTACTTACTTCTTCTTCGGGAAAACGTGCCACCGGAATGCTTGAATTAGTACTCCGCGGAAAGGGCTTTTCGAAGCACCGAAGAATGTAAAGGTAGGAAGACTAGGAGGATTAGTGAAGGATAGTGCGCTGGTCTGAACCTATTGGCTAATGGGGGAAGTAAATGCATGTGTTATTCTGTCATGACCTTTCGGTAAAGAGTTTGTATATTTGATTCTTATGGAAATGACGCATAATTCATATGTTTAGTTTGGAACCATATATATTGTAATTTCTTGATGCATTTGGTTTATAAATGTGAATTTCCAATGACATACTTATTTTATTTAAATGCATATGTGGAAATTATTGTAAAAAATATTCATTGAGCTAGTTGAGCTTAACCCATTTTCCCCTACTTTTCTCAGGTTCAGATCATAAAGGAAAAGGCAAGGCTTAAAGTCCGTGTGGTCTTCATTTTTTTCTTTTGAATGTAGGTTTGGATTGTATATTTTGGGAACTTGAGACTAGTTTTAATTGTTTTCTTCTTTTGATTTTGTATATAACTATCACTGGTACTTATCTATGTAAAACATAGATAGTTATGATATTTTGTTAGACTGTATATGATGAACAAATGAATGATGGACTATTATTATGAGTTCCATATAGTCTTGAGGATTATTGAACCTTAGAATAATTATTTGGATGATGATGTATTATTTATTTTTGGTTCAATTATCTTGATCATGTACAGGTTATGTATTTGAGTTTATTAGGTACTTCCCGCGTAGAGGCTTATCAGTGCCTCAGGTTTTGCCGTGTTGTGGCATTATCTAGGGTACTGTGTCGGTCATGACGTCACGCGGAGATGGGTCGCGACAGAAGATATCATAATCATACATCAAATATATACAACATAGCATCAAACAGTGCAACATAGCTTAACAAGTATACATAACACCGTCTCATAATGGCTCTGTGACCGTATATCGCCCTAGGTTCACATACAAATGTTCATCTCCAAGTAATCCTGGGTTCACATTATACGTCCATCTCTAAAGGAAACATCAATAATAGTGGGCACAATTTCACCAGTAAATAATTTATAGATCACATACCACTTATGTCCCTAGGTGGTTCTTATTTTATGTATGATGACTATGCATGTGCAGGTCATGTCTTTACTTACATTAGACAGGATTTGGTAGCATCTGGTGATGCTTATCGGGGTTAACATCACCACGTGCATTTTTAGGATGTTCAGTATCACTTATAAAAGCAGACAACTTTCAATGGGACCAACCAAACCAGTCCCCAGGTAGAGAGGTGGGAACACAAGGTCCCACTTAAATACCAAGTCTTTTAAAGCAGCAAGTTGTCTCCCATTCACTATTCAAAGTTACTGAGGACAAGACTAAGTTTGGTTTAGTCAAATTGACAACTAATCTGATGTAGTAACAGTGTAATACGTGGACTCCAAATATTAAGGCATGAGTATAACATGTATGAACACTATACACAATAATGCAGCGTAAGTGAATAATAGACATAATAATAAATGAATGAAAACTTTATGAAAAGTCATAAGACATGCAAACCTATGTTTCGTTCCCACCTTCAAATTGTACTTCTTTCCAAAGTTGGCGCTTCTTCCCGAGGAGAATCGCTTCGTACCACAAAGAGAGTCTCAAAAGAGGAGAGCGAAAATCACAAAAATTGTGAAGGAAACCAACCCAAAGAGAGAGAGAGGGAGAAAGAGTTGTGGTGTGAGAAATGACGGGGGGGGGGGGGGGAGAGGGTCCCTTTTTATAGAAAATTCATGCCCGAACGTTCGGACAATGCCCATATATATATATATATATATATATTGTGTAAAGCAGGGGTATTACATTTGGTCTTAGGTAGGGAGGGCACTCTAGTAGAAGGGATCACGCTCCATGGTTCTCAAAACTATTTCTGGGTGTTTCAAGGTTTAAGGGAGCGTGCTCCTATAGTGGGGAGGGTCTCTACTTGGGCTCTGACAGACTTTTGAATTTTTCATATTTTTTGAAAATTTTCATTTGACTTTAAATCTCTACCGTTGATTTCATTTGAGGACATCTTAAGTTCACTGAATCTAGTCCACATCATGTCATTAGTGTAATACCCTAGGATTGACACACAAAAAAAAAAAAATTGAACATCGGGCACTTTTTTTTCTATAAAAAAAAAAAACCCTCCCCCGTCATTTCTTACACCAATCACTTGTGATTTCTCTCTCTTTCTCACTCTCCTTGAGTTTTTCTCTTCTCTCTTTAAGACTCTCTTTCCGAGACTTTCTTCACGGTGCAACGCGGTTTTGCTCGGGGGAAGGCACCAGTTCTAGAAGGAGTTTTTTTTCTGAAGGTGGGGAACGAAACATAGGTTTGCGTGTCTTATAACTTTTATTAAAGTTTACATTCATTTATCATTATGTCTACTATTCATTTACACTGCATTATTGCGTATAATGTTCATACCTGTCATACTTATGCCTGTATATTTGAAGTTCATGTATTACACTGTTACTATGCCAGATTAGTGGTCAATTTGACTCAACCAGACATTGTATTGTCCGAAGTAACTTTAAATAGTGAATGGGAGGCAACGTGCTGCTCTCACCTCTCAAACTGGAGACTGATCTGGTTGGTCTTATTTGAAAGCTATCAGCTTGTACAAGTGATACTGAACATCTTAACTTTACACATGGTAATACTGACCTGATAAGAATCACCAGACATTGCCAAAATCCTATCTAATGTTAGTAAAGACCGGACCTGCTCATGCATTGACATCATACATAAACACCACCTAGGTACGTAAGTGGTTTATGATCCACAAAATAGTTAGAAGCAATGCTCACTATTATTGATATTTCTCTGGAGAGGGACATACAATGAGAACCCGAGTTTACCTAAGGAATGGACATCTGTACGTGAATCGAGGGTGTCCTTCCTGAGGAGAGATGTACAATGAGAACCCGGCTACACTTGGGGATGGACATCTGTACGTGAACTCAGGCGACGTACAATCATGGAACCATTACAAGACAGTGTCATGCATACACATATGTTGTATTGATTATGATGCTATGATGTGTTTATGTGATATTGATTATGAAGTTTCCTTTATTAATTGTTATATTCATGAACTATTTTACCCACTGTGCGAGTAGCTCACCCCGTTGTTATCCAATTTTTCTCAGGAGATTAGGGTGGATTAGGTGTAGATTTTTAGGCCTACATTTTGTAACCCTTTGTTTATTCATTGGAGATTTTGGGAGGATGTTCCGTTTACTATTTCATGTACAAAAATATATTCTGAAATTAATAAAATCAAACTTGTACATAATTGTGTTCCTGCGCACTCGGTTATTGTTATAATGCATTCGTGCCCCGTCCGTGAGTGTTCTGTCCGTTTAGGCGCGTCTGGGCGAGGTGTGACAATTAGGGTTTCAAAACCTTATTCTTGAAAATCATTTTCATTCTCTAACTAAAACAAATTAAAACACTTAAAAAATTCTTAGATTTTGTAAATCAAAATTCTCTGGCTTTGAGATCATTCGAGTTCACTTTCTACAATCTTACAAAAATATGTTTGAGAGTTCTCTCATTCATTCTTTAAGATTCAAAGCTTCATACTTCATCATTTTGATCAAATCTTAAAGGTCCTTCCATCATTAAGTTGCGCTTATTCTTTAACTAATTGGTTGATTAACATAAGAAGGTTTTATTTCCAATTGCAAAGATTTTTTAGAGGATTGTTTGATAAGGAACATCCTCTTTCGTTCTCTTTGTATTTGAATTAGCTTGTTAGCTAATTTGGGGAGTCTCTCGATCCGAGAAATAGTATTTGTATCAGTTTGATCCTCATCTGTAAGTAGGATCATTTTTAGTGGATTTTAGAAAAATCTTGATCGAGGAGATCAAGTTGTAGATGTATGCTTTGAGAACCAGACCACGTTAAATCTTATGTGCACTTTGATATGTTCTCTTTCAAATTTACTTGCTTGGTTTTTATTTATTTATTTAGAGAAATGTATATTTTAAAACTTGCTTTTCCAATTTACCCCATCTTTGACTTAAAAATGGGCCAACACTGGTAGTTGTATTAGCGTGGCAATCGAAGATTCAAGAGAAAACCCAGACACCAACATGGTACTCAATCAACTAGTGCGCTGGTTAGGCAAACCAATCGACTACATGACAATCCAGTTGACTGGTTTGACCAGTCAAGCCATAATTTTTCTTAAGACTTGGGTTTTTTTTTATCTCAAACTTTATAAACATGTTTAGATGATGAAATGTAATTAAAATACATAAAGTTTAATGATCAAACACCTTTGAAAACATTTCAAATGAAGGATTCAAATCGAAGTTAAAAAACAAGTCATATGCATTGAATTTTGGAAGACTTAAGCATATGGTTTTTGGTAAACTTATGCAAATTTGATTTTGATAAAACTTATGCAAATTAAAAAAGCATATGCAAATATGATTTTGAGAAAACTTATGCATATATGATTTTGTCAAAAGGTTATGCAAATGCAAGTATGATTTAGAAATGATTGAGCAATAATGAACAAGTAAGCTACATCCAAATTCTAAACGCACATGATATTCTTAATCGTTATTTCTTCTTTCATTCAAGTTGTCCAATTTTTCAAGCTTTGAGTGTAGTTGAATATCCTTTGCTTGAGAGACTTTATAAACTTGAAGTATCTGGACCTTGTATTTACTTTAGGTACTAAAATATACTAAATGAAATCATTAGCACCATTTGTTATATTGTTTGTTAGCATCAAAATATTTAAAATAAATTTAAGTGGAAAACCACTTCGGTCAACACCCAAGTGAGATAATGTAAGATTTTTCATAAGGTGAGATGTGTAGATCATCATATTTATTAAAATCAAATTGATTGAAATGTTATTAATGAGAATATACCGGTTGGCCTATGAAAAATTGTGATCATATTAGTTTATTGGGTTTGGTGCACCTTAGCCATTTACCTAATAATATGGGTCATGGCATGGCCTTTATTTAATGTGTGGTTTTGGATAGTAGGCTCATTTATGGAATGAACCTAGGTAAACATAAAGTATACATACATACATATATATATATATATATAGATACTATTATAATAGAAATACTTTTCACTTTTTGTGGTGAAGCCATTTTTTCCTTATTTCCAAAACTATCCTTCTACTTCTTATATAAATATATTCATTCCACTATTGTCTTGGTAAATTAGAATGGGCAATTATGTCATATTTATCTTTTAAAAGATCCCACGAATTGAAAACGACCCACTTTCTTTAAAAGTTGGGGTACCTGCATAACTTATCACTCACGTTTAAGCAAACCAACTCTTGAAAACATCCCACTTTCTTAGGTAATTGAATAGTTATTTGTCGCGACCTCCTTCGTAGGGTGACATCACGACCGATATAAAATACTATATACGCCCTGTCAGCCTTCATCCTTTAAGAAATTTCACAAAATCCACTAAAAATTTAAAAATTTGACAGAACCTCCCCATAAATTTGAGGTTTTACAAAACCTGATTATTCACATCGTAGCCACAAATTCATAACATCTAACATAATATTAAATCCATACATTCCATTTCATATTCACATAACTTCCATACATTCTCATAATCTCAAACTGTATATGCAACCCACTACCATTTTATATGTATCATAAGTAGTGCTATATATATACATACTTACAAAAATATGAAACATAACCCAAGTCCTTACTCATACATACTTGGCAATTAGCAAGCACAGATCAATCTTTTATAGCTTTGCCTTTGCCCTTGTAATCAACACTTGTAATGAGAGGAAATTAAAGTGAGCTACAATAAGCCCAGTGAGTAATATACCAGTGGAATTACATATGCATTTTTATTAAAACATGACATTTAAATCATTATAAACCAAATATTCAACCAACATGTAAATAACAATATATGATTAGGATCTACTCTGCGTCACTCTATACATATCATACAATACATAAAATAAATGACAAATCCTCACAATCAAGGACATAAGTAAGTCTGTATCCCTATGATGCATATATAGGAAGAACCCAACTTATCTTACCATCCTCTTTGATTTTCCAAGGCCTCATCTACAGACTAACCCCAATGGAATTGATAATATATTTTTCTTACTCTAGTAAGCCTAAGTATGTTCGATATTCAAAACAAAGTGTAATGCATTCAATAAACAATACAACCAATCATGCTATCATTTCATAAACACAGGGTTTATAAATATACAATGCCACATATAAATACCAAGGGTAGAAATACTCACAACAATGATGTACAACTTACACCACACTTCACTACACACTCAGCTCAACAACTCAATTGCACACATTTACAGCACAAGCACCTCACTTGTGTGTCCTGTCCATTTGATCAATTTCACCAATCTCTTCCACAATCTTTGCAATTTCCTTTGCCAATTATCCACAATCAAAATCACAACTAAACACAACTTAATCCACCATTAAACACACCTCCAAACCCACAACTGATTCATTACAATTGGGTTGGAGAATGACCAATTTAACCATGGAAACACAACAATTTTACCGTCAATCTAATCACAATTCAATAAGGAATCACTTACCTAAGGTTAACTCCAATAAATCACAAAGTATCCAGCTCAAACCCTCATTTTCAAGCTCTAAATCTAACCATGAAAATCATCTAATTTTCACTTATGTTGTACAACTTGAAGAGAGAAATTCAAATCCATGAATTTTAGCCAAAAATAACCAACCCTTACCTTGGATTTTGGTTTCTCTAGCTCGTTCCTCTTCTTTCTCCTTCGTTGCTCTGGTTTTCTCTAGCTCTTACATGTGAAAATGAGCTAAAAAGGTTGGGAATTGGCATTAAAACACATACAAACCGCCACACCGACCATTTAAAAAAATTGTCAAGCCCACAGAGAAGCGCGCTTCTTGTTGCCCAGAAAACCCAATTTTGCTGGAATTTTGTGAGGAGCGTGCTTCTCTAAAATTTTCAGAGAACATAACTCTCAAGTTTTCACCACTGGAGCGCACTTCTCCCCAAGGAGCGCGCTTCTCAAAAAACAAACATTCACCCTATTCTAAGGTCAGGTCCATACATATACGCATACAAATATGCCTGAAAATACATATAAATCAACATACATGTTTGACTCGTAGGTACGGGGAGTTACATTATTACTCGCCCGAAACGACTCTGAAGCGATTCCTTCTTCTATGTTTGTAGTCACATTATAATTCTAGATCCTTTACAACACAAATTGAAGGGGGAAAACAAGAAAGGGATAGAAAGAGAAACATATTAGAGTTCCAGCACCATGGAATATTAACTGATCAAGGGCTTCATAGATGCTATTTTCAACAACAACAATAACAACAATCAAAATGACAAATCAATCTGAGAGTTGCGCGATGAACAAAGATCAAGATCCACTTGGGCACAGGGTAATTCAATTACTTCTAAATTATGAGTAGTGATCTTCACCCTGATTAATAGTTCTATGAGTGTTAAGACATAAATTATACCCAGGTAGTAACAAGGATAAATTATCAAATATAATAGAAACACTATAGTTATGTATTACCATTCTTCAGTGAAAAAAATATATTTAAATAATCAACACAATAAATTCAATTCAGTCAATATATTTAATTAAAACTCTACTTCATTATAAGATAATTGTCGTCTACGTGCAACGCACGTGCCGTTGACTAGTATATATATATATGAGGTCCCTGATCTCACTTACGATAGTGATTTTACATCTGGTTTCGAAAACACCCATTAGACAATAGAACTTAAATCCAGAGAACGTGAGATCTTTTGTAACACCCCGTACTTACAAGTCAAACCTGTACATTGACTTATACATATTCTCAGACATATTTGTACGCATATACGTATGTGTATGGCCTTAGATTATGGTGAATGTGTGTATATTAGGGTGGTATTTGTACCTGGACCCTACACATAGCATAAAAACCCAACACTTCATTAAATTTTTATATGGAGCATGGAGAAACACGTTTCTGTAGAGAAACCTTTGAAAAGCAATTTCAGGAAATCCTCGGAGAAACGCGTTTTTGTAAAGAAAACCCGATAGCCAATTTTTTTAGAAAATTTAGGGGGAAATGCGTTTCTTCACCAAAATTTCCAAAATAAATTTCTTTTTTGAGCAGCAAGGAAGTGGGTTTCCTTGGGGAGAAGCGCGTTTTTCTGTGGGCCTGGCAATTTTTAAAATTGGTCGATGTAGCGGTTTGCAATTGCTTTAAACGCCATTTTTGCACTTGTTGGAACTAGAAGAAACCAACACAACAAAAGGGAAGAGGAGGAAACAAGCTTGGGTAGCCAAATCCAATGTGAGAATTCATGGTTTTTGGTTTAAAATTTTTGATTCTTGTTCCCCTCTTCAAGTTGTTTAACATATGTGACATTTGTGTGATTTCAAAGGTTAGATTGGGAGATTTGAAAAGTGGGTTTGAGTTGGAAATCTTTCCAATTGCTGGGGAAATCAAAGGTAAATGATTCCTTGTTTAATTTGGATTAAATTGATGGTGGAATTAGAAATTTTTCATGGTTAAATTGTTGGATCTCCAACCAAGCTATGATGAAGCAGTGAAGGGTTTGGAATGATATTTTAATGGAATTTGGATATGTTTTAGATGTGGTTTATGGTTGGAAATTGATTAGGAATGTATTGGCAATATTGAATTGCAGAGAAATTGGGAAAGAATTGATAATTTGTTGGATTGACAGCGAGTGCAAGTGAGGTGTTTGTGTTGTCCAATTGTGTTAGTTGGGCAATTTGAGCTAAAGAGTGTTGGACATAGGCAAATTTATTGTGCATTGTTTACATTGTGAGTATTTCTATCTATGGTCTTATGTGTGGCATTGCACTTATAAAATTCTGTTTTTATGAAATGTGAGCATGACATGAATAATTGCGTTGTGTATTGAATGTATGAAAACGTGTTTTTTAACATCGAACATACTTAGGCTTACTAGAGTATGAAAAGTATGTAATTAATTCCATTGGGATAAGTCTCTAGGTTCATAGACTCGCATGAGTATAGAGTAAATACTCATGGCATTGGTGCAATTCCTAGAAATGGATGAGGCCCTAGAATGATCGGAGTGGATGGTCAAATGAGGCAGATCTTCCCTTGAATATGCATAATGAGGAAAGATGGGCTCATATACCTGATTGTGAGGACTTGCATATTTGCTTATGCGTTGTATAAATGTATAGAGTAACGCAAATTATATCTTGAACATGTATTGTTATTATATGTTGCTTGCATATTTGTTTTATAATGATTTACATATCATGATTTATTTAAATGCATATGCAGTGCCACAAATAGATTATTCACCGAGCTTGTTGTAGCTTACTCCAAATTTCTTCTCATTACAGGTGGTGACTACAGGGAACAAGGGCAAGGCTACAAAGGGTTGATCTGTACTTTTCATCTGCTACTTTGATGTATGTATGATTATGGAATTTGGTTTATATTTCAATATTTTGGATATGTATATATATATAAAACTAAATTACATATAAAATGGTTAGTGGGTTGTATATATATATGGCTCAAATACATGTGGATGGTTTAGAAACATTATATGTGATTATGATATGATGTTGGATTGTGTAAATGATTTATGTGTTTGTGAAATCATGAGATTTGATATTTAGTGGATTTTGGGGAACCTCGTATTTATGGGGACGTTCAGCCGAATTTGTTTTAGTGATTTTAGTGAATTTTTGTGTGTCTTGTTAAGAAAGAAGGCTGATAGGGTATCGTATACGTCTATGTATGGCGTATATGATATTCTGTGTTGGTCGTGAATGTCACCCTACAAAGGGGGTCGCGACATCTTCCTACGTCTTCCCAAATCAGTGGATTTAGATATGTTTTCTCTTGTGTTACAAATTAAAACCATGCTTATTATTTAATGTTTAGAAATTTTATTTCATGTAGTCCATAGGCATTTGATTGAGCACTTGGTGTGCACGTAAGTATTGTAGAATTTTCTACTCCATCTTTAATACCCACACGAATGATGCAACTTTCAATCCATTTGTTTGTTTTGAAAGCAAGCTCTTCTACTTGAGAACTAAGTATATTGAGTGAATTGGACCATTGGTGTATTATTTTTCTTTCTCAACAAGCAACCCCATGGTTTTCTCTAATTGCTCAACCTTTTGCTCCATAGCTATGATATGATACCACTTTGGTATAGAAGAGGTTGCAAATTTCAATTTTTCTCTACCTATTTGAAATTTAACGAAAAAATAATAATTTAGTTCATTCGAGGGAGCAAGAACCTCTGGAACTTGAGTTAAGAACTTTGTTTAAAAATTTCAAGAGTGTCTTCTTTATGTTATTCAAATTTAATAAATATGACATTCTACATTTAATATTAACTAAACATGTGCAAAAATCATAACAACCCAAGTTATGTGTTGGTAATTTACACATCATTTATTTCATATTTTCAGATTAATTATGCTTAAATTTTATATTTTAATTTGAGAATTTTGGCTAGCTTGAGTTAATTTGGGTTATTTGTTAATTTTGTAGGGAATTGGAGGGATTAATGGTAAAATTGGTTAATAAAAACCAAAAAAGGGTTAAATTGCGCTTGGACTTGAGGCTTGCATCATAAAAGTCATGTGCTCATTTGGACATTTAATGAGAGTCATTGGATTAAAATAAAAGAATCTGACGGTTTAGAAGGAGGATATATATAGAAAGTGAAGTGAGCACAAAACCCTAACTATCATTTTTTTTTTTTGGCTTTGGAGGCACACAAGGGAACTTGGAAAGAAGGAGAAAAACTTAGAAAATGGTGGCATAATTGGTGATGGAAACAAAGAGGAACAACTAGGCAACACTGAATTGAGCATTTGTAATCTTTCCTTGTCTTTTATTTGTTTCTATTTTGTTTAATTTGAACAACGATGATGAATATGCTTAATGCAATTATGTCTTGCATTTTATTTTTAAGCATGAGTTAAATTGTCAGACTAATGCTTAATGTAACTTGTAAAATTTTGCATGAATTCCTAATTGTAGTGGTTAATTGATTGTATTTGTTTCTATAATTAAGTTTGCATTTTAGTATTTAATGCTTTTGAATGCTTGATTACCATTCAATTGATCTTGAATTAGTGTGTTAAGGACCAAGAGGTGACACACAATATATGTTTGATGAAATGCAAACTATAGAATTAGTATAGGATAAAAATATACCTATATAGTATACATGAATTGTCATTGACCTTAATAACTTCTAAGTGTTCGAATTTTTATCGAGAGATAAAAAATTATTATTTAGAAAGATTATTAAATAAATTAAGGACATTTCGACCTTCAATTAGAACAAGTACGTCAATGAGGATAAAATTGAAAAATTCATGCATATCAACAAGTGAAATCATAACTTCTTCTAAAAAAAAACAAGTGAAATCATAACCCTAGTGTTTTAAACTCCTTAGTTAAATCTAAATTTCCTTTGTCTTTGAATTTTTTTTCTCTATTGCATGTTAATTTGATTTTTGGTATTTTACTATTGTTGGACCTGTTTCTTAGCATTCCGAGCTAGAAGCCACGCAACCAAACACGTAGACTACATCAACACTTGAAGAGGACGTTAGCTCATAGATTCCAGAAGGTACCAGGGTACCGACCTGGTAACAGGACTTGATGAGCTCATGCACGATGATGACATCAGCTTAGCATACTGAGCTGACTTGACCCGACCTATCGACGATTGGATAAGGATGGGGTGGGATTCGCTACACAATATCTGGGATTCAACGGGACTTGTAATACCCTAGGATTGCACACAAAAAAATGGAACTTCGGGCACTTTTTTTATATAAATTGAAGCCTCCCCCCCCCTCATTTTTCACACCTATCACTTGTGATTTTTTTCTCTCTCTCTCTCACTCTTCTTGAGTTTTTCTCTTTTGTCTTTGAGACTCTTTTTTCGAGAATCCAGGGCGTCGTTCCTGAGGAGGGACGTACAATGAGAACCCGACTATACATGAGGATAGACATCTGTACATGAACTCAAGCGATGTACAATCATGGAACCATTATAAGATGATGTCATGCATACATACGTGTTGTATTGATTATGATGCTATAACGTGTTTATGTGATATTTGATTATGAAGTTTCCTTTATTAATTGTTATATTCACGAATTATTTTACCCACTGGGCGAGTAGCTCACCCCGTTGTTATCCAATTTTTCTCAAGAGATTAGGGTGGACTGGGTGAAAGTTTTTGGGCCCACATTTTGTAATCCTTTGTTTATTCATTGAGGATTTTGGGAAGATGTTCTCTTTACTATTTCATGTACAAAAATATATTCTGAAATTGATGAAATCAGACTTGTACATAATTGTGTTCCTGCGCACTCGATTATTGTTATAATGCATTCACGGGTCCGTGAGTGTTCTGCCAGTTTAAGTGCGTCCGGGGCGGGGTGTGACATTTAATGGTGTAAAAGAGAAAGGTCCACGGCGTCCACCAATTAGGAGAAGAAAAAAAAATTGATATTAGATATATATATATATATGAATTATATATAGTTAAGATTTATATTAAATATATATATCTAAATAACTATATAGTTTTGTTATATAGTTAGAATTATTATATATATATAGTTAAGATTTATAATGTATATATCTATATATCTACATATATATGGGATATATATATATATATATATAACTTGTTACTAATGAAAAATTTGGATTCATGATGGCATAAACAGCAAGAGGAAAAATACAAAATATTATCCAACAGACGAGGCATAAATCTTAAAAATGTTAGGAATATATTTTGCGTATTTCACAAGTTTTATCTTCCTTTCAGCAAGATAATGGCCTCAAATGAAAGAATGACTTCTGGTAGTCGGGAACCGAATTCCACACGACTTACGAAACTTTCCAAATTGGAGGTTATGACTATGAGCAGTATCGACAATAGAGATCTCCGCCTCCGTCTTATCCTTCACGACAAACTCTTAAAGCTGGGGTGGCTTAATATAACAAAAGTTGAGGGTTACGTCTCCTACAACTTGGTGAAGTTTTTTTACGAATTGCGTAGGACTTCAAGAAGATGGGATCACTCCTGTCTTGGAAACAATGATCAAGGGAGTAAAGATTTCCATCAGCGTCGAAATTATTTCACGACTTATGAAAATCCCAATAGGAGAAAAGATCATTGATCCACACGAACCCCAGACGGTTGCAGAGATTGCGGAATCCAAGGAACTGTTGTTCAACTTTCTTGCCAACAAGTCATACACCCAAATGACGTACGCCCACCTCCCAAATAACCTCCTTACACCACCTCTTGCCGGCCTTGGAAAGATTGTGGTTGACAACATTTTGCCAAAAAAGGTGACTCAAGGTACTATGTCAAGGGCGCAACTTCTTGTGTTATACTGCTTAGAAAAAGAAATTTGTATCTTCCTACCTCACATTATCATCCAACAAATGTTGCGGGTGATTCAAAATCCTACAAAAAATGAACTCCTCGGCTACAGAGTTTTGATCATGAGGATGCTTTGGGAGGCAAACATCAATACTTTTGATAAATCTTTGAAACAAGTCACTAATGTTGTTATAGTATCCTCCATCTCAAAGACTTTCATCTCAAGGGGAGGGGTGACTGACGAAGAAATTTTTTGTGCGACTTTCAGGGGAAATAGCGGAAGAGCTAAAGATAACAACGGGCATTGTCAACGAAGAAATTGGCGCAAGATTCCAATTAGGGAAGCACCAGTCAATGAACTAAACCAGGACACAACAACAGACCCAACCCCGAATAATGATCAAACCAATCATCTAATTTCCAAGGATGATCTCTTTGGCAACCTGGGGCAACCACAAACAAATCAAAATGGACAGGGAGTTCCGGCGAATCCACCTTCCTGGAACATCCCAACCCAAGGCAATACGACGTACCAAAGGTTTCCAACTCTTGAGGTACCATGTCATCCAGTTCCACAAGGTCCTATGAACCAACCGCAACAAAATTAGACTGCACCGAACTTTGGAAAACAGAATATTTCGATGAGTCCACTTTTTCAAAGTGTTCCAACTCAGACATATCCAACCGTCCAAGAGGTCCCAGTTAGGGAGTCTTCATATAATCAAACTAATTATGAGTTAACCATACGACCAACATTTTTTACCAAATCCTACAGTCTATCCTCCACCTATGGGACAGACAACCTACCAACCATCTATGGGACAACCAACAAATCTATTTGACCAATTAAATGTGATTTTATCTAGTCTTGCTCGGATGCAGGAGACCATGAATGTTTTGATAACATGTGTGAAAGGCATGGTAGAAGAGCGAACATCTTCTCAACGTTCTTCTGGTAGTCGTTCTGTAACTAACATAAGTTCTAGGAGAAGCAGTAGTAGGAGGGAAAATTAGGAATGATTACTGGCATTGTAATTATTTTATATATATATATATATATAATTAGGAATGATTACTGGCATTGTAATTATTATATATATATATATATATATATATAAATGAAATGTTTGTTTAAGATTATGTTTGGTGGGCCGACTTACAACCATTCTTTCTTTTGTATCACTAACTTTGATGTGGCATGAGACACAACAAAATTGGAAGATACTAAATAAAATGTGGAAATAAGAAAACCTCCGACCTTGTGTGAAAAGAAACATCTGGGGAAAGCTGAATTACTAACATTATCACCAAGTTTAAATGGTATGGGACGAGTAAACTTGGACGATACTATTAGTGAACTGCTTTCCCGTCAATGTTTTGTAGAGACCGTGTTCTTACAACTTAACTTGGTTGAAATCTTTATTACCAAATTCATGTGGTATGGGACACACAAATTTGGATAATAGTCGAAAAGACTACGCGAAAGAGTATGAATACATAAGATTGTGATAGAACGTTAGATTATGATATATACTGAGGAAAATCTTAGAACCTTTATGACTCGTATGAGTTTTCAAATAAAGATATATCTATGTTCACAAAAACCAGAACCAAAACATTTGAGATACTTGCAAAGTTTTATACTTATTATATGAACATTCTAACCTTGTTTTACACCATGAACAAACATACGAGGCACATAAGATTCTTTGATTCCTCAACAAAAACCTTACACCATACCTAGAAACATAGGTGGTTTTATATTGCAGTACTCTTGAACTTATTGCTGAGAATATCATAAAATTATACTTACCTACAATTCCTAAAGCATGGTTTATTTTCTCCTTGCCAGTGAGAAAATGCAAACAAGGAAGAAAGGAAGGCCACACACAGTCCGTCCAGCAGAGGAGGCACCTCCTGTAGTTCAAAATCAGGAACCGCCACCTCTGAGGACAGAGCAAGCCACACATGACACTGCCTCTACTTCTAGGCAGGCAATGCCACCTCAGCCCACATCCTTTGTCATGCCTTCGAGCATGAAAGTCTTTTTCGTCGGATTATCGAGGCGATAAAGGTAACTATTCAAACGGTCGTTCATGAGACTGCGACTAACCAAGTAGTTATTGTACAAGCTCTTGTACGATCTGGGTCGGAGAGCCAAACCGATCAGATCATGAAGTACAAGCGGCTACTGCCCCTTACCTTTGCTGACACCATTGATGTGGAGGAGGCACAAAAATGGCTTGATGAGTCAAAGAAGGCTCTCGAGGAGATAGGAGTCGAAGAGGGTCGAAAGATTCCACTTGTGTCCTACCAACTTGTTGGTGGAACAAATACATGGTGGATAACGGTGAAAGAAGACCCAAGAGTCAATACCGCAGATATGACTTGGCAGCAGTTTGAGTCATTGTTCATCGATGAGTACTTCCCTAGCACTGTGAAGAGGCAGAAGCTCTAGGAGTTCGCCAGGCTATACCAGGGTAGCATAACAATCACAGAGTATGCCGTTAGGTTCAAAAAATTATCGGTCCATTCTCTCTCCACCATCTCAACGGAGGAAGATAAGACCGAGAAATTCCACAACGGCCTTCGTCCTGACATCCGACAAGCTATGTCGATCTTGGATCTCAAGATTTACAAGGAAGTCGTTGACAAGGCCATGAGCTTTGAATAGAAAAAGATTGAGCAGGAGCAGAGAATGAATAGGGGAAAACGACTTGCAAAGTTTTCCCAACAGGGCTCGCAGCAGGGCAACAAGAAGAAGCCCTACTATAATCAAAACCAGACCCTCCCAACCCCTATTCAAAAGAATGAGGCCACGGCACCTCCAGCTGAACCGTCTAACCCTTGCCATCAGGATTTTTGCAATTATGGCCGAGGAGGTCGTAATGAAAGGGGTGGCCGTCGAAACGACAATGGCAGGGGTGGTGGTCAGCACCACAATCAGCATGGCCATCAGAACCAACAACAGGCGCCTCGACAACAGAGGTCGATTTGTTGTAACTGCGGCTAGCAGAGCCATGTAAGAAATGTCTGCCCCCACCCTCAGCAACCGCAACAACCTGTTCCCATTGTTCCAGTCCAACAACCCCCACCTACTGCTGATGCCCAACCCAGGTAGAACCAAGGGCAGCTGAACCAGGGCAAAGCATTTGTCATCGCTCAACAACCCCTCCCAGACAACAATGTAGTCGAAGGTACATTTTTCTTGTTCAATACAATAGTGCATGTCTTGTTCGATTCGAGTACTACACATTCCTTTATATCTTCTATATTGGTAAGGCATTTAAGGTTGCATCATTAACCCACAGACATCACAATCCATGACACATCACCATTAGGATATGGAACTGATGTGAATTTGCAGTGTTCTCGATGTGAGCTTCGAATGTCAGAACAGAAAATATATGCAAATCTCTTTGTGATGGATATTAAAGACTTTGACATCATCCTCGGCATGGACTGGCTCGCACCTCTGAATGCAAAGATCGATTGTTTGAAAAAGCAAGTTCAGTTATCCTTGCCTACTGGGGAGTTTGTCAAGATTCAAGAAACGAGGAAATGGATACACAACTCGACTGTTGCACTTCTCAAGGCATAGCTTCGAGCTCTATTCCTTGGTGATGACAATGAATCACCAACACCGTACCCTCTCGAAGTACAAAATGTCCTGGTAATATCTGAATTCCCAACGATTTTTCTAAATGACCTTCCTGGTCTACCTCCGGTTAGGGAACTCGATTTTGAGATCAAACTCATACCTGGGACCGGGCCTATGTTAATTCCACCATACAGAATGTCCAACGTCGAGCTGGTTGAGTTGAACAAGCAACTGAAGGAATTGGAGAGTAATGGCTTCATCAGGAAAAGTTCATCACCCTAGGGCACTTCAGTTCTGTTTGTTCGCAAAAAGGATGGTTTGTTACGACTTTGCATCGACTATCGCAAGTTGAATAAAGTCACCATCAAGAACAGATACCCATTACCCAGGATCGATGACTTGTTTGACCAACTTAGAGATGTCAAATACTTCTCTAAGATTGATTTACAATCCGATTACCATCACTCTGGATCAGAGAGTCAGGCATTACCAAGACGACGTTCAGGACTCAGTACGGTTATTACGAGTTCTTAGTTATGTCATTCGGTCTAACAAATGCACCTGCAACATTTATGGATTTGATGAACCGCATCTTCAGGTTATACTTAGACAGGTTTGTGGTGGTCTTTGTGGATGATATCTTGATATATTCCTCAATCGAGGAAGACCATAAGATACATCCAAGGATTTTCCTTCAGACCTTGAGAAGCCACCAATTTTATGTGAAGTTGAGTAAGCGCGAATTTGGGCGAAGCAAGTTCAATTCCTGGGTCATGTGGTTTCAGGCAGTGGCATTGAGGTGGATTCTTCAAAGGTTGAAGCGGCTTTAAAGTGGAAGCAGCCCACCACAACTACTCAAATACGGAGTTTTCTTGGTTTGGCTGGCTACTACAGACGCTTTATCAAGAATTTCTCAAAGATTGCTGAACCTATGACCAAGTTCACTCGGAAAGACATTCGATTCATCTGGAATCCTGCCTGTGAATCGTCATTTCAGGAATTGAAGAAGCACCTCACGATAGCATCAGTACTAATCACTCGACGAAATGGAGTTGGATTTTTACTATACACCGACGCCTCTCTCCAAGGCTTAGGTGCAGTACTAATGCAAAAAGGCCAAGTTGTTGCATATGCTTCGAGGCAACTGAAGATTTATGAGGGTAATTACCCGACGCATGACTTGGAACTTGCAGTTGTTGTATTTGCATTGAAGTTATGGCGTCATTACCTATACGGTGAACGGTTTGAGGTATTCTCGGATCACAAGAGTCTTAAGTACATCTACACTCAGAGAGACCTAAACCTCAGCCAAAGGTGATGGTTGGAATTCTTGAAAGATTATGACTTTCAACTCCAGTACCATCCCGATAAGGCGAATGTGGTCGTAGATGCCCTGAGTAAAAAATCATATGTTGCTTGCACTCTTAACTTCGAGACGAGAAAGTTGGCTACAGAGATGGAGAATTTTAACTTACAACTGATTGAGGAGGGAGGAAGATCATGACTCTCTCAATTATCAGCCAACTCTGAGCTGGTTCGAATGATTTCAGCAGCTCAGGCCAACGACCTTATGTTAATGGAAAAACGATAACTTCTACTTAGCGGAAAAGACCTTCCTCACTGGTCGGTCTCTGAAGATGGGGCCGTTTTCTACAAAAAAATACTTTTTTCTGCCGAACGATCCTGAGGTTCGAAAAAAAAATGCTCACTGAAATGCACTGTTCGTGTTCGCTATGCATCCTAGGGGAGACAAGATGTACAAGGATGTCAAGCGACAATTCTGGTTTTCTAGAATGAAGAAGGCTATTGCAAACTTCATTGCTAGATGTCTCATTAGCCAGCAAGTAAAAAGAGAACACAAACTTCCCTCTAGACTTCTCTACCCTTTACCTATTGGAGAATGGAAGTGGGAGAACATTGCAATGGATTTTGTTATAGCCTTGCCGCGAAATAATAAGGGGCAGGATGCAATATGGGTTATCATTGACAGACTTATAAAGTTTGCATACTTTTTGCCAATAAAGTTCACGGATAACCCTGCCAAGCTTGTCGAGTTGTATGAAAGAGAGATCGTACGCCCCCATGGCATACCATTCACGATCGTCTCTGATCGAGACCCTCGATTCACATCAAAGTTTTTGCAGAGCTTCCAAAGTAGAATGGGCTCCAGAATCACCATGAGCACAGCCTTTCACCCTTAGATTGATGGGCAGTCAGAACGTCTTATCCAGATCTTGGAGGACATGTTACATTGTTGCATTTTGGATTTTCATGACAGATCGGAAAAACACTTACATTTGGCTGAGTTTGCACACAAAAATAGCTACCAAACCAGTATCGGCATAGCACCGTACGAGGCTCTCTATGGTCGCCTTTGCAGATCTTCGGTATGCTGGTTAGATATGGCAGATCGACCGCAGTTGGGGCCTGAACTAGTTCAAGAGACTTCTGAGAAGATCACACTAGTAAAGGAACGGCTTCTTGTAGCACAAAGTCGACAAAAGAGCTATGCTCACAAGCGGAGACAACCTCTAGAATTTGATAAGAAGGACTTGGTTTTTCTAAAAGTTTAGCCTACAAGAGGTGTCAAATGCTTTGGGATCAAAGGAAAGCTCTCCCCACGGTATATCGGTCCATTTCAGATCATTAAACGTATTGGCAAACTAGCCTATCTTCTATCCCTTCCATCGTCCATATCTAAGGTTCATGACGTTTTTCACGTATCCATGCTTCGAAAGTATCGTCCTGATCCTTCGCATATCATCCCTCTAGTCGAGGTTCGGGTTGAGGAAGGAAATAAGCATCAGGGGAGAGCGATACAGATTCTGGATAGGAAAACTCAAGAGCTAAGGCGACATAGCATACCACTTGTGAAAGTGCTCTAGGATCACCACGGAGTAGACGAAGCAACATGGGAACTAGAAGAAACAATTAAACTGAAATACCCTGAATTGTTTTCTAGTAATAATTGATGATGTGATACATTGTACTTTTCACTTATCAATAACATGATGGAACTTTGTTTACACTATGTTAATATATTCTTTCATTTAAATAACTATGCAGATGTCTGAGAATAATATCGATGGAGGTAATGATGCACACACGCAATGGCCTCTTTGGCAACTCCTTCAGAATCTGAGTCAAGCCACAACTACTTTGCATCACATTTCCATCACCCCACAGACAGCAATCATTATCGTTAGAGCGTGCATGGTTTTTTCGTAACAATTTTTTCCGAAACAATCCTGTGCTCTCATCCTGGCAAGATCTCCTACCAAAAGTGCCAAGGGGCCAGATTCAGGCAGCAACACGAAAAAACATTCCGCCGCTCAACCTACTTCCCTTGAAACGCTGCAACTTGTAGTGCCCTACGCCACCATTTATGAGGCAAATGTCGGAACCTTCTGAGGACGAATCCAACTCCATTTGCTCTCCAGTGTTTGATGATATAGAGGATTCCACCGGCCATAGTGCTATTCAGGGGTCTTATAGGCACTACCCTGATCTTTCTAGTAATGACGATGGCGGTGAATCCCACGCAGACAACAATCATCACCGCATAGACTGAATTTCGAGGGCGAAATCCTATTAAGGCGGTAGAGTGTAATACCTTAGGATTGCACAAAAAAAGTAAAAAAAATTGGAACTTCGCCTCCCCCCCCCTCATTTTTCACGCTAATCACTTGTAATTTTTTCTCTCTCTTTGAGTTTTTCTCCTTTCTCTTTGAGACTCTCTTTTCGAAACTCTCTTTGCGGTGCAACGCGGTTCTGCTCGGGGGAGGGCGTCAATTCAAGAAGGAGTTATTATCTGAAGGTGGGGAACAAAACATAGGTTTGCGTGTCTTATACATTTTATTAAATTTTACATTCATTTGTCATTATGTACACTATTCATTTACACTGCATTATTGCGTATAATGTTCATACCTGCCATACTTATGCCTGTATATTTGGAGTTCATGTATTACATTGTTACTATGCCGGATTAGTGGTCAATCTGACTCAACCAGACATTGTCTTGTCCTCAGTAACTTTAAATAGTGAACGGGACATCCTAACTTTACACCTAGTGATGCTGACATGATAAGAATCAGCAAACGTTGTCAAATCCTATCTAATGTTAGTAAAGACCGGACATGCTCATGCATTGGCATCATACATAAACACCACCTAGGTACGTAAGTGGTTTATGATTCACAAAATAGTTAGAAGCAATGCTCACTATTATTGATATTTCTCGGGAGAGGGACGTACAATGACAACCCGGGTTTACCTAAGGAGGGTCATCTGTATGTGAATCCAGGGCGTCATTCCTAAGGAGGGACGTACAATGAGAACCCGGCTACACCTGAGGATGGATATCTGTACGTGAACTTTGGCGACTTACAATCATGGAACCATTACGAGACGGTGTCATGCATACATACATGTTGTATTGATTATGATGCTATGATGTGTTTATGTGATATTTGATTATGAAGTTTCCTTATTAATTGTTATATTCACGAACTATTTTACCTACTGGGCGAGTAGCTCACCCCGTTGTTATCCAATTTTTCTCAGGAGATTAGGGTAGATTGGGTGAAGGTTTTTGGGCCCACATTTTGTAACCCTTTGTTTATTCATTGGTGATTTTGGGAGGATGTTTCCTTTACTATTCATGTATAAAAATATATTATGAAATTAATGAAATCAGACTTGTACATAATTGTACTCTTGCGCACTCGATTATTGTTATAATACATTCGCACCCCGTCAGTGAGTATTCCGACGGTTTAGGCGCGTCCGTGTGGGGTGTGACAGGATTAATATGGCGACACGTGTCTTCACCAACCTTGCCAAAGATTCCTACCTCTATAAATACCCCTTGATCCCTCATTAATGAGGTAAGTAATTAATTACTTCAGTTAATGCGAGTTTAATCACGGGACAGCTCGAAAATTGATTTAGGCATTAGAGGGTCTTTAGTCGGTACCGTACTGGTGCTCCTTATGATGCCTTATTCTTTCCTCTTTTCCTCTTTTAGGATTGAGATACCTAGCAGGTGAGTAGACAGCTAAGCGGGTTCTAGCTCAACACGTTTCTTCCATCTCATTACTCTTTGGTATTAGTTCAATCTTACACCAACAAGAATTATTTTCATTAGCTATTTAGTCGCATTTTTAGTTTTCAAATATAGTTTGATTTAATCAATTTTGGTAGTTAGTGATTTAAATTCTTACAATACTTGACTCATCAAGTTTTGAATTTTTAAAATTTAAAATTAAAACAAAATTGCGACATAAGGAAAAAAAAAATGTAGACACTTATACCTTGATCCATGAGTATTTGTTTGTAGAGAAACTAGTTGAAGAATCAGTGATGAAGAACGCTGTTTTCTTTCTCTTGATCCGTTCATTTGACGAATTCCTTTATTTATTATCTTGATGAAGTAGAAAGGACCCGTCCTTATACCCCTTTGCCCCACTTTTCCTTAAGATTTTTTTATTTTATTTTTTTTTTATCAAGATTTTTCTTAAGATTGGCCAATAAGGATTTATTTATTCATTATAGGTCCAAAGTCTCTGCAAGATAGCTTCATGTAAAATAAAATGTAACTTAATAACGCATTTGTAGTTTTTCTCTTTGATTTTACAAAGCATTTAATTTATATTATATTTTTTTAACAACAAAACTATAATTCAAACGATGCCATCATCCTTGACCAATGAGGGGCAACGTGGGGTTTTTGACTTAGATTAGTATAATTAATTAAAATTATGATCCTAATACCAAGTTTTTTAAAATTATGACCCATATACCCAACATTCAACAATTCTTTTTTCATGTAGGCGCGAATTGATTTTTTTTTTCTTTTTTACCACGTAGAAGGCATCTTCCTAAAAAACACCTTCAGCTCATATATAAATTTTTTTTTTAAAGTAAGAAGTTTTTAGGCCACAGCCAATCCATCAGGTTTTTTTCCCCTGACCGACACTTGGAGCGAGTCCCAATATCCTCCTAGAGACCCCTGGAACCGACAGAACCCCCCCGCTCACATGTCCTAGTGAATTTTTCACCCTCCAACTGAAAATTTTAGTTCAAATGAACTAAATTGACATAGAAAACACTTTCGACTCAACCGTGACCAATCCATCAGGTCTTTTCCCGACATACACTTGGACCGAGTCCCAATACCCTCCCAGGGACCCTCGGAACCCCAGTGATGTTTTCACCCCCAACCAGAACTTTTATTTCAAATGAACTAAATCGACTTAGAAAATACTTTTGAGTCAACCGCGACCAATCCACCAGGTTTTTTTCCCTACCGACACTTTGAGCGAGTCTCAATATCCTCTCATGGACCCTCGGAACCCCGCTCCCATGCCCCGATGAATTTTTCACCCCCCAACCAGAACTTTTAGTTCAAATTAATTAAAAATACTTTGAAAATGTGTTTGAGGCAACCGCAGCCAATCCATCTGGTTTTTTTCCTGACCGACATTTTGAGCAATTCCCAATATCCTCCCACGAACCTCCGGAACCGACGGAACCCCGCTCTCATCCCTCGGTGAATTTTTCACCTCCCAACCGAAACTTTTAGTTCAAATTAATTAAAAGCACTTAGAAAATGCGTTTGAGGCAACCGCGGCCAATCCACCGGGTTTTTTTCCCGACCAACACTTTGAGCGAGTCCCAATATCCTTCCATGGACCCCCGAAACCCCTGGAACCGATGGAACCCCGCTCCCATGCCCCGGTGAATTTTTCACCCCCCAACCGAAACTTTTAGTTCAAATTAATTAAAAACACTTAGAAAATGTGCTTGAGGCAACCGCGGTCAATCCACCTTGTCTGTGGTCCCGACCGACACTTTGAGCATGACCCAATATCCTCCCACGGACCTCCGAAACCGACGGAACCCCTCTCCCACGCCCCGATGAATTTTTCAACCCCCAACCAGAACTTTTAGTTTAAATTAATTAAAAACACTTAGAAAATGCGTTTGAGGTAACCGCGGCCAATACACCCGGTTTTTTTCCCTACCGACACTTTGAGCGAGTCCCAATATTCTCCCACGGACCCCCAGAACCGACGGAACCCTGCTCCCATTTCCCGGTGAATTTTTCACCCCCCAACCGGAACTTTTAGTTCAAATTAACTAAATTGACTTAGAAAACATATTTGACTCAACTGCGGCTAATCCATTGGATTTTTTTCCCGACCGACACTTTGAGCGAGTCCCAATACCTTCCCAGGAGCCCTCGGAACCGACAAAACACCGCTCCCATTCCCCGGTGAATTTTTCACCCCCAACAGGAACTTTTAGTTCAAATAAACTAAATCGACTTAGAAAATACTTTTGAGTCAACCGCAGCCAATCCACCGGGTTTTTTTCCCGACCGACACTTGAAGCGAGTCCCAATACCTTCCCAGTGACCCCCAAAACCCTGCTCTCATTCCCTAGTGAGATTTTCAACCCCTAACCGGAACTTTTGGTTCAAATTAACTAAATCGACTTAGAAAATACTTTTGAGTCAATCGCGGCCAATCCACTGAGTTTTTTTCTTGACCGATACTTGGAGCGAGTCCCAATACCTCCCCAGGGTCCCCCGGAACCGACGGAACCTCGTTTCCATTCCCTGGTGAATTTTTCACTCCCAACCGGAACTTTTAGTTCAAATTAATTAAAAACACTTAGAAAATGCGTTTGAGGCAACCGCGGCCAATCCACCGGGTTTTTTTCCTGATCGACACTTTGAGGGAGTCCCAATACCGTCCCAGGGACCTCCGGAACTGACAGAACCCCGCTCTCATGCCCCGGTGAATTTTTCACCCCCCCCAACCGAAACTTTTAGTTCAAATTAATTAAAAACACTTAAAAAATGCGTTTGGGGCAACCGCGGCCAATCCACCAGGTTTTTTTCCTAACCGACACTTTGTGCGAGTCCCAATACCTTCTCAGGGACCCTTGGAACCAACGAAGCCCCCCTCCCATGCCCCGGTGAAATTTTAACCCCCAATCGGAACGTTTAGTTCAAATTAATTAAAACACTTAGAAAATGCGTTTTAGGCAACCGCGACCAATCCACCGGGTTTTTTTTTTTCGATCGACATTTTGAGCGAGTCCCAATATCCTCCCAAGGACCCCTGGAACTGATGGAACCCCGCTCTCATGCCTCAGTGAATTTTTCACCCCTCAACCGAAACTTTTAGTTCAAATTAATTAAAAACACTTAGAAAATGTGATTGAGGCAACAGTGGTCAACCCACCTTGTCTGTGGTCCCGACCGACACTTTGAGCCAGTCCCAATATCCTCCAGCGGACCCCTGGAACAGACGGAACCCCACTCCCATGCCCTGGTGAAATTTTTACCCTCTAACTGAAACTTTTACTTCAGATTAATTAAAAACACTTAGAAAATCAAAAATTATGAACATATGCATTAAGAGAAATTTTAAATTCAAACAACACCAAAAATTATATAATTAAATGGAAAATGAAATGCATTTGAGATAATATAAGATGCACATCTCCATATGCACACACTTTCATATAAATCAAGATGTACATAAGTTTGATTTTATCAACATAAGTATCAAGAAGTGTCATATTACAATAACAAAGTTACATCATTATCAAATTCTAAAAAACATGAAGGTTATGCCGCTAATAAATTTTAGGTGGCCCTTCCACAATAAGCTGGACAACGACGCCAATTGTAACCCTCACGTCCACAATGCCCACATCGAATCCTTGAGGACGGTATCCTTATATCCATCTCATTTGCTATGCGTGATGTCCTTTGCCGATCGGATTTACGAACAAAATTTGAATTAGGGGTCACTTTAAAATTGATCGTACACTGTGGCCAATATGATTCGTGTGGAATTGGATGAAACTATGACTCATAACACTTGAGGTACCTATCGAGGTGATACCAATCTTCAATGAACGCATCATAATCGACGGCAACATAACGACACACTGCCTATACGTGGGAACATGAGATTCCATAGCATTACCATTTTCCACAACTACAAAAACGCTCATGTAGATTGACAACATGTTTGTTCCCTCCTTTGTTCAAACGCGCACTTTGTATCCCAGTAACAACCTCGAACGTCTCGGCCTGTCGATCAATCAATGTAACCGTGTGGCCCCCTGCCTTAGCTGCCCATTTCGTCATCTTCTCAACAGTGTACGTGGTGTAACATTGCCCTTGACGAATTGCTTCTTCTATTTCTTCCCGTCTAACATTAAACCATTTGACTATTTTGTAGAACGTCAACTGCACTAATGTTGTGATCAGGTACATTCTGGCCCTTTTAAAACGCCATTAAAGCTTTCTATAAAGAAAAAAAACAAGAAAAACACATAACAAACATAAAAAGATCAACATACACATATATATAAAATCATGCATATTGATATAGTCATAAACGATGAAATGAAAAAAAATAAGACACACTTACCAGCTACATTGGAAGTCATCCAACCATACCGTACTCCACCATCGTATGCCATTGTCCACAACTTTTTACTAATGACATTGAGCCACCTTCTGCAACCTTCTTGTTTATGTTCAAGTTTTTTTTTACTGCCTCAAATTTTCGTGGTTGGTGTTGTGAACCCGCTTTCTTAGCCAAATCTCTTAACTCATGGTTGTGTACGTTATCATTGAAATTACTGCCTACATGTCGCAAACAATATCTATGATATGCATTGGGCTTTGTCCAACCATTTTTGGGGTCTCTAATGGCTGCCGAAATACCTGGATGGCGATCACTGATTAGGAAAATGCCAACTCTATTCGTCACTTGATATCGAAGGACTTTGAGGAGCCACGCCCAATTATCTGTATTTTCTTCCTCAACGATGCCAAATGGGAGCGGGGTTCCGTCGATTCCAGGGCTCCGTGAGAGGATATTGGGACTCGCTCAAAGTGTCGGTCGGTAAAAAAAATCGGTGGATTGGCCGCGGTTTCCTCAAACGCATTTTCTAAATGTTTTTAATTAATTTGAACTAAAAGTTCCTGTTAGGGAGTGAAAAATTCATCGGGGCATGGAAGCGAGGTTCCGGGGGTCCGTGGGAGGATATTAGGACTCGCTCAAAGTGTCGGTCAGGAAAAAAACTCTATGGATTGGCCGCAGTTGCCTCAAACACATTTTCTAAGTGTTTTTAATTAATTTGAACTAAAAGTTCCTGTTGGGGGTGAAAAATTCACCGGGACATGGGAGCGGGGGTACGAGGGAGGATATTGGGACTCGCTCAAAGTGTCGGTCAGAAAAAAAAACCCAGTGGATTGGCCGTGGTTGACTCAAAAGTATTTTCTAAGTCGATTTAGTTCATTTGAACTAAAAGTTTCGGTTGAGGAGTGAAAAATTCACTGGGGGCATGAGAGCAGGGTTCCGTCAGTTCCAGAGGTCCCTAGGAGGGTATTGGAACTCTCTCCAAGTGTATGTCGGGAAAAAAACCTGATGGACTGGTCACGGTTGAGTCAAAAGTGCTTTCTAAGTCAATTTAGTTCATGTGAACTAAAAGTTTCGATTGGGGGGTGAAAAATTCCGTCGGTTCAGGGGGTCCCTAGGAGGATATTAAGACTCGCTCCAAGTGTCGATCGGGAAAAAACCCGATGGATTGGTTGTGGCCTAAAAATTTCTTACTTTAAATAAATATATATATATATATATATATATATATATGAGTTGAAAGCGTCTTCTTAAAAGACGCATTCAATTCAAATGAGATTTGAACTGGATTGGTCGTGGTTGCCTCAAACGCAATTTCTAAGTGTTTTTAATTAATTTGAACTAAAAGTTTCGGTTGGAGGGTAAAAAAATCACCGGGGGATGGGAGCGGGGTTGTCACACCCCGCCCTGACGCGCCTAAATCGGCGGTACACTCACGGACTGGGCGCATTTGGAATTATCACAATGGCAGCAGAGTACGCAGCGGAAATACAATACAGTACAAGTCTGATTTCATTAAATTCAGAATGTATTCGTACATGTAATATTCAAGGGAACATTCTCCCAAAATCCCCAATGAATTAATACAAAGGGTACAAAATGTGAGACCCATAAACCTGCACCCAGTCCACCCTAATTTCCTGTGAAAAATTGGATAATAATAGAGTGAGCTTAACGCGCTTAGCAGGTAAAATAGCTCATGAGTATAACAATTAATAAAGCATACTTCATAATTAAATATCTTAAATACATATGAGAGCATCATAATCAATTCAATATGTATGTGTGCATGACACCGTCTCGTAATGGTTTAATGACTGTACATCGTCTGAGTTCACGTACAGATGTCCCTCCTTAGGAATGACTCTCTGGATTCACGTACAGATGTCCCTCCCTAGCAGTAGCCAGGTTCTCATTGTACGTCCCTCTCCAGAGAAATATGATGAATAACGAGCATCGCTCCTAACTATTCTATGAATCATAAACCACATACGTCCCTAGATGGTGATATGTACGATGCCAATGCATGAACTGGTTTGGTCTTTACTTAACATTTAGACTGACTTTAGCAACTTCTAGTGATCCTTATAAGGGTCGGTATCACGACGTGCAAGGTTAGGACATTCAGTATTACTTTTATAAGCTGATAGCTTTCAAAAAGACTAACCAGATCAGTCTCCAGTTGAGAAGTGAGACACGAGGTCTGCTTAAATACCAATCGCCTAGAGCAGCTCGTTGACTACCGTTCACTATTTAAAGTTACTAAGGACAAGACCGAGTCTGGTTGAGCCAGATTGACCACAAATCCGACATTACAATAGTGTAATACATGAACTCCAAATATACAGGTATAAATATAACAATATGAACGTTTTACGAAATAATGTTGTGTAAATGAATGATAGACATAATAATACATGAATGTAAACTTTAATAAAAGTTATAAAACACGCAAACCTATGTTTCGTTCCCTACCTCCAGATAAGAACTTCTTCTTTCAGATCTGGCGCCTTCCTCCGGACAGAACCGCGTTGCGCCTCACAGAGACTCTCAAAAGACTAAAAACTCAGAATGAGTGGAAAGGAGAAGAAAATCACAATTTGGAGTGAATTTGGTGTGAGAAATGAGGAGGGATGGATTGGCGCCTGAACGTTCGGGTGGGCGCCCGAACGTTCCGGCGTCCTGCCCGAACGATAACTTTTTTTTTGTGAAATCCTAGGGTATTACACTCTACCCTCCTTAAAAAGATTTCGCCCTCGAAATCAATTCAAGTAGTTATTATGGTTATATGCTTGAGATTCACTGCCGGTGTCATCTTTTGCTAGTTCAGGGTAGTGCCTGTATGGTCCCTAAATAGCACTATGGTCAGTGGAATCCTCAACATCATGAAACCATGAAGAGCAAATGGAATCGGATTCGTCCTCAGAAGATTCCAACCTTTGCTTAACAGATGGTGGTGGAGGGCGCCGGTTACATCGTTTGAGGGGAGGTAGGTTGTGCGGTGGAATGTTTTTTCGTATTGTTGCTTGAATCCAGCCGCCTGGTAATTTTGGTAGAAGGTCCTACCAAGATGAGGGCACGAGATTGTTTTGAACAAAATTGTTACAAAAAAGTCATGCACGCTCTTGCGATAAGGATCGTTGTCTGTGTGGTGATAGAGTTGGTGATGCAAAATAGTTGTGACATGACTCAGATTCTGAAGGAGTCGTCACAGGCTGCCTAGGAGGCCACTGCGTGTGTGCATTACCATATCCATTGGTATTATTTTCAGACATCTGCATAGTTATTCAAGTGAAACGATGTATTAAGATATGTATAAACAAAGTTTCATCAATTTATTGATAAGTGAAATAATACATGTATCACATCATTAGTCATTACTAGAAAATAATTCAGGGTATTTCTGTTTAATTGTTGCTCCTAGTTCCCATGTTGCTTCCTCTACTCCGTGGTGATCCCAGAGCACTTTCACCAGTGGTATGCTACGTCGCCTTAGTTCTTGAGTTTTTCTATCCAAAATATGTGTCGCTCTCTCCTGATACTTGTTTCCTTCCGCAACCAGAACCTCGACTAGAAGGATGATATGTGAAGGATCAGGACGATACTTTCGAAGCATGAATACGTGAAAAACGTCATGAACCTTAGACATGGATGATGGAAGGGTCAGACGGTAAGCAAGTTTGCCAATACGTTCAATGATCTGAAATAGACCGATATACCGTGGGGAGAGCTTGCCTTTGATCCTAAAGCGTTTGACACCTCTTGTGGGCTGGACTTTTAGAAAAATCAAGTCCCTCTTATCAAGTTCTAGAGGCTGCCTCCTCTTGTCAGCATAGCTCTTCTGTCGACTTTGTGCAACACGAAGTCGTTCCTTTACTAGTGTAATCTTCTCAAAAGTCTCTTGAACTAGTTCAGGGCCCAACTGCGGTCGATCTGCCATATCTAACAGCATACAGGAGATCTGCAAGGGCAACCATAGAGAGCCTCGTACGGTGCCATGTTGATACTAGTTTAGCAGTTGTTGTTGTATGCAAAATCAGCTAAATGTAAATACTTTGCCCATCCGTCATTAAAGTCCAAAATGCAACACCGTAACATGTCTTCTAAGATTTGGATAAGACGCTTTGACTGCCTATCAGTCTGAGGGTGAAAGGTTGTGCTCATGGTGATCTTAGAAACCATTCTACTTTGGAAGCTTTGCCAAAACTTTGATGTGAATCGAGAGTCTCGATCAGAGACGATCGTGAGTGGTATGCCATGAAGGTGTACAATCTCTCTTTCATATAGTTCTGCAAGTTTGACAAGGTTATCCGTGAACTTTACTGGCAAGAAGTGTGCAGACTTTGTAAGTCTGTCAATGATAACCCAGATAGCATCTTGCCCTTTATTATTTTGAGGCAAGGCCGTAACAAAATCCATTGCAATGTTCTCCCACTTCCATTCTCCAATAGGTAATGGCTGGAGAAGTCCAGAAGGAAGTCTTCATTCTGCCATAACTTGCTGGCAAACGAGACATCGAGCAACGAAGTCTGTAATCGCCTTCTTCATTCCAAAAAACCAGAATTGTCGCTTGACATCCTTGTACATCTTGTCACCCCCAGGATGCATAGCGAACCTCGAATAGCGCATCTCAATGAGCACTTCTTTCCGAACCTTAGGATCGTTCGGTAGACAGAGACGTTTTTTATAGAAAATGGCCCCGTCTTCAGAGACCAACCAGTGAAGAAGGTCATGTCCGCTGAGTGGAGGTTCTTTTTTCTTCATTAACATAGGGTTATTGGCTTGAGCAGCTGAAATCTTTCGAAGTAGCTCAGAGTTGGCTGATTATTGAGAAAGTCGTGATCTTGGTCCCTCTTCAATCAGTTGTAGGTTAAAGTTCTCCATCTCGGTAGCCAACTTCCCCATTTCATAGTTAAGAGTACAAGCAACATAAGATTTTCTACTCAGGGCATCAGCCACAACATTGGCCTTTCCGGGATGGTACTGGAGTTGAAAGTCATAATCTTTCAAGAATTCCAACCATCGTCTTTGGCGAAGGTTTAGGTCTCTCTGAGTGTATATGTACTTAAGACTCTTGTGATCTGAGAAGACCTCAAAACCATTCACCGTATAGGTAATGACGCCATAGCTTCAGTGCAAATACGACAGCTGCAAGTTCCAAGTCATGTGTTGGGTAATTACCTTCATGAATCTTCAGTTGCCTCGAGGCATATCCGACAACTTGGCCTTCTTGCATTAGTACGACACCTAAGCCTTGGATAGAGGCGTCGGTATATAGTGAGAATCCAAGTGAATTTCTTGGAGTGATAAGTATTGGTGCCGTCGTGAGGCGTTTCTTCAATTCTTGAAATGATGCTTCACAGGCGGGATTCCAGATGAATCGCACGTCTTTTCGAGTGAGCTTTGTCATAGGTTCAGCAATATTTGAGAAGTCCTTGATGAAGCGTCTGTAATAGCCAGCCAAACCAAGAAAACTCTTAATCTAAGTAACAGTGGTAGGCTGCTTCCAATTTAGAACCGCTTCAACCTTAGAAGGATCGACCTCAATGCCATTGCTCGAAACCACATGGCCTAGAAATTGAACTCGCTTCACCCAAAATTCGCACTTACTCAACTTTGCATACAGCTGGTGGCTTTTCAAGGTCTAGAGGACTATCTTCAGATGTATCTTATGGTCTTCCTCTGTTGAGGAATATATCAAGATATCGTTCACAAAAACCACCACAAATCGGTCTAAGTATAACCTAAAGATGCGGTTCATCAAGTCCATGAACGCAGCAGGTGCATTTGTTAGACCGAACGGCATGACCATGAACTCGTAGCGACTGTACCGAGTTATGAATGTCATTTTGGTAATGTCCGACTCTCGGATCCGGAGTTGGTGATAACCGGATCGTAAATCAATCTTATCTCTAAGTTGGTCAAACAAGTCATCGATACTGGGCAACGAGTATTTGTTCTTAATGGTGACGTTATTGAGCTTGCGATAGTCTATGCAAAGTCGTAACGAACCATCCTTTTTGCGAACGAATAGAACTGGAGCGCCCCAGGGTGATGAACTCTTTCGGATGAAGCCATTACTCTCTAATTCCTTCAGTTGTTTGTCTAATTTGACCAACTCGACATTTGACATTCTGTATGGTGGAATTAAGATAGGCCCAGTCTTAGGTATGAGGTTGATTTCAAAATCGAATTCTCTAACTGGAGGTAGACCAGGAAGGTCATTTAGAAAAACTGTTGGGAATTCAAATATGACTGGAACATCGTGTACTTCGAGAGGGTACAAGGCTGGTGATTCATTGTCTTCACTCAGGGATAGAGCTTGAAGTTGTGCCTTGAGAAGTGCAACGGTCGAGTTGTGTATCCATTTCCATGTTCCCTGAAACTTGACAAACTCCCCCGTGGGCAAGGTTAACTGAACTTGCTTCTTCATACAATCGATCTTTGCATTCAGTGGTGAGAGCCAGTCCATGCCGAGGATGATGTCAAGTTTTCAATGTCCATCACAAAAAGATCTGCATATATGATATGTTCTGACATTCGAAGTTCACATTGAGAACACTGCAATTTCACGTCAGTACCAGATCCTAAAGGTGATGTGACATGGAGTGTGAGTGTTGTGGGTTCAGGATGCAACCCTAAATGTCTTACCAATGCAGACGATATGAAAGAATGCGTAGCACCTTAATCGAACAAGACATGCACCATTGTATTGAACAAGGGAAATGTACCTTCAACTACATTGTTGTCTGGGAGGGGTTGTTGAGCGATGGCAAATGCTTTGCCCTGATTCCGTTGTCTTGGTTTTGTTGGTTCTGCCTGGGTTGGGCATTAGCAGCAGGTGGTGCTTGTTGGATTGGAACAACTAGAATAGGTTGCTGAAGGTGCGGACAAACATATTTTACATGGCCCTTCTGGCCGCAGTTGTAACACGTCGGCCGATACTGCGGATGGTTCTGTTGGCCATGCTGATTATGGTGCTGACCACCACCTCTGCCATTGTCGTTTCGACAGCCACCCCTGCCATAACGGCCACCTCGGCCATGATTGCGAAAACCCTGATGGTTTGGGTTAGATGGTGCAGCCACAGGTGTTGTGGCCTCATTCTTCTAAACAGGGACTGGGAGGGCTGGGTTTTGGTTATTGCAGGGGTTCTTCTTATTGCCATGTTGTAAGTCCTGTTGGGAAAACGTTGCAGACCGTTTTCCCCAATTCATTCTCTGTTCTTGCACGATCTTCTCTTGCTCAAAGCTCATGGCCTTATCAACAACCTCCTTGAAAATCTTGAGATCCAAGATCGACAAGGCTTATCGAATATCAGAGCGAAGGCCATTATAGAATTTCTCAGTCTTATCTTGCTCCGTTGAGATGGTGGAGAGAGAGTAGACCGATAATTCTTTGAACTTGCCAGCATATTCTCTGACGGTCATGCTGCCCTGGTATAACTTGGCAAACACCTGGCGCTTCTGCCTCTTTACAGCGCCGGGAAAGTATTCATCAATAAACATTGACTCGAACTGTTTCCAAGTCATGTCCGCTGTGTTGACCCTTGGGTCCTCTTTTACAGTTATCCACCATGTATTTGCTCCACTAATAAGTTGGTAGGTCGCAAGTGGAATCTTTCGAGTCTCATCGACTCCCATTGCATCGAGAGCCTTCTTTGACTCATCAAGCCATTTCTGCACCTCTTCAGCATCAATGGTGCCAGCAAAGGGAAGAGGTTGTAGCCTCTTGTACTTCGTAATCTGGTCGATTTGAGTCTCCGACCCAGATCTCGCAAGTGCCTGAACAGTGGCAACCTGATTGGCCGCGGTCTCACGAACGGTCGTCTGAACAGTTACTTTCATCGCCTCAATAAATCCGGCGAAGAAGACTTCCATACTCGAAGGCATGGCAAAGGGTGTAGGTTGTGGTGGCACTGCCTGCCTAGACGTAGTGGCAGTGTTGGGTATGGCCTATGCTGTAGTCGGAGGCAGCGGTTCCTAGTTTTGTATCTTAGGAGGTGCCTCATCTGCTGGACGAACAATATGTGGTCTTCCTCTCTTTCTGGTTTGCATTTTCCCACTGGCAAGGAGAAAATAAAACCATGATTTAAGAACTGTAGCCAAGTAGAATGTTATGGTATGCTCAACAACAAATTCGAGAGTACTGGAATGTAAAAACCTCCTATTTTTCTAAGTATAGTTTAAGGTATAGTTTAAGGTTTTTGTTGAGGAATCAAAAAATTTTATGTGCCTCGTATGTTTGGCCATGGTGTAAAAAAAACAAGGTTAGAATGTTTATATAATAAGTATAAAACTTTGCAAGTATTTCAAATGATTTGGTTCTGGTTTTTTTGTGAACATACATGTATATTTCATTGAAAATCCATACGCGTCATAAAAATTCTAAGATTTGCCTCGGTAAATATCCTGATCTAATGTTCTATCGTAATCTTATGCATTCAAACTCTTACTCTTAGTCTTTTCGATTATTATCCAAGTTCGTGTGTCCCATACCACATGACTTTGGTAATAAGGGTGTTAACCAAGTTAAGTTGTATGAACACGGTCTCTATAAAACATCGGTTGAACAGTAGTTCACTAATAGTATCATCCAAATTTACTCGTCCCATACCGTGTAAACTTAGTGATAACATTAGTAATGCAACTTTCTCCAAATGTTTCTTTTCATACAAGGTCGTGGGTTTTCTTACTTCCACATTTTATTTAGTATCCTCCAATTTTGTTGTGTCTCATACCACTCCAAAGTTAGTGATACAAAAGAAAGAATGGTTGTAAGTCGGCCCACCAAAGATAGTCTTAACAAAACATTCTCATTCATATATAAAAGAAAAGTTTACAATGCCAGTAATCAATCTTGATTTTTCCTGCCTACTATCGTTCCTCCTAGACCTCCTGCTAGGTACAGAATGACTACTACAAGAAGGTTGAGAATTTGCTCGTTGTTCTTTGAAGTTTTGCATACGTGTTAACATATCATTTTGAGTCTGTTTTATCTCAGCAATACTGGATACGATCACATTTAACTGTTCGAATGAGTTAGTCGATTGTCCCATCGATGGTTGATGGGTCGATTGTCCCATAGGTGGAAGGTAGGCCGTAGGCATTGGTGTAAAGTATTGGTTGTACAGGTGACTCATAGGTGAGGGGTAGTTGTTTTGATTGTATAGGGATCCCCTAACTGAAACCCTTTGGACATTTGGATATGCTTGGGGTGAAAAGTTTTGAAACAGTGGGCTCATTGGGATGTCCTGTCTTCCAAAATTTGGTGCCGCCCAATTTTGTTGTTGTTGGTTCACAGAGATTTGTGGAACTAGCTGATATGGTACCTCAGGAGTTGGGAACCTTTGGTACGAAGTGTTGCCTTGAGTTGGCACGTTCCAGGTAGGTGGATTTTCTTGAGCACTTTGTCTATCTTGATTTGGTTGAGGTTGATTTAGGTTGGCAAATAAATCTTCCTCAGTGAACAGTTGCTCGATTGGAACATCATTCGAGGCTGGGTTTGACCTATGGTTCTAATTTGGCTCATTATTTGGTACTTCCCTAACATGAATCTTGCGTCGACTCTTTCGGTGACAACGTCCATATTCATCTCTCATTCTTTCGCCATTTAAAGTCGCACTGAATACTTCCTCGTCAGTTACCCCTCTACTTGTGACATATGTCTTGAAGATAGAAGATGTTGTAACCGCCTCAGTGACATGCTTCGAAGACTTATCAAAAGTGTTGATGTTTGCCTCATATAGTATTCTCATGATCAAGACTCCGTAGCTGAGGAGATCCTTTCTCAAAGGGTTTTGAATGACTTTCCACATTTGTTGGATGATGATGTGAGGTAGGGAGACCTTAATTTTCTTCTTTATGCAATATAACACAAAAAGTTGAGCCTTTGACATAGTGCCTCTAGTCCCCTTTTTTGGCAAGATGTTGCCGAATACGATCTTTCCAAGTCAGACAAAAGATGGTTTAAGGAGGTTGTTTGGGAGGTTGGTGTACGTTGATTACGGCTCTTTGGTGAGGGAATTGAACAACTGTTCGTTGGACTTTGCGATCTCTACAAATGTCTGGGGTTCATGTGGATCAATGATTTTATCTTCAATTGGAATCTCCATAAGTCGTGCAATAATTTCGACGTTGATAGGAATCTTTGTTCCCTTGACTGTTGTCTCCAAAACAGGGTTGATCTCATCTTCTTGGAGTCCCACGCAATTCATGGCTTCGTAGAAGGATTTCATCAAGTTGTAGGAGACGTGGCCCTCAACTTTTGTTATGTTCAACCACCCTAGTGTTGCAAGTTTTTCGTGAAGGATGGGCCGGAGGCGGAGATCTCTATTGTCGATACACTTCATAGTCATAACCTCCCTTTTGGACAATTCCTTGAGTCTAGTGGGAATTGGTTCCCTACTATCGGAAGTCGTTCCTTCACTTGTGACCATTCTTTTGCTGAAAGGAAAATAAATTTGTGAATGACACAAAATATATTCCTAACAATTTTAAAATTTATACTTTGTCTGTTGGATAATATTTTCTATTTTTCTCTTGATGTTTATGCCATCATCAAAATTCTTCATTATCAATATGATATATATATATATAATCATAACTATATATATAGTTTTTCATAAATCAAGTATATATATATATATTTGAAATTAAACTATATAAAACTATATATATATATATAGTTTTTTAGATATATATTTAATATAAATCTCAACTATATATAATTTATGTATATATAGTTCTAGAGATATATATATCTAATAAAAAATTTCATCCAAATTTTTCTATTAGCAATATGGTATATGTATATCTCATATATACATAGATATATAGATACATATATTTAATCATAACAATATATATAGTTTTCATCAATCTTAACTATATATATTTAAATCTAAACTATATAAAAACAATATATAATTTTCTAGATATATATATTTAATATAAATCTAAGTGTTTTTAATTAATTTGAACTAAAAGTTTCAATTGGGGGATGAAAAATTCATCGGGGCATGGGAGTGGGGTTCCGTTGGTTTCGAGGGTCTGTGAGATATTGAGACTCACTCAAAGTGTCGGTCAGGAAAAAAACCCGGTAGATTGGGCAATGTTGACTTAAAAGTATTTTCTAAGTCAATTTAGTTCATTTGAACTAAAAGTTCCGGTTGGAGGTTAAAAAATTTACCAGGGCGTGAGAGTGGGTTTCTATCAGTTTCGAGGGTCTCTGGGAGGGTATTGGAACTCGCTCTAAGTGTATGTTGGGAGAAAAATCAGATGAATTGGTCGTGCTTGAGTCAAAAGTTTTTTATAAGTCAATTTAGTTCATTTCAATTAAAAATTTCGTTTAGGGGGTAAAAATTTCATCTGGGCATGAGAGCGGGGTTCCGTCTGTTCCGGGGGTCCTTAGAAGGATATTGAGACTCGCTCCAAGTATCGATCGGGAAAAAAATTCGATAGATTGGCTGTGGCCTAAAAATTTCTTATTTTAAATATATATATATATATATATGAGCTGAAGGCGTTTTTTAGGAAGACACCTTTTATATGGCAAAAAAAAAATTCAATCCGCCTTTACGCGAAAAAAATACTGTTGAATGTTGGGTACATGAGTCATAATTTTAAAAAATTTCGTATTGAGGTCATAATTTTAATTAATTATACTAATAAGTCAAAAACCCGGCCACGTGATCATTTGCTGAAGCAACGAGAGTCCACGTGGCAGAATACTAATGTGTCCAGTTTTCCGTATAATAACGACCGGGTTGTCCTTGGAGCCAAACGCTCCAACACGACAACTACATGGTTCGCTTATTACTAGCATCCATTCATTACCGCCAAACATTTATTTATTTATTTTTCTTTTAAGGGAAAGAATTAATTTGACATCAAACAGTAAAAAAAAAATCCCAACAAATATAAAGCAAGAAGATGTCTCAACTACTCAAGAGAGCTTTTTCTAAATCTTCTCCAATGGCTTCTTCTTCTTCTTCTTCTTCTTCCTTAGGCTCGCTCTCTTCCCTTATTTTCTCCAAACCTCATCACCGATCCAATCCAAACCCTAATTCCACGCTATTTTTTCCCATTCCAAGCAGAACGATCTTCAAATGCTCTGCAAATTCCGATCAGAAGCGAAAACAAGTCGGAGATTCCGAAGCCGTAGAGAAGAAATCGTTCGCAGTGGCGACGGGAGAGCTGTTCATTGGACTCGCTTCTAGGCTTGTGAGGAAGGGGATGAATTCTTATTATGGCGACGATGAAGCGGCCGTTCCGGCGATTAAGATGTTCGATGATGAAGAGGAAAATAAGTATTTTTCTCGGAGGAGAGGAAGGGACGTTGGTGTGGCAACGATGGTTGAAGAAGAAGAAGATGATGATAGGGAGATAATTTGGGAACAGAGGGCAAAGGATGTGGAGGCGGAGAAGAAGAGGAAGAAGGTTACGAGCCCTGGGTTTAGTTTCTCGGCTGCTGGACTTCTATTTCCTTATCATTTGGGCGTTGCTCAGTTTCTCATTGAGAAAGGGTATATAAAGGTGCATGCTTTTTTTTTTTTTTTTGGTTTGTTAATTTCATGTTTCTGATTATTTGTCATTGAAAAAGTTGAATATTGTTTTCTGAAAGTTTTATGATGGTTCGTTGTGTCATGTTTGATTCTGGTATAATCCTTTACTTGAGGATACATGAGGATTCGAGTTTTGGTTGCGTGATATAGCTTAATTGACTGAGATTTTAAGCTTGAGATAACTTCAAACACTTCCTTCTCTTTTTTTGTAGTATATATATATAGCGAAGACTTTCAGACGGCCCTTTTAGAAAGAATGACCCATTACCTTGATAGAGCAGAGTTGAGGAAGCAAATTCATGTAGCTGACCCCATCTAATAGGAAAAAAGGCTTAGTTGAGTTGAATTGAATAACTCTCTCTCTATATTACCTTTTGAGGACCATCTTAGCGGTCTGGTGCAGCATAGTTCAACCAACCTTTAGAAGAAACAAGGTGGAGAAACTAAATTCACAGGAGCACAATGATGTTTATGTTATAGTGTTTGACCATTGTTTACATGCCGAAGCGATGATAATATTTCAGAACATAGAAAAAGATTATAGTGGTTCTTCTCTCTCAAACCCAAACCCCTAATACGTTTAAGCTAAAATCTCAAAATCTTGTTCTCTACTTTGGCATGTATTGCACATTGTAAACTAGGTTACAACTTGCAAGTAGGTTAAAAAGGTTGATACTGGGCATGAAAATGTGCAAGTCCCACATTCAGATATAAACAACAAGGTCTCCACTTTGACTCAAATTTCTTTATCCTCTTCATCTAAGACAAAAACTCGATGTTCCCACTTGCCAAGAACATTATTTTAGTTGTGTGATTATCTCTGAAAAGCTACAGTTAGATAAAAAATAAACAAGATTATTATGAAAATTTTCCAATCTTTTTGTGTCACGTCCATTGTTATTTTAGATTTCAAAAAGGTCACAAGCTAAACTTCATCCTAAAACTTACTTTTCCAGATGGCTTTTATGTATTCTATGATGGGCTTACTGTTATGTAATACCATTCAATTATGCTTATATGGAAAGAAAATATTAATTACGTGTGGGAATATGCCTTTTGTTGTTAAACTTTTCATGTAAAGGATGACAAAATTCACATGCAAAAATATATTGGAAAAGGATTCCTGCCTTGCTAAGGTTTAGGAGGGGTAAAGGCAACTTCAATGTACTCTTTGTATGTGTCTCTAGCAAGTTTTTGAATGGTAAATTATCTGAAGAACTTTTTGAGTAAATGACTTCTTTCTTAATGCCAATTAAGATCATTATATTGCACGCGTTAATGTTATTCATCCCTTACTTGAAATTTTGTTACAATCGAATTTTCTTTATATGAAAACAGGTTGTTCCTCCATGATACAGGAAACCACACCACTTGCAGGTTCCTCTGCTGGTGCCATAGTCTGTGCAGCAATTGCCTCTGGTAGCAGCATGCAAGAGGCTTTAGAAGCTACAAAGATTTTGGCGGAAGATTGTCGCAACAGAGGAACTGCTTTTCGCCTTGGGGTATGCTTGAAGTTAGCGTTCATGTTATTAGTTTGTCTAATATTTTACCTGCACATGCAATAAAATAATGAAGTATTTTGTTTTTGATATTATGGTAGTAGTTTGTTAGCTTAGTGTATGTTTAGTTATTTATTTCCTTTTTAAAAAGAAAAATTGTGTTGTCTTGTTTTCTGAATATGTTTTCCTGATTATTATAAACATATCTCATCAATTGTTGGAGTGCTACTTCTAAAATTCCTTTAGTTCTTATTGTCAATTGTTAGAGTGCTTTGTGGTCCAATAAATCGGTTAGGAGCAATATAAGATCTTGAATGTGTTTTATGTCTTTTTTAACTTGAAAATTCCCTTTGAATTTTAATTCTAGTAATCTGATCGAAATTTTAACTACCAAAATGCATTAGATCAAACAAGATATATACAACCAAATTTTCTTTTATCGAGGTAAAAATCTTGATAGAAGAGGAAATTCTCCATAGAACTACTAGACATATAATTTGTTTTACTATTTTAAAATAAAGATTTTGATCAATTACAATTTGATTTGATTTGTTAGGATTAAGTTAAATTGATTTTGTGAAAAATCTTACTATTTGATTTGAATACTATGATTCAAGTCGAATCGCACAATTCAACCAAAATTCTACGATTTTTGGGATTTTGTGATTGTTTCACAAAATTGAATCACAATAGGTACGATTCAACTTTAATCATACGATTCAAGTCGAAAATCGTACCAATTTAATAACTATGCTTCTAAGTTGTCTAAGGAGTACAACTGGTTTGGAGAACGTCTTGTCCTTTTTTTGGTACCTTTTTTTTTATATTAATGAATGTTTTGTTTCATTTTTTTTTTATCTCTACTAAAAAAGCCATTGCAATTATGCACATGACCTAATGATAATCAACTTGGTTACATGCAGGCTGTTCTTAGAGATGTTCTTGTGAAATTCTTGCCAGATGATGCTCATATTAGATCAAATGGAAGAGTTCGTGGTAAGCTTGTGACCTTTTAATCAAATCTTGAATTTACATCATCATCATCATCGTGATTGTTATTGTTATTGTTGTTGTTGTAGTTTTTTATGATTTACAATGAAAAATTATTATCTATATTAACCAAAGGTGTTGTTTTTGTGACCACCATCAGCTCACATCTCTTTGGTTGAGTGTTGACTAATATATTCACATATGCCATTGACTTGCACAATTGTTCCCTTTTTTATAACGTACTTGTACATATATCTTTGAATTGATGATTTAAGCTTAGTTGTATTTCTTGATTAAATGACATATCACACGACCAAGTCAAGATATATATATTTTTTTTCCATAATTGTTGCATTCTATTTCATACAATATGGGTAGTGTGGCTGATATTTTGATATGTTGGATAAGATGTAAAAGGGTTGGCAATGATATTTATTATTTTACCTTGATACACCAAGAAATGTACTTGATACATGCATGAAGTGCACAGACTCTTTCATGATGAATGTAACTTTGTTGAATAAATGTCGACATTCTAGGCATCCAAAAGCTTGAGATGAATTTCCAGGATAAAGAAAAGGCAAGCTTGACAAAAACAAGAAGCTCTAACACCTCCTGCTTCCAAGGAATAAAAAGATGTTTACAATGAAGTTCCATGAGAAACAAATTCAATAAAGTAATAGATAACAATCAAATGTATTTGAAAAATATCAACATCTTGTATATAAGAGATTTGATGTTGAGGACTTTGTAAAATGTTTCTCACTATCTATTAATACCTCTTTTTTCTCAAGAGACCCTCCAAACAACAAATGGGACATTTTTTTTTGTTTTTTTTTTGAAAAGAAACTAGATAGTACTATATATATAAAGATAGATAAGGAAGTACACAAAATGGAATCCTTGGGGGACAGGGAGTCCCCCACTATGAAATTACAAAGCTTACCACCACCACCACCCCCCCCCCCCCCCCCCCCCCCCCCAAAATCCAATCATTGATTGTATATCCTTTAGACAATTTACTATTGGCAACCCAAAAAGATGCCTAACAATTGAGAGTTCTCCCAAACCTAAGCTGCAAAACATTCCTCCTCTTCAAAGATCCTCATCTTCCTCTCCTTCCATATGGACCATAGCACAGCTAGGCACACCGCTTTTCAATGATCCCTCCATGATGGTTATATAGTGTCCATACGTGGAAAGATATTGATCAGGTTTTGCATCATCCTCTTCTATCATCATGACTGGAAATGAGAACACCGTCTATTCCATATTTCTTTTGCAAATAGACAATGTTGATGAATATGGACAAAAGATTCCTCGTTCGGCTTACGTAAGTAACACCAATGAGGAGAAATCCACATACTTGGAAACCTCCTCTGAAGAACATCACCAGTGTGTAACTTACCATTAGAGGCAACCCATCCCAAGAATTTGACTTTTAAAGGCATAAGTGCTTTCCAAATTAGTTGGTAAATGGGGAAGTATAGATGGGTCATGTACGAGCGAGTCATAAAAAGACTTAGTGGTAAACATCCTAGAAGGTTCCTAAGGCCAACACAATCTATCCACCTCACCCGAAAAATGACATCTTTCTAACATACCAACTAGTGTGGTAACCTCTAATTCTTCTCTTTTTGACACATTCCTAACTAGGAAAAGGTTCTAAGAAAGTATATTCCCCTCCCTGGAAGGTACACTCCTTGCAAACTTAGAGACTGGTTTATTATGGTGGGTTGATATTTTTGGGAATAGGGTTTGAAATGTATCTCTACCACACCATATGTCCTCCAAAAACCTAACTCTATCTTTGGTCCCCATTTTCAATCTAATCATAGGTGAGAAAGTTTGTTTGATTGACTAAATGAATTTCCAAGGACTCTTATAGCTTGCTCTAGGGGCTATCCTGGCATCCCTAAGATTGCACTACAAGTTGTTTCGACTTCTTATCACCTTTGCCCACAAATGTTCCTACTCATATGGAAATCTCCATAACTAGTTGCCTACCAATGTTTTGTTTCTTACCACAACGTTGTTGATTCCCAACCCTCCTTGCTCCATCTTCTTTTGAACAATGCCCAAAGCCACCAAGTGAGTGCATTGGTCCTCCTCCTCCTTCCATAGCAAGCCCCTTCACACTTTCTCCAACAAACTCTCCACCTTCATTGGCATACAAAAAGCATACATATAGTAGTTAAGTAAGGCATCCAATACAACTTTTTTTTGTTGACTTAGGATTCACTTTGTGCCACACTGAATCTAAGGTGATAGCATTTAGCTTCTAGTTTGAAGAGAAAAATGGTTCTAACCTTGACATTGGTGAAGTCTAGCAATCCTATAATAGGCGTAAAAAAGGCCCTTTTATAGAAAAATCATTTTCACACCCCAAATCTCAAGCTCCCATCAATATTGTTCTATTGTGGTATGATAAAAAAGACATCATTGCTTATTCGTTTGCATGCCATGAATCACATTTAATTAAAATCAATTATTAAAGGCTAGACAAGTCATGGACAAGAAGAGAATAGTAAAATTCTAATCTAAACAATGAATTCTTCTTCTCTCTAATAAACAATGATGATGTTTTATATGACTTATAAATGAATTTTCTAAATAAATTGCCTTTATCCTGTAGTTGGTGTAACCCAAATACTTTGGAGACCTAGGGGTTTGCTTGTGGATCAGTTCGACTCCAAGGAAGATCTTATAAATGCTATCTTCACATCTTCTTTCATCCCTGGGTAGGTATACTGAATTTTCCTCTTCCATGAGTTTGTCGCTTACCTTTTTCTCTACAACGCCCGTAAGACTAATATTGAATGAATTTTAATCCATAAGTTGAATTTAGTGCAGTTATCTTGCTCCAAGGCCTGCGACACTATTTCGGAAACGACTATGCATTGACGGGGGTTTAACATTGTTCATGCCACCAACTTCAGCCTCTAAAACGGTATTTGTTTGATATGATTGGTTGCATCACGTGCCACTTGTCCTTGCAAATTATACTAATCATATCTTGTCACTCATCTTGAAATGAATGTGGAGTGTCACCATTTCTTTTTAAATAGTTTGTTAGTGGAATGATTGCTAAAATGTTTTTGTTATGCCACATCATCTTATATTAACTATCTTAAGTTAATAAACACATTTAGAAATCTTTTGCTTTTCCTTCTTATAATTGGTTTGAATAGAGAAAGTGGGGAGAAAAAGGAAAACGAAAGTTTTGATTGTAGATTTGAACGCAGGTTAATCACCATAACATAAATTTTGGGCAAAATTAAATTATGCCAAATGTTGGTGCTGCTTGGAGGTTAACCATCAATAAATAAGAAATCCATGTTTTTTTCAGTTTTATTCAATGTCTGTCAAGGAACAAAACTTCAATCAAAATCGATATTCCTCTAGTATTCTTTTATGAAGTCATACAGGGTTTTGTAAAGGCTTGTGGTTGTTTTTTTTTTTTTTTTTTATGTGGATTGGGTCTCTTCAATGAGTTTGATAAAGTTGATTGAGTTGTGGCAATTATTATAGTTATCAAAGAAGCAGGACAAACACCATATATAGTTTGTATTAGGGATCTCAGATTTTGAAAAATTCCAACTATTGGAGTGTTATCTAAGGGTAGTCCAAGTTGGTAGAGTGATATCTACATTCAGGTGGCCTACCATGAGGACTGGGGGTTCTAATTAATGATTTTGTGGTATGTTTCTTATAGGTTTTCAGTGTAGGAATCTCTAGGTCATTTGTGATCTCTATCACTTGGGGAGGTCTTGACTATTGTTGCTTATGGAGGATTCTGAGGTAACTGTGAATGGTAAACTGAATTAGTCTATTTGTAGCTTGTGCCAAATTATTTCAATATTCTATTACTATATAATTGGATTTTGTGTTCATGCTTTTGGTATTTTTGTTGCGCCACCTCATTGGAAGATATTGTTATAGGTTCCCACTACCAAGGTTTTCAGGATTATTGGAGCTATGCAATGTTGATAACACAGATACTATCTGATCTAGGGTTGGTGCTAGGGTCTTGTATCTTCCAATGAGACATGTTTGTAGTTGATCAAGAGCCGAAAATTGGCCAAAAGATTGAACTTAAGAAGACAAAATGCTTGGGGGATTAGCTGACAATCATCATGGTTGAAATATACGAAAGTTTCAAATGTTTGGTGGTTGGAAGAGAAAGGCAATTGGAAGATTGAGGGAGGACACTAATTCGCCTATGCAACAAGTTGTTGTTAACACTCTTCTTTTGGGAAGTTAATCTAGTGACAACTTAGTGTGTTATTCTTGTAGTGATGGATGTATGAATGAATGAAATTGTTTTGGAATTGGGAAAATGGATGAAATTATTTTGAAGTGTCTGACGAGTTTCTTACTGTTTTCCAGTTTTTCCAAATGACTTACATATAGTGGAGGCTTTGTTAAAATCCTTATAGATGCCTAGGGATCCATATTGGATCTTAATGAGGATCTCTTATATACATGTGTTCCATAAAATACATTTTTGATGTATTTTTTCTCAGAAACATTAGTCTATACTTAGAAAAAGCATAAATTATTGTTAGATTGCCACAATGATTTATTTGTTTATTGTCTATTATGATAATTCAAAAAAATAACATTTCCCAATTATAAACTAAAATAGTGTGGATAGATGTATTTTGTATATATATTTAAAAGTTAGGTCGATGAACACGTTAAGTTTTGGTTATCCTAATTTTATTTGATTTGCATAAAGCTTGGTTAAGTGGATTGTTAGTCACATTTGAAGATATATGTTGTAGAGACAAGTTGGAGGCTTGAGGAGGTTCATGCCAAGGTGGAGATTGATATGTAAGATTTCATGACCAATTATGTGTCTAGCTTGGGATTGTACTCTTTCTAGCTAGGCAATGGATGGATTTTGAAGCTATGATCTCATAGCTTCTTCCATTTGTCAAACCATTGAGCTACGAGGTTCATCCTTGACTTACTCTATGATGGAATGCAATGTGGGATAGCCACTATAATTCCTGACGTACTGCTACTTGTTGTGCATGTTATGTGAAGAGAAAGTGGAGCATAGGAAAGCTCATTGAGATCTCATGTTTGTGTGTTCAAAAAAAGGATGGACAAATTTGGAAAAGTCACTTTGCAATGCAGGGGTAGGGCTGCCTATATTTTCCCTTTCCTTGGATCCCATAGTCTTGGGAGCCTTGTGCACTGGATACTCCCTTTATAGTTGTAGTCTAACCTTTGTGGGTATGAATGTTGAGAAAATTGCGAAGCCACACATATCTTTGCGAATTTTTTTCATCTATTTAATCGGTGAATTTGTGTGCATGTGTTTTGTCCCTTCCCTGGGTTCAATGTTTATGTATATGAACACCTTTTTTTAACTTTTTAAGGAATTTGATGTATCAAGGAAGTCTCAGCCGACTCGGCCTATAAGATACTTTAAACTTGTGAAGTAGTTTCACATGTACATAATACCTTTCCATTGTTACAAATTTACAATTCTTGCTTTATCTGTAGAATTTTTGGCTATTGGGTGGATAAATGTTTGTTTTCATGTTCCTTGAAAGTTTTGTTTTGTTAGATAACCACTTGACCTAAAAGCTATTGTTCTCAAGCAAAGGCCCATGTCAAGCCATCAAGCACTTCCCCTCACATGCAGTCCCTTCTTACACGTGGAGTGACAAAAAGAAAACACATACTCCAAACATGAAAATAGGGAATATGCAAATGCGAACGATGAAAATAACTTAAGACCTTTTACAAAACTGAAGCTATTATCTTAGAAATCATTTAACAGACCCAAAAAATATAGCTGATTGGTAGATGTCCAGCAAGAAAGGAAGAAAAAAAAAACAAAAAAGAAAAAGAAGCCATTAACTTGCAGAGTTTTCTGCTCTCTTATGATATTAAAATCTGAAATATATGTGGAAATGAAAAATTTCATCTATTCCAAGTCTCCAACCAAGAAATAATGGGTAAGCTAGAGAAGAGGCAAGTCGTATTTCTTATGCATCTCTGAATGAGCAGTATGCTGACAGCAGCCCAATGAATTTTACCGGACCAATGCCAAGGTAACTCTTCTTTGAAACACTTTGGTGTTGGTTCTAGCGCATCAGAACAAAACTTGCTCAAATAACCTCTTTATCCTTTGAATTGGTCAAGTATGCATAGTGAAATAGATTCTGAACTTGGGGGCTGTAATAACATGTCCAAAAGGGAAGTTTGAAAAGGAAAGAGAGGGGAAAATGGCTCACTTGTGGTTATAGAGAAATATAGGCTGCCAATGTGCCATGTGTGTCGTCTGTAACCAATTTAGAATCAGATTATACAGCATTTACCCAAACCCAGCATAAAGAGAATCCATTTCATGATATTATTGATACTTAAAGTTGATATCTTAAGATTTTCCCCCTTGTTGGAAAATTTCTAGCCCTGTAGCATAGTCCAACTGCCAAGAGATCTCTTTGAAATTTGATGGCTGACATGAGTAATAATTCCAAACATTTTTCATTTTTTCTTGATAAGCAATGGGGTTTTGAATCTTGCATACCATAGGTCAAAACCATTGAAATATGGCTTTAATCCCCACTTTCATAAATGTTTTTTTTTTTTTTTTGTGCTTTTTTATTATGAAGCTGGTACCCTGATCTTTACTTCTATTCTTTTGTTGTTTGAATTGAATGTAAATGCGCATTGTGCTTAAAATTATAGAAAAAAATAGCACTTCTCTATTCTACTTTTTAAGTAATTGTGGTCCTAGTCTTTAAAATAGGGTTTGAAGTCCCTGTTCCTTGGACGTCCCATTAAGCTGCTAGACCAAGGATTAATGAATTTGATGTTAGGCTACCAAAGTCAAAGATGTCTAGGAGACTTTCTAAAATCTTCTTCTGTGACAGCTAAAAATCTTGATGTTTGGTTAATATCTGTTATATAATATCAATATGTGAAAACAAACTTCAATTAGTTATTTTATTTTATGGTACAACTCAATACCGTATTATTGTCAGTGCCAAGTCCATGGCATTCTTGGGTGAACGAATTGTTGAGCCATGATTATATTAAATAAAATTTGAAAATGTGGTTTAGGGTGCTAAAGAGCTTCTGTTGGACATTGGTGCCACATTTCTTTTTATCACGAATATGTTAAGTCCTTGTGATTTAATTTCTGTTTTATTGGCCTCATGTAGCTCCATTGGTTTGATTTGAAGTTTAGATGATCAACTGGTTTGGTTTGGTAACTTCTTTCCATACCCTCTTCATTTCATTTCAGGACTTGCTGCTATGGCATAAGTTGTTTATACCAACAATGTTTTGGAAGTGTTGCTATCATCTGACGCTTTTTTTCACTTAACTTCTCTGGAATAAATTCCTTGTAAAATGGAGGTGTCAGGTTGCAGGTGTACAGCCCAATAACTGTCAACCATGATATTAAATTACTAATTCTAGACAGTTGAAATAGGATGAAAACCGTTTAAAGCAATCTCTTGCTGAATTGCTAACTAACCGTAAATTTTTGTTTATTTTCTGAAAAATAATTAATGATTTGGTTCTAGTTTCTTAATTGCCTTACATTTTGCAGGTCCGTGTTTGTGCTTTCCCTACCGAACGATTGGGATTGGAAGGGATAGGGATTAGTCCAGATTGCAACCCCGAAAATAGAGCTGGTCCTGGACAGGTGATCTTATCAAACTTGATGTCACTGCATCCCATGACGAAAATACATGGTATTAATTATATTTTATCACCAATAAATCTAGCTCCTTCAATGGGCACTGGAGCCTGCAGAAGATGATGTGCTTGATCGCCTTTTTGAGCTCGGTTACATGGATGCGGCCGTGTGGGCGGAGCAGAATCCAGTGGAGGAAATATTGGAAGATGAAAGCAACCATGAAGAGTCCTTGAATTAAAGGAACTTTTCACTTTGCATAAAATGTCATGCAAGAAGACCCCAGTTCATCTTATAGATATATAAAGCATTACTAGATTCTGGCATTTCACATGGACTGGGAAGTTAAAGGGCAAAAATTGCCCTCCCGATTACAGAGATATAGGATCATCACTACCTAGCAAACATTTTTCTCAAGGAGGCAACTTCTTGTGATTTATTGTGCTGATCATGCTATATACAGAATGTAGGCTTTGCTTTGGATGTGTATCATTTAATTTTTTGTATGGTTATCAATATAATTGTGCAATATGAAAAGATATAGTACATAGATAAGATGGGAAGGAACAGTTATGAACGCTTTATTTGAATAGCTAAACAAACGTATATATTTTGTGAATGACTACTGAACTTGAAATGCCATAAATTGTTCGATTACCATCAAGTCGTACATATTTTCAATGAAATCTTCAAAGCAGTGTTTACCTGCAATTTATGGGTATCACCAAAAATAAGTGGGCACCGGTAACAACGTTCGCGCTCGTTCACAATTTTCTACTCTCACAGTTTGTTTGTAAAGGAGACATGAAATCTATCGTTTACCACTATTCTTGATTCATTTAAACATCCGGAGGATGCACATAATATACAACTCTCCAATTGAGCAGCATCAGCATCTATTAAAAAAAGAGTAGTGTGTTTTGACACTCTGGCCCTAATAGTTGTTAGATTGTCATATGTATTCCCATGTTAGACATATTTATTAGGATCTTAAAAATGAATTAAAGATTTATTAAAGGAAGAAATTTACAAAACTTTTATTTAAAACAAAAATAAACATGTAATTTATTATATATACAATTAGGTTGATGATTTATTATATTACGTGTAATTAATCCATATATCTCATGATTATTTTTTTTTACAACTAAATTTTAAAGAAGTTAAAGTTATCCAATTGAATAACTAACCAATGACGAAAAAAATTTCACATGTTTAATAAAAAAACTTTTTTAAGAAAATTTCTGAGAGAATTTTCTTAAAGACACTATTTTTTTCAAGAAAAATATTCTTAAGCTACCACTTTCCAAACACATTGTAACAGAATAGGATGAAATGAACATTGATATACAATGGTTGGAATGGATAGCTCGAACGAGGATTTTAGGTGCCTTTGTAGGCCTGGGCTTACACCTTTTGAATTAGTAGGATGCTCTCAAACTGGCCAAACACCCAAATTTCAAATAAAAAATAAAAATAAAAAAAATAAAGCGCTGGGACTCGGGTACCATAATAATAAATTGTAGGTCTTGGTCACTACAAATCAATATTGACATTTTATGAATAACAATGACACTGAGAGTGTGGTCAGGTGGTGTCGGTGAGGCTGAGGAGCTGCCTTGTAATCTACTCATCTTTTCCTCACCAACCTATCTATCTTAAAAACTCTTATCTATTTATGGAATCTGTTGGATTCAATTATTGTGTTTTTAAAGCCAACCCAAATCAAATTAGCACATTCAAGCAAAATCTCACCCAAATTCAAGCAAAATGAGGCAACCAAACCCAAGAAACAACACTAACCAACACCACCACCACAACACTGCTCAGATGCAGCCTTCTTTCACACTCTCCTTCTGATCGATCTCTCTCTCTTTTTTTTTTTTTTTTTTCTCGCCATGGATTTCGCGATCCGTGCATTCACTCTGCTTATAATGACCTTTGCTTGTATTGCGCCTTTTCTTCTCTTATGCGAGGCGTCAATCCATTTCTACCATCAAGAAACCTTAAGAGAAGTTGGTAATTCCTATCTTCTTTCCGGCGGCAGCGAAGGCATCGTCGCTTCTTCTTTTTCTTCGCCTGTAAAGGTCGGTTCGGGAATTCGCGATGGCCGTTCTTTCATCAGGTCAGTCACATGTTCAGTTAACCACCCATTAGATTTGAGCCTCAGATCTATTGTGGGATCTTCACATATTCATTTATTTTTTTAAAGAAACTCGTTTCTTTATGGAACGAAATTGCGTTGAGTGGGCAGAATTGCAGAGAATTAATTGTAGTAATGTAGCATGGAATTAAGACCTCTTTGAATTTTGTTTTGGATCTATGTGGGTGCTTGGGGTTTGGACAAATTGGAGATAAGAAAGGCAAGTCATCGTTAAATGAACTCCAAACGACTTTTGATCAGTCCCCAATTGATTTGAGGTGCAAAAAACACATAGTTTTTTTTTTTTCTTAAAAAATTATAATTCTTAATACAATGGGTTTTCCCTAAATCGGATATAAAAGAATTCATCACATCAGGCATTATTATAAGTAGTACAAATCTCTCCCTCGGTAGTACCAATGCTATTTGGAGGAGAATCTCTCATGTTTACTGACTAAAGGTAGCTAAGTAGATGACGATAATAACAGTAATATTTGAGATCTAAGAAATGCCCAGCGATAATTAAGTAACATAGCGTGTTCCTCTGCGATTGAGTTAGTTCTTATCTACTTTTTACATATTCTTCCTACCTTGGTTAACTGATATTAGAGAATGTGATGTTTATTTTGTATTTATTATTAAGCTATGCTACCCAAGACAGTAAATGGTGGGTGTGGGTGTTCTACACTTGAAAGAAGTATTGAAAAGAGTTTCCTTTATGTGTCTGTTATACTTAGACATCTGACATTGTGAATTCTCTGAAAAATGGACCATCTTTTCTCACATAGCTGTTATCTGTACATGCACTTTGGTTATTGATTGAAAGGTATGTGTGGGTATGCAGGTTTGAGAATATCACGTTCTGGAGGAGTAAAGAAGCTGCTAAGCATTCCAACAGGAAACATGGTGCTGGGCTTATTCAAGCATTTATTTTTGAAGCAGCTGACCGCGATAATATCGGTGGTTCTGCTTATGGGGGACAAAGGTCTATTTGTTGCACCCCTGATCTTGCAAAGCTTGAAGGCTGCAAGCAAGACGAAATTATTAGAAGGCCTTCTTCCGATGATCCTAAATGGCCAATTGTTTTAAATACACAGTTCAAGGGAAACAAATTGGTTGCAAAAATGGACCCAGCAGAGATTTACATCACAAAGACCGGAATGTATAACTTGTTTTTTGTCTCTTGTGACCCGAATTTAAAGGGACTGGTGATGAGTGGAAAAACATCCTGGAAGAATCCTGATGGTTATTTGCCGGGAAGGATGGCTCCATTGATGAAATTTTACGTATATATGGCACTCGCATATCTGCTGCTCAGTGTAATTTGGTTTTCTCAGTACATGAGATTTTGGAGGGATGTACTGCAGATTCAGAATTGTATTACCCTTGTTATTGCACTCGGTTTGCTTGAAATGACTATTTGGTACTTTGAGTATGCACGTTTTAGTCACACAGGGATGAGGCCAGTTGAAATTACAGCATGGGTTGTGACAATTGGAGCTGTGAAAAAAATGATTTCACGCCTTCTTATACTCTGTGTTTCCATGGGGTATGGTGTTGTACGGCCTACTCTTGGGGGTCTTACTTCAAAGGTGCTACTACTTGGATTAACGTATTTCTTGGCATCTGAGTTGCTGGATATTGCTGAGAATGTAGGTACTATCAATGATATCTCGGGGAAAGCTAGACTGTTCTTAGTTCTTCCAGATGCATTCCTGGACGCATTTCTAATACTGTGGATTTTCACTTCTCTTTCAAAGACGCTCGAGCAATTGCAGGTATCCCAAGTTTTCGCTACATGTATAGTGGTTCAATATGGTTGCTTTGAGGGTGGTTGACAACAATTTTTCGTGTCCTTTATTGAATGCAAGTGGAAGTCTGTTCTTTTTTCCCCTAATTTTCTGCTATAACTTGATCTTGATTTCATCCTCACTCCACAGTTGAAAAGGAGTTCTGTGAAGCTGGACATCTACAGGAAATTCTCAAATGCATTAGCCATAACTGTGATTGCTTCCGTTGCCTGGATTCTATATGAGGTATGTTCTGTAGATGGAATATTTCTTTAGATTTCTCTTTCATCAAACTATGCACTATTACTTTCTGAAAAAAAAAGAAGCTATGCACAATTATTAAAACATCTGTTAAGTTGGACATGAGTTCAGGTTTATATTAAGATTAGCTTATTTTTCCTACCAAAAAAGAAAAAAAAGGTTATTTTATTTCATTTTTAATCACAAACAACTTGCCTTTAGTAGTTGGAAATTTCTGAAAATTTCATGGTTTTTTTTTTAGACTTTTCATTTTTCTCTCCTCTACAGTTTTTAGCTTCATTTTCGTGTAGAATCTTATGGTATTTATGATGAGTGTGATGTTGATTTAATTATTTTAGTTGTTAACGAATGCCAATCTTTTCTGAAACAATGTTGCCAAGGCATTTCTTAGGTCATTACCTAAACATTTTACAACTCAAATTGCCTTGGCAGGTAATATGGCTTCTCTCCTCTGCATTTTTTAGAATTTGAAAGATTAGTAATTTGTTAAAATATTTTAAAGGGATATAGAGGACATCTCAACTGTTTCATTCATATTTTTTCTCTTCTTTTGTAACAAGTGCATGCATCAAACCAGGGAAAAACAAATCTTGCATTTTTCTTTTGTAAGGAAAAAAAGAAGCCTACATACAACATACTGGAATATGAAATCTAGAATGTGGAATCATTGTTTTAATATTAGATTGTTTGCTCAAACCTATCTTTTCTGAATTTTCGAATTTTACGTCGTTCCAGCATATATGGGTTGTTGAAACTTCAAAATTTTATAATTGTTTGTATAACATGTAATTATGTATTAGTATGTTATACATATTTATCATTTAATTTTATCACTTACAACTTATAAGTGGCCTAGGAAATTACTAGTCAGGGGGCCAGGGTTAATTGCCTAGACATTGCCGTAATGCCATAACGACACTGATCCAAAACTTATATTCCAAACAGCACTTTACATGGAACATAGTTTCTTTTAACAATTTGCAGTGTGCCATTTGGTTACGTGGGGTTCAAGCACCATGAAAACTCAGATTGTTAAATGAAATTCCTTGTTATTTTTGCCTAGTGTACTGTGTTAATTCTATTAACCTAAAAAAAAAAAAAAAAACACTCACCACTGCCGCTTAGGACTCCAACCACCAAGTCCCTTGGTGATGTCTGAATAACTGCATGACCAAACCATCTCCTGGGCCGAGTAGGGATAGGAATCGACGCAAGAGAAAGAAGTCAATTAATGAAAACAACTTAAAAAAAAAAAAAAGTTCTGCTTAATCATCTTTCTCCTATGGTTGATGTTTTTGAGTCTAATCTACCATTATAATTATATAATTGTAGCAGTCCTTGTTTCAGTTCTAGTTATTCTTAATCATTCTTACAGTTTGTTCTTTTTTTTGGGCTAGGGTATTGTGTTCTTACATTTGAAGAAGTTCGGGTTAATCATCTTTCTCTTAGTGTTGATATCACTATTATTATACTTACAAGTCTTGAAGTGCAACTTCTTATTCATCTTACTGTGTTATTCTACTAACCCAAGAAGTTCTTGCAATTAAATTCATATTTTTGATTTCTAGAGAAGGCAAGAAGAATTTGGGATTGGCTTTGTTGCATTAAACACGCCATGGTTATTGGGACCATTGAAATCTTTTGTTTTGATTATGCAAATGTGGAACTGTCACTCAACACATCACAATTGATGGTACTCTCTTATAAGTTCTTTCTGGTTCTCCTCTAAGTAAAGGGCCCTTCTTGCAGGTCTACTTCAAAGCAACAGATCCATTCAGTGAACGTTGGCAGAGCGCATGGATCATCACTGCCTTTTGGGACATTCTTGCCTTTGCATTGCTCTGTGTTATCTGCTATCTTTGGGCTCCGTCTCAGAGTTGTCAGAGGTTGGTTTAATGATTATAGAAAAGTACCATAGTCAGAAGAGATTTTCGCTATATATGGCTTCCCTTTTAACTCTACTTGGTTTATCCAGATATGCATATTCGGATGAAGTAGGTGCAGATTTTGATGCAGAAGAATCTGAGTCTTTAACCAGAGGAGCACCAGAGGGTGATCTCAGTTTAGTCAAGCAAGAAAGAAAGGGTGGAGATGGTGCCGTCATCGATGTGGAAGAAGAAGAAGAAGAAGCAGAGGACAAAAGGGAATGAACGCATTATCTGTTGGTACTCTCCTTTGGTAAATTGGCCAAATTTATGTATCAAAAGTGACATCATCATTTTCTGGTGAATTTTCTTTCTTGGGCTTTCTCAACCCCTCTAATTTTGTAAAAAATGTCTACGTATGTATAAGATTTTTGTTTTTTGCTTTAAAATTTTCTGATTAGAGAGGAAAGTTGTCCTGGGAATGGGGTGCTTCATTTAGCAGACAGATTTATAACATGGTTTTGATTGAAATTCCATATCTAATAACCAGTTATTAAAGCAATTCTGAAATATGCAATGGCTTACAGCAAGAAGAGGATTTTGGTGTGGAATGCAGTCTTTCTTGACCACATCTCTCAATTTTGAAATTAGCAATGGCTTTCAATGATATTGATCATTATCATGGACTGGTTATTAGATAATTTCAAGGGTCAATGAGTTATGGAATGTGAAGCTGGGTGCTTCATGAAACTTGCTTCCAATGCTCACTTTAATCCCTCCTCTCTAGTTATTTTATGTGCCCTCAAAAACTTAGGATTCTCCCTTTCAAATCCCTACACTAATGTTTCAGAAAATTTATAATTTTCATTTCTAAGAATAGGAGGATTCACTCATAATTAAGTATGGTATGCTGTATTAGAATGGTAAAAATGACTCTTCTTCACAACAACAAAAGGTGATCTATGTCCACAAATCTGAAACTAGCCATCTATCTCTCTTTACTGATTATTATTATTTTCCTTGCTAATGTAGGATTAACAATTAGTAAGACCCTACAAATTGAACTTTTCTCGTGACCTGAAACAACACATATCTACCTACTGCACGCACTTTCAACTTGGGTGATGAGTGAGACGACTTGGAAAAATAACATTAACGCTAGAAATAGTTATTTTTATGAATCTATTTGTGAGCAAAAGTGGCTGCAGGACTTGATAGAAGCCAGATGGATGCACTGCCCTACTGTTTATTTTTCTTTCTTGTGTTTGGACATGTCTTGTGCTCTTTCACTCACTGTTCATGTAACACCTGGTATTGCTTTCAATTTTGAAGATTGCCCTTCAAATTCAATCCATTGTTTACAGACGTGTATGTTTCAAAAGGTTGGGTTTTCCAGGAAATCCCTCCAGGATTCTAAACTCCTTCAGATGATGCATATAACCAAAGTGAAATATTTTCTTCAAAATACGTAACGTAAGCTCTCTCTTCACGTTGGTCTCCTACATATAAGAAACGCAGGGCTAAAGAACCCTTTGCCTTAATGGTTTGAAATATAATATGCATGCTTTGAGGTCATAGGTGCAAACCCCACACTTAATAAGTTACACCTCTTTCAAGTCTTTTAACATACAGGGCACTGCAATGTGGCCATTTGTATCACTTAAATAAGTGTTAAGAATGGAATGCATTTCAGTTACATTTCATAGAGCACAAATGGTGACACATGAATTTAGGATGCCAATGAACAACAATGAATATGGGCGCATGATTGGGAAACCACTCAAAAAAGGAGAGAATAGTTCTGAGAAAGTTTATGGGAACCGGACAAGGTAAAATGAGATTGCAAGATTCTGTAGCTAATCCCAATACTCAAGGAAGTTTTGGGTTAAGGTTCTAAAATCTTGGGTTTGCAGTTGGGATGGAGGGGAATGATGGCATCATTCAGAATTCGTTATGATCGGCTTCAAAATTTTATCACTAGGCATGGAATAGCCTGCTACATCCTTCAGACGGTATAAGCTAAATGGGACACCAAACCCTTGAAGGACTTAAAAGGACAAGACATGGATGATGTACGATAATGTTAGATTGGTACAGTTTTGACTTTGAAACGCTCAAGTATCAGAATGGCTAACTGGTGGCTACTGAAGAACTTGGCATAATGTCCAAGAAAAGAACTATCATCAAGTGAAGAATATGAGGAAGAAACATGTTTTCCAGTGATAAACTTTACCTTTTATTAGTATTTGTTGTTTTAATCTCAAAGTTGATACACTTAATATAATATAAGAATATCTCACAATACCTCCTTTTCCAGTTTCAAAACAGCCATGAATGCTTCCTGGGGCACATCAACTTTACCAATTGCCTTCATCCTTTTCTTTCCTTCAGCCTAAACAACAGATAAAATAAGTGTTTAAGCACATATGAAGAAAAAAAAATTCAAAGAAAATAAAAAATAAGAAATCCTCCAATAATAATCCAAAACAAAGATCAGACACAATCAATGTCATATTTGATTTACAACTGATACAGCAGTCACTCTCAACTTGAAATCCTTCAAGAGTATACATCATCGCCATTTCCAATTCCTCACCCTGCTATCACAGGAAGCCTACATTAAACAAAATTTTCCACCTGTGATTGGCTTATATATGGGTTCCTCAACTTTCCACTTTAATCTTTCGATGATTAGATCTTGGAAGCCCCAAATATGAAGTCAGAAAAGCCTTAACCGTATTGAATCATTTCAGTTGAGCTCCTAGACTTCTACCACGTGGTTTTTGCGTGTACTGGTTCCATAGTTATTGAACCTCTTACCTAGACAATGCCACGTGTTGATTCTCTGTTGGTTCAACAGTTGTCAATCCCTAGGCCTACATGGGATACTTGGAACATACTGGCAAGAATTTGATTTTGGTCAAACCGTACATCATAAAACTCATTCAGCCAAGATGGTGAATGACTTTTGGGGTTAACACTATCATCGCCATCTTTATAAGTTGCACGGACACCTTTTTAGGTATCAAGCTCAGTTATAACGAAATTGCAAGAAATGAGGAAACACTGAGAAACCATAGTGGAAGCTGCCTCAACTAACCAGACTTCGCAAGAGTAGCTATAACTCTCTAAATAATAGAAATGAATCAAAAGAATCAGAAAGTGAATAACCACAACTAAAAAAAGGAATGGCTTCCGCAACTAAAAATGCCTCTCTGCATAATGTTAAAGAGTCATTTTAGCTTAATCTTCATTCAAAATAAGATCCTTTTCATTCCCCATGCATCACCTTTGTTAAGATTGCTATTCCTTAAGAGCTATTTTTTTCCTGCTTTTATCTTTTTTTTCCATCTTCTTGCTCTTTTGGTAAGGCATTGAAGATCTGGAATACTTCAAGTGAGAACCTAACCTTTTTCCTTTAACAGCAATAATTCATTGTCGCCCTAGTCAATTTTCTTTTCCTTTTATTGCAGTATTTCCCAACATCAAACATAAGGCACCCACAATTAAACAAGAATACACATGATAGCATGTGCAACAGGTGGATGGACCAGTACTGAATTAAGTTTCCAACAAATTGACTACCATTTGAAGAAAACATTCCTTGTCAATCTTTATTTTTCCCTTTTTCAGCTGTAAACCAAAGTTTACAAAACAATAAAAAAATATATAGCCCCTTGCTTGTAAAATTGAGAGTCCATAAACTAGGAATTGTATTTATAATTTTGATGAACAACACAATTGGATAATGATGTGAACTCCATAGTCTTTAAAGTAAGTTGAGAAGCACTACCCTTATTCTAAGTCAGGATTTTGGTATTTCAAATACGTTCTTGGAAGATGGGTGTTGATTTTTAAGAAAGATAATCAAACTAATAACCACATGGAAAACTATTCATTTGAAAATAAACTAAAATAAAACAATGTGGCTTAAAAGTCCTTTCGAAATCTTTAAGCGGCAGTAACAGTAAAGCTTCATTAAGAGATCTAGACCTATTATCAGAAATGTGAAAGATGAGTACCTGTTTTTTCAGCAATTTCTTTTTCCTTGAAATATCACCACCTATAATAAATATCAAATTACTAGAAATTGTAAGGATCCTTCAGCTCAAATAAAACATGGCCACAAAACTACAGACCCAACAAAGATATTTCATAAGGCGATGTGTTTGTTATAAGACAAAAATATGCCACAATTATCACCGTCATGAAAATGAAAATGATTTACAAATCTTGACATATGAGGATTTAGCTTACCATAACATTTGGATAGAACATCTTTCCTAATTGCTGACAAAGATTCACTAGCGATGACCTTGGAACCTATGCTTGCCTGTCAGAAAGATATCAACTGAACATATTACAACTGAATAAACATAAGTTGAAAAAACGTCATAATAAAGAAAACAAATAGTTCATGTAGTTTTATCAAAACTATTAGACAAGAAACTCTAGGAAACTGAAATATATTAAGAAAATCAAGAATAGTTTTTTCTCATTGAAAGTAAAAAAAACAAAAAAAGACTTAAAAACTCCGCTGTTGATTTTATAAAATAAACGAACATGCTTTTCATGGCAATGAGTAATCAACCCATAAATCTCTTATATATGTATTATATAGACATTAGAGTAGAAGTTGCAAAAGAGCTAGTTGCTGACACAATGTGCAAGAAACATGATTGAGATAATACATCATAATTTAAATTAGGACATTTCATAATTTAATATGTTTGAAGTATATTATCATACTTGTTTCAGCCTATATATACATGGACCATCCCAAAATTTAAATGAAAAATATTTTTGATTCTCTAAGATTTTTTTTATTTTTTTACATTGCCCATCGAATTGGACTTCCCAAAATTAATCTTGAGTTTTAAATGGCCAGAGTTTAGGGAGAAGTCGAACTTCCAGTCCTTGGATCTCATAGCTTGCTTATCATGTGTCAAACTATTAAGCAAAGAGTCTAACCCCTATTCCAAGAATTTTTGTTTCATCATTCTTGGTTATCATTGGTAACTCACTTGAAGGGGCACAAGATGGTAAAGAACGAGCCTCTGCTTGAAGGAAACTTTTGGCCGTACTAAGATAAAACTTTTAGTTGTTCTAAGCTGAAGAAATTGAAATGCAAATGCCAACCTTTCTTTGACATTTGACCTATTCCAAATGGAAAATGTAATATTTGCAAATTTGCCTAGTTTCTGTTAAGAGCACATGAAGCTGAGGTTAATTATTTAAAATCCTTCCAAAGGTAAATTGAGAAGCATATAATGGAAAGTGTGTTCCTATAAGCTACATAGATTATTGGAGCTTCTTTCCAAATAATGTACACATTCACTAGTAGATGACTTCAGAGTGGTACATTGCTCTTTCTCAGTAATGAAAAGAAAGAGATGAGGGAAGGATGCCTCTGAAAAAGTGGAATTGCTTTCAAACATGCTTTTCTATGCTTTACTGAGCAAAAACTACAAGTAATTCTCAAAGGATACAATTTTTCAATACTTTTGGGCCAGTGGATTTTCTACAGAAACCTGCTCATCTTATAAGCTGGTAAAATTCACCATGGCCTACAACTATGAAGAAAACAAGTGATAAGAAAAACCTTTTGTACTGAGAACTGGTGAAGAAATGAAAAGATCTGTATTCTACTGATTAACAACAGCCAGAAGTAGAAAAAAATGCAAAACAGAACAGTAAAACAGCTACTAATACACCTAGTAATCCTCAGTATCCCTCTCCACTACAAGGTGCATTGCATAAGCACCCTAAGTCTATCAATCCACAACTGAGTGTTTATGTGTGTCCTTCTTTAGTCCATCCTAGGTAATGCTGTTGCTACTCCTCTAGTGCATCTGCTTCCTCATTAGAGTGCTGTACTCCCTCATCACATAAATGACTAGAAACATTCTTTACGATGTTTTTCATGGTTTCACCATCAAAATCATCTAGTTTCCTGACTCTCTGGCATTTTATTTGCTTTAATAGACTATTTATTATGATTCATAAACATTTCAGCAAGTCTAATATGAATGTGGAATTGCTTAGAAGAGGGAAAATTCTCTTGAAGCACATTGACTTTTCATTCAAGTAGAAAGAACTACCTTGGAAAAGAAAAACAAACAGTTTTTCTTTTTCAAAGAAGCATGAAAAAAAAAAAAAAAGAATCATTCATTTATACTGCACAAAGATCCAAGTCAATAAAGATTTTCTAAGAAAACAGTCAGCAGCATACTGTCTTTGAACAGCCTGGGTGAACTACTCAATGATGAAGAAACAAGGCTTACTTGAATTGGTATTTTAAACATTTGGCGTGGTATAAGCTCCTTCAGCTTTTGTGTTAGAGCCCTTCCTACTGCATAAGCCTGCAAAAAATAGCACATACTTCATTGATTTTACTAGAGCATGTCAACCAGGCAGGTTATCCACTAAGTCTAAACCATTATTTCTAGATTGGCTCAATTTAAATGGAAATAAACAAGTGTCAGGATGTGCTTTTCAGCAAGCAATGGATGTTTGACCCAGTAAAATTCCTTTTTCTTTTTTCTTTGGACATGAGGCACTAATGTTTGAGATTTTCATCTATGCGTGACAATTTATTTTCATTATCATGAGGTACTAATGTTTGCGTTTTTTTCTTTGGATGTTCATTTATTATTAATGTGTCAACAGCATCACTATCCTGGAATGTAGTATTGCTACCAGAATTTTTCATGAATCAAATAGAAAAAAATAGAAAACAATCAACATCAGATCTTTATATATCTTACTCACATCCCTTTTCTTTTCCTCTAATAGCCCTCAAACTCAGCCTGTGCTAAGCATATTTGCAGACCTATGAACACAGCTGGTCCCAAACCCAGATGAAGGTGGAGGGTTGTGTTAAGTACCTGATAGCTAGAGTAAAACCTTGTCAGATCAACTAGGACATGAATCGACCTTAATCAAACTATGTGAAGGTGTTAGTCGACTCATTGATAGAGCAGAATAGATGAAGCGGATTCATGTAACCAACCCCATATAATTGGGAAAGACCCCTAAATCTCTGAACTTGATTTTGACTAGTTAAAAAGCACTCCTAATGAGATCTTTGATCTTCTTATCTGCTCTTCAAAGGCTTTCATAATTCTCTCTGGTCACATCCCTACTAAAACTGTTTAAATGAGACAATGAAGAAAGCCCTTGCTTCTCACAGATAGCCAAAGTGCAATGTGTCTTAAAGTATAAGAAGTTGCATCTCCATTATTAGTCCATCGAAACTCCTCGTGCACTTGTGGTTAAACAAGTGCAGTGTTGTTTCTCATTTAGGTTGCATTAAAGTGAACCCCTGATCACCAATTTTGATCATACAGGCTATTGACCCCAGCCAATTTGTCCCAAAACCTACTTCATTCTCACCTCAAATTCAGACCATGAACACTTGTCAATCATCATTTAGATCCTTCCCTTGATTCCAACAGAACAAAACTGGACTCCTCCACAAGACTTCTAAAACTTATTTACTCAAAATCTCTGCCTTCATAACATGCCAATGCCTACCATGAAAATGCAAGAATTAGATCCATACCCTGTTTCTGCAATCCCCACCATTACCTAGGGCATAAACCTCAGTAATGCCAAATACTAATAGCATGCATCAATTGAGTGCCTCATTTACCCAATGTAACTAGCAATAACAAAATCACCTTATCCTTGTGAACAATGGTTGCCAATGGTTCCACAGGATCACCATAAATCTGAATATCAAGTTTTATCAATTCGCTTTCCTGATACCTAGCAGTCAAAGAACAAGAGACGATTGACAAAAACATTCGTATGAAATCTAGAGTAGTTACCATTACATGTATTTCTCAATTCATTTTCCAAAACACACCAAAGAAAAAAAAGAGAAGAAATAAAAAGAGAAGAAAAAAAAAGAAAGATGACAAGAAAGAAAAAAGAGAGAGAGAGAGAGAGAGGAAGAGAGAGAGAGAGAAAGATACAAGCATTTACCCAACAAAAGTGTATTCCATACTAGCATATCCCTTACTTCTTGATTTTAGCTGATCAAAAAAGTCCCCAACCATCTGCAAAAATAGATAAATAAATAAATAAATAATAAATGAGTTAGATAAACCAAAAAAGTAAATAAATAAATGTCGTGTCGTGCTTAGCCACAAGGAAGAAAAGAAAGGGGATAACTTTGGCATCTAGCAACGTGAAGAAGACTATAATCAAAGGAAAGACCCAAAGGTACAATGGGGAAGTTACCTCAGCTAGTGGCAATTCATAGGTGATTGATGCTCTTTTCTCAGTCACATACTTCATTTCCTTGAACTCACCCCTTCGATCTTGAGCTAGCTCCATGAGAGAGCCAATGTATTCTTTTGGCATAAGCATTTCAATCTACAAGGTTGAATAGAATCAATGATATGCCTTTCACGGCCATGTTTCAGGAGATGTACAGATATGATAGTCAAAGGAAAAGAAAAAATAACAAAATAAAAAAGGGCGTGTGCAATGCACGAGGCTCTCTCCATTGCAGGGTCTAGGAATAGACGATGTGTGCAGCCTTCCATATTTGAAACAGCCACTTTAATATGGAGGAAAGGCAACGTACATTGTCCGTTCCCTCCCCCCCAAAAACAAAAAAAATAAAGAAAGAAAGAAAGAAAAAGAAAAAAGGATAAATCGTATAAGCCAAAAAACTAACCCTGACAAGTGGTTCCTCAATGGACCTCCTTTTTCCAGGTTCAGGGAGTAAAGATGGATTTGAGCATTCAACCTAATTGAGGAACAAATTTTAGATATCTATTGTACAATTAATAACAAAGATTAGCATGTCAACCTATCATACAACATTGTTTTTCATTTAAAAAAGACCCAAAAAAAAAGAAAAAGGAAAAGAAAACTTTCTCAAATAAGGAAGAAACTAACGGCATTGGCTTATCTTCAATTCATTCAAATTTTCTTGACAACATATATGGAGTTGTATTTAAGATTTTTTTTCAATGATTATTCAATGAAAGGGTAGACTAGAAGCCATTGCAATCTCCCCATATTCTCTTGCATTCTGTTTATGATGATTAGACCAGTGTCTTCAACATCCAGTTGAGGGATAGTACTCAAGAGGCCACAGTAGCTACAAGGGCCAGCACAACATTCTCCACAAACTCAATCTTGAATTGCAGCAACATCCAATGTGGCCAATTCTCGGTACCATTTGATTTGTGACCAAGAAGAGGGTGATGTAGCCCTGTGAGGAGAGCTTGGCACTAGCTGAAAAGACCAAAATGGAAGACATCAAAGGAGCTACTGAAGTAACAGGGTTGAAGCCTACTGATGTGAGTGGGCTCCTTAGGCACCACTATGACAAAAAATTGCTACTGTCTTCACCAACGAAAACATCAAGAACTTGTTATAGATGATGGTGAAGGAGAACATGAACAAGTTGCCTGTGGCAGCAGCTTGAGTTAAGTCGTTTATGGAAAAATTCAACTTGCTTGATTTTTGTCATCTGAAACTTTCGGGGGCAATGTAAGCTTCCATAACCAACTCGCGTAGGGAGTCTAGGGACAAGTGGCAATTGAGCCAAGAAAAGAAGGGCTAGGGAAAAGAACTCAAAATAGTCAACTCCCGAGTAAAAGAGAATATCAACATGAGGATGCAAGTAGAAAACTAGGGTCGGTGCATGGGGAAAAAACTGTTGTTGTCTAAGTCAATTGGACAACCCTGATCTCAGTGTTGAGGTTGCTACTCACCGAGGGATTTCCTCATTTAAAGCCTCAAACAAGTATAAATTAGTGATTTAGGAGGCTGGATCTATTGGAGAGGCCCTTTTGCATAGATATGGAGAAGATATTCCATGGTCCAAGGTGGATAGACCTGAGGGCAAAGACCTATTTGTTCCTTTGTTTGTCAACTACAAACTTCAAACAAAGACAATGAGAGACACACTACAAAACATGCCAAATAACTGCCAGAATCATCCCAACCGTGTAAAATTTCATGGACCTCGTGTAGATGAGAAACAAATGTAAATACTCTTAAGTTGCTTCCGATCAAGGAAGAAATAACTGATCACATGGAAGTTCATGAAAACAATAGGACAAAATGATTCATGTAGAAATGCAAAAAGTACCATGTAAATTGGAGATCTTCCCAAAGAATGGAATCAAATAAAAAATTTTCACAACAAAAAAAGCAAAACTAAATAGCAAAGGGTGATTCCTTATTCATTCACTACAGTTTAAAAGTAATGTCCTGAAGAGCAAAATAACTAGTGAAGCACAAAGCCAGATCTTCCAACACAAATACATCATCAACAATGATGCTACAATGTTGTCCATGCATTTCTAGTAGCAAGGTTTCATTATCTTGTTCAGAAGTATAAATAATAGCACCACATACTTCATATGATTTCACGATGTCCATCCCTATAAATGGATGACAATACAATGAGCAAGACATGACACTATATTCATTATTGACAATAAGTTCAAGAGTAATTTCACATTCTATTTGTAAAATGGGATTGGATATCTTTAATTCATAATAAACTTATTAGTTTGACAATTACAACCATATAAATCCTTCACGTGATCTACAAAGTCAGAAAAATCCAAGGTAGTTGACACTTGACATCTTCATGGTATAAGTAATCATGTATCACTATAAAAAAAAAAATCACATTTTACAAATATTACAGTTAAAACATGAATATAGCCCATAAAACATAAATTTTATACAAGTTCTAACTGTAAAAACAGTGCCACAAAATGCATTTATGTCCAGACTTCAAATAAAAAAAAAACAAAATTAAATGGTCAGGATCCATGTCACAAAAAAATAAAATAAATAAATAAATATAAATATAAATATATATAAGCAACTCTCACCAATGAAATTAAATAACTTGCAGAGTAAAAGGATCAAGCAGAATTTACAGTATCACCATTTACGCAATTCACTCGATATACAACACTTGGAGCAGTAGTTATCAGCGACAGATTGTATTCCCTCTCAAGCCTTTCCTGAAAGTTAAGATCTCTCATCAGTCAACTGCCATTTATGTGTCTAGCACCATATTAAATGCTTTACAAATCTAAAGATTTGTTATTTAGCTTTTAAGCCTTAAAGACCTCATCAAAATAAGGTTCTCAACCATACTTTTTTTTTTTTTTAAAAGAAACTATAAGATGTTTTATATGTATGAATCTGTATGTAAATAAGCTATACAAAAGGTGGTCCCTAACTTGAACCACAACACAAATCAATCTACACAAAATTGCCCCAGCCTCTAAGCCATTCGGTTAGAGCAAACCCCATTACACAACTCGCTATTTGCTACCCAAAAGGAAGCAAGGAGATGAGATTGCTCCCATACCTTATCCGATGGAAACAATACACCATCGAACACCCTCCTATTCCTTTCTTTCCATAAGGATCATAACACCGCAAAACACACAACCTTCCAATGGTTTCTCCATAAGGAAATAATATTTTTCATAAAGGGAAAAATATTAATGGCGTGGCCCACATCACCCACACCGGTCATGACCAGGAAATGAACGCACCACCTACTCCAAACCTCTCTGGAAAAGGGACAACTCCAACATAAGTGTCCAACGGATTCCACATCCCGTCGACACAGATAATACCATGAAGGGGATAAACACGTATTTGGAAAAAAAATTTGCAACATATCACCCGTATTGATTTTTCCATGGGCAGCTACCCATCCCAAAAACTTAACCTTTGATGGTACCTGTGCATTCCATATTAGGTTATGATAGGGGAAGGAGACAACAAATGGTACATTAAGAATACCATCATAGAAAGATTTAGTAGAAAAAGAACCCGAGGAATCCCAAGGCCAAAGAATTCTATCGTTGCCACATAAAGGGAAACAACCCTCCAAACAATTAAGAAGAGACCCCAATTCCTGTTCAGCCCTAGGAGAAAGATTTCCCATCAAATGCAAATCTCATGACAGAGGGCCCTCGGCCCCATACACACCATCCCTAATAAAATCAGAGATAGGCCTATTATGGAGACTAGAACGCCGAAAAAGATTAGGAAATAACGATTGGAAACAAACATTCCCAGACCAAGAGTCTTCCCAAACCGAATTAAATTACCATTCCCCAGTTTGAGTCTAGTTAAAGGAAGGAAAGAGGGATAAACAAAATGAATGAATTTCCAAGGACTTCTATAGGTACTCCTAACGGCCACACCAGCGTCCCGTAGATTATCCCTGAGCCCATAATTGCTCTTGCTTAATAGGAAACCTCCACAACCATTTTCCAACCAAAGCTTTATTTCTAGCTGAAATATTGCCAATTCCAAAACCACCCTGTTCCACCTTCATCTGAACAATTCTCCAAGCCACAAGATGAGATCCATGAACAATTCTCAACCATATATAAAACTATCGTTTATACCTCATGCATTTTGAGTATTTATCGGAAAGAAAAATTATATCAGAATGTCAATAACAGTACGATACTTGTAAATTTTGTTTAATTTTACCAACATAACAATACATATTCTCTCTCTCTCTCTCTCTCTCTCTCTCTCTCTCTCTCTCTCTCTCTTCATATATTTATATAAGCATGTATTTATGTATACCTGTATTAGCTGCCACTTCACTCTATCAAGAGATAAATCATGTATATATGAAGAAGCTTCAAAATCAATTGATTTTGGTGATCTCTCCACAAAATATTATCACCATTGAAAAAAAAAAAAAACATGCTAATATTTTGTGGGAAATGGCATAGCATTAAAACGATAGGTAGTCCATTTTACAAGTATGATTGGATTAAATTGTCAAAACTTTAAAATCAACCGAATGTTTAATGATGATCTGCGGGTTAAATTGGACCATCCTCCCAAGAATTCAAAAGACTAGGACTAGAAGCATGAGCCAAACACATACACAAAAACTAGTAAAATTTCCAAAACAGTAAGATTAAAAGGGCACTAGGTAGACCTGAACAATTTCCATATGGAGGAGGCCCAAAAATCCACATCGGAAGCCAAAACCCATTGCACTAGAAGTCTCAGGCTCAAACTGCAGGACAGCCGAGAGTTATTTGTCATACATAAATGTCCAATAACTTGTTAATAACAATTACATATAAAGGCATTGAGCTATAGCAAACGAGAAAAACAAATTCAATAAGAATGCAAAAATAATAACAATAATGGACAAGCACAAAATATCACCAAAAACAGTAATACTTGGTAGCATTTGCATAATCTTAACAAGGATTAAGTAAAGGGATCATTCATAGGATCTCCAAGATATTTCAGTTTTACACAGAATATTATTTTAAAGAAAAAGACAAGTGTAGGAAATTCAAACCAAAAAAATGAAAGAAAAGAATAAAACAAAAACAGAAAGGAAAACTAGGAGAGGTCCATATAAGGTGCATCTTAAATAAGTATTAAGTTCTAAGGAAGTAGACCGAGTATTGAAACAATATTTGTTAAGATATCACTTAAGTTCACAAGATGAAGTAGGAAAGAAAATAATGTAACATAGAAGTCAATAAGGGTTGACAAGAGTGATGGACCATAAGTTCAGAATATACAGTCTACCAAACACAACACAATAAGCTTGATTCTAAAATTTGTAAACATTGTTAGCTCGGTGTCACTAATCTATTGACAAAAGTCCAGGAGATCCAACATTGTAAGGCATGACCAAGACCAGCTCAGTACTACTGAATTGGTGAACAAATACTATGAAGTGCCAGCAGTCAAGCACTCACAGGGTCGTTCCCAAGGTATAACAAACCGCCATGTGGCACACAATTCCACTAATATAAATACCCTCCAGATTTCTCCATAAAAAGTAAGTCGTTTCAATAACAATTGACCTTCTTTAACTGAATTATGTAAGTCGTTTCAATAACAATTGTCCCTCATGATAGATATTCTTTTCTCAACCAACGGTGGGTTGGTTCAGTGGTTCGGGGCAAGCGCCACCAACCCTGAGGTGGAGAGTTCGAATCGGGACTCGTGCCACCCACCAATATGTTGGCCAACGGTTCTAAGGGTGTTTGTGGCCGTGCCCCAGAGGGATTAGTAGGAAACCAAAGAATCCTGATACCTGCCGATCTCAAAAAAAAAAAAAAATATATATATATACATATTCTCTTCTCCACTAGTCTCCAACTCCTAGGTGAAAGCATAGAGGTGGGCCCACTATGATCATCTCCTCAAAATTTGGTATTAGTCAAATCTTGCATCAGTAGAGGGCAGGTATTTTCTTTGTTTATTTACAAAATGGTTTGATTAAAAAACTTCAAAATAAAACACATGATAAGTACCAATAGTGTTTCCACTTGGGCTAGACCTAAGATATCGACTTTTCCTCACCTAACATTTGCAATAACGACTTCACCAATTCTGTTACTAGTGTGTTATACATGGCACAACAGTTTTGACCATACCAAGTGCACAGCGCGCATCATCTTCATCCAAGAAAAGGCCACAAATCAGATCCAGTAGATCATTTTTGTCTCAGCATCACTAACTTGCCTCAAATAAAATTACATTTCACAGTTTATCATGGTTGAACATAAATGGCTGCCATGCCTGACTTTCCGAGGAAGAAACCTAGAAGTTTTGAGGAAAAAATAATGTCTCTTCACTTCTCCAATGCAAGTTTGGATCTTTCCAGCCAACATGGTTTGGTCTCTGACGGCCCAGATTGGATACAAAGACTGTAAACCATTAAAACAGATTTCTTTGAAAAAAGGAAAAAAATAAAAATAAAATTAAAGAGCAGAAAGTAAACTAATTGAGCCAATGTAACCGGCAACAGTTCTTTCAAGCATTGCAAGTTGCTAACTCACTAACCACCTTATGGGTGAGCAGTGTATAACATCAAACACTTAAGCTGAGCTCAATCACTCATCTCTTCCAACAAGTTTTACTTAAGGCAAGGGACAAGGATGGCATTGACTACAGTAAAAGCTAATTTAAACAACAAAAAGTTGTATTATCAAGCATTTACAAGTTTCAGCTAATAGAGGAAGACATCTAAAGTAGTTGTTTGTGAATAACCTTTAATGCTGCATCATTAAGCTGCAGTTTCTCCAATGCAACACGCAACTCTTGGAACCTTTGAAACAGAATAGATGTCAATGCCTTGTGGAAGAAAAACGTAGAAGAAATAGGTTTAACATAGAACCAATATTCTCCGATTAGTATAAGATCATTACTGGTCTGCATCAACAGGAAACAGGCCACAGAATACCATTGGAGTAGCTTCCTCATATCCAGGCAGCGAGCAATCTGCTTGTCTTCCATAGTGAGTTATAGTGTCACCAACTCTAGCATCTGCTACTGATCGTATAGAAGCTGAAAGATAACCCACCTGAAGATGTATGGAACGCAAAAGTGAAGTGCAAGAGTAGCTACTTCAATTAATATAAACTATTTAAGAATGTTATCTTCTAGAAGCACCATACAAATAGAAAACAAACTCCAAAGAATCTATAACCATATTGAGAAAATGGAAATATATATAAGAATATGTACATAAAAGGATGAAATAGAGAATGTAAATAATACTTTAAAAACTATATTGCAAAATGAAATTGCACAATGTCATACAAATATAATTGTTTTCATGCATCTTGAACCGAAGCTTCATGTATACCAACTAGGATATCCATCATTTTTTTCAGATAGAAAGGAAAAGCTCATATAGAAGTATCACAAGGGAAGGTTATTCAACCACTTTTGGTTTGTTAAACCAAATACAATTTTGTTCTTTCCCATGTAGAATATAAACCATTTTCATCCTAAAAACAAATTTTTTTTCATCTTTCCATTGTCCACTTCAGCCTAATTGTGCTTTTTATTTCTGCCATTTTTAGAGGGTTTCCTCCTAGGTATGCTTGCACTTGTTTCTGCATATTACACCTTTCCCCTTTCATGTGACCCAAACCCTACATGGAGAAGCCAGTGATGTAGGCTGAGAAAGAGAAGAGAACAGAGAAAAATTCAAAGAGAAATAGATAATAAGTATTTTTCCCGTCAATCAATCATGATCAGAGCTTTATTACAACCTTTATTTATAAAAAAAAGAAGGGCGTATCCAGGGCATGAGGCTTCCTCCACTGCGGAGTTTGGGGAAGGGACGATAGATGCAGCCTTACCTCCACATGAAGAGGTTATTTCTAGATTTGGTCCCGTAACTTCTAGGTCACGATGGAGCAACACAACTATTGCGCCAAGACCCATGATTTTTACTTAAAAAGATCCAAATTATTTAATTTCTTTCATACTAAAATTTGTAAACTTAAAATTTTGCTAAACTATAAAATTTATTTAAAATATTAAATATAAAAAATATAGCAAAAATATCAAGTCTTTGCGATTACTCACCATTTTTAGCAACATTTTAACCAAAAGTTATGCAAATCATAATTGAAATCATTTGCCAAAAGTTTTTTCAACTTGTTACTTCTTGTAAAATAAAATAATAAAGAAATACAGAAATGTAACGTGGTTCGGCTCTATGGCCTACATTCACAGGAGAAGAGGAGGGAATTTCTTCTTATTCGTGATAATGTCTCAATGGAAGGACACCATATATATAGACTGTTGAGATTTGTTTCCTATACAAATTTATTCCCTGTATAGATTTGTTTCCTGTACAGAATTATTTCCTTTAACGAATATAGCAGTCACTAAAATTGTAAATGTAGCTATAAGTACATAGCCCTGTATGTCTATATATATGGAGTCCCTCCGTTAAGACATTAAAAAAAAGAATAAAGATCCTTTCTCTTCTCCCGTGGATGTAGGCCATAAAGTCGAACCACGTTACATCTTGTGTCTTTCATTATTTTATTTTCTCAACATGGTATCAGAGCCCTGGGTTTTTATTTCTAGGAAATCTGTTTCAACCTTCATCATTGTTGTCGGCCTTCATCGCCGGAATCCTCTTGAGTGGCCTTCATTGTTGTCACTGCCGGAACATTCATCACTGCCTTCATCGCTAGCGTGAAAACCACATCGTCATCTGTGCCGCCGCTGCAACTGGATCGATTTGTCTTCTGCAAATCGTGATCCAGCCATTTGAAGTTCATCATCTTCATCGTCTTCATCGTCTTTGTTATCGCCTTCTGTTACAGATTGGAGGTTCGACGCCGATTGAAGATCGATCGACAGAACTGCCGAAAAACACACCGGTTTCTCGTACAAGACTCAACTGCCGACTGCAAATCGCCTGCAAATCGCGGTGAACATTCTCAAACTTTTTCATCGCCTCTGAACTCAAAATACTGTTCATCGTCTTCTTCGCGGAGATCCTCGGCTTCCTTTATCACCGGGACGAGACCTCTAGCCTTCATCGCCAAGAACTTCATCAACGATCACTGCCGTTGTTGTTGTTCAGCCTGGTTTCGATCACCACTGCCGCTGCTCTTCACCGCTGCTGCCACAACTTCGCAAAATCGCGATCCTTAAACCCTGGTTTCTGCAGAGTATCGTCGTCGACAACAGATCTTCATCTTCGATCTTAAATCGCGATCTGCAATTGTGTTCGTCTGCAACTGCTGCTGCTAATCGCATCGTCAATCGCCATTTCGTCGTCTTCTTCTTCATCTTCATCTTCGATCTGCAACTGTGTTCTTCCTCATCTTCGATCTGTGTTCGTCTTCTTCATCGCCTTCTTTACATCTTCTTCTTTCTGTGTCCGTCTTCTTCGTACATCTTCTTCTTTCTGTGTTCGTCTTCTTCGTACATCTTCTTGGTGCGACTGTTACTGGTTTGTGCGACTGTTCCTGGTTCATCACCTTCGTCAGTCTCTTCTTCTTTCTTCTTCGTGCGACTGTTCCTGGTTTGCGCGAGCCATCAACGTTCTGCATCTCTTCTTCTTCCTTCTTCTTTTTCCTGGAAACTTAAAGAATATATATATATATATATATATATATATATATATATATATATATATATATAAACATCAACCTCCATCTTCGGCCTTCATTGCCAAAGAGAGGCTTGTTTGGCGTTCATCGTTGTTATTGAAGAATTTGACCAGGCATTGTTATTGTTGTTGCTACTTCCACCGATACGTGAGCCAAAAGAAAGATGTCCAGTGTACAATCAATTGAAGAGCACTCTCTTAAGCAAGTCGGATTCAATCAGGCTGAGATCAAGAGATTGAGAACTCTACTTGACACTCTTGGAAAACCCTCAGGTACCAACTCATTGGCCTATTCAGGTAATTTTCCTATTTTTATTGGATTTAACGTCTCGGATAAATCTTTTGCTAACTCTTGGGTTATAAATTCTAGTGCTACTGATCACATGACCAATTCTCCCAATATATTTCATACCTACAATCCATGTCCTAGTAGTCGGAAAATAGCCACAGCTGATGGATCCTTAACCACAGTTGCTGGTATAGGTGATGTTCACATCAGCCCCACCCTTACACTCAGAAATGTTCTTCATGTTCCTAAACTATCTACTAAGCTTATCTCTATTAAAAAACTGACCCATGATCTGAGTTGTAATGTAACCTTCTTCCCTACTTACTGTGCGTTTCAAGACCAAGACTTGGGGACGATAATTGGACATGCTAAGGAACAGGACGGGTTATATTACCTTGAGACACCAATACATCCTATCAAGAGTACCACTTCATTTCTCTCTGAGCACAAACTTTCCAATAAAGAAAAACTATGGCTCCATCATCGCCGCCTTGGCCATCCTTCTTTTCGATCTCTTAAAATCATGTTTCCTTTTTTGTTTCAATCTCTGAATGTTGAAGATTTTCACTGTGAAGTGTGTGAACTTGCGAAACACAAACGTAAATCTTTTCCACTTAATAATGACAAAAGTTCAGATCCTTTTGATCTCATTCATAGTGATATTTGGGGTCCCTCTCCAATACCTAATGTTTCTGGAGCGCGATGGTTTGTGTCCTTTATTGATGATTGTACTAGAGTCTCGTGGATGTTCTTATTAAAACAAAACTCCGATGTGAGCTTTATTCTCCCTACCTTCCATAACATGATACACACCCAGTTTGGTGTTAAAATCAAGAGATTTCGATCTGACAATGCTAGAGACTACTTCAATCAAACATTGACCAACTACTTCCAAACCGAGGGGATCCTTCATGAATCATCCTGTGTTTACACACCACAACAAAACGGAGTTGCTGAAAGAAAAAACGGTCACCTACTTGATACAACCCGAGCCTTTTTATTTCAGAATAATATGCCTAAGTCCTATTGGGGGGAAGCTGTCCTTACTGCAACACATCTTATTAACCGTTTACCATCCCGGACCCTTGATTTCAAAAATCCTATGGACAAGCTACGTCAATTTTATCCTAAGCTTAAAATCTCTAATAATCTTATACCTAAAATATTTGGGTGTGTTTCATTTGTCCATGTTCACCAACCCAACAGGGAAAAGTTGGACCCTAGAGCTCTTAAGTGCGTTTTTGTCGGATACTCTTCCACTCAAAAGGGATATAAATGCTATCATCCGCCATCAAAGAAATTCTTTGTCTCAGCCGATGTCACTTTCTGTGAACCTGAGCCCTATTTTTCCGCTCCACTTCCGGGGGAGAATGTCATCATGGAAGATAAGGATCGGAACTCCCTTGATAACCCTTTTGATCCTTTTGACCCCTTTACCCTCCAACAAACCAAACCTGAATCTCCTACACCCCCTGTACCCAATGACGAACCTACGGATCGGATGACTGGACAAGTGTACTCAAGGAATAAAGCTGCAGCTCCTGAACCGATGCAAGCTCAAGAATCTGAACCAATCTCTGAGAATGAGGTAACAAATCCTGAACCCTCCTTACAAATTTCATTAGTTCCTGAAACTAACAATGATTTTTTAGCCTCTAAACTTGACAATGACCTTCCCATTGCCATTAGAAAGGGAACAAGGGAATGCACTAAACATCCCTTGTATCCACTATCTCATGTTGTATCCTTTGAGAAGTTCTCACCAACCCATAAGAGTTTCCTTACCAGCCTGAATAATATCCAGACTCCTACGTCATTATCCGAGGCTTTATCTAATACAAATTGGAAACAAGCTATGAATGTGGAAATGGAAGCCCTGGAGAAAAATACACCATGGGAGTTGGTAGACTTGCCTCCAGGAAAGAAACCTGTTGGATGCAAATGGGTTTATACAATAAAATACAAAGCAGATGGGTCCCTAGAGCGCTACAAGGCAAGATTGGTAGCCAAAGGATATACTCAGACATATGGTGTGGACTATCAAGAGACATTTGCTCCAGTTGCAAAAATGAAAACTGTGAGACTTCTTTTGTCAATGGCAGCTAATTATGACTGGGATCTGCAACAATTTGATGTAAAAAACGCATTTTTACATGGGGATTTAGAGGAAGAAATCTATATGTAAGTGCCTCCAGGATTTGGCACCACTGATAAAGTGTGCAAATTAAAAAAGGCCCTGTATGGACTTAAACAATCTCCGCGGGCATGGTTTGGTCGGTTTGCCAAAATAATGACAAGTATGGGATATAAACAAAGCCAAGGAGATCACACTCTGTTTATTAAGCACTCGACTTCAGGGGGAGTTACAGCTCTATTAGTGTATGTTGATGACATCATCATGACAGGAAACAATGAGAACGAGAGACAAAATTTGAAGCGGTGTTTGACCGAGGAATTTGAGATCAAGGAATTAGGGAGATTGAAATACTTCCTAGGGATTGAAGTGGCACACTCTAAACAGGGAATCTTTATCTCTCAACAGAAGTACATTATAGACCTTCGTAAAGAAACAGGGAAGCTAGCATGCAAACCAATGAATACTCCTATTGATCTTAATCACAAGCTTGAAGAAGCTGAAGAAGCGCTGACTGTTAATAAAGAGATGTATCATAGACTAGTAGGAAGACTCATCTATCTCTCTCACACAAGACCTGATATTGCATATGTAGTGAGTGTAATAAGTCAGTTCATGCACAATCCTAAAGATATTCATTTGCAAGCAGCTAATCGCTTTCTACAGTATCTTAAAGGGACTCCAGGACAGGGCATGTTATTTAAACGACACACAGGAATGGTTCTTGAAGCATATACTGATTCAGACTATGCTGGTTCAATAGTTGACAGAAGATCAACTACTGGATATTGTACGTTTCTTGGTGGGAATTTGGTGACATGGCGAAGTAAAAAATAGAATGTAGTGGTCAGATCTAGTGCTGAAGCAGAATTCCGAGCAATGGCACAAGGGGTTTGTGAGCTATTATGGTTGCAGATAATTTTGACAGATTTTAAGATACACTGGGATGGCCCTATGAGACTCTATTGTGACAATAAATCTGCAATTAGCATTGCCCATAACCCAGTCCAACATGATCGAACCAAGCATATAAAGATTGATAGACACTTTATTAAAGAGAAGCTTGACAGTGGGTTGATCTGTACTCATGTGTCTACCAATAATCAGCTCGTCGATATGCTCACTAAAGGGTTAAATCATACTGCATTTCAAGCAAATGTGTCCAAACTGGGAATGGTAAACCTTTATTCACCAGCTTGAGGGGGAGTGTTGAGATTTGTTTCCTATACAAATTTATTCCCTGTATAGATTTGTTTCCTGTACAGAATTATTTCCTTTAAGGAATATAGCAGTTACTAAAATTGTAAATGTAGCTATAAGTACATAGCCCTGTATGTCTATATATATGGAGTCCATCCATTAAGACATTAAAAAAAAGAATAAAGATCCTTTCTCTTCTCCCGTGGATGTAGGCCATAAAGCCGAACCACGTTACATCTTGTGTCTTTCATTATTTTATTTTCTCAACATAGACATGCAGGGCTATGCACACATATAACAATAATTACAATTATAGTAACTGCTAAATAAAGCAACTACTAAAATTATCATCTTTCCTAGAAAGAAATAAATCTCACAGATTTTTCTCTTCTCCGCAACACTCCCCCTCAAGCTGGTGAATAAAAGTTTACCATTCCCAGCTTGGACACACTTGCTTGAAATGCAGTATGATTTAACCCTTTAGTGAGCACATCGGCGAGCTGATTATTGGTAGACACATATGGAGTACAAATCAACCACTATCAAGCTTCTCTTTAATAAAGTGTCTATCAATCTCTATATGCTTGGTTCGATCATGTTGAACTGGGTTATGGGCAATGCTAATTGCAGACTTATTGTCACAATAGAGTCTCATAGGGCCATCCCAATATATCTTCAAATCTGTCAAAATTATCTACAGCCATAATAGCTCACAAACCCCTTGTGCCATTGCTCGGAATTCTACTTCAGTACTAGATCTGGCCACTACATTCTGTTTTTTACTTCACCATGTCACCAAATTCCCACCAAGAAACGTACAATATCCAGTAGTTGATCTTTTGCCAACTTACTAAACCAACGTAGTTCGCATCTGTATATGCTTCAAGAACCACTCCCGTGTCTCGTTTAAATAAGATGCCTTGTCTTGGAGTCCCTTTAAGATACTGTAAGACACGGTTAGCTGCTTGCAAATGAATATCTTTAGGATTGTGCATGAACTGACTTATTACACTTACTGCATATGCAATATCAGGTCTTGTATGAGAGAGATAGATGAGTCTCCATACTAGTCTTTTTTTTTTTTTTAAAGAAACAACGAATAAATTTTATATATATGAAAAAAGAGGCAAGAAACCAAAACACAAGGGACAAGGGCACCGCCACAGCTACAAAACCAAAAATTAAACAAACTTGCCCCACCCTCGGAGCCAATCCCCTATAGAATACTCATTTGACAAATTGCTATTTGCCACCCAAAAGGAGGCTAAAAATTGAGATTGTTCCCAAACTTTAGCAGCCGGCTCCTCCACACCATTAAAGATCCGACTGTTCCTCTCCTTCCATAGTGACCACAAAACCGCCAAGCACACCACCTTCCAATGCTCCCTCCACGAGGGGCGGATGTGATCCATAAACGGGAAGATATTTATGGGATCCCCCGCACTGTGATCACCACTCATCACTAGGAAATGGAGGCACCACCTACTCCACACCTCATTGGAGAATGCACAACTCCAACATAAGTGGCCAGCAGATTCCAAATCCTGCCGGCATAAATAACATCAATGCGGGGACAAACACATAGATGGAAATCTCTTTTGCAACATATCTCCAGTATTTATCTTCCCATGGGTAGTTACCCATCCCAAAAATCTTACTTTTGATGGCACCTGTGCTTTCCAAATTAGATTATGATAGGGAAAGGAAGGACCATTAGGGACATTCAGAAGAGATGCATAAAAGGATTTAGTAGAAAATAAACCCAAGGACTCCCAAGGCCTCGAAACTCTATCGGAATCCTCCGATAGCGAGCACCCCTCAAGAAAGCATACAAGGGAATCCAACTCTTGATCGTCCCTAAGAGATAAGTTCCCACCCAGGCGCAAGTCCCAAGACAATAGTCCCCCGTCCCTAACCACAACATCAGCAACGGGTTTATCGTGTAGGGAAGACCGCCGAAAAAGAGTAGGGAAAAGAGATTGGAAGGAGTCATTCCCACGCCAAAGATCCTCCCAGAATCGGATCGAACTACCACACCCAAGTTTAAGTCTAGTTAAGGGTAAGAACATCGGATAAACTAAATGAATAAATTTCAATGGGCTCCTATAGGTTACTCTAGATGCCAATCCAGCGTCCCGAAAATTATCCCGCAATCCATGTCTACTCTTAATCACCTTTGCCCACAACCGATCTTTCTTGCAAGGAAACCTCCATAACCATTTCCCCACTAGAGCTTTATTCCTAATAGATATATTTCCAATACCCAGACCACCCTGATCCACAGCTCTCTGAACAATATTCCATGCCACCAAATTAGAACCATGTTCCTTAGCGTCATGCTTCCACAAAAAATCCCTCATTAATTTCTCCAAAAGAACCACCACCTTCTTTGGGGCCCGAAAAACAAAGAGAATATGTTGGGAGTGCATCCAACACAAACTTGATCAATGTGAGTCGACCTCCTTTAGACAGGAAGCACCTCTTCCACCATCAAGCCTTCTTAATACTTTAGAAACCATCGGCTCGCAGAAGTCAAGTTTGGAAGGGTTTCCTCCCAAAGGCATGCTCAGATACTTCATAGACCACGAAGCAGTAGAACACCCCAGATGACCCGCCATACTCCTTAACCACTCCTATTGCACATTAATTCCTGCCAACTGGCTCTTCGCCATATTGATGGACATGCCAGATATCCAACAAAAACATTTAACCACCATGGTTGCATTTGAGATGCACTCCTCATCAGCTTCCAAGAAAATCAACGTATCATCCACGAACTGTAAATGGGAAACCTCCACCTTCTCCCTCCCCACAACAAAGTCAAACAATAATCTTGATTCTCGAGCCTTTTCAAACATCCTCCCCAACACATCCACCACTAATGTGAACAAAAAAGGGGAGAGAGGATCGCCCTGCCTTAGACCACGCTCCCCATCGATCTTGCCCCTAGGCCGGCCATTGATGAAAATAGAGTAAGACACCGACCTCAAGCAACCCTGAATCCATTTTCTCCATCTCACACCAAAGCCCTTCATTTTTAACACATAGTCAAGAAAGTCCCAATTGACCATATCATAAGCTTTAGCAAAATCAAGTTTAAATACAACCCCCTCCTTCCTTTTAGATCTATATTCCCCCACCAACTCATTTGCAACTAACACAACATCAACAATTTGACGCCCTTGAACAAAAGCCATCTGATTTTCCGATATAGTGCCATGCGGAACCCCCTTCAACCTACTTGCCAAAACCTTCGCCACAATCTTGTACAAACTTGTGGTAAGGCTTATGGGCCTAAAATCTGCAACCCTACGAGTTGTCTTTTAAGGAATAAGGCATATAAATGTTTCGTTTGTGCATCCGTTAATAACCCCGTTATCAAAAAATTCCACGAACACCTTCATAAGGTCATCTTTAATAGAATCTCAACAACTCTGGAAAAAGGACAAAGTCATGCCATCAGGCCCCGGAGCCTTGGAGCCCTCACAAGCAAACACCGCTTCCTTCACTTCCTCCATGTCAAAAGGTGCTTCAATCTCGATCCTATCCACCATCCCAGTGGGGCACCAATCAAGTCCATCTACCCCCCATGCACGTCTTCCATGGGACGAATATAGATCACGAAAATATTCTGTGATCTTAGACACAATCTCCACCTCACCCTCAACTAATGATCCATTGTCCATTTCCAATCTGGAAATTGTATTGACAGATCGTTTTCCATTCATAAGCCGGTGAAAAAATTTCGTGTTTGCATCACCCTCCTTGAGCCACCGAACCCTTGATTTTAGTAATGCAGCACGATCCTCGCTAATACATAGTTTCCATAGTTCTGCTTTAGCCAATGATCTATCTCGAGCCACCATCTCATTCCAATCAGGACTTCCTTTTAGCTGATCGAGTTGTTGCACCATTATCTCAAGTTCCTTCGTTCTCACAGTTTCCCACCCGATAACTTCTTTGCCCCACCCGTGAAGCCTAGACTTCACCAACTTCAAAGACTGCATGAACTTAAAACCTTCCCAACCCCACTGAGGCCCCTCCCTCCACCAACCACTAATCCGATTTTGACTAGTCTTTGATACATCTCCTTATTAACAGTCGGCGCTTCTTCAGCTTCTCCAAGCTTGTGATTAGGATCAATAGGTGTATTCATTGGTTTGCATTCTAGCTTCCCTGTTTCTTTAAGAAGATCCGTAATGTACTTTTGTTGAGAAAGAAAGATTCCCTGTTTAGAGTGTGCCACTTCAATCCCTAGAAAGTATTTCAATGTCCCTAGTTCCTTGATCTCATATTCCTTGGTCAAACATTGCTTCAAATTTTGTCTCTCGTTCTCATTGTTTCTTGTCATGATGATGTCATCAACATACACTAATAGAGTTGTAACTCCGCCTGAAGCTAAGTGCTTAATAAACAGAGTGTGATCTCCTTGGCTTTGCCTATATCTCATATTTGTTATTACTTTGGCAAACCAACCAAACCATACCCTCGGGGATTGTTTAAGTCCATACAAAGCCTTTTTCAATTTACTTACTTTATCAGTGGTGCCAAATCCTAGAGACACTTCCATATAGATCTCTTCTTCTAAATCCCCATGTAAAAATGCATTATTTACATCAAATTGTTGCAGATCCCAGTCATAATTAACTGCTAATGACAAAAGAAGTCTCACAGTATTAATTTTTACAACAGGAGCAAATGTCTCTTGATAGTCTACACCATATGTCTGAGTATATCCTTTGGCTACTAATCTTGCCTTGTAGCGCTCCAAGGACCCATTTGCTTTGTATTTTACTATATAAATCCATTTGCATCCCACAGGTTTCTTTCCTGCAGGCAAGTCTACCAACTCCCAAGTATCATTTTTTCTCAAGGCTTCCACTTCCACATTCCTGGCTTGTTTTCAATTTTCATCAGAAAAAGCCTCGGACAAAGAAGTAGGGATTTGGATACAGTTCAAGCTAGTAAGAAAGCACTTATGAGATGGAGAAAACCTTTCGAATGACACAACATGGGAAGGTGGATACAAGGGATGTTTAGTGCATTCTCTAGTTCCCTTTCTAATGGCAATAGGAAGGTTTAGATCAATGTCTGTTTTGGGCTAAGGTTCTGAAGGGTTTTGTGAGAGAGGGTCAGAGACTGTACCTTCATTTCCAGGAGCTGGTTCAGATTCTTGGACTTGCATAGATTCAAAGACTGTAGCTTTCTTCCTTGAGTACACCTGTCTAGTCATTCGATCCTCAAGAGCAGACGGCTCAAGTTCAGGTTCCCTATTTTGGTTATCACTGGGTTTTGAAGGTGCAAATGCAGATGGCTCAAGTGTGGAGGGAAATGGTATGGAAGAGAGGTCAATGGAAAAGGGGTCATAGAGGAGAGAACCCTGATCCTTATCTTCCATGATGGAGTTCTTCCCCTGAAGAGAAGGAGCGGGAAAATAAGAATCGCGTTCATTGAAAGTAACATCCGCTGAGACAAAGAATTTTTTAGACAGTGGATGGTAGCATTTGTACCCTTTCTGAGTTGAGGAATACCCCACAAAAACAAACTTGAGAGCTCTTGGATCTAATTTTTCCCTGTTTGGATGGTGAACATGGACAAAGGAAACACACCCGAAGATTTTAGGAATGAGATTGTTGGAGATTTTGATGTTAGGATAAAATTGTGATAACAATTCAATGGGACTCTTAAAACCAAGGACTTGAGAAAGTATTCGGTTGATAAGATGTGTGGCAATTAGGATGGCTTCCCCCTAATAGAACTTAGGCACATTGTTATGGAACAAGAAGGCTCGGGTTGTATCAAGTAGGTGGCCATTTTTCCTCTTAGCAACACCATTTTGTTGTGGAGTGTGGACACAAGATGATTTATGAATGATCCCTTCCTTTTGAAAGTAAGGGGTCAAGGTTTGATTAAAATAGTCCCTTGATTGTACGTTTCTAAGTGTAAGTGTAGGGCTAATGTGAACATCTCCTATGCCTGCAACTGTGGTTAAAGACCCATCAGCTGCGGCTATTTTTCGACTGCTTGGACATGGATTATAGGTATGAAATACATGACAGAAATTGGTCATGTGATCACTAGCACCGGAATCTATAATCCAAGAGTTTGCAATGGATTTATACAAGACTTTGAATCCAATAGAAATAAAAAACTTACCTGAATATGCCAATGAGTTGGTACCTGAGGGTTTTCCAAGAGTGTCAAGTAGAGTTCTCAATCTCTTGATCTCATCCTAATTGAATCCTACTTGCTTAAAAGAGTGCTCTTCAATTGATTGTACACTGGACATCTTTCTTTTGGCTCACGTACCAGTGGAAGCAGCAAGAACAATAATGATGCTTGGTCAGATTCTTCAATAACATTGATGAAGGTCAAACAAGCCTCTCTTTGGCAATGAAGGCCAAAGATGGAGGTTGATGTTCTATTTTTTTTTTTCTAGATCTGACATATATATATATATATGCACAACAGCGGGATTCGAGTCGATGGTTGCGATCACAAATGGTAGTGGAGTGCACGATGGTAGGTCGTGCGATTTCGGCGATGAAGGCAGGCAATGATAATTTCGGCGATGAAGGCCGACAAAAAAGATTCCGACAATGAAGGTTGAAAGAAAAAGAATTCCAAGTTGTACAAGCCTAAAGCTCTGATACCATATCATAAAATAAAATAATAAAAAAACACATAGATGTAACGTGGTTCGACTCTATGGCCTACGGCCACGGGAGAAAAGGAAGGAATTTCTTCTTATTCGTGATAATGTCTCAATGGAGGGACACCATATATATAGACATACAGGGCTATGCACACATATAGCAATAATTACAATTTTAGTAACTGCTAAATAAAACAACTACTAAAATTATCATCTTTCCTAGAAGGAAATAAATCCCACAAATTTTGTTCTTCGTCGTAACATTACTTAATGATTTTGTTATTATTAATAAACCCAAAGATATATTACTATTACAAGGGCCTTACCAACGAATGATGGGTCAAGGCCGCTAACTCAAACTTCATAAAAGAAATAAATATCAATTATATTAATCTTTAAAAATATCAAAATAAAGATATTTAAGAAGAAAAAATAGAAAATCTATATAACAAGTTTAGAAAATAATTTTTTGAGGCATATGCCTCATGTCTGTGAAGTTTACGCCTTATAGTCTTTCCTTGAGGCTTAAGCTTAAGGGAGAAATCTCAGAACCTCGTGATCTTACACGGGGTGTTTTAGATTAATGTGTTTCGTGATCTAGTGATCATTAGTTATTGTAGTTCTTACTATAGATACTTTTTATTATAATTCGTACTTTATATATTTTAAAAGACACATGGATTTTTCAAACATTTTGTAAAAAACTCAAACTTCTTCAAGTTTCAATGTTTTACAAAAAGCTCCCACTTCAAGTAGAATACCTCAAAAATAGAACGGCTTCAATTGAACTAGTCATCAACAATGTCATCAGTGACCCTTTTGTTACCACTTGACTTCCAGTCTTTAGAAATAATAAAGATTGGAAGCCAAAAGATATCAAGGAGTGAAAATTTTAGGTATTTGAGATCCATTATACATAAAGAAGGAGAAATAGGTGAACATATGAACTATAGAGTTAAAGCAGGATGGGTCAAGTGGAGGAGTGCTTCTAGAGTATTGTAAAGGGAAAATTTTATAGAGTTGTTATTAGGCCAACAATGCTATCTGATATAGAATATTGGGCAATTAAAAAACAAGAAGGTAACAAACTAAGTGTAACAGAAAAGAGAATGCTAAGATGAATATTTGGTAAAACTTTAAAAGATAAAATTAAAATGAACATATTCGAGATTTGATAGGAGTAGCACCAATTGAAGATAAATTAAGAGAGAACAGACTAGGTTGGTTTGGACACGTACAATGTAGGCCTTTAGATGCACTAGTTAGGAAGAGTGATCTATTAACACTAGATGGTAACAATAGAGGTAGAGGTAGACCTAAAATAACATGGACATAGATAATTAAGAATGATTTAACTTCTTATAATTTGAATGTAGACTTAGCCCTTGTTAAAGCAGAATGGAGGAAGCGAATTCATGTAGCCGAACCCATATAGTTGAGAAAAGGCTTAGTTGAGTTGAGTACTTCTCCATTTGATGAGTCTTTTGTTTGTGTGTTTGTGTGTGTGTGCATGCATATATATATATATAAACTTAATTTTCCATTCATGTTTTACCGCCTTGTGGCCTTTCAAGAATGACATCCAAATCCATTTTTCTCCCATTAATGCCAATATCCAATGATGATTGTACGTATAACTAGTGATTTTTTGGCCTAATCAATAACTTTTGTCGTTGAGTGATTTCTTTCAGTATCTTTTACAAGCAAGTTAGTTCTATGCACGGCACAAGGTGTCCAAAATAATTTATTATCTCTTCATCATTTTCTTGCGTGCCTCCATAAATATTGACACATTTTCAATGAAAATTCAGACAAGACACTCTTTTCCCACATTCTACAAGACACGACTCATCAGTCATCAATTTGTAAATTAACTTTGTGTCTTTTATCCAAAACATCCAAAGATGGAGGAACATCTTCCCATCACAATTTACCATGAAGGATATTACCCATCTAACCATTATACATTATTGTTACATCATACCATGGCCAATTTTCTTCCAACAAACACTATAATTTATTATACTCATCATCAAGTAAGCAATGCACAAATTCAAATGTTGTAGCCCCCCCACCCCCCCGTGCCACACACAAATTTGTAAAGCACATGTGCCATAAAAAAATAAGGGTTTTGGGGTGGCTTATCGCTCATGTTAAGCTTAAGACCGAAAACTTGCTTCAAAGAAGATCCGCTCATAGGTGTATCTTTGCTTAGTGATGCTCCTTGAGGAAACAAGAAGAGTATACAATCGACCATACTTTTCACCCACTACTATTCTTCAAGAATAGTTTGAGAAACTTGGAAAGATCATTGCCTTACCAATTGACTGTACCATAAAGGTTGTTAACATTTTTTTTCTTTTCCAAATGATGTCAACGTTCCATCAAAGATGATGAAGTATTGTTTTGTAATTTTGTTCACAATTCTTTGAAACATTTAGACGGCAAGGAATCTCAGAATTTTCAATGAGAAATACAAAGATGCCTTGATTGCATGGGACCTTTCTTTTTTGCTAGCTTCTCAATGGGTATTAATGTGTACTCTCTCCAAGGGGTATAGCTCCAGTGATAGGCTTAAGGGATTTGAGCCTATTGTAAATACTTTGTAGGACAGCTTTAAGAGAACTCTTCGGACTCTTGTTGCTTGCCCTTCTCCCTGTATATTTTATCTTATGAATATATATCTCTCTAGTTTATTTACCCAATTCACCTTTCAGTGCTAATAAAACAACTAGAGAAGAGAAGGAAAAAAAAAAAAAACCATGGTTACAAATGTGTAAAACTCTCAAGATCTTTAATCCCTCCAAATCAATTTGGTTTTATAGCAAATATAGGGTTTTTTTTTTTTTCCAGATTTAGTCTTGAGAACTCAACTCAACTCAACTCAACTAAGCCTTTCCCCAATTGTATAGGGTTGGTGATTAGTTTTGAGAAGAACAAAGAACTTTGTTATAATGAGTTTAAAACTCATTTTAAATTATAATAAGCTTTTGAAGAAATTTCAATTTTCAAAGAAGCCCAAACTTTCCAAAAATCTAAAGTACCTCCTTATGGTACGCCTTACTCAATGCCTAGATGATTTGGTCCTAAATGACCCAAGCGATGGCCTAGGTGACACCTTCACAATGTTGTTTAAAACTCAAGGGGTTCAGGCCAGTCTTCAAGCCTATAAACTTAGTCCCAACAAAACCTAACCCGATTTGAAGTATTTATGTAATTCAAATATACATCCTCATATACATATCTCTGTGTCTATGCATGTATGTGTCTCCATATATATAAGATCACAGTGATATTATATGTATTATTACCTCAACAAATTGTGTTTGAAGTTGGCTACATAAATTTGCTTCGTTCATTCCACTTTATCAAGGGTTACGTCAACAATCAAATTACAAATAATTTGTCTTTCCTAATTATCTCTATCCATGTTATTTTACGTTTTTATCCACCTCTACCATTAATGTTGATTGTTAATTGTTCACTTTTTCTAACAAGCGGCTAGCGCAAACGATCTTAATCAGTTCTCTCTTGCTTTATCTCAACTATTATTTACATACCGCATACGTATAAATAGAGCTCCCTCCCTTCAAATTTTTGAGATTGAAGGAAAAGGAAGAGGGATTTATAGAGGGAGGGTTAGGGGGGGCTCCTCTCCTCCACTCTTGCTATTGCCTCACCCCCTAGGGTGAGGGAGATTAATGGGTTAGGAACGGGCCTAATATCTCCCCACCCAAGAGTGTGGTTTGGTGATAGAGCGGGCTATACAACTAAATACTAACATTATATCTTCTAAAAAATAAAAATAAAAAGCGAAGAGATATCAAAGGAGTGAAGATTTTAAGTATTTCAAATCCATTATTCATCAAGAAGGTGAAATAGGTAAAGATGTAAATCACAAAGTTAAAGCAAGACGAATTAAATGGAGGAATGCTTTTGGAGTACTATATGATCGACACATCCCATTGAAGTTGAAAGGAAAATTTTACAAAATTGCGATTTGACCAGCTATGCCATATGGAACAGAATGTTGGGCAATAAAGAAACAATACATGAACAAACTAAGTGTAACAAAAATGCACATGTTAAGATGGCTATGTGGTAAAACATTAAGAAAAAAGATTAGAAACTAACATATTAGAAAAATGGTAGGAGTAGCCCTATTGAAGACAAAATGAAAGGAAACCGACTAAGGTAGTTTAGGCACATACAACAAAGACCTTTAGATGCCCAAGTTAGAAAGACTAGAAGAATGACCTAAACCATGGTAATGATAGAGGTGGCGGAAGACCTAAAATAATATGGGCAAATAATTATGAAAGATAAAACTACTTGTAATTTAGATGTTAATTTAGCCTGTGATAAAGAGGAGTGGAGGAAGCAAATTCATGTAGCCAAACCCATGAAGTTGAGAAAAGGCTTAGTTGAGTTGGGTTGAGTTGAGAAGGAAAGCAGGGACCAAAGTTCAAGATAGTGGGTTTTCTTAAAGATAGATCAAATAGGGGACAAAGGAAAAGAAAAGCCTAGAAATCACATCGAAGAAATTTCACTAAGCGAGTAGCTAGATGATTAACACGTGAAGATAACAACCAATAGAGAAATTCTTTTTTATGCAAAAAAAAAAAAATGTATTTACCTCACCAGCAAACAATTCATCCACTTGTAATTGATTGGGTGATAAAACACCAATTTCATCAGCATAATAATCCTGAAATTATTAGACAATCAATACACATATATAAAGCAATCTGCAGAAGTTATAGAAATAGAGGATTATCAAATTTTATATATACTAGCACTACTAAAGTATAACCTAGGCAAGATGCCTCATGCAGCCAGGCCCTCCCAACACACAGGAAAATTGGGCTACCAATTTAAAGCCAATTTAGTGGTAGCGATATCACAAAGTTGTAGTTTTAAGAGCATTCCACGCCATCTACTAATTTTATCTCTCACTGAAATGATTAGAGTAGAACTTTCATAATCCACAAACTCAAATGGGATTAATGAAGATGCAACAACAGTTGATGTCGAAGAATCCTAATGTACCAAGGAGATTGTCGGTACAAAAAGTTTGGTTTCTTAAGAAATCTGTAACATAATGAAATTATCCAAGTTAACATTGCAAATGTGTATTTCATAACTGTTCATCACCTATATCAACTTTCGCTAGGAAATGAAATACTGGGATGAACGGATGTCTGAAAATAGTTTTCTTTGTTTTCCCCCTAAATTCAATCAAAACTTTAAGATTTATAGATTCAAATTAGGGTTCTTACAACCATGTAAAAGAAAACCTTTTGTAAAAATCTTTTGTTCCTCACAACCATGTACAATATAACTGTCACCTACACCTCTCTCTCCCTCTTTTTTACGTCTGTTTTTTAGTGTTTTCCTCCTCTGCCACCCTGTCCTTCTCTTTTCTTCTCTTTTCTTCTTTCTAACCCTCTTTTATATTTTTGTCATTTCTCCATCCCTTTTTTTCAAAAGAAAAAAAAATCAACCTGATCTTTCCTCCAGCCTTTTTTTTTTCTCTTCAATTTGTAACACACGCTACAACTATCAATCTATTACCCAGTAGCATAGCCGCTGCTGCCTATTGTTGAAAAAATAAAATAACGAAAGACACAAAGATGTAACGTCGTTCAGCTCTATGGCCTACATCCACGGGAGAAGAGAAAGGATATTGTCTTATTCAGCTAATTATTGGTAGACACATATGGAGTACAGATCAACCCACTATCAAGCTTCTCTTTAATAAAGTGTCTATCAATCTCTATATGCTTGGTTCGATCATGTTGAACTGGGTTATGGGCAATGCTAATTGTAGATTTATTGTCACAATAGAGTCTCATAGGGCCATCCCAGTGTATCTTCAAATCTGTCAAAATTATCTGCAACCACAATAGCTCACAAACCCCTTGTACCATTGCACGGAATTCTGCTTCAGCACTAGATCTAGCCACTACATTCTGCTTTTTACTTCGCCATGTCACCAAATTCCCACCAAGAAACGTACAATATCCAGTAGTTGATCTTCTGTCAACTACTGAACCAACATAGTCTGAATCAGTATACGCTTCAAGAACCATTCCTGTGTGTCGTTTAAATAAGATGCCCTGTCCTGGAGTCCATTTAAGATACTGTAAAACGCGATTAGCTGCTTGCAAATGAATATCTTAAGGGTTGTGCATGAACTGACTTATTACACTAACTGCATATGCGATATTAGGTCTTGTGTGAGAGAGATAGATGAGTCTTCCTACTAGTCTTTGATACATCTCCTTATTAACAGTCGGTGCTTCTTCAGCTTCTTCAAGCTTGTGATTAAGATCAATAGGAGTATTCATTGGTTTGCATGCTAGCCTCCCTGTTTCTTTAAGAAGGTCTATAATGTACTTCTGTTGAGAGATAAAGATTCCCTGTTTAGAGTGTGCCACTTCAATCCTTAGGAAGTATTTCAATCTCCCTAGTTCCTTGATCTCAAATTCCTCGGTCAAACACCGCTTCAAATTTTGTCTCTCGTTCTCATTGTTTCCTGTCATGATGATGTCATCAACATACACTAATAGAGCTATAACTCCCCCAGAAGTCGAGTGCTTAATAAACAGAGTGTGATCTCCTTGGCTTTGTCTATATCCCATATTTGTCATTACTTTGGCAAACCGACCAAACCATGCCCTCGGAGATTGTTTAAGTCCATACAGGGCTTTTTTTAATTTACACACTTTATTAGTGGTGCCAAATCCTGGGGGCACTTCCATATAGATTTCTTCTTCTAAATCCCCATGTAAAAATGCATTCTTTACATCAAATTGTTGCAGATCCCAGTCATAATTAGCTGCCAATGACAAAAGAAGTCTCACAGTATTCATTTTTGCAACCGGAGCAAATGTCTTTTGATAGTCCGTACCATATGTCTGAGTATATCCTTTGGCTACCAATCTTGCCTTGTAGCGCTCTAGGGACCCATCTGCTTTGTATTTTACTGTATAAACCCATTTGCATCCCACAGGTTTCTTTCCTGGAGGCAAGTCTACCAACTCTCATGTTGTATTTTTCTCCAGGGCTTCCATTTCCACATTCATAGCTTGTTTCCAATTTGTATTAGATAAAGCCTCGGATAATGATGTTGGAGTCTGGATATTGTTCAGGCTGGTAAGGAAACTCTTATGGGTTGGTGAGAACTTCTCAAAGGATACAACATGAGATAGTGGATACAAGGGATGTTTAGTGCATTCCCTTGTTCCCTTTCTAATGGCAATGGGAAGATCACTGTTAGGTCCAGAGGCTAAAAGATCATTGTTAGTTTCAGGAACGAATGAAATTTGTAAGGAGGGTTCAGGATTTGTTACCTCATTTTCAGGGATTGGTTCAGATTCTTGAACTTGCATCGATTCAGGAGCTGCAGCTTTATTCCTTGAGTACGTTTGTCCAGTCATTCGATCCTTAGGTTCGTCATTGGGTATAGAGGGTGTAGGAGATTCAGGTTTGGTTTGTTGGAGGTTAAAAGGGTCAAAAGGATCAAAAGGGTTATCAAGGGAGTTCCGATCTTTATCTTCCATGATGGCATTCCCCCCCGGAAGAGGAGGAGCGGAAAAATAGTGCTCAGGTTCACAGAAAGTGACATCGGCTGAGACAAAGAATTTCTTTGATGGCGGATGATAGCATTTATATCCCTTTTGAGTGGAAGAGTATCTGACAAAAACACACTTGAGAGCTCTGAGGTCCAACTTCCCCCTGTTGGGTTGGTGAACGTGGACAAATGATACACACCCAAATATTTTAGGTATAAGATTATTGGAGATTTTAAGCTTAGGATAAAATTGACATAGCTTTTCCATAGGACTTTTGAAACCAAGGGTCCGGGATGGTAGGCGGTTAATAAGATGTGTTGCAGTAAGGACAGCTTCCCCCCAATAGGACTTAGGCATATTATTCTGAAATAAAAAGGTTCGGGTTGTATCAAGCAGGTGACCGTTTTTTCTTTCAGCAACTCCATTTTGTTGTGGGGTGTGAACACATGATGATTCATGAAGGATCCCCTCGGTGTGGAAGTAATTGATCAATGTTTGATTAAAATAGTGTCTAGCATTCTCAGATCGAAATCTCTTGATTTTGGCACCAAACTGGGTGTGTATCATGTTATGGAAGGTAGGGAGAACAAAGCTCACATCGGATTTTTGTTTCAATAAGAATATCCACGAGACTCTAGTACAATCATCAATGAAGGACACAAACCATCGCGCTCCAAAAACATTAGGTATTGGAGAGGGACCCCAAATATCACTATGAAGACCACTTCAAATAATTGTTTCCATCAAGTCTGTAGGCTGCCTGAATGTTTGGTAGTTCTCTTTTCTCCGTTTTGTCAACTGTTTCTTCTGTCTGCACTGTTTCGGAAGTAACCGACATTTTTTTTTTTTTTAGGTTACACACGCAAAAAGAGGACAACATTCAGACGAAGGGGCCAAAAATATCAGACGAAGAAGACGATGAACAGTAACTTGAAAGCAGTTGAGTTCAGAGGCGATGAAAAAGGCGACTACAGAAGTTGAGTTCAGAGGCTTCGTCGGCAAACTAGCATGGGCGACCGGCGGTCAAACCCTGTCGAGAGTTTTCGGGCAGTTGCAGACGACGATGGCAGAGAACGAAGAGAAACGAAGATGAGGAACGCGATTTGCAGGCGATGACGACGAAGAGGAAGCCGCCGACGAAGAAGAAGATGAAGATGGCGACACAGATGACGGCGATGTGCGATCCAGTTGCAGACGACGGCGATGTGCGATCCAGTGGCAGCGGCAGCAGCAGCAGCACAGACGACGACGGCGACATGGTCTAAGATTTGGTCTCAAATCTGTGACAATGATCTTGCGACGGTGACGATAAAGATGAACCAGTGGCAGTGCTCAGAGATGCAACGAGCTGCGGCAGCAACGGTATAGGTGGGTACTGCGACAGTGTTTCCACGCTAGCGATGAAGGCAGCGACAGTGATGAATGTTCCGGCAGCGACAGCAATGTAGGCCACCCAAGAGGATTCTGGCGATGAAGGTCGACAATGATGATTTCGACGATGAAGGCCGAAACAGATTTTCCAGTAATAGAAACCTAGGTCTCTGATACCATGTTGAAAAAATAAAATAATGAAAGACACAAAGATGTAACGTGGTTCGGCTCTATGGCCTACATCCACGGGAGAAGAGAAAGGATATTGTCTTATTCTTTTTTTTTATGTCTTAGTGGAGGGACACCATATATATAAACATACAGGGCTATGTACATATATAGCAATAATTACATTTTTATTAACTGCTAAATAAAACGACTACTAAAATTATCATCTTTCCTTAAAGGAAATAAATCCGTAAAAAAAATAAATCCTTAAAGGAAACAAATCTCACGGATTTTGCTCTTCTCCACAACACCTATAATCCACCTTTATTTTCTTAATTTCTTTTTCCATCTACGACCCTATGTTTTTTGCTTCAAGCATTTATCTCATTATCAGATTAAAATAACCCATTTCTCTAACTTACTTAAAGAGACCTCTTGGGAAACTCATATTTCATCATTTTAGGGCTGCCAAAACTTCAAGACATTCCATAATGTACAACCCCTTCACTTTTATCATACACACATAAATCTGACTGAGTATCCCCTGACCCCTAGCCTTCTTCCCTTCAAAAATTATTAATAAAAAGGGGACGAATCAACTGAATTCGATTGTTCGATAATAAAGGCATAGAACTTCAAGATTTTAATTATTTCTTACCAATTAATTTTCAACTCAAAAACATCCATCTATAGATTTACTAAAAAAAGTATATAGATATGAAAATGCAAGCATCTAATTGGATAATGACAAGTTAATCTTCAAAAACTAGTTAGGAGTTCCTTTGAACTTGTTAATAAGAAAGAATCTAAGAATACTCTAGTGTGTGCCAACAGAAGTTACGGAACTAAATTGTAAAAAGCATTTACCTTTTCACTAGCCATAAAATAGATCCTATCGCCTTTCTTTATGGTCCCATCAATAATACGGAAGTATACAATAACACCTCTATATGGGTCATAGTAACTGCAAAAAAGGCACCAACCAAATAAAAATTGGCACTAAACAAAAGAACTCCATTGATAGACAGAAAAGGAAACAAAAACAAATTGAACACAACATAAACAGGAGAAATGTCTAATGGGCATTCAAAAGAACATATGCTATTCCTCATGGAATGGAAACAATATCAGGAGGAACACAACAAAAACGAATTATGAGTACTGTCTATCGTAAATTGACAGATATATAAGATTTCAAAATATTCGGTATTATTATAGGTTTAGTTAGCTTTCTCGAAAAAAAACATCCCAATATAATTTAGCAAATTAACTTTCCAAATTTTTTTTTCTTTATTCCAAATAAACAGCTGAAACAAATATAAATTCAAATCTTGGCTTCCAGGCATTTTATTCACTTGAGGATAGTCAAAGTCTACCCCTCAACAAAAAAGGATACAATAGGTAGGAATCAACCAAGCCTAGACTTGCTCGGACCAGAGAACATTGTACCACTGTAATTTGTAGGGCTACTCTCAGTCCCCCTAACTAAATGCATATTTTGTCTTGAATTACACAGAATGACAGCTCAATTGAGCAATACAAAAGGATAATTCAATGAACCATTAGTCAGTATATTGCAATCTAAGCCAATTTTCCTCCAAGAAATTTGAAAGAAACCTTATCCATTATTTCAAGGTATCTCCTTTTAAACGAGATTTAGGACAACAAGACCAACAAGGAGGTGTTATCTTCAACTAACAAGTAACATCTACTTTCTTGTTCTTAGCTCCTAATGTTACAGAATTGGAAATCGCATTGCATATAAGTATTGGCTTTTATTTGAGGTCTTGTATGTCTGCTTGATCTTGTTTTCAATGGATAACTATTCACAGAACCTTGATCTGGGAATACATTGCTCCATCACACTGAAAAAACCTTCGGTAAAAGGTTTTAACTCTTCTATACAAGTAGGCAAGTAAAGTAAGTATGCTCCACTACTAAGCTCATTCACTAGCCTTCTTGGACACCATGTAAACACAACTCATAAAACATGGCCAATTAGACAAACCAAGTCACTGTGTCACATGACTTGTTCAACCCTTTGGCCGTGAAGCCCACTCGAGTTTCAAAAGACAACTTACTAGATAAGGATCATCATCTAACACAAGTCAAGATAGAAAACACCGTGTGGATTTAGTTATATAATTTTTTTAAAAAAAGAAAAACTCTGTTTGTACTTTTTATAGAAGACAACAGGTGTAGCATATGTAAGGGTTGCATCTAGAAATAAAAAAGGAAAATGTGAAACATCACAGCCAAAAAAAGGGATTCCTGTCAGCAAGCCAAACATCAAGTGATAAGCTACTGCAAAATCCAGAAAAAAAAAAAAAACAGCACAAAAGACAAAAAAGAAGCTATTTGTGAATACCTATCAAATATAAGAGCCCTAAGTGGATTTTCAGCTGTGTCCTGGGGTGGCGGAACCTTCTTGACAATTGCATCTAGGATTTCAGTTATACCTACTCCCTCCTACAAAAGAAAAAGCATCATACATCTATAAAGCTACCTGATTTGTACCATACTAAGTAACAGATTTTTTACTTCATTTCCACTTCAGTTAGACCATAATTGGAAATCTCACACTTCTCGGAGAAAATTGATATAATTGTGGATCTTTTGGTGAAATCCAAGGAGAAACAGAAACACAAAAAAAGAAGCAGTCATAATACAGTCATAAGCCATACTACAATGGATATGGAGCATTAAATTGAAGCTTGATATGGTTCTGCTAGATGCTGATTCATATGTAGAAATAAACCATTAGAAACACAAGAAACAAAGGACTATGAAGAAGATAGCGCTGCACTCCTAATGCCTCCATCTGGCCTAGGATCTTTAAAGGATCAATGCTCTATAATTTTATATTTTGAATGAAGTATATCAAGTATCAGACTAATTTTAGTACTCTAGAACATGTTGCCATGGATGGGTGACATATTAGATATCACATGAACTACCATTATAACAGTTCAAAAGGCAATAATACACGTTCTATTAATTCCTACCCTATGAATCATTCTACATTTTCTTTTCGAACTTTATGCCAAAAACACTAAGCTTTGAGGGTTACAGCCATGTCAGAAGTATTTTGTGATAGTGTTAGCTTGATACACATTATTGGCAACCTCTTTCCAACAGTAACGGTTCTGGGCCAAGTGGTTCTCTAACATGGTATCAAAGATCAATTTGTGGAGGTATCCATCAAATCTTTGAATGAATTTGCTCGTTCCCATTAATTTGTTTGAAATTCCATGTTCGTTTGTCTCTCCACAAACAAGATGAGCAGCAAGGGCATAAAGGGGTAGGTTTTAGCTTGATGCACATTGTTTGGCCTCCACCTAACATATATAGCTTTTAGATTGTTATCCATCATAATACATTTTCAGAATCTTTTATCATTATAAATAAACATTTAAAACAAATACACATATACATGCTGCCAGTGCCAAACCCCATGGCCCAGCACCCACAAGAACACAAAATCTGTCTTATACAATGAGCTGAAACCACTAGTTTTATTGACCTACAAATATAAAATAAGAAGTTTCTTAGTTATCATTATCAATCTGATGAGGCCCACAAAGAATTTGATCAAAAGTTCATAGCTATTCCACATTTAGTACCCAGAACATGTGACCTCCACACATGCAATGGCACTTAAGATTTCAAAAAGAATTGCTGGTCATCTATCCTATCATTTGAGACCATAGTTTTCCATCACTACCAAGTTGTAAAATCCTAAAGTGAAGACTGGATTGAAACCTAAATCTAGGAAGTTTTGCCCTATTTTCAAGATAAATTGCAAAAGAAATATAGAAAATGTAAAAAAAAATGAAAGAATTTATCGATCATTCGTTTATGACAAAGCTAACTGATGCAGGGCGTGAATAGGGAAGACAATAAATACACCTTCTCTAATTCGTTGATTCACAAGAATACCGAATAAAGAGGAAAAATAATGATAAATTCTCAAATTCTATTAATGTTCATTCTAATAACGCATACAATGGCCTTAAATAGGCGAAACCTACGACAAAACTTCTAATCCAACCCAAATACTAAAAATAGCAAAATTTGCCAAAAATAGAAAGTACGCCAAAACCTACCTAGAAAGAAAGATCTCTCGATGTATATCGCGTAGAAAAAAACAGAAACAAAATCAAACTCTCTTACGGCGAGTTATACTCAAAACAAGACTTTCCTAAAATGGTAAAAAGGGGAATTTGAAGGCCTAAACGACGAAATTTGCCCAAAAAAGCATGTTTGTCACGATGTTAGCGGAGAGTATTAATCGGTACGTCATTTTCCTTCTAAAACAAGTATCGTTTCGTCAAAATTCAACAAAATCCCACGCGCAATCTTTTAGCAAACTTCCACTTACATCCTCTTTCACCACACCCTCTCCTTCTTGGGATGTTCAAATCTATGCAAATATTCCAACTCTTATTGGATTGCATCATTCCCCCCAACATAGCAAAAACTCGACCTCGAATTTGAAGGCGGTCCATCACCATCAGAAGCTATGTTACCTAGACTCGGGTATGGGTGTTGGATACGGGTACATATCTAGAGGTCCGACTTGTTCATTTTCAAATTTTGGGATACGAGGACTCGACTATATTATACGTTGTTCTTTCCGTTTTTTTTTTTCTTTTCACTCATTTATTGTTCATTTTGTTCTCTTACTTAATTAAATTTGACCTATTAATCATTATCTTCTTTCATTTTTTCTCTTCTTTCCATTGGAGAATCTACATAGTAATATTCTAAAATCTAAAGTGTCAGACACATATCCCATACCCATGTCGTATCATGAGTGTCGGACACAGGTACTTCAGGCTAAAGCAAAGAGTTCGGGTGACGTAGATCAGAAGAATCTCCCAAGTAAGGAATGAGGTGTTTAACATTAAAAACATCATAGGTCCGAATGTGACTAGGTAGCTTCAACCTGTAAGCATTTGAATTGATCTTCTCAATAACCTCTAAAGGACCAATTTTCCGAGCTGCAAGCTTGTTATACTCATGCGCAGGAGCGCGATCCTTCGTCAATATGGCCCAGACATAATCACCTACCTCAAACTCCACATGCAGAAGTTTCCAATCTGCAGCTGTTTTGTACTTTTGTGTAGCCTCTACCAAACAATCATGAGTGGTCTAATGGATCTATTGAAGCTTGAATGAAATCCCCAGCCTTGCCATGCATGCACAACTAAGCTGAAACTAGGGCAAGATCAAGGGGACATCTAGGCACCATACTGTAGACAACTATGATTTTGTGCATGATTATGAGGAAACTCAGCCTAACAAAGCTTTTGATCCCACTGCTTCACATGATCACCGACTAAACTGCGGAGGAGATCGCCCAGGGAACAGTTAGTAACCTCTGTCTAGCCGTCTGTCTGGGGGTGATAAGCACTACTTAAATCCAGTTTAGTATTCACCATCTTCCACAAACTCCACCAAAAATGGCTAATGAAACGTGTATCACGATCTGAGGCAATAGAAGTAGGGAACCCATGAAGACGGTAAATCTCCCGAAATAATAAGACTACTACGTTAACCGCATCTGCAATCTTCTTACAAGAGATGAAATGCGTCATCTTTGAGAAACGATCAACGACCACGAAAATGGAATCATTACCCCGTTGCGTCCTCGGAAGACCAAGCACAAAATCCATGTTGATATCAGTCCATGGCTGGGTAGTAATGGGCAAAGGTCGATATAACCCAGCATTAGTAGCCTTTCCCTTGGACACCTGGTAAACACGACATCGTTCCACAAATCGGCCCACTTCCTTGCGCATAGTTGACCAAAAGTATAAAGAGGAAACAAGCTGAAAAGTATGGTCACGTCCCACGTGGCCTTCACCATGCAACTCCTGAATAATCTTCAAACAGAGATTGCCAACAGGAATACACAGTTGGGTACCTTTAAACAGGAACCCATCCTGCAAAACAAAATCAGTCTGCTCCCCATCTTGTATCTGTCATGGGATCCCAGGAAAGTAAGGATCATCAGCATACTGGTCTGCAATGGAATCAAAACCTAGAACCTCAACCCGCATCTGTACCACAAAATTATGTCTTCTACTCAACGCGTCACCTACTCGGTTCAGGGTGTTAGAGTTATGCTTGATCAAAAAAGTAAACTGTTGCAAATACGCTGCCTAAGATGCACGTCTAGCTGATATTTTGTCCTAAACGCCCTAGTGCTTCAACGCATCGTGATCTATGTACAAAATGAACTCCCCATGAAATAAATAGTGACGCCAATGTCGAATAGCCTGGACCACTGCATAGAACTCCACATCATATGTGTTGTAGCGTTACTTCACCCCAGATAACTTCTCGTTGAAATATGCAATAGTTCGACTCTGTTGGCTCAAAACTGCTCCAATGCCAACCTTGCAAGCATCACAATGTAGCTCAAAAGGCAAGGAGAAATCTGGAAGCACCAAAACTAGGGTTGTGGTCAACTTCTGCTTGATCAAATGGAATGTTGTTGTAGTCTCATCTGTCCAACTAAATTTTCAGTTCTTCATGCAATCAGTGATAGGTGCCATGATACTGTTGAAGTGTGGAATGAACCTCCTATAGAAGGAAGCAAGCCCATGAAAATTGCACACCTTTGTAATGGTCCTAGGCTGAGGCCATTATTGCACGGTCGCCACCTTAGCTTCATACACTGCCAAGCCATCTCTAGATACCACATAGCCCAAAAACAACACCCAGTCTGACAAGAATGTGCACTTTTGAGGTGCAGCGTACAAGTTATGAGTCTTATGACTACGCAGAGTCAAAAGTACATGACCTTGTCACCTAAAATCCAGAAAAGGACAAAAAGGGACAAGATTGGCATTATGAGAAAAGTCTGAGGATAAAAATGAAAAAGGATATAGTTGGTATTATTTGAAAAGAATCTTCTCGAGAAAGGATATAATTGGTATTATTTGAAAAGAATCGCCTCGAGATATATCTCGAGAAATGATATAGTTGGTATTACGTTAAAAGAATCGTCTCGAGATATATCTCGATAACATACCCGAGCACGGGACGAGACAATAAATAAATAAAATCTCTAAGGTCATTTTTGAAAAGTGGAAAAAAAAAATCATCCTATAAATAGGGGGGAGGTTTTCAGGATTTTTTAAAACTCAAACTCTCCCTCTTTTATATTGTCGAGAAAAGTTCTGAGAAAAGCTGTTCGAATACTCATTTCAAGGTGGGGAGGAATCTATGGTTTCTGCATTCTAGTCTTTTCATTTATATTCATGCTGAAGTTATGCACACGTCTTTACTTTCACTAGTGCAATGTTAACTGGGTGAAAGTTGGCCCTTGCTGGAATGCTAAATGCAACTTATTTGGGTTGGAAGCTGACCCTTGCTGGATTGTTAAATACAACTTATTTGGGTTGGAAGCTGGCCCTTGCTGGATTGTTAAATGTAGCTTATTATTTCAGATTTCATAAAATCTTCCATTCAATTGCTAGCAAAGTTTCCATGTGCATATGTGTGCAATTATTGTTGTTATATTGTTTAAATTTCAGTTATTGAATATCCATTTTGATGTTTTGCCTAAAATGTGGAAACCCGCCAGGGGACCCACTGGGCATAAGCTCACCCTTTCAATCTTATCACTAAGAAATTAATGTCAAAGGAAATAAGTAGGAAAGGAAAGGAGATGAAGAAGGAAAGGAAGAAAGGAGGAGTTTAGTCTGCAAATAATGTATAATTGTAAATACGCTTAGCATAAGCCAATCATATCAATCGCTGCCTGTATATAAAGGTTGTAATGTTTCGGCACTTGTGTGTGTTAGTTTAAGTTAAAATAAGTAAGTAGCGTATGTAAGAAGGTGACAAATAATCTTGTACAATAAAAATAAGTTATGTGAATCAAGTGAAGTTTTGGGAAATACAAAAGTTGTAACCTTGGAATTTCTCTTGTTATTATTTTACCATCAAATCCCCAATTAAAGGGATTTGCAAATGAGAGAATATTCGAGGTGTGACAAGAATCTCTCGTAGGTGTTCAAGATGCACTATAGGTTCAGGGCTATAAATCAGTAAATCATCAAAGTAAACCACCACGAACTTGCCGATGAATGGTCTGAGGACTTGGTTCATCACCCGCATGAAAGTGCTAGGGGCATTAGACAACCCAAAAGGCATCACCAACAACTCAAACCGTCCTTCCCATATTTTGAATGCCATCTTCCATTCATCTCCAGGCCTGATACGGATCTGATGATAACCATTCTTCAAATCTAGCCTGTTAAACACCGATGCGCCTCCCAACTGGTCTAATAGGTCATCCAACCATGGGATAGGAAATCGATAACGCACTGTAATCTTGTTGATGGCCCAACTGTCCACACACATATGTCACAACCCATCCTTCTTTGGGGTAAGAAGGGCTGGAACAACATACGGACTCAAACTCTCATGAGCATGGCCTTTAGCTAAAAGCTCTTCAACCTGGCGACGTAACTCTTCATGCTCCTTAGGACTCATCCTATAATGTGGTCTATTAGGCAAAGTGGCCCCCGGAACCAAGTTAATCTGGTGTTGGATGTCTCGTAACGGTGATAACTCCGCAAGCAACTCATTAAGGAAGACGTCAACAAACTCATGTAGTAGGGGCTTGGCGTGCTCAGGAATAACAGACTTCAGGTCCACCAATTTGCTGACTAAGACAAACACCATATCCAATTCCACCATCTCCTGCTCGAACCTTGCCTGAGTCAAGAGGTTGGTAGCACGACTAGTAGGCTTTGAGGGTCACTCGTCTTTGTTGGGCAGCAACACAATTTTCAAACCCCCAAACTGAAAATTGTAAGTATTGGTCTGCCCATCATGAATCACATGTTTGTCACACTGCCATGGTCGCCCAAGTAACAGATGGCAGGCATCCATAGCCACAACATCACACAACACCTCGACTTTATACTTGTTGTTGATGGAAAGACTAACTACTGTGCGATGGGAAACTGTAACCTCGTTGCCTTTTTCAACCAAGCCAATTTGTAGGGCTTCGGGTGCTTGGTTGTTGACAAGCCAAATTTCTACACAACTTCCTCCGGGATCACGTTCTCACAACTGCCCGAATCAATTACAAAACAACAAACCTTACCACCAATGGTACAGGTGGATTGGAAGATATTGTTTTGCAATCAATTATCTTGCTGTCGTAGTGGCAAGAACAGTCGTCATACCACTAGCATGGGCCCGGAATCACCTTCAAGTTGCTCCTTGCCATCTAGTGACTCCTCACCAGTATCAAACTCAGGCTCGACTACAGTCTCTGGTACATTGTCCTCTTCAGTGTTGTCCACCATTAGCGCCTTGCGCTTATTTTTACACTCTGACAGTTGGTGCCCTGGTTTGCCGCATTCAAAACAACGCATATTACTACCAAATCCAGATCCCGTCTATTGATCTTGCGGTGGTTTAACTGTCGTCAGTGTAGATCCAGAAGGACGACGTTGATTAGCACCCGTGCCTGCAATGCCGAAAGTCACACCACATCGGCGTGCTAGTTGTTTCTTGTACTTACTGTAGGGCTCTCTAGTGTGCTTCATAAACTATGATAGGATCAAACATGGTCAACATGTCCTAAAATTGTAGACGCATGTCGCCAATATAACGTGACACCACCTGATCCTCTATCCCATGATGTCATTACGAACCAACAATTGATAGAACTTTGTCGTGTAGTCGTCAACAGAACATGATCCTTGGCGCAGGTTCTAAAGTCCCTAGTACATCGTTCGCATGTAGTTATATGGGAGGAAGGTAGCTCGCATGTGTTTCTTCATCTTCTCCCAAGTCGCAATTTTGGGTTTGTCCAGTCACACCCTCATTGCTTTATTTTGCTGCCACCACGTCGTTGCCCTAGCTCGTAGCCAAGTGGCTACCAAGGTAACCCGTCGATCATCTGGAACTTCTTTGAACTCCAAGATCTCTTCAACAACAGCAAGCCAATCAAGGAACTCTTTTGGCTTGATGTTCCCATGGGATTTTGGGATATCAACCTTGATCCCCAAATCCCATCGTCTATCCCCACCACGTACCACGAGATCCCTACGTTGATGAGGTGCATGGTCAAATGGATTGTCATCATCGTCTGTATCACCATCTGGGGGGTTCGGGATCAGATCCTCCTATCTCTGCAACACGGCCTGGGGGTTTGCAAGAACGCAGCAAACTGCTTCGTCAATTGAGCGATTTGTCGCTCAAGTCATGCGTAATCGTCACGTCTATGCACATCCTCAAGTTGGCTTCCTACTATCGTCTCCTTGGAGGCATGGCGGAAGAACGAACGCGGCTCTGCTACCAACTGATGCAGGGCGTGAATAGGGAAGACAATAAACGCACCTTCTCTAATTCGTTGATTCACAAGAATTACCGAATAAAGGGGAAAAATAATGATAAATTCTCAAATTCTATTAATCTTTGTCCTAATAACGCATACAATGGCCTTAAATAGGCGAAGCCTATGACAAAACTTTTAATCCGACTCAAATCAGATGTAAATCGTGTAGAAAAAAACGAAAACAAAATCGAACTCTCTTACGCCGATTTATACTCGAAACAAAACTTTCCTAAAATGGTAAAAAAGAGAATTTGAAGGCCTTAACGACGAAATTTGCCCAAAAAAGCTTGTTAGTCACGGTGTTAGCGGTGAGTATCAATCAACACGCCGTTTTTTTTCGGAAACAAGTGTCGTTTCGTCAAAATTCAATAAAACCTCACGCTCAATCTTTTAGCAAAATTCCACCTGCGTCCGTTTTTCACTACACCCTTTCCTTCTTGGGATGTTCAAACCTATGCAAATATTCCAACTCTTACATTATTCCCATAATAGTTAGATCAACAATAATAATTGTTATTTGATAACACCATTGGGCGATTTTTCCAAATAACACAATCATTCTCTTTCATGACTAGTACTCAACCACATATACGTTTTTTCAAGCTTTAAAAAGAAATAGTTGAGAAGAGAGAAAAGAACAATAGGTAGACCTTAAAATGTTCCCTAATCAAGAAGGCTAGAGGGGTGAAGGAGTTTCTTGTCGAGAAGAGGAAGTTTGGCCTTGCTTAAGGTAGTACTGGAGGCAATATTGACAAACCACTTGTCAATTTTCAGAATTCCAAGGAGATTGCTAATTGGAATGAAAGATGATGCAATCTTTCTTGTGGAAAGGGGAGGATATGAGGAAAAGCGGCCATTTAGGTGAGAACTGGTGAAAAGGAAGGTTGAGCAAGGTGGACTAGCAATTGGAATTTGGAACCATATGGGTAAAGAATAAAGTCTTGGAGGCTGAATGGCTTTGGCGCTTTATTAGAGATTAAGATTTGTTTTGGGCTAAAGTAATAAGAAGTGGGCACGGCTAACGGGCTAAGAACAAGGAGGTTGGGTTGTGCCCTAGAGAAACTTTTAGGAGTCCATGGAAGTTTATTTATTCAGTGTACATGGACTTTGTGAGTCTAATTAAGTTCAAGGATCGAAAATTCAACTTTGCCCTAGACTTCAGTCCCTTGAAAATCAAAATTAATTCAGGGAAGTTTAATTCGAAGTGGAGAATTTTAGTAAAAATTTGCTAAATTAGAGAATTTTAGAGAATGTGCATAGATGCTAAAATATCTAGATTTATAGTAATATAAGCTAAAAATTAATGTAAACAGTCACTTTTAATCTATAAAAATATTCATAAATGACATAACAAAATCAATAATTTTAAGAGAGTTGATGAATTTGAATTGGTGGTTTTTCGTCTTAATTCCTTTTCTATGTTTTGATTTTCAATTTTATGGTGGTTTGCTTCTTAACCATATACTTAGCTAGTTTGACAGTCCACATTGCCTAATTTATTAGTTTATTATTTAAATATATTGCTTTTTCATCTTGTTTTATAAGATTTTAACTAAAAGAAAAAGGGTTTGAAAACTCTTTCAATGTATTTTTAAGTTTTTGCCTCATTTATTCTTTTTTTCTTTATTTTTGTTTTTCTTGCTTCTCTTCTTTCTTCTTTCTTCTTTCTTTCTTTTTTTTTTTCTGTAAGCTATATCCCATAAAATTACATGATTTGTTAGCTTGTTAGATTATTTTTTATATTTATACTACTATGTTGGTTGATGAAATTAAAAATAATGGATTTTTTTTTATTGATGAAATAATTCATGCTTACTTCTCTATCGAATTTTGTCGAATTTCATTGATTTTTATGTTGAATTTATGCATTTTCTAATTAGAAAAATCAATTATTAAATTTTGTCGAATTTCATTGATTTTTATGTCGAATTTATGCATTTTCTAATTAGAAAAATCAATTATTAAATTTTGTCAAACTTTTCGAATTTTATCGAGTTTTTTTCGGCAAATTCTTATATTTTTTTCCATTACATCCACTTCGCACTTCGGTGGTTCAAAAAATCGAATTAGTTTGCCGAAATTCGACTAATTAATTCAATTTTTTGAACCATGATTAGGTTGAAACTAGGTGATGGGGAGAGCATCAGATTCTGAGAAGATATATGGCGTGGAACAAACTATTTTCTAAACTCTTTTCCAAATTTGTGTAAACAATCCTCCAAAATCATTCAGTGAGCTCGTTCTTAAGCTTCAATAAGCAGCATAAAGGGGATAGCATCAGATGGAATCTGCACTCTTAGAGGAATCTTTCAGACAGGGAGATAGTAGAACCCGAAACATTACTTGGTCATTTGGAAGGTTTCCATCTCCATAGGGGAGGATAGAGCTATTTGGACTACCCATGGATCAGTGTTGTCAAGGCGGTGCCTAGGCGGGGGCCCCGCCTAGGAGCCGCCTAGGCCCCTTGGGTAGTGGCACCGCCTAGACCACCGTCTAGGCGGTTTGGGGAGGTCTAAGCAAATATTTTTTAACGGGTTTTTTTTAATTTTTTTTTTGTTAAAACCTGCGAAATCCTCTTCCTTCTTCCACTTCAACTTCTGAATTAAATTAATAATTACATAAATTTAATATATAAATTAAATTAATAATTATATATATATATATATGGAGTGAGGGACCAATGAATAAATAAATAAATTTTTCAAGGACCCCTAAATAAATATTTTATATCCCGCCTAGGCCCCGCCTCGCCTAATTAAGGTTTATCGCCTACCACCGCCTTTCCGCCTTAACAACACTGCCATGGATCTTCACTACTCAATCCTTCTATAACAGCCTTATTCATCAATCACCATAATCTACATTCCCATGTAAACTCATTTGGAAAGCTCATCCACCATCCAAGGTCAAACATTGGAACACCTCACCTAGGTGGTGTTACTTGTGCAAGAAGGAGAAAAATCAATTGAAAAAAGTATTGTCAGGTTGCACCTTTCATTGTTGGATCTAAGGAAAATGGAAGGACTGTCTATTGTGTGACACTTTTCCAAATGAGGGGTCCTTTCGGTCATTTTCGGAGGACGAACGAAATGGGTGCAAAGAACTTTAAGAATTATTGGAGGGTGGTCGTCTTTGTAGTGGTTTAGACCATCATGAAGGAGAAGAATAGAAGAATTTTTTCAAGGAATCCAGTTAGAGTGTGGAGATGCGTAGGATAGATCCCTGTTTTTGTCTTCCTTATGGGTGAGCATATCCAAGCAATCAGAAACCTACGGGTTTGGGGAATAGATGCGGGGCCAGGGTGCACTTGGAGTGTTTGTAAATATTTTGTAGAGGACTCTTTGTCCTCCTTGTTTTATTTTTGAAACACCATATAACTAGCCTATTATTAATATGATAAATTATTTTGTTTCTTGTCAAATATATACATATATATCCCCAATCATCCATCTCCTTTTGATTTTCAGCAATGAAATGGTAGCCTTTGATTCATAAACATAAAGAAATTTTTAGAAACCATTTAACTTAATGAACAATAGAATTATTTTTTAAATTAGGTTTTAAACATAAAATAGAATTAAAGAATGCTTAAACGGATAAGAGAAACCAAAAAAAAAAAAAAAAGAATATTTTTGTAGTTAGCATTCAATTGAATAATTGATTGAGCTATGGAGGAAGCTTATCTAGTCACATCAATACAGCCCAAGTCAACTTAATACAACTTGATAGGTGGTAAATTGATTCAAAAATTCAAGCCATTTTCAAGTTTGTTCCGTCACTGCGTTGAGAAGAAGTGGGGAGTCCAATCAGCACCTTTTCCTTGAGTGTGAGTTCACTAAAAAGGTGTGGCAAGAATGGGAGTCCATGCATCAATGGGACGGTTTCTCCACAAACTCCTCCCTTTGGGAATTTTCCAATAAGTCTACCCTCTCGAGACGTTTCAAGGACTATTGACGAGTTATTGTTTTTGCAATTGTTTGGTCTATTTGAAAAGAGAGGAACACTCGTATTTTTGATAATCGGGAAAATGACTTCAGGGTTGTTTGAGAAAATTCTTTCTTTTTGTCTTCCCTTTGGGTTAGCACTAGCAAACTTTCTAAAGGTTATCAATTGGGGGATTGGCTGAGGGGGTGGTGTCCTATTTTGTCCAGTCTTGTTTTTTTAATCCGGGTGTATTTCTTCTATATAGCACTTTATACTTAATACAATATTACAATTCATTCGTTTCTTGTCAAAAAAAAGAAAAAAAAGTAGAGAAGAAGCCCAAATTATTTATCTATGATACCAATAATGTAATAAATTTCCTCAAAATCAATTAAATGATTTTAGTTTTTTATTCACAATTGCCACAACACTACAATCAGAATACATCATCCATAGTGAGGATTATAAGCAAAGCAAGGAAGACAGATATTTCAAGTAGCCTAACTCTGACTATCCATAGGATTATATCTTACTACTAGCATTTCAAATGTCAATCAATATTCACTATACACAAGAAGTTCTGATTTATTATGAAGTGATTTACCAAAACTAGTAGTTTGCAGGTGATATTTCAGGTCCCTGTAATACTGAATTTGCTTCACAATTAAACATTAAAAAGTACACAACTAACTATCAACTTACCTTAGCTGAGCAGTAAATTGCATTACTACAATCCAATCCAACAACCTACAAACAATTGTTATGTGTTAAAGAAAAAAATAACAAAAGGAAAAAAGAAAGGGAGGATGCACAAACATCTACCTCTATATTTACATGTTGAGGAAAACGTTTAGAATCATAGTCACTTGATTGTACACAAATGCATGAAAAGCATGATAAATGACGGGGAAATAAATCAAAATAAAAAAGCATAAATGGAAGGGAAAAAAAGGGAACAAAGATTTATTTTTTTTTTGTGAGGAATATAAGCTTGAAATAGACTATCAGCACATAAATAAACAAAATAAGGGATCAACATATATACAAGTTAGTTCATGAGATTCCTTAGATTGCAAAAAGAAATTAGTTATACTAAGGAGCAAATCCTCCCATAAATTAGTCAAATTTTTTTAATCATGGTGTGGTTTCAATATTAGAAACTTTTGATGAAACAAATCCATTCCTCATGGATAACAGTTCATACACCTCAAAGAAGAGAATCTATTTTTTAAAGACCTCAAAGAAGAGACTTGACGCCTGCTGAAGTCACGTGGACTGGTACCTTTTGAAATAAAACACAGCTAAGATATGTATTCTTAGCATAAACAATGATTCATGATACACCTCAAAAAAGAGAGTGGAAGCAGGCTGAAGCTGCAACATCTGGCTCCTTCAGAAACAAAGTTTCTATTTTGAGCCTCAATGATGAGAATTTGTTCCAACTTGTTGACTTCTTCGAAGCAGGGATCGTTGATTCAGCATCAACCTACAGCTAATTAATTGTTAGAGTGAGCTCATTTAATACTCTATCAACATTCCTACAACCAAATTATCAGGACTTCGTTCAATAACTAGTTTAAGGGCTCTTCTAGATGATTTTATATCTATGTTTTAAACAGTGGTCTCTATTTGATAAGTTTGCTAGGCAGATCAAGTGCTGCTAGAAGTTTGAATTCCCAGGTGGTTGAATTACGAAAGTTAACAGAAACTCCAAATGGTTTGCACCAATGTTTTAAAGGCGTCAAAACGATGCCTAGGAAATTGTCCTCATCTAAGTGAGGCAGTACTTAGGCGTCACCTAGACGCTATAAATAACATTTATTTATAGCTCTTTGAATAGATAACTAATTAGTTTTACACTATGTTACCTGGACTCGGGTATGGGTGTCAGATACGGGTACATATCTAGAGGTCTAAGTCTAACTTGCTCATTTTCAAATTCCAAGATACAGAGACTCGGCTATATTATATATTGTTCTTTCCTTTTTTTTCTTCTTTTCACTCATTTATTGTCCATTTTGTTCTCCCACTTAAGTGAATTTCACCTATTAGTCATTATCTTCTTTCATGTTTTCTCTTCTTTCCATTGGAGAATCTATATAGTAATATTCTAAAATCCAAAGTGTCTAACACATATCCCATACCCATGTCACATCATGAAGTGTCGGACACAGGTACGTCGAGCCAAAGTAAAGAGTCCGGGTATCATAGGTATTACATGTACATATAATTACATACATATTTCTAATATAGAAGTCAAATCTTGTGTAAAAAAAAATACTAACCATATTTTACGCTCCTAAAATTTGTAACCACAAATTAAAAAACCATAAAAACATTTTAACAAATAAGAACATTTAAAATATATAGGAACTATAATGATTTAACAAACCATCTTTGATGTGATACTTATAAGTATAATAAAATGAAAAATATTTGCAGCAATATAATAGAAGTAAAACATAAAATCAGAATTAGAAAAAAAGAAAAAAAGAAAACTTTCATAATGAAATTATAAATATATCACTTGAACTAAAAGTTATGCTAATATTTAAGTTGTACAATCATATTGTAATAATATAATGGAAAAAAAGAACCTTACGCTTTATATATTTACATTGCCCCCCTTATTCTTTAAAATAAATTTCAAAGAGCCTCATTGTCTGCCTTAAATATGGCCAAACGATTTAGTTTCAAATGGACTAGGCGATGGACTAATCGTGACCTAGACATGGCCTTGGAAACGCTAGTTGGCACCTTATAACTTTTTATAGAATAAAATGAGTAATAGAGATTGTTGTTTGCTAGTTTATATGCATTATTTGCAGAAGAAATTCTTTGCTTAGTGAAGCTGAAGCATAGACTTGCAAGGTTCAATACCTACTGGACTGCAGCCACTTGCCAAATAAAGAATTCATCTTAAGAAACTAAAGAATGAGATTAAAATTTTCAGAGGGGAACTAGTCATAGGATTAAAAGTTTTGCATTGGAAACTTAGATCGCATTTGATTTAGAATTCAAAAAGTTGAGGAATAGGTATTTAGTTCAAAAATTCGGTTAAATTTAAAAGAGTAATTCTTGGAAACAACTAAAAAGACAGGTTTTTTTAGGAAATAATAGAATGTTAGTCTTTTTGCTTCAAATGGTCCTTTTCAAAACCACGTAATTATCTTTCATTGAATCATTTTATTCTTTAGACACAATGAATCAAACAAGTTTTCACCTTTTAATTTCAGAATTAGTTTTAAAATACTACCAACGAATTTTAAAAAGTCAAAATCATAAGACAATAAAACCCCACGTTTTTAGGTTTTATTCAAGTTTTTGAACATTTGTTATAGAATCATGAACCAAATGTAGCATAGTCTCCCCTCACAGAAGTAGCTTGAAATGCATGGGTTACCATATAATTTATTGAAAGCTTAGTTTCCCATTGGAAAAGAATAAAGGCAAACCCTATACAAGAGGCTTCCATCATGGCAAGGTCTAGGGAAAGCTCAATGTACACAACCTTACCCCCGCATTGCAGTGAGGCAGATTTTAATTGAAACTCATTGAGTTCTAGGTCACAATGGTGCAAGCTTTACCATTGCATCAAGGCCGCCCTTCCTTCCCTTAGAGAAGAAGCTTGAACTAAATGCATGAGTTACGAGCATATATTTTCATTTGGCAAAAAATTGATCAAACATGGATTTCACAATCAACATCAACAGTAACAACTACCCTATACCAACCTCCTCAATCTCTTGTGCAACACGATTTGGCTCAGCACCTGGAAGATCTATTTTGTTCAAGACCTGTAATGACAACATTATATGAAAAGATCGCATATATGCAAATGCAAAGATAATCTGAGTTAACTTTTTTTTGACAAGAAACAATATAATTTATATTGTCAAGAAAGATAATCTCAGTTAACTTTAACTTGAACTGGTTAAGTACAAGCAATTTAAAATAAATAAATAAATAAATAAAGCATTGGAGCTCATACCATGCAAAATAGGTCTAGAAATAAAAGATAAAATAGCTACTGGTGATAGTAATCATACTAAACATAGCAGAAATACTTTTTCAAAAAAATTCCTTAAAGTTGGTAGAAATTTATTTAAAAAACTTGGCAATGCATCATGCTCTGGTATCACTCAGTATGTCAGCACAAAAGGTCTTACAGGAATGATTTCTAGGTTGTTTTCAAGAGCCAGATAAACATTAGCGAGTGTCTGAGCTTCCACACCCTGTATCATAAGATATAACAGAACTCTGATAATTAGATGCTATTTCAAAAAGTCTAGAGTAAAAGAAATAACACGAGCAAAAAAAAAAAACAAAAGCAAAAATACTCCAACTAAGTCCAGATATTAATGCAACATGTCAACCATGAAAGTACATAAAAGAATCGAACTTAGATCAACACTATAACAATGTGCAATTTAATAAAGTTTGAAACATTGTAAGATACTATTATTTAAAAAACAAAAAATAAAGTTGTCTAAATCAGACAAATGGCAATTCTTTAATATTTAAAATAAATAAATAACTGCACCTGAGAAGCATCTACAACAAGAAGAGCACCTTCACAAGCAGCAAGTGAACGAGAAACCTAGTCAGCAAATGTAACAGTTAGACAATAAGGCAAGCAGAGAAACAATGCCACAAAGATCAATATGTATAAATTGCTTGTAGGGTAAATGCTATGAGAAAGTCTCATAAAAAAAAATGCTTTTGCATGCATTTGGCTGAGCATTTAGGCAAAGAAAAGCATTCCCAGTGCATAACATCATCTGGAGTGGGAGACTCCAACCATAATAATCTTTATGGTTTGGACACCTCAATTTGAGATTCCACTACTAATATGCTTCAATCCTGTGGACACACCATTCTTGTTTTCTCCCCAATTTATCAATCCCATGGTGCATTAGCCAACCATGTATTACTACATTCCACTTCACATTTTCAGAGTGGTTTGGTTTGAAGGATCTATTCACAGATGTATGGAGAAGCTCATGCAAATGAGGCTTCCGACAGAATTCCTTTTTAAAAACAGAGGTCTTAGCATTATGATAGATCTCTCTTTTATTCGATGCCAGGATGGTCAAGGAAAATGTAAATCAATTTTTCTTCAGATTTGCCTACTCTAAGGCAGCTTGAACACTATTTCAAAGATGACTTGGCCTGTTAGGAGGATGATCAACTTGCTCCAACCACAATGTTCAATTCATCTAGCGAGTTTCATCTGGTGGGGATGGAATCTAAGAAATTCAATAGCATCACAAGACCTATGCTTCAGCTGATGTCTTGGTGAAGCACATAACCTGCATAATTTGTACCAGAATTAGGGGGCTTCCATTGTCAAATCTGCCCACCAGCTAACCTCAATTTGAACCAGTAATTGGACCCTCAAATGCCAAAGAGCTTACACCCCCCTCCTCATGTTTTAGTTGTTTCTAGACAGCCCAACCAGAAAGTGCTGTAGCTACAAATACAAATGATTTTCTACTTATGAATATAGAAGGATATGGAGAATCGTAGATATCTGTGGGAAACATGAACAGGATCCAATTCATGACTTTTCAGGTAACATCCCTCTTCAGTCAATCTTTCTTGCCGAGCTTATAGTATTGTGGAGAACTTGATATTCCTATGGGATTCAATCTAATCATATAAGATCAAACTCTTAAGTGACTTATTTCAGTAAGTTGACCAAAAGATTCAATGTTCTAGGAGATATCTTCCTTAACTGAGTAGAGTTTGGGTTCCTTCCTTTAATTCACTTGTTTGTTTCCCACTGTTGCAGAGAAACTAATCAAGCAGCTGAGGCTAGCAGCTTTATTAAATAGATGAGGAAGGGGAGAAAATATGACCTTTTGAGAACATTCCTTGGCCATTGAAGAAAGGATTGATATTGAGAAGTATTTCCATGTAATTCTTTCTCTTTTTAATATATTTATTAAATTATTTACTTTTAAGAAGAAAAAATGATTGTTTTTGAACTTATAATTTTTTCTGTAATATTATTTCAATTTACAATTAACAAATGTTGCCAATACATTGAAGAATATAGAATTTTTTTTATCATTCTACACACAACTAGACTTTAATTGCAATATATGTGCATGTATCTGTGTATTCGAATTAATTAATTAATTGATTATTTAGGTATTTATAAATAAATATTATATTACCTATATGAGGCAAATAGCCAAGTCATCACCTCAATACCTTGATGACCTTGCAAAGTAAGAATTGTAAATGAATATACACCAAAATTAACTTTTTCCAGACATTTAGCTATGCCATTTGTGTAGATGATTTGGTTTAGGATCTTGCGCAAAAGACTTTTTCTCCCATTTTTTCCTTAATCCCTCTTATTATTGGTGCATATGAATTTACCGCATTGTAAAAGTATGAGTGTTTTTTAAAATTTTACATAACAATGCTAGGACAAATATTTGTTAACACACATATTAAAATGTGTTCCCATTGTTTACTAATTATGCCCATGATTTAAAGGCTTTTGATGCCTAAAGCTTGCAGCTTCAAGGGAACTCAAAGTTGAAGATGATATTACAAAATTACAATGCACATCATTGCACAGGTATTGATGAACCATGCCAAATATTATTACAAGGCACATGGAAATCAAAGAAATGAGCAACAAATTTGCTAAAACCTTGAACCCATGACAATAGTTTCCCCAATCTACAAAATATTTTTTGACTTGCTAAGAGCACTTTCAATTGGTTCCAAATACACCAGAAATCACTAACTAGCAACTACAGTAAGCTCAAGGCACAACGTGAAGAGGAAGCTTGAGACACTATTCAACTCGATAAAGCCTTTCACCAACTACATAGGGTCAGCTACATGAATCCACTTCCTACACTCTGCTATATCAAGAGCTAAGTCGGGATTTATATTAAAAGTAGTTATATCTTTCTTAAGTATCTTTCTCAAATTATTTTAGGTCTTCCTCTACCTCTATAATAGGGCATACCTAGGGCATGAGGCTCCTGCCATTGTGGGTACGTAACTTTACCTCCACATTAGAAATGTTGTTTCCAAGTTTGAACTAGCGAGCAACCTCAACCGTTGCACCAAGGCCCACCCTTCTTCCTCTACCTCTTTCATAGGTAAAATTAAAAATTATTTTTTCTCATCACTTTCTCGAGCCTAAATAGTTCATCTTACAAAAAGTTAACAACTAAAACCTAAATTTGTCATGTGAAACACAAGCCCCCAAAATTTAAGCAAGTGAATCAAAGCACTAAAGAAAAGAAGTATGTCACTATGTCCTAAATAAATAAATAAACTAATTTCAAGGGATTTCCTCCTTGCAAACAATCCTTACATATTCTTAACCTCTATGACACAAGCACCTTAAAAACTAAGTAAAACAATAGAAGGACAGGAAAATTGGGAGTCTGTCATCAACAAACTATTAAGCACAAGACTAGGGGGATCTAATTCTTGCAAATACTAATTCCACAGTTGCATTGAAACTGCAATAAAGATCATTATCAAAAGCCTTGACACGAGACTGGAAAAAATGGAGCTAGTACACCTTCTGCCGAAGGCCATTACAAATTTATATCATTTGACCAAATGAAGAAATACACCAAGAACAAAAGTTTCTAATCAATTAGAAATCAACCAAAGTACCAGTTTATCCAACAAGTGATGCTTGATCCAATAATCTGCACTTAACACACTTTTAACCAATTGCCATGATAATTTTACCTCCAATCCCAAAAAACATATAACTAGATCTTTTATTCATGTGAACAATCCTGAAGTAAGAAAAGTAAACCAACCAAGTGACCCACCATATTAAATTTGAGCATCCAATGAACATAGATTCTCATACCTCATAAGAGAAGTCAACATGCCCTGGGGTGTCAATCAGATTTAGGCAGTATGGCTCATTTTCAAATACGTACCGCATTCGAGCTGCCTGAAATAAATGTCATGGGACATAATGATGGCAAGATTTTATCTATCCAAAATAACAAGCAAATGCCACACCGCCATAACAAGGAGATCGGATATCATTATGAAATCATAAAACTAGAAATATAGTCACATAAAGATCCACAGAATGACATGTAGAAATGTAGAATTGGAACAAGTGGGGTGTAGTGCATATAAGAGAAAAATGATATTCATCAATGCATAATAAACTAAAACAGAAAAATCATGTCACAGTTAAATCCACTTCCTACCATCCATTATCAACAAATAATTCTCATCCAAGGTAAAGGTAACAAAAGTTCAAGTAGCATCTGTCAAGGCACCCAAATTAGAGAAACAAAAAAAAAACCCACTATGAATGTAGACAAGATTATCAATGGTTAACAAACAAAAACAAAAAATAAAAAAGGAGAGAGAGAGAGAGAGATCAAGTAAATCCATATGGGAGTTTCCATATGTTGCAAGTAAATTCATGAAAAACCCTCGCATCATATCTACAAATAATCTAGGGCAATAGAGGTTTCATATGTCGCAGCCAAAGACACTAAAGCCTTTACAATTACCATCTATTATCTAGATCAAGGTATTAGTAGTCCAAAGTACCATCTACCAAGCCATCCAAATTAAAGATACAAAAACAAAAATCTCTATCAGTGGAAATAAGACTAACTCCACGCAGACTTGGGTCGCAAATTACATACTTGTCTGAAGCATGTAACCTCATATACATTCAATCTAAGCAAAGAAACCAATACACATCCAGAATGAAATAAGCAAGTACGAACCTGCAGTTTGATCGTGATACCTCTTTCCCTCTCAAGGTCCATGTTATCTAAAAATTGCTCTTTCATTTCCCTCTTTTGTACAGTTCCAGTCATCTCTAACAGCTTATCTGCCAAAGTTGACTTTCCATGGTCAATATGAGCAATGATGCAGAAATTTCTGATATTTGAGATTGGAACCTGCCATTGTAAATGCAAATCTGTTTCTGTAACTTTTACCCTCACACCAAAACAAATGGAGGAAGAAATTTTCAATTTCATCAAGTGGTATACACAATAAATTATTTGCATCATCATTCTCACCCAAAAGATAAGGATCCCTTTTGACATGAAAAAATTAGAAAGTACCAATTTCATAACCCATAATTATAGACCAAACCAGACATAGAAAGACAGACTAAGTGGCAAAGATTATCCCTCATACCTTATGAATGCATTTGTTCTATATTTTTGTTTCCTTCATTTTAGGAAACATAGCAGTTGATTAAATCGCCAAAGAAAGAATATGGAAATTAAATAAAATCCAAAAACAGCATGAATCTGTCTAAATCTCACTAATTGTACATGTAAAACACATACATGTACCAAGCCAACTTGAACCTTACAACTCAAATAGCACAATATGAATCACTAAGAATGCCTTTTTTCTAACCATTCAGTTGAATGGTGAATTTTTTTTTTTCTTTCCCGATTAAATTTTGTCATTGGTATTTAGGTTTGTGATACCCCAAGTTTTGGGTTAAAAGTTAATCTAAGTTAATAAACCAGGATCAGCTCGATCTCCACGATATACTTGTATTTTGGGTGCAATTGGCCCTTGCTTCATGCTAAATGCAATCTTTGGGTTTTAATTTTCCGTCCGACAGCCAAAGAAATATATCCTCACGCATATCATATACGTTGAATTTGATGTCCTGATATTTTGGTTTGAATAATATACTATTGATACATTTAATGATGGGGAACCATTGGCCTTTTAGCTCACTCTTGTTGTTATTTTTCAAGGAATTAAACCTCGGAGAAAACTAGGAGGATTCACATGCAATTTGGAGCATTGAGGATCAAGGAGTTGATATTCGAGATTGTAACACTCCAATTTCTTCGTGTTCCTTGTATTTCCACGTTATTGTAAAAGAATTGGGGTGTTACAAGCTCACCCAAAAGGTTAAGGGAGGCCCCTCCGTTATGGCTAACTCCTTCTAACCCAAGAGCCCAAAATCTCAGGGTTAAAAGATCTCCAAAACATTATAGTGTTAATTCTAAGGTACCAATCAAAATCAAAAGATACTCTAGGAAAAGAAAATTCAAATAACCATAAAGAGAGAAAAAGATAGAGAGAGACATAGATATATAGATAAATAAATAAATATATATATATATATGTATGGAATCAAAAGATACTCTAGGGTAAGAAAATTCAAATAACCATAAAGAGAGAAAAAGGTATATGTATAATATATATATATATAGAGAGAGAGAGAGAGAGAGAAAGAAATATATACAAAGAGAGAAGAAGAGAACAAGGGGGAGGCAAAATCACCCCTGTTGCACCCTCTTCTTTATTCCTTCTCTATTCCTTACATTCCGCAAATTATTCAGCCATCTCCCAATTCTAGGCACCACTTCTTTCAAAATCCTTAAAAGGGAGGGCGGAACAAGAGGGAATAATTTTGAATCCAATAGCTATATTGTTTTTTTTAACTAGATTGTATGATGGAAATATTTGATTTTTTTAGAAGAAACATATGTATAAATTATAATCAGAAAAGATGCAGCAAGAAATGGAGGAGTAGGAGTCTGCCATCCAAAAGAAGCCCAAGAAAATTCAAGAAGTTTGTTCATCCTCTCAACTACTTGACAAAGAATAAACATAACCAAGTTTTATAGCTGCAATCCAAGTGGAAGTGAAAACTCTAGCGAATTCTCAAACTAAATGAACCTCCTATTAGTCCTCATTCTACTATTCCTCTCCAGCCAAATAGACCAAACTGCCACCAAGGTTGCAATACTTCCAAATCTGTCAGTTCTCCATGGCTGATTAGACACCATGTGGAAAGAGAACTCCAAATTTGTCAGTTTGCTAAAAGGGATATTAAGCTCATTGCCCATCCTACTCCATATTCAATTGAAATATCACCTTAGATCTGAAACATTGTTCTCTCGCACTTGGTGAGTCATATCATTGATGCCACAAAGCTATTGATTGTACTGCCATGTATTAAATGTCGTCTTACGATAAGCGTTTAAATTAGTGAGTTATCCCATCAGTTTTGTTGCTATAGAATATGCCTAATCTCGTTTCTTGTTATACATTAGGTTTATCACATTATTTCAGCTGAGTAAAATATACACATATCCGTAAGACATGCTGTCATGAAGGTTTGCTTAAGGTTGTCTATCATAAATTCTCAAGATTTCTGATCATGGATTTCTGCACCTGGAGTTACTGATCTAATTCAGGTTTAATGTTTTATTTTCTTAACCATATTATCACTGAAATTAAATATCCTCAATTTAGTTTTCTGCAAACAAACACTTAGTTTGTGCCTTTGGTAAAGGTTAAGGGGCTTATATTATCAAACACATAATAATGGAATGTGATTAATTAGACTTATGTGTGGTGTTAAGAAGTTGACTGATTAGATTTTTGCATATAGGGCTCCACTTTGTCATCTAGGTTCAGATGTAGGGATTCACAGGTTAAAAGGATAGCTGCAATTAAATTCATAGAATCAGATTTTGTTCTGTAAATTTCAGATTTTATTATCCTATGGTTGGATAAGTAGATAAATTTGTTCTGAAATAGAGTTATTCTTTAAGTGACAAAAATGTGAGACTCAAAATGTAATTAGATGTTTATTATGCAAAGTTTAGAAGTAAAGAATATGTGACTTGAAGGTTAATGACATATCCTCGATGCTTCTCTATTAGTTTCTTATTACAGTTGATTGCACCTACATGAAACTATAGTTACAGATTTATGTTGTAATTGAGCATTCCTGGGATTGAATAGGTTCATCAATACCATGAAACTGATGACTTCTAAGTAGAAATAAGTCATTCAAGGCATTGTGAGTACAGATTTAATGTTGAAATTGGAGAACAGTGGGTTGGCACAGAATTGTAATTTAGGAATAGCCGATAAGCACTATGAAGAAGACCTAAAATAACATGGCCAGAAATACCCAACAAAAATATAAGTAGTTGTAATTGAAGGGTCGACTTAGCCCTTGATCAAGTGAAATAAAGGAAATGGATTTATAAAGCCTATCCCGTGTAATTGAGAAAAGACTTAATGAGTTGAGTTGATAAGGATATATATGTGTGAGAATAACATTATCTATGCCTAATTGCCTATAAAGTTAGACACTAGGTTAATTGCACAGGTTATATGTAGAGATATACTTAGAGCAAAGTAATACAAGTGATAAGGTAAATACACCTCATATATATAGTGCAGGTGATGCATCCCCTTCCCTTACTAAGGAATAAAGATGTTTACTCAGGCATTAACATTCATCACTTTGAGACAGGTCCAAGAGGATACGTCCGATGAGGCTTATATTTTTTGGGAGTCTGCTAAGCTAACAGTTACAAATTGGGTTGTCTCTTATAATCTTGCTAATGGCTATTCTATGTTTGAGTGTCTCTTAGGAACTGGTATTCTTTACTGTAGCTTGGAGAGGTTGTTTGGGTGTGGTGTTGGCTTTGAGTACCCCTAGTGCTTCTTCCCTTTTTTTGTCTTTAACTATATTTTTCTTTTGTTTCCTCTCCAAAAAAAGTAAAAAAACAATTCACTTTGTGACAGGTGAAGTGCACAAGAAGTCGATCAGTCAGGCTGAGAAAAAATTTGTTCAGTGCAATAGATATGACTATAATGCATTAATGGATGAAACATGTGTTTGTTTTTTACCAAATTATGAATACTATGACTTATGGTATGTTAAAGCGTGGTAATAAGCAGCTTATAGAATAAATAAGATGGTAAAGCAACACAATAAATATAATAACAAATTAATTGGGGAAAGGAGAAAGAGATTGTAGAAGCAAGAAATGAGAGAGGAATGAACTTTGAGAAGACGATGTTGGCCAGCACTTGAGATGTCTTGTTTGGATTGCGTCCCAGCCGTCTGACAATAAACAACGAACCCAACACTTGTTCGCCTCCATTTCCATTTTTTGCACTTGGATTTCTCCAAACTGGTGAAAGAGGTGGAGATTGACAAGGGTGGTTTCAATGGGGAAGTCATTCCAACTCTACTTCTCTTCTTCAACTCTCCACTCTTACCACCAGAACCTAAGAAAAAGGGAACTACTGTGACCCTAGACATGCCAGTCGCTACGCCCATTCTTCCTCTTCTTAGCTATGGAACGACCAGAGATGTTGCGAGAGAGCTCATACAGAGCATGAACAAGGTGGTGGTTGTGTGTTATCTGTTGAACAAAGAATGAAATTGTGAATGAGCGGGCGGGGCGTTCTCAGCCACAAAAATGAGCGGGGGAGCTTCTGTACTCTCATCAAATCGAATTGGGTGCTGTGAGTGCACTGCTAGTTTTCTCCCTACGCACCCGCTGTATTATGTTTTTAGTAGTTGTCCGTGGATAGGTTCAAAATGCTGAACCGAATTGAAACAATGTGTTCAATTCGGTTCAATTTAGTTCGGGTCAATTTTTTTGCTCTAATAAGTTCAATTTCAGGTTGGTTATAAATTGATTAGTTCGGTTTAGCTTATGAGTTAAGGTCTTGAAAATTGATGGTAAACCAAATTAAATCAACCATAGTTATATTGTATTATTATATTATGTATGTTAAATATTTTTATGTATGATGCAATAGGATACGTTGATATATATGTTGATGAAACAATTTTTTTGTAACATTACATAATTATGTTGTATTATTTGTAATATGTGTTTTTTTTAATTTTAAAAAATATATTTTACAGGTTAAAAATGTAAACCGATTAGCCCAAACTGAATTGGTTCAGTTTGATTCGGTTCGGTTTAGGAGGGGTTTGTTATTTCAAGGAACCCCATGATGCAAGTGTTTTGATGATTTCAAACTGCTCACCTTATTCATCTAATGATCTTATTCAAATGTTTCAGTCAACATCAAAAAATCAAGATCAATCAACACTGAAATCATGAAAAACAGCGTAATCGAGATCAAGTCTCAAGAGGATTAAGTATTTAGAATGTAGAACTTTTACTCAAAAGTTCACGGCAAATTTTGATTATCATTTGCATGATCTTCAATGTTTTTCTCATCAGGAAAATGGTTTTCGATCGATTTATTTTTTAAGGATTTTTTGATTAGTTTTGTTGAATTTTTTCGATGATCAGTTTGATTTAAATCTATCAAAGTTTTATCATGTTCTGATCAAGTTTTTATCAAGGTATTAAATCTCAAAGGAACTCAGTTTTCTTAGTGTTCCATCGGGACATTGATAGCCTTATCAGGACGTTGAAAGCTGATAAGTTAAGTTTTGCTTAGTATTTTACATGTCAATTTGTGAGACTTTTAGGTTCATTTAGTTAGTTTTTAGGTGTTTTTGCATGATTAGTATACTTAGTTGTTTTAGATGCATTTAGGTTTTATCTTAGGTTTTTATCATGAATAAATGACATTTTGATACATGTTAATATCATAGAAGTCATATATTTTGAGTACATTTCATTATAGTTAATACTTTGATTAATTGCATAGAATTTACACTTGTTTATACTTTGTTTTGTAGGTAAATAAAAAGTTTTAAAGTGGGTTGAAAAAAGGTTCAAATGATGCTCAAAAGGTGGCAAGAACATGTGTAAAACATGTGCAAAAAGTGGAGAAAATCGGCGAAGTCCACAAGCCACCACCACAAAAAACCCGTAACTAGGATGCGCGGCGCTGGTGTTCGCAAATTTGTGAAAGTGCATTTTTTGAGCGAGTTTTATACCCTTTTTGGACGTTTGACCCACTTAAGCTTAAAACATATTTTAGGGTTTCTTTTATGAGGATAGGAGATGGGAATTAGGTTTAGGGTGTGAAAAAGGGGGCAAGAAAAAAGAAGAGAAAGCTTGGAGGCTTGAAGGAACCCAAGAGAAGGAAGAAGATTAAACCACCATTGAAGGGGGGTTTCCCACCTTGTTTTTCTAATCTTTGTGCTTTGTAATATTCTCTTCCATAGTTTTATCTCTTTTTTATCTTGTATCCATGACTTTGAATATGAGCTAAGTTTTTAATCTAGAGTTTTGATTGATCTATGTTGGATTCTATGGGTTAATTACTATCGTTTATGTGTTTTTGATTAATTGTATGGTTTTATTTACAATTTTTCATACTTAATGCTTTGAATTTGCTGGGCATTTATTAAATGATGTTAGATTTGGTTTTTTTCACTCGAGAGAGGTGTTATCAAATTGGAACCGAGAAATTGTGACCTAGGTCAGTAGTATTCAGTCGAGAGACCTACGAAATCCTTTGAAATCATCCAAAATGAATTACAGATTTTAATGCATTCTTAATTTACTAGTTTACACTCAAGAGAGGGATTTGGTACTTTAAGGGTAGAAATTCAAACTACATTCGAGAGAGGGGTTTGAATAAGTTAGAATTCATGACTTATGATTATGTTAATTAATTCAATAGCACAACCTTTTTGAAACCTATAGGAGACAACATAGTGATATCATGACTCTAGAACTTTTATTTAGTGATTTTCTCCCATTTTAATTCAATTTGCATTAATTTACTATAATTTTCCCAATTTAATTTCAGCAATTAAATCGTCCCCTTTTGATCACCTAGATAAAATTAAAATTATAGTAGTTTTGGGCATTTTATGTTAGTAAAATTCACTTTCCTTGTGGCCGATAACCCAACTCACCTCAGTATATTATAACTTGATATTCGTGCACTTGCGAAACACAAAATATTCACGATCAAAAGCGTATGATTAGGTTATGTCAGGACGCTACTAGCGCATTAGCGCCCTCATTGCCTTCTGGGTTTAATATGTTTTATTGAGCTTCAGGACACTGATGCACTGTTAGCGCGCTCAAAGAACAAAGTCAGCTAAACTAACATTTTTGATACAGTGTGCATCAAGACGCTCAAGTACCACTGTCAAAAACCTGGAAAAGTAGTGTGCGACATTTCAGATACATGAATCACTTTAACCTAGACTTTCCTCATTCATGTATTCCGAATCAAACCAGAATGTTTTCATAAAACTAAGATTACCATTTTAGTGAAAGATTAGAGTCGTTTTGACCTAACGTTCAAATTCAAATTTCAAACCTAAGTGTACAACGACTTTAACAAGAAGTCTATAAATATATGATTTTCAAATCAGTAAAAAACAAAAAAAAAGAATCACAGTATCAAAACTTTTAAAAGTTAGTCGAGTTTTGAAAGAGTTGTTCAATATTAAAAGTATTTTGAAATCACTTTCTATTCAAAAGATTTTCATCGTGTTTATATTCTATCATTTCTGAAAATATGTTTGAAAAGGAAACTTTGAACTGTTTTACTCGAATTTTTCAGCACATTTAAAATCTCATATTATTCATTGTCGAAGGAGGAATTTGAGTGAAAGTTCATAAGATATAGTTTTGTTTTAATCTTGTATCTTTATAATTGTATCAAGTTTTGTAATTGTAGTTACACCAACTGTAGAAAAATTTGTTTATTCTTGAGTTAGGATAGTGGTTTACTCCTGCCCGTGAAAGTGAGTGTATAGGTTATCTGGAGCCTGTAAGTCGAGAAACTTTAGGTAGTTCTCTAGCCTGAAAGTCAAGAAGCTTAGGTAGTCTCTAGCTTGTAAATCGAGAAGTTGTAGGTTCATCCTTAGCCCGTAAAAGAATAGGTTTGCCTTGAACCTGCAAAATGACATTTGTAACAGTTTGGTTTTCACCAGTAAGAGAATCAGTCAGTGGACTTTAGAAGATCCTAACTGATGAGGTTAGGTAGTGGACGTAGGCATATAACTGAACTACTATAAATTGCTTGTGTTCTTTTATCTATTTTCTGCTTACTATTTGCCATTGTGTAATATTTTAATTTGTCTATTGAGTCCAATTTACCTCCCCTCTTGGACACACTTGGGCTAACATGTAACGCCCCGTACATTTGAGTCAAATAAAATCGTTGACTTATACTTATTGTCAGTCGTATTTATATGCATATACGTATGAATTGGTATTAGACTAGTGCGCTTGTGTGTATTGGACTTAAAATAACATAATTGTGTGAATGATAAGTCAATGGTACCTTAGGGCCATAATTGGAATACTAGGAATGACACTTAGAATAAATTTTTAGATTTGAAACATCGTAGAGCGCGCTCCTAGGAGAGAAATGTTCTCCTAGGAGAGAAGCGCGCTCCTATGGTGAAAACCCGAGAGTAGTATTTGTGAAAAATATCAGAGAAGCGATGGGGAGAAGCGCGCTCCTCATGGGTTTGGGTGAAAATTCTATTTTCTGGGCAAGGAGAAGCGCGCTCCTCGCTGTCTGATTGAGTTTTTAGAAAATGGACGATGAGACGGTGTACATGTTTTTAAGTGGAATTGCTCAAATTTTTCAGCACATTTGAGTTGCTCGAAGTCAAGGAAGAGCAGAGGAACTAAAGAGGAGAAGGAAAATGGGATTTTGAATATCAAATCCATGGTAATCACTTGATCTTTTGAGCTAAAATTTCTAGTTTTGAATTCACCTTGTTGAGTTGTTCAACATACTGGATTTTTGTAGGATTTTGATGGTTGGTTAGGAAGATTGAAAAATAGGGTTTGGTGCTGGATTTGGGTGATTTTGATATTCAAATGATTGGTAAGTGTTTCCTTGTTGTTGTGTATGAAATCTAGGTTTGAAATTGAGTTTAATTGAGATAATTTGATGGTGAAATGAACCACCCCAGCTGTTGAAACAACTGAGGGTTTGGAGCTCCATTAATGAAGGTTTTGTTTAGGTTAAATCGATTAAATCGATTTTGTTAGATGACTATGATTATGAGTAATTGGAATTGTATAATTGAGATGGTTTTCATTGAAAATTTGCAGATAATGTTATTAAGGATTAAACATTGGTGATTTGTGTAATGGTTCCAAGTGAACACTTGTGCTGGAATTGTGCAAGTGAATTGATGATAATGTGAAGATCAAAATGAACAATTGTGTTGGAAATTATAGTGTACATTGACTTAAAAGTATTGTTTAATCACTGTGAGTATTCTTCCACTTCTTGGCTATGTAGCTATGAACTGTTTTCAATGATAAGTATGTATGATTGATATGGTATATAACTGCATTGATTGAATTCATTAAATAATATTTCAAAAACAAAGCATGTCTAACTTGTAGGAACATGAGTCATTCCAGGAATGAGTCCTGCATGAGTAATACCTTGAGTATCTCATGGGCTTAATGGTTGTCTTGAAATTAATAGGAATGATATTGAGTATGAGAGGATAGTTAGGTTACCCTTGTTTGGGTCGAACGAGGGGTGAGCCCCGCTCTATTCTTGGAAGGTGGGAGATAGATGAGGCTTTCAATGAGAAAGTATATATGTTTTGAAAAATATTACAAGAAGCTTCAAGCTATTTGTGTGCATATATGTATTGTTACATTTGCATTTGATTCTTTAAATGTGTTTGGCTTGACTTCATAAAGATGTTTATTAAATGCATATGAATGCCATAGAATGAAAAATATTCACTGAGCTTGTTGTAGCTCACCCAATTCCCTCAAATATTTCTGGTAAAGATCTCAAGGGCAGAAGAAAGGCAAAAGAAGAGTAAAGGCTCATCAATCTCTTCTTTTTGTTATGTATGTATGGAGAAAGGAATTGGAAACCTATTTATTTTGTTAAGTATAATTATCATGTTATGTAAATATTATCACATAGATAAGTATCGTGAGGTTGTGATTATGTTTTGCAGATGGATAATGAGTTGATGATGTATTTGGTTTGATCATGAATACATAAATATGAATGAGTATAGATGTGGATGATTATATGTGATTTGAATTTGTCGTTTATCAAGAGAATTTTGTGAAATGTTCATTTTATGTGGACATGCCGACGAAATTTCTGAAAGTTGTATATTTGTGATGAGGTTGACAATGTATTATACATTGTATACATGGTATGTATAATGTATAGTACACTGTGTCGGTCATGACGTCACCCTACGTAAGGGGCGTCATGACACAACAAGTATAATCGGTTCGGGTTGGTTTACAAAAAGACAATTCGATACCCATCGGTTCGGTTTACGGTTTGGGGTCTAAACCGATCCTAACCGAACCGATGACACCCCTAGTTTTTACTAGAGTTGTTGACACCACCTATTACTCTTTTTTATATTTCTAAAAGAAAAAAAAACTACTACTCTTTTCTTTTTTTATATCAAAGGCCAACTATTACTCTTTAATGCAAATTGCTGACTATATGGTAGCAGTTTCCACATGATAAATACCTTTTGATTTAATCAACTAGGCAAGTCATTAGCTAAGTGGTAAAGTCACATGCAATTGCAAAGTCTCACTTAAGAACCACTCTACTACTACAACAAGTTGTCCCACTGTTCATTATTTAAAGATATTTGGGACATGACTCATCTAGCAAAACTAGATCAATTGCTCGACAGATCAGAGACAAAAAATGCAGATCAGGGCTATAATGTACGTTGGCCCATATTATAGTCCAAGAAGGGGGGGGGGTGAATTGAACTTAGCAGATTTTTGTGAAACCTTACTCAATACATAATGGCAAAGATAAACAATATTGAAAGTGCAAGGAAAGTAAACAATGAACACAATGATTTAGAGTGGTTCGACTTCTTCAAAGCCTACCTTTACTAATTGACCTCCCCTGTCAAAATTTCCTAAACATCCACTAACTTTGATTCAACTTACGGGTGTGAATTAAACCATTACAACCTAACTTGATCCAACTTGCGGGGGTGGATCCTATCGTTACAAATACCGACCTTTGGATACGAGTCTTTCCAATTAGCTAACCAACCAATTAAAATACAAATGTGTTTACAAAGATAGAGAGAGAGTGTTCTTTACCAAACAACCCTCAAATGAAGTACAAGTAAGAATGAATACATTCCAAATGATAACCGGTCAAAATATGTAAAATGAAGTGCAAGCTGAAATGAGGAAGGACCTTTTTGGACTTGATTGAGAAATAATGAAGGTTGAAGCACTCAATCAAAAGCCTCTATCACTTGAAATCTCTTGGAAAAATGTTTTCTCAAAATAAAGATTTGATGCACAGGAGATTTCTTTAAAGTGATTTGAATACTTAAAAATCTAACTTGAAAAGCTTAGTTGAAGTATTTGAAGAACTTAGAGAACTTGAAAGTTTTTCTTCTTAAAGATGGAAAACCAAAATCAAATCAAACACTCATTTAAAACTTGTTTTCTTTTGAAAGATGTGGAGAACTAACTTAGAGTTCAAGTTTCTTTCTTTCAAAGATTTTTCAAAAAGTTGTTCACAATGAGCTAAGACACATATTTATAGAAAAAAATATTTTCGAAAAAGTAAGAACCATGGTTCTGTACACAAAACCCCATTTTTGTTCAAAATACACTAAAAAACAACTTTGTTTTTGTCACAGAAATGCATTACTGTTGAAAAAAACATGTTTCTGTGCTTTTTTTCAAAAATGCCCAAAAAAAGAGGAAATGCGTTTCTAAAAGAGGAAGTGCGTTTCTGTGTATGATTCAAGAAATGCATCATTCTGGAATTTCTAGGGGAAACACGTTTCTTAACCAGGAACGCATTTTTGCTTGACTCAGTGAAAATTTTACTAAGTACAAACAAGAAATGCGTTTCTCAAGGAGGAAACACGTTTCTACTTTCACAAAAACTTGAAACATGTATTTCTTTGATAATTTTGCGATTAAAAGATATTTTCATGATAAACTATTTTTATAAACCATTGAATGAACTTTGAAACAATGTAATTGAAATACTTTTGAGACCAACACATAAATCAAAATTATTTTGATCAAACAAGCAAATTTTGACTTTTATGAAAACAATAAATTTTCAAAGTAAGTATGATTTTCAAAATCATTTTTAAACATGTGCATGACTTTGGCTGACAAAAATGAAATGCATTCTACAACCCTATAGAATCTAAGGAAGTAAAGAATTTTACAATACATCTCTTCATGCTTTGATCCACTTCGATCTTTGACTTTGACTTTTTGGTTGACTTTTGAGATTTAATCATTTAAGTACTGAAACAACTTAGTCAAAGTAATTATTATACAAAGACTGTTGTTTGTAATCATCAAAACATGTAAGGGTGAGGATCAACATGCCAACAATATCACTCTATGTCCTTAAGACAATTTTGTCCTGCCAAAGTGCTAATGGTCTGTGACAATTGTCTCCCAGGATGCAACAATCTTCCTCTTGTTATTGCAGCACTACAATAATCAAGATATTCAAACCAATATTGCAAAAAATTTCTCACAAATCTAATGTGAAAATAAAGAAGAATGAAAGAGGAGGAAATTTTGAGAATTCAGATATTTTTGAATGATTTTTCTGAGTTATGGAGGGGTTTATTTATAGGCATTTAGTGGTTGTACATGGTGCATTTTTGGGCACCGTCGGATCGCACTCGATTGATGTAGGCGCGATCTAGCAGTTCTGATCGGCACACCCGCCTTTGCACTGTGGGCGAGATCTGACAGTTCTGATTAATGCACCCGTTTCTGCACCCTCGGTTCGTGCTTGCGCGATCCAACGGGTTTGATTGCTTAACTAGGTTCATCGAACCTAGACTCAGCAATGTTCATTATATTTGGACACCTCCAACGAATGCTCCAGATGTCACCTCCAGGGACGCATCAAATCCTGTCCGATCTGCCTTGATTTCTGAAAATAAAAAGCTCCACATCTCCTCGTAATGATGTGCACGTGCGAAGAACAAAGTGTTGTGAGCCCTAAGTAGCCCAATCGCCCTTTTGCCTTCACACACATGTGTGCGCAAGCTATAAGATGTGTTTTTCTGTAGTTATCTCTTATATAACAAGTTTTATTTTTCTACTTTTCTCATGTGGGACAAAACTATTTTACACATTACCCACACAACTTTAGCATTCCAACTAGACTACTTTGGTTTTAATTTCTCATTAATATTAAAATGGATAGGGCCAAATAATTATATATTCTTAATCTCCACATATTAGAGATAAATCTTTTACTCGGTCCCATCTAAAATCACATGTGTGTCCCACTGAAAAGTTGGCTCAAAGTTAGTGAAAATTCATGGTATAAATCCCATTTTTCCTACAATCCCCCACATGAATGAAAATTGAATTCTCACTTTTCTATCCCCCACGTAAATGGATTTTTAATGCAATATTTTTTGAAAAAAAAGTTAATGCAAATGCTTGAGAGAGTATTGGTGGATTGAGTTGTATCGGGCTAGGTAGGTTGTAGCTTTGAACCTTTTTTAGTGAAACATTATCGGAATTACTAGCTGATTAGTAAACACGATGTCTTGAACTATTCAACCGTTGATGCAAATCAAGACAATAGTGCACACACAACTCAATTTCGAACAAAATTGGTTCTCACGGTTGTGTTTGTTTTGGCCCTGAATAACTCCTAGTTTCATGAGTGCTTTAGAGAATTAAAGTTTTAAAATTCTCATGGAATTGGCCCAGTTCACACTCAAATAGGTGACTCCTATTAAGAGTATCCTGTTATACCCCACATAATGATCATGTCATAGAAATCATTAAAAACATTGTTTATCCTTATACTTATTGCAGACAACACTATTTTATCATAGGAATGGGCAAGAATTCAGTTCCTTAGTGCTACACCATGTTTCATAATTTAGTTGTCCCTTTTGAACTTAGTTCTTCAGATCTCCAATCATCTAGGTTGGGTTTCCACTATGCAATATCTTTTTTGATAGGCTTTAATCTCATTCCCCTCAATGAACAATTTACTTGATCTCTTGACAAACCTTTAATTAGTGAATCTGCAATGTTGTCCTTTGTTTTAATATAATCTATGGAGATTATTCCATTTTCAAGTAATTGTTTAATGGTGTTGTGTCTTTGACGTATATGTCTAGATGCACCATTATACATTTTATTCTGTGCTCTAGCAATAACAGACATACTATCACAATGTATACATATCGCAAAGACAGGTTTTGACAAGCATGGAATATCCTATAAAGCTATAAACTCAAATTTCATAGTGGATTTGGCTATACATGTCTGTTTTGAGGATTTCTAAGATATTGGTCATCCTCTAATAGTGAACACATATCACTCGTAGATTTAGTATCCTTGGGGTCAGATATCTAGTTTTCATCACTATATCCTTTCAAGATAGTTAGATATCTTGTAAAATGCAATCCATAATTTAGTGTGTACTTTAGATATATAAGTACCCTAATTAATGCTTTCAATGATTCCTGCCTAGATTGCTTGTAAATCTACTCAATTTGTTAATGACATATGTTATGTCATGACGTGTACAAGTCATAACATACATTAGACTGTCAAATATACGTGAATATTCTAATTGATTTATGAGTTGCCCAATATTATTTGCAAGATGTAGATTCACTTCTACTGGTGTTTTAACAGGACTAGTATCATATTTATTAAACTTCTTCAATATTTTCTCAATATAATGTGATTAAGATAAGACTAATCTATCAAATATCTTAGATATTTTAATCCTTAAATTGACATTGGCAACGCTTGTGATGCCCCTCTAAAATACAAGGGCAAATTGCTTAACACGAACTTAATACTTTGAGGAAATTGGAGATTTTAAAACACTTAGAAACCCCAAAATGGAAGACAAGAAAGCCTAGAAAATCAAGTTTTAACCTCAACAATCATGTTGGGGTGCCGAGGGCAAAAATCCCAAGGAACGCGGAAGGAGAGTACCTTACAGGGTAGGGAACACATCCCCCTCTGAAGGAATGAGCTCCTTCAATCCAGGTGGCCTCTAGACTGTGAGAACATGTTCCCATAGTCAAGAAACACGTTCCAACGTCAAAACACTAGAAATACCCCGATTTTTCTCCCATTTTGAACTTTGCAACTTTTGCTAAAAGTGTTTGGGGGACGATTTGGAGGAGTTTGTGGGTGATCCAAGCGTGCTTCAAGGTGGTTCCATAGGGTGATTTGAGGCTTCCAAACACCAAACTAAGGAGATTAGAGATATAATCTCCTATTTTTCTTGAGATTTTGGGTTTCTTGTTGCACAAGCTATCATGCTCAAATGGAGTTATGAATTTGTATGGGTTTTTTGGGGTTTAAATGATGTTTTTAAAGGATTTTAGATATGTTTTGCATGTTTTCAAACATTAATGGGGAGATTTAAAATTGTTTTGGGGATTTTTGAAAGATTACTTATTCTTCAAGCAACCAATGGGTTTTTTACTTGATGTTGAGATATTAGTTATCTTTTATGATTTTCCTTGGAGATTTGATCTTGTTAAATGATATAATGCTAAAAGAACTTGAATGCTATGAATATTGGGTGTTTGGAGTTAGTTTTCTTGTAACACCTCGTATCTACGGGTCAAACCTGTATGTTGACTTATACATATTGTTGGTGTATTTGTTCGCGTATACGTATGTACATGACCTTCGAATAGGGTGAATGTGTGTTTATTAGGGTGGTAGATGTACCCGGACCCGTAACATTTGAAGCCCAACACTTAGTAAAATTTTCACCTGGAGCTTTGAGAAGTGCGCTCTAGTGGTGAAAACCCAAGAGCATACTTCTTTGAAATTTTCAGAGAAGCACGCTCTTGGTAAGGGAAAAGTGTGCTCCTCATGGGATTCCAACAAAATCTATTTCTGGGCAGCGAAGAAGCGCGCTTCTCTGCATGTCTGACAATTTTTTTTAAATGGACGGTGCGACGATTTGTGCAAAATTTAACGTGGTTTCTCGACGTTTCTTGCTCATTTACCATAGAAGGAGCTGGAGAAATAAAAAGGAATGAAAAGAGAAGAAAATGATCGACCTAGGATGGCCAAATCCAAGGTAAGAATTGGTGATTTTTAGTTAAAAATTCTAGATTCTTACTTCTCTCTTCAAGTTACATAACATATGTGAAAATTGGGTGATTTCCATAGTTAGATTGGAAGTTAAAAAATGAGGGTTTGAGTTGGAAAATTGGTTGAATTGCTAGAGGAAACCATAGGTAATTGATTCCTTGCTAAATCTTGAGTTCATTAATGGTTAAATTATGAATTTTCCATGGTTGAAAATGATAAGTCTTCAACCCAGCTGTGATGAACTAGATGAGGATTTGGAGTTGTATTAAAATGGTGTTTTAATGTGTATTAGATGTGAATTATGATTGGTAATTGATTATAGATGATTGACAATATTGAATTTTAGAGTTTTGTGGAAAGAATTAATGATTTGGTGAATTGGAAAATATATACAAGTGAGGTGCTCGTACTGTAAAATGTCCAAATGAGCTAGTTTAGCAATTTTGGCTAAGTCTGAGTAGAGAAAAAGTATTGGACTTAGACAATTGTTGTACTTTGTGAGTATTTCTATCTTTGGTTTTATTTGTGACATTGTATTATAAACCCTGTTTTTATGAATTGATAACATGTATGAATGCATTGTGTTTAGAATGCATTACACTTTGTTTTGAACATCGAACATACTTAGGCTTACTTGAGTAAGAAAAGTATGTGATCAATTCCATTGGGATAAGTCATTAGATGAGGCCCTGACATTACACTTTGTTTTGAACATTGAACATACTTAGGCTTACTTGAGTAAGAAAAGTATGTGATCAATTCCATTGGGGTAAGTCTGTAGATGAAGCCTTGGAATGATTGAAATGGATGGTTAGATGAGCCGAGTTCTCCTTATGAATGCATAGTAAGGATACAAACTCTCTCATACACCTGACTGTGAGTGGATGGTTAGATAAGTCGAGTTCTCCCTATATATGCATATTAGGGATACAAACTCACTTATATACCTGATGGTGAGGACTTGCTATTTATGCATTGTATAATATGTATAAAGTGGCGAAAAATCTATTTGAATCATATATTGTTATTTACATGTAATTTGCATATCGAGTTTTATATGGTTTTACATGCCATGTTTTTGTATGAATGCATATGTAATGCCACTGGTAGATTACTCACTGGGCTTGTTATAGCTCACCCCAATTCCTTCTCATTACAGGTGTTGATTACAAGGGCAAGATCAAGGCTCCTGAAGGGTGACCTGTGCCACTTTCCTCTATGTATGTATGAGTAGGGAGTTGTGGTTATATTTCAGTATTTTGTATATGTACATATATAACACTACTGCCATGTATAATTGTAGTGTGGATAGTGTATGTATAAATAGTTTTGAGACTTTGTAAATATTTGGAAGTCTTGTGAATATTTGGAAATGATGTGAGAATATGAAATGGATATGATATGGAATATGTGGATGCAATTTGTGGATTATGAGGTATGTGTGGAACCTCGTATTTATAGGGAGGTTCTGCCAAAAATTTTTAGTGGATTTTGTATGATTTCTTCAAGGATGAAGGTTGAAAGGGTATCATATACGTCTATGTATGACGTATATGGTATTCTGTGTCGGTCGTGACGTCACCCTACGAAAGGGGTTGCGACATTTTCAAATTTGGGTTTTTGGCCATCTACAAGGGTTTTGGGAGACAAAACCCTTGAGATATGATGAATGAATGGAGGCTAAGGAAATGTGGATGATCTTGGGTGTGTAAAATCACATAAATCCCAAGTGGTATATATATATATATATATATATATATATGAGAAACCATGAATGAAACCCAAATGCCATTTGTCTCTGCAATCGGTATGGGATCATTTTCAAAGTCTAATAAAGAATGGATTCCTAGCTAAAAGGGTTGTAAATGATTAAGATGGTCTAAAAATAGTAGGGTGATTCTAGCGTATGGAAAACACTTAAAACCTTAATGAATCACCATGAGAGCCTTAAAAGAAGGTTGAAGGTTCTAAACAAGCGAAAAGTAGAATAAAGACCGATAATATGGGAGTGTTGATTGTAGTTGTGTTTGGATGAGTAATATGGTTGTGATGAACTACGAGTAGTTCTATGTGTGATAAGAAGTACGAAATTGACGGTGAATCAAGGTTCCTAGTGTGGTGTGAACGAGGGTTGGATTTGGGAATCGAAATCACCATGAGTAGAATTTCATTCCCCTATCATATATGTATCATCATAGATATAAACATTGTTTTGGCATCATGACACATGTTATGATTTCATGTTTACATGTATGAATGTTATTGTGTTAGAAATGTCATGCTAATATTTAATATCATGGAATGCATGGATTTAAAATGGATGGCGCCCTCGTAGTTGAGGTATGAGAATGAGTACATAGTTCAAGTATGAATGCGTTCATATGGGGTTGAATTGTAGGAAGACTTCTCATCGGATCCAGTATGTAGTTCAAGTGTGGATGTGGTCACACAGAGTTGAACTACTGGAAGTTCCCGAGGGGTGACCGATCACGAGGATGGGCCATCTGGCTGGGTCATTTATCGTAGGCTTGAGTGCACATATAGGAACGATGACTTGACTCTCACTTGGCTATCGTGTACGAGTCTTTGTAATGTGATTGGTTTTCAAAATGCAAGCATACTAGTAGATGTACACGATTACTTTCATTATATGCCATTATGTCTCATTGTATAATGTTTATATTGGAACCTTGTTATCATGTTGTTTATTTAACTATATTTATGAATATATGATAATGGATATGCGATATCCAAATCTCACTGGGCTTTAAGCTCGCCCCTCTCACTTATTTTTACTGGTCCTAGCTGTGCCCTCGATAAGAGCAAAGGTATTGCGTTTTGAGTCTCCTAGGTGATTGCTCCGCTTTGACGTTTGGTGAGTCTTGGTTGGAACGAGAAATTTACCTTTTGTAGGCTAGGTTTTTATTTCCGTCTTTTTGTTGAACTTGGATTTAATTATCAATGAATGTAATAACTATTAAACTTCATTTTGGCTTTCATGTAATATTTTATATACTCTTGGTTGATATAGATTAATATCTTGTGGGAATTATGCCTTGTGTGACTTGTTTATTGAATGGATATATGTATGGATTTGTGATTGGTGTAAAATTGAGTGTTACTAGTACTCGATTGGAAAGAGTACAGGACCAAGTGATCTGACCTTTCCAAGTTATGGAAAGTAGGGTCGTCACGACTCCCATATCTTTCATATCGAAATGTTTTGTCAACAATTTCTTGGTAGACTTGATTATGGTATTATCTATACCCATAATCAACATATCCTCTACGTAGAGGCAAATTATGACATAGCATTTTCGTGTGTTTTTCGCATATACACATTTGTCATATTCATTAATTTTAAAACCATTAGACAACATGACATTGTCAAATTTAATATGTCATTGTTTTGGTGCTTGTGTTAAACTATATAAAGATTTCACAATTCTAAGACCTTCTTTTTGTCGTGACCCCCTTCGTAGGGTAACGTCACGACCGACACAAAATACCACATAAACCGTTCATAGATGTATATGATAGTCTATCAGCCACTTCTGTACAATCAACTTGTATAATCCATTCACACTACAATAACAATATCACATCACTCATATTATTTATCAAATCACCTAGTATCATGTTCCTTTCCTAACATACATAAATTTTCATGTCATAATTTTCTTGATGATACAATATACAATAAGGGGTTATACATACATATAAACCAAAGTATAACAAGTTCTACATCTCGAACTACATACATAAAAAACTGAAGAGTCTGCTACTCTTCATGCACCTTTCCTTTCCCCTTGGGATCTGTTCCTAAAATGTTCGAGAAGAACGAGTGAGTTACAACAAGCTCAGTGAATATTTCTAACTACAACATCATATATGCATTTAAATAAACATGTTTATTTAACACAATTAAAACAAACATGTGCATCACTTTTAACAAGTATCATATATGCTGAACATATATCCATTTATGCAATCATTTTTAAAATCATGCAATATTCATAGAGAAATTATAACCGTCTCCCTCCTTTTAAGTAATAGAGTGAGTCTAACCCCTCATTTGCTCATCAACAAGGGTGGCACCGACCTCTTATTACTCATTTAATCCAATCATTCTTGGGTTCTCAACTTCAATTAGGACAACACCAATGCCCATGAGTACGTTCACAGTTACTCATGCTAGTCTAATTCCTAAAGACTTTCCCTAATGAATGATTTCGTGCTTTAACCTCCTTCGGCAAGTCTAAAACATGCTCCATTTTTCAAACCATTTTCATGAATTTAAATCAAATGCATATACATTAGTATGCTTATTCATTCATAAATCAGTTCATAGTATACAATGTCATATAAGAAAACCAAAGTAAAGAAATACTCACTATGGTATAATGCCTATCACCAAAATACATTCTCAACACCTCTACTGCACAAGCAACTCACCAACATTGACTGTTCACAGCTCAATTCACCAATTCCCAGCCTTTTTAAGATGCCCTATCTGAAATATTCACAATAACATCACATTCAATCTCAATCTCCCACCAAAAACATCACTCAAATCACACTCAAACCCTTAGCTGCTTCACAACTGCTAGGTTTGGTATGACTACTTCGTAACATCTTTTTCCTCTACAATTTGCATGCCACAACTCCATGATTCATTAAAGATTCATTTAAATATAAAATCACACACTAAAACCATGAAATTGGCACAACCCAGATTTTCCAATTTCGTCAAACCATCGATCAAAATCAACCAAATTCATATATGTTATATAACTTGAAGAGAGGAACAAGAATTTGTAACTTTTGGCTCAGAAACCACAATTCTTACCTTTGATTCACCAACTATAGCTCTGTCTCTTCTTCTCTTTTCGTTTCTCTTTTTTTTGCAGCTCAAAACCAACTCAAATGAGCTGAAAAAGGGCGAGGAATTTCTTTAAAAATCACATAAACCTCCTTATCGTCCATTTTTAAAAACCTTTCAAAATGCCTATGAGATTGCTGCTCTTGATCGAGAGCATGCTGCTCTTTGCCCAGAAAAATAGATTCTTCTCTAGAATCGCAAAGATCGCGCTGCTCTTCAAAGGAGCGCGTTTCTGTCCATAACCCAAAAAATGTTGCATTTTGTTTTTCATCACTACAGCGTGTTGTTCCCTTTGGGAGCGCACTACCACTTAAAACCCAAAATTTCACTCTTTGTATGCCACCACTGGAGTGCGCTACTCCCCAGGGGAGCGCGCTCCTGGATCTTTAGACCAAAATGTTCTTTAATTGTCATACTCTAAATGCTTTATCTAGGGTCACAAGGTTCCTACAACACTAGGATACACACAATCATCACAATCTAAGGCCATGTACGTATGTACATGTGTATAAATACGTCTAACAATACGTACAAGTCAATGTATAAGTTTGACTTTCAATTATGAGGCATTATACTTTTCTTATCCTGATACAACAAACTCTTCAGGTTGTTGTATATGTATTTCTTCTTTTAATTCACCATTTAAAAATGTTGTCTTGACATTCATTTGATAAATTTCAAGATTGTTTATTGCAACAATAACAATAAACATTCTTATGGATGTTATTCTAGTTACTGGTGAATATGTATTGAAGAAATCAATGCCATTTTTTGTTTAAAGCCGTTGGCTACCAACCTAGCCTTATATTTATTAATCGATCCATCAACCTTTAATATCCTCTTAAAAATCCATTAAAACCTTAAAGGCTTCATACCTTATGGTAAATCTACCAGTTCCTAGGTATGATTATGCTATATTGATTCAATTTCACAGTTTATTGCTTCTTTCCAAAAAGGAGCTTCGAGTGTTGACATTGCCTCTGTAAAAATTTGAGGCTCATTTTCTAACACAAATGTTAGAAAATCAGGACCAAAAGATTTTGCTATTTTAGTCTTTTTACTGCGTCTAGGTTCATCTTCTGAATTTTTATCCAGAAGATTACTACTACTTGTAGTGTCATAAGTTCTTTTTTTTTTTTGGAAAACGCAAGTTCTTTTCTTTGACCTTATCTCTTGCATATTTTTGTTGATAAAAATGTGCTAAAAAAATGATGCATTTATAGATTCCTTAAGTGTATTTTTATTATATCAAGAATATTTGATTTATATACAAAGAACCTATATGCATTACTAGTATGAGCATAACCAATAGATGTACAGTCAAATGTTTTAGGCCTTATTTTAACCTTTTTAGGTTCAGGTATTGCTATCTTTGCTAAATACCTCCACACTTTTAAATATTTATAGGAAGATTTTTTACCTTTTCATAACTCATAAGGAATAACATTCTTTTTCTTACCGGGTCTTTTGTTAAGAATGTGGTTAGTATAACAAATTGCTTCCCTCCACATATTTTGAGGTAAACTAGAACTTATCAACATAACTTTCATCATTTCTTTCAATGTTCTATTCTTGCATTTAACAAGACCGTTTGATTGAGGTAAATAAGGAGCAGTAGTTTGATGAATAATACCATGTTCTTGAGGAAACACACCAAAAAGTGTTTCATATTCACCACCTCTATCGCTTCTTATAACCATTATCTTTTTACTAAGTTGATTTTCGAGCTCATTCTTATAGCGTTTAAATACTTCCAAGGCCTCATGTAACATCTCCGAAAAATAGACCATTTTTAAACCAAATAACTTACAATACATGCACTTATAAACCCCGACCACTGTCCCTGAGCAAACTCGTTGAAAACGAGTACCGGGACATGTGTGTCGGATCGAAAACCCCAAAATGCACACGGGCAGGTGCATAGGCACGTGCCCGGGTCCTTCATCTCCATAACGTTCTATAAATAGGGGGGTCCATTATCCAAACCATCTTTTGGAAGCTCTTCCTCCCCTGAAACACCGAGACTTTGCTTAGCCTCCAAGTTTTCGTGATAGACATGCAATACATAACATTGCATCGTTTATATACATGATACCATGCTACATTACTTCATGCATATGAAATATTATTGATGAGGGTGGTTCCTTGTCTTTGTGACAGACTGTTAGAGCCCTCGTGATATATGGTTGAGCGCCTTTGCTTGCGGGACCCATAGCTGTTTTGCTCTCGGTTCCGTGATTTCAAAGGGGAACCATCACATGATGATATTAAGCACCCGGCTCGCGGTGCACTTCGTAGTTGCTAGATGACTTTACACAACACGCGTACGTTGGTACGAGGGATGTTGCTGCATTTCATGATTGTATTGCTTGATGTGGTTTGAAATGCATTATTCTATACACTGTTGTATTTATCTTTCTGTAAATGTTGTGTTTACTTTGCTTGAACCACTGAGCTGTGAGCTCACCCCGTTGCTTCATATTTCAGGGAACTAAGCTGGGTTAAGGTCGATTTGTACAGGAGGCGATTACCAGTCCTGACTCACGTTGGGACTTATCTTTTTGTTTAACAAGGAGCTGATATGTAGCTTCCTTCATTTTGATGGCATAGGAAATTTCTTTTGTGGGGGTTGTCCCCTTTTTATTTTGTCTCTCGGAGACCGCCTGTAAAACCTTATGATAATATTTGAAACCTTTTTTCTATCAATGAAGCTATATTATCTTTGTTGTATTACATGTTATGTGATGGACCCACGTTTCTGCTGCAAAACCCCCTTATTGTCATATCCTGTTTGGCGAAATATGGAAACGTTTGTCTAAGTATTAGACTGGTCCTGATTCAACGGGGTGTGACACCTCATCTTTTAAGCAAATATACATAACAATATATTGTACTATCATCAATGAAAGTAATGAAATAATTTTTCCCACCTCTAGTTGTACAAATTTCACGTCACAGATATCACTGTGAATTAATTCTAGAGGTTCAGTGTTCCTATCCATTGAATGAAAAGGTGTTTTAGCCAATTTTGCTTCAACACATATTTCACATTTATAATATGGATTAATATGATAGTTAGGTAATAATTATAAAATCATTATTTTTTGTAATGAGTTAAAACTAATATGTCTTAACCTATCATGTCATAAACAAGAAGACTCCAACAAGTAAATAGAAGAAGAATTTGTATTATTCTTGAAATTTTGGAGTATAAACATTACATTTATTTTGAATAAATCCCTTTCTAAGTACTCTTTCTAAGTCATCTTTAGAACCACTTTTCCAAGGCCCGTTATCTTTGAAGTTGCCAAATTACCCATGATCAGATTGCATCCATTAATCAGTGTATAAGAGGAAAGCATACTCTTATCAACAAAGACATGTCGAATGGCTATAATATTGATCTAACACTTTTTGGGGTCATCTACCATGTTTGCTTCAAAGACCACAACAAATAACATGAGATCAGACACATCTCGAGACATATTTTCTTCCGTCATATTCACCACATCTTTTTTTGACAGTCCCTTGGATCGACAATCTTTAGCTTTGTGTCCTTGTTTTTGGCAAACAAAGCACTTTCCCTTGAATTTCTTTGAATTGCCTTTATGTTGGGTTGGGCCATCGCCAGTGTGCTTGTGCTTATTGTTGCTCTTGTTTGGTTTCCCTCCACAAGATTAGTTTTGGGTTCCACGGACTGGCCTCCTGTCTTCTTGTCATGACTTTTATTGTCCTCTTCAATCCTCAGTCGAACAATAAGATCTTTAAGACCCATCTCTTTACGTTTATGCTTGAGATAATTCTTGAAATCTTTCCAAGAGGGGGGCAACTTCTCAATAATTACAACCACTTGAAAAGATTTACTCAAAAGACATTCTTTCTGCATGAATTTCATGGAGAATGATCTGTAGCTCTTGAAATTGATCCAAGATGGTCTTTTGAGTCCACCATTATATATTGAAGAAACCTATTGACCACAAATTACTTATGGCCAACATCTAGTCCAAGAACTTCCACAGCTCCTTGGCAGTACAGATTGAACTATAGACATTATAAAGTGTGTTATGTAATCCATTTAGAATATAATTTGTGCATAGGAAATCAAAATGTCTTCATGCTTGAACTGCAATAACAACATGTTTGTTAGTCTCATCATCGTTCAAGATTAGTTCATCTTCATTTAGTACCTTGACCAGGTTGACAGTGGTAAGGTAAAATAACATCTTCTGTTGCCACCTTTTGAAGTCTGTTCTAGTGAACTTCTCAGGTTTTATAGAAGTAGTAGATGGGGTCGTCGTAGCATACATCTCCATCAAAATTTTCTTAAGATTGTTGACTATATTGTAGTAGTCTCCCTTTTGATTTAATTAGATAGGCAAGTCCTCAGACTGAGTGGTGGAGTCACATGCAATAGCAAAGTTTCACTTAAGAACCACTCTTTTAGAGTAGCAAACTACCTCTCGTTCACTATTTAAAGGTACTTGAGACTAGACTCATCTAGTTAAACTAGATTAATTGCTAGGCAAATCGGAAACAAAAAATGCAGATGGAGGCTAGAGTATCACTCTATGTCCTTAAGACAATTTTGTCCAGCATTGGTGCTCACAGTGTATGACAATTGTCTCTTAGGATACAATGATCTCTTTCTTGTGATAATAATACTTCAAATCTATTCACAATCAACCGCAAGCGCACAGTGTCAAGTTTATAATATACCGATGGATCGGGTTATCATCCTCAAGGATCGATTCAACTCTTTACTAATTATCGTAATTAATTACCCTAACTTTATCTAGATGATCAAAATTGAGAATTAATTAAATTATAAACAATGCAACGAAAACTCAAAATTAATAAAAAATTAAAATCAAGAAGAAATCAATAGAGAGAAATTCTAGAGGTTCAACTTCACCTAACTTTCAGTTATGTCTTTCGTATATATTTATTATTAATTTATTATCTTAGTTTATAAGTAAAAGATCCTCAAATCTCTAACTTCCTCTCTTAAGTGCCAAGTTAGAACCTATTCATATGAGATGATTTCAATTTCTCGATAAAAACCAAAGTCATTCAAACTCTTTACATTTTGTGATTTTTTTCACAACTTCAAAGAATATTATAAACCTCATGATTCTATAATTATTTTAGGTTATATTTTTCTCAATCCAATCCCAAGTTTCCTCTCTTGAGTGTCAAACTCTAGATCTAGGATCAATCAATCTATGGCCAGTAGATCAAAAACATTAAAAACTGAAAAATATAATTAAACTAAGAAGAATTCATTTATAATAAATAAAAACCAATCTAAGACATAGTATCAAAGAGAGGATCCATCTATCCTCTAGATCAATGATCTACTTCATAATATGAAAGAAGAAAACACAAAATAAATCCATGAACATCTATATAAATAAACAAGCTAGATCTTAAGATGCGAAGATTACTCCCTTGTCTCCAACTTCGTCATCTTCTTCTCTTTTGATCCAACATGATTTGACATGTTCTCCTCTCTATTTCTCCCTTTAAAACCTTCCTTTATGATGTATTTATATGCGGGAGAAAGTTGGCGAAGAAACAAACTCGGAATAGGAGAAAAATCCCACTCAAACACGAATTTTGTGCGCGCGGGCGCTATGACCCTCATCTTGGGCGTTGCAGCACCCAACTTACTGGTTTTTGTGCCACCACACCAATATTGGCAGCGTTGTAGCCCTGTCCTTGGGCGTTGCAGCCCTCTGCCTGCTAGTTTTTTGTGTTTTTCTTCTTTTTTCTAACTATTTTCTCTATTTTATGTCATTGTTTTGCACTTGTTTATTTCTTCTATTGCTTGGCCACTTGTTCACCACTTTCATATCACTTTATGTTAGGACCCCTGCCTAAACTCTTGGGGCATCGTGACCGACACAAAAATCTAACCATCGTATCTGTTGTAGGACCATTAGACTCTTGTTAAGCCTCAACCAGACTCCGACAGAGTCTCCTCTCTAACTAGGGCATCTAACACATTTCTAATTTACCTGATAAGTCATCCAAAACACATATATATCCACATCTATCTCAATTCTAAATTTTATACAACGTCTATTTACATCGAACGTTAACAAGTCTATAACCATAAAACATCCATCTACTTAGTTCCCAAGTGTGGGGGGTTATATACATATATTTACATAACCAAAATATCAAAATACATGTATATAATCATTTTATCAAACCTACATCAAAACAATTTCTTCTCGCAAGGCACTACCCTCACTGATATGTTATTCCCTTGCCCTTATCTGTAGCTGAAAGACCTTGAAAATGGGAATAGGGTGAGCGAACGGTGCCCAGTGAATAGAATTCAATAATACCATCATTCATTCATCTAAACATCCATGTATGCATGCTCAATGCCATGGAAGAAACAAATGCAGTTTCATATACATATCATAATCAAATCGCATATAAAAATGCAATTCAAGATCTATGCCCCTTATCCACCTATATTCAAGTAATGTGACAATGTCCCAAGGTTATAATATGAATATAACCAGTTGTAAAACACTTTCAATTTGATTAATCAACTTGAGGTCACATAAATTTAATACTTTAACTTGAATACTTCTGTCAATGACAGTGAATATTGAAGTCCATTCAATGATTCAACGTAAGTTATCCATGACTTTGTTAAAAGCCTAGCCCGATCTCCCCAAAGGCATAAACTCAATACTCGGAAAACCCCACAGTGGAACAATAAACGATGACTTATATTCAACCAACAGACGACATGCTACAACTTTCCTTAAATTCGTGACTAGTAAATTTACTAGAATAAGTGTTGGTCCACCCAAGAGGGGGGTGAATTGGGATGGTCAATTTTAAATTTCTCTTCTACTAACTTAGTGATATATATAAGTGTATTGGAATTGATTGTAAAATTAGAACACAAACTAAATTGCAAATGTGAGACACATAAGATTTATAGTGGTTCGGCCAAGCCTACGTCCACTACCTAATCTCCCGATTAGGATTTTCTCAATCTACTAACTGATTTTCTTACGAGTGAGAATCAAACCGTTACAACTGCCATTTTACAGGTTAAAGACAAGCCTATCCTTTCACAGGATAAGGATGAATCAAATTTCCTTTTTTCAGGATGAGGAAAAACCCATGTTCCTTTCACGGGATAAGGAAGAACCGTGATCCTTTTATGGGATAAGGAACAACCGTTTCTCTTTTACAGGTTAAGAGAAAACCTATCATTTTACAAGTTAAAAACTCACCTATCCTTTGACGGGATTAGGATGAACCAAATTCCTACTTGCAAGTGAGGATGAACCTTTTTCTCTTTTACAGGTTCAGAGATAACCTTAACATGATTTCAATCCTGAAATCATTAAGTGAACTACATTCACTTGTCCTGGTTGTTTCAGTCCAGAAACACACCAACATTACAACACAATAATGTTGATTCTAACTGAGTAGAACACTTTACAATGAAGCTCAGTACATAACATTACAAAGATATGAAATATGAATACGTAATGCTAAGATGAAATACACTTATAGTCTTTTACCTTTCAATGTTCGGTATTGCTTAAGTGTAGTTTTGAAAAGCATGAATGATGTGATATGAAAATCAGTGCTTCTACGAAAATAATATGATACCAATAAACATTCACTTAGAAAATGAAGGACTAGTGTAAATCATAGACAAAGACAGTTTTCAAGAGAGATATAAAATATAAGTACGAAAACTTCTGGTTCAATGATCAGTGGTGATTAGTAGTTAACGCAACTGCTGATATAGTTCAATACAATACTTAAGATATGAAATCAAGTACAACTGTATTTCTCATGAACTATATCTCAAATTCTATCTTCAGCAAGAATAATACCAAGTATGAATCAGTGCTGAGAATTTGAGTTGATACCAGATCAAATAGATTTTCAAAGATAGAATGAAAATAAGCTCAGTATGAAAATCATTTGAATACGTAAAGGTATCAGTGAAAAATACTTTGAAAGTTTAGATAATGAAAAACATTTTAACACAGACTAACTTTCAAAAAGTATTGGCACAATACAAAATGATTGGCAAGTTGTTTGGTCCTAAGTGCTGGTATTTATAGACTTAGTGGGACATAGCCGTTAGACATTTGAAGTTTAAATAATATCAACGTTTACACACAACGACTAGAATGTTATATGAAAATGGCAACTGTAATTTTCACTAACATTCTGGTTCTTTTCAGATTTCATGAAAGAGGAAAGTTTTAGAAAAACTTAATTCATGTATCAGAGAAGATCTCTGATAAGTCTGAAAAAGACTCTACGCAAAGGTTCGTTCTAAAAAAGTAAACTGATGCAGTGTACTCGTTTGAACAGTGATGGTTGTTGAATTAGCGTCCTGATTCCGTAATCAGTGTCCTGACGCACAATATCAACTTTGTCGTTTTGGTTCCTTGAGGGCGCTCATTACGTATAAGCGTCCTGTATAACACTTAAGTGAGGGTACTACTTACTCGTAAGCATTCTAACTTACTTTAATACTTAAACGACTTAACCCCCAGGGCGCTAATGAACAGTTAGCGTCCTACTATGTTTTAAAGCAAGTAAGTGCACGAGGGCAGTACTTTTCGAGTAAGCGTCCTACAAGTTTAAAACATAAGACATAATACGAGGGCACTACAACAATGTAAGCGTCCTACTACTTAAAAATATTTGAAACCAAAGACAAGCACGCTGAAGGACAATCAACGTCCTAAAAGTTACTAAGTTGATTCCCAAAGGTGAGGGCGCTCCTATCTAGGTAGCATCCTGATAGATTATTCAACTTATAACTATTAGCATCCTCAAAGATACATTCTTTGAAGAACTTTAGAAATCTTTCAGTAAGCTAATACTGAATTAGCGTTCTGAAAACTTCAAAGATTGACTAAACGCTGGCCGCTACTGTACAAGTGAGCATCCTGATTAATCAGCTCAATTCAACCTTGAATGTTATTAGTGTCCTAATGAGTAGTCAGTGTCCTGACTTAACAAGTTCAGGAGAGTGCCGCTAAATCATTAGCGTCCTAAAAAACCCTTTAAAGAATAGTTTTGACTCACGATTAAATGTATAATAGATACGAATAAAAACTCGACAAATTTTAAATTACATATATAAAATTAAATAATTTGAAATACCGTAAAATGTATGATCAAAACATGCAAGTATGAGAGTGGTTTGTGCATGGTTTTGGAAAACATTTGAGCAATGTCGATTAGATAAAGAAATACCTTAAACACTTTGTGTATTTCTCATTTCTCATAATCGTTAAATCCAACTCTTCATTATGAGATCTTCGATGTGAACTTCGAGCTGAGTTGAATGTCTTTGAACGTTGATCGAAAGATGAAGACATGAAGCTTGATCGAATCGTTCGAGTGAAGTAATCTTGAAATCCAGATGTGATCATTGAAGTCCTTTTGATTGAAGCGATCTTGACCGTTGGATATGTCTTTGAATTCCTTGATAGAGTTGTTTATTGGCGTTTTGCTTTCCTTAGGTGCTGGGATGAAATCTTGATAAACGCTTATTAGCACCGAAAAGTACTTTGTTTGTGACCGTCAAAATATACTTCTTCACAGTATATTTAGGGATGTGCTAAATGATGAACCGCTTAGATTAACAATAAGTGGTTTGGTTATGTCCTTGTAGGAATTTCTCACAACCTACACGGGGATGTCCAAAGATCCACTTTCCCAAGGCAAATCAAACTAACAAGAATTAAAGAGTTTTTTCCCCATTTCATCATACCATGAAATTCCCAAATAATACATACATGACCAAGCAATCAATATAAGTAGAATGATACAAATGAATAATATAATTGAAGTTCTACTCACAACCAAATGCCATAATAACCTTCCCATACTTATCAACTCACTCCACCACTTCTATTTAAAGCCTGCATATATCATTTTTTTCACATCAATATATACCCAACATTCCTCTCTATTCTCGTACCAAGCTTATTATTTTTTCATTAGTTCTACAATGGAAATTTACCAAGTCCATCACTTACCTTAATTTTAGTTTATATAACATTAGGAATGATAAAAATCAATATCTAGTCTCATTTCCAAATGTTCTTAACCTCAATTCAACATTTTCCAACTTTAATCCGGCTGGTTCAACACTCTAATTTAGGTTACTCATTTATGCAACCATCAATTTGGTGTATAAACCCTAAGTAAACACAATTTCTAGGTGATTTAGCTTAGGGAATACTAATTCCATCATTTCTAAACGTTTTCCAACCAAGAGTATCGAAACCCTAAGTTGGATAACATCCAAACCATCATCTATTACGAAATTTACACCGTGAGAAAGGTTGCTTTCCTGATAAATAGCAATTTCACGGAGAAAATCGAAGAAAATGATTACCTCGGCGTTGATTCGACGAAGTTTTGGTCCGGGAACTTCTTTCTCCTCTTTCCCCCTTTTCGTTCTTGCTTAAATTAGCAAGTGAAATCGAGTTTTGGGGTTTTAATTCAAGTACACAGCCACACCGACCTTATTAAAAAAATTGGATTTTAACGTGAGAAGCGCGCTTCTCCTTATCTTGTAACTTTTCAGCTCTCTGTTTTTCGCGCTTCTCCCTTTTCTTGAAACTTCTAACTCTCCATTTTGCGCAATGAGCGCGCTCTCCCAATCAGGAACGCGCTTCTCCCCTGCCCAAAAACTCAAATTGTTCCCAGTCACAGAAGAGCGCCCTCCTCTCCTATTGGCAGCGAGCTTCTAGGCTCATTTTACCCTTTTTTCACTTATTTCTTCCCCCAGTTGGTCTCCCAATCAATTCTATACTAAACACATACGAATTAAAGAACTCAAAACATATAATACACATCATTAAAGTAAAAATTTTGGGGTCCCATTTTATGAAATTGAGGGTCGTTATACTTTAAAACCTACAAATTCAAACATAAACCAAGTGTAAAAACTATCAAAACATTCTCATAAAATGACACAGAAAAATAAAAACTAAAATATAATAAACCAAAACTATGACATAAAACACACCGAAAAACCTACTTATCAAAATCACAAGAATATTCGAACCAATTTGTTGGTTAATACTCTTTCAAACAAAATGGTATTTTATCAAAACATATGAAAGAGGAGCAATCTTTGAAACTTCAGATACTTTTGAATGATTTTTTTTGTGTTTTGGACGATCCTATTTATTGGCATTTGGTGGCTTTTAGTGGTGTCCGTCTATGCACTGTCGGATCGTGTCTGATTGCAGGAAGATGGGACCTAACTGTCGCGATCATCGCACCTGATTGTACACCTTCGGATCGCGCTTGATCCGTGAAGGAACGAACTGACGGTTTTGATCGACACATTTGATCGCAAACTGCTGGATCTAGCTCGATACGTGAAGGCGCGATCTGGTGGCAGTGATTGGCGCATCCGATCTTACGCCGTTGGATCACGTACGATCGATTTAGATACGACCATACGGATCTGGATTGCGTACATCAAGCCTGGACAAATCCTCTGATTAACCACGTTCATTGCTTCTGGACATCCTCAACGAACGATCCAGATTCGATCTCCACGAATGCATCTCACGTGTTTGATCTGCTTCAATTTCTGAAAATGAAAAGCTCCCCAGCTCCTCGCGATGATGCGCAAGTGAAAAATGCAAAGTGTTGTGCGCCTTAAGTCTCCCTTTTGCCCTCGCACACGCACCAGCATGCGCGAGGTGATAGTTTAGCTCAAGTGAATGCTACTAGCTATCAGTTATAAATAAACATTTTGTTTTCAATATTAGTTATTTCATGCCTAAGATTATACGAAAATCTTCTAATGGTATGACTAGCTGGTTGGAATAAAATAGTTCGTCTACCAATTATTATTATTATTATTATTATTATTATTAAATTTTTTTTTGGAAAGTTTCTATCTAAGCACTAACTGGGATATATTCTTTTCTTGTTAATCTTCTAACGTAGCGACAAACAAATGAGCTGATCATGTATCAAATAATAGTTAGACCGAGGAGTTATATAAAAGGAAACATACCTTTAACTACCACATTGTTCAAGTTTTCTTGCCCTATGGTCGCATATGCTCAGTTTTGTTGTTGCTGACCTTGCACTTGATTATCAAGTCTTTGCGGTGGTGGCATGGTTTATTGGTTCACTGTGCTTTGTTGGCGTCCTTGGTAAGGTTCGGAGTTTGTTTGATAACAATTTCAGGCAATATGACCCGCCTGTCCACACCTATAACATTTTCTTGGATCAAAATTTTGGCCAAGTTCCGGCTATGGCCCTTCTCCTTGTTTGAGGTTGTTGGTGTGTGCTGACTTTTGTCCCGAGGTGGCCAAAATTCCTTTGAGTTGGAATTTCCTAACATTATCTTGCTCCTAGAAGTTATTGCTTCTTTTTCCCTTATTCCTTCTTTGTTCTTCTTGTTGTTGTTCTTGCTCAAATTGTATTGCTCGATTTACTACTTCACGGTAGTAGTCCACTTCTAAAATAAATAATGTCTGCCTCAACTCGGGTCGTAACCCATAAAAAAATTTCTCGGCTTTGTCTCTTTCATTGGAGACCGTCGAGAGAGAAAAAACTGACAATTCCACAAACTTGGAAGAATATTCTTGTATTAACGTCTGTCCTTGATAAAGTCTGGCGAATTCCTGACGCTTTTGTCTTTTTACAGCTTTTAGAAAATATTCCTCCACAAATATTGCTTCAAATTCCATCCATGTCATTGTAGCAACATTTGAGCTCTCACAGGTGTTAAATATTTCAATAGCTAACTATTATTAATAATACTAGAATGTGGATTTTTCCTTGTTGGACGTTAAATCAGTCCTGAGCGGTTCTCTTTCTTAATCTAAATGGTTCCCTTTCTTTAACTTTTTCTTCTTACCTCTTTTTTTTTTGGTTGCAATATATTATCAAATATATATTTTTTTAGTGTCTTATATTGCCCAACTGATTTCGTAAAAAGACTTTCAAAATTTACTTTATCAGTTTTCCTAATTTCATTCTTTTCTTTTAATATTTTTGCCAAAGTTTCTATGCCGTGGCGTTTCTAAAATAAAATTTATTGTTGTTACTATTTACAGTGAAATTTAATGACATGAATGTAATTTATTTTCTTAATCAATCAAGTTTAATTAATGTCATTTATTTTCTTACTTTAGATTTTATTATTATTACTTTATTTTAATCACCACGTATGTGGTTCCTTTATTGAAAGACTTGTATAATTATATATGTATTTATCTACAAATATATACATAGATTTAATTACAAATCATATATATTGTACACTTGTACATATATTTCATTGGGTATTTATATATAGATTTTTTTTCATTGGGAACCATACCAGTCTTGCATGGTTCCTTTTCTTCCTTCAAATTCTTCTTTTGTTGATTGAGGTATATTGGTAAATATGTCTATTAAAGATTATGAAATACCCTAGGATTGCACAAAAAAAAAAAAAAGTTGAACTTCGGGCAGCCCGCCCAAAAGTTCAGGCACCTTTTTTTCTATAAAAGAACCCCCCCTTCATTTTTCACACCAAATCATTTGTGATTTCTCTCTTTCTCTCACTCTCCTTGAGTTTTTCTCTTCTCTTTGAGACTTTCTTCGCGGTGTAACGCGATTCTGCTCAGGGGAATGCGCCAATTGTAGAAGGAGTTATTATCTGAAGGTGGGAAACGAAACATAGGTTTGCGTGTCTTATAACTTGTATTAAAGTTTACATTCATTTATCATTATGTCTATTATTCATTTACACTGCATTATTGCGTATAATGTTCATACCTGTCATACTTATGCCTGTATATTTGAAGTTCATGTATTACACTATTACTATGCCGGATTAGTGGTCAATAAGACTCAACCAGACATTGTCTTGTCCTCAGTAACTTTAAATAGTGAACGGGAGGCAACGAGCGGCTCTAGACGATTGGTACTTAAGTAGACCTCGTGTCCCACCTCTCAAACTGGAGACTGATCTGGTTGGTCATATTTGAAAGCTATCAGCTTGTACAAGTGATACTGAATATCCTAACTTTACACATGGTGATACTGATCTGATAAGAATCACCAGACGTTGCCAAATCCATTCTAATGTTAGTAAAGATCAGACCTGCTCATGCATTGGCATCATACATAAACATCGCTTAAGTACATAAGTGGTTTATGATCCACAAAATAGTCAGAAGCAATGCTCACTATTATTGATATTTCTCTAGAGAGGGACGTACAATGTGAACCCGGGTTTACCTAGGGATGAACATCTATATGTGAATTCAGGGCATCATTCCTGAAGAGGGACGTACAATGAGAACCCGACTTTACCTGGGGATGGACATCTGTACGTGATGTAATGCCCTGGGTTTGCACACAAAAAAAAAAAAATTGTCTCGGGCAGCTACCCGAACGTTCGTGCGCATGCCTGAACGTTCAGACGCATTCCCGAACGTTTAGGCACCACGCCCGAACCTTCGGGCACCGCGCTCGAACGTTCAGGCGCCTGTCCGAACCTTCAGGCGCCATTTTTTCTATTTAAGGAACCCCTCCCCCTCATTTCTTACACCAAAATCACTTCTCCTTGTGATTTTCCTTCTCTCTTTCAGTCATTTTGAGTTTTTGTCTTCTCTTTTGAGACTCTCTGTGCGGTGCAACGCGGTTCTGCTCGGGGGAAGGCGCCAGTTCTCAAAGGACTTTTTATCTGAAGGTGGGGAACGAAACATAGGTTTGCGTGGCTTATAACTTTTATTGAAGTTTACATTCATTTATCATTATGCCTACTATTCATTTACATTGCATTATTGCGTATAATGTTTATACTTGTCATACTTATACCTGTATATTTGGAGTTCATGTATTACACCATTGTTATGCCGGATTAGTGGTCAATCTGGCTCAACCAGACTCAGTCTTGTCCTCAGTAACTTTAAATAGTGAACGGGAGGAAGCGTGTTTGTGACGCCCCGAAAATTATTTCATCTAGGCCATAACCCAATTGCATTTTTGCCCAAACTCTATGTGTTGTCTTGATATGTTTGGTGTTTGTTTGATGATTGTTTAATGTTTGTATAGTTGATGCTTGATAATGTATATAAATATATGTATCATAAATTTATATGAGTCATGTTAAATTAAAGTATAATGCATATGTTATGATTTATGCATGGGCTCATTAAACCATGAATTGATATGGGTTAGGATTGATTGAATAAAAGGATAAATGAAATTGAAAATTTGGTGTATTAAATGGATTGGACATTTAAAATACATGTGGTTAGTATGGGTAGTATGAGACCAACACATGTGAAGGTTGGTGCATAAAAGTGGACAAGTGTCCCATGCCCTCAAGGAAGTGCTAGAATGAGTGGAGGGAATCAAGGAGAGAATCAAGGAGGAAAACAAGGAGAGAATCAAGGAGGAAAACAAGGAGAGAATCAAGGAGAGAATCAAGGAGGAAAACAAGGAGAGAATCAAGGAGAGAATCAAGGAGGGAATCAAGGAATTGCTAGAAAGAGGAGAGTGGAGAGAAAGGAAAGAAGAAGAGAAAGAAAAGAAGAGAAAGGAAAGAAGAAGAGAAAGGAAAGAAGAAGAGAAGGAAGGAGAGAGTTGCAGGAGGAAGATCCCTGCGACGTTTCCATCAAAGAGTAGATCTTTGGAATATACGGTCAGATTGAGCTCAAATTTTATCAACACATTCGTAGCTTATGGTTCTTCATTCTGGTCGGTGGAGATCTTGATCAGAGGTTTCGTCTAAGAGATCTAACCTCTCAAACAAAGCTGGTCGGAAAGTCTGGATTTCTCGCACCGTTTCGCTCAAACTTATAGATCTCCTAAGTCTACCGTTAGATGGCTACCAAATTTGGGTATGTAGTTTAAAACTGATATTTATACATTCTGAACGGTGGAGATCTTAATTAGAAGCTTTTTCTGAGAGATATAACCTATTAAACGAAGCTGGTCGGAATTTCTGGGTTTCTCGTGCCGTTTCGGTCAAACTTACAGATCTCCTCAATCTACCGTTGGATGGATATCAAATTTTGATATGTCGTTTATAACAGATATTTCTGTATTCTGAGCGGTGGAGATGTCTATACATTTAGTATTTTGTGTGATATAGCCATCTGAGTTTGGATATTTGCAGCAGGAAAGGAGAAACTGTCTGATTAGATACTTGTTCATCAAAGATACATATCTTTTCGGTCCACCGTTGGATTGGGCTGATGTTTGGACAGAAGGTTTGTTTCTTCACATACGTCAATATGTACGGTTGATTTTGTGATTATATATTTCTATTGGTAGATTAATACACCTGAACAGAATAATACATGTGAAGAATTGGTAGGGTTGTTTGTATTAGACCTACATTTAGAATATGAACTTAGACCTTTCCAAATAGCTTGCATGTCAACTATGTTGACCTAGTTGCCATTGTTGATGAACCCATGATGCAAAATCAGTGATATACATGGCTGAACATGGTGACCTAGTGTAAATCGACAATAGGGCCTAAGTATGGAAAATTTCATATTTTAGGGCTTTTGATGCTTTTGGCCTAGAATCATTGAATTGATGCAACTTATGTTTAATTAAGCATGATTAGAGTTGATTATGCTACTGATTTGGTGGTTGTGACCATATCATGGGTTAGGCCTACTTGTGATCAAGTGACCCAATTTGGGCATGTTTATGCCTAAGGAATTGAAAATCAGTATCTTTTGATTAATAGAATGGTTTATGAATGAGAACTATGCATTAGAGGCCTAAGTCATGTGATTTGAGTTGAATGATGGGATTAGATGAGATTTAGGCCTATTGTTTATATGTGGACTGATTTAGGGTTGATGTGTAATGTCTATGTGATTGAGCATAGAAATTGATGTATGGTAGGATATTGATGAATGTTTCAGGATCTTGATTTGGGTTGATTCGGTTTGGTGATCGTGTGTGGTTAAGTACTCTCGCGAGGCTTGGTTGTGAGTAGACTTCACTTATGATTATATCATTTATGTCATCATATCACTTATATATATTGTATGTTGAAAGCATGAATGTGTTCTAATGTTTTGAATGATGCATTGATTTGAGAAAACCTTATGACTTTGGTTGGACCCATCTATCTGGCTAATAGGGGGACTTAACCTTGTTATAAGAGGGTTTTAAGAAAGGAAATGATTGGGATCAACGGCACGGTGAAATAGACGTGTACTAGTAACCCAAATAAAAATGATTGGGATCAACGGCACGGTGAAATAGACGTGTACTAGTAACCCAAATAAACATGATTGGGATCAACGGCACGGTGAAATAGACGTGTACTAGTAACCCAAGGCATGTGGAATGTGGATTCAAATTGATAAGCTTTTACTTGCATCGAACTTATTATAAATGCTTGATATCTATATGTTATGAGCTTTTAATCATGCTACACATTGACATGCATACATGGTTTTTATTGATGAGTATTGATAGCATATTTGAATTCTATTCACTGGGCATCGTTGGCTCACCCTCATTGTCCTCTTTCAGGTCCTTCTGTCCCGAATAAGGGCAAAGGAGTAGTCATATCTTGAGGGCCTTGCCTGCGAGAGAATCCAACGCCTCGATGTGAGTTGAGAGGCATTTTGATTGAATTGTGTTTTAAATTATTAAGTATTATGTTTTGGATTATGTAATTATAACACTTACCACATTGTAGTATGGGTGAGTTGGGACTTGTTAGATAGACTATGTGGGCATATGACGGTTTTTATTTGTACCCACAATTTTAGATTTTATGTCTATGTCAATTTTAATGGACTGTAGGGATTATGATTTTATTTATGGTTCATTTTTATGGATTATCTCTTGTCTTGGATGATTAATACGGTGGGTAGTTTTGTTTAATACCTTTTGATATCATATTGTTGTTTGGGATAAGGCTTGTAGGGTCTCAACCACCTCAAGGGAGTTGAGGAGTGGTCGGAGATGCCTACGCCGGGCGTCCCGCCCCTGCATTCCGCATGCCATTCCCTGCGGGGTTGGTGGTCCGGGGCACGGGGTCGCCACAGTGTTGCTCTAGACGATTGGTATTTAAGTAGACCTCGTGTCTCACCTCTCAACTGGAGATTGATCTAGTTGGTCTTATTTGAAAGCTATCAGCTTATACAAGTAATACTGAATGTCCTAACCTTGCACGTGGTGATACCGACCCTGATAAGGATCACCAGACGTTGCTAAATCCTGTCTAATGTTAAGTAAAGACCAGACCAGTTCATGCATTGGCATCATACATAGCACCACCTAGGAACGTATGTGGTTTATGATTCATAGAATAGTTAGAAGCAAAGCTTGCTATTCATTATATTTCTCTAGAGAGGGACGTACAATGAGAACCTGACTACTCTTAGGGAGGGACATCTGTACTTGAATCCAGAGCGTCGTTCCTGAGGAGGGACGTACAATGAGAACCCGGCTACTCCTAGGGAGGGACATCTGTACGTGAACTCAAGCGATGTACAATCATCAAACCAATACGAGACGGTTTCATGCATACATACATGTTGGATTGATTATGATGCTTTGATGTGTATTTAAGATATTTGATTATGAAGTTTGCTTTATTAATTGTTATATTCACGAACTATTTTACCTACTGAGCGTGTAGCTCACCCCATTGTTATCCAATTTTTCACAAGAGATTAGGGTGGACTGGGTGCAGGTTTTTGGGCCCACATTTTGTACCATTTGTATTATTCATTGGGGATTTTGGGAGAATGTTCCTTTAACTATTTCATGTACAAATATATTCTAAAATTAATGAAATCAGACTTGTACTTAATCGTGTTTTCGCGCACTCAGTTATTGTTATAATGCATTCGCTCCCCGTCCGTGAGTGTCCCACCGGTTTAGGCGCGTCCGGGCCGGGTGTGACATTTAATGGTATCAGAGCAGGGTTTTGAGAGGGTGAATTCAACGCATGATCAGAGGTTCTCATGATGTGAGGGTGGCGAAGCACCGACTCTTACCCTGACATGTCCACATTGGCTTGTCACCAGTGTGGTTGGTTGTGCAGTGGAGAAGCTGGCCGTAAAACTTTCTCTGAGGTACACTCATGTGCCACGTGACTTTGTAGGTCACGGTCGTGGACACGCGTGAGTGTCAGTGATGATCATTGACATTTAATGGTATCAGAGAGTAAGGTCCACGGCCCACCCAAGTCCACCGAATTAGGGGAAGACAATTTTTATTAGATATATATATCTTTAGAACTATATATATATATGAATTATATATAGTTGAGATTTATATTAAATATATATTTAGAAAACCATATAGTTTTTATATAGTGTAGATTTATATATATATAGTTATGATGTATGAAAACTATATATATATAGTTTATGATTAAATATATATATCTATATATCTATGTATATATGAGATATAGATATATATATATATATATATATATATCATATTGCTAATGGAGAATTTGGATTAAATGATGGCATAAACATCAAGAGAAAAATAGAAAATATTGTCCAACGGACAAGGCATAAATCTTAAAAATGTTAGGAATATATTTTGTGTCTTTCAGAAGTTTATTTTCCTTTCAGCAAGATAATGGCCTCAAGTGAAGGAACGACTTCCAGTGGTCGGGAACCAATTCCCACCAGACTCAAGAAATTGTTCGAAAGGGAGGTTATGACTATGCGGAGTATCGACAATAGAGATCTCTTCCTCCGTCCGATCCTTCACAAAAAACTCGCAACACTGGGGTGGTTGAACATAACAAAAGTTGAGGGTTACGTCTCTTACTACTTGGTGAAGTCCTTCTACGAAGCCATGAATTGCGTAGGACTTCAAGAAGATGGGATCAACCCTGTCTTGGAGACAACTGTCAGGGGAACAAAGATTTCTATCAACGCCAAAATTATTGCGCGACTTATGGAGATCCCGATTAAAGATAGAATCATTGATCTACACGAACCCCAGACAGTTGCAGAGATCTGGAGTCCAAAGAACAGTTGTTCAATTCCCTCGCCAAAAAGCCATACACCTAATTGACATACGCCCACCTCCCAAACAATCTCCTTAAACCACCTCTTGCCGGCCTTGGAAAGATCGTATTCGACAACATCTTGCCGGAAAAGGTGACTAGAGGTGCTATGTCAAGGGCTCAACTTCTTGTGCTATACCGCATAAAGAAGAAACTTAAGGTCTCCTTACCTCACATCATCATCCAACAAATGTTGCGAGTGATTCAAAACCCTTTAAGAAAGGAACTCCTCGGCTACGGAGTCTTGATCATGAGAATGCTATACGAGGCAAACGTCAACACTTTTGATGAGTCTTCGAAGTAGATCACTAAGGCGGTTACAACATCTTTTATCTTGAAGATGTTTGTCACAAGTGGAGGGGTGACTGACAAGGAAGTATTCAGTGCGACTTTAGGAGAAAATGGCGAATGAATTAGAGACAAAAATGGACGTTGTCAACAAAAAAGTCGGTGCAAGATTCCTGTTAGGGAGGTACTAAATAATGAGCCAAACTAGAACCTACAGCAAACCCAGCCCCGAATAATGGTCAAATCGATCACCTATTCTCTGAGGAAGATTTCTTTGCCAACCTAAATCAACCTTAAACAAATCAGGATGGACAAAGAGTTCCAGCAAATCCACCTTCCTGGAACATGCCAACTCAAGGCAATACTACGTACGAAAGGTCTCCAACTCCTGAGGTACCGTATCGGCCAGTTCCACAAGTTCCATGAACCAACAACAACAGAAATGTGCGGCACCAAATTTTAGAAGACAGGATATCCCAATGAGCCCATTGTTTCAAGACTTTTCAACCCAAGCATATCCAAATGTCCAAGGGGTTCCAGTTAGGGAATCCCCATACAATCAAAACAACTACCCCACACCTAAGAGTCAACCGTACGACCGATACTTTCCACCAATGCCTACGACCTACCCTCCACCTATGGGACAGTCGACCCATCAACCATCGATGGGGAAATTGACTAACCCATTCGAGCAGTTAAATGTGATTGTAGCTAGTATTGCTCGGATGGAGAAGACTCAAAATGCTTTGTTAAAACATATGCAAAACGTCGAAGAATAGCGAGCGACTTCTCAACTTTCTTCTAGTAGTCTTTCTGTACCTAGCAGGAGGTCTAAAGGGAGCGGTAGTAGGCAGGAAAATCAGGAATGATCACTGGCATTGTAAAATTTATTTTATATATGAATGAAAATGTTTTGTTTAAGAGTATCTTTGGTGGGCCGACTTACAACCATTATTTCTTTTGTATCACTAACTTTGGAGTGGTATGGGACACAACAAAATTGGAGCATACTAAATAAAATGTGGAAGTAAGAAAACCCACGACCTTGTGTGAAAAGAAACATTTAGTGAAAGTTGCATTACTAACATTATCACTAAGTTTACACGATATGGGACGAGTACACTTGGACGATACTATTAGTGAACTACTATTCAGCCGATGTTTTATAGAAACCGTGTTCATACAACATAACTTGGTTGACACCCTTATTACCAAATTCATGTGGTATGGGACACACAAACTTGGATAATAGTCGAAAAGACTAAGCGAAAGAGTTTGAATACATAAGATTGCGATAAAACTTTAGATCAGGATATTTACGGAGGCAAATCTTAGAATTTTTATGACTCGTATGGATTTTCAATGAAATATATATGTATGTTCACAAAAACCAAAACCAAAACATTTGAAATACTTGCAAAGTTTTATACTTATTATATAAACATTCTAACCCACATCCTTTGCCATGCCTTCGAGTATGAAAGTTTTTTTCGCCAGATTTATCGAGGCGATAAAAGTAACTGTTCAGACAGCCGTTCGTGAGACCGCGACCAATCAGGTTGTCACTGTTCAGGCACCTGTGAGATCTGGGTCAGAGACTCAAACCGACCAGATTACGAAGTACAATAGGCTACAACCTCTTATTTTTACTGGCACCTTTGATGCTGAAAAGGTGCAGAAATGGCTGGATGAGTCGAAGAAGGCTTTCGATGCAATGGGAGTCGATGAGGCTCGAAAGATTCCACTTGCGTCCTACCAACTTATTGGTGGAGCAAATACATGGTGGATAACAGTAAAGGAAGACCCAAGGGTCAACACCACAGACATGACTTGGCAACAGTTCGAGTCATTGTTTATTGATGAGTACTTCCCCGGCGCTGTGAAGAGGCAGAAGCGCCAGGAGTTTGCCAAGCTATACCAAGACGGCATGACAATCAAGGAGTATGCTGGCAAGTTTAAAGAATTATAGGTCTACTCTCTCTTCGCCATCTCAACGGAGCAAGATAAAACCGAGAAATTCTATAATGGCCTTCGTCCTGACATTCGACAAGCCTTGTCGATCTTGGATCTCAAGATTTACAGGGAGGTCGTTAACAAGGCCAAGAGCTTTGAGCAGGAGAAGATTGTGCAGAAGCAGAGACTGAATAGGGGAAAACGGCCTGCAACATTTTTCCAACAGTTCTCGCAGCAGGGCAACAAGAAGAAGCCCTACTATAATTAAAACCCAGCCTTCCCAGCCCTTGTTCAGAAGAATGAGGCCACGACACCTACGACTGAACCATCTAACCCTGGCCATCAGGGTTTTCGCAATCATAGCCGAGGAGGCCGTAATGGAAGGGGTGGCCGTCAAAACCGCAATGGCAGAGGTGGTGGTCAACACCACAATCAGCATGGCCAACAGAACCATCAGCAGCAGAGGCTGACGTGTTACAACTACGGCCAGCAGGGCCATGTAAGAAATTCATGTCCGCACCTTCAGCAATCTGTTCCCGTTGTTCCAGTCCAACAAGCACCACCTGCTGCTAATGCCCAACCCGAGAACCAGCAGAACCAGGGGCAACGGAACCAGGGCAGAGCATTTGCTATCGCTCAACAACCCCTCCCAGACAACAATGTAGTCGAAGGTACATTTCTCTTATTCAATACAATGGTGCATGTCTTGTTCGATTCAGGTGCTACGCATTCTTTTATATCGTCTGCATTGGTAAGACATTTAGGGTTGCATCCTGAACCCACAGAAATCACAATCCATGTCACATCACTTTTAGGATCTGGTACTGACGTGAATTTGCAGTGTTCTCGATGTGAGCTTCGAATGTCAGAACATATAATATATGTAGATCTTTTTGTGATGGACATTGAAGACTTCGACATCATCCTCATCATGGACTGGCTCGCACCGCTGAATGCAAAGATCGATTGTATGAAGAAGCAAGTTCAGTTAACCTTGCCCACGGGGGAGTTTGTCAAGATTCAGGGAACAAGGAAATGGATACACAACTTGACTGTTGCACTTCTCAAGGCACAACTTCGAGCTCTATCCCTTGGTGATGAAAATGAATCACCAGTATTGTACCCTCTCGAAGTACACAATGTCCTGGTAATATCTGAATTCCTAATAGTTTTTCTAACTGACCTTCCTGGTCTACCTCTGGTTAGGGAATTCGATTTTGAAATCAATCTCATACCTGAGACCGAGCCTATCTCAATTCCACCATAAAGGATGTCAAATGTCGAGCTGGTCGAATTGGACAAACAACTGAAGGAATTGGAGAGTAATGGCTTCATCAGAAAAAGTTCATCACCCTGGGGCTCTCCAGTTCTGTTTGTTTGCAAAAAGGATGGTTCGTTACAACTTTGCATCGACTATCGCAAGTTGAATAACGTCATCATTAAGAACATATACTTGTTGCCCAGGATCGATGAGTTGTTCGACCGACTTAGAGATGCCAAATACTTCTTTAAGATTGATTTACGATCCGGTTATCACCAACTCCGGATCTGAGAGTTGGACATTGCCAAAACGACATTCAGAACTCGGTACGGTCACTATGAGTTCTTGGTCATGCCGTTCGGTCTAACAAATGTACATTCATAAATTTGATGAACCGCATCTTTAGGTTATACTTAGACCGATTTGTGGTGGTTTTTGTGGACGATATCTTGATATATTCCTCAACCGAGGAACACCATAAGATACCCCTGAGGATAGTCCTCCAGACCTTGAGAAACCACCAGTTGTATGCAAAGTTGAGTAAGTGCGAATTTTGGGCGAAGCGAGTTCAATTCCTAGGCCATGTGGTTTCAGGCAATGGCATTGAGGTGGATCCTTCTAAGGTTGAAGCGGTTTTAAACTGGAAGCAGCCTACCACTGTTACTCAGATTAAGAGTTTTCTTGGTTTGGTTGGCTATTACAAACGCTTCATCAAGGACTTCTCAAAAATTGTTGAACCTATGACAAAGCTCACTCGGAAAGACATGCGATTCATCTGAAATCCCGTCTGTGAAACATAATTTTAGGAATTGAAGAAGCGCCTCACGACGGCGCCGGCACTAATCACTCCAATAAATGCATTTGGATTTTCACTATACACCGACGCCTCTCTCCAAGGCTTAGGTGTCGTACTAATGCAAGAAGGCCAAGTTGTTGCATATGCCTCGAGGCAACTGAAGATTCATGAGGGTAATTACCCAACACATGAGTTGGAACTTGCGGCTGTCGTATTTGCACTGAAGTTATGGCATCATTACCTTTACGGTGAACAGTTTGAGGTCTTCTCGGATCACAAGAGTCTTAAGTACATCTACACCCAGAGAGACGTAAACCTCCGCCAAAGACGATGGTTGGAATTCTTGAATGATTATGACTTTCAACTCTAGTACCATCCCGGTAAAGCTAATGTTGTGACTGATGCCCTAAGTAGAAAGTCTTATGTTGCTTGCACTCTTAACTTTGAAATGGGGAAGTTGGCTACAGAGATGGAGAATTTTAACCTACAACTGATCGAGAAGGGCGCAAGATCTCGACTTTCTCAATTATCAGCCAACTCTGAGCTGGTTCGAAAGATTTCAGCAGCTCAAGCCAACGACCCTATGTTAATGGAGAAATGAGAACTTCTACTCAGCGGACAGAACCTTCCTCACTAGTCGGTCTCTGAAGACGGGGTCGTTTTCTATAAAAAACGTCTCTGTCTACCGAATGATCTTGAGGTTCGGAAAGAAGTGTTCACTGAGATGCACTGTTCGAGGTTCGCTATGCATCCTGGGGGTGACAAGATGTACAAGGATGTCAAGCGACAATTCTGATTTTCTGGAATGAAGAAGGCGATTGCACACTTCGTTGCTCGATGTCTCGTTTGCCAGCAAGTTAAGGCAGAACGAAGACTTCCCTCTGAACTTCTCCAGCCGTTACCTATTGGAGAATGGAAGTGCGAGAACATCGCAATGGATTTTGTTACGACCTTGCCTCGAAATAATAAAGGGCAAGATGCTATCTGGGTTATCATTGACAGACTTACAAAGTCTGCACACTTTTTGCCAATGAAGTTAACGGATAACCCCACCAAGCTTACCGAAATATATGAAAGAGAGATCGTACGCCTCCATTGCATACCACTCACGATCGTCTCTGATCGAGACCCTCGATTCACATCAAAGTTTTGGCAAAGCTTCCAGAGTAGAATGGGCTCTAAGATCACCATGAGCACAACCTTTCACCCTCAGACTGATGGGCAGTCAGAGCGTCTTATCCAAATCTTGGAAGACATGTTACGGTGTTGCATTTTGGATTTTCATGACGGATGGGCAAAGTACTTACATTTAGCTGAGTTTGCATACAACAACAACTACCAAACTAGTATCGGCATGGCACCGTATGAGGCTCTCTATGGTCGCCCTTGCAGATCTCCGGTATGCTGGTTAGATATGGCAGATCGACTGCAGTTGGGGCCTGAACTAGTTCAAGAGACTTTTGAGAAGATCACACTAGTAAAGGAGCGACTTCGTGTTGCACAAAGTCGACAGAAGAGCTATGCTGACAAGCAGAGGCAGCCTCTAGAATTTGATAAGGGGGACTTGGTTTTTCTAAAAGTTCAGCCCACAAGAGGTGTCAAACACTTTGGGATCAACGGAAAGCTCTCCCCACGGTATATCGGTCCATTTCAGATCATTGAACGTATTGGAAAACTTGCTTATCGTCTGTCCCTTCCATTGTCCACGTCTAAGGTTTATGACGTATTTCACGTATTCATTCTTCGAAAGTATCGTCTTGATCCTTCGCATATCATCCCTCTGGTCGAGGTTCAGGTTGAGGAAGGAAATAGGTATCAGGAGAGAGCGATACAGATTCTGGATAGAAAAACTCAAGAACTAAGGCGACATAGCATACCACTTGTGAAGGTGTTCTGGGATCACCACGTAGTAGAGGAAGCAACATGGGACCTAGAAGCTACAATTAAACAGAAATACCCTGCATTGTTTTCTAGTAATAACTGATGATGTGATACATTATACTATTTCACTTATCAATAAAATGATGGAACTTTGTTTACAAATATCTTAATACATCGTTTCACTTGAATAACTATGAAGATGTCTGAAAATAATGTCGATGGATGTAATGATGCACACACGCAATGGCCTCCTTGGCAACCTGTGGCGACTCCTCCAGGATCTGAGTCAAGCCACAACTACTTTGCATCACCAACTCCATCGCCACACAGACAGCGATCCTTATCGCCAAATCATACATGGCTTTTTCGTAACAATTTTTCCCAAAACAATCTCATGACCTCATCTTGGCAGGATCTTCTACCAAAATTGTAAGGCGGCTGGATTCGAGCAACAACACGAAAAAGCATCCCACCTCTCAACCTACCTTCCCTTAAACGATGCAACCAGCAAAGCCCTACACCACCATCTGTTAAGCAAAGGTTGGAACTTTCTTAGGACGAATCTGACTCCGTTTGCTCTCCATGGTTTCATGATGTTGAGGATTCCACCGGCCACAGTGCCATTCAGGGACCTTACAGGTACTACCCTGAGCTAGCAAACGATGACGACGGCACTGAATCTCACGCAGATAGACATCATGACTACTTGGACTGATTTCGAGGGCGAAATCCTTTTAAGGGGGTAGAGTGTAATACCCTAGGTTTGCACAAAAAAAAAATTATCTCGGGCGCATGCCCGAACCTTCAGGAACCGCGCCCAAACGTTCAGGCGCATGCCCGAACCTTCAGGCGCGCCCCCGAACTTTCATGCGCCATTTTTCCTATTTAAGGAACCCCTCCCCCTCCTCATTTCTCACACCAAAATCACTTCTCCTTGTGATTTTCCTTCTCTCTTTCACTCATTTTGAGTTTTTGTCTTCTCTTTTAAGACTTTCTTTCCGAGACTCTCAGCGCGGTGCAACGCGATTCTGCTCGGGGGAAGGCGCCAGTTCTCAAAGGAGTTTTTATCTGAAGGTGGGGAACGAAACATAGGTTTGCGTGTCTTATAACTTTTATTAAAGTTTGCATTCATTTATCATTATGTCTACTATTCATTTACACTGCATTATTGCGTATAATGTTTATACTTGTCATACTTATGCCTGTATATTTGGAGTTCATGTATTACACCGTTGTTATGCCAGAATAGTGGTCAATCTGGCTCAACCAGACTCAGTCTTGTCCTCAGTAACTTTAAAAAGTGAACGGGAGGCAGCGTGCTGCTCTAGACGATTGGTATTTAAGTAGACCTCGTGTCTCACCTCTCAACTGGAGATTGATCTGGTTGGTCTTATTTGAAAGCTATCAGCTTATACAAGTAATACTGAATGTCCTAACCTTGCCCGTGGTGATACCGACCCTTATAAGGATCACCAGACGTTGTAAAATCATGTCTAATGTTAAGTAAAGACCAGACCAGTTCATGCATTGACATCATACATAGCACAACCTAGGGACGTATGTGGTTTATGATTCATAGAATATTTAGAAGCAATGCTCGTTGTTCATTATATTTCTCTGGAGAGGGACATACAATGAGAACCTGACTATTCCTAGGGAGGGACATCTGTACGTGAATCCAGAGCGTGAATCCTGAGGAGGGACGTACAATGAAAACCCAGCTACTCCTAGGGAGGGACATCTGTACGTGAACTCAGGCGATGTACAATCATCAAACCAATACGAGACGGTGTCATGCATACATACATGTTGGATTGATTATGATGCTCTGATGTGTATTTAAGATATTTGATTATGAATTTTGCTTTCTTAATTGTTATATTCATGAACTATTTTACCCACTGAGCGTGTAGCTCACCACGTTGTTATCCAATTTTTCACAGGAGATTAGGGTGGACTGGATGCAGGTTTTTAGGCCCACATTTTGTACCCTTTGCATTATTCATTGGGGATTTTGGGAGAATGTTCCCTTAACTATTTTACAATTATGGGGTGTGACACGTGAACTCAGGCGACGTACAATTATGAAACCATTACAAGACGGTGTCATGCATATATACATGTTGTATTGATTATGATGCTATGATGTGTTTATGTGATATTTGATTATGAAGTTTCCTTTATTAATTGTTATATTCATGAACTATTTTACTTACTGGGTGAGTAGCTCACCCCTTTGTTATCCAATTTTCTCAGGAAATTAGGGTGGAGGTTTTTGGGCCCACATTTTGTAACCCTTTATTTATTCATTGGGAATTTTGGGAGGATGTTCCCTTTACTATTTCATGTATAAAAATACATTCTGAAATTAATATAATCAGATTTGTACTCTATTGTGTTCCTGGACACTTGGTTATTGTTATAATGCATTCGCGCTCCGTATGTGACTGTTCCGCCAGTTTAGGCTCTGACAAATTATTAGTATTATTATTGCTATTATTGTGTATTATTCTTATTTTTATTATCATATATATATATTTTTAATCACCACATGGGTAGTTCATTTATTGAAATTCTTTTCTAAATATACATATAGATATTTATTTGCAAATATATATATAACCTTATGGGTGTAATGATTTATAATTTTATATATATATATATTGTCCATGTGTGTGGCCAAGTGGCCACACACGTGGCTGGGATTGTGCCTAGCTATGGTGTGGCCACACAAGTGGCTGGGATTATGCCTAGCTATGGCTGGGTAACGCCCAACTTACCTAGCCATGTGTTGGGTTGTTCACAGTTGCGCAACATTTTTTTTTTTAATAAGGGTCGTAAGCTCAATTCAAAGCTTACGACTTTGAGGATTTTTGACAAAAATAGGCCTGATTTTTTTTTAATATCTTAAAATAGGCAGAAATAAATTTTATATCCACATCTAGGCAATATTTGGACAGCTTGGCGCCAAGCTGTCCAAATGGTGCCCAGATCGTCCACATTTTTTTTTTAGTTTGACGCAATGCCGCCTCTTAAAGAGACGACACCTTTTATAAAAGAAATGCAAAGTTGAGATGTAAAATAGGCAAAAAGTTTGATTGTATGCAGCCTATTGTACATCGATTTTTTTTTTAAAACATGACTCCCCTTGAATGGGCGTCATGCCCAAAAAAGTAAAAAAAAATTAACTATAAAAAAAAGCTCATGTTTTCAAGGCTACCATGGGCTATCCGCCGGAAATTTTCTCATCCAACAACTTGTAGCGCATCCCAATTAGTGCCCCCCAGCTGGCCTGTTCTTGATGGTCACCCTGTTCAATTGGCGATAGTCGATGCACAACCGCAAGCTCCCATCTTTCTTTTTCACAAAAAGAACTGGAGCTCCCCAGGGTGACACGCTCTGGCAAATAAAGCCCTTAGCCAATAACTCCTCGAGCTGTTTCTGCAACTCTCTCAACTCGGCTGGCGCCATTCTATATGGTGCTATGGAGATAGGCTTCGTGCCAGGGACTAGTTCAATAATGAAATCGATCTCTCGCTTCGATGGTAATCCTGGAAGATCCGCAGAGAACACATCTGGAAAGTCCCTAACAATGGCAATATCCTCAAGTATCACCTCACTAGTCTCTTCCTCATCAGGCACTAACCTAGCCAAAATCTCCCTATCTCCATCAGTCACAAATCTACCCCTTGTAACCGTTTGGTCCGAAGCTCTACCCTGTAGTGTAAATACTGGGTGTCCGGGATCTGGAAAATGATTCTCTTCCCGAAATAGTCGATAACTGCATGATAAGCCGCGAGCCAATCCATCCCTAGAATTGCATCAAACTCTAAAACTCTAGGACTCGAAAGTCAATAGGCATCTCAACATCACCAATCTGAACCACACACTGGCTACAGATTATGTTCGGGTAGATCCTCTCCCCAGCTACAGTACTCACCACTAACCATGTACTAGCCCTAATGGGAGTCAAATGTAAACTATCTACCATACGTCTAGATATGAATGATAATGTAGACCCAGCATTAAATAATACATGCATAGAAGAACTACAAATAATAAGAGTACCTTCCACCAAAGTCCTGGATGCTGTCGGGTCTGGCTCGGTAGCTGCCTTCGTTGTCTCTCTGGCACTGGACTGCTGCACAAATCCCTGAGCTCTCTGAAAATTCGGACACTCGAACTTTCTATGCCCAGCCTGCCCACATTGAAAACATAAAAACGGATCCCTGGGCGCAGATGATCCAGTCTGAGATGTCGTCACATAGCTTCCTCAGCCTCTACCTCTGCCTCGGCCAGCAGTCTGTGGGAATGGGGGTCTCGGTGCACTCGGTGCCTGAATAGGAATCGGGACAGGAGAGGAAACCACTGGTGAGGCCATCATACCAATCTGAACCTAGGATGCCTTACTCTGAGCACCATCAGACTGTGCTCTTCCATAAACTTTTCTCTTCTTTTCCCATTTTCCCTTCTTCCACGGAGTCTGGAACTGTCCCCCAGACTCTGCTTGTGAAGTCTGTTCACCTGGAGCTGCCCGTGTAGACATACCATCAACCCGCTCAGCCAACTCATACTGTTTGGCCCTCTGGACCACTATGGTAAAATCAGTCATCTTCGTCACAGACAAGGCCTGTCGGATCGCAAGCCTTAGGTTCAAAGAAAACCTCATAATCTTGTCACTCGACGTCTGAACTAACCCAGGGGCATAAACTGCGAGCTGCCTAAATCTGAACTCGTACTCCCTGACTAACATGGTGCCCTGTGCGAGATTCAAAAACTCGAGTTGCTTAGCCTGTTTCTCAGTCTCTGGAACGTAAGCCTGTAAGAACAACCTTTTGAAGGTGTCCCAACTCTTCACCCCTGTGTATCCAACACTGAAAGCCACCAGTCCTCTACATCACTCTCCAGTGTGTGAGCAGCACATAGGACCTGAGACTCCTCATCAAGCTCTAAGGAGCGACTGATCTTCTCGACATTCTTCAGCCAATCTTCGGCCTTCTTCAAGTCAACCCCACCAGTGAATTCCTTAGGCTTTAGCTTCATGAACTTCTCTAGCAGTCTGATCCGCCGATCAGTGGGGTTCTCCACAACAATAAGAGCAGATGTAGGTATAGGCTGAGGTACAGCCATTTGAGGTCCTGCTGCCCCTGCAGCTCTACTAGCCTCGGCCCCACTAGTGCCCGCCTCCTGAGGTATTGTTTGAGGTGGCTGTCGAGCAATAGCCTCAACCTGCTGCACTAACGCCTGTATCTGTGAAGTCTGGGCTGCCATCAAGCGGCCTTGTGCCTGAATGATCTCCTCCATCCTCCCCATTCGGTCATCATTGGATGGCCCTGTGTGTGGCTGTCTCAATCTCTCGCTCCTCCTCATGACACTGAGAAGTAGAAATACGAGCAACCATCACACATTAAAGAATTTAAAACATTAACAAAGCCTCATAACTACCCATATCATATAATACTCACAGAAAATATGATAGTAAGGCTTTTAAGTTAGTTCCTTTAAGCTTTTTAATCACCTAAATCTCTCACACAATTCCTAGGTCAAAGTCATTTAAGTCCAATACATAGACCAAACCTAATAAAATCAGGCTCTGATACCAACTGCGGCGACCCTGCACCCCGGACCACCAACCCCGCAGGGAATGGCGTGTGGAATACCGGGGCAGGACGCCCGGCGTAGGCATCTCCGACCACTCCTCAACTCCCGTGAGGTGGTTGAGACCCTACGAGCCTTATCTCAAACAACGACATAATATCAAAAGGTACTAAACAAAACTACCAACCGTATTAATCATCCAAGACAAGAGATAATCCATAAAAATGAACCATAAATAAAATCATAATCCCTACAGTCCATTAAAATCGACATACACATAAAGTCAGAAATTGTGGGTACAAATAAAAATCGTCATATGCCCACATGGTCTATCTAATAAGTCCCAACTCACCCATACTACAATGTGGTAAGTGTTATAATTACATAATCCAAAATATAATACTTCATAATTTAAAACACAGTTCAATCAAAATGCCTCTCAACTCACATCGAGGCCTTGGATTCTCTCGCAGGCAAGGCCCTCAAGATATGACTACTCCTTTACCCTTATTCGGGACAGAAGGACCTGAAAGAGGAAAATGAGGGTGAGCCAACGGTGCCCGGTGAATAGAATTCAAATATGCTATCAATACTCATCAATAAATATCATGCATGCATGTCAATGTGTAGCATGATTAAAAGCTCCTCAACTCCCGTGAGGTGGTTGAGACCCTACGAGCCTTATCTCAAACAACGACATAATATCAAAAGGTACTAAACAAAACTACCAACCGTATTAATCATCTAAGACAAGAGATAATCCATAAAAATGAACCATAAATAAAATCATAATCCCTACAGTCCATTAAAATCGACATACACATAAAGTCCAAAATTGTGGGTACAACAAATAAAAATCGTCATATGCCCACATGGTCTATCTAATAAGTCCCAACTCACCCATACTACAATGTGGTAAGTGTTATAATTACATAATCCAAAATATAATACTTCATAATTTAAAACACAGTTCAATCAAAATGCCTCTCAACTCACATCGAGGCCTTGGATTCTCTCGCAGGCAAGGCCCTCAAGATATGACTACTCCTTTACCCTTATTCGGGATAGAAGGACCTGAAAGAGGAAAATGAGGGTGAGCCAACGGTGCCCAGTGAATAGAATTCAAATATGCTATCAATACTCATCAATAAATATCATACATGCATGTCAATGTGTAGCATGATTAAAAACTCATAATCATATAGATATCAAGCATTTATAATAAGTTCGATGCAAGTAAAAGCTTATCAATTTGGATCCACATTCCACATGCATTGGGGTTACTAGTGCACGTCTATTTCACCGTACCGTTGACCCCAATCATGTTTATTTGGGGTTACTAGTGCACGTCTATTTCACCGTACCGTTCTCATCCCCAAATATTTCTTTTCTTAAAACCCTCCTATGACAAGGTTAAGTCCCCCTATTAGCCAGATAGATGGCCCAATCAAAGTTATAAGGTTTTCTCAAATCAATGCACCATTCAAAACATTAGAACACATTAATGCTTTCAACATACAATATATATAAGTGATATGATGACATAAAAGATATAATCATAAATGAAGTCTACTCACAACCAAGCCTCGCGAGAGTATTTAACCACACACGACCACCAAACCTTATAACTTTAATTTAACATGACCCATATACAATTTATAATGCACATATTTATATACATTATCAAACATCAACTATACAAACATTAAACAATCATCAAACAAACACCAAACATATCTAAGGCAACACATAGAGTTTGGACAAAATGCAATTGGGTTATGGGCTAGATGAAATAATTTTCGGGGCGTCACAGTTAGAATTTCTCCAGAGTCTTTCTACTGAAACTCTTTTTCTCAGAGAGTGAAATTGAAATATAATTTAACTTAACCCTTAGCCCCTATTTATAGGAGCCCAAAAATTCATGTTCTCATTTTGCCCTTGATCATTTTTGATAATTACAAGTAGGCAAATTTACCATTTTTTCCTCATGTGTAAATTTACTATTTTACCCTTACATACAAATTTACGGTTTTGCCCTCAAAAGTGAATTTACTATGTTGTCCTCATATGTTTTCCTTATTTATCACTAGGTAAATTGACCATTGTGCCCTTAGACTTTTATGCTAATTACAAGCTAGTTTAATTTATTAATTTGCCCTCGAACTTTCTAGTATTTACAAGTTAGGGAAATTTACCACTTTGCCCTTAAACTTTGATGATTATTACCAATTAGGTATGTCTACCATTTTGCCCTTGGACTATTATAATATTTCCTAATTAGTTGTTTCTTTGTAAGATTCTAGGATTGTAGATTTTTGTAGTATTATACTTTCTCTACCAAGTTCTTTTTCCATCACCTTTCTGACCAAGATTTGTTTACCCCTTTACCTCGTGCCCCTTCTATTTGGAAAGCTCACATTCCTTCTAAAGTGAAAGTGTTTGGGTGGCTCTTGGCCCATAATTAAAACATGGGTGATATTTTTCAGGGAAATTGCCTCATTTTTATTTGCTCCCACATTGTTGTCCGCTATGTTTGAATGATGCCGAATCCGTTGATCATGTGTTTTTTTCTTGTTCTTATTCCTCTAAAGTTTGAGAGGAATGGCACCTAAGACTAGGTGATAAATTTCGTGCTCCCAGGTCGTGTGACGATTGTTTGATGATGGAGAATGTTCGTGGTTTACGTGGCAAGGGTTTGGATGTGATGAAGACATCATGAGCTACACTTTGGATGATATAGTTGGAACGTAATCTTCGTATTTTTTATGACAAGATTAGGAACGTGCACTCCCTTTGGAATGATATTATTATCATGGCTGGATCTTGGTTGGTGGCGTTTAATATGAATGGGGACTACTCACTCTCTGATTGGGTTAGAAATTGGGATAGTTGCTTATGTTAATTTCGTATTTGCTTGTTTGTTCTTTATGTTTTTGCTTCTCTACTGCTGATGTATGAGTACACTACTTGCGCTCCAACAGTATGAGTGTTTGTATTATGACTCTTTTGTTGTTCTGATTATCAATGCAATGTTTGTTTCCTTTTTTAAAAAAAAAAAAGAAAAAAAAAGATTAGGAAACCTTATTAGATTTAGAAACCTATTCCTTATTTGGTTTGAGAATTAATTTTTTTTTACTATATGAGATAGATTTATGAGCCAAATATAGATATTGCTAATTAATTGTGAGCTAAATATAGAATATTACTAATATATATACCCCTATTGATTAGGGCCAAGTTAGATTAAGAGAGAAAAACAAAAAAGATAGAGAGTGGGCTTCTGTTATAAAGATGAAGTTGCAACTTGTGTCCACAGCAGAAAGAAAGTTGGTGCACTCCCTAAAAATAGAGATTTTTCTCAAATCACATAAAAACCTTGTATTTTTTGTTTTGTGCACGTTTTTTGTGATCACGAGTAATCCTTATAGGATGATCTTTTCTTTTGCCTTCATTCATGTCTATTATAGATTAACATTTTCCATCAAGATAAAACTGATACAACTACAATAAACTCAAATGAATAAACTATATATATAGCTACTATATATGGAAAATAAAATACAAATCTCATCAATGTAGATTACATAATCCACCCAACAAGAACCCAATAACACCAGCACAGAAAATAAGTAACCCAATTTAAGAAAACCTAAAAACCCAATATAAATTTGTAACAACCTAGCTAACTTCACATGTTGTTAGCTCCTCGCAACACATCGAAGATGAAGTAACAAGTATAGCAGAACAACTGACACAAATTAATAAGGAGCTAAAATAGCGAACATGATCAGCATCACAGCATATATATATATATGATTCAAGGGCTATGAGTGGTGGTAGGCAATGTGGGCTTGGGCAGAGTTGGGATCTCTGGCTTGGGCAAAGATGGCAATTCTGGTTTTGGTAGAGAAGGCAATTCAGGCAGTTTTGGCATGTCAAGCTTGGGCAACGGTGGTAGCTCAGGCTTTGTCAAAGTTGGCGTTTCAAGCTTTGGCAGTTCAACTTTGGGCAGCGGTGGTAACTCTGCTGGCTTCGGCAAATGAGGCAATTCGACCTTTGGCAGCGGTGGGAGTTGAGGCTTAGGAATTGAAGGCAATTCGGGTTTTGTAAGCTCTGGAATCTTGGGCAAGCGGCTTTCTTCCAAAAGACTGCGAGCCGCATTGCTGCTGCTAATCATCATTAATGATAGCACTGCAGTGAGAACCAGTGGCAGAAGAGAATTACAATGGTGGTGGTAGTGGTGATAAGCCATTGATATATATATTAATTGATGAAAAATGAGCTGATGAAACGATTGAAGGAACTTATTAAAGATGTATGTTGCTGCAAGTGCTTTGTTGGGATGGATTGTTAATTAGTATTGCATGGAATTTATAGGAAGGTGAAAGAGAAGCGTGGCGTTTGGGAAATGTTTTAGTAGTTGGAAGCTGATGGGAATTGTGTGGTAGCGGTTGTGAACTGGATAATAGGTTGGTTCAACTTCTTATCTGCCCCTTTGATATATATCCTCTTCGGCTGAATTTCATGTGTCAAGAACATAAAAATGTAAATTATAAACAAATATTTAGATTTTTTGAAAAAAAAAAATTATTGTTTACATTAAAATTTTCTTAACATATAGGAAAGTTGAACATTTAACCCGAGACGTGGAGAGATTGCCAAATTACTTCAACTAGATATGATTTGACAATTATTCCTTTTCTTTAATTTTTACAAGTTTTTATTAAAAAATAAATAAAATAAAATAGTTTTTTATTAGAAAAAATGAGATATGTTTTGCCTTTTAATATAATATGATGAAGATAACTAAAATCATTCAAAAATACGGATGAGCGCAATTTTGAGAAAAATTTAGAAATTAGAAAGATAAATTAGGGAAAAAAAATTTTTAAAAAAATGCCTAAAATGTAGAGTGTAGGATAAAACTTAGAATTAGTTAATTATAAAATTATTATCTTAGCTCTATTGATAATAAATTTAATTTTTTATAAATAAAAATAAGATAAATTTTTTAAAAATATTTTAGATAGAAAAAAGGTTTTACCATCAACTATCCTAATATTCTTATTATAATAGTATAGATATAGATAAATAAGTCTTTTCTTTATATCTTAAAATATCATAGAAGTTTTTTTCTTTTTCTTATTTTTGTATTTATATTCTGCAACACTTTTTTGTTTCCCTTTCTTAATCCTTTGTTGATTTGAACTTTCTAAAATTTTTCTTAACGAGACTTATATTACGCCAACAAAATAATCTCGCTAAAATCACATAAAAAGTACGCCCTCACAAATGGTATTGGCTTGGGTAGGCCCTACACCCATAGTCATAGACAAGAGAAGGCCCATATAAAAGTAGGTGCAATAGGCCCATAGACACATGGGAAGGGGTGGCAAAAAAGCGAGTTCGGACACAACCGAACACGGGCAACACTCAACATTAACCATACCCGACCTGCTTTTAAAGCGGGCTACCTGCTTTTCTCCGGATTTTGTAATTTATATTTAAATATATATATATATATATATATATTTAAAACTTTAAGATAATATAAATAAGTCATAACAACATAAAATCTCTTAGTTTTAAAAATAAAATTAAACTAATTTTGATATTTCTTATTTAATGATATGTACAATGTTAAAGATAAATATTTGTGTGTATATATATAAAAAAGTTTAATTATTATAAAATATATAAAGTTGTAATATATGATATTAAACTTATAATAAATCATTACAAGAAAAATTACTTAAGACGACTTAGTTTTAATGGCATGTATTTATTCAATTTGTAAAAATAAACGTAAGATGGCGTGTATAATGCATTAGTCGTTATAAGGTACATGAATAATGATTTTACGGCTTATATTCTAAATATGCCATTAAAAATAGTTTTTAACGGCTTGTTTATTATGCCGTGAAATGTAATTTTGATATTTCTTATTTAATGATATGTACAAAGTTATATATATATAATTTAATTAATATAAAATATATAAAGTTGCAATACATGATATTAAGCTTACAATTAATTAGTGTTAATCAATATATGATATTAAGTTTACAATAAATTATTTTTAAACAAGTCTTTATTTTTATGTATTTCGAGTATTAAAAATATGTATATATTACTAATTAATTTTATAGTAAAAGTAAATAAATAATATATTTTTGAAAAAACCTCTAGATTAAGATTATATCTATAAATAATAAAAATCATGTGCAACACACATCCACACTCACTATATGTTTAAGAAAAATTTCATATGAATAAAAATAAAATTTTAAATTAGTCATCATATAAGTAGTAAAAACTATTAAATACTTATTTTATTTTTACTTATATATATAAACCGGGTATCTGTTTGTCCGTTTGACAATATTCGTCCCTAACTCGCTTTTAAAATGGACATCAGACTTGAGTCTGTAATCGACCCATTTTTCTAACATATCATATTCATATCCATTCAAAACAGGTCGGGCGAATGTGGACAAACGGACCCAAAACTATTTTGTCACCCTTAGCCATTTTTGCAATAAGGCACTATTAACATAAATGGAATAGGCCCATAAAACAAGTGGGATAACCTACACAACCACTGAAAAACCCTCGGGGGAAAGGGCGAGATTCGAACTTCAACCGTCTATTCGAACTCCGACCGTCTGCGGAGAGGGGTGTTCTATCAATAATTGAAGCATGCCACCATTGGTATTTATATTTTATTGTAGGCACAGTTGCAAGTTAAGTGGACGGTCAACCCTCACACTATTTAATATTGCTTTTTCAATAAAACTTTTTGAAAAATTACTTCTAAAAAAGTACACCAACTTCAAATGTATAAAAACTAGTTTTTCACCATGGTTTGATTCAAAAGAAGATGACGTCAAATGACCTAAAAACTGCTTTTTGATCTGAAAGAATTTGCACTCGTTCAACCTAACAGAGCCATTGGGTTCAAAGCTCAACCAAAAGAAATATTATACCATCTCTTAGCGTAGGCCAGTTTAACTCTAAAACGCTTCAGTAACAATGATGATAAGGAAATCCATATTAAGTAATTATTTAGATTAAATTATTAAAATTAATATTTGGTAATTATAAATGCAATTATTATTCTTTTGTAAGGGAAAAGAATGGGAAAAAAAGATAGCTTCAATGTCTTCCCCACAGGAGAAGGATCTTCTTGACAAATTCAAGAAAAGAAGGTAGCAAACATGCATGACTTTAGGAAAACTATGAGTAATACTGAGCTCTTCCTCTATGCCCAACAAGTCCATCGAAAGCTAAGTCTATTGTTAGAGCTAGGAGGAAACCCTCTTTATTCTCTTCTTCTTGGGTATTCTTGAATAATATTTATATTTAGGTATAATTGGCATATGTATTGTCTCGTGCTTTCTTTTGTATTTGTTCCATACATTTTTTTCACGTATTTTGTATAGTTGGTTTTCAAAATGTAATGAAAGATTGAGGTTTTCATATTTTGCACGAGAGTACTACTTTTCAAAATAATTGGGCTTAAAGGTCTATCTTTGTGGATGAATAAACTTTTTAGTTATTTCCACTTTTAATCATTTTTAGTCGAGAAGAATGGAGAGAGAAAAGGATTAGGCATGCTCTAATGCCCTATCTTTTTATCTCATTATTGTTCCTCATATTGTTATTCACCATATTCAAGCATGCTTATTTCACTCATATTCTTTTTCTTATTTTCCATTTTTATCACTTGTAGCAAATCTTAGTTTTAAAAACCCATCTCAATCCTTATGATTTGACCTAGGGACTCCCTAAGTTTATTACTTATTATATTTGTTATATCATTTTCCTTAGTTTACTTTTAAAGATTGTTGCATCATCTATTTTATGTCTTGGGTATATTTATGTTACACCTCGTCCGGATGCTCCTAAACAGGCAGAACACTCATAGGCAGGGTGCGAATGCATTATAACAATAATCGAGTGCGCAAGAACGCTATTGAGTACAAATATGATTATATTAATTTCAGAATGTATTTTTGTACAAAATATAATTGAGGGAACAACCTCCCAAAATCTCCCTTTAATTAACAAGGGTTACAAAATGTGGCCCAAAAACCTTCACCTAGTCCACTCTAAACTCCTGTGAAAATTAGATAACAACGGGGTGAGCTATTGCCCAGTGGGTAAAATAGTTCGTGAATATAACAATCAATAAAGGAAACTTCATAATCAAATATCACATAAACACAACAAGCATCATAAACAGTACAACATGTATGTATGCATGACACCGTCTCGTAATGGTTCCATGATTGTCCGGTGCCCTGAGTTCATATACAGATGTTCATCTCCAGGTAAACTCGGGTTCTCATTGTAGGTCCCTCCCCAAGGTCGTCGCCCTAGATTCACGTACAGATGTCCATCCTCGAGAAATCTCAGGTTCTCATTGCACGTCCATCTCTAGGGAAATATCAAGAATAGTAAGCATTGCTTCTAACTATTTTGTGGATCATAAACTACTTACGTCCCTAAGTGGTGCTTATGATGCCAATGCATTAGCAGGTCGGTCTTTACTAACATTAGACAGGACTTGGCAACGTCTAGTGATTCTTATCAGGTCAGTATCACCACGTGCAAGGGTTAGAATGTTCAATATCACTTGTACAAGCTGATAACTTTCAAATAAAACCAACTAGATCAGTTTCCAGTTTAGAGGTGGGACACGAGGTCCACTTAAATATCAATCGTCTAGAGCAACACGCTGCCTCCCGTTCACTATTTAAAGTTACTGAGGACAAAACAATGTCTGGTTGAGTCAGATTGACCACTAATCCGGCATAGTAACAATGTAATACATGAACTCCAAATATACAAACATAAGTATGACAGGTATGAACATTATACGCAATAATGCAGTGTAAATGAATAGTAGATATAATGATAAATTAATGTAAACTTTAATAAAATTTATAAGACACACAAACCTATGTTTCGTTCCCCACATTCAGATAAAAACTCATTCTTGAACTAGCACTTTCTCCCAAGCAGAATCGCGTTACACCTCGAAGAGAGTCTCAAAAAGAGAGCAAGAGAGTGATTTGGTGTGAAAATAACAAAGGGGGGGCAACGCCCGAACATTCGGGCGAGCTACCCAAAGTTTCGGTCGGGCTGCCCGAACGTTCATTCATTTATTTATTTTTATTTTTTTGTGCAAACCTAGGGTATTACACTCTACCTCCTTTAAAGGAATTTCTCCCCCGAAATTCAGTCTGTATAGTGATGGTTGCTATCTGCGTGGGATTCACCGCCGTCGTCATCAATCGCAAGATCATGGTAGTGCCTGTAAGGCCCCTAAATAGTACTGTGGCCGGTGGAATCATCAATATCATCAAACAACGAAGAGCAAATGGAGTCGGATTCATCCTCAGAAGGTTCCGACATTTTTCTCACAGATGGTGGCGTAGGGTACTGCAAGTTGCAGCTTTTTAGGGAAGGTAGGTTGAGTGAAGAAATGTTTTTTCATGCAGTTCCCCGAATCCTGCCCTCTGGCAATTTTGGTAGGAGATCTTGCCAGGATGAGGTAACAGGTTTTTTTAGGGCTATATTGTTACAGTAAAGCCATACGTAAAGAAGTTGGTGATACAAAGAAGTTGTGGTTTGCATCAGAGTCTGAAGGAGTCTCCACTGGTTACCAAGCTCCGTTTCCCTCCTTTTCCTGCTAGGATTGGAAATCCTGTATTTTACATATCCATACGATTGAGTCCTTGGGTTTCCGAAATAGTGTAAAAAGAAGTGCTTCGAATCATTGCTATTTGACTCGGACCTGTTCAGAGTACATGACTCAGTACTCCTGTCAATGTTGTTTTCAAACATCTGCATAGTTAATTGAATAAATTAAGATATTGTAAACAAAGTTCCATCATTTTATTGATAAGTGAAATAGTACAATGTATCACATCATCAAATATTACTAGAAAACAATTCAGGGTATTTCAGTTTAATAATTTCTTCTAGTTCCCAAGTTGCTTCCTCTACTCCGCGGTGATCCCAGAGCACCTTCATAAGTGGTATGCTACGTCGCCTTAGTTCTTAAGTTTTTCTATCTAGAATCTGTATCGCTCTTTCCTAATACTTATTTCCTTCTTCAACCCTAACCTCGACCAGAAGGATAACATGCGAATGATTAAGACGATACTTTCAAAGCATGGATACGTGAAAAACGTCATAAACTTTAGACATGCACGATGGAAGGGATAGGCGATAGGCTAGTTTGCCAATATGTTCAATGACCTGAAATGGACCGATATACCGTGGGGAGAGCTTTCCTTTGATCCCAAAGCGTTTGACACCTCTTGTAGGCTGAACTTTTAAAAAAACCAAGTCCCCCTTATCAAATTCTAAAGGTTGTCCCCGCTTGTTAGCATAGCCCTTCTGTCGACTTTGTGCTACACGAAGTCACTCTTTTACTAATGTGATCTTCTCATAAGTCTCTTGAACTAGTTCAGCAACTGTGGTCGATCTGTCATATCTAACTAGCATACGGGAGATCTGCAAGGGCGACTATAGAGAGCCTCGTATGGTGCCATGCCGATACTGGTTTAGTAGCTGTTGTTGTATGCAAACTCAGCCAAATATAAGTGTTTTGCCCATCCATCATGAAAGTCCAACATGAAGCATTGCAACATATCCTCTAAAATCTAGATCAACCGTTCTGACTGCCCGTCAGTCTGAAGGTGAAAGGTTGTGCTCATGGTGATCCTGAAGCCCATTCTACTCTAGAAGCTTTGCCAAAACTTTGATATGAATCGAGGGTCTCAATCAGAGACGATCGTGAATGGTATGCCATGGAGGCGTACGATATCTTTTTCATACAATTTGGCAAGCTTGGCGGGGTTATCTGTGAACTTTATTGGCAAAAAGTGCCCAGACTTTGTAAGTCTGTCAATGATAATCCAAATAGCATCTTGCCCTTTATTATTTTGAGGCATGGCTGTAACAAGATCCATTGCAATGTTCTCCTACTTCCATTCTCCAAAAGGTAAAGGCTGGAGAAGTCCAGAGGGAAGTCTACATCCTGCTTTTACTTGCTAGCAAACGAGACATGTAGCAATGAAGTCTGCAATAGCCTTATTCATTCCAGAAAACCATAATTGTCACTTGACATCCTTGTACATCTTGTCTCCCCCAGGATGCATAGCGAACCTGGAACAATGCATTTCAGTTAGCACTTCTTTTCGAACTTCAGGATCGTTCGGTAGACTGAGACGTTTTTTGTAGAAAACGACCCCTTCATCAGGGACTGACCAGTTAGGAAGGTCTTGTCCGCTAAGTTGAAGTTCTCGTCTATCCATTAACATAGGGTCGTTGGCTTGAGATACTGAAATCTTTTGAATAAGCTCAGAGTTGGCTGACAATTGAGAGAGTCATGATCTTTCTCCATTCTCAATGAGCTGCAGGTTAAAATTCTCCAACTCTGTAACCAACTTCCCCATCTCGAAGTTAAGAGTGCAGGCAGCAACGTAAAATTTTATACTCAGGGCATCAGCCACAACATTGACCTTACCCGGATGGTATTGGAGTTGAAAGTCATAATCTTTCAAGAATTCCAACCATCGCCTTTGGCGGAGGTTTAGGTCTCTCTGAGTATAGATGTCCTTGAGACTCTTGTGATCCGAGAAGACCTCAAACAGTTCACCGTATAAATAGTGACACCATAACTTCAGTGCAAATACTACAACTGCAAGTTCCAAGTCATGCGTTGGGTAATTACCCTCATGAATCTTCAATTGCCTCGAAGCATATGCAACAACTTGGCCTTCTTGCATTAGTACTGCACCTAAGCCTTGGAGAGAGGCGTTGGTGTATAGTGAAAATTCGACTCCATTTCTTGGAGTGATTAGTATTGGTGTTGTCGTGAGGCGCTTCTTCAATTCCTGAAAAGACGATTCACAGGCTAAATTTCTTATGAATCGCACGTCTTTCCGTGTGGGCTTGGTCGTAGGTTCAGCAATCTTTGAGAAGTCCTTGATGAAGCGTCTGTAGTAGCCAGCCAAACCAAGAAAACTCCAGTTTAAAACCGCTTCAACCTTTGAAGGATCCAACTCAATGCCATTACCTGAAACCACGTGACCTAGGAATTGAACTCGCTTCAACCAAAATTCGCCCTTACTCAACTTTGCATACAAATGGTGGCTTCTCAAGGTCTAGAGAACAATCCTCAGATGTATCTTGTGGTCTTCCTCAGTTGAAGAATATATCAAGATATCATCCACAAAGACCACTACAAATCGGTCTAAGTATAACCTGAATATGCGGTTCATCAAATCCATGAACGTTGCAGGTGCATTTGTTAGACTGAATGGCATGACCAAGAACTCGTAATGATCGTACCGAGTTCTAAAAGTCATTTTATTAATGTCTGACTCTCTGATCCAAAGTTGATGATAACCGGATCGTAAATCAATCTTAGAGAAGCATTTGGCATATCTAAGTTGGTCGAACAAGTCATCGATCCTAGCTAATGGGTATCTGTTCTTAATGGTGACATTATTCAACTTGCGATAGTCGATGCAAAGTCGTAACGAACCATCTTTTTTGCAAACAAATAGAATTGGAGCTCCCCAGGGTGATGAACTTTTTCTGATGAAGCCATTACTCTCCAACTCCTTCAGTTGTTTGTCCAACTCGACCAGCTCGACATTGGACATTCTGTATGAAGGAATTGAGATGGGTCCAATCCCGGGTATGAGGTTGATCTCAAAATTGAATTCTTGAATTGGAGGTAGACCAGGAAAGTCATTCAGAAAAATTGTTGGGAATTCATATATAACCGGGATGTCATGTACTTCGAGAGGGTACAATGCTCGTGATTCATTGTCATCACTAAAGGATAGAGCTCGGAGCTGTGCCTTGAGGAGTGCAACAGTTTAATTATGTATCCATTTCCTCGTTCCCTGAATCTTGACAAACTCCCCAGTAGGCAAGGATAACTGAACTTGCTTCTTCAAACAATCAATCTTTGCATTCAGAGGTGTGAGCCAGTCTATGCCGATGATGATGTCGAAGTCTTCAATGTCCATCACAAAAAAATCTGCATAAATTATCAGTTCTGACATTCGAAGTTCACATTGAGAACACTTCAATTTCACGTCAGTACCAGATCCTAATGGTGATGAGACATATATTGTGATATCTGTGGGTTCAGGATGCAACCCTAAATGCCTTACCAATGCAGAAGATATAAAAGAATGCGTAGCACCCGAATCAAACAGGACATGCAACATTATATTGAACAAGAAAAATTTACCTTCGACTATATTGTTATCCAGGAGGGGTTGTTGAGCGATGGCAAACGCTCTGCTCTGTTGTCGTTGCCCCTAGTTCTGCTGGTTCTGCCTGGGTTGGGCGTTAGCAATAGGTGGGGCTTGTTGGACTGGAACAACGGTAACAGGCTGTTGCAGTTGTTGAGGGTGGGAACAGACATTTCTTACATGGCCCTGCTGGCCACAATTGAAACACGTCAGCCTCTGCTGGCCAAGTTGATTGTGGTGCTGCTGACCACCACCCTTCAATTGCCATTATGGCGACCACCCCTGCCTTTGCGGCCACCTCGGCCATGATTACGAAAACCTTGATGGCTAGGGTTAGACGCTTCAGCCATAGGTGCTACTGCCTCACTCTTTTGTATAGGGGCTGGGAAGGCTGGGTTTTGACTATAGTAAGGCTTCTTCTTGTTGCTCTGTTGAGTGCTTTGTTGGGAAAATGTTACAGGCCATTTTCCACTGTTCATTCTATGTTCCTGCTCAGTTTTCTCCTTCTCAAAACTCATGACCTTGTCAACAAGCTCCCTGTAATTCTTGAGATCCAAGATTAACATGGCTTGTTGGATGTCTGGACGAAGGCCATCATAGAATTTCTCGACCTTATCTTGCTCCGTTGAGATGGTGGAGAAAGACTAGATCGATAATTCCTTGAATCTGATAGCATACTCGCGAATTGTCATGCCACCTTGGTACAACTTGGCGAACTTCTGGTGCTTCTGCCCCTTTACTGCACCAGGGAAGTACTCACCGATGAACAGTGACTCGAACTCTTGCCAAGTCATGTCGGTGGTATTGACATTTGGGTCTTTCTTCACCATTATCCACCATGTATTAGCTCCACCAACAAGTTGGTTGGAAGCTAGTGGAATCTTTCGAGCCTCGTTGACTCTCATAACCAAGAGAGCCTTCTTCGACTCATCGAGCCATTTCTGCGCTTCCTCCGCATCAATGGTGCCTACAAATGAAAGAGGTTGTAGCCTCTTGTACTTCGTAATCTGGTCAGTTTGAGTCTCTGAACCAAATTTAATAGGTGCCCGCACAGTGACCACCTGGTTGGTTGCGGTCTCATGGATGGCCATCTGAATTGTCGCCTTCATCATTTCGACGAATCCGACAAAGAAGTGTTCCATGCCTGGAGGCATGACAAAGGGTGTGGGGCCCAGAAGTAGTGGCAGTGTCAGGTGTAGCCTTCTCTGTCGTCGGAGGCGGCGGTTCCTGATTCTGAATCTCAGGAGGTGCCTCCTCTGTTGGACGGACAGTGCGTGACCTTCCTCTCTTCTTGGTTTGTATTTTCTCACTGGCAAGGAGAAAAATAAAACCATGTTTTAGGAACCGTAACCAAGTATAGTGTTATGATATTCTCAGCAAAAAGTTCGAGAGTTCAATATAAAACCACATATTTTTCTAGGTATGGTGTAAGGTTTTTGTTGAGGAATCAAAAAATCATATGTGCCTCGTATGTTTGGCCATGGTGTAAAACAAGGTTAGAGTATTTATATAATAACTATAACATTTTGCAAGTATTTCACATATTTTGGTTCATGTTTTTTGTGAACGTGCATATATTTTTGAAAATTCATACGAGTCATAAATGTTCTAAGATTTGCCTCGGTAAATATCATAATCTAACGTTCTATCGCATTCTTATGTGTACAAACTCATTCCTTTAGTCTTTTTGACTATTATCCAAGTTCGTGTGTCCCATACCATATGAATTTGGCAATAAAGGGTTCAACCAAGTTAAGTTGTATGAACATGGTCTCTATAAAACATTGACGGGAGAGGAGTTCACTAATAGTATCGTCCAAGTTTACTCGTCTCATACTGTATAAACTTAATGATAATTTTAGTAATTCAACTTTCCCCAGATATTTCTTTTCACACAAGGTCATGGGTTTTCTTACTTCCACGTTTTATTTAGTATCTTCAAATTTTGTTGTGTCCCGTACTGATACAAAAAAAAAAAGAATGGTTGTAAGTCGGCCCACTAAACATAGTCTCAAACAAACATTTCATTCATAAAAAGAAAATAGATACAATGCCAGTAATTTTCCTAATTTTTCCGCTTACTACTGCTCCTCCTAGACCTTCTGTTAGTTACAAAATGACTACTAGAAGAACGTTGAGAAGTTGTTCATTGTTCTTTGACGTTTTCCATACTCGTTAACAAAGCATTCTGAGTCTCCTCTATCCGAGCAAGACTAGATACTATCACATTTAACTGGTCAAATGGGTTAGTTGGTTGTCTCATTGATGGTTGATAGGTTGTTGGTCCCATAGGTGGAACGTAGACTGTAGGCAATGGTAGAAAATGTTGGCCGTGTGGTTGACTCATAAGTGAAGGGTAGTTGGTTTGATTATATGAGGACTCCCTAACTGGGACCTCTTGGACGGTTGGATATGTCTAAGTCGAACAATTTTGAAAGAGTGGACTCATCGGCATATCCTATCTTCCAAAGTTTGGTGTCGTCCAATTATGTTGCTGTTAGTTCACAGGAAATTGTGGAACTGGCTGATAGGGTACCTCAAGAGTTGAAAACCTTTGGTACACCCTATTGCCATGAGTTGGGAGGTTCCAGTAAGGTGGATTTGCTAGAACTCCCCATTCATCCTGATTTGTTTGAGGTTGACCAAGGTTGCCAAAAAGATCCTCCTCGGAGAATAGATGATCGGGTTGACCATTATTCGGGGTTAGGTTTGTTGTAGTGATCTAGTTTAGCTCGTTCATTGGTGCTTCCCTAATAGGAATCTTGCGCCGACTTTTTCGTTGACAACATCCATTATTATCTCTAATTTTTTCGTTATTTTTCCCCGAAGTCTCGCCAAAAATTTCTTCGTCGGTCACCCCTCCCATTGAAACGAAAGTTTTTGATATGGAGGATATTGTAATAGCATTAGTGATCTGTTTCGAAGATTCATCAAAAGTATTGATGTTTGCCTCCTAAAGCATCCTCATGATCAACACTCTGTAGCCGAGGAGTTTCTTCTTTGTAGGGTTTTGAATCACCCGTAACATTTGTTAGATAATGTGAGGTAGGGCTACAAATATTCCTTTTTCTAAGCAGTATAACACAAGAAGTTAAGCTTTTGTCATAGATCCTCTTGTCACGACCCACGATACATGACGACATGGTCGGCACGGAACCCCGTGTATATCCTTCCTCGATATACACGACATCTCGATAAGCCTTCTAATACACATCATAATCCCAAATACACAACAATAAACACATATGGACATAATCAAATAATATTACATTCCCAAAATGTAAGCCATAATTTTTTTTTCTAAGTCCACAATGATCAAAAGGACAAAATAATACTTAACAATGATTACAACCCATCTAAGTATTAAGTATACATATTAGGTGTTACATAGTACAATTTATCAAAATAAATGCGAAAAAGCAGTAACACCAACATCAACCAGAGTTCGGGAAATGCTCCACAACTAAGCCTTTCTCTTCCCCTTCCTATTCGATCTTGAAAACATAATAGTGAGGGGTGAGCTACAGTAAGCCCAGTGAATGTTTTCTACAAGTGGCTACATACATGTGCATTTATGTAAAACATTGCAAGATTCATTAAAACAGTTTAAACAACTGGAATGTAAACAAGGTTACATACATGTTCAATATAAGACCTCATGTCATATCAAGACAATGCATATCACTTATGAAATGTTCATGCACCTAAACACCACCTAGGTAAGAATCGATTTAAGAACATGAGTGCGCGAAACCCATGCCCGAATGACCTCTTACCTGTATTCTAATAGGAATTCCAAGGGCATGTCACCGATTTACTATTTATTACAAACCCTATTTTAAGTTTAGACGAACTACGGCTGCGCCTACCCTTGAAACCCTTTACAAGGTCCATAACCGGGGATCCCACTAAACTTACGAAATTTCTCGAAGGAAACCCCAACTAAGAGACTCAACCCAAATTGTTTTTTCAATTGACTATGATCAAATAATTTTCATGACATATCAAATCATGCATACCATAATAATTAAGCATTTAAAACATTTCTATAATAAATTGCCACACATAGAAGACACAAGTAAAAAAACACTCAAAATTGATTGGCTAAGTTTAGCCAATCCAATTTCCAATCCAAGAAAGTAATAGAAGATCTATGAATCACCTCGAGTACTTCAATCACTAATTTCCCTACGTGGCTTACTCAGACCAACCAAGGTCCCTACATATAACACATTGTCCATACAATACTAAAGATCAGCCAAAGTATGCTAATAACCATGTTCAAACCTAATTCTATAGTCAATTTGAGATTCTAGCATAGTCATAGTCATGAGTCAACCCATATTGCTCAATTCAACCATATAATCATCAAATTAGACTACAACTAACCCAAATTGAATGCCATAGGTTGATTCTCATGATCCCAAATACTATAATACAAAGCATTCAATCATATTAAGGGTTAATTAGGTTATTCCTCAAGTCAATTACCTCAATTGACTAAGTTCAAGTCAAAATCCCCAATTTGGCAATACATAACCTAAGGCCAAATTGAACTAAGTCATATCAAATAAACATAGGTTCAAACATTCTAAACCCATGAATATACTCAAATGAGGTCCAATTAGATGATTCCCAAGTCAATTTGGTCAATTGACTTAGTTTAGGTCAAAAGCCCTAATTTGGGCAAAATCCCCAATTTACATAAAAATTCCCACATTGCATGGGAATGTCAATTTACATGGCCTAAGCAAAAATTACCCAACAATTAGGTTCCCCCTATTCAAGATCAGTAATTTAGAGTGTCATACATCCATAATTACTCATCAATTTCATACAAATCACAATAAATTTGAATAAAAAACCCTAGGTCAAAACACTAGTTTTATGTCAAGTCTATGAAACCCCTTCAATTTCTTGCTAGAAATTAGGGGTTTCACCTCTAGAGTACCCCCCATACACTCTAGGTCAACATATATTAATTTCAAGACCTAATTCCAACTTTGATTTTCTATCACCCTTTCAAAAATGGGATTCAATAAAACCCTAGGTCGAAAAAATCAATTGCATGCTTGTAAGAGAATGATGGAAGGAAGAAAAATGGGAATGAAATGGTTACCTTGATGATCCTTGAGCAAGAATCTACCCAAAAACCTCATTTTTTCCCTTCTTTTTCTCTTCTCCTCTACTTTCCCCTTTCTCCAAGCTCTCTAGCACTCTTGATGGTGGAAAAATGAGAAGTGTAAGAAAATTCCATTTTGGTTTGTATTTAAAGAAAAACTTGGGCCCACAACTCAAAATACACTTAAACAAAAGGAATAATTTTTTTCTGCTGCAATAACTTCCACTTAGATACTCAATTTTATGCAAATGACTCATCAATTTAACATCATCACTGTAGTGTTATGAATCAGTTACCAACATTCTGGTAAAATATCAGCCCAATCCAACGGTGGGATTGCGATAACAAATTGTTTGATCCAAACTGCGCAAAAACTCCGTAAATCCAAAAAACAGTGTTTTGAGTTTTATAACTCACAGTAGACAACTCCGATCAAGATCTTCACCGTTCACAATGAATATCTATCAGAGAAGAATAATCTGACAAACTTTTCGCTCAATCGGACCATGGCTCTAGGAGTTCAAGCTATTGATGTAATCGATGACAAAAATTTCTTCCTCCATGGAGCGAGATCCACTGATCCAAAACACCGTTTTCGACATGTATCGACGTCGAACGGGTCTCCGAAACTTCATGCAAAGGCACTCGAACCATCTCGCGTCGAGCATCATATGCGTATATGTACACGTATATGAGTACTATACGGGTCAAAATGACGTCATCCTAAGGTACGGGCATTACACCTCTAGTCACCATTTATGGCAAGATGTTGTCGAATACGATCTTTCCAAGGCTGGGAAGAGGTAGTCTAAGGAGATTATTTGGGAGGTGGGCGTACGTCAATTGGGTGTACGGCTTATCGGTAAGAAAATTGAACAATTGTTCCTTAGATTCTGCGATATCTGCAACCGTCTGGGGTTCGTGTGGATCAATGATCTTGTTTCCTATTAAAATTTCCATAAGTCGTGAAATAGTTTCGATGCTGATGGAAATCTTTACTCCCTTAATCATTGTCTCCAAGACAGGAGTGATTCCATCTTCTTGAAGACTCACACTATTCATGGATTCGTAAAATGACTTCACCAAGTTGAAGGAGACGTAACCCTCAACTTTTGTTATATTCAGTCATCCCAGCTTTGAGAGTTTGTCGTGAAGGATAGGACGGAGGCGGAGATCTCTATTGTCGATACTCCTCATAGTCATAACCTCCCGTTTGGAAAGTTCCGTAAGTCTGGTGGAAATGGGTTCCCGACTACTAGAAGTCGTTCCTTCACTTGAGGCCATTATCTTGCTGAAAGGAAGATAAAACTTATAAAATACACAAAATATATTCCTAACATTTTTAAGATTTGTGCCACGTCTGTTAAACAATATTTTCTATTTTTCTTCTTAATATTTATGCCATCAATGAATCCAAATTTTTCATTAGCAACAAGTTATATATATATATATATTATAAATCTTAACTATATATAATTCATATATATAGTTCTAAAGATATATATATTTAATATAAATTTTCTCCTCCTAATTGGTGGATTTGGGCGGGCCGTCGACCTTTCGCTCTGATACCATTAAATGTCACACCCCACCCAGACGCGCTTAAACCGGCGGAACACTCACAGGCGAGGCGCGAATGCATTATTATAACAATAACTGAGTGCGCAGGAATACAATTTAGTACAAATCTCATTATATTAATTTCAAAATGTATTTTTGTACAGAATATGATTGAGGGAATAACCTCCCAAAATCTCTGTTTAATTAACAAGGGTTACAAAATGTGGGCCCAAAAACCTCCACCTAGTCCTCCCTAAACTCTTGTGGAAAATTGGATAATAACGGGGTGAGCTATTGCCCATTGGGTAAAATAGTTTGTGAATATAACAATTAATAAAGGAAACTTCATAATCAAATATCACATAAACACAACAAGCATCATAAACAGGACAACATGTATGTATGCATGACACCATCTCGTAATGGTTTCCTGATTGTACGACGCCCTGAGTTCACATACAGATATACATCTCCAGGTAAACCCGAGTTCTCATTGTACGTCCCTCTCCAAGGTCGTCACCTTATATTCACGTACAGATGTCCATCCCCGAGAAATTTCAGCTTCTCAATGTACGTCCCTTTCTAGGGAAATATCAAGAATAGTTAGCATTGCTTATAACTATTTTGTGGATCATAAACCACTTACGTTCCTAGGTGGTGCTTATGATGCTAATGCATTAGCAGGTCCGGTCTTTACTAACATTAGACAGGATTTGACAATATCTGGTGATTCTTATCAAGTCAGTATCACCACGTGCAAGGGTTAGGATGTTCAGTATTACTTGTACAAGCTGATAGCTTTCAAATAAGACCAACCAGATCAGTCTCCAATTGAAAGGTGGGATGCGAGGTCCACTTAAATACCAATCGTCTAGAGTAGCATGTTGTCTCTCGTTCACTATTTAAAGTTATTGAGGACAAGACAATGTCTGGTTGAGCCAAATTGACCACTAATCCGATATAGTAACAGTGTAACACATGAACTCCAAATATACAGGCATAAGTATGACAGACAAGAACATTAGACGCAATAATGCAATGTAAATGAATAGTAGACATAATGATAAATGAATGTAAACTTTAATAAAAGTTATAAGACACACAAACCTATATTTTGTTCCCTACCTTCAGATAAAAACTCCGTCTTGAACTGGCGCTTTCTCCTGAGCAGAACCGCGAAGAGAGTCTCTCAAAAAGAGAAGAGAGAAATCACAAAGAGAGCAAGAGAGTGATTCGGTGTGAAAATAACAAAGGGGGAGCGGGGTTCTTTATATAGGAAAAGGAAGCCGCCCGAACCTTCGGGCGGCTGCCCGAAGATCTTTTTTTTTTTTTTTGTGCAAACCTGAGGTATTACAATTTATGTTTTATTTTATTGGTTTTATGATTCAAGGGATTGCAACTCTTTATTTACTTAAAAGTATGCACTTAAAGACAACAACAACCATTTTTTTGTTAATTTCAGTGGAAAATGATGCAAAAGGTACCTTGTATATGATATTGTAGTTTTGTATGTGAGATTCTAGTTAGTCCATTTTTGGCTTTGGGTTCTTCTGTAAATTATTTCCCTTATTTATATACAATTTCTTTCCAATCGAAAAAGAAATTACCATATTAAATATATACGAAAAGATCATTGGAAATTAAAAATAAGTAGGGGTAAAATTAGGGGTGTTCATCGAGACCGACCAAACCGATGTAATGAGTTCGGTTTGGTTTGGTTTTTGCGTAGTTCAGTTCGGTTCGGGTTTCAGTTTCCGCATTAGGAAATCGAAGTTAACTCGAACAGAACAAAAGTGAAGGGAAATATGGTCATTTCTCCAATAACCCTAAGGTCCTTAACGATTTTAATATTCTCACAAATATTCATATATAATAAGATATAATTTTAATAAAAAAAATAAGATTTAATTTTAATGATAGAATTATATATTATATTCTTTGAAGGATTAAATGTGCTTTAAAAATGTAAAATAGTGTTAACTATAAGATTTATAACTGTAAAATTAACATAAATAACCCGATCAACCCAAACCGAACAAATTCGGTTCGATTTGAATAGTGGTTCAGTTCGGTTTCGGTTTCACAAACCCAAACCCATCTAAGTTTGATTCTGTTTCGATTTTTTGTGAAAACCGAACCGAACCGGGTTTTGCATACCCTTAGGTAAAATAATGATAAAATCCTTCAAACCTCAACAAGTATTTTCATCTTCTTTTATGTCAATATTTAGAAGTGAAATAAATGGATCTTTACTAATTTGTTCCCCTTTTAGCTTCTTCACCTGAAAGAATTAGTGATTTGTTGCATATGAAACTTCACCATTTGAAAGAAGAAAAATGAAGAATGCATATTCAAGTAAGAGAAAAACATTTGTTAAAATGATAAAATGAAAAACCAAATAATTAGTCATAGCAAAGAATTACAAGAATAGAAACACATTTTACAGCACTTAAAGAAAGGTGTCACTAATATGATACTTTAATAAAAATTTGAGTCTCATTTAAGAAAAAACTTTAAAGTGGAGTTTCAATGTTGTACAACATTTTATTTCTATTATAACAACTTTACAATTCCCATCACGAGCTATTATAAAATGATTTAACATCATCAAATGAAAATTAAATTATTATACACAATAATATAAAATCTAACTTTTTATAATTAAGTGTATTAATGTCAACAACATTTATAAGAAGTAATGGAATTTAAAATAATCATAAAGTAAAAAATGTCGAAATGACTAAAGACACCGTAACAAGAATTGAAGATTACATATGTACTTCCATCTTTGCAACAAAATGTTTATTATATTTAATGTTTAAAATATAAAGACAAATAAACGTGATGAAAAATATGCTAGGTAGACGAATATGAACAATTAGATAATTAAAACAATTAAAAAATATCGGTTAAGGAACTTAAAGAGACTTTAAATTTAATTAGAATATTTTAAATAGGTAGAAAATTAAACATTGTACATAGTTTTACTTGTATTATATTAGATATTAGACTAGCTTAATTATAACTCGCGCAATGCACAAATATTTTTCTTAAAAAGAAAATAGTACAAACGATTTCAAAAGAATCTATTGATTATAAAATAAAAAATTATTAAAATGGCATATCATTTGCAGAAAAATGATTTAAATAAACAAAAATTATAATTTGTTGATTTTAGAACGTCATTAAAAAACTTACATAGGAGAAAACATTATTCATGAATGAAGACAAGATTTTCAAAAATATAAATGATATATTATAACTTGAATGATCATTAACAAAATACTTCAATTAAGGGTTAATAACATTTTATGTTAAATAATAGGCTTTAAATGAGGATATAAATGCTATACAATATTTTATTTTGTATAATGCTAAATTGATTATGGTGGCTTACTACATTATAAACTACAACACCCATTACCTTTAAATTAATTGTATTAAGATTGCATTCAATCATGTGTTATGTTAAAGTGATGTAGTTTGCACTATAGTTTCTATTGCAATCAATGTAGCATTACTTAGATATTAGATATTAGATATCACTCCTTATCTACCATTAGATGACTTAATGTGTTGATAATTTGCATATTATTTATTTTATATTTTTAGAGTGTTTAATTTGAGAATTTTAGCTAACTTGGGCTAATTTTGATTATTTGTTGATTTTGTAAAGAATTAGATTAATTAATGGCAAAATTGGTAAATAAAGACCAAATGAGGGTTAAATTAGGTTTGGATTGCTTTATAAAAAGGGTGCTACTAACGGCACCACCATTTTTTCTTTACCCACCAGCATTTTTTTTATTATTCATAAATTTTTATTTGTTCTTTATCACTTTTTATATCTATTAATTTACAATTATTAAATAATTAAAACTCATCTTAAAACCCAAAATATTAATTCATGATTAAAAATATATATTTGTGATTAACACACTTAAACAAAGAGTTTTTTTAAGGATTTTTGAGTTTTTAAAATACAATAATAATTTGAAACAGGTGATGAATGAGAATAATTTTTTTTTGTATATATACAAGTATTGTAAAACTTTAAAAAGTTGGTTTTTTAAAGTCATTTTGTATTTTTTTTATAATTACAAAAATTACTGAATGTTGGTGTTTTGGGAAAAATGGTTGGTGCAACGAGTCGTACCCACATAAAAATCACATGCTGATTTAAGCATTTAGTGAGAGTCATTGGAATAAAATGAAAGAATCCAAGAGATTGGATGAAGGATATATAAAGAAAGTGAATTTAGAGAATTCAATAATTTAGAAAAGGATATATAAAAAATCTTTCATTTTTTTTTTTTGGCTTTAGAAGCACACAAGGAAATTTGGAAAGAAGGAGAACAACATGAAAAATGGTGGCATAATTGGAGATGAAAACAAGGAGCAATTGGGCACCAATGAATTGAGCATTTCTAATTTTTTTCTCTCTTTTATTTGTTTCTATTTTGTTTGATTTGAACAATACTGATGAACATGTTTAATGCAATTATGTTTTTCATTTTATTTTTAAGCATGAGCTAAATTGTAAGACGAGGGCATGATGTAACTTATGAAATTTTGCATGAATTCTTAATTATAGTGGTTACTTGATTGTACTTGTTTTTATAATTGAGTTTGCATTTTAGTATTTAATGCATTTGAATGTTTGATCACCATTTAATTGATTCTAAATTAGTGTCTTAAGGACTGAGAGGTAACGCACACTATATGTTCGATGAAATACAAACCATAAAAGTAGTATAGAATAGAGATATACCTAAATAGTTCGTGTAGTCTTAATGAATTGCCCTTAAACTTAATGACTTTCTAAGTGTGACTTTCTAAGTGTTCTAATTTTCATCAAGAGATGGGAAATTGTTATTTAGAAAGACTTTTAATATTGCTTGAGAGATATTATTAAATGAATTAGGAGGATTTGGACCTTCAATTAGGACAAGTACATTATGTTGGTCCCATCCAAGAGGGGGTGAATTGGGTGCGATGGTCAATTTTAAAATTATCTTCCAATAACCAAGTGATTTACATAAGTGTATTGGAGCATGATGCAAATTAGAACACATACTAAATTGCAAACGTTTGACACACATATTTATAGTGGTTAGGCCAAACCTATGTCCACTACCTAATCTCTCGATTAAGATTTACTCAATTCACCAACTGATTCTCTTACGAGTGAGAATCAAACCGTTACAACTGTCCTTTTATAGGTTAAAGGTAAACATATCCTTTCATGGGCTAAGGATAAACCCTTTTTCTTTTCCGGGATGGAAAAAACTCATGTTCCTTTTACAGGCTAAGGAAGAACCGGTTCTCTTTTAAAGGCTGAGAGATAACCTATCATTTTTAAGGTTAAGGACACACTTATCCTTTTACTGGATGAGGATGAATCGATTTCTCTTTTACAAGCTCAGAGAAAACCTATCCTTTTTACGATTAAGGACACACCTACCCTTTTACTAAATGAGGATGAACCGATTTCTCTTTTACAGGCTCAGAGAAAACCTATATGATTTCAATCCTGAAATCATCAAGTAAACTAGTTTCACTTGTCCTAGTTGTTTCAATCCAAAAACACACCAGCATTACAACACTGAGATGTTGGGTAGTTCTAACGCAGTAGAACACTTTACATTAAGCACAGTACATAACATTACAAAGATATGAAATGTGAAATAGGTAATGCTAAGTTGAAATACACCTTCTGTCCTTTACCTTTCAATGTTCGGTATTGCTCAAGTGCAGTTTCGAAAAGCATGAATGATATGATATGAAAATCAGTGCTTTATCGAAAGATAAAATATACCAAACAAATATTGACGTTAAAAACAGAGAACTGGTGTAAATCAAAGACACAGACAATTTTTAAAATATATGTATGAAAACTTCTGGTTCAACGATCAGTAGTTTAACGCAACTACTGATATAGTTCAATACAGTACTTAAGATATGAAATCAAGTACAAATGTATATATTGAACTATTTCTCAAATTCTATCATCAGCATGAATGATACCAGATATGAATCAATGCTGAAAATTTAAGTTGATACCAATATAAAAACAAATTTTCAAAGATAAAAATATATTTAAAACTCAATATGAAAATTGTATAGGTACAAATGAAAAATACGTTGAAAGATTAGAAAGATGAAATTCATTTTGACACAGACTAACTTTCAAAAAGTATTAGCACAACACAAAGTGATTGGCAAGTTGTTTGGTCTTAAGTGTTGGTATTTATAGACTTAGTGGGACATAGCAATTAGACATTTGAAGTTCAAATAATGTAAACGTTTTCACACAACGGCTACAATGTTATATGAAAATAGCAACTGCGATTTTCACTAACATTCTTGTTCTTTTTAGATATCATGAAAGAGGAAAGTTTTAAAAGAACTTCTTTCATGTATCAGAGAAGGTCTCTGATAGGTTTGAAAAGGACTTTGTGCAAGTGTCTGTTATGAAAAAGTAAATTAACGTAGTGTACTCATTCGAATAGTGACGGTAGTTGAATTAGCGTCCTGATTCCGTAATCAGTGTCCTAACGCATAATATCAACTTTGTAGTTTTGTTCCCAGAGGGCGCTTACTACGTATAAGCGTCCTACTGAACACTTAAGTGAGGGCACTACTAACTCGTAAGCGTCCTGACTTACTTATGACTTTAGATGACTTAAACCTTGATAGCACTAATGCTCAGTTAGCGTCCTGCTATGTTTTAAAACTATTAAATGCATGAGGGCGCTACTATCTAAGTAAGCGTTCAGCCTTTGAAACATAAAACAAAACATGAGGGTGCTACATTATGTAGGCGTCCTACTTGATAAAAAAACACAACATGAGGGCGCTACTACTATGTAAGCGTCCTTCAACTTAAGACATTTAAAAACACGCTGAAGGACAATCAGCGTCCTGAAAGTTATTCAGTTGATTTCCAAATGTGAGGGCACTCCTATCCAGAAAAGCGTCTTGATAGTTTAATCAACTTATAACGATCAGCGTCCTCAAAGAAACATTCTTTGAAGAACTTTTAAAAGATCTTTAAGTGAGCTGATGCTGAGTCAGCTTCCTGACAACTTCAGATGTTGACTAATATATAAGACCGCTACTATACAAGTAAACATCCTGATTAATCAGTTCATTTCAACCTTGAGCATTATTAGTGTCCTAATGACCTATCAACCTCCTGACTTAACAAGTTCAGGAGAGCACTGCTATTTGATTAGCGTCCTGAAAGATTCTTTGAAAATAATTTTTTACTAGCGATAAAATATTCGATAAATGCGAATAAAAACTTAGTATATTTCAAATTAAATATATAGTATTAAATTTCTTGAAATATAGTTAAAAACATGAAATCGAAACATGCAGATTTAGAGAACATATGAAAATGATATACGCATGGTTTTGAAAAACATTTTGAGCAATAACGATTAGAGAAAGATTTGCCTTAGATACTTTGTGTATTCTTATTTCTCATAACCGTTAGATCCAACTCTTCATTATGAGATCTTCAATAAGAGGCATTAGCTACAACTAGCCTTTGTAGCTATTTTGTAGCCATTACATTGTAGACATGTTTTAGGCTACAAAATATGTTTTGTAGCTAATGAGGAATTTAGCCACAAAATCAATTTCATAGCTAAAGTGAAATTTATCTACAAAGACATTTTTGGTAGCTAATAAATATATTTAGCTACAAAATTAATTTCATGGCTAAATGGCATATTTAGCCACAAAACAAATTTTATAGCTAAATATTTCTTTAGCTACAAAATCAATTTTTTGTATCTAAACATGACATTTTGCCACAAACCACTTCATAGCTGAAGTGCATTTTGCCACCAACCACTTCATACCTAAAGTGAATTGATCTTATAATTTCTTTATTATTAAAGTGAATTTTGGTCGCAAGAAGTAAATACACACATAAAAGACATTCAAATAAAGGACTTTTTACATGATTACCCTTCAAAAAAAAAAAAATTACACAAATGCCATCCCCTCAAAAATAATGTCACCTTTGCCACAGTTTACTGTTCATTGCACAATCATCGCACAGTCAGCGCGCCAAACAAGCACCACGTCGGCGCTGAGGTGGAATTTTTTAAAGTGGAAGGGAAGGCGTCTTTTGAAAAGACGCCTTCCCTTCCACTTAAAAAAAAAAAAATTGTGAAGGGAAGGCGTCTTTTGAAAAGACGCCTTCCCTTCCACTAAAAAAAAAGCAAGGGAAGGCGGAAATTTTTAAATGTAAAGGGAAGGCGTCTTTTGAAAAGACGCCTTCCCTTCCGTTTTTTTTTTTTTTTAAGTAGAAGGGAATGCGTCTTTTGAAAAGACGTCTTCCCTTCAAAGTTTTTTTGTAGTTTTTTTAGCTGAAGAGAAGGCATCTTTTCAAAAGACGCCTTCTCTTCAACGCTATTTTTTTTTTACTGAAGGGAAGGCGTCTTTTGAAAAGACGCCTTCCCTTCATAAATTTTTTTTTTTAAAAGAATGAAAAATCAAAGTTTTATTCAAAGTTAATACTAAACTGTTCGACCTCACCGAATCCAAACCACTTGGTTTTTTTTCACCCGACCACTTTCAGCACGTCCCACTATCCTCCCCCGATCCCCCGGAGTCGACCGAATCCCATTCCCATGTCCGGTTGAATTTTTGGACCCCCATCCCGAATTCAAGTTGAAATGAAAATTCAAAGTTTTTTCTAAACTGTTCGACCTCACCGAATCCAAACCACTTGGTTTTTTTTCACCCGACCACTTTCAGCACGTCCCACTATCCTCCCCCGATCCCCCGGAGTCGACCGAATCCCATTCCCATGTCCGGTTGAATTTTTGGACCCCCATCCCGAATTCAAGTTGAAATGAAAATTCAAAGCTTTTTCTAAACTGTTCGACCTCACCGAATCCAAACCACTTGGTTTTTTTTCACCCGACCACTTTCAGCACGTCCCACTATCCTCCCCCGATCCCCCGGAGTCGACCGAATCCCATTCCCATGTCCGGTTGAATTTTTGGACCCCCATCCCGAATTCAAGTTGAAATGAAAATTCAAAGTTTTTTCTAAACTGTTCGACCTCACCGAATCCAAACCACTTGGTTTTTTTTCACCCGACCACTTTCAGCACGTCCCACTATCCTCCCCCGATCCCCCGGAGTCGACCGAATCCCATTCCCATGTCCGGTTGAATTTTTGGACCCCCATCCCGAATTCAAGTTGAAATGAAAATTCAAAGCTTTTTCTAAACTGTTCGACCTCACCGAATCCAAACCACTTGGTTTTTTTTCACCCGACCACTTTCAGCACGTCCCACTATCCTCCCCCGATCCCCCGGAGTCGACCGAATCCCATTCCCATGTCCGGTTGAATTTTTGGACCCCCATCCCGAATTCAAGTTGAAATGAAAATTCAAAGCTTTTTCTAAACTGTTCGACCTCACCGAATCCAAACCACTTGGTTTTTTTTCACCCGACCACTTTCAGCACGTCCCACTATCCTCCCCCGATCCCCCGGAGTCGACCGAATCCCATTCCCATGTCCGGTTGAATTTTTGGACCCCCATCCCAAATTCAAGTTGAAATGAAAATTCAAAGTTTTTTCTAAACTGTTCGACCTCACCGAATCCAAACCACTTGGTTTTTTTTTCACCCGACCACTTTCAGCACGTCCCACTATCCTCCCCCGATCCCCCGGAGTCGACCGAATCCCATTCCCATGTCCGGTTGAATTTTTGGACCCCTATCCCGAATTCAAGTTGAAATGAAAATTCAAAGCTTTTTCTAAACTGTTCGACCTCACCGAATCCAAACCACTTGGTTTTTTTTCACCCGACCACTTTCAGCACGTCCCACTATCCTCCCCCGATCCCCCAGAGTCGACCGAATCCCATTCCTATGTCCGGTTGAATTTTTGGACCCCCATCCCGAATTCAAGTTGAAATAAAAATTCAAAGCTTTTTCTAAACTGTTCGACCTCACCGAATCCAAACCACTTGGTTTTTTTTCACCCGACCACTTTCAGCACGTCCCACTATCCTCCCCCGATCCCCCGGAGTCGACCGAATCCCATTCCCATGTCCGGTTGAATTTTTGGACCCCCATCCCGAATTCAAGTTGAAATGAAAATTCAAAGCTTTTTCTAAACTGTTCGACCTCACCGAATCCAAACCACTTGGTTTTTTTCACCCGACCACTTTCAGCACGTCCCACTATCCTCCCCCGATCCCCCGGAGTCGACCGAATCCCATTCCCATGTCCGGTTGAATTTTTGGACCCCCATCCCGAATTCAAGTTGAAATGAAAATTCAAAAGCATACATGTTGAGTACAAGGTAATTTTGTTAAAAAAAATTTATTGAATTGAAGGGGCAAGTTTACATACATGTTGAGTACAACATTATCAAAACATATACAAGTTTAAATGAGAAACAAGTTGTCAATCTGTGCCACATATTGGCCATTTACGTCGTTTATTGCGCCGTAAGTGATCTCTTCTATACTGCTGCAAAGGCACCTGAACAACTTGCTCGGCAGATGGTGCTGGATCATTGTCAACGGGCATAGCTGATATGTGGTCATCCTTACGATCATCATGCGCCTCAATAGCCATATCTGCTACTATAAAAGCACGTCTCCGCCTTGGCATTCTTTGTCGTCTACCTATCCAATGTCCTTCTTCACCCAAGGTTGGATTGTCCTCGAATGAAGTAGCCGTCGGGTCGATATGAACATCTGGTATTTCATCGCCAAAGGAGGATGGATCGTGACGCAATGGTGACGTGTGGACATCTGTGAATGAATCAGCACGACCGGAAGGAGTGATGGGACTCTGATGATATGCTGAGGATTGTCCCTCTGTTGTGTCCCTCCTAATCATGTAATCAGCATGCACACTTTGTAGCGTATTCATTGATATCCTGTTAATGTCCCTCGCTACAGTCATATCATTCACCTCACTGCGCAAATGCATTTGAGCCACGTTGCAAACCTAAATAAATTAACAGTGTCATACGTTAGCGAAAATAACTACAACTTAGGTTAGCAATAAGTGAAAACGCGAATTGCATAATGTACTTTCTTACCAAGAAATCGATTGTCGCACCACTTTGAGTCATATACCTCCTAGTGATTGATCGAAACCAAACCATATATGGGTCATTGTACTCCATAGGCACCGAATCATTATTTACACCAACTGCCAAGTTATCGACACGACGTTGCCATTCATTCACATAATATATGTGCTTTTCAATCCAAGTACTGTCACATTGGCTTCTCATATCACACTTGTGAAGCTCAATACTTGTGTCGCATGGCTCCGGAATCGTTTGTCTCAAGCCAAATTGACATAACACTCGGTCTGGCCGATGTAATTCAACTATGGCGAAGCAAATGAGTGGAGAAACAGTGTGCCATATGTGTCGCCCATGCTTGCAATACTCTGGCAAGGCATCAATCAAATCATCGGTGTATGGAGTCCAACTTACCTGTACATGGACCCTTAACGTCAAAATTGGAAAACATTGCAAAAATATAAGGAAAACATTAATGTAAATTGTTTGGAATATTGTACCTCTTCAAAACCTTTAGTGTCCAACGTCTCTCTATATTTATTCAATACATGCGTTGAGACTTCTTTCTTTATTAAGGCGTGTCTCCACCTGTAAATAGTAAGGACAAATTAATAAACGTTAACAGTAAATGTTGAAAAGGAAGATCGGTGTGGACTTAAGTAAAAAAATACTCATTTACCTATATGCCAATGGTGGTTGTGGCAACAGATGTGCATTTGGACCTGCATGATCCTCGCGTTGAATGTTGCATCTTCGTGGAGCCAAAAAAGGAAATCTATCCCATGCCCATAGTTGTATTAGTACCAGTGCTCCTGAAACACCTCGTTTATCATAATCAACTGCACGACACATTTGACGATATAACCATGCTAGCACTGCACTGCCCCACGCGTATGTACCAGCAACATCGAAGTCCGCAAGAAGGGGCAGAACACATAGGTGTACAAGGTTGTTTGACTGGTCTGACAACAACCCACCTCCAATCAACTGCAAAATATATGCTCGTGCATACTGTTGTATTTCAATTTCTGTTGCTTCTTCGGGTAAGTTTGGAACTCTTTCTCCAAGGGTGACTAGACTCAATCGTCCCCCGCGTCGTTCTTTCCCAACTGGAATGAACCCGAGCAACTCAGCACATAATTCTTCGTAAAGAAGGTTGGTCGATCCCGTCACAGGTAGACCATCGACACGCAAGCCCAATTGGACCTCCACATCTTGGAGTGTAATAGTTGCTTCTCCGCAAGTAAGGTGGAAGGTATGAGTCTCTTGACGCCAACGCTCTATGAAGGCTGTTATTAAGTGCCAGTCTAACTAAATGTATCCCACACGTGCTACCCCATAAAAACCAGCGCGCTGCAAGTATGGAATAATATGCGGGTCAAGCGGAAGTGTGCGGTGGACAACGGCTTCCCTGCGTCGACAATGCAACTCTGGCACTGGCTGCAAAAATAAATTATTATGTTGTCAGTCAAAGATTCTCTTCAAAAGGGATTAAATATCAAAATAATAAGTAAGTACCTCTCCATCCCATATGGGACCAGATCGATGACGGGCCTGCAACGAAAGTACTGATGGATCTAAAGGCCCTGGATCCATCTAACGTAGATGAACTAACATTACATTTAATTACCACATATTAGGATCAAACGTAGATAAAGAAATATTAGAAAAAGATAAAAATGTGAGAATAATTATCAGACAATAGATCGTACATGACAAAGTCTATCCCGCACAGTGTCATATTACATTGCAAAAGATACAGAAGACTTAAAAAGTAGAAAACATGAAATATATGTGGGCAAACAATAGCTTATGCAACCCCATCACGGAGGGTTGGACACCTCCGCCTGTTGTGGCCTTCTTGTCCACATTGTCTACATCTAATCTTAGACGAGGGTTCCCTTATATCCATCTCATTTCTTAAGCGCGACGACCTCGGTCGACCAGATTTGCGAACATGACCAGAATCAGGTATCACCGTATAAGGAATAGTACATTCTGGCCAATAAGATTCGTACGGAATGGGATGGAACTTCGATTCGTAACACTTAGAGTAATGCTGGAGGAGGTACCAATGATCAATGTATTGGTCACAATTGATCGAAGCATAACGACACGCTGCTTGGACGTGTGAACAAGGAATCCCATAACATTGCCATTTGCCGCAGCTGCAGAAATGATATTTTAGTCGAACCACCTGCTTGTTTCCCCCTTTGTTCATGCGGACATCTTGTATACCGGTAACAACCTCAAATGTCTCAAGCTGTCGATTGATCATTGTAACAGTGTGGTTCCCTGCCTTAAGCCCCCAAATTTTCATTTTCTCAACCGCATACTTTGTGAAAACTTCTCCATTAGTAATTGCTTCATCTATTTCTTGTCGTCTAACGATAAACCACCGAACACATCTATAAAACGTCAACTGAACCAATGCTGTGACCGGATAAAATCGAGCCCCCTTCAATACTCCATTGAAACACTCTAAAGGAAAAAAAACAGGAAACAAATCAGACGGTAATTGACAAATAAAAAAATAGCTCAGAGAATTCAAATAAGTAAATGCATAGACTAACCAGCGACATTCGTAGTCATCCAACCATACTGCACCCCACCATCGTAAGCCATTGTCCACCTCTCTCTAGGAAGGGTAATGGGATTAAACCATCTTGTGCAACCCTCTTTCTGGTGCTCTAGTTCTTTCATTAGTGCCTCAAACTTACGTGGTTGGTGTTGTGACCCTGCTGCCTTGGCCAAATCTCTCAACTTCTCGTTACGGTACTTATCATTGAAATTACTACCCACATGCCTCAAACAGAACCTATGATATGCCTCCGGCTCGGTCCAACCATTCTCTACTCTTTTAACTGCATTCAATATGCAGGGTGACATCACTGACAAGGCAAATGCCTTCTCTGTTAGTCACGCTATAACGAAGTTTCCTTAGAAACCATGCCCAGTTGTCAGTATTTTCTTGATGAACAATAGCAAATGCGAGAGGGAATATATGACTGGCTGCATCGATTGCCGTGGCGATGAGCAACTTACCGCGGTACTTTCCATATAGGTGTGTACCATCTATTTGTATGATAGGCCTACAATGCTTAAAACCCTCAATTGAGGGACCAAAAGCCCAAAAAGAACGATGAAATATGGCTATCCCATTGTTGTCAGGTTCGTAGTGATTTACAAATGCGTGTGAACCTGGATTACTAGCATTCAATGCATCCATCCATTTGGGGAGTAGGTTATACGATCCCTCCCAATCACCAAATATCTTTTCCATCACCTTTTTTTTTGCACGCCACACTTTTTTGTAATGCACATCGTATTTGTAATTATTTTTAATGACTTGATGTAGCGCCGACACAGAAGTTGAAGGATCTCGCCTTACAATATCAAAAATTTCGTGATATATTAGCTTTAAATCCAATTGTCTATGATCTTGCGACATTTGGGCATAAATACACGTGTGTGGAAATGGGCATTTTGTGATCTCAAACAATCCCGATTTCTTGCGTTTCGAAGCCCGTAGCCTCCACTGACAACCATCTTTCGATTTCTTACACCTAATTGACCAAAATTTGGGTTCTGAATCGACCACAACATATTCTTGTTGCTTAGCTATACAACATCGTTTTACTCTATGTTGCAAGTCTTCCTTTGAGGGAAATATGAGTCCTTCGCAAAGATCTTGTAACTCGTTCCACCCCATCGATATGTTATCATGATTGTCTGATAATGGGGTCATAGCTTCATGATTAAGCTCCATGAAATTCGGTGATGGAGGCTCAAAACTTGCAGTGGTAGGTTGTGGTGTATCACTCATACTATGCAACTCAGTGTCTTGTAACTCTGTTTCTTCAATGCTTACGCCATTGCCATCTTCTCGTAGTGGCGATGCATACATAGACCCATCATTTTCAATTACTCTCAACAAAGGACCACGCAAATCAACAAAATTATCCATCTCATGTCCGTCATCCTCATCACTGTTTTGATCACTGTCGTCGTCTTCAAAATTGAATTCATCATCAGACAAATGTACATTTGAAGGGCTGCCATCTTCAGAATCATTGGTCATGTGATCGAGTGTAGCATCAATTGGTGAAGCTGTACTCGGACCAATGTGCTCCATTGATCTTCGTGCACTCTGACCGTCAAAATTCATGTGGCTTCGCCGATGACCCGTTTGACGACCTTGGGTTGAATTTCCACCAACAACTTCTACATACACCTCCATATTAGTAGGAGGTGGGACCTCTTGCAACATGGAAAAAATATCCCTTAGCTCTTCCTCATTGCTAATCGGAAGAACCATATAATTAAAATCCTTTTCGCCAAAAAGCAAAGGATATCTATAGGTGATATTGATCGTTGCACACGTTGAAATCTGTAGTTTACCTCGAATAACCCCTTCAAATTCTTTAAAATCAATGCCTGATCGGACTCTTACAAGCCCTACTGGCGGTCTATCGTATGATGCACCTCGCGAATCATGTACTACAGAACCACCACTGTAGCATATTATAGAAACAAGTCTATTTGTCATCTGTGTGGGAATAAGCAAAATACAATCGTCATTATTTCAAAGAAAATATGAAATTAAAGCCTATGACTTCAACGAAGTAACAATTAAAAGGAAATGTAATAAGGCTAATTTGTTTGAATTGAACTCATCAACTTTTGGAGTCATCTACGTACTAAAATTCATATAGATAATCAGTAGAATTTTATGCTAACAAGTGTCATCTAATCACAAAGCGAAATGATAATTGTAAATCGAAAAATCAGTTGCAAAATACTATTCAAACAATATAAAGAATTTTTTTTACAACGTCAAGTTTATCAACGAAAGTTGTCTATAAATAAATGAAAACAAAAATTCAAAATAGAAAATAAATTTAGTCCAACCTTAACTCACAATTAAACAATTTACTACAACAATAAATGGAAAGTTGTTTATAAGTTGAAGTGTTATGGATACTTGGGATGGTCTATTTCAACCATGAACTTGAGAAACATATTCGACATGTTCATGGGTTTCAGAATGCGATAATCTTTTGTAAGGGCAATCAACTTTGAAGAACTTTCCTTTCCAGAGAGAGATGAAAGACCACACTTTGAAAATAGATGTGATTGACAAAAAGAATATATACGTGTTCGGTTGAGTTGTTTTCAGAAAACTAAAAAACTGTTTTTCAATAAAATTATAAATTTCACCAAGGAAACTAGGAAACAATTTTTTGTTGTTTTCTGGAATCAGTATCCTAAAAGGCTAAAACCTCTATTCAAAAATTTTGTTTTAAAAAATTGTTTCTTAATCCTAAACCAAACAGGCCCTTAGCTTATCGGTCAAAGATCATGGTTTAAAATGACTTCAAGTTAGTCACTATATGATCAATGGAAACCACCACAACCCTTAACGAGTCACATTCCAAAAATTCATCTTTTTCTCTCGAACAAGTTTTAAAAAAGTGCATTTTAATGCTGGTTGACATAATAAAATGCATAAAAACATTACAAGTGAATTCAATCAGTTCCAAAACACACACACACACACATAAGGAAACAAATTTCCAGTCGGTCTTCAACAACCAAGCATCAATTTATCAGGAAACACCTTTGAAAAAAAAAAAAAAACTGACCTAAACTTAAAAGCATTTCAAAATTGAATGCTTGAAATCAGGAATCATCACTTCTACATAGTACAAAGTAAGCCTTCGTAACAGACTCAATAAGTAAACGTGAAGATCAAGACTCGAAAAGACCACACTTTGAAAATAGATGTGATTGACCAAAAAAACAAAACAAACCCAAGATTTGATCTTCATTCTCATACCAAAGACCCATTAGCACATTCAGATCATACAGATTTCAGCATTCAAACACCCAACATTCATCATTTCCAAAACCAAAAAAATCACAAATTCACAACTGGGGAACTAAACTACTATCACTACTACTAATATCACTTACTACTATCACGGCGACGGCACGGTGCGAAGTGAGAGGACGGCGACAGAGCGACGGCGACGGAGCGACGGAGCGACGATGACGGAGCGACGGAGCGACGGCGACGGAGCAACGGCGACGGCGACGGACGGTCCGAAGAGTTTCAGACAGAGGAGGGGGTGAGGCACGAGAGTGGATGAGTGTTTGCTCGCGGGGGGTATTTGTAGGGTTTAAGGGAAGGCGTCTTTTCAAAAGACGCCTTCCCTTAAAATAAATAAAAAAATTGAAGGGAAGGCGTCTTTTGAAAAGACGTCTTCCCTTCAACTAAAAAACAAACGGCTTCCCTTCACCAAATTTTTTTTTTAAAGTGGAAGGGAAGGCGTATTTTCAAAAGACGCCTTCCCTTCCACTTTAAAAAATTCCACCTCAGCGCCGACGTGGCGCTTGTTTGGCGCGCTGACTGTACGATGACTGTGCAATAAACAGTAAACTGTGGCAAAGGTGACATTATTTTTAAGGGGATGACATTTGTGTAATTATTTTTTTTTGAAGGGTAATTATGTAAAAAGTCCTTCAAATAAATACATTAGAGAGAACCACAAAAGAGGATTATGAAAACAAGTTGCATTAGTAATAAAATGTATATATACATAGTTATGAGTACATTATCCAAATAGATCCAACAGAGACAAAGGCAAATCCTCAAAAAGTATATATTTGTACAAACACCACACATACCAAACTATTTAGCTAATAAACTTATCTTCTATATTCAAAAAAGTCAAGATCCCTCAAATGCCACACAAGACCTCAACTTTGATGCATTCTCTCGAACGCTCCATGGCCTACATAAAAAAAAAACTTAATTGCTTTAGTACATAAGAAGGCAAATGCTGAATAAATAGTGTATACATAAGCTTGTATATGCATACTTACATTGTAAAACATTATAGTTGCAACTTTTCAAGGCTTTAACCCAACTTGATGGACTTAACTGGAACACAATTATTTAAAAAGTCAATTTATCATGAAGGAAGACCCCTCCATGGTCAATAATCATCAACTAAAGATGTTATTAGGTCAAGGGAATTAATGACTTAACAAAATCAACAGCCTAGGCTAATTAAAAATATTAGGCTAGAGCGACAAATTAATATTTTTGTGAATTCACTTCGAGTTATCCTTCATCTAAAAACACTTCCGCAAATGCATTTCCCTCATAACAAATGTTGATACGAGTGTTAAATTTGTGAGCATTGAGCATTGTACACCCCCTCAAACTGATTTCCAAGAACTAGACGACAACCACAAAAATCTATGCATACGATCCCCATTTTCCAAAAGCTAAAGCACATAAAAAAAAAAACCCATGTGATTTTAATTTCTTTCAAATTAACATAAACAAAAGAGTTTTTGTCACACATCGCCCGGACACACCTAAAAAGGTGGAATACTCACGGAAGAGGCACGAATGCATTATAACAATAATCAAGTGCGCAGAAACAAAATTATGTACAAGTCTGATTTTATTAATTTTAAAATATATTTTTGTACATAAAATAGTAAAGGGTTATAAAATATGGGCCCAAAAACCTGCACGCTAATCTCCTGAGAACAATTGGATAATAACGGGGTGAGCTACTCGTCCAATGGGTAAAATAATTTGTAAATATAACAATTTATAAAAGGAAACTTCACAATCAAATATCACATAAACACATCATAGCATCAAATATCACTTCCATGATTGTCGTCGCCTGAGTTCACGTACAGATGTCCATCCCCAGGTGTAGCCGAGTTCTCATTGTACGTCCTTCCTCAAGAACTACGCCCCGTATTCAGGTATAGATGTTCATCCCCAGGTGTAGCCGGGTTCTCATTGTACGTCCCTCTCCAGATACATATCAATAATAATGAGCATTGCTTCTAACTGTTTTGTGGATCATAAACCACTTACGTACCTAGGTGGCGTTTATGTATGATGTCAATGCATGAACAGGTCCGGTCTTTACTAACATTAGACTGGATTTAGCAACGTCTGGTGATTCTTATCAAGTCAGTATCACCATGTGTAAAGTTATGATGTTCAATATCACTTGTACAAGCTGATAGCTTTCAAATAAGACCAACCAGATCAGTCTCCAGTTTGAGAGGTGAGACACGAGGTCTACTTAAGTACCAATCGTCTAGAGTAGCACGCTTCCTCCCGTTCACTATTTAAAGTTACTAAAGACAAGACAATGTCTGGTTGAGTCAAATTGACTACTAATCCAGCATAGTAACAGTGTAATACATGAACTTCAAATATACAGGCATAAGTATGACATATATGAACATTATACGCAATAATGCAGTGTAAATGAATAATAGACATAATGATAAATGAATGTAAACTTTAATAAAAGTTATAAGACATGCAAACCTATGTTTTGTTCCCCACCTTCAGATAATAACTCCTTTTTAACTGGCACCTTCTCCCGAGCTGAACCGCGAAAAGAGTCTCAAAGATAGAAGAAAAAAACTCAAGGAGAATGAGAGAGTGAGTGAGAGAAGGAAAAAAAAATCAAAAGTGATTGGTATGAAAAATGAGGGGGGAGGTTTCTTTTTATAGAAAAAAAAAAGTGTCTGAACCTTCTGGCGGGCTGCCCAAAGTTCAATTTTATTTATTTATTTATTTTTATTTTTTTGTGAAAACCTAAGGTATTACAGTTCCCTTAATGGTCCTATAAGGAAACTTAAAGATGAGATCTTGAAATATTGAGCGAGAAAAAAATTTCAACAAAAAAAAAACCAAGTCCAACTAACCATTTTAGATTCCAACCCTTTCCATCACCTCAACTGAGCATAAAAATTATTTTGTTTCATACAAAACCCATTCCTACTTTCCAGTACCATTGGATAACACTAGATCTCTTTGAATAGACTCAAATTGAACCCAGATCCCTAGCTCTCACCCACTATATAAAATAGTTTTCTTTTCTATTTCTATCACTACGCCTACATTATAACTTAAAACACACAGTTATTCAAGCCAAATACATTAGAAGATCGAGAGTTGCACAAGGAGCGAAAACAGAGATCGTTTCTAAGCTAGGGTTTCAAATAAAATAGGCAAAATCTAGTTACCTATCAAATCAATAAGAAACGCTAAATCTAAACAAAATGAGGAAAACCCATGTGATTTCGCCCTTGAAATCAAGTCTGTGTAGTGATGATTATTGTTTGCGTGGGATTCACTGTCGTCGCCATTACTCAAAAGATCAGGGTAGTACCTGTAAGGCCCCTGAATAGCACTGTGGACGGTGGAATCCTCTATATCATCAAACACTGAAGAGCAAATGGAGTCGGATTCGTCCTCAGAAGGTTCTGACATTTGCCTCACAGATGGTGGCGTAGGGCTTTGCAAGTTGCAGTGTTTCAGGGAAGGTAGGTGAGCGTATCCATGCTTTTTCGTGTTATTGTCCGAATCCGCCTACCTGGCAATTTTGGTAGGAGATCTTGCCAGGATGGGACCACAGGATTGTTTGGGTAAAATTGTTACGAAAAAGCCACGCACGCTCTGGCGATAAGGATCGTTGTCTGTGGGGCGGTGGAGTTGGTAATGCAAAGTAGTTGTGGCTTAACTCAGATCCTGAAGGAGTCGCCACAGGTTGCCAAAGAGGTCATTGCGTGTGTGCATCATTACCTCCATCGACATTATTTTCAGATATCTGAATAGTTATTTAAATGAAAGAATATATTACGATATTGTAAACAAAGTTCCATCATTTTATTAATAAGTGAAAAGTATAATGTATCACATCATTAATTATTACTAGAAAACAATTCAGGGTATTTCTGTTTAATTTTTGCCTCTAGTTCCCATGTTGCTCCCTCTACTCCGTGGTGATCCCAGAGCACTTTCACAAGTGGTATGCTATGTCGCCTTAGTCCTTGAGTTTTTCTGTCCAGAATCTGTATCGCTCTCTCTCGATATTTTTTTCCTTCCGCAACCCGAACCTCGATCAGAGGGATGATATGCAAAGGATCAGGACGATACTTTCAAAGCGTGGATACGTGAAAAACGTCATGAACTTTAGACATAGACGATGGAAGGGATCGATGATAGGCTAGTTTGCCAATACGTTCAATGATCTGAAATGGACCGATATACCGTGGGGAGAGCTTTCCTTTGATCCCAAAGCGTTTGACACCTCTTGTAGGTTGAACTTTTAGAAAAACCAAGTCCCCCTTATCAAATTCTAAAGGTTGTCTCCGCTTGTTAGCATAACCCTTCTGTCGACTTTGTGCTACACGAAGTCGCTCATTTACTAGTGTGATCTTCTCAGAAGTCTCTTGAACTAGTTCAAACCTCAACTGCGGTCGATCTGCCATATCTAACCAGCATACCGGAGATCTGCAAGGGCGACCATAAAGAGCCTCGTATGGTGTCATGTCGATACTGGTTTGGTAGCTGTTGTTGTATGCAAACTCAGCCAAATGTAAGTGTTTTGCCCATTCATCATGAAAGTCCAAAATGAAGCATTGCTACATATCCTTTAAAATCTGAATCAATCGTTCTAACTGTCCGACAGTCTGAGGGTGAAAGGTTGTGCTCATGGTGATCCTGGAGCCCATCCAACTCTTAAAGCTCTGCCAAAACTTTGATGTGAATCGAGGGTCTCGATCAGAGACGGTCGTGAGTGGTATGCCATGGAGGCGTACGATCTCTCTTTCATACAACTCGGCAAGCTTGGCGGGGTTATCTGTGAACTTTATTGGCAAAAGGTGTGCAGATTTTGTAAGTCTATCAATGATAACTCAGATTCCATCTTGCCCTTTATTATTTCGAGGCAAAGCTGTAACAAACTCCATTGCATTCTGAATTGGTAAGGCATTTAGGGTTGCACCTTGAACCCACAGACATCAAAATTCATGTCACATCACTATTAGGATCTGGTACTGATGTGAATTTGTAGTGTTCTCGATGTGAGCTTCGAATGTCAGAACAGATAATATATGCAAATCTCTTTATGATGGATATTGATGACTTTGACATCATCCTCGGCATGGACTGACTCGCACCTCTGAATGCAAAGATCGGTTGTATGAAAAAGAAAGTTCAGTTATCCTTGCCTACTGGAGAGTTTGTCAAGATTCAGGGAACGAGGAAATGGATACACAACTCGACTGTTGCACTTCTCAAGGCACAACTTTGAGCTATATCCCTTGGTGATGACAATAAATCACCAGCACTGTACCCTCTCGAAGTACATGATGTCCCGGTAATTTTTGAATTCCCAACGATTTTCTGAATAACCTTCCTGGTCTACCTCCAGTTCGAAAATTCAATTTTGAGATCAACCTCATACCCGGGACTGGACCCATCTCAATTCCTCCATACAGAATGTACAATGTCGAGCTAGTCGAGTTGTACAAACAACTAAGGAATTGAAGAGTAATGGCTTCATCAAGAAAAGTTCATCACCTTGGGGAGCTCTAGTTTTGTTTGTTCGCAAAAAAGGATGGTTCGTTACGACTTTGCATTGACTATTAGAAGTTGAATAACGTCACCATCAAGAACATATACCCATTACCCAGGATCGATGACTTGTTTGACCAACTTAGAGATGCCAAAGTACTTTTCTAAGATTGATTTACGATCCGGTTACCATCAACTCCAGATCAGAGAGTCGGACATTAATAAAACGACATTCAGAACTCGGTACGGTCATTACAAGTTCTTGGTCATGCGGTTCGGTTTAACAAATGCACATGTAGCGTTCATGGATTTGATGAACCGCATAATCAGGTTATACTTAGACCGATTTATGGTGGTCTTTGTGGATGATATCTTGATATATTCTTTAACAGAGGAAGACCGTAAGATACATCTAACGATTGTCTTCCAGACCTTGAGAAGCCACCAGTTGTATGAAAAGTTGAGTAACTGCGAATTTTGGGCAAAGCGAGTTCAATTCCTAGGTCATGTGGTTTCAGGCAATGGCATTGAGGTGGATCCTTCAAAGGTTGAAGCGATTTTAAACTGGAAGCAGCCTACCACTGTTACTCAAATTCAAAGTTTCTTTGGTTTGGCTGGCTACTACAGACGCTTCATCAAGGATTTCTCAAAGATTGTTGAACTTATGACCAAGCTCACTGGGAAAGACGTTCAGTTCATCTGGAATCCCGCCTGTGAATCATCATTTCAGGAATTGAAGAAGCGCCTCACGACAGCACCGGTACTAATCACTCCACGAAATAGAGTTGGATTTTTATTATACACTGACGCCTCTCTCCAAGGCTTAGGTGCAGTACTAATGCAAGAAGGCCAAGTTGTTGCATATGCTTCGAGGCAACTAAAGATTCATGAGCGTAATTACCCAACGCATGACTTGGAACTTGCAACTGTCGTATTCGCACTAAAGTTATGACGTCATTACCTATACGGTGAACGGTTTGAGGTCTTCTCGAATCACAAAAGTCTTAAATGCATCTACACTCAGAGAAACCTAAACCTCTGCCAAAGACGATGTTTGAAATTCTTGAAAGATTATGACTTTCAACTCAAGTACCATCCCGGTAAGGCCAATGTTGTTCCAAGCAATACAGAAATAAATCCAAAAGAGCAATGCAAGGTCATTACCTTAAGAAGTGGTAAAGAGGTTGAACATTCCATTCCAGCAAGTACATCTACAACCATTCTACTTCTACACAAGCACATGAGGAAGAATCCTTGTCTAGAAGGAAGACCAAGCATCAAAAGAAAAAGAAGATGAGGAGAAGAACAAAGCTAAGGGCAAGGCACCTATGAAGGAAAAATTTGTTCCAAGGAGGATCACTTTCTCTGGTAACCCTCCTATTTTGAAAATTTCCATTCCATTTCCTCAAAGATTTCAAAAAAAGAAATTAGATGAGCAATTCTCAGAGACAGTATAATATTCATCAACAAATAAATATGGAGAATTCATGAAATTTTGGAGAATAAAAAAGTAAAATACCATATAAAACAAATAAGCCATAGCAGGCATTTATTCGACACAATATGCTACTAATGTCTTGCTAAATTTTCTCATCTCACTAACAGGTTATGTTCCTGAATCAGTGCATTCTTCCTATGGAGAACAATAAAGTATCCAGTAGCAAATCTTAAGATTGATTACTTTGAAACTCACAAATGACAGGATACAACTGGCATATCATAGATCCATTATACTCAAGCTTTCAATGTATAGAGATGCGTGGTCATATGTCGCAACCACTATCAATTATATTCATATCTAGGAATATTTATTGAGTAGGACCAGCGTACACATAGTTATACATATCCCATTCAGAGAAAGACATGCAGGCACAGAGCTTAAGTTACAAGTCAACAAACATTGACTGAACAACACATATATCATGAGAACAAGGAAAGAATGGAATATTATAGACCATTTCAAGATGGATAAGGATTGATTACAAGATAGTCACCTCCCCTTGTAGAGGTTGCATATGATACAATTATAATGAATGTAATTCCTAGCCATGGATCCATGGTTAAAGTTATTCCTGGGATTGGGTTTCCATGTGATAGTCCTAATTCTTTCCTCCTCGTGTATCCCCTCACTTTACTTATATATATATTGGAGAAGTGTCCAACAATTTTGGTTCTGTGTCTTCTATTATGCAAATACAGTTTTCTATATCCAAAAGCTTAAAAACACACAAAAAGTGTTTGATCAGTCATCTGAAAAACAGTTCTTCAGGATTTTATTGAGAAAACATGTTTTTTTGGAAAAGATAAAAGTAGTTCTTCGAAATTTCGGTTTTTTGAGTTGTATCTCAATTTTCAAATCACAAATCAAACACAACGTCAAAGTTTCTGACATCCATCATTCTAAACGTCAATTTGCTCCAATCTTTTAAAGCATATAATTAATCATGCACATGCACAAACAAATACAAACAATAAACAGGAATTATACAAACGCAGCAAACCATTCCCTAGTTGGCTAGTATGAAGTGAATATAAAGGAACAAGAAAAACAAAGCAACTATCAGATTATGTAGATTGCCTTTCTACCCTTAAAAAAAAAAGGGAAAATTGTTACTATGGGAGAATAGCAAAGGTCACAACTATCAGATTATGTAGATAAGCATAATACTTTCATTTCATTATACAATTTATCCAACCATGCTAAATAGTGTTAGGGCCCAAATGAGGTGGCGTTAAAAATATAATGGAAATATATTTTTCAAAATGATGTTTGAATCTTCAAATTAATTTGATAGTTAAATCTTCAAATTAATTTCAAAAATAATGCCAATGAGGGTAAAAATAAAAACCATTATCATCAAAATTCAGCAAAAGATTTTTACTGGAAACTAAAATGACACACATACACACACACATATATATAATATATATTGGACAGTTATAACTGCTACAATAAACAATTACAGTCCGAGGAAGAAGACCTTTATAAATAATGGACAGGATTAGAAGAATGCTTGCTACTGTTTTCTACACCATAAACCATAACAAAACAGTAATAAAAAATGCTCACCCGTAGTGCATATGGCTGAGATTTCTCAGACACTGGGCAAACAATTGCTTGATGTGGACTAAGCCAGAACGGCCATTTCCCTTTGTAATGCTCCAAAAGAATCGCAAACATGCGTTCACCAGACCCTAAAATAGCCCTGTGTATCATAACAGGTCTCTCCCTCTTACTTTCATCCTCTGCCGAGTAAGACAAGTTGAAGCGGGAAGGAAGTTGGAAGTCAAGCTGCGGGCACAAATACTCATCAGTCACACATCCAAATTCTTCTCTCAAAATACAGAGATAGGGGAGAGGAAATCTAAATGAACTGCATTTTATTAACTTGTAGTGTTGCACACTGGAATTTCCTCTTTAAAGCATCAAAAACACTAATATCTATCTTTGGTCCATAAAATGCACCATCGCCTTCATTTATCTGTTCAATAAATTCAAATGTAAGCGAGAAACAATTATGGAAAAGGAACGATAAAAGACAACAAGGATATCAACAAACAAATAAAAGGTCTTGTATGAATGTGTGGTCATTACATTCATAAACATCATCCGGCTGCTGAAGGGAGGCATCATAGCTTTTCAGCTTAGTTGTTTTCAACATAGTATCAGATTAAACATTGAGAAAACATTAAATCTCTATCCATCTACAAAAATGGTGACCGAGAAGGTGACTTTTAGGACCCTCGCAAAGGAGTTTGTTGTATGGAAATGTACTGATGGTCGGTCGGTTCTCATTGAAGAGAAGGCTAGAGGTAAGACGTTTGCGATATGGTTGGAATGGGAAATGGCAGTGTGGCTTCTCAAGCAGATCAAGCTGTTGGGAAAGGGAAGACGACAGGAAACTTTGAAAGATCCTTTAGAAGTTGTAAGGGAGAGGTTATTGTTGAGACCTGCAAGAACATTTGCGGGCCTTACATGAAAGTAACGAGGGTGGAGTACTGAAGCATGAAGTCAATTCAAATCATAGTTATCAAATTGGTGCGATTTTTTGACTTGAATCGTATGATTCAAGTCAAGTCACACCTAGTATGATTCAATTTTTTGAAAAAACTCGCAAAATCCCAAAAATTGTAAGATTTTTTGTTGAATGGTAAGATTCAATTTGAATCATAAGATTCATATCGAATCGTATGATTTATTCAAAAACAATTTAACTTCATCTATAACCAATTTTTTGTTAAATTTTCCAAATTCAACTCTTTTTTTAACTTCTTTATGACCCAATGAGACAACCTAGAGCTTTTCAAAACCTTAGATTTGTCTCCATTGTAAATATCTAAGAGAAAGGTTTTGGTCCCTCCTATTACCTTTAATCAGTTACTTATTTTTCCATAGGAGCAAAAATCCATTTGTTGCTTAGTTTTCCAAAAGAAAAAAGTTTCTAAGTATTTGATAGTTTCTATCCTTAATTTGTTTCTAAGATTAGAATCAGTGGTTTTTGCGGTGCCAAGGCGATCTTTAGACGATTTTCCCTATCTAGGCGAGACATGGCCTAGACGGTGCCTAAGCCATAATAGGCATTTATTTATAGGTCCTTGAATAATTATTTATTTATTTATAAGTCCTTGGATAATTCATACATAGAATTATATGTATCTAACTATGTTCTATAATGAATGTCAAATGGTCATAAAATTATAAAAACACTTTATTTAAAATGAAATTGTGTCCAAAAATCGTAAATTCATGCCAACGATTTCAAGAGCCATGTTTGATGTAATACTGATATAGAGATATAATGGAAAATATTTGCAGCAATATAATAAAAATAAAATAAAAAATAGAATTAGAAAATAAAAAACAAAAAAAGATAACTTTCAAAATAGAAATACAAGTATATGAGTTAAAAGTTATGCTAATATTTCAGATGTGCAATCATATTGTAAGAATATAAAGACAAAGAACCTTTTGTTACATCAGCCCCCTTATACTATTAAAAAATTTCAAAGAGCCCCATGGTCTGTCTTAAGTATGGCCTAGGCTATTTAATTTCAAATGGCCTAGGCGATGGACTAGTCATGGCCTAGACGTGGCCTTGAAAACACAGATTAGAATGCAATTGAAATGATAAATTGTGACCACGCATTACCCTATTTTGATGTTTGATGCCTTAAAATATTTGATGAATAGTGATATAGACTTTGTTTTTGAAAGTGGAGGTTTAGTTTTGAGTATTTTGATATGCATTTTAGATAAAAAAAAAAAATATTGTTACATTATTTCAGATTTTTCTATATTTTCTTGTAATTTTTTAGAAAATCGGAAAAAATCTTACAATTTACAATTCAATTTAAATCCCACCCTTAACGATCTTACAATTCGATTCAGATTTAGCAACTATGATTCTCATCCCGGTTTGATATGAATGGCTACACTAGGCTGGTTTTTAGGGACTGTATCTTCAAAGCCATGCATCAAGGTGGTAAAGGGGTACAAGGTGGTGGTGGCAGTTATTGCAACACTTGCAACCACGACAACAATGTCCGAGGGCATAACAGCATGAAGACATTTCTTTTCTTGATAACAATGAAGTGGTCAATGGCCAACATAAGAACCGTCCGAATGAGTTTTGGAAATGAGCCTTGGTTATATCCAGGGTGGTCCTTCATTCAATATGAGATAGTTAGAAAAGAATTAGCAACAACAACAGAACAAGTCGTCTCCTTGTCCATTTTGGCGGATGATAGAGTTGTGGTGTGGTGTAGGGAAATAAACAAAAGAAGGACCCTCTTGAGTCGCTTCCATTCCCAGGATAACAGGGTGGTCAACTAGAACAAGGAACTACAATGGGAGGATTGTCGAGTGCAGTGCGAACAGTATTGGGTCGTAGTGGATGGGCTTCCCGTGGAGCCATGGAGAATGGAAGCATTCAAGAAGATTGGGGCGAAGTGCGGTGAGTTAATGGAGGTTGGCATGGATACCAGAAATCTCTCCTTTATATGTTTTTCAAAAATTACAGCTCAATGTGTAGATGGGTTCGTGCCTGAGTTTTTACAAATTGAGGTTGTCAAAGCTCCCTTTGAAGTGAAGATTTTTAGATGCTTTGGTGACCGTTGATGTGAAACGGTGGATGTGGCTTTGGCCCCAGAGACGATGGTTATCACGGTAACAATAAAGACAACAATCACAGTTCTCTCCATCTGGCAAAGAAGGCTAGTCAAGGCCGATCTAAGGGTGGTGGGACTCCAAGTAATCCCAACGTAAACAATGGCAGAGTCGTCAGCATCTTAGGCAGAGACTTGCCCAATGTCATGTCTGCGAAGCCTAAATTGATGGTTGATTATGGCAGTATTAGTGGGCAAGGTTTTCTAAATCTAATCAAGGAAAATCAAAGGTGGGAGAAGGGTTGATAGATTACAGTAGGGTGGAGGTAGCTGATGAAGTCGGCACGGACCTAAACAAAAAAAAAAAAAAACCTGATGAAAAGGGGGATCAACAGTTATTATCAAAGACATGTTGCCCTGGAAAAGGGATAACGTTCGTGATTAATAAGGTGGTGGATAATGTGGGCTGCCAAGAGTTGGCTAGGTTCAAACTCACCCCAATGGTCCAGATGCAAATGGAAAAGCAATTATCGGGCCTAGCGCTATGAACTTTTTGGATTCCACCCAAACCCAGAATCAAAAGTTCAAGGGTTTTTTGGTTTCATATTGTGGCTATCAGACAAGCCACGTGTCTAAAACCAAATCAAATCCAATCTCGGTGTATCCCTCTGTATCCCTATGAACTTTTTGGATTTGACCCAAGCCTAGAATTCAAAGTTCAAGGGTATTATGGTTTCAAAATGTGACTCTCTGATAAGCCACGAACCTGAAACCAAAACAAACCCAAGCTCGGTGTATCCCTCTAATCCTAATCTCACTAATGGTGGAATTGGGAATTGTGATGGGTGCGCTACAGGTGCCTTGCTACCAAAGCAGGTTGCCAACAACAGTAAGACCGAGTTGGGTCGATGTAGTCAGGGTTTTGCGGCAGTTCAAGTTGGATCTATTAATGCTTCTCAAGAGAAGGAAAGTCTTGAGATCAAAAACCTCAAGCGACTTGGGAAGGGGGTTCTTTCCACTAAATGTGCCAATGTTGTTGTTACAAGTAAAGTTTCAGCGAGGATGCAGAAGGTTAAATTGTCACAAAAAAAAAAAAAAAAAAAACACAAAAAAGAAATGAAAAGGCAGCATGCTTGAGCCAGGGATAATCATCTCAAAGGAAAGCTAAGGGTTTTGGCTTATGAAGAGGATTTTAACGATGCTGATAGCATGTGGGAGGGTGATCAACAGGATGCGGATGGCAATGGTGTGCTTGGAGATACTGGGGAATCCAATAACTGTTCAACATCTTCTGAACAGAATCGGAATATTGAGGTGGATATAATCGATACCTTCCTGGGTGATTTTGATGCAACTGGGCATGTGGGCCAAGTACGCCTTCCTCTGTCTCCTTTGGACTCCAAATTTTTCCTTTAAATGCCACACATTTGTTCCAAGCACAAACAAAAAATAGATAAAAAAATATCACTAGCACCAAAGAAAAACCACATATGGGAAGCAATAATCATAGCTTTGAACAAATTACTAGCATTTTCTACTAATCCACATTTCCAAGCAAAAGTAAGGAAAAAAACTGAATTAAGCACAGGAACAATTCAGAATAATGACTGGTAGAAAAGGCTAAAAGTTGTACATGTGACTTACCTGCCATGGCTTACCAAACTCATTCAAAGCTTCTGAAAGAGCAGCTTCAGCTTTTTCCCAAGTTGCGATGTCACCTAGGTATTTCTCCGGTCTCTACAGCAACATAATTTTAAAAAAACAACAAGAAAAGTCACAACTTGGCCTAAAGTTTTATTGACATATGCCAAATATTTATTATTCCAAAAATGTAACTTAGATATCACCTAAAAGGCCAAAACACAAGCTGATCTAAATCTCCTCCCCCAAAACAACCCAGCAAAAAACAAAACAAAAGACAGGAATGAAATAGAAAAGAATAAGGTAATTACACTAGCCCTTCCATGGGTTCAGCATTCTTAAAGGTTACAGTTTGATTGATTCACATTGGCTGAATAATGTGCAAAATAAAAAGATTAAATAGACTTAAACGTCAATGATTATTTTGCGGATATTCAGCCAATGTGAAATATAAATATTCTCAGAAGTCATACAGGTGAATCAAACATTCTGTTAAAAAAAAAAAAAAAACAAGCAAACCTCACTAAAAGTAAGAAGCAAAACTGCTAATCCCACTTCCTCTTCCAGGAACTTTGAGAAGTAAAGGAAAATGTTTAGATTAAGAGGTGCAAAGTTACACTTCTAACATAAATCTTACAGGGCAGTTTCTTCATAAGTACTTAATGCTCATGACTACCAGTATTTTAATACTAAAAAAATATATTTAGGGGAATTAAATTCTCTAAAACTCAATCATACTTCTTCATTTTATCACCAGATTACAAGTGAAATGCAAAAAAGAAACAAAGAGAGATACGATGTTGAAATACTTGACAATTATTCAAAACAAATTGTTGATATTTGCACTCAATAAAATAAAAAATAGTAAAAACAATAAATGCTAAGTTGCTAACTTTGATTTTGATCAAAGATATACCCAAGGATTATAACAAAGTATGCATCAAGCATATCAAAATTATAAATCTCAAAATTTTTAGTAATTCATTATGTTCTAAGTGTATAATAAAGTTTGTTCTAGACCATACTGAAAGATGCATGGATATTCCTACCATTAAAGTAAAACCTTATTTAAATTTCTCGAAGATGACCAATTTTTACCCAAATTCTCTGCATCTAATTAGACTTCCCTGAATTAATTTTGAGTTTTAAATGACTAAAATCTGAGGCAAAGTCATATTTGTTGTCCATGGACATAGCATCTTGAAAGTGTTCTAGCAATTAAAAAACATAAATTACAAAATCACAAGAAATTTCAACATAAAGGGGGCATATATATATATATATATATGTGTGTGTGTGTGTGTACATATATTTGACACATGGAAAATAAACACATCTTTTTCGGTGTGAGCTGCTTTAACCAAACAGCATCATTCATGCAGAGACAGACTTCTTCAAAGCAAACAATGTTAAACAAACTACTATGTATCAAACTAACAGATTTAATGAACATCTATCATAATTAATTGAGTAATTCGTTCAAAATATACCATTAGGTAAGCATCCATAGAAGGAGCAAGGAAAATCCCAAATTCTGTACAAATCCATGTCTGCTCAGCCAGTTTTGATTGTGTAAAAGGATCCAAATTAGCTTGGTAGGGACCAATACCATTGGTCTGGACCAGACACAAGATTTTTGGTTGAATGATTAGTTTTGGATTAGTTCCTAAATCTGTACAGCAAAGAGTATCAGATCCTTTGAGCACAGTAAAAATAGCTTCCGCTGATGATGTGCACATCCAAAGCGAATATCTTAAGGATCAAGATCATGTTAATGGCCTAAGATAGTTTCAAGGGATGAGGATCTCTAGGACTTACATAGGCATAAAGTTGACCATAGATAGAGAGTAAAACATCCATAAGATTCAATGATTACTGGTGACTTATTTCCAGTTGAAGACCCATAGGATGGCATCTTGAAAATTCTACATATAAGAACAATCCCTATGGACTGCATTACAAGTTTATAGACCATGGACCCATGTTTTGGTCAATTATCAACTTTTAATTTTGTAAGCCTTTCTCTTAGTTAGTTGTGGATACCATTGAGTTACTTTTCATTTTTATTTTTATTTTTTTGAGAAAAAACAATCTGAATTCCCCCAGGGACCCTCCTGTGGGAATGCGGTCCACTCCAGAACCCAGTAATCCCCACACCAAGGGATGTGAACAATGGTACAACCAAGGGCCTCTGCTTCAGTCAAATTTGATAATCTGTCCCCATCCTTGACGGATCCATTGAGTTACTAAGGGCCTATTTGGTTCAGCATTCAAAAATAGTTTTTGAAAACAAAATTTTTAAAGCTGTTTTTAAAGTACTTTTTTTTTCAAAAAATGAAAATTATGGTGTTTTCCTGTTTTCTTCACAAATATCAAGGTTGAATTTAGAAACAATTTTTGACATTTTTAAAAGCATCCTAACCTAACAACTAACAAGTTTTCATGGAATCTTTGTTTTCAAATACAGAAAACTGTTTTTGACTTCTATACCAAACAGGGCCTAACGTTGTAGATCAAGGTTTCATTTTTTTAAGTTAGTAGACCAATTACCATTCTCATCACTATTCATAGTTTTTGAGGACTCAAGGAAAAACAAGAAGTTGTGTGCCATAACTTGTACTTTTATTTTCCTTGGTAATTATTATCTGAACTCATAATGACATCTTAGGTTAATCAATTTTTATCCAGAATCACCATGTCAAAATAAAGAAATTGTAACTAGATCCAGATCTACAAAGATCCAACCAATTTTATGCTTCAGACTTACCATTATGTTTGTGCACAATCTAAAATTGAACCATCATGTATGAATTGTTATAGATGAGCCACAAAATGTAATACCGTTGATAGCTCTAGCTTAAACGTGAACCCAAAATGTCATATGCATATTTTATGAATTCCAAGACACTCTTAACTTCATCTTTCACCTGAAAAGAATAAGGAGAAGCAGTTGCCACCAAGGTACGAAACTTCGATTTCGCCCTAAACTTCTACCTTCAAAAATCAGAATTAATTCGGAGAAGTTTAATTCGACATGGAGAATTTTTGTAAAAATTTGCTAAATTAGAGAAGTTTAGAGAATTTTTGCATATATGCTTAAATATCTAAATTTATTGTAGTATAAGCTAAAAACTAATATAAATAGACACTTTTAATACATAAAAATATCAGTAAGCGACCTAACAAAATCAATCTTGTTAAGTGAGTTGATGAATTTGAATGACGGCTTTTGGTCTTAATTTGTCTTCTTTATTTTGATATTTAATTTTGTGGTGGCTTGCTTCTCGACCATATACTTTACTAGTTTGAATTCTATCATGCTTAATTTATTAGTTTATTATTTGAATGTGTTGTTTATTAATTTTGTTTCATAAGAGTTAACTAAAAAAAGATGACTTTAGGAAATCTTTTAATTTATTTTTAAGTTTTTATCTTGTTTCGACTTTAACTATTTATTTATTTTGCTTCTTTTCTTTTTTTTTTGGTAAAGCATATCCCATAAACTACATAATTTATTAACTTGTTAAATTATTTTTTAAAATTTATATTGCTATGTTGGTTGATGAAGTTGAAAATAATACATAATTATTAGTGTTTTTTTGTTTTTTATTGATGAAGTAAAACATCTTTTTTACTTCTCTGTCTAATTTCATCGAATTTTGTCAAATTTTTGCTCGCATTTTTGCATTTTTTTATTGAAAAACTAAACTTTTGTCGAAGTTTATCGAATTTCGTCGAAGTTTATCGAATTTCGTCGAAGTTTATCGAATTATTTAGCGAATTTTTGCATTTTTTATTTTACATCCCACTTTGCACTTCGATGGTAAAAAAACCGAAAAAATTCGGCAAAATTCGGCGAATTTTTAGACCTTGGTTGCCACAAATTATGTACAAGAAGATGACCACAAAAATAAGATGTATTACAAATACTTGAGACATCAATAAAAACTTCAACTCACCTGGGACTCCCGACAGAATATATGAGCATCATCCTGCATAATCATGGATAATAATTAAGCTTAGAAACAAAGAAGGGAAATCTTAGATTATAACTAAAGCATTGTGTAGAAATGGCATCACAAGATTCTACTGAAAACTGTAATAGGAGCACAGTTATGCATCAGCCTAGTCTGCAACAACAACCAGCTTGGTTTACAATTTACACACCACAAGCCATTACTAATAGCATCCTAAATTACAGAAGCTTATGTCTTGCTGAAGTGGCATCTACCCCTTACTTTGGAAACCTTATTACAATTTCATAAATGTTTATGCGTCAAAAGAAAGTGCATTATATATTTAACAAATACCTGCTGAAATCTCCTAACACGCGTCAATCCAGTAGTGCACCACTAGCTTCATTCCGATGCAGGACTCGAAAATCAGCCAGTCGAAGAGGCAATTCTACAACACAATGCTCCAATTAAAGGTGTTGAGCATATAGAAAGCAGATGCAAGTGGATAGGAAAATCAAAAGAAATGAAAATATGTAGCAGCGATGCAAACTCAACTATTTGGATGATGCACAAGTTTATGGCATAACTAATCTTAAAGCTAGAAGTTTCAAAAGAAAATAACAAACTTCAAGCAAATCCCCCTCATTTGGAGGAAGTAAACTGCTACCCCAATTGGCCAAGCATTCAAATATGTGTTTGACAATGCTCAATCACTGTAGCAGTCTTCTTTCATATGGATTTGATTAGTTTAAATATAAAGCTATAAACAAGTACTTTTACTGGAAAAAATAACAAGTCAACATATGTAATCAATAAAAAAGTGCGGTTGCCTTATATTATTGAGACAAAAAGAAGATAGTAGTGCTTTGGAGTTTCAGCTCACTCAGCTAAGCAAGATAAATTTATGTATTTCTCAATAACCAGAATGATATTGTCAGATATCATGATCACATTGGATTGTGGTTTCAAACGAAGCCCACCCACACCATTTAAGGATTAAAGATTCTCAATAACAAATTCCTGGCTCTCAACCACCCCGCTCCAGAGGGGCACAGAGGAGCTTAACTCAAGAAACTCCTGATGCAGATTGTCGGCCATTTGAGAGTAGAAGGAAATCTAATAAATATAGATCACACACACAAGGATTTATAGGCACCAGACCTCGTAAAAGTACTGATGCAAATGATGTGCCTGTTCCTAAACAAGTAGGGGTATGGATAAAGAATCATTGCTGATATGGAACTCTTCCCCAGACCTTCTACAAATCTTCCAATTTGTTACTCAATAAAATCATTTCCCAGTGCAGAGTTGCACGGCTAGGGGTTGTTTCTTGGGTGTAAACCTTGAATGAAGAGAATAAAAAAGGGAAAAGAAAGTCTTAAAAAAATTCTGCATATATTTCACCTCTGTATGAGCGAACTCTATGATCAAACATCAAACAGTGTCCAGGGCAATTCATTGGCTTAAGTCCAAACTCCTGTTTCTCAATCTGCAAAAGACAAGCATGCCATCATATTAAGGGTAATGCAATGTAAAGAAGAAATAAAAGAAATAAGAAAAAGCTAATAAAATAAATAGCTGTCTATCATATCAAAAAAGAGGCAAAAAACAAAATCTTTTGCTTTACAGGTAAAGTGAAAGTATCATTGCCATGAGTTGGAGATATTAGAAGCATTTAATAGCTTAAGTTTGGTAAGGCATAAGTTCACTCTACAACCTAAGCACCTAACATATAAGCTGGCTTTATGAAAAGGTAGAAGTGCATCTAGTGCTTGGATAAATCTTGCAACGAGCAGCAGATATATTAACTCACGCATGAGTTTGATCTGAAAGTACAACTCTCAGTTGAGCTCTCCCAGAGATGAGTTAGGATCAAGAAAATAGATTTCCAGACTTGTGTCATACTGTGGAAGTTCACTTTACAAGCATTTAAGATGTTCTTTTGGGCAACCAAAGGGGTGAATGTATCAGGGTTTTGATTCATATCCTTTGTATTACATTCCAAGATTCCAACTAAAAAATTTGGAGCATGCACAGATACGTGAATTTAATTTATAATTATACAATTAACCGTGTTTAGACTTTCTTTTTTTTTTCTTCAACAAAATTACAATGAAGAACTCTCCAGCTGGTTTTCAGTATTGCTGTTGTGATTCTTTATCAAATTATTGAAAACACAATAACTAACGCATAAAATTTGAGGAATGCCAGATTCAACTGTTCTTGCTGTATTGCCAGCACAATATACCATAAATACCACCCACAGCATAAAGTAAAATAAGCCATTTACAAGCAGATCTTGGATATAAGCACATCCCCAGCCTGTCAGAGACCTATAGCCTAATATGCAGCAGGACAACGTTTCAAGAAAATTATGTGAGCACAATATTAGCAACCTGAGAGCATCAACTCCCCAATCATTGCTCTAAATGTGGAAGTCTGGGGAACTTATTAAAAAAATACCTCAAAAACAAACATATTCTCCTTATAATTTGCAGCACGGCCAGATGTCTCCCAGAGTTGCATATTGTACATGTTTGGTGACAAAACCTACCAAAATAAATAAATAAAGAGATAAATAAATAATTTGTGACATCTGATAGCTAAAACATTAAAAGTTTCAAATAGAAGGACAAACATGTAGAAATTTTTACCTCTTCATAACCTCTCTCTCTACATTGTGATCGCATAAACTCCATTAGTTTGTTGTAAATTCGAGCTCCATATGGCAAAAAGAACCAACTTCCTGGGCTGAAATGTCATAGGAAGCAGAATTAAAGGATGTTGAGCACTGACAAAAAACAATAATTATGTCACAAAGTGGGACTCATACTTTTTTTTTTAAATCATTCTCCAAAGTTGGAGCCCCTCTTAGACAGATCATTAGACTTCTCAACAACTTCAAAGGAATAAGATAGAGCTAAGAATAACCAGACAAAAGTGATTCCGAAAGGAATGTATTCCAAGAGCAAGAAGTGAAAGTTCCGTCAAGGAAAAGATGCAAGACCTCCAAAGGAATTGGATAAGGAACACCGAATCAAATTTAGCAATTCCACTAGAACAAAAAACATGTGACAGAGATTTGGGCAGAATCAAATGAAAATTATGACTTCCATGAAAGTCTGCTTTCCTAATTTCCATGAAAGGGAAAGAAGAACTACCCATGTCAGACAGTGGGAATTGAGAATCTAAGGAAAGCAGAGAGTACAGAATATAAAACAGGGAATTGGGACTCACATACCTAAGTGGATGACAGAAGAAAAGCTCTTGTTTAGAACCCAATAGCCTGTGGTCATATTTCTTTGATTCCTCCAGATTAGTTTGATATTCCTACATCAGTGTAAAGTTTAAGAATTCAAATTATATTTTACAAATTAGTTTATCGGAGGCAAGACAACATATTAAAGAAAATCGTGAGTGGCGTTTGGTATCTCTACTTTCAACATCATAAAGAAGTAGAGGTTAGTAAAATTCACCATGTGGTAAGTATTTTGAACACCTCAACCTCTAAATAGAAGTAGAAGTATAACCTATACTAAAAAGAAAAGTTCATTTTAGAGAAGTAGAAGATGAGAGCAAGGCTTTCTTTTTGGTCTGAATGCATTCAAACAAAATTACGCACTTTCTAGATGATCCTTCTAGAAAAGAAGACGGCAATTATAACAAATTTTTCTACTTCAACTGCATCTTTTACCTTGGATAAGTCATAATATGCAGAATTTCTGACTTATCGTGGAGGATTAGATCCAGTATCAGGTACCAAACAGGCTCTTGGATTTTAAAGTCCAAGGACCTCGATAAAATAATAAATTACCAGAGAACTGCATAAAGCTTGCAAATATGTCAAAATGGAAAGACAGTTGTACAGTCCTACACATTCCTCGTATTTTTTTCATATTTGAATATTTTAGCTAATTTAATCCGGTAGGATACATGAAAAAGTATTCTGGTCTAAAAATAGCATAGCAGAAAAACTGAATTTAATAATAAAAAATGAATTAATAAACTTTATGTACTAAATTAAAAATGAATAGTAAATTAAACATACTTTTCACATATAATGATATAAAATACCAGGAGAAAACTAAAACCACGTGATTTGTATGACACATCGAGTCAAATGCATTACAGTGGCTAACCCCTCGCAAAAGAAGTTCACACATTGCAGAGCCAATTTCACAATGGTGTACCACAGTCCAGTAATTAGTTATCTTCTTATAAAAAAATAAAAATAAAAAATAAAAAAAATCTTTTCACATATAAGCCAATCTTTACAAGTATATGAATGGTTCTCTAGACTTTCTAAAATTCTAATACAGCAAGAAGCTCTTAAGTTGATCAGAATTTCAGTATGTATGTCAAAAGATACAAGCAACAGATAGAACAATACTCATTTATTGCCTAAGATCAAGATAAGCATAACACCTTCAGACGCTTGGAATCTGGATAAGATATCCCATAAACACGTTGAAGACTTTCACGCTCCTTTTTCCCCCACCAATATGCTGATGAAGCCTGCACATGACCATTATTTAGTTAAACAGTAATGTCATATACTCATATAGTCATATGCATCTACAGAAGTTAAGATTTCAAATAATTTATGCCACTGGATCATTGCCTTTAAACAAGCAAACGCTTTCACAAAAGAAGTATTTGGTATATGAGGTCCACGACATAAATCAACCAAGGGCCCACACCTATATACAGTGATAGTCTTGTCTTCTGGTAATTCATTGATGATTTCAACCTGCATACAACAATTACTTACTTAACTTCTCCTTCTCCCAAGTCATTCACATGAAAATAAATAAGGAAATAATTTCTAGTAGGTGCAGCACAAAAATTAGAATACACATGCCCTTGCCTTAAAATTGTTTTCAGAGAACATTTCAAGAGCCTCTTTCCTTGAGACTTCAATGCGTTCAAAAGGTTGCTTTTCCTGCAATTATAGAACAGATCACTAAATAGCCCGCTAAAAAGAAATCAATATTCAATAGGACATGTTTAGCAGGACTTAAATAATCAATATATTCTCAAAATGCCAATTCTATAAAAGTTGTTGCACACATAAAGATGTATGTGAGACTAGTATCCTGAAGTCAAGCGACAGAGATACTCTTAAGAGTTTACATGCAAGAGATGGAAAGAATACCAGATTACAAGTAAATTTTTATTCTAATATTATGCTCTAGACAGAATCGATCAAAATTACTTTTACTTGATGTCTATAAGTAACCATAATAATTCTATTTTGTATAACTTGCATGTTAAACGAGGATTCGATATCTTATTGTAAAGATCATCCTGAGTCTCAATGTCCTTACAACTTCTGGATTACATCAGTGCCAACTGAAGTAAAAGTCAACAAGGTGTCAGAGAGCAAGCAAACTTTTTTTTCTTTTTTCTGAGATGAATAGCCATAATTTATGAAGTTGGAAGATCATGCATTAAGATACATAGTCCTCTGTAGAATCCACAGGAAGGAACACTCTATGTATAACCTAATGACTAAAAAGGAGATGATGGGATCGATAACTAAGCATTTCCAACGGACATATGACTATCAAACTCCTGCACCTGTACTTTGGCAAATTAAGCTTCATAAAGACGAAAAAAATCACAACGTCTTATCAATCCAATTTTACCATAAAACCCACCCTAAACATAAAGGGCCAGCTTGGCAACCAAGATTCGTAAGAACAGGATTTTGTGAAGGAAAATACACCACCATTCTACTAGAAACAGCCTGTTTAGATGCTTTTTGCCTAATCATTGCAGCAGCACCATAGTCTCTAAACCAATCTCCGTAAACTATAAAACAAGATTTTTAACATTTCACACATTCTCTTTCAATTTAAAGGTGACACGTGAAATAATTCCATACACTTAGGCCGCAGGCAGTATAAATTATAAATTAGAAAAAGTATTGGTGCTGTTAATTATGTTTTGGTGTTTGACCAAGACCCAATTCAGCAACCAATGAAGTTGCAACTCAAACATATTCAAAATAAGAAAAATAATGCTACAGCTTAACCAAGTTACGAAACTCTGGTTTTTGGAAAACATATTTCTTTTAAACTTTCAAATGACCCTTAAACTTCAGACAGTTAATAAATTTATTTTATCTACAGTTTTACAATGTAATAAAAATGTGGCATGTTTGCCCAAGTTGACCCATAAAAAGTTTTAAGCACTAAAACCCCACAAGTCATTCCTCCTTAATACTTGTGCAGTTGTGCTGTAGCTTGTATGAAGCTTCTTAACCTTGGTTCATCACATGTTTACAGAATTCAAGAGCTATTAAAACATTCAAATGCATCATATTCTTAGTACGGTATGGTGTAGAGCACAGTATTAAATTATCAAACTTTCACCAAACTTCTCTTATTTTTCAAACACTAAATTACAAATTAAATGAAAATGAATAAATAAATATAAGAATTCCATTGAGTAAAAGAAAATATTGAAATAATTCATGAAATTCAAAAGAAAAAAATCACTAGAAATTTTTACTCTTCAAACACAAATGTGAGAATTCATGGTCAAATATGCATGTCATAAAATATCCATAAAGAATGCAAATGTGTGATTGAAGCTTTATCTCGTGTAAATGGAAACACAAAAATAAAAATAAAAAACTAAAGACTCTAAAATTGATCTAAAAAAGAAAATATAGGAAATGAATACATTATATGTTAATTAACCCATAAATCTCCTATATAAGCTAAAGGTATTCATTTAAATTGAGTAAGCCACCATCTATAAACAATGAAATAAAAATAAAATAAAATAAAAAGAGTAAGCCACCATCTAAAAGTCACAAACAGCTTGTAACTTACACAGCACGAAGCAATCCTTTATTTAGATTAATAATTTAATATGTTTTACTTGTTATGATTAAATTAAAATATCTTCAAGGGAATGTGGATTTTTCCCTACATTTAGGTAAAAAATGATTTCTCTAAGATAATAATATTTTAATGAAATTATCCACAACAAATTAGACTCATCCGAATTAACTTTAAGTTTTTGTTGATCAAGGTTTAGGGAGAGCTTAAATCTTTTATCCACGGTTTTGAGCGCTTTATAGAAAATAGATGAGATCATCTCATTCGGCTTTTATTGAGTAGTTAAGAATCACAAGATATAAATATTTCCTCATTGGTATGTATTAAATGTTTTACACTTGCATGGATATACTGAATGGATTATAGAGCTATTGGCAGTTAATGAAAACATTTTCATGCATATCTTATCATTTTCTTAAAAATTTGCTAATGTATCTAGTGTGACTTTACAATGAGCTCTTTTCATGCATATCATACCATTTGGTTAAATATTTTCTGTTGTATCTAGTGTGGCATTACAATGAACTATTGTTTTTCCTTCTTTTTCCCATTTTACCAAAAAATAAAGGAAATAACATATACCATATTTGTAATTAATTTGAGTCCAAATAGATTGGCCAAACAATAATGAAACGTGAAATATATCATCTACACTCCATCAACCATCTGTTATAACCAAGGTACGAAACTTCGATTTCGCCCTAAACTTCGACCTTCAAAAATCAGAATTAATTCGGAGAAGTTTAATTCGACATGGAGAATTTTTGTTAAAATTTGCTAAATTAGAGAAGTTTAGAGAATTTTTGCATATATGCTTAAATATCTAAATTTATTGTAGTATAAGCTAAAAACTAATATAAATAGACACTTTTAATACATAAAAATATCAATAAGCGACCTAACAAAATCAATCTTGTTAAGTGAGTTGATGAATTTGAATGACGGCTTTTGGTCTTAATTTGTTTTCTTTATTTTGATATTTAATTTTGTGGTGGCTTGCTTCTCGACCATATACTTTACTAGTTTGAATTCTATCATGCTTAATTTATTAGTTTATTATTTGAATGTGTTGTTTATTAATCTTGTTTCATAAGAGTTAACTAAAAAAAGATGACTTTAGGAAATCTTTTAATTTATTTTTAAGTTTTTATCTTATTTCGACTTTAACTATTTATTTATTTTGCTTCTTTTTTTTTTTTTTTGGTAAAGCATATCCCATAAACTACATAATTTGTTAACTTGTTAAATTATTTTTTAAAATTTATATTGCTATGCTGGTTGATGAAGTTGAAAATAATACATAATTATTAGTGTTTTTTTGTTTTTTATTGATGAAGTAACATCTTTTTTACTTCTCTGTCTAATTTCATCGAATTTTGTCGAATTTTATCGAATTTTTGCTCGAATTTTTGCATTTTTTTATTGAAAAACTAAACTTTTGTCGAAGTTTATCGAATTTCGTCGAAGTTGTCGAAGTTTATCGAATTATTTAGCGAATTTTTGCATTTTTTATTTTACATCCCACTTTTCGCTTCGATGGTAAAAAAACCGAAAAAATTCGGCTAATTTCGCCGAAATTCGGCTAATTTTTAGTCCTTGGTTATAACAAGTGAAGGGGATCAATTCTACAAGTGGCACAACAACCATAGAAGACTTCCACAAATTGAAAGTCCTATTTAACTTTTACAGTGAAACCAAAACTTAGGATTTTGTATGCAATTGGGTGTAATATTACAAATAAGGCTCAAAAATGAAATAAGCATCAATTGCAGAGGAATAATTTCCTATGCTAGGACATTAATATATACGCCAATAGTCTAAAAGGAAAGTATAAGCATACCGCAACAGCTTTCTTTGCCCCTGATTCAATTTGCTGGAAGTGATCTTCATTCAAGCCCAAGTCCCCATAAAATGCATCATAATAGAATCCCTACAAAAATAATTTAAGAATTTCAATAGGAAACCTAAAATTCACAAAAAACATGCATCCAGAAAAGCTTAGCAACTCAGTAATTATATAATAATGTAGTAAAACCTTAATGCTATTACTTATATGGACCATGATTATGTAGAGCACATACAAACGTAGACAAACCCCTACAAAAATAATTTAAGAATTTCAATAGGAAACCTAAAATTCACAAAAAAAATGCATCCAGTAAAGCTTAGCAACTCAGTAATTATATAATAATGTAGTAAAACCTTAATGCTATTACTTATATGGACCATGATTATGTAGAGCACATACAAACGTAGACAAACCACCCCCCCCCCCCCCCCCCGCCCGGCGGAAAAATGTGGACAAGGTAGTAATTTTAATGAATGAATTTCCAAGAAGGAAAAAACAACTAAAAAGGAATTTTGTAATTCACTGACCTTACAATTCCACATTACAAATTAGTATTTTCTTTTACTTTGCATAAATCACTCTTATCTTTATATTTCCTCCAAAAGACTGCTGATGTAAATGGTGGGTAAATGAGAATTTTTAATAACCACATTCGACCAATATACATGTCAACATTTTTGCACATAGAAGCAAGTGCGCTAAACAACTCAAATTTGGTATAAACTAATACACCCATTTGTGTACAACTCGTACCATTGCATCAAGGATCCCCTTCAGCTTCACTCTACTATGCAACACAACATCAGCTATTAACCAATTCTTACATATTCATATTTACTAGTAAGGATATATGGCACTTGACAGTGATACATCAAAGATACTCAGAAGTTGGGTAGTGAGGATCTATGCACTAAAGTAGAGCATCTCCAAGATGCAAGTTCGGCATACTTCCCTTCTCTCCATTGTTAATGGCAACGATTAGAGAATTATGAGCATTTCCATGTTCATTGCTCAGATGATCGAACCACTCATAAACAGATAGTAAAAGGAAATGATATCTTAAAGTTACTTGTTGATATGAGTTTTAGTTCAAAACAACCAAGAATTCAATTGTTTAAGTAAAGCTACACTTCCATCTCCATTGGAAGTTCATTTCCATTTACATAGAGGGAAGCAATGTCAACATGAAATGCTATTATCAACAGTATTAGCAGGATCTAAAGAAATTGCCATCTCCTTCCTGCCTCTTATTTTCAACACCAAGGTCATTATGTTGATACTAGTTGGCATGGCGCCACAATGGGATTATGTATGATATTTTGTTACCTTTGTGGATGACTTTTCTCATGCTGCTTGGAATACAAAGAACAAAATTTCACAGCATGATTCACACTCAATTAGAGAGAAATATAAGAACTCTTTGCTTGACTAATGGGGGAGAATATTTGTCTGCAGAGTTTGAAATTTGAATCATCCTGTACTCTTCCTGTATTCTACATTAGATCACTTATCTTCAAGGATCGAAAATTCAATTTCGACTTGACTTCAGTCACTTGAAAATTGCAATTAATTCGGAGAAGTTTAATTCGACATGAAGAATTTTAAAAATTCGCTAAATTAGAGAAGTTTAGAGAATTTTTGCATATATGCTTAAATATCTAGATTTATTGTAGTATAAGCTAAAAACTAATATAAATAGACACTTTTAATACATAAAAATACCAATAAATGACATAACAAAATCAATCTTATTAAGTGGGTTGATGAATTTGAAATGGTGACTTTTGGTCTTAATTCATTTTCTTTGTTTTAATTTTTAATTTTATGGTGGTTTGCTTCTCGACCATATACTTTACTAGTTTGAATTCCACTATACTTAATTTATTAGTTTATTATTTAAATGTATTATTTTCTAATCTTGTTTTATAAAAGTTAACTAAGTTTTCTTTCTTTCTTTATTTATTTATTTATTTATTTATTTATTTATTTATTTATTTTGCTTCTTTTCTTCTCTTTTAGGTAAAGCATATCTCATAAACTACATAATTTGTTAGCTTGTTAAATTATTTTTTAAAATTTATATTACTATGTTGGTTGATAAAGTTGAAAATAATACATAATTATTGGTATTTTTTTTGTTTTCTATTGATGAAATAACATTTTTTTACTTCTCTGTCGAATTTTTGCATTTTTTATTTTACATCCACTTCGCACTTCGATCATAAAAAAAAGGAAAAAAATTCGTGGAAGTTCACCGAATTTTGGAGAATTTTTTAACCATGCTTATCTTGAAATACTTGAACAAATTGGGCAGCAAAGTAAAAGAATTGTCATAATGTCATCTTCTCAAAGTTTCTCAATCGTTACAATTCACAATAACAAGTCCACAAGTTTTCTAGTCCTTAGCCTTCAGTCTATTGCATTCCTCAATCACAAGCCATATTGATACTTGGTTTTCAATCCCTAACTGAGGTGTTATCCCTTTCCTTACAGTTATTTCCATTAACCCTAAAGGTTTTTGGTTGTGTTTGCTTTCTTCATGTTTAGAGATCTTCCTAGTCAAAATTAGATCATAAAGCTTACAAGTGCATCTTTCTTGGTCATTCTCCAAACCATAAGGGTCATAAGTGTTATTATGCTCTTAATTGTCTAAGGTTTATGTCTTAGATGTCATGTAAGTTGTATCTACCCCTTCTTTCAATACTTATTTCACATGGATCCCTTGACTTGAAGCCTTTTCCATTTCTTGTACCTCTTTCTTATATATCGCCTTCATGATCATCAATCATTATTCCAAAGCAATAAAAGAGAGGAAGTGAGGGAACAAAGACCTTTTACATAAGGTGCAAGAAAGAAGCTTGACTAAAAATTTATATGCCTCTCTGTGAATCCTCGTTGTTCTAGAGGGGTCGGGTCTTTATCGCCTCGAACTTTCCCTAAAGCTGGACTTTCGTCTGTCTATCCGAATTGTCGTAAGCAATGATCGAGAACGCAGAGAGGCAAGTGCTTGTATATTTCCTATGTCCTCCAAACTTATGTTAGTACATATCAACACTATTTGCGTTTAGGGCGGCCTAACGTTTCCTTGTCCTAATACTGAAGTAACCTGAGTGTCCAACGAGCGGGTTCTTAGCAAGCAAGACTCTCGCCTAACAACAAGGAACTACGTTATACAAAGTGGTGAAAGGATATAGGAAATAACGGGAAAAACACTTATGAAAACGGTTTAAACTCCGTTCAGAACCAACGGCAGTCATTGATGGATGCAAGGAGGATGGCGCCCAGACCCTATGGGGTCATGGTTCCTATACAGCTTCATTGAGAGAGGTATGAAGAGGCTGCGGAAACGGTGCTTGGTCGGCTCTCTCATGCATAAAAACTATAGTGTTGGCTCCATGAGGAGAATCATAGGCATGGAGGAAGTCAAAGAAATGTGCTCAGGCAAGTTGGGAACTTGCCCTTTGCGTTCATAAATGTCTTCTTGAAAGAAAAAAAAAAAGGGACTTTTTTTCTTTAAACAATCATGTTCTTGGGGAGACTTTTATTCTTGTATAAAAACACTCTATTGCAGATTGTGCCTCTAGTACATTTTCCCACTTATTTTTGTTCCTTTCTTACTACCTTATCATTTTTATTTTTCTCCTTGTAGTATGGTTCATGCTCTTTTACATCCAAAATGGTCGGATGCTATATATGACAAACACTTAAGAATAAACACACTTGGGATACGATTGACTCACCTAAAAAGAAAAAACCATAAATAACCAGCAAGTGGTTGGGTGAGTGTTCTTGGGTCGGCATATCTCGCTTGAGCAACCAAAGGCTCAAGGGATTAGCATGGCAAAATTCAATTAACCTCGAGTATCAACAAAATATGTTAGAACTAATAAGTAGAAGCTCAATTATGTATATTAAGCGAGCATAGACATTAACACTCTCTCTCTCGTGCATGATAGCATGTGGACTAGATTTATAATAGTAAATAAAAAAAAAGAAAAAAATGATTGATTAATGAGATAAACAAGTAAATGCTTGTGAGGAGGTTTGAACACGGGATCTCCAAAGTAATACAACGTTGATACCATGTGAGAAACCACTTAACCTATAGCTATAACTAATAAGTAGAGGCTCAACTACGTATATCAAGCGAACATAGACACTAACAGTACCATTGAGACAGTAATTAATACAAAGCATGGTTATAGGCTAAAGGTTTTACTAAAACCTAGTGAATTGAGTATCAGGAGATGTTTTTCTCACTTGCCAACTCAATTCTATTAGTGTTCTAATTGGATGAGTAGAAATTTCCAATGGCCTCTTCTTCAATTAGGTGTCAAGAATCATTTTTTACATGGCAATCTTGAGGATGGTGTGTGTAAGTTTTTGTCTCATTGATTCATATAATAAAATTTGTCAAGTACGAAACGCTCTATATAGTGTAAAACATTCTCCTCATGCATGGTTCAACCATTTTAGATCCGTAAGATATAATATGGCTATAAACACATCCAAGAGACCATACTCAATTCATCAAACTAAAGGCATGAAATGAAAATTCTTTGAAGCTCCATCAAGCTTCTCTAAATTATTTAATCGAATAATGTAAATGTAAATTTTTTTATTAAAAATCTAGGCAAAGAAAGTTAAAAAATAAAAATAAAAATCTACTCTTTACATGTTAATATTCAATGCTGACTTTGATTTTTATCAATGTCTTTGAAGACTATTACTATTTCCAATTGAAGGTTGGTCTTGTACAAAGTAGATTAAAGCGGAAGAGACAATAAAGAAAAAAAGAAAAAGTGCAAAGACTCCAAAATTGACTTAAAAAGATATAATGTGTATGAACATCGTCCTAAAATTTGCTTGAGGCATGTACCTTAAGGCAAACCTTCCAATTCAACCTCAAGGTTGGTCTTTTTCTTAATCTATTGTTATCATTCAAAGTTAATATGCCATTCTCCTAATTAACGCGTATCATAATCTTCATTGTACGTGTCTAAACTATTTAAAATATGATTCTCTATTGGTTTATCTCCCACTGCCATTTCTCGATGTATAAATCTTTGAATCTATCTTTTAAAGTTTTGCCACATATCTATCTTAAAGTAGCATTCATTTTTCATTACATTTGATTAATTTATGTAATGTTTCTTGCTCACTTGAGAAACAAGACTACATAAGTACATAACATTTTCTTTTCATAACTTTCTTTCCTAAGGTCACCAAACAAATTTAACACAGAAAAAACATCACCAGAATTTTCAAGACAGAGCTTCATAACCAATAAGGTATTGAGGATGTTTATATAACATTCGGTTCTTGATTTTATACAAAAAAAAATGTCCACAAATAAAAAAATAAAAAATAAAAATTATTATTACCTCTCCCCTAGTGGTACATGGCCCAAGCACAGCTTGCATCCATACTCCATCTCCAGAACCTGCCAATTGAATGGAGAAAAAACACAAATCAATATAAGTAAGTCTTTACCCACAAAAAAAAAAAAAAGGTTTCAATATGTTATGATCATATTTTCTTATTTAAATTAAATAATTATTTATAATTTTATAGTTTTTATTTAGTTGAAAAAGTCTAGATAGTGGGGTTGTTTTGTGGGTTATAACTCTTTGTTATAGAGTAATGGGTGGTTATGAGTAATTATAGGTAGTTATGTATTTTGTCTATTTAAAGAGAATGTATAACTGAAATGGGTGTGCAGAAATTTATCAATGGTTTGATCCATTTTGGAGGTTGGGTTCCCTCATAGAATCTATTAGAGGTTTTGGCTTCCTCGAATGAACCAATTATCTTTCTATTTTCTCTTTTAATTTTATGTTTTTTAGCTTTAGAAAATGGGTCCGTATCATTTGATATCAGAGCCAGGCGTATCCACTCTACTGCCTCGCGAGTTCGGGAACCATATCATCAGCAACTTAAAGGCCAGATTAAGATGTGTTTGTATTTGTAATAACATAATACAAACATATCAAATACCGATAGTCGAGTGAAGCCACCAAAAGGAAAGGGCTACCGCCGGGTCAGTGTCGGAAGTGTTGATTGACGTGGACGTCATCTTGAAATCGTGGTAAAATGTTACGATCATATTTTCTTATTTAAATTAAATAATTATTTATAATTTTATAGTTTTTATTTAGTTGAAAAGGTCTAGATAGTGGGGTTGTTTTGTGGGTTATAACTCCTTGTTATGGAGTAATGGGTGGTTACACAAAATTATAGGTAGTTATGTATTTTGTCTATTTAAAGAGAATGTATGAATGAAATGGTGGGCAGAAATATATTATCAATGGTTTGGTCCATTTTTAAGGTTGGGTTCCTTCGAAGAATCTATCGGAGGTTTTGGTTCCCTCTAATGAACTAATTATCTTTCTATTTTCTTTTTTATTTTATGTTTTTTAGCTTTAGAAAATGGGTTCGTATCACAATAACAAGCTCACCTGCCCAAGAATGTGAGCACTAGAATGCCACATAGTGTCACGCCCTTCATCACTTTCAAAAGTGAACAACTTGAGTTCACAATCTCCCTCTAATGGTCTCAACATATCCCAAAGAACTCCATTAACCTGAGATATCAAAGCGTTCGAAGCCAAACTCTTCGAAATCTCCTTTGCAACGTCCATTGGCGATGTAATCCACTTCTTCCCCTCCTTCACAGTCCCATCCGGCAAAGTGATTCTGCAATATCAAAACAAGATATGAATGAAATCAAAACAATAACAACAAAAAAAATTTCAAAAAAAGAAAAAGTTTTAGGGTTTGAAGAATGATTGTTACTTGATGGGATCGGCGTCGAGGCGTTGGCGCTCTAGGATCTGCCTGGCTTGGATGGATTCAAAGAGGCGAATTCGTTTGGGAATGACGGATTGGAGATAAGATTCATCCTTGGGATGGCTTAGATTGAAAGAAGGCTTGTTTGAGTTGGAGTTGGACTTCGGTTCTGCTTTATCCCCATTAATGGTGAAATGGAAGAGAAGAAGCGAGGAGTAGTGTCGGGGGTTGTTCTAAGATGAGAAAATGCGCGCCTGCAGAATGATAAACCTTGGGCTCGATAGAGGAGTGTCACCTGTTCTAGAACCTGTAATTGCTTTATCCCCATTAAAATATATTATAAATTTAAATACATATATAAAGTCATATATTTAATAAATAAATTAAACAGAGTAACTTGTTTATAATCTTTAAAACTTAAATATGTTCGTTCCAACTTATTTATCATATATAAATTTTAAATTAACATATAAATTTAAATTTTAAAATTATAATTATATAATTATATAGTAAATATCAAATAAATATTATAAAGTTAGAATCTTAACACATAACATAAAATATTAAAAAGTCCTTACATAACATAAGTCTTAACACAAAATATAATCGTGTTAAACTGGTCAATTTTGGGTTTAATAGTTCACCCTACTTTTGACCTAAAATTTAATCGTATTTAATCAGGTTTAACCTATTTTGACCCACACCTAATTATGTAAAACTCAAATCATTTTTATTTTGTGTCGGTTTCGAGTCGTGTTATCGTGTCTTGACCTATATTACCACCCCTTAAACTAGGGTTTAGCGACTATTTATATGACTGAGCCTTTTTCTCCACCAATTTTCAATCTATGATATATTTAATGTTATAAATGATACCATATAAAAAAAAAATCTTAGTAAGAAGAAATGATGTATACATTTCTTTTTATTCTTCTCATTTGTTATATCATTAGAGGGTGTTATGCATCTCTTTATATACACGAAAACTAAGGAATAAATTATTCTTAACTTGATAAAGTATATGAGAAGTTGAAAAAGAAAACAAACTCTCACTTGGACAAGTAGGACTGAATATTTAATAATTACAATACTCCCCTTTTGAATATTCATCACATGTAAAATATGTCTCATTAAAACCTTATTAGAAAAAATTCAGTGAAAAAAATCTAGTAAAGGAAAAATAGTACAATATTCTATTGGAGTTTAACATTGTTAGAACTGCCTCGTTAAAAAACCTTGTCAAAAAAACCCAGTGGAACAAAACCATAGCGAAGGAAAACAGAGTACAGTGCACTAAATAATAACTTTTTTTTAATTCTCTCCCTGAAGATGACATGGAGTAATTCATTTTTGTTTCTTTGCCTGAAAAATCTTTAAGTCAACGCATCTCAATATTGTATATAATATTTTTCGTAATTGGCAAAGCTTTGATAAATAAATTGTTTGATCTCATTTGCTTAGACTTTAATTTCGTCATGTTTCTGTAGTTCATGTGTGAAGAATACCTTTTGTGAAATATATATGGCTCTGTCGACTTTAATAAAAGCTTTTTATAACTGTGCAGATCATGTTGCATTATCTTCTTATAATATTGTAAAAGAGCCTCTGGATTAAAGATAATTTATATGATCTATACACATTCTCAACTTGCTTCACGAGTCGCAATAATTTTCTGAATGATTTGGAAATGTAGCAACTATTGTCTGCTACACAAATCTTCATAATATAGTAATATAACCATAAGCTTGAGATCGAGCACAGTAATGGTCTGACAAATATCCAGTATTTGCATATTCAACCAGTTTTGTCCCTCTTTCTTGAATAAAATAGACTTATGTCGTTTGCTTTCTTGAAGATAACATAATGCATGCTTAGCACTACTTTAATTTGGTGTAGAGCTATATCCTTGAAGCATGTCAATCAGATCATCATTATCCATTGATTAATATATTTCATCATATATCCATCATGATCTACCTCTTTAGATATTTGGACTTCTGGTCCAGATAGCCCTCAATTTTTCAACGAGTTTAGCCATATGTGATCTTGTTATTTTCTACATTTTCAATGTCGACAACCTTTTATATTTTTATGGTTTGAGATCCCATAATATCAATGGACACTTTAAAATATTATCAGGAGAGCGACATTATTTTCATTCCATATCTTTCAAATATGCATGGATTCAAATATGAACGGATTGAGAATTCTCTAATATTTATTTCTCTTCAAGGATATAAATTCTTTAATCCATATCTTTTTATGAGATATGCATATCACCTCAGGGTATATTTATTTCTTAATTTATATCTCTTCAGGAGATACGCATACCACTTCAAGGTATATTTTATATCTCTTCTGGAGATACATTTTCATGCAATAGTTATTTGCCAATCCATTCATTTTTTCGGAATGTTTATACATTTATCAATCATTTGTATGTACTTTCTTCTTTTAGGAAGTTGTGACATTTGATTTGACCGATCAACCACACTTCAAGTGTGCCATTTGTAAATTATCTTTCAGGGGGGAAGGATGAATATATTAGTTAACTATTTTGCAAATTCTTTTGCATATTGATTGATCATGTGAATTTATCATTCACTTCAACTTATCATTTGAATTTCTAATTTTCATTAGCTTATAGCTTATGTTGTCTTTCAAGTCATTTACATGTCATTCTTTTGACATTTTATTTTCTCCCCATAATAGTGAGAAGATTGCCTTACATTGACTTATATTGCATTCTAGCAAATTTATTTTCTCCCCCTAATGGTGATAAAATTATATTCTATCAATTTTGCACGTCATTCTTCTGAAATTGGTTGCGCTCCCCCTAATGGGGGAAAAATTGTGTCATAAAAATGACTATTGTCACAATGAATGTCATTGATGGTTTTTAATCTTAGCCAATAAATATTTATGTCAAAGAACTTTTGGTTCCTGATCATAAATCGTTCTATTGACCTCATAATATCATAAAAAGTCAAAACGTCAAGGAACATACCTTTTTGGTTTTTCTCGAAAGTAGTATGAACATATTCTTTGAATATGTGATATATATCATTTAGATATCTTTAAAATCAACTAAAATCTTTTGGATTTAGTATATCATTAGACATTTGTATTGCATTTGACAACATAATATTCGTTCTTCTGGAGTCATTAATATATTTTCAATCCAACCTCATTTTCTTTATTGAGGTTAGGTAAAAGATCAATCATTTTGGTCATACATCATGTGTCCGACCAAGACCCTTTTTTTTTCACACGTATGACAAACACTTTATATTTGATTATTTATTTGTTTGCATTAATATTATTCCATTTTAGCGGAATAGTAAATATATTTCAAGCTTATGGCTATAATCATATTCCAATAATTGTAACCATCATAGTTTTCATAATAATTCTAATTTTGGTCTTTTTCATATTTATTTTATTTCATCATCATGACCTTTATTTCCTCATCCATGATTATGACATTTCTCATATTTATTTGTCATCCTTTAATTTATCATCCTTGAAAATGGCTTTGTCATATTCCATATTTATTTCGTATCCATGATCAATATTCAAAATAACATTCACTTCAGGGAATGTTATAAAATTAATCAATTGGATGAGAATAGTGATCTTTCGTCACATTTTTCTTTTAGAAGACTTCAACATCTTTCGTATTGCTACTTCAAGAGCACATACGAGAATAACAATTTATTTTATCAAATATGTCTTCTTCAATATATAGTTTGTCTCATTACACTTTAATATTGCAACATCACGTGCAATTCATCATTTGATCATAATAATCTTTAGGTTCATATGATTGTAATATTACAACTTCAGGTACAATTTTAATTGTGATGAACCTTCAAATAAGAGATTATATATCTTTGTCATGAGATGTCCATAAAATAAATAAATAAATTTGAAATGTCAAATAAATATAGAATTAGAAAGAAGAAAGGAATCACAGTTATACATCACATATAACAAATAACTTAGGCACCAAGAAAAACATCAAAGAAAATGTTAGTGTCAATGTTAATGTATGAGTAATATAATTATTCCCCTTTCAAAGGGGGTGACAAGTTTCAAACTTTGGGATATTCAATTCCCCAAGTCGCCCCACAACCATTAGGCCAACTTCTTGGTAGCATATTAGCTTCAACCCAATTTACAAATTCACAAATATGTGAGTCCCGTGGGCAAAGCTCATGTGATTTCACATGGAAGATTAGGAATCCAATATCACTTTTGGCCATTAAAAGTCTTTTCATAGTAGCTGGCTATCATTTTATCAAATTTCAATATATATAGCTCTTGGCCTGAAATTTTCTTAATAGCTTTATGCTATAAATGCTTGTCCACATGGCTTCTGGCCATAACATTCAAGAATTTTCTTAATAGATTCAAGCTAAAAAATATTTTCTTCACAACATAAGCTATAGGCTATAAAATTTCCTTTTACATAACTTGGATCTTACAACTTCAGTGCATCCCATCATAAGAAATTTAGATCAAAGAGCACAATATTCACGTTTCTTTAATATTGCAACTTCTGGTGTAATAAACCATAATGAACTTTTTCATCTAGCTTTAGCCAAAAAATATTTTTTCTCTGTATAGTTTTAAGTAAGCTATAAAATATTTTCACTGCACCCCTTTTGCCAACAAAATATAACAACATGACTTCGGGGCTATGAATGATGTGTGCATGTATTTTGACAATAAAATAACATAATATCAAATAAAAGAAAATAAAGATTACCGAAAATTTCCTCCCACCTTATTACCCATAGTGCGTCTCCCCTGTAGTAGTAAATACTATACAACACCATATAGGTCCCTTCATTGGGATAAGTTTTTCAAAAACACATAAAGTTGCATAAGTTACTTTCCCAAAATATGTTGACTCTTGGCACAAGTTGTATTAGTATAAGTATTTTTCAAATAACACGTTAACATTCATACAATAAATAACTTGGGCATCAAGATACTACTAATTATTGTAACTCCGTTGGTGACACCTACGTTCACACCATAATTATGCATGGGTTACTTGCAAAATATTTTTCTATTAAAAATATGATGGCTCATTCTCATATGCTAGACTAGATACTTTTATGGAAATGAATTGACCCAAATGGCCAAATCTGTCGGTCATGTGATTACAGACTTTCAAAATTAATAGAAATATGAATATAGGTGTCACAATCCCACTTTATGTAATTTGGTATAAGTCTGAGTGTGCAACAGGTTGAGATAAAGTTTTCAAAATCACGGGTCATGTGTGCATTTACAAATTGTGTTAATAATTTTCATAACAAAAAATAAATTTTGATGTACCATTTGAGTAGTAACAGACCGACGTCTTTTCAGGGTGACGAAGTGGCGGTCAGGTGATGACCCAACATACATCCAAGTTCTTTAATTTGTTTATTTTAGCCACCAATTTTGACCCTATCATATTTTTCCAAAAACAAACCTAAATTCACACCGTACTGTGTTGCACCTATTAGGACTTATAAGGATATAAAATTAAAAGTGGGTAAAAAAGCATTTGTTAGAAATAAAAGCTAAAGCCAAGCAAGAATAAATAAATGAAACTTAATATAGTATTATCAAACTCATCATCCCCCTTTTTTCGCACTGGACGCCTCGCTACTGGCATTTTGCAACGCCGGCGAGCGAGAAGACCGGTTCTATTTGAAACCAGATCTGGTTTTTCTAGTGGAAAAAAAAAGGAAAATAAAGAAGAAAAAGAAAGATCGAGGCTTCATTGTTGATTGAAAGCGGTTTTGGGAAAACCACCTTATAACACTTCTCTATCTTTTTCTTTGCTTTTTATGTGCTGGTTTTAAATATAATAATATAAAGTTGAAAGTGTTTTTTGTTGAGAGTTGAAACAATAGCGACTGAGAGAGATAGAAGAAGAAAGAAGCCACAACCACAACAGATAGAGCTCTCGAATCTTAAAACTTCAATTAAATATCGTTAATTAATAGCCCTGTTAATCCAAAGAGCTTTTTCACTCTTCGTTCTTCTTGTTCTTGCTCAGTGGTGGGTTTTAACAATTTGGAAAGATGATGAATAAGAATAGAAGTGGAGGAGAAGAAATCGTCGTCGGAGAATAGGAGATGATCGTGCTGATAACGTGTTATAAATGATACAATATAAAAGCAGAAAATGAACCAAAAAAGAAAGACAAAAGAAATCTTAGTAAGAAGAAACGATGTATACATTTCTTTTCATTGTTCTCATTTCTTATATCATTATTGGGTGCTAAGCACCTCTTTATATACACAAAAACTAAAGAATAAATTATTCTCAACTTGATAAAGTATTTGACAAGTTGAGGAAGAAAACAAACTCCTACCCGAACAAGTGGGAGTGAATATTCAATAATTACAACATTTAACATCTATATAATCTCTTGGCTTCCTAGAACCAGGGTTTAGCGAACTATTTATATGAGTGCGCCTTCTTCTCCAACTTTTAACCTTATAATATACTAGTAAATGTGTACATGAGTTTGCATGTGAACAGAAAATAGTTTATTAGGTTTTTTTTTTTTTCTTTTCGGATTAGTGATGAAAAATATAAATAAAATAATTGTAATTGATGAATTGAATTAAAAAATGTTTTTTAGGTTAGCAACAAAAGTCGCACCGAAAAAAAAAAAAAAAAACAGTTAAGATTCTTTTTAAGTTTTTTATATGGAACGAACTTACCCACAAAAAAAAAAAAAAGTTGTCCAAGTGGCCCAATATTCTGAAACTTTATAGGAAGATGGGTTTCATGGGTAACTAAAAAGTGGCGTTAAAATCTTGCCACATAATGAACTCTAAAATCTTTTAGTATTTAATTACTTAATTACCCTCCAAATGATTAAATATAAAGAATTGGAGGGGTAATATCGGGTCATCGAAATTAACCCGATGTCACCTGACCTCTACTAAGTGGGGGTTTGGGGGTGTAAGCGGGTCAGGTCGGGTAGGATTCTGGCCCAAATACCCACCCAACCAACCATGTTCGGGTGGCATCGGAATTAACCTGATGCCACCCAACCAACCAAAGGTCGAGTCAGGTCAGTCGGGTTATGTTAAAAAATATGAAAAAAATTCTATAAAAAAAAATATCAAAAACTTTAAATTGAAATAAAACTATAAAAAGAAGTAAAATAATTAAAAAAAACAAATAAAAGATGGAGGAAACTTTTAATTTTTGGGAGGGGCCTCCTTGCAAGCATAAATGTAATACCCTGTATTTCACAAAAAAATAAAATAAAAAAAAATAAAAAAAATATTTTTTTAGGATAAAGCACATCCCTAGAAGTTCAGACACATGACACATGCCTGAAAGTCCAGACACATGGCACATGCCTGGAAGTCCAGACACATGACACATGACACATGCCTGGAAGTCCAGGCACATGGCACATGGCACATGCCTGGAAGTCCAAACAGATGCCCGGAAGTCCAGGCAGCCCGCCTGGACTTCCAGACGCCAAAAACTTTATATAAACCAACCCTCCCCTCTTCATTTTTCACACCAAATTCACTCCAAATTGTGATTTTTACTCCTCTTTTCACTCATATTGAGTTTTTAGTCTTTTAAGACTCTCTGTCCGAGACTCTCAGTGCAGTACGACGAAGTTCTGTCTGGAGGAAAACGCCAAATCTGAAAAAAAAGAAGTTCTTATCTGAAGGTGGGGAACGAAGCATAGGTTTGCGTGTTTTATAACTTTTATTAAAGTTTACATTCAATTATTATTATGTCTACTGTTCATTTACACTGCATTATGTCATATAATATTTATACTGCCGCACTTTTGCCAGTACACTTGGAATTCACGTATTATACTGTTATAATGCCGAATTTGTGGTCAATCTGACTCAACTAGACTCGGTCTTGTCCCCAGTAACTTTAAATAGCGAACGGGAGGCAGCGGGCTGCTCTAGGCGATTGGTTATTTAAGCAGACCTTGTGTCTCACCTCTCAACTGGGGACTGATCTAGTTGGTCTTATTGAAAGCTATCAGCTTATACATGTAATACTGAATGTCCTAACCTTGCACGTCGTGATACCGACCCTGATAAGGATCACCAGACGTTGCCAAAGTCAGTCTAAATGTCAAGAAAAGACCAAACCAGTAGACTAGACCAGTTCATGCATTGGCATGATACATATCACCACCTAGGGACGTATATGGTTTATGACTCATAGAATAGTTAAGAGCATTGCTCGCTATTCATTACATTTCTCTGGAGAGGGACGTACATGAGACCCCGGCTACGCCCGAGGAGGGACATCAGTACGTGAATCCAGAGCATCGTTCCTGAGGAGGAACGTACAGTGAGAACCTATCTACATCCGGGGAAGGACACCTGTACGTGAACTCAGCGATGTACGTTCATCAAACCATTACGAGACGGTGTCATGCATACATACATATTGATTGATTATGATGCTCACTTGTGTATCTAAGATATTTGATATTGAAGTATGCTTTATTAATTGTTATACTCACGAACTATTTACCCACTGAGCGCGTTAAGCTCACTCCATTATTATCCAATCTTTCACAGGAAATTAGGGTGGACTGGGTGCAGGTTATGGGGCCCACATTTTGTACCATTTGTATGATTCATTGGGGATTTTGGGGAGTATGTTCCCTTGACCATTTTATGTACAAATCATATTCTGAATTAAATGAAATTAGATTTGTACTGTGTGACATATATTTTCGCTGCACACTCTGTTGTTACCATTGTTATTGTTCCAAATGCGCACCCCGTCTGAGAGTGTACCGCCGGTTTAGGCGCGTTCGGGCGGGGTGTGACAATAAAAGCCTCACTCTTAGGGGTCTTCCTTGTAAGTATGTGTTGGCCCATATTATAGTCTAAGAGCGGAGTTGAATTGGACTTGGCAGATTTTCGTGAAACCTTTAACAACACTTAATGGCAAAGATAAATAAGAATAAAAGTTCAAACAAAATTAATGATAGACAATGATTTAGAGTGTTAGGCTTCCTCAAAGCCTACCTCCACTACTTGATCTCTCCGGTTAAAATTTCTTAAACATCCATTGACTTTGATCCAACTTACGGGTGTGGGTCAAATCGTTACAATGTAACTTTGATTCAACTTACGGGTGTCGATCCAACCGTTACAAACACCGTCCTCCGGTTAGAAGAATTCTCATTTGGCTAACAAGCCAAATTAAAATACAATAATGTTTGCAAACACAGGGAAAGTGGTCTTTACTAAGCAACTCTCAAATGATTGTACAAGTTGAAATGAATACCTTCCAAGTATGAACAAGCAAAGTGTGTAAAAATAAAATGCAAGCTGAGGTGAAGGAAGGACCTCCGTAGACTTGATCGAAAATGATGAGGATTGGAGCACACAATCAAAGACTTTTCTCTATCACTTGAAATCTCTTGAAAAGATGTCTTCTCAAAACTAAAGATTTGATGCATAAGAGATTTTCTCAAAGTAATTTGAAAACTTGAAAATAAAACTTTGAAAAACTTCGTTGAAGCACTTGGAGAACTTGAATGTTTTTCTTCTCAAAATGGAAAACCAAGAACATTTCAAAATCTCATTTGAAACTTGATTTCTTTTCAAAAATGTGGAAAACTAACTTAGAGTACAAGTTTCATTCTTTCAAAGATTTTTCAAAAATTGCTCACAACGAGCTAAGACACATATTTATAGAAAAATATTTTTAAAAATGTAAGAACCTCATTTCTGTTGAAAGAACCTCGTTTCTGTTTAAAATACACTAGAAAATAACTTTCTCTTTTTTTCTTTACGAAAACACGTTTTCATGGAAGAAATATCTTTTTGTGTTAATTTCCTGAAATGTGCAAAAAGGCAGTAAACACGTTTCTGCCATAGAAACACATTTCTGCGTGTGATTCCAGAGAGGAATATTCTGAAAATTTTGAAAGAAATGTGTTTCTCATACATGAACGCATTTCTGTATGTCTGAGTGAAAATTTTCACTAAATACAAATAGGAAACGTGTTTCTACATTACACAGAAACGTTAAACATGTTTCCTTGATACTATTTACAATCAAAACATGTTTTCTCGATCAAACAAGTTTAAAACACTTGGAAACACTGAATTTGATCAAATTGAAATTCATGCAAGTGTTAAACTCATTTTTTATGAAAGTCAAAATTTTAACTAAATCGAAAATTAGTTTGACTTTGTAAAAACAAATGATTTTGAAAAACATTTTAAACATGTGCACAACTTTGGCTGACAAAAGTGGAAAGTACTCTACAGTATGGAATCTAAGCAAGTACAAAAAGATTTTACAATAAAGTCTTCATGCTTTGATCCACTTTGAGCTTGACTTTGACTTTTTTGGTTGATTCTTGAGATTTTGATCATTTAAGCATTGAAACAACTTAGTCAAAGTGATTAGTAAACAAGGACTGTTGTTTGCAACAATCGTAACATGCAAGGGTGAGGGCCAACGTGCCAACAGTATAGAGGCCCCTTTCTCTACAAAATTATAGTAACTTGTGAGAAAGGGAAGGGGTGGGGTGGGGCTTTTATAGAAGGAAAAAGCCCTAATACTTCCCCAAAAACCAATGTGGGACTACAGAAATGGTTCTTCTCCTTTAGTCTCAAGCACCCATCTTCCTCCTTCCCCCACAATCAATGTGAGACTAAAAGGAGGGTTTTTCTCATTTAATCTAGACCACCCATCCTTTTCATTTAGTCCATTGAATGTTTATCATAATGTATATACTATTAAGTTGTTATATGGGTTAGTAATTAACAAAAACATTATTGTGTCACATACCACAAACATCTTATATGTTCTTACAACTAATATATAAAACTTTGTGCATTGCTTCCATTTTGAATATCTATTTTATATAATTTACCAATGTAATTACATACCTCATTTATGATATTAATAAATATATAATCATATACTACTACAAAAGTGTGTATACATATGTTTATTATAAAATGTTAATATTAGTTATATAATATACTATTATGTACATATAATGCATACATAATGTTACATAACATATATTTGTAATATCTCCGGGAATAGACTGGATGAGACAAAAGAACATAAAATATTGAGAAAAACCACAAAAACCCTACGTCCACAACTTGAATAAGAAAGTTGCAATTGTATAGCCATTTTCTAGGCACGGCTAGCGCGTTGGCACTACTGTCCTTCTAGTGCGCTGGCCAAAGTGCCAGAGCCCCAACTGGGCTCATTAGCACACTGCCCACTGTTCTGCGCCATAGGTCACTTTTCCAAAGAGTACTTGAAAAATCTCAACCAGCTTGCCAGCGTGCTCTAGCCTAAGGCTAGCTTGTTTGAGGCCTTTCATGCTTGAAAAGTGAAGTTTTTAAAGTTCAAAGGCAACTCCAATGGATTTTAAACATTTTGAAACATGTTTAAACACATTTTGATCATTCAAAATACTAAGAATAAGGTGAAAAACATTTTGAAAAACTACTTTAATGGATTTGAATGAGAATCAAATCAATTTTAAAAATATGGAGAATGATGAAGAATTTTGCTAAGAAACCTAAGGGAGACTTTACATCCTAAGATCAGTTCTAGCATACATGACATAAAGAAATATTTTGTCTTCGTTGCTTCGATCTTGGATGCGGTTGTAGCTTGCCTTGGTGTGATTTTGATTGGCTTTGTTGTAAACATTCAATATAGATGTTAGATGTGTCGTTTGTAATCATCAAAATCCCGTGTTCGAGAGTCATTGGTCCTACAATCTCCCCCTTTTTTATGATTTCAAACATTTTATATTAGCCTTAGAAGCAAGTCTATGAATGCATGAATTTTTGAAAAAAAATTCCTAGCATTTTGCCTTAAAATATCAGTCACACCATACAACTAATACAAATTACAACCAATATATCAAGGTATACATAAAAAAGATCAATATCACATAGAAAGTGATGATCCAATGATCCCCACAGTTGGCTTTCGATTTTGATGATTACAAACTACATGAGTATTTTGTTGCTAGTAATTCAAATAAATTGTTTTCAGCTTTATAGACCACCACAATCCAAGTATAAGGTTTGAAACATGAAGACATTGACAATGATGAAGTTCAAGTCAAGGACAAGAGCTTAAAGATAAAATCAAAGGAAGACTATGATGCAATCTTTCTTTTATTTTTAGATGATCTTTAGGTTGTAGGATCTTGCTATTGAGATTGCTCAGAACTTGCATATCATTGATTGCAAAATGAGCATAATCTTTCAATGATTTCAAGTGTTTTTCAAATCTTTGATTTGATATTCAAAAGTATTTCAAATGATTTAGATAAGTTTGTGCGTTGATTTTTGAAAGAAAAGTCCAAGTTTGGTGTTAAGTGTCAGACTAACGAGCTCCTATAGTTGGCAGCACGCTCCCAGCGTTGTCAAGTCACTTAAGTGATTTGTCACGCCCACCAACACGCTCTTCGTTGGAGCAGAACACTGCTGTGTGCCCAGAAAATATTGGTTTCTGGAATTTAATAGTGTAGCGCGCTCCTTAATGGAGAAACGCGCTCCTATCTGGGCAACTGAGAAGTGTTCTTCGCACACCAGCGCCTTCTTGCCTGTAGCAGCGAGCTGTTGTCTGGGTTTTAGGATTGCTGTCTTTTCTGCACAACAAATACGACGTTTGCCACGAGATTTTCTCTTTGAATAACAATACTTTTGATCAGATTTTCGCACAAGTTTTTGCCCCATCTATTTTGGTGAAAGAATTTGAACGTTGAGCTTTGAATTTCAAACTCAAATCAGTTGTTTCTAGGAGGTTGAAACCCTAATATTTGCTTATGCTTTGTTTTATATAAAAACATAGTTGTGTTGCTTCAAAACACAACACCAACGAACTATTTGAAAGATAGTCTATGCTATCAAGTGTTTTAAGTATTTTTCAATTGAGAAAACTTGTTTTCAAAGGTTATCTTTGGATTGAACGTGCTTTGATCTTTATCATCTTTAATCATCCAAAGAACATTCTCAAAGGAGACCACATTCTCCACTCCAGTGCATAGTCTTAATCATTTTTTGAGCATTTCTTGAGTAAGGTCCAGAGCTTTGTATATACTTGAGGTTTTCTGGTAAGGAAACACCTCTCATTGAAATATCTTATATTTGGTGATTATTTAGTTGCTGAGAAGTCCTCCGAGGAGTTACGGTGATTGTAGTAGGTTGCTCATACTTGTGAAGTGAGTGTGTAACCGGTTTGATCCTCACCCGTAAAGTAGGATCTCCTAGTGAGAGGGTAAAAAAATCTTGATCGGTGAGACCAAGTTGTGGAGGTAGGCTTTAGGAGCTGAACCACGCTAAAATTATTGTGTGTTTTACATTTCCTGCAACTTTCATTTACTACCTGCACTTTATTTTTATTCATTTTTATTTGAAAGGTTGTTTAAAAAAACACCCTGCAAATGTCCAATTCACCCCCTCTTGGACATATTCTAGGCCAACAGAAAGGTCATTCATTACTCATGAAAATGTTTCATACAATCAAATGAGTACAAGTATATCAAAAACAACATATTGCAGATACATAACAGAAACACTCCCACACATAACAAATATAAACACTCCTCATGACACTCACACTCCCCCTTTCATCAGGCACTCCGAAACTCTAATCTTCTTCCCTTTTTGAAATCTCAAAAAGAAGGGCACTCAATATCTAGGAGGCATGTCGGAGACGGTAATAGAGGATGTCCGGCGCAATCGTAAAAGGAGAAGGTGAACGAGATGATCGACGAGAAGATAGAGGACGACGAAATCAACCGGGAGGAGGATGAGGTATAAAACTAAATGCTGGAACAAGTGATGGAACAGGTAGGCATGCACGAGCAGTAAACAAAGCATCAAGTCGTTGAAGATAATTAACACCAACTGTCACACGATAAGCAATCTCCTGCATAACTCGTGTGTTGTGCGCAGGTAGATCAGCCATGGCCACCAAATTTGTCTCAAAATGTTGTAGAGACTGCACCAACTGTTCTACAGGGTCGCGAATAGTCTTATCCTGTTGTCGAACCATGGAGGGACAGAACTCGATGAGGAGGAAGCATCTCGGTCACGAATGGCAGAGATCATCTGCTCCTAGGCATCCATCCTCATTTGCATGGCAGTTAATGTAGAGTACAATGCGACAAACATTCACAGTTTGACTATCTAGGAGAGCCTGAATCTACCTAGTAATAAAATCATAGGCTATAGAAGATGGCTTGGGTGCGACTAGTGGTGGTGCATGGGCAACAAGAGAAAGTGGTGGCACAACAACATCTGCAGTAGGTTGGGACCATGGGCTATCCGACTGAATAAGAGATGGCAGAGCATTTGAGCTAGGACTTCGTAACTCTACAGGAGATGGTGGAACAATTGAATTGGGACTGGGTACATCAAGATGAGGGACGCACGTAGCCTCCTTACCATCAAGAGGGTCATGGTCCTCACTAGTGCCTGGGGCATGAGTATCAGACTCAATCTATCACACCCCTCCCGGACACGCCTAAACCGGCGGTACACTCGCGGACAGGGAGCGCATTTGGAATAATAACAATGGTAATAACAGAGTGCGCAGCAGAAATATAATACAGTACATGTCTGATTTCATTTAATTCAGAATTCATTTGTACACGACATAGTCAAGGGAACAGATTCCCCAAAAATCCCCAATGAATAATACAAAGGGTACAAAATGTGGGCCCCATAAACATGCACCCAGTCCACCCTAATTTTCTGTGAAAAATTGGATAATAATGGAGTGAGCTTAACACGCTTAGTGGGTAAAATAGTTCGTGAGTATAACAATTAGTAAAGCATACTTCAATATCAAATATCTTAAATACACATTAGAACATCATAATCAATCAATATGTATGTATGCATGACACCGTCTCGTAATGGTTTGATGAACGTACATCGCCTGAGTTCACGTACATATGTCCTTCCCCAGGCGTAGCCAGGTTCTCACTGTATGTCCCTCCTCAGGAACGATGCTCTGGATTCACATACAAATGTCCCTCCTTAGGCGTAGCCGGGTTCTCATTGTACGTCCCTCTCCAGAGAAATATAATGAATAGCAAGCAATGCTCCTAACTATTCTATGAATCATAAACCACATACGTTTCTAGGTGATATGTATGATGCCAATGCATGAACTGGTCTTGTCTACTGGTCTGATCTTTTCTTGACATTTAGACTGATTTGGCAATGTTTGGTGATCCTTATCAGGGTTGGTATCACGACGTGCAAGTTTAGGACGTTCAATATTACTTGTATAAGCTGATAGCTTTCAATAAGACTAACTAGATCAGTCCCCAGTTGAGAGGTGAGACACAGGGTCTGCTTAAATACCAATCCCCTAGAGCAGCCCACTGCCTCCCATTTACTATTTAAAGTTACTAAGGACAAGACCGAGTCTAGTTGAGCCAAATTGACCACAAATCCGGCATTATAACAGTGTAATACATGAACTCCAACTATACAGGCATAAGTGCGATAGTATAAACATTATATGACATAATGCAGTATAAATGAACAGTAGACATAATAATAATTGAATGTAAAACTTTAATAAAAGTTATAAAACACGTAAACCTATGTTTCGTTCCCCACCTTCAGATAAGAACTTCTTCTTTCAGATCTGGCGCCTTCCTTCGGACAGAACTTCGTCGTATCGCACCGAGAGTCTCGAACAGAAAAGAACTCAAAATGAGTGAAAAGAGGAGGAAAAATCACTAGAGAAGGTGATTTGGTGCGAGAAAATGAGGAGGAGAGAGCTCCTTATATAGGAAAATGATTTGGCGCCTGAACGTTTGGGCATTTCTGCCCAAACAATTTTTTTTTTTTGTGAAATACAGGGTATTACACAATCGCCTCTGAGTTTATTTTAGGAGGGTCGCCAGTTCTGGTAGGTGAAAATGATTTCTCCTCTCCATATTTAGGGAGGTCATCCCTATATATCCATCGACGTTTGGGTTTGTGGTAGTAGTAGCTCATGTGCTTCACCGTAATAGAGCCGATGCCACCATTAAGATGGAGTTTCTTCACATCCTTCTCAAGAGATAGGTCGATATTTGTGTTCTCGAATAACCGGGTGAGGTGCATAGCAAACATAATGTCCATTGTGTGTGACTGATAGAGTTCATGAAATCTGTCATAACATGGGTGAGGTCTATGTGGGTCTTGGTGTAAAGACACCAAGTAAGAAAAACATCAAAAAACCTTCACATTCGTTCTACTCCCATCATGAGCCTGAAAGAGTCGAGAAATGTTATTGTGGAGTAGTTGTTGGACACCCAAGAGGGGGGATGAATTGGGTGTCTTGGCCAAATAAATCAATTTTAAATGATCTTATGTTAATCTTGTGTGATCCCTAAATTGATTGAGGTGTTTAATCAAATAGATCATGTATAATGGTAAAGTGTAGAAATTAAATGCAAAGACACAAGATTTTTATGTGGTTCGAAAATCCAACTTCCTACGTCCACGCCTAGAGAAAACCTCTATAGGATTCCACTATCTCAAATTCACTTACTGGGTGTGAATTAAACTGTTACAAATGTCTTTTTACAGGTTTAAGGCAAACCTTTCCTTTTAGGGGCTAAGTATGAACCTTTTACTTCCTTTTGCGGGATTTAAAAAAAACCTAAAATCCTTTTACCGGGCTACGGATGAACCACTTGACCCTTTTCAAGCTAAAGGGTGAAACTATCTCTATGATTCCAACCTTGGAATCACAAGTGATTGAAAATCACTTAACTTGACTTGTTTCAACTGGAAACAAATCAAAGAAACTAAACCATAAATGTTTGTTCCAAATCATTAGATTTATTACAATGAAATTCAAATATTACAAGCCAATGAATACAAGATATAAAATTAAAGCTCATGGATTGAGAAAAACTTACAACCATATACCTTTCATGAATTCATATTTTTCATTTGAATGTTGCTGAAAAAAGTGCATGATTGATGCAAAAATTGAACCTCCAAAATTACCAAAATGATTTTTCATTCAAATGCTCTCTCTAGGTGTTTTGAAAATGAGAAGAGATGGAAGATAAAAGTTGAAGCTCATTCTCTCATTTTCTCACAAAAACACTTAAACTCCAGGGAACTTTTGGATTTAAAATAAAACACTCATTTTCCCTAGGAAATCAAAGAGGTTTCTCTCAAAGAAGATTTGAAATTAAGGTTTGAAGAGAAAACCCAAAAAGATATAGAATACACACAAGCCCATGTTTCAAAGATTTTGCAAAAGTTGCTTACAGTGAGCTAAGACATGTATTTATAGAAAAATATCTTGAAAGAGTAGGAAACTCATTTCCATAAAGTGGAAACTTGTTTCTCATCAAAATAGAAAAAATCACATTCTACCACTATTCACGAAATGCATTTCGGCGTGAGAAAACACGTTTCTTCCATTATTCACTATTCTGTCAATTTTCACAGAAACACGTTTCTTCATGTGGAAACCCGTTTTTGCCTGTTTAAGTGAAAAATTCACTTCTAAATAGTGGAAACACGTTTTTCTAAATAAGAACGAGTTTTTGTGTGCACAGAAAGGAGAAACTTGGTTTTTCTTGAAAATTTCAAGTTCAAAACATGTTTTCTCGATAAATTAACATTAAACACATTCGAATAAGTTTAAAAACAATCAAATTGAAGTTCAAAACTTGAATGATTTAAAACATTTTGAATTAGTAAAATCATAAATGCATGCATGGAATGATTTGAAAATAAATGAGCAATATGAAACAATAAATATTGCAACCTAATTCTAATTATACTTGTAAGCTTCCATTCTTTATCTTCGAGTCAACTCGTCCAAGCTTTTCATTTTCACTTTGTTTGATCCACTTGAGTCGACTTGACTCTTGTATTGACCTTTTGACTTTTCCTTGGTGCTGAAACATGGTCAATTCAACCATTAGCACCATAGTTATATTGTTTGTTAGCATCAAAACATTTAGGAGAATTCTTAGGCAATGATCGTGGTCATCAACAAAAATAAGACTTAAGGCTACTAAGGGGTCGTAGCTAGGAAAGACCACCTTGTTATTTACTTCTGTGGTGATGGGACGATTGGTAGGAATGTGAAAGCAACTAGCTCAATGCATTGGAGTGATCTCAAAAGTTCAGCCAAGAATGATAGTAGTGAACACATAACCCTAATTGGGTTTGATTTTCAGGCTGGTGTAAATAATTTTAACCAAGGTGGGGTACCATTGGTTCTTGTAGGTAATGTTCAAATTATTCTTCAATCTATATCCAACATCGTTGAAAATACTCAAAGTCGACCCATGCACCATTGTGACGATGCGAGAAATATATCATTCCGATACTTGCTCATAGGGAATGGGTCGCTCTATAGGCCATGGAATGGAGAAAGTGTGCGGGCAATAAGGTCGATCATGTCCAGACTTAACTCGACGTTCTGGGTCAGGCTCTGGTGATGGTTCCCTAGGTCAAGTAGAACGAAAGGGAATCTTGCGTAGTTTGGGTGCCATGAACAGGTAATTGACGTTTTTGGTTTACAAAAATCTAGGGCGAAATGAACAGGAAAGAGAAAAAAAGTGAGACAAAATGAGGGTTTTACCATGGAAAGTGCGTGAATCGATCCAAGAAGGTCGAGAGAAAGCTTCGAAACAATCAAGAATGTGTGGGGAGGACAAGGCGAGAGAGCTAGGGCATGAGAGCGACCGCGCTGGAGAAGAGAAAAATGAGAAATGAGAAATGAAATGAAAAAAAAAATGCATGGGCCTTATTTATAGGGTTTCATAGGCGTCCCCGTGCTAACGCGCGCAGAGAAGCCTTTTTGAATTTTCTTTTGTCCAAAAATCATTGAAGCAATATAAACATATTCTTTGAATATGCGATATCTATTTTTTTCAGATATCTTTAAAATCAACCTATAATATAAAACATTACCAACATGTTGCTTCATTTGACATTATAATAATAGTTGCTTTAGAGCCATTAATAATTTTCTTTTTCAACCCCTTTTATTTTATTTTATTGAGGCTAGATAAAGATAAAGATCAATCATTGGGCTATACGACATGTATCCAACCAATACGCTTTTTATTCCACACGTATAACAAACACTTTATATTTCATTATTTCTTTGTTTGTATTAATGTAATTATTCTACTTTGGTGAAAAAGTGGATATATTTTAAATATATGACTATAAGTATATTATAATAATTGTAACTATATTGGTTTTCATATTAATTTTAACTAGTTTACTAGCACTCGAAAATAAAAGGGGGCTAAAAGTTAGCATAACAAAAAAAGATAAAAAGAGACTAAAAGTTACCAAAAATATATTAAAAAAATGCTTTAAAAATGGCAAAAAAAAAAAAATACTAAAATAAGTTTTATATTTACTAACATTACAAAAGAAATTTTTTAGTACCTTATTACCAAATTACCCATAAACCAATTTTTTTCCTTAAATTTATTTGACAATTTTATATTAAAAATTAGTGGATAATTTAGGAATTTGCGATAAAAGTATCACACCGCAAGTTAAAGAGTTTTTCCTTTATAAATGGTATAGATTATGCCCTTTGTCATATTGATTCTATTTCATTAAAATGCCCTTTAATTTCTTTTTTATTCTTATGGCCTTTGTCATATTCATTTTCTTATTCATAATTATTGCCTTTTCACATATTTATTTTTTATGCGTTATGGTTTTTGCATCGTTTATTTGTCAAGTTTATTTTCTCCTTCATGATCATGACCTTTGACAAATTAATTTTCTCATTCATAATCATTAACCAAAATATCATTCACTATAGGGAATGATATACAACCAGCTAGACAAGCTTGATAATTTTTTATTATAATTATTTTTTAAAAAAGACATTAAGACGTGATTTGTCATCTCAACATTTTTCTTGAAGAGACTTTAACACTCTCTATTTTTCTACTTCAAAAGCATCTTTAAGGAATAAAATAATGTTTTCTTCAGATCTTTTTTCTCACAATTTTGATCTTACAATTTCTGGCGCATTCGATCATATAATAAACTTCTCAATCTAGCTTTTAACTACAAAATTTTCTGTAAGCTATAAAATATTTTCTCTAGAGCTTTTTGCCATATGAATCAAAATATAATAATATAGCTTCAAGCTCTATGGTTTCTCTACTTAGCTTGAGGCTATAAACAAAATATAAAACAATATGTGAATATATTATGGTAATGTAAAATTATTGAATATAAAATAATAAAGTACACAATTTTACCATCAACATACCTTTGCAATTTAGACAAACAATTTCCTATTTTCTGATGGAAACAAAAAAAAAAAAACAATCTCTTTAACTTATCAAAGCTTTCGTGCTAATACTGTGTTCTAAAATAAATAGAGAATCATTACATATAAACAAATAAAATAAAGCAAGCTTGAGAAAAGAAATAGAGAAATGAGGGAGAAATTTTTATTCTCTGATTGATCTAGATTTGTGCTAGATTTGTGTACATCTTCTACAATCCAAACACTTCCCTTATGTAGGCTCTTGACGATAATGAAAGAGTTAAATTGCATTCACAATATATCAATAAATCTAATGGTTATAAATTTAATTCCATTGGTTTCAAAGGACCTACTTAAAATCTACTTAAATTCTAACATGTCAAGGACCTTCAACCCTCCTTCATGGGTTCTCCTGGTGATCATTAGGGTTTTTTGAGTTTTTGATACACATAAGAATCACGGTTACTACATAATATCTCTATAGTTTTGTTTCCAAAACTCATCCTTCATTATCCCTTAATAATGATTTCTACATTGGTTGTAATGTAACTCGGTATTTTGGATTTTCATTCATGGTTTCTCATGTTTTTTACTTGGGTTTTATGAGTTTTCACGCACCCAAGAACAAACAGGGATTCTTGGCCTCCATTCTTTCATAATATCTTAAGGGTTTTGCTTGTACATGGCGAAGAACAAAATTCGGAAACTCCAACTCCAAATACCCATTAAATCATAGTTCTAAGGTTTGTCTTTCCTTAGTTCATCTAAAATAATCAAATATCCAAAGATTGTACAAGAGAACGAATCCCTTGATATAAAGTCAAAGCCCCATTAATTTCTTGAAAAACAAGCAAACTTTCAAAATCCCAAAAAAATGTTTTTAATCTCCCCATTTATGTTTGAAAAACATGATAAACACATCAAAAATCCTTCAAAACCATTGTTTATTCTCCATAAAACCCATACTAAAATCATACTTGAACATTGAGCATGGTAACTTGGGAAACAAGAAACTCAAATCAGGAAAGATTTGCCAAAGTAAGTTAGAAATTATACTTCAAATCTCCTTGGTTTGATGTTGGGAGCCTTAATCCCACCTAAAAACTTACTTTTGAACCCTTTGGAGAACCCCCAAACACTCCTCAATGCGCTCCCTAAGAGTGCTCTCCGTTTGCCAAATGTTTAAAAGGTTTAAAATGCTGAAAAACGCAGGCTTATATAGACCCCATATTGTGGGAATGCGTTCTCCAACTGTGAGAGCGCGTTCTTGCAGTCCAGAAAAATTTTGGTTTTGGGGAGCGCGTGTTGGCCTAAGTAGTTTTCCACTTAGCTTTCTCCTAAGTGTTTTAATGCTAACAAAAAATATATCATTTGGTGTTAATATTTGAACTAAGTGTATTTCAACACCTTAAGCAAAAAGAAAAAGGAATACAAGATCAAAGATGAACTTCAAGCTCAAATCAAGACCAAGAACTCTTCCAAGCATGGACGCCGTCCTCAAATCTTGAGGATTCGAAGAAGGATGGACTTGAGAATTAGGATGTACTTTCTTTTGTTCTATATTGCTCAATTTTTTTCAAATCATGCATGCATATGCTTTCCCAAGTGTTATATTTGCAAAAGTTCTTCCAAATTGTTGTTGTACTTGTTTTTAAAAAGCAAAACATTTTTAAACTTGATTTTATGGTTTTACAAAATGTTTACAAACTTAGTTTTTATGTTTCAAATCATTTAAAGTGAAAATCTAAAAAAACTAAGTATTTTCGCATTTTTGAGTCAGAGAAGCGCGTTCCCTATGCTTAAGAGCTCACTTTTGTCTGATAGGGTGAATATGGCTTCTCTGTTGTTTGCAGAGTAATGCAATAAATTTAGATTTGCAAGTGCACGAATTATCAAGTTATAATATCCATGGTGAGTGGATTATTGTATCCACAGAAAATTATTACTTTCTCTCAATTACTAATTCACAGATTTAAAACTTTATTTAGACGATCAATAGAAGATATCACTAGAATAAAAGTGTTAAAAATTAGAGTTTAAATGTAAGCAAGAAAATATAAAGAAAATTTAATATATGAGAAATGTTTAGAGAATCAATTTCACCTAACTTTCAATTATGTAATTTAAACATGCTTATTATCAAATCAATTTCTTAATTTATAAGTCAAAACCCTAGCATCTCTAATTTCCTCTCTCGAGTACCGAATTAGAACGTATTGTTAAAAACAAGGTTCGATCTCTCAATAAAACCTAAATTCTGAATAACCAATTAAACTCCGTGATTTTCCTACAACTTCATGAAACTTTGTAAACCTCTCGATTCTACAATAATTTCATGTCATAATCCCCCTTTTCCAACCTAGAAAACCCTCTCTCGAGTGCCGCCTTCTAAGTCTAACTTCATTCGATTTGTAATCAAGAAACCGAAAGCATTAAGCATATGAAATCATGAACAAACTATATAAATTTCATTGATAATAAACTAAATCTAAAATTAAACCATAATATTCAAGTTAGGATCCATCTCTTTTCTAGAAAATAGAAGTTAGTTCATAATGATGGAGAAGAAAATACAAAATGAGATAGAAAACATCAAAATCCTCTATATAATGTGCTAGAAATACTGTAGATCTTCGATCCACCTCGCTTCCGAAGCCAATCTCCATCTCCACAGCAACCTTGCCGTCTTCCTTCCTTCTCCAATGGAATCCGCCCGAAAAACCCTAAAAATTGATATATAATATGCCCTACTTCACATAAGATTTGAATTGCCAAAATTGCCCAAACACAAAGCCGAAAAATACAAAAATTCGCCGTAGGGCTGTAGCACTCGAGGGGGTAGTGCTGCAACCCTCCGAGGCAAAATTTAATATTGATTTTCAATATTCTAGGCGCTGCAGCACCTAGAACAGTATTTTGACATTTTTTTCCTTCTTGTTTATTCTTCATTCTAGCGCACTTTCTTGTATACTTCTCGCACACGCTCTTGGCCACTTTTCTTCATTGTTTTAACCTCGTTTCACCACACTTTAAAGCTCTTATTCACCTACAAAACATCACACAAAAGCAAGTAAATCCATCATACTAATCACATGACAAAACTTGAAATGCAACAATGTACTAAAAATGCAACATGAAACGTGATAACATGAAAATGACACTAATAATTTTTTTAAAAATTCCTAAAAATCATATTTATATTCCTAAACTAACCTAATGCATTTTATTCATGAAAATTACTAAAACTAACCTATAAAACTCATAAAAATAGTAAAATGAACCTAAGACACAAAATATGCAGAAAACTCCTAAAAATTAGGAAAATGCTTCTAAAAACTTAATAAAAATCCTACAAATTACTATGTATAAAACTAAACTTATCACAGAGAAGGTTGCTTTCGGAGAGGAGACGCATGAGAAGCACGCTCCCTGCGAACAAACATAATGTAACGACCCAAATTCTCACCTAACGTCATGATGACGTAAATTGCCCGACTCTAGATGCTTATATATGCATTTGATGTGTATTTTATATGTATTTTGTTCATATAGTAGTGTATTTTCTTGTTTAATACATTGTAGAAGTGTATGGGTTGAGGTGTGAAATAACTAAGCGTTGAAATTCTGGAAATGGGCAGGAAAAGTGCACTCCTAAATTGGAGCAGCACACTCTGTGCGTTGGCCGAAAGCCAAAATTTTGACTGAGCTCAAAAAAACGCGCTCCTATAGTGTTGAATTTTGATTGAGGTCAAATTTTTTTCCTATTTTCTCAGGTTTAGATCCAAGAGGGAAGGACAAGACCTAGATTGTTGACTATAGCTTTCTATTTCTTGGATTCATGTGAGCAGATGAAATCTTGGGTTACTTTTGATATTTTTTATTCTTTTAGTTATTTTTGGTCATGTATATAGAAATCACAATGTAAATATATATATACATATCACAAAAATGGTTTGTAATTATATAATTCATGTATATGACTTTCATTTGGGGATTAGACACTTGTTTTTTTCAAGTGTTTACTTATGTGATGAACCATGTGTGGATTGTTTAAAATGATTTGATCTATGTGGATAGATTACATGGTTCAATTATTAATTGTCACAGACACGTTGAATGCATGTAGTTAGGTAGAGGTTGAATAGGGCCTCAGGTTTTGTATTAGAGTGGCATTATCTGGGGTTTCTGTACTGGTCATGACGTCACCCGTATAGGGGTCGTGAAAATGTTCATATTAGAGTGATGGTTTAGGTTATAAAAGCTTTAAAAGATAAAAGCCTTAGAGTATTATGTTTGATTGTAAGGGTATATTATGAGTAGTTAGATTATGTTTAATGTTATCCATGGTATGCTACCCTGCCTGATGTATTATTTCCCTGTAAATCTCAGTTACTGAAGAAGGGAAAATCAGGGTTAGCAGGTAGACCCTAGTGATCAAGATAGGCTTAAACGACTGGAAGAATTAGTTGCAATCCAACAACAGCAGAATGCTCAACTTCTTGAGCTAATTACAGAGTTGTAACAGGATAGACCATGACAGGAGACACCTGTTGTCCAGGGAGCTGGCACCAACAGTGTGGGTGCAGTCACAATTTTGCCTTCTGGAGAGGCAAAGGCACAGATTCTTGAGTCTAGAGAGGACATTGGGGAGAGGAAAAAATATGAGGAGGTGATGAATGCCTTCAAGAGGCGAGATCCTCCAACCTTCCCAGGCAGTCTGCTACTTGAAGTGGCGGGGAATTGGCACTTTCACATAGAGGTTATCTTTGAAGACATACAAGCGCAAGACAAAAACAAAGTTTACCTGGTTAGATTTAAGCAAGAAGATGGGTTCACAGATGATGGAAAACCATGTAGATGACTTATGGAGAGATTAGAACATGGGGAAAATTCAAAGAACTATTCTACAAGAATTTCTACCCTTAGTCCGAGGTTGACACGAGGCAAAATGAGTTCATCCGACTCACTCGAGGTGACAAATCAGTTCGAGAGTACGGGCACGAGTTCAACATCTTAACACTCTTTGCTTTATAAACGGTATCTACAGACGTGGTTTGGCATTGGCAAGAGTGGTGACCTATGAGTAGGCCGTGTTGGATTTTGAGTCTGCTAAGATGACAACGGGACAGAGGGTACCAGCCATTGCGCCAGTACCTTCATTTCCTTTTGAGTCGTCTTCTCTATCTTAAGGAAAAAAAGAATAAATGGGGCAAGAAATTTTGGAGCTGACACTGTTGTAGCTCTTGTTTCTGTTGCACCTGCTCCATCAGCTTTTAGTAAGGGAGATCAGGCTCTAGCCAGATCACAGGGTCACTCACAAACAACATCTTCGATCCCGAGACCTCCTATCACGTGCCTTCGGTGTGGCATGAAAGGCCACAAGGAAAATCAGTATTTTATGTCGAGGATTTCTGTAGCTTCAGCTATTACAATAGCATCAGACACCAGAGAGCAGGCTAAGGTAGTGACGGAACCAGACTCGAATGCCAACAAGAACTTAATATAAAGTATGACTTCTATTTGTTATATGATGATGTATGTGTTGATTGATTCTTATTCCACTTTATCTTTCATATCTAGTCATATAGTAGATAATTTGAAATTGTTTGTTGTTAGGGCTAATACACCATTTATTTTGAGTACAACAACAAGGGAGAATATCTACCCAGATATGATTTGTGAGAAATGTGTTGTGAAATAAGAGGGACGTGAGATGATTGTAAACCTTAGGGTGTTAAGAGTTCCTCAATTTCGATGTTATTTTGGGTATGGACTGGTTAGCTGCGTATCATGCCCATGTGGATTGCTTCTATAAGCGGATTGTATTTCAGATCCCTGGGCAACCATCTTTTGTCTACCAAGTTATGACTATTACCAGACCACCTACACAAGGCATATTAGCTACTGATGTAGAAGTTGTACTCATGGCTAGTATTAGGGAATTGGAGGATAAGGGAAAGGGTATTCAGATTCCTAACATTCTTATAGTGAATGAATTTCCATAAGTCTTTCCTAATGATCCACCTGGGTTGCCACCCAAGAGGGAAATCGACTTTATTATTAAGTTGATGCCTTGTACAAAGCCCATATCCATTCCAACCTCTAGAATGGCACTAAAGGAGTTGCAATAACTCAAGGTGCAGGTTGAAAAGCTGTTGAGCAAAGGATTTATTACCCCTAGTATGTCACCTTGGGGAGCATCAGTTCTTTTTGTGAAAAAGAAGGACAGGAGTATCAAATTGGGTATAGATTGCCGTCAACTGAACAAGGTGACAATGAAGAAAAAATATCCTCTACTTGTATTGATGATCTATTTGATCAATTGAATGGTGCCAAATTCTTCTCCAAGAGTGATTTGAGATCGATCAGTTTAGGATTCGAGAGGAAGTTGTTCTGAAGACTGCTTTGAAGACGAGATATGGCCATTATGAGTTTCTAGTCATGCCATTTGGGCTGACGAACGAACCTGTGATGTTCATGGAATTGATGTAGAGGGTGTTCAGACTGTATCTTGACAACTTCATCATAGTCTTCATTGATGATATTTTGATATATTCCAAAACACGTGAGGAGCAGGAACAACACCTCAAGATCACCTTGCAGACACTAAAAGAGCACAGGTTGTATGCCAAACTTAGCAAGTGTGAGTTTTGAATTTATGAAGTGAAATTTCTGGGTCGTGTGGTTGGTGTAGATGGTATTTCCGTGAATTTTACAAAGGTTAAGGCCATTATCAGTTGGAAAAACCGACCCAGTAACGAAGATTAGAAGTTTTTTGGGTTTGGCAGGGTACTACAGGAAGTTTGTACAAGGCTTTTCAAAGCTAGCTACCCCACTTACCAAACTGACCCAGAAGAACATTCCTTTTGTGTGGACTGAAGCCTGTGAAAAAACTTTTACAAAGTTGAAGAAAAACCTGACTATCGCACCGATATTGATACTTCTAGAACGTGGGAAAGAGTTGGTGATTTATATCGATGCATCTCATGTGGGATTGGGTTGTGTTTTGATGCAGGACAACAGAGTTGTTGTGTATGCATCTTGACAGTTGAAAATGCTTGAGAAGAACTACCCTGTTCATGATTTGGAGTTGACGGCAGTAGTTTTTGCTTTGAAGCTGTGGATACATTATCTATATAGTGAGAGATTCACATTGTATTCTGATCATAATAATCTGAAGTACTTATTTGATCAGAAGTTGTTGAACATGAGACAAAGTAGATTGCTTGAATTCCTTAAGGATTATTATGACGCCCCAAAAATTATTTCATCTAGCCCATAACCCAATTGCATTTTGTCCAAACTCTATGTGTTGCCTTGATATGTTTGGTGTTTGTTTGATGGTTGTTTAATGTTTGTATAGTTGATGCTTGATAATGTATATAAATGTGTGTATTATAAATTGTATATGGGTCATGTTAAATTAAAGTATAATGCATATGTTATTATTTATGCATGGGCCCAATAATCCATGAATTGATATGAGTTAAGATTGGTTGAATAAAATGATAAATGAGAATGAAAATTTGGTGTATTGAATGGATTGGACATTTAAAATACATGGAAGTATGACATTGGTTAAAGTACATGTGGTTGGTATGGGTAGTATGAGACCAACACATGTGAAGGTTGGTGCATGAAAGTGGACAAGTGTCCCATGCCCACTTCTCTTCTCCAAGAATGTGATAGAAAGTGAGGTGAGTGGAGGGAATTAAGGAAGTACTAGAAAGAGAGGTGAGTGGAGAGAAAGGAAAAAAATAAAAGAAAAGAAGAGAAAGGAAAGAAGAAGAGAAAGAAAGAGGGAGTTGCAGAAGGAAGATCTCTGCGACGTTTTCATCAAAGAGCTGGATCCTTGGTATGTATGGTCAGATTGAGCTCAAACTTTGTCAGAAAGTTCGTAGCTTAGGTTATTCATTCTGGTCGGTGGAGATCTTGATCAGAGGTTTAGTCTAAGATATCTAACCTCTCAAACAAAGCTGGTCGGAAAGTCTGGATTTCTTGCGCCGTTTCGCTCAAACTTATATATCTCCTCAATCTACCGTTGGATGGATATACAATTTGGATATGTAGTTTAAAACTGATATTTATATATTATGAACGGTAGAGATGTTAATGCATTTAGTATTTGGTGTGATATAGTCATCTGAGTTTGAGTATTTGCAGCAGGAAAGGAGAAATTGTCTGATTAGAGACTTGTTCATCAAAGATACTTATCGTTTCGGTCCACCGTTGGATTGGGCTGATATTTGTACATAAGGTTTGTTTCTTCACGTACTTCAATCTGTACGGTTGATTTTGTGATTAAATATTTCTGTTGGTAAATTGATACATCTGAATCGAATATTAAATGAAGAATTGGTAGGGTTGCTTGTACGAGACCTAAATTTAGAATATGAACTTAGACCTTTCCAAATAGCTTGCATATCAACTATGTTGACCAAGTTGTCATTGTTGATGAACCCATGATGCAAAATCAGTGATATACATGGTTGAACATGGTGACCTAGTGTAAATCGGCAATATGGCCTAAGTATGGAAAATTTCATATTTAAGGGCTTTTGATGCTTTTGGCCTAGAATCATTGAATTGATGCAACTTATGTTTAATTAAGCATGATTGGGGTTGATTATGCTACTGATTTGGTGGTTGTGACCATATCATGGGTTAGGCCTACTTGTGATCAAGTGACCCAATTTGGGCATGTTTATGCCTAAGGAATTGAAAATCAATATTTTTGATTAATAGAATGGTTTATGAATGAGAACTATGCATTAGAGGCCTAAGTCATGTGATTTGAGTTGAATGATGGGATTAGATGGGATTTAGGCCTATTGTCTATATGTGGGTTGATTTAGGGTTGATGTGTAATGTCTATGTGATTGAGCATAGAAATTGATGTATGGTAGGATATTGATGTATGTTTCAGGATCTTGATTGGGTTGATTCGGTTTGGTGGACGTGTGTGGTTAAATACTCTCACGAGGCTTGGTTGTGAGTAGACTTCATTTATGATTATATCTTTTATGTCATCATACCACTTATATATATTGTATGTTGAAAGCATGAATGTGTTCTAATGTTTTGAATGATGCATTGATTTGAGAAAACCTTACGACTTTGGTTGGGCCCATCTATCTGGCTAATAGGGGGACTTAACCTTGTTATAGGAGGGTTTTAAAAAGGAAATGATTGGGGTCAACGGTACGGTGAAATAGACGTGCACTAGTAACCCCAAATAAACATGATTGGGGTCAACGGTACGGTGAAATAGACGTGCACTAGTAACCCAATGCATGTGGAATGTGGATCCAAATTGGTAAGCTTTTACTTGCATTGAACTTATTATAAATGTTTGATATCTATATGTTATGAGCTTTTAATCATGCTACACATTGACGTGCATACATGATATTTATTGATGAGTATTGATAGCATATTTGAATTCTATTCACTGGGCACCGTTGGCTCACCCTCATTTTCCTCTTTCAGGTCCTTCTATCCCGAATAAAGGCAAAGGAGTAGTTATATCTTGAGGGCATTGCCTGCGAGAGAATCCAAGGCCTCGGTGTGAGTTGAGAGGCATTTTGATTGAACTGTGTTTTAAATTATGAAGTATTATATTTTGGATTATGTAATTATAACACTTACCACATTGTAGTATGGGTGAGTTGGGACTTGTTAGATAGACCATGTGGGTATATGACGATTTTTATTTGTACCCACAATTTTGGACTTTATGTGTATGTCAATTTTAATGGACTGTAGGGATTATGATTTTATTTATGGTTCATTTTTATGGATTATCTCTTGTCTTTGATGATTAATACGGTTGGTAGTTTTGTTTAGTACCTTTTGATATTATGTCGTTGTTTGAGATAAGGCTCGTAGGGTCTCAACCACCTCACGGGAGTTGAGGAGTGGTCGGAGATGCCTACGCCGGGCGTCCCTCCCGGGCATTCCGCACGCCATTCCCTGTGGGGTTGGTGGTCCGGGGTGCGGGGTCGCCACAGTTGGTATCAGAGCCTGATTTTACTAGGTTTGGTCTATGTATTGGACTTAGATGACTTTGACCTAGGAATTGGGTGAGAGATTTAGGTGATTAAAAAGCTTAAAGGAACTAACTAAAAAGCCTTACTATCATATTTTCTGTTTGTATTATATGATATGGGTAGTTATGAGGCGTTGATAATGTTTTAAATTCTTAATGTGTGATGGTTGTTCGTATTTCTACTTCTCAGTGTCATGAGGAGGAGCGAGAGATTGGGACAGCCACACACAGGGCCATCCGATGATGACCGGATGGGGAGGATGGAGGAGATCATTGAGGCACAGGGCCGCTTGATGGCAGCCTAGACTTCACAGATACAGGCTTTAGTACAGCAGGTTGAGGCTATTGCTCGACAGTCACCTCAAACAATATCTCAGGAGGCGGGCACTAGTGGGGCCGAGGCTGGTGGAGCTGCAGGGGCAGCAGGACCTCAAATGGCTGTACCTCAGCCTATGCCTACACCTGCTCCTATTGTTATGGAGAACCCCACTGATCGGCGGATCAGACGGCTAGAGAAGTTCATGAAGCTAAAGCCTAAGGAATTCACTGGTGGGGTTGACTTGAAGAAGGCCGAAGATTGGCTGAAGAATGTTGAGAAGATCAGTCGCTCCTTAGAGCTTGATGAGGAGTCTCAGGTCCTATGTGCTGCTCACACATTGGAGAGTGATGCAGAGGACTGGTGGCTTTCAGTGTTGGATAAACAGGGGGTAGTGAAGAGTTGAGACACCTTCAAACGGTTGTTCTTACAGGCTTACGTTCCAGAGACTGAGAGACAGGCTAAACAACTCGAGTTTTTGAATCTCGCACAGAGCACCATGTCAGTCAGGGAGTACGAGCTCAGATTTAGGCAGCTCGCAGTTTATGCCCCTGGGTTAGTTCAGACGCCGAGTGACAAGATTATGAGGTTTTCTTTGAACCTAAGGCCTGCGATCCGACATGCCTTGTCTGTGATAAAGATGACTGATTTTACCACAGTGGTACAGAGGGCCAAACAATATGAGTTGGCTGAGCGGGTTGATGGTATGTCTACACGGGCAGCTCCAGGTGAACAGACTTTACAAGCAGAGTCTGGGGGATAGTTCCAGACTCCGTGGAAGAAGGGAAGATGGGAAAGGAAGAGAAAATTTTATAGAAGAGCACAGTCTGATGGTGCTCAGAGTAAGGCATCCCAGGTTCAGACTGGTGAGATGGCCTCACCAGTGGTTTCCTCTCCTGTCCCGATTCCTATTCAGGCACAGAGTGCACCGAGACCCCCATTCCCACAGACTGCTGGACTAGGCAGAGGTAGAGGCCGAGGAAGCTATGTGACGACATCTCAGAATGGATCATCTGCGCCCAGTGTTCCGTCCTTATGTTTTCAATGTGGGCAGGCTGGGCATAGGAAGTTTGAGTGTCCGAATTTTCAGATAGCTCAGGGATTTGTGCAGCAGTCCAGTGCCAAAGAGACATCGAAGGCAACTACTGAGCCAGACCCGACAACATCCAGGACTTTGGTGGAAGGTACTCTTATTATTTGTGGTACTTCTATGCATGTATTATTTGATGCTGGGTCTACATTATCATTCATATCTGGACCTATGGTAGATAGTTTGCATTTGACTCCAATTAGTGCTAGTACATGGTTAGTGGTGAGTACTGTAGCTGGGGAGAGGATCTACCCGAACATGATCTGTAGCCAGTGTGTGGTTCAGATTGGTGATGTTGAGATGCCTATTGACTTTCGAGTCCTAGAGTTTTTAGAGTTTGATGCAATTCTAGGGATGGATTGGCTCGCGGCCTATCATGCAGTTGTTGACTGTTTCGCAAAGAAAATCATTTTTCAGGTCCCCGGACGCCCAGTGTTTACACTACAGGGTAGAGCTTCAGACCAGACAGTCACAAGGGGTAGATTTGTGACTAATGGAGATAGGGAGATTTTGGCTGGGTTAGTGCCTGATAAAGAAGAGACTAGTGAGGCGATACTTGAGGATATTGCCATTGTTAGGGACTTTCCAGATGTGTTCCCTGCGGATCTTCCAGGATTACCACCGAAGCGAGAGATCGATTTCATTATTGAACTAGTCCCTGACACGAAGCCTATCTCCATGGCACCATATAGAATGACGCCAGCCGAGTTGAGAGAATTGCAGAAACAGCTCGAGGAGTTATTGGCTAAGGGCTTTATTTGCTCGAGCGTGTCACCCTGGGGAGCTCCAGTTCTTTTTGTGAAAAAGAAAGATGGGAGCTTGCGGTTGTGCATCGACTATCGCCAATTGAACAGGGTGACCATCAAGAGCAAATATCCTCTCCCAAGGATTGATGACTTGTTTGATCAGTTGAGGGGAGCGAGGTATCTTTCGAAGATTGATTTGCGCTCCGGGTATCATCAGCTGAGGATTAGGGAGGAGGATGTGCCTAAGACAGCATTCAGAACCCGCTGTGGACATTATGAGTTCCTTGTGATGCCATTTGGTGTGACTAATGCATCGGCGATGTTCATGGACCTGATGCAGAGGGTCTTTAGGCAGTATCTGGATAAGTTTGTCATCGTCTTCATTGATGACATATTGGTGTATTCCAAGACTCGGGCTGAGCATGAGGAACACCTTAGAGTGACCTTGCAAACTCTGAGATAGCATAGGCTATATGCAAAGCTGAGCAAGTGCGAGTTTTGGATCACCAAAGTGAAGTTCGTGGTGAGTTCTGAGGGGATTTCAGTTGATCCGTCTAAGGTTGAAGCCATTATCGGTTGGCCTAGGCCTACCACAGTGACCGAGATCAGAAGCTTTCTTGGGTTAGCTGGTTACTATAGGAGATTCGTTCAGGGATTCTCCAAAATAGCTACGCCTATGACTAGGCTCACCCAAAAAGATGTGTCCTTTGTATGGACTGAGGAGTGTGAGAATGCCTTTTTAGAGCTGAAGAAAAGATTGACATCTACGCCAGTGTTGATTTTGCCAGAGCCTGATCAGGAGTTGGTTATCTATACTGATGCCTCTCGTATCGACTTGGGTTGCGTGTTGATGCAGAAGGATAGGGTCATTACTTATGCATCGAGGCAGTTGAAGGTACATGAAAAGAACTACCCTGTTCATGATTTCAAACTTGCCGCAGTGGTTTTTGCTTTGAAGATTTGGAGGCATTATCTCTATGGTGAGAGATTCACTTTGTATTCTGACCATAAGAGCCTCAAGTACTTGGTCTCTCAGAAGGAATTGAACATGAGGCAGAGAAGGTGGTTAGAGCTCCTCAAAGACTATGATTTTACATTGGAATACCACCCAGGTAAAGCCAATGTAGTGGCTGATGCGTTGAGCAGGAAGTGGGTAGAGACAGTTATGGTAGCACGCCAGATGTCTCATGAGTGGAGACTACTTGAGGCGGCTACGGTTATGAGTATATGTGCTACCCCTTCAGATCAGATTGTGATGTGTGCTCAAATGAGAGCTCAGCCTACACAAGTCCAGGAGGTAATTGACCAACAGAGACTTGACGTTGATCATGAGATGTACAAGTCTTGGGCTGAGAGCAGTGATTTTACTGATTGACACTTGTCATCTGATGGTGCCTTGAGATTTAGGGGACGTTTATGGGTTCCCGCAGATCCACGACTCAGACAGAGTGTTCTCCAAGAGGCTCACAGATCTCATTATGCTATTCATCCTGGCGGAACCAAGATGTATCATGATATGAAAAGAATGTATTGGTGGCCCGACATGAAGAGAGAGATAGCTCAGTTCATACAGAGGTGTGAGATCTGTCAGAGAGTCAAAGCTGAGCATCAGAGGCCTGGAGGGCAGATGCAACCGCTTGCCATTCCTGAGTAGAAATGGGAACACGTCACTATGGACTTTGTTGTGGGATTACCCAACACCCCGAGGAGACATAATGCGGTTTGGGTTATTATTGATCGCTTGACCAAGTCCGCTCACTTTCTACCGGTGAACACTAGGGATTCTATGGACAAGCTGAGCAGACTCTATATGCGGGAGATAGTCAGATTACATGGAGTGCCAGTTTCGATTGTGTCAGATAGGGATCCGAGGTTTACATCGGTATTCTGGCAGGGGTTGCAGAGGCAGCTCGGCACTAGACTAGATCTCAGTACCGCTTTTCACCCCCAGACGGATGGCCAGTCTGAGAGGTTGATATCGATTTTAGAGGATATGCTTCGAGCTTGTGTCCTTGAGTCCAGTGGTAACTGGGAGGAGTACATACATCTGTGTGAGTTCGCGTACAACAACAGCTATCAGTCCAGTATTGGCATGGCTCCTTTTGAGGCATTGTATGGTCGACCCTGTAGATCTCCGATCTGTTGGACGGAGGTAGGGGATGTTGCGGTGATAGGACCAGAGTTTGTACATGAACACACAGAGAAGATTAAGAGGATCAAGCATAATATGAAGGTAACCCAAGATAGGCAGAAGAGTTACACTGATGCCAAGTGGAAGACCGTAGAGTTCGAGGTGGGTGACCAAGTTTTATTGAAGGTCTAATCTCAGAAGGGCCAAACTAGATTTCGGATAAAAGGCAAGCTCCCTCCGAGATTTATTGGGTCGTTCGAGGTTTTAGAATGAATTGGCCCCGTCGCTTACCGATTAGGCTTGCCACCTCAGTTAGCAGCAGTCCACAATGTCTTTCATGTGTCAATGTTGAGAGTGTACAAGAGTGATTTTGATCACGTCTTGGACTGGAGGAACATTGAACTGAGGCTGGATGAGACTTATGATGAGGAACCTATTCAGATACTTGACCGGAAGGTCCAGAGGTTACGTAACCGCGAGATTTCGATGGTTAAGGTGAGATGACAGTTCCATGGCGAGGAGCATGTTACTTGGGAGCGTGAAGACTACATGATGGAGCACTTTGCCGAGTTCATGGGCTTAGGTAATTTCTTAACCTTAAAACTTCGAGGACGAAGTTCATTCTAAGGTGGGTGTGATGTGACGCCCCAAAAATTATTTCATCTAGCCCATAACCCAATTGCATTTTGCCCAAACTCTATGTGTTGCCTTGATATGTTTGGTGTTTGTTTGATGGTTGTTTAATGTTTGTATAGTTGATGCTTGATAATGTATATAAATGTGTGTATTATAAATTGTATATGGGTCATGTTAAATTAAAGTATAATGCATATGTTATTATTTATGCATGGGCCCAATAATCCATGAATTGATATGAGTTAAGATTGATTGAATAAAATGATAAATGAAAATGAAAATTTGGTGTATTGAATGGATTTGACATTTAAAATACATGGAAGCATGAGATTGGTTAAAGTACATGTGGTTGGTATGGGTAGTACGAGACCAACACATGTGAAGGTTGGTGCATGAAAGTGGACAAGTGTCCCATGCCCATTTCTCTTCTCCAAGAATGTGCTAGAAAGTGAGGTGAGTGGAGGGAATCAAGGAAGTGCTAAAAAGAGAGGTGAGTGGAGACAAAGGAAAAAAAATAAAAGAAAAGAAGAGAAAGGAAAGAAGAAGAGAAAGAAAGAGAGAGTTGCAGAAGGAAGATCTCTGCGACGTTTTCATCAAAAAGCTCGATCTTTGGGATGTATGGTCAGATTGAGCTCAAAATTTGTCAGCAAGTTCGTAGCTTATGGTTATTCATTCTGGGCGGTGGAGATCTTGATTAGATGTTTCGTCTAAGAGATCTAACCTCTCAAATAAAGCTGGTCGAAAAGTCTGGATTTCTCGTGCCGTTTCGTTCAAACTTATAGATCTCCACAATGTACCGTTGGATGGATATCAAACTTGGGTATGTAGTTTTCAACTTATCTTTCTATATTCTGAACGGTGGAGATCGGGATTAGAGGTTTCTTCGAAGAGATCCAACCTCTCAAACAAAGCTGGTCGAAAAGTCGGGATTTCTCGCGCCGTTTCGTTCAAACTTGTAGATCTCCTCAATCTACCGTTGGATGGATATCAAAATTGGGTATGTAGTTTAAAACTGATATTTCTACATTATTAACTGTCGAGGTCTTGATTAGAGGTTTCTTCTGAGAGATCTAACATCTCAAACAATGCTGGTCAGAAAGTCTAGATTTCTCGCACCATTTCGCTCAAACTTATAGATCTCCTCAATCTACCGTTGGATGGATATCAAAATTGGGTATGTAGTTTAAACTGATATTTATACATTCTTAACGGTCGAGGTCTTGATTAGAGGTTTCTTCTGAGAGATCTAACCTCTCAAACAATGCTGGTCGGAAAGTCTAGATTTCTCGCGCCATTTCGCTCGAACTTATAGATCTCCTCAATCTACCGTTGGATGGATATCAAATTTGGGTATATAGTTTAAAGATGATATGTATGTATTCTGAACGGTATTGATGTTTATGTGTTAAGTATTTTGTGTGATATAGTCATCTGAGTTTGAGTATTTGCAGCAGGAAAGGAGAAATTGTCTAATTAGAGACTTGTTCATCAAAGATACTTATCTTTTCGGTCCACCGTTGGATTGGGCTGATATTTGGACATAAGGTTTGTTTCTTCAAATACTTCAATCTGTACGGTTGATTTTGTGATTACATATTTTTGTTGGTAGATTCATACATCTGAACCGAATATTAAATGAAGAATTGGTAGGGTTGCTTGTATTAGACCTAAATTTAGAATATGAACTTAGACCTTTTCAAATAGCTTGCATATCAACTATGTTGACCTAGTTGTCATTGTTGATGAACCCATGATGCAAAATCAGTGATATACATGGTTGAACATGGTGACCTAGTGTAAATCGGCAATATGGCTTAAGTATGGAAAATTTCATATTTAAGGGCTTTTGATGCTTTTGGCCTAGAATCATTGAATTGATGCAACTTATGTTTAATTAAGCATGATTGGGGTTGATTATGCTACTGTTTTGGTGGTTGTGACCATATCATGGGTTAGGCCTACTTGTGATCAAGTGACCCAATTTGGGCATGTTTATGCCTAAGGAATTGAATATCAATATTTTTGATTAATAGAATGGTTTATGAATGAGAACTATGCATTAGAGGCCTAAGTCATGTGATTTGAGTTGAATGATGGGATTAGATGGGATTTAGGCCTATTGTCTATATGTGGGTTGATTTAGGGTTGATGTGTAATGTCTATGTGATTGAGCATAGAAATTGATGTATGGTAGGATATTGATGTATGTTTCAGGATCTTGATTGGGTTGATTCGGTTTGGTGGACGTGTGTGGTTAAATATTCTCACGAGGCTTGGTTGTGAGTATGACTTCATTTATGATTATATCTTTTATGTCATCATACCACTTATATATATTGTATGTTGAAAGCATGAATGTGTTCTAATGTTTTGAATGATGCATTGATTTGAGAAAACCTTACGACTTTGGTTGGGCCCATCTATCTGGCTAATAGGGGGACTTAACCTTGTTATAGGAGGGTTTTAAAAAGGAAATGATTGGGGTCAACGGTACGGTGAAATAGACGTGCACTAGTAACCCAATGCATGTGGAATGTGGATCCAATTTGGTAAGCTTTTACTTGCATTGAACTTATTATAAATGTTTGATATCTATATGTTATGAGCTTTTAATCATGCTACACATTGACGTGCATACATGATATTTATTGATGAGTATTGATAGCATATTTGAATTCTATTCACTGGGCACCGTTGGCTCACCCTCATTTTCCTCTTTCAGGTCCTTCTGTCCCGAATAAGGGCAAAGGAGTAGTTATATCTTGAGGGCCTTGCCTGCGAGAGAATCCAAGGCCTCGGTGTGAGTTGAGAGGCATTTTGATTGAACTGTGTTTTAAATTATGAAGTATTATATTTTGGATTATGTAATTATAACACTTACCACATTGTAGTATGGGTGAGTTGGGACTTGTTAGATAGACCATGTGGGTATATGACGATTTTTATTTGTACCCACAATTTTGGACTTTATGTGTATGTCAATTTTAATGGACTGTAGGGATTATGATTTTATTTATGGTTCATTTTTATGGATTATCTCTTGTCTTTGATGATTAATACGGTTGGTAGTTTTGTTTAGTACCTTTTGATATTATGTCATGTTTGAGATAAGACTCGTAGGGTCTCAACCACCTCACGGGAGTTGAGGAGTGGTCGGAGATGCCTACGCCGGGCGTCCCTCCCTGGCATTTCGCACGCCATTCCCTGTGGGGTTGGTGGTCCGGGGTGCGGGGTCGCCACAATTATGATTTTGCACCAAAGTATCATCCCGGGAAAGCCAATGTCGTTGTTGATGTATTGAGAAGGAAACGAGATGAAACATGCATTGTTGCTTATCAGATGGCCCATGAGTGGCCATTGTTGGAGAGGATTTTGATGATGAGTATACGCTCTATTGAGCCATCTTTAGATGTATATGCTCAAATGCAGGCACAACTATTGGACACTCATATTCAGAGGATCAGGTATCTACAGCAGCATAGTCAGGATTTTGGGATGTATGATGCTTGGGCTGATAGTATTGATCAAGTTGATTGGTAAAGGGATACAAATGACATTCTGAGGTTTCAGGGGAAACTGTGGATTTCGTATGATCCATACTTGAGAGATGAATTACTTTGAGAGGCACACAGATCCAATGCAAGCACAACTGTCAGACACTAATATTCAGAGGATCATGTATCTGCAGCAGCATAGTCAAGATTTTGGGATGTATGATACTTAAGCTGATAGTATTGATCGAGTTGATTGGCAGAGGGATACAAATGACATTCTAATGTTTCAGGGGAAATTGTGGATTCTGTATGATCCAGAGTTGAGAAATGAATTACTTTGAGAGACACACGAATCACAGTAGACTATTCACCCTGGAGCAACCAAGATGTAACATGATATGAAGCGTACAGTTTGGTGGCATGGGATGAAGAAGGATGTAACGACCCAAATTCTCACCTGATGTCATGATGACGTAAATTTCCCGACTCTAGATACTTGCCTAGGTATTTGATGTGTATTTTGCGTATATTTATTTCATATATGAGTGTATTTTCATGTTTAATACATTATAGATGTGTATGGGTTAAAGTAAGAAATGTCTAAACGCTGAAATTCTAGAAAAGGGCAGGATAAGCGGGCTCCTTGCATTAGCCGAGAGCTAGAATTTTGACTAAGCTCAAGGAAGTGTGCCCCTGTTGTAAGCAACATGCTTTAGTGTGGACAAGCACACTCCTTCAGTGCGTAGCGTGCTCCTCTGAGTGCAGTTAGAGAGTGTGTTTTCTCAAGAAAGGTTGAGAAGCGCCTCCTCTGGGGAGAAGCACACTCCTCGCGCCTAGGCAGTTTTTTTAAAATGCAAATTCGTGGGACCAACAAAGGTATAGAAGGAAACTCTCCTCATTTCTCATTCATTTGCGCCAAATCCAGTTGAGAAAGAGGGAGGACGAGAGAGAAAAGAGGATTGGGAGAATGAGTTAGGGTTTGAGCATTTTGGCTCCAAAGGTAATATTTTTACCTTAAATTCTTCATATTATTACTTCTCTTGATGATTTATAACTTGAGAATGCAAATTAGGTGTCGTGCATGTGCTGGATTTGAGTTTGGAGTTAAGGTTTTGATATTTGGAAACCCTAACCTTGTGATTTGAGCTTGTTTTCCATGATTTGGAGTACTTTTAATGGATTTGACGATAAATTCCATGGAAATTGATGTAGAAATGTTGTAGTTTGGAAATTAGGCATGTATGTGGGTTTTGATAGAAACCCTAGTCTATTGGAAGTGTTATTGTTGCTTCTAATCCAATTTTTGGTGGTTTAGATGTGTTTAGAGCTGAATTATTAGGATTATGAGTTAAGAATTGGATGTTGGAAGTTTGGGGATTATATTTGATTTATGCATTTGGGTATGTGTAAACTTGAAATTGATCAAGATGTGTGAATTGTACTTATTTTAGGACATTAAGACAAGGATTGATCAAATTTGGAGTTATTTGGCTTGAGTGGTTGATTTTGGATTGGTTGTGAGTATTCCTCACTCTTATTTTCCATTTATGGCATTTTACATATATACCTGGATTGTTTAAATGTATGCATTTATGATATGTGTGCAAGGTATTTGTACTCATGAAAAATGTTTTGGACACATGGTTGCCCTTGGTATTTTGGATTGAATACCTGGGAGTGTGAATTACCTTTCTACTTACTTGTTATTTGGGGAAATACACCAGAGGTACTTGGATTGGTACTCCCTGGTATGGTCTTTTCTTTGCGAAGAAAGTAAGGATAGAAGGGTGGGTAGTAGATGTTTTGTTCTAGTCATTCTTAATAGCGTGAAATAGGGGAAAGTATAGGCAGAGTCATTTATAAGTGACCTCAGTTAGGCGTGTGCATGTTTCTTATGAAAACTTTATGCACGAATTACGTGATGTAGTTTGAATCTATGTATGATAAATCAAATGTTGCACTTGGGTTTGCAAAATGATTCTTTTATGACATACATGTTTTATAAATGCATTTATGGTTATAATTATGAGAATATTTCACTGAGGTAGTTGAAGCTCACCCGTTTTTCCCTATTTTCTCAGGTTCAGATCCAAAAGGGAAGGGCAAGGCCTAAGTCGTAGAGTGCAACCTTCCCTTCCTTAGATGTCGGTGTCAGGAAATTGGGTTATTTTTTATATTTTAATTCTTTTTTTTCTTTTGGTCATGTATATAACTATCACAATGTAAATATTTATACATATCACATAGATGGTTTGTGAATATATGACATGTATATGACTTGAGTTTGGAGTTTAGTATTGACTTAAGTGGTTTTCCACTGAGTATTCTCCTAAGTGTTTAATGCTAACAAACAATATAATCATGGTACTAATGTTTTTGACTGAGCTATTTCAGTGCTAACCTACTATATTATATGAATTAATTGTCTCATCAAAGCGTGTAGATGAAACAATAAAACACGAAGATTCAAGAGTTTCAAGTATGTAATCTTTTGTCTAGAATCTTAGTGTTGTAAAGTAATTCTTACTCGTTCCAACCACAATATGATTTGCATCTTTTGAAAATCATGCATATTGGTCATTAGACATTCATGCACATATACTATTATCATATTGATCATGCATGCACATACATTATCATGATTATCATGTAATCATACAGTTAAGGTTGTTTATCATGCATATCTATATCATTGTTTATCATGCACTCATATTACCAACTTTGCATTGTTTTCGTCGTTTTACATTTATTATATCGAACGTCTTGATTATTTGTATTAATCGATTAGCTTGCACGTATTTATCTTCACCAATTATGTTTTAATATTTTCCAAAATATTTTGAAAGTTGGTTTATATGTTTGACAATGTCTTAAACTAATTTTGATCGAAAATCCGTGTTTCTGCCACTTTCAATGTGAAAGAACGCACTCCTCATATAAGGAATGCGCTCCTGTGCTTTTTTTCGAGAATAAGATTTTTTATAAGAGTTTAAGGAACTCGCTCCTTTGTTCAAGGAACGTGCTACTGTGGTTTTCTCGAGACTCAAACTTTTCTTATCGGGGATTAAGGAATGCGCTCCTCTTACTTGTAGAAAGGGGCAAAATAGAAATTTTTATAGAGTTAATGGTTCTTAATGAAGAACCCAGCTCTTATGCCCAATGGACATATGAATGAACGTGCTCCTGCATTGGAAAGAAATCTGAAAAGTCTCAGATTTTAAAGCAGAGACGCGCTCCTTCATTAAAGAATGCCACACTTTGTTCAGTTTAGAGCAACTTTTGCAAAAACTTAAAACTTGTGCCGATTTTCATACTTTCGTTCTTCCAAGTTTTAAACAAGTTCTTGAGTGCTTTAAACGTCTTTTAATAGCAAAAGTTCACCTATATTTGAATCTTTGATTCAATCTTCCGAATAGTTTGCCTACTCTTTCAAAACTCTTTGAGAAACTTGTGAGTTTCTCTTGAGCATAGATCAAGCTGTTCTTAAGTGAGTTCATCACATATCTTGTAGATCTTAATCTTTCTTGAAGGCGAAATCACTTTCAATCACCTTCACACCTTGGAGAATCTTGTGTGCTTCATCCTTCCAAAGAGTTGGGTAAAATCTCTATTTAAGATTCGTGTGATTGAGTTTGTGATTGTTAAACAATTTTTGTGTTTGATTTATATCTATCTTCAAAATCATTTTATTTAAGTGTTTATGAAACCATATTTGATCTTGCATATTATATAATCTTGATTAGTGGTTTCATATATCTTGTTTGATATTGATTCTCGTGCTAAACTTATACTATCTTTGAATCGATTTCATTGATCATTACTTGAGCATATTGATTCTTGAACTTAATCATTTATCTATTTTGAATCAACAAGTTTTGATCATTTGTGCATATTGATTCTTGTGCTTCATATATCATCTTGAGGATCAATATTAGAATATACGTGTGTTGATGTAACGACTCTCACTCGGCTTTGTTTTGATGATTACAAACAACATACTTGTGATCACTAATCTCTCTGACTTAGTTGTTTCAGTGCTAACTAGCTATATCAGATAGATTCAACTATATCATCAAAACGTGTGGATGGAACAATAATGCATGAATATTCAAGAGCTTCATGTCTGTAATATTTTGTCTAGAATCTTAGTGCTGTAATGTAATCCTTACTCGTTCCAACCACAATATGATTTGCATCTTTTGAAAATCATGCATATAGGTCGTTAGACATTCATGCACATATACTATTATCATATTGATCATGCATGCACATACATTATCATGATTATCATGCAATCATACAGTTAAGGTTGTTTATCATGCATATCTATATCATTGTTTATCATGCACACATATTACCAACTTTGCATTGTTTTCGTCGTTTTACATGTATTATATCGAACGTCTTGATTATTTGTATTAATCGATTGGCTTACACGTACTTATCTTCGCCACTTATGTTTTAATCTTGTCCATAATATTTTCAAAGTTGGTTTATATGTTTGACAATGTCTTAAACTCATTTTGATCGAAAAATCGTGTTTTTGTCACTTTCAACGTGAAAGAACGCGCTTCTCATATAAAAAACGCGCTCCTTTATTTTTTCTCGAAAATCAAATTTTTCTGATTTGAGTTTAAGGAACCCGCTCCTTTGTCCAAAGAACGCGCTCTTGTAGTTTCTCCCGAGACTCGGACTTTTCTTATTAGGGATTAAGGAATGTGCTCCTCTTATCAGGAATGCGCAACTGTAGAAAAGGGTAAACTAGATTTTTATAGAGTTAATGGTTCTTAATGAAGAACATTGCTCTTATGCCCAACGGATATATTAAGGAACGCGTTCTTACATTAGAGGAAAATTTTAAATTTTTCAGATTTCAAACCAGAAAGGAGCTCCTCTCTCTAGGAACTCGTTCGTGTGCCTCAGACTGATATTTTTCTATAAATACCACATTTTGTTGATTTGAGAACAAAGTTTGCAAAATTATTGAACTTGTGTCATTTTTCATACTTCTATTTCTACAAGTCCAAAACAAGTTCTTGATTGATTTAACATCTTTTCTAAGCAAAAGTTCACCTACATTTGAATCTTTGATTCATACTTCTGAAAAGTTCGCCTAATTTTTCAAACTCTTTGAGAAACTTGTGAGTTTCTCTTGAGCATAGATTAAGCCGTCCTTGAGTGAGTTCGTCACATGTCTTGTAAATCTTGATCTTTCTTGAAGGCGAAATCACTCTCAATCACCTTCACACACTGGAGAATCTTGTGTGCTTCATCCTTCCCAAGAGTTAGGTAAAATCTCTATTTAAGATTCGTGTGATTGTGTTTGTGATTGTTAAACTATTTTTGTGTTTGATTTATATTTATCTTCAAAATCGTTTTGTTTAAGTGTTTATGAAACCATATTTGATCTTGCATATTATATCATCTTGATTAGTGGTTTCATATATTTTGTTTGATATCGATTCTCGTGTTAAACTTATACTATCTTTGAATCGATTTCATTGATCATTACTGTTGGCCCAGATATGTCTCGTAAGAAGTGGTGTTTTATTTGAATATGTTTAGTTCGGGAGTGCAATATAGGATTTTTAGATATGTTAATATCACTTGTATTGTCAAACAAAATTTTAGCACGTTGAACAAATATTTGACAATCGTAAAGTTGTTGTTTCATGTTTAGAACCTAAGAACAACAACTTCAAGCTGCAACATGTTCTGCTTTAGTCGTGGATAATGCCAATGAGTGTTGTTTTTTGCAAAACCAAGAAATTAAATAATTTCTTAAAAAGTGACAAAATCTGGAGGTACATTTCTTATCAGTTAGACTACCGACATAGTCAGAGTCCACATAACTTTTCAAATCAAAGGTAGTATCTTTGGAATGCCAAATTCCTAAGTGTGTTGTGCCATAGATGTATCTGAATATTCGTTTGACACATTTTAAGTGAGATTCTTTAGGTTCTGATTGAAATCTTGCACAGAGACAGTCACTGAAAATAATGTCAAGTCTAGTTGTTAAGTACAACAGACTTCCAATCATAGTTCTATAAAGTTTAGAATCAATCATTTTGCCTTTTCCATCCTTATCTAATTTAATTGCAGATTACAGGGAGTATCAATTGATTTCAAATTGTTCATTTAAAACTTTTTAATCATTTCCTTAGCATACTTTGTTTGGCTTATAAAGGCGCCTTTTGGCATTTGCTGAATTTGCAAGCCGAGAAAATATGTGAGTTCTTCCATCATACTCATTTTAAATTCCTTTTGCATTAATTTTGAAAACTCATCCCACAACTCTTTGTTTGATGCACGAAAAATAATATCGTCCACATATATTTGAACAATAAGCATAATATCATTATGGCGTTTGATAAACAAAAGTGGATCAGACTTTCCTTTTTGAAACTTATGATCTAATAGAAACGAACTCAGTCGATCATACCAAGCTCTTGGACACATAATTCGACTGAGTCCATATAAGGTTTTGTGGAATTTGAACACATAATTCGGGTCTTGAGCATCCTCAAACCTTGGAGGTTGTTCCACATATACCTCTTCATTGATGTATTCATTTAGAAAAACATTCTTTACATCCATCTGGTATAAGGGAAAATCCTTGTAACAAGCATAGGCAAGTAGCATCCTTATTGCCTCTAATCTTGTTACTGGGGCAAAGGCTTCTTCGAAGTCAATGCCTTTTTCTTGGTTGTTCCCTTGTGCAACCAATCTAGCCTTATTTCAGACAATGATACCTTGTTCATTCCTTTTGTTTCTAAAGATCCATTCGGCTTCTATAACAAATTGATCAAATGGTCTAGGAACTAATTCTCATACTTTGTTTCGCACAAAGTGTCCTAGTTCTTCTTGCATAGCAAGATTCCAATTTTCACCTTTCAGTGCATCTTCCACTTTAATTAGTTCAAATTGCGATACAAAAGCAACAAGCTCTTGATCTCTTTGAATTTAAACTCTAGTGGATACACCTTTTTGTGGATATCCTAATTTTTTATCTTTGGAAAGACCTTGAAGTTGTCTAGAGTTTTTAGATGATTCTAGAGGTATTTCAGTCTCAAGATCTATGATCTTGGTTGTCTTGGGTTCATCATCATCAAAGTTTAATTGTTTGAATTCATCCTCAAGACTTTTCTTACTTTCACTTTCATCAAAATTCACACAAATTGATTCTTCTACAATTTGATTAGATTTGTTGAAAACTCTATAGGCTTTACTGTGAGAAAAATATCCTAAGAATATTCCTATATCTGATTTAGGTTCAAACTTATCTAGATTATCTTTATCGTTTAGGATAAAACATTTACATCTGAATACTCAAAAGTAACTGATGTTGGGTGCTCTGCCCTTCCATAGTTCATATGGAGTTTTATTCAAATCTTTTCTAATTAGGATTTTGTCCATTACATAAGAGGTTGTGTCAATTGCCTCTCCCCAAAAATGGTTTGCAGTGTTATACTCTTTAAGCATCGTTCTATACATTTCCTGCAACGTTCTATTCTTTCTTTCAACTACACCTTTTTGTTGTGGTGTCCTAGGGCTTGATAGATGGTGTGTGTAACCTTCGAGATTTTTATTGACAAATTCACCTCCTTTATCACTCTTAATTATGTTGATTTTTTAACCTTTTTTATTTTCAACTCTTTTACAGAATTTTATAAACATTTCACATTCATGAGATTTATGAGCTAATAGAAATATCCAAGTGGATCGAGTAAAGTCATCAACAATTACCAATACATAAGATTTACCACCTAGGCTTTGGGTTTTGGTTGGTCCGAAAAGATTCATGTGAATCAGTTCGAGAGCTCTTGAGGTAGATTGATGCCTCTTGCTCTTAAATGATTATCAGGTATGCTTACCAAGTTGACATGGTTCACACACCTTATTGTTTAAGTAAGTTCTTTTTGGAATACCCTTGGCAAGATCATGTTTAACAATTCTAGATATGTTATCCGTACTAACATGAGCTAATCTCTTATGCCAGAGCCATGCATCATTACAAGAAATAACACTTAAACATGTTACATTTTGTTTCTTCATTGCATTAAGATAAGTGCAATACACATTTTAAGTCTAGAAGCCATGAATGCAACAATTTTATCTACATGCTTGACAATGCACCTATTTGCTTCAAATGAAATGTCAAACCCTTGTCACATAATTGACTTATGCTCAAGAGAGCCCTTTAACATAAAGTACATTAGATATGGATAAAAAATCTTTACCATTGGTTCTAATGCCTTCGATATCACCTTTGTTGTCGTCTCTAAATGTGACCTTTCCTCATTTCTTCTTTTCAAGGCTCAAAAATTTTGATTTATCTGCAGTCATATGCCTTGAGCAGCCGCTGTCTAGATACCATATATCTTCGTTTTTGCTCATCTACTCAACATAAAATATTTTTGACTTTGGCACCCATGCTACTTTGGGTCCATGCATGTTAGCATCAGTAAGGACAAATTTTTCAATCCATGCATATTTCTTTTTCTTTCCATTTAAGACAGTACATCTAAGCATAATATGACCTTCCATATGACACTTGTGGCATGTCAGTCTTTTGATCAGTAAGGTGTCATGTGTATAACCTAAGCCAACTTTGTCAAATGCACATCTTTGTGATCCTAACATCATGTCAAATAACTTTTGACCATTTGTATATTTGATCACGGTGCAGTTCAGGTCTTCCTTTTCCTTTCTAAGTGTTTTGTTTTCATTTTTTAGTTTCTTAACAACTTTCTTAAGTTGTTCAATATCTAGGGACAATCTGTCTAACTCTTTTGGTTGGAATTCGATTTCCTCAAGTGCTTTTTCAAGACTATGCTTGAGCTTTTCATTCTTCCTAATTTCTTCATTGAGTTTTGTCTTAAGATCATGTATATGAATATCAAAAGCATTAAGTTCGTCGGCAGGTTCAGATTTTACCTCTGTGCTTGCCATTAAGCACATTGCAGCAGTGTGATCTGAATCTGGTTCATCCTCACTTGAACTTAAATCATCCCACGTAGCTTTGAGAACTTTCTTGTCCTTTCTTTTTGAACTGGTGTTCTTCTTATATCTAGTAGGACATTTACTTTTTAAGTGACCTGGTTTGTTATAATCGTAACATATTAACTCTACAGGTTTTGACTCAGGTTTCTTTTCTTTGTGAAACTTTGAGTAAGAGCCACTCTTACCCATTTTCTTAAGTAACTTGTTGAATTTTCTAGATAACATAGCCATGCCATCTTCTGAGTCTGAATCATCTAAAGAATCAATTTCAACATTGAGGGAAATAGATTTATTTTCTTTTTCCTCAACCTTGACCTGACATGTCTTATCTTTTAACTTCATTTCATGAACCATTGTTGTAAACCGAGCAATAGCCTCAGCTATCGAATCAGTTTCCTCCATCCTATAGGTCTCATATTTTTCAACTAGCATTTGGAGCTTTGCCTTTTTAATTTTCAAAGTTCCTTCATGGGTGACCTCTAGCTTATCCCAGATTTCCTTAGCGGTTTCACATGCGCTAACTCTATTGAACTCTTCAAAGGATAAATTGCAAAACAAAATGTTCATAGCTTGGTCATTTAATAACTCTCTTTTCTTTTCCTTGGGACTCCATTCGTTTAACTCTGTAGGGACAGTGGCACCTTCTACTATTTTAGTAGGTGTTGAACAACCGTTTGTCACAACATCTCACATTTCTAAGTCTTGAGCTTTTAGGTAGTACCTAATCTTTGTTTTCCAGTGAGAATAAATATCTCCCTTGAACAATGGTGATCGGTTGGTAGAGTTTCCTTCACTTGAAAGATATGCACTTATTGCATTTTTTCCTGCTATACTTAATCAAAGATAGTTAGATACTTTGACGGTTAACCCACTCTGATACGAACTGTTGGATCAAATATGTCCAAGAGGGGGGTGAATTGGACACTTAGCATATTTTAACCTTTCTTTTAAATGTAAGAAATATTGAAAGCAGATTAAATAGAGTATAACAAATAAACACAATGAAAGTAAAAACGACAGTACAAACAAGATTTATAATAGTTCGGCGACACCTACATCCACTGCCTAACCTCCTCAGTTAGGATTTTTCCAAACTCCGCTAAGGATCTTCATATGGGTGAATACCAAACCGGTACACTTTCTCAACTTACTGGTGTGAGAATCTGTCAAGTTCAATTCACCTCCCCCCCTTTGGATGGTAATACTGGGCCAATAATGTGCATATTCGATTCTTGATCTTACATTATCGTCATTTGAATTGATTGCATGTATTTGCAAACAACTATTTCAACATTGCACTTCATTTAAAAATATTATGGTTGGAATAGTAGAGATTATTCATTCAAGGTTGTATGCTAGAAATTTGAGAGTGTTTTAGAACATCTCTCCATATCATTTGTAACCTTGATGTATTGTTGACTTGTGAGTCAACCGGGACTATACCTCATTTTGTACGGCTTGTAGCCACACCCGTAAGTTGGCTATTGTACGGCTTCTAGCCATGCCCACAAGTTGGTTAGATATATAGCTTCTAGTTACGCCCGTAAGTTAACTAGATTATACGGCTTCTAACCATGCCAGTAAGTTGGTTAGATATACGACTTCTTGTTACGCCTGTAAGTTAACTAGATTATACGGCCTCTAGCCATGCCCGTAAGTTGGTTAGATATACGGCTTCTAGCCACGCCCGTAAGTTGGTTAGATATACGAATTTTAGTTACGCCCATAAGTTAACTAGATTGTACAGCTTCTAGTCATGCTTGTAAGTTGACTAGCCCTTAATGGATTGGGAAATCCTGATTGTAGGTGATCAGGTAGTGGAGTAGGTTTCAGCGGAACCGAACCACTATAAATCGTTGTGTCCATTTATTTATTCCTGCACTTTATTAGTTTTCTTGTTACCTACTACGCATATATTCTGTTTAATTAATTAATCGAAAGGGAACATGAAAATCTGTCAAGTCCAATTCACCCCCCCTCTTGGACGGTAATACTAGGCCCACAATTAGATATTTGGTTATACAGGTATTATTATATGTTGGAACCATATGGATGTACAAGATATAATGATCTTGTTATGTGATTTAAAGTAAATCTTATGGTTCATTTAAACATTGTCATATACAAGATGATTATGTTTGTACAAGTATTGTTTGTGTATTAGGTAGAGGCTGAGCAGGGCCTCAAGTTTTTGTTATGGGATGACATTATCTAGGGTTTTGTGTTGGTCGTGACATCACCCAAAGAAAGGTCGCGACAAAATAAATAATTGAATATGTTCAAAAGTGTGGAGTGTGTCAACAAGTAAAAACTAAACACCGAAGACCTGGAAAATAAATACAATCATTGTCCATTTTAGAATGGAAATGGGAGCACATCACGGAGAACTTCATTACCAGACTTCCTAGGTCTCAGGGTAGATATGATGTCATCTGGGTAATTGTTGATAGCCTTACGAAGTCTGCGCATTTCCTTCCAATGAATGCTAGAGATTCCGTGGATCGGTTGAGCAGATTGTACATGTAGGAGATTGTAAGACTTCATAGAGTTCTTGTTTCGATTATGTCGGACAAAGATCCGCGGTTTACTTTGGGATTCTAGTGTGTGATGCATAATCAGATGGGAACTCAGCTCCGTCTCAGCACTACATTTCACCCTCAAATGGACGAACAGTCTGAGAGGGTTATTCAGATGCTAGAAGATATGCTTAGGTCATGTACTTTGGAATTTGGTGGGAGATGGAATGAATACCTTCATTTGTGTGCATTGACCTATAATAATAGCTATCAGGCTAGTATTGGCATGACACCATTTAAGGATTTTTATAGAAGACCTTATCGATCTCGTACTTGTTGGTTTGAAGCGGGAGAGTCATAGATTTTGTGGCCAGAGGCAGTTGTGGCACAGACAGAGAAGTAATAAAAGATCAAGAAAAAGTTGAAAGCAGCTCAAGATAGGCAAAATATCTACTTTGACAAACGATACAGGCCGTTAGATTTTGATGTGGGAGACCAAGTGCTTCTTAAGTTCTCTTCACAAAAGGGAAATATGAGATTTGAAGTGAGGGGAAAGTCAGCACATCGATTCATTGGGCCATTTGAGATCCTTGAGAGGATTGGTCCCTTGGTGTATAGGCTTGCTCTGCAACCTCAACTCGTAGGCGTTCATGACGTATTCCACGTATCCATGCTAAGGAAGTGCTATCTAGACCCCACGCATGTGCTTGATGTACCATAGTTGCAAGTTGGGGAAGATGCTACTTATGAGGAACAACAAATTCAAATTTTGGCTCGAAAAGTTCAAAAGCTTAGGAATAAGATAATTCATTTCGTTCAAGTCAAATAGAAGTTCTGTGACAATGAAGAGAAAACCTGGGAACGGGGAGACCAAATGCAGGAGATGTTTCTGGATTTGTTCACCACTTGAGGTAAGATTTACCTTTAACTTAAATTTTTATGACGAAATTTCTTAAGTTGGGGAGATTAAAATGACCAAAATTCTCAGCTTACGTCACGATGACGTAAATTGCCCGACTCTAGATGCTTGTATATATATTTGATGTGTATTTCATACGTATTTTGTTTGTATACTAGTGTAATTTCTCGTTTAAGACATTGTAGAAGTGTATGGGCTAATTTGTGAAATGACTAAGTTTTGAAAATCTGGAAATGGGCAGGAGAAATGCATTCTTTGCGTTTGCCAAAAGCCAGAATTTTGACTGAGCTTTGGGAAGCACACTCCTGTGTGGAGCAGCGCGCTTCTGCATGAGCAATGCACTCTCTAAGTGTAGACGGAGAGTGGAAATTTTCTAGGTCTCAAAGAAGCACGCTCCTCACGTCTGAGCAGTTTTTTTAAAAATCACAAATTCGTGGGCCCAACAGAGGGAGAATGAGAAAGAGAGGAAATTTTGAGGAATTAAGCTAGGGTTTGAGGATTTTGGCTCCAAAGGTAAAGTTTTTACCTTTGTTTCTTTATATTAGTGCTTCTCTTGATGAATTCTAGCTAGAGGATGTGTTTTGGGTGTCATGCATGAGTTTGAATTGGGATTGGAGTTAGGGTTTTGAAGTTGGAAACCCTAACCTTGTGATTTTGAGCTTGATTTCCACGATTGAGAGTTGTTTTAATTGTTTTGAAGATAAATTCCATGAAAATTGATGTAGTAATCTTGTAATTTGGGAATTAGGCATGCATGTGGGTTTCGATGGAAACCCTAGATTATTGGAAGTGTATTTGTTGCTTCTAATCCAATCTTTGGTGGTTTAGATGTGTTTAGAGCTGAATTAATGGGATTATGTGTAGAAAATTGGTTTAAGAAAGTTTGGGAATTATATTGGGATTATGTAATTGTGTATGTGTAGACAAGAAATTAATCATGATGTATGAATTATGTTCATTACAGGACTTTGAATTGGATTGATCAATTGGGAGGTTGTATAGCTTGTGTCACGCCGACGTGAATAGTGTCGATAAAAGACTCTGCGTACAAGAGCACTTTTCTGGCTGGCTGTACGAGAGTGGAACAATATTATGGCATCCATAAAGCCTGAGGGTATTAAGTCCCTATCACCCTGGGTAGGGGCACTTTGTGTGCAACCCAAGCGTGACAGCTTGTGGCGTAAACTTTTGGATTGGTTGTGAGTATTCCTCACTTTTATTTATTCTCCATTTATGACATTTTTATCTATATACTTGAATTGTTTAAATGTATGCATTTATGAGGTATATGCATGATATTTGTACTCATGAAAATGTTTTGGACACATAGTTACCTTGGGTATTTTGAATTGAATACCTAGGAGCGTGAATTACCATTTACATGTTTTTCGGGGAGAAGTTCCACCGATGTTGCTTGGATTAGTACTCCATGGTGATAAGTAGGTATTTAGTACATGTTTTAAGTGAATTTTATGATGTTTAGTCCATAGATTAGGTTAGTTTATCATAAATTTGGGTTATTTGATAGTTTAGTCAAGTTTTAGTGTTTTTGCATTATTTCGATTTGAATTTTTATAGGCTCGTTCATGAGATTATAATAGCATAAAACTCGCTTAATTTGGTTTGTTTTGAAGGTGTTTTGATGGACCTAAAGTGGATTTTGAAGTTGGAAACAAGTTGCATAAAGTTTGAATGAAGATACATGGAGCAACTAAGGCAAAAGATGGAAAATTGGTTAAGTCCATAAGCAAGAAGGAGTGCAACAAACCAGTGGGTGGGCGCCGTGGCGCCCAGGTCGTGTAGTGGTGGGGAAACATACTAGTGAGTGGGCGCCGCGACGTCCACAGTGGGTGTCGCTGTGCCTGGATGTGATACAGTTTTGGAAACTTTCTATTTTTCGTATTTTGGTCATAACTTTTTCAATACAACTCCAAATTGGACGTTGTTTGTTTTTATAGACTTGTTATTATAAATAGAACATTATGAAGAGAACAAAAGGACGAAAATTGGATAGGAAAATAAAGTGAAGAGCAAGGAAGACGACTAGGGTTTGCGTGAAGAGAAAAAAGATCAAGTTTGAGAGAAGGCGATCAACTTCAAGGTCTATCCTAGTTTGATTCTTTGATACGTGTTTTCATTATTATTTCATGTTTTTAGGTCTTTAGTTATGAACTAAATCCTCTTTCTAGAGGTGTAGATCAATCCAAACTAGATACTATATCATGTTCTTAAACTTTTGATTATTCATTAATAGAGTTGTTAATTTATTTATGTTTTTTTCTATTTTTAATGCTATTTATCCCTTGATCACAGATTTATTGATCATAAACTAGGAAGGCGACACTCAATAGAGGGTTTTCTGGGTTAGAACATGAGAAGTATAACATGAAACGACTATAGAATCGATAGATTTATGCAGTTTTATGAAGTCTTAGGGAAAATCATAGAACTTAATGAGTTTTGGGGTTTTATCGATAGATCGAACTTAATTTCCTAAAAATATGCTCTAATGCAACACTCGAGAAAGGGTATTAGAAATCTCAGGATTTTCGGCTTATAAACTATAACTCAAATTGATGAATATCGCATATTTCTAAGCATAGTTGATAGTGAGGAAAGATTGAACATCTAGGCGGTTTCCATATTGATTTTCTATCAATTTCTCATAATTTAGTGTTTTTATTATATTTCTTGTATAATTACTATTTTTAGTTTATTAATCATTCAACCTTGATTTTCTAAATAAAATTAGAGTTAGGAATGAAATAATTAGTGTATTTAAACAATCCCTGAGGATGATAACCCGATTTTCATCGGATATTATAACTTGATACCGTACACTTGCGGTTTGCACGAAACACATGGAATGGTTTTTCCTTTGTGAAGAATGTAAGGGTAGAAGGGTGGGTAATAGTTGTTTTGTTCTGGTCATTCCCTATAGCGCAAAATAGGGGAAAGTATAGACAAAATCATCTGGATGTGAGCCCAATTGAGGTGATTGCATGTCTATGAAAAATCTATGCATGAATTACACGATGTAGTTTGAATCTATGTATGGTAAATCAAATGTTGCACTTGGGTTTACAAAATATGTCACGACCTACGAGCTATGACGTCATGACCGGCACAGAACCCCGTGTATATCCTCCCTCGACATACACGACATCCCGATAAGCCTTCTAATACATACCATAATCCCAAATACACAACAACAAACACATGGACATACATAAGATCATCATTATAAAACATACCCAAAATGACAACCAAATTTTTATTTTTTTTCCTCCAAGTCCATAGTGTTCAAAAGTACAAAATATATTTAACCATAAGTACAAACCCATCTAAATGTTAAGTATAAGCATTAGGTGTTACATAGTACAATTTATCAAAATAAATGCGAAAAAGTACTAAACACCTACGTCAACAAAAGTACGAGAACGCTTCACAGCTAAACTTTGCCCTTCCCCTTCCTATCCGATCCTAAAAAGATAAGGATGAGGGTGACCTACAACAAGCTCAGTGAATGTTCTATATAAGTGGCAACTTATGTATGCATTTAATTAAAACATTGCAAGATCATTAAAACCATTTAAATAACATGGGTATAAGCAAGATTATATACATGCCAATATAATGTATCATGTCATGAACAAGACAATGCATACCATTTTATAAACATGCATATGCAACCTAAACACCTCCTAAGTAAGAATCAATACAAGGGCCATGTGTGAGTGAAACCCATGCCCAATCGACTTCTTACCTGTATGTATTAGGAATTCCAATGGGTCAGGCATGTCACCGGGATCAATCCTTTCTCGGAGATCCTGTCTACACCTATTATTGAAATCCTCTGCAAGGTCCACAATTGAGGATTACCGGTCGGCCCAATAAGATTCCATAAGAATCCCAAGCTTAGGGAATGCAACATAACTCAACTGCTTTCCCAACTGACTATGCTCAAATACAGTTCATGAATTCAATAAATCATGCATTTAAAACATTTTATACTGTAATGCCACATATTGAATTCCCAAGTAAAGAAACACTTACAACTTGATTGGCTAGACCTAGCCAATCCAATCTCCAATTCCAAAAAACACTAGGGTGCATGCCACAATCACCCATTGCAACTCAATCCCCAATTGGCTTATTTGGTTAACTTAGATCATTCACAAATCCTAAAACATATGTGGTTTATGCCAAAACTGAAAATCAGTCCAAGTATGCCAACTAACCTTGTTTAAACCCAAATCAAATGTCAATTAACATTCTAAAATGGTCCTACACATAAGCCAATCCCATATTGCCCAATTTAACCATTTAATACCTAATTAACCCACATTTAGCTCAATTGAATGCAATAGGTTGATCTAACCACTATAATGCATGACATTCAATCATAAATAGGGTTAATTAGACTAATTGCAAGTCAATTTGACCAATTGACTTCAATTAGGTCAAAATCCCCAAATTTGGGCAAATTCCCGAATCACATGCAATTTCCCAAGTTTCAAGGCCTAGGCCAAAATTGCACTACACCTAGGGTTTCCAACCATCAGGATTAGTAAATTGAACCACCATAACACCGCATTTACCCATATATTCGTCATACATTACATGCAAATCCAATGGCAAACCATAAGTCCAAAAATCCTAGTTTAGGTCAATACACATAACCACTCAAATTTCTTGCTAGAAATTGGGGATTTTACCTTCAATAGGTTCCCAATGACCTCTAATCAAAGATATTTGACATACAAACCCTAACTCCAAGATGTGTTCATCCAACACCCTCCACAAACTTCGGGATTTATGGGTGGAAACACACCATTTGTTCTAGGTTAGGGAAAACCATTAGCATCATAAACAAGCATAAAATAGCCTAAACATGTAAACCCTAGGTCAAGAATCCACCAAATCCGGGATTCATACAAACCCTAGGTCAAAATAAAACTTACAAACACAAAGGAAAGAGATAGAAGGAAGAAAATGAGGACGAAATTCAAACCTCAGAAGGATTTTGGGCAACAATGCACCAAACCCTAGCCTTTCCCTCTTCTTTATCTTCTCCCCTTCTTTTCCTCTTCTCCAAGCTCCTTTCCCTCTCTTATAAGTGAAAAATAAGCAAGTGTGACAAAAATTAGAGTGTGGTTTCTTTTATAGAAAATTCTGGTCCCACAAGAAAAAACCACTTAAATAAAAGGAACAGCTTTTCTACTGCAATTACTTGCACGTAGATAATACATTTCTTACAAATGACTCAACAATTTAACATCTTAACCGTGTATAATGTTTATGAGTCAATTAAAAATCTTTTGGTTAATTTGTAGCTCAATCCAACGGTGGGATTGTGAGATACACTTGTTTGATCAAAACTGCGTAAGAAAATCCGTAAATCGGTGAAACAGTGTTTGGAGTCTTATATCTCACAGTAGACAACTCCGATCAAGAACTTCACCGTTCATAATGAATATATATTAGAGAAGAATAAGCTGACAAAATTTCAGCCCAATCGGATCACGGATCTACGAGATCTAGCCATTGATGTAGTCGGTGACAGAAATTTCTTCCTTCATGGAGCGAGCTCCACTGATCCAAAACACCGTTTTCGACATGTTTCGACATCGAACTGGTCTTCGATCATTTCGAAACTTTACACGCACATTAAAAAACTTTAAAAAAATGCAAAGACACTCGAACCAACACGTGTCGAGGATCAAATACATATTCGTATACATATACGGGTACTCAACCAGTCAAAATGACGTCATCCTAAAGTGTGAGCGTTACAAAATGATTCTTTTATGACAAACATGTTTTATAAATGCATTCATGGTTATAATTGTGAGAATATTTCACTGAGTTAGTTGAAGCTCACCCCCTTTTCCCTATTTTCTCAGGTTCAAATCCAAAATGGAATGGCAAGGCCTAGATTGCTAACTATAGCCTTCCCCTTCTTGGATGCATGTGAGCATATGAGATCTTGGGTTGTATTTTTATTTTGATTCTTTTTGTTATTTTTGGTCATGTATATAGCAATCACAATGTAAATATATATATACATATCACATAAATGGTTTGTGATTATGTTTTTCATGTAAATGGTTTTTCAAGTGTTTACATGTCACACCCTGCCTCATTGATTCAACGCGAGTTAAGGCATCGAGTGCTCAAACCATTTGATCAGAGTTGCACGTACAGAAGCATAATGGCTCACAATAACAATAATATAGTGGAAACTATTAAGGAAAATACTATTATATTGAAAACTTAGAGTTTGTTAATTATTACATTCTTGTATAGCAAAAAAAGACAATAGAAAGATAACAAGGGCGAAGCCCCTACAAAGGTACCAAAATAACAAAAGAGGAGTAGTCAAAAGAAAGGCGTTTAGAAGTATGGAATCACCACCACCATCATAGTTAGACTGATCTGACAGGACCTGGGGAGAGGACATACACAAAAGTCCCTACATGGACCAGGTTTGACCATAACCCCCGAAATAAATCCACCCTGACCCATTTTAATTTCCTGGAAAGATTAGCAACGGGGTGAGCTCAACAGCTCAGTGAGATCAAGCAGGGTAAACAAGTCTTGTAAGCATAATAATAAGTATAGAACAACAGTCATCAGAAAGTTATGCCACAACAATACACTCAAGTAATGATATGAATGAAATGTAGTCACACGGCATCATAGGTCGGGCACCATGCACTCGCAACCTGTGACCCGAGGCACTGATACAAAATCCAGCAATTCAGAAGTCTCATGAATTCCAGTGCTAACCAGTGACAGTGTCACCTCTGGGTCCAGTGTAACAACATAACACCCAATAATACATTTATGATAATCCATGGTCTAGAGTAACGACATAACACCCATGGTTATGAATTTAACATTTGTGATGGATAGCCTCATGCATGAAGTAAAACATGGTAACAAATATGATGCATGATGTTATGTAATTTACTATTAAACATGTAAGAAATGTAGACTTAGCCTTTATTCCCCACCTTAACACACTTGCAGTGGTATAGTATTTTCTTCTAACTTCTTGAAGTATGCAGGGACGTAGGAGAGTGCAAAAAGGGTCGAGGGAAAAAGAAAAGAGTGAAGGGTCATCGAGGAGAAATGAGGGGGGGCATCCCTTATTTATAGGGGTGGCCACAAGGGGTCGGCCACTCTTAACACCAATTGTAAGTCAAAATGGAGAAGTGCGAGTTTGCCTAAGAGGAGATCATGTTTTTAGTCGAGATTCGCAGGTTCTTCAATTTTCTTTTTCCCCCTTAGTTAAGAGGGGTCATGAAAAGAACATGTTCCAAATCACGATCAATTCCTTTGTCAAATCCTGTTGCAGCTGCGCAAGCCCTTCTCGCATCATTTTAGTCGTAGAAATGGACCTGAGAGCATAGGATTTGGATGAAAATGCTACTAAATTCTCCTCACACCCTCAGACTTGAAAGGACCTGCGAAAAGCCTTTTACCCCAAGGCTAAGGAATGCAAAACTCGGCGATGTTGGAATGCCTTTCCTACTCGGATTTCAATATGAATTTTGAGCATTTAGGTGGAATGGAGTGTAGTCACCCATTTTCTCCTTGAAACATTTTTCCCTCACTGGCACATGCTACAGGGCGAAATGTCCGGTCTGGAATTACAGGGTAGGCCGGTTTGGGAACTCTAGTTCTCAGCTTCGTGCAGGGGGATCAAGTTGTAACCAGAATATGCATCCATAAATGTGAACAACTCGTGTCCCTCACGACTCTATTAGAAAGTAGAATTACCAACTTTTACACGAATTTTCAAGTGGATGAGGTCGGTCGAGTTGTCTCAGTTGGACAATATCATTTCTAGTGCTATTATTCCTATTTCTGCAGCTATAGGGTTGTACTTTTATCTGATATGGGAAGCAACATCCATTGAGTGGGGGGCCAGGCTAGCCCCCTATGGAGACGATCCTTTCCTTGAGACCGTCTCACTATGAGGGTCTATTTTTTTTTCTCTGAAGTAGGTTTTTTAAGGCTACTTTTACTTATTGAAATTACATTTGTAGGGTTTTCAGGCAGTTAAATTAGTTTTACAGTAGAAAAAGTGGAGGGTGTTATATTACATATGTGATGAACCATGTGTGGATTGTTCAGGATGATTTGATCTATGTGGATAGATTTTGGATAGATTTTATGGTTAAATTATTAATTATCATATACAGGTTGTATGCATGTATTTAGGTAGAGGCTGAGCAGAACCTTAGGTTTTGTGTTGGAGTGACATTATCTAAGGTTTTGTGTCGGTCATGACGTCACCTTGACAAGGGTCGTTGTTATCTCAAGAAACCCCATGAGGAATATTTTGATTATTACAAACCACTCCACTTTGTTATCTAATGACCCGTTTTAAGTATGTCAGTTAAATCAAAAGATCAAGATCAATCAGCACTATGATCATGGAAGACAAAGCAATCAAGCTTAAGTCTCAAGATGATTAAGTGACTAGAATGTAAAACTCTTACTCAAAACAATCCTCGACAAATTTTAATCACCTTATGCATAATTTTTTCAATGCCTTTCTCACTAAGAAAATGTTTTTGATTGATTCACTTTTGAAGGTTTTTCAATTGGTTTTGTTGAGGTTTTCAATGATCAAATTGATTCAAAATTATCAAGTTTTATCATGTTTTAATCGGGTTTTAATCAAAGTATTGAATTTGAAAAAATCAATTTTTTAGTGTTCCATCAGGGCGCTGACAGACTCATTAGAACGCTGAAGGCATATGGGTTAGGATATGTCAGGACGCTACTCGTGTAGCAACGCCTTCATAGAACCAACCTAATGAAGTATCAAGACGCTGATAGTGCGTTAGCGCTCACGCATTTTTGGGTTTTTATGTTTTAAAAAGTATTAGGATATTACTCATTGATTAACGCCCTCAATGCTTTTGGGGTTTAATATGTTCTATTGAGCTTCAGAACGTTAATGCACTGTCAGTGCGCTCAAAGAACAAAGTCAGCTGAACTTAAGTTTTTGATATAGTGTGCATCGAGACGTTAATGTTCCAACACGACGCTAAAGCACTACAGTCAAAAACTTGAAAAAGTAACTGACAAACCTGCTAGCTGACATGTCAAATACACGAATCACTTTAACCTAGACTTTCCTCATTCATGTATATTGAATTACACCATAATGTTTTCATAAAATCAAGATTACCATTTTAGTGAAAGTTTATAGTCGTCTCGACTAAATGTTCAAATTCAAATTTTAAACCTAAGTGTGCAATGACTTTAACAACAAGTCTATAAGTATGTAATTTTAAAATCAGGGAAACACAGATAAGAATCACTGAGTCAAAACTTTTGAATGTTAGTCGAATTTTGAAAGAGTTGTTTAGTATCAAAAGTATTTTTAAATCATTTTCTATTCAAAAGATTTTCATTGTGCTTATACTCTATCATTTTTGAAAATTTGTTGAAAAGAAGTCTTTGAACTGTTTTACTCGAATTTTTCAGCACGTTTTTAATCTCATATTATTCATTACTGAAGGAGGAATTTGGGTAAAAGTTCATAGGATACAATTTTGCTTTAATCTTGTATCTTTATAACTGTATCAAGCTTTGTAACTGTAGTTACACCAACTGCGAAAAAATCTGTTTATTCTTGAGTTAGGATAGTGGTTTACTCCTACCTGTGAAAGTGAGCGCATAGGTTGTTTTGAGCCTGTAAGTCAAGACTATAGGTAGTTCTCTAGCCTGAAAGTCGAGAAACTTTAGGTAGTTCTTTAGCCTAAAAGTTGAGACGTTTAGGTAGTCTTTAGCCTGTAAATCGAAATGTTGTAGGTTCATCTTCTACTCGTAATAGGATAGGTTTGCCTTGAACCTGTAAAAGGTTATTTGTAACGGTTTCTTACTCGTAAGAGAATCAGTTTGTAACGCCCGTACCTTAGGATGATGTCATCATGACCTGTAAAGTATACGTATATGTGTATGTGTACATATTTGATGATTGATGTGTGTCAGTTCAAGTGTCTTTGCAAGTTTTTAAGTTGTTTAATGTGTGCGCAAAGTTTCAGAATAATTGGAGACCCGTTCGGTGTTGAGACATGTCGAAAACGATGTTTTGGATAAGTGGAGCTCGCTCCATGGAGGAAGAAATTTATGTCCCCGATTATATCAATGACTTGATTTCTTAGATCCATGGTCTGATTGAGCTGAAATTTTGACAAATTATCCTTCTCTGATAGATATTCATTATGGCGGTGAAGATCTTGATCGGAGTTGTCTACTGTGAGGTATAAGATTCCAAACACTGCTTCTCAGATTTGCATATTTTCTTGCGCAGTTTTGATCAAACGGTTGGATCGCACATTCCCACTGTTGGATTGAGCTGCAATTTTACCAGAAGGTTGGTAACTGACTCATAAAAATATAGAATGATTAAGATGTTGGTAAGTCGTTTACAAGAAATTGATTATCTAAGTGAAAGTAATTGCAGTAGGGAAACTATTTTTTTATTTAAGTGTGTTTTTACGTGTGGGCCCAAGCACGTGTATTTAAGCAACCAACACTCATTTCTCGTCCATTTTACACCAAATTGAAGGGAAAGAGAGGGAAAAAGAGGGAGACGGAGAAGAAGGTGCCTTTCAAAGGTGTTTTCACCCAAATCTTCCTTTAAGGTGTAATTTATCTATTTTGTTCCATTAAAATACTTTCATTGATGTTTGCAAGCTTTTGAATGGTGTATTTTTTGTTATGAACCACGATTTTGTGTAGAATCAGGTTAGGGTTTGGTTTGCATGTGCTCATATGATCTTGTAAATGATAGTAATGGCTTCTTTGACCTAAACCTACACCTAAGCAGTGTTTTCTACACTTGAATCCCAAATTTAAAGGGGGTGGTGGAAGAACACATGTTGGAGTTAGGTCTTGCATGTTAGATATGTATGATTAGAGGGTGTTGGAAACCATTCTAATGGTGAAACCCCCAATTTCTAGCAAGAAATTGGTAGGGTTGTGTGTATTTGACCTAAACCTAGGTTATGGACTTAGGGTTTTCCGTTCAAATTGCATGTCATCTATGTTGATCAAATGGGTAAATGTGGATGATTGATGGTTCAATTTGCTGATTTTGAATGTTGAAAAACTTAGGTGTAGTGCAAATTTGGCTTAGGCCATGAATTTGGGAATTTGCCCAAATTTGGAGATTTTGACCTAGACTAATTGACATGGGGATTAGTCTAATTGACTCTTAATTATAATTGATTACATTATATTATGATGGTTGGATCATAGCAATCAACCTTATGCATTCTTTTGGGTTGAATGTGGTTTAATTATATGTAAAATAGGTTGATTGAGCTATATGGGTTAGCTCATTGGTGCAACCATTTTAGAGTCTTAAATTGGCTATTGAATTGGGGTTATTCATGGTTGAATGTCATACATATTGACTGATTTTAATGATGAATGAACCTATGTATATGCAGGGTTTGTGATTTATCCAAGTGTCTCAATTAAGCCAATTGGAGCTTGAGGTGCATAGGAGTGTTTTGGTGGCATCCTAATACTCATATTGATTGGATTTGTATTGGCTAAGTCTAGCCAATCATTTGTGAGTGTTTCTTACATTTTGATTCTATATATGTGGCATTGTATTATATAAAATGTTTTGCATTAATATATATGTGTTATGCATGATTTAATGTTTCTTAAAATGAATTTGAGCATAGTCTGGTTGGGTTAGCAATTGGGTTTTGGTCTCCGAGTTGGGATTTTCTTTGGAAAATCTCGTAAGTCTAGCGGTGATCCCTAATTGGGGACCTTGCAAAGAATTTTATGGCTTATGTAGATAGGATCGCTTAGACATGGGTGGGCAGATCCTATTAGCTACACAACCCAAGGAATCTTATTAGAATACAAGTATTGTTTGGTCGGATAGGAAGCTGAGTGTCGCGAACCCAGGCCTTTGATCGCCCTTGCTCAGGAGGTGTTTAGGACTACATTGGCATGTTTGAAAAAAATGATTTGCATTGTCTTGGGTAGTGACATGATGCATTATATTTGGCAAGTATGTAATCTTGTATATCACCATGTTATTTAAATTATTTTGATGATCTTGCTATGTTTTATCTAGATGCATGTATATTGCCACTTGTAAAAAAACATTCACTTAGCTTATTGTAGCTCACTTCTCATTCTTATCATTTTAGGTTCTGATAGGAAAAAGAAGGGGAAAGCTTGACTGCGGAGCATTTCCCGTATTTTTGGTGATGTAGGTGTCTTTGTACATTTTTGTATTTTGGTAAAAATAACACCTATTGTATTTATACTTAACACATAAATGAGATGTACTTATGGTTAGGTATGGTTTTGAATATTTGACTATTATGACCTTATGAAATTTTATGGTTGTCAATTTGTGAATGTAATTATCTGAATGATTTGATTATGTTCATTTACATTGGTGCTTATATGGAAATTATGTGTTCATTAGGTTGTTTAAATTAGGCTGAGGGGACGTCAGGTGTATCGAGGGAGGATATACCCTGAGAATTCTGTGTCGGTCATGACGTCACTGGTTGTGGGTCGTGACACAATTTGTCACGACGCCCCTGACGTAGGCTGACGTCATGACCGGCACAACGTACTATACACTGTACATACCCATATACAGTATACAATAAACTGTCAGCCTCAACGGACATTCACAATAATTCCCAAAATTTTTAGAAATTTTGACAGCATCTCCCCATAAAATGGACATTTCACAAGTTTTTTCCTGATATACCACAAATCAAATCAAATATATATATATATATATATATATATATAATCATTCCATTCATTCACACATCAAATTCTCACATGATAGATACTTGCGATCTTCTCATTCCATCATCACAAGCATTGTATAACTAAAATATTTAACTATAATTTACATTACCACACAACCCATCTAGGTGATATTATATATATAGTATGTGATAATGATACTTATCAAAATCAATAAAAGTAACTCATATCCTCAAATGCAGATGTACATATATCAGACGAATGCAATCACGTGATTATCTCTAACGGATTTTTCTTTTTCCCTTCGACTCGATACCTGAAATATTGGAGGAAATAAAGTGAGCAATCAACAACTCAGTGAATATATTTCTTGATATGACAATTATTTTCCATTTAGGAAAATATGGCATTTAAAATCATTTCAAACAATTAGTAAACACATGCTTCATTCAACGAATATATTATACATGTCAACAACATAAATTTCATGAATTTTCAAGAAAACAATGCATCATTTTTCCACGAAATCGACAATCTCCCTCCTTCAAGGCAAGAGAGCGAGTCTAACCCTTCTATGGCCGTTACAAGGTAGCTGCAACCTCTCATTACCCAATTCACAATTATTTCAAGGATCTCCAATCCTTGTTAGGACAGGCCTACTGACAATGAGGTTACACATAATACTCATCTGGGTCTAATTCCTAACCAAATGACACAAACTTGCCTTTGCAAGTCTCACATGCTCCAATGCTCAAAAGAAATCATTTATGAATACAAATTAAAACACAATGCAACAATATATGCATAACATATTTACATTCAAACATTTCATATATTTAAAATGTCATACAAGAACCAAAATCAAGAAATTATACTCACAGTACAGGACTTTTCAACTTAATTACAATCACGTCGCTTTCGAGTCCAGCTCCAATTTAAATCCAACTAATTCAACCTGTCACAACCACTCATAATTCAATTTCATTTATTCATATCTATGTACTTATTCAATTTCTCAACTCACTTCAAATCACTAATAATAAAGATCCACCTGAAAAATATTATATCTGTGAATTTAGATTCTAACTCCATTTAGGACTCATAAGCAGTTGAAGATACTACTATCTCATTTTCGTGGTCAATCTAGATATTTTCACAAGAAAGAACAGTGAAAATAGAGTTTCAATTCATATTTTCACTAATTCTCAGTTTATTTTTCTCCTGGAACATATATCAATTTTATTAAAAATATAAAACATTCCTAAAATTATTCTGTCCAAATTGACACGTGTAAAATCCGTCATACTACCATTCTACTACCTTCAACAAGTATTTTACTAAGGTTTTACACGTTCCCGGAGGCATCCAAAGTCAATTTTACTCACAAAAATTATATATTTAGCTACTAAAAATATTAAAGCATATCTAAAAATCATGATCTTAACATCGAAACGTCCGGAATTCAGTTCTCTACGATTCTATGATCTTAAACCGGAGTTTCATTGGATTATAATTCCATTTTATTCACTGGATATGATTATAGTACTATTCACATCACTATTCACGTCACTATTCATTGGAAACATGGAAATTTTTACTAAAATTGTCAAACGGTCTCCAAAAATCATGAAATTAGCATAGATGGACTCGCAACAGTGCATTCTACCATTCTATAGCCTTAAACTGGAATTTCATTGGGTTTTAATATGATTCGAAAGATTTCTAATATAACTCTAACTTTCAACAAACTTCTAACGACTATAAAAATTCCAAATGAACACATAATTGCAATCGAACCACATATTCGGGGCTCCTACAGTTTAGGGAGTGTTTTTCCACCTTTCGAATAGATTTTCATTCAAGTTTGGTAAAAACCCCAATTTTGAAAACACTATAAAATAGCTCTCATAGCTCAAATTACTCCGCTAGAATCGTTACATCTAGCTTAGATATTAATTTCACGAAGAAATAGAGTGAAAATCACTTATCGCGGGTCCCGATTTCTCGCAAATCCCATGTTTCCCTTTTCTGTCCTCTTTTCTTCTCGTTCTTCTTTCTTTCTTCTCTCGTTCCTCTTTCTTCTCTGCAACTTCTTTTTATTTTTACTTTTTTTTTACAAGTTGGTGAGTGGTTGCAATTGAGATGATAAGTGTATATATAAAATGATCCCATGAACCTAGGCTCCCCTTAATAACCAACTCCTCTATCAAATTTCATTTAATTCAACTCATCTCATTTAATAATTCAATTTCAATCTACACCATTTTCTTAATTTAATTTATAACTCAATTCACTTATTTCATATGTATTCATATACACATATACAATTAACCTCCTACGTCTAAAATATGTGTATTATACATCTCGAGATACGTAGGCAGGTTAGGTAGTGGACGTAGGCATATAGCTGAACCACTATAAATTATTTGTGTACATGTGTTAATTTTTTGTTTACAATTTGCCATTGTGTAGCATTTTAATTTGTCTATTGTGTCCAATCCACCCCCCTTTTGGACACACCTGGGCCAACAGTCGCGATACAAAAATTATGGGTTTCTGTCCAACAAAGAAGCGCGCTCCTTGAGGTTTGCAGAACCATTAAAGGTCGAAATTTTGAGTTTCTGAACTTCTCAACGGCCATATTCTTGAGTGTAACGGTTTATATATGTTCTCAATCTATAAATACACTTGCCCTAGGCACTTTACACCTAAGAGAGAGAAAAACAAAAAGATTTAATCAAATTCTCCAGGGTTTTCTTGGTTTTCTGCAAGAAATTAAAATGAGAGAATGAGCCATATTTTTTAAATCTTTCTCTTCTCATTTTCAAAGTACCCAAAAATGGTGATTCATCAATGAAAGCTTTTGAAGTGCATTTTCAACTGTTTTCAAGTTCTCACTTGAGCAATATTGAATCTAAGAAAAGTAAAGGTTGTGAGTGATTTCTTTCTCTTTCTTGAGCTTCAAAATTTACATATCTTGTATTTTATTTGTCTGAGCTTCATTGTAAGTGTTCTACTCATATAGAATTTATCATTGTAATATTTGTATTCAGTGTTTTTGGTTTGTTTCAAGGCTGAAACAACCAAGTCAAGTAAATTTAATTCACTTAAGATTTCTAGGTTGGAATCAAAAGTTAGTTTCACCCTTTATCTTAAAAATGGTCAAATGGTTCATCCTTAACCTGTGAAAAAGATTTTCAGTTCTTCTTTATCCCGGAAAAGGAAGTTGTAGGTTCATCCTTAGCTCAAAAAATGATAGGTTTGTCTTGAACCTTGAAAAATACATTGTAACGGTTTGGTTCACACCCTCGAAGTGAACCCAAGTATAGTTGAATCCTAGAAAATGTTTCTCTAGGTGTGGAGTAGGAAAATAATTTTCGAACCACGTAAAAATCCCTTTAAGAATTCGTATTTTAATTTATGCACTTTACTTTATGCACTTTGAATTAATTTGAATATATAACTTAATTTAATCAAGGATTTCCATTAAGAACTTAAATTTTTTCAAAATCAGCCGTAACACCCATTCATCTTCCTCTTGGGTGTCCAACAACGCATGCCCCACTTTGTGGGGTGGGTTCCTCCACTCTTTTCTGGGTTTTTTTGGGTTTTTCTTCTGGTTTAATCCCCAGTTTTCGCCCTCTACTCCCCTGACATGATATTTGTACGCGATAAATCGCAAACGTACGGTGTCAAGTAATAATAACCGATGAGAATCGGGTTGTCGTCCTCTGAAATTATACTCTCGTTACTAAATACCGTTTTCACCAATTATTAACTTTATCTAAACAATCAAAATATAGTATTCAAGTAATCTAAACAATTAATGAAAAGTAAATAGAAAAGCAATCAATAAATGAAGTGATATCAAGAAAGGAAGATCTAGAGGTTCAATTTCACTTAACCGTCAACTAGGGGTGGCAATTCGTGTTGTCGTGTCGTAATCGACTTTGTCGTAATCATGTATAATGAAATATATTGTAAACATAAACATGACACATTTAAATAACGTGTCATTATATGTAAACTCAAACCTGACACGTTTAATAAACGGGTGAAACAGGTTAACTTGTTTGTAACCCTTAAAGCTTAAACAAGTTAATTCTAACCTATTTATCATATAAAAATTCTAAATTAACATATAAATCAAAAATTCAAAATCATAATTATACAACCATATAGTAAAGACCAAATAAAATATTATAAATTGAGAGTCTCAACACGTGACATAAAATATTAAAAAGTCTTCACAGATAACATAAGTCTCAACACAAAATATAATCGTGTTAAACTGGGTCAATTTTGGGTTTAGTAGGTCGACTTGCTTTTGACCTGAAATTTAATTGTCTAATCGGGTTTAACCGATTTTGACTCACACTTGTTTATGCAAAACCCGAACCTATTTATTTCGTGTCGGTTTCGAGTCATGTTATGGTGTCGTGACCTATATTGCCACCCCTACCGTCAACTATGTTTATCATTAGTACGTTCTTCACTTTTATAAGTCAAAAATCCTAGAGTCACTAATTTCCTCTCTTGAGTGCCGAATTAGAACATATTACTAAGGAAACAGATTCGATCTCTTCGATAAAAACCAAAACCCCATTAACTAATTACACTTTGTGATTTTTACTACAACTTCAAAAGATATCATAGACCTCTCGATTCTATGATGATCTTAGGTTATATTTTCCTTAATCCAACCCAAGGAACCCTCTCTCGAATGCCGCCCCCCAAGTCTATGATCATTCAATTTGTGATCAAAAGATTAAAAACATTAAACCCAAAAAATTATAAATAACTATGAAGAATCAGTTAATAATAAACATAAATACAATCTTAACACATAAAATCAAGTATCAGATCCATCTATCCTCTAGAATACTAATTTAGTTCATAACTTGAACAATAAAAACACAAAACATCGTTATAAACTTGAACTTGAGCATAAAAATTAAACTATCAACGCGTTGGATTTGAATCTCTCTCCCTTGTCTCTATATTCTAGATCTTCTTCCCCGCTTCGTTGCTCGTCGTCTTGCTTTGTTCTCCTTTCCTTCATGCCTTAGAAACCCTAAACAATGAAGTATATATAGGTACAAGCCAATAAGAACTCAAAATAGAAACCCCAAAGTCGCACAAGGAAATCCCGCAACAAATAGAAAACTTTCTATTTTTTGTCGCTCCTCAGTGCCGAGGCACCCACAGTGGATGCCGTGGCGACCCACTTTAAATTTCTACCACCATTTTTCCCTCATCTTGGCATCGTGGTGCCAACAATGGACTTCGCTACGCCCAATCTCTGTAATTCATCAATGTTAAACCTCGCCAGCTCGCTCGCGCGAGGCGCGACAATTAGTCATAGGTGTTTGAACTCATTTGAACTGAGTCGCACACACATAAGCATAGTGACCCAAAACCACTTCAACACAGCGAAAAATAACTTCAGAAAAATACTATTATATTAAACATAGAGTTTGGTAGTTAATACATCCCCATTTTCCCAAAAAGACAAAAAATGATAAAAGGGCAGAGTCCCTACAAAAGTAACAAAAAAGAGAAGAAAAAGGAGAAGTCAAAAGAGAAGCATAAGAAGTCTCGAATCGTAATCACTGCTACGCCATCTGAGAGGGACATGGAGAACGAACATATACAAAATTCCCTACACGAACCGGGTTTGGCAACCGCCCCGCTATAAGTCCAACCTAACCCATCTCAAATGCTTGAAAAGATTAGCACCGGGGTGAGCTCAGTAACTCAATGAGATCAAACAGGGTAAACGAGGCTTACATGCTTAATAATAAAATACAAAACAACAGTCATCAGAAAGTTAATCCACAATAATACAACCAAACAATCAATGGTGACCACACGGCCTCACAAGCCAGCGCACAATACAACTAGCAACCCGTGAGCCAAGGCGCCAATGCAACATGTAGCAATTGAGAGGTCTCATAGGTCCCAGTGCTTGACAACAACAAAACCACCTCATGGTCCAACGTATACAGTGGCCTAGCAACCCATGGGTTCAGTGTTCAATTGCCTTAACAATGTCTTGTATCATTTTACGATAAACAAATTTTCACGCATGAAGTAGAACATGGTAACAATTACGATGCATGATGCTATGTAAAATATCATTAAACAGGTAAAGAACTCAAACTTAGCCTTAATTTTTCACCTTAACACACTTGTGGCGGTGCAACGTCTAACCTTCTTGTTTAAGAGTGTGCGAGAACACTAGAAAAGCAAGAGGGTAGACAAAGGCGAGGGTAGACAAAGGCGAGGGGCGGAGCTGGTCTGGAAAGGAGGGGTTTGCCCTTATTTATAAGGGTGGCCCTGGGGCCCGACCCTTCCATGGGGCCGATCCCCCTTTTGGGGCTGACCTCCCCTTTGAGGGAGCCCTTAGGGCCCGTCCTACAAGAAGGGTCGTCTTCCCCTTTCGGGGAGACGCCCACTGCCTAAGGAGGTCCGTATGAGTTTCAAATGCACGAGTCCACTTCATAAAAGGAAAATGGAGAAAAAGTGAGAAAGTTTATGAGGTGTTACAATCAAGTTTCTTAAAGAATTTGATTTATGTGAGAGGGGGTCATAAAATGAACGGGGTGTTGGAGCGGGGTTTTATTGATTCCAAGATTTCTAGGAGAATATTTGGACATGCTAAAAGTGGTAGGGACCGAAAAAATCCTGTAATCAACTGTAGTGGTCTCAAACGAGTTTCATAATTAAATGAAATTTATTAGACTTAATTTTTAGTAGGGGTTAAGAATTTACTAGGGTGTGGGAGCATAGTTTTATAGGTTTTGAGGCTTTCTAGAAAGATAATAAGACGCGCTCCATGGGGTAGAGTGGGAAAATACCTTATGGTATGATAGTTAGTACAAAAAATCACCTATCGACGTGGACAATTATTGTTAAAAGTTGGGTAATATTGTGACATTATTTTTCAAACTCGGATATTGTGACAATATTTTGTTTTAGTTTGAAAATCATCGTCAAGACCCCTTAGCCATTTTGATTATGTATTTTAGATCTTTAACAAAAAAAAATAAAAATCGATTCTTTTCTTATTTGTTTTTTGGGAGGGGTCGCACGTGAAACATAGGGATGCTGACGTGGCAAGAGAATGACACGAACAGGAAACGCGGTATCGGACTTTGGACCTAGGGGGTGTGACCCTTGGGCTTCGTGTGGGTTAACGTTGCGACATGTATCATATGGGTAGAAGAAGTTGTGTATTTGTATGCGACGTTTTGGTCAGAGCATCTTCAGACACTTATCGCCCCCCGAAACCGTCGAACTCAACAAGGCACCCCCCTCTACCTACTCGCCTTTTCTTTCTTTCTTTCGTTCTTCATCTATTTTTCTCTTTTGCTCTCTCCCCCAGCGACCGATTCTCTCTCTCTCTCTCTTCTCTTCCTATCTGCATTTCTCTCCAAATTAGGTTTTTTTCTCCTGAAATTAGGGTTTTCCTCAGGAGCCGAAGAACACCGGTTATTGTAGGGTTTCTTTCTCGTTTCCTCTTCTGATTCTCTCTAACATTCGTTAACCTGGTATGATTTCCTGAATTTCTTTTTTTTTTTTTTTCTCCTTTGGAAGGAGATTTTTGCGGTGTTTAACGCATTGTTCTTCGATTGGAGATGGTAGGTGTTGCCACCAGTTGAAATCAATCTTATTATGTATACATGTAGTTTTGGTGTATTTGGGTCGTGATTGATTGAAATTTTAGGTATGCTTTAGATTATCGGTAATGGGTTCTGATGTAGTGGAAGAATGGTCGGAGGTGTCCTTGCACGTGGAAACCACGATGGATAGACAATTAGAAAAAAGTTGTTGTTTGGATAGCGCTCGAACGGGTTTATTTAATCAGACTAGAGATTATCAAGACAGTGAAATTACTGTTCTAGAACAGATGTCGCGTCCTACAGAGGTGGCTCCCAAGTTAGTTGATTGCAATAAGGACGCGTTCAATCAATCCGTCCTTAGAAAGGGCTCGTGCCCAGAACCAATTTGTTCCACATCTTTTGATAATGCGATTACTACCACGAATCAATTAGGTGACATTGTCGCTTCTGAGAATGAGGATTTGGCTAATTTCTACTCTAGCATTGATCAGAAAGTGCTTCTAGTTGGTCGTAATGATGAACCGGAGGATGTATATGGAAACACTGGTTTTGTGTGTGTATCGGACCAAGTGATGAAGGAGGGATGCGGGGTTGATGTCGGGCTTTCTTCAAATGGTAGTGACGAGGGAAATCTATCAAGCTCTTTGGAGTGTCCTGCAGAAACGTATTTGGATGCTGAACAAGCTCTATTTCACGGTAAGACTGGAGATTCAACTGAAAAAGGAGAAATTCCGTTGCCCTCGTCATTATTTTCTACTTTGCCTAGTACGTGTGCCCATCTGGGTGATGAGAATATTGTGGATCCTTCACAGGAAACAGATTCTGGTATTGTGGGTTTTGTGGAAGAGAAGCAGGATATTTCTCCTGGGTCTGGTTTGACGACACAAGCGCTGCAACTTGAAGGGAATGCCTGTAATTTAGTTGGAGAAACACTTTCTGTGGCTTCTGAGTGTGCTATTGAAGTGCCAACTTCTCTAGTTGATGGCTCTTCTGTTCATTTGTTACCTGCTGATCGAAATATTGATGATTGTAGTGGTGCTCCATCTTGTAGTGGTCTAATTGATTCTACTGTTCAGCCAGATAGTGAAGAAAAGGACAACGATAAGCCTGAATTTGTTCCTATATATACCTGTTCTGAGAATTTACGCTCATTAACTCAAAAGAGTACACGTCGTTGCAAATCAAATCAGATGTCTGAGACAGGGAAAACCACAAAGCAATCAAAGAGAAAAAACAACAAAAAGTTGTTCCCAGGTCAGAACATTGGAATCTCCTTGAAGTTTGCTAAAAGGAAAAGAAGTCTACAGAGCAAACAGGCACGTTCCTCTGTATGGGGAACAATGGGGAATATCATGCAAGTGTTTACAGAGAATGATAGTCTACCGAAACATGGCCCTCAACTTATTCAAATTGAGAAGCATTCCTCACAGAGAAAAAGAAGGGGTATCCAAGGAAACAAAAGGAAACCAAAGACCCTGGATGGTGGAAGTACAGTTGTATCAAGCCAAAAAACCTGTTCTTCAACTAGTCATATTCGTTTGAGGGTTAAAGTTGGGGGCCAAAGAAGTCTTGAAGTTTTGCTTCCTGAAGGGATGGGTTCTCAAGTGTCTAGGAGATCCACTGTTAATAAATGTGAAAATGAAACAGAGAGTAAAGTTAGTTCAAAATTTACTAATCCTATAATACACAAGTTGGGTGAAAATGCACATGCCACTAGCCAAGAGACATGCATGGGAGGAGACTTGGAAAGGCCAGTAGGCACTTGCCATCTGGATTCTGACCATGGGGACAAGAGCTTGGAGAGTGCTGTGACACTGGATGCTTCAGTTGGAAATAGTTTGGATAATTTCCATGGAGTTGCTTCTCATACAGGGGTTGCAGTATTGGATGAGGCAGTTGATAATCAGTACTCATATCCTGGAACATCCCCTGATTCAGAAGTGGTCAACTCAATCCAAGATACTGGTATAGGTGTTCAGGTTCAACAAGATCTCCATGATTCTGTTTTGAATTCCTCCAAAGTAGTTATTGGCCCTATGAATGAAGCTGATTTGACTGTAGAGCCCAGGAAGACGAAAAAGGGAAAGAAAAATGGGAAGGTTAAAGGACATCCTTTGAAAGGATGTTTTCCTGTAGAGAAAAAGTCTACTGGTCGAGGAAGCCGCAACAAGCCTAGAAAATCGTCAAAAAAGGGTGGATCTGGAGAGGAAGTAGGATGTGTCCATACTCCTAGTGATGCTTTCATTGTAGAAAGAATTGGAAATGCTTCAAGTAAGTCATCAGGAATTGAGATTTACTCTCCTGATTCATTGCCTGGTTCAGAGATTGTGAAAATTGGAGAAATGCTGAAAGTGGTGGAAACTACTACTGAGAGCTCTGAATTGTCAATGCAAGATGTTCCAGCTAAAGCATCAAAGCCAAGTACTGCTGATTGCTTCTGTGATTCTGGTAAATTAGTGGGTTCTAAGCTGCCCAAATGCTCCAAACCCAAAGTTGAAATGAGCAAACGAAAGTCCCGCACTTCTGATTCGTCGAGATGCAGGAGAGGGAATGCTTGCAAACAGAAGAAGAAAGATGTTCAGAAGTCCGTCAATAAAAATAACGTCAAGGAAAATGGTATTTTGGACCAACAATACGGTGGTGACAACCATCTAGAAAGAAGTTCAGGTACTTTAAGGCATCCTGAATCAGAGAGGTCTGCTGAATCAAGTGGTTAGTTCTGTTCTTGCTGAACATTTGTTTGTATACCTTCAATTTTCTGTTTCATTCTCCATATTTAGTATATATTTTAGCTGAGACAAACTAAAGGTCTTCCCCAATTTTGCAGGAATGAATGCTTTGGGGTGTAACGTATTCAATGATCTAGGAAAACCCAATGCTGGCAGCAAGTTTGCATCTAATGACATATTAAAGTCTTCAGTGATAAACAGTGAATTGGATGACCAACCTCTACCTCCACAAAGAGCGTGGGTGCGCTGTGATGAATGTCATAAATGGCGTTGCATATCAGTTGCACTTGCAAATTCCATAGAGGAAACAAATTGCAGATGGTAAGCATTGTCATTGCTATAATTATTTTAAAGCATCTCTAAGAAAGCTGCCTGTTTTAGAGGAAACAAATTGCTGTCAGTAAGCACTGTCATCACTATTATCTATGTTAAACTATCCTTAAAAAAGACAAAAGAAAAATGGACCAAACATCATGAATGGAAGTAAAGAAATTTAATTGATTGAAAGGACAAGCAAAACAATCATTATATTGAAGAGACACATCATCTTTTGATATATATGACTTTATTGGAGTGTCCTAAAGTTTACATACCCTTAACTGGGAAAATCTGTTGGATGGTACAGATTACTTCCGCATTAGTGAATTTATCTTTTGTGGAGTTCACTCCATAACCCCGGCATAAATGTTAAGAATCATGTAATTTCTAGAGCTCATTTTATGATCTATGGCCGGGGGACGGACACTGATATGCATTTATTTTATTGGTGACGACCTCTCCCATATTGTCAATCTAATTTAGGAGTTAGCAGCCTATCTAGACTTTTTTTGGTGGTGCTTTTGATGTAAGCTTGGGGCTTGCTAATTGCATTAGTTCTTAAGCCAAACAAGGCAGGTTGTAGGACAGGTTTTTTACTGTCGTTTTGAGTGGTCTCTAATTTGGTCTTGTTGGCTGTTCTAAACATTGATGAAAGGAAGTGGTTACTTATGCATTGATAAAAGAAGCGTGTAATTATTCAATATATTTGGTTTACATTTTCAAGGACTTGCAAGGATAACATAGATAAGGCATTCACCGATTGTTCAATCCCTCAAGAAAAGACAAATGCTGAAATAAACGCAGAGTTGGAAATATCAGATGCCTCTGGTGAGGAAGATGCTTCTGACACACATACAAAATCTGAGGGATTTAAGCACAAGCAGCTAACTGGTAAATGAATTGTACTTAGGTTCAGATTTAGGTATACTACTGGTCTTTTATTTGAAGAACTTGCTTTTGATGCACTTCTCTATTGTTGCAGTTCCACGCAAAGCACCTTGGAAACCTATCAAGTCTAACATGTTCCTTCACCGTAACCGTAAAAACCAAACCATCGATGAGGTCTGAACTTCTACTATTTGTGTGACTTCATTGGCTGCTTTACTAAGTTGTTCAAGTTAATATTATGGAATTTAGCAAGTGTTGTCTATACATGCCATGATAATTTCCCATTGTTAAAAGAATCTTGAAATTATTTCAAGCTGTACATTTTCTAACAATTCTTAACTGATTAGAATGATCATGTAATTCTACTAGTTGTGACTTCATTTGCTGTGTTATATGGATTGCATGTTCATATGTTGATTATATATACATCATTGCTTATATAGTCTTTTGAGATCTTTTAAGTAAACTGAAATTAAGTTGAATGGAATTTCAAACATACATTCATGTTTTATCCTAGGTAAATTTTATTTATTTTCATCAGATTATGGTTTGCCACTGCAAGCTGCCACCTCCAGATGGGAGTTTTGGTTGTGGAGAAGAATGCCTGAATCGGATGCTTAACATAGAATGTGTTAGAGGAACCTGCCCTTGTGGTGATCATTGTTCAAACCAGCAGGTAAAATTGTCTATTTTTTGATTTTTGATTTCATTATATTCTCTCATGTTATGGAAGTAATACAGCTGGTGTTGAAATTGTCTATTTGCAGTTCCAAAAACGGAAGTATGCGAAGTTGAAGAGCTTCCCTTGTGGAAGAAAAGGGTATGGGCTACAATTGCTTGAAGATGTGTCTCGAGGTGCATTTCTAATAGAATATGTTGGAGAGGTAATTTTACAAATTTTTTCTCATCTTTTTTTTGTTTTTGGTTTTTTGTTTTTGTTCTTCTAAAGGTAGTTAAAGGTACAAGGCTCAAAATATAAAAACTGCACTATTTATTAATTAAAATAAAAATTTATAATAAGTGCACATTTTATTAATTACACCTCATTGAGTTATTCTTATAGTTGATTAGCATAGCAGTACAAGAATCTGAAAGAAATTGATGTTAAAAGGCATGAAGTCCCTTTTAAAAAAGAAATGTACAACTCAAGTGTGCCGTGGGCGTAGTCCTATGCGCACTAGAGTGCCAGATGCATGCAAGAGTTGGGTACTCAATTGGGTGTCTATCAAGGTGCCAAGACTGCACCTTGCCTCATGGTAGTGCACTAGAGGTCTGCACCTTTGCTTCTGCGCATGCCTTTTATACCTCTCTTAAACTTATTCTAAATTAGTAGAATGAGCTTTTGAAGTAATTTTCAATAGGCCCAAACTTTTTAAAAATTTCAAATGCCTTCTTGTTGTTTACCTTATAAGAATTGTGGGTTAGCTTCTTGTCAAAAAAAAAAAAAAAAAAACTGAAAAAAAGAAAGAATTGTGGGTTAGCACCTCTGCAATGAGCGAAATCACCTGATCAAAATTTAGGGTGGTTGTGGGCCTGTGCCCAAGCTTATTTTGTTTAAAGTTGAATCCAAGCCTTGCCCATATCTTTTATTTCTTTCCTTATTTGATATTAGTATGCTAGATTATGTTGCAATAAACATGTTGATGGATGGATTGAGAATAAATTTTTGTTTAAAGTTGAACCCATTCCTTATTTGATGGACATGTCTCATGCAAGTTGAAAGGAAAATTTTATAAGATCCCTATTAGGCGAGCCAATTTTATAGAATAAAAATATATCAATAAATTAAGTCTAATATGGAAATGCTAATGTTATGAAAGGTATATGGTAAAACATTAAAAGATAAAATTTGAAATGAATACATTTGAGTAATGCTAGGAGTAGCTCAATTAATGATAAAAAATGAGAGAGAATCAATTAAGGATGGTTTTGATGTGTATAACTAAGACCACTAGATGCATTAGGAAGAGTGACAGATTAATTATCAATGATTCAATGATAGTGATGAAGGAAATGGAAGAGCTAAATATAATACAATTATAGATTTAGCGCTTGATGGAAAGGAGTAGAGGGAGTAGATTTATGTAGCCAATCCTATGTATTTGTGAGCTTAGTTCAAAATGAATCCTATTATTTATCAAAAATAATACTCATCATTATCATCATTATTTAAATATTGTTCAAAAATGTTTGGATCAATCACATAAAAGGGCAGCCGGGTGCATGAAGCTCCCGCCTATGCAAGGTCCCGGGGAAGAGTCGGACCACATTTGGATCACTCGCATGAATTCTGTTTTGTTATTTGAATAATTTGAGGTCTATTGTTTTTTGTTTAGCATCTATCCTTGCGTCTCCTTTTTTATTTTGTGTTATTTTGGCATTAATTTTGATATTGAGGATTGATGTCTTAAGTCATATTTGGTCTGGATTTGTACAAGAGAACTATAAAGCAATATGAGAAAGAGGTGGTAATAGATTGTGGAGAATGACGAGAGTCTCTCATCTCCAGTTTATATATCTTTTTTAGTCATTTTCATCTTTTTTCTTTTCTGTTTTCTTTCTTTGGGGAATCTACATAACAATGTTTTAAGACATGAAGATTTGAAGTGTTGGACACATCTCATATCCATGTTCGTGTCATTTCAACCTACATACTTTTTTGGGTTAGATTGAAGAGTGATGGTAACAAAGCTTATATTTTTGTAAGCTTAGACTCCTTAAGTGCAATAGAAATGCCAAATTCAGGAGTCAAAATAATGGAGAGGGTGGGAATTTTTTCTTGTGCAGACTTAGGGACCTACTTTGTAGGGGGCGGGGATCGTTGAGCAAACTCTCCCTCTTTGGGTTTAGGGACAAGGGAAATAATGTTGGGGAAACAAGTATATCAAGATGTTGATAGAATTTTATCTAAAAATGATGATGTTCATAGGGAAGAGCAAGAATTGAGTGACTTCTTATAGGTGATGGTTTTTGTTTTCTGCCACAACATTTCGTTCAGGAGTGCTGAACAAGTGTTCTAAAGTTTGAGAAAGGTGGATATAAATCCTTGATAAATATGCTTCCCAATCATTTGGCCTTGAAATATTTATGTTTGAGTTGAAATGTGTTTCAGCTATTTTGTAAAAGGAATGAACTCATGTATTTCTTGAAATGTCGTATAAAAAAGTGGCAAAATGATGACAATAGACAAAGGTTGAGCTCACTCTAGATTATAATTGTTTCTTTGTAAACCTTTCGTAAAGTTACTCTAAAGTCTAAAGTATACTTGTTTTGGCATATTGTAAAAACTATAACTCTTAAACCTTTAGTATACATGAGAAAAATTATTTTGGTTTTGAAGTCTTTAATTCTTCATTTGAGTATAAATCTATTTTTAAAATTATCACAATTCAGAACTTATCATATTCTTAGTTTATAATTTTCTTTTTTGCTAGGTCAAGTACTGTATTAAAGTTATTAACAAAAAACGAAGGGGTAGGTGTGGGGAGAACCCATATTTACAATTTGCAAATAGTGACCTCAAAGGAATCTCTATCCAACAAAGTTTTTGGAAGAAAAGAAGACATCTTTGGATGTGAATCTTTGATGTAGTCGCAATCAAATTTCTACGCCAATCAGTAGGATAATTTAGTCTATCTAATTGTGTGTTCGATTTGCCAACTCTCGAAGTTTGCTAGAGCTCTAACAATCTTTTGAATTAAGGATCTTATGATCCAAGGATTCATTTTGGCATACTAGAATCTGTCCCAAAAGTTTGGAATCTGTTCCAATAGCCAACTTTGGAATATTTAGCCTTTGAGCTAATGTAACTCCTTTTCATAACACTGAATATTCTGAATGAAGCACACTTATGGGCTGGAAAGCAGCTGCGAAAAGCCCCTAAGCTTATGCCTTCTGAGTTTCTGATAACACCTCCTGCACGTCGTCCTCTGTCCCGACTTTCGCGATAATGCACCATCAACATTTATCTTGAACCAGCCAGAAGGGGGTGGGACTCAAGCCACCTCCCACCTTTGGGGTTGTTTTTAGTTGAGTTATGCTTCAATGCTCAATGAGGCGAAGATTAATTAGGGAGAGATCCATAAAAGTAGCCGCTAGCTCTGAATAGAGGGAGGCTCCTGTTTCTTTTTGAATATCTCCAATGATGACATGTATAGGTCTAGCTTTAAGGTTGAATTTTCTAGTTCTCTCATATAATTGTACTTGTTTTAGCATATGTTGAAAGATTTATGGATCTTTCTAACATTTAGATTAAAAAGTTCAAATGAAATTTTGTTGCAAAAAGTCTTCAAGTCAAGTTGAACTTCCCTGAATTAGTTTGAAAGTTTCAAGTATCTGATGTTTTAAGGTGACAACAAATAATTGATTCTTGCATGTCATTTTGTTATTCAAGGTCACTATTAGTGACTGCACATCACTCTATTAGATGTGTATTGCTATACAGTGATGTCATTTGGTCTCAAAATGGCTGGTGCCACCTACCAACGGGCTATGATGCAGATATTTCTAGATCAACAACATGAAACAGTACAGTGTTAAGTGCATAATGTGGTAAGAAACTCAATTGCTAGTTGCTCGAGAATATGGACTCTAAAACCCTGTAGGATCCATTCCAGTGAAGGATCTTCTATTACCATTTTAAGAATTGCTACATCAAATTGAGGAATTTATAATTAAAAATCTACATAATAGTATCTTAGTTGAATTTTATACCATTTGCTAGATATGCACATATTACAAGCTCTCCCAATGCACCATTCTAGCACCAATACCTTTGCATAATATGCCCTTAACACCTTTCTCATTCAATTAATCAACTTTTTTTTTGGGGTTCTAGTAACTCTTTTTTTTGTTAATTGTAACAGTGAGATTATAAAATCTGCAACTTATAAGGACATACTAAGAATTATAGATTTCTGTAATCATGCTCGGAAAAGAAAAGCTGTAGTAATGCACGAATGTTGAATTACTCAGATATTGTTTGCAAGACCCTATCTTTGTTCCCTTTGTGATTCTACCCTACTAGGGTTTTGGTCTCCTCTTTTTATCAGCAGACAATAGGATTTCAAATTATGCAATATTCAAGTTGCTATTTCAATAAAAATTCATAAATTTCTATGAAAGTAGCTGGCTCCTGCCTGAGGTTTTTATTTTTATTTTGAACAGGTGCTTGATTTGAATGCTTATGAAGCACGCCAGAGAGAATATGCTGCGAAGGGTCAAAAGCACTTCTATTTCATGACATTAAATGGCAGTGAGGTATATCATCATTTTGTATCTCTCTCTCTCTCTCCCCACTCTCTGTTTCCCTCTCTCTCTCCATTTTTAATTGGGACTGCTTTTGTTCTGAACGCGAGGTCTGTTTGGGATCTCCTTGAGGTTTTATATAAATGTTCCAAGGATTTTCTGATTATTCTGAAAGCATTATTCAACCTTTTCAGCATCTCTGTTCTTAGCACTATTCAGGGATTTTCTGATTATTAATATAAATGTTCCAAGGATTTTCTGATTATTTTGAAAGCACTATTCAGCCTTTTTCAGCATCTCTGTTCTTAGCACATTATCATATGTATTTTTCAGAACCTAGAGTGTATAATCAATTTTTCGGCCTCTAGGTATTATCCAAGCTTGTTAGCACGTTTGACTCGTTTGTAGAATGACACTTGATTCAGTATTAAGGCTTTAGCAAATGACGCTAGACTAAATTATCAAAAATTTGAGTTTTAAGGATTGAAACTTTGACTTTTCCTTGAACTTTGGTTCTATGAAATTCACAATTGATTTGGTATGTCCACTCTGACATTCAAAATATCTTAGGAAGCTTTTCATGGTAGAGAAGTTTAAAGAATCTTTATTTGTAGAATTGTAATTTGAAGCAGACCCCTACATCATTGACGATATGCTAAAACAAGTAAATATGCAACACGGACATGATATATTCTAAAATGTAATGATTTAGAGTAAGATTTATACTTCTATAATTCTCAGGGGCATATCAAAAATGATTTTGTGAGTTTTTTTTTTAATGATGAAATAGTGTTTTGAAATCAAATATAATATTTTTTGCTTATTGGCGAGTTTACAGTTGATAGTCAGTGTTTAGTCATTGTACCTTTTTGTTCTTCCTCTAGTGACTATTTAGTTTTTATTTCATTTTGCTTGAAATTAAGGTTCAATTTCATATATTTTAAGTTTTTTGGGCATTTTTTGGTGAAAAGCAAAGTTTGCGGGTCAATTGTTTTTTTTAACTACTGAATTTTGTAAAGAAGAAACTCCAATAGTTTTGTTTTGTTTTTTTTTTTTTTTATAATTTTTGTGAATATTTTCATTTTTTATGTAACTTGGAAAAGCTGGATAAAACTTAAGGAATATTTGCATTTTCTATTTACTAATCTTCAAAAAATAGTTTTATTTCTCTATGTACAAACTATTGATAATTTAATGATTAAAGAATTGGAGAACATTAGAGGACTATGGGAAATCTTCAATCATGTTTTTTTTTTTTTTGTTGAAAAGAAAGTAGATAAAATATCATTAATAATTATAAAGTGAGTACAAAGCAGCAGTCTTGATGGAATAGAAATCCCCAAAGTTACTTAAACCATTACAAGTTTTCCCATCTAATCCACTCATTAGAGGTTAACGACTAGACAACTTGCTGTTTGTAACCCAAAAAGAGGCTAGTCAATGCGAACTCTCCCAAACCCGTGCCACTGGATTTCCTCACCATCAAACACCCTCTTGTTCCTCTCGTTCCTAATGGACCATAATAATGTTAGGCCCACCACCTTGATGGAATTAGATGGGAAAGCAACAGTCTTGATGGAATAGAAATCCCCAAAGTCACTTAAACCATTACAAGTTTTCCCATCTAATCCACTCATTAGAGGTTAACGACTAGACAACTTGCTGTTTGTAACCCAAAAAGAGGCTAGTCAATGCAAACTCTCCCAAACCCGTGCCACTGGATTTCCTCACCATCAAACACCCTCTTGTTCCTCTCGTTCCTAATGGACCATAATAATGTTAGGCCCACCACCTTCTAATGTCCTCTCCAAGATTGTTGTATACTATCCATGAATGGAAAAATATTAATACCCAGTCCTCTGACTTCCTCACAATCTATTACCGGAAAGCTAGAGCACCATCCCTTCCACAACTCCTGGACAAAAGGACAATGCCAACATATGTGACCGACTGTCTCTGATGCCTTCCTACATAGGTAACACCAATTCAGAGAAATAATGTTTGGGAGCTTCTGTTGGATGACGTCACTCGCGTTCTGCCTATTGGGTAGCTACGCAACCCAAGAATTTAGCCTTTGTAGGCACCTGAGATTTCCAGATTAGGTGATGATTTTGAAAAGGGGGTTAAGATGGATCATCAAGCATGATATCATTAAAAGATTTGGTTGTGAACATCCCAGAAGGGTCCCAAGTCCAACACACTCTATCATCCTCATCCGAAAGGTGGCAACCCTTGAGTAGGCTGATGAGGGAACCACCTCCCTTTCTTCCCTTTTGGTAACGTTTCTAGAAAAATGAAGGTCCCATGAAGGTGAGTTCCCGCTCTCTAGGATTGGGCTTCATACAAATTCAGAAATAGGTCTATTATGGAAGGTTGATAATTGGTATAGGTTTGGAAAACGGTTTTGAAAAGTAGAAGTGCCACACCATAAATCCTCCCCAAAACGAATTGTGCCCCCCATTCCCAAGTTTAAGTAAGCAATGGTTACGGATGGTTTGGGTTGGCAATAAATTTCCGTGGGCTCCTAAAGGTGGCTCTAGGTGGTTAATCCAACATCCCTAAGATTGCACCTTAAACCATGTCCACTTCAATCATGTTTGAGTTTCAAAATCTATAGCATTCTTAAGAATACAGGGGTAGAATTAGGATCACGAGTTAAATTTTATAAAGGTGATAAAAATATGCAGGTGTCGCAAGCAAAAAGTATTGTATAGCCTTGAATAGTTGGTGGGAGTGTTCAGAATTCAGATCATAGTTTCATTTACATGCTTAAGTATATAATAGGCGCGTTTCTTAAAGAATAAATGAAAAAACAGAAAAAAGAAATTTGACCATATAATGGAGTTCTTTGTGAAAGATTTCTAAAGTTGGAATGAAGAGAGGATGTTAAATCATATAAGCTACCTTGGAGACAAAACTGTTCAAGAAATAATTGTTTGGATCAGGATATGGATGGTAGGATCATATGATCCTCTCTATTCTATGATCCTAGGGTCCTTCATTGATCTGGATCACAGGTAAGATTGTTTATTGGTAGGATAATTGTAGGATTGGGAGTTGGATCATAGGGTCTATAGAATTATGCAGAATGTTAGAATCTTTGTAGAATAGGGATCCTACAATGATCTTACAAATTCCACTAAAATATGAAATTTGGGCTGTAAAATCTTTGCATTGGTGGGAGCCTCATGCTCTGAATACACCCTTTTTTATGTCTTACCTCCACCATGTCATCTAGATGACTGTTGGAATTGCCATGAGTTCGATCCTATATCATCATTACTATTGTCTCCAACTTGATCCACTCTTCTTCTTCATTTGTTGACTGCATCTTGCTGTTATTTAATTAACATCTAAAAAGTAAAAAATAATAAATATGTTGAATACTTGAATATGATAATTAGTTAATGATATATATTGTATGATTTAATTGAAAACTGTCAGCTTGATTTATTGATATGCTATTATTATCTCATCTCCACTGTCTTTGACCAATAATTGAAAACTGTCAACCAAACTACAAATAAAGAAAACTATTTCAATGTTGGCAAGTGCAGCTAGTTTTCTCCATGAACTGTGGTAGGTTTAGAACTTGGTCCTAAAACTTAAAAATGTTTGTTCATGTGAAAATATTATGATTGCTACCTTGGTAATTTTAGTTTTCTCATACAATTTATGTTGTTAAAATTATTATCTCCTCCATTCCAACAATTCCCTATACCTGATCATTACTCCCTGCCCTGAGAGCAGCACTTTCCAAAATACTTCCATTTCTATGACCTCTTTCAAAATTCCTATGCCATATGTGGTACTTTGAACACTAGGATTCTGGGATGCTAAAAGAAGCGAGGCTCGCCTAAGTTTGTTTCTTTCTGGAGCTTTTATTTATATATATATATATATATATATATATATATATATTTTTTTTTTCCAGTTTTTAATTCTTAAAAGCTTCTTTGTCAGATTATTTATTTATTTATTTATGTTTTGCAAATGTGTGTGCTGCAGATGATTGATTATTTTATTATCTCGCTAATCAATCACTCATGAAATACCAAATGCCACTACAAAAAGATTTCTGTGCTTATCAATCTTTTATTATTTTTCTTGTTTTAATCAAACTCTACTGCTAAAACTTATTAATGATTTTCTTTTTGGCTATTAGATATATGATTCTTGGTAAGTATTTGGTCTTAGGTTCAAGCTAATTAATGAAATTGATTATGTGAAAAATGTGCTGTTTCTTTATCATAAGGGTCACATTCAGCTTTACAGTTTTATAATTATCCTATGTGTTGAGGACAAGTTTGGGTGTGTACATGTGTTGCTATCAGGTAATAGATGCCTGTGCAAAAGGAAATTTGGGACGTTTCATCAATCACAGCTGTGAGCCTAATTGCCGTACAGAAAAGGTAATTTCATTCATCTCCATATCCAAACATTTTTTCATTTGGATAATTTTAAGTGTTGCAAAGGTTGAGGTTGCTCTATTGTAATTTAGAGTTCATGGTTTCAAATATGGAATAATGGAAGTATCCTTTCCAATATGGAGGTAAGGTTTCGTATGTTATCCCTTCTCTAGACCCTGCAATGGTGTGAGCCTCACACATTGGGTACACCTTTTTTCATAAGATAATTTTAAACATTTTTTTTAGTTACTATTGGTAGTGGATAACTTGATGTCATCTTGTTCTCCTTTTTTTGTGCTTGAAACCTAGATTTTATTAAAAAAAAACAAGATAATCAACTTGCTTTTAAATCACTGTCTTAAAATTTCTGTTACAACTACTAGTCTTATTCTTATGTCTACTCTACTTTCTACCCGTGTTATCAAGGTGGGGTTGCCTAGGCTTTGATTATACCATTGTGTATACATTTCAGCGGTTTTCTAGGTAGGTTGTAGGATTTCTTTGTAATTTTTAAAATTTAAGGCACTTCACAATGATTTGGGAAAAGTCGAGGTAGCCCTTGATACCATGGAGTGGAGGAAGTGGATTTGTGTAGCCAATCCATGTAGTCGGGGAAAGGGCTTTGTTTAGTTGAGTACAACATTTTAAAGAAGCATAGAAAGAATATCTTAAACATTTCTTCCATTTGTATCTATTCTTTTCCTATACATGCATGGATCAAAGCTAGAAATATTTTCTTTTTAATAGATTCACTAATATACATGCAATGATTGAGGTTGCTCATTGTAACCTAGAATTCACAGGTTCAAATTTGGAAGCAACTTCTCCAGTATGGAGGTAGGGCTGCGTGCATTCTCCTTTGCCTAAACTCCACAATGGTGGGAGCTTCATGCACATGATGCACCCTTTTAATTATGTGTACCAAATAATGAGAGATCTCTTAACCCAATATTATCAACTCAACTCAACTCAATTAAGCCTTTTCCCAACTACATGGGGTCGGCTACATGAATTTGCTTCCCTTACTTTGCTCTATCCAAGACTAAGTCGACATTCAAATTACAAATAGTTAAATATCTTTCTTAATTATTTCTGTCCATGTTATTTTTGGTCCATCTCTACCTCTGTCATCACCCTGGATTGTTAAAAGATCATTCTTCCCAACTGGAGCATCTAAAGGTCTTCGTTGTATATATCCAAACCATCTTAATCGATTTTCTCTCATTTTATCTTCAATTGGGGCTACTCCTACCATTTTTCATATATATCTATTTCTAATCCTATCATCTAATGTTGTCCTCATATCCATCTTAATATGTACATTTCCATTACACTTAATTTGTTTGCATGTTTCTTTATTGCTTAACATTCTTTTCCATATAGCGTAGCTGGCCTAATAGTGGTTTTATAACATTTTTCCTTTCAACTTCAATGGGATGGGTCGGTCATATAATACTCTTGAAGCACTCCTCCATTTAACCCATCCCTCTCGAACTCTATGATCTACATCCTTGCCTATTTTCACCTTCTTGATGGATAATCACTATCATGATTTTTCATGGTTTTAATCTCATAAATACCCTCTTATAGATTTTTAAATTTTTTTTAAGGGTACTTATAAATTGATGAATCATTAAGTTATTCAAAACCTTAAAATAGGTATTATATTTGAAAAAATATTATGATACACACTATGCTACTCATTCAAAGCTCAGGCAATACCTATCTATAACCTACCTGGCTTGATAGGCATTGCTTTCAACTTAGGTTTTCTTTATCTGATTATTGTTTTGACCATATTCTCATATGCTTTTTGGTGTTTGGTGTTGTTTTAGCTAATTAACTTACAAAGTCTAGTTTGTGCCCAAGCTTGTTTTAGCATTCTTTCTTATTTACTTTCTCTGCATTTTTTTTTGATGCAGTGGATGGTTAATGGAGAAGTTTGTATTGGGCTTTTTGCAATAAGGGATATTAAGAAGGTATATTCTCATTTAATTAGCATGCTTATTTAAGTATTATTCTACTTCATTTACATTTGTAGATTCCTTATGTATTTATAAGTGATCTCTTCTTAAGTTGAAGAGCTTATTGGGCAGCCAGTGTGGTTATGGAATGAAGGTGCAGTTGTGACACAAGATTGGCAAATGCTTAAATGATACAAGCTTCACTAAATTCTTAGAAGTAATAATACTTGGAAATTTTTTAAAAGTTAGAGAACTGATGTAAAGATAGAAACAGTGTTATAGTTTTGGACACAAAAAAACAGTTTTAACATATGCTAACAAGTTTTTTTGTTGTTGTAATTAGCGCTTTAGTTGCTATGAGTTTGTACACAACACTCTCTAGTTACTTACAATGCTTAATAATGACTATAGTTGAACTGTAGCAAATAATATGACCAAAGTAAGCAACTAACTAGGAAAAACCATAAATGTCTTTCAATGTGCTGCCTTACGTACAGACAAGATGATGACAAGAAGAGAAAAAAAAAGCTGAATGAGTTGCAAAAGAACAAGAAAGAAAAAAAGAAAAAGAAGAAAAGAAAAAAGGAGAAAAAAACAAAAAGAAAACTAGTGCCTAGGCTGAATGGGACGGTAAAGTGCTAGGTCGTGTTGTAGAGAGCAACAAACTTTTAAATGTCCTGATCTTGTTCCCCTCCCTCCGTTGGGCATGTTGTACATCTTATCTTTAAGTGCTTGTATATTCTAAAGAACATAAGCAATATCTGGAAAAAAAATAGTTAATCATATACGGAACAAAAATATAAAACGAAATTGATCAAGTAAACATATTGCATCATCTTTGTATATGGTTTACTATATCAATTATCAAATGTTTTTTGAATCAAACACCTAATATCACTGCATCATTGGAATATAAACTTTGCTCTATTGTGGTATCCCGACCTCTATTTATTTAGATTTATACATCTACTATGGTTAGACCTAGTTAAAAATAACCATTGTTGTTCCTTAATTACAATGAACAGAATTTTGTTTCCATCACGTTCCTTCTTTCCTACCAATAATCTATTGTATATTCTATTTGACTATTTCTTTCATGGTTGATGTATTAATTTCTGGGAGGTTTCTTTTAGGGTGAAGAGGTAACATTTGATTACAACTATGTCCGGGTGTTTGGGGCTGCTGCTAAAAGATGTGTTTGTGGTTCTGCTGAGTGCCGAGGCTATATTGGTGGTGACCCATCAAGTACGGAAGTAGTTGTTCAAGGTGACTCGGATGATGAATATCCTGAACCTGTAATGGTCGAAGAAGATGGTGATAATGAGTATAATTTGGACAAGATAACTTCTGATGGTGTACCAGTGCATCATGCAGAGATAGTCTTAAAATCTAATGATGTGATTATTAAATCTCCATCTTCTATTGAACGGTCAGGAATATATTCAAAAGAGGAAAGTGCAGTGGGCAAATCTCCATCTGCTCTTGGACTGGCAAAAGATTCTCCTGTAAAGGAAGAAAGTATAAGGAGACCACCATCTTTTCTGCCATTAGAGGTTCACCAAACATCTGCTCTTGAACCAGTAGAGATTACTTTCCCTGAAGAAAATACTGTGGACGAAACTTTGCCTGCTAGTCAGTCACAAGAGACTTCTCTTCCTATTACAAATGCTGAAAGCAAATTATCATCTGATGCTGTTACAGTTAATAGCAAATTCATATGCAGCACTGAAGAACAAAAGCCAAGCATTTCCAAAGCACGCCCAGTCCCAAAGTCATCTCGCTTGTCTCTTTCAATTAAGAAGGGAAAGTCTGATTCTCACCCTTTGATTTCAAGCAAACATCAAGTTCTGACCAACAAACCCAAAAAGATGTTAGAAGGTGCCGCTAACAGTCGTCTCGACGGAGGTGACGCTTTATTTGTTATTCATTCATTACAGTTATGTTGGATGATTTCAGTGATTGAGTTCATTTACTGTTCCTTGGTGCATGCAGTTGACGAGAAACTTGTAGATTTGCTAGATTCTGATGGGGGATTAAGTAAACGAAAAGTGAGTAATGTTATTCATTTGCCTCGGGGTTGATTTTGTTTGTGATTTTTATTTATTTATTGTGGTCGTTATCTTTGGGCAGTTCCGAATATTATTTCCATGTAGGCATTGGACCATTGTTATGATTTGTTTTTAAAATTCTCGGCAGAAACATATTTATATGTTTTTTTCTAATGGTTTTTTTTTTATCTGTTTTATCTATTTCTAGTTATTGTTCAAACTTGCTCTTCTTTGGATGGAATTTCTTCTTGTTTCATCAGTCTCAAGTATATAGTTGAAACTTGTAACTGATAATAGTTATTTATATTATGCTTTAGCGTCAGTTGTTTCTTAAAGCTTTTAACACTTTGGACACTTTTGGTGCATTTTGACCTTTTTTGGTGCTACATGTGATTGTGCAGTTTATGATATGCCTATGTTTCACTTTAGACAATGCGTACTGCCTTTTTTCCTCTCTGGTTTTATATATCTATTCATATAGCTGACCTTGTCTCTGTTGTTTGTATTCTTTGGAGCAGGATGCTACAAAGGGCTATTTGAAACTTTTGGTTCTTACTGCAGCTTCAGGAGATAATCTTAATGGCGAGGCAGTTCAAAGGTTTCTTTCAATTTGCTGCTTGTCCTTATACAATACCACATTTTACTTCTTTATAAAGTTTGAAGCATCTATTAAATTATTGTCTTCACTAATTTTTTATTTTCTTTGATTGCTTGACCCTTTACACTTCTGTATTTCTATGCAGCATAAGAGATCTTTCAATTATTCTTGATGCTCTCTTAAAAACAAAATCTCGGATGGTTTTGGTTGATATAATTAACAAAAATGGTAGCTTTTCTTTCTCTTTTGCTGTTACAGTTTTTTTTTTGACATGCAACAATTCTCTAATCTGGCTGCATGTATTGATTACTGCTTCAATCTGTAGGTTTGCAAATGCTACACAACATAATGAAGCAGAATAGGAGAAACTTTAACAGAACTCCAATAATTAGGAAACTTCTTAAGGTAACTGCTTCATGATTTTATTATTTAATATTATTTGATATTCTACCATTTGAATTAGGATGTGATGTTCCCAATATTTAATTGAAACTGCTTTTATGACATTTCTAAATTGTTAGAATCCTTTTTTTTTTTTTTCTTTTTCTATGGGGCATTGGTCTGATTATTTACCTTATCTTTTGTTTTGATAATTTGTTATTTATTTGTTTATTTATTTTTTCAAAATCAAGTTTCAAGATTCATTGCTTGATATAACTCTTATGGTGATCACTGCTGTCAATTTGGGAGCAGAGTCATCATAATAGCATGCCATTGATACTTATGAACCACAATTACATGGGGTTGAGATATGGGATTAATTTATAAACCACGATATCCTTGAGATTTTTTGGCCATCACGGTATTTTTGTTGAAAACCCAGAGAAGGATCAGTGACAAGGAATTCTCTCTTTGAATGATCCATCCTTTTACCTATTAAGTCATATTTTTTATATCTCATTTAATAAAACTTTAGTTCATTTTGGTTTGGGGGTTGAGTTACCCTCTTTCTCCATTTATTCTCAAATTGCTTCATACGAGAAAGAGGAACCACAAACATTTAGTTGACTTGTATAAGGAATTTGCTGTCTAGGTTGCAAAGCAATGGAGATTTACTGACATTTTCCTAGTGCTTTGAACTTGTATGTGTCCATTTGATGAGTGCGTATTATGTTGCAAAGCAATGAAGGTTTACTGACATTTTCCTAGCGCTTTGAATTTGTATGTATCCATGTGATAGGTGTACTTGAAGAGAAGCCTTGGCGCAACGATAAGAGTTGTGGCCATGTGACCATGTCGTCACGGGTTTGAGTCATGGAAACCTCTTGTGATGTTTGGTAAGGTTGCAACATATAGACCCAAAAGTGGTCCAACCCTTCCTTGGGGCCTTGCGCATAGGTGGGAGCTTTGTGCACGGGGCTGCCCATGTGATGGTTTTACTCTGAAATTATATTTGCAACAAATAAATTCTTGTTGCAATCCATGTTTTATTGAGGGTCTTGTTGGCACTTCCTATTTTACTAAGATCTAAATGTCATTAACATACAAATGATTGACTAAACATTAGTTTACTTTGCTTTTAAGTTTCATTGAATAGACTCATTGCTCTAGGGAGACTTCTTGTCCTTGCTATTGAATTCTCCCCTGGAAACCCCCTAAAAAGTTCTCAAAACCTCACTCAAGTGACTGGAGAAAGAAGAAAATAAAGGGATGCCCTTGTTTACTTCTTTAGCTTTTGTTTCAATGTAGAGAGATCTTTGGCCCATGACAACACCACTTCCTTTGGAACGAGTAATGAGTATTTTTTTATGCTTTCTGTATGATTTCTCTGTTGTATTACCATTAACTCTTTATTTATTCTGATTTATTAGACCTCCGGGATGTCAGAATTTCGGAATACTCCTGAAAAGTTTTCAATTAGGATCTTTTAGTATCAAAGATAAATCCAGCCAATCTCTGTTGGTGTTTCCACTTTTTGAGATGTGTAAAGAGAACAGGAGTAGTTTATAAACTCCCATTATACATCCTCTTGGACTTCTCTAGCCACATCATTTGCTGTAACATGGGAAGCAAACTTAAGCTTCCTCTTTCATTTGAAAATTTGTGAGATAAACCCGTCGAAGATCATACAAGAAAGTTAGAAACGTTGTAGTAGACTTATGTGTGACATAGGTATTGATGTCCAAGTTTCAGAAAATGGAGTTCTTTCCTTACTTAGAGTCTAACTTAGTTCATTTTCTTTAGCCAAGGAAGCCTTCTAGTGCATTATAAATTCTAAAGAATTTCTCTTGTCAGTTCATTCTATCTTATTATCTTGATTCCAAGTAAAATAAAATTGAAAAAGCAACTAAAAACGAGCAATTTAATTATATTTTTCCTTCTTTTTCATGGAAATATTTTCTTGGGCCTATGTTGATTTTTCTGTTTATTTGTTTGACATTGTGACCACTGTTAGTGAATGCAGTATATCTTTTGCAGGTGTTGGAATATTTAGCACAAAGAGGTATCCTTACTCCAGAGCACATCTATAGTGGTCCTCCTTGTGCTGGCATGGAAAGGTTAGAATACAGCCACGTCTCTAATGTTTTGTTAAATATTTTCTTATTATGTTAATTCTAGTTACTTTGATTTGGTTGATGGCAATATGAAATATGCCTATTCAAGACATCCGTATTTACTAACAGGATAGTGGATTTGGTTTTATTTTTGAGTTTTTCTCATAAGACCTTTAAACTCAACTTACTTCAGCTTTCCCAATAATATGAGGTTTGACTACATGAATTTATTTCCCCCCCTCCGCTTTCTCATGCGACTTTTGCTGTTTATTATTGTTGTTGTAATTTGTTTGGTACTTGGGTTTTGGTATAAAACATTAAAAAAGAAATGAACATATTTGAGAAATTGGTTGAGTAGCCTTAGTTGGAGGTAAGATGAGAGAGAACCAATTAAGATGATCTGAATCCATATAAAGACTATAGGATTCAATAGTTAGACAAAGTGGCATTTTTTTTTTTTGACAAGAAACATATATTATATTAAGTATAGAATAAAAAGGCCACAGGGACGAGCTGTCCCAGTGGAATTACAGCCTATCAAGGATATTGTTCCAATTAAGCAGCCACTCTCCAAAACTATAACGCATAGATAATTTACTGGAGCTGACCCAGCCAGCAAACAAAATCAGGGTCTTCTCCCATAGCCTAGCACTATTACTATTACAATCATTAAAGATTCGGCTGTTTCTTTCAACCCAAATACACCACCAATTAGCAAAATAGATACACACCCAATACTGTCTAATTTTGATGTCCAAAAGACTACTAGGAAAAACAATAAAAGAGAGAATCTGGGGGGATCAGCCGCGAGCATTTCCGGTGCCAGCAAAGCAACTCCTTCACCCGTTCACAATCCCCAAACACATGACCAACTGTTTCCTCATCCTTCCTGCAAAAGCAATACCGTGATGGGGATAGCATAGTATTAGGGAATTTCTTTTGTAAAATATCAGCACAATTAAGTCTCCCAAGAGCGACCAACCATCCAAGAGTTTTGACTTTAAGTGGTACATGAGCATTCCAGATAAGAGTATCATGAGGAAAGGTGGGTGCATTGGTAGATGAGTTTATGGAAAGGAAGAAGGATTTAGATGAGAAATCCCCAGATGAATCCCCAATCCAGCAAATTTTGTCCTCCACACTTTGAAACTGAACAAAAGCTAGGCAGTGCAAGAGAGAGGGTAGAAGAGAACTGTGAGGAAGATTCCACATGAGGTGAAGGTTCCAATTTTGCACCGCACCATCAAAGGACTGAGAAGGGGTAACAAAAGAGGAGAGGGGCGCATTATGAAGGCTGGAGAGGTGAAAGATATTAGGAAACTGCATCTTGAAGGCCATATCACCACACCATAGATCTTCCCAGAACTTGATATTATTTCCATTTCCAACCTTGAGTCCAACCAAGGGAGAAGAGAGGATAAATAGAATGAATGAACTTCCATGGGGACTTAAAAGTGGCTCGAGGGAAAATACTGGCATACCGACCATTATCTTGCAAACCATGACGGCTCCTAACAACACGGACCCATAGGGCATCCTTTTCCTTAAAAAATGCCTCAACCACTTCCCGGTCAAAGCTTTGTTCCTCATAATCAAATCGCCAATCCCCAAACCTCCATGCTCCAAATCCAACTTCACCTTCTCCCACTTAACCAGACGAGAGCCCTTCTCCTTATCTTCATTCTTCCAAAGGAAATTTCACATCTTTTTTTCAATCACAGATGCCACCAGCCTTGGCATACAAAAAGTGGACATGAAGTAAATGGGAATAACTTCAAGAACATATTTAAGTAATGAAATTCTACCTCCTCTTCATAAGAAAATTTTCTTCCAACCATCCACCCTTCAGCTTACTATTTGGATGATAGGATCCCAAAAAGCCATCTTCAAAGGATTTCCACGGAGGGGCATTCCCAAATACTTCAAAGGCCAACATCCAACTGTGATGCCAAGCCTATCAGCCATGGAACGGATCTCCTCCTTTGATACATTGATCCCAACCAATTGGCACTTAGATGTGTTCACCCGTAACCCAGAAATGAAACAAAAACAATTGAGGATCTTCATAGTGTTCTCCAAGCTGCTACCATCATTCTTGACAAAGAACAAACTATCATCTGCATATTGAATGTGGGACACATGGATTTCCTCCTTTCCAACTGTGAAGCCATGCATAATCCCTTTCTCCTTAGCCTTGGAAGTGTTACCATCCAGTACATTTGCCGCTAGTGTGTAAAGGAAAGGTGACAGAGGGTCCCCTTGTCTCAGCCCTCTCGACCCCTCAATTTTGCCCCTAGGCCTCCCGTTGATAAAAATGGAGAAAGTAACTGTGGACAAACACCCATTTGCGCCATCTACACCCAAAATCTTTCTTCTCCATCACATAATCAAGAAAACTTCACTTAATGAAGTCATAGGCCTTTACAAAATTCACTTTCAACAAAAAGCCTTGATGTTTTTGACATTCTCCAATCCTCAACTGTTTCATTGGCAATCAAGATTGCGTCAATGATTTGCCGATTCTTTTTTTTTTTTTTTTTTGACAAGAAACATAAATATATATATAGAAGGAAAAGAAAAAGAAAAAACAACAAAGGGACGAGATGTCCCCAAGGATCTACAATGTTTCGAGGATGTTGCTCCAATTGAGCAACCACTCCCCAAAGCTATACCCAATAGAAAGTTTAGAGGAACTCACCCATGTTGAAAACAAAAATAGGGCCTGTTCCCAAATCCTACCACACCTACTACTACAATCATTAAATATTCTATTGTTCCTTTCCGCCCAAATACACCACATATTAGTAAAATAGCAAGGTTTGAAACTTTGACTTCGCACGACACTTCGACCTTTAAAAATCAGAATTAATTCGGGGAAGTTCGGCAAGTCTTGGAGAATTATTGTAAAAATTCACCAACTTAGAGAAGTTTGAAGAATTTCTATATAGATGTTAAAATTTGCATAGTTACTATTAGAAATGATGAAAACAAACATAAATAGATACTTTTCACATATAAAAGTATAAATATAATGGTTTGAAACGTGTGTTTTTACATTAACATTGTTTAACGCACATCCAAGGATTGAAAATTCGATTTCGACTTGACTTCGGTCACTTAAAAATTGGAATTAATTTGGAGAAGTTTAATTTGACATAGAGAATTTTTATAAAAATTTGCTAAATTAGAGAAGTTCAGAGAATTTTTTTATATATGCTTAAATATCTAGATTTATTGTAGAATAAGCTAAAAAACTAATATAAATAAACATTTTTAATTCATAAAAATACTAATAAGTGACCTCACAAAATCAATCTTATTAAGTGGGTTGATGAATTTGAAATGGTGGCTTTTGGTCTTAATTCATTTTCTTTGTTTTGATATTTAATTTTTTGGTGGTTTGCTTCTCAATCATATGCTTTGCTAGTTTGAATCCCACCATGCTTAATTTATTAGTTTATTATTTAAATGTATTGTTTTTTAATCTTGTTTTATAAGAGTTAACTAAAAGAAGATGATTTTGGGAACTCTTTTAATTTATTTTTAAATTTTTATCTTATTTCAACTTTATTTATTTATTTTTTTGCTTCTTTTCTTTTCTTTTTGGTAAAGCATATTTTATAAACTACATAATTTGTTAGCTTATTAAATTATTTTTTTTAAATTTATATTGCTTTGTTGGTTGATGAAGTTGAAAATAATACATAATTATTGATATTTTTTTTTATTGATGAAATAACATTTTTTTACTTCTTTCTCAAATTTCATCGAACTTTGTTGAATTTTATCGAATTTTGTCGAATTTCTTGACGAATTTTTGCATTTTTGAATTGAAAAATAGAAATTTTATCGAAGTTTAGCGAATTTTATCGAATTATTTCGGCGAATTTTTGCATTTTTTATTTTACATCCACTTTACACTTCGATGGTAGAAAAAAGGGAAATAATTCGTGGAAGTTCGTCGAATTTCAGAGAATTTTTGAACCATGCAAAATAGATACACACCCAATACAACTTAAGTTTTGTATTCATTTGTACATTAGGAAAACAAAAGAAAGAGCCATCGGTAGGTGGGGACAACAACTGAAATTTCTGGTTCTAGCAGTTCCACAGGTCCTTTATCATCGCACACTCCCCAAAAACATGCTCAATCGTCTCCCGGCTTCTCCTACATAGGCAGCACCAAGATGGGCATAACATCAAGTTAGGGAATTTCCTTTGTAAGACATCTGCGCAGTTAAGTTTCTTATGTGCAACAAGCCAGCCTAGAATTTTAACTTTGGAGGGGATAGAGGCAGTCCAGATAAACTGTGAATGAAGGAAAGTAGTCGAGGCAACATGATTTGAAAGTGATTTGACTCTCCCAGCCAACAGATTTTGTCCTCAACAGGCTGAAGATGGAGCAAGGTGAAGAAGAAGAGAGGGAACTTCATCAATGGAGCTATTGGGAAGATTTCGAACTAACTGAAGATTCCAATCATGAACAGGACCGTTACCATTAGAGGTCGTAACAACAATAGAGGAAATGGGAGCGTTATGGAGGCAAGAAAGGTTATAAAGATTAGGAAACATAACCATGAGAGGTTCATTACTACACCAACAGTCTTCCCGGAATCTAATGGTGTTCCCTTTTCCAACTTTTAATCTTATTTGGGTTGAAAAAGATGGGTCTAAAGAGTAAATGAATTTCTAGGGGCACTTAAAGGTAGTTCTATGGTGGAGACTTGCGTCCCTAGCATTTTCATGCACTCCATGCTTGCTCCTAATGATCTTAGCCCACAAAGCATCCTTTTCTCTTGGGAACTGCCACAACCACTTCCCAACCAATGCTCTGTTACGCAACAGTAAATCATTAATACCCAAATTGAGTTTCAGCAACCAATGATTTGCCTATTCTTCACGAAAGCCATTTGAGTTTCAGCAATGGTAGAGTGAATGACATTTGGAAGTCGATTTGCTAAAGTCTTAGCAATGATCTTACAAAGGCTAGTGGTAAGGCTAATAGGCCGAAAGTCCCCCACCTTAACAAAGTTTTTTTTTTTTTTGGGTATAAGGCTTATATAGGTTAGAAGTCCTTGGCATCACACCTAAGGTTGGATTGTCTCACACAAACCCAATAGAGAAAAGACTCAAATCTGTAACTTTGGTCAGTGCTTCAAAAGAAGATTACAATCTTATTTATAAACTCTTACAACACAAAAGATCAAGAATCATCAATGATTCTTGGAACATACAAGCATTAAAACTCTAGGAAATCTAACAACCCCTAGGAACTCTAAGTATTCCATAAAAAATCTAAGAAATAGTTATTCACTTGTTATTTTATCTAGGAAAACTAAAGACACTTAATACTCCTTGGTCAAAGAACCAACTCTTTGATTTTCATCTTGACCAACTCCTTAGTTGCACAACTTCATTAAAAAGGAAACCTATAATAGGTCACAACTAGCTCCACCATCCTCTAGGGAATTCCAAATCAGAATTTGTGCCTTATCTTTTCTTCCTCTCCTTTGATAAACCTTTTTTTGATTTTTGCCACTTGTCTACATCAATTGAATTCCTTCATCACTTTGTATACATCATCTTTGAGAACCTCCCAATTTCTTTGATAAAACAACATTGTGAAACTGTCAGGTCCTGGAGCTTCTTCACCATCACAATTAAAGACAACCTCCCTAATCTCCTCTATATCAAAAGGCTTCCCTAACCACTACTGCTGAAGCTAGAGATTCCATTCCAGTTATCACCGTCAATGCCCCACTGATCGTTACAATCATCAGAAAAAAATCTTGCTGTAATGATCAACAATTATCTGATTAATCTCCTTACCACCTTCAACCATCGTTCCATCATCTTTCTCCAATTTGGAAACAAAGTTCCTAGATTTCCTGATGCTTAGCAACTTATGGAAAAATTTTGAATTTGTGTCCCCGTGCTTAGCCTAATTGACTCTAGCTTTCTGATGGGCCATCCGCTCCATTCTGTAGTCAATTTCTTATATCTCCTTAGTTAGCCCCAATCTTCTTAGCTGACCATCTTCAAACCAAGAGGAATACCCCAGATGAGAGTCCAGCTCCTTAAGTTGTGATAAAAGCTACTATTTTTGTATCGAATCCTGAGCTGCAAAATTCCTATTCTATTCTTTCAACTTCACCTTCAAGAACTTCAATTTCTTCATAAATCTAAAACCAGCCCAACCCTGAGGATTAGGGTAGTGCCACCATTGCTCAATAAGCTTCCCAAAATCAGGGTGGGAAAGCCAAATATGTTCAAATCTAAAAGGTGCAGGGCTCCATACGCCAATGGTGGTGTTTAAAGTAACAAGCTAATGACCGAAAGTCAGCTTATACTTCACTTCCTGCTTAGAGACAAGAAAAATCTCTTCCCATCCTGTGTCATGCCAAAATAGCATATTGATTATTGAGGAAAACAATAAAGGAAGAGAAAAGACCTAACATAACATAGATAAATATACTTAACAAAGAAACAACTATTTGTAATTTAACTATATACTTGGCCCTTGTTGGAGTGAAGTGGAGGAAGCAAATTCATGTGGCTGATCGGCTTGACCCCATATAGTTGTGAAAGGGCTTGTTTAGTTGAGCATTTATTCTTCTGGTGCTTAATATTACCCAAGCCAAGATAGCATGATCGATATTTAAGCCCTTTGAGAACATAAATTTAGGCCTTATGTTCTTTTAAATAATTCAGAAATCCAAAATTTGGTGGTTACAAGATGAAGATGCCAACCAAAACTCTTCCATAGTATTTTGAATGGTCGCCGCAATAGAAGCGTCATCACATCGATTAAGGAGGATGGTAGTATAGTGGTCTCAGAGGCTGGGATTGTCAACGAGATAGTGGACTACTTCAAAGCAAGGTTCAAAACTTCGATTTCGCCCGACACTTCGACCTTTAAAAATCGAAATTAATTCGGGGAAGTTCGAGAAGTCTTGGAGAATTATTGTAAAAATTCGCCAACTTAGAAAAGTTTGAAGAATTTCTATATAGATGTTAAAATATGCATAATTACTATTAGAAATGATGAAAACAAACATAAATAGATACTTTTCACATATAAAAGTATAAATATAATCGGTTGAAACATGTGTTTTTACATTAATATTGTTTAATGCACATCCAAGGATCGAAAACTCGATTTCAACTTGACTTTAGTCACTTGAAAATTGAAATTAATTTGGAGAAGTTTAATTTGACATGGAGAATTTTTGTAAAAATTTCATAATTAGAGAAGTTTAGAGATTTTTTTTATATATGCTTAAATATATAGATTTATTGTAGTATAAGCTAAAAAACTAATATAAATAAACATTTTTAGTTCATAAAAATACCAATAAGTGACTTAACAAAATCAATCTTATTAAGTGGGTTGATGAATTTGAAATGGTGGCTTTTGGCCTTAATTTATTTTCTTTGTTTTGATATTTAGTTTTTTGGTGGCTTGCTTCTCAACCATATACTTTGCTAGTTTGAATCCCACCATGCTTAATTTATTAGTTTATTATTTAAATGTATTATTTTTTAATCTTGTTTTATAAGAGTTAACTAAAAGAAGATGGCTTTGGGAACTTTTTTAATTTATTTTTAAGTTTTTATCTTATTTTAACTTTATTTATTTATTTATTTGCTTCTTTTCTTCTCTTTTTGGTAAAGCATATCCCATAAACTACATAATTTGTTAGCTTATTAAATTATTTTTTAAAATTTATATTGCTATGTTGGTTGATGAAGTTGAAAATAATACATAATTATTGATATTTTTTTTGTTTTTATTAATGAAATAACATTTTTTCACTTCTTTGTTGAATTTCATCAAACTTTTTTGAATTTTATCGAATTTTATCGAATTTCTTGTCGAATTTTATCGAATTTCTTGTCGAATTTTATCGAATTATTTCGGCGAATTTTTGCATTTTTTATTTTACATCCACTTCGCACTTCGATGGTAAAAAAGGAAAAATAATTCGTAGAAGTTCGCCGAATTTCGGAGAATTTTTGAACCATGCTTCAAAGATGTGTATAAATCAAGGTCGGACTGGACGTGGGGAATTGAAGGGTTTGATTGGCTATGGAAGATAGATTATTCCTTGAACGTCTTTTTGATGAGGACGAAGTTTGTTCAATAGTCTTCAACTGCGATGGGATTGAAATTCCAGGTCTTGATGGATTTTCTGTGGCATTCTATCATCACTCTCATCATGGGGGTCCTTGAGGAATGTTTACAAAATGGGGTGGTTAATATACAAACATATGGGACATATATTTGTCTGATCTCGAAGAAACCGAACTCACACTGTTTAAAAGACTTTCGGCCCATTAGTTTTGTAACAAGCTTGTACAAGATCATTTCAAAAATTTTGTCATTAAGGCTTAAGGCAGTCCTCCACATAGCGATTGAAATCACCCAGTCGACGTTTATTGAGGGGCGCCAAATTTTGGATGTTGTGCTTATGGCTAACAAGGCAACTAAAGATTATAGATCTCGCGGAATGGATAGGGTAGTTGTCAAAGTGGATTTCCCAAAAGCTTATGACATAGTGGAATGGGGGCTTTATAGAATTTTTAATGTGCAAGAAAGGTTTTGGTGACTGGTGGATAGGTTGGATCCTCGGATGCCTTAGCTTTGTTACCTATTCGATAGTTATAAACGACTGTCCAAGGGGAAAGTTTCCAACTGAGCGAGGCCTATGCCAAGGTGACCCCCTCTCTCCTTTCCTATTCACTCTGGTGGCAGATGGGTTAGGTAGATTGATGACTAAGGCGAGACGATCTTCCTTAGTGCATGGTTTTTTGGTTGGCAGAGACAAGGTGGAGGTCTCACACCTGCAGTATTTTGACGACACATTATATTTTCTTAACGGGGAAGAGGATAATGTTTTTAGCATTCTTCGTTTGCTTCCAATGTTTCTATGAGATATCTGGTTTGAGAGTGAATATGTCCAAGTGCCAAATTGCTGGGATTAACATGGACCTTGAGGCACTTCTTCGTGTGGCAAACAAGGCGGGTTGTTCAGCTGGGGTCTGGCCAATGAAATACCTTGGCCTACCACTTGGAGGAAACCTTCTTTCCTAGAGCTTCTGGGAGCCAGTCATATCCAAGCTTTCTAAAAGGTGGTTCAATGGGTAGAAACAAGCTTTTCTCTCTAAGGGCGGGCGGCTGCATTCATCCATTCAGTCTTGTCATCCCATCATGTTATTTATCCATGTTTAAAATCCCTCACGAGGTGGCCACCCAGATTGAGAAGAAGCTCAAAGCCCCCCTTTTTTTTTTGGGAGTGAAAAGAACGATAATTATCATAGCCTCATCAGATGGTCAGTGGTTCATAGACCAGTAGATGAAGGTGGTCTTGGAATTGGTAATATTGCAGTATTGAATTTTTCCCTTTGGGCAAATGGATTTGGAGATGCATCAATGAACAACACTCCTTGTGGGCCCAGGTAGTTACGAGTAGCCATAGCATTACGAGTAGACATAGCAGGGTGCACATAGATCGGGGAAAGAGTAGATTGAATAGAACCACTTATTGAAGTCCATGGAAGTTTATCTCATCCCTTGTGCCTCAACTCTTACCACATTTGGATCTTGAAGTCGGTGGTGATCACATTTTCAGGTTTTGGGAGGATAAATGGTTAGGTAACTCAATGCTAGTAGAGTTTTTCAGTTGATACGGTCCAAGTTTTTAGGTAGGCAATTTGAATTAGTCAAGTAGCTGTTTGTAGATCATGCAACGGTCATAGATAGCGGTTCCGTTATTTTTGACATTTTCTATGTTATTTGGCAACAAACTTTGAATTGGTTTTTTTATATATATACAAATGAAATAAGTTGGGGACTACTCTCCGTTTTTTGAAAATTTGCTTCTTGGAAGTTGTGGAGGTGTCTGTTGCCTTAAAAGAGCTAGAAACTAATTACTCTTCTTCCTAAGTTCAAGATAGGTAGAGGAAAAGGCTACCCATTTGGTTTGACCGCACCAAAGTGGTATTAGAGCCTGGGAATGGATCAAAGGTTGGAACATTTGGAGAAAGCTACCTGAGATGCATCTGGACAAGAAGAGCTCTTGAAAAATCTTGCAGAAGCTTTTAGCAAACTCATGGATCGAGTGGAGCAACTAGCCATTCAAACTAGCGAGCTTGCGGGAAATCCCTTGGCTTGAGCTCATGTCCCTACCAGGATAGAAGATTCAGCTGCAGCCATAAGCATGCCTCTTGCTCGAACAAAGGGCTCTGAGAGTCAACCTTCTAGTTCATTTGTGCCAAATGCAATCAAAATTGATTTTCCTCGCTATGATGGTAAGGGAGATCCCACTATTTGGTTATTCAAGGCTGAGCAATTGTTTCAATCGCATGAAATACTAGTTCAAGATCGAGTTTCATTGGCATCCTTCCATTAGGAAGGGGATACTCATCTATGGTATCAGCTGTTGAAACAAGAATTGGGCAATATTGCATGGAAAGAGTTTAGAGACGGGTTAAAATTCCGATATGGACCACACCAATATTCATATTTCTTTGCCGAAGTTACACGTTTACAGCAAACAGGTTCAGTGCAAGATTATCAAGAAAAGCATGGTTTGAAAATTCTCTGAAATTCGGCGAAATTCCACGAATTTTTTCCCTTTTTTTAACCACCGAAGTGTGAAGTGAATGTAAAAAAAAAATGAAAAATTTGTTGAAATATTTGATGAACTTCGATAAAATTTCTATATTTCAATTAAAAAAATGCAAAAAATCGACAAAAAAAGCGATAAACAGAGAAGTAAAAAAAAATGTTATTTCATCAATAGAAAACAAAAAAATACCAATAATTATGTATTATTTTCAACTTCGTCAACCAACATAGCAATATAAATTTTAAAAAATAATTTAGCCAGCTAACAAATTATGTAGTTTATGAGATATGCCTTATCGAAAAGAGAAGAAAAAAAGTAAAATAAATAAATAAATAAAGATGAAAATAAGATAAAAACTTAAAAATAAATTAAAAGAGTTCCCAAAGCCATCTTCTTTTAGTGAACTCGTATAAAATAAGATTAAAAAATAATACATTTAAATAATAAACTAATAAATTAAGCATGGTGGAATTCAAACTAGCAAAGTATATGGTCGAGAAGCAAGCTACCACAAAATTAAATATCATAACAAAGAAAAGGAATTAAGACCAAAAACCACCATTTCAAATTTTTTTAAAAGAAACTAAAAATATAATATAAATACAACTAAAGATGAATACAACTTCTTCAAGAGAACAAAATGTCCGCTTGATAAAGAACTAAATTTACAAACGGTTTCCCCACCTTCTAAACCCAACCCTATATCCTTTTGTAAATTTTAGTCCACCCATCCCAAGAAAAGCCAAACAAGGTAACCCATCCCCAACCCCCAATTGAACCTTGTCACAAACATCAACACCTCTTCATGCGTTTTGCCCCGACTAGACAAATTCATTAACCCACTTAACAAGATTGATTTTGTTAGGTCACTTATTGGTATTTTTATGTATTAAAAGTGTCTATTTATATTAGTTTTTAGCTTATACTACAATAAATCTAGATATTTAAGCATATATGCAAAAATTCTCTAAACTTCTCTAATTTAGCGAATTTTTACAAAAATTCTCCATGTCGAATTAAACTTCTCCGAATTAATTCCAATTTTCAAGTGATTGAAGTCAAGTTGAAATCGAATTTTCGATCCTTGAAGAAAGTTTGAAAAACTTTTGGCTAAGTCAGGACCTATGGAGCAATCTAGACAAGTTATTTGCTTTGGAGGTTTACGAGAATCCATTTGAACTGGTGTTCGAGCCAACAAGCCACACACCTTGTTAGTTGCTATTGGGTTAGCTAGAATATTTGAAGCTAGAGATGCTAGTCAATGGTGGAATCCTCCACCTACTATTCGAACCACACCACCACTCTGCCGAAACTTGGCATCAATACCCATAAAGAAAATGACTATAGAGGAGTTGAATGAAAGGAGGTGCAAGTGCTTATGTTTCAAATGTAATGAAAAATTTGGGCTTGGCCATGTTTGTAAGAAGTTGTTTCTAATTCAAGCAATTATGGAAGATAGTGATGAGGATGTTGAAATGGAGGAGGGGCCATTCGAGGAACAAATACAAGTAAGTCCAGTGATTTTGATGCATGCAATTGCAGGAATTCGAGCTCCCAAGACAATGAGGATAAGTGGGCAGCTTTACTACAAATCTATTACGACGCTTATTGATTCAGGTAGCACGCATAATTTTATCAATAAACATCTAAGCGAGGGAGGTTGGATTGTAGCCCACTTTAGATGGCAAATTGGAGGTAATGGTGGCTTTCAGAGAGAGTTTATCAAGTCCGAGTAAGTGCGAGAATGTTCATATAAATTTTCAAGGTCATCCCCATCTAGTTGATTTATATTTATTTCCATTGGAAGGATGTGATGTGGTTTTGGGTGCCCAGTGGCTATGCACCCTTGGAAAAATTGAATGGGATTTTTCTAAATTACTGATGAAGTTTGAATTGTATAGAAAGTTCATTATTTTACATGGGCTGTCTAGCACAGAAGATAAGGTGGTCAGTGACCAAGAAATTTAAAAGTTGGCAAGGAAAAGAGGAATTCTACTTAAACTGCTACCTGTTCAACATAAAGATCAAGTTCAGCATGCATATCATCCTCAAGTTGAACAAATTTCGTGGCAGTACAACAACGTGTTGGCTGAACCGAAAACACCATCACCCCAGTGAGCATGTGACTATAAAATACCATTACAGCCTGACTTTGGACCAATTTCAGGGAAACCATACCGGTACACTCATTTTCGAAAGGCTGAAATTGAAAGGTTAGTTTCTAATATGCTCTCTTTCGACATCATTCGACATAGTAACAGAGAGTAGTCCCCAGCTTATTTTGTTCGTATATATATATATATATATATATATATATATATATATATATAAACTAATTCAAAGTATGTCGCCAAATAACATAGAAAATGCCAAAAATAGCGGAACCACTATCTATAACTGTTACATGATCTACAAATAACTACTTGACTCCTTGGACCGTTTCACTTTCCCTCTATTGTTCCGCTTATCCTCATTGCCTAACCATCCCATTGCTTCTTTCATTTCCTTCGATCCAAATAGTTCATCTTCATCATTATGTTGGAACTTTCATTTTCTTAGGGCATTAACGATAAGAAAACATGCTAAGATTGACAATTTGTTGGTCAGGATTCAAAAACCTAAGGATGTCAGCTGATCCTGATAAATATATTTACCTCCTTTCCATTTATGGAATATTTACTTGCAACTCCTTTACTAAACTCACCGACTCCCCGTCCCTACCAACCTTCACCTTTTTATCCAACAATTGACATGCACAAATTCCTTCTAAAGGGAAGGTGTTTGGGTGGCTCATGGTTCACAGAAGGATCAATACTATAGATGTGTTGCAAAGACAATCACCTAATATATGCTACTCACCGCATTGTTGTCCTTTTTCCTATAGGATGGTGAATTCTTGAAGCACATCTTCTTCTTTTGTCAGTTTGTGACGAGGATTTGACATCATTGAGTTATCTTTTCTAGATTCAAAGTTGATATCCCACAGTGCTTGGATGTTGGCTTCTCCTTTTTTCACCTTTCCAATCTTACAAGGTTTGAAAAGGAGGTTGGTAAAATTGCTTTCTTTGCTATGTTATGGTCTTTTTGGAAGGAGCGCGATAATAGAATTTTTAACAACATTTCCAAGGAGGGGGCTCAACTGTGGAAAATATGAGGATTTTGGGAAGCACTTGGGTTTACGCTTTGTTATGTGGCAATGGTTTTTTTTTTTTTTTTTTTTCCAATTTTAGATTGGCTATTAACCTGGGGCAATTGCATGTCTCAGGGTTGGGAGACTTAATACTGTTGCTTCTCATGGAGCTGGGGGGAAGTCTAATCGTGTCCTCATTGATTCCGGATTGTATTAAGCTAGTCTAGCTGCTAGTTTTTGGACAGTGGGTGTGTGTCTCTTTTGGAATGCCAAGTACCTCTGGTGCTTATACTAAACATGTACTTCGATTTTAAATCTACTTAATATATCATTTCTCTTGTTTCTGCTAAAAAAAAAAAAGATTTATGATAGTATGCAAATATGAAAGTAATGTGTACACAAGTGAAGTAGTGAATTGATGCTAAATGTGACCATGTATCAGCTTGTCCCTTCAATAAGCTTCTATAAAAGGGGCAACTGGGTACATGGAGTTCCCGCTTATGTAGGGTCCTTGGGAAGGGTTAGATGACTTTAGGTCTATTTTCATAGCCTTACCTAAGAGGCTGTTTCCACGACTTGAACCCATGACCAAGGACTAAAAATTAGCCGAATTTCGGCGAAATTAGCCGAATTTTTTCGGTTTTTTTACCATCGAAGCGAAAAGTGGGATATAAAATAAAAAATGCAAAAATTCGCTAAATAATTCGATAAACTTCGACAACTTCGACGAAATTCGATAAACTTCGACAAAAGTTTAGTTTTTCAATAAAAAAATGCAAAAATTCGAGCAAAAATTCGATAAAATTCGACAAAATTCGATGAAATTAGACAGAGAAGTAAAAAAGATGTTACTTCATCAATAAAAAACAAAAAAACACTAATAATTATGTATTATTTTCAACTTCATCAACCAGCATAGCAATATAAATTTTAAAAAATAATTTAACAAGTTAACAAATTATGTAGTTTATGGGATATGCTTTACCAAAAAAAAAAAAAAAAAAAAGAAGCAAAATAAATAAATAGTTAAAGTCGAAATAAGATAAAAACTTAAAAATAAATTAAAAGATTTCCTAAAGTCATCTTTTTTTAGTTAACTCTTATGAAACAAGATTAATAAACAACACATTCAAATAATAAACTAATAAATTAAGCATGATAGAATTCAAACTAGTAAAGTATATGGTCGAGAAGCAAGCCACCACAAAATTAAATATCAAAATAAAGAAAACAAATTAAGACCAAAAGCCGTCATTCAAATTCATCAACTCACTTAACAAGATTGATTTTGTTAGGTCGCTTATTGATATTTTTATGTATTAAAAGTGTCTATTTATATTAGTTTTTAGCTTATACTACAATAAATTTAGATATTTAAGCATATATGCAAAAATTCTCTAAACTTCTCTAATTTAGCAAATTTTTACAAAAATTCTCCATGTCGAATTAAACTTCTCCGAATTAATTCTGATTTTTGAAGGTCGAAGTTTAGGGCGAAATCGAAGTTTCGTACCTTGCCCATGACCACCTAGTCACATTATGACAACTCTCACCGTTGCCCCTCAACTCCCTGTCTCCAATAAGCTTTTGAGGAATAAAAACAATATAATTTTTTTTTTTTTACCCGTTGCAACCCATAAGATTGAGGTGGAGGAAATGTTTCAATAGGAAAAGGACAAAGGGTGAGAATTGTGCTCTTGGAAGTGGATTTTACTGACATGAGCCTTGATCCATAGGATGCTTTGTTTCTTTGAATGGCTGAAGCTATGGGAGATACTCGAGGGCAAATCCTCATACTGGTTGTATAATACCTTGGTGAGACTATGAAGTTACTTTTGAAGTTAATTTCAAAATTTCTTTGCTTTGACAGTTGTGTAAACATCTAGAGACTGTAAAAGTAGGATAAACGAAAGTGAGATGAAAAAGATCCTTTCAGCAGAAGAAGTGGCAACACTGCCGAAGTGAGAGAAGAAGCATTGACTCTAATCAAAGCCATGATTTTCATTGTCATTGTGTGTGTTTCATTGGTCATTCGGAAGAAATTGGCCAAATGACCGTCAAATTTTTTATCTTAAGCGTTCCATTGTCATCTACGAATTTAGTCTCACATGACCTTATTACATTGGTGTTTGATATTGATAACTTTGAAGATCCAATTTGAGAGTTTGATACTGTTAAAAGTTGAAAGCTCAGTGAGATGAAGATTGTTTGTGTTCTAATGATTTTGCCAAGATGAGAACATGTACATCATACATAGTTAATACAATACAATTTTTGTTTCTTGTCAAAAAAAAATAAAAAAAATAAAAAAAATAAAGTTCATAAAGAAAAAGAGATGAGAACATGTACAAAACCTTCCCAAGTAATTTACCATTACTTTCTTGTCTATTGTTTAGTATCAGTGGCTGGCCATAGGTGTGACTTGCTAGAGTGAGTTGGTTCAGTGTGGTTGATCTTAAAAATAGTTGGTTTAGCTTTCTTGTTTGAGCATTTGATCACTACTTGTTGAGCTAATTCAATTATAGGATGTTTAAGAAGCATGGTTGACTTCAAATGAAGAATAGCACTACTAAAGGTGGATACCCTCAGAGGCTCAAACAGTAATTGTAGCTAACAACAATGACAACTAGACAGTGCTCCTAGCGCATGAGGCCCCCGCCATTGTCGGGTCTAGGGAAGGGTTGATGTAACTGCCTTCACGATGGTTAGAATCTTGATTTGAATTTATGAATCTTACGATTCAAGGGAAATTGATTTGAATCCTTAGCCTGAATTCCAATGCCGTTGAATCTTATAGTAAATCCTTAAAAACTAGAAGAATCTTATGATTCGTGGTTTGAGTCTTACGATTCAAGCTATTCATAAGAATCTTTCCCAAAGTAAAATTGTATATTTTGTATATCATAGACTTGAAGTTATCATGTTTTAAATTCCAAATTTAAGTACTTTAATAAATATATAATTATTTATTAGAACTTCAAGTCATGCTTTATAACCCTTTAACCTAGATATAATTTTTTTATTTATTATGAATTTATGAGGTTGAGTTCTTTGACAAAAAGACCTTTTTAGAAATTAGTTTTAAAAATCATATACTAGTGAATGTAGGTACAAGAAATAAATAATTAGGACCAAACCGACTAGTTAACCAAATTATTAATTGAAATTCACATATTTACAAATATTGACTTAAATATGTGTTTTTATGCACAGTTTATATGATGCATATGCACATGAATCTTATGATTCATCGATTTGAAGCCCAATTCAATTAAGCAAACTCACAAAGGATTCAATTCGGATTCACGATTGTTATGACTATAGCTACCTTACCATCCGCTCAATAAAGAGAGGCTGTTTCCAGATTTGAACCCATGATCTCTAGGTGATTACTTATCAATCTTTACTATAGTGCCAAGGCCCATCCTTCAGTAAAAAGAGAAAAACATTACATTAAAAAGCAGGTTTTGTTTGTTTCTATTGTAGAAAGGACTTGCAAATCCATTAATTACACAAAAGCTGTGGATATTGTAGTGGCTGGAGAATAGGTGGATATGAGGAATAGGATACAAGGTTCTTGAAAATGCAAGATATGGCTGTGAGAAACTTAGTTTTAAATGGTGTTTCAGGTGTGGAAGCCCAATAAGTGTCTCATGGTGAGGCAACCTTAAGCCTCAAGGTATTTCTTTGAGGTTTCTATTTGACAAAATGCTTCATATGCCTCAAGATACTCGTTTACATAGTTAAACTGATTTGTTTTTTGTTTTTAATAATCCTACTGCTACGTTTTTGACAATTATATCAATTTGTTTTGGTTCCTTAGGAATTGATTATATCTAATTTGGGAGTAATCATATATTTATTTGAGCTACAAAATATAGTATATGCTTGTTAAATTTTTTCAATCATGTTTATGGAAAATTTTCGTAAAAATTCAAACATCTTTTTAGAAGTAAAAAGAATTTGATATAATTGTTGGGAAGATCTTAACTCAACTCAACTTAGCCTTTTATCAACTACTTAGGGTTGGCTAGATGAATCCACTTCCTCCACTGTACTCCATAGTTGATCTAACAAAGTTTACGCTAGCTGTCAGCTACCTAACACAAACTTCCTCCTTTACCCCGGCTTGGGACTGACAATGACAAAGTTTATTGTTGGGGGAAGATCTATATATCTTTTTAATTATGCTAAAATAAACATACTTAAAGATTCAAAACTTGTTAAATTATCCAATATGATGGCATAAACTAAGATTTATGACTCTATAATACTTGACACATATTGTGTGGGTAACAAAATATTTTATTTATTTATTTATTTAGAGCGGAAACAAAGAGAATATTATATTAATTTAAAATAAGTGTCATACAAAATTGCAAGCACCGGATGTGCTTTTACCTCGACTCAATGACTCAATATTCATTGCCCCATGTCATGACTACAAGCATGTTTAAGCCAATCTTTACATTGAAAAAGGACAGACTATCCTATAAATTGAAACATAGCAGGTTATTCTACCGGGGTTAAAACAAACAATTATACCAACTAAGGCACCAATCTGAGAGTAACAAAACTATTTTATGACTTATGTTTCTAACATGATAACATCTATTTGTGATTATGGCTCATTAGTCCTTGCATATGGTCTATAAGTTGCATGCTCTCTTTTTTTTTTTTTTTTTTAAATTTGCTTTTAAATCTCAATTTCCTTCTTTTATTAATTCTTTTATCTTAATAACATATGAAATAGTTTATCAACCTCAAAATTTTCACTTATGAAACATGGATCATTGGCTATGAAAATTGTAGCTTGATTGGTATCATACATCTTTATTGATGAAAGAACTGCTAGTCCCATATCACACAAAGTGAACTTACACCAAATCTCTTCAGCGGTATGCGCTACCACTTTATACTCATCCTCAATGCTCACGAGTCATCACCTGTCATTTCTTACTTAGCCATGTTAGGTATACTTCTGCCACTAATCTGTTCTCTTAGCATCCTATCATTCTTAGAAAACATGAAATAGTCATAGTTGACAAAGGTTGATATACTATCCTTAACCAAGAAATCTTTTGAGATATCAAGACTATATGAATAATTATATACCAATGAAGTTGGTGTTGTGCATTAATGGTCTCGCTCTCTTAAATGTCATAAATAATGCCCTGGTTTTCCCTCTCCTTGCTAAGCCCATGCTGCATTTTGGTTGTGAAAGTAAATTTTTTTACAAAGCTACTGGGTTGAGTATTCTAATCATTTTGATATCTTCTTCACTTGGTTCTTTGTGTTGTACTTTTCTGCAGCTTCAAGGAGTCAATCATTGCACTGACAAGGCATAATGATGTACAGGTATTACCTCATGCTTCATGTGCCGCTTGCTTGGAAAACATGTTATTGGATTTTTTACAATTCTATTTTTATTTGAATTTTCTTTTGCAATCTAATTCAAGAATCAGTCAGTGTTGTGGAGATTTGCTTGCTCTCCATTATGACTGTTTGCTAGGCCGGTATCATTGTGCTGAAATTTGTTTGGATTTGGTGTCAATTATTTGAGTTTATGCATTTGACATATTCTTAAGGGGGAAGATAGTCAGTCAATAGATGGGTTTTAGGGTGGAAAGTTGGTCTAACGAGTTGCAATTGTAAATTGGATGATTTACTGTAGAAATAGTTGGATAGGGATTAATGGTCTTTTGGTGCCATCTTGGAGATTGGAGGTGCTGGAGAAAATATGGTAGCTATGTGGGGAATTCTTGGATTTTGATCTGTTGACAATGGTCAAACTTTAATATGATATGGCAAGGATGTGTGTTGTGGAGTAATCATACGGCTTCTTGTCAAAGTTTTTGGAAATTAATGACGGGAGTATACATTTTAAGGCGCAACTAGTGGACCTGTGTCACTTTAAACTACTTGGGTGCGTCAAACCCTCGCTTGAATGTGTTTCATTTTCTAATTTTACCTTTTCATGTTTTGCTAGCAATTTATCTTAATTTACGCTTTTCATCGCTTATGTGCTTTGTTAGACAGGGCACTAATAAATCATAAGATATCACAATGTAACTCACAAAGCTTTCTCTAACCTTTGTTAAGCAATAGTACATCAATTGACCAACATAGATGGGAGTAACCATTGGGAAATTTAACAACGCTTTCATTAGTCTCTTTTGCCTTTGCATAGGTCAATGGCTTCAATTGATAGAAGGAACCTACCTCAATCAACGTGTACCATTTTCCTTGATTTAGCACCTCATAATTTCTGCTTACCTCAATTTGTTTCTACTTTGATTTACCTAAGGATGATTGATTGAAGTGCACCCTTCCTTTTCTTGATTACGTTGGAGATGGACAAGTCAAATCTTTCAAATTTAATTGAAAGTGAATGGACTGTTTGGGTAGATAGATTTGACTGATACTAGTTTTGGGCCTGAATCCAATCCAAATCAATTTTGCATTTGGCCCAACTTGAACTCAATTTTATATTCATTTTTGTCTAATCTTGGTCTCTTAAGTCCATTACCTACCAAATGATAGATCATAGGTTTTGATGATGGTCTTTATGCTTTGTTTGGCAAAAAAATTCAATGAGGACATTGGCATGGACTTAATTGACTTAAATTACAACTATAAAAATGTTTTAATTATGTAAATGCCAACCCATGTTGCCCAGACTCTTTATTTTAACCTGACGTACCCATATCAACACTTTATGATGCTGACATGGGTGTCAGATATGTGTCAGGCGCTTCAGATTTTAGAATGTTACCACTTAGATTCTCTAAAGAAAGAAGTGGAAGCAAAAAGAGGAGAATGATTAATAGGTGACAATTCCCTTAAGGAAAAAAGGGACAATACACATTTGAAAAGAAGGAAAAAAAAAAAGAAGGAAAGAGAAAGATAAAATATATGCTTAGTAATTAACAAAATACTGTTCAAGCACCTAGATCCAAATTTTTGGGCACTTTTTACCGAGTCCTTGAATCCTATAAGTTGAAAATGAACAAGTCCGACCTCTGGATATATACCCATATTTGACACCTATGCACAGGTCTAGGTAACATTGTTGCCAACACACAAACTTAGACTTAACAGAGTGGATTTGCTGACTCCAAGTCTTTGGAGAAGTGGAGAATGGCGATAATTAAAAATATATTATCATGTATGTATTTATAACATTTCCTTCCTCCTACTGGGAAGTTATCTTCCTTGCTTAACTTGAATATTGCATTATGAGGAATGACTCTAGAGATCCTATGGCTATGATGGATGCAAATATCAAAATTTATTGTTGGATTGCATCTAAAGTTTATATAGTTGGCACTATCATATATGTATTACTTACCAAAGATATAAATTTTTTAAATTTGTTTCTCGATGTCCTTGCAAATTATTCAGAGTTCATTTTCTTACTTGCATATTGAAGACCAGCGATATTTAACAAGTGATAGATCTTTCTTGCATCCTCAAGATAAAAGATAGCATAGCATTCAGGGACCAATGTCATGGTTCCATATTAAGCTAAATTTTCTATAATGATAGTGTAGTCAAGTCTCTTGATGGCCTTACAATTTATCTGGAATATTTTTTGTACCTGAGCTTATTTATTTATTTTAACCTGAGACCAAGGACCTCAAATCCATTTGTAAAATGTGGTGTTTTGCAATAATATGCATCCTGGCGTTCATCTAATCCCATTGAAATACTATATGATACTTGTACAGGTCCACCAAATTGCTAGGAACTTCCGAGACAGATGGATGCCTCGCAACCTCAAAAGGAGTACTTACCCTGACAGGGATGATCTTAAAAGATTGGAGCTTCAAAGTGGGTCAAATTGCAGTCACCCTTCAATGTCATACAAATTTCGACATGATCAAGGTTCAAGGCCCACAGAAGCAATTGACTGCATCAGTCAAGGGTCAATTGCTGCAACTCCTCTGGATACTAATTTGCAAGAGGCCACTGCTGGTTGTTCAACAAATGGGATAAAGGGACGCAAGCGTAAGAGCCGTTGGGATCAACCATCAGAAATCAATCAGAATCAAGATTTACCTGAATTGCATGATCATAGGGTTAAACAGAAACTGGAATCCAGCTTTCAACAGCCTGAGGTCTCGAACATAGCGCAGCAGCCAGTAACTGAGGTTGACAATATTAGTAATTGTTGTCTTTCTCAGCAAGCTGAGGCCAGTTCTGATGTTGCTGCAATGCAGTGGAACCACGAGGATGCACCGCCTGGTTTTTCACCTCCCTTTAACAGTGTTCCATCTGATGCTTTTTCAGCTACAGCAGTTAATCACACTGGGGGAAATAATCACCATTTTAGCTGTGCTTGTGACGTAGTTTCAGGGTATCTTCAGGAGAGATACCTTGCTCACTTGCCCGTGTCATATGGGATACCTATGACCTTTGTGAAGAGGGTGGGGACTACTGCACCCTCGGCTGAAAATTCGGATAGTTGGGCAGTTGCTCCAAGTATACCTTTCCATCCTTTCCCACCGTTACCTCCATTTCCACGTGATAGAAGCAGCAGTGTTGTGTCTCCATCTGCTTCGACAATGAATGGGCCCAAAGAAGTTAAGTTGGATGGAAACCATTCTTCTACCACTGTTTCAGAGGATGTTATCTCCTCCGACGTGTCAGTATCAAGATCACCAGATAAGGCTTCTACTGGGGCTAATAGGCAACACCCAGTTGATCAAATGAGATGTACATATGGTAATTTGGGGAGGAGGTATTTCAGGCAGCAAAAGTGGAATAATTGGAAGAATGGTCCTCCATGGCACTGGAAAAGGAATTCATGGGGAGGATCCAGGGGAAGCAATTCAAGAAATGGAGTGCAGCACAGTGTAAGTTTAGGAAATGTTGAACATAAAGTTGGAAGTTTTAGCTGTTCAGAAGGTGCAAGTGATGGAAGGGAACATATTAACTCTACTCTCTATCAGCATCATCCACAGCGCCAATATAATCATCATTGATTGTTGACAGTAGCGTCTTAACTGTGAAAGAAAGCAGCTGGCTTATTTTTTCCCTCTTTTTTTTATGTAATTTTCTTGTTCTCCATCTATACATATTTCACATTCTTTCATTATACAGGGCTTTGTCACCAGCAAAGTCTCCTCTCTGCCCTTGACCATCAATGTACCACAGATACTGGCTGAAAGTTTTTAAAGAAAAAAAGTGGGAAATTCATGGCATCCTTCCCAGAAATCAATCTTTTGATCACCACCTCATGGAGGTTGGCTGTCCAATTGATGTTCTACAGGTTCTGACTAAAAAAGGAGAGAGAGAGAAAAGTAAAAAACAACCCTAATAGGTAGGTAACTTTCAATTAGTGAATTAATATTCTTTTAGCTTGCATGCATACGTGTTCTTCAAGTAGCTCAAGATACCAAAGCATGATATACTTGTAACTGAAGAATATGGACAGCATTGTGCTCTTTTACATGTTCAATGAATCAGCTGTATGATAATGGAAATCGTGTGGTAGGTAGACTGTAAGCTCCAACATTGTCAGGGCTGGAATTATTTTTCTGTTTGGATCAGTTCAGTTGAAGCCCAATTTCATCCTTTAAAGGTTCTTATTGTATATATACTGTGTCTCTGACATATATAATTTTTTTTATAAACTACTCTTTACTGAGTACAGGGAAAAAATGAAACACAAGCTAACTAACCTGATGAGGAGCTTTGGAAGGCATCTGAAGCTATTATCACTATGCATGTTCTGTATAATCATGGGACTAAGTAGAGGCAACCTAAGGGGAAGACCAATAATTTCACCTTAATCTAGAATTACATTCTGAAAAGCCAATGGTTTTGGCTTGGTGAAGATAACAGTCGCAGCCAATACGTGTTCAGTAGTATTCTAAAATAAAAAGGGTCATTTTGGATTTTGACCAATTGTACCAGATTTTATGTTTTTCAACATTAGACATTTTTTTGTTGTTCTGAACTTTCTCATTATTAATTCTTTACGGGTAGTATTACATTTACACTTATTTTGTACTTAAAATATATATTATTTTTATATACTATTAGATTATTTTAAATTATGTGTTGTTATATGATTTAAGGTAATTCAATAATGTATTAATGATGATATGTTATTTTAACATTTTTTAAAAGAAATAAAACATGCTTTCCATTTAAGTTAATGTTACTATATGTCAAAGGAGCAATTAATGCATTAAAAATTTCTGCATAATAGATCTTAATTGGAGTTGTTAACTCGCATTCCTTCTGTGAGCGCAAAATGAGTAATAAATGTAAGGGTGTGTACTTTTTGTCATTACTTGACACAATCTAGAAGCTCATCTACGTTGTTGATAACAACTATAGAATAACTTGGGCTTCAGTAATGGCAAAATGAATTACATTGATTTTTTTGTTTTTTGTTTTTTGTTTTGTCACTATATACATTGATTTGATATATTCCTTATAATATAGAACTAGCCTGCCTTTGTAAGAGACAAACTGGATGCGCATCTATGATATTTTTTTTGAGGAAACAAGTATATTTATATTAATAGAAGAGAATCAAATACATCAAATCATGAGTACAGGGAGTACTCACTAGGATATAGTTAAACGCTACTTCTTTTATTTTTTTTTTCCTTTGTGCAGAAACAAAAGTTTTATTTAATAAAAATAAAGATAAAGATAACATCCCCAGATACTAGGTGTAAGCATCTTTTCCAACCCAAAACCCAATCCATTAAAGAAAAACCTGTGTTCCATTAAGATATAAACACCCAAGCACTGGCCATTAACTTAGTAGAATCCCACAACTGCTCTACACTTCTGTGTTGGTTATTAAATGCCCTATTATTTCTTTCCAACCATAAGGACCACATAGTGGCATATGATGCAACAAGCCCAACTCCTTTAACCTGGATAGATGAGGTAGGCATATGAGACATAGATAGGCTTTCCGTCACATTTTGTGGACGACTAATAAATCCACTTGAGAAGTCCTGCCAATCGCACCATATCCTTCTAGCAACAACACATAAGAAAAACAAATGATCTATGCTTTCCTTATCCTGATGACAAAATGAACACCAATTAGGAGAAATAGATAAATGGGGCAGCCTTCTTTGAAGTATGTCATGTGTATTAATCTTCCTATGAGCCACTAGCCATCCAAAAACCTTAACTTTGGATGGAGCCTTAACCTTCCAAGTATATTCAGCCAAAGGGAAAGTGTTAAAAGATGGAGAATCCGTAAGAGTTTCAAAAAAAGACAAACAAGAGAGTTGACCCGAGGGTTCTCGTTGCCAAACAAATTTATCAGAACAATTAGAAATTGTAATATTCTCAAAGTCACTAAGTAGTTCAGAATGTTATTCTTGCCTTCTAATAGATAGATCTCTATCAAGATGTAAGTTCCATGACACGATGTGAGAGTTAGGATCCTGTTAAAAAAAAGAAGCAATAGGACAATTGTGTTTGGAGGAGATTCTATATAGACATGGAAAAAGATATAGCCAAGGGTCCGTCTCCCACCCAAATATCTCCCCAAAAATGAAATGTATTGCCGTCTCCAACCTTAGGCCTATAACTTTCAAGAATCATGGGCGCAAGAGAGACAATGAACTTCCAAGGGCACCTGTGAGTAACTCTTTTAGCTTTCCTCAAACATCCATCAACATCTGTCGTTGAAAACCTCCCGTACCTATTAGAGATCAGCCTTGCCCATATTGAATCCTGATCATGCAACAATCTCCAAATCCATTTTCCACATAATGCCTTGTTCTTAGCAGCCAGATTGCCAATTCCAAGTCTCTCCTTTTCTACCAGTCTTTTAACCAAATCCCATTTGACAAGACTCCTAGATCCATCCCTCTCCTTCCCACTCCATAAAAATGATTTCATCATCATTTCTAGACGCATTGCCATGTTCTTCGTTATTTGAAACAAGGACAAATAATATGATGGGATAACAGAGAGAACCGAACGAATCAATGCCAACCTCCCACCTTTGGAAAGACATGCTCGCTTCCACCCTTCCAACCTTTTTGTTATTTTTCCTAAGACTGACTCCCAAAAACCCGCACATCTAGGATTGCCCCCCCAATGGTAAGCCTAAATACTTCAACGTCCATTCCCCTATTGAGCAGCCCACTCTATTAGCAAGTCTTAATATGACATCCGGATCCATATTTATCCCCGCCATCTGACATTTTTCCATGTTAACTTGAAGGCCCGAGAATTCACTAAAATACCATAATATCATTAATGCGTCCTTCACATTTTCCTCATCCCCATATAAAAGGAATAGCGTATCATCTACATATTGTAAAAAAAACACTTCCACCTTATCTTTTCCCACCTGAAAGCCCCTCACAAGCTGAGACACCGACGCCCTTGTCATTAATCTACTTAATCCATCAGCAACAATTGTGAATAAGAATGGAGACAATGGGTCCCCTTGTCTCAAACCTCTCCCAACCTCAAATTTGCCTCTGGGTAATTGAGCCTACACACCCCATCATCCATTTTATCCATCTCCCTCCGAAGCCTTTCATTCTCAACACATATTCAAGAAAACTCCAATCTACCGAATCATAAGCCTTGGCAAAATCTACTTTGAACACAACCCCTTTCCTTGCATTCATTCTATATTCTTCCTCAACTTCATTAGCAACAAGAACCGCGTCTAGGATCTACTTCCCTTGAATAAAAGTGGACTGTGTTGCTTCAATAGGCTTATGAAGAGCTACCCTCAATCTCAAAGATAACGTCTTTGAAATTATTTTGTACGAACTAGTAACAAGACTTATAGGCCGAAATCCTTTATACATCTTGAGTTACCTTTTCTTGGAACCAAACAAATATATGTCTCATTTACCCAATTATTGATCACACCTGTATAATAGAACTCGTTCATCACCTTCATAATGTCCCCCTTCACCACATCCCATGACTTCTGATAGAATAACATTGAGAATCCATCTGGACCCGGAGCTTTTGATCCTTCACAGCTAAACACCGCCGTTTTTACCTCTTCCTTATTGAACGACGGCTCAAGAAAATCCTTGCCCGCATTGGACAGGGCCTCCCAATTGAGACCCTCAATGTCCCAAATAAAATCTCTATTTGAGGAGTAGACCATTTTAAAATAGTCAGTAATTTCCTCCACTATTTCATTCTTAGACTCCACCAAACTGCCATAATCCTTTTCAATGCTAGAGATAATACTTCTATTATATCGCCCATTTAACAAATTATGAAAAAATCTTGAATTGGCATCCCCTTCCTTCAACCAAGTAATCTTAGTTTTTTGTCGGGCCATTCAATCTTCTTTAATACAAAGCTCTTCAAGTTCAACTTTGAAGATATTTCTAAATGTAGCAAGCTCAGATGACCACTCCCCACCTTCCTCCATTTCATCCATCTTACCAATTATGTCCTCCACCTCTCTCTTCTTGACCTTGATAGGGCCAAAAGCCTCCTTGTCCCATTGTTTGAGATAATTCTTCACCTCCCGCAATTTATTCATAAATTTGTGCCCTTCCCACCCATGAGCAGTTGAAGAATCCCACCAAGACTGCATCATAGATCTGAAATCTCTATGAGATGCCCACTCATTCTCAAACTTGAAAGGTGTAGGTCCCGATTTCACCTTATTGGTGTCCAGAATAATAGGCCTATGATTGGATGTCAATCTAGGAAGAGCCTCTTGTACCTGATATGGGAATAAATCCCCCAATGCAGGTGTGAACAAAAATCTATCCAACCTACAACATATTGGAGGAGATTGAAAGTTGGACCATGTAAAATGTGCATTACGCAAAGGCGAGCCAATCAACTCCAACTCCTCAATTAGTTGATTAAACTCTTGCATACTTCTCGTGAGCGTTATACTATTAAGCTTCTCCTCCACAAATCTGGTAACATTAAAGTCACCAGCCACACACCAAGCATCCCCACAAACCACAGAAAAACCAGATAACTCATCCCAAAATACGTGGTGCTCCAAGGGGGAGGAAGGACCATACACCCTTAAAAGCCACCACAAGAACCCAGAGTTCTCCTTAATTTGAATAGACACTGAGAAACTACCGATCAAACAAGCTGAAACCTCCACCCGTTTTGAATTCCAAGCTACCAATATCCCACCCGACTCACCTATTGACCGAAGGAAAGACCACCCCTTGAATCTTGACCCCCACAGTTGTCCCAACATATTCCAGCCTAATAGCATCTTCTTAGTTTCCTGTAATATAATAACATCTGGATTTGCAGATCTGATCAACCTACGAATCTGAATAAACGCTAATTAGAACATACATGCATTCCTGTCCCTAACCCAATTATTGGCTAAAAATCCACCAGCAAGTTTTTGTTAAACTAAGAACCCTCGTGACCCATATGAGAGATATTTTGATGATTACAAACCACATTCCACATTATATCAATTATTGATGAAGATGTATAAGTTAAATGCAAAAAAGCTTTGTGATGATTTGTCAAGTCAAGATGGAGATAAAGTGGTGAACAATTCTCAAGCATTAGAAGATATTGTAATTGCTTTAATTTGTTTAGATTATCTTTAGGCTTGTAAAATCTTACCTAGATTTGTTCAACAACTTCATCTTACTCCTTGAAGTTTTTGAAATGAATTTTCATAAATTTCAAAGTGTTTGAATCTTGATGAAAACGAATTTGATTGATTGATTTAAATGTTTTCAAATGTATTTCAAATTCTAAATGATTTTTGTTCATTTGATTTGATTCGAAGTGCATAAAGATTGATTTAATTCATCAGATTTCAAAATGGAAAAATAGTTGAAATTTTGTCAAGGGTCGAATAGGATGCTCATGGAGTTAAGGACGCTCATGTAGTAGCCAGTTCACTTAAAACCATGCCTACACTGCAGGACGCTCCTATTACTGTAGGGCACTCAAGATTTCTAGCAATTATACCACTTCTCAATTAACCGAGTGGCAATCACTCTTATTATTCACACCTTTCCATAGGGAAGGACCGCATCCTCCTTTCGATCTCTGTGGCCACTCCATGTGGTATCTTAAAATATAAAGAAAATATGTTGGAATTGCCGTAATGATTGATCAAATTTAAGCCAACCTTCTGCCTTTTGACAAACAAGATCTCTCCCACTCATCCATTCTTTTTGGGACCTTGGCCAACACTGGGTCCCAAAACTTATTGGAAAGCGGATTATCCCCTGGCGTAATTCGAGGTAATTTAGTGGGCACGAGCCAATTGAGCACCCAATCTTACTTGCCAGAGAAACAAGAATTTTGTTGTTGAAATTGATGTTAGCCACCTGACATTTGGCCATATTCACTCTTAATCCCGGACATAGAACAAAAACAAAATATGATTTGAATCGATGATAATAAATTATCTTCAGTGCCATGCAATAGGAATAACGTGTTGTTCGCATACTAAAGATGTGAGATCTCAACCTTATCCTTGCCCACTTGGAAGCCCTTTACTACTGCAAGTTCATAACTTTTGGTCATAGTTTACTTAATGTTATCTCAAGGAACTCCAGGACGAGAATGTTTTGATGATTTCAAACTACTTAGGTTTGTGTACCTAATGGTCTTCTTAAGTGTTTCAGATTTATCAAGAATCAAGACCAAAGAGAAGAGCTTACAAGTCCATTAAATGTCAATGATCAAAGCTTCAAGTTTTCATCACTTAGAATGTAAATTTATCGATCAAATTACTGTCGGCAAAATCTACTCAATTGCATGCTTTAATCGATATGTTTGAAATGTTTTTCAAATGATTTAAATTCTTAATCCTTTTAAGTGTTTGATTTGATCGAATCTTTAACTGATTTAACTAAGTTTTGAAAGTCATAAATCACTTTTAAATTCAGTCTTTAAGTTTTTGATCAGGACGCTAATGTCTCAGTGGCGCCCTTTTACACTTGCATGTCAGGACGCTGATGAAGGTCAAGGTTGAATAAGTTCGTATCCACCAAGACGCATACTTTATTAGTAGCGCCCTCATTGAGTCAACCATTGAACTTATCAGGACACTGATTCAACATTAGCTCGCTGATCGTCTTATGAATCAGGACGCTTATGTTTAAGTAGCCCCCTTATATTTTTGGTCAATTTAAACATATTTTAAATCATCAGGACGCTCATACCTTTATTAGTTCCCTTATGTTTTTCGTACTTTAAAGACAGGACGCTTACGTTGTAGTACCACCCTTATGTTTTTAAGTATTTTTAAGACAAAGTAGGACGCTAACCTTTCAGATGCACCATCATAGATTTAGTCGTCTTTAATCGTTAAATAAGTCAGGACGCTTACATTCTTGTAGAACCCTCATTTCTTAGTTCAACAGGACACTTATGGTCCATGAGCACCCTTAAAGGAACAAAACGACAAAGTTGAGATTATGTGTCAGGACGCTGATTGACTAATCAAGACGCTGATTGACTAATCAAGACGCTAATCCAACACTGTCATAAAGCTGTGTTTGTGCACTTTTTCAAAACTTTTTATGCACAAAAACCTTTTCAGATTTGTTAGAGATTGCCTTTAATGTATGAAATCACGATTCTTGAAACTTTCCTTATTCGTGTAAATCTGAAAAAAACCAGAATGTTTATGAAGATCGTCTTACCATCTTCGTGAAAGATTTTAGATGTTGTGAGTAAGTGATCATTTTGAAATTCAAATTCAAATGACCAACAACTTCATTTCTACTGAGTCTATATATACCACCACTTAGAATCAAATCACATACCGAAAATTCACCAAGTAAATACTTTTGAAAGTTAGTCGAATTTTTAATTTGATTTCAGATCTTAAACTGTTTTAGTTTTTCAAAGTGCCTTCTTTTAAACTCTGTTTATTCAAAAGATTTTCATATTGAGCTTAATCTCTATTTTTCTCTGAAAATCTATTTGAAGGTTATTGAACTGTTTTCACTCAAATTTCCAACACTGTTTTAATCATATATCATTCTTGCTGAAAGAGAAATTTGAGAGATAGCTCATAGGATATAGTTGTACTTCATTTCATATCTTATATATTGTATCGAGTTGTAACAGTAGTTATATAAACTGTTGAGTCACCAACTTTGTTTTTCGAACAAGTGGTTGTTCTCAAGCCTGTAAATTGAGAAAGGTATAGGTTAGTCTCACACTCGGAAGTTGAGATAGGTAGTTCTCTAGCATATAAGTCGAGAGGTATAGGTAGTTCTCTGGCTTGTAAGTCGAAAGGTTTAAGTTAGTACAGCGTGCCCCCTACCCAGGTGTGGGCGCACCCCTCGGGGCGAACGCCTAAGCCATTATGGATCCATAATATTGTCACATCTAGCCGAATTTGCGATACCCAACAAGGCCATAGTAACGGATTAGATCATTTACCCCCACTATTTATGAATAGTGAAGGGCCTCCCCCAAGTCGAACTCGCAACCTCCCTTAAGGAGTAAGCTTTCGCACTTGGAGTAACCACTGAGCCAATGGTTCAGTGGCTACTCAGAATGCGAAATCAGACTCCTTAAGGGAGGTCTCGAGTTCGATTCTGGGGGAGGCCCTTCACTATTCATGAATAGTGGGGGTAAATGATCTAGTCCGTTACTAGGGCCCTGTTGGGTATCACAAATTCGGCTAGATGTGACAATATTATGTGGTGCTATGGCTAGGCGTTCGCCCCGAGGGGGTGCGCCCACACCTGGGTAGGGGGCACGCTGTGCAACCTAGGGTGTGACAAAAAGGCCTTATGTAATGGTTCAGTGGCTACTAGGAATGCGAAATCTAACTCCTTAAGGGAGGTCTCGAGTTCAATTCCTAGGGAGGCCCTGTACTATTCATGAATAGTGGCAGACAAATAATCGTTTCGATGTAGACCAGCTGCGGTTGGGTTGCTACATGGTGATATGACAATATTATGTGGTACTATGGCTAGGCGTTCGCCTCGAGGAGGTGTGCCCACACCTGGGTAGGGGGCACGCTGTGCAACCCAGGGTGTGACAAGTAGTTATCTAGCCTGTAAGTTGAGAGGTATAGGTAGTCCTCTGGCTTGTAAGTCGAAAGGTTTAAGTTAGTCTCAAGCCTACAACTTGAGCTTGTAACGGTTGTTCTCACACCTGAAAGTTGAGAAAAGGTTTAATGGTTTGGTTCTCACCAGTAAGAGAATTCCTTAGTGAAGAGGTTTCAAATCCTAGCTGAGGAGGTTAGGTAGTGAATGTAGGCAAATAGCCGAACTACTCTAAGTCGATTGTATAAATTGATTTACTTTTCCACACTCATTTAGTTGCCATTGCATTAACTTTAATTGTCTAAGTGTCCAATTCACCCCTCTCTTGGACATACCTGGGCCAACAATTGGTATCAAAGCGGAGTTGCTCATTCAAGAAATCTAACAATTTCATTGATATCAATGGCAATGTCTAGAAGTTCTATCATGGAAGTAGGTCAATCCCTAGACAGACCACCCGTATTCAATAGAGAATGTTTTGATGATTGGATGAAAAAGATGAAGTCTTTTCTTTGATCTAAAGACAATCTACGGGAAATGGTTGTAAATGGTTACACCATGCCCAACAAGCTTATTGAGCTCTGGACAGACAAGGATAAACTCGATGATAAATACAACTCTCAAGCTATCTATGCATTGTATTGTTGTCTACCCAAGGAAGAAGTAGAAAGGGTAGTTCATCTTGAAAGTGCTAAGAAGATTTGGGAAACTCTCAAATCACTTCATAGTGAAAAATTAATGAATCAAGATGAAAAGCTTCAGGAGTTTTAATGGCTATTTGATGCCTTCGAAATATCTGAGAATGAATCTCTTGATATAGCATGTTGTAGATATCAATCCATCCTTGATAGAATGAAAGAACATAATCAAGATATACTTATAGGAATAACCTTAGTGTGTTTCAGTGATAAGCTTCCAAAGAAATGGAATGATAAGCTAATCACCATTGCTGAAACACTTGGTCCATGGAAAATGACTCTAAAAGAATTCTGTGATTTATTGAAATCCATGGAAGGAAATGAGGAAACTAGAAATTAGGTTAATGCCTTAGAAGAATCACTCACAAACTCCAGATTTCTAGAGTTCGAGTCAGTTCATGATGGTATACAAAGGTTTCAACGATTATGTCATGAATCTGAAAGATTTGGGAAACTAATATCTCATTCTACTCTTGTACAACACTTTCTTAATGGTTTTCTTAAAAAATGGAAATACAAAGTGTTTTTGAATCCATTTGAAATCAGTTTTCAAGAAATTGATTATATTTTGAGTGGATTAGAAACAACATCTGAGAGAGAGGACATGCTTGCAAACGTGCCAAGCAGAAACATAAGTGAGATTGCTAATGAGGAAGATTCAAGGATGATAAGTCAACAATCTTCAACAAACACAACAAGAACTCTTGTACAAAATAAAAGATCCTTTGATGAAATGCCAAGAAGGAAGTCAGCATGGAGAATGAACATCATGAAATATCTCAGTTGCTTCAGCAAAAGGCAAAGTGCACAAATCGAAGACTTTGCAGTACCTTGAGGTAAATGCCAAAAATCTGTGCAAAGGTATAAAACTCACTCTATCACTGCTATTATTATCTGAAGACATTTATCTGTGATTATTGAAATTGAATGATTATTTTTTTATGTACTGCTTGAAATGTTCAAATATTCTGCTCACATGATTAAAATATTGATGATTGGTCGATGGAATTTAATTATTAATATTGATTATTCGTCCACAAGATATTTGGAAATGATTAGTTGCATCTGATTAAAATCAATGCATAAGTGTCCATGAAGACGCTGATAGCGTTTCAGGACGCTACTGTCACACTGAGTAGGACGCTCATAGCCTATAAGGACACTAATGTGCCCAAAGACATTAGTTGTTTGAGGACGCTTGCCTCAGGAAGGACACTAACCGATTTAAGTAAAAAAAAATTCACTAGGATGCGAATGGTTACTACGTAGTGGCACGTGAGTGTGTCAGGGGCACGCTTATCCATTTCGATAATATATAAATTCAACCCAAAGTGACTTAGTTGTCACTTTCACATATTGATGCCCTAGGATGCTCATTCTAAAACTTTCGAGGAACTATTCCAGAACCACTGCTATACTTACCTTCAACCGATTTTTTCGTGCTAGCTCTTCAAATCCTTAGGTAAAAAACTTGATTTTTACTTGATTGAATCTTTTGATTCCCATTGCACAAGTTTTCACCAAGACCTTTCAGTTTTCTACCATCATTATTCTAGTTTTCCAATGGCTCCCATGTCAAAGAAGTTTTGCATTTTCTCAGCTAGAAAGAGAGCTTCATCACCCTCTCCACCTCCAACTAGGAGAGTGAGACAGAGAACTGAACCTTCCCAGGATGAACAAATTGAGGCACCCATCGCCTCTGTACCTACACCTCCAGTTGAAACCGAAGTTCCAAACCCATCTCCTTCAACCCAGAAATCCAAGAAAGAAATCAAAGCTAAAAAGCTTGCAACCCGTGCAGTAATTGATGGTTGCTATGATGATTTCGATTTCTTTGCTAGTGCAAACCTTGATGTTATATCTTTGTTCAAGTTCCAGGGCTGGACCAAACTACTTACCTACCATTCTAAATGGTATGCCAATCTTGTCAGTCAATTCTATCAAAACCTTGAAGAAAAGCCCAGATCAAGACTTGGGAGACAATCCAAGGTCAAAGGAAAATATGTTGAGATTTCTCCTAGATTCTTTTATGATACCTTCTCATTGCCCAGTACTGAGAGTGCACACATTCTTTCTTTAACCAAAGGAAAATTCTAGTACCCAGGCTATAACATCCTGTCTGCCCTGAATTTGATTTCTAAGAAAAAGAATCATGTGGGTGTTGATAAGAAACTCACTAGCCATCCCAGAATAATCTACAACATCATTACCCATATCATTTAGCCCAAGTCAAGTAGTAGGGGCAATGTGAATGAACTAGACTTGTTTTTGATATGGTGTATTCTTGAAAAGAAGAAGATAAATCTCGCTCACATTCTCATACATGTTATGAATACTATGGTTAGCAGAGGAGGAAGGCTTCCTTTTGGAATGTACCTCACCACATTGTTTGAGAAGAGTGGAGTGAATCTCAGTGGAGAAGATGCTAAGGAGACCAACAAATATCACTGCATTGGTCAGACCACTGTGAAGTTGATGAGATATGTATATGTCCTTACATTGGAAAAATTGTTTCCAATGGCAGAAGTTCCACAATAAGGTGAATCTAGTAGAAAGGGAGATGCTCAGACTGAAGCAAGAGTAGACAACGAAGCTGTTCAAGCTTCAAATGTTCAAGTTGATCAGGCTTTAGAGGAGCAAGCTGATCTTATTGTTGAGACTGAACATGTTGCAACTCAAGCTGAGGAAGTTGAACATGTTGAACCAATTGTTGAAGAGGTTCGAGTTGAATACATGACTGAAACTCAACCAGCTGATCTTCAGACTGAGGCACATGATGAACAAACCATGGAAGAGGCTCTTGTAGAGCAGGTTGTTCAAACTATCCAAGGAAGTCAGACTGAACTCATTGATAAAGATGAAGATAATGCCATGGAAGAAGTGAACCAAATTGCTTAGGCTGCTGTTGAAAAACAGTTATCTGCAAAAGAGGCCATTAATGCAATTTTGGAAGACATCATTGAGGAAGTTGTTCAGGAGAGAGTCAGTGATAACTCAGAAAGGACCATTTCTGATATACCATCTCTTGTTGATGTTCCCTTATCAGAGGAACCCCATGCTCTGAAAGAAGAAAAATTTGTTGAGATTTAAGTTGAAAGAGAATCTCATGAAGTTGGCTTGAAATCTTCTGAAGAAAAGGGTTATGAACTTGCTATCATACCCTACAGCGGAGTCGAGATGGACAATGGCTGCTGATGATGATGTTCGAAGTGAAGAATATCATGAGGTTGTTGATGATCTTCAGGAAGAGCATGAAGTGGAAGAAATACAGGAGGTGAGTTCATCTTCACATGATCAATCTGATCACCCCTTACCATCTTATCCTTCTTCTGGCATGCTCGCTAATTACTTCTTTATAGAGGAAGATTTTCTAATGAAAGTCAGAGAAGATCAAATTTTTGTTATATCTCAGCTGATGAACAAGTTGGAACAAAATCAGTTGCAAGAGAAGAATGAGATTTTAGCAGAAATTAGAAACTCTCTGAAGAATTAGGAAAATGAAGAGATTAAGGAATACACCACTTACTTGATCCAAGCAACAAAAATGCTAGGAAAAGTACACAACAAATGGACAGTTAATTGGGTGTTTTGCAATCTCTACCTTCATCGAGTTCCACTTCCTCACCTATTTATGGTCTGATGAAAGAAATTCAAGAGAGTTTGCAATATATCAAGGCATTCATGAAAGCCTTTGTTGCTTATGTTCAAACAAGACCACAGTCTGTTCAAATCCAAACTAGCTCCCTGCCATCACCTGCCCAAAGTCAATCCCCATCAAGTCAACATGGAGTAAGACCACCAAAACCAACTCAAAGTGATTTAAGTACATGAATTCTGAAGAAAATTTCTGAAGATATTTAGAATTTAAAGAGGAAGGTTGCTGAGTCATCTCAAAATACATCAAGTACAGATGCTCTGCAATCAGTCTCGGATAATATTTTGGACCAAGCATCTAATAAAGTAGATTTTGATCTAGTGTTGAAGGCCATCTTGAGTTTAAAGGAAAGTATAAGCACTACTGGACCAACACCATCAGAGGATAGCAGACTAACCAAGATTCTAGACTTGGTTACTCGAGCCTATGAGAAGATGCAAACTATTGAGAACAAGATTTCATTCCTTACCACCACTATATTGGACTTATCCTACACTGTCACCATTGCTGCTGATAGAGTTGAGGGAATTGTAAGATTCATTGAAGTTCTTTTCAAGGCAATGAACAATAGATTACACTCTACAGTTTGGTATATTGCCTCATGCATGAAACATTTTGGCATGCTCTTTCATCTGTTGGAGAAGAAGGGTGTACATGTTCCTCCAGCACCAAGAGCTCCAACATTCACTAGACCTCAAGGCCCAAAGGAATCTGATAAACTAAAGGGCATGCTTGAATGTGAAGAAGAAGATGAGTCTGACGAAGAGCCCCTGCACAAAATCTCCCGAAGAATTTCTCCACCTCCTAGTGATGCTTCTCAGAGTTTCCCAGTCCTCAACCCAAATACCTAGTCAGACCTTAGTTTCTAGGACAATCAATCACGTATGTATTTGTTGAGGGACTTGCTGAAAGGAAGGGTAAAGGTTGCAAACCTACTCTACCCACTGACCCTTTCAGATTTGGTGTTTCTAAGACTGCTTACAACAAGTTCATTAAGGATTCAAAGTCAACAGTTGTGCTTGAAAACTTCCTTAAAAGCTTAAGGAAAGAGGATCCAGAGCAAGGCAGTCCCAGTGGTTCCAAGAAGCCACGAGCACCAAGGAAGCCCAAGGATAATTCCAAGAAAAAGGAAACCAGTTCAAGTGGATCCAAGAAAGATAAGGAAGAAGAAAAGAAGAGAAAGGGCAAGGGTCCTAGTTCGAGCTAGGCCTACCCACTTAGACATGATAAGTGGTCATTTAGACTTGTTTTAGGATGGTTTTATAAGTGTTTTAGGGTGATTTTTGCATTAGTTTAGTGTGTTTATATTAGTTTTGATGCATTTGTTAGTTTCGGTGAAAGTTGGTTTCTATGTAATTTTTCAGTTTGTTAGTTTATAAGTTGGATCAATTTATGTTTGAAGTATATTAATTACTTGTTTTGCATTGTTTTGTAGGTATTTAGATGTGTGGAAGTGAGCATGAATGATGGATAGAACATATGAGGAGGCTAGATGATGATTCATGAAGAAAACAAGTAAAAAAGTGGAGAAAATTGGCTAGGTCCACAAGGGAAGTGAAAAGAATAGCAGAAAAGTGCACAAAAGACCCAAAATTAGGCGCCACGGTGCGGGGAAGAAAGTAGATGTGCGATTCAAAATAGAAACTTTCTAATTTTGTTGCGAACTTTCCTAATTCGACTTGGACTTCTCTTGGACGACTTCCTATGGCACTGTGGATACATATATACCATTCTTTAGGGTTTCTAAGTCATCATAGAGTGGAGAACGAAGGTTTACGGCTAGAACGAAGTGGAAAAGAAGATCTACATTAAAGACTATTAACAATCTCTACAACATTTTAGTTTGTTTTTCTTGGTTTTTATTCATGTTCAAACTTATATTTTATATGTTTATGTCTTTAGTTATGAACTAAAGCCTCTTTCTAGAGGTGTAGATTGATCCAAGCTTGATACCATGTCTTAGATTTTATGGTTCAATTATTATTAATAAAGTTTCTTTAGTTTATTTATATTTCTTTGGTTGTAATGTTTTTGATCCATTGTCCAAGGATTGAATAATCATAGACTTGAGGTAAATGCTCCAAAAGAGGGTACCTCGGGTTAGAATTTGGAAAATATAACCTAGGCAATCGTGAGACTCACAAGGAGATCGAGAACCTTTGAGTCATTAGGTGGAAATCATAGAACTTAATGAATTATTGTTGTTTTTGGTTTTTCATCGAAAGAGTTAAGCCAATATAACAATAATATGCTCTAATTGATGCTCCAAAAGAGGGAATTATAAACATTGGGATTTTTGACTTATAAACTAAGGAGTTGATTTAAGAATAAAATATATATAGACATTGTTGAAAGTGAGATGATATTGAACCTCTAGACCGTTCTACCATTGATTTTCCTATTTGACTTTTATTGCATTGTTAATTTAATACTTAGTTGGTTTAGCTATTGCTTTTAATCACTTGAACTATCGAATTTGATTATCTGGATAAAATTAGGGTTAAAACGTGATACCTAGTGTCGTAATAATCCCTGAGGAGGATATCCGATATCTCATTGGAATATATTATAACTTGACACCGTGCGCTTGCGATTTTGCACGTAACACCCCCTCCCCCCAATCACATCAACCCTTGCCTCTTTAGTCGATTTTTTTTCTAGTCGGTATTTGGACTTGAGCTCAAATGGGACATAGCAATTGGGAAATTAGGATCCCTGGGTGAGAGATTATTGGGAATTTGAAATGGTTTCCCGGGTTTAATACTAATGCTGTTAAGAAAAGAGGGTAAAGAAGCAGATTCTGGAAATATTATTATTAAAGAGCTCATGAATCACATCTAAGGAAAAATTGTTAGGGCATACCTGTGAATTTTTAGGTGAAAGGTTGTCGTCGACGTTAATGTTCAAAAAGATACCCTTTCATGACCGTTGCAAGATAGAAATCCCCATAAACCCCTTGGTGATCCTCATTAGAAGATTCAATCTCCTTGTCTAAGAATCCATGCTCCCAATTCTGCAGATCCCCCTCAAACCACTTTTCGTCGCCATCAATTGCCATCCCATCCACCTTAGATTCATTGAGTCCCATTGCAAACTCATAAGTGACTACCTGACGTTTTTTTTTCTCATTTCTCGTCGTGAAAAATTGTGTTGTCAAGACAATTTGGTCAACGTAGCTTTATTGTTGTCAAGGTCGTCTCATTCTGAGTAGAAGACACGATTGGCTTCCTTTCGAGCATCACTATCTCCCATAGGCTCGTTTCCTTGAGTGTAATGTATCGCTCTCCAATTAAGGCCCAAATATATGCCCTTGTCCACTTCCTTACTCACCCCAAGCCCATCAACGCAGCCATCACCTTTTACCACCATCTTACCATTATGATAGTAGGTTCGATCCATCAAGCCCAGCTTTTCCTCTTTATCTGTCATATTTTCCATCTAAGATTTTAGTAAATGATAAGAATTGTCATTTTTATTTTCAAATTTCTTTGTTTGCTTGTGTACACCACTTTCTTCAGGTTCCTTTAGAGTAAACTTCAGAGTAGACAGGACTGAAGCAGATATCATCTTTATTGATAAACCTTGGTCTTTAGAATATTTCATATTAGACACAACATCCATCTAACGCTCGGAGACTTGATTTGGATTTTTGACCAAAATAGAGCAGTGTTGCTTTCTCCCATTAATGCCACCATGCTCTCAAGGCGAGGATCCCACAACTTCTTAACTAGAGATTTTCCTCGGGCTCTCCTTTTTATCTTGATATGAAAACCTAAAAGCCTTGCCTCCACCGCTTTTAACACTTATGCTAGAACCTTGGCCAAAGGCTTTATGTTTACAGTCGTAAAGTAGTCTAAACACCCTTACATCAAATAGTTCGCGAGCAAGCGAAACACTTGGATATTCTGGCGCGAAGCCATCTGCGTCGCCTAGACTATTGGTTTCCTCATGCACCTCCATTCGCTCTCCACAAAGGTCTTCGAACATTTTAAAAGTATTTGATCCTAAGTGTTTTGTTACGTGCAAAACCGCAAGCGTATGGTGTCAAGTTATAATATAGTCCGATAAGATATCAGGTTGTCATCCTTTAGGATTGACACTCCACTAAATATCATTTTACTAACCCTAACATTATTTATAAAATTAGATTCGAGTGATTAAGTGATAAATAAACATTTAAATAATTAGAAAGTAAAATAAATCAATGCAATAGAAATATATAGAAAATTAGAAATAGAATAGTCTAGAGGTTCAATCCCTCCTTACTACCAACTATGCATGAATATGGAGTTATCATCAACTCAATTTCTTTGTTTATAAGTCGAAAACCCTAACGTTACTACCTTCCTCTCTCGAGCACCAGTTAGAACATGCCATTAGAAAACCCTAATAACTCATTAAGATCTATGGTTCTCTTCAATGACTTCAAGGTATATTTCGATCTCCTCTTGGTCTCACAATCACCCAGGTTATATCTTTCTTGTTCCAACCCAAAATACCCTCTCGGGCACCTATTTCAAGTCTAGAATCATCTAATCTATGATTAAGGGATTAAAAGCATTACACCCAGAAAAACATAAATAAACTGGAAACTTTATTGACAATAATCAAAATAATAAAACCTAAAGCATAGTATTGAGTTTGGATTGATCTACACCTCTAGATAAAGGATTTAGTTCATGAATAAAGACATGAAAGCATGAAATAATATGATGAACATGAATCTAAAACTAGAAAAACCAAGTAGAAGGAAGGGAAAGTTCAATATTTAAACAACCGGAGATACGATTACAAAAGCAATCAAGGGATACCAAACCTATACCATCCGAGTATTAGGATTCATGAGAACTTCTCCTATGCCAACACAAGGAATACATTGCCACCACCACCGAAAATTTATAATAATGTGTAAGAAAAGAAGCCATCTAGCGATGAGTTGCTAAATTCATTCATAATGGAGACAAGGGCTTCTTTAAAGAATCTTGAAGTGCAAATGGGGCAGCTAGCATCACAAATGAGTAACCAACTACGAGGTTCACTTTCTAGTAATACAGAGGTGAACCTGAAAAGAGCAATGCCATGCCATTACCTTGAGAAGTGGGAAGGAAGTGAAAGAGGTTGATTCTTATAGCCAACACATTGCATCTTCACCACCATACCAAGGCGAAGAACAAGGAGAGCCAAGTAATGAAGTCAAGAGCTATGAAGAGAGGGATAAGTCACAAGAGGAGGACAAATCACTAGATAGGTCTGGTTCCATTATTTTTCCTGATAATCCTCCAATTCTAAAACCTTATCTTCCTTTTCCTTAAAGATTTCAAAAGAAAAAGCTCGATGAGCAATTCACAAAATTTTTGGAAAATTTTAAGAAAATTCATATAAATATTCCTTTTGTAGATGTTTTGGAGCAAATGCCAAATTACGTGAAGTTCATGAAGGAAGTAATGGCAAGAAAGAGGAAGCTCGTGGAGTACGAATCGATGAAGTTACCTGAGGAGTGCAATTCCATTTGCCTCAAAAGTTGAAAGATCCAGGGAGTTTTACTATTCCTTGCACCATTGGTACTTTGAATTTTAATAATGTTTTATGTGATTTAGGTGCAAGCATTAACTTAATGCCACTCTCTGTTTTCAGGAAATTGGGGCTCGGTGAGGTAAAGCCTACTACTATCTCTTTACAATTAGCGGACCAATTTCTTAAATATCCTTGGGGTATCATTGAAGATATTTTAGTGAAAGTGGATAAGTTCATCTTCCCGGTTGACTTCGTGGTATTGGATATTGAGGAAGATGGAGACATTCCTTTGATACTTGGGAGACCATTCCTTGCTATCGGGAGAACATTGATAGACATGGAGCTTGGTGAGCTTATGTCACACCCTGGGTAGGGGGCACGCTGTGCAACCCAGGGTGTGATAGCTTACCTTGAGGGTTAATGAAGACAAAGTGGTGTTTAATATCTACAATGCACCCAAAGCTCCCAAGAAGAAGAATACTTGCCACTGGATTGATGTTGTTGGGGTAATTGATGAGTGTGCTACCAAGGCTTATGAGAAGCCTACATCGAAAGATGCCTTGGAGCACTATGTGGACAAAAAAAAGAATTTAGATGACCCTCCTTCCTTGGTGCGGAAGGACCTATATTTGATGCCTCATGTTGAAGAAAAAAAATTTGTTGCGTACTATGATTGAGCATAAGCGGATAGATGAATCTCTTTCTCGAGTTAAGAAAAAATGGCTAAAGCATTTGAAGGACCAAGATGAAAGGAATGTGAAAGTCGTGCTTCTTGATGATCCACCTTGAAGAAATGAAAATTATAGTCGGGCCAAGGACTTTAAACCAAGCGCTTGTTGGGAGGCAACCCATCGGTTACTTTTATGTTTTATGTTTTTATTTGGTTCATTTAATTGATTTCCATCTACATTTTCCAATGACATGTCTTTTGCTATCCTTTTCCCAGGTTCTAGATAGAGTTTGGGTTGTGCAAGCTACATGAAGAGGGTGATGAGCTTATGTGGAGACTTCACTTTGGGTTCAAGGGGGTTTTCTCAACCTCTATTTCTTTTATTTCCATCCATTCTTTGATCACAGATTGATTACTCTCACTAATTACTGTAATTAATAACTTTAACTTTATCTAGATGATCAAATTTGGTGATAAACTTAATTAAAACAATATATAAATAAACAATCAAATAATGAAGAAATATCGATAGAGAAAAGTCTAGAGATTCAACTTCACCTAACCGTCATCTATGTAGATTAGCTATGTTTATCATTAATATGTTCTTCTAGTTTATAAGTCAAGAATCCTAAAGTCTCTAGTTCCTTTTCTCGAGTGCCGAACTAGAACATATCACCAAGACTTGATTTCAATCTCTCATAAAAACCAAAACACTAGCAACTCATTAGGTTTTGTGATTCTTCCTACAACTTCAAAGAGTCTCAATCTCCTCTCGGTCTCATGATCGCCTACATTATATTTTCCTTGTTCCAACCCAAGGAACCCTCTCTCGAGTGCCTCCCCCCCAAGTCTATGAAAATTCAATCCGTGATCAAGGGATCAAAAACATTAAGCAATGAGAAATATAAATAAACTATGAAGACTCAATTAATAATGGACATAAGCCAATCTTAAACACATAAAATCGAGTATCAGATCCATCTATCCTCTAGAAAACTAAATTAGTTCATAACTTGGATAATAAAAATATAAAACATTGTTATGAACTTCAATATAAACATAAAATGACAAACTAGAACTCTAGGAGCTTGAATCTCTCTCCCTTGTTTCCAACTTTAAGATCTTTTCCTTCCTTTCGTTGCTAGTCGTCTTGCCTTTGTCTCCTCCCTATTAATATCGTATCGAATTCATGAATGGTTTTATGAGATTGATTATGTGATGGTGTGTTTAAGAATGAAAAATGAGGTTAGGTGAGGAGTTGGATTAAAAATTTAGACATCTCTATCACTCTTGAAATTGTCTAATGAGTTATTATCTTTCAATGCGATCTTAGAAGCCATGATGATGATATGCATGTATATTTTGAATCAAGTTATAATTTGTTTGAGAATAGGATGGTAGATTATTGATTGATTTGTTTGTTAACTTTTTGTTTTGATAAAGTTAAGGTTATTAATTACGGTAATTAGTGAGAGTAATCAATCCTAGAGGACAACAACCCGATATCTCATCGGTTTTATATTATAACTTGACACCGTACGCTTGCGGTTTGCCCGTAACAAGTTTTTGGTGTCGTTGCCGAAGATTGATTCCCTCTATTTTCACTAATATCGTTAGTAACTAACTTTGATTTTAATGTAGAATTTTCTTTTTACTTTTTTGATTTTTCTTTTGTAGAGCAATGACGTACAATTTCAACCGCTCAACCTTCCAAGATAGTTTCAGGTAAGTTGATCCTATTACGTTGTTGTCGGCATCAATGTCCAATCTTCAACTTCAAATATCCAAACTTCTTGATGTAAGATCCCAACCTACTATGAAGAGAATGGGAGTTGCAAGCATGGGATATTCAGGATTTGATTCAAGTATGGAGCAAGTTCAATATGGTAACCATTGGGCTTATGATTGTTTGGGTGACCCTTTACCCTATAAATACCATTCGGGTATTTATAACCGTGAGAACTACTCCTATGATAATTCATGGAATGTCTTGCAACCTCAATCGGATTTCTACTATCAAGTAGAGAATGAGTCTTCTTTTTAGGATATGTTGAGCTCATTTATGATGGAGACAAGGGCTTCACTCAAGAACCTTGAAGTGCAAATGGGGCAACCAACATCAATTATGAATGTCCTACAACTAGACTCCTTTCCAAGCAATACTGAGGTGAACCCGAAAGAGAAATACAATGTCATCACATTGAGCGATGAAAAAGATGTTAAGGGGGCTAACTCATCATGTCAAGACATGACACCACCACTACCACTACCACCGCAATTGAGTATTTTAGAAGAGATGCACCGCTATGAAGCTTTGAGAGTAGAAGAAAGAAGTTCATCTTACCGGGTAGATGTGCTTGAGTGTGATGATCAAGATGTGCCTACAAATGTGCAATTGGGTGATCTTACTACATCATATGCTGATTTGGTGCCTACCAATGTGGAGGGGTGTTTGGATCTCCCGAAGTGTGTTTTTGCCTTTGAGAATCCGTTTGCTTAAGTACTACAAGCTAAAGTTGTGGAGGTGGATGGTGATGTCCAACGCTATTTAGAGGTGCTTGGAGGCCAATGCATAAACAGTTGGAAAATGCGAGTGAAGTATTTCGACGACATTCCTCTATTAGATTGGAGTGATGCTTCATCGGGCTTTATGTCTCTACCAAGGGATCATTCTTATGTGTTTTTGTGGGAGACGTTCACAAGTCCCGTGACTCCATCCTTAATTCAAAATAATGAGGAAGATGGGAAAATGCTAGAAATAATGAGGAAACATACTCGGTTTAGGACTTTAAATTAAGCGCTTGTTGGGAGGCAACCCATCCATTTTAGTGTTATTTATTTATTTTTGTGTTCTTTTATTTCTTTTAGTTAGTAGTAGTTTAATTGCCATTACTTGACTTATTTCTTGTCTTTTCCTACCCAGGTTCTAATTCAAGTTTGGGGGTCCTCTAGGATGCTACATGGAGAAGAGGATGGAGCACTTGTGTGGAGACTTCAACCCTTTGGGTTCAAGGGGGTTTTCTCAACCTCTCTTTCTTTTATTTCCATCCATTTTATGATTTTCTTTTTATTGTGAAGCATTGAGGATAATGTTTATTTTAAGTTTGGAGGGAGAGTTTTCAATTTTGACTTGTCATGGTGACGATGTGGTAGTTTTAGGTTAGGATGTCGTATGATCTCACAAATTCTGATTTGATTCGATTTTTTTTTTTTTTTCTAAATGGTCAATGATAGGAGATCATGTATATGAACATGACTCTAGGAGAATGTAGAAAGATATTTTAAGTCTGTGTGCTTGATTCGACTATTAGCTTAGCTTTGTTGGAAATTCTTTACGTGTCTAGTGTGGTTGATTTTTGGGGAATCACGACTTGTTTAGATTTGATGTGTTCAAGTAAAGTTATATATATATATATATTAGATCTCTAGAAATCCTAGAACAAGTTTGATTATCACTTAGGCAAAATCCTAGACAACACGCCATGAGGAAAATAATTTAGGCCATGTTTAGAAAAGTTTGAGCCATATAGCCTAACTTAATTTTTTGATTATATCCTTAGTCACCCATTTTGAGCTTTGTGATCTTTTCTTTGTTACCTATGCATTGGATAACATAAGCCGGATATGTTTAAATTCCTTGTTTTTTAACCTATGCATCTTATACACTTTGATTATGTTGGAGTGTTATTTTTTTGAGGGTTGAAAGTGGAAATAAAAGTATGAAAAGAAGGTGATGAAGTGAAGTACTATTGAGTTGGAAGTTTGTTTATTTTATGAGCTTCTAAAAAAAAAAAAAAGAGAAAAAGAAAATGATGCTATGCCCATGTTATGAAAATAAATAAGTTTGGGGGTGTAGTATTATATCTATATCTATATCTATCTATCTATCTATCTATATATATATATATATATAACAAACAATACAAGAATGAGGAGTGAATGAAAAAAGTGGAATATTTGAAGTGGGTATATGTACTAAAATTGAGTTTTTGGTTCTAAATGTAATGTTGTGAATGTTTGTAATTGATCAAAGTGTTTAGGGTGTTTTGAGCTAAAATTTTCCTATTTTTCCCTACTTTTGAAACTTGGCCATACATTATAACCTAGGAAAAACTTGTTGATTCTAAATGGTATGTGATCTATATTAGTGGAGAGTGGTATGAAAGATTTGCCTATGAGATTCACTTTATATATATCTATTTGAGATCACTTACACTTTAAACTTGCTTTCACTTATCTATAAAATTCATGAATGGTTTTATGAGATTGACTATGTGATGGTATGTTTGAGAATGGAAGATGAGGTTAGGTGAGGAGTTGGATTGAGATTCTAGACATCTCTAACACTCTTGATTTTTTCCGATGATTTTTTCCGATGAGTCATTATTTTTCAATGCAATCTTAGAGGCCATAATGATGATATTACATGCTATATTTTGAATCAAATTTTAATTTGTTTGAGAATAGGATGGTAGAGTGATGATTGATTGATGTGTTAGTTCAGTTTTTCTTTTGTTTTCCCTTTGCTCAGTATAATCAAAGTCCTAAGTTTGGGGGTGTTTGATAAGTAGGAATTTAGTATATGTTTTAGAGCATGTTTTAGGTGTGTTTTATGGTATTTAGTTCATATATTAGGTTAGTTTACCATAAATTTGGTTATTTGATAGTTTAGTTACATCTTAGTGTTTTTGCATTATTTCGGTTTGGATTTTTATAGGTTAGTTCATGAGATTATAAAAGCATGATACTCACTTAATTTGGTTTGTCTTGAAAGTGTCTTGATGGACCTAAAGTGGGTTTGGAAGTTGGAAACAAGTTGGATAAAGTTTGAATGAAGATACACAGGTGCAAAAATCCAGCAACTGGGCCCCACGGCGCCGGGGTTCGACAGAATGTTAGAAAGTTTCTATTTTCAGTGTTTTGGCTATAACTTCCTCAATACAACTCTAAATTGGACGCGGTTTTGTTTCTATGGACTTGTGATTATAAATAGAACATTATGAAGAGGAAAAGAGGAAGAAAAAAATAGAGGATAGAATATCGTGAAGAGCAAGGAAGACGGCTAGGGTTTGAAGCAGAGAAGAGCAAGATTGAAGATTATTGAAGAATCTCCAACACTTTCCTTTCCTTCTACTTTATTTTTCTGGGTTTAGATTGATGTTCATCTTGTTATTTCATGCTTTTATATCTCTAGTTATGAACTAAATCCTCTATCTAAAGGTGTAGATCAATCCAAACTAGAAACTATGTCATGTTCTTAAACTTTTGATTATTCATTAATAGAGTTGTTAGTCTATTTATGTTTTTCTACTCTTAATGGTATTGATCCCTTGATCACGGATTGATTGATCCTAGAGTTGGAAGGCGGCATTCGATAGAGGGTTTTTCGGGTTAGAACATGAGAAGCATAACATGAAACGACCATATAATCGATAGATTTATGGGGTTTTATGAAGTCTTAGGGAAAATCATAAAACTTAATGAATTTTTGGGTTTTTAGGTTTTATGAATAGATCAAACTTAGTTTCCTAAAAATATGCTCTAATGCGGCACTCGAGAGAGGGTATTAGATATCTCAGGATTTTCGGCTTATAAACGATAACTCAAGTTGATTAAGATTGCATATTCATAGGCATAGTTGATAGTGAGGAGAGATTGAACCTCTAGACGTTTTTCCCCTTGATTTCTCTGATTTTACATTGCATTGCTTTAGTTTACTTTATTTCACTTAATAACTCGAATCTGATTTTCTAAATAAAGTTAGGGTTAGTGAAACGATATTTAGTGTGAGTGCCAATCCTAGAGGGCGAAAACCCAGTATCAAGTTTTCGTCCTCTAGGATTGACACTCACATTAAATACAGTTTCACTATCCCTAACTTTATTTAGAAAATCATATTCGAGTGATTAAGTGATAAATAAACAATTAAATAATTAGAAAGTAAACTAAATCAATGGAATAGAAATATATAGAAAATCAGAAATAAAATAGTCTAGAGGTTCAATATCTCCTTACTATCAATTATGCATGAATATGCGATTATCATCAACTCAATTTCCTTGTTTATAAGTTGAAAACCCTAACGTTACTAACTCTCTCTCTCGAGCACCAGTTAAAACATGCTATTAGAATTCTAGATTTAACTCTTTCGATGAAAACCCAAAACCCTAATAACTCATTAAGATCTATAGTTCTCTTCAATGAATTCAAGGTATGTTTCGATCTCCTCTCGGTTTCACAATCACCCAGGTTATATCTTCTCTTATTCCAACCCAAAATACCCCCTCTCGGGCACCTATTTCAAGTTTAGAATCATCTAATCCATGATCAAGGGATTAAAAATATTATACCCAGAATAACATAAATAAACTGGAAACTTTATTGGCTATAATCAAAACAATAAAAACATAAAGCATAGTATCGAGTTTGGATTGATCTCCACCTCTAGATAGAGGATTTAGTTCATGAATGAAGACATGAAAACATGAAATAATATGATGAACATGAATCCAAAACTAGAAAAACTAAGTAGAAGGAAGGGGAAGTGTTGGAGATTCTTCAATGACCTTCAATCTTGCTCTTCTCCGCTTCAAACCCTAGCCATCTTCCTTGCTCTTCACAATATTTTCTCCTCTATTTTTCGTTCTCTTTTCCTCTTCATAATGTTCTATTTATAATCACGAGTCCATATAAACAAATCAAGTCCAATTTGGAGTTGTATTGAGGAAGTTATGACCAAAACACCGAAAATAGAAACTTTCTAAAATTTTGTTGAACCTCGGCGCCGCGGCGCCCACTTGTTGTCTCACTCCACCACCAGAACCAGTACCTAGGCACTGTGGCGCCCACCCACTAGTTTGTGCCTTTGTTCCTTCTCCTCATGCTTGTGTCCTTAGCCAAATTTTCATCTCTTTTGCCTTGGTATGCACATGTGTCTTCAAGCCAACTTCATGCAACTTGTTTCCAACTTCCAAGTCCACTTTAGGTCCATCAAAACACCTTTAAAAGAACCCAAATCAAGTGAGTATAATGCTTTAATAGTCAACCTATAAAAATCCAAATCGAAATAAAGAAAAAACACCAAAACTTGACTAAACTATCAAATAACCAAATTTATGGTAAACGAACCTAATATATTAATTAAATACCATAAAACACACCTAAAACATGTTCTAAAATGTCTACTAAATTCCTACTTATCAAACACTCCCAAACTTAGGACTTTGATCATCCTGAGCAAAGGGAAAACAAAACAAAAACTCAACTAACACAGCAATCATCTAACTACCATCCTATTTTCAAACAAATTATAACTTGATTCAAAATATACATGCATATCATCATCATGGCCTTTAAGATCACATTGAAAGATAATAACTTATCAAAAAATTTCAAGAGCGTTAGAGATGTCTAGATTTTCAATCCAACTCCTCACCTAACCTTATTTTCCATTCTCAAACATACCATCACATAATCAATATCATAAAACTATTCATGAATTTCGTAGATAAGTGCAAACAAGTACTATAAAGTGTAAGTGATCTTAAATAGATATATATAAAGTGAATCCCATAGGCAAATCTTTTATACCACTCTCCACTAATGTAGATCACATGTCATTTAGAATCAATAGGTCTTTCCTATGTTGTAATGTATGGCCAAGGTTCAAAGGTAGGAAAAATTGGAAAAATTTAAGCTCAAAACACCTTAAACACTTTGATTATTTACAAACATCGAAAACATTACATTTAGAATCAAAAACTCAATTTCAACACATATACCCATTTCAAATATTCCACTTTTTGCATTCACTCCCCATTCTTGTATTGTTTGCTTGTTCTTTTCTTTTCTTTTTCTTTATATACATATATAGATAGAATATTACACCCCCAATCTTGTTTCTTTTCATAACATGGGCATAGTATCCTTTTCTTTTTCTCTTTTTTTTCATCATTCATTCTTTTTTTTTCTTTCTTAGAAGCTCATAAAATAAGAAAACTTCCAACTCAATAGTACTTCACTTCATCACCTTCTTTTCATACTTTTATTCCCACTTTCAACCCTCAAAAAGATAACACTCCAATATAATCAAAGTGTATAAGATGCATAAGTTGAAAAACAAGGGATTTAAACATATCCGGCTCATGTTATCCAATGCATAGGTAACAAAGAAAAGATCATAAAGCTCAAAATGGGTGACTAAGGATATAATCAAAAAATAAGGTAGGCTATATGGCTCAAACTTTTTTAAACATGGCCTAAATTATTTTCCTCATGGCATGTTCTCTGGGATTTCACCTCAAGTGATAATCAAACTTGTTCTAGGATTTCTAGGGATCTAATATATATAACTTTACTTGCACAAATCCAATCCAAGCAAGCCATAATTCCAAAGAATTAACCACACTAGACATGCAAAGAATTTTCAACAAAGCTAAGCTAATAGTTTAATTAAGCATACAGATTTAAATATCTCTCTAGATTCTCCTAGAGTCATGTTCATATATATGTTCTCTTATCATTGGCCATTCAAAAATATTAAAGAAAATATAATCAAATTAGAATTTGTGAGATCATAGGACATCTTAACCTAAAACTATCACATCTTCACCATGACAAGTAAAAAATCAAAATTCTCATCCCAAACTTAAAACAAGCATTGTCCTCAATGCTTCACAATAAAAAATAGAAAAAAAGAATGTATATAAAATAAGAAAGAGAAGTTGAGAAAAATGTATATAAAATAAGAAAGAGAAGTTGAGAAACCCCCTTGTACCCAAAGGGTTGACGTCTCCACATAAATGCTCGATCCTTTCCATGTAGCTCGCACAAGGACCCCCAAACTTGATCTAGAACCTGGGAAAAAGATAACAAACGACATGTCAATGGAAAAGGTAGATACTAAACAACTAATAAAATAAATAAATAAAAACAGAAATCATAAAAGTAACCGATTGGTTGCCTCCTAACAAGCGCTTAGTTTAAAGTCCTCAACCCGACTTTTTCTTCTCGCTTAAACCGAGTATGTTTCTCATTATTTCTAGCATTTTCCCATCTTCCTCATTATTTTGAATTAAGGATGGAGTCATGGACTTGTGAACGTCTCCCACAAAAACACATAAGAATGATCCCATAGTAGAGACATAAAGTCCGATGAAGCATCACTCCAATCTAATAGAGGAATGTCATCGAAATACTTCACTCGCATTTTCCAACCGTTTATGCATTGGCCTCTAAGCATCTCTAAATAGCATTTGACATCATCATGAACCTTCACAGCTTTAGCTTGTAGCACTTGAGCAAACGGATCCTCAAAGGCAAAAACACACTTCGTGAGATCCAAACACCCCTCCACATTGGTAGGCACCAAATCAACATATGATGTAGTAAGATCACCCAATCGCACTTTTATAGGCACATCTTGATCATCACACTCAAGCACATCTACTCGGTGAGATGAATTTGTTTCTTCTACTCTCAAAGCTTCATAGCGGTGCATCTCTTCTAAAATACTCAATTGGGGTGGTAGTGGTAGTGGTGGTGTCATGTCTTGACATGATGAGTTAGGCCCCTTAACATCTTCTTCATCGCTCAATGTGATGACATTGTATTGCTCGTTCACCTCAGTATTGCTTGGAAAGGAGTCTCGTTGTAGGGCATTTATAGTTGATGCTAGTTGCCCCATTTGCACTTCAAGGTTCTTGAGTGAAGCCCTTGTATTCATCATGAATGAGCTCAAAATATCCTCCAAAGAAGACTCATCCTCTACTTGATAGTAGAAATCCGATTGAGGTTGCAAGACATTCCATGAATTATCATTGGAGTAGTTCTCATGGTTATAGATACCCGAACGGTATTGATAGGGTAAAGGGTCACCTATACAATCATAAGCCCAATGGTTACCTTATTGAACTTGCTTCATACTTGAATAAAATTCTGAATATCCCATGCTTACAATTCTCATTCTCTCCATAGTAGGTTGAGATCTTGCATTAATAAGTTTGGATATTTAAAGTTGAAGATTGGACATGGATGCCGACAACACCATAATAGGATCAACTAGCTCGAAACTATCTTGGAAAGTTGAGTGGTTGAAATTGTACACCATTACTCTACAAAAGAAACTACAAAAGAAAAATTAAAAGAAAATTCTAAATTAAAATCAAAGTTAGTTACTAACGATATTAGTGAAAATAGAGTGAATCCATCCCCGGCAACGGTGCCAAAAACTTGTTACGTGAAAATTGCAAGGGTACGGTGTCATTTTTATAACATAGTCCGATAAGATATCGGGTTGTCGTCCTCTAGGATTGACACTCACACTAAATATTGTTTTACTAACCGTAACTTTATTTAGAAAATCATATTCGAGTGATTAAGTGATAAATAAACAATTAAATAACTAGAAAGTAAACTAAAGCGATGCAATAGAAATATATAGAAAATCAGAAATATAATAGTCTAGAGGTTCAATATCTCCTTACTACCCTAATAACTCATTATGATCTATGGTTCTCTTCAATGACTTCAAGGTATATTTCGATCTCCAAACCCACTTTAGGTCCATCAAAACACCTTCAAAACAACCCAAATCAAGTGAGTATCCTGCTTTAATAATCTCATGAACCAACCTATAAAAATCCAAATCGAAATAATGCAAAAACACGTAAATGAACTAAACTATCAAATGACCAAATTTATGGTAAACTAGCCTAATATATGAACTAAATACCTTAAAATACACCTAAAACATGCTCTAAAACATATACTAAATTCCTACTTATCATGTTCCACGGGCATGCCGTTGACTCCAATCCAATCTTCGTTGCATCGAACCTTTCGTTGGTCCGATTAAAGCTTCTCGTTCTAGTCCACCACTCTATAAAGCTATGACCTAGACTTACTTAGTAGTAATATTTTCTCTGCCTGATTCTTACAAAAGATAATTGCTCGGTCGTCCACCATTATTGACTGGGATAGATCGTGATCAGTTGCCTTCGAGATCTCCTCACAAATAGCCTCCCATATAGTAGAGGCACGAGCTTTGAAAATAACTAAGATAGACTTTCATAAAAAAACTTTGATCATTGCCGCCGCCCTTTTCGATAGAGGATTCTACCATGTTTTTGTTGTGCGAGTGAACTCTTCCATCCGAGAGAGACTCTAGCATATCCAGATTGTTAACTTGATTATTTCCTTGTTTCCTTTATGGTTCTTAGTGTTGAATAGACACCAACCAAAAATTTGACCAGCGAGTTTCGTTCTTATCCACCGAAACGAAGATCACAGTCGACGCACCGTTTACCACCTCCAGTGTTTCCACAATGACCGCCCCTCTGCTTTCTCTGAAGGACCTTTGAAACTTCCGTCACACTACCTCTTTTTGGCTACTTTAATTTTATCTTTTTTTGCAACCTTACCATCCTGTCCAAGTCCAGGTTGATCGTGTGGGTCATCACTTTAGTTTTTTCTTTGAGATACACCGACCTCCCATGGGATTTAGCCATGAAGAAAAAACCTTCAAATTTGATTTGAAAGACGTCTTGTTGCTTCCTCCACCATGATGGTTAACACCGTTGTTAACCGTCTCGCTCCCTATTGCCCTATCTTGAATGCGCCACAAGTTATTTATTTGGGGTTTTATGTTTCCACTTCTACAAGAAACACGAGCTTCTTACTAGAATTTATGTAAGCTACGGTGTTTTTCTATCCCGTATGAGGTGTTTTATTTTTTTTTTCTTTGTTTTACCTGTGTATTTATAGATCTACCTGACTTAGAAAAGGCAAGAGGTGGAAAAACCCATCTATGACATTAATAACAACTGTAGAATAACTTGGGCTTCATATAATAAGGGTCTAAGCCTACAAGAAATATACTACAATATTTATTTGTCCTGTGAAAGAGAAAAGATTTGAATCTGTCCACCCTTGGGGAAGAGCGTATATTTAACAATTTCAACTGCTCGTTAGATGACTTTGTTGAATATTTATACTAGCGAAGGTCGTAGGCCATATACATGTTGTACACATTCAGCAGTAGGAACTACGAGCCAGCCTCAAAAGTGGCACAAGAACACTACTTAGGTAAAAATAAGTGGGAGAATCGTCATACATGAACAAATAGAAAAAAAAATCTACATGGGAGAGAGCAAAATAAAAATATCATTATATACGTCCATAGACAAACAATAAAAGATCCAGATTACAAGAGGGGCCGCTTAGTATAGAACCTTGCGAAGTTAAGAAAATACAAAGGGCACGGCCCGAACTACCCTACTCATCACCTTCGGATCCTACGTCATCATCCCCTTCATCGTCACTTGGGGTCCACATATCCACATCAAACTGAGGATGAAGGAACGACAAATCCCATCCAGGACAGACCAGATAAATCTCCTCAGTCATGTCGCAAACCCCCTCTGTATAGCCAACATCATGGTCTCGACAATGAACAACTTCTAAGATAGTGCCCTGAGATAACTGGAACCCTTCTATCTCTTCGCTAGAGAAGACAACGACATCGCACAATCCCTTGAGATGGCTCTACATTCACGGACTTCCTCCTCAGCTATGCCAATTTTGGTGGCATAATGAGTAAGTTGTAAGCGCAAATCTTCCTTTGTCTCGGAAGGAAGACGACAAAAACAACTACAAAACTTATCTAGAAAGGAATTAGAGGCAAAATTAGCCTGAGGAAAGAAAATGCCAGCGGATGAGAAACAACGGAAGAAAAAACCCACGAAAAGAAAAAATTACAAAAAATATAGCAACTTTTGACAGACGTTGAATCCCTCCATCCAGCAGATCACCTACTAGGTTTCCCCCATCGACTAGGCAGTCAGCAGATCGACGCTGATCCTAATCGACCCCTTCTCATGCTCAACAAATGAACTAGGAAGAGAGAAGTACAAGTTTTTCCCTTTGACGAAAAAACTTCTCCCCTTACTGTTGAACCAGGAACTGGGAGGCGAAGCGACCTTAGAAACCTTGCTCTTAAGTCGGGCCTTCATCCATGCCATCCTTGAAGAGCCCTCTACAACAAAGAAGGTAATCGTGACATCAAGAAAGGAAAAGAAACGGCACCTACTTACCATCTAACCCAAAAAAAGGGTAATCGTGACATCAAGAGAAGGAAAACAAACGACACCCACTTACCATCTGACCCAGTCGAGATTCAACCCACGAATCTAAGTTTGTCCTTGGATTTTAGGATAGTGTAGTGTCTCTCCCTAGGATCCACATTGTGAACTGATCATATACGGTCGCGTACTTCCGCAGTTACGCTGCAATGGCACGTGTTATCTGCAAACAAGCACACAAAATACTTGAACATCAAAAAAAGAAGATAAACAACATCTCAGAAAGAAAAACCAACAATAACAGGTCATACTCACGGTTCTGTTGGCCCTGAGCACTCGCCCAACATACGACCACCCAACAAGTTCCCAGCTCCCCAAATAAAGAACTACTTGTTTTTCTAATATTTACAGGAGCTTGGGCATCCGATGACGAGGTTCGAAGTGGCGTGAGTAGAAAAAAAATACTAACTTATCGATTCGAAATGCCTGATCAAAGAATAACTGTACAAGAACTCCCTCAAGCTAAATTTTGGAAGGTTTAAGCTCCTCCATAGCACTACACAACCCACTAACTTCTTCCATGCAAGGGGATTCAACTACATGGGTGCCAAACCCAACTTCAGTAGAAACTTGGCGCCTGTACAGGAAGCCGCAACCCAACCTCAAATAGGTATGAACTAAAGGCCACCTCGCTAGGAGGGGGGCGGCACGCACGCTCATCTTTGAGGGGAACCGTCATGGTCACCCCCTCCGGAACCCCAAATCGTTGGCGGAGGTCGTCAAGCTCCTTCTAGGTAACTCTAGAAGGATGATCGTCAGTAGTAAGTTGGTGAGTAGGAAGGAACGCATCTGAGTCCTCGCTATCTACTAATTCATCATTCGAACACTCCACATCACACTCAAGACAAGGTGACATTGGAAAACGACCCGCCATGTCAACCACACGAGCGCCCAAGACACCCCCATCATCTTCCCAATCCTTTTCGGAATGGGGAAAATGCGAGCAGTCCCTACAACTCATCACAAACGCTCAAGGAAGTTGCACAACGAGACAAGAAACCTTAAAATTCAAGTCTAGCACCCCGCGCCTAGACACCACCCTTAAGGAAGAGCAAAAGACAAAGAACGAATGAAAGCTAAGTAAAAACCCCCAAAGAACTATGTAACACCTTGTATTTACGAGTCAAATCCATACGTTAACTTATATATATTGTCAGATGTATTTATACACGTATACGTATGTATATGGCCATAGAATAGGGTGAATATGTGTATATTAGAGTGATATTTGTACCTGGACCTTACACATAGCATGAAAACCCAACACCTAGTGAAATTTTCACCTTGAGCATTGAGAAACACGTTTCTTGAGAGGGAACGCGTTTCTGTAGTAAAAACCCGAGATATGAAGTTTCTAAAAATGTTTCTTAAAGGGAAATGCGTTTCTCTAGCGAAAACCCGAGAGCATGTTTTTTCAGAAATTCTCAAGGAAACGCGTTTCTCACAAAAATTTTCAACCAAAATTTGTTTTCTGGGTAGCAAGGAAACGTGTTTCCTTAGGGAGAAATGTGTTTCGCTATTGGCTTGGCAGTTTTTAAAACTAGTCGGTGAGGAGGTTTGTGCGTGATTTAAGCTGAAATCACAATCTTTCTTGCTCATTTGCAATAGAATGAGTTGGAGAAAAACCAGTGGAATGAAAGGGAGGAAGAGAAACAAGCTTGGGTAGCCAGATCAAAGGTGAGAATTTTTTGTTTTTGGTTTAAAGATTTTAGATTCTTGTTCTTCTCTTCAAGTTGTTGCACATATGTGAGATTTGTGTGATTTCAATGGTTAGATTGAGAGATTGAAAATGTGTGTTTGAGCTGAAACTTGTGAGATTTGTTGGCTGAAATCATAGGTAATCAATTCCTTGCTAAATTCTGAGTTATTTGATGGTGAAATAGCGGGTTCCATGGTTGAAATGTTGATTTTCCAACCTAGCTGTGACAAAGCAGCTGTTGATTTTTCAACACTTAAATTTCCAGTAAAAATAATAAATATTTTGATTTTAACGAAAAGATCACTGAAAATCGAGGCATGAGTTGTATCCATCTATCTTAACCCAAAACCATTACACAAATAGTAAGACTTGCAAAAATAATTGTGTATTCTCTAACCAACTTATTGGTTAAGATAAATAAATACCATTTTCAATTTCCATGCCAAGGACGATATACATCCACTATACAAATTTCCATATTGAAGTATGAGGGTCTTTACCCTTGTCCATCTATTGTGAACCCAACATCTTAAATAATTCATCAAATCATGTGACATGTTCCAGTCCAAGGCATATCCATTTAAAGTAAATCATGATCCCTTCAGTAATCACAATAAGGTTTTATCAAAATTTCTAGTGTCAATACAACCCTTTTCAAATAAAAAGTTTACAAAGTCAAACAAAGCAATTAACTCATTCACTAATTAAAATCCTATCCAGATTACCAACCCATCCCTATCGCTAAACCACGTCACAACTGGCTACTTTATTTGCTAAGTACCTGCATGTAAAAAAATTGGGGTGAGCTTGAAAGCCCAGTGGGTCATCTAAAATCATTCACAACATTTTATTAAGATATATACACAAGAACATTACAAACAAGTTTCACACATTAATCGTTGCAACATTTGATTATTTGAGTCGAGAATTTCATCACATTCCAAATCATGTACCTTTAGGGAATCAAACCCCGAGTGACATTACCCAAAATTAAAAATTAGTAGGCGATATTCATAATGAATAACTGCCCCACAATAATCATTGGCGATATTCATTAGAATAACTGCCCCAAAACAGTCATTGGCGATATTCATTAGAATAACTGCCCCAAAACAATCATTGGCGATATTCCTTAGAATAACTGCCTCATATGTGTTATTCTTATCTTAATCATGTTCTTTAATGAAGTCACAATATCACACATGCAACATAAGTGCGATATATAACTTGTATTCACATGATATGTTCAAACTCCACAACACATGGTATCATATCACAATGTCAAATATATTAGCATTCACGTATGAACTTTATTATAAAAATTATGCTAATACGATCATGTCATATATCACATTATCAAACTTTTGAAGTACACATGAATTACACGCATCTAACATCAACTCGGGACAACAAATCATACACATACACTATCATCATGGCCAACAATCACAATATGTATAATCATGTAAGATAAGCATGCATGAGCAATCTAATGATACTATAAATCTAATTAATTTAATGTTCCTATCTACATATCGAAATAAAAATATTGTGAAGGCATAGAATCTTCCCCACCTAAATCGGTTAGTCCCAAAAGTGTTTGGATTCCTCGACGTTGGGCGTTATCAATCTATCCACTCATAAATCGTACATTAATCAATCGTTTTATATTATATTATATTAATATAATGTGCACACATGTCTATGTTGTATGGTGGTGGTCACATTATACATATAATATAACATAGCGAATAAACTTCCACATGACATAATATGATAATCTAGATAGTAAAAATGTAAAATATGATATACCATAATCTAATATATTATATGTGGTATTGTATATATGATGTATATAAATAAATTATATAATATGGGACATGGCATGCCGTTAATTATATGCATGACGTGTGTGATAGTAAGCTACTTATCCCAAATTAGATGGGGTAATGAGATGGCATTTGCAATTTAGGTGGTGGCAACTTCCTTACAAGGTGGCGGTTGCTCTGCTGTAAAAACTTGAGTTGCAGAGAAGCTGATTTAAATGGCGGAAGGAAATAAAATAGGGAAGAGATAAAGGAAGGGGAAGGAAAAGAAGATGAGGAAAAAGAGAAGAAGAAGAATAATAAGAGAGTGGAAAGAGAGGAAAAAAGAGGGCCTTCCCTCATAGGCAGCAACAGCCATGACCAAGGATTTCGCAGCCTCATGGCTGAAAGCATAGCACATTTATGCTCTATCCAAAATTCGGAGATTATTTTGTCATTTCCGAATAGGAGTGGTTCGTGGGGGAAAGTGGATTGATGAAAGAGTGGAGTAAGGGAACAGGTACAGTAATAAGAAGGGATGGAAAGAATGTTGTAGGTGCTTCTTTCATGGAGTGCAAAACTGGGCATCGTGCAAATGAAAATAAAGGAGAAAGAGAAGAAGATGCTCACCTTTGGTTCTTTAGCGCCCCCGCTATTCTTTGGCGGTGTCGTTGCTTACGCGTTAATTTGAGAAAGAGGAGGTTGTAGATTATGAGAAGCGATTGAGGAGGATTAATAAACATTATACACATAGGGTTTTTCATGAGTACGTTTCCATGAAAAGAAGGTGAATAGTATTGGAAACTTGCCAAAATTTATGTATTGGAAACTTGGATGTGATTTGCAATTGATTCCTAACAGGAATGTGAGAATAATGTTGAAATTGGAAGAAAAAAAAAAGGAGGGAGGGCTTATTGTTGTTTCACTCCGTGCATAGCATAAGCATGTACATATATAAATATATACCATGTATGCACGTGCCCCACACGCAGGTAGTTATACCATTATTCTAATTTGACGTCCATAAATCACATGACTCGGTCCCTAAGCTATGTTTAGTACGCGGTAATCTTTAGATGAGAACTGGAGATGAAAATGTTATACAACTGTGTTTGGTTACGCATGAAAATCTTATACAACTTTCCTTAAAAAATGACATTACTGTGTTTGGTAGCACATCGAAATCTTAGATAATGACATAAGCTTCATTATAAAATATGAAGGGTTTCTCAGCGCTTTGAACTCATCCATGAAGTCAGATTTTTGAAATGAGGCCGATTTGATTAAGTTTTTGTATAATTGACTAAAATAAGTATGTGTCATTATTATATACGTCCAGTCTCATCAACGACCCGTTTTCCTTCGTTCTTGACACAATTCACTTCAAAATGTATTTGATAATGTTTCAAACTTGTAAAATTATGAAAATGCACTTAGGTTTAAAATTACATAAATAGCCTCAAAATTTTCAGGGTATTGCAGTTTGGAGATGAGTTTAGTTGGTGTTTTGATGTGTTTCAATGTGAATTATGATTGAGTATTAATTGGGAATAGTTTTGGCAATGATAATTACAGAGATTTGTAGAAGAATTTGTTGATTTGGTGCATTAGACAGAGGTGTAAGTGAGGTGTGTGTTGTGCATTTTGTGTAGTTGAGGTGCAATTGAGTTGTAAAAGTGTAGAAAAGTGTGTTGGTATAAGGCCTTACACTAGTGTATTGTGAGTATTCCTACCCTTGGTTGTTATATGTGGCATTGTATAGTGTTAGACCATATACCGAGCATAAAACACGTCAGCCATATTAATCTGGCCCAGTAAGACGTAGCCCGTATTAGGTAGATATACCAACCTGTCATGTTCTGGACAGACGAGACCGATCTGCCTAACCCGGCACATAGCCCGAGCCCATGGTCGGTCTTACCGACTAGATGAATGTCGCAGTCACAATTGAGGGAAGGTCGACAACAAAGAGTCGGAGAAGACAACAAAGGGTTGAAGAAGACAGATCGGTATCTCATATAGATGATGACCGACCATTATATACTGACCCTATGACAGACCAAATCTTCATTATCATGCCGCTAGAACAAGAGACTACAGATCGGCATACCGACCTGTAGTGATCTCCGACTCTGGAACAGATGACGACGAAATGCCTGATCAGATAGGGATAGGGCGTGATCCATTACGACAAGCTCGAGATTTACTCCTAATTCGACTCTGATAAAGCCAGATACTCTACCAGTTCGACGAGGAGGCTGATAAGTCATCCTAATCCTATGAGGATTAGACCAAATCCTACTAGGAATCATATATGTTCTCCTAGTACAAGTTGGATTCCCAATTCTACAACAACACTACGACAAGGCCAAAGATCTCAATCCCTCTCTATAAAAAGACCCTAACCCCTAAGGGAAGGTAAGCAACTCTAAGCCATTCTTGACTGGGTTCAGTATTACGCAGTTCTGAACTAACTTAGGCATCAGAGGGTCTTTGGCCGACACCACACCGGTGTTCCTCACGATAGCCTATTCTCTCTTGTTTCACCTCTCTCAGATAACCAACCTCTGACAATTTCTCTAGCACTCCGACGAATTCCAGATCAACATCTTCCTTCCACCTCATCGTCTACTGGTGTTAGTCAAATCTTGCACCAACATTTGGGGTCGTTTGTGGGGGATCGACATTTCAAGTCAAGAACAGCTCTACCATCATGAGTCAAGAGAAAGAAATACCAGTTGAGGTGGAAAACCTCGCCACGCTGGCGGCACCCCCAAAACAAAGGGGGAGATCGCTGAAAATGCAGTCAAAGAATTCTGCTCAGGAATCAAGGTTGACTGCTATAGAGAAGAACTTGGAAAAGATGACTCAAAACATCCTGGAGCTGCAACAGATGTTGAGGGAAGTACTCCCCCTACAACCGCTTCATAGTCACCTACCACGTCCTAGAGGGGAGAGGAGAGTGGGTGCCTAAGTGTGACCTCGAAGAAGAGGTCAATACCTGGAAAAGCCCCTCCTAATCGTAAGTTTTTTATCTGTTGAAAACTTGCGTTACTCGCTAAACTCCAAGAAAATTCATAGCTCGGTTTTCTCTCAGATCAGGTTGGCCCTTTAGAGATTAATGAAACCAGCCTCACACAGGTTAGTATCCGAGAAAGGAGGTGCGCAGGAAAGCTTGGTCCAGAGAGATCGGTACCGAGAAGGCCGTACATATCAAAATACTCTGAAACTATCAGGTCCGCACCTCGGCACTACCACGACTATAAGGAACTCCCTTCCCTTTTATTGAGGATATACTCCATACACTACTCCCAAAAAACGTCAAGACTGCAGATGTCAGGACGTACAAAGGGAAAGTAAACCCCAGAGAGCACATTGAGAACTACATGTCCTGGATTGATGGGCTACGATGACGGTACTATGTGCAAGGGCTTCCAGATCACCCTTGGCGGTCCTGCTTGGAAGTGGTACCGAAAACTCAAAACCGGAACTATATGTTCTTTTGGGTACTTAGCTCACAAGTTCATGAACCACTTTGTTGGGAAGAAGGAAAGAGAAAAGCCTGTGAACAGTTTGCTAGACATCAAGCAAAAGGAAAATGAAACCGTGAAGGAGTACCTCGGTCGCTTCGAGGATGTGCGAGTTGAAGTAGATGACTGCGATGATAAAACAACGATCACCGCGCCTTCCTCGCTGGGTTAAGGTCCGGGAAGTTCCAATATTCCCTTTAAAAAAAGAAGGCCCAAACCTATGAAGAGATCCTTGACCGAGCAGAAAAATACATTAATGTTGACGAGCAAACTGATGCAAAACAAGTGGCGAATGAGTCCTCGAAAAGCTCGAAGAAGGAGAACAAGAGGAAAAGGGAATATAACTCAAAGAAGGACAACAGAGGCGGAAAAAGATCGAATGCTGGCAATCGAGATCAAAGGAGTAACAAAGTTCCTCAAAACGTGTACTCCAACTACACGTGTAACACCCTGTAATTTTAATTAAATACATACATTGAATTACGTGTATATCGAGATGTATAATACACATTTTATACGCAAGAGGCAAATATGTGTATATGAAAATACATACTAGATTTAAGGAGTATTAGTAAATAAATAAAATTATTAAATGAAGATGATACATATGAGATCATCCAATATGGGTGCTTACAAGTTAACAAAAAAAATTGGAGTTGAATTAAATTGATTAATTTATGGGGTTGGTTAATTAAATATGTGGATCGGAGTATGATTTAATGCATAAAAGTTAATATTAAGTTAGATGAGGTGCATTGGATCATTGGATCATGGAATAGTTACTTTATTAAGTTATATGATTTCTACTCTCAATCTCTCTCACCAACGTCAAAAAACAAATAAAAGAAGAGAAAGAGAAGAAAGAACGAACGAAGAAAGAAAGAAGAACGAAGGGAGAATGCGGAATTCGCGTCAAATCGGGACTCGGGGTAAGTGATTTTCACTCTATTTCTTCGTGAAATTAATATCTAAGCTAGATGTAACGATTCTAGTAGAGTAATTTTAGCTATGAGAGTTGTTTTATAGTGTTTTCAAAATTGAGGTTTTTACCCAACTTGGATGAAAATTTGTTCGAAATGTGGAAAAACACTCCCTAGACTATAGGATCCCCGAATATGTGGTTAGATTTTATTTATGTGTTTATTTGGAGTTTTATGGTTGTTGGAAGTTTGTTGGAAGTTAGAGTTTATATTGGAGACCGTTTGAATCATTTAAAACCAGATGAAACTTCAGTTGAAGGCTATAAAATGGTAGAATGCATTGTTGCGAGTCCATCGATGCTAATTTCATGATTTTTGGAGACCGTTTGACAATTTTAGTAAAAATTTCCATGTTTCCAATGAATAGTGACGACGTGAACAGTGACTTAAATAGTACTATGATCATATCCAGTGAATAAAATAGAATTAGAATCCAATGAAACTCCAGTTTGAGATCATAGAATCGTAGAGAACTGAATTCCGGACGTTTCGATGTTAAGATCATGATTTTTGGATATGGTTTGATATTTTTAGTAGCTAAATATATGATTTTTGTAAGTAAAATTGACTTTGGATGTCTCCGCGAACGTGTAAAACCTTAGTAAAATACCTGTTGAAGGTAGTGGAATGGTAGTATGACAGATTTTACACGTGTCGATGTGGACAGAATAATTTTAGGAATGTATTATATTTTTAATAAAATTGATATATGTTTCAGGAGAAAAATAAAACTGAGAACTAGTGAAAATATGAATTGGAAATCTATTTTCACTGTTCTTTCTTGTGGAAATATCTAGATTGACCACAGAAACGAGATAGTAGTTTCTTCAACTGCTTATGAGTCCTAAATTGAGTTGGAATTTCAAGTCACAGAATGTGTATAACATTTTTAAGGTTGATCATTATTATTGGTGATTTGAAGTGAGTTGAGAAATTAAATATGTAAATAAATATGAATAAATAAAATTGAATTATGGAGTGGTTGTGACAGGTTAGATTTAAATTGGAGCTGGACTCGAAAGCGACTGTGATTGTAATTAAGTTGAAAAGTCCTGTACTGTGAGTATATTTTCTTGATTTTGGTTCTTGTATGGCATTTTAAATATATGAAATGTTTGAATGTAAATATGTTATGCATATCTTGTTGCATTGTGTTTTAATTTGCATTCATAAATGATTTCTTTTTAGCATTGGAGCATGTGAGACTTGCAAAGGCAAGTTTGTGTCATTTCGTTAGGAATTAAACCTGGATGAGTGTTATGCGCAACCTCATTGTCAGTAGGCCTGTCCTAAAAAGGATTGGAGATCCTTGAAATGACTGTGAATTGGGCAATGAGAGGTTGTGGCTACCTTGTAATAGCCATACAAGGGTTAGACCCCCTCTCTTGCCTTGAAGGAGGGAGATTGTGGATTTCGTGGAAAAGGATGCATTGTTTTCTTGAAAACGCATGAAATTTATGTTGTTGACATGTATAATATATTCGTTGAATGATGCATGTGTTTAATAATGGGTTGAAATGCTTTTAAATGTCATATTTCCTAAATGCATATAATTGTCATATCAAGAAATATATTCACTGAGCTGTTGTTTGCTCACTCCATTTCCTTCAATATTTCAGGTACAGAGTTAAAAGGAAAAGCACGAGAGTAGATACGTGTCTTATTTTGTTAATGTACGTGTATGCGAAGGAAATGAATTATATTTTCTTTATTTTCAAATGAATATATATCACATCCTACATATCTATATTATCACATAGATGGGTGTTAAGGAAACATGGATTTTGATTTGATATTTTGGGTTATAAAATGCTTGTGATGATAAAATGAGATGATCATAGATATTTATCAGGTGAGAATTTAATTTGTGGAATGAATGGAATGACTATGATGATGATTTATATATATACATCAGGCGGCGGCGCCCGTGCTATTAGGCGGTGCACGTCTGCGCAGTTTTCGGAGCACAAGTGTCAAAAGCATTACATGGCTCGATATTTCTCGTTTCATCTAACCTCCAAGCAATTAGTCTTGCTCGGAGCTTGGGGGGTAACTGTTGGACCATATACCGAGCATAAGACACGTCAACCATATTAATCTGGCCCAGTAAGACGTAGCTCGTATTAGGTAGCTATACCGACCTGTCATGTTCTGGACAGGCGAGACCGATATGCCTAATCGGGCACACAGTTCGAGCCCATGGTCGGTCCTACCAACCAAGTGAATGTCACAGTCACAATTGATAAAAGGTCGGTAACAAAGGTTCAGAGAAGACAGATCGGTATCTCATATCGTTGATGACCGACCACTATATACCGACCTTATGACAGACCAAATCTTCATTATCATGCCGCTAGAACAATAGACTACAGATCGACATACTGACCTGTAATGATCTCTGACTCCGGAACGGATGATGACGAAATGCCCGATCAGATAGGAATAGGGCGTGATCCATTGCGACAAGCTCGGGATTTACTCCTAATCTGACTCTGATAAAGCCAGATACTCTACCAGTTCGACTAGGAAGCTGATAAGCCATCCTAATCCTATGAGGATTGGACCAAATTCTACTAGGAATCAGATATGTTCTCCCAGCACAAGTTGGATTCCTAATTCTACAACAACACTACGATAAGGCCAAAGACCTCAAGCCCTCTCTATACAAAGACCCAAACCCCTAATGGGAAGGTAAGCAACTCTAAGCCATTCTCGACTGAGTTCAGTATTATGCAGTTCTGAACTAACTTAGGCGTCGGAGGGTTTTTGGCCGACACCACACGGTGTTCCTCACGATAGCCTATTCTCTCTTGTTTCACCCCTCTCAGATAACCAACCTCCGGAAATTTCTCCAGCATTCCGACGAGTTCCATATCAGCATCTTCCTTCCACCTCATCGTCTACTGGTGTTGGTCAAATCTTCCACCAACATATAGTATATATGTAAACCGTGTTTTGATGAAATGAAGCATGTGAACTAGATTGCATTATGTATTTCATGCATTAAACTTTGTTTTGAACATCGAACATGCTTACACTTACTAGAGTAAAAAAAATATGTGATCAATTCCATTGGGGTAAGTCTCCAGGTTTGTAGACTCGCATGAGTATAGAGTAAATACTCATGGCATTGGTGTAGTTCCTAGAAATGGATGAGGCCCTGGAATGATCGGAGCTGATGGTCAGATGAAGAAGATGTTCCTTGAATATGCATTAAGAGGAAGGATGCACTCATGTACCTGATTGTGAGGATTTAATTTATTTGCTTTATACATTGTATGATATGTATAGAGTGGCGCAAATAGTATCTTAATCATATATTGATATTTACATGTTGGTTGCATATCGGATTTATGCTGATTTAAATGTCATGTTTTATTGTTAATGCATATGTAATGCCATTGGTAGATTACTCACGGGGCTTGTTGTAGTTCACCCCACTCCCTTTTATTACAGGTGGTGACTACAAGGGCAAGGATAAGGCTATAAAGGGTTGATATGTACTTGCTGCTTATTTTGATGTATGTATGAATAGGAAATTTGGTTTTTATTTCAATATTTTATATATGTATATATATATCCCTACTTATGATATGTATATAAGTAGTGGGTGACATGGGTTTGGAAACATGTGAATGGTATGATATATATGGGTTATATATAAGTGATAGTAGTATACATATAAACATGATATGATGAGATGTTATATGTGTATATGATTTTAATATACATGTGGATATGAGATATCATGTTTCTAAGGATGGTTTAGAAATGAAATTTATGTGTTTTGTGGATTATTAGGTGTATGTGGAACCTCATATTTATGGGGAGGTTCTGCCAATTTTTTTTTTATGATTTTCATGTGTTTTATTAAGAAAGAAGGCTGACAAGGTATCATATACGTCTATGTATGGCGTAACTGGTATTATGTGTCAGTCGTGACATCACCCTACGGAGGGGGTCGCGAGAAACTAGGAAGGGATGAATGTAACAAATAAATTAACCCGCCAACCCTCGGCATATATATAGACCCAAAACATTAGGAAGCCATTTAGCTCAATGAAACCTTAGTCACGTACAATCATAATTCTACAGGTAATAAGTAACCGATCAAAACAATGACGAGCACAACGAATGAGGAAAGAACTGAAGGTGCTCGTCAAGGGCCTACTATTACACCCAAAAGAGACAAATGAGAACGCAAGGAGAAACCCACAAACTCGGGAAAAACCTGCGAAAAGGCCCTCAGCCGAAGCCAAAGAGAACGCTTGTCAGGCTGTGGCAGAGGGCTCATCTTGGCCAAGGCCAAAGTCACTCTTTGGCCACAACTGAAGCCCCCCTTCCCCTCTGCCATGACCAACAAGACTTCTTCGGTCATGGCCGAGGTCACCCCCCTCAGCTATGGCTAAGGGCAATACTCAGTTCCAGTCGAGGACATCCCACAGCTTTGGCCTAGGATTTCTCCCCCCAGCTACAATAGAGGGCGACCACAATCGCAGTTGAGCGTGCCCTTCCCTTCACATTGATCAGAACTCGGATACTGCACAGAACGGATCCCGATGCGCATAATTGCAAACCAACCCCTGATAAGGAAAGACATAAATCAGTCTCGTTAACGAAGTGTAACATTAAATGTGGAGAGCACCCCCCCTTTCACTATAAAAAAGGAGCTTATTCTACAAAGACAAGTATGCTTAAAACCTCTAACTTAGGCATCAAAGTGTCTTTGGTGACATCAACCAGGTGTCACCACTCTTTGTAGGTCAGGTGAGAGGTGATCCCACAGGAAGACCTTAGAGGAGGAGTAGACAAATTTTACACTTAGTCAGCCAGCATCATTCCTCGACCTTGCTCGGGAGATTTTTGGTTGAAACAGTAGATAACATGTTCCACTGGTGAAGGTTGTAACCGAGACTTTGCCATCAATTGTAGTTCTTGGTTTGTGATCAATACTTTGTCATCTTTGTACAAAATCAATTTGGACTGAGACAATTAGTTTAACTTAGGGCTCTAGGTGTAAGGGAGATTTCGCAGTTTTTCAAAAATAAATTGAAGTTCTAATCTAAAGTCAAAATTCACTTTGCATAAAGATTTTAACATTACTTGCATTATGAGAGTTTTATGTGCCTTAAAATCACCTATGCCTTGGATCAACAAATAAATGCTAAATAAATGGGGAAGTGTACACAAATATAGTCAGGTAACCGTCTTTGGTATTTATAGAATTAACCCTTAAAACTAATTATTATCATTTATTTTAAAATTTTGTTATAAGGTCAATACGACAATTTAAAAAATCTCCACTTCCCTCCACGTTTCCTATTTTCAAGCCACTTTGCATTCAATTTATCTTTTCTTTTCTTTTCTTTTTTACCCTTTTTCAATTCTAAAAAAAAAATTGTTTTTATTAATTTAGAATAACATTATTAATATATTTTAGTAAAATAATAATAATATTAGCCATATCCTTAATTTGAAACTTTGATTTAAAAAATAAATTAAATTTATTTGAAAAAGCAAAAAAAAACACATACAAGCACCAACACACATACTAGACATTAAGAGCAGGAGCGATTAGTTGAATTGTTAAATTATTATATTACCTATTAATATATAATTATTATATTACCTTAGACCTTGAGCCTCGAAACATAAGAAAATGTTTTTAATTCATATCAATATGTCTTCCACCTTCAAATTTAATGGGTGATTCTAGATGTCCCCCACTAAAAAGACTCTACTTTATCTATTTATTATGTATTATCATTGAAAATTTATTAAGTAGGCGGGTAGAGTAAAGTGGATAGTTTTAGTAACTACATTTAAAAGCTCCAAATTTAATTTATTTTGAATAGATTGATCAATATTGGGAACTTTTTTTTTCTTTTTCTCCCAACTAAGATAGAAAAATATTTACAAGGTCCACTAAGATAGTAAAAAAATGAAAATGCTTAATTAAGACATTTTTCAAACATATTTTATTAACATTATTTCTCAGAGTTGTTGAATTACCTCAAATTACATATTAATACGTAATTCAAGACGATTTAATCACTCTTACGAGTAATGTCAACAAAATATGTTTGAAAAATGTGTTAATGAAGAATATATATATATATATATATATATATATATATATATATATATATATGCTTTGCTTAAAAGACTGATACATGTTAATAAAATGAAGGTAATCTAAATTAAATAAAATGGTAAATGTGGCTGCTGGGATTCGAGCCCAGGTCTCCACGGCCACAACGTGGAATTCTTACCACTAAACTACAGCCACTTTTTTGTTTCAATGTTTTCCCGACATAAATATAATTATATAAATTGAGAAAAAAAAACATATCATAACATAAATTCACATTATTTTCTTTTGCCTTTAGGCAGGCTTGCTTTTTTGCGTAAACTGCAAACATACATTTTTGTTCGTTTTCTTTTCTTGTATATATACCTCCAATTCCTATTCCAATCCAAAAGAGGGCATAGTACTTAACAAAATGGTGAACATTAATCAAAAGAATCTACATCTGATTTATAGAAATAATCTACTAAAAATTTATATAAAAAAAAAATCAAATTAAAAAAAATACACGTATTAGGTAAAGAGTGAGATGCGGAAACAGACTAGGTTGTTACGATTGAATTAGCTAGCTTTTGCCTTCTTCTCATTGACTGGGTTCAAACTGAACATTTCATCACAAAGCAAGCAAGCTATGAATCATGCATATTTGCTAAATAACCAATTCAAAGTCATATTGTACATATAAAATGGACAATAAGAAGAAGAAGAAGGAGGAAAATGCTAGGTGTAGTTATAAGAAGGACGTGATCGTCACCTCTTTCGTGGAATCACCATCAACCAGATCAAGCACAGCAGGCAGCAACAACAGCCATCAACGAATAATTAAAAAGCAAAAGCAAAAGCAAAAGCAAAGAGGCTCCTCCAAATGCCGCACATCCCATATTAATGCTTCCAATCGAAAGGCGCAACTTCTTGCCTATGCTCGGGATTTGAGGCTTTCTACTTCTACTACTAATAATTCTCAACACATCTCATGGCCCACCACAAACCCTACTACTTTTCCACCTAGAAGAAATAAGGTAACATGATGACAAGCTCATCATAAATTAAGGGCGGTTGATCCCTTGCATGAAGCTCCCACCTCTGTAAGGTTTTAGAATGGTTGAATTACATTTGGGTCTATTCTACATAGTCTTACTTTAATTTGCAAGAGTTGTTTTTACTATTTAAATTTGTGGCCACATGATCACATGACATCAACTTTTACCGTTGCGTGAAGGCTCCTCTTTATGATGATGAGCTTATCATAAATTGCTTTAATTTAGTATTTTCATGCTGTTAATTTGGATTTTAATATGATATATACATATATATTAATTACAGCACTGGAGATGGAGATTGCGTCCTTGGGTGATCATTAACCACCGGCTGCAGTTCTCAAGGATCTTTGGTGGATCAAGAAGGCCATGGAAATATGAGAAGATGGAGAATAATGGAAATGGGATGAGCAGATCAAGGGCTAATACTACTAAAGTACAGCAAAGAATTAAGCTGGGATCTAATTACTGTGTAAGGGGCCGAGGTAATATTTCTTATTGATTATCATATATATATATATATATAACATTAAAGAATAAGGTTCTACGAGAAGATGTATACAATGCTTTTAAAATTTACCGGTAAAATTTACATAATTAACTCTGTGGTCATGCACTGTGTTTGCAGAGAAGACTGAGTTCTATGCTGAAAGAATTTGCTTGTGGGTGGAAATCTTGCAGCAAGGGATAATGATCACAGTTTCACTTGTAATATTTTCATATCATTTAGTTGTTTTGGGTCAATTTATATCTATCTACTAATTAAAAAACCTTCATTACTGTTGTAATTTCTCGTTAGATTGAAATCAATAATTAATGATATTAATGCATGCCAAAGAGATTGTATCCGACTCGTAATTACTTTCTCCATGACCATTCATGGAACTATGTGTTGCGAATTCAATTTCAAGCTTAAAAAGAAGTTGAAGAATTACCTCTTGGATATTTATCTAATATAGCGGCCTACATATATAATTAATTATGTGTTATAGGCTATCTAAAGAATTAACCCATTTAAAGTGATCTAATAAGGTTTAAGTTATTGGGCTTAATAACATCTCATATGGTATGAGCGTCATAATGTGTAGAGACCTATTACTAGTTAATTAGAGTTGATGAGATTCTAATTGAACTAGTATATAAAGAATATTATAGGGAATGGTCCCCAAGCTAACTCAATTTGTTATTCTCCTCTTTCCCCATATGAGAGAGAGATTTCATTGAGCATTAAGGTGATTTGGTGTTGAAACACCCTAACTTCCTTGTGTTTATCGCCATGGATTGAGGTATTCTTTCTCTACTTTTGTTCTTGATGATCTAACATGATGATATTTGGGTTGTGTTCTTGTGATTTATGATTCTATCTTCTTCACTTAAAGGTATGTGAATCTTTCATGCGTAAGGCATGTGTTGATGCATTTACAAGTGATGGATCCTTTAGATTTGTTTATATTTTCGCATTTAACTCTAACAAGTGGTATCAGAGACTAACTTGTTTAAGTCTATCAACCATTCTCGTATGCTTGAGAAAATTAATTTTTTGTTGTCAAAAATTAATTTTCGGATGAAATCATGAAACCCATTTTTTGGGTACTTTGAATTTTGCGGTTTATGCAAATATGATGTTAGATTTGCATTGTGGATTTGGTTGTGGTTTAAAAAAAAAAGGAGATTTTAGAGCTTGATTAGTTCAAAATGGTTTAGTTTTTCATGTTTTAAAACAAATTACAGAGAATGTATAGCTTAGTGAAGAAGATAATAAAAAATAACAAATAAAGATAATAATAATAATTTCAGATGCAGCCCACTAATCATTTGTTAATCCATGAATTTAATTTATGGGATGTCGGTACCCACATTTAATATATCAATTATTGTATGTGGGTGACTTGAGAAACAAGTTAAGTAATTAGTATATTTTATTATTTCTTTAGCAATTGTGTCATATGGCTAGACATGATATATATTGTTAAAATACTCTTAAGGACCCTCAAATACTGTTTAGTCTACTCACCCTCATGTGTTCTATAATGTTTATTTTGTCAACATACATTAATTCTAGTGGGGCCTAAAAGATTTACTTTTATAAAAGAAGATCTTGCTTTTATAAAATAAGATATGTTTTTGTAAAGAATATACGAATAAGTCAAATTAATGCTATTTTATTTGACTCATCTTGCTCATAACTTTCATTTCTTGAATGACGTATTATTCGGGTTATAAACTATTTGAATGTCATATCATTTTCAAAATAAGCAACCTTTGCGATCTCCAATTCATACACGTATTTGCTTTGAATATTATGAATACATATGACATTCTTGTGTAAAGATTACTATATGTATGAATTCTATGAATTTGGTGTAACATGTTGCAGAAATTTTCAGATTGATGAAAACATTAATTTTTTGGTTTTAATTGATGTTTTCACATATGGAGCATGAGAGAGCATGAGTGGCGGGAAAGGAAAAAAGAAGAGAAAGGAAAGAAGAAAAGAAAGAAAGACGAAGTTGCTTTGAGGGAAGTCTCAACAACATTTTCATCAAAGTGTTGGATCTTGCTGGTATATGGTCAGATTGAGCTCAAACTTTGTCAGCCAGTTCATATCTTATGGTTATTCATTCTGTCGGTGGCGATCTTGATTGAAGATTTCTTCTGAGAAATATAACCTCCAAAACAAAGTTGGTCGGAAAGTCTGGATTTCTGAATTTCTCGCGCAGTTTAGATCAAACTAATAGATCTCCTAAACCTACCGTTGGATGGATATGATATTTCATAAGATGGTTCAAAACTAATATTTATGCATTATGAAAGGTTGAGATGTTGATGGGTCAAGTATTTTGTGTGATATAGTCATCCGAGTTCAAGTATTTGCAGCAGGAAAGGAGAAATTGTCTGATTAGAGACTTGTTCATCAGAGAGACTTATCTCTTCGATTCACCGTTGGATTGAGCTGATTTTTGGACATAAGGTTTGCTTCTTAACATAATTCAATCTGTACGTTAATTTTGCTATTAAATATTTCTATTGGCAGGTTGATACATCTAAACAGAATATTAAACAGAAAATTGGTAGGGTTGTTTGTATTAGACCTAAATTTAGAATATGAACTTAGACTTTTCCAAATAGCTTACATGTCAACTATGTTGACCTAGTTGTCATTGTTGATGAACCCATGATGCAACATCAGTGATATACATGGCTGAACATGGTTACCTAGTGTAAATCGGCAATATGGCCTAAGTATGAAAAATTTCATAAATCTAGGGCTTTTGATGCTTTTGGCCTATAATTATTGAATTAATGCAATTTATGTCTAATTAAGAATGATTAGGGTTGATTATGCAACTGATTAGGTGGTTGTGACCATATCATGGGTTAGGCCTACTTATAATCGAATGGCCCAATTTGGGCATGTTTATGCCTAAGGAATTGAAAATTAGTATTTTTGATTAATTGAATGGTTTATGAATGAGAACTATGCATTAGAGGCCTAAGTCATGTGATTTGAGTAGAATGATGGGATTAGATGGGATTTAGGCCTATTGTTTATATGCGGGCTGATTTAAGGTTGATGTGTAATGTCTATGTGATTGAGCATAGGAATTGATGTATGGTTGGATATTGATGAATGTTTCAGGACCATGATTGGGTTGATTCAGTTTGGTGTTCGTGTGTGGTTAGATACTCTCGCGAGGCTTGGTTGTCAGTAAACTTCATTTATGATTATATCTTTTATGTCATCATATCACTTATATATATTGTATATTGAAAGCATGAATGTGTTCTAATATTTTGAATGATGTATTAATTTGAGAAAACCTTATGACTTTGGTTGGGCCCATCTATCTGGCTAATAGGGAGACTTAACCTTATCATAGGAGGGTTTTAGAAAGGAAATATTTGGGGATGAGAACGGTACGGTGAAATAGACGAGCACTAGTAACCCTAATGCATGTGGAATGTGGATCCAAATTGATAAGCTTTTACTTGCATCGAACTTATTATAAATGTCTGATATCTATATGTTATGAGCTTTTAATCATGCTACACATTGACATGCATACATGATATTTATTGATGAGTATTGATAGCATATTTGAATTCTATTCACTGGGCATCGTTGGCTCACCCTCATTTTCTTTTGTCAGGTACTTCTGTCCCAAATAAGGGCAAAGGAGTAGTCATATCTTGAGGACCTTGCCGGCGTGAGAATTCAAGGCCTCGATGTGAGTTGAGGGGCATTTTGATTGAACTGTGTTTTAAATTATGATGTATTATATTTTAGGCTATGTAATTATAACACTTACCACATTGTAGTATGAGTGAGTTGGGACTTGTTTGATAGACCATGTAGGCATATGACGGTTTTTTTTTGTACCCATATTTTTGGACTTTATGTGTATGTCCATCTTGATGAACTGTAGGGATTATGATTTTATTTATGGTTCATTTTTATGGATTATCTCTTGTCTTGGATGATTAATACGGTTGGTAGTTTTGTTTAGTACCTTTTTATATTATGTCGTTGTTTGGGATAAGGCTCATAGGGTCTCAACCACCTCACAGGGGTTGAGAAGTGGTTGGAGATGCCTATGTCGGGCGTCCCGCTGGGTTGGTGGTTCGAGGTGTGGGGTTGCCACAGTTGGTATCAGAGCCCGATTTTACTAGGTTTGGTTTATGTATTGAACTTAGATAACTTTGACCTAGGAATTGGGTGAGAGCTTTAGGTGATTAAAAAGCTTAAAGGAACTAACTTAAAAGCCTTACTATCATATTTTCTGTGTGTATTATATGATATGGGTAGTTATGAGGCTTTGTTAACGTTTTAAATTCTTTAATGTGTGATGGTTGCTCGTATTTCTACTTCTCAGTGTCATGAGGAGGAGCGAGTGATTAGGACAGCCACACACAGGGCCATCCGATGATGACCAGATGAGGAGGATGGAGGAGATCATTCAGGCACAGGACCGCTTGATGGCAGCCCAGACTGCACAGATACAAGCGTTGGTGCAGCAGGTCGGGGCCATTGCGGCCGGGGCTAGTGGAGCTGCTGGGGCAGTAGAACCTCAGATGGCCGTACCTCAGCCTATGCCTACACCTGCTCCTATTGTGGAGAACCCCACTGATCGACGGATCAAACTGCTAGAGAAGTTCATGAAGCTGAAACTTAAGGAATTCACTGGTGGGGTTGACTTGAAGAAGGCCGAAGATTGGCTGAAGAATGTTGAGAATATCAGTCGCTCCTTAAAGCTTGATGAGGAGTCTCAGGTCCTATGTGCTGCTCACACACTAGAGAGTGATGCAGAGGACTGATGGCTTTCAGTGCTGGATACACAGGGGGCAGTGAAGAGTTGGGACATCTTCAAGCAGTTGTTCTTACAAGCTTACGTTTCAGAGACTGAGAGGCAAGCTAAGCAACTCGAGTTTCTGAATCTCGTACAGGGCACCATGTTAGTCAGGGAGTACGAGCTCAGATTCAGGCAGCTCGCAGTTTATACCTCTGGGTTAGTTCAGACACCGAGTGACAAGTTTATGAGGTTCTCTTTGAACCTAAAGCCTGCGATCCGGCAGGCCTTGTCTGTGATGAAGATGACTGATTTTGCCACAGTGGTCCAGATGGCCAAACAGTATGAGTTGGCTGAGCGGGTTGATGGTACACGGGCAGCTTCGGGTGTACAGACTTCACAGGCAATGTCTGGGGGACAGTTCCAGACTCCATGGAAGAATGGAAAATGGGGAAAGAAGAGGAGATTTTATGGAGGAGCATAGTCCGAGGGTGCTCATAGTGGGGCATCCCAGATTCAGACTGGTGTGATAACCTCACCGGTGGTTTCCTCTCCTGTCCCGATTCTCATTCAGGTATCGAGTGCACTAAGACCCCCATTTCCACAGACTGTTAGCCGTGGCAGAGGCAGAGGTCGTGGAGGCTATGTAGCGACATCTCAGACTGGATCATCTGCGCCCAGGGCTCCGTTCATATGTTATCAGTGTGGACAGGCTGGGCATAAGAAGTCAAAGTGTCCGAGTTTTCAGAGGGCTCCAGGATTTACGCAGCAGTCCATTGCCAGAGAGACAGCAAAGGCAGCTACTGAGCCAGACCCGACAGCATCCAGGACCTTGGTGGAAGTTACTCTTATTATTTGTGGTACTTCTATGCATGTATTATTTGATGTTGGGTCTACATTATCCTTCATATCCGGACGCATGGTAGATAGTTTGCATTTGACTCCCATTAGGGCTAGTACATGGTTAGTGGTGAGTACTGTAGCTAGGGAGAGGATCTACCCGAACATAATCTGTAGCCAGTGTGTGGTTCAAATTGGTGATGTTGAGATGCCTGTTGACTTTCGAGTCCTAGAGTTTTTAGAGTTTGATGCGATTCTAGGGATGGATTGGCTCGCGGCTTATCATGCAGTTGTCGATTGCTTCTCAAAGATAGTCATTTTCCAGATCCCAGGACACCCAGTGTTTACACTACAGGGTAGAGCTTCAGACCAAACAGTCATGAGGGGTAGATTTGTGACTGATGGAGATAGGGAGATTTTGGTTGGGTTAGTGCCTGATGAGGAAGAGACTAGTGAGGTGATACTTGAGGATATTGCCATTGTTAGGGACTTTCCATATGTGTTCCCTGCGATCTTCCAGGATTACCACCGAAGCGAGAGATCGATTTCATCATTGAACTAGTCCCTGACATGAAGCCTATCTCCATGTCACCATATAAAATGACGCCAGCTGAGTTGAGAGAGTTGCAGAAACAACTCGAGGAGTTATTGGCTAAGGGCTTTATTTGCCCGAGCGTGTCACCCTGGGGAGCTCCAGTTCTTTTTGTGTAAAAGAAGGATGAGAGCTTAAGGTTGTGTATCGACTATCACCAATTGAACAGGGAGACCATCAAGAACAAGTATCCTCTCCCAAGGATTGATGACTTGTTTGATTAGTTGAGGGGAGCGAGGTATTTTTTTGAAGATTGATTTGCGCTCCGGGTATCATCAGTTGAGGATCAGGGAGGAGGACCTAGGACAACATTCAGAACCAGCTATGGACATTATGAGTTCCTTGTGATGCCATTTGGTGTGACTAATGCATCGGCGATGTTCATGGACCTGATGCAAAGGGTCTTTAGGCAGTATCTAGATAAGTTTGTCATCATCTTCATTGATGACATATTGGTGTATTCCAAGACTCGGGCTGAGCATGAGGAACACCTCAGAGTGACCTTGCGGACTCTAAGAGAGCATAGGCTATAGGCAAAGCTGAGCAAGTGCGAGTTTTGGATCACCGAGGTGAAGTTCTTAGGTCATGTGGTGAGTTCTGAGGGGATTTCAGTTGATCCGACTAAGGTTGAAGCCATTATTAGTTGGCCTATGCCTGCCATAGAGTTCGAGATCAGAAGCTTTCTTGGGTTAGCTGGTTGTCCTTTGTATGGACTGAGGAGTGTGAGAATGCCTTTTTAGAGTTGAAGAAAAGATTGACATCTGCGCCAATGTTGATTTTGCCAGAGCCTGATCAGGAGTTGGTTATCTACACTGATGCCTCTCGTATCGACTTGGGTTGCGTGTTGATACAGAAGGATAGGGTCATTGCTTATGCATCGAGGCAGTTGAAGGTGCATGAAAAGAACTATCTTGTTCATGACTTAGAACTGGCCGCAATAGTTTTTGCTCTGAAGATTTGGAGGCATTATCTCTATGGTGAGATATTCATTTTGTATTCTGACCACAAGAGGTAGAGAAGGTGGTTAGAGCTCCTCAAAGACAATGATTTTACATTGGAATACCACCTTGGTAAAGCCAATGTAGTGGCTGATGCGTTGAGCAGGAAGCGGGTAGAAACAGTTATGGTAGCACGCCAGATGTCTCATGAGTGGAGACTACTTGAGGCGGCTACAGTGATGAGTATATGTGCTACCCCTTCAGATCAGATTGTGATATGTGCTCAGATGAGAGCTTAGCCTACACAGGTCCAGGAGGTGATTGACCAACAGAGACTTGACGTTGATTATGTGATGTACAAGTCTTGGGCTGTGAGTAGTGATTTTACTGATTGGCACGTGTCATCTGATGGTGCCTTGAGATTTAGGGACGTTTATGGGTTCCCGCAGATTCACGACCAGACAGAGTGTGTTCTAGGAGGCTCACAGATCTCATTATATTATTCATCCTGGGGGAACCAAGATGTATCATGATATGAAAAGGATGTATTGGTGACTTGACATGAAGAGAAAGATAGCTCAGTTCATTCAGAGGTGTGAGATCTGTCAGAGAGTCAAAGCTGAGCATCAGAGGCCTGGAGGGCAGATGCAACCACTTGCCATTCCTGAGTGGAAGTGGGAGCATGTCACTATGGACTTTGTTGTGGGATTACCCAACACCCCGAGGAGACATAATGTTGTTTGGGTTATTATTGATCGTTTGACTAAGTCTGCTCACTTTCTACCGGTGAACACTAGGGATTCTATGGACAAGCTGGGCAGACTCTATAAGCGGGAGATAGTCAGATTGCATGGGGTGCCAGTTTCGATTGTGTCATAGGGATCCGAGGTTTACATTGGTATTCTGGAAGGGGTTGCAGAGGCAGCTCGGCACCAGACTAGATCTTAGTTCCGCTTTTCACCCTCAGACGGATGGCCAGTCTAAGAGGTTGATATCGATTTTGGAGGATATGCTTCAAGCTTGTGTCCTTGAGTCCAACGGTAACTGGGAGGAGTACATACATCTGTGTGAGTTCGGGTACAACAACAGTTATCAGTCCAGTATTGGCATGGCTTCTTTTGAGGCATTGTGTGGTCGATCCTGTAGATCTCTGGTCTGATGGACGGAGGTTGGGGATATTGCAGTGATGGGACCAGAATTTGTACAAGAACACACAGAGAAGATTAAACGGATCATGCATACTATGAAGGTAGCCCAAGACAGGCAGAAGAGTTACGCTGATGCCAAGCGAAAGACCGTAGAGTTCGAGGTGGGGGACCAAGTTTTACTGAAGGTCTCACCTCAGAAATGCCAAACGAGATTTGGGATAAAAGGCAAGCTCGCTTCAAGATTTATTGGGCCGTTCGAGGTTTTAGAACGAATTGGCCCCATCGCTTACCGATTAGCCTTGCCACCTCAATTAGCAGCAGTCCACAACGTCTTTCATGTGTCAATGTTGAGAGTGTACAAGAATGATTTTGATCACGTCTTGGACTGGAGAAACATTGAGCTGAGGCAGGATGAGACTTATGATGAGGAACTTATTCAGATACTTGACCGGAAGGTTCAGAGGTTGTGTAACAGCGAGATTCCGATGGTTAAGGTGAGATGACAGTTCCATGACGAGGAGCAGGTTACTTGGGAGCGTGAGGACTACATGATGGAGCACTTTGCCTAGTTCATGGGCTTAAGTAATTTCTTAACCTTAAAACTTCTAGGACGAAGTTCATTCTAAGGTAGGTGTGATGTGACGCCCCAAAAATTATTTCATCTAGCCCATAACCCAATTGCATTTTGCCCAAACTCTATGTGTTTACCTTGATATGTTTGGCGTTTGTTTGATGGTTGTTTAATGTTTGTATATTTGATGCTTGATAATGTATATCAATACGTGCATTATAAATTATATATGGGTTATGTTAAATTAAAGTATAATGCATGTGTTATTATTTATGCATGGGCCCATTAAACCATGAATTGATATGGGTTAGGATTGATTGAATAAAAGGATAAATGAAAATGAAAATTTGGTGTATTAGATGGATTAGACATTTAAAATACATGCAAGCATGAGATTGGTTAAAGTACATGTGGTTGGTATGGGTAGTATGAGACCAACACATGTCAAGTTGGTGCATGAGAATGGACAAGTGTCCCATGCCCCATTTCTCTTCTCCAACACATGTCAAGTTGGTGGATAAGACCAACACATGTCAAGTTGGTGCATGAGAATGGACAAGCGTCCCATGCCCCATTTCTCTTCTCCAACACATGTCAAGTTGGTGCATGAGAGTGCACAAGTGTCCCATGCCCACTTCTCTTCTCCTAGGAAGTCCTAGAGAGTGAGATGAGTGGAGGGAAAGGAAAAAAGAAGAGAAAGGAAAAAAGAAGAGAAAGAAAGAGGAAGTTGCTTTGAGGGAAGTCTTAGCAACATTTTCATCAAAGAGCTGGATCTTCGTGATATATGATCAGATTGAGCTCAAACTTTGTCATCCAGTTCATATCTTATGGTTATTCATTCTAGTCGGTGGAGATCTTGATTGGAGTTTTCTTCTGAGAGATATAACCTCCCAAACAAAGCTGGTTTGAAAGTCTGATTTTCTCGCGCAGTTTAGATCAAACTGATAGATCTCCTAAACCTACTGTTGGATGGATATGATATTTCATAGGATGGTTCACAACTAATATTTATGTATTATGCACGGTTGAGATGTTGATTGATCACGCATTATGTGTGATATAGTCATATGAGTTTAAGTGTTTGCAGCAGGAAAGGAGAAAATGTCTGATTAAAGACTTGTTCATCAAAGTGGCTTATCTCTTCGGTCCACCGTTGGATTGAGCTGATTGTTGGACATATGGTTTGCATCTTAACATACTTCAATCGGTACAGTTGATTTTGTGATTAGATATTTCTGTTGGCAGGTTGATACATCTGAACAGAATATTAAATGGAAAATTGGTAGGGTTGTTTGTATTACACCTAAATTTAGAATATGAACTTAGACCTTTCCAAATAGCTTGCATGTCAACTATGTTGACCTAGTTGCCATTGTTGATGAACCCATAATGCAACATCAGTGATATACGTGGCTGAACATGGTGACCTAGCGTAAATCGGCAATATGGCCTAAGTGTGGAAAATTTCATATATTTAGGGCTTTTGATGCTTTTGGCCTATAATCATTGAATTAATGAAATTTATGTCTAATTAAGCATGATTAGGGTTGATTAGTGGGTTAGGCCTACTTGTAATCGAATGGCCCAATTTGGGCATGTTTATGCCTAAGGAATTGAAAATCAGTATTTTTGATTAATTGAATGGTTTATGAATGAGAACTATGCATTAGAGGCCTAAATCATGTGATTTGAGTAGAATGATGGGATTAGATGGGATTTAGGCCTATTGTCTATATGCGGGCTGATTTAAGGTTGATGTGTAATGTCTATGTGATTGAGCATAGGAATTGATATATGGTTGGATATTGATGAATGTTTCAGGACCTTGATGGGGTTGATTCAGTTTGGTGTCCGTGTGTGGTTAGATACTCTCGCGAGGCTTGGTTGTCAGTAAACTTCATTTATGATTATATCTTTTATGTCATCATATCACTTATATATATTGTATATTGAAAGCATGAATGTGTTCTAATGTTTTGAATGATGCATTAATTTGAGAAAACCTTATGACTTTGGTTGGGCCCATTTATCTGGCTAATAGGGAGACTTAACCTTGTCATATGAGGGTTTTAGAAAGGAAATATTTGGGGATGAGAACGGTACGGTGAAATAGACGTGCACTAGTAACCCCAATGCATGTGGAATGTGGATCCAAATTGATAAGCTTTTACTTGCATCGAACTTATTATAAATGTCTGATATCTATATGTTATGAGCTTTTAATCATGCTACACATTGACATGCATACATGATATTTATTGATGAGTATTGATAGCATATTTGAATTCTATTCACTGGGCATCGTTGGCTCACCCTCATTTTCTTTTGTCAGGTACTTCTGTCCCAAATAAGGGCAAAGGAGTAGTCATATCTTGAGGACCTTGCCGGCGAGAGAATTCAAGGCCTCGATGTGAGTTGAGGGGCATTTTGATTGAACTGTGTTTTAAATTATGATGTATTATATTTTAGGCTATGTAATTATAACACTTACCACATTGTAGTATGAGTGAGTTGGGACTTGTTTGATAGACCATGTAGGCATATGACGATTTTTTTTTGTACCCATATTTTTGGACTTTATGTGTATGTCCATCTTGATGAACTGTAGGGATTATGATTTTATTTATGGTTCATTTTTATGGATTATCTCTTGTCTTGGATGATTAATACGGTTGATAGTTTTGTTTAGTACCTTTTTATATTATGTCGTTGTTTGGGATAAGGCTCATAGGGTCTCAACCACCTCACAGGGGTTGAGAAGTGGTTGGAGATGCCTACGCCGGGCGTCCTGCCCCGGCATTCCGCACGCCATTCCTTGCTGGGTTGGTGGTCCAGGGTGCGGGGTCGCCACAAGGAAGGTCCTATCCGCTGAGTAGAAGTTCTCATCACTCCATTAACATAGGGTCGTTGGCTCGAAATGCTGAAATTTTTCGACTAAGCTCAAAGTTGGCTAACAATTGAGAGAGTCGTGATCTTCCTCCCTCCTCGATGAGTTGCACGTTAAAATTCTCCAACTCTATAGCCAACTTCCCCATCTCGAAGTTAAGAGTGCAAACAACAACATAAGCTTTTCTACTCAGGGCATCAGCCACAACATTGGCCTTACCTGAATGATATTGGAGTTGAAAGTCATAATCATTCAAGAATTCCAACCATCACCTTTGGCGGAGGTTTAGGTCACTCTTAGTGTAGATGTACTTGACACTTTTGTGATCTAAGAAGACCTCAAATTGTTCACTGTATAGGTAGTGACTCCACAACCTCAGTGCAAATATGACAGCTGCAAGTACCAAGTTATGCGTTGGGAGTTACCCCCATGAATCTTCAGTAACCTCGAAGCATATGCAACTACTTGGCCTTCTTGAATTAGTATTGCACCTAAGCCTTGGAGAGAGGCGTCAGGGTATAGTGAAAATCCAACTCCATTTCTTGGAGTGATTAGTATTAGTGTTGTAGTGAGGCGCTTCTTCAATTCCTGAAAAGATAATTCACAGGCTAGATTCCAGATGAATTGCACGTCTTTCTGAGTGAGCTTGGTCATAGGTTTAGCAATATTTGAGAAATCCTTGATGAAGTGTTTGTAGTTGCTAGCCAAACCAAGAAAACTCCGAATATGAGTAACTGTGGTGGGTTGCTTCCAGTTTAACACCGCTTCAACCTTTGAAGGATCAACCTCAATGCCATTGCCTGAAACCACGTGACCTAGGAATTGAACTCACTTCACCCAAAATTCGCACTTACTCAACTTTGCATACAACTGATGGCTTCTCAAGGTCTGGAGGACAATCCTCAGATGTATCTTGTGGTCTTCCTCAATTTACAAATATATCAAGATATCATCCACAAAGACCACCACAAATCGGTCTAAGTATAACCTGAATATGCGGTTAATCAAATCCATGACCTGAATATGCGGTTCATCAAATCCATGAATGTTATAGGTGCATTTGCTAGACCGAACGGCATAACCAAGAACTCGTAATGACCGTATCAAGTTCTAAAAGTCATTTTATTATAATCGGATCGTAAATCAATCTTAAAGAAGTATTTGGCATCTCTAAGTTGGTCGAACAAGTCATCGATCCTGGGTAATGGGTATCTATTCTTGATGGGTAATGGGTATCTATTCTTGATGGTGGCGTTATTCAACTTGCGATAGCCGATACAAAATCGTAACGAACCATCCTTCTTGCGAACAAATAGAACTGGAGCGCCCCAGGGTGATGAACTTTCCCTGATGAAGCCATTACTCTCCAACTCCTTTAGTTGTTTGTCCAACTCAACCAGCTCGACATTAGACATTCTGTATAGAAGAATTGAGATGAGTCCAGTCTCATGTATGAGGTTGATCTCAAAATCGAATTCCTCGAACTGAAGGTAGACCAGAAAGGTCATTAAGAAAAACCGTTGGGAATTCAGATATAACCGGGATGTCGTGTACTTCGAGAGGGTACAGTGATGATGATTCATTGTCATCACCGAGGGATAGAGCTCGAAGCTATGCTTTGAGGAGTGCAACAGTCGAGTTGTGTATCCATTTCCTCGTTTCCTGAGTCTTGACAAACTTCCCAGTAGACAAGGATAACTTAACTTGCTTCTTCAAACAATCGATCTTAGCATTCAGAGGTGCGAGCCAGTCCATACCGAGGATGATGTCAAAGTCTTCAATGTCCATCACAAAAAGATCTGCATAAATTATCTGTTCTGACATTCGAAGTTCACATCAAGAACACTTCAATTTCACGTCAGTACCAGATCTTAATGGTGATGAGACATAAATTGTGATGTCTGTGGGTTCAGGATGCAACCCTAAATGCCTTACCAATGCAGAAGATATAAAGGAATGCGTAGCACCAGAATCAAACAAGACATGCACCATTGTATTGAACAAGGGAAATGTACCTTCGACTACATTGTTATCCAGGAGAGGTTGTTGAGCGATAACAAACGTTCTGCCGTGTTGTCATTGCCCCTAGTTCTACTGGTTCTGTCTAGGTTGGACGTTAGAAGCAGGTGGGGCTTGTTGGACTGGAACAACGGGAACAGGTTGCTGCAGTTATTAAGAGTGGGGACAAACATTTCTTACATGGCCCTGCTGGCCACAGTTGAAACACGACAGTCTCAGCTATTAATTCGCCTACTGATGGTTCTGCTGGCCATGTTGATTGTGGTGCTGTTGACCACCACCCCAACCATTGCCATTACGACGGCCACCCCTGCCGTTGTGGCCACCTCGGCCACGATTGCGAAAACCCTGATGGCCAGGGTTACAAGCTTCAGCCACAGGTGCTGCTGCCTCACTCTTTTGTATAGGGGCTGGGAGGGTTGGGTTTTTATTATAGTAGGGCTTCTTCTTGTTGCCCTGCTGATTGCCCTATTGGGAAAACGTTGCAGGCTATTATTACCTGTTCATTCTCTGCTCCTGCTCAATCTTCTCCTGGTCGAAGCTCATGGCCTTGTCAACAAGCTCCCTGTAATTCTTGAGATCCAAGATCGACAGGGCTTGTCGGATGTCAGGACGAAGGCCATTATAGAATTTCTCGGCCTTATCTTGCTCCGTTGAGATGGTAGAGAGAGAATATACTGATAACTCCTTGAATCTGATAGCGTACTCGCGAACTATCATGCTGCCTTAGTACAGCTTAGCGAACTCCTGGCCTCTTTACTGTGCCAGGGAAGTACTCACTGATGAACAATGACTCAAACTCTTGCTAAGTCATGTCGATGGTGTTAACCCTTGGGTCTTCCTTCACCGTTATCCACCATGTATTAGCTCCACCAACAAGCTGGTAGGAAGCTAGTGGAATCTTTCGAGCCTCTTCGACTTTCATAGCAAAGAAAGGCTTCTTTGACTCATCGAGCCATTTCTACGCTTCATCCGCATTAATGGTGCCCGCAAAGGTAAGGGGCTGTAACCTCTTGTACTTCGTAATCTGGTCAGTTTGAGTCTTCGACCCAGATTTAACATATGCTTGCACTGTGACCACCTGAACTGTCGCCTTCATCGCCTCAAAGAATCCGGCAAAAAAGTGTTCCATGCCAAGAGGCATGACAAAGGGTGTGGGTGGTGGTAGTGTCGGGTGTGGCTTGCTCTATCGACGGAGGCGGGGATTCCTGATTCTAAATCTCAAGACGTGCCTCCTCTACTGGACGGACAGTGCGTGGCCTTCCTCTCTTTTTGGTTTGCATTTTCTCACTGGCAAGGAGAAAATAAAACCATGTTGTAGGAACCGTAGCCAAGTATAGTGTTATGACATCCTCAACAAAAAGTTTGAGAGTTCAATATAAAACCACCTATTTTTCTAGGTACAGTGTAAGGTTTTTGTTGAGGAATCAAAGAATCTTGTGTGCCTCATATGTTTGGCCATGGTGTAAAACAAGGTTAGAGTATTTATATAATAACTATAAAACTTTGCAAGTATTTCAAATATTTTTGTTCATGTTTTTGTGAACATACATATATTTTTGAAAATTCATACGAGTTATAAAGGTTCTAAGATTTGCCTTGGTAAATATCATAATCTAACGTTCTATCTCATTCTTATGTGTTCAAACTCATTCCCTTAGTCTTTTCGACTATTATCAAAATTCGTGTGTCTCATACCACATGAATTTGGTAGTAAGGGTTTCAACCAAGTTAAGTTATATGAACACGGTCTCTATAAAACATTGACGGGAGGGTTCACTAATAGTACCATCTAAGTTTACTCGTCCCATACTGTGTAAACTTAGTGATAATGTTAGTAATTCAACTTTCCCCAGATGTTTCTTTTCACACAAGGTAGTGGGTTTTCTTACTTCCACGTTTTATTTAGTATCTTCCAATTTTGTTGTGTCCCATACCACTCCAAAGTTAGTGAGACAAAAGAAAAAAATGGTTGCAAGTCGGCCCACCAAACATAGTCTCAAACAAACATTTCATTCATAAAAGAAAATAGTTACAATGCCAGTAATCATTCCTAATTTCCCGCCTACAACTGCTCCTCCTAGACCTTCTGATAGTTATAGAACGACTACCAGAAGAACGTTGAGAAGTTGTTTGATGTTCTTCAACGTTTTGCATACGCGTTAACAAAACATTTTGGGTTTCCTCCATCCAAGAAATACTAAAAACTATAACATTTAATTGGTCAAATGGGTTAATTGGTTGTCCCATTGATGGTTGATAGGTTGTCTGCCCCATAGGTGGAGGGTAGACTGTCGGCATTGGTAGAAAATGTTGGTCGTATGGCTGACTCATAAGTGGAGGGTTGTTGGTTTGATTATATGAGGACTCCCTAACTAGGACCTCTTGGACGGTTGGATATGCCTGAGTCGAACAATTTTGAAAGAGTGGACTCATCAGCACATCCTGACTTCCAAAGTTTGGTGTCGTCCAATTCTGTTGCTGTTGGTTCACAGAAAATTGTGGAACGGGCTGATAGGGTACCTCAGGAGTTGAAAACCTTTGGTACGCACATGAGTTGGGAGGTTCTACTAAGGTGGATTTGTTGGAACTCCCCGTCCATTCTGATTTGTTTGAGGTTGACTGAGGTTGCTAAAAAGATCATCCTAGGAGAATAGAAGATCGGGTTGACCATTATTCGGGGCTGGGTTTGTTGTAGTGTTCTGGTTTGGCTCATTCATTGATGTTTCCCTAATAGGAATCTTGCGCCGACTTTTTCATTGACAACGTCAATTGTTATCTCTAGTTCTTCCGTTATTTTTCCCTGAAGTCGCGCCAAATATTTCTTCATCAATCACCTCTCCACTTGAGACAAAAGTTTTTGAGATGAAAGATATTGTAACAACATTAGTGATCTGTTTTGAAGATTCATCAAAAGTATTGATGTTTGCCTCCCAAAGCATCCTCATGATCAAGACTCTGTAACCGAGGAGTTCCTTCTTTGTAGGGTTTTGAATCACCCGCAATATTTGCTAGATGATAATATGAGGTAGGGAGATAGAGATTCATTTTTCTAAGCAGTATAACACAAGAAGTTGGGATCTTGTGATAGATCCTCTAGTCACCAATTCTGACAAGATGTTGCTGAATACGATCTTCCCAAGGCCGGCAAGAAGTGATTTAAGAAGATTATTTGGGAGGTGGGCGTACGTCAATTGGGTGTATGACTTGTTGGCGAGGAAATTGAACAATTGTTCCTTGGATTCCACGATCTCTGCAACCGTCTAGGGTTCGTGTGGATCAATTATCTTGTCTCCTATTGGGATTTCCATAAGTCGTGAAATAGTTTCGATGTTGATGGAAATCTTTACTCCCTTGATCATTGTTTCTAAGGCAAGAGTGATCTCATCTTCTTGAAGTCCCACGTTATTCATGGATTCGTAAAAAAACTTCACCAAGTTGAAGGAGACGTAACCCTCAACTTTTGTTATATTCAGCCATCCCAACTTTGAGAGTTTTTCGTGAAAGATAGGACGGAGGTGAAGATCTCTATTGTAAATCTCCTCATAGTCATAACCTCACGTTTGAAAAGTTTCGTAAGTCTTGTGGAAATCGATTCTCGACTACTGGAAGTCGTTCCTTCACTTGAGGCCATTATCTTGCTAAAAGGAAGATAAAATTTCTGAAATACACAAAATATATTCCTAACATTTTAAAGATTTATGCCTTGTTTGCTGGACAATATTTTCTATTTTCCTCTTGATGTTTATGCCATCATTGAATTCAAATTTCCTATTAGCAACAAGTTATATATATATATATATATATATAAATCTTAATTATATATAATGCATATATATAGTTCTAAAGATATAAATATCTAATATAAATTTTCTCCTCCTAATTGGTGAACTTGGGTGGGTCGTGAACCTTTATTTCTTATACCATTAAATGTCACACCCTGCACGGACGCGCCTAAACTGACGGAACACTCACAGGCGGGGCGCGAATGCATTTTAACAATAACCGAGTGTGCAGGAATACAATTGAGTACAAATCTGATTATATTAATTTCAAAATGTATTTTTGTACAGAATATGATTGAGGGAACAACCTCCCAAAATCTCCCTTTAATTAACAAGGGTTACAAAATGTGGGCCCAAAAACCTCCATCTAGTCCACCCTAATCTCTTGAAAAAAATTGGATAATAACGGGGTAAGCTATTGCCCAGTAAGTAAAATAGTTCGTAAATATAACAATTAATAAAGGAAACTTCATAATCAAATATCACATAAACACAACAAGCATCATAAACAGTACAACATGTATGTATGCATGACACCATCTCGTAATGGTTCCATGATTGTACGACGCCCTGAGTTCACTGACAGATGTCCATCCCCAGGTAAACCTGAGTTCTCATTGTACGTCTCTCTCCAAGGTTGTCGCCCTGGATTCACGTACAGATGTCCATCCCTAGGTAAACCAGGATTCTCATTGTACATCTCTTTCCAGGGAAATATCAAGAATAGTGAGCATAACTTCTAACTATTTTGCGGATCATAAACCACTTACGTCCCTAGGTGTGCTTATGTATGATGCCAATGCATGAGCAAGTCCGGTATTTACTAACATTCGACAGGATTTGGCAGCGTTAGGTAATTCTTATCAGATCAGTATCACCACGTGTAAGGTTATGATGTTTAGTATCACTTGTACAAGCTGATAGCTTTCAAATAAGACCAACTAGATCAGTCTTCAGTTTGTGAGGTGAGACACGAGGTCTACTTAAGTTCCAATCGTCTAGAGCAGCACGCTGCCTCCCGTTCACTATTTAAAGTTATTGAGGACAAGACAATGTCTGGTTGAGTCAGATTGACCACTAATCTGACATAGTAATAGTGTAATACATGAACTCCAAATATACAGGCATAAGTATGACAGGTATGAACATTATACGCAATAATGCAGTGTAAATGAATAGTAGACATAATGATAAATGAATGTAAACTTTAATAAAAATTATAAAACATGCAAGCCTATGTTTCGTTCCTCACCTTCAGATAAAAACTCCTTTTGGAATTGGCGCCTCTTGCCGAGCAGAACTGCGTTGCACCGCGAAGAGAGTCTTAAAAAGAGAAGAGAGAAATCACAAAGAGAGCAAGAGAGAGATGAGAATGATTTTGTGTGAAAATAACTAAAGGGGGGGCTTTTTATAGCCAAAAGGGTGCCCGAAGTTCTTTTTTTGTTTTTTGTGCAAACCTGGGGTATTACATTTTTTATGTTGATGACATCTTACTTGCTAGCAACGATATAGGCTTATTGCACAAAACCAAGAGGTTTCTAGCTAAGAATTTTAAGATGAAAGATCTTGGTGACGCCTCTTTTGTATTAGGCATTCAGATGCACTGGGATCACTCTCGGGGTATTCTTGGATTGTCACAAAATAGTTATATCAAAAAGGTTCTCGAGCGATCCAGGAATAAACCATTGGAAAGCAGCCAAACTGGTCTTGCGGTACTTACAAAGAACAAAAGACTACATGCTCCCATATCGAAGGTTGAATAAGCTTGAGATCGTTGGGTATACTAACTCTGATTTTACGGAATGCTAAGATAGTATGAAATCTACGTCTGGCTATATCTATCTACTAGCTGGAAGTGTTATCTCCTGGAAAAGTGCTAAACAGTCACTTATAGCCTCTTCTACCATGGCAACATAGTTCATAGCATGTTATGAGGCATCAAATCACGGAATATGGCTGAGAAATTTTGTCACTGGGATGTGAATTATGGATAGAATTGAAAGACCACTTAGGTTATTTTGTGACAGTAAGTTAGTAGTTCTATATTCCAACAACAACAGGAGCTCGACGAAGTCAAAACATATAAACATCAAGTTCCTAGTTGTTAAAGAAATAATTCATAGTGGTCAGGTGTCTATAGAACATATTAGGACAAATTTCATGGTTGCGGATCCGCTTACTAAGGGATTACCACCCAAGGTCTTTCATGAGTACACTGCTCATATGGGTATTAAATCTTTTAAGGATATGTCATTTTAGTGGGAGTTCGTATTTTGGATGCTTTTCAAGTATAGACAAATTTTATGGTTATGGATATTTTGAGGTTATTTTCTACATAAATAAAGTTTGGTTTATTTACACACTCTGATTTTAGTATGGTTTGATCTCACTAAGGTTTAAGGTTGGACCAGTTAGAAATAGGCATGTTAAGATCACATTGCATGAATATTTCATGCTACACATCCATGCTCGATCCATGTCGTTTGGTTATATTGATATACGTGACCATTAGTGGGTCTAGTTACGATAAATGTAACAAAGATCGCTTTGATCCTATGTTGATATGATTGATGGACTGGATTGATTAGAGATGTTTTCGGGAAAGATAACGATTTTGAGCTCATAAATTTATTTTATAATGCATAATTGTATAATGACATATGTGGGCGAAATGGAAGATTGTTGGATATTTATCTAAAATATCGGCCTACATATATCATTAATTATGTGTTAGGCTATCTAAAGAATTAACCCGTTTAAAGTGGTCTAATAAGGTTTAAGTTATTGGGCTTAATAACATCTCATATGGTATGGGCTTCATAATGTGTAGAGACTCATTACTAGTTAATTAGAGTTGATGTGATTCTAATTGAACTAGTATATAAATAATATTATAGGGTTATGGTCCCCACGCCAACTCAATTTTCTTTTCTCATCTTTTCCCATCTGAGAGAGAGATTTCATTGAGCATTAAGGTGATTTGGTGTTGAAAGGCCCTAACTTCCTTGTGTTTATCGCCATGGATTCAGGTATTCTTTCTCTACTCTTGTTCTTGATGATCTAACATGATGATATTTGGGTTGTGTTCTTGTGATTTATGATTCCATCTTCTTCACTTAAAGGTATGTGAATCTTTTATACGTAAGGCATGTGTTGATGAATTTACAAGTGATGGATCCTTGATATTTGTTTATATTTCCGCATTTAACTCTAACATTACCTACAAAAATTTTAGCTACAAAATTCATTTTGTAGCAAAAACCATCTTCGGCTATGAAATTTAAATTTTATAGCAAATAGAATAGCCATGAACTTTTTGGCTATGATACATATTTTGTAACTAAAAACTCATTCAGATTTCGTAGTTGTTAGAAATTTTTATTGATAAAATTAATTTTAAAACTTAAAAAGGAAGTTTGGCTACAAAATTTAGAGTTCATAGTTGTAAGATATAAAATATTTTTAGCTACAAAGTTATTTCATAGCTAAAACATGTATTTAGCTTCAAAATTTACCATTCATAGCTAATAAATTATCCATTTAGCCATAAAAGTTGGGTTTTATAGCTCTATGTATTTTTAAATATAACAAATGCTTGCGTACAACGAAAAAAAAAAGGGAAGGGAAGACGACGACTAAGAAGAAGAACAAAGAGAAAAATGAGGGGAAGATAGAGAAGAAAGGGTGGGATGACGACCGTGAGAGATAGAAACATCGAGTGTAAGAGACAAGTTGAAGACCAAGACATTGTCTAGTCAGATTAGCGGTCAATCTGACTCAACCAGACATTGTCTTGTCTTCAGTAATTTTAAATAGTGAACGGGAGGCAGCGTGCTACTCTAGACGATTGGTAATTAAGTAGACCTCGTGTCTCACCTCTCAAACTGGAGACTGATCTGCTTGGTCTTATTTGAAAGCTATCAGCTTGTACAAGTGATACTGAACATCCTAACTTTACACATGTTGATACTGACTTGATAAGAATCACCAGACGTTGCCAAATCCCGTCTAATGTTAGTAAAGACCGAAATTATTCATGCATTGGCATCATACATAAACACCACCTAGGTACGTAAGTGATTTATGATCCACAAAATAGTTAGAAGCAATGCTCACTATTATTGATATTTCTCTGGAAAGGGACGTACAATGAGAATCCGGCTACACCTGGGGATGGACATCTATACGTGAATCCAGGTCGTCGTTCCGGAGGAGGGACGTACAATGAGAACTCGGTTACACCTAGGGATGGACATTTGTACGTAAACTCAGGCGACGTACAATTATGGAACCATTACGAGACGGTGTCATGAATACATACATGTTGTGTTGATTATGATGCTATGATGTGTTTATGTTATATTTGATTATGAAGTTTTCTTTATTAATTGTTATATTCACGAACTATTTTACCCATTGGGCGAGTAACTCCCCCCTTGTTATCAAATTTTTCTCAGGAGATTAAGGTGGACTGGGTGCAAGTTTTTGGGCCCATATTTTGTAACCCTTTGTTTATTCATTGGGGATTTTGGGAGGATATTCCCTTTACTATTTCATGTATAAAAATATATTCTGAAATTAATGAAATCAGACTTGTACATAATTGTGTTCTTGCGCACTCGGCTATTGCTATAATGCATTCACGCCCCGTTCGTGAGTGTTCCGCCGGTTTAGGCGCGTCTAGGCGAGGTGTGACATTTAATGGTGTCAGAGCAAAAGGTCCATGGCCCGCCCAAGTCCACCAATTAGGAAAAGAAAAATTGATATTAGATATATATATATATATATATATATCTTTAGAACTATATATATGAATTATACATAGTTAAGATTTATATTAAATATATATATCTAAATAACTATATAGTTTTATTATATAGTTAGAATTTACATCTATATATATATAACTTGTTGCTAATGAAAAAAGAAAATTGGATTCATGATGGAATAAACATCAAGAGGAAAAATAAAAAATATTGTCCAAAGGACAAGGCATAAATCTTAAAGATGTTAGGAATATATTTTGTGTATTTTACAAGTTTTATCTTCATTTCAGCAAGATAATGGCCTGAAGTGAGGGAACGACTTCCGGTAGTCGGGAATCGATTTTCACAAGACTTACGAAACTTTCCAAACCGGAGGTTATGACTATGAGGAGTATCGACAATAGAGATCTCCTCCTTCGTCCTATCCTTCACGTCAAACTCTCAAAGCTGGGGTGGTTAAATATAGCAAAAGTTGAAGGTTATGTCTCCTACAACTTAGTGAAGTCTTTTTACAAATCTATGAATTGCGTGGTGTTGGCCCAGATATGTCCAAGAGGGGGTGAATTGGACACTTAGGTGATTTAAAAAATAATAGCAATGGCAAAGATACAATGCAGAAAATAAACAAATATGCACAGTCAATTTATAGTGGTTCGGCTATTTGCCTACATCCACTACCTAACCTCCTCAGTTAGGATTTTAACCTTGTCACTAAGGGATTCTCTTACGGGTGAGAATCAAACCGTTACGCATTTTCTCAACTTGCGGGTGTGAGAACAACTGTTACATTGCTCAGCTTACAGGCATAGACCAACCTATCTCAACTTACGGGTGTGAGAACTATCGTTTCTCAACTTACGAGTGTGAGAAGACCTAACTTTGTTGAATATAAAATATCAACTCAATAGTTTGTCTAACTACTGTTACAACATTGATACAGTATACATAATATGAAATTGAATACAACTGTATCCTATGAACTATCTCTCAAATTACTCTTTCAGCAAGAATGATATAAGTTAAAATAGTGTTGAACGATTTAAGTGAAAATAGTTCAAAGCTTCAAATAGATTTTCAGATAAAGATAGAATGTTAGCTCAGTATGAAAACCTTTTGAGTACGTAAAGTCTCAAAGAAAACTACTGTGAAAACAGATCGACTTAAACTTTTTCTTGACTAGATGAAAATTCGACTAACTTTCAAAAAGTGTTTTAGCTCAGAGAATTTTCGATGCTTGACAAATTGTTAAGTGTCTGTATTTATAGACTTGTAGATATGAAGTTGTTGTTTATTTGAATTTGAATTTCAAATATGAACGTTTACTCACAACAGCTAGAATATATCACGATAGTGGCAACTGCACAATTCATGAATATTCTATTTTTCTCCAGATACACGAATAAGGAAAGTTGTAGAAGACGTGGTTCGTGAATCAGAGAATATCTCTTACAAATACAAAAAATTGATTTTGTACGAAAAGTTGTTCAGAAAAGGTGGCGAAAAATACGTACATGTCAGAACAGTAAAAATATATTTTCTGTCGTTTTGTTCCTTTGAGCCCTGCACATAGAATATCAGCGTCCTACTGAACAATGAAGGGAGGGCGCTACTAAGTAGTAAGTGTCCTGACTTGCTTTGACAATTAAACGACTTAAAGCATGAGGGCGCTACTTCGCAGTAAGCGTCCTGCTTGGTTTTATAACGCAAAACATATGAGGGCGCTACTCAAAAGTAAGCGTCCTGAATAGTTAAAACAATTTTAAGCATGCTGATGGACAATAGGCGCCCTAAAAGTTATTTAAGTTGATTCTAAAGATGAGGGCGCTCCTACACAAGTAGCGTCCTGATAATTCATTCAACTTATAACTTATCAGAGTCCTTAAAGATAGAAATCACTTAAAGATAAAAGAAAATCTTTCAGCGAGCTAAAGCTAAATCAGCATCCTGACACCCTCAAAGGTTGATAAGAGAAAGGCCACTACTAATAAGTAAGCGCCCTTATTAATCAGATCAATTCAACCTTGAGCGTCTTGACATTTTATCAGCATCCTGACTCATCAAGTCCAGGAGAGCGCTGCTAAAACATTAGTGTCCTGAAAGATTTTATAAAAGCGGTTTTTGATTTCTCAATTAAAACATGATAAAACATAAAGTAACCGGATTAAAACATACAGATGATAAAAATCTTGCTGAGAGTAAGTTGATTGATAGACCTTACAATCTAAGTATTGACAGACTTGGAACTTCATTTTTCTGTTCAATAGGCTTGTGATCTCAGTTCCTTGATCTCCATTCTTGATAAATCTGAAACACTTGAGAAGATCATTAGATAGACCAACTGGAGATATTTGGAATCATCAAAACCTTCTTGATGATTTCAAATACTCAGAGATCATGCAGATAGCTATTCATGTAATCAAACATATACTGAATTTAAAACGATATATACAGTCATGTCAATTCTATTTGATTTTAATCATACAATTTACATGGTAAGATGCAGACATTGCAAAAAACACACAATGTAAATTATAAACAAGAATGAATACATTAACGTGTATAGAACACAATAACTTGGATAGAACTCCCCCTTACATGTAAATTCCTCCTTACATGTAGCTTCCCTCTTGAGCTAATTCCGCCTTAATATCTACAATCTCTTCTCCCCCTTTTGAAAACATCAAAAAGTGGGTGGGCTCAGCCCGTACTTGGACCCTTCCTTTTCTTTTTCCTTTCGGCCTATTCATCCTTCTTTGATCCACTGGAACTAGATGAAGAATTCTTGGGTTTCCATTGTGCTTGTGGTCTTGAAGAACCACATGTGCTCTGTCTCACATTGCTGACAAATTCATCAATTACAATACATTTCCTGGATTTTTCAATGAATTTGTCGTGAGCATGCTTGGAAACACCGCATTTAAACGGATCAAGAGGTGGACCAGGTTTGAAACCTTTTGCTTTTCGTTCTGCAAGACCTTGAGCAAACTCAAGAAACAGTGTATGACTTTCAAATTCTGGCCTGATTGGTCGCTTGAGTCTGGAATCAGGGAGAGTTTCTGATGAGGGATCTAGGGGTGGAGACACTCTTCAACTGATTCTATCCAATGGCTCTTTATCCAATTCATCTTCTTCTTCACATGCTAATATACCTTGAAGTTTGTCAGACTCATGAGGTCCTTAAGGATGTGTGAAGGCTGGAGCTCTTGGTGCAGGTGGAACCTCTACACCTTTATTTTCCAACAGATGAAAGAGCTTAGCAAAACGTTTCATGCTTGAGGCAATATACCAAACAGTAGAATGCATCCTACTATTCATTTCCTTGAAGAGATCTTCAAAGAAGCCAACTATTCCTTCAACTCGATCTATAGTTGTGATGACAATGTAAGACAGATCCATAATTGATGTGGTAAGGAAGGGCATCTTGTTCTCCAAGTTTTGTAAGTTCTCAAAAGCACAAGTAAACAAGTCTAGAATCTTGGTTAGTCTATCATCCTCTGTTGGTGCTGGCCTTGCAGTATCTAAATTCACCTTTAGACTGGAGATGGCCTGTAGTACCAGATCAAATGTTATTTTGTTGGTTACTTGATCAAAGATAGCATCCAACACTGATTGCAGAGTTTCAAAAATGGACTTGTCTTTAGAGGGTTCGGCCATTTTACCTTTCAAGCTTTGAGTTTCTTCAAGAATATTTTTTAAAGCTTCTTCAGTTACAGCACTGGCAGCATGATTTGGCGTAGCTGACATTGTGTGATTCTGTGGATTTTGAGGTCTGGCTAGAGGTTGTTGAGGAGCTGCCAATCTCGACAGAACAGCAACAACAAAGGAATTTATGAATTTATTGATCTGTCGCATGTCCTCCTGAATTGTCTTAATAAAATCATCAGGTGATGATGGAGTAGAGCTCAATGAAGGCAAAAACTGCATGACTTTTAACTGGCTATCCATTTGTTGAGACAACTTCTCGAGAAATTCAGTTGCCTTGATCATGTGAGAGTTGATCTCATTAATCTCAACTCTCTCTTGAGATTTCAGAGATTCTCGGAATTCTGACAATGTCTCATTTTTCAATTGAACTTGGTTATGTTCCAAACAAGTTATTAGTTGAGACATGACAAAAATCTGATCTTCTCTTACTCGTCTGAGAAAGCCTTCTTCTCTGAAGAATTCATCTTTTGGCCTGCTTGTGGATGGATAAAAAGGTTGCTCATGATCGGATGAGCTTTCCTCATAAATATTTTCCACTTCATCTTCTACTTGAAATTCAACATTGGCTTCATGAAAATCTTCAACATGATCCTCTTCATTAATGTCATCTCCCTGATAGGGTACGATAGCCAGATCATTGCCCTCTGAATCCTTACTTTGTATACCATCAAACTCATTTTTCTGCGAGTATTGAGATTCCATTGGTACAGGGATATCAAATGGAAATGGTAGTCTGGAGATGGTTTTATCTGAGTCCTCACTGACTCGTTCTCTGGTGATGTCCTCCAAGATTGCATCAGCATTTTCTGACTCATGCAAATGTTCTTTAACTATGGCCTGAGCAATCTGGGTCACCTCTTCTATTAGATTTTCTTCAGCATAGACATCTTACTCTGCATGCTCAATTTCTACATCATCAATTGAAACATGCTCAACATTAACTGTGAGGACAACTTCTTCTAGCACAGCCTCTTCGACTGGAGTATTTGAAGCTTGGGCAGCTTCTTTCTCTATTACTGATACATCTTCTTCTCTTACTTCATCTTTTCCACTAGGTTCACCTTCAAGTGGAACTTTTGACATTGGAAGCCATTTGTCCAATGTAGGAACATAAGTATATCTCATCAATTTCACAGTGGTTTGACCAATGCAGTTGTATCTGCTAGGTTCCTTAAAGCTTTCTCCACTGAAATCGACACCACATCTCTTGAACAGAGCGGTGTGGAAGCCACGGCGCCCAGTTATGGGTTTTTACACACTTTTCTTCCTTTTTTCTTGTGGACTTAGGAATTCTATCATATCCTTTAACTTGCATTGTTCATGTTCTTGCATTCCAACTTGTTATAACTTGTTTCCATCATTAATCAAAACCAATAAGTAAAACACTTATATGATCAACTAAACCAACTTATAAAATTAAACACCGAAATAAGGCATAAAATACCAAAAAGTGACTTAAACTATTAAATAACCAAATTATGATAAACTAACCTAATATATGAACCAAACACTCTAAAACTCACCTAAAACATACTCCAAAACATATACTAAATGCTTACTTATCAGAGCCCCATAGACCATTAGATTAAGATGGTGGAAAAATTCATGAAAATGAAGCTAAAGAAGTTTTATGGAGGGGCTGAGCTGGAAAAGGCTGAGGATTGGTTGAAGAATGCGGAGAAGATCGCATAGACTCTTAGTCTCAATGAGGAGGCCCAGGTGTTTTGTTCTACCCACATGGTAGAGGGTGATACTGATGATTGGTGGACATCTGTGTTGAGCACCCGTGATACAGTTTAGAGTTGGGAGTTGTTTAGGCAGCTTTTCCTAGAAGCCTATGTCCGTGCGATGAAAAGGCAGAAGAAGAGGTTTGAGTTCATGAATCTCAAGCAAGGCACCATGATTGTGGGCCAGTATGAGATTAAGTTCATAAAGTTGTCTGCCTATGCTCTAGGTTTAGTAATGTCGTCTGAGGATTGGATCACACAATTTATGATGGGATTGAGGCCAGCAATTAGGCAGGCCTTGTCGGTGACCAAGATGGCTGAGTTCAAGATTTTGGCAACGAAGGCCACACAGTTTGATCTTCATGAGCATTTTGAGGGTCAGGCTGGGTCAACATCTCAGACCCCACAGTAGTTGCAGGCCGAGACAAACAGGAAGAACTCTTGGAGGGAAAAGAAATGGGGAAAGAAGCGAAAATTTCAGAAGGGTGCTCAAAGCGAGTCATCTCATGTCTAAATTGTTGTTGTGTCTTCACCATTCATTATACCTTCTGCCCTAGTGGCAAGTCAGGCACAAAGGCCACCACTCCCACAATCAGGCCGAGGTAGAGGTAGCGGCAGAAGTGGTAATGAGGCTGCATCACAGACAGGATCTACTGCTTCTAGAGCCCCATACATCTGTTATCAGTGTGGTCAGCGTTGACACAGGAGAGTGTATGAACCCTCCGATGGAATCTCAGGGAACAATGCAACAGCCCAGTGGTCGAGAAATTGGTAAGGCAACCACAAAATCGGATCCAGCTGCTTCGAAGACCTTAGTGGTAGGTATTCTTTATATTTGGGATATTTCGATGCAAGTTTTATTTGATGTTGGATCTACACTATTGATCATTTCTGGACGCATGGTAGATAGCTTGCATTTGACTCCCATTAAAGGTAAATACATGGTCAGTTGTGAGTACTGTAGCTGGGGAGAGAATCTACCCGAACTTGATATGTAATCACTGTGTAGTGAAAGTAGGAGATTATGAGTTGCCAGTGGACCTTAGAGTCCTAGAGTTTCTTGAGTTCGATGCAATCCTTGGGATGGATTGGCTCGCCGCATACCATGCAGTGATAGATTGCTTTGTGAAGAGAGTCATCTTTCAGATCCCTGGGCATCCTGTATTTGCATTCCAAGGGAGAGCATCGAACCAACCTATCACTAGGGGTAGATTGGTAACTGATGGAGACAGAGAGACCTTGGTTGGGTTAGTGCCAGAGGAGGATGAGACTTGACGAAATCCCTATAGTGAGAGATTTTCCTAATGTAATTCCTTCAGACCTTCCCGGATTACCTCCGAAAAGGGAAATCAACTTTATCATAGAACTGGTCCTTGGTACCAAGCCTGTCTCCATGGCACCGTATAAAATGGTGCCGATTGAATTAAATGAGTTGCAGAAATAGCTTGAGGAGTTGTTGGCTAAGGGCTTTATTATCCCAAGTGTGTCACCTTGGGGAGCTCCAGTTCTTTTTGTCGAAAAGAAAGATGGAAGCTTGTGGTTGTGTATTGACTACCGCCAGCTAAATAGGGTGACCATTAAGAACATGTATCCTCTTCCAAGGATTGATGATCTATTTGACCAGCTGAGGGGAGCAAGATTCTTTTCGAAGATTGATTTACGTTCTGGTTATCACCAATTGAGGATTAAGGATGAAGATGTGCCTAAGACAGCTTTCAGGACCCGCTATGGACAATATGAGTTTCTTGTGATGTCGTTTGGTGTGACTAATGCACCGACAATGTTCATGGACCTGATTCAGAGAGTCTTCAAGCAGTATTTGGATAAGTTCATCATCATTTTTATTGATGATATATTGGTGTGAGGAACACCTCAGAGTGACCCTACAAACTCTGAGATAGCACAAATTGTACTCTAAATTGAGTAAGTTCGAGTTTTGGATCATCGAGGTGAGATTCTTGGGTCATGAAGGCATTATCAGTTAGCCTAGACGTACCACAGTGACCGAGATCAGGAGTTTTCAGGGTCTAGCAGGATATTACAAGAGGTTTGTGCAAGACTTTTTTAAGTTGGTTACACCTCTTACTAGGCTTACCCAGAAGGATGTGCCTTTTGTGTGTGCAGATGAGTATAAGAATGCCTTTCTAGAGCTAAAAGAGAGGTTGACATATGCACCACTGTTGCTTCTACTAGAGCCTGGTTAGGAGTTGGTTATCTATATTGATGTCTCTCGTATTGACTTGGGGTGTGTGTTGATGTAGAAGGATGGGGTCATTGCTTATGCATCGAGGCAGTTAAAGGTACATGAGAAGAATTATCATGTTCATGATTTAGAACTGGCCGCAGCAGTTTTCGCTATTAAGATTTGGAGGCATTATCTCTATGGTGAGAAGTTCACCTTGTATTCTGACCACAAGAGCCTCAAGTATTTGTTTTCACAGAAGTATTTTAATATGAGGAAGTAAAGGTGGGTGGAATTCCTTAAAGAATATGACTTCACATTAGATTATCATCCTGGTAAAGCTAATGTAGTGGCTAATGCATTGAGCAGGAAGCGGGTAGAGACAGTTTTGGTAGATCTCCATATGACATAAGAGTGGAGGTTGCTTGAGGTGTCTATAGTGATGAGTGTATATGCTAACCCTTCAGATGAGGTTGTGATATGTTCTCAGATGAGGGCTCAGTGATAAGTAGCAATTTAGTATGTGTTTTGGAGTATGTTTTAGGTGTGTTTTATGGTATTTAGTTCATATATTAGGTTAGTTTATCATAAATTAGGTTATTTGATAGTTTTGTCATGTTTTGGTATTTTTGCATTATTTTGGTTCGTAATAGGTTAGTTCATGAGACTATAAAAGTATAATACTCACTTAATTTGGTTTGTTTTGAAAGTGCTTTGAAGGACCTAAAGTTGATTTAGAGGTCTGAAACAAGTTGCAAGAATTTGGAATAAGATACATGTTCAAGAAGGTGCGAAAGATTGAAGAAAAAGGAAGAAAAACGCGGAAAAAAACCACATTCTGGGCTCTGCGGCGTTGCGCAAAATAGAAACTGCGTGACTTTTGTATTTCAGCCATAACATTCTTAATATAACTCCAAATTGGACATGGTTTGTTTCTATGGATTCCTTATTTGAAATAATAAGAGATAGAAGGGTTTTTAGATTTATGTGGAGTAGATAACAAGAAGAAAAACGGCGAGGAAGATGGCAGATGTGCGATTCAGAATTAGAAACTTTCTAATTTTGTTGCAAACTTTCTTAATTCAACTTGGACGACTTCCTATGGACTTATAGCTATATAAATGCCATTGTGTAGGGTTTTCAAAGCATAAAGGAGAGGAGAAAAGAGTGTGAAGAGCAAGGAAGACGGCTAGGGTTTGGAAGCGAGGAGAAGAGCATTATTGAAGATCATTGAAGATTTCTCCTACACTTTCCCTTCCTTCTACTTTGTTTTTCTGGTTTTAGATTTATGTTCATCATGTTATGTCATGCTTTTATCTCTCAAGTTATGAACTAAATCCTCTATCTAGAGGTATAGATTGATCCAAGCTTGAAACTATGTTGTAGGTTTTATTGATTGATTATTGTTAATGAAGTTTTCTAGTTTATTTATATTTTTCTGAGTTTAATGTTTTTGATCCCTTGGTCATGGATTAGATGATCATAGACTTGAAGTAGATGTTTCACAAGAGGGTACCTTGGGTTGGAGAATGGGAAATATAACCTAGGCTATCGTTGATAGGGTAAATTTAATTCGCAAGCGTACGAATATCAAGTTATAATACCTATGGTGAGTGGGTTATCGTATCCACAGAGATGGCCAAATTAGCTATTAAAAAATGCCCAAAACTACTAAAGTGTTGATCTTATCTAAGCTATCAAAATGTGATGATTAAGTGTGCTAAAAATTGAAATAGCTGAAATTAAAAATTAAACTAACAATTAAACAAATATTTAGAGAAAATAAATGGATAGAGATTATTAGAGAGTTGATTTCACTATGTTGATCTATATGGGTATCAAAAGATAATGTTGTTGATTCAATTCTTAAGTTTATAAATCATGAATCCAAAATTGTTTAAACCCTTCTCTAGAATGTAAATTCAAACACCTATGCTTTAATTGCTAATCCCCTCCCTCTAATGTAAATTAACAATTAAAATATGCATTAAGATCTAAGATTCAATTTAACTGATTTCAAATGGGCCGTAGGTCTCTCGACTCGATACAAACTCCCTAGGTTTCAATTCACTCGTTCAAACTCGAAAACACCTCTCTCGAGTGTAAGAATTCAAATTTAAATTCATCCAACAAGTGGCCGACAAGTTGTAAGCATTAAGTTTGGAGAATTGAAAATAAACAAGTTAAATTGCTCAACAACACAAAAATAATGAATATCAACCCATATGTCTCAACGTAGATTCATCAAACCCTCTAATAGAAATGTTTAGTTCATCCTCAAAGTCAAGGATACAAGAGAGAAATTAAAGAGAAAAGACATGAATACAATAAGTATGGAACAAGAAATGAATTGAAGACCCCCTTTTGAGTGTTTATCTTCTTCTTCTTCCTTTGAAAAGTTCTGCAACTTGTCTTCTTCTTCAATTTCTTCCTTGCTACTGTTACTCTCTACTTTCTTCTACGGCTACTGTTACTTTCTACACTCTAACGTAAGATCCTTCTAATAACCCTAAAATGAGCCTTTTATACATCATTGTCCAAAAAGACAAAAAACAAATAAAAGTTTTGTCGTAGCGCTACGATGGGCGCCACGGCGCTACGATAGCTCTATCAGGGCCCCCCAGCACTCCGATAGAGATCATTTTTTCTTTTTGTTTTACTTAGCTGATTTTTGCTCTCTGCCATTTCTCTTTCATGTTCTTCTTCAATATGGCCTTGACACCATTTAATCAGCATTACTTGCTTTTAGGCTCTTTATTTACCTACAAGACAAAACATAAAACACAAGTAAATGATCTATATTATGTGCAAGTATGAATTAACATGTAATTCTATATGCACTATGTATAGCTTGTAAAATATTGACAAAATTAATATAAAACTATATTTTCCTAAACTAGCCTAATGTATTTTATTCATGAAAATCACTAAAACTAACTTATAAAACTCCTAAAAATATCTAAATGAACCTAAAACACTAAATGAACTAATTAATGCAAATATATCTAAAAACTAACTACATGCACCTAAAAACCTATGAAATTAACATGTAAAATACTAATCTAAAACTCGACTTATCAAATTCTCCCAAACTTAGACTTTGATCGTCCCGAGCAAAGAGAAAAATGAAAGTTGGACGCAAAACTCTTCACATATTCCAAGATGAGCAAAAGTTTGATTTGCAAAGATTTGATAATCTCAAAAACAACTCACAATTCTCACAACATAACTAAAAGAAGATTTCGAAAATTTAAACTTATTTGTCTAGAATTTCAATCTACACAACCATGTCTTCTTTTCTAACTTTATTGACAACCAAACATAAAAATCATTCATATGACCACTCATAAATCATATAGATTAATGCAATCAAGATAAAAAAAAATGATCTCACAAACAAAACACAAAATTCATACACTTACTTTTCACACTTCTCTCCACTAACATAGGTCTCACACCAGTTAAGATCAATAGGACTTTGTTAAGCTTTTAATGTAACGCCAATGGTTAAAGGTATGTCAAATAGATAAACATTAATTTCAAAGCACTCAAAAAAAGATCTTTAATATTGAAATTCTTGCATACAACCCATTTTTACAAAATAAGCCACACCCAGCATGGTAGAATGATATCAACACTTGGATTTTTCACCCCTTTTTTTCTTCTTTTTTTCTTTTTTTTTTCTTTTTTTCTTTTTTTTTGAATATGCGACACACATATTAATCCATTTCTCATTGTTTTCTCATCCATTTTCATTCTATAGCCATTATTCACATATTTTCCCATGCAAAAATATCTTAACCCAACACAACTCGCATTTTTCAAAGAGTTAAGAGTGCTAAGGTAAAAACAAGGGAAACTTCAATTAAAGGCTTTGGCAAATTTACTTTTTTGGTGACAATGAATAAAATAAAAGGCTCAAATAAGGGTGACTAGGGGTAATAAACTAACTAGGTAGGCTTTATGGCTCAATCGATCCAAAAATGGCCTAAATCATCTCTCTTATGGTGTGAATCTTAGGATTTTGCCTCAAAAAGTGATCAAGCAAGTTCTAAAGTTCAGTTTAAAAATGAGATCTAAAGGTCCTTATTTTGCATAATCTCAATTTAAACATCAAGTGGAACTCATGATTATGATTTCACATTCAGATGTCAGTAAAGATGTTCAATAAACATGGTAGAGCAGATTAAGCACACAGACTTAAAGGTATTTTCTAATTTTCCAAAAGTCATGTTCAGAAATGAGTGTTAATACTATCATAGATTATCCGTACAAAATCAAATCAAAACCAAAGCTCAAAAAGGAATATGAGTTTTATTCAAGACCTACTATTTATTTTACACACTATTATGCTAATATGCAACCTAAATATGCAAACAAACACTACACAAAATAAACATTGAACCCTCCCCCAAACTTAAATGATGCATTGTCCTCAATGGAACACAAAATAGTAAGGAAAGGTTCAAGAAACTCCCCAAGCCTACTCAAGAAATGAAGATTTCGTTGATCTCCTTCTGAGAAAGCAAATGACTGAACTGCTTCAGTCGTCCTCCTCCTCATCTTCATCTTCTTCACTGGAGTCATCATCTGCAATCGACTGTTGTGCTGGAAATATTGGTTCTTTGGGAAATTGCAGTGGCAGTGGATTGGTGAGATTCACAAACTGCTGTGACACAACATTGTATTGGACTTGGTAGTCAATGAAACGATTGGTCTTGTCCATCAAGTGCTCAAGACGGGACAACCGCTTATCTATAGTGATTTGCTGCTCCTCAGGTGGACGAGAAGAGGATGGCCCCTCACTAGGCGTTGTACTTGGTGAAATGATCACATCTTTATATCGACTAAAATTCTCATAATCAATAATGGCTTTTGGATATAAAATCTCATCATCTGGTTGCCAAATCACCCCCAGTGTTTTTGCATATTGCACATATAACTGAAGGATGTGTAAGGCCCCCCGTCGTTGACAGATTAATGTTGTTTACAATAGAGCTTGCAATTACGTTCCCAACATCAATGGATTTCCCGGAAATGATGGCATAAAGCATAATAGCCCTGTCTTTAGTAACATCAGATAAGTGGTTCACGGGCATTAGCATACCACATAAGAAGTTAAGCCATGCCTTACTCAGCCATGTTAAGCCTTTTCGAGTAAATGAAGAAGGGACTCCCCTATTTAGCTTCCATACTATTCCTTGGCGACACAGAGTAGAGATGATCTCATTTGTATCGACTCCTTCATTTAAATAAGTAGAGTAACCATCATTGGCAATATTCTACAATCCATAGTATGCATTGATGGTGGAACGATCAAAAGACACCATGTGCCCTCACAAACACCTTGTAATCATCACGCTCTCGAGCATCTGCATGAAATTCATGTACTATGGAAATAACAGCAGGGTTCGGTTGGCGCACAAATGTTCGCCATTGTCTAGCAGCAATTATTTCTGCAATTTGAGGAATGTGTGCCTGAGAAGCATTCATTCCCCTTTCCTGTACAAAGACTTCTCTTCACCACTGATTTATTATATTACTTTTCTATTTCAGCACTAATAAACCTTTGTTGATCAAATGGCGGAGCAAAAAATGAAGATTCCTGCACTCTTTTTGTTTTCGATGCCATCACAATATTTGTTTCCAAGGTTATCAGTAAATGAAAACTAGCACTACAAATTGAAGAAGGAAGGGAGTGGAGGAAGAAAGGGAGTGGGGGGGGGGGTTTGCTGAAAAATAATCGCCCCCCCTTTTATTTCTTCATTTATTTCCTTTTTTTCAATATCTATCACAGCGCTGCGGCACCCAGACAACATTTTGTTGCATCTCGTTGGCGCCCAGACATCCCTCTTTTTTTTCTTTTTTTTTTGTTGCTCAACATATACCTGAAAAAGAAATAAAAATTTGTTAGTTACTAAAGATCAAAAATTTCAATTTCTATACTATAATGACTAAAATAAAATAAAATAGAAGTATGGATGAAAAGGGATTGGGTTGCCTCCCAACAAGCGCTTCTTTATAGTCTTTAGCTAGACTTTCTCTTCTCTTTTAAGGTGGTTCTTGAAGGAATAGCACGTTCTCGGTCTGGATGTCTTGGCCATAATAGTGCTTCACTCTTTGGCAATTGACCCAAAATTTGCTCCCATCCTTGTGACATTGCAACTCCACCACTCTATAAGGAAAGACGTTAACAATTTGGAACGGACCCGACCATCTTGATTTAAGCTTTCCAGGAAACAATTTCAACTGAGAGTTGTAGAGAAGCACCTGTTGACCCGGTAGGGTCAAAATCATTTTATCATGCCATGACTTAGTCTTCTCTTTATAGATTTTTTCATTGTCATATGCTTCATTTCTAAATTCCTCCATTTTATTCAATTGGAGCAATCTATGAGTACCCGAAGCCTTCAAGTCAAAGTTCAACTTCTTCACGGCCCAAAATGCTCCATGAACATGCTCAACGGGAAGATGGCATGGCTTGCCAAATACCAAACGGTAGGGGGGCATCCCAATAGGAGTTTTGTAGGCGGTACGATATGCCCACAATGCATCATCTAACTTTGTTGCCCAATCCTTTTTGTTAATGTTCACTGTCTTCTCCAAAATTTGCTTCACCTCCCTATTTGAGATTTCTACTTGGCCATTAAACAGTGGATGGTAGGGAAGGGAGATTTTGTGCCTCACCCCATACTTGGTAAGGATTGAATTGAACAATTTGTTGCAGAAATGTGACCCTTCATCACTAATGATTGCTCTAGGAGTACCAAATCTAGTGAATATGTTCTTCTGAAGAAACTTGAGTACTACTCTAGCATCATTGGTCTTTGTAGCTATGGCTTCCACCCACTTTGACACGTAATCCACTGCCAGCAAAATGTAAGTCTTGCCAAAAAAAGACGAGAATGGTCCCATGAAGTTGATGCCCCATACATCAAACAACTCAACCTCCATGATAGGAGTCATGGGTAGCTCATTTCGCCTAGAGACGTTGCCAAGCCGTTGGCACCGGTCACAAGACTTAACAAAAGTGTAGCAATCCCGAAAAATAGTAGGCCAGTAAAAACTGCTTTGTAGCACCTTGAACGCCGTTCGTGTAACCCCAAAATGACCACTGTAAGGAGATGAATGACAATCATGAAGTATAGCTTGAATCTCTACTTTCGGAACACATCGCCTTATGATTTGATCATTGCACTGCTTGAATAACAAAGGATCATCCCACATGTAAAATTTCACATCATGTAAATTTCTTTTCTTTTTGGCATGGGACATATTTGGTGGCAACACTCCACTTGCCAAATAATTAACAAAATCCGCAAACCAAGGCAACTTGACCTTCACTTCATAAAGATGTTCATCCGGGAAGCGTTCTTGAATTGGGCAATGACTCGCTTTTTCTTCATTTTGTAGCCTTGATAAGTGATCCGCCACACTCCCCTTTTTATCCTTAATCTCAAGGTCAAACTCTTGGAGCAACAAGATCCATCGTATGAGTCTAGGATTGGCATCTTTTTTGTCAAATAAATATCGGATAGCCGCATGATCAATGTGGATAGTTACCTTTGACCCAATGATATATGATCTAAATTTGTCACAAGCAAACACCACCGCAAGTAACTCTTTTTATGTTGTTGTATAATTTTCTTGTGCATCATCAAGAGTACGGCTTGCATAATATATTCCCCTGAACAACTTTTCTCTTCTTTGGCCAAGGATCGCGCCAATAGCATAGTTACTAGCATCACACATGATCTTAAATGGTTCTTCCCAATTAGGCACCACAATGATAGGAGCAAAGATAAGAGCTTTTTTGAGGAGCTCGAAAGCCTTGACACACTCTTCATCAAAGACAAAAGGTGCGTTCTTCTTGAGTAAAAGGCTAAGAAGCTTGGTTAACTTGGAAAAATCCTTGATAAACCTTCTATAGAACCCCACATGTCCCAAGAAGTTTTGAATTCCTTTTACATTTATTGGGTAAATGAGCTTCTCAATGGAAACAATCTTAGCTCTATCAACCTCTAATCCCTTAGAAGACACTCTATGGCCCAAAACAATTCGTTCCTGCACCATAAAATGACATTTCTCTCGGTTTAGGACCAAGTTCTTATCTTCACACCTTTTCAATACCAAAGCCAAATTTCTTAAACAGTGATCAAATGATGAACCAAAGATAGAGAAGTCATCCATGAAAACCTCCATGATAGCTTCAATCAAATCATCAAATATTGCCATCATGCATCTCTGAAATGTGGCCGGAGCATTGCACAAACCGAACATGTGAATGTCGTTTTTTCCTAATCCTCTGGAGCTATGGCAATCTGGTTATACCCAGAATAGCCATCAAGAAAATAGTAATAATCAAACCCTGCCAAACGGTCCAACATTTGATCAATGAAGGGCAATGGAAAATGATCTTTTCTGGTGGCCTTATTCAATTTTCTATAATCTATGCACACCCGCCAACCAGTAACTATACGTGAGGAGATCTTCTCATTTTTTTCATTTTGATCACTGTGATTCCTCCTTTCTTCGATACAACATGTATAGGGCTTACCCATGCTGAGTCAGAAATTGCATAAATGATGCCTGCCTTGAGCCATTTTAGAATCTCAGCCTTGACCACTTCTTTCATTGCAAAATTCAACCTCCTCTGATGTTCCACTATGGGCATGTAGGAGTCTTTCATGAGTATCTTATGCATGCAAATGGATGAACTGATTCCCTTTATGTCTGCAACTGACCACCCAATGGCAGATTTATGCTCCCTTAGGATCCTCAACAACTTTTCCTCTTGAACATTAGACAAAGTGGATGAAATGATAACTGAAAATGAATTATCTTTGTCTAAAAAGGCATATCTGAGATGATCTGGAAGAGGCTTCAACTCTAGCTTTGGAAGACTTGACTCAAGAGATGACAAAGATGCAACACTGACACCTTCAACTTTAGTTTGAGAAAACTGAATTGGTTGAGCATCCAATGCCACTATGATATGTTGTTCTTCAACACCATTCTCTGTCCCATCTGCTAGTGAGTACACCAAACATCTCTCCAAGGGATCTACCGGTGTTATTTCCTTTCTAACCTTATGAATGCACCCCTCAACTATGTCCACTCTATTGCAATTGTCCTTCTCATCTGAAAACTTGAACGACTTGTAGGAGTTGAACATCACCTCTTCATCGTTAAATCTAAGTGTGAGTTCTCCCTTCTAATCATCAATAAGAGCTCTGCCGGTTGCAAGGAATGGCCTCCCCAAAATCAAAGGAATCTCATCATCTTCCTCCATGTCAAGAACTACAAAATCCACTGGGAAGATAAACCTATCAACCTTCACAAGAACATCTTCTATCACTCCCCTAAGATATGTCATAGTTCTGTCAGCTAGTTAGAGTGAGATAGTTGTTGGCTTCACCTCCCCAATGTTGAGTTTTCTGAAAATAGACAAAGGCATAAGATTAACACTGGCACCTAAATCACACAATACTTTATCAAAAGAAGAACTACCAATAATGCATGGAATAGTAAAACTCCATGGATCTTTTAATTTCTGAGGTAACTTCTTTTGAAGTATGGCACTGCATTCCTCTCCCAACTTAACAGTTTCAAACTCCACCAACTTTCTCTTCTTGCTCATCACATCCTTCATAAATTTGGCATAGTTGGGCATCTGCTCCAAAGCATCTACAAAAGGAATATTAATGTGAATTCTTTTGAAAATATCTAAAATTTTAACTTCATGACTAATTTAGAATTGTTGTCTGTTGTGCACATTAACTTTAAGGCACTTTTTAGGTGAGATTTATGTGGAATACAAATCTGAATTGCTTTATTTTTCGTTTTCTTAAACTATGTAAAGTTCTAGTTCTCTTGAAGTTTACCATATTTAATTGCTTAACTGAATGTGAGTTCATTATTTTATCTTGTGGTGTGTAATAGGTACGGGATCAGATCCATCAAGCTGTGACACCCCGATTTTCAAAACTTAAATTTTAAGTAAAATAATAAATATTTTAATTTTATTGAGAAAGATCACTGAAAATCGAGATGCTAATCGTATCCATCTATTTTAACCCATAACCATTATATAGATAGTAAAATTTGCAAAAACAAATATGAATTTGTATTCTTCTAACCAACTTACTGGTTAAGATAAACGAATACCCTTTCATTTTCATGCCAACGATCACATAATTCCACTATACAAATTTCCATATTGAATTGTGAGGGTACTTTCCCTTATCCATCCATTATGGACATAATATTTTAAATATATTCATCAAGATAAATTCAAGTCCAAGGCACTCACACGTGAAATAAACCACAAGGTCTTTACTAACCGTAATAATGTTCACTAAATTTTGATTTTCAATACAACCCGTTTAAATAATAAACTTTTAAAAATCAAATAAAAATATTCAGCCCTGCCACCACAATACTAAATAAATAATTAACCCACCCCTACTACTCTGAACTACCTCACGAACTCGCGATTTTATTCTCTTAAGTACCTGCATATGAAAAATAGGGGTGAGCTTGGAAGCCCAGTGGGTCATCTAAACAATTCACAACATTTTATCATGATACAAGAACATTACAAACAAGTTTCACACATTAATCGTTACAACATTAGATTGTTTGAGTCGAGAATTCTATCACGTTCTAAATCACATACCTTTAGGGAATCAAACCCCGGGCGGCACTACCCAAAATCAGAAATTTGTTGGCGATATTCATTATGAATAACTGCCCCATAATAAACATTGGCGATATTCCTTAGAATAACTGCCCCATAATAATCATTGGCGATATTCCTTGGAATAACTGCCCCATATGTGTGATTCTTATCTTAACTGTGTTCTTTAGTGATGTCACACCATACATACAACATAAATATGATATTAATTGCATTCACAAGACATATTCAAACTCCACTACACATGGTATCGTGTCACAATGCCAAATATAATAGTATTAACGCATGAACTTTATGCCAATATTCTCAAGTCATGTATTTCATCATCAGGCATTATAATATACAAATGAATCTCAATTACCACATGAATTGCATGCATCCAATTATCATTTGATCAGAACAAGAAATCATGCTGACACACATATCATCATAGTTAACAATCACAACATGGTATATATAAAATCATGTAAAATAGACATGCAAAAGCAATAATACTATAGACCTAATTAATTTAACATTCATATCTATATATCAAAATAAAACATTATAAAGGCATAGAATCTTCCTCACTTGTAACACACGCAGTTCGTCGTTGTCCGAATTCCTTGGTGCGTAACGTACGTCCTCAACCTATACATACATGTTACATTTGCATTAGCTGCGTATACCTACTCAAGTTTATATATATACACACATTTGTAATTGTAGCAACCAGGAGAGTTGCAGGTATAACATTTACTTATTTAAATGTATTTGTAGTATATAATATATTTGTGGATAATATATTGTAATATAATGTGTTATATAGTTGCAGATGCAAGTAGCATACATATAACCATATAGATATAAAATATAGTATATAAAACTTATACCCCAACGTACATATGCACCAGCATTATCTCCTTTATATATTAATATTAAAAGAAGTGGGGTAAAAAAAATTAAAAATAAAATAAAATAAAAATAAAGAAAAGCCCAAAAACAACGTTACATTATGCTTCTTGATCTTGCCCAACAAATCGTTCTTCTTCAAGGATAAGGGGCCATTCTTCAACTTGTACTTTGTTTCACTGGGCGAAAGGGAAAAAAAAGGGCTTGTAGGGCTCGAAGTTCCACCGTTACCCATCACTTGATTTTCGACTTTACCATGGCCAGAACCAGTAAACGGAGGTGGAGAAAAGAAGAAGAAGGAGGAGGAGGCGGATATGCTGAAGATGGGAAGCAATTGATAGCGAACCTTCGTCGCTTGGAACCCCATGAGAATGGAAAGCTGTGACAACAAGACGGAGGCTGGTTTGAAAGCAGCCAAAGGCCTTCTGCAGTTTCGAGTTCACAAAGACCGAAATCTCCTATGGAGAAGTTGTAATTGGGAACAGGAAAGCTTCTGGTGTTCGAGGCGGTGGTGGTGCTTGGTGAACATCGGCGCAAAGAAACGAGAAGCAGAGGAAGAGGACGGAAAAGAGAAGAGAGAAGAGAGAAAGAGGGAACGGCGGCAGCGACAACGTCACTGTTGCTTGTTCTTTTGCATTGGTTTGGAGGGGGAGACAAAGAGGGAAAAGAAGGAAGGAGGCAAGGTGTGTGGTCGCTCTACTGCGATTCTATGGCAATCAAAGGGGTGGAAACAGAGCATCGCCTTGCTCTATTTCCATCTCTTCTTTCCGACGATTTGGACAATAGTCACCGGTGTACAGTTACTGTCACCGTCTTGTTCATGGTGATTTTTCAACTTAGAGAAATAGGGCATCAAAACAAAGAAGAAAGAAAAGGGATAAGTCTCACCATGGTTGCTTTGTTGGTTCTCCGGCACCGTTTCCACGTTTCATGATTACTGGTTCGAGAGAATAGGAGTGTGAAAGAGATGAAAGTGGTGATGGATGTGGCGTTTGGAAGAGCTTTTGTATTTATGTACTAGGGTTAGGGTTTTGTGGTGGTGATTTGGTTTCCAAATTTTATCTTGTATGCAAGGAAGATTGGAGTAAATTAAGGAGTGATTTGGTTATTTCCTATAAAAGAATTCAGAGAATAATGCTGAAAAGGAAGGCAGATATCCTCAAAATTTTCAGGGTATTACAATCAAGCAGGTTATTATGTTGATACTGATACAACCGACAGGAAGATTGAGAAAAAGGTGCTTTCATCATTTTGTTCTTTTTTTTCCCATGTAAATGGGTATTGGAGTTTAAATTAACTTTATTTTACTATATTTTATTGACAAGTGTTCCGTATACAATTGAACCCCTTGTGAAACTTGTTTTTGGTTCCTGAAGAGGCTTCTTGGGGTTATGTATTTGTATACATATATCAGCTAAATCATCAGTAAAGTAGAAAGGTTATGGTTCTTACCTGAAATAGATAAAACAAGAAAAAAAAAAAAAAAAAGAAATCAGATATTGGCTCACTGATCTAGGATAGTCTGGTGGTTGTAGTGTAATTACAAAAAATAAAAATGGACAAACAAGCAAAAAAAAGTGACATTTCTAATTGGTGCACAGAGGGACATTGGAATGAATTTACTTCTCTTTGATTTTTGAATCACTTGCGAGCTGGAATGCATTATCCTGAAGTACATCATCATGTATTCTCATTATAGAAACCAACACCGAAGCTTACAATGATAGAGCATGTCTACGCATTAGTTTATATCTTAATGTCAGTGGGTGGCTGGTTGCTGTAAATTATTTCCAACATGGTAAAAGCACTTGGTTACTAGCATGGAATAATAGATTAGGTGCATTTGATTGTGCACTGAAAGGTTTGATGTGATGGCCAAAGATATTTAGGAGAAGTTTTATGTTTGAATCCCACCCAGATGGGCTACTCCTTAAATATATAGCTAGTGTGTGTTGATAGGGATCTTTGAAAACCCTTGAGGAACTAGTTGGGTGCTCTAAGAGGTCTGAATATCCTCAGTTATCAAAAGAAGGAAAAGAAGGGCTTGGGCCTATGAAATAGTCAAATAAAACCCATTAAGCATCAATTGCTCTTTCTTCCGATGTCAGGAAGTGGTTTAATGCTTCATCATTCTTATATTTATTTCTGATTAACAAGAAGGTTCCCAGTTCCAAACTGTTGGCATCCGTTCAAATTCCAAAACTGAAGAATTCATTTAAAAACTTTATAGTGAATGTATCTTAATGTGAACATATTTAATAAGTTCATGAATGTATCTAGAAGTTAATGAATACATGCATGTACCTAGGATAGTGTGATCCATGAACTTAGTGGTTCATGTATGTGAAGATTACATGTACCTAGGATAGTGTGATCCATGAACTTAGTGGTTCATGTATGTATGGTTCATGTATGTGAAGATTGCATGTACCTAGGATAGTGTGATCCATGAACTTAGTGGTTTATGTATGTGAAGATTCATGTATGCATTTATTGTATTTGCCTAGATAGGGTCCTATAAATACCCCATGTATTTCTTATTTTCAAATCAAGCAAAGTGCACAAGTTCAAGTGCAAGCTCAAGTCCTTCTCCTTCTTCAATATTTTTCCCTTTTAGAGTTTGTGTGCTCACTACGTTTCCAACACAAACCACTAAATTCTCACTGCTGTTGTTTCTTCTTGGCTGTAGATATGACATTTTAAATATATATTGCATTTACCAGTGTCTTCAAAGCCACACCTAGGCCTTGAGTCCATCACCAAGGCCATAGTTAAGGCAGGTCATAGGTTTTTGAAATTTTTTAAAAGTTTTAGGAGGGTTGATGTAAATAATAAACTCTTTAAGGTTTTTTTTTTCTTCATATTGTTGCTTATGCGATTATTTAGCTTCAGCATTGGCATAAATTTTAATGCTAGTGCAATACTTGTATGCAAGTTATGTTCTTTTCTTTTTTCTTATTTTCTAATTTTAATTTTCTATTTTGTTATTGGCATATTGTTGCAAATATTTTTTCTTTTCGTCATAAGTACTACACTACTACATCAAATATGGATTTTTATATTGTTATACTTTCACTATATGCCAATTAGTCTCATTTTTAATTTGTTCTTCTGATTTTTAAATTTGTGGACACAAGATTAAAGAGTGTAAAATATAGTTAAATCTCTTTTTACACAAGATTTGACTTATATATTTTAGAGTGAGTATTTAATTATATATAAAGTTTGTATGTGCAAGTAATTTATTATTTACTTAAGGATCTATAAATAAATATTATTGCATTCACCTCGTCTAGATAAAGCCAATCGCTTTTGCATCGCCTTGATACCTTGGTGACACTGTTTTATTCTTGTGTATGCGCTCTATTCGTTTGCTTGGCGATGTAGATGATTATGACTATGTTTAGGTGCAGGTCTTACGGTTAAACACTTGCCCATCAAAATTTTGCAATCCTGATTTATGCCATAAAGCACGCCATATTTTTCTAGCCGTGGTTCGAATTTTATGAGGATGGTTACACTAGCTGAGCATGCCATCATATACTATCTGTGAGAGTTTGGTTTGCAGCTCTATTTTCCAGTCCATGATGATAGTAATTGTTAATCATACATTCATTACATTTAATCTATTTGGGTTGAATACCTGTTCCATGTAGTTTCAATTTCAGTTGTTAGTTATCACTGGTAATCTTTATTCTTGCTTGTCTGATGTCCTCGCTACTCCAAGCAGGTGAGCGTGCGAGTCAGAGATAAAGCAGATCGTTCAGTGATGAGCTTAGAGGACTTGGTCAGACACTTCAAGGAAGAAGTGGCAGCATTCCATTAGGCTACCATATACTACACTTGAAGGAAAAGTTGACAACATAGGTCAGATATACAAACTCCCGAATTTAATTGGTGTTGATGATTACAAACTCACAAATTTTGAATTATTTTTTCCTAGTTAAAAAAGTAACTGTATTCTAGAGGTGCAAATTCTCCCTGAAATCATTCTTCCTCTATTTTGTTTGCTCTTGCCATTGAAGCCAGTAACTGCCAACGTTTCCTTAGTTTCTTACAATAAGTCTTCCACTTGTAGCAATGTGAAGCAGAATTCCTACATAAATGAGAGTCATGAAATCTGTAGTTTTGATCATCCATCGTATTTGAACAACCCTAACCCCAGACCCCACCTGCAAGAATCACGTGTGGGAAAACCCTATGTTGTGTCCATTGGCCAAACACTATCAGAAATGTTGAGGGGACTCTTCTGCTGTGTCTCTTGGATCATCAGCAGCTTTAGGAATTAGGATGAAGATTCAGTGGACCCGGGCACCACTTGTGTACCCAGTTTGAGTTTGCTGTCAAAAAACTATACGATGCAGTGGGATGAAAAATGACACGTGAGAGATAATAGATAGCTGCCTTGCCAAGAGGGTTGGAAAGTTAATGGCCTGGCCATGTACTGGAACAGTATAGCTGGAATGAATTTCAGAGGTAATACCTCTATGATATTAATGTTTTAATGGGTGTTTGTAAATCTTCTTAAAGGCTAAAACCTTTTTTTTTTTTTTTTTTTTTTTTGGGAGAAGGGTGTTATTTGCTCATTATTTTTACTAATATGACTCAAATATTAGTTGGCTCTTATTTTCTCATAAATTGTCAAAAATGATTATATGTGATTTCTTAGGGTCTCTGTTCTCCATTCAAGTTGTTGTTTCCAATATGAATTAGTAAAATGAGAAAAAGATGACAAACAGCATCCTTACTGCTAGCATAATACCGTTAATAATGTATTTCAACTATCACGTAATAAAAATTATCTTGAGTCAAATCCAATTATGTGAATTTCTTCTTTTCCTGGGATCTACCTGCAAGTTGGTAGAAAATTAAAAGGAAATCAGAGGAAGAACTCATGGCAGCAATGACTTACTGTTCAGCATTTGCATTTGGAAACTGGGAGAGTCTGCTTACTGCGAATAACACTTTCTATTAGTCATTTCTTTGGGCTATATATTTTAAAATATATTATTTTCGAAGCTTTAAAACAACATGGATAAATAATTGAAAACTTGTAGTCTCCCTCAAAAACTGGGCTTTTCTTTTTCTTTTTCTTTTTTTATAAATCAGCTCGGGATAAGGTGAAATTAAGGGCCTTAAGGCGCCATGTTTTTCAGTAGTGAAAAGTGCCTTGGCTCCTCCCTCTGCTATTCCAAAGCATAACTATTTTTCTACGGAAGCTGTTTCCACACAAGATTCCTGCATGTGCTGAAGGAAGAATGTCTACAAGAAAGCCTGTACTTTTGCAGCGTGGGAATTGAAAACGTGGATCACCTCTCTTCCCTTTTCAGCGAATAAAAACTTTGGTTTTGCATTACAGAGAAATGCTGTGCTTCTAACAATGTTAGTCTCCATGGAGAAGGTGAGGACTCTAGCTAGTAAAGTGTAGTGTATAGGTAACAATTATACACAAGACACTGTAAATGGGGAGTAACGTGACATTGACATTTAAAATGTATATTATTTTTGTACATCATTAAATTATTTTGAATTATATGTTGATTTATCGAGGCAATTGGGTAATGTACAAAAATAATGTCCAGATATTGGGTTTGTGATGGTTCCTTTAGTGAACAAAAGATTAGGGTATGGGGCCACCTTAAGAGACTAGGCTGGTCAAAAGTGAGATTTATCTGCCCTTAACTTATAGGGTCTCCGTAGTGCCAACTAGTGTTGCCCAAATGGTTGACACCCCTACCTCTAGTGGCCAATAGGGTGGGTTGGTCGAGGTGTTTTCTTTTGGATTGAGTTCTACCTCAATAGTTTGGTTCAGGTCTTGGGAATCCAATCAAATCGAACCCTATAGCAAATCTCAAGACCCTAATATCTCTTTGTTAATTTATTCTATAAAAGTAACTCATGGAAGGGTGATGAGTTAACCATGATGTGAAAGTGGTAAAAAATTTAGAGTTGAAATATATGGGCTGAAATATATTTGTGAAATTTACTTGAATGCAACTTGAAATTACATCAACCCAAAGCCCAAATCTAGATCCTAACCCGAATGACCAAGCTAACTTAACTTGAACTAGTTCTGTTTAGATTGAGTTTTATTTCTTCGACCCAAACTTTTTTAGTTGGGTTGGGTTAGGTTTTGGCTTAAAACCGACCCCTAGTTGTTAAGGTATAACAAGTTGGGTAAAAACTTGTTATACCCCTAAAACTATGGGTGACAATTTAGAGTACAGTCTAAGGGCTTGGCCCAAACTAACTTGTTCAGCTGGACCCTAGCCCTTACTCGATTTAAATGTCAGGTTGACCCAACACACCCATTATTTATTATAGAGCAGATGGGTAGGGATAACCCCTTCAAGCTTGACTTGCTCGAATAGCTCGACCCAACCACCCAATACAAAATGTGGCTAGTTCGTGGCCCAACCCAACAACCCAATACAAAAATATTAATTAGGCTAACCTGCGGCCCAATTTAAATAGTTTGTCTTTAATATTTTGTATATCTTTCACAAAATAAAAAAATTCTAAATTATTATATTTATCTATGAACTAGGAATAACATATATATATATAAACTTGAAAAGAGTAATGTTTGATGAACACACTTTTCTAGCACACTTTCTTGACATTTTTATTGATAATTGTAGAATAGTCTTATATCACGTGTAAACTCGTGATTCGAGGCAATTAACACGTGATACGAGGTAATCCAACAGCTCTAAAGGGCAATGTCAAAAAAGTATATTTTCAAAGCATTTTCTATTTGAAAAATCCTTATTATAAAGGTTTTATATAAGCTTTACACATATTCTAAGAAATATTTTTATTCTTATTTTATTAAATTAAATGATTTTAGAACAAAGTTATTCTTACTTATAAAAAGAAATATATATGAGATTTTATAAAATAACAAAACAAAATCTTACTAAACATCTTGTATTTTATGCATTCTATTTATATTTTAGGAAGCTTTTAAAAGTTTATTTTAATTTATATAATTAATTTAAATTCATATAATAATAAATTTATAGCTCATTTTTTATATTATATATTTTTATTATTTATTCTAATAAAGTTTTTTGAAATTCTCAATTAAATAATTCAAAATTCATATGGATTAAAAAAAAAAATCTTTGTTCACTTTTTAAAAAAATTATATCTTCTTTATTTATTCTAAGAAATTCTTTTTAAAATCTTACTTTAATTAACTTAAATAATTTAAATTTATATAGATTAATAATATAAACTTATTCAAAATTTTTATATCATATCAATTTTAAGAAAGTTGTTGAAAATTAGCTTTAGTCAAATTACGTGATTTTAAATTCATATAAACAAATAAAAAGAAGTGTACTTAAAATTTTTTATATTATATCTTTTCCATAACTCTTAAGGAAGGTTTTAACATCATACTTTAACTTAATTAAATACTTTTAAATTCATATGAACTAATTGAAAATATTTTTAAATTGGTTGCCCAATGCCTTAACCCATAATTTAAGCCCATTTAGCCATTTGCCCATTTTTCAAGCTCGCTGTTGGTTAAGCCTAACTAGTTTGGATTTTCAATGGGTGATGAGTAAGTTGGGCTAGAAATTTAGTAAGTTGGGCCAGGCCAGCCGACCTGACTTAGTAATCGGTCGGGCTATAGCTCAGTCTAATATTTTTGTCTTGCTTGATAGGTTAGGGTTGGATTAGACGGACGGCCCAAATTGTCACCCTATTTAAGGGTCTACATCGGTTTGTGTTGAGTAGTTTGGGGTAAAAATCTAATTCAATCTAAATAATTCAGATTGGTAAATTTAAAACTCAACCCAACCTAATTTATCCCCCAACCCAACCCAACCCAACCCAAATAGTTCGAGTTCGGTTTGGGTTGGGTTGGTAGATCGGGTTGGACTTAAACTTAATTTTGGTAAATTTGAACAATAATTACTACAAGGAAATTTGCGACGACCCTTTTCTTTTACCCGATATTTACAGTATGCTATCACTATAGCTTAGATTGGTGATTATGAAATAGGCTAAAGCTCTTTCTTTGTCTTTTTTCTTTTTTTTTTTTTTTTAGAAAGGGCTAAAGCTCTAAATCATAAATATATAACTCTAAAATTTGTGAATTTGAGACTAATACTAGGATTTCAACTAAATGTAGGTTCAAGCTGGGTTACTCGAGTTTCTATGGGCTGAACCTGTGGCCCAACCAAAATTGATCCGGTTAGGTATTTTAGAACTTAATCTAACCCAAACAACTTATCTAATTCAACTCAAACCAACCTAAAAGGTTCAGATCGGTCGGTCTGATCGGGTTGATGAGCACCCCTACCCCTATCTACAACCTTGTATATATTGTCACTATGGGAGCTGCCCATTCTTTGTAACTGCATGGTTTTCGGAATGATGTATGACATTGTCGGCCATGAGCAAGGACTGGAGGGGCGATACATATATGTTTTTTTTTCTGTATTATACCCATATTTATTTAATTTTTTTTAATCTGTTTTTACCCAAATTTGTGGGGCTCAAGCATATATATATATATATATATATAGGTTTTTTATGTTTAATTTTTTAACTCATTTTTAACTTTTTTTAATCTAAAAATTTACATATTCAAAAAAATTACTCACTGTTAATCGCCCTTAATTACAATTTGTGTCTTTTGAAATCCTAGCCAAATACGATTTCCACTAAGCGATTGAACGAGATGACGATAATGCTCCGTCGAATTTTCGTCGATATTCATGTGTTTAACAAGTTTTTTTTCTTCTTCTTCTTTCTTTGCCCTGCGTGTTCAACTTCGTTTTTCTTCTTCTCTTCGTCTTTTCCTGCTCCTCCTTTCTTTTTTTCTTTTTTGGGTTTCGAAATTCATTTTCGCTCTCTTTTCTCTTTAATTTTGAGTATGTTTTTGCAAAAAAAAAAAAATCAAAAGGATAAAAATGATGGAAATATATGCTTTTGATTCAAAAACTACAAGAATATTTTAAAAATGATAAGATTGAAGATTTTGATGAGTTGAAGGGTTGAGGGTTGAAAGTAGGTGGGTAAAGAGAGAATGGAGGGGGGGGAGGGGTTTAAGGGAGTTTATTAATATCCTTTTTAGTAATTCTACATAAGGGTTTCTTTGTCGATTCAATTTTTTGATAAGGTGGTTGAACGGAGTGGAAAAGGATGATGAATTTAGCTGGACCCATAAAGAAATCACTGTATACAACTCCTAATGCGTCAATTCACCATTTCCTATAAGCCAAAGTCATGCAAGCCCAATCTTATTCACCATTTCCTATAAGCCAAAGTCATGCAAGCCCAATCTTTTATTGCACGACGGACCCACTCTCAAACCAACCAAATATCCATTTAAATAAAGAGAAGCTGCTAAAATTACCCATCATTTATTCTCTGTTCACCCACTCACTTTCTTAACCTACCTTAAATTTTAAAATCAATTAAACCTTCTCTCTCTATCCACGCATATTTCCATTTTTCCCTCTGTTCTCCAACGCCTCCTCTCCTTTTTTCTTTTTCTCTCTTTTCTTCTCCCGTCATTCCTTATTTCTTGTAATTTTTTAACCATTCAAGAACTTATAAAAATAACATTTCAAAGGTTCCTTAGCTATAAAGTAATAAAATCTTGCGGTAAAATGGAGAGATTTTGTCATTTCAAAGTGTTTTATACAAATCAGTGTAAGAGAAAGATTGAATCTTAAATTGCTAAGTAAAAGACGATTTTTACAAGTTATAATATAATTTTTATGCATTATTTTTAGATTTGTACAAATTCTTGTTGAAAAATCATCGGTAAACGAAGAAAAACAAGGTGGAAAATGAGTTTCAAAATCAATTTTCAAGCCTTAACGTAGAGGGCCGGATAGGTCGATTCTGTCTGGCCGGCCATGGTCGGACAAATTGGTTCTGTTCAGCCAGCACCGGCTAAACAGTTTGGTTTTGTCGGCCATCACGGGTTGGACGAAATTTTTCCTAAATATAAAGAGTAACAAAATATGAGATTCAAAGCCAAATTAAATTGGTGCATACATTTTCCAAATATCAAATCAAGGAATTAGCCGAGGGAGTTGAACTTGGACTGTGTGTGTGCGACGTATCCTCTTTTTTTGAAAACGAAAGCCTAATCATTCCACGTGTATGACTCTTAATACTTGCTTAATAATTGAAATTGTGTGTTGTTTTATTAGGAAGGAACTTCTACTTTGCCAATAAATAAACCAAAAGCATTTAAAACGATAACCCCAATCAATCAGTATGCTTCATTCTTACTAGAGAATACAAAATTAATGTTGCATCCTTGTTGGCATTACTGGGCTCCCTAGCTCAGCTCACCCATATCTCTGTATCTTAATTTGTTGCGCTAGAGAGTGCCACATAGGTAGGGGTTGAAAATTCTAAGGAGAGAAATCAAAAACAAAAAAAAATTAAAAATAAGGAAGAACATGATTTTGGTTAGAAAGAAGAGGCCGTGAAGGGTGTCATCAATTGTCCTTGCAGAATAAATGCACGTTGAAATTGTAATGAAACTTAACGTTTGTCCAGCCATCGAGGACCTGACAGAACCATTCTGTCCAGCCAGGGGTGGTCGAGCAAACCCATTATGTCCAGCCCAAGGTGGTCGGATAGATTAATTTTTTCGGCTACACTTGGCCGAATAGAATGGTTCTGCCGATCCTGGATGTCTGAACAGTTTGTGTTGGGGAATCAAAAATGGCTTTTAAAACTTGTTTTTAAAGCTATTTTTTTAATTTATGGGTATTTTTCGACAAAAGAAAGTCAATATAACTAATACACATAGTACACGGTGCCGAGAACTTTTGATTTCACTTGTTTTCTTTTCCATTGTGGATCAAATAGCTTGTTTGGGGAAAAACCTTAGGCTTTAACGCTTGTAACACTTTTCATACTTTTCAAGCCAATGAAAATACTTTTAAACTCTTGTAAATGATTTTAGGATAATTAATTTATGAAAATATACGATTTAATTTAAAAAAACGAAAAAAAAAGTGGCAGGATTGAAGATTAAAAGGGTTGAAGGGGGTTAGAGAGTTGAGACTTAAGGTTGAAGGATAGGTGGGTGGGAGGGTTTAGGGTGAGTTTTATTTTATCCTTTTTTTAGTAATTTCATATAAGAACATTTGTATCTTTTTATTCTTTAACTTACGTAATTGGAAAGAGAGCAAATGAAGGGTGATTTTAGCGGCCTCCAAAATAATAACCCATTCACTCAAACCTTTTTTGCCCAACCCATACAAATGCTTCCCCAAATACCTGAACCAAACAGTCACCATTCTGAAACTCCCCCAACTGAGACCCATTTCCAGATTGAAGCTAATCCTTCTTCCCAACAAACCCAACATTTACCTTCAGAAGAAACAAATCCCAGCATGACGTTCAGTCCAGCTGTTCCAGACAATGATAGCAGGAGAAAGCCAAGGAAGTGCAAACCGATAGCTACGGCGAGAGACCGCCAAGTGATCCGGAAAACCCAGAATGATATTCAACCAGTAGGAGAAGGAAGCAGGAAAACAGTGAGTATGGAAGTCCAAGACAATCAAATGATGGCAAACTTTAAAGAAAAAATTTCTTTTACTTCTGATGATGGGGTGGTGGAAGCCGACCTGAACAGGCCCCAGGGGACAGAATGATGCTTTTGTGCTGGATTTGTTAGGGTGTGGGGAATCCCCCCTGACATTCCACACTCTAAAAAAGCTAACAATGCTTCATTCCCTAGAGATCTTAATCCTACTGGAAACAAAAAACATGAGGCCGAAGCTTCAAAAAATCAAACAACAATTGCGTTTTTCCTGCTTTCTCCCTATTGATCCTGTGGGGTTGTCTGGAGGTATTTGTATCTTTTGGTCTAACCCTGAAACCGTGGAAGTTGTTACCTATGCTGATTTTTTCATAGAGATGAAGGTAAAGGACCTGCAGAAAAATATTCATTGGCGCCTTTTTGGCGTGTATGGGAGCACCAGATTTTTCTCTCGCATTGATCAGTGGAAGCTTCTCTCCATAAAAATTAAGGCACGTGATCAGCCCACAATCATGATAGGTGATTTTAATATAGTATTATGCCAAGCTGAAAAATATCGTGGGGACAGTTGGGACACAAAAGAAGGCGAAGCTTTTCAAAATTTCATCTGCTCAAACAACGTTCTTGATATGGAATTTGTGGGGCTTTCTTTCACATGGACTAATAGGAGAAGGGCAGATCAGTTAATTATGGAAAGGTTGGACAGATGCCTCGTTCAACCATCTTGGCTCAATCTTCATGAACGTGCCACTTTTATCCATGTTCCAGTGCCTGGATCAGACCATATCCTCCTGTTGTGCGGAATTGTGATAAAGTATGAAAGAAAAACAAGACAACAAATATAACGTGGTTCGGCAAATTGCCTACGTCCACGGGAGACAGCAAACTTGTATTATCAGAGATTACAAACTACACCCTTAGGTGAATCTTACAGATTGAATCTCTTAAATAGATCTCTTAGAATAGAACTCTCTGACTCACAGGAATGAATTTGAAGAATGAAGTTAAGCTCTATTTATAGGAGTATTCGGGGGAATTTTCGTAATTATAAATATAAAATATAATATATATTTAATATTATAATAATAACCCTTTCGGCGCCCTTTCGGCTTGTCTGCCACGCCTATAGGCTTGTCTGCCACGCGTGTCGGCTTGTCTGTCACACGTGTCGGCTTGTCTGCCACGCATGTCGGCTTGTCTGCCACGCGCCTGTCTGTCACATGGGGTTGGTCCCCACAAATCTCCACCTCCTCCTCATGTGGAACAGGATTCCTCCACACCTGCAATCTCTCTACAGATAGCAAGCTTCCTTCAAAAAATTGTTGCTGCCTCCATTAGTGCCCTTAGGCACTCCGAGCTCGTGAGATATTGATCAAGTCCAAACAATGTTGGAACTTGATCCCTGCAACCACCTTTGTAAGCATATCTGCGGGGTTATCTGCAGTCTTGATCTTTTGCAGAAGAATACTCCCTTCTTCTACTATTTCTCGAACAAAATGAAAACGAACATCAATATGCTTCGTTCGACTGTGATGAACTTGGTTCTTTGCCATACAAATGGCACTCTGGCTGTCGCAGAAAACTTCAACATTCTTCTGCACAATTCTCAAGTCTTTAGTCAATCCATGAAGCCAGATTGCTTCCTTGAAAGCTTTTGTTACTGCCATGTACTCTGCCTCTGTAGTAGACAAAGCAACTGTTAACTATAGTGTTGATCTCCAACTCACTGGTCCTCCTGCCATAGTGAAAACTTAACCAGCAGTAGATCTGCGCTTATCAAGATCTCCAGCATAGTCTGAATCCACATATCCAACTAGATGCTTACAACTCTTCAAATCTCTCTCGAACTTTAAACCAATATCCACAGTATCATGAATATACCGTAGAATCCACTTCACTACTTGCCAGTGGCCTTTACCGGGGTTGTGCATGTAACGACTTACCATACTTACAGCATGTGAAATGTCAGGTCTGGTACACACCATAGCATACATCAAGGCACCAACTGCATTTGCATATGGAATGTTCTCCATTTGCTTCTTCTGATCCTCAGAATTTGGTGACATTGATGTACTTAGCTTGAAATGTGGTGCCAATGGTGTGCTCACAGGTTTTGTGTCATTGCCAATGCCAAAAGTTTGAAGAACTTTCTTCAAATACTGAGTCTGAGTCAAACAAATTTTGTTTTTGGCCCTGTCTCGAGTTATCTCCATCCCGAGAATTTTTCTGGCCTCTCCAAGATCTTTCATTTCAAACTCTGAGCTCAATTGAGCCTTCAGCTTGTTGATCTCCACCTTGCTTTTAGATGCGATTAACATATCATCTACATATAAAAGCAAGTAGATAAATGTACCATCTTGAAGTTTGCGATAGTAGACACAATGATCAATCTGACTCCGAGTATATTTTTTCCCTTGGATGAAGCTGTCAAATCGCTTGTACCACTGTCTCGGTGACTGCTTCAGGACATACAATGATTTGCTCAACTTGCAAGCCCAATTCTCTCTTCCTGGTACTTTGAATCCATCTGGTTTAGACATATATATCTCCTCTTCCAAATTACCATGCAGAAAAGCAGTTTTGACATCGAGTTGGGCTAACTCGAGATCAAATTGTGCAACCAAAGACAATAATATTCGAATTGACGAATGCTTAACAACTGGTGAAAATACCTCATTGTAGTCAATTCCTTCCCTCCTTCCCTCTGAGCGTAGCCTTTTGCTACCAGTCTGGCTTTGTATCGGATACCATCTGTGCTGGGAGAGCCTTCCTTCTTAGCGAAAACCCATTTGCAGCCAATTGGTTTCTTTCCTTTCGGAAGTGGAACCAACTTCCAAGTCTGATTCTGATGGAGTGATGTCATCTCCTCATTCATTGCCATTTTCCACTTATCACTTTCCATACTCTGAATAGCATCTTTGTAATTGTATGGAATATCATCTCCGGTAACTGGAAATGCATATGCAACCATGTCAGTGTACCGAGCAGGTTTGCGGATTTCTCTTCTTGGTCGACTGGTGGCAATTGATTCTGGTTGTTGACTGATGTCTGGTCCTGAAGCCTCCACCTCAACTGAGATTTCCTCCTCGTCTTCTTCAGGATGGTTGGATATCTCTGCTGACTTGCTAGGAGTTACTGGAATATCTAACTCCACCTGCTGAGGCAAATCTGGATCTCGAGTTTCTTTATCAGAAACTGTATGCTTTAACATCACAGATTCATCAAAAGTTACATCTCAACTTTTTACAATCATCTTTGTCTCAGGGTTCCATAGTCGGAAAGCCTTAACTCCTTCACTAAAGCCCATGAAAATCGCTTTCTTGGACCTAGGATCCAGTTTGGATTCCTTCACATGGAAATATGCCGTGCATCCAAAAATGCGCAGAGAATCATAATCTAAAACGGGGTGTCCAGACCATACCTCCTTGGGAGTTTTGCCATCTAGTGCTGTTGCAGAAAGTTTATTGATGATATGAGAGGCATATGACAAAGCTTCAGCCCAAAATGCCTTGCTCAGTCCAGAATGAGATAACATGCAGCGAACTTTATCTACCAAAGTATGATTCATGCGTTCAGCAACACCGTTTTGTTGTGGCGTGCCTGGGACTGTGAAATGTCTGACAATCCCTTCATTCTCACAAAATTTCTGAAATGGATCTGACTTGTATTCTCATCCATTATCAGATCTGAGCCTCTTAAGCTTCCTTTCCGTTTGGGTTTCTACCATTTTCTTCCATATAAGAAAGATAACGAGCACTTCATCTTTATGCTTCATGGTATAAACCCAAACATAGCGTGAGAAATCATCAATGAAAGTAACAAACCAACGTTTACCGCCCAATGAAGCATTTTGAGAGGGTCCCCAAACGTCGGTATGAACATAATCCAATGTTCCTTTTGTGCGGTGGATGACAGTTCCAAACTTGACTCTCGTCTGCTTGCCTAAGATACAATGCTCGCAGAAGTCAAGTTTCCCGGTCTTTGCACCTTTCAGAGAACCTTGCTTTATCAAGGTTTGAAGAGCCTTCTCTCCAACATGTCCGAGCCGCATGTGCCAAAGTCGGGAAGTGTCCGATGAAACATCATTAGAATTGGTGCAAGCTGATACACTTTCGATTACTGTGTTGCCGTTAAGGAAATAGAGATTTCCTTTTTTAGTACCCTTCATAGCCAAGAATGCTCCACGTACAACCTTCAGAATTCCACCTTCAATGGTTACCTTGTAACCGCTGGAATCAAGGACTCCTAGTGATATCAGATTTTTCTTCAGATCTGGGACATATCTGACGTCCGTGAGCCGTCTTGTTGTACCGTCATGCATATTTAGGCCTATAGTTCCAATACCCTTTGTTTGGCAGGTATTGTTGTTGCCCATGAGCACGACTCCTCCATCGAACTCATCCAATTTTGTGAACCAATGTCGATTTGGACACATATGATAGGAACAGCCAGAATCTAATATCCATCTATCAGACTGATTGTCTATAGATGAAACGGAGAATGCAGAATCTTCTTCAGCCGTCTGTGCCACATTTGCATCTGTTTTGCCCTTATTTGGACAATCTTTCTTCCAGTGCCCCTTTTGGTGACAATAGGCACATTCATCCTTTGCAAGACGTTGACGTGATGAAGGTCCTTTTGACTTTGAGCGAGATCGGCCTCGCCTACTGGATCTATCAGATCTGTTGTTAGCCCTGCCTCTGGATACCGTCAAGGCTGCTGGTGATGCTTCCTTGTTATCGCGCTGGTCCTTCCTTCGATACTCGTTGTTTACCAAAGCATTTGAAACATCACTGAATTTAACCTCATCTTTACCATATAGCAAAGTTGTTGTTAAATGTTCATAACTTTCAGGCAAAGAGTTTAACAACAATAGTGTCTTATCATCATCAAGAGGTTCAACATCAAGATTTAGTAGATCAGCGAGAATCTTGTTGAATTTATCAAGATGCTCAATCATGGGAGTACCTTCCTTGTACTGAAAACGAAAGAGCTTCTTCTTCAGGTAGAGGCGGTTCTCTACGCTTTTCGTCATGTACTTGTCCTCCAGTTTCTTCCAGAGACTTGTTGTCATAGTCTCTTTCATGACAAAGTACTTCTGATCTTTGGCCAAACAGAGTCTGAGTGTTCCACAAGCTTGACGATTGACGAAATACCAATCATCATCGGACATATCCTTGGGCTTGGTTTCCAAAGCGATATGTGATCCTTCTCGGAATAAGAGATCTTGAACTTCGCATTGCCACATGCCAAAGTTGTTGGTGCCGTTAAATTTCTCCACCTCGAACTTTGCGTTGGACATCGAACTTCTTTGCCAAGGCCTGCTTGTGCTTGGGATTTCCTCCGCCATTTAGACCGAAGATATGTATGACGCCGAAGAGTGCTTGAAAAATGATAAACAACTCCGACTAAGCTATATCAATAACTTAGCAGCTGAATTTGCAGAAACTGATTGCACGGTTGCGTCCGGAACGGTCGAAAATGGTGGAAACGAGTCTGACTTTGCTGAAATCAGATTAACAGTGCGGACGGTGTGGGATGGACCGCGGGATGAACAGCACAGACTGTGTGGGCTGGACCGCGGGATGAACAGCGCGGACTGTTTGGGTTGGGCCGCGTGATGAACAGTGCGGACTGTTTAGTATGGACCGTAGATGAACAGTGCGGACTGTTTGGACCGGACCGCAGATGAACAGTGTGGACTGTGTGGGCTGGATCAGTATGAACAGTGCGGACTGTGGGCCAGTATGAATAGTGTAAGACTGTGGGCCGGTATGAACAGCGACAAACTGTGGGCCGGTGTGAACAGTACCAACCAAGTGGGCTGGACCGGTGATGAACAGTGGATGAACAGTGCCGGATCCGGGTCGGATGAACAGTGTCGACAAATGCCGTATGGGGATCAAACTTTGATCGGCTCCTAGGAACTCGTTTCTTGTCCGTTTTTCTCGTCGTTGATTACGTTGGACTCCTGGAAACAAGAGCTACCTCCACAGGTGATCAGAAAACTGTTCCAATCACTTTTACAGAATCTCGAAATTTCGACGCAGTCTCGAAAAATTTGACAGTGTCCGTTTTTCTTCCAAAGCTTCACCTTGGCTCTGATACCAATTTATTGTGCGGAATCGTGATAAAGTATGAAAGAAAAACAAGACAACAAATATAACGTGGTTCGGCAAATTGCCTACGTCCACTGGAGACAGCAAACTTGTATTTTCAGATATTACAAACTACACCCTTAGATGAATCTTACAGATTGGATCTCTTAAATAGATCTCTTAGAATAGAACTCTCTAACTCACAGGAATGAATTTGAAGAATGAAGTTAAGCTCTATTTATAAGAGTATTCAAGGGCATTTTCATAATTATAAATATAAAATATAATATATATTTAATATTATAATAATAACCCTTTCGGCGCCCTTTTGGCTTGTCTGCCACGCCTGTCGGCTTGTCTGCCACGCGCCTGTCTGTCACATGGGGTTGGTCCCCACACCTCCTGTTGTTAGAGACAAAGAAGCAAGTGAGAAGACATAAGTCTCAATTTAAATTGATCGAAGGTGGACTGTATTTGATGATTGCTCCAGAATTAATTAAAGAGGTATTCTCTTTTTCAAATGATAACTCATCTGCCATGGGCAATTTATCAGACAAATTGGGTTTGGTGAAGAGGAGGCTGCTTGCTTGGAGGAAAAATTGTCCTCAAGCTAATTCTAAAAAAGTAATTTTTTTGTAGTGAAGAAGAGTTGACAAGGCTTTATGGAGTCGTATCTCCTGATTTTGATAAAATAAGGAGTGTTGAAAACCAGTTGAGTGAGGCCATTGCTAATGAGGAGGTTTATTGGAGAAATAAGGCAAAGGTTGAGTGGTTACATTTGGGAGACAAAAATACAAAATATTTTCATGCAAAAGTGTCTTCAAGAAGGCATGCAAATCGAATTTCAGCCCTGCAAAATGATGAAGGGGAATAGGCGATAGATCAAGACAAACTATTGGAGCTCCCATGGAAATATTTCAACAATCTTTTCACTTCTCAGTCTAATACTAAAACATTTGATTGCTTGATAGATTTACCTGGAAAAATCAGTTTGGAAGAGTCTAGGTGGCTGGATCAGCCAGTTTCTTTGGAAGAAATGAAGATGGCCCTGTTTCAAATGCATCCGGATAAATCCCCTAGTTCAGATGGTTTTAATGTTGGATTCTATCAGAAGTACTGGACTGAGGTTAGTCCTTTATTTCAGTTAGTAAAGGATTTCTTTGAGCATAATACTCTTGATCCCACCCTTAATCACACATACATCACCTTGATACCCAAAACTAAGAACCCTATATCAATGGGTGATCTTCGTCCCATTAGCCTTTGTAATGTGGCCTATAAGACCATCTCAAAGATCTTGGCTAATAGACTAAGACAGGTTTTAGACAAGATAATTTGCATATCCCAGGAGGGAGCTTTTATTAGGAATATATTGATATCTGATAACATCTTAATTGCCCATGAGATTATTTATTATATGAAGCATGGTAGAAGAAGAACCAATGAGGCTACCATTAAATTAGATATGTCCAATGCTTATGATAGAGTAGAATGGGCCTTTATTAACTTCATGTTGGCTAAGCTTGGCTTCTCGAAAAAATGGAGAGGTTGGATTAATTTGTGTGTCTCTATTATATCTTATAAAGTGGGATTGAATGGTGAACTCACTCCCATCATCCACCCTTCTCGAGGTATCCAACAAGGTGATCCACTATCACCATTTATTTTTAATATGTGCAGAGGGTCTCTCTTTCCTTCTTTCAAAAGCAACTAATGAGAACATCTTTAGAGGGTTCAAGTTTCCAAATAATGGGCCTCTTACTTATTTTTTGTTAATGATGTCATGTTATTTTGTAGAGCTTCTATTAAAGACTTCAAAGGTTTAACATTTGTTTTGCAGCAATACTTAAAGCTTCGGGTCAGCAACCAAATGTTCTTAAAAAGCAATATCACTTTCAGCATGAGGGTCAGACCTAAGTAGAGAGACAAGTTGGTTGCAATCCTGGACATGCATTCCTTTCATTCTATGGGTAATTATCTTGGTGCTATGATAGATTTTGGAAGCTCAAAGAAGGAGGTCTTCTCAAATTTAACAAGCAAGCTAAACTCGAGGATTTTGGGTTAGGAAGAGCATCTCCTCTCTCCAGTAGGCAGAGAAGTCTTGATCAAGTCAATAGGTCTTTCTATTCCTATCTATATAATGTCTTGCTTTAAAATTCCCCGTATAATCTTAAAGGCCTTTTCTTAGAAGCTTGCTAACTATTGGTGGGGTAGTCACAGGGAGAGAAGAAATATTCTTTGGTGCTCATGGAAGATGATGGTCCCTAAAAAAGCTTATGGTGGGTTAGGTTTTAAGAACCTTGTATGTTTTAACATGGCCTTGTTGGTCAAACAATGTTGGAGATTATTGTTAAATCCTGACTCTTTACTGTTTAAATGTTTTAAAGCTAAATATTTTCATAATGTGGATTTCATGCAGGCAGGGAATGGTAGATCCCCTTCTTGGGGATGGAGAAGCTTATTGGAAGGTATAGAGGTTTTACACCATGGCCTAAGATGGAGGGTGGGGAATGGTCATTCTATAGATATTTGGGATGATCCTTGGATCCCTAGACCCTATCTTTCAAGACAATTAAGCCAAGATCATCCCATTTTCATTTTCAGAAAGTGTCAGAGCTTATTGATCAAAACAGGCATGTGTGGAAAGTGGAGCTAATTAACAGCCTGTTTGATTCAGATGAAGCTAAGCAAATCGTTGTCATTCCTCTCAGTTTCAACAGTCCCCCGGATAGAAGAATTTTGCATTTCTCAAAATCAGGTTCTTATGAGGTAAAATCTGGTTATGATGTGGCTTTCTTTTTATATTCTAATGGCAATTTTGGGGGAAAAATCCAAGGATCATCTAGTTCTGATAAGTCTGATTATGGTGTTTGGAAACATACATGGAAATTGAATGTTCCAAAGAAATTAAAAATGTTTATATGGAGATGTTGTAATAACTACCTCCCTTATAAGGTTCAACTCCAAAAAAAAGGAATAAGCACTGATTTATTATGTCCTTTATGTAATGAGGGACAAGAGAATCATGTCCATCTTTTTGCTAAATGCAGGTTTGCCCATGCATTCTGGTTCGGATCACTGCTAAATTTAGATACGAAGAAAATCCCATGTAGCTCTTTTTTGGAGTTTTGAGAGTTTGTGTGGAAATCCTTAAATGCAAATCAAGATGCAAGTATAAATTTGGCTTGGGTGGTTTTTGGTTTATGGCATCTCTGAAAGACAAGGAATAGGAATCATTCAAGGATGTTTCCGCCTACCCAAATCTTACAATCCAACTGTCAGTGAATCACTTCAAAGCATATATAGATAGTTGTCCTCAGTCCATGAGAGCTGACATTGGATAGTTGTCTTCAGTCCTCAGTCCAGGAGCAGGAAATCAAGACAATCTGGCCATTCCGGATGGTTGGAAGATTTTTACAGATGTAGCTGGGTGTTCGCAGTCCATGAGTGCTGACATTGGTTGGGTGTTAATGGATGATAAGAACTTGATCAGATTGGTGGCAAGAACATCAATTGGAAGATCCCTTTTCAGTGGAGATAGCTGAAGCCAAGGCCATTCTTAGCAGTCTAATGAAATCTATGAGGCATGTGAAGGATAAACTGTTTGTATGCTCTAATAGCAAATTAGTGATTCAAGAAATCAATGGTAGAAGAGAATCTTTAAGCCAAGTTCATCCTATCATTCAGGATATTCTTCTAGTTGTAAATAACAATAACTATAATGTTTTTTTTTTTCATTCCTAGGATGTGCAACACTATTGCTCATAAGTTGGGTTGTAGAGCCATCCGTTCTGGTTCTTCCTTTATTTGGAATCATTTCTTGAATCATGGTGTATCTATTGATCATTTTTTTGTCGTTAATACAAAATTAATTTTTTGTGGCAAAAAAAAAAAATCTTAATGCAGCGAAAAATTTGAAAAAAACTTTATAAATTTACTCTATAATAATATAGACTCTTTGTTTGTCGGGAATATGACAACTCCTTATTTTAGTTGTCAACAGTGAAGACTAAATTGTTTTTGATTTACAATTGGTAGCACCACAATATTATCTATATACCAAAAACTAGTTATCGATTATTGTGATTATAAAACTGTAGAGAACATAGACTCTTTTCTCATTGGCTTTGCAGCTATTTAATCCGAAGAATCAGGCTTTTGCGATAAGCATTTAAAATATAGATTCACGAAAAGCTCTTATATCGTGAATCTCAATTTAAAATAGAAATCATTTTCAGATTAATTTGGAATAGATCTTTAACCTTCTCCTAAACTTTTCATATGATGTTAGGATTAATGGAATATTCCAAATGAATACACCCTTTTAAAACCAGTCTACGAATGTTAGAACGAAGTCCATTTGTAACCACAACGTGTCAGTTTCATCAACCGACACTAAATAAGTATTTAATTTATAAAGACAAACTTACTTCTGGCTTATACTGCAAATAAGTGTGTCAAAATTATCTTTTGTGCTCGGTTGCAATTTTTTCAACTCAACTCAACTAAGGGAGCGTTTGGTAGCTAAGAAAATTTTTCTTGAGAAAATATTCTCATGGTTGTTTGGTTGGACATGAGAAAATTTTGTTATAGTTAGTTATTAATTAGTTATTCAGTTATAAAATTATAACTTCTTCAAATTAGTGTAAAAAATTCTCACGAAAAAATTTTATTTTCTCACCCCTTTAACTGCGAAAAAGGTGAGACAAAAAAATGGTGGGCCCTATAAATTTTTTGTCTCACTTTTTTCGACAACTAAACATTAAAAAATATAATTTTCTCAAAAAAATTTCTATTTTCTAACCAAACAAACACACCCTAAGTCTTTTTTAAACTAGGGTCGGCTACATAAATTCACTTCTTCTACTTTGCTTTATCGAGGGTGAAATTTTTTCAACCCAATTAAAGTTAAGCAATACATATGAATTTAATCAATTATCTTTAAGTATTACATGTGATTTGATATGATAATGCACAGTTACTATATCTCGATATACATGGTAGCTCACCCACTTAGGCATTTATTCCAACTCATAAGGTGGGGTTTTAAGCTCTTCTGTTTTATTTGTTGTAATCCTACTAGGCCTTGGCGTGGCAATTTATTTTTTTTATTAATAATTAGAATTGCCCTTGTCTTTATCCATTATTTAGGATGACTTATACCTATGTAATGATACAATGTAATAAATTCAATAAATTGACAAATATATATATTCACATGCGCGCTTTCAAGTAATGTTATTTTAGCATTAACATAAATAAAATAAACTAAACTAAGGACCCATTGAGCTCATATAAGACAAAAAATCTTTAGGTATTCACAATGTAATTACTTTAACACTCCCGAGAATTTACGTCCAAGCAATTGCAACAATACCAGATATCCTTTAATAGCATTTTTGAAAATTACGTAACTTAGTCTATATGTCCTATGTGCGAAAGATGAGGGACTAGTTCCTATGGAAATTCCCCTTGATCTAATTCCACGACGAGAGTAGGTGTGGCATAAAGTGAAGATTGGGGGGAGTAGAACAAAATCTCCTTTTGGGGTATTCCGAAGGTGTAACCTAGGCAACAAAAAAAGGAGCTCAATACTTCAACTAGAGGAGCGACCTGTTAGTTCACCAAACCCCGACCCAACGTCACACGTTCTCCAAGTTCGAAGGGATCCAGTGCCCTTATACCGACTACTCCCTGAATCGCATTATTGGGGTCGAGCCAAGAATGATCGTTAGTGGACACCCACCACTTTTCACCTGTTAAAAAGGCCTTCTTTAACACATTAAGAAAAGATGTTCACAGGGCCAGAAAGACTCGATTATAGGAACATAAACCACCTACATGCTAGTAAATGAAAACCACCTCGACCGAATCTACTGAACGAATCAGGCCGCTCCTTACCTTGAAAGAATTCACACGCGGCCACCAGCTTTCCCAAAATCTTGGGAGATCCGCTGCTTGAAAATTGTGTCAGGTAAATAAAAAGACTTATTTTTTATTTGGAGGTGCTAGAATCAATAATTTGATAAAAGATTTGATGTTATATATTCACACCCTGAGTTGCACAGCGTGCCCCTACCCAGTTGCACAGCGTGCCCCTAGCCATAGTACCACATAATATTGTCCTATCGCCATGTAGCAACCCAACCGCAGCTGGTCTACATCGAAACGATTATTTGTCCCTACTCTACCCAGTTGCACAGCGTGCCCCTAGCCATAGTACCACATAATATTGTCCTATCGCCATGTAGCAACCCAACCGCAGCTGGTCTACATCGAAATGATTATTTGTCCCTACTATTCACTCATGAATAGTAAATGGCCTCCCCCAGAATCGAACTCGAGACCTCCCTTAAGGAGTCTAATTTCGCATTCTGAGTAGCCACTGAACCATTGGCTCAGTGGTTACTCAGAATGCGAAATTAGACTCCTTAAGGGAGGTCTCGAGTTCGATTCTGGGGGAGGCCCTTTACTATTCATGAGTGAATAGTAGAGACAAATAATCGTTTCGATGTAGACCAGCTGCGGTTGGGTTGCTACATGGCGATAGGACAATATTATGTGGTACTATGGCTAGGCGTTCTCCACTGCGGTGGTGCGCCCGCACCTGGGTAGGGGGCACGCTGTGCAACCCAGGGTGTGACAAAAAGGCCTTATGTATATTGTCACGACGCCCCTGACGTAGACTAACGTCATGACCGGCACAGCGTACTATACACTGTACATATCCATATACAGTATATAATATACTGTCAGCCTTCACGTACTCTCACAAACCTTCCCAAAATGTACAATAATTTTTTTTTTTTATATACCACAAATCAAATCCCATAACCATTCCATTCATTCACACATCAAATTATCATTTTCTCATCCAATATAAATATATGCTCACACATCCCATCTAGATGATAATACATATATCTATAATGTGTGATAATTATACATATCAAAATAACAAAAGCTATTTCCTCCAAGCAGACATACACGTATCAGATGAAGGTTCATGTGAGTATCACTCACGGAATTTTCCTTTTCCCTTCGACTCAATACCTGAAATATTGGAGGAAATGGGGTGAGCAAACAACAGCTCAGTGAATATAGTTCTTGAGATGACAATTATATACATTTAGAGAAATATGACATTTAAAATCATTTCAAACACTTTTGCAACACATGCATCATTCAACGAATATATTATACATGTCAACAACATTTATTTATTTTTTATTTTTTTATTCTAGTTGCACACGTTGGATGCAACTAGAAAGATTTTTGTTTTTTATTTTATTTTATTTTGTTTTTTATTTAGATTTATATATATATATGATTCCATGCACCTTGACTCCCTTTATTAACTAACTCCTCCATCAAATTTCATTAAATTCATTCAATCATAATCAAATCCACATTTTTAATTAACCAATCCCATAAATTAATCAATTTACTTCACCTTCATTTTTTTTATAGGATGCTCTCATATGTATCATCTTCATTTCATAATTTTATTTATTTACTAATCATACACGCGTATATTTAGCGCATACGTATAAAATACGTGTATTACACATCTCGATATACGCGTACTTCAACGTATGTATTTAATTAAATTTACGGGGTATTACACATTTTATTATATTCTCTGGTAGGTTGAATGACAGATCCTCCTAATTACTATATTTTGTATAGATAAAAGTAGATTAATTATTTATATTCCTAACATTTACATTTTATATTTATTATAATTAACTATAGTTCTTGCACAATTTTTATTATTTAATTAAGATATGATATATATTTTATAGAAAAAGAATTAAAAATAGGAATGAGGGTAGGTAAGGGTAAAATGTTAGAAGTTATAAAAGTAAAATAAGAAAAAATTGAATTTAAAAAAAAATAAAAAATAAAAACATAGAAGACATGCATGAAATTTTGAAATTAATTAAAATACAAAACTACTATGTTACCCTTCTTTTTCATCCTTCTTCTATTCCTTTTCCACTATATATAGATGATAGATAGTTGCAACAAAAGCTAGTTCAATTATAGTGTTGATGGGAGAAGGAGAGCTACAGCAAGTCACCATTTGCATGCCTCCAAACACGAAATTCTTCAATCATCAACATCTAGAGGAAATCTATAAGAGGATTCATGAAATCTGATATCTTAAAGCAACGGGGAGGGAGGGACTCTTGGATTCCTCAAATCAGAGATCTCAGCATCTCTAGGAATGTTTGAGCCTCTCCTGCAACTTCTCCCCAAGGAATTGATAAACACCCCCTGGTGGTTCCAAGGAAAGTGCCTATTTTAGTTTATATGATCTAAATGAAAATGCCTATTTTAGTATATATAAAGAGGAAGAGAACAAGCAAACAGCAGTAATAAAATCTCAGAAAAGTTATAGGCAACATTTTTTTTTTTTTTTTTTGGCAAGGTGCAGGCAACAATTTTAAAACAGTTGCACTGATTTTACGATTGTTATTGTCTAGTTCGTGTCAATTACATACATACATCCATATATCTTAGTACTTGCACAATTATATAGTTGCTAACAAGAAAACAATAACCATATATAAATCAGCTGTACAACATCCATGAACAACTCTCTTACAACTAGACTCATGGAGATGTGTACATGGAAACGCAATCTACGGGGAGTCCCCCTTGGGTGGTTACCTACGTATGAAAGTTTGATTCCATCTTACTCCTTAAAAAGTGTCCTTGTTCCACAACCTTGGTATGAACAAGCTTCTTTTGCCACCACTAATAGAGCTTGGTTTCGGCCGCACAGTCCAGGTGACGAACTGCAAACACCCCTCTGCTCTGAATTTGAGTTTGGTTTTGGTGGCGCTTTCTCCCTTGTTGACTACTCCATGAAACATAGTGTGAAAGAGGAGGCGTTGACGAGGAGGGTGGTAGAAAAGAGCCCTTCTTTATAACAGCATAGAGCTCGTGGGTGACAGCCCTGAGCTCATAAGAGTCATAGAGCGTGCTCGTTCCACCGTTCTAAGAGTTTGGAGGTGATGATGATATGGTGTTGGAGCCCTCTTTGCTAAGGTTGAGGCTGAGGGGGAGAAGTGCCTTCTTCCATATTCAATTGAGAAAGAGTACAAGTCAAAGGATTTTGACTGAGAAAGATTTTGGTTAGTTAGTTGATGGTAAGGTGACAATATAGGTCATGACACGATCACACGATTAGAAATCGACACGAAATAAACGGGTTTGAGTTTTGCATAAATAGATGCGAGTCAAAATAGGTTAAACTCAATTAGACACGATTAAATTTCAAGTCAAAATCAGGTAAACTTGCTAAATCTGAAATTGACCCGTTTAACACGATTATATTTTGTGTTGAGATTTATGTTATGTGTAAAGACTTTTTAATATTTTATGTCATGTATTGAAACTCTAACTTTATAATATTTTATTTTGTCTTTACTATATGGTTATATAATTATGATTTTAAATATTTGATTTATATGTTAATTTAGAATTTATAAATGATAAATAGACTAGAATAAACTTGCTTAAGTTTTAAGGGTTATAAACAGGTTAACCTGTTTAACCCGTTTATTAAACGTGTCGGGTTTGAATTTACATATAACGACACGTTATTTAAATGTGTCGTGTTTGAGTTTACAATATATTTTATTATATACGATTATGACACGACCGATTACGACACGACAACACGAATTGCCACCCCTAGTTGTTGGTAGTGCGTGCATTACAAAGGAATTCCTCGGTTTTCATATGTCTTTGTGTCACCACAAGGTATTATTAGTTTTTGCACCTTGTGCAAAGATCCAAACACAATATAATGAATATTTGCCTTGTTCAAAGAATTATTAATTGTGTATTTCATGCTTAGCTCGGCATTTTTCAACTGAGTCCGGCTATTTTCACCCACCCTTTTCTATCTCTTCACCCACCTCATCAAAAAATTAAAAAGACAAAAAAAACTTTATGTGAAGTTGCAAAAAAGGACGAGTATTAAACCCCTTAAACCTTCTCACCTCTCTCTTCACCCACCCACTCTTTATCATAAACTCTTTAATCTTTCAACTCTCCAACTAATCTCAATCTCCAATCTTGTCATTTTCTTGTATTTTTTTAATCAAAAACATATGTTTTCACCATTTTCACCCTTTTAAAGTATTTTTTTTACAAAAACATACCTAAAATCAAAGAGAAAAGGGAGCGAAAATAGGTTTCGAAACCCAGAAAAAATGACCCCCGAATTGGGTGTGTTCGACCCTGTGTAGGAGGGCAGAATGGAATATGTCCGCCCTTAACAGGCCGGACAAAAAATAAAAAATAAAAAAAAATCAAAAAATGCATTGTCTGACCCTATTAGGTCGAACACACCTCTTTATGTCCGACCTATCGTGATCGGACATAAAGAGACATGTCCGACCCTGATAGTTCGGAGGTTTGTAATTCTGGCGCGAAATGGGTTTCTGGAACCCATTTCCATCGCCTCATTCGACAATTTTCACCCATTTTTTTTGTAAAAAAAACATTCAAATCCTACAATGTAACATTGAAATCAACTTAAAACATGTAACAATCATAATTTACTTATCAATTTATAATCAAGATTGCACATGAATCACTTTGAGTTCGAAGCCTCCAAAACCCAAAATAACCCAATTTTTTTGCTAAATTTCGCGGCATTATTGCTCACAAATCTTCTTAATGATATTCTAACCCTTTGAATGATGAAAAAACTTGAAGAAATGGTGAAGAGGAGAAGAAACGAGAGAGAAAAAAAAGGTTTACGACATTAAGGTGAGAAGTGTAGAATGAAAATTTAGATGGGTAAAGAGAGAAAAAATATTGATTTTAAATTTTTATGTGGGTAAAAAGAATAAGTGGGTGAAGAGATAAATAAGGGTGGGTGAAAATAACCTGACCCTTTTCAACTTGATAAAAATAAAAGCCAAAAAGGTAAAGAGGTGGTTTTAAAACCCAAAGGCTTCAGGTTCAACTCTTTTCACTGCCTCACCTTTGGGGATAAAGGGGATTAATAGGTCAGGAATGAGCATGATACATCTCCATGAGTGCGATATGATAATGAATGATAGAGCTAGTTATACTACTAACATTGTTTCTTCTAAAAGCAAAAAAAAACAAAAAACAAAACCAATGCTTATTAAGATATAGTATGAATGGTTGTATAATATCAACATTCTTAAAGTAATGTACAAAAATAAAAATAAAAATAAAAGATTTTATTGTTCATATAGCATGAGTACACAATCATTAATGTCTCAAATTGCATTATAACTATCATCACTCTAGGATTTTTGTCAAAAATTAAAGACACATTAAGCCCATATGGACAAAAATAAGTAGACTTCAATATTAAAGAAGATGAAATAGTTATAAAATCATAACTTCAAATATCTGTTTGAACATCAATTAGATGGACATACTTCTCCAAAACCAGCTTAAATCTTTATGCATATATATTTTAACAGAGTCTTGAAGAAATCATTCCTTCCAAAAACCTAACAAATTCTAAGTAGTTCTCTTTCAACGCCCAACTAGAATCAAAATTAATGATGCTCCAAAGCAACTTATAATTATTTAACTACAAACACAACACGAAACAAAATAAACTTCAAGGAAGTATGGCGTTACTTTAACTCATCGCACAACCTTTCAACCCTAGCCTATACCATTTACCCTTTAACTTCAACAACGTGACATCAACTTCACACCCAGCGTCCCTGCAATAGCCACATTGTTTAACTTTAGGTTTTCTCACCATATTCATCCTAAGTACTTAAAAATGAAAATTCCGACAACGGAATTTATAATTGTCTGTTCTGTAATGCATTCGCCATAAAATTGTGTCACCCCTATCAATCTCTCAACCTGTTCCCAGATTGCAGTTTTTGAATTCACTAAATGGCATTTGAACCTTAGTTTGCTTTAAGGTAATGGATGAATCCAGGTGTCAACCATCTCCCAGCTAGGCAACTTTGGTATGACAGACACATGCCATTTGCAATACCCAGAAAGTCAGCCATGCCAAGCTCAAGCATGGAGTTTACATCTATCAATGTTTTAGCAACTAAACCCTAAACACTAAACTGCAAAAACGTCAATGCTTACCTTAGTATCATAGCCATCAACCACATATAAGATGCTAAAACAACATTCAAATTTCAAAGGGTTAGCCCTAAAATGCATCTAAAAATGTTTAAAAAAACTTGGGCAAGTCAACACAAATAATTCATCTTAACCATTTGAGTGATTTAATCTCTACTAACCACAGGAAATTAACCACTATGTTCTAAATGGATTCTGATTTAATGAAATTAAAACCTGTGATTAAGTTCATTAATGCCATAACCAAAGCATATAGTTGTGAATTGTCAGAAAAAGCATAAGGTTCTACCATATGTTCCTTAACCAAAACCATCATCAATGGTAAAAAATTCTCAGGAAGCACGCATAGAGTAGATGTCGCACATACACTATTACTGGATCATATAAAAAACTAGAATGAAAACCTACAAAACCTTTAAGAGCATAAAAGACCAATAAATCATTCAAGGATCAACTATGATACGTCCTGCGACTTGGTCAAGATCTCTCTGGCCACTGGAAGCGATTCTCCTCCCTCTGTTTCAAAGAACAAATACCACTATTAAAATGGGTCATAAGTTTCATCATCATTTATCAGCCCATAATAGCTAAATTGGAATCAAACATAAAATTAGTAAGGGGGTAATTGGATCCAATCATGTAAAAACATGGCAAGATTTTCCTTTTTCTATAATATATTACAAAAAGTACCCAAAAAAAAAATCTGAAATATCGCAAAAGAAGACATTTATTTACTTTGGGATCCATATCAAGTTCAAAACTCATTTCTTCACTCACTCTTCATCCACTAGAAGCAAATATCTCATCACCCTTTCTCTAAATGCACCCTTTCCTTTCCTTGCAATGAATTATTTGAGAATTAAAAAATATCATATTGCACATTGATACAAACGCTTAACATTTTTATGTCTTAGCAAGATCATGTTCTATTCTAAATGCACCTCAAATAGTTCTTATTACTAAGGTGCTCCTAAAGAGTCATTCTACAAAGTTCCATTTGCCTTTCTATTGATTTTCACTTCTCAAACAAAAAATCTCAATATAAAATTTCACCAACAACTTAGAACAACCACGCCCAAAAAAAATCAAAAGAAATAAGATAACGACAAAAACCACCAAGCACTTCCCTTCTCCATGACTTCTCTCAATGGATAAAAGTTTTTAACCATCAAAAGACTCCACAATACACAAATTTCAATTTGATGCAAATATTAGTAAAATATTGAAGTTAGAAGAAACAGGGGACTGAAGCCATTCTCTCGATTTTGTGTGATAGAGACAAGCCTAAGCTGTGAAAAAGCTCAAGTTTGTCTCAATGAATCATAAAGAATTTTTTAAAAAAAAAAAAACCCAAAAACCCAAAAAAAAGGTTATTCATTAAGTTTAATTGGTCATGTACAAATCTTACAGTGACATTTAAATCATGCAATTCATGCTCAGTCCTGTAATTTTGCTTAAAAAATAGATTTTTAGAATTTTCCAATTTAATTACAAAATTAAATCAATGCCAGTGTGAATCAATTTATAAGATTTAAGTTGAAAACCATGCCAATTTAATTTCCATGTATTTGCCTAAGCACATTTGCTGGGGGATCCCAACATCAAATCCACAAGACCAACCTACAACTATAAGAACTAGTAAATCAGATTTTGGCAACCAAAGTTGTTTCAAAATGGACAATCTCCACATAATATCAACTAATGGCACCTTTCAAGAGAGATGCAGTACGCTTTCATGTCTGAAAACTCAAGTTTTGAAACCAAAACAAACTCACAGATTTTTTTTTTTCTTTCTAGAAGTACATTCATTAGTTCTCTGGATAGAATTAAGTTACTCTAGCACACAAAAAGAAGCAACAGCAACTCAATAAGTGGAAATCACAAACTCACCCCTTGGTATCAATTTCAATAATGTTCATTTTCTCTAGTTGTTGAAGGATGTGGCGAGCAATAGCACCACTGCTCTTGCAGAAGTGAGGTGGGCGGCTCCCATTCCTCTTACGCCCGCCATAGATCTTTCTGAAGCCACCAACTCCAATGCCCTGCCTCAAGTAGATCTTCCTAGCCATGGAAGCTGAAGTACAGGACAAGTTATAAATAGAAGAATAACAAATGGACCTAGACCAACAAGAATCATAGCCAGGACAATCATACCAGCTCTGACATAGTACCAATCTGGGTCATAAGGAGCAAGTTCCTTGAATGTAGCAGTCTTCACAATATCAGTCCAGTGAGGAAGCTCCATCTATTCACAAACAGAGAGAGTTAACAAGAAAGTAAGCGCAAAAGCCCATTTTCTAATTTTCCATAATCTCACATCCATCGACTTGTACACACAGCGTGCATTCTTTTCAGCATAACATCATGTAAAAACAAGAAGTGACCCCAAATTTCCTCCAAATCAAGTTTTAGCCCTAATTCATGCCATAAATTTCACAGTCTCTACAAAGTTTACCGGTTTGGTTTCAAAATCTGCCCAACATTTTATGAAGAAAAATTTCGACATAACATCAGGTAAATCAAAAGTCACCACAAATTTCTTCCATAGTTTTAACCCTAATTCAAATGATGATATATCACGGTTTCAACAAGATTTAGGGGTTTTGGGTTCTGAGATCTGCCCAACATTACATGACGAAGAGAAATTCACCGTTCGAACATACAGAAACAGGAAACTGGCAGTGTTAATGCCGAGAATGATCATATCAAATAAATTAGAGGTGCAACCAAGAGGTAAGATTTGCAATCATGGGTATAACATAAGCAAAGCGTTGAGCAGTACACCAAATAATCTATACGCCACGACTTACCCAAAAAAAAAAAAAAAGAAGCTTGAGTATCAATCAATGAACTGAAAATGAGGCTAATGCTTATCAACAAATACGCCTTTTCCAGAAACATAAACAACAATTTTTTGGCCACTTAAATGAATCTAAACTACACCCTTAATAAACACACCAAAAAAATAAAACAGAACAAGCAGAAACATGGAGATAACAAATTAAAATTAGAAATAACAAAGGCTTGTTTCAGATCAAATCCAGCAAGTGAATCAAAATTTTAAAAAATAATAATAATAATAAGAAACGAATTTCAAAACGTCGAAACAAACATGAAGAATTTAGAAATGGAAATCATTAGATTCAAGAATACCTTGCCGGATCTCTTGAGATGCGCAGAGTAAGCTTTCACGAAGTCGTGAGGAGAAACATCCTTCACTGTTTTCGCCGTCTCCATTGCCGTTGCTTCCCCCAACTCCACACAAGAAGAGGAAAGAAACCAAAACTGACGGTAGGGGGGGCTTTTCTACTCCGCTTCTCCTTCTTAGGGTTTCGTGATGGTCCCGTCCCAATACTGACTGACTATTAGAGACAGGCGGAGTTAGGGGCGTGCTACTTCGATTCGGCCCGATTTTTGATAAAAATTAAAATTAAATCAAACTTAATCGGGTTAGGTTTTTTCAAACTGAGTTACGTTGATTTTACGTTATAAATCTTATATTTAACATTATTTTAACTTTTAAAAATAAATTTAATTATTTAAAAAAATATAATATATAGTTTCATCATTACATTTAAAATACAAAATACATTATTACATTCAATAATAAGAATACTAAAAGATATTGGCATGAAAATTTTTTACATATTTTTTATTCAAAGCCTTTTTTAAGGTAATTTTTTTTATGTACCTGCACATCCAATTCTAAGTATCCAATAGTTAAACAAATAAAAATTAAAAGCAAATTCAAAGTATATTTTAATCATGTTCCTACATATTTAAAACTTAGGGTTATAGGAGAAATGACATTATTACCCTCAAGTTTGGTTATGATTAAATTCAATTTTTCAATGACTAAACCGAAAATCAAACTGAACCGATCGGTTTTTTCATTCTTTAAACCGAACCGAACTTCACAAAAACTGAACCGATCACATCGGTTTGGTTCAGTTTTTCGGTTTGGTCGATCTCGATGAACACCCCTACCTAAACTTATTAGACGGGTACGAGATTACGTAACTAGACCCGACTCAGCCTGCTAATTCAGTCCAAAAACCTAGGGGTATAAGCAATCAGACCGACCCGACCAAACCCGACCATCGGGTCAGGTCGGGTTGGTCGGGTTAATTTTTTTAGCAATCCAACCAAACCCAACCCGACCCGACCCGACCTCTTAAAATTTATATATATATATATATATATATGAGTTCATCTTCATTCTCATACGTCAAGTTTAAGAGTAATTTGACTTGTACATATACAAGTTCTCACAAAAAAGAGAAATCTTATCTTTTAAAGCTTAAATAGTAGTTTAATAAGTTGGATACATGATAATTTAACATATTTTATTACTAATATAAGTTTAAATAGTAGTTATTAAACTTTAAAAAAATTAGGCTATTTAATGTATATATAATGATAAAAAAAACATAATCAAATGTATTATTACAATTAAGAGTGTATAAAGTGTGTATAATGTATATTTAATTAAGTTAATAGTTAAGGGTGGCAATTTGACCCATCAACCTTACCCTATCTGCTATAAATGGCCCGTTCCAAATCCCAACCAAACTATTACATGGGCCGGCCCCACCCGGTCCCAAAATTTATTAGATGAATTTGAGATCAAATAGCTAGATCTGGCCCGAAGGCCCCGCCCAAAGGCCCGAAGATTGAGCCCAATTATACATACATACACGTATATATATATATATATATATATATATATATTATAATAAATTTAAAATATATATGTGCACGTAATTAAGAGTATAAAATGAAAAAAATAAAACATAATTAAAATTGTGTTATATAATTAAAGTATATATATTATATATAAATGTAATAGGTACCACATACATAATACATTGTGTCAAAAAAATAATATAATGTATATATAATGATAAAAAAACATAATCAAGTGTATTATTACTATTAAGAGTGTATAAAGTGTGTATAATATATATTTAATTAAGTCAATAGTGTTATTTAATTAAGGGTTTATATTTGTATTATATATACATTATTAAGAATATGTTCAATTAGGTATATAATACGAATAATCCACATATCTAGTCTATTTCTTAATAAAACAAATAATCTACATACCTACTCCATTTCTTAATAAGAGTATATATAGTATACAATTATAGTATAAAATGGTAAAAACAAAACATAATTAAGATTCAAGAATATTATATAATTAGATAATATATTATACATATATACACACGCACAAACTTATATATATATATATATATATATATATATATATATATATATACCAAATATACTTTATTAAATATTATCTCTAAAAGTATGTAGTAGGGTTAGATATAAATATAAAATAAATTTAACTAAATTATAATAAGGGTTGAGCTAAAATTATGAAAGAAGAAAAGATATAATCTAACTACATACATAAACTAATTAATTTAGAATAAATTAACACATATTTAAGATAAATTAAATAAATAATATTTTTAATTTGTATGTTTTATTTAATTATTTAACTAAAATTTATATTTTATTGTGACTAATCTAACCTTAAAATATGTATTTGGTTATATTAGTGGCCCGAAGTCCGGTCCAAAAGCACGACCCAAAGGCCCGGTTCATATATTTTTTGGGTTAGGTCAGGGCCAAGACTTTTTAATATTGGCCCAGCCCAAAATTTTATAAGGCACGACCCGATTATTGCTAGGCCCGATGGGATCGGGCCGGGCCAGGCTAAATGACCCGAATTGCCACCCCTATCAATAGTATTATTTAATTAAGGGTTTATATTTGTATTATATATACATTATTAAGAGTATGTTCAATTAAGTATATAATACAAATAATTTACATACCTACTCTATTTCTTAATAAGAGTATATATAGTATATAATTATAGTATAAAATGGTAAAAACAAAACATAATTAAGATTCAAGTGTAACACCCCGCCCCGACGCGCCTAAACCGGCGGTACACTCGCGGACGGGGCGTGCATTTGGAATAATCACAATGGTAATACCAGAGTGCACAGCGGAAATACAGTACACAGTACAAATCTGATTTCATATAATTTAGAATACTTTTGTACATAAAATGGTCAAGGGAACATACTCCCAAAATCCCCAATGATTCATACAAAGGGTACAAAATGTGGGCCCCATAACCTGCACCCAGTCCACCCTAATTTCCTGTGAAAGATTTGATAATATTGGAGTGAGCTTAACGCGCTCAGTGGGTAAATAGTGCATGAGTATAACAATTAATAAAACATACTTCAATATCAAATATCTTAAATACACATGTGAGCATCATAATCAATCAATATGAATGTATGCATGACACCGTCACGTATTAATGGTTTGATGAACGTACATCGCCTGAATTCACGTACAGGAACGATGCTCTGAATTCACGTACTGATGTCCCTCCCCGGGTGTAGCCGGGTTCTCATGTACGTCCCTCTCCAGAGAAATAATATGAATAGTGAGCAATGCTTCTAACTATTCTATGAGTCATAAACCATATACGTCCCTAGGTGGTGATATGTATGATGCCAATGCATGAACTGGTCTAGTCTACTGGTCTGGCCTTTCTTGACATTTAGACTGACTTTGACAACATCTGGTGATCCTTATTAGGGTCGGTATCACGACGTGCAAGGTTAGGACATTATATGACATAATGCAGTGTAAATGAATAATAGACATAATAATAATTGAATGTAAACTTTAATAAAAGTTATGAAACACGCAAACCTATGTTTCGTTCCTCACCTTAAGATAAAAACTTCTTCTTTCCGATCTGGCGCTTTCCTTCGGACAGAACTTCGTCGCACCGTACCGAGAGTCTCGATCAGAGAGTCTCAAAAACTAAAAACTTAGAATGAGTGGAAAGAGAAGGAAAATCATAAGGAGAGTGATTTGGTGTGAGAAATGAGAATGAGGAGGGTTCCTTATATAGAGATTTTTGGCGCCTGAACGTTCTGGCATTGCGCCTGAACGTTCTGGCATTGCGCCTGAACGTTCTGGCATTGCGCCTGAACGTTCTGGCATTGCGCCTGAACGTTTGGGCGTTGCCCAAATAGTAAATTTTTTTTTTTTTTTGTGAAATACAGAGTATTACACTCTACCCCCCTTAAAGGGATTTCGCCCTCGAAATCAAGTCAAGTATTGATGAGGGGTATTGCTTGCGAAGTAGCCGCAGGTTGCGAAGGAGCCACTGCGTGTGTGCATCACTATATCCATTGATATGATTTTCAGACATCTGCGTAGTTATTCAAGTGAAACAATGTATGAAGATAGGTGTAAACAATGTTTCATCCTGGTATGTATAAGTGGAAATAATACAATGTATCACATCATCAGGTGGTACTAGAAAACAATTCAGGGTATTTCTGTTTAATTGTGGATTCTAGTTCCCATGTAGCTTCCTCTATGACGTGGTGATCCCAGAGCACTTTCACAAGTGGTATGCTACGTCTCCGTAGTTCTTGAGTTTTTCTATCTAAAATCTGTATTGCTTTCTCTTGATACTTATTTTCTTCCTCAACCCGAACCTCGACTAAAGGGATGATATGCGAAGGATCAGGACGATACTTGCGAATCATAGATACATGAAAAACGTCATGAACCTTAGGCATGGACGAGGGAAGGGACAGACGATAAGCAAGTTTGCCAATACGTTCAATGATCGGAAATGGACCGATGTACCGCGGGGAGAGCTTTCCTTTGATCCCAAAGCGTTTGACACCTCGGGTGGGCTGGACTTGTATAAAAACAAAGTCCCCCTTATCAAATTCCAGAGGCTGTCGCCGTTTGTCATCATAGCTCTTCTGTCGACTTTGTGCAACACGAAGTCGTTCCTTTACTAGTGTGATCTTCTCAGAAGTCTCGTGAACTAGTTCAGGGCCTAACTGTGGTCGATCGGCCATATCTAACCAGCATACCGGAGATCTGCAAGGCCGACCATAAAGAGCCTCGTATGGTGCCATGCCGATACTAGATTGGTAGCTGTTGTTGTATGCAAACTCAGCTAGATGCAAATACTTTGCCCAACCGTCATTAAAGTCCAAAATGTAGCATCGTAGCATGTCTTCTAAGATTTGGATAAGCCGTTCTGACTGCCCATCAGTCTGAGGGTGAAAAGCTGTGCTCATAGTGATCTTAGAACCCATTCTATTCTGGAAGCTTTTCCAAAAGTTTGAGGTGAATCGAGGGTCTCGATCAAAGACGATCGTGAGTGGTATGCCATGAAGGCGGACGATCTCTCTTTCAAAGAGTTCTGCAAGTTTGGCGGGATTATCCGTGAACTTTATTGGCAAGAAGTGTGCAGACTTGGTAAGTCTGTCAATGATAACCCAGATAGCATCTTGCCCTTTATTATTTCGAGGTAAGGCTGTAACAAAATCAATTGCGATGTTCTCCCATTTCCATTCTCCAATAGGTAACGGCTGGAGAAGGCCAGAGGAAAGTCGTCGTTCTGCCTTAACTTTCTGGCAAACAAGACATCGAGCAACGAAGTCTGCAATAGCCTTCTTCATTCCAGAAAACCAGAATAGTCGCTTGACATCCTGATACATCTTGTCACCCCCAGGATGCATAGCGTATCTCGAACAGTGCATCTCAGTAAGCATGTCTTTCCGAACCTCAGGATCGTTCGGAAGACAAAGACGTTTTTTATAGAAAACGGCTCCGTCGTCAGAGACTGACCAATGAGGAAGGTCTTGCCCACTGAGTAGAAGTTCTCGTTTCTCCATTAACATAGGGTCATTAGCTTGAGTAGCTGAAATCTTGCGAACGAGGTCAGAGGAATTTTACGAGTTTCATCGACTCCCATTGCATCAAGAGCCTTCTTGGACTCATCCAACCACTTTTGCACCTCATCAGGATCAATGGTGCCATCGAAAGTAAGAGGTTGTAGCCACTTGTATTTAGTAATCTGATCGGTTTGAGCTTCGGACCCTAATTTTACAGGGGCTTGAACCGTGGCAACCTGACTGGCTGCAGTCTCCCGAACGGCAGTTTGAACAGTGGCCTTCACCGCCTCAATAAATCCAGCGAAGAAGGTTTCAATGCTTGAAGGCGTGGCAAAGGGTGCGGTGGGGGTGGGATTGCCTGCCCAGATGGAGTGGTAGTGTCGGGTGTGGCCTGTGCTGTTGTCGGAGGCGGCGGTTCCTGAATCTCAGGAGGTGCCTCAACTGTGGGACGAACAGTACGTGGCCTTCCTCTCTTTCTGGTTTGCATTGTCTCACTGGCAAAGAGAAAAGAAAATCAAGATTTAGGAACTCGAGCCAAGTATAATGGTATAATATGCTCAGCAACAATTTTGAGAGTACTGCAATATGAAAATCACCTATTTTTCTAAGTATAGTAGAGGTTTTTGTTGAGGAATCAAAGAATCTTATATAACTCGTATGTTTGGCCATGGTGTAAAAACAAGGTTAGAACGTTTATATAATAAGTACAAATCTTTACAAGTATTTAAAATGATTTGGCTGTGGTCTTTGTGAACATACATATATTTTATTGAAAAGTCATACGAGTCATAAAAAGTCTAAGATTTGCCTCGGTAAATAACCTGATCTAACGTTCCATCGCAATCTTATGCATTCATACGCTTACGCTTAGTCTGTTCGATTATTATCCAAGTTCATGTGTCCCATACCGCATGACTTTGGTAATAAGGGTGTAAACCAAGTTAAGTTGGATGAACACGGTCTCTAAAAACATTGGCTGAATAGAAGTTCACTAATAGTATCATCCAAATTTACTCGTCCCATACCGTGTAAACTTAGTGATAATATTAGTAATGCAACTTTCTCCAAATGTTTCTTTTCACACAAGGTCATGGATTTTCTTACTTCCACATTTTATTTAATATCATCCAATTTTGTTGTGTCTCATACCACTCCAAAGTTAGTGATACAAAAGAAAGAATGGTTGTAAGTCTGCCCACCAAAGATAGTCTTTAAACAAAACAATTTCAGTCATATATATCAAAGAAAATTTTACAATGTCAGGAATTAATTTTGACTTTCTTGCCTACTACCGTTCCTTCGAGTTCTACTATTATGTACAGAATGACTACTAACAGAAGGTTGAGAGTTTGCACGCTCTGCGTTGGAGTTTGGCAAACGAGTTAATATATTATTGTGGCTCTCTTTCAGTGCAGCAATATTGGATGCCATTTCTTCTAACCGTTCAAGTAGGTTAGTCGGTTGTCCCATTGGTGGTTGATGGGTCGTTTGTCTTGTAGGTGAAGGGTAGGCCATAGGCATTGGAGGAAAGTATTGGTTGTATAGGTGATTCATAGGTGGAACGTAGTTGTATTGATTGCGCGGGGATCCCCTAACCGGAACCCCTTGGATAATTTGGTTTGTTTGAGATGAAAAAGTTTGAAACAATGGGCTCATTGGAATGGTTGGCCCTCCAAGATTTGGTGACGCCCAGTACTGTTGTTGTTGGTTTACAACAACTTGTGGAACTGGCTGATACTGTACCGTAGGAGTTAGAAATCTTTGGTACGAAGTGTTGCCTTGAGTTGGCACATTCCAAGTTGGGGGATTTGCTTGCGTACCTTGTCTATCATGACTTTGTGTAGGTTGATTTAGTGTAGCAAATAATTCTTCGTCAGTAAATGGTCGATCGGTTGGATCACTGGCTGGGTCTGATGTAGGATTGGGATTGGAATCATTAGTTGGGCCTTCTCTGACAGGCAGCTTGCGTCGACATTTGCGAAGGCAACGCCCGTGCTTGTCTCTCATTCGTTCAACAGTTCTTATTGTCGTGCCGAATACCTCTTCGTCAGTTACCCCTCCACTTGTGCCATATGTCTTGAAGATAGATGATGTTGTAACTGGTTCAGTGATCAGCTTTGACGTTCCATCGAAAGTGTCGACGTTTGCCTCGGAAAGTATTCTCATAATCAAGACTCCATAGCCGAGGAATTCCTTCTTGAAAGGATTTTGAATCACCCTCAACATTTGTTGGATGATGATGTGTGGTAGGGAGACTTTTATTTTCTTCTCTATGCAATACAACACAAGGAGTTGGGCCCTTGACATAGTGCCCCTAGTGCCCCTCTCTGGCAAGATGTTGCCGTATACAATCTTTCCGAGCCCGACAAGAGATGGCTTAAGATGATTGTTTGGGAGGTTGGTGTATGTTGATTGAGTGTATGACTCTTTGGCGAGGGAATGGAACAGTTGTGCATTAGATTCGGCGATCTCTGCAACTGTCTGGGGGTCATGTGGATCAATAATCCTTTCTTCAATCGGAATCTCCAAAAGGCGAGCAATAATCTTGATATTGATAGGAATTGTCGTTCCCATGATTGTTGTCTCTAAATGAGGGCTGATCTCATCTCCGTGAAGTCCCACGTAATTCATGGCTTCATAGAAGGATCTAACCAAGTTGTAAGAGACTTGACCCTTGACTTTGGTTATATTTAACCAATCCAGTGTTGCGAGTTTGTCATGAAGGATTGGACGGAGGCGGAGATCGCTATTGTCGATGCTCCTCATGATCACAACATCTCTTTTGGACAATTCCATTAGTCTAGTGGGAATTGGTTCCCTGCTAGTAGAAGTTGTTCCTTCCCTTGAGGCCATTTTTGTGCGGAAAGGAAAATAAATTTGTGTAAAAGACACAAAATATATTCCTAACATTTTTTTAAAATTTATGCCTTATCTGTTAGACATTATTTTCGAGTTTTCTTTTGATGTTTATGCCATAAAAAAAATTTCTTCATTAGTGATTTGATGCATATATGTTGTATTCACCTATGAATGTATAGACATTTTTCATCATAACTACATATAGTTTCCAAAAATCAACTATTTGGAATATGTATATATGTCGTATTCTCCTATAAATGTATTGGCATATTTAATCATAACTATATATATAGTTTCCATAAAGCAACTATATATATATATTTGAAATAAAAATCATATGCAGTTGTTTTTAATCCAAATCTTAACTATATATATAATTCATATATATAGTTTTAGATATATCAAATAAATTGTTTTTCAAAAATAAATTGTTTTCGAAAAATAAATTTTTTTTTTTCGAAAAATAATTTTTTTTTTTTCGAATAAATATTTTTCGAAAAATAAAAGTTCATTTCGAATTTTTTTTTTATTTTTTTATTTTTTTATACGTACTAAGGTATATAGATACATATATTCAATAATAACTACACATATAGTTTCTAATAAATTATGACTATATGTATATTTAAATCAAACTATATAAAAATCATATAGTTTTCTAGATATATATATTTAATACAAATCTCAACTATATATAATTGACATATGTATATATAGTTCTAGAGATATATATATCTAATAAAATTTTTCTTCCCCTAATTTGGTGGACTTGGGCGGGACGTGGACCGTACGCCAGAATACCATTAAATGTAACACCCCGCCCGGACGCGCCTAAACCGGCGGTACACTCGCGGACGGGGCGTGCATTTGGAATAATCACAATGGTAATAACAGAGTGCGCAGCGGAAATACAGTACACAGTACAAATATGATTTCATATAATTCAGAATACTTTTGTACATAAAATGGTCAAGGAAACATACTCCCAAAATCCCCAATGATTCATACAAAGGGTACAAAATGTGGGCCCCATAACCTGCACCCAGTCCACCCTAATTTCCTGTGAAAGATTTGATAATATTGGAGTGAGCTTAATGCGCTCAGTAGGTAAATAGTGCATGAGTATAACAATTAATAAAACATACTTCAATATCAAATATCTTAAATACACATGTGAGCATCATAATCAATCAATATGAATGTATGCATGACACCGTCACGTATTAATGGTTTGATGAACGTACATCGCCTGAATTCACGTACAGGAACGATGCTCTGAATTCACGTACTGATGTCCCTCCCCGGGTGTAGCCGGGTTCTCATGTACGTCCCTCTCCAGAGAAATAATATGAATAGTGAGCAATGCTTCTAACTATTCTATGAGTCATAAACCATATACGTCCCTAGGTGGTGATATGTATGATGCCAATGCATGAACTGGTCTAGTCTACTGGTCTGGCCTTTCTTGACATTTAGACTGACTTTGACAACATCTGGTGATCCTTATTAGGGTCGGTATCACGACGTGCAAGGTTAGGACATTATATGACATAATGCAGTGTAAATGAATAATAGACATAATAATAATTGAATGTAAACTTTAATAAAAGTTATGAAACACGCAAACCTATGTTTCGTTCCCCACCTTAAGATAAAAACTTCTTCTTTCCGATCTGGCGCTTTCCTTCGGACAGAACTTCGTCGCACCGTACCGAGAGTCTCGATCAGAGAGTCTCAAAAACTAAAAATTTAGAATGAGTGGAAAGAGAAGGAAAATCATAAGGAGAGTGATTTTGGTGTGAGAAATGAGAATGAGTAGGGTTCCTTATATAGAGATTTTTGGCGCCTGAACGTTCTGGCATTGCGCCTGAACGTTCTGGCATGCGCCTGGACGTTCCGGCACGCCTGAACGTTCTGGCACGCGCCTGAACGTTCTGGCATTGCGCCTGAACGTTCTGTCATGCGCCTGAACGTTCGGGCGTTGCCCAAATAGTATTTTTTTTTTTGTGAAATACAGAGTATTACATCAAGAGTATTATATAATTAAAGAATATATTACACATAAATATACACACGCACAAACTTATATGTATATATATATAATTAAGAGTTTACAAAATGAAAGAAAAAAAAATTAAGAGTATTTAAAGTATGTGTAATAAGAAAAATACAATAGTCAATAATGTCATATACTTATATATAATTAAGTATAACCTTAAAATATGTATTGGTTATATTAGTGGTCCAAACGCCCGATTTTAAGGCCCGACTCAAAGGCTCAGTCCATATATTTTTTTGGGTAGTGTCTGGGCCAAGGCCTTTTAATGTTAGCCCAACCGGCCCGGCCCAACCAAATTATTTCTAGGCCCGGCATAATCGGGCCGGGCAAGGCTAAATGGCCCGAATTGCTACCCTTAGTGATTCTTGGGTAATACAAACCTTAATAAAAAAGCTCAAATTGCAATGTTTCCTCATGTGTATCTATTGGCCCATACAGACGTACCCACAATTTTGGCTGACTTTGGATAGTGCCTTAGGACCCTTTTTTATTTTTATTATTAGTTGTATAGATTATTATTTTTTACATGCTTATAATAATATATCTACCAAAAACACTCGTTCTACCTGTTCGTTATGTATTATCATTGAAAATTTATTAAATAGGTGGCTAAATTTATTATTTTTGGTGGCTACATTTAAGACGGTGCTTGGTTTGTGATTCAGATACAATTTCTTTTGTATCCAAAACTTTGAAAACACAAAAAATGTGTTCGGTTTATTGAATCCAAAAATAGCTTTTCAAGATTTTGCTAAGAAAACATGTTTTTAAAAAATATATAAAAATTTGTTTTTCAAATTTTCTCATTTTGGACGGTATTCTTGTTTTCATATCACACTATAAAAAGGTTGTTTGTACTCCTTTTTTGTCCTTACTCGTATTTTTGCCACCTTATCAACATTTAAGAATTTCCAGAGTGCTTAGTTCATTGCAACCATCTGAGAAATTTGAGAACTAGCAAACCAATTGAAGCCGGTTGCCTTACCACAAGTTTAGAGAGCTCACTTTCAAAATAAAATAAAAAGAAGTTTATAGAGCTCAATGGCCTTGGGGAAGACGGTTAGGAGTGTTGGAAAAATGGATAACAAACATTATTTTTGTTCATTTTGAGCTAAATATTTAAGTGAGACCTACATATGATTTTGAGTGGGACAAAGTTAAATATTAATCTCTAATATGTGAAGATTGGGAATATATAATTATTTAACTATACCCATTTTCATATGAATGAGAAATTAAGTCTAAAATAGTCTACTTAATAAGTGTAAAGTGGTGAAATTTGGTAAACCAAGTTTAGTCCAACGTGAAAAAGTTAGAAAACTATGTGTTTACTTCTAAATGTAGCTAGAACTTTACACTTGTATTTGGGCTCACTACACACACACAAAGGAAGCCTTAGGGGTCTCTAATATGTGGTCAGAAGGGATTACAAGATGGTGGACTCAAAGATTGTGTTGGATCAAGTTCAAGAGCTGCAGATCATTCTCCATGAAATTCATGCAGAGAGAATTTCTTTGAGTGAATCTTTTCAAGTGACTACAATTATTGAGAAGTTGTCACCTTCTTGAAAGAATTTCAAGAACTATCTCAAGCACAAGCGTATAGATTGAAGAAGACAATAAGATTCATGACAAGAAGACTGGAGGCTATTCCACATAGGCTAAAGTTAACCTTGTGGAGAGAAAACGTCACAAGAACAACAAGAAGCGCAAACACACTGGTGATGGTCCAGCCCAACGGAAAGGTAAATCACAGAAGTTCAACGAAAAGTGCTTTGTTTGCCGAAAATAAGGGCACAAAGCAAATGATTGTCTATCCAAAGGAAAGTCCAAAAAAGATCAAGTCAATGTGACTGAGGAGAAGTTGTCCGAAGAAGTTGCTGAAATGATGTTGTTTGTTGTGGTCTTTGAAGCGAACATGGTAGATGATCCCAAAGAGTGGTGGATTGACACTGGAGCTACTCGACATGTTTGTGTTGATAAGAATATGTTTTCCTCGTATACACCAATAAGAGGACGTAATCTGTTCATGGGAAATTCGGCAACTTCAACAATTACAGGCCTTGGGAAGGTAGTTCTCAAGATGACCTCGGAAAAAGGAACTCACCTTGATTGACATGCTGCGTGTACCTGACATCCGCAAGAATCTTATTTTTGGCTCATTATTGAGCAAAAGTGGCTTTAGGATGGTCTTTGACTCTAACAAATTTGTACTATCCAAAAATAGTGTATTTGTGGGAAAAAGGTACTTGAAAATGGAGTTATTTAAAATAAATGTAATGTCTATAATCCGCACTTTCGAAGATAATTAATATTCATCTTTTGTTTACTTGTTGGAGTCTTCTTGTTTATGGCATGATAAATTAGAACATGTTAATTTTAATTCATTACCAAAATTGATGAATTTAGAATTGTTACCTAACTATCAAACTGATCCAAATTATAAGTGTGATCATATTGGGGCTAAATTAGCTAAAACACAATTTCATTCAGTGTAAAGAAACACTGAACCTCTAGAGTTAATTCATAGTGATATATGTGACTTAAAATTTGTAGAAATTAGAGGTAGGAAAAAATATTTGATTACTTTTATTGATGATAATACAAGATACTATTATGTATATTTGCTTAAAAGCAAAGATGAGGCCTGGAAGTATTTAAACACTATAAGAATGAGGTTAAAAATCAACTTGGTAAAAAGATAAAGACAATAAGAAGTGACAAAGGTGGTGAATATGAAGCACTTTTGGGGTGTTCTGTCAAGAACATGGTATTATTCATCAAACAATTGCTCCTTATTTGCCTTAATCAAATGGTATTACTGAACGGAAAAACCGAACATTGAAAGAAATGATGAATGTCATGTTGATAAGTTCTGGTTTACCTCAGAATATGTGGGGGGAAACAATTCTTTCCGCTAACTGCATTCTTAACAAAATACCCCGTAAGAAAAAAAATGTTACTTCTTATAAGTTGTGGAAAGGTAAGAAACCTTCCTATAAATATTTAGGGGGTGTTTAGCTAAGGTAGCAATCTTTGAATCTCAAAAGGTTAAGATAGGGCCTAAAACCATTGATTGTACATTCATTGTTTATGCTCATAATAGTAGTGCATATAGATTCCTTGTATATAAATAAGATATTTTTGATATACATGAGAATACAATTATGGAATCTAGGAATGCATCATTTTTTGAGCATATTTTTCCCAATAAAAACTTGCAAGAGCTAAATTTAAAGAAAAGAACTTATGACACCGCAAGTAGTAGCAATCCTCCAGCTAAAAGCTCAAAGGATGAATCTAGACGCAGTAAAAGGACTAAAGTAGCAAAGTCTTTTGGTCATAATTTTCTAACATACATGTTAGAAAGTGAGCCTCAAACCTTTAAAGAGACAATGTCAACACCTAAGGGTGTCAATTCGAGCTACAACCCATGGGCTTGGCCCAAATCGGCCCGTCTAGCCCGACCCAAGCCTAGGCTCGACTTAAATGTTGGACTGGCCCAACCCTCATGTTATCATAGAGCGGGCGGGTTGGGTTAACCCTTTGAAACCCAGCCCGCCCGAACGGCTAAGTCCAACAACCCAATATAATGTTGTTTGGGCTAGGCCTGTAATACCCTTATTTTACACAAAAATAAAAATAAAAATTGGGCAGTACCCGAATGTTCAGGCAGAAACCTCAAAATTGGGCTGCACCAAACTTCGAAAGACAGGATGCCTCGATGAGTCCACTTTTTCAAGACTTTCCGACTCAAACAAATCCAACCTTTCAAGAAGTTTCAGTTAGGGGAACCTCATATAATCAAACCAACTACCCTCCACCAATAGGTCAGCCAACCAACTAACAATTTCAAACAATGCCCACAACCTACCTACCATTGATGGGACAACAAGCATACCTTTTCCCTAAGGGACAACCAGTCAACCAAGATGATCGATTTCAAGCTATTATGTCACGTTTTGATGAAATGCGTGATGAGTTTAAAACTATGAAAGATAGAATTCAAGTCTTAGAAGAACAGCGGAACGCCTCTCAACCTTCTTCTAGTGGTCACTCCGCGACTAGTAGGAGAACTAGGCGAAATAGTAGGCAGGAAAATTAGAAAAAAAATATTTGCTGGCATTGTAATATTTTTTTTATGAATGAAGTGTTTTTTTATTTGAGACTATGTTTGGTGGGCCGACTTACAACCATTATTTTCTTTTGTATCACTAACTTTGGAATGGTATGAGACACAACAAAATTGGTAGATACCAAATAAAACTTTGGAAGTAAGAAAACCCATGACCTTGTGTAGAAAACATCTAAGAAAATTGAATCACTAAGATTATCACTAGGTTTACACAGTATGGGACGAGTAAACTTGGACGAAACTATTAGTCAACTCCTCTCCAATTGATGTTTTTTTAGAGACCGTGTTCATACAGTTTAACTTGGTTGTACCCCTTATTACCGAATTCATGTGGTATGAGACACAGGAATTTGGATAATAATTGGAAAGGCTAAGGAAAGAAGTTTGAACACATAAGAATGCGATAGAACGCTAGACTAGGGCATTTGCCGAGGCTAGTTTCAGAATTTCTAACTCGTATGGATTTTCAAAAAAGTAAGTATGTTCATAAACCATAAACAAAATATTTGAAATACTTCCAAGACTTTATACTTATTATACAAACACTCCAACCTTGTTTTATCTATTGTCCAAACATACGAGACACATGAAATTCTTTGATTCCTCACTAAAAACCTTACACCATACCTAGAAAAACAGGTGGTTTTATATTTGCAAAACTCTCGAACTTATGAATTGCTGAGAATATCATATTACTATACTTGGCTACATTTCCTAAAACAGAGTTCTATTTTTTCTCTCTTTGCCAATGAGAAAAATGCAACCGAGGAAAAGAGGAAGGCCACGCATAGTCCGTCCGACAGAGGAGGCACCTTTTGAGACACCTCCAAGGACAGAACAGGTCGCACACGACACTGTCGCCACTTCTGGACAGGAAATGACACCTCAACCGTACCCTTCGTCATGCCTTCGGTCATGAAACACTTTTTCGCCTGATTCATTGAGGCGATGAAAGTGACCATACAAACGGTCGTCCTTGAGACTGCGGCCAATCAGGTGATCACTGTCCAGGCACCTGTTCGAGTCGCTATTTTTTGACGAGTACTTCATTGGCGAAGTGAAGAGGCAAAGACGTCAAGAGTTTGTCAGGCTTTGCTAGGGCAGCATAACTGTCCGAGAGTATGCTGTCAGGTTCAAAGAATTATCGGTCTTCTCTCTCTCCACCATCTCAACGGAGCGAGATAAGGCTGAGAAACTTTATAAAGGTTTTCGTCCAAACATTCAACATGCCCTGTCAATCTTGGACCTCAAGAATTATAGGGAGCTAGTCAATATGGCCATGAACTATGAGCAAGAGAAAACATAGCAAGAACAGAAAAAGAACCGAGAAAAACGGGTGGAAAATTTTCCCCAGCAGGGTAACAGGAAGAAGCCCTATCATAATCCTAACCCAGCCCTCCCAAAGCCCATGCAAAAGCAAGAGGCCACTTGTCACACCCTGGGTTGCACAGCGTGCCCCCTACCCAGGTGTGGGCGCACCCCCTCGGGGCGAACGCCTAGCCATTATGGATCCATAATATTGTCCTATCGCCATGTAGCAACCCAACCGCAGCTGGTCTACATCGAAACGATTATTTGTCTTCCACTATTCATAAATAGTGCAGGGCCTCCCTTGGAATTGAACTTGAGACCTCCCTTAAGGAGTCTAATTTCGCATTCCTCCCTAGGAATCAGCTCAGTGGTTACTAGGAATGCGAAATTAGGCTCCTTAAGGGAGGTCTCAAGTTCGATTCCTAGGGAGGCCCTGCACTATTTATGAATAGTGGCAGACAAATAATCGTTTCGATGTAGACCAGCTACGGTTGGGTTGCTACATGGCGATAGGACAATATTATGGATCCATAACGGCTAGGCGTTCGCCCTGAGGGGGTGCGCCCACACCTGGGTAGGGGCACGCTGTGCAACCCAGGGTGTGACACCACTGCACCTGAAGCTCAAACTTTTAACCCTGGCCAACAGGGTTTTCAAAATCAGAACAGAGGAGGCTGCAATGGCAGAGGCGATCGCCGCAAATGGCAATGGCAGAGGTGGTGGCCAATAACACCACAATCGGCAAGGCCAATTGAACCAACAACAAGTGCCTAACCATCAAATGTTGACTTGTTACAATTGCGGCCAACAGGGCCATGTAAAAAGGCTCTGTCCCCATCTTCCACAACCGCAACAGCCAGTTCTTGTAATTCTAGTCCAACAAGCCCCACCTGCTGCAAACGCCTAGCCCAGGTAGAACCACCAAAACCAGGGACAAAGGCAGAAAAGAAGAGCCTATGTTGTGCCCCAGCAACCTCTTCCAGATGATAATAATGTGGTGGAAGGTACATTCCCCTTGTTAATACAATGGTACATGTATTATTTGATTCAGGTTCCACACATTCTTCCATATCTTCTACATTGGTAGCACAATTAGGCTTGGAACTTGAACCAACCAACTTCACTTTCTATGTCTCAACACCAATAGGACCTGGTATTAACATTAACAAGAAATGTTTGAGATGTGAACTTAGAATGTCAGGACAGATAATCCCTTCAGATCTCCTGGTCTTGGATATAGAAGACTTTGACATCATTCTCGTCATGGACTGGCTGACGCCGCTTAACGCTAAGATCGATTGTTTGAAGAAGCAAGTCCTGATAACCTTACCTACAAGAGAAAAAGTCAAGATTCATGGCACCCGACAACAGATTCACAGCTCAACTGTCTCACTTCTCAAAGCAAAACTTTAATCTCTATCCATCAGTGATGACAATGAGCCACCACCACCATACCTTCTCTATGTGCACGACATCGAAGTCATATCTGAATTCCCAATGGTATTTCTAAAAGACCTTTCTGGCCTATCGCCGGTTCGGGAATTCGACTTTGAAATCAAACTAATACCGGGAACCAAGCCCATTTATATTCCACCATACATAATGTCCAATGTCGAGCTGGTTGAGTTGGATAAACAATTGAAGGAATTAGAGAGTACAGGCTTCATCAGAAAAATTTCATCACCTTGGGCGTTCCAGTTCTGTTCGTTCGAAAATAGGATGGTTCATTACGACTTTGCATCGACTATCGCAAGTTGAATAATGTAACCATCAAGAACAGATACCCATTGCCCAGGATCGATGACTTGTTCGACCAACTTAGAGATGTCAAATACTTATCTAAGATTGATTTACGATCCGACTATCATCAACTCTGGATCAGGGGAGTCGGACGTCATTAAAACAACTTTCAGAACTTGGTACGGTCATTACGAGTTCCTGGTCATGCCATTTGGTCTAACTAACGCACCTGCAACGTTCATGGACCTGATGAATCATCTCTTCAGACCATATTTAGATCGATTCATGGTGGTCTTTGTAGATGATATATTGGTGTATTCACCAACAGTGGAAAATCATAAGAGGCACCTGAGGATTGTCCTCTAGACCTTAAGGCACCACCAGCTATATGCAAAGTTGAGTAAGCGCGAATTTGGGGCAAAAAAAGTTAAATTCCTAGGTCATGAAGTTTCAGGCAATGACATCGAAGTAGATCTTTCAAAACTTGAAGCGGTATTAAACTGGAAGCAACCTACCACTGTTACTCAAATTCAGAGTTTTCTCGGTTTGGCTGGCTACTACAAACACTTCATCAAGAACTTCTCCAAGATTGCTGAACCTATGACCAAACTCACTCAGAAAGACATACGATTCTCCAAGATTGCAGGAATTGGGAAAGCGCCTCACGACAGCACCAGTACTAATTACTCCAAGAAATGGAGTTGGATTTTTATTATACACCGACGCCTCTCTCCAAGGCTTAGGTGCAATACTAATGCAAGATGGCCAAGTTGTTGCATATGCTTCTAGACAACTAAAGATCCATGAGGGTAATTACCCGACGCAGGACTTGGAACTTGCAGTTGTCGTATTCGAACTAAAGTTATGGCACCACTACCTATAAGGTGAGCGGTTCGAGGTCTTCTCAGATCACAAAAGCCTCAAGTACATCTACACTCAGAGAGACCTAAACCTCCTCCAAAGAAGATGGTTGAAATTTTTGAAAGAATACAAATTTCAGCTCTAATATCATATGGGAAAAGCCAACGTTGTGGCTGATGCCCTAAGTAGAAAGTCATATGTTACAGCGTGTACCCTCAACTTCGAAATAGGGAAGTTGGCTATGGAGATGGAGAATTACAACTTACACCTCATTGAGGAGAAAAGAAGATCACGGCTCTCCCAATTAATTGCCAACTTCGAGCTTATTCAAAAAATCTCAACTACCCAAGCCAACGACCTCATGTTAATGGAGAAAAAAGAACTCATCCTCAGCAGATAGGACCTTCCCTACTAGTCGCGGTCTCCGATGATGGGGCAGTTTTCTACAAGAAACGTTTGTGCCTACTGAATGATCCTGAAGTTCGAAAGTAAGTGCTCACTGAAATGCATTGCTTGAGGTTTGCTATGCATCTTGGGGGAGAAAAAATATACAAAGATGTCAAGCGACAATTTTGGTTCTCTAGAATGAAGAAAGCTACTGCAGACTATGTTGCTCGATGTCTCGTTTGCCAACAAGTAAAGACGAAACACAGACTTCCTTCCGACCTTCTCCAGCCTTTACCTATTGGAGAATGGAAGTGGGAGAACATAGCAATGGACTTTGTTACTGCCTTACCTCGAAATAATAAAGGGCAACATGCAATTTGGGTTATCATTAACAGACTTATAAAGTCTAAGCACTTTTTACCAATAAAGTTCACAGATAACCCCACCAAGCTAATCGAATTGTATGAAAAAGAGATTGTACGCCTCCATGGCATACCACTCACGATCGTCTCTGATCGATACCCTAGATTCACATTAAAGTTTTGGCAAAGCTTTCAGAGTAAAATGGGCTCCAAGATTACCATGAGCACAACTTTTCACCCACAGACCGACAGGCAATCAGTGTGTTTGATCCAAATTTTAGAGGACATGTTACGATGTTGCATACTGGACTTTCACAACGGATGGGCTAAACATTTACATTTGGCTGAATTTTCATACAACAACAAGTACCAATCCAGTATTGGCATGGCACCATACGAGGCTATCTATGGTCGCCCTTGCAGATCTCCGGTATGCTGGTTAGACATGGCAAATCGATGGCAATTGGGGCCAGAACTAGTTCTGGACACTTCTGAGAATATCAGATTAGTAAAGGAGCGACTTCGTATGACACAGAGTCGACAAAAGAGCTACGACGACAAGTGGAGACAACATCTAGAATTTGAGAATGAGGACTATGTTTTTCTAAAAGTCTAGCCTACAAGAGGTGTCAAACGCTTCAGGATCAAAGGGAACCTTTCTCCAAGATATATAGGTCCATTTAAGATCATCGAACGCATTGGCAAACTAGCCTATCGACTATCTCTTATCTCATCCATGTCCAAAGTTCGCGACGTTTTCCATGTATCCATGCTTCGAAAGTATCATCTTGATCCTTCACATATCTTCCTTCTGATCGAAGTTCAGGTTGAAGAAGGAAACAAATGTCAGGAGAGAGCAATTCAAATTCTGGATAGAATAATTCAAGAACTTAGACGACGTAGTATTCCACTTGTAAAAGTGTTTTGGGATCACCACGAAATAGAGGAAACAACTTGGGAACTTGAAGATAAAATCAAACAAAGATGTCTTGAATTGTTCCAACAATAATTGATGTTGTAATATATTGTACTTTTCACTTATCAATGAAATTATTCTTGTACAATTACAATTATGTCAACATCTAATCTCCATTGAACCATCTATCCTCACGTCCCTTATGAAGAATATGTCCCTAATATGAAAGATATTTTGAAGATTACAAACCACATTCTATCTATGATATTATTGCACATATGGCATATCTAATCTTACTTGAAGGTTTCAAAGAATCAATGACGCATGACAAACGTATTAAAGATCTTCCTGAAGACCATGATCATTTGAAGATGTTCGATTGTATGATTAGATTATGATAGGTTGTAGGACCTTCTATGTCATATGATTTAGCGATATGTATGCCTGCATGTTTTAATCGATCGTTTGCATATTCGATTTAATCCGGTTACATTATATTTTATTGAGCTTTAATCGAGAAATCAAAAATCACTTTTATAAAGTCTTTCAGGACACTAATGTTTTAAGCAGCGTCCTCTTCGACTTGATGAGTCAAGACGTTGATAAAATATTAAGACGATGAAGGTTGAATTGAACTTGTTAATAAGGACGCTTACTTGTAAGTAGCAACCTTTCTTTTATCAACCTTTGAGAATGTCAGGACGCTGACTTAGTCTCAGCTCGCTGAAAGTTTTTTTTGTTTTCAAGTGATTTCTATCTTCAAGGACGCTGATAGTTATAAGTTAAATAAATTATCAGAACGCTACTTGTGAAGGAACGCCCTCATCTTTAGAATCAACTTAATAACCCTCAGGACGTTTACTGTCTTTCAGCGTCCTCAACATTGTTTTAAAACTAATTTTAAATTTCAGGACGCTAACTCTTGAGTAGCGCCCTCGTGTGTTTAGTGTTTTAAAACAAAGTAGGACGCTAACTGCGAAGTAGCGCTATCATGTTTTGAGTCTTTTAAATCGTCAAAGTAAGTCAGGACGCTTACGACTTAGTAGCACTCTCACTTAAATGTTCAGCAAGACGCTTATGCTCAATGAGCGCCCTGAAGGAACAAAACGACAAAAGTTGATATTATGCGCAAGGACGCCAATTCAACAAATATTACTGTTTTGATGAGAACACCATTTCTGTTACTTTCTTCAGAACTGTACGAATACTTTTCTAAGCTTTTTAGAATCGTACAACAACTTTTTCTTTACTTTTTGAACGTTCTAAAAGCATGTCAGAACATTCTCTTTTTATGAAAGGATCAGACGATTCAAGTGTTATCGCCGTAATGTGCATTGAGCTGAATCGATCCATTTCTAGAAAGAAAGTATACGTTGTATTTGAAATAACCTAGAGCGCCAAAATCATCAAGTCCATTGCGCTTATGTTATTCCTATATATACCGACTACTTTAGAGCAGAAAAACTACTAAGGATATACGAAAACTGATATTCATTCAAAACGTATTAACAATTTTCACTTGCGCCAAAACACTTTTCAAAAGTTAGTCGTCTTTCACTTGTGCTTGATCTTTCGATCATTTGAAAAAAAAACATCAAGTCTTTTGGATTGATTGATCTTCATCTTCATTATTTTGACAATCCATTGAAGAAGACAAAAGATCTTTGAACCTGTTGTCAGCATAAACTTCATCATACATATCTTGGTGAATCTGTGATCATAGAAGGTTCAATCGAAAGCTTTGTAAGTATCACTTTGATTCTAAGTAAAGGGAATTATATCTTATCTTGTATCAAATTTGCAGTGACTGGTTAGTCACTGGGCAAGAACAAGTGTTGCTCGAAGTTGAAACGGTCATCTCACACCCGGAAGTTGAGAAACGATCATCTCACACTCGGAAGTCTGAGAAACGGTAGTTCTCACACTCGTAAGTTGAGAAAGTGTACCGGTTTGATTTTCACCCGTAAGAAGGTTCATAGTGGAGTTTGAAAAAATCATAACTAAGGAGGTTAGGTAGTGGATGTAGGCGCGACCGAACCATTATAAATCTTACTTGTACTGTTTCATTTACATTTGTTGTATTTGATTGCTATATTTTGTTTAATCTGTTTAATTATTTCACACAATTTTAAGAAAGTTTAAAATCTGCCAAGTGTCCAATTCACCCGCCTCTTGGATATATATGGGCCAACAATTGGTATCAGAGCATGTTAACCGTCAAAGTATCTAACCATCTTTGATTGAGTATGGCAGGACAAAACGAAAGAAGTACTTATCTCTCAGTTAGAGGAAACTCCACCAACCGACCATCACTGTTCAAGGGAGAAAACTATTCACACTGGAAAACTAAGATTAGGTACTACCTAAAAGCCCAAGATCTTGAGATGTGGGATGTTGTGACATACGGCTGTCCAACACCTACTAAAATTGTTGACAGCGCTATTGTACCGAAGAAAATAGACGAATGGAGTACTAAGGAAAAGAAAAGAGAACTATTGAATAACCAAGCTGTAAACATTTTGCTTTGCAGTTTATCAGTCAAAGAGTTCAATAGAGTTAGTGCGTGTGAAATCGCTAAAGAAATCTGGAACAAGTTAGAGGTCACCCACGAAGGAACTTTGCAAGTTAAAAAGGCAAAGCTCCAACTGTTAGTTGAAAAATATGAGACCTATAGGATAAAGGAAACTGACTCGATAGTTGAGGCTATTGCTAGGTTTACAACAAACATCAATGAAATGAAGAACCTAGAAAAAATCTATGACCAAGAAGAAACTGTTAGAAAGTTTCTAAGAGGCCTACCTAGAGCATGGAAACCCAAGGCCACGACCATTGAAGAAGCCAAGAATCTAGCTGTATACACTTTTGATAAACTATGTGGTTCATTAATGGTTCATGAAATGAAGTTAAAAGATAAAATGAGCCCGGTCAAGGTTGAGGAAAAAGAAAAGAAATCTATTGCCCTCAATGTTGAAACAGATTTTGAAAATGATTAAGACTCAGAAGATGACATGGCTATGTTGTCTAAAAAGTTTAACAAGTTGCTTAGGAGAAAGAGTAAGAATAGCTCTTACTTAAGGTTTCACAAAGGAAAGAAACCCGAGTCTAAACCTGTAGAGTTAATATGTTATAATTGTAATAAACCAGGTCATGTAAAGAGCGAATGTCCCACTAAATATAGGAAGAACTCAAGCTCATATAGAAAGGACAAGAAAATTCTCAAAGCTACATGGGATGATTCAAGCTCAAACGAAGATGAAGCGAATTCAGATCACACTGCTGCACTGTGCTTAATAGCAAGCACCGAGGTAAAATCTGAACCCATTAAAAAACTTAATGTGCTCTATGCTCATATTCAGGAACTTAAGACAAAACTTAGTAAAGAGACCAAGAAAAATATAAAACTCAAGCATAGTCTTGAAGAAGCTCTTGAGGAAATTAAATTCCAACAAGAAGAGCTAGACGGAATGTCTTTAGACAATGAACAACTTAAGAAAGTTGTTGAGAAACTAAAAATTAAAAATGAAACTCTTAGAAAGGAAAATGAAGACCTGAACTGCACCATGTCTAAATTCACAAATGGTCAAAAGTTTTTTGACATGATGCTAGGATCACAAAGATGTGCATTCGACAAAACTGGCTTAAGCTATACTCATGGGTCGAAACAAAATGAATACAATACCTTACTGACCAAACGACCAACATGCCAAAAATTTCATAAGGAAGGTCATACCATACTTAGATGTAATTTCTTAAGTAGAAAGAAGAAGAAATATGTATGGATTGAAAAATCTGTTCTTACTGAAGCTAACATGCATGGACCCAAATTTGCATGGGTACCAAAGTCAAAAGTATTTTATGTTGTGTAGATATGCAAAAATGAAGATATATGGTATCTAGACAGCGGCTGCTCAAGGCATATGACTGGAGATAAATCTAAATTTCTGAGCCTTGAAAAGAAGAAAGGAGGAAAAGGTCACTTTCGGAGATTACAACAAAAGTGACATTGAAGGCATCAGAACTATTGGTAACGATTTTCTATCCATATCTAATGTACTTTATGTTAAAGGGCTGAAGCATAATCTCTTGAGCATAAGTCAATTATGTGACAAGGGTTATGACATTTTATTTGAAGCAAATAGGTGCACAGTCAGCATGTTGATAAAACTGTTGCATTCAATGCATCTAGAATTAAGAATGTGTATTGCACAAACTTTAATGACATGAAAAAACAAAATGTAACATGTTTAAGTGGTATCTCTTGTAATGATGCATGGCTATGGCATAAGAGATTAGCTCATGTTAATATGGATAACATATCTAGAATTGTCAAACGTGATCTTACGAAGGGTATTCCGAAGGGAACTTACTCAAATAACAAGGTATGTGAACCATGTCAACTTGGTAAGCATACCCGATCATCATTTAAGAGCAAGAGGCATCAATCAACCTCTAGAGCTCTCGAACTGATTCACATGGATCTTTTCGAACCAACCAAAACCCAAAGCTTAAGTGGTAAATCATATGTGTTTGTGATTGTTAATGACTTTACTCGATTCACATGGGTATTTTTATTAGCTTATAAATCTGATGCATGTGAAACATTTATAAAATTCTGTAAGAGAGTAAAAAATGAAAAGAGTTACAAAATCAACATAATTAGGAGTGATAGAGGTGGTGAATTTGTCAATAAAAATCTCGAAGAATTTTGTAACAATCAAGGTTATACTCACCATCTATTAGCCCCTAGGACACCACGGCAAAATGATGTAGTTAAGATAAAGAATAGAACTTTGCAAGAGATGTGTACAACAGTGCTTAATGAGTATAACACTGCAAATCATTTTTGGGGTGAAGTTATCAACACTGCCTGCTATGTGATGAACCGAGTTCTAATCAGAAAAGATTTGAATAAAACTCCATATGAACTATAAAAGGGTAGAGCACCCAACATTAGTTACTTCCAAGTATTCAGATGCAAATGTTTTATTCTGAATGATAAAGGTAATCTAGATAAGTTTAAACCTAAGTCTGACATAGGAATCTTCTTAGGATATTCTTCTCATAGTAGAGCCTACAGAGTGTTCCACAAATCTAATCAAACTGTAGAAGAATCAATTCACATAAATTTTGATGAAAATGAAAATAAGAAAAGTCTTGAGGAGGAATTTAAACAATTGAACTTTGATGATGATGAACCCAAAACAACTAAGATTATAGATCTTGAACTTGAACCATCTTTAAAATCTTCTAAAAACTCTAGAGTACTTCAAGGTCTTTCCCAAGAAAAAATTTTAGGAGATCCACGAAAGGATGTATCCACTAGAGCTTCAATTCAAAAAGATCAGGAGCTTGTTGCTTTTGTATCACAATTTGAACCAATTAAAGTGGAAGAGGCACTGAAAGATGAAAACTGGATTTTTGCTATGTAAGAAGAATTAGGACACTTTGTGCGAAACAAAGTATGAGAATTAGTTCCTAGACCTTTTCATCAATCCGTTATAGGAACCAAATGGATATTTAGAAACAAAAAGAATGAACAAGGCATCATTGTCCACAATAAGGCTAGATTGGTTGCATAAGGGTACAACCAAGAAGAAGACATAGACTTCGAAGAAGCTTTTGCCCCAGTAGCAAGATTAGAGGCAATAAGAATGCTACTTGCCTATGCTTGTTACAAGGATTTTCCCTTATACCAAATGGATGTAATGAGTGCTTTTCTAAATGGATACATCAACGAAGAGGTATATATGGAATAACCTCCAGGGTTTGAGGATGCTCAAGACCTGGAATATGTGTTCAAACTTCACAAAGCCTTATATGGATTAAGACAAGCTCCAAGAGCTTGGTATGATCGACTGAGTTCATTTCTTTTAGATCATAAGTTCCACAAAGGAAAACTTGATCCAACTTTGTTTATAAAATATCACAATAACAATATGCTCATTGTTCAAATATATGTGGATGATATCATTTTTGGTGCATCAAACAAAGAACTATGTGATGAGGTTTCTAAATTAATGCAGAAGGAATTTGAAATGAGTATGATAGGAGAACTTATATTATAACGACCCTTATTTTTATAAAAGCTAATACCCCAAAAATTTTATACACCTATATTGACTTATACGTGTATACGTGAGTGGGATTATGAAAATGGTGTAATTGAAGGTGTATGATTCAATGAAATAGATAAATGAAATAACTCTAATGATTAATTGAGAAAGTTGGTGCTTAAATGATATGAAATTAAAGGTAAGTATGAGAATTGCATGATAGGATTTAATTTAAATGGTACATGAAATAAAGTTAAATGAGATGAGTTGATTCATTAAATATGGGAGTTGTTTATTAGTTAGCATGCAAAGCATGGTAACAAAAGATATGAGAAATTCATTCAATTGATTAGTTGCTCATTCTTAAGTTTCTCATCTAACGTTTTCTATATATCAAAACACAAAAAAAAAGATAAACAAAACGTCCAGAGAAGAAAATGAGAAAGAAAAAAAAGGGGCGAGGGTTTCGTGGCCAAATTCGACGTTCTGGTAAGCGATTTTCGCTATTTTTCATCGTGAAATTGATCTTTAACTAGTATATGACAATTCTAACGGATTAATTTTTTCTATAAGAGGTGTTTTGCAGAGTTTCCAAAAATAGGATTTTGACCCACTTTGACTCGAAACACGTAAAAATTATATATTATCACTCCTATAGTCACGTAAATCGCAAATATGTAGTTTGTTTGCGTTCATGTGTACTATTGGTGCTGGTACAACTGTCAGAAGCTAAATTAGACACTAGGGACCGTTCGAACCATGTCAAACTCTGGTGAAATTCCGGTTTGAAACCATCGAATCATAGATAATTGAATTTCGAACGTTTCGATACCAAGATCATGATTTTTGGATATCGATTGGTATTTTTAGTATGTGATTGAATGGTTTCAATAAATACGTTGGACTTGGAGACTTATAGAAATAAAGTTAAAAAGCTTATCTCTATTGTCTTTCACTGTGAAAATATTTTAGAGGATGATAGAAAATATTTAGATTGATTATCACGTGTCTGGGAGACTCAAATATAATTATGGGACTGAATTGAAAAGTTAGAACTTGATATAAAATGAGAATGAGTTCATTTCATATTACCAGGAACTTAATTAAATGAATTTAGAGTCAAAATTATAATGAGTTAGAGCTTCTGTGAAAGAAGAAATAATAGAGAAAGATGTTGATGTGAATGTGATAATATGTGCAGGTTTGAGTAAAATGTTGTAGTGAATTGGGAGTGTGAAGACGAGTATTCTGGCAATTTGGTTGTGAGTAGAATTTCAATTTTATTCATCATTTTATGTCATCATATTACGTGTAATTGAATGTTTATACATATGTATGATGATTGTTGCATGAGAAAAGACAGAGATTGTCTGTATTGGCTGATAAATCTATTGGAGCTAGACTTTTGGACATTCAAAGTAGGTTAAGCTGCTCCCTAAGAGAATAATCGGGTCTAGTGATCCTAGTTAGATTTAAAGGTCTATATGGGAATCTATTCGGTTGGGAAGTGAGTCATTGTTCTAGTATTATTTGCGAGGAAAGCTAATTAGGTTAAAAAAGGAGAATGTTTTCTCGGAACTAAAGTACAGTTACATTCGTTCTTTAGAGCAATTTTTAGTGCTCCTGGATAGTATATAGAACTAGACCACTTTACCATCTGGCTAAGATTGTAGTTAGTACTTATTGACTATGTATTTACATAAGTCTTAGGAAAGCTGATTGAAATGTGAATGGGAATGAATTGTTGTGATTACATATGAATGTGATTTGCATATTATCTTGAATGTGCATATACATGGGTGTTTGCACGCTGATTTGCATAATATACATGAGCATGCATGATTATGTAGAAGTGTAAATGATTGTATGATTGAATATTCTATTTCACTGGGCACCATTGGCTCATTCTATTCCTAAATTTTTCAGGTCCTTCAGTTGCAGATAAGGGCAAAGGAATAGCTTACCAGAGTTAGGGTTGTGCCTTGCCAGAAAAGTCTATTTTGATGTAGGTTGATGATTACATGTGTTGTATTTTGATTTGGTACATATATGTATATAACCCCACATGTATACTTAAGTAGATGGTTGTAAGACGATGGATATGTGGTAATAGATGCTAATCTGGGCGGGAATTACATAGTGAGTATGATGAAATATCTTGATGGGAATGTTGATACATGTATACATTTGGGTTGATGTGATATATATGTGTGGATGTGATGTTTATCAGGTCATTTGAAATTGTGAGATGTCCAATTTACAGGGGAGACTCTGTCCGAGTCTCTATTGAGGCTTAACAGGACTCTAATGGTCCTATGGGTGATAGGATGGTCAGATTTCTGTGCCGGTCAGGATGCCCTGGGGGATTGTGAAAGGGGTCCTAACATACATACTTTCTCGGCTTACAAATTAAGCAAATGCCGAAAGGTACCTTCATAAGCCAATCAAAGTATGCTAAGAAAATGGTTAAAAAGTTTCAAATGCACAATTTGAAATCGATTGATACTCCTTGTACCTCTGCAATCAAATTAGATAAAGATGAAAAAGGTAAATCAATTGATTCAAAACTTTATAGAAGTATGATTGGAAGTCTGTTGTACTTAACTGTAAGTCGGCCTGACATTATGTTCAGTGTTTGCCTTTGTGCAAGATTTCAATCAGAACCTAAAAAATCTCATTTAAAGTTTGTCAAACGAATATTCAGATATATAAATGGCACAACTCACTTAGGAATCTGGTATTCCAAAGGTACTGCATTTGATCTCAGAAATTATGTAGACTCCGACTATGTCGGTAGTCCCACTGATAGGAAAAGTACCTTCGAATTTTGTCACTTTCTTGAAAATTCTATGATTTCTTGGTTTTGCAATAAACAACACTCCATGGCACTATCCACAGCTGAAACAGAATATATTGCAGCTGGAAGTTGTTGTTCTCAGGTTCTGTACATGAAACAACAACTTCAGGATTATCAAATATTTATTCCATGTTGTCACGACGCCCCTGACGTAGGCTGACGTCATGACCGGCACAGTATACTATACACTGTACATACCCATTTACAGTATATAATACACTGTCAGCCTTCACGCATTCTCTCATAATACTTCCCAAAATGTACAGAATTTTTTTATTTTTTATTTTTTTGCTTATATCACAAATCAAATCCAATATAGATCTATAATCATCTCAGTCATTCACACATCACATTTTCATTTCCTCATCCAATATCTTAAGCTATATATATGCCCACACATCCCATCTAGATGATAATACATATATATATAGAATGTGTGATAAGTATACATATCAAAATAACAAAAGCTATTTCCTCCAAGCAGACATACACATACCAGACTCACTCACGGAGTTTCCTTTTCCCTTCAACTCAATACCTGAAATATTGGAGGAAATGAGGTGAGCAAACAGTAGCTCAGTGAATATAGTTCTTGAGATGACAATTATATGCATTTAGAGAAATATGACATTTAAAATCATTTCAAACACTTATTCAACACATGCATCGTTCAACGAATATATCATACATGTCAACAACATAAATTTCATGCTTTTCAATAATACAATGCACAATTTCCCTCCTCCGCAAGGCAAGAGAGCGGGTCTAACCCTTGTATGGCCGTTACAAGGTAGCCACAACCTCTCATTACCCAATGAACAGTCATTTCAAGGATCCCAACCCTTGTTAGGACAGACCTACTGACAATGAGGACTCGCAAAACCTCATCCGGGTCTAGTGCCTAACGAAATGACAATGAGGACTCGCAAAACCTCATCATTACAAACTCCAATTGCTAAAATCAGTTTGCATGATCCATAAAACTCAATGTATATATACATATACCATGCATACAATCAAACATTTTATATATGTATAATGTCATACAAGAACCAAATCAAGAAAACTATACTCACAGTGGTTACACGGGGTTTCTCTAAAATCAAGCAACAATGTTGCTTCCTCAAGAGCGTTTATCCATGCCCTTAAGCTCTCAATTTAAGCACTGAAATGACCATAGATTATCATGAGAATCATCATTTACCATTTCGGTAGCTACTAAAATATCAACTCACTGTTCACAGTACTATTCATTTTTTTACTATTAATTTTTTACTATTCACTATTCACTATTTACTATTTACTATTTACTATTCACAATTTATTTTTACTATTCATCCGAAAGATGTAAATTGTATTAAATTTGTCAATTGGTCTCCAAACATTATGAAATTAAATCTAACCACATATTCGGGTTTCTAACAGTCCAGGGAGCATTTTTCTAGCTTCCTAGCGGGTTTTCATTCACGTTGGGGTCAAAACCCCAATTTGTCAAAACACCATAAAACAGCTCCCACTGTCAAAATTAGTCCGCTAGAATCATTACATCTAGCTTAGATAGTAATTTCACGAAGAAATAGCGTGAAAATTACTTACCGCGAAGCCGAATTCGACGCAAATCACGCGTTCTCCCTTCCGTTCTTCTTCTTTCTTCTTCTCGGCTCTTCTTCCGTTCTCTGCTCTCTCTCTCTTTCTTTTCATTTCTTTCCAGCAACTTCTTCCCTCTTTTATTTTATTTATTTTATTTTTTTATTCGTTTTGTTTAACGTGCGAGAGAGATAGGTGAGAGAATGAGAAAAAGTGAGAGAGAAAGGTAAAGAATGAGATAAAATATTATAATACAAATGGATATCATCTTATCTTTCTATTTTTTTCTTCTCTTGGTGTACACGTTGGAACCAAATACTCAAGCTCTTTATTTTATTCTTTTGTTTTTTTTCTTATTCATTCAACGTTGAGAGATTGGTTAACATGATAGTTGATATTTATATATAATATATACAAGTGATTCAATACACCTAGGCTCCCCTTAATAACCAACTCCTCCATCAAATTCCATTCAATTCAACTCATCTCATTCATATAAGTCATTTAATAATTCAATTTCAATCTACACCATTTAATAATTCACTTATTTCACATGTATTCATTTACACACATGCATTACATCATACTATGCATTAAGTCTTTAAATCATACACCAATCCACATGTTTAATTAACCAACCCCATAAATTAATCAATTTAATTCAACTCAATTCAACTAATACAACTCATATTCTTTATTTAATAATTTTATTTATTTACTCACATTCCGTAATTATAGCATGTATTTCATACACGCGTATATTTAGCTACATACGTGTATTCTCAAGCGTATATTTAGCTCATACGTATAAAATACGTATAGTATACATCTCGATATACGCGTACTTCAACGTATATATTTAATTCAAATTGCGGGGTGTTACACATGTGCTGAGATTTTGTGTGATAGTACTAGTGTTATTAACATTTCAAAAAATCCTGTATTGTACTCCCGAACTAAGCATATTCAAATAAGACATCATTTTTTATGGGATCATGTACAAAATGAAGAAGTCATATTATCTCACATTGGAACCAAAGAACAACTAGTTGACATATTTACTAAAGTCTTACCAAAAGACTAGTTTGTTCACATTCGAAAAGAACTTGGCATGTTCTCTGAAACTAATTTGTGATGCTTACCTCTATATGGGGGGAGACATATTTCATGATACTCTACTCTTTTTGATATTTCAAAAGAAAGAGAAGTAATATCATTGAAACATTATATATTCAGGGGGAGCTTAACACTAAGGGGGAGTCTTAGTGACATTTTAAGTAAATTCCTTGGAAATACACTCATATCATATGAATCAAGGATCATTAGTACTGCATTTCATGCATACACACATCATTTTATTAGCTCACTCCAAAACCTATAGTAATGTGTTTGCAATAATAAAAAAGGGGGAGATTGTTGAACCAATTATCCTCACGTCCCTTACGAAGAATGTGTCCCTAATATGAAAGATATTTTGATGATTACAAACCACATTCTTTCTATGATATTACTGCACATATGACATATCTAATCTTACTTGAAGGTTTCAAAGAATCAATGATGCATGGCAAACATATTAAAGATTTTGAAGACCATGATCATTTGAAGTTGTTCAATTGTATGATTAGATTATGATAGGTTGTAGGACCTTCTATGTCATATGATTCAACGATATGTATGCCTGCATGTTTTAATTGATCATTTGCATATTCGATTTAATCCGGTTACATTATGTTTTATTGAGCTTCAATCGAGAAATAAAAAACCGCTCTTATAAATTCTTTTAGGACACTAATGTTTTAAGCAGCGTCCTCCTGGACTTGATGTAGGACCTGGTCTTTCACTTGTGCTTGATCTTACGATCATTTGAAAGAAAAACTTCAAGTCTTCTAGATTTATTGATCTTCATCTTCATTATTTTAACAATCCATTAAAGAAGAGACAAAAGCTTTTTGAACCTATTTTCAGCATAAACTTCATCATACATATCTTGTTGAATCTGTGATCACAGAAGGTTCAATCGAAAGCTTTGTAAGTATCACCTTGATTCTAAGTAAAGGGAATCATATCTTATCTTGTATCAAATTTTCAGTGACTGGTTAGTCACTGGGCAAGAGCAAGTGTTGCTCGAAGTTGTAACGGTCATCTCACACCTGGAAGTTTAGAAACAGTCATCTCACACCCGAAAGCTGAGAATCGGTCTTTTCACACCCGTAAGTTAAGAAACAGTAGTTCTCACACTTGTAAGTTAAGAAAGTGTACTAGTTTAATCTTCACCCGTAAGAAGGTCCACAATGGAGTTTGAATAAATCCTAACTGAGGAGGTTAGGTAGTGGATGTAGGCGTGACCGAACCACTATAAATCTTGCTTGTACTGTCTCATTTACATTTGTTGTATTTGATTGCTATACTTTGTTTAATCTGCTTTCATTATTCCGCACAATTTTAAGAAAGGTTAAAATTTGCTAAGTGTCTAATTCACCCCCCTATTGGACATATCTGGGCCAACAATCTCATTACACAAAATGTAGATGTCTACTGACAGCATAGACATGAGTAAATAACCATATACACCATGGCCTTCTTGGCAACCTCGGGGGAGCCCTCCAAGTTCAGAAGCAACCCACAACTTCTATACATCACCAACTCCCTCGCTTCAGCGACTGCGAACCCCTTTGCCAGAACGTATATGGTTATATTGTGTTGAAATTGCCCGAAACAATCCAGGTTCCTCATCCTGGCAGGATCTCCTATCAAAACTACTAGGCGGACGAATTCGAGCAACAACAAGTAAAAACATTCCTCCACTCAATCTACCTCTCCTGAAATGCAATAACTCGCATTGCCCTACACCACCATCTGTCAAGCAAATGTCGGAACCTTCTGCTGAGGAATCTGATTCCATTTGCTCTCCATTGATTGATGATGTCGAGAATTCCACAGGCCAAAGCATAATTTAGGGACCTTACCAACAATACCCTGATCTAATGGAAGATGACCAAGGCAATGAATCTCACAAAGGCAACAATCAGGACTACATGTGTAACGCCTCGAAAATCATTTCATCTAGCCCATTACTCAATTGCATTTTTCCCAAACTCTATATGTTTGATGGTTGTTTAATGTTTGTATATTTGATGCTTGATAATGTATATAAATGTGTGCATTATAAATTGTATATGGGTCATGTTAAATTAAAGTATAATGCATGTGTTATTATTTATGCATGGGCCCATTAAACCATGAATTGATATGGGTTAGGATTGATTGAATAAAAGGATTAATGAGAATGAAAATTTGGTGTAGTAGATGGATTGGACATTAAAATACATGGAAGCATGAGATTGGTTAAAGTCATGTGGTTGGTATGGGTAGTGTGAGACCAACATATGTCAAGTTGGTGCATGAGACCAACACACGTCAAGTTGGTGCATGAAAGTGGACAAGTGTCCCATGCCCCATTTTTCTTCTCCAACACATGTCAAGTTGGTGCATGAGAGTGGACAAGTGTCCCATGACGCACTTCTCTTCTCCAAGGAAGTCCTAGAGAGTGAGATGAGTGGAGGGAAAGCAAAAAAAGAAGAGAAAGGAAAGAAGAAGAGAAAGAAAGAGGAAATTGCTTTGAGGGAAGTCTCAACAACGTTTTCATCAAAGTGCTGGATCTTGGTGATATATGGTCGGATTGAGCTCAAACTTTGTCAGCCATTTCATATCCTATGGTTATTCATTCAGGTCGGTAGTGATCTTGATTGGAGTTTTCTTATGAGAGATATAACCTCCCAAACAAATTTGGTCGGAAAGTTTGGATTTCTCGTGCAATTTAGATCAAACTGATAGATCTCCTAAATCTACCGTCGGATGGATATGATATTTCAGAATATGGTTCACAACTGATCTTTTTGCATTATGAACGGTTGCGATGTTTATGGATCAAGTATTTTGTGTGACATAGTCATTTGAGTTCAAGTATTTGCAGCAGGAAAGGAGAAATCTTCTGATTAGAGATATGTTCATCATCGGTCCACCGTTGGATTAAGCTAATTTTTGGACAGAAGGTTTGTTTCTTAACATGCTTCAATCTGTACGGTTGATTTTGTGATTAAATATTTCTGTTGGCAGCTTGATACATCCGAACAGAACTTTAAATGAAAAATTGGTAGGGTTGTTTGTATTAGACCTAAATCTAGAATATGAACTTAGACATTTCCAAATAGCTTGCATGTTAAGTATGTTGACCTAGTGGCCATTGTTAATGAACCCATGATGCAAAATCAGTGATATACATGGCTGAACATGGTGACCTAGTGTAAATCAGCAATATGGCCTAAGTATGAAAAATTCCATATTTTAGGGTTTTTGATGCTTTTGCCCTAGAATCATTGAATTGATGCAATTTATGTCTAATTAAGCATGGTTAGGGTTGATTATGATACTGATTAGGTGGTTCTGACCGTGTCATGGGTTAGTCATACTTGTGATCAATTCCCCAATTTGGGCATGTTTATGCCTAAGGAATTGAAATCAGTATTTTTGATTAATTGGTTTATGAATGAGAACTATGCATTAGAGGCCTAAGTCATGTGATTTGAGTTGAATGATGAGATTAGATGGGATTTAGGCCTATTGTCTATATGTGGGCTGATTTAGGGTTGATGTGTAATGTCTATGTGATTGAGCATAGAAATTGATGTATGGTTGGTTATTGATGAACGTTTCAGGACCTTGATTGGGTTGATTCGGTTTGGTGTCCGTGTGTGGTTAGATACTCTCGCGAGGCTTGGTAGTGAGTAGACTTCATTTATGATTATATCTTTTATGTCATCATATCACTTATATATATTGTATGTTGAAAGCATGAATGTGTTCTAATGTTTTGAATGATGCATTGATTTGAGAAAACCTTATGACTGTGGTTGGGCCCATCTATCTGGCTAATAGGGAGACTTAACCTTGTCATAGGAGGGTTTTAGAAATGAAATATTTGGGGATGAGAACGGTACGGTGAAATAGACGTACACTAGTAACCCTAATGCATGTGGAATGTGGATCCAAATTGATAGGCTTTTACTTGCATCGAACTTATTATAAATGCTTGATATCTATATGTTATGAGCTTTTAATCATGCTACACATTGACATGCATACATGATATTTATTGATGAGTATTGATAGCACATTTGAATTCTATTCATTAGGCATCGTTGGCTAACCCTCATTTTTCTCTTTCAGGTCCTTCTGTCCCGAATAAGGGCAAAGGAGTAGTCATATCTTAAGGGCCTTGCCTGCAAGAGAATTCAAGGCCTCAATGTGAGTTGAGAGACATTTTGATTTAACTGTGTTTTAAATTATGATGTATTATATTTTGGACTATATAATTATAACACTTACCACATTGTAGTATGGGTGAGTTGAGACTTGTTAGATAGACCATGTGGGCATATGACTATTTTTTGTATCCATGGTTTCGGAGGAGTGGTTGGAGATGCCTACGCCGGGCGTCCCGCCCTGGCATTCCGCACGCCATTTCCCTGCGAGGTTGGTGGTCCGGGGTGCTGGGTCGCCAAAACATGGGCTAAAATTTTGAGGGCGAAATTCTTTTAAAGGGGGTGGAGTGTAATACATCTGGTTTACACAAAAAATAAATAAATTAATTAAAAATCGAGTAGTACCCGAATGTTCGAGCGCCCATCTTTTCTATAAAAGGGGGGGCCCTCCCCCTCATTTCTCACACCACTTCTCCTCACTTTCTCTCCCTCTTTCGAGATTCTCTCTCTTAGAGACTCTCTACTGGTACGGTGCAAAGCTGCTGCCCGGCAAAGAGGGCGGGACATCAAGTGTTCAATTTGAAGGTGGAAACGAAACATAGGTTTGCGTGTCTTATGACTTTTCATAAAGTTTTCATTCATTTATCATTATGTCTATTATTCACTTACACTGCATTATTGTGTAAAATGTTCATACATGTCATACTTATGCCTTAATATTTGGAGTCCCCGTATTACATTATTACTACACCGGATTAGTGGTCAATTTGACTAAACCAGACTTAGTCTTGTCCTTAGTAACTTTAAATAGTGAACGGGATGCAGCTTGCTGCTCTAGAAGACTTGGTATTTAAGTGGGACATCGTGTTCCCACCTCTCGACTTGGAGACTGGTCTGGTTGGTCTCTTTGAAAGCTATCTGCTAGTATAAGTGATATTGGACATCGTAAAAATGCACTTGGTTATGCCAACCTTGATAAGCATCACCAGACGCTGCTAAATTCTGTCTAATATTAGTAAAGACAGGACCCGCACATGCATAGTCATCATACATGAAATAAGAACCACTTAGAGACGTAAGTGGTATGTGATTTGTGACGTATTTACTGATGCAACTGTGCCCACTATTATTGATGTTTTTCCTAGAGATGGACGTACAATGTGAACCTAGGATTACCTAGAGATGGACATTTGTATCTGAACCTAGGGCGATGACCGGCCACAGAGTCATTACGAGACGATGTTATGCATACATTCTTGTTAAGCCACGTTGTATTGCTTATGGTGCTATGTTGTGTATATGTGATGTATGATTATGATGTCTTCTTTATTAATTGTCATATTCACGAACTATTTTACCCACTGGGCAATATGTCACTCCTGTTGCTAACCATTTTACATGAGTCTAGGGTGGATTGGGCGGAGGTGTTTTGGGCCCTCATTTTTGTACCCCTTAATTGTTTAATTAATTAAGAAGATTTTTGGGTGTTCCCTTATTACTGGCGGTTCGAAGACCGCCTATATTCTATACAAAATATCTTTTGTAACTAATAAAACAGACTTGTACTTGAATTGTGTACCTGCGTACTCCATAACTGTTATAATGCATTCGCACCCCGCCTGTGAGTATCCTGCCGGTTTAGGTGCGTCCAAGCGGGGTGTGACAAGGCCTGCGGCCCGATCTAAATAATTAATTCTTTAACCTTTATATATCTTTCATTAAATAAAAATTCTAAATAGCAATTTTTATCTATGAAAATTACATACTTATACACTTATAAATCCTCATTATAATTTTATTTTTTTTCATACATTCTAAGCAATATTTTAAATCTTTTTTATTAAATTATTAAATAGTTTTAGAAACAAAGTCCTCGTTACTATAAAAAAGAATATATACATGTCAAATTCATATAAATTAACTAAAATTAATTAGCTTGTATAACACCCCGTAGTTTTAATTAAATACATACGTTGAATTACGCGTATATCAAGATGTATAATATACGTAGGAGCCAAATATACGCGTGTATGATTAATAAATAAATAAAATTACAAAATGAAGATGATACATATGGGATCATCTAATATGGGTGTTTACAATCAAAAAAATGGAGTTGAATTAAATTGAGTAATTTATGGTGTTGGTTATTTAAATATGTGGATTGGAGCATGATTATTAAATGAATTATAGAAATGAGATGAGTTGAATTTAATGAAATTTAATGGGGTGAGTTGGTTAACTATTGAGCATGAGGTGCATGGGATCATGTTTATATAAAATTATCATCTCATTTCTAATATATCTCTCTCCAACGTTAAAAAACAAAAAAAAAACAAACTAGAAATAAAACTAAAAGAAAAGAAGGGAGAAGAAGTTGCAGAAAGGGAAGAAAGAAGAACGGACGGGAGGGAAGGAAGGAAGAAGAGGAAACGGAGGGAGAACGTGGGATTCGCACGAAATTGGGACCTGCGGTAAGTGATTTTCACTCAATTTCTTCGTGAAATTAATATCTAAGCTAGATGTAACGATTCTAGCATAGTAATTTTTGCTCTGGGAGCCGTTTCATGGCGTTTTCAAAAATTGAGGTTTTGACCCAACGTGAATGAAAATTTGCTAGGAAGGTTGGAAAACACTTCCTAGGTTGTAGGAACCTTAAATATATGGTTAGATTGAATTTATGTGTTCATTTGGAATTTTTATAGCCGTTTGAAGTTTGTTAGAATTTAGAGTTTAGGTTGGAGACCATTTGAATCATTTAAAACCCGATGAAACTCTAGTTGAAGGCTATAGAATGGTAGAATGCACTGTTGCGAGTCCATCGATGCTAAGTTCATGATTTTTGGAGACCGTTTGACAATTTTAGTAAAAATTTACAGGTTTCCAATGAATAGTGATGACATGAACAGTGACGTGAATAGTACTATGATCATATCCAGTGAATAAAATGGAATTAGAATCCAATGAAACTCTGGTTTGAGATCATAGAATCGTAGAGATCTGAATTTCGGACGTTTCGATGTTAAGATCATGATTTGATATTTTTAGTAACTAAATATATGGTTTTGGTGAGTAAAATTCACTGTCGTGACCTTCGCGAACGTGTAAAACCTCAATAAAATACCTGTTGAAGGTAGTAGAATGATAGAATGAGTGATTTTACACGTGTCGATGTGGACAAAATAATTTTAGGAATGTTCTAGATTTTTAATAAAATTGATATATGTTCCAGCAGAAAAATAAACTGAGAATTAGTGAAAATATGAAATGGAAATCTATTTTCACTGTTCTTTCTTGTGGAAATATTTGGATTGACCACAGAAACGAGATAGTAGTTTTTTCAACTGTTTATGAGCCCTAAATTGAGTTGGAATCTAAAGTCACAGAATGCGTATAATATTTTTAAGATTGTTCTTTATTATTGGTGATTTGACGTGAGTTGAGAAATTGAAGATGTAAATAGATATGAATAAATGAAATTGAATTATGAAGTGGTTGTGACAGGTTGAGTTAGTTGGATTTATGGATTTAAGTTGGAGCTAGACTCGATAGCGACGGTGATGGTATTTAAGTTGAAAAGTCCTGTACTGTGAGTATATTTTCTTGATTTTGGTTTCTATATGACATTTTATTTATATGAAATGTTTAATTGTAAACATGTTATATACGTACATGCATTGTATTTTATTGATCATTCAAAATGATTTTGGCATTTGGAGTATGCGAGACTTGCGAAGGCAGATCGCATATGTTGTCATTTCGTTAGGAATTAGACCCGGATGAGTGTTATGCCTAACCTCATGGTCAGTAGGTCTGTTCTAACAAGGATTAGAGATCCTTGAAATGACTGTGAATTGGGTAATGAGAGGCTGTGGCTACCTTGTAATGGCCATACAAGGGTTAGACCCGCTCTCTTGCCTTAAAGGAGGGAGATTGTGGATTTTGTGGAAAAGAATGCATTACTTTCTTGAAAACTCATGAAAATTATGTTGTTGACATGTATAATATATTTGTTGAATGATGCATTTGTTTAATACTTGTTTGAAATGATTTTAATACTTGAATGATGCATGTATTTCTCTAAATGTATATAATTGCCATCTCAAGAAATATATTCATTGTTGGTTGTTCACTCCATTTCCTTCAATATTTCAGGTACAAAGTTAAAAGGAAAAGCACGATAGTAGATACGTGAGTTAGAGTCTTATTTTGTTAATGTACGTGTATGCGAAGGAAATAGATTATATATTTTTTAGTTTCAAATGAATATATATATCACATTCTACATATATATATTATCACATAGATGGGTTGTACATGGATTTTGATTTGACATTTTGGGTTATATAATGCTTGGGATGATGGAATGAGATGATCATAGATATTTATCAAGTGAGAATTTAATTTGTGGAATGAATGGGATGAATGAAATGATGATTATCTATATATATTTGATTTGATTTGTGGTATATCAGGAAAAATTGTGAATTTTCCATTTTATGGGGAGGTGCTGTTGAAATTTCTGTAAATTTTGAGAATGATTGTGAATGTCCGTTGAGGCTGACAGTGTATTATATACTGTATATGGGTATGTACAGTGTATAGTATATTGTGCCGGTCATGACGTCAGCCTACGTCAGGGGCGTCGTGACAATATTGGTATCAGAGATTAGGTTTAAAATCCTTAAAAGGATAAAAGCTTTATGATATTATGATTGTTTGTATGGGTATACATATGGGTAGTCCTATTATGTTGAGCCTCATCCAATATGTTATCTTGACTGAGAATCACCTGTGTCGGTGAATTCCAGATTTGGAAAAGACTAGTCAAGTTTAACAATGGAAATTGCTGATCAAGAAAGGATCAGAAGGCTGAAAGAAAAAGAACTGGATGTAATCCAGTGATAATAAATTATATAGCTTACATATGACTAGTAACTACCCAACAACAACGAAATGCACAGCTTATGAGCTTGTGACAAAGTTGTAATGTGAGAATAACAGAGGCTTGGACCATTGATAGCTCCCGATTTGGGTGCCAATGCTGTGGGTAGTTCTGTAAAAACATATATAGTTGAGACAGAAGTCAAAATAAAATAAATAAAAGGTCTCAATGATAAGCCAGATGGAATAAAAAGATGTGAAAGTTATGAAAACTTTCAGGAGAAGAGACTCTCCTATCTTAACTGGCAGTCTGATAGTAGACGGAGAAAAAAATTTGCTACTCTTAGTGGAAACCATCTTAGAGAATGATTAAGTCTCTGAAAATGATAAAGCAAGTTAGCTAAGTTTAAGCTAACTAATGATAAGAGATAAGAGAAAATTTGGTTAAGGACTTCTGAGATGATTAAGGCATGAGACTAATTAAACAAGCTATTTTATGAGGGCTTCTATAATCATGCTGAAATTGATTTAAGGCATGAAAAAGTTTATCTTGTTAAAATGTATTGACATGTCTAACCATAAACACAAACATGAATTAAATAGACTGATATAGTTTATTTTTGGAATGATCACTATAGATACTTTGAGAATGATAAAGGTCTAGAATAAATTCCAGTATCCTATACGACAGGTTTGATAATTGTTGGGTTGTAAATATATGCGCAGGTTGTGAGGCAGCCTATAACTTTCGGGTTAGCCAAAGCTGTGGTGAAATTGTTAACACCAGCAGTAGTGAGATAGATTGCACTGCCGTTAGAAACCGAGTCATCAACACCAGTGTTAGGTAAAAGGAGAAATAAGTAATGGAAGGAAATGTTGGGGCAATAATATGAAATTCAAGATGAGTTAAACATTAAGTAAGGTTGAGATTTTGGCAGTATTAGTGACTCTAATTTTGTTAGTACCTGACCCAATAATAATGGAAAAAAGGGAAGTGGTGTTAAAGAATTATGAAAACCAGAAATGGTTTCCATTGCCTGGGCAGGAGTCACAGACTGCGTACATTGTATCTCGACCTATAATTGTCTATTATCAATTTGATTAAAAAAAAAAGACATGGGACGTGTTTGTGTCCAGTTAGTCGATATGGAATGTGTCACACCCCAGTACACAACACACCGCAGTGTCTAGTACCCCCGGGATGTGATGGGTACGCATACCCCAGCCATAGTACCACATAATATTGTCATATCGCCATGTAGCAACCCAACCGCAGCTGGTCTACATCGAAACGATTATTTGTCCCTACTATTCTCTCATGAATAGTAAAGGGCATCCCCCAAGTTCGAACTCGCAACCTCCCTTAAGGAGTTAGAATTCGCAACTTGAGTAGCCACTGAGCCAATGGTTCAGTGGTTACTCAAGTTGCGAATTCTAACTCCTTAAGGGAGGTTGCGAGTTCGAACATGGGGGAGGCCCTTTACTATTCATGAGGGAATAGTAGGGACAAATAATCCTTTCGATGTAGACCAGCTGCGGTTGGGTTGCTACATGGCGATATGACAATATTATGTGGTACTATGGCTGGGGTATGCGTACCCATCACATCCCGGGGGTACTAGACACTGCGGTGTGCTGTGTACTGGGGTGTGACAAAAAGGCCTTATGTATATATAAATATACCATGCATACAATCAAACAGTTTATATATGTATAATGTCATACAAGAACAAAATCAAGAAAACTATACTCACAGTGGTTACACGGGGTTTCTCTAAAATCAAGCAACAATGTTGTTTCCTCAAGAACGTTTATCCATGCCCTTAAGCTCTCAATTTAAGCACTGAAATGACCATAGATTATCATGAGAATCATCATTTACCATTTCGGTAGCTACTAAAATATCAACTCACTGTTCACAGTACTATTCATTTTTTTACTATTAACTTTTTACTATTCACTATTCACTATTCACTATTCACTATTACTATTTACTATTCACCATTTACTATTCACTATTCACTATTTATTTTTACTATTCATCCGGAAGATGTAAATTGTATTAAATTTGTCAATTGGTCTCCAAACATTATGAAATTGAATCTAACCACATATTCGGGTTTCTAACAGTCCAGGGAGCATTTTTCTAGCTTCCTAGCGGGTTTTCATTCACGTTGGGGTCAAAACCCCAATTTGTCAAAACACCGTAAAACGGCTCCCACTGTCAAAATTAGTCCGCTAGAATCATTACATCTAGCTTAGATAGTAATTTCATGAAGAAATAGCGTGAAAATTACTTACCGCGAAGCCGAATTCGACGCAAATCACGCGTTCTCCCTTCCGTTCTTCTTATTTCTTCTTCTCGGCTCTTCTTCCGTTCTCTGCTCTCTCTCTCTTTCTTTTCATTTCTTTCCAGCAACTTCTTCCCTCTTTTATTTTATTTATTTTATTTTTTTTATTCGTTTTGTTTAACGTGCGAGAGAGATAGGTGAGAGAATGAGAAAAAGTGAGAGAGAAAGGTAAAGAATGAGATAAAATATTATAATACAAATGGATATCATCTTATCTTTCTATTTTTTTCTTCTCTTGGTGTACACGTTGGAACCAAATACTCAAGCTCTTTATTTTATTCTTTTGTTTTTTTTCTTATTCATTCAACGTTGAGAGATTGGTTAACATGATAGTTGATATTTATATTTAATATATACAAGTGATTCAATACACCTAGGCTCCCCTTAATAACCAACTCCTCCATCAAATTCCATTTAATTCAACTCATCTCATTCATATAAGTCATTTAATAATTCAATTTCAATCTACACCATTTAATAATTCACTTATTTCACATGTATTCATTTACACACATGCATTACATCATACTATGCATTAAGTCTTTAAATCATACACCAATCCACATGTTTAATTAACCAACCCCATAAATTAATCAATTTAATTCAACTCAATTCAACTAATACAACTCATATTCTTTATTTAATAATTTTATTTATTTACTCACATTCCGTAATTATAGCATGTATTTCATACACGCGTATATTTAGCTACATACGTGTATTCTCAAGCGTATATTTAGCTCATATGTATAAAATACATATAGTATACATCTCGATATACGCGTACTTCAACGTATATATTTAATTCAAATTGCGGGGTGTTACAGAATGCCCCAATATTTTTATCAATGTGACTCCACCAGAGTTTAGAGAATAAATTAAAGTAAATACAAGACCAGATCCAAAGATTAGTAAGACGTTGATAACAGGTATGATCAACATTTTGTTATTGTGTATATTCTGATGTATTGTTGGATCTACCTGGTCCTTTATCTCTGGTGATATGGTAGGCAGATTGTATTATCTTCTGTTATAATAATACATCGTTGATTGTGAGTATGCCTACAGGAGAAAGAATCTACCATGATATGGTTAGCAAATAATATGTGGAATAAATATGAGGGTCATCAAGTAATTATGGACTTTAGAATATGAAATTTTTGGAATTGGATGCTTTGTTGGGCAGGATTGGCTGGTCACCTCTCATGCCAGGTGGAACGTCGCTCCAAAAAGAAGTAAAATTCTGAATAAGTGAAAAATTCTCATTTTGAATCTCGAGGAATTTATACCCTCAAAATCTTCTATCTCAAATAAGATGGTTATTGACGAGGAAATGAAGAATATGGCTAGTACAAAGCCATTTAGAGTAACGTAATAAAGCATGCAGTTGATTAAAATTCCTGTGGTGAACTGGTATATTGGAGTATTATCTGATGAATTATTAAAATTACTACCTGGACAGGAGATTGATAGCATATAAAACTGATGTCAGTATAATATGTATCTCCATTCCTTCATATAAAGAGTACCTGAGGAATTGTGAGAATTTAAGGTGTAGGTAAATGTGTTAATGAGCAACAAATTTATTATCCTTGATATGTCACCTTGGAGAGCATTTGTGCTAATATGGAAAGAAGGTATAGTGAAATATGTTTAAGTATGAATTACTGTTAACTGAGCAGGGTAACAATAAATAATGAATATTCTTTACTATGGATAGATGGTTGAATTCGATTAACTAAATGGAGCCAACTTTTCTTTAAGATCATTTTGAGATCTAGGCACCATCAGTTAAGAGTTCGAGAAAAGGATGTAATGCAACCTATTTTAAGACAAGATATGGATATTATGACATTTTGGTAACCTTGATTCGTGTGTCAATCACGTTTATAGGATTGATGCAGTGGGTATATGAACCATATCTTGATTATCACATAGTCTTCGATGATGATATATGCAATTGTCCCAAGAAATGAGAGGAGCATGAATAGCACCTCGAAATTATCTTGTAGTCACTGAGAGAGCACCGATTGAGTGCCAAGCTCGGTGAATATGAGTTTTGAATATACTTAAGATGAAACTTTTTGGATCACGTGACTAGTTTAAATAGTATCTTTAAGGATGCTGGACAGGTCAAAGTGATTATAGAACTGTTAAAACTGATTTAAATGATGGAAATCAGAAGTTCTTTGGTATTAGTTGTATGTTATAAAAAGTGCGTGGAAAGATCCTTGAAGCTATCTGTTTCACTCACGAAACTAAACCAGACGAATATTATAAATGTGTGGACCATTGTGCTTGGGGAAGCTCTCACAGTAGTAAATTTTATTACTATTTTTAGAACCTGGAAGTAATTGATATTGATGAATATCACGTCAAGATCTAGGTTGTGCATTGATACAAAAGGATAGGTTAATTACTTGTGTATCCAGATATTTGGTAGTGCACGAGAATAACTATCCTGAGAGTGAATAGAAATTTGTTGGTAGTTATTTTGAAATAATGAGAGCATTGCCTCTATAATAAAAAAGTTACATTATCTTCATATTTTAAGACTCTAAAGTAATTATTTGAACGGAAAGAAACTGAATATGAGGTAATAAATGTGGCAAGAATTCCCGAAGGATTTGATTTTATATTGAATTATTATCCTAGGAAAGGCCAATATGTTGCTGAGGCATTGAGCAGAAAACGGGCTGAAACTGGAGTAGTAACTATCAGTTAGCCAGAAATGGAGATTGTTTGTGAGTGAGAGTTACAGTTATGAGTGTACTCTCTATTACTCCATGTGTTGATATTTGTGCTCGAATGCATGTTCAGCTGATTGATACTCATATTCAGAAAGTAAGATTTATGATGAGACGAGTATGATATCAGTATGAAAGATTATGAAATTGGTAATATGGATTGTATTAAATGAAAATGAGATTCAAATGGTCTCTTATGGGTTATGGGTAGAAATGATACCATTTGGATAACCATTAGTGGACTGATAAGTCTGCATATTCCTCCAATGAACACCAGAATTTTAGTGATATACTGAGCATATTGTATATGTGTGAGATAGGGAGATTTTATGGGAGTACTCAGATATTTGTCTTGTCGGATTAAGATCCGAAGATTTTGTCGAGATCTGATATATGATGCAGACTCGATTTGGTACTCATCTCCTTCTCAGTGTGATATTGTATTCTCAGACTGGCTGACAGAATGAGAGAGTGACTTTGATGCTTGCGAGCATGCTCGGGTTTGACATACTTGAATTTTGGTGGAAGTTGGAAAGAATATGTTGTGTGTAAACTTATGTGTATAAATAACTATTATAATAGCATAATGATGGCACTCTAAAGGTTTGATAATAAGTCTTATAGATCTCCAACTTGTTGATTTGAAAGTGTGGAGTTATTGTTATTGGTGCCACTGGATATTATTAAATACACAAGGTTGGTATATAGGCCTTGAAATGTATTGTGGCTGACTCAGTTTTGTTTAAGGGTCTTACCATAGAAAAGCCAAATGAGATTTGGAATGAAAAGAAAGCTCGCACCGCGATTTGTTGGACCATTAGAAATCCTTGATAGGATAGGTCTATTAGCTTACCGATTTGCTCTATTGCCACAGTTGATAGGTGTCCGTAATATTTTCTATATATTGATGTTGAGGAAATATCCTTCGGATTTCATATATGTTATGGATATAACTCAACGCTAAGTTGGGGAGGATACCACGTATCAAGAAGAGCAAACATGGAAGCGAAAATATAAAATGCGGGAGCAGTTTTCTGGGATTGAGTATCACTTGAGGAATAGTCCTTGATTCTAAATTTTGAGGACGAAATTCCTTAAGTTGGAGAGATTGTAACACCCCGTAGTTTTAATTAAATACATACGTTGAATTATGCGTATATCGAGATGTATAATACACATATTTTATACGTAGGAGCCAAATATACGCGTGTATAATTAGTAAATAAATAAAATTATAAAATGAAGATGATACATATGTGATCATCTAATATGGGTGCTTTCAATCAAAAAAATGGAGTTGAATTAAATTGAGTAATTTATGGTGTTGGTTATTTAAATATGTGGATTGGAGCATGATTATTAAATGAATTATAGAAATGAGATGAGTTGAATTTAATAAAATTTGATGGGGTAAGTTGGTTAACTATTGAGCATGAGGTGCATGGGATCATGTTTATATAAAATTGTCATCTCATTTCTAATATATCTCTCTCCAACGTTAAAAAAAAAAATAGAAATAAAACTAAAAGAAAAGAAGGGAAAAGAAGTTGCAGAAAGGGAAGAAAGAAGAACAGAAGGGAGGAAACGAAGGGAGAACGCGGGATTCGCGCGAAATTGGAACCTGCGGTAAGTGATTTTCACTCTATTTCTTCGTGAAATTAATATCTAAGCTAGATGTAACGATTATAGCGGAGTAATTTTTGTTCTGGGAGCCGTTTTACGTCGTTTTCAAAAATTGGGGTTTTGACCCAACGTGAATGAAAATCCGCTAGGAAGGTTGGAAAACACTTCCTAGATTGTAGGAACCTTAAATATATGGTTAGATTGAATTTATGTGTTCATTTAGAATTTTTATAGCCGTTCGAAGTTTGTTAGAATTTAGAGTTTAGATTGGAGACCATTTGAATCATTTAAAACCCGATGAAACTCTAGTTGAAGGCTATAGAATGGTAGAATGCATTGTTGCGAGTCCATCGATGCTAAGTTCATGATTTTTGGAGACCGTTTGACAATTTTAGTAAAAATTTACAGGTTTCCAATGAATAGTGATGACATGAACAGTGACGTGAATAGTACTATGATCATATCCAGTAAATAAAATGGAATTAGAATCCAATGAAACTCTGGTTTGAGATCATAGAATCGTAGAGATCTGAATTTCGGACGTTTCGATGTTAAGATCATGATTTTTAGATATGATTTGATATTTTTAGTAACTAAATATATGGTTTTGGTGAGTAAAATTCACTGTCGTGACCTTCACGAACGTGTAAAACCTCAATAAAATACCTGTTGAAGGTAGTAGAATGATAGAATGAGTGATTTTACACGTGTCGATGTGGACAGAATAATTTTAGGAATGTTCTAGATTTTTAATAAAATTGATATATGTTCCAGCAGAAAAATAAACTGAGAATTAGTGAAAATATAAAATGGGAAATCTATTTTCACTCTTCTTTCTTGTGGAAATATCTGGATTGACCACAGAAACGAGATAGTAGTTTCTTCAACTGTTTATGAGTCCTAAATTGAGTTGGAATCTAAAGTCACAGAATGCGTATAATATTTTTAAGATTGATCTTTATTATTGGTGATTTGACGCGAGTTGAGAAATTGAAGATGTAAATAGATATGAATAAATGAAATTGAATTATGAAGTGGTTGTGACAGGTTGAGGTAGTTGGATTTATGGATTTAAATTGGAGCTGGACTCGAAGGCGACGGTGATGGTATTTAAGTTGAAAAGTCCTGTACTGTGAGTATATTTTCTTAATTTTGGTTTCTGTATGACATTTTATTTATATGAAATGTTTAATTGTAAACATGTTATATACGTACATGCATTGTATTTTATTGATCATTCAAAATGATTTTGGCATTTAGAGTATGCGAGACGTGCGAAGGCAGATCGCATATGTTGTCATTTCGTTAGGAATTAGACCCGGATGAGTGTTATGCGTAACCTCATTGTCAGTAGGTCTGTCCTAACAAGGATTAGATATCCTTGAAATGATTGTGAATTGGGTAATGAGAGGCTGTGGCTACCTTGTAACGGCTATACAAGGGTTAGACCCGCTCTCTTGCCTTGAAGGAGGGAGATTGTGGATTTTGTGGAAAAGAATGCATTAGTTTCTTAAAAACTCATGAAAATAAGTTGTTGACATGTATAATATATTTGTTGAATGATGCATGTGTTTAATACTTGTTTGAAATGATTTTAAATGTCATATTTCTCTAAATGTATATAATTGTCATCTCAAGAAATATATTCACTGAGTTGTTGGTTGCTCACTCCATTTCCTTCAATATTTCAGGTACAATGTTAAAAGGAAAAGCACTATCGTATATACGTGAGTTAGAGTCTTATTTTGTTAATGTACGTGTATGCGAAGGAAATAGACTATATTTTCTTTAGTTTCAAATGAATATATATATCACATTCTACATATATATATATATATATATATATATATATTATCACATAGATAGGTTGTACATAGATTTTGATTTGACATTTTGGGTTATATAATGCTTGGGATGATGGAATGAGATGATCATAGATATTTATCATGAGAATTTAATTTGTGGAATGAATGGAATGATGATTATCTATATATATTTGATTTGATTTGTGGTATATCAGGAAAAATTGTGAATTTCCCATTTTATGGGGAGGTGCTGTTGAAATTTCTGTAAATTTTGAGAATGATTGTGAATGTCTATTGAGGCTGACAATGTATTATATACTGTATATGGGTATGTACAGTGTATAGTATATTGTGCCGGTCATGACGTCAGCCTACGTCAGGGGCGTCGTGACAATATACATAAGGTTTTTTTGTCACACCCCATACCGGCGGTGTGATGGGCACCTCATACCGAGCGTACCCCAGCCGTTATATACCACATAATATTGTCACATCCCAGTACACAGCACACCGCAGCGGCTAGTACCCCCGGGATCATTTGTTCACACTATTCACTCATGAATAGTACAGGGTCTCCCCCAGATTCGAACTCACAACCTCCTTATAAGGTTTGATTTCGCAATCTGAGTAACCACTGAGCCAATTTCAGTGGTTACTCAGATTGCGAAATCAAACCTTATAAGGAGGTTGTGAATTCGAATCTAGGGAAGGCCCTGCACTATTTATGAGTGAATAGTATGGACAAATGATCCCGGGGGTACTAGACGCTGCGGTGTGCTGTGTACTGGGATGTGACAATATTATGTGGTATATAACGGCTGGGGTACGCTCGGTATGAGGTGCCCATTACACCGCCGGTATGGAATGTGACAGCTTGATTTTTTATATTATATTATTTTTTTAATAAAGTTTTTGCAATCTTCTATTATTTAAATTGAGTAGTTTTAAACTTAGAAATTAGAAAAAAAATATTTTCTCATTTTCAAAAATATTTTCATACTTATTCTAAGGACTTTTAAAAATCTTAATTAAGAAAAATTCTAATATATATATAAATCCTCATTTTCTAAAATATTTATTTTCTAAAATATTTCTAATATATATATATATATATATATATATATATATATATATATATATACTTACATAAAAGTTCTTCACTCAATTTTTTTATATTATATCTTCTTTATATTTAATCTAAGAAAGTTTTAAAATTTTACTTTAATTAAGTTAAGTAATTTTTACTTTATATAAATTAATAGTAGAAGTTAACTCAAAATCTATATATCATTTCAATTTTAAGAAAGTTTTTAAAAAAATTACTCCAATCAAATGAAATACGTTGCCGATATCATATCCTTTCATATCAATTTTGGCAGATTTTTTTGAAATATTATTATATTAAATTAAGTAGGTTACTGTTATTTAAATAAAAAATTATTCAAGTTTTTTATCATATCTATATCATATTAGTTTAGGAAAATGTTTTAAAAACTTACTTTATTAAATTAAGTAATTTTAAGTAAATATCTTTTTTATTAGACCATTACCTTTAGATGATATAATGAAGGGCGTTGATGAAGAAGGAGAAGAATAACTGTCTTAATATTTTATTTTTTATAATTAATAATTGACTTGTATTTAATATATTTTAGAAATTACATTTTTTTAGTAATTTGTAAACACTTCTAGTAATTCTTTTAAGTCATTGTAATGAAGAAAATTTGTTTATAATATTTTTTTTAATCCCTCGGAAAAGTTTTCTATGTTACTTAAAATTAAATAAATATAAATAATATTCTATTTTGCAATATCAAATTTTGTTCGATGTAATTAGCCAATCTCCTAGCCAGCAATTTAAGCCCACTTGGCCCACAATCTTTGCCCGCAGTTCTAGCCCATCCGACCCATTTAATTGTCCCACGGGTGAAGTCCAACCCAGCCCATTTTAGATTTTTTAACTGATTATGGGTAGGTCTAAGTTAGTGATTTAACAAATTGGCCTAGCCCAGCCCAGCTTGATTTAATAATGGGTCGAGCTAGGCCAACCGAGTTTTTTTGTCGGGCTTGTTAGGTTAAGGGTGGGTTGGGCTGAGGGGACCATATTGACACCCCTATCAACACCCGAAGCTCCTTTTTTGGAAAGAAATGATAAATAGTGAAATTGAATCAATCATGCATAATAATGTGAGTTCATTATTTTATCTTGTGGTGTGTAATAGGTACGGGATCAGATCCATCAAGATGTGACACCCCGATTTTCAAAACTTAAATTTCAAGTAAAATAATAAATATTTTAATTTTATTGAGAAAGATCACTGAAAATCGTGATGCTAATCGTATCCATCTATCTTAACCCATAACCATTATATAGATAGTAAAATTTGCAAAAACAAATATGAATTTGTATTCTTCTAACCAACTTACTGGTTAAGATAAATGAATACCCTTTCATTTTCATGCCAAGGATCACATAATTTCACTATACAAATTTCCATATTGAATTGTGAGGGTATTTTCCCTTATCCATCTATTATGGACACAACATTTTAAATATATTCATCAAGTAGAATTAATAAATTTAAGTCCAAGGCACTCACACGTGAAATAAACCACAAGGTCTTTACTAACCGTAATAATGTTCACTAAATTTTGATTTTCAATACAACCCGTTTAAATAATAAATTTTTAAAAATCAAATAAAAATATTCAGCCCTGACACCATAATACTAAACAAATAATTAACCCACCCCTACTACTCTGAACTACCTCACGAACTCGCGATTTTATTCTCTTAAGTACCTGCATATGAAAAATAGGGGTGAGCTTGGAAGCCCAGTGGGTCATCTAAACAATTCACAACATTTTATCATTATATATACACAAGAACATTACAAAAAAGTTTCACACATTAATCGTTGCAACATTAGATTGTTTGAGTCGAGAATTCTATCACGGTTTAAATCACGTACCTTTAGGGAATCAAACCCCGGGCGGCACTACCCAAAATCAGAAATTCGTTGGCGATATTCATTATGAATAACTACCCCATAATAAACATTGGCGATATTCCTTAGAATAACTGCCCATAATAATCATTAGCGATATTCCTTAGAATAACTGCCCCATATGTGTGATTCTTATCTTAATTGTGTTCTTTAGTGATGTCACACCATACATACAACATAAATATGATATTAATTGCATTCACAAGACATATTCAAACTCCACTACACATGGTATCATGTCACAATGCCAAATATAATAGTATTAATGATGAACTTTACTATGCTAATATTCTCAAGTCATGTATTTCATCATCAGGCATTATACCCCAACGTACATATGCAAGTAGCATACATATAACCATATAGATATAAAATATAGTATATAAAACTTATACCCCAACGTACATATGCACCAGCATTATCTCCTTTATATATTAATATCAAAAGAACTGGGGTAAAAAAAATTAAAAATAAAAGAAAAGAAAAATAAAGAAAAGCCCAAAAACAACGTTACATTATGCTTCTTGATCTTGCCCAACAAATCGTTCTTCTTCAAGGATAAGGGGCCATTCTTCAACTTGTACTCTGTTTCACTGGGCGAAAGGGAAAAAAAAAGGGCTTGTAGGGCTCGAAGTTCCACCGTTACCCATCACTTGATTTTCGGCTTTACCATGGCCAGAACCAGTAAACGGAGGTGGAGAAAAGAAGAAGAAGGAGGAGGAGGCAGATATGCTGAAGATGGGAAGCAATCAACGGCGGACCTTCGTCGCTTGGAACCCCATGAGAATGGGAAGCTGTGACAACAAGACGGAGGCTTGTTTGAAAGCAGCCAAAGGGCTTCTGTAGTTTCGAGTTCACAAGGACCGAAATCTCCTATAGAGAAGTTGTAATTGGGAATAGGAAAGCTTCTGGTGTTCGAGGCGGTGGTGGTGCTTGCTGAACATCGGTGCAGAGAAACGAGAAGCAGAGGAAGAGGATGGAAAAGAGAAGAGAGAAGAGATAAAGAGGGAACGGCGGCAGCGGCAACGTCGCTGCTGCTTGTTCTTTTGCATTGGTTTGGAGGGGAGACAAAGAGGGAAAAGAAGGAAGGAGGCAAGGCGTGTGGTCGCTCTACTGCGATTCTGTGGCAATCAAAGGGGTGGAAACAGAGCATCGCCTTGCTCTATTTCCATCTCTTCTTTCCGGCGATTTGGACAATAGTCACCGGTGTACAGTCACCGTCTTGTTCATGGTGATTTTTCAACTTAGAGAAATAGGGCATCAAAACAAAGAAGGAAGAAAAGGGATAAGTCTCACCGTGGTTGCTTTGTTGGTTCTCCGGCATCGTTTCCACGTTTCATGATTACTGGTTCGAGAAAATAGGAGCGTGAAAGAGATGAAAGTGGTGATGGATGTGGCGTTTGGAAGAGCTTTTGTATTTATGTACTAGGGTTAGGGTTTTGTGGTGGTGATTTGGTTTTCAAATTTTATCTTGTATGCAAGGAAGATTGGAGTAAATTAAGGAGTGATTTGGTTATTTCCTATAAAAGAATTCAGAGAATAATGCTAAAAAGGAAGGCAAATATCCTCAAAATTTTCAGGATATTACAATCAAAGCAGGTTATTATGTTGATACTGATACAACTGACAGGAAGATTGAGAAAAAGGTGCTTTCATCATTTTGTTCTTTTTTTCCCATGTAAATGGGAATTGGAGTTTAAATTAACTTTATTTTGCTATATTTTATTGACAAGTGTTCCGTATACATTTGAACCCCTTGTGAAACTTGCTTTTGGTTCCTGAAGAGGCTTCTTGGGGTTATGTATTTGTATACATATATCAGCTAAATCATCAGTAAAGTAGAAAGGTTATGGTTCTTACCTGAAATAGATAAAACAAGAAAAAAAAAAAAAAAAAAAATCAGATATTGGCTCACTGATCTAGGATAGTCTGGTGGTTGTAGTGTAATTACAAAAAATAAAAATGGACAAACAAGCAAAAAAAAAAGTGACATTTCTAATTGGTGCACAGAGGGACATTGGAATGAATTTACTTCTCTTTGATTTTTGAATCACTTGCGAGCTGGAATGCATTATCCTGAAGTGCATCATCATGTATTCTCATTATAGAAACCAACACCGAAGCTTACAATGATAGAGCATGTCTACGCATTAGTTTATATCTTAATGTCAGTGGGTGGCTAGTTGCTGTAAATTATTTCCAACATGGTAAAAGCACTTGGTTACTAGCATGGAATAATAGATTAGGTGCATTTGATTGTGCACTGAAAGGTTTGATGTGATGGCCAAAGATATTTAGGAGAAGTTTTATGTTTGAATCCCACCCAGATGGGCTACTCCTTAAATATATAGCTAGTGTGTGTTGATAGGGATCTTTGAAAACCCTTGGAGGAACTAGTTAGGTGCTCTAAGAGGTCTGAATATCCTCAGTTATCAAAAGAAGGAAAAGAAGGGCTTGGGCCTATGAAATAGCCAAATAAAACCCATTAAGCATCGATTGCTCTTTCTTCCGATGTCAGGAAGTGGTTTAATGCTTCATCATTCTTATATTTATTTCTTATTAACAAGAAGGTTCCCAGTCCCAAATTGTTGGCATCCGTTCAAATTCCAAAACTGAAGAATTCATTTGAAAACTTTATAGTGAATGTATCTTAATGTAAACATATTTAATAAGTTCATGAATGTATCTAGAAGTTAATGAATACATGCATGTACCTAGGATTGTGTGATCCATAAACTTAGTGGTTCATGTATGTGAAGATTGCATGTACCTAGGATAGTGTGATCCATGAACTTAGTGGTTCATGTATGTGTGGTTCATGTATGTAAAGATTGCATGTACCTAGGATAGTGTGATCCATGAACTTAGTGGTTCATGTATGTGAAGATTCATGTATGTGAAGATTCATGTATGTGAAGATTCATGTATGTATTTATTGTATTTGCCTAGGTAGGGTCCTATAAATACCTCATGTATTTCTTATTTTCAAATCAAGCAAAGTGCACAAGTTCAAGTGCAAGCTCAAGTCCTTCTCCTTCTTCAATATTTTTTCTTTTTAGAGTTTGTGTGCTCACTACGTTTCCAACACAAACCACTAAATTCTCACTGCTGTTGTTTCTTCTTGGCTGTAGATATGACATTTTAAATATATATTGCATTTACCAGTGTCTTCAAAGCCACACCTAGGCAATGAGTCCATCACCAAGGCCATAGTTAAGGCAGGTCATAGGTTTTTGAAATTTTTTAAAAGTTTTAGGAAGGTTGACGTAAATAATAAACTCTTTAAGGTTTTTTTTTCTTCATATTGTTGCTTATGCGATTATTTAGCTTCAGCATTGGCATAAATTTTAATGCTAGTGCAATACTTGTATGCAAGTTATGTTCTTTTCTTTTTTCTTATTTTCTAATTTTAATTTTCTATTTTGTTATTGGCATATTGTTGCAAATATTTTTGCTTTTTGTCATAAGTACTACACTACTACATCAAATATGGATTTTTATATTGTTATACTTTCACTATATGCCAATTAGTCTGATTTTTAATTTGTTCTTCTGATTTTTAAATTTGTGGACACAAGATTAAAGAGTGTAAAATATAGTTAAATCTCTTTTTACACAAGATTTGACTTATATATTTTAGAGTGAGTATTTAATTATATATAAAGTTTGTATGTGCAAGTAATTTATTATTTACTTAAGGATCTATAAATAAATATTATTGCATTCACCTCGTCTAGATAGAGCCAATCGCTTTTGCATCGCCTTGATACCTTGATGACACTGTTTTATTCTTGTGTATGCGCTCCATTCGTTTGCTTGGCGATGTAGATGATTATGACTATGTTTAGGTGCAGGTCTTACCGTTAAACACTTGCCCATCAAAATTTTGCAATCCTGATTTATGCCATAAAGCCTGCCATATTTTTCTAGCCGTGGTTCGAATTTTATGAGGATGGTTACACTAGCTGAGCATGCCATCATATACTATCTGTGAGAGTTTGGTTTGTAGCTCTATTTTCCAGTCCATGATGATAGTAATTGTTAATCATACATTCATTACATTTAATCTATTTGGGTTGAATACCTGTTCCATGTAGTTTCAATTTCAGTTGTTAGTTATCACTGGTAATCTTTATTCTTGCTTGTCTGATGTCCTCGCTAATCCAAGCAGGTGAGCGTGCGAGTCAGAGATAAAGCAGATCGTTCAGTGATGAGCTTAGAGGACTTGGTCAGACACTTCAAGGAAGAAGTGGCAGCATTCCATTAGGCTACCATATACTACACTTGAAGGAAAAGTTGACAACGTAGGTCAGATATACAAACTCCCGAATTTAATTGGTGTTGATGATTACAAACTCACAAATTTTGAATTATTTTTTCCTAGTTAAAAAAGTAACTGTATTCTAGAGGTGCAAATTCTCCCTGAAATCATTCTTCCTCTATTTTGTTTGCTCTTGCCATTGAAGCCAGTAACTGCCAACGTTTCCTTAGTTTCTTACAATAAGTCTTCCACTTGTAGCAATGTGAAGCAGAATTCCTACATAAATGAGAGTCATGAAATCTGTAGTTTTGATCATCCATCGTATTTGAACAACCCTAACCCCAGACCCCACCTGCAAGAATCACGTGTGGGAAAACCCTATGTTGTGTCCTGCGAGTTATATTGGCCAAACACTATCAGAAATGTTGAGGGGACTCTTCTGCTGTGTCTCTTGGATCATCAGCAGCTTTAGGAATTAGGATGAAGATTCAGTGGACCCGGGCACCACTTGTGTACCCAGTTTGAGTTTGCTGTCAAAAAACTATACGATGCAGTGGGATGAAAAATGACACGTGAGAGATAATAGATAGCTGCCTTGCCAAGAGGGTTGGAAAGTTAATGGCCTGGCCATGTACTGGAACAGTATAGCTGGAATGAATTTCAGAGGTAATACCTCTATGATATTAATGTTTTAATGGGTGTTTGTAAATCTTCTTAAAGGCTAAAACCATTTTTTTTTTTTTTTTTTTTTGGGAGAAGGGTGTTATTTGCTCATTATTTTTACTAATATGACTCAAATATTAGTTGGCTCTTATTTTCTCATAAATTGTCAAAAATAATTATATGTGATTTCTTAGGGTCTCTGTTCTCCATTCAAGTTGTTGTTTCCAATATGAATTAGTAAAATGAGAAAAAGATGACAAACAGCATCCTTACTGCTAGCATAATACCGTTAATAATGTATTTCAACTATCACGTAATAAAAATTATCTTGAGTCAAATCCAATTATGTGAATTTCTGCTTTTCCTGGAATCTACCTGCAAGTTGGTAGAAAATTAAAAGGAAATCAGAGGAAGAACTCATGGCAGCAATGACTTACTGTTCAGCATTTGCATTTGGAAACTGGGAGAGTCTGCTTACTGCGAATAACACTTTCTATTAGTCATTTCTTTGGGCTATATATTTTAAAATATATTATTTTCGAAGCTTTAAAACAACATGGATAAATAATTGAAAACTTGTAGTCTCCCTCAAAAACTGGGCTTTTTTTTTTCTTTTTTTTTTTTTATAAATCAGCTCGGGATAAGGTGAAATTAAGGGCCTTAAGGCGCCATGTTTTTCAGTAGTGAAAAGTGCCTTGGCTCCTCCCTCTGCTATTCCAAAGCATAACTATTTTTCTACGGAAGCTGTTTCCACACAAGATTCCTGCATGTGCTGAAGGAAGAATGTCTACTAGAAAGCCTGTACTTTTGCAGCGTGGGAATTGAAAACGTGGATCACCTCTCTTCCCTTTTCAGCGAATAAAAACTTTGGTTTTGCATTACAGAGAAATGCTGTGCTTCTAACAATGTTAGTCTCCATGGAGAAGGTGAGGACTCTAGCTAGTAAAGTGTAGTGTATAGGTAAGAATTATACACAAGACACTGTAAATGGGGAGTAACGTGACATTGACATTTAAAATGTATATAATTTTTATACATCATTAAATTATTTTGAATTATATGTTGATTTATCGAGGAAATTGGGTAATGTACAAAAATAATGTCCAGATATTGGGTTTGTGATGGTTCCTTTAGTGAACAAAAGATTAGGGTATGGGGCCACCTTAAGAGACTAGGCTGGTCAAAAGTGAGATTTATCTGCCCTTAACTTATAGGGTCTACGTAGTGCCAACTAGTGTTGCCCAAATGGTTGACACCCCTACCTCTAGTGGCCAATAGGGTGGGTTGGTCGAGGTGTTTTCTTTTGGATTGAGTTCTACCTCAATAGTTTGGTTCAGGTCTTGGGAATCCAATCAAATCGAACCCTATAGCAAATCTCAAGACCCTAATATCTCTTTGTTAATTTATTCTATAAAAGTAACTCATGGAAGGGTGATGAGTTAACCATGATGTGAAAGTGGTAAAAAATTTAGAGTTGAAATATATGGGCTGAAATATATTTGTGAAATTTACTTGAATGCAAAAAATTACATCAACCCAAAGCCCAAATCTAGATCCTAACCCGAATGACCAAGCTAACTTAACTTGAACTAGTTCTGTTTGGGTTGAGTTTTATTTCTTCAACCCAAACTTTTTTAGTTGGGTTGGGTTAGGTTTTGGCTTAAAACCGACCCCTAGTTGTTAAGGTATAACAGGTTTGGTAAAAACTTGTTATACCCCTAAAACTATGGGTGACAATTTAGAGTACAGTCTAAGGGCTTGGCCCAAACTAACTTGTTCAGCTCGACCCTAGCCCTTACTCGATTTAAATGTCAGGTTGACCCAACACACCCATTATTTATTATAGAGCAGATGGTAGGGATAACCCCTTCAAGCTGGGCTTGCTCGAATAGCTCGACCCAACCACCCAATACAAAATGTGGCTAGTTCGTGGCCCAACCCAACAACCCAATACAAAAATATTAATTAGGCTAGCCTGTGGCCCAATTTAAATAGTTTGTCTTTAATATTTTGTATATCTTTCACAAAATAAAAAAATTCTAAATTATTATATTTATCTATGAACTAGGAATATATATATATATATATATATATATATATATATAAATTTGAAAAGAGTAATGTTTGATGAACACACTTTTCTAGCACACTTTCTTGACATTTTTATTGATAATTATAGAATAGTCTTATATCACGTGTAAACTCGTGATTCGAGGCAATTAACACGTGATATGAGGTAATCCAAGAGCTCTCAAGGGCAATGTCAAAAAAGTATATTTTCAAAGCATTTTCTATTTGAAAAATCCTTATTATAAAGGTTTTATATAAGCTTTACACATATTCTAAGAAATATTTTTATTCTTATTTTATTAAATTAAATGATTTAGAACAAAGTTATTCTTACTTATAAAAAGAAATATATATGAGATTTTATAAAATAACAAAACAAAATCTTACTAAACATCTTATATTTTATGCATTCTACTTATATTTTAGGAAGCTTTTAAAAGTTTATTTTAATTTATATAATTAATTTAAATTCATATAATAATAAATTTATAGCTGATTTTTTATATTATATATTTTTATTATTTATTCTAATAAAGTTTTTTGAAATTCTCAATTAAATAATTCTAAATTCATATGGATTAAAAAAAAATCTTTGTTCACTTTTTAAAAAAATTATATCTTCATTATTTACTCTAAGAAAGTCTTTTTAAAATCTTACTTTAATTAACTTAAGTAATTTAAATTTATATAGATTAATAATATAAACTTATTTAAAATTTTTATATCATATCAATTTTAAGAAAGTTGTTGAAAATTAGCTTTAGTCAAATTACGTGATTTTAAATTCATATAAACAAATAAAAAGAAGTGTACTTAAAATTTTTTATATTATATCTTTTCCATAACTCTTAAGGAAGATTTTAACATCATACTTTAACTTAATTAAGTACTTTTAAATTCATATGAACTAATTGAAAATATTTTTAAATTGGTTGCCCAATGCCTTAACCCATAATTTAAGCCCATTTAGCCCGTTGTATTTGCCCATTTTTCAAGCTCATTCGCCCTTTTCTTCGGGCTCTTGGTTAAGCCTAACTAGTTTGTATTTTCAATGGGTGATGAGTAAGTTGGGCTAGACATTTAGTAAGTTGGGCCAGGCCAGCCGACCTGACTTAGTAATCGGTCGGGCTATAGCTCAGTCTAATATTTTTGTCTTGCATGATAGGTTAGGGTTGGATTAGACGGACGATCCAAATTGTCACCCCTATTTAAGGGTGTACATCGGTTGTGTTGAGTCGGTTTGGGGCAAAAATCTAATCCAATCCAAATAATTCAGATTGGTAAATTTAAAACTCAATCTAACCTAATTTGTCCCCCAACCCAACCCAACCCAAATAGTTCGAGTTCGATTTGGGTTGGGTTGGTAGATCGGGTTAGACTTGAACTTAATTTTGGTAAATTTGAACAATAATTTGTCACACCCCGCCCGGACGCGCCTAAACCGGCAGTACACTCACGGACGGGGCGCGCATTTGGAACAATAACAATGGTAACAACAGAGTGCGCAGCAGAAATACGGTACACACAGTATAAATCTGATTTCATTTAATTCAGAATACTTTTGTACATGAAACGGTCAAGGGAACATACTCCAAAAATCCCCAATGAATCATACAAAGGGTACAAAATGTGGGCCCATAACCTGCACCCAGTCCACCCTAATTTCCTGTGAAAGATTGGATAATAATGGAGTGAGCTTAACGCGCTCAGTGGGTAAATGGTGCATGACTATAACAATTAATAAAGCATACTTCAATATCAAATATCTTAAATACACATGTGAGCATCATAATCAATCAATATGAATGTATGCATTACACCGTCTCGTAATGGTTTGATGAACGTACATCGCCTGAATTCACATTTAGGAACGATGCTCTAGATTCACGTACTGATGTCCCTCCCCGGGTGTAGCCGGGTTCTCATGTACGTCCCTCTCCAGAAAAATGTAATGAATAGTGAGCAATGCTCCTAACTATTCTATGAGTCATAAACCATATACGTCCCTAGGTGGTAATATGTATAATGCCAATGCATGAACTGGTCTAGTCTTTCTTAACATTTAGACTGACTTTGGCAACGTCTGGTGATCCTTATTAGGGTCGGTATCACGACGTGCAAGATTAGGACATTCAGTATTACTGTATAAGCTGATAGCTTTCAATAAGACCAACTAGATCACTCCCCAGTTGAGAAGTGAGACACAAGGTCTGCTTAAATACCAATCGCCTAAAGCAGCCCGCTGCCTCCCGTTCACTATTTAAAGTTACTGTGGACAAGACCGAGTCTAGTTGAGTCAGATTGACCACAAATCCGGCATTATAACAGTGCAATACATGAATTCCAAATATACAGGCATATGTGCGGCAGTATAAACAGTATATTACATAATGCAGTGTAAATGAATAGTAGACATAATAATAATTGAATGTAAACTTTAATAAAAGTTACGAAACACGCAAACCTATGTTTCGTTCCCCACCTTCAGATAAAAACTTCTTCTTTCAGATCTGGCGCTTTCCTCCGGACAGAACTTCGTTGCACCGTTTTTAGATCTGGCGCTTTCCTCCGAACAGAACTTTGTTGCACCGCACTGAGAATCTCGGACAGAGAGTCTCAAAAACTTAGAATGCGTGGAAAGGAGAAGAAATTCACAAGAGAAGGTGATTTAGTGTGAGGAATGAGAAATGAGGAGGTTTCTTATATAGAGATTTTTGTGCCTGAACGTTCGGGCATGCGCCTGAACGTTATGGCATGCGCCTGAACGTTCTGTCATGCACCTGAACGTTCGGGCGTTGCCCAAATAGTAATTTTTTTTTTTGTGAAATACAAGGTATTACACTCTACCCCCCTTAAAGGGATTTCACCCTCGAAATCAAGTCAAGTAGTAATGAGGGTTATCGGCTTGAGAAGTAGCCACAGGTTGATAATGAGGCCACTGCATGTGTGCATCACTATATCCATTGATATTATTTTCAGACATCTGTGTAGTTATTGAAGTGAAACAATGGATCAAGATAGGTGTAAACAATGTTTCATTTTGTGATTGATAAGTGAAAATAATACAATGTATCACATCATCAGTTGGTACTAGAAAACAATTCAGGGTATTTCTGTTTAATTGTTGCTTCTAGTTCCCATGTTGCTTCCTCTACGCCGTGGTGATCCTAGAGCACTTTCACAAGTGGTATGCTACGTCGCCGTAGTTCTTGAGTTTTTTGATTTAAAATCTGGATTGCTTTCTCCTGATACGTATTTCCTTCCTCAACCCGAACCTCGTCTAAAGGGATGATATGCGAAGGATCAAGACGATAGTTGCGAAGCATAAATACGTGAAAAACGTCATGAACCTTAGGCATGGAGGATGGAAGGGACAGACGATAAGCAAGTTTGCCAATACGTTCAATGATCTGAAATGGACCTATATATCGCGGGGAAAGCTTGCCTTTGATGCCAAAGCGTTTGACACCTCTTGTGGGCTGGACTTTCAGAAAAACAAAGTCCTCCTTATCAAATTCTAGAGGTTGTCTCCGTTTGTCAGCATAGCTCTTCTGTCGACTTTGTGCAATGCGAAGTCGTTCCTTTACTAGTGTGATCTTCTCAGAAGTCTCTTGAACTAGTTCAGGGCCTAACTGCGGTCGATCTGCCATATCTAACCAGCATACCGGTGTTCTGCAAGGCCGACCATAGAGAGCCTCGTATGGTGCCATGCCGATACTAGTTTGGTAGCTGTTGTTGTATGCAAACTCAGCTAGATGCAAATATTTTTCCCATCCGTCATTAAAGTCCAAAATGCAGCATCGTAACATGTCTTCTTAGATTTGGATAAGCCGCTCTGACTGCCCATCAGTCTGAGGGTGGAAGGTTGTGCTCATAGTGATCTTAGAACCCATTCTATTCTGGAAGCTTTTCCAAAAGTTGGATGTGAATCGAGGGTCTCGATCAGAGACGATCGTGAGTGGTATGCCATGAAGGCGGACGATCTCTCTTTCATATAGTTCTGCAAGTTTGGCGGGGTTATCCGTGAACTTTATTGACAAGAAGTGTGCAGACTTTGTAAGTCTGTCAATGATAACCCAGATAACATCTTGTCATTTATTGTTTCGAGGTAAGGCCGTGACAAAATCCATTGCGATGTTCTCCCATTTCCATTCTCCAATAGGTAACGGCTGGAGAAGTCCAGAGGGAAGTCTTCGTTCTGCCTTGACTTTCTGGCAAACGAGACATCGAGCAACGAAGTCTGCAATTTCCTTCTCATTCCAGAAAACCAGAATTGTCGCTTGACATCCTTGTACATCTTGTCACCCCCAGGATGCATAGCGTACCTCGAACAGTGCATCTCAGTAAGCACTTCTTTACGAACCTCAGGATCGTTCGGTAGGCAGAGACGTTTTTTATAGCAAACGGTGTCGTCTCCAGAGGCCGACCAATGAGGAAGGTCCCGGCTGCTGAATAGAAGGTCTCATTTCTCCATTAACATAGGGTCATTGGCTTGAGCGGCTGAAATCTTTCGAACGAGCTCAGAGTTGACTGATAATTGGGAGAGTCGTGGTCTTGGTCCTTCGACGTTCAGCTGTAGGTTAAAGTTCTCCAACTTTGTAGCCAACTTTCCCATTTCGTAGTTAAGAGTGCAAGCAACATAAGATTTTCTACTCAGGACATCGGCCACAACATTAGCCTTTCCGAGATGGTACTGGAGTTGAAAGTCATAATCTTTCAAGAATTCCAACCATCGTCTTTGGCGGAGGTTAAGGTCTCTCTGAGTGTATATGTACTTAAGACTCTTGTGATCCGAGAAGACCTCAAACCGTTCGCCGTATAGGTAATGACGCCATAACTTCAGTGCAAATACGACAGCTGCAAGTTCTAAGTCATGCGTTGGGTAATTACCCTCATGAATCTTCAGTTGTCTGGATGCATATGCAACCACTTGGCCTTCTTGCATTAGCACGGCACCTAAGCCTTGGAGAGAGGCGTCGGTGTATAATGAAAAGCCAATTGCATTTCTTAGAGTGATAAGTACAGGTGCTGTGATGAGTCATTTCTTCAATTCCTGAAATGATGCTTCACAGGCGGGATTCCAGATAAATCGCACGTCTTTTCGAGTGAGCTTGGTCATAGGTTCAGCAATCTTTGAGAAGTCCTTGATGAAGCGTCTGTAATAGCCAGCCAAACCAAGAAAACTCCTAATCTGAGTAACAGTGGTAGGCTGCTTCCAGTTTAAAACTGCTCAACCTTAGAACGATCTACCTCAATGTCATTGCCTGAAACCACATGGCCTAGGAATTGAACTCTCTTTGCCCAAAATTCGTACTTACTCAACTTTGCATATAGTTGGTGGCTTCTCAAGGTCTGGAGGACTATCTTCAAATGTATTTTATGGTCTTCCTCGGTTGAGGAATATATCAAGATGTCGTCCACAAAAACCACCACAAATCAGTCTAAGTATAACCTGAATATGCGATTCATCAAATCCATGAATGCAGCAGGTGCATTTGTTAGACCGAACGACATAACTAAGAACTCGTAATGACCGTATCGAGTTCTGAACGCCGTCTTAGTGATGTCCGGACCGTAAATCAATCTTAGAGAAGTATTTGGCATCTCTAAGTTGGTCGAACAAGTCATCGATCCTGGGCAACGGAGATCTGTTCTTGATGGTGACGTTATTCAACTTGTGATAATCGATGCAAAGTCGTAACGAACCATCTTTTTGCGAACAAACAGAACTGGAGCGCCCAGGGTGATGAACTCTTTCAGATGAAGCCATTACTCTCTAATTTCTTAAGTTGTTTGTCTAATTCGACCAGTTCGACATTTGACATTCTGTATGGTGGAATGGAGATAGGCCTTGTCCCTGGTATGAGGTTGATCTCAAAATCGAATTTCCTAACTGGAGGTAGACCAGGAAGGTCATTAAGGAAAATCGTTGGGAATTCAGATATGACTGGAACATCATGTACTTCGAGAGGATATAGTGCTAGTGAGTTGGTTTCATTGCCAAGGGATAGAGCTCGAAGTTGTGCCTTGAGAAGGGCAACGGTTGATTTGTGTATCCATTGCCTCGTTCCCTGAAGCTTGACCAACTCTCATGTAGGCAAGGTTAACTGAACTTGCTTCTTCATACATTCGATCTTTGCATCCAGTGGTGTTAACCAGTCCATGCCAAGGATGATGTCGAAGTCGTCAAAATCCATCACAAACAGATCGGCATATATGATATGTTCTGACATTCGAAGCTCACATCGAGAACACTGCAAGTTGACGTCAGCACCAGATCCGAACGGTGATGTGACATGGAGTGTGTTCAGGATGCAGGCCTAAATATCTTACCAATGCTGATGATATAAAAGAATGCGTAGCACCTGAATCAAACAAAACATGCACCATTGTATTGAACAAATGAAAGGTACCTTCAACGACATTGTTGTCTGGTAGGAGATGTTGAGCGATGGCGAATGCTCGACCCTGATTCCGTTGACCCTGGTTCTGCTGGTTCTGCCTGGGTTGGGCATTAGCAGCAGGTGGTGCTTGTTGGACTGGAATAGCCGGAATAGGTGGCTGAAGGTGCGGACAAAGATGTTTTACATGGCCCTTCTGGTCGCAGTTGAAACATGTCGAATGATACTGCGGATGGTTCTGTTGGCCATGCTGATTGTTCTGCTGGCCATGCTGAATGTGGTGTCGACCACCACCTCTGCCATTGCCGTTTCGACTGCCACCTCTTCCGTAACGACCTCTGCGGCCATGATTTCAAAAACCCTGATGGTTAGGGTTAGAAGGTTCAGCCGCAGGTGTTGTGGCCTCATTCTTCAAAACCGGGGCTGGGTTTTGATTGTAGTAGGGCTTTTTCTTGTTGCCCTGTTGCAAGCCTTGTTGGGAAAACGTTGCAGGCCGTTTGCCCTTATTCATTCGATGTTCCTGTAAGAGCTTCTCTTGTTCAAAGCTCATGGCTTTGTCAACAACCTCTTTGTAAATCTTGAGATCCAAGATTGATAAAGCTTGTCGAATGTCATGGCGAAGGCCATTATAAAATTTCTCAGTCTTATCTCGCTCCGTTGAGATGGTGAAGAGAGAGTAGACGGATAATTCTTTGAATTTTCCAGCATATTCTCTGACGGTCATGGTGTCTTGGTATAACTTAGCGAATTCCTGTCGCTTCTGCTTCGTCACCGCACTGGAAAAATATTCATCAATAAACATTGACTCGAACTGTTGCCAAGTCATATCTGCGATGTTGACCCGTGGGTCTTCTTTCACTGTGAGCCACCATTTGTTTGCTCCACCAACAAGTTGGTAGGTCGCTAGTAAAATTTTGCGAGTCTCATCGACTCTCATTGCATCAAGAGCCTTCTTTGACTCATCCGGCCACTTTTGCACCTCATTAGGATCAATGGTGCCATCGAAAGTAAGAGGTTGTAGCCGCCTGTATTTAGTAATCTGATCTGTTTGAGTTTCCGACCCAAATTTTACAGGTGCTTGAACCGTGGCAACCTGACTGGCTGCAGTCTCACGAACGGCAGTTTGAACAGTGGCCTTCATCGCCTTAATAAATCCAGCGAAGAAGGTTTCAATGCTTGAAGGTATGGCAAAGGGTGCGGGTAGGGGTGGTATTGCCTGCCCAGATGTAGTGGCAGTGTTGGGTGTGGCCTGTGCTGTTGTCAGAGGCGTCGGTTCCTGAATCTCAGGAGGTGCCTCCACTGCGGGACGAACAGTACGTGGCCTTCTTCTCTTTCTTGTTTGCATTTTCTCACTGGCAAGGAGAAAATAAAACAAGATTAAGAAACTGTAGGCAAGTATAATGTTATAGTATGCTCAGCAACAATTTCGAGAGTACTGTAATATTAAAATCACCTATTTTTCTAAGTAAAGTGTAAAGTTGTTGTTGAGGAATCAAATAATCTTATATATCTCATATGTGTGGCCATGGTGTAAAAACAAACAAGGTTAGAATGTTTATATAATAAGTACAAAATTATGCAAGTATTTCAAAAGATTTGGTTTTGGTCTTTGTTAACATACATATATTTCATTGAAAATTCATACGAGTCATAAGAATTCTAAGATTTGCCTCGGTAAATAGCCTAAGCTAACGTTCTATCGCAATCTTATGCATTCAGACGCTTACTCTTAGTCTTTTCGATTATTATCCAAGTTCATGTGTCCCATACCACATGAATTTAGTAATAAGGGTGTCAACCAAGTTAAGTTGTATGAACACGGTCTCTAAAAACATTGGCTGAATAGAAGTTCACTAATAGTATCGTCCAAATTTACTCGTCCCATACCGTGTAAACTAAGTGATAATATTAGTAATGCAACTTTCTCCAAATGTTTCTTTTCACACAAGGTCATGGGTTTTCTTACTTTCACATTTTACTTAGTATCTTCCAATTTTGTTGTGTCCCAAACCACTCCAAAGTTAGTGATACAAAAGAAAAAATGGTTGTAAGTAAGCCCACCAAAGATAGTCTTTAAACAAAATAATTTCATTCATATATATCAAAAAAAGTTTACAATGCCAGTAATTAATTGTGACTTTCGTGTCTACTACAGCTCCTTCGAGATCTACTGCTACGTAGAGAACGGCTACTAACAGAAGGCTGAGAGTTTGCACGCTCTGTGTCGGAGTTGTGCAAACTAGTTAATATATGAGTGTGGCTCTCTTTCAGTGCAGCAATATTGGATGCCATTTCATCTAACCGTTCAAGTAGGTTAGTCGGTTGTCCCATTGGTGGTTGATGGGTCGTTTGTCCCGTAGGAGAAGGGTAGGCCATAGACATTGGGGGAAAGTATGGGTTCATAGGTGGAAGGTAGTTGTTTTGATTGTGCGGGGATCCCCTAACTGGAACCCCATGGATATTTGGATTTGTTTGTGGTGAAAAAGTTTGAAACAATGGGCTTATCGGGATGTTTTGTCCTCCAAGATTTGGTGACGCCCAATATTGTTGTTGTTGGTTCACAGCAACTTGTGGAACTGGCTGATACTGTACCGTAGGAGTTGGAAATCTTTGGTACGAAGTGGTGCCTAGAGTGGGCACGTTCCACGTTGGTGGATTTGCTTGCGTACCTTGTTTATCATGACTTTGTGTAGGTTGATTTAGTGTGGCATATAATTCTTCGTCAGTGAATGGTCGATCTGTTGGATCACTATTCAGGGCTGGGTCTGATGTAGGATTTGGATGTGAATCATTATTTGGCCCTTCTTGGACGGGCATCTTGCGTCGACTTTTGCAAAGGCAACGCCCATGCTGGTCTCTCATTCTTTGCGACATTTCTTATTGTCGTGCCGAATACCTCTTCATCAGTTACCCCTCCACTTGTGCCATATGTCTTGAAGATAGAGGATGTTGTAACTGGTTCAATGATGAGCTTTGACGTTCCATCGAAAGTGGCGACGTTTGCCTCGTATAGTATCCTCATAATCAAGACTCCATAGCCGAAGAATTCTTTTCTCAAAGGGTTTTGTATCACCCACAACAATTGTTGGATGATGATGTGTGGTAGGGAGACCTTTATTTTCTGCTCTATGCAATACAACACAAGGAGTTGAGCCCTTAACATAGTGCCTCTAGTCCCCCTTTCTGTCAAGATGTTGCCATATACAATCTTTCCGAGGCCGGCAAGAGATGGCTTAAGATGATTGGTTGGGAGGTTGGTGTATGTTGATTGAGTGTATGGCTCTTTGACGAGGGAAGTAAACAATTGTTCATTAGATTCTGCGATCTCTGCAACTGTCTGGGGTTCATGTGGATCAATAATTCTTTCCTCAATCGGAATCTCCAAAAGTCGAGCAATAAGTTCGACGTTGATAGAAATTTTTATTCTCATAACTGTTGTCTCCAATACAGGGCTGATTCCCTCTTCTGGAAGTCCTACGTAATTCATGGCTTCGTAAAAGGATCTGACCAAGTTGTAAGAGACTTGTCCCTCGACTTTGGTTATATTTAACCAATCCAATACTGCGAGTTTGTCGTGAAGGATTGGGCGGAGGCGGAGATCTTTATTGTCGATGCTCCTCATGGTCATAACCTCTCTTTTGGACAATTTCGTTAGTCTAGTGGGAATTGGTTCCCGGCTAGTGAAAGTTGTTCCTTCCCTTGAGGCTATTCTTTTGCTGAAAGGAAAATAAATTTGTGTGAAAGACACAAAATATATTCCTAATATTTTTAAAATTTATGCCTTGTCTGCTAGACATTATTTTCGAGTTTTCTTTTGATGTTTATGCCATCATGAAATTTTCTTCATTAGTGATTTGATGTATATATGTCGTATTCACATATGAATGTATAGACATATTTAATCATAACTATATATATAGTTTCCAAAAATCAACTATTTGAAATATTTGAAATTAAACTATATAAAAATCATATATAATTGTTTTTAATCCAAATCTTAACTATATATACAATTCATATATATATATAGTTCTAGATATATCAAATAAAATTTTTCAATTTTTTTTTTTTTTATACATAACTCATATACACTAAGGTATATAGGTACATATATTCAATCATAACTACACATATAGTTTCTAATATATCATGACTATATGTATATTTAAATCAAACTATATAAAAATCATATAGTTTTCTAGATATATATATTTAATACAAATCTCAACTATATATAATTGACATATGTATATATAGTTTTAGAGATATATATATCTAATAAAATTTTTCTTCCCCTAATTTGGTGGACTTGGGCGGGCCGTGGACCGTACTCTCTGATACCATTAAATGTCACACCCCGCCCGGACGCGCCTAAACCGGCGGTACACTCACAGACGGGGCGCGCATTTGGAACAATAACAATGGTAACAACAGAGTGCGCAGCGGAAATACGATAGACACAGTACAAATATGATTTCATTTAATTCAGAATACTTTTGTACATGAAAAGGTCAAGGGAACATACTCCAAAAATCCCCAATGAATCATACAAAGGGTACAAAATGTGGGCCCCAGAACCTATACCCAGTCCGCCCTAATTTCCTGTGAAAGATTGGATAATAATGGAGTGAGCTTAACGCGCTCAGTGGGTAAATGGTGCATGAGTATAACAATTAATAAAGCATACTTCAATATCAAATATCTTAAATACACATGTGAGCATCATATTCAATCAATATGAACGTATGCATGACACCGTCTCGTAATGGTTTGATGAACGTACATCGCCTGAATTCACATACAGGAACGATGCTCTGAATTCACGTACTGATGTCCCTCCCCGGGTGTAGCCGGGTTCTCATGTACGTCCCTCTCCAGAGAAATGTAATGAATAGTGAGCAATGCTCCTAACTATTCTACGAGTCATAAACCATATACGTCCTTAGGTGGTGATATGTATGATGTCAATGCATGAACTGGTCTAGTCTACTGGTCTAGTCTTTCTTGACATTTAGACTGACTTTGGCAACGTCTGGTGATCCTTATTAGGGTCGGTATCACGACGTGCAAGATTAGGACATTCAGTATTACTGTATAAGCTGATAGCTTTCAATAAGACCAACTAGATCACTCCCCAGTTGAGAAGTGAGACACAAGGTCTGCTTAAATACCAATCGCCTAGAGCAGTCCGCTGCCTCCCGTTCACTATTTAAAGTTACTGAGGACAAGACCGAGTCTAGTTGAGTCAGATTGACCACAAATCCGGCATTATAACAGTGCAATACATGAATTCCAAATATACAGGCATATGTGCGGCAGTATAAACAGTATATGACATAATGCAGTGTAAATGAATAGTAGACATAATAATAATTGAATGTAAACTTTAATAAAAGTTATGAAACACGCAAACCTATGTTTCGTTCCCCACCTTCAGATAAAAACTTCTTCTTTCAGATCTGGCGCTTTCCTCCAGACAGAACTTCGTTGCACCGTTTTCAGATCTGGCGCTTTCCTCAGGACAGAACTTTGTTGCACCGCACCGAGAGTCTCGGACAGAGAGTCTCAAAAACTTAGAATGCGTGGAAAGGAGAAGAAATTCACAAGAGAAGGTGATTTGGTGTGAGGAATGAGAAATGAGGAGGTTTCTTATATAGAGATTTTTGCGCCTGAACGTTCGGGCATGCCCCTGAACGTTCTGGCGTGCGCCTGTACGTTCTGGCGTGAGCCTGTACGTTCTGGCGTGAGCCTGTACGTTCTGGCGTGCGCCTGTACGTTCTGGCGTGCGTTTGTACGTTCTGGCATGCGCCTGAACGTTCTGGCATGCGCCTGAACGTTGTGACATGCCTTGCGCTTGAACGTTCTGTCATGCGCCTGAACGGTCGAGCATGCGCCTGAACGTTCTGAACGTTCTGTCATGCGCCTGAACGTTCTGTCATGCGCCTGAACGTTCGGGCGTTGCCCAAATAGTAATTTTTTTTTTTTGTGAAATATAAGGTATTACATAATTACTACAAGGAAAATTGCGACGACCCTTTTCTTTTACCCGATATTTACAGTATGCTATCACTATAGCTTAGATTGGTGATTATGAAATAGGCTAAAACTCTTTCTTTGTCTTTTTTCTTTTTCTTTTTTTTTTTTTTAGAAAGGGCTAAAGCTCTAAATCATAAATATAGAACTGTAAAATTTGTGAATTTGAGACTAATACTAGGATTTCAACTAAATGTAGGTTCAAGTTGGGTTACTCGAGTTTCTATGGGCTGAACCTGTGGCCCAACCAAAATTGATCCAGTTAGGTATTTTAGAACTTAATCTAACCCAAACAACTTATCTAACTCAACTCAAACCAACCTAAAAGGTTCGAATCGGTCGGGTTGATCGGGTTGATGAGCACCCCTACCCCTATCTACAACCTTGTATATATTGTCACTATGGGAGCTGCCCATTCTTTGTAACTGCATGTTTTTCGGAATGATGTATGACATTGTCGGCCCTGAGCAAGGACCGGAGGGGCGATATATATATGTTTTTTTTTTGTATTATACCCATATTTATTTAATTTTTTTTAATATGTTTTTACCCAAATTTGTGGGGCTCAAGCATATATATATATATATATATATATAGGTTTTTTATGTTTAATTTTTTAACTCATTTTTAACTTTTTTTAATCTAAAAATTTACATATTCAAAAAAATTACTCACGGTTAATCGCCCTTAATTACAATTTGTGTCTTTTGAAATCCTAGCCAGATACGATTTCCACTAAGCGATTGAACGAGATGACAATGATGCTCCGTCGAATTTTCGTCGATATTCATGTGTTTAACAAGTTTTTTTTTCTTCTTCTTATTCTTTCTTTGCCCTGCGTGTTCAACTTCTTTTTTCTTCTTCTCTTCGTCTTTTCTGCTCCTCCTTCTTTCTTTTTTTCTTTTTTTCTTCTTCTTCGACTCTTTTCTTTCGTATCTAGCAATGTTCAAGTTATCGCTGCCATCACACAGTGCGACTGCGACACCCTGTCCTTGTATATTATTATTTTTTTCTTTTATGATTCAAAGATAGTACTTAATTAATTTTGTATAATTTTGTATTTGGCTCAGCTATAATAATTTTATCAACACTATTAAAATTGTTAGAATAGTTGACGAACATTTGACATTTTTTTGAACTTGTTACTCTTTAATATTTGTATAAAAGTTGTGATAATTTTCGTGTTGATTTTATAGCTTTATTGCATTGATTTTGTATGTTTTATAGTGTTGATTTTGTTATTTTAAGTTATATTAAATATTTGTGTGAATTTAGAGATAAATTTCAGTTTGTGTTAATTTTGTTCCTTTGTTGTATTGAATCTGTGCTTGTATTTTTGTGTTGATTCACTTGATTATGATAATTGCACAAATATGTTTCTTAAAAAATATAATTTAAAATGTGAAAAATATATAAATATATATAAAAATTAGAACAATTGAGTTTATCTTAAAAAAGAGCTAGCACTAGATAATTTTTTTGGTAAAAACTTTAGAAATGTATTTTGGGTACTTTTGAATTATTGTAATGTTTTATTTTCTGAAATTTGTGTAAATGTATTTGACTTTGGTTTTTTTTAATAGGTTATTTTGATATTTTAGATATAGTTGTAATATTTTATTTATAAAACTATTTATTTATTTATAAAAATATGTAGTTATAATGTATTCATGGCGATATTTATTAAAATTTTTGTTTATTAATATATAGAAGGCCTCATGTTATATATTTCACTCCGGGCCTCCAAATAGTGAGAACCGGCCCTAAATTGTATGATGTTTGTAAAATATATTCTAAAGATAAAAAAATTGCACTAATCTTGTTTTAAACCTGGTTAACATCATCCAAAATCACATCCAACATCGTTGCTCCGTGGAGCGCTGGAACCATCTTTTGGAAGTTTAAAAAATTGTAGGAGAGAGTTTAATTAGCTTTTGATCAAGTATTTGTTGGTGAGAACGTACGTAACGTAATCGTCCTGCTGATTAGTTGACAAGGAAGTAAATTCCTCTCAAGGGTAGACGGAAAATTGAACAACAAAACACACAATTCTGACGTAGAATCATCCACGTCAGAATTATTTTATTTTATTTTTATGTAAATATTTTTTATGACAATGATATATAAATATATCTAAGAGGTGTTTCTTTTTTTTTTTTGAATCAAAATATCTAAGAGTTAGAGAAATATAAGATTTTAAAAAATTATGATATACTTTACATTCAAAAGTTTAGAGACAAAAGATTTAAAAATTAACAAATATTTTTACATTCCTTAGTTTAATTTTTTGAAAAATACATTCCTTAGTTGAGGGAGAATAAATAACTTATTTCTCTAATATCCAGTTAAATTATCAACGTAATTTTTTTTCTTAATATACATTATTTCATCCAAGTCTATGACTGTATTATTAGTACTGTTATACTTTAATTTTCTTTAATTTTATGAGAATAAAATATTAAATTAAAGTTTTTTACACCACAAGATCATTATTTGGTGCTATTACTACAAGGCTCAAGGAAAGTACAAAGAATTTCTGTAGTAACGATAATGATGGAGCTAGTACAAAGCTTAGGAAAGTGGACAACTTGATAATTTAATGCCCTTTATTTAACTTTAAATTACACAAATTGCCATCAAGGAATCTTCTTTACTTTTTTTTTTTTTGAATTATCAATTTTTGGCATTGGACATCTGTTTTTTTTTTTTTTTTTTGAGACTAATTCTTTTAAATTCGGACATTAGGTTGGCCCTCCTTACAAAAGAGAATAAATAAAGATATATTTATATTCAAACTCGAGACCTGAATATCAATCTCATTATATTCAGTTTCTTAAACAACTGAGCTATTAATCTGTAGTTCATTTATTATAATGTTACACAAATCGGATGTAGAAAGCTTTCACGTCATACTTGAGTTATTTGGTATGTAAATTTCCCTTCTTTTAACATTTCTTTTCCTCTTAAAAGTTATTTTTCCCTATGCTGGCCTCATGTAAAAAAAGTTGCTTAGGGTCATCCTGTTTTTGTTTGCTCTATGTAATTGTTTTCCTTAAGTACGTTATTTCATGTTCTGGTGAAGTTGTTCATGCTGAAAATAATATTATATACTTTTTAATGTGTGTTGATTTGTTGAAAATAATTAGTATTACTATTAGTTCCTCTAAATTGTAATATACAATTAATTTTTTTTTTTTTTATGATAATAGATTTCATGCTTGCTTAAGTACGTTTGAATTAATATATCAAGGAATACGAAAGAAACACGTGAAAGTATCTTGCACGGGATAGAGATCGCTCTAAGTGAGACTTGATATGAGGGTGCATGACTCCGTCAGATTTTCATTTTAAATGGATTTGATTTAAGGGTACCCAACCTAAGATGGAGATTACAACGTTAATGTTTCATACTTATGTGATTTACTATTTATTTTATGAGTAATGTTAGAGTTAATTTTATTTTTTAGCACAATTCTCAATTCATGCTGATGTAGCGTTGTTTGCATAAAATATGAGAAACCACTTTTTAAATGATTACACTATACACTGTTGGTTGGAAAATTTGTTAAGATTTGGGTCTCTCAGCATTTATTTTATTTTATTGCATATATTTAATTATCTCATTATTACATATCTTTTAATATAAAATAGTTAGTAGAATGATTGACCTATTGGGCAATACTTCATCTTTCTAATTCTAATATTTCTGCAGGTAGAGACTCAATAAGGAGATCAAAGTAAGAGAAATATTGTAGTAGGTCTTAAATTAGACAGGTCACCAATTTTAGGAAATTAGTATTTTTATTTTTATTATGAAGAAATTATTAGAATATATAGTAGTTTTTCTTTACGCCAAAAGTGATTTATAATTTATTTGAAGTAGCTTCGTTAGACTAGAATTTAATTTTTGCATGAGAATCAATGACTTTGTACAACCCTTATAAAGGTCTTTGAGTCTACTTCGAAGAGAAAAATTACCGAAATGGATTTCATATTATGGTTTGAGAGATATGACCCAAAGACCATATGCTGGTCTGACGTAGGTATTTTGGCAACAGTTTGAAGTAGAATTATTTGTATTTTTCAAAAATAATTTATTTAAATGACTTAGCTTTTGACCTTATCATTTTTTAGAGAGCAATAAGATAGACCCCATTAATAGACTATTTACATTTTACTCCACCTATTTTATGTAATTTCTTAAATACCCTCAACTGAAATTACTAAAATGATATTTTTTTCTAAAAAATAGTCATAAAGAGGTCGGCCATGGCCGGTCGACCCTTCTTTGTAAGGATCGGTCATGTTCGACCGACCCTCTTATTTCTCTTTTATTTTTATTTTTATATATCATATTGCATTGGAATGTATTTCATAACAATTTTGTCATGTTTACACTCAGTCCGAGCTCATTTGGGCGGTGAGGTGTCATATCTCACCCGTACCCGACACGAGAGTAACGAGTGGGGAATGATGTCCCTCCGTCCAAATTAGCCCGAAATATGTGAAAATATGTCAAAATTGTCACGAAATACATCTTAATGCAATATGATATGTGATAATGAAAAAAGAAAAAAAGAAAAATAAGAGGGTCAGTCGGACATGACTGACCCTTACAAAAGAGGATCTGCTGGCAAAGGAAGGTTGGCCAACCATGGCCGACCCTCCTGTACATGCGTGGCCGACCCTATGGACGAGCTTAGTTCTTGTTTATTTTCTGTGCAAAACACATTAAAAAACATCTACAAATATTTTATTTCATGAATAAAAGTGAATAGAAACAAAAAAAATCATTAAAACATGTCTTTCTTACCCAAATGATCAAATGTCAAAAAAAATTTGAAGACGACGAGTAGCGATTTGCTCCAAATGGAGTCCAAACGATGCTTTCCTAACTTCAATATTCTTCCAACTAAAATAAGAAGATTAAAATGATGAGTTTTAAAGTTAGAAGATAGGGTTTTGAAAGTGTTTTGAAGAAGAAGAACAAATGGAGGAGGAGGAGAAGAAGAAGAAGAACGAAAGATGGGGTAGATTAGGGGAAGGGTAGTTTAGGAATTTTTTGGTTTTTGGGGGTCGAAAGAGTATATGTATGTTAGAGTGCAATTGTGTTAATGATTGAGGTGTAAATAGTCTATTAATGAAGTCTATTTAGCTATTTTTTTTATAGGATTAAACAAGATTTTAGACACCTCAATTTTATTTTTATTTTTATTTTTTTTGAAATGTAATATAATTCTTTGATGAATTATATATATATACCGAATAATTTTGTATATTCAAGCATGATTTTACGTATTTCTTCAAATTTTAATTGAATATTGATAACACTTTTCAATTATTTTTCTAAAATTACTTTGTGACGAACACCTTTATTGGTAAACATATTAATATTAAACTCTTTATTAGTTTAACTTATTTTAATTATTGATAAGGCTTGGGTAGATAGTATGTATTTTTTAAAGGCTAAATAGTTACACACGTACATTTGAATAATTTTATAAATTACACATTTATATACTTTTGTCATTTAAAATATTTATGTTTTGTGAGATTTTTGGTCATCCACTTAATTTTGAGAAAGAAAATTTACTTCGTGGTCGGCATGGTTAAAAGATGAAAATCTGACTGGCGCGAAAATGTATGTAATGTATATAATCTATATATATATCTATCTATTCTATTTGTCTATTTATAATGAAGATACTTGAGAAAACTCACGGGGTGACCAATTAAATGTCCAGATTATCCCTCACTAAATTATCCTTGATTTATGAAGAATTCAACGACCAATAAAAATTTAACATTTCTCTTAATTATTCGGTTTGGACGCATTTAGACCGACAGAACACTCACGAGTAGAGTATGATGTAGTAATAAATAAAAATCAAAAGTGCAAGAATACAATGTAATGGTAAAATAATATTTTTATTAATTATAACTTTTTTGATACAAAATGTAGCCAGTATAATATCCGTCATTTTGAGGGAACAACTTTCCAAAAATACCCTAACTATTTGTACATGGTGAAGTCAGGGTTTACAAAAACCTGACACCTTATATGGGTCTAGTCTAACTAGGGCCCATCAACCGCCATCCGGATCTATCTCAAGCTCCTGAAAAGTGGTTAGCAACAGGATGAACTATCACCCAATAGGTCGAGCAAATATTTCGTGGATTATGACAATTAATAAAGACAACATCACATCATCAATAATGTACAATATCATTAACCAGAAAACACCTATAGCGCGCTGTCTCGTTACACTGCGAGGCCAAATGTTGCCCTGGGTTCTCATTCCAAGGATGTTCCTCCCAAGAGAATTTCATAGGGGTGACAATATAGGCAACGACACGATAACACGACTCGAAATCGACACGAAATAAATGGATTTGGGTTTTACATAAACAGGTGCGGGTCAAAATAGGTTAAACCTGATTAGACACGATTAAATTTCAGGTTAAAAGCAGGCCGACCTGCTAAACCCGAAATTGACCCGTTTAACACGATTATATTTTGTGCTGAGACTTATGTTATGTGTGAAGACTTTTTAATATTTTATGTTATGTGTTGAGACTCTAACTTTATAATATTTTATTTGGTCTTTACTATATAGTTGTATAATTATGATTTTGAATTATTGATTTATATGTTAATTTAGAATTTATATATGATAAATAGGTTAGAACGAAATTGTTTAAGCTTTAAGGGTTATAAACAGGTTAACCTGTTTAACCCGTTTATTAAACGTGTTGAGTTTGAGTTTGCATATAATGACACATTATTTAAAAGTAACGTATTTGAGTTTACAATATATTTTATTATACAAGATTACGACACGACTGATTATAACATGGCAACACGAATTGCCACCCTAAGGATTTCACATACATACATGACTCTATAAACGAGGTACAACTTGTCGGTAAAGCTCCTTATGGCTGACACAATGAAGCTTACAGCAGAGATGCAACGCCTAAGTAGACCTAAGTTAGTTGGGCACGTGGTGAGTTGAGTTTTACACATAGTATTTTGTAGGAATTTTATAAAGTTTTTAGATATATTTTACCAATTTCTAGGTGTTTTTGGCATATTTTGCATATGTAGTGTTTTAGGAGCATCTTAGCTTTTTTATGTGTTTTAGAGGTTAATGTTAGTTGTTTTCATGAATACAATACTTTTAGTCTGTTTAGGAAAATAAATATGATTTTTAGAAATTTTTTCTAAAATTATTAGTGGCATTTGCATAATAGTATGTTCATTTTATATCATTGTCCATAGTTTCATTGTAATTGTTAATACTTTGTTAGTTGGTTGATTTACTTACTTATGGTTGTTTTGTTTTTGTAGGTAATAAAAGCTTGAAAGTGTGGCGAATCGAGGCCCAAATGATGGTGAAAAGTGACCAAGATCATGTACGAGAAGTGTATAAGAAAATGCGAAAGAATGGAGAAAATAGGAGGGCAAATATGGCTAAGTGCACAAGTGCACTTGTGTCGTTCTGGGCGCTGCAGGGCTTAGGATGGCGCTGCAACACCCAAAACAGTGGAGAAAAGAAACAGCGGTAGCGGTGTAGAGCTACCCCCTAGAGCGCTACGGCGCTATCGCGCATTTCTAGGTTGCATGGATTGGTGTTTGAGCAATTTTGAGAATTCAACTCTAAAGCGAAATAGGGCATATTATATATCAAATTTTAGGATTTTTTAATGGGAATCCATTGGAAAAGAAATGAAGACGGCTAGGTGGCTGTTAAAACGAAGATCGACTTTGGAAACGAAGAGGATTGAAGATTTTAAGTATTTCTAGCATATTTTGAAGATGATTTCAATGCTTTCTATCTTGTTTTGTATTTTCTTCTTCAAAACTATGAACTAAATTTTAATTCTAGATAATAGATGAATCTTAGTTTGTCTTTGATGGATTAATTGTGAATTTGTTCTTTGTTAATGCAAGTTTCTACAGTTTATTCATAATTCTCTGTACGTAATGCTTTTGGTCTACTGATCATGAATTGAATGAACATTGATCTAAGGGGCAGCATTCGAGAGAGGGTTTTTTAGGTTAGAAAGTGAGATTTATCACATGAGATTACTATAGAATCGAGAGGTTTATATGATCTTATGAGATCATTGAGAAATCCCTAGAGTTCATGGCATAATTGGGAATTGGATCTTTATCGAGAGGTCGAGATCCAATCCCAGTTGTAGGTTTCAATCTGACACTCGAGAAAGGGGATTGATAATCCTTGGATTTGATTTATAAATCTGGAAAGTAAATTTAATAATGAATGATCCCAATTAATTTTGATTTGCAATCTCAGTGAAGTCGATTTTCTAAATTATTCTGACTATTAAATTTTCTTTACATTTTGTTGCGTACATTCAAACTTTAATTTTCAACACTTTTATTCTAGTGATATCTTCTTTTGATCGTCTAAATATAAAGTTCTAAATCTGTGAATTGGTAATTGAGAGAAAGTAATAATTCCTTGTGGACGATACCCAATCTAATCGAATTATTCCTACATCGTTGACACTGTACACTTGCAGTAGATCACGAACAACACGCATGCACCACAGGCAATACACATGAGCCAGAGCTGTCAGTCAATAGTCTGGGTCACGTCAGACATTCGTCCCTAGGTGGTTATCTTGTTTACCGAACTTCCATGGTGAAGCTTCAAGACCAATGAAGGATCCTATCCCGAGTATAACCCCAACACATAATCATGTGTGTGAATGTTCTATTTTATAAATTTTAAATACATCGAGTGCCTCTGCTTTTTTTACCAATCAAATATACATAGCCATAACGAGAATAGTCATCAATAAATGTTATGAAGTGCCTCTTACCACTAATAGTAGTAGTATTAAATGGGCCACAAATGTCAGTATGAATAAGAGCTAAAAGCTCATTACTCCTAGTAGCACCCTTATTTCTAGACTCAAGTCATTTTCCCTTTAACACAGTTAGTGCAAAAACCGAAGTCTGAAAAATCTGCAAAAACCTTTTTAGCCTTGCTTTAGAAATATGGCCTAAACGTTTATGCCACACCATTAAATAAAATGTCAACATGACTACGTTTGGTACTCATGACATTTAAAGGTAAAAGAGATTGAAAGAACAATGGATCATGGTTTAACATGTAGAAATCATCACTCAAGGATCCAAAACCAATATATTTAGAATTATGGAATAAGGAAAGAATATCATTACAAAAACGAAATTCATAGTTTAACTTGTCAAGTCTTGATACAAAAATGAGATTTCTAGACATAGAAAGAATAATGAGTACATCATCTAAAATAAGGGTAAAACCACTGTCAAGGACCAGGCGAATAGCTCGAACAATATTGAGTCGCTCTTCCTCTTGAGCACACATGCTAATTATTCTCTTTCTGCGCAATATTAGTTGTTTTGAAAACATCAAACTGCGTAGGAAGAGAGTTCATGATGAAGTGGATCAGAAATGAGTCATTAACTTCCATATCCAGATTCTTTAACTAACTTGCAATGTCAGCCATTTTTAAGATGTGGTCTTTAACCTTACTATGTCCATCATAGGTTATGGTCACTAATTGTGTCATGAGAGTGTTAGCCAATTATTTAGTGGAAATAGTAAAGTATTCCTCTAAGGCCTTAAGGTAGTCCTTAGCCAATGATGCATCAGGAATGACTTGTACTAGGGAATATTGTTTTTTATGTACATTAGGCTTAAACAGTTGGATATCTCCCACCGTTCCCATTCTTTCTTCACCTCTCGACGACTAGTGACAGTAGGTCGAGGCGGCTCATCCATCCTAAAGGCTAAGTCCAAGTCTCTTAGCCTTAGGTTAAACAACACTTCATCTTTTCAGTCCGAGAAATTAGACCCAGTCAAGGCCTTCACACATGGTAATAAACCAACTAAATAAATAACATGTAATAAGCATCACATGCATTGATAAAAAAGGCCACATAAACAAACAATTTAATTGATGGGGAGGTCAATTAAATTTTTCAAAATTAATTAACAAGCCTCAAAACAATTAATTCTGAATGGGATCAACATCACATTACAATAATTTGTCATTTGGGTGAAAACTATATATATGCTAGTCTCCCACTAGTGAAAGCATTATTCACCAATTGGGGCTAATTAATCATAAAAGACATAATTAAAATTTACTCGTTTGGGAGAAAAATAATAATCAAAGCAAATACATTAATTACCCCAATTTGTTTAGTTATACGAACTCAATGATCCACCTTTGGACTTGACCATTGTCTCTTTAAACACCAATATAATCCTTTTTTTTCAATCTTTTGTAACTCAATTATTATTAAAACTTCATCGATTAAGTTACTTTGGTGTAGGTGCGTCAACGGTTCGGTTTAGGTTAATTTGTTTAGTTCAAATTATCAATCCGAACCAAACTGAACCAAACATAATAGATTTGGTTCGGTTTGAAATTTTAAATCCACATACATTAAATAAATCAAAATAGTTAATTATGAAAGAATATGTATGAAGTAATCTTAAATTTCTTAATGTATACTTAATAAATTTAAAAACAATATTTACTATATAAGATAATTATATAATTTTTGGAACAATGTTTATATCATAAAAAAAATATTAGACATTGAAAAATAAATGATAATATTTTTTATTTTACAATCTTTTTGGTTCGGTTTAGATCGGTTTTCAAAACTTCAAACTATAGCCCGAACTAGACCTATCGGGTTATATTTTTTCCAAACCAAATCGAATCAAACACACCGGTTCGTTCGGTTTCGCGGTTTGAACCAATCCATTGATACCCTACTTTAGTGAACATTAATCAATATAATTCTAATAATATTGGTGCCTTGGATTATATATGATAATTCAATTTCCCTACATGAATCATATTGAACATACACATCATGAATCAATAATTATCATCAACATTATATTATTTGAGGCACATGCATAAATATTGTAATCAATAATAAGCATGTGCATATATCTAAAATTTGAATGTCATATACAAAACAGAGAAATAGTACCCATAATTAATTATCAAAAGACTATATATGTATCAGCTAGACATTCAAAATGGGTTATACATGTGTTCATAAAATCAGCTCATGCAATATAGATATGTCCTTACCCATCTGTTAGTTCCAAATTAATAACCCAAGACATTACGTAAATAAGTGGGCAAATTCGGTATTGAGAATGTTTAAACATGGGTAAACTTTCTTTATTCAAAATAAAATTATTTTATGGGTAATAGATAATAGTATTTTAAATTGAGTACGGCTACTTTATAGGAGATAAGAATAGATCATTATCAATGCCAACCGCTAAATTTGTAAATTTGTTATTTGAAACAAACGTCACATTTGAGTTATTTGAAACAAACTTCACATTTAAGACAAGAAAATCTTCTGGGTGCCATAAAGAAAGGTTAAGCTAAATTCAACCGCCCCTTCCTCTTTATCCACACACTTATTCTCTTCACCTACCTAAAATTTTAAAACCAAACAATTCATCTCTTCACCCCATCCAAATTTCCATTTTGCTCATCTCATTTTCATCCTCCCCAAACCCCAAACACTCCTTCCTTTCTTATTTCTTCTCCATTGATTCATTATTTTTTTAAGTTTTTTAATCATTCAAAAGGTTAAAATAACATTATGAAGGTTTGTGAGCAACAACTTAGCAAAATCTTATAGAAAAATTAGATTATTTCAGGTTTTAGAAGCGTTTAACTCAAACCGATTCAAGTCAAATCTTAGATCACAAATCAGTAAGTAAAACATAATTTTTGTATGTTTTAAATGGATTTCAATGTGTTGTTGGATTTGTATATTTTTTCACAAAAAAAAAGAAGGTAAAAATGGTGGAATGAGGCGGCGGAAATGGGTTTCGACAACTTATTTTCGCTCGTCAAATTTGGATACATCCGACCTAACAGGGTTGGACAGTTCCCTTTATGTCCGACTATGATAGGTTGGACATAAAGTGGTGTGTTCGACCACGTTGGTTGGACAATGCATTTTTTTGAATTTTTTTTTTTAAAATTTCTTTTTTTGTCCTGATGGGTCGAACAGAGGAGATATGTTTGACATGTTAGGTCGAACAGACTTTATTCTGTCCGCCCATGTAAGGTCAGACACATCCAATCAGAGAGTCATTTTTTTGGGTTTCGAAATCCATTTTTGCTCTCTTTTCTCTTTAATTTTGAGTATGTTTTTGCAAAAAAAAAATTCAAAAGGATAAAAATGATGGAAATATATGCTTTTGATTCAAAAACTACAAGAATATTTTGAAAATGATAAAATTAAAGATTTTGATGAATTGAAGGGTTGAAGGGTTGAAGGGTTGAAGGGTTGAGGATTGTGAGTGGGTGGATGAAAAGAGAATGGGAAGGTAAGGGAGTTTATTAATATCCTTTTTAGTAATTCTACGCAGGGGTTTCTTTGTCGATTCAATTTTTTGATAAGGTGGTTGAACAGAGTGGAAAAGGAGGATGAATTTAGCTGGACCCATAAAGAAATCACTGTATACAACTCCTAATGCTTCAATTCACCATTTCCTATAAGCCAAAGTCATGCAAGCCCAATCTTATTCACCATTTCCTATAAGCCGAAGTCATGCAAGCCCAATCTTTTATTTCACGACGAACCCACTCTCAAACCAACCAAACATCCATTTAAATAAAGAAAAGCTGCTAAAATTATCCATTATTTATTCTCTGTTCACTCACCCACTCTCTTAATGTACCTTAAATTTTAAAATCAATTAAACGCATATTTCCATTTTTTCCTCTGTTCTCCAACGCCTCCTCTCCTTTTTTCTTTTTCTCTCTTTTCTTCTCCCGTCATTCCTTATTTCTTGTAATTTTTTAACCATTCAAGAACTTATAAAAATAACATTTCAAAGGTCCCTTAGCTATAAAGTAATAAAGTCTTGCGGTAAAATAGAGAGATTTTGTCATTTCAAAGTGTTCTACACAAATCGGTGTAGGAGAAAGATTGAATCTTAAATTGCTAAGTAAAAGACGATTTTTACAAGTTATAATATAATTTTTATGCATTATTTTTAGATTTGTACAAATTCTCGTTGAAAAATCATCGGTAAACGAAGAAAAACAAGGTGGAAAATGGGTTTTAAAATCATTTTTCAAGCCTTAACGTAGAGGGCCGGATAGGTCGATTCTGTCTGGCCAGCCATGGTCAGACAAATTGGTTCTGTTCAGCCAGCATCGGCCAAACAGTTTGGTTCTGTTGGCCATCACGGGTTGGACGAAATTTTTCCTAAAAATAAAGAGTAACAAAATATGAGATTCAAAGCCAAATTAAATTGGTGCATACATTTTCCAAATATCAAATCAAGGAATTAGCCGAGGGAGTTGAACTTGGACTGTGTGTGTGCGACGTATCCTCTTTTTTTGAAAACGAAAGCCTAATCATTCCACGTGTATGACTCTTAATACTTGCTTAATAATTGAAATTGTGTGTTGTTTTATTAGGAAGGAACTTCTACTTTGCCAATAAATAAACCAAAAGCATTAAAAACTATAACCCCAATCAATCAGTATGCTTCATTCTTACTAGAGAATACAAAATTAATGTTGCATCCTTGTTGGCATTGCTGGGCTTCCTAGGTCAGCTCACCCATATCTCTGTATCTTAATTTGTGGCGCTAGAGAGTGCCATATAGGTAGGGGTTGAAAATTCTAAGGAGAGAAAACAAAAACAAAAAAAAAATTAAAAATAAGGAAGAACATGATTTTGGTTAGAAAGAAGAGGCTGTGAAGGGTGTCATCAATTGTCCTTGCAGAATAAATGCATGTTGAAATTGTAATGAAACTTTAACGTTTGTCCAGCCATCGAGGACCCGACAGAACCATTCTGTCCAGCCAAGGGTGGCCGAGTAAACCCATTCTGTCCAGCCCAAGGTGGTCGGATAGATTAATTTTTTTGGCTACACTTGGCCGAATAGAATGGTTCTGCCGATCCTGGATGTCCGAACAGTTTGTGTTGGGGAATCAAAAATGATTTTTAAAACTCAATTTAAACCTATTTTTTTTAATTTATGGGTATTTTTCGACAAAAGAAAGTCAATATAACTAATACACATAGTACATGGTGCCGAGAAACCTATTTTTTTTAATTTATGGGTATTTTTCGACAAAAGAAAGTCAATATAACTAATACACATAGTACATGGTGCCGAGAACTTTCGATTTCACTTGTTTTCTTTTCCATTGTGGATCAAATAGCTTGTTTGGGGAAAAACTTTAAGCTTTAACGCTTGTAACACTTTTCATGCTTTTCAAGCCAATGAAAATACTTTTAAACTCTTGTAAATGATTTTAGAATAATTAATTGATGAAAATATTTGATTTAATTTAAAAAAACAAAAAAAAAAGTGACAGAATTGAAGATTAAAAGGGTTGAAGGGGGTTGGAGAGTTGAGACTTAAAGGTTGAAGGATAGGTGGGTGGGAGGGTTTAGGGTGAGTTTTATTTTATCCTTCTTTTAGTAATTTCATATAAGAACATTTGTATCTTTTTATTCTTTAACTTAGGTAATTGGAAAGAGAGCAAATGAAGGGTGATTTTAGCAGCCTCCAAAATAATAACCCATTCACTCAAACCTTTTTTGCCCAACCCATACAAATACCTGAACCAAACAGTCACCATTCTGAAACTCCCCCAACTGAGACCCATTTCCAGATTGAAGCTAATCCTTCTTCCCAACAAACCCAACATTTACCTTCAGAAGAAACGAATCCCAGCATGACGTTCAGTCCAGCTGTTCCAGACAATGATAGCAGGAGGAAGCCAAGGAAGTGCAAACCGATAGCTACGGCGAGAGACCGCCAAGTGATCCGGAAAACCCAGAATGATATTCAACCAGTAGGAGAAGGAAGCAGGAAAACAGTGAGTATGGAAGTCCAAGACAATCAAATGATGGCAAACTTTAAAGAAAAAATTTCTTTTACTTCTGATGATGGGGTGGTGGAAGCCGACCCGAACAGGCCCCAGGGGACAGAATGATGCTTTTGTGCTGGATTTGTTAGGGTGTGGGGAACCCCCTGACATTCCACACTCTAAAAAAGCTAACAATGCTTCATTCCCTAGAGATCTTAATCCTACTGGAAACAAAAAACATGAGGCCGAAGCTTCAGAAAATCAAACAACAATTGCGTTTTTCCTGCTTTCTCCCTATTGATCCTGTGGGGTTGTCTGGAGGTATTTGTATCTTTTGGTCTAACCCTGAAACCGTGGAAGTTGTTACCTATGCTGATTTTTTCATAGAGATGAAGGTAAAGGACCTGCAGAAAAATATTCATTGGCGCCTTTTTGGCGTGTATGGGAGCACCAAATTTTTCTCTCGCATTGATCAGTGGAAGCTTCTCTCCATAAGAATTAAGGCATGTGATCAGCCCACAATCATGATAGGTGATTTTAATATAGTATTATGCCAAGCTGAAAAATATGGTGGGGACAGTTGGGACACACAAGAAGGCGAAGCTTTTCAAAATTTCATCTGCTCAAACAACGTTCTTGATATGGAATTTGTGGGGCTTTCTTTCACATGGACTAATAGGAGAAGGGCGGATCAGTTAATTATGGAAAGGTTGGACAGATGCCTCGTTCAACCATCTTGGCTCAATCTTCATGAACGTGCCACTTTTATCCATGTTCCAGTGCCTGGATCAGACCATATCCTCCTGCTGTTAGAGACAAAGAAGCAAGTGAGAAGACATAAGTCTCAATTTAAATTGATCGAAGGTGGACTGTATTTGATGATTGCTCCAGAATTAATTAAAGAGGTATTCTCTTTTTCAAATGATAACTCATCTGCCATGGGCAATTTATCAGATAAATTGGGTTTGGTGAAGAGGAGGCTGCTTGCTTGGAGGAAAAATTGTCCTCAAGCTAATTCTAAAAAAGTAACTTTTTGTAGTGAAGAAGAGTTGACAAGGCTTTATGGAGTCGTATCTCCTGATTTTGATAAAATAAGGAGTGTTGAAAACCAGTTGAGTGAGGCCATTGCTAATGAGGAGGTTTATTGGAGAAATAAGGCAAAGGTTGAGTGGTTACATTTGGGAGACAAAAATACAAAATATTTTCATGCAAAAGTGTCTTCAAGAAGGCATGCAAATCGAATTTCAGCCCTGCAAAATGATGAAGGGGAATAGGTGATAGATCAAGACAAACTATTGGAGCTCCCATGGAAATATTTCAACAATCTTTTCACTTCTCAGTCTAATCCTAAAACATTTGATTGCTTGATAGATTTACCTGCAAAAATCAGTTTGGAAGAGTCTAGGTGGCTGGATCAGCCAGTTTCTTTGGAAGAAATGAAGATGGCCCTGTTTGAAATGCATCCGGATAAATCCCCTAGTTCAGATGGTTTTAATGTTGGATTCTATCAGAAGTACTGGACTGAGGTTATTCCTTCTTTATTTCAGTTAGTAAAGGATTTCTTTGAGCATAATACTCTTGATCCCACCCTTAATCACACATACATCACCTTGATACCCAAAACTAAGAACCCTATATCAATGGGTGATCTTCGTCCCATTAGCCTTTGTAATGTGGCCTATAAGACCGTCTCAAAGATCTTGACTAATAGACTAACACAGGTTTTAGACAAGATAATTTGCATATCCCAGGAGGGAGCTTTTATTAGGAATATATTGATATCTGATAACATCTTAATTGCCCATGAGATTATTTATTATATGAAGCATGGTAGAAGAAGAACCAATGAGGCTACCATTAAATTAGATATGTCCAATGCTTATGATAGAGTAGAATGGGCCTTTATTAACTTCATGTTGGCTAAGCTTGGCTTCTCGAAAAAATGGAGAGGTTGGATTAATTTGTGTGTCTCTATTATATCTTATAAAGTGGGATTGAATGGTGAACTCACTCCCATCATCCACCCTTCTCGAGGTATCCAACAAGGTGATCCACTATCACCATTTATTTTTAATATGTGCAGAGGGTCTCTCTTTCCTTCTTTCAAAAGCAACTAATGAGAACATCTTTAGAGGGTTCAAGTTTCCAAATAACGGGCCTCTTACTTATTTTTTGTTGATGATGTCATGTTATTTTGTAGAGCTTCTATTAAAGACTTCAAAGGTTTAACATTTGTTTTGCAGCAATACTTAAAGCTTCGGGTCAGCAACCAAATGTTCTTAAAAAGCAATATCACTTTCAGCATGAGGGTCAGACCTAAGTAGAGAGACAAGTTGGTTGCAATCCTGGACATGCATTCCTTTTATTCTATGGGTAATTATCTTGGTGCTATGATAGATTTTGGAAGCTCAAAGAAGGAGGTCTTCTCAAATTTAACAAGCAAGCTAAACTCGAGGATTTTGGGTTAGGAAGAGCATCTCCTCTCTCCAGTAGGCAGAGAAGTCTTGATCAAGTCAATAGGTCTTTCTATTCCTATCTATATAATGTCTTGCTTTAAAATTCCCCGTATAATCTTAAAGGCCTTTTCTTAGAAGCTTGCTAACTATTGGTGGGGTAGTCACAGGGAGAGAAGAAATATTCGTTGGTGCTCATGGAAGATGATGGTCCCTAAAAAAGCTTATGGTGGGTTAGGTTTTAAGAACCTTGTATGTTTTAACATGGCCTTGTTGGTCAAACAATGTTGGAGATTATTGTTAAATCCTGACTCTTTACTGTTTAAATGTTTTAAAGCTAAATATTTTCATAATGTGGATTTCATGCAGGCAGGGAATGGTAGATCCCCTTCTTGGGGATGGAGAAGCTTATTGGAAGGTATAGAGGTTTTACACCATGGCCTAAGATGGAGGGTGGGGAATGGTCATTCTATAGATATTTGGGATGATCCTTGGATCCCTAGACCCTATCTTTCAAGACAATTAAGCCAAGATCATCCCATTTTCATTTTCAGAAAGTGTCAGAGCTTATTGATCAAAACAGGCATGTGTGGAAAGTGGAGCTAATTAACAGCCTGTTTGATTCAGATGAAGCTAAGCAAATCATTGTCATTCCTCTCAGTTTCAACAGTCCCCCGGATAGAAGAATTTTGCATTTCTCAAAATCAGGTTCTTATGAGGTAAAATCTGGTTATGATGTGGCTTTCTTTTTATATTCTAATGGCAATTTTGGGGGAAAAATCCAAGGATCATCTAGTTCTGATAAGTCTGATTATGGTGTTTGGAAACATACATGGAAATTGAATGTTCCAAAGAAATTAAAAATGTTTATATGGAGATGTTGTAATAACTACCTCCCTTATAAGGTTCAACTCCAAAAAAAAGGAATAAGCACTGATTTATTATGTCCTTTATGTAATGAGGGACGAGAATCATGTCCATCTTTTTGCTAAATGCAGGTTTGCCCATGCATTCTGGTTCGGATCACTGCTAAATTTAGATACGAAGAAAATCCCATGTAGCTCTTTTTTGGAGTTTTGAGAGTTTGTGTGGAAATCCTTAAATGCAAATCAAGATGCAAGTATAAATTTGGCTTGGGTGGTTTTTGGTTTATGGCATCTCTGAAAGACAAGGAATAGGAATCATTCAAGGAATAGAATACCCAAATCTTACAATCCAACTGTCAGTGAATCACTTCAAAGCATATATAGATAGTTGTCCTCAGTCCATGAGAGCTGACATTGGATAGTTGTCTTCAGTCCTCAGTCCAGGAGCAGGAAATCAAAACAATCTGGCCATTCCGAATGGTTGGAAGATTTTTACAGATGTAGCTGGGTGTTCGCAGTCCATGAGTGCTGACATTGGTTGGGTGTTAATGGATGATAAGAACTTGATCAGATTGGTGGCAAGAACATCAATTGGAAGATCCCTTTTCAGTGGAGATAGCTGAAGCCAAGGCCATTCTTAGCAGTCTAATGAAATCTATGAGACATGTGAAGGATAAACTGTTTGTATGCTCTAATAGCAAATTAGTGATTCAAGAAATCAATGGTGGAAGAGAATCTTTAAGCCAAGTTCATCCTATCATTCAGGATATTCTTCTAGTTGTAAATAACAATAACTATAATGTTTTTTTTTTTCATTCCTAGGATGTGCAACACTATTGCTCATAAGTTGGGTTGTAGAGCCATCCGTTCTGGTTCTTCCTTTATTTGGAATCAGTTCTTGAATCATGGTGTATCTATTGATCATTTTTTGTCATTAATACAAAATTAATTTTTTGTGGCAAAAAAAAAAAAAAACTCTTAATGCAGCGAAAAATTTGAAAAAAACTTTATAAATTTACTCTATAATAATATAGACTCTTTGTTTGTCGTGAATATGACAACTCCTTATTTTAGTTGTCAACAGTGAAAACTAAATTGTTTTTGATTTACAATTGGTAGCACCACAATATTATCTATATACCAAAAACTAGTTATCGATTATTGTGATTTATAAAACTATAGAGAACATATAGACTCTTTTCTCATTGGCTTTGCGGCTGTTTAATCCGAATAAACGGGCTTTTGCGATAAGCATTTAAAATATAGATTCACGAAATGCTCTTATACCAATTGATGCAACATCGCCGTCAATCTCAATTTAAAATAGAAATAAAATCATATGTGTTATTTTCAGATCAATTTAAAATAGATCTTCAACAGACGATGTTAGGATTAATGGAATATTAATGGTGAGAAAATGGTGGACCCGATAAATTTTTTTGTCTCACTTTTTTTGACAACTAAACATTAAAAAATATAATTTTCTCACCAATGAAACACATCCTAAGTCTTTTTTAAACTATATAGGATTGGCTACATAAATTTACTTCCTCTATTTTATTTTATCGATGGTGAAATTTTTTCAACCCAATTAAAGTTAAGCAATACATATGAATTTAATCAATTATCTTTAAGTATTACATGTGATTTGATCTGATAATGGACGTTACTATATCTCAATATACATTGTAGCTCATCTAGGCATTTATTCCAACTCATAAGGTGGGGTTTTAAAGCTCTTCTGTCTCATTTGAGTGTATTTTTATTGGACGCTTATTGTGATCTTGCTAGGCTTTAACGGACGTTTGTTTCCTTTATTAATAATTAAAACTGTCATTGTCTTTATCCGTTGATGTAGGATGACTCGTACGTAGCAATGTAATAAATTCAATAAATTGACAAATATATATATTCACATGCGCGCTTTCAATTAATGTTATTTTAGCATTCACATAAATAAAATAAACTAAACTAAGGACCCATTGAGCTCATATAAGACAAAAAGTCTTTAAGTATTCACAATGTAATTACTTTAACACTCCCGAGAATTCACATCCAAGCAATTGCAACAATCCCAGATATCATTTAATAGTATTTTTGAAAATTACATAACTTAATCTATATGTCATATGTGCGAAAGATGAGGGACTAGTTCCTATGGAAATTCCCCTTGGTCTAATTCCACGACGGAGAGTCGTCGGTGCGGGGCATAAAGTGAAGATTGGGGGGGAGTAGAACAAAATCTCCTTTTGGGGTATTCCGAAGGTGACAAAAAAGGAGCTCAATACTTCAACTAGAGGAGCGACCTGTTAGTTCACCAAACCCCGACCCAACCTCACACGTTCTCCAAGTTCGAAGGGATCCAGTGCCCTTATACCGACTACTCCCTGAATTGTATTATTGGGGCCGAGCCAAGAATGATCGTTAGTGGACACCCACCACTTTTTACCTGTTAAAGAGGCCCTCTTTAACACATTAAGAAAAGATGTTCACAGGGGCCAGAAAGACTCGGTTATAGGAACATAAACCACCTACATGCTAGTAAATAAAAACCACCTCGACCGGATCTACCGAACGAATCAGGCCGCCCCTTGCGGCCACCAGCTTTCCCAAAATCTTGGGAGATTCGCTGCTTGAAAATTGTGTCAGGTAAATAAAAAGACTTATTTTTTACTTGTAGGTGCTAGAATCAATAATTTGATAAAAGATTTGATGTTATATATTCTACCTCAAAGTCTCATTTCATTATATTCTCTGGTACGTTGAACGACAGATCCTCCTAATTACTATATTTTGTATAGTAACAAGAAAATAATAACCATATATAAATCAGCTGTACAACATCCATGAACAACTCTCTTACAACTAGACTCATGGAGATGTGTACATGGAAACGCAATCTATGGGGAGTCCCCCTTGGGTGGTTACCTACGTATGAAAGTTTGATTCCATCTTACTCCTTAAAAAGTGTCCTTGTTCCACAGCCTTGGTATAAACAAGCTTCTTTTGCCACCACTAATAGAGCTTGGTTACGGCCGCACAGTCCAGGTGACGAACTGTAAACACCCCTCTGCTCTGAATTTGAGTTTGGTTTTGGTGGCGCTTTCTCCCTTGTTGACTACTCCATGAAAGATAGTGTGAAAGAGGAGGCGTTGACGAGGAGGGTGGTAGAAAAGAGCCCTTCTTTATAACAGCATAGAGCTCGTGGGTGACAACCCTGAGCTCATAAGAGTCATAGAGCGTGCTCGTTCCCACGTTCTAAGAGTTTGGAGGTGATGATGATATGGTGTTGGAGCCCTCTTTGCTGAGAGTTGAGGCTGAGGGGGAGAAGTGCCTTCTTCCATATTCAATTGAGAAAGAGTACAAGTCAAAGGATTTTGACTGAGAAAGATTTTGGTTAGTTAGTTGTTGGTAAGGGTGACAATATAGGTCATGACACGATCACACGATTAGAAACCGACACGAAATAAACGGGTTTGAGTTTTGCATAAATAGATGCGAGTCAAAATAGGTTAAACTCAATTAGACACGATTAAATTTCAAGTCAAAATCAGGTAAACTTGCTAAATCCGAAATTGACCCGTTTAACACGATTATATTTTGTGTTGAGATTTATGTTATGTGTAAAGACTTTCTAATATTTTATGTCATGTGTTTAAACTCTAACTTTATAATATTTTATTTGGTCTTTACTATATGGTTATATAATTATGATTTTGAATATTTGATTTATATGTTAATTTAGAATTTATAAATGATAAATAGGCTAGAATAAACTTGCTTAAGTTTTAAGGGTTATAAACAGGTTAACCTGTTTAACCCGTTTATTAAACGTGTCGGGTTTAAGTTTACATATAATAACACGTTATTTAAACGTGTCATGTTTGAGTTTACAATATATTTTATTATACACGATTACGACACGACCGATTACGACACGACAACACGAATTGTCACCCCTAGTTGTTGGTAGTGCGTGCATTACAAAGGAGTTCCTCGGTTTTCATCTGTCTTTGTGTCACCACAAGGTATTATTAGTTTTTGCACCTTGTGCAAAGATCCAAACACAATATAATGAATATTTGCCTTGTTCAAAGAATTATTAATTGTGTATTTCATGCTTAGCTCGGCATTTTTCAACTGAGTTCGACTATTTTCACCCACATTTTTCTATCTCTTCACCCACCTCATCTAAAAATTAAAAAGACAAAAAAAACCTTATGTGAAGTTGCAAAAAAGGACGAGTATTAAACCCCTTAAATCTTCTCACCTCTCTCTTCACCCACCCACTCTTTATCCTAAACTCTTTAATCTTTCAACTCTTCAACTAATCTCAATGTCCAATCTTGTCATTTTCTTATATTTTTTCAATCAAAAACATATGTTTTCACCATTTTCACCCTTTTAAAGTATTTTTTTTACAAAAAACGTACCTAAAATCAAAGAGAAAAGGGAGCGAAAATAGATTTCGAAACCCAGAAAAAATGACCCCCGAATTGGGTGTGTTCGACCCTGTGTAGGAGGACAGAATGAAATATGTCCGCCCTTAACAGGCCGGACAAAAAATAAAAATAAAAAAAAAATCAAAAAATGCACTGTCTGACCCTATTAGGTCGAACACACCTCTTTATGTCCGACCTATCGTGGTCGGACATAAAGAGACATGTCCGACCCTGGTAGTTTGGAGGTTTGTGATTCTGGCGCGAAATGGGTTTTGGAACCCATTTCCATCGCCTCATTCGACAATTTTCACCCATTTTTTTTTGCAAAAAAAACATTCAAATCCTACAATGTAACATTGAAATCAACTTAAAACATGTAACAATCATAATTTACTTATCGATTTATAATCAAGATTGCACATGAATCACTTTGAGTTCGAAGCCTTCAAAACCCAAAATAACCCAATTTTTTTGCTAAATTTCGCGACATTATTGCTTACAAATCTTCTTAATGATATTCTAACCCTTTGAATGATGAAAAAACTTAAAGAAATGGTGAAGAGGAGAAGAAACGAGAGAGAAAGAAAAGGTTTACGACATTAGGGTGAGAAGTGTAGAATGAAAATTTAGATGGGTAAAGAGAGAAAAAAATATTGATTTTAAACTTTTATGTGGGTAAAAAGAATAAGTGGGTGAAGAGATAAATAAGGGTGGGTGAAAATAACCTGACCCTTTTCAACTTGATAAAAATAAAAGCCAAAAAGGTTAAAATGTGGTTTTAAAACCCAAAGGCTTCAGGTTCAACTCTTTTCACTGCCTCACCTTTGGAGATAAAGGGGATTAATAGGTCAGGAATGAGCATGATACCTCTCCATGAGTGCGATATGATAATAAATGATAGAGCTAGTTATACTACTAACATTGTTTCTTCTAAAAGCATAAAAAAAAAAAAAAAAAAAAAACAAAACCAATGCTTATTAAGATATAGTATGAATGGTTGTATAATATCAACATTCTTAAAGTAATGTACAAAAATAAAAATAAAAATAAAAGATTTTATTGTTCATATAGCATGAGTACACAATCATTAATGTCTCAAATTGCATTATAACTATCATCACTCTAGGATTTTTGTCAAAAATTAAAGACACATTAAGCCCATATGGACAAAAATAAGTAGACTTCAATATTAAAGAAGATGAAATAGTTATAAAATCATAACTTCAAATATCTGTTTGAACATCAATTAGATGGACATACTTCTCCAAAACCAGCTTAAATCTTTATGCATATATATTTTAACAGAGTCTTGAAGAAATCATTCCTTCCAAAAACCTAACAAATTCTAAGTAGTTCTCTTTCAACGCCCAACTAGAATCAAAATTAATGATGCTCCAAAGCAACTTATAATTATTTAACTACAAACACAACACAAAACAAAATAAACTTCAAGGAAGTATGGCGTTACTTTAACTCATCGCACAACCTTTCAACCCTAGCCTATACCATTTACCCTTTAACTTCAACAACGTGACATCAAGTTCACACCCAGCATCCCTGCAATAGCCACATTGTTTAACTTTAGGTTTTCTCACCATATTCATCCTAAGTACTTAAAAATGAAAATTCCGACAACGGAATTTATAATTGTCTGTTCTGTAATGCATTCGCCATAAAATTGTGTCACCCCTATCAATCTCTCAACCTGTTCCCAGATTGCAGTTTTTGAATTCACTAAATGGCATTTGAACCTTAGTTTGCTTTAAGGTAATGGATGAATCCAGGTGTCAACCATCTCCCAGCTAGGCGACTTTGGTATGACAGACACATGCCATTTGCAATACCCAGGAAGTCAGCCATGCCAAGCTCAAGCATGGAGTTTACATCTATCAATGTTTAAGCAACTAAACCCTAAACACTAAACTGCAAAAACGTCAATGCTTACCTTAGTATCATAGCCATCAACCACATATAAGATGCTAAAACAACATTCAAATTTCAAAGGGTTAGCCCTAAAATGCATCTAAAAATGTTTAAAAAAACTTGGGCAAGTCAACACAAATAATTCATCTTAACCATTTGAGTGATTTAATCTCTACTAACCACAGGAAATTAACCACTATGTTCTAAATGGATTCTGATTTAATGAAATTAAAACCTGTGATTAAGTTCATTAATGCCATAACCAAAGCATATAGTTGTGAATTGTCAGAAAAAGCATAAGGTTCTACCATATGTTCCTTAACCAAAACCATCATCAATGGTAAAAAATTCTCAGGAAGCACGCATAGAGTAGATGTCGCACATACACTATTACTGGATCATATAAAAAACTAGAATGAAAACCTACAAAACCTTTAAGAGCATAAAAGACCAATAAATCATTCAAGGATCAACTATGATACGTCCTGCAACTTGGTCAAGATCTCTCTGGCCACTGGAAGCGATTCTCCTCCCTCTGTTTCAAAGAACAAATACCACTAATAAAATGGGTCATAAGTTTCATCATCATTTATCAGCCCATAATAGCTACATTGGAATCAAACATAAAATTAGCAAGGGGGTAATTGGATCCAATCATGTAAAAACATGGCAAGATTTTCCTTTTTCTATAATATATTACAAAAAGTACCCAAAAAAAAAAAATCTGAAATATCGCAAAAGAAGACATTTATTTACTTTGGGATCCATATCAAGTTCAAAACTCATTTCTTCATTCACTCTTCATCCACTAGAAGCAAGTATCTCATCACCCTTTCTCTAAATGCACCCTTTCCTTTCCTTGCAATGAATTATTTGAGAATTAAAAAATATCATATTGCACATTGATACAAAAGCTTAACATTTTTATGTCTTAGCAAGATCATGTTCTATTCTAAATGCACCTCAAATAGTTCTTATTACTAAGGTGCTCCTAAAGAGTCATTCTACAAAGTTTCATTTGCCTTTCTATTGATTTTCACTTCTCAAACAAAAAATCTCAATATAAAATTTCACCAACAACTTAAAACAACCACGCCCAAAAAAAATCAAAAGAAATAAGATAACGACAAAAACCACCAAGCACTTCCCTTCTCCATGACTTCTCTCAATGGATAAAAGTTTTTAACCATCAAAAGACTCCACAATACACAAATTTCAATTTGATGCAAATATTAGTAAAATATTGAAGTCAGAAGAAACGGGGGACTGAAGCCATTCTCTCGATTTTGTGTGATAGAGACAAGCCTAAGCTGTGAAAAAGCTCAAGTTTGTCTCAATGAATCACAAAGAATTTAAATAAAAAAAAAAAATCTTACAGTGACATTTAAATCATGCAATTCATGCTCAGCCCTGTAATTTTGCTTAAAAAATAGATTTTTAGAAATTTCCAATTTAATTACAAAATTAAATCATTGCCAATGTGAATCAGTTCAATTTATAAGATTTAAGTTGAAAACCATGCCAATTTAATTTCCATGTATTTGCCTAAGCACATTTGCTGGGGGATCCCAACATCAAATCCACAAGACCAACCTACAACTATAAGAACTAGTAAATCAGATTTTGGCAACCAAAGTTGTTTCAAAATGGACAATCTCCACATAATATCAACTAATGGCACCTTTCAAGAGAGATGCAGTACGCTTTCATGTCTGAAAACTCAAGTTTTGAAACCAAAATAAACTCACAGAGTATTTTTTTTTTCTTTCTAGAAGTACATTCATTAGTTCTCTGGATAGAATTAAGTTACTCTAGCACACAAAAAGAAGCAACAGCAACTCAATAAGTGGAAATCACAAACTCACCCCTTGGTATCAATTTCAATAATGTTCATTTTCTCTAGTTGTTGAAGGATGTGGCGAGCAATAGCACCACTGCTCTTGCAGAAGTGAGGTGGGCGGCTCCCATTCCTCTTACGCCCGCCATAGATCTTTCTGAAGCCACCAACTCCAATGCCTTGCCTCAAGTAGATCTTCCTAGCCATGGAAGCTGCAGTACAGGACAAGTAATAAATAGAAGAATAACAAATGGACCCAGACCAACAAGAATCAAAGCCAGGACAATCATACCAGCTCTGACATAGTACCAATCTGGGTCATAAGGAGCAAGTTCCTTGAATGTAGCAGTCTTCACAATATCAGTCCAGTGAGGAAGCTCCATCTATTCACAAACAGAGAGAGTTAACAAGAAAGTAAGCGCAAAAGCCCATTTTCTAATTTTCCATAATCTCACATCCATTGACTTGTACACACAGCGTGCATTATTTTCAGCATAACATCATGTAAAAACAAGAAGTGACCCCAAATTTCCTCCAAATCAAGTTTTAGCCCTAATTCATGCCATAAATTTCAGTCTCTACAAACTTTACTGGTTTGGTTTCAAAATCTGCCCAACATTTTATGAAGAAAAATTTCGACATAACATCAGGTAAATCAAAAGTCACCACAAATTTCTTCCATAGTTTTAACCCTAATTCAAATGATGACATATCACGGTTTCAACAAGATTTAGGGGTTTTGGGTTCTGGGATCTGCCCAACATTCCATGACGAAGAGAAATTCACCGTTCGAACATACAGAAACAGGAAACTGGCAGTGTTAATGCCGAGAATGATCATATCAAATAAATTACAGGTGCAACCAAGAGGTAAGATTTGCAATCATGGGTATAACATAGGCAAAGCGTTGAACAGTACACCAAATAATCTATACGCCACGACTTACCCAAAAAAAGAAGCTTGAGTATCAATCAATGAACTGAAAATGAGGCTAATGCTTATCAACAAATACGCCTTTTCCAGAAACATAAACAACAATTTTTTGGCCACTTAAATGAATCTAAACTACACCCTTAATAAACACACCAAAAAAATAAAACAGAACAAGCAGAAACATGGAGATAACAAATTAAAATTCGAAATAACAAAGGCTTGTTTCAGATCAAATCCAGCAAGTGAATCAAAATTTTAAAAAATAATAATAATAATAATAAGAAACGAAATTTCAAAACGTAGAAACAAACATGAAGAATTTAGAATTGGAAATCATTAGATTCAAGAATACCTTGCCGGATCTCTTGAGATGCGCAGAGTAAGCTTTCACGAAGTCGTGAGGAGAAACATCCTTCACTGTTTTCGCCGTCTCCATGGCCGTTGCTTCCCCCAACTCCACACAAGAAGAAGAAAGAAACCAAAACTGACGGTAGGGGGGGCTTTTCTACTCCGCTCCTCCTTAGGGTTTCGTGATTGTCCCGTCCCAATACTGACTGACTATTAGAGACAGGCGGTCGGGTTATAAAGTTCGGGGCGTGCTACTTGGATTCGGCCCCATTTTTTATAAAAATTAAAATTAAATCAAACTTAATCCGGGTTAGGTGTTCTAAAACTAAAATCAACCCGAATTTGTTCAGTTTGGTACAGTTTGAGTTGATTGGGTTAGTTACGTTAGTTTTACCGTTATAAATTTTATATTTAACACTATTTTAACTTTTAAAAATAAATTCAATTATTTAAAAAAATATAATATATAGTCTCATCATTACATATATAAAATATTTTGTATATATTTTATATATTTTAGATTTACTGTAAAATATGTATGTATATGTAAATTGTAATATATTCTTAATATAAAGTTACACACACACATATATATATTATAATAAATTTAAAATATATATGTGCACGTAATTAAGAGTATAAAATGAAAAAAATAAAACATAATTAAAATTATGTTATATAATTAAAGTATATATAGTATATATAAATATAATAGGTACCACATACATAATACATTGTGTCAAAAAAATAATATAATGTATATATAATGATAAAAAACATAATCAAGTGTATTATGACAATTAAGAGTGTATAAAGTGTATATAATATATATTTAATTAAGTCAATAGTGTTATTTAATTAAGGGTTTATATTTGTATTATATATACATTATTAAGAGTATGTTCAATTAGGTATATAATACGAATAATCCACATATCTAGTCTATTTCTTAATAAAACAAATAATCTACATACCTACTCCATTTCTTAATAAGAGTATATAGTATAAAATAGTAAAAACAAAACATAATTAAGATTCAAGAATATTATATAATTAGATAATATATTATACATACATATACACACGCACAAACTTATATATATATATATATTTACCAAATATACTTTATTAAATATTATCTCTAAAAGTATGTAGTAGGGTTAGATATAAATATAAAATAAATTTAACTAAATTATAATAAAAGTTGAGCTAAAATTATGAAATAAGGAAATATATTATCTAACTACGTACATAAACTAATTCATTTAGAATAAATTAACATATATTTAAGATAAATTAAATAAATAATATTTTTAATTTGTATGTTTTATTTAATTATTTAACTAAAATTTATATTTTATTGTGACTAATCTAACCTTAAAATATGTATTTGGTTATATTAGTGGCCCGAAGTCCGGTCCAAAAGCACGACCCAAAAGCCCGGTCCATATATTTTTTAGATTGGGTTAGGGCCAAGACTTTTTAATGTTGGCCCGGCCCAAAATTTTATAAGGCTCGGCCCGATTATTGCTAGGCCCGATAAGATCGGGCCGGGCCGGGCCAAATGACCCGAATTGCTCCCTATCAATAGTGTTATTTAATTAAGGGTTTATATTTGTATTGTATATACATTATTAAGAATATGTTCAATTAAGTATATAATACAAATAATTTACATACCTACTCTATTTCTTAATAAGAGTATATATAGTATAAAATTATAGTATAAAATGGTAAAAACAAAACATAATTAAGATTCAAGAGTATTATGTAATTAAAGAATATATTACACATAAATATACACACGCACAAACTTATATGTATATATATATAATTAAGAGTTTACAAAATGAAAGAAAAAAAATTAAGAGTATTTAAAGTATATGTAATAAGAAAAATACAATAGTCAAGAATGTCATATACTTATATATAATTAAGTATAACCTTAAAATATGTATTTGGTTATATTAGTGGTCCAAACGCCTGATTTTAAGGCTCGACTCAAAGGCTTAGTCTATATGTTTTTTTGGGTAGTGTATGGGCCAAGGCCTTTTAATGTTAGCCCAACCCGGCCCGGCCTAACCAAATTATTCCTAAGCCCGGCATGATCGGGCCGGGCAAGGCTAAATGACCCGAATTGTCACCCCTAGTGATTCTTGGGTAATACAAACCTTAATAAAAAAGCTCAAATTGCAATGTTTCCTCATGTGTATCTATTGGCCCATACAGACGTACGCACAATTTTGGCTGACTTTGGATAGTGCCTTAGGACCCTTTTTTATTTTTATTATTAGTTGTATAGATTATTATTTTTTGCATGCTTATAATAATATATCTACCAAAAACACTTGTTCTATCTGTTCGCTATGTATTATCATTGAAAATTTATTAAATAGGTGGCTAAATTTATTGTTTTTGGTGGCTACATTTAAGACGGTGTTTGGTTTATGATTCAGATACAATTTCTTTTGTATCCAAAACTTTGAAAACACAAAAAATGTGTTCGGTTTATTGAATCCAAAAATAACTTTTCAAGATTTTGCTAAGAAAACATGTTTTTAAAAAATATATAAAAATTTGTTTTTCAAATTTTCTCATTTTGGACGGTATTCTTGTTTTCATATCACACTATAAAAAGGTTGTTTGTACTTTTTTTTTGTCCTTACCCGTATTTTTGCCACCTTATCAACATCTAAGAATTTCCAGAGTGCTTAGTTCATTGCAACCATATGAGAAATTTGAGAACTAGCAAACCAATTGAAGCCGGTTGCCTTACCACAAGTTTAGAGAGCTCACTTTCAAAATAAAATAAAAAGAAGTTTATAGAGCTCAATGGCCTTGGGGAAGACGGTTAGGAGTGTTGGAAAAATGGATAACAAACATTATTTTTGTTCATTTTGAGCTAAATATTTAAGTGAGACCTACATATGATTTTGAGTGGGACAAAGTTAAATATTAATCTCTAATATGTGAAGATTAGGAATATATAATTATTTAACTATACCCATTTTCATATGAATGAGAAATTAAGTCTAAAATAGTCTACTTAATAAGTGTAAAGTGGTGAAATTTGATAAACCAAGTTTAGTTCAACGTGAAAAAGTTAGAAAACTATGTGTTTACTTCTAAATGTAGCTAGAACTTTACACTTGTATTTGGGCTCACTACACACACATAAAGGAAGCCTTAGGGGTCTCTAATATGTGGTCAGAAGGGATTACAAGATGGTGGACTCAAAGATTGTGTTGGATCAAATTCAAGAGCTGCAAATCATTCTCCATGAAATTCATGCAGAGAGAATTTCTTTGAGTGAATCTTTTCAAGTGACTACAATTATTGAGAAGTTGTCACCTTCTTGAAAGAATTTCAAGAACTATCTCAAGCACAAGCGTACAGATTGAAGAAGACAATAAGATTCATGACGAGAAGACTGGAGGCTATTCCACATAGGCTAAAGTTAACCTTGTGGAGAGAAAACGTCACAAGAACAACAAGAAGCGCAAACACACTGGTGATGGTCCGGCCTAACGGAAAGGTAAATCACAGAAGTTCAACGAAAAGTGCTTTGTTTGCCAAAAACAAGGGCACAAAGCAAATGATTGTCTATCCAAAGGAAAGTCCAAAAAAGATCAAGTCAATGTGACTGAGGAGAAGTTGTCCGAAGAAGTTGCTGAAATGATGTTGTTTGTTGTGGTCTTTGAAGCGAACATGGTAGATGATCCCAAAGAGTGGTGGATTGACACTGGAGCTACTCGACATGTTTGTGCTGATAAGAATATGTTTTCCTCATATACACCAATAAGAGGACGTAATCTGATCATGGGAAATTCGGCAACTTCAACAATTACAGGCCTTGGGAAGGTAGTTCTCAAGATGACCTCAGAAAAGGAACTCCCCTTGATCGACATGCTGCGTGTACCTGACATCCGCAAGAATCTTATTTTTGGCTCATTATTGAGCAAAAGTGGCTTTAGGATGGTCTTTGACTCTAACAAATTTGTACTATCCAAAAATAGTGTATTTGTGGGAAAAAGGTACTTGAAAATGGAGTTATTCAAAATAAATGTAATGTCTGTAATTCGCACTTTCGAAGATAATTAATATTCATCTTTTGTTTACTTGTTGGAGTCTTCTTGTTTATGGCGTGATAAATTAGAACATGTTAATTTTAATTCATTACCAAAATTGATGAATTTAGAATTGTTACCTAATTATCAAACTGATCCAAATTATAAGTGTGATCATATTGGGGCTAAATTAGCTAAAACACAATTTCATTCAGTGTAAAGAAACATTGAATGTCACACCTTGGGTTGCACAGCGTGCCCCCTACCCAGGTGTGGGCGCACCCTCTCGGGGCGAACGCCTAAGCCATTATGGATCCATAATATTGTCACATCTAGCCGAATTCGCGATACCCAACAGGGCCCTAGTAACGGACTAGATCATTTACCCCCACTATTCATGAATAGTAAAGGGCCTCCCCCCAAGTCGAACTCGCAACCTCCCCTTTAAGAGGTTAGATTTCGCACTTGGAGTAACCACTGAGCGGTTGGTTCAGTGGCCACTTGGTTACGACGGAGGACTCCCTGAGGGGGAGGTCCTGGGTTCGAACTGGGGGAGGCCCTCCCTGTGTGCTGCGGTGTGCAGGGGGACAAAGGACACTGTAGTGCGCTACAGTGGAGACAATATTATGTATACGAAGTCCTGACAAAAAGGCCTTATGTACATAAGGCATTTTCGTCACACCCTGGGTTACACAGTGTGCCCCTACCCAGGTGTGGGCGCACCCCCTCGGGGCGAACGCCTAAGCCATTATGGATCCATAATATTGTCACATCTAGCCGATTTCGCGATACCCAACAGGGCCCTAGTAACGGACTAGATCATTTACCCCCATTATTCATGAATAGTGAAGGGCCTCCCCCAAGTCGAACTCGCAACCTCCCCTTTAAGAGGTTAGATTTCGCACTTGGAGTAGCCACTGATTGGCTCAGTGGCTACTCGGAATGCAGATTCAGACTCCTTGGAGGGGAGGTCTCGAGTTCGATTCTGGGGGAGGCCCCCTTTGAGGACAAATGATCCCGGGTATAAGAGACGTCCTTGTGTGGCGGTGGCTGTACCGGGATGGGACAATATTGTGTTGTAATATACATAAGGCTTTTTTTGTCACACCCTGGGTTGCACAGCGTGCCCCCTACCTAGGTGTGGGCGCACCCTCTCGGGGCGAACGCCTAAGCCATTATGGATCCATAATATTGTCACATCTAGCAGAATTCGCGATACCCAACAGAGCCCTAGTAACGGACTAGATCATTTACCCCCACTATTCATGAATAGTGAAGGGCCTCCCCCCAAGTCGTACTCGCAACCTCCCCTTTAAGAGGTTAGATTTCGCACTTGGAGTAGCCACTGAGCCAAAGAGGAAGGCCACGCATAGTCCGTCCGACAGAGGAGGCACCTCTTGAGGCACATAATCAGGAACCGCCACCTCCAAGGACAGAACAGGTCGCACACGACACTACCGCCACTTCTGGACAGGCAACGGCACCTCAACCGTACCCTTCGTCATGCTTTCGGTCATGGAACACTTTTTCGCCTGATTCATTGAGGCGAGGAAAGTGACCATATAAACGGTCGTCCTTGAGACTGCGACCAATCAGGTGATCACTGTCCAGGCACCTGTTCGAGTCACTATTTTTTGATGAGTACTTCCTTGGCGAAGTGAAGAGGCAAAGACGTCAGGAGTTTGTCAGGCTTTACCAGGGCAACATAACTGTCCAAGAGTATGCTGTCAGGTTCAAAGAACTATCGGTCTTCTCTCTCTCCACTATCTCAACGGAGCGAGATAAGGCTGAGAAACTTTATAAAGGTTTTCGTCCAAACATTCAACATGCCCTGTCAATCTTGGACCTCAAGAATTACTGGGAGCTAGTCAATATGGCCATGAACTATGAGCAAGAGAAAACATAGCAAGAACAGAAAAAGAACCGAGAAAAACGGGTGGAAAATTTTCCCCAGCAGGGTAACAGGAAGAGGCCCTATCATAATCCTAACCCAGCCCTCCCAGATCCCGTGCAAAAGCAAGAGGCCATTGCACCTGCAGCTCAAACTTTTAACCCTGGCCAACAGGGTTTTCAAAATCAGAACAGAAGAGGCCGTAATGGCAGAGGCGATCGCCGCAAATGGCAATGGCAGAGGTGGTGGCCAATAACACCACAATCAGCAAGGCCAACTGAACCAACAACAAGTACCTAACCATCAAATGTTGACTTGTTACAATTGCAGCCAACAGGGCCATGTAAAAAGGCTCTGTCCCCATCTTCCACAACCGCAACAGCCAGCTCTTGTAATTCTAGTCCAACAAGCCCCACCTGCTGCAAACTCCTAGCCCAGACAGAACCACCAAAACCAGGGACAAAGGCAGAAAGGAAGAGCTTATGTTGTGGCCCAGCAACCTCTTTCAGATGATAATAATGTGGTGGAAGGTACATTCCCCTTATTCAATACAATGGTACATGTATTATTTGATTCAGGTTCCACACATTCTTTCATATCTTCTACATTGGTAGCACAATTAGGCTTGGAACTTGAACCAACCAACTTCACTTTCTATGTCTCAACACCAATAGGACCTGGTATTGACATTAACAAGAAATGTTCGAGATGTGAACTTAGAATGTCAGGACAGATAATCCTTTAAGATCTCCTGGTCTTGGATATAGAAGACTTTGACATCATTCTCGTCATGGACTGCCTGACGCCGCTTAACGCTAAGATCGATTGTTTGAAGAAGCAAGTCCTGATAACCTTACGTACAAGAAAAAAAGTCAAGATTCAAGGCACCCGACAACAGATTCACAGCTCAACTGTCTCACTTCTCAAAGCAAAACTTTTATCTCTATCCATCAGTGATGACAATGAGCCACCACCACCATACCTTCTCGATGTGCACGACATCGAAGTCATATCTGAATTCCCAATGGTATTTCTAAACGACCTTTCTGGCCTACCGCCGGTTCGGGAATTCGACTTCGAAATCAAACTAATACCGGGAACCAAGCCCATTTATATTCCACCATACATAATGTCCAATGTTGAGCTGGTTGAGTTGGATAAACAACTGAAGGAATTAGAGAGTACAGGCTTCATCAGAAAAAGTTCATCACCTTGGGCGCTCCAGTTCTGTTCATTCGAAAATAGGATGGTTCATTACGACTTTGCATCGACTATCGCAAGTTGAATAACGTAACCATCAAGAATAAATACCCATTGCCCAGGATCGATGACTTGTTCAACCAACTTAGAGATGTCAAATACTTATCTAAGATTGATTTACGATCCGGCTATCATCAACTCTGGATCAGGGGAGTCGGACGTCATTAAAACAACTTTCAGAACTCGGTACGGTCATTACGAGTTCCTGGTCATGCCATTTGGTCTAACTAACGCACCTGCAACGTTCATGGACCTGATGAATCGTCTCTTCAGACCATATTTAGATCGATTTGTGGTGGTCTTTGTAGATGATATATTGGTGTATTCACCAACAGTGGAAAATCATAAGAGGCACCTGAGGATTGTCCTTTAGACCTTAAGGCACCACCAGCTATATGCAAAGTTGAGTAAGTGCGAATTTTGGGCAAAAAAAGTTAAATTCCTAGGTCATGAAGTTTCAGGCAATGACATCGAAGTAGATCTTTCAAAAGTTGAAGCGGTATTAAACTGGAAGCAACCTACCACTGTTACTCAAATTTAGAGTTTTCTCGGTTTAGCTGGCTACTACAAACACTTCATCAAGGACTTTTCCAAGATTGCTGAACCTATGACCAAACTCACTCGGAAAGACATACGATTCATCGGGAACGCAACCTGTGAATCGTCATTGCAAGAATTGGAAAAGCGCCTCACGACAGCACTAGTACTAATTACTCCAAGAAATGGAGTTGGATTTTCATTATACACCGGCGCCTCTCTCCAAGGCTTAGGTGCAATACTAATGCAAGATGGCTAAGTTGTTGCATATGCTTCTAGACAACTAAAGATCCATGAGGCTAATTACCCGACACACGACTTGGAACTTGCAGTTGTCGTATTCGCACTGAAGTTATGGCACCACTACCTATAAGGTGAGCTTTTCGAGGTCTTCTCAGATCACAAAAGCCTCAAGTACATCTACACTCAGAGAGACCTAAACCTCCTCCAAAGAAGATGGTTGAAATTTTTGAAAGAATACAAATTTCAGCTCCAATATCATCTGGGAAAAGCCAACGTTGTGGCTGATGCCCTAAGTAGAAAGTCATATGTTGCTGCGTGTACCCTCAACTTCGAAATAGGGAAGTTGGTTACGGAGATGGAGAATTACAACTTACACCTCATTGAGGAGAAAAGAAGATCACGACTCTTCCAATTAATTGCCAACTTCGAGCTTATTCAAAAAATCTCAACTACCCAAGCCAACGACCTCATGTTAATGGAGAAAAAAGAACTCATCCTCAGCAGATAGGACCTTCCCTACTAGTCGCGGTCTCCGATGATGGGGCAGTTTTCTACAAGAAACGTTTGTGCCTACTGAACGATCCTGAAGTTCGAAAATAAGTGCTCACTGAAATGCATTGCTTGAGGTTTGCTATGCATCTTGGGGGAGAAAAAATATACAAAGATGTCAAGCGAAAATTTGGTTCTCTAGAATGAAGAAAGCTATTGCAGACTATGTTGCTCGATGTCTCGTTTGCCAACAAGTAAAGGCGGAACACAGACTTCCTTCCGACCTTCTCCAGCCTTTACCTATTGGAGAATGGAAGTGGGAGAACATAGCAATGGACTTTGTTACTGCCTTACCTCGAAATAATAAAGGACAGGATGCAATTTGGGTTATCATTAACAGACTTACGAAGTCTAAGCACTTTTTACCAATAAAGTTCACAGATAACCCCACCAAGCTAATCGAATTGTATGAAAAAGAGATCGTACGCCTCCATGGCATACCACTCACGATCGTCTCTGATCGATACCCTAGATTCACATCAAAGTTTTGGCAAAGCTTTCAGAGTAAAATGGGCTCCAAGATTACCATGAACACAACTTTTCACCCATAGACCGACAGGCAATCAGTGTGTTTGATCCAGATTTTAGAGGAAATGTTACGATGTTGCATACTGGATTTTTACAACGGATGGGCTAAACATTTACATTTGGCTGAATTTGCATACAACAACAAGTACCAATCCAGTATTGGCATGGCACCATACGAGGCTCTCTATGGTCGCCCTTGCAGATCTCTGGTATGCTGGTTAGACATGGCAAATTGATGGCAATTGGGGCCAGAATTAGTTCTGGACACTTCTGAGAATATCAGATTAGTAAAGGAGCGACTTCGTATGGTACAGAGTCGACAAAAGAGCTACGACGACAAGTGGAGACAACATTTAGAATTTGAGAATGAGGACTATGTTTTTCTAAAAGTCCATCCTACAAGAGGTGTCAAACGTTTCAGGATCAAAGGAAACCTTTCTCCAAGATATATAGGTCCATTTAAGATCATCGAACGCATTGGCAAACTAGCCTATCGACTATTTCTTATCTCATCCATGTCCAAAGTTCGCGACGTTTTCCATGTGTCTATGCTTCGAAAGTATCATCCTGATCCTTCGCATATCTTCCCTCTGGTCGAAGTTCAGGTTGAAGAAGGAAACAAATGTCAGGAGAGAGCAATTCAAATTCTGGATAGAATAATTCAAGAACTTAGACGACGTAGTATTCCACTTGTAAAAGTGCTTTGGGATCACCACGAAATAGAGGAAACAACTTGGGAACTTGAAGATAAAATCAAACAAAGATGTCCTGAATTGTTCCAACAATAATTGATGTTGTAATATATTGTACTTTTCACTTATCAATGAAATTATTCTTGTACAATTACAATAACGCCAACATCTAGTCTCCATTGAACCATCTATCCTCACGTCCCTTACGAAGAATATGTCCCTAATATGAAATATATTTTGATGATTACAAACCACATTCTATCTATGATATTACTGCACATATGACATATCTAATCTTACTTGAAGGTTTCAAAGAATCAATGACGCATGACAAACGTATTAAAGATCTTCCTGAAGACCATGATCATTTGAAGATGTTCGATTGTATGATTAGATTATGATAGGTTGTAGGACCTTCTATGTCATATGATTTAGCGATATGTATGTCTACATGTTTTAATCGATCGTTTGCATATTCGATTTAATCCGGTTACATTATATTTTATTGAGCTTTAATCGAGAAATCAAAAATCGCTCTTATAAAGTCTTTTAGGACACTAATGTTTTAAGCAGCGTCCTTTTGGACTTATGAGTCAGGACGTTGATAAAATATTAAGACGCTGAAGGTTGAATTGAACTTGTTAATATGGACGCTTACTTGTAAGTAGCAACCTTTCTTTTATCAACCTTTGAGAATGTCAGGACGCTGACTTAGTTTCAGCTCGCTGAAAGTTCTTTTTGTTTTCAAGTGATTTTTATCTTCAAGGACGCTGATAGTTATAAGTTAAATAAATTATCAGAACGCTACTTGTGAAGGAACGCCCTCATCTTTAGAATCAACTTAATAACCCTCACGACGTTTACTGTCTTTCAGCGTCCTCAACATTGTTTTAAAACTAATTTTAAATTTCAGGACGCTAACTCTTGAGTAGCACCCTCGTGTGTTTAGTGTTTTAAAACAAAGTAGGACGCTAACTGCGAAGTAGCACCCTCATGTTTTGAGTCGTTTAAATCGTCAAAGTAAGTCAGGACGCTTACGACTTAGTAGCACCCTTACTTAAATGTTCAGCAGGACGCTTATGCTCAATGAGCTCCCTGAAGGAACAAAACGACAAAAGTTGATATTATGCGCAAGGATGCCAATTCAACAAATGTTACTGTTTTGATGAGAACACCATTTCTGTTACTTTCTTCAGAACCGTACGAATACTTTTCTAAGCTTTTCAGAATCGTACAACAACTTTTTCTTTACTTTTTGAACGTTCTAAAAGCATGTCAGAACATTCTCTTTTTATGAAAGGATTAGACGATTCAAGTGCTATCGTCGTAATGTGCATTGAGCTGAATCGATCCATTTCTGGAAAGAAAGTATACGTTGTATTTGAAATACCCTAGAGCGCCAAAATCATCAAGTCCATTGCGCTTATGTTATTCCTATATATATCGACTACTTTAGAGCAAAAAAACTACTAAGGATATACGAAAACTGATATTCATTCAAAACGTATTAACAGTTTTCACTTGCGCCAAAACATTTTTCAAAAGTTAGTCGTCTTTCACTTGTGCTTGATATTTCGATCATTTGAAAGAAAAACTTCAAGTCTTTTGGATTGATTGATCTTCATCTTCATTATTTTGACAATCCATTGAAGAAGACAAAAGATCTTTGAACCTGTTTTCAGCATAAACTTCATCATACATATCTTGGTGAATCTGTGATCATAGAAGGTTCAATCGAAAGCTTTGTAAGTATCACTTTGATTCTAAGTAAAGGGAATTATATCTTATCTTGTATCAAATTTGCAGTGACTGGTTAGTCACTGGGCAAGAGCAAGTGTTGCTCGAAGTTGAAACGGTCATCCCACACTCGGAAGCTGAGAAACGGTAGTTCTCACACTCGTAAGTTGAGAAAGTGTATCGGTTTGATTTTCACCCGTAAGAAGGTTCATAGTGGAGTTTGAACAAATCCTAACTGAGGAGGTTAGGTAGAGGATGTAGGCGCGACCGAACCATTATAAATCTTACTTGTACTGTTTCATTTACATTTGTTGTATTTGATTGCTATATTTTGTTTAATCTGCTTTCATTATTTCACACAATTTTAAGAAAGTTTAAAATCTGCTAAGTGTCCAATTCACCCCCCTCTTGGACATATATGGGCCAGCAATTGGTATCAGAGCAGGTTAACCGTCAAAGTATCTAACCATCTTTGATTGAGTATGGCAGGACAAAACGAAAGAAGTACTTATCTCTCAGGTAGAGGAAACTCCACCAACCGACCACCACTGTTCAAGGGAGAAAACTATTCACACTGAAAAACTAAGATTAGGTACTACCTAAAAGCCCAAGATCTTGAGATGTGGGATGTTGTGACATACGGCTGTCCAACACCTACTAAAACTGTTGACAACGCTATTGTACCGAAGGAAATAGACTAATGGAGTACTAAGGAAAAGAAAAGAGAACTATTGAATAACCAAGCTGTAAACATTTTGTTTTGCAGTTTATCAGTCAAAGAGTTCAATAGAGTTAGTGCGTGTGAAATCGCTAAAGAAATCTGGAACAAGTTAGAGGTCACCCACGAAGGAACTTTGCAAGTTAAAAAGGCAAAGCTCCAACTGTTAGTTGAAAAATATGAGACCTATAGGATAAAGGAAACTAACTCGATAACTGAGGCTATTGCTAGGTTTACAACAAACATCAATGAAATGAAGAACCTAAAAAAAATCTATGACCAAGAAGAAACTGTTAGAAAGTTTCCAAGAGGCCTACCTAGAGCATGGAAACCCAAGGCCACGACCATTGAAGAAGCCAAGAATCTAGTTGTATACAGTTTTGATAAACTATGTGGTTCATTAATGGTTCATGAAATGAAGTTAAAAGATAAGATGAGCCCGTGAGGAAAAAGAAAAGAAATCTATTGCCCTCAATGTTAAAACAAATTTTGAAAATGATTCAGACTCAGAAGATGACATGGCTATGTTGTCTAAAAAGTTTAACAAGTTGCTTAGGAGAAAGAGTAAGAATAGCTCTTACTTAAGGTTTCACAAAGGAAAGAAACTCGAGTCTAAACCTGTAGAGTTAATATGTTATAATTGTAACAAACCAGGTCATGTAAAGAGCGAATGTCCCACTAAATATAGGAAGAACTCAAGCTCATATAGAAAGGACAAGAAAATTCTCAAAGCTACATGGGATGATTCAAGCTCAAGTGAAGATGAAGCGGATTCAGATCACACTGCTGCACTGTGCTTAATAGCAAGCACCGAGGTAAAATCTGAACCCATTGAAAAACTTAATGAGCTCTATGCTCATATTCAGGAACTTAAGACAAAACTTAGTAAAGAGACCAAGAAAAATAAAAAACTCAAGCATAGTCTTGAAGAAGCTCTTGAGGAAATAGAATTCCAACAAGAAGAGCTAGACGGAATGTCTTTAGACAATGAACAACTTAAGAAAGTTGTTGAGAAACTAAAAATTGAAAATGAAACTCTTAGAAAGGAAAATGAAGACCTGAACTGCACCATGTCTAAATTCACAAATGGTCAAAAGTTTTTTGACATGATGCTAGGATCACAAAGATGTGCATTCGACAAAACTGGCTTAAGCTATACTCATGGGTCGAAACAAAATGAATACAATACCTTACTGACCAAACGACCAACATGCCAAAAATTTCATAAGGAAGGTCATCCATACTTAGATGTAATGTCTTAAGTAGAAAGAAGAAGAAATATGTATGGATTGAAAAATCTGTTCTTACTGAAGCTATCATGCATGGACCCAAATTTGCATGGGTACCAAAGTCAAAAGTATTTTATGTTGTGTAGATATGCAAAAATGAAGATATATGGTATCTAGACAACGGCTGCTCAAGGAATATGACTGGAGATAAATCTAAATTTCTGAGCCTTGAAAAGAAGAAAGGAGGAAAGGTCACTTTTGGAGATTACAACAAAAGTGACATTGAAGGCATCAAAACTATTGGTAACGATTTTCTATCCATATCTGATGTACTTTATGTTAAAGGGCTGATGCATAATCTCTTGAGCATAAGTCAATTATGTGACAAGGGTTATGACATTTTATTTGAAGCAAATAGGTGCACAGTCAAGCATGTTGATAAAACTGTTGCATTCAATGCATCTAGAATTAAGACTGTGTATTGCACAAACTTTAATGACATGAAGAAACAAAATGTAACATGTTTAAGTGGTATCTCTTGTAATGATGCATGGCTATGACATACGAGATTAGCTCATGTTAATATGGATAACATATCTAGAATTGTCAAACCTGATCTTACGAAGGGTATTTCGAAGGGAACTTACTCAAATAACAAGGTATGTGAACCATGTCAACTTGGTAAGCATACCCGATCATCATTTAAGAGCAAGAGGCATCAATCAACCTCTAGAGCTCTCGAACTGATTCACATGGATCTTTTCGAACCAACCAAAACCCAAAGCTAACGTAGTAAATCATATGTGTTTGTGATTGTTAATGACTTTACTCGATTCACATGGTTATTTTTATTAGCTTATAAATCTGATGCATGTGAAACATTTATAAAATTCTGTAAGAGAGTCAAAAATGAAAAGGGTTACAAAATCAACATAATTAGGGGTGATAGAGGTGGTGAATTTGTCAATAAAAATCTCGAAGAATTTTGTAACAATCAAGGTTACACTCACCATCTATCAGCCCCTAGGACACCACAGCAAAATGATGTAGTTGAGATAAAGAATAGAACTCTGCAAGAGATGTGTACAACAGTGCTTAATGAGTATAACACTGCAAATCATTTTTGGGGTGAAGTTATCAACACTGCCTGCTATGTGATGAACCAAGTTCTAATCAGAAAAGATTTGAATAAAACTCCATATGAACTATAAAAGGGTAGAGCACCCAACATTAGTTACTTCCGAGTATTCAGATTCAAATGTTTTATTCTGAATGATAAAGATAATCTAGATAAGTTTAAACCTAAGTCTGACATAGGAATCTTCTTAGGATATTCTTCTCATAGTAGAGCCTACAGAGTGTTCCACAAATCTAATCAAACTGTAGAAGAATTAATTCACATAAATTTTGATGAAAATGAAAATAAGAAAAATCTTGAGGAGGAATTTAAACAATTGAACTTTGATGATGATGAACCCAAAACAACTAAGATTATAGATCTTGAACTTGAACCATCTTTAAAATCTTCTAAAAACTCTAGAGTACTTCAAGGTCTTTCCCAAGAAAAAATTTTAGGAGATCCACGAAAGGGTGTATCCACTAGAGCTTCAATTCAAAAAGATCAGGAGCTTGTTGCTTTTGTATCACAATTTGAACCAATTAAAGTGGAAGAGGCACTGAAAGATGAAAATTGGATTTTTGCTATGTAAGAAGAACTAGGACACTTTGTGGGAAACAAAGTATGAGAATTAGTTCCTAGACCTTTTCATCAATCCGTTATAGGAACCAAATGGATATTTAGAAACAAAAAGACTGAACAAAGCATCATTGTCCACAATAAGGCTAGATTGGTTGCATAAGGGTACAACCAAGAAGAAGGCATAGACTTCGAAGAAGCTTTTGCCCCAGTAGCAAGATTAGAGGCAATAAGAATGCTACTTGCCTATGCTTGTTACAAGGATTTTCCCTTATACCAAATGGATGTAAAGAGTGCTTTTCTAAATGGATACATCAACGAAGAGGTATATATGGAATAACCTCCAGGGTTTGAGGATGCTCAAGACCCGGAATATGTGTTCAAACTTCACAAAGCCTTATATGGATTAAGACAAGCTCAAAGAGCTTGGTATGATCGACTGAGTTCATTTCTTTTAGATCATAAGTTTCACAAAGGAAAACTTGATCCAACTTTGTTTATAAAATATCACAATAACAATATGCTCATTGTTCAAATATATGTGGATGATATCATTTTTGGTGCATCAAACAAAGAACTATGTGATGAGGTTTCTAAATTAATGCAGAAGGAATTTGAAATGATTATGATGGGAGAACTTATATTATAACGACCCTTATTTTTATAAAAGCTAATACCCCAAAAATTTTATATACCTATATTGACTTATACGTGTATACGTGAGTGGGATTATGAAAATGGTGTAATTGAAGGTGTATGATTCAATGAAATAGATAAATGAAATAACTCTAATGATTAGTTGAGAAAGTTGGTGCTTAAATGATATGAAATTAAAGGTAAGTATGAGAATTGCATGATAGGATTTAATTTAAATGGTACATGAAATAAAACTAAATGAGATGAGTTGATTCATTAAATATGGGAGTTGTTTATTAGTTAGCATGCAAAGCATGGTAACAAAAGATATGAGAAATTCATTCAATTGATTAGTTGCTCGTTCTTAAGTTTCTCATCTAACGTTTTCTATATATCAAAACACACAAAAAAAAAGAGAAACAAAACGTCCACAGAAGAAAATGAGAAAGAAAAAAAAGGGGCGAGGGTTTCGTGGCCAAATTCGACGTGCTGGTAAGCGATTTTCGCTATTTTTCGTCATGAAATTGATTTTTAATTAGTGTATGACAATTCTAACGGATTAATTTTTGCTATAAGAGGTGTTTTGCAGAGTTCCAAAAATAGGGTTTTGACCCACTTTGACTCAAAACACGTAAAAATTATATATTATCACTCCTATAGTCACGTAAATCACAAATATGTAGTTTGTTTGCGTTCATGTGTACTATTGGTACAACTGTCAGAAGCTAAATTATACACTAGGGACCGTTCGAACCATGTCAAACTCTGGTGAAATTCCGGTTTGAAACCATCGAATCGTAGAGAATTGAATTTCGAACGTTTCGATACCAAGATCATGATTTTTGGATATCAATTGGTATTTTTAGTATGCGATTGAATGGTTTCAATAAATACATTGGACTTGGAGACTTATAGAAATAAAGTTAAAAAGCTTATCTCTATTGTCTTTCACTGTAAAAATATTTTAGAGGATGATAGAAAATATTTAGATTGATTATCACGTGTCTGGGAGACTCAAATATAATTATGGGACTGAATTGAAAAGTTAGAACTTGATATAAAATGAGAATGAGTTCATTTCATATTACCAGGAACTTAATTAAATGAATTTAGAGTCAAAATTATAATGAGTTAGAGCTTCTGTGAAAGAAGAAATAATAGAGAAAGATGTTGATGTGAATGTGATAATATGTGCAGGTTTGAGTAAAGTGTTGTAATGAATTGAGAGTGTGAAGACGGGTATTCTGGCAATTTGGTTGTGGGTAGAATTTCAATTTTATTCATCATTTATGTCATCTTATTACGTGTAATTGAATGTTTATACATATGTATGATGATTGTTGCATGAGAAAAGACAGAGATTGTCTGTATTGGCTGATAAATCTATTGGAGCTAGACTTTTGAACATTCAAAGTAGGTTAAGCTGCTCCCTACGAGAATAATCGGGTCTAGTGATCCTAGTTAGATTTAAAGGTCTATATGGGAATCTATTCGGTTGGGAAGTGAGTTATTGTTCTAGTATTATTTGCGAGGAAAGCTAATTAGGTTCAAAAAGGAAAATGTTTTCTCGGAACTAAAGTACAGTTACATTCGTTCTTTAGAACAATTTTTAGTGCTCCTGGATAGTATATAGAACTAGACCACTTTACCATCTGGCTAAGATTGTAGTTAGTACTTATTGACTATGTATTTACATAAGTCTTAGGAAAGCTGATTGAAATGTGAATGGGAATGAATTGTTGTGATTACATATGAATGTGATTTGCATATTATCTTAAATGTGCATATACATGGGTGTTTGCACGCTGATTTGCATAATATACATGAGCATGCATGATTATGTAGATGTGTAGATGATGGTATGATTGAATATTCTATTTCACTGGGCACCATTGGCTCATTCTATTCCTAAATTTTTCAGGTCCTTCAGTTGCAGATAAGGGCAAAGGAATAGCTTACCAGAGTTAGGGTTGTGCCTTGCCAGAAAAGTCTATTTTGATGTAGGTTGATGATTACATGTGTTGTATTTTGATTTGGTACATATATGTATATAACCCCACATGTATACTTAATTAGATGGTTGTAAGTCGATGGATATGCGGTAATAGATGCTAACCTGGTCGGGAATTACATAGTGAGTATGATGAAATATCTTGATGGGAATGTTGATACATGTATACATTTGGGTTGATGTGATATATATGTGTGGATGTGATGTTTATCAGGTCATTTGAAATTGTGAGATGTCCAATTTACAGGGGAGACTCTGTCCGAGTCTCTGTTGAGGCTTAACAGGACTCTAATGGTCCTATGGGTGATAGGATGGTCAGATTTCTGTGCCGGTCAGGATGCCCTGGGGGATTGTGAAAGGGGTCCTGACATACATACTTTCTCGGCTTACAAATTAAGCAAATGCCGAAAGGCACCTTCATAAGCCAATCAAAGTATGCTAACAAAATGGTTAAAAAGTTTCAAATGCACAATTTGAAATCGATTGATACTCCTTGTACCTCTGCAATCAAATTAGATAAAGATGAAAAAGGTAAATCAATTGATTCAAAACTTTATAGAAGTATGATTGGAAGTCTGTTGTACTTAACTGTAAGTCGGCCTGACATTATGTTCAGTGTTTGCCTTTGTGCAAGATTTAAATCAGAACCTAAAAAATCTCATTTAAAGTTTGTCAAACGAATATTCAGATATATAAATGGCACAACTCACTTAGGAATCTGGTATTCCAAAGGTACTGCATTTGATCTTAGAAATTATGTAGACTCCGACTATGTCGGTAGTCTCACTGATAGGAAAAGTACCTTCGGATTTTGTCACTTTATTGAAAATTCTATGATTTCTTGGTTTTGCAATAAACAACACTCCATGGCACTATCCACAGCTGAAACAGAATATGTTGCAGCTAGAAGTTGTTGTTCTTAGGTTCTGTACATGAAACAACAACTTCAGGATTATCAAATATTTATTCCATGTGCTGAGATTTTGTGTGATAGTACTAGTGTTATTAACATTTCAAAAAATCCTGTATTGTACTCTCGAACTAAGCATATTTAAATAAGACATCATTTATTTTTTATGGGATCATGTACAAAATGGAGAAGTCATATTATCTCACATTGGAACCAAAGAACAACTGGTTGACATATTTACTAAAGTCTTACCAAAAGACTAGTTTGTTCACATTCGAAAAGAACTTGGCATGTTCTCTGAAACTAATTTGTGATGCTTACCTCTATATAGGGGGAGACATATTTCATGATACTTTACTCTTTTTGATATTTCAAAAGAAAGAGAAGTAATATCATTGAAACATTATATATTCAGGGGGAGCTTAACACTAAGGGGGAGTCTTAGTGACATTTTAAGTAAATTCCTTGGAAATACACTCATATCATATGAATCAAGGATCATTAGTACTGCATTTCATGCATACACACATCATTTTATTAGCTCACTCCAAAACCTATAGTAATGTGTTTGCAATAATAAAAAAGGGGGAGATTGTTGAACCAATTATCCTCACGTCCCTTACGAAGAATGTGTCCCTAATATGAAAGATATTTTGATGATTACAAACCACATTCTTTCTATGATATTATTGCACATGTGGCATATCTAATCTTACTTGAAGGTTTCAAAGAATCAATGATGCATGGCAAACATATTAAAGATCTTCTTGAAGACCATGATCATTTGAAGTTGTTCGATTGTATGATTAGATTATGATAGGTTGTAGGACCTTCTATGTCATATGATTCAACGATATGTATGCCTGCATGTTTTAATCGATCGTTTGCATATACGATTTAATCTAGTTACATTATGTTTTATTGAGCTTTAATCGAGAAATAAAAAACTGCTCTTATAAAGTCTTTTAGGACACTAATGTTTTAAGCAGCGTCCTCCTGGACTTGATGTAGGACATGGTCTTTCACTTGTGATTGATCTTATGATCATTTGAAAGAAAAACTTCAAGTCTTCTGGGTTTATTGATCATCATCTTCATTATTTTAACAATCCATTGAAGAAGACAAAAGCTTTTTGAACCTGTTTTCAGCATAAACTTCATCATACATATCTTGTTGAATCTGTGATCACAGAAGGTTCAATCGAAAGCTTTGTAAGTATCACCTTGATTCTAAGTAAAGGGAATCATATCTTATCTTGTATCAAATTTGCAGTGACTGGTTAGTCACTGGGCAAGAGCAAGTGTTGCTCGAAGTTGTAACGGTCATCTCACACCCGGAAGTTTAGAAACAGTCATCTCACACCCGAAAGCTGAGAATCGGTCTTTTCACACCCGTAAGTTGAGAAACAGTAGTTCTCACACCCGTAAGTTAAGAAAGTGTACTAGTTTAATCTTCACCCGTAAGAAGGTCCACAATGGAGTTTGAACAAATCCTAACTGAGGAGGTTAGGAAGTGGATGTAGGCGTGACCGAACCACTATAAATCTTGCTTGTACTGTCTCATTTACATTTGTTGTATTTGATTGCTATACGTTGTTTAATCTGCTTTCATTATTCCGCATAATTTTAAGAAAGGTTAAAATTTGCTAAGTATCTAATTCACCCCCCCTATTGGACATATCTGGGCCAACAATCTCATTACACAAAATGTAGATGTCTGCTGACAGCATAGACATGAGTAAATAACCATATACACCATGGCCTTCTTGGCAACCTCGGGGGAGCCCTCCAAGTTCAGAAGCAACCCACAATTAATAATTGACTTGTATTTAATATATTTTAGAAATTACATTTTTTTAGTAATTTGTAAACACTTCTAGTAATTCTTTTAAGTCATTGTAATGAAGGAGATTTGTTTATTTTAATTTGTTTATAATCTTTTTTTTAATCCCTCGGAAAAGTTTTCTATGTTACTTAAAATTAAATAAATATAAATAATATTCTATTTTGCAATATCAAATTTTGTTCAATGTAATTAGCCAATCTCCTAGCCAGCAATTTAAGCCCACTTGGCCCACAATCTTCGCCTGCAGTTCTAGCCCATCCAACCCATTTAATTGTCCCACGGGTGAAGGCCAACCTAGCCCATTTTAGATTTTTAACTGATTATGGGTAGGGCTAAGTTAGTGATTTAACAAATTGGCCCAGCCCAGCCCAGCTTGATTTAATAATGGGTCGAGCAAGGCCAATCGAGTTTTTTTGTCGGGCTTGTTAGGTTAAGGGTGGGTCGGGCTGAGGGGCCCATATTGACACCCCTATCAACACCCGAAGCTCCTTTTTTGGAAAGAAATGATAAATAGTGAAATTGAATCAATCATGCATAATCATACCTGAAAATTGGTAGATTTACCATCAGGTATGAAGCCTTTAGGTGTAAATGGATCTTTAAAAGGAAATTAAAGGTTAATGGTTCGATTGATAAATATAAGGCTAGGTTGGTAGCCAAGGGCTTTAAACAAAAAGAGGGTCTTGATTTCTTCGATACATATTGACCGGTAACTATAATAACATCCATAAAATTGTTAATTGCTATTGCTGCAATAAATAATCTTAAAATTCATCAAATGGACGTTATGACAACATTCTTAAATGGTGAATTAGAAAAAAAATATATATGTAACAACCTAAAGGATTTGTTGCATCTGGACAAGAACATAAGTGTGTAAATTTGTGAAATCATTATATGTCACACCTCGCCCGGACTCGCCTAGACCGACGGAACACTCACAGACGGGATGCGATGTAGTTAAGACAGAAATTAGATGCGCAGGAATACAACATAGGGACAAAGTTTATTTTCATTAATTGTAAATGTTTTTAGTACAAATGATGACAGTCTAACGACTACCAATTCAAGGGAACATGCCCCCCAAAAGTCACCATAACTATTTACACAGTGAAGTCAAAGGTTACAAAACTAAGGCCCATCTACCTCCACCCAGATCCACCTTAAGCTCTTGAAATGGTTAGCAATGGGATGAGCTATCGCCCAGTGGGTGAAACAGATATTCCGTGAATTATGACAATTAATAAAGATAATATCATAATCATAATCATCAGATAAACACAACATAACATCATTAATAGTGTTCAACATCATAAACTAGTAAACACCCATAACGCACCGTCTCATAAGGGTTCGTGGTCAGGTACCATCCTGGGTTCACGTACAAATGTCAATCTCTAGGGCAATTTGTCATGGGTTCACACTATACGTCCATCTCTAGGAAAAATTTACATTTAGTCAAATGACATTAATAATAAGGTACAACGTAGTCAGTACATCTTCTTTTTGGTTTACACAATGAAGTTTACAGTAGAGATGTGCTGCCTAGGGTTGACTCGATCGGGTGAGCATTTATGCGCCAGTAATCAATCCATAGGCCACGAGTGACTCACGTCTCTAGGTGGTTACGTTGTCTACTAACTTTCATGTATAATTGTCAATTCAACAGAGTAATGGTATAAAACATCGATTCCATATGTCAAGGTACAATCATGACTGGTATAATCTAAGTGAACATCAAACATAATGGTGATTGTAATAATGTAGTCTAAGTGAATATCAGACATAATGATAAATGTATGAAAACTTTATAAAAATTCATAAGACACGCAAACCTATGTTTCGTTCACACCTTCAAGTCCGTACTCTCAAAGATCAGTGTTCTTCCCTAAGAACAACAATTTTACACCGCACAAGAGAGAGAGTCTCCAAGAGATGGAGAGAGTCTTTATGTAACGACCCTAGACTTTATTTTTCGTATTGCCAATGTCATTACCCAACTCCATGTGGTCGTATAAGTGTTAGCATACATATTTCTCCATTCTTTGGGGTAAGTTCATGTATTTGTATGTATTTGCATAAAATTGTATATGATTGTGTGCATTATAAATTGCATATGACCCATATTAATATAAATGTGTGCATTATAAATTGTATATGGGCCATGTTAAATAAAAGTATAAAATATGTGTTATTATTTATACATGGGCCCATTGGACCATGAATTAAAATGAGCTTGACTTGATTGAATAAAGGAAAATGAAAAAAAGAAGAAGAAGAAAAGTGGTTGTTAATGGATGATTAAGCATTAAGATACATGGGAGAATGAGTTGGCAAAGTGACATGGTTAACTAGTAGGCACTTGAGCATACACATAGCATGTTATTTGCATGAGTGTGTAAGAGATGAATCTCTTGCTCTTGGGGAGGTTGGGAGAGTGTAAGGTAGAGAGAAAGGAAAAATAAAAGAGAAAGAAGAGAAAAGTAAAGGAGGTAGAGGGGAAGAGGGGTGATTTGCATCAAATTCTCACATCTACGTAAGTAAAAATGCAAACTCTCACTATAAACCTCTTCTTTATGCTATTTCCATGCTTTTAAATGCTATAAATTTTATGGTTGATGAACTGTTGGATGTGGCCATGTATGAAAAATAATGTGCATGTTATTTATGTAAGACCTAGTAGAAATTGGAATCCATTAATGGTGAAATCCCAAATTTCTAGCAAGAAATTAATGGGGTTCCTTTGTAGTTGACCAAATCCAATTCATAAAGTTAGGGTTCCCCAATTCATGTGCATAAGAATTATGTTAATTTAGTTAGTATAATTAAGTGACTCATTGTCACACCCCAGTACACAGCACACCGCAGTGTCTAGTACCCCCGGGATGTGATGGATACGCATACCCCAGCCATTACATACCACATAATATTGTCACATCCCAGTACACAGCCCACCGCAGCGTCTAGTACCCCCGAGATCATTTGTCCACACTATTCATTGATGAATAGTGCAGGGCCTCCCCCAGATTCGAACTCACAACCTCATAAGGTTTGATTTCGCAATACATGAGGCCTTTTTGTCACACCCTGGGTTGCACAGCGTGCCCCCTACCCAGGTGTGGGCGCAGCCCCTCGGGGCGAACGCCTAGCCATAGTACCACATAATATTGTCATATCGCCATGTAGCAACCCAACCGCAGCTGGTCTACATCGAAACGATTATTTGTCTGCCACTATTTATGAATAGTGCAGGGCCTCCTTAGGAATCGAACTCGAGACCTCCCTTAAGGAGTCTAATTTCGCATTCCTAGTAACCACTGAGCCATTTACTATTCATAAATAGTGGCAGACAAATAATCGTTTCGATGTAGACCAGCTGCGGTTGGGTTGCTACATGGCGATATGACAATATTATGTGGTACTATGGCTAGGCGTTCGCCCCGAGGGGGTACGCCCACACCTGGGTAGGGGGCACGCTGTGCAACCCAGGGTGTGACACTCATGGTTTTAATTTGGTTAATTTTATGCAAAAAGTTCAATGTCTAGTGTAATTTGACTATAAGCCTAATTGTAGAGATTTTCCCAATTTGAGAAAAATGATGTAATTGACCTAGAAATGGCCAATTGAGATGAATTAAGCTTAATTGAGCATGATTTAACCATGAGATGAATTTAGTTGGGCTGAATTATTGTTAATTGGACATAATTTATAACACTTGGTTATGTCATGGAATATGGCTATTTATGTATTGATGAAGCATAGTTAATATTTTTGCCGTGAATATTGATAATTGTTGTAATTTGGGTAAATTGGAGTAAATTAATGTGAATTGAATTAATTGACATGATAATTGGCCTATACATTGAGTCTAGGCCTAGATTATGAATGGGTATGCATGCATTTTTATATTGACTTGTGTTGGATTAGGCCTAAGTGTTGGCTTGATTATATAATTTGGCATAGTTGATGTCTAATGGTTGGATTTTATATATTTAGGCTGGCTTAATAAATTAAGCATGGAATTGTGAATTTAATTCATTTAGGTCATTGTGATTTGATTGACCAATTTAAGGGCATTTGGTGTTAATCTAACTACTCTCATGCCCTACACAAGAAGAGATATTTTGATAAATACAAACCACATTCCCATTAAGATATTATTGCATATATATTGCGCATCCAATTATACATGGAGATTGCTCAAGTTCGATGATGCATGGTAGAAGAGCTATCAAGGTCATAATCAAACCGAAGACCATGATCGTTTGAGATTTATCTTTATGTTATTAGTATGACGCCCCGAAAATTATTTCATCTAGCCCATAACCCAATTGCACTTTGCCCAAACTCTATGCGTTGCCTTGTTATGTTTGGTGTTTGTTTGATGGTTGTTTAATGTTTGTATAGTTGATGCTTGATAATGTATATAAATATGTGTATCATAAATTGTATATGGGTCATGTTAAATTAAATTATAATGCATATGTTATTATTTATGCATGGGCCCATTAAACCATGAATTGATATGAGTTATGATTAATTGAATAAAAGGATAAATGAGAATAAAGATTTGGTGTATTAAATGGATTGGACATTTAAAATACATGGAAGCATGAGATTGGTTAAAGTACATGTGGTTGGTATGGGTAGTATGAGACCAACACATGTGAAGGTTGGTGCACGAAAGTGGACAAGTGTCCCATGCCCACTTCTCTTCTTCAAGGAAGTGCTAGAATGAGTGGAGGGAATCAAGGAGAGAATCAAGGAGGGAATCAAGGAGAGAATCAAGAAGAGAATCAAGGAAGTGCTAGAAAGAGGTGAGTGGAGAGAAAGGAAAAAAAGAAGAGAAAGGAAAGAAGAAGAGAAAGGAGGGAGTTGCAGGAGGAAGATCTCTGCGACGTTTTCATCAAAGAGCTGGATCTTTGCGATATATGGTCAGATTGAGCTCAAATTTGTCAGCAAGTTCGTAGCTTATGGTTATTCATTCTGGTCGGTGGAGATCTTGATCAGAGGTTTCGTCTAAGAGATCTAACCTCTCAAACAAAGCTGGTCGGAAAGTCTGGATTTCTCGCGCAGTTTCGCTCAAACTTCTAGATCTCCTTAATCTACCGTTGGATGGATATAAAATTGGGTTATGTAGTGTACAACTGATATTTCTGCATTCTGAACGGTGAAGATCTTGATCAAAGGTTCGTCTGAGAGATCTAACCTCTCAAACAAAGCTGGTCGGAAAGTCTGGATTTCTTGTGCGTTTCGCTCAAACTTGTAGATCTCCTCAATATACCGTTGGATGGATATCAAATTTGGCTATGTAGTTTATAACTGATATTTATGTATTCTGAACAGTGAAGATGTTTATGCATTTAGTATTCTGTGTGATATAGTCATCTGAGTTTGAGTATTTGCAGCAGGAAAGGAGAAATTGTCTAATTAGAGACTTGTTCATCAAATATACTTATCTTTTCGGTCCACCGTTGGATTGGGCTGATATTTGGACAGAAGGTTTGTTTCTTCACATAATTCAATCTGTACGGTTGATTTTGTGATTACATATTTCTGTTGGTAGATTGATACATCTGAACAGAATATTAAATGAAGAATTGGTAGGGTTGCTTGTATTAGACCTAAATTTAGAATATGAACTTAGACCTTTCCAAATAGCTTGCATGTCAACTATGTTGACCTAGTTGCCATTGTTGATGAACCCATGATGCAAAATCAGTGATATACATGGCTGAACATGGTGACCTAATGTAAATCGACAATATGGCCTAAGTATGAAAAATTTCATATTTTAGGGCTTTTGATGCTTTTGGCCTAGAATCATTGAATTGATGCAACTTATGTTTAATTAAGCATGATTAGGGTTGATTATGCTATTGATTTGGTGGTTGTGACCATATCATGGGTTAGGCCTACTTGTGATCAAGTGACCCAATTTGGGCATGTTTATGCCTAAGGAATTGAAAATCAGTATTTTTGATTAATAGAATGGTTTATGAATGAGAACTATGCATTAGAGGCCTAAGTCATGTGATTTGAGTTGAATGATGAGATTAGATGAGATTTAGGCCTATTGTTTATATGTGGGCTGATTTAGGGTTGATGTGAAATGTCTATGTGATTGAGCATAGAAATTGATGTATGGTAGGATATTGATGTATGTTTCAGGATCTTGATTGGGTTGATTCGGTTTGGTGGTCGTGTGTGGTTAAATAATCTCGCGAGGCTTGGTTGTGAGTAGACTTCATTTATGATTATATCTTTTATGTCATCATATCACTTATATATATTGCATGTTGAAAGCATGAATGTGTTCTAATGTTTTGAATGATGCATTGATTTGAGAAAACCTTATGACTTTGGTTGGGCCCATCTATCTGGCTAATAGGGGGACTTAACATTGTCATAGGAGGGTTTTAGGAAAGGAAATGATTGGGGTCAACGGTACGGTGAAATAGACGTGCACTAGTAACCCCAAATAAAACATGATTGGGATCAATGGTACGGTGAAATAGACGTGCACTAGTAACCCAATGCATGTGGAATGTGGATCCAAATTGATAAGCTTTTACTTGCATCGAACTTATTATAAATGTTTGATATCTATATGTTATGAGCTTTTGATCATGCTACACATTGACATGCATACATGATATTTATTGATGAGTATTGATAGCATATTTGAATTCTATTCACTGGGCACCGTTGGCTCACTCTCATTTTCCTCTTTCAGGTCCTTCTGTCCCGAATAACGGCAAAGGAGTAGTTATATCTTGAGGGCCTTGCCTGCGAGAGAATCCAAGGCCTCGATGTGAGTTGAGAGGCATTTTGATTGAACTGTGTTTTAAATTATGAAGTATTATATTTTGGATTATGTAATTATAACACTTACCACATTGTAGTATGGGTGAGTTGGGACTTGTTAGATAGACCATGTGGGCATATGACGATTTTTATTTGTACCCACAATTTTGGACTTTATGTATACGTCAATTTTAATGGACTGTAGGGATTATGATTTTATTTGTGGTTCATTTTTATGGATTATCTCTTGTCTTTGATGATTAATACAGTGGGTAGTTTTGTTTAGTACCTTTTGATATTATGTCGTTATTTGAGATAAGGCTCGTAGGGTCTCAACCACCTCACGGGAGTTGAGGAGTGGTCGGAGATGCCTACGCCGGGCTCCCGCCCCGGCATTCCGCACGCCATTCCCTGCGGGGTTGGTGGTCCGGGGTGCGGGGTCGCCACATTTAGAGTCATTTAGGATTGTAGAATCTCAGGTGTCACTTTATTCAACAAGATATTACTCATGATGCATATTTGCATGATATTCAAAAAGAAAATGTTTTTGAAGGATTTTCGGTTGGTTTTCATCACTTTTGATGAATCTTTCAATGATTATTTTGATTCGAACTTATCGAGCTTTAAACTGATTAATCGAGCTTTGAAAAGATTGTAAATTATCAAATTTTGTTTTCAGTGTTCCATGAGGGTGCTGACAACTCATCAGGACGCTTATGTGATGGTCAGTCACTTAATGATGAACTAGCATTGTAGGACACTGATGAAATGTCAGGACGTTGATGGTGTATAGGTTGGAATGTATTCTATTCATGTCAGGACGCTACTCGTCTAGGAGCGCCCTCATAGAACCAACCTAATGAAACGTCAAGACGCTGATCGGGCGTCAGCACGCGTTTATGATATTTTTATGTTTTAAACGCATCAGGACGCTACTCGCGGATTAGCGCCCTCATTGGTTTCTGAATTTTAAAAACTTCAAGTCCATCAGGACGCTCACAGTCTATTAACACCCTCAAAGGCAGAAATGACAAAACTGTGTGCTATAGGTTAGAACACTAACGTCCTATTAGGAAGCTCACACAATACTGGCGAAAAGCTAAAAACTGTGTCAGCCTGTGCTATTTTCTGAACTTTCTATTTTTGTGAAAGCACAGAGGATTCATGTGTTGTTACACTATCTGAATCAATCCATTTCTATGAAACAATTTGACCGTTTAATTTGAAATGGATTTGAGCGCCAAAAACTTTCTTGAAGACCGAGATTAAGTGTTGTCTATATATATTGCACTTCAAGCTTTTGAGCAAATAACAACTGATATACACAACTGAGAAATATACAACTGAGCATATTTGAAATTATCTATGCGAAAACTTTTGAAAGTTCTACTATTATTTTTGCAATAAAAACTCTGATGATTTTTTGAAAACTCTGATACGTTTTTTCTTCGGGATTTATTGATTCTCATTATAATCTTTTTCAAATCCATCGAGGAAAAGAAGAGCTTGGAACCTCTACTATCTCAGTCGATCTTCATCATACATATTCTGCTGAATCAGTGTCAACTGGGGTTTAAGGAAAGCTTTGTAAGTATTTTGTTAATTCTTAGTAAAGGAATCGAAACTCTATACTTGTATTTCATATTATTGAGTGATTGTGTGTGTCACTTGGTTTGAGCAAGTGTTGCTCATGATATAACAATTTTCTCACACCCGCAAGTTGAGAAGGTTACCGATTTGATTCTCCCCCGTAAGAGAATCATATAGTAGAGTTTGAACAAAATCCTAATTGAGAGGTTAGGTAGTGGATGTAGCCGATGTCGAACCACTCTAAATCTAGTTTGTACTGTTGCATATTGTTTCTTATTGCATAAACTGCCATAACCTGCTAAATGTTAATAACTGTTTTTAAATAAATACATTAACCTGTTATTGTCCAATTCACCCCCCTCTTGGACACATTTGGACCAACACCAAGTTCACAGGAAATGGGACTTGCAAACTGGGAAGTATATCAGGAGTCGTCAACTCATAAGAAAAGTGAGCATAGGATTTGTCATAGAAAATGCGACATGTAGAATAGGAGATGACACGAGAATAAGTGTTAGAAACCTATGGCTCATGCTAGTGTTGATAACTTGAACTACTTTAGAACAATATCCAAGAAATTTTCAAAAGTTTTTAAAGCACAAGTTACAGTAAATAGTTAGTTTTTCAAATATATAAGCAAGCTTTTATGGTTTTGTTTTACACCCTACCTAGAAGTATGAAGCCATAAGGTATCTAGACTCCTCCTTTCCATTGCCAAAAATCTAGAAAACTATGTGGCTAACACCTATTTGCAATACACAGAACTAGGTATTTGCATATGCATCAGGTTTCCCCATTCATGCATTTTTCATGCATGAAATTACGCTAATCATAGTTGGACTTGCAGAAAATGCCTGTCCAGACTTGGCGACAACGTGATCCTAGTTCCTCGCAAGCTTCAGAGGAACAACCTCCAGGTTGAGCTATCCTGACCTCTCCCTACGCCCCCCATAGCTGATCAAGCAACCGTCACCACCAACGATGCGTCAGCTGTCGAACAAACTACCCCGACTCTTCCCATCGAAGTAGAAAGACCTCTCGACATGGAACAACTCTTCCAAAACTTCGTGTAGTTCATGTAGTCGTCCCCTACTCGGCAAAAAATAGTTACCCAACCTCCTATGGGTCACGTCCAATAGGACACCGATAAATTGACCAACCGGCGGGACACTCGCGGACGGGGCACGAATGCATTGTAACGATAATAACAGAGTCAGCGGAAGCATAGTTAAGTACAAGTCTGATTTCATTAAATTTAGAATATAATTGTACATGAAGTAGTTAAGGGAACATTCTCCCAAAATCCCCAATGAATAATACAAAGGGTACAAAATGTGGGCCCAAAAACTTGCACCTAGTCCACCCTAATCTCCTGTGAAAAATTGGATAACAACGGGATGAGCTACACGCTCAGTGGGTAAAATAGTTCGTGAATATAACAGTTAATAAAACACACTTCATAATCAAATATCTTAAATACACATGTGAGCATCATAATCAATCAATATGTATGTAAGCATGACACCGTCTCGTAATGGTTTAATGACTGTACATCGCCTGAGTTCACGTACAGATGTCCCTCCCCGGGAATAGTCGGGTTCTCATTGTACGTCCCTCCTTAGGAACAATGCTCTGGATTCACGTCCAGATGTCCCTCCCCGGGAATAGCCAGGTTCTCATTGTACGTCCCTTTCCAGATAAATATAATGAATAGCGAACATCGCTCCTAACTATTATATGAATCATAAACCATATACGTCCCTAGGTGGTGATATGTATGATGCCAATGCATGAACTGGTCCGATCTTTTCTTAACATTTAGACATGATTTAGCAATGTCTGGTGATTCTTATCAGGGTCGGTATCACTACATGCAAGGTTAGGACATTCAATATTACTGTATAAGCTGATAGCTTTCAAAGAAGACCAACCAAATCATTCTCCAGTTGAGGGGTGAGACACGAGGTCTACTTAAATACCAATCGTCTAGAGCAGCACGCTGCCTCCCGTTCACTATTTAAAGTTACTGAGGACAAGACTGAGTCTGGTTGAGCCAGATTGACTACTAATCCGACATCATAACAACGTAATACTTGAATTCCAAATATACAGGCATAAGTGCGATAGTATAAACATTATACGCAATAATGCAGTGATAAATGAATATAAACTTTAATAAAAGTTATAAGATACGCAAACCTATGTTTCGTTCCCCACTTTCAGATAAGAACTCCTTTAAGAACTGGCGCTTTCCTCCGGACAGAATCGCGTTGCGCTGCACAGAGAGTCTCAAAGGACTAAAAACTCAGAATGAGTGGAAAGGAGAAGAAAATCACAATTTGGACTGAATTTGGTGTGAGAAATGAGGAGGGGGAGGGTCCTTATATAAAGAGATTGGCGCCTGAACGTTCGGGCGGCCCGAACATTCAGGCGTCCTGTCTAAACGATACATTTTTTTTGTGCAAAACCTCGGGTATTACACTCTACCCCCTTAAAAGGATTTCGCCCTCGAAATCAGTTCAAGTAGTCATGATGGTTATCTGCTTGAGATTCACTGCCGGTGTCATCGTTTGCTACTTCAGGGTAGTGCCTGTATGGTCCCTGAATGGCACTGTGTCCAGTGGAATCCTCAACATCATGAAACCATGGAGAGCAAATGGAGTCGGATTCGTCCTCAGAAGATTCCAACCTTTGCTTAACAAATGGTGGTGTAAGGCACTAGTTACATCGTTTGAGGGGAGATAGGTTTAGCGGTGGAATGCTTTTTCGTGTTGTTACTCGAATCTGGCCGCCTGACAATTTTGGTAGAAGGTCCTGCCAAGATGAGGGCACGAGAGTGTTACGAAAAAGTCATGCATGCTCTGGCAATAAGGATCGTTGTCTGTGTGGTGATGAAGTTGGTGATGCGAAGTAGTTGTGACTTGACTTTGATCCTGGAGGAGTTGCCACTGATTGCCAAGGAGGCCACTGCGTGTGTGCATCACTATATCCATCAATGTTATTTTCAGACATCTGTATAGTTATTCAAGTGAAACAATGTATTAATATATTTGTAACCAAAGTTTCATCATTTTATTGATAAGTGAAATAATACATGTATCACATCATTAGTCATTACTAGAAAACAATTCAGGGTATTTCTGTTTAATTGTTGCTTCTAGTTCTCATGTTGCTTCCTCTATTCCATGGTGATCCTAGAGCACTTTCACCAGTGGTATGCTACGTCGCCTTAGTTCTTGAGTTTTTCTATCCAAAATCTGTATCGCTCTCTCCTGATACCTATTTCCTTCCTCAACCCGAACCTCGACTAGAGGGATGATATGCGAAGGATCAGGACGATACTTTCGAAGCATGGATACGTGAAAAACGCCATGAACCTTAGACATGGATGATGGAAGGGACTGACGATAAGCAAGTTTGCCAATACGTTCAATGATCTGAAATGGACCGATATACCGTGGGGAGAGCTTTCCTTTGATCCCAAAGCGTTTGACACCTCTTGTGGGCTGAACTTTTAGAAAAACCAAGTCCCCCTTATCAAATTCTAGAGGCTGTCTCCGCTTGTCAGCATAGCTCTTATGTCGACTTTGTGCAACACGAAGTCGTTCATTTACTAGTGTAATCTTCTCAGAAGTCTCTTGAACCAGTTTAGGGCCCAACTGCGGTCGATCTACCATATCTAACCAACATACCGGAGATCTGCAAGGGCGACCATAGAGAGCCTTGTATGGTGCCATGCCGATACTAGTTTGGTAGCTGTTGTTGTATGCAAACTCAGCTAAATGTAAATATTTTGTCCATCCGTCATTAAAGTCCAAAATGCAACACCGTAACATGTCTTCTAAGATTTGGATAAGACGCTCTGACTGCCCATCAGTCTGAGGGTGAAAGGTTGTGCTCATGGTGATCTTAGAGCCCAATCGACTCTGGAAGCTTTGCCAAAACTTTGATGTGAATCGAGGGTCCTTTATTCGAGCAATGCTAGCTACGATCACATTTAACTGTTCGGATGTGTTAGTCGATTGCCCCATCGATGGTTGATGGGTCGACTGTCTCATAGGTGAAGGGTAGGCTGTAGGCATTGGTGGAAAGTATTAGTCGTACGGTTGACTCATAGGCGTGGGTAGTTGTTTTGACTGGACGGGGATCCCCTAACTGGAACCCCTTGGACATTTGGATTTGCTTGGTTTAAAAAGTCTTGAAACAATGGGCTCATTGGAATGTCCTCTCTTCCAAAATTTGGTGCCGTAAAATTTTTTTGTTGTTGGTTCACAGGAACTTGCGGAACTGGCTAGTACAGTACTTCAGGAGTTGAAAACCTTTGGTACATAGTATTGACTTGAGTTGGCATGTTCCAGGAAGGTGGATTTGCTTGAACTTCTTATCTACCTTGATTTGGTTGAGGTTGATTTAGATTGGCAAATAAATATTCCTCAGTGAACAGGTGCTCCATTGGATCATTATTCGAGGCTGGGTTTGACGTATGGTTCTGGTTTGGCTCATTATTTGGTACATCCCTAACAGTAATCTTGTGTCGACTTTTTCGGTAACAATGTCATTTTTCGTCTCTAATTCTTTCGCCATTAAAAGTCTCGTCGAATACTTCCTCGTCAGTTACCCCTCCACTTGTGACATATGTCTTGAAGACTCATCAAAAGTGTTGATGTTCGCCTCGTATAGTATCCTCATGGTCAAGACTCCGTAGCCTAGGAGATCTTTTCTTAAAGGGTTTTGAATCACCCTCAACATTTGTTGGATGATGATGTGAGGTAGGGAGACTTTAATTTTCTTCTCTATGCAGTATACCACAAGAAGTTGTGCCCTTGACATAGTGCCTCTAGTCTCCATTTTCTGGCAAGATGTTGCTGAATACGATCTTTCCAAGGCCGGCAAGAGATGGTTTAAGGAGGTTGTTTGGGAGGTTGGTGTACGTTGATTGTGTGTACGACTCTTTGGTGAGGGAATTGAACAACTGTTCATTGGATTATGCGATCTTTACAACTGTCTGAGGTTCGTGTGGATCAATGATTCTATCTTCAATTGGAATCTCCATAAGTCGTGCAATAATTTCGACGTTGATAGAAATCTTTGTTCCCCTTACCGTTGTCTCCAAAATTGGGTTGATCCCATCTTCTTGAAGTCCTACGCAATTCATGGCTCCGTAGAAGGATTTCATCAAGTTGTAAGAGACGTTACCCTCAACTTTTGTTATGTTCAACCACCCCAGTGTTGCAAGTTTTTCATGAAGGATTGGATGGAGGCGGAGATCTCTGTTGTCGATACTCCTCATAGTCATAACCTCCCTTTTGGACAATTCCTTGAGTCTAGTGGGAATTGGTTCCCTACTACCGGAAGTTGCTCATTCACTTGAGGCCATTCTTTACTGGAAGGAAAATAAATTTGTGAAAGACAAAAAATATATTCATAACATTTTTTTAGATTTATGCTTTGTCCGTTGGACAATATTTTCTATTTTTCTCTTGATGTTTATGCCATCATTTAATCCAAATTTTCTATTAACAATATGATATATATATATCTCATATATACATAGACATATAGATATATATATATATATATATTCAATCATAACTATATATATAGTTTTCATAAATCATAACTATATATATATATATATATATATATATATATATATATATATATATATATAAATCAAACTATATAAAAACTATATAGTTTTCTAGATATATAATAAATATAAATCTCAACTATATATAAATCATATATATATATATATATATATATATATAGTTCTAGAGATATATATATCTAATAAAATTTTTCATCCAAATTTTTCCATTAGCAATATGGTATATATATATCTCATATATACATAGATATATAGATATATATATATTTAATCATAACTATATATATAGTTTTCATAAATCATAACTATATATATATTTAAATCTAAACTATATAAAACCTATATAGTTTTCTAGATATATAATTAATTCAAATCTCAACTATATATAATTCATATATATATAGTTCTAAAGATATTTTATATCTAGTAAATTATTTCTTCCTCTAATTTGGTGGACTTGGGTGGGCCATGGACCATAAGTGGGCCATGGACCATATTCTCTAATTCCATTAAATGTCACACCACGCCCGGACGCACCTAAACGGGCGAGACACTCGCAGACGGGGCGCAAATGCATTATAACGATAATAACAGAGTCAGCGGTAGCATAGTTAAGTACAAGTCTGATTTTATTAAATTCATAATATAATTGTACATGAAGTAGTTAAGGGAACATTCTCCCAAAATCCCCAATGAATAATACAAAGGGTACAAAATGTGGGCCCAAAAACTTGCACCCAGTCCACCCTAATCTCCTGTGAAAAATTGGATAACAACGGGGTAGCTCACCCGTTCTTTTCTTAACATTTAGACATGATTTAGCAACGTCTGGTGATCCTTATCAGGGTCGGTATCACTATGTGCAAGGTTAGGACTTTCAGTATTACTGTATAAGCTGATAGCTTTCAAATAAGACCAACCAAGTCAGTTTCCAGTTGAGAAGTGAGACACAAGGTCTACTTAAATACCAATCATCTAGAGCAGCAAGCTGCCTCCCGTTCACTATACTGAGGACAAGACTGAGTCTGGTTGAGCCAGATTGACTACTAATCCGGCATCACAACAACATAATACTTGAATTCCAAATATACAGGCATAAGTGCGAAAGTATAAACATTATACGCAATAATGCAGTGTAAATGAATAGTAGATATAGTGATAAATGAACATAAACTTTAATAAAAGTTATAAGACACGCAAATCTATATTTCGTTCCCCACCTTCAGATAAGAACTCCTTTCAGAACTGGGGCTTTCCTCCGGACAGAATCGCGTTGCGCCACACAGAGAGTCTCAAAGGACTAAAAACTCAGAAAGAGTGGAAAGGAGAAGAAAATCACAATTTGGAGTGAATTTGGTGTGAGAAATGAGGAGGGGGAGGGTCCTTATATAGAGATATTAGCGCCTGAACGTTCGGGCAGGCTGCTTGGACGATACATTTTTTTTTGTGCAAAACCTTGGGTATTACACAAAGTACAAAAGGCTGCATCCAATAACTTATGACGGGAAACCAGAAGCCGATGAAGCTTACAAGTGGTTGGACGAATCCAGAAAGGCTTGTGAGGCAATGGGCATGTCAGAGGGTAGGAGCATCCCCTTGGCGACCTACCAGCTTGTAGGAGGTGCAAACAGTTGGTGAAAAACGGTCAAGGGCGATCCTCGCATCAATGTGGCGACAATGACATGGCCAGATTTTGAATCCCACTTCATAGATGAATTTTTTCCCAACGCAGACAAGAGAAGAAAAAAACAAGAGTTCCAAAAATTGTATCAGGGATTGATGACAGTGCAAGAGTACGCCGAGAAGTTCACTGAATTTTCTATCTTTTCTCTCTCAACTGTCTCCACAGAATAGGACCAGGCGAAATTTTTTTACAGGGACTTAAACCTAACATTCGACGGGCCCTATCACTCTTGGACTTGGACAATTTTCACGATTTGGCCAATAAAGCAATAATCTTCGAGCAGGAGATGAGGCACAACAAATGGAAGAGGGTAACAACTTCAGGGCAGCATAAAGAGATAAAGAAGCCCTACCAGCCGTACCAAAACACCCTGCCTTCCCAACCCAAAGATGTGCAGCCTCAGCACTTGTTCGTTTCAAATGCTCCAGCAAGGAATCAACAGAACCCTCACAACACCTTCAACAGAGTCGCGGTGGCGGTTGAAATGGAATGAAATACCGCAGAGGTGGCAGAACCAATCAACCACCCCAACAGGGGAATGACAAAGTCTGCTATCAATGCTGCCAACCTGGTCACATTCAGAGATTTTGTACTCAAGCTCCCCACCATCAACAACCAAGAGCACTGGCTGCACCAACTCAACAGGTAGCCCGGCTCAGCCCCAATCACCAAGGCCATAACAAAACAATGCTCCCTCAAAGCAAGGTCGTGCCTACGCTGTCACTGAACAAGCGTCACCCGACAACAGTCGAAGGTACCTTCCTTTTTTTAATACTCTGGTACATGTCCTTTTTTATTCTGGTTCTACTCACTTTTTCCTTTCTGCTGATATTGTTGAAAGATTAGGACTACAAACTGAACCAACCATTGTTGTACATGTATTGACGCCTATAGAGCCAAGCACTGAAATAAACAAAAAATGCCCCAAATGTGAATTTAGAATGGCCGATACGATTTTGTCTGTCGACCTACTGGTAATGAGCTTCACAGACATCGACATCATTCTGGGCATGGATTGGTTGACACCTTTGCATGCTCAAATTGATTTTCTTAAAAAGCAAGTGCTTCTAACCCTACCCAACGGAGAGCACAAAAGATTCATGGGAACTGGAACCAGATTCGTTGTTCCTCGGTCTCTCTGTAAAAGCCCAGTTAAACACTTTAATTATTGCTGACCAAAAAAATGAATCAGAGGTACCACAATGCCTCACCACTACCCATTGCATTCCCGTAGTATGTCAATATCTGATCGTATTTCTAGATGATCTACATGTGCTTCCTCCACTCAGAGAGTTTGACTTCGAAATCAAACTGATCACTGGTACTGAACCTATTTACATCCCACTGTACCGGATGCCAAATTTCGAATTGGTGGAACTCGACAAGCAGCTGAAAAAACTAGAGAGACTTGGGTTTATCCGAAAGAGTACGTCGCCGTGGGGTGCTCCAGTACTCTTTGTCAAGAATAAGGATGGATCCCTGCGTTTATGCATCGACCACAAAAAACTGAACAACGTAACCATCAAGAACTGATATCCTTTGCCTCGAATTGAAGATTTATTCGACTAGTTGAGAGGGGAATGGTTCTTCTAAAAGATCGATCGATCTTCGATCTGGTTGCCATCAACTTCGAATCAAGGAGTCCGACATCCCGAAGATAGTATTTCGTACCCGTTATGGCCACTATAAATTTACAGTCATGCCCTTCGACCTAACCAATGCCCCAACTACCTTCATGGACTTAATGAATCGTATCTTCAAACCTTTCCTCAATCGCTTCGTTGTTGTTTTTATTGTTGACATTCTAATTTACTCTCCAACTGAGGAACGACACGAAACTCACCTCTGGATTGTACTCAACACCCTTCGACAACATGAACTCTATGCTAAGCTGAGCAAGTGCGAATTCTGAATGACCAAGGTCAAGTTCCTCGGGCATGTCGTCTCTCACAACAACATTGAAATCGATCCCTCAAAAGTCGAAGTCGATCTAATCAATCAATCATAAGAACCAAATGGATTTTCATGAACAAAAAAAATGAACAAGGAATCATAGTCCGAAATAAGGCTAGATTGGTTGCACAAGGGTACAATCAAAAAGAAGACATAGACTTCGAAGAAGCTTTTGCTCCGGTAACAAGAATAAAGGCAATAAGGATGCTACTTGCCTATGCTTGTTACAAAAACTTTTCCTTATACCAAAGGGATGTAAAGAGTGCATTTTTAAATGGTTACATCAATAAAGAGGTATATGTGAAACAACCTCCAAGATTTGAGGATGCTCACAACCTGAAATATGTGTTCAAACTCCACAAAACCTTATATGGATTAAGACAAGCTCCTAGAGCTTGGTATGATAGATTGAGTTCATTTCTTTTAGATCATAATTTTCAAAAAGGAAAACTTGATCCCAACCTTATTTATTAAACACCCCGATGATGATATGCTTATTGTTCAGATATATGTGGATGATATCATATTTGGTACATCGAATTAGGAATTGTGTGATGAGTTTTCAAAAATAATGCAAGAAGAATTTGAAATGTGTATAATGGGAGAACTTACGTACTTTCTTGGTTTTGCAGATTAAGCAAATGCCAAACGACACATTTATCAGCCAATCAAAGTATGCTAAGGAAATGATTAAAAAGTTTCAACTTGATAATTTGAAGTCAATAGATACTCCCTGTAACTCAGCAATTAAACTAGATAGAGATGAAAAGGGGAAATCAATTGATCCAAATTTGTACGGAAGTATGATTGGAAACTTACTTTATCTCACAACAAGTAGACCTGATATCATGTTCAGTGTCTGTTTGTGTGCAAGATCTTAATCAAATCCTAAGGAATCACACTTAAGATGTGTCAAAAGAATTTTTAAATACATAAATGGCACAACTGATTTAAGAATTTGGTATTCCAAAGGTACGTCATTTGAACTGAGAAGTTATATAGACTCTGATTATGCTGGGAGTCTCACTAACAAAAAAAATACCTTTGGATTTTGTCACTTTCTTGAAAATTCTTTAATTTCTGGTTTTGCAAGAAGCAACATTCAGTGACATTATCCACAACAGAAACAAAATATGTTGTGGAAGTTGCTGTTCTTAGGTGTTATACATGAAACGACAACTTCAGGATTATCAAATCTTTGTTGATTGTGTTGAAATTCTATGTGATAATACGAGTGTTATTAACATAAAATGGTGATGTTGAACTTACTCAAGTGGCAGATATTTTCACTAAAGCCTTACCTAAGAACCATTTTGTTCATATCAGACAAGAACATTCCGCATCTAACCTTTGATATTTTGATGCTTACCTCATTAAGGGGGAGAAGTACTATATGGATACTTGACTCTTTTTTATGTTTTCAAAAGGGGGAGAAGTAATATCTCTTAAAACATCACATTATCCATGAAGTTTGGGGGAGAATACGGAGACAATATTTTCCTTGGTGCAAAACTCTTACCATATGAAAACAAGGAAAACACTAGTATTGCATGTCATTCATGTCATTCTTACTCATTGTAGGATCACGCATTCATATCATTCTTAGTTTGCTTCAAGGCTTACGGTAATGTGTTTGAAATCATCCAAAAATAGGGAGATTGTTAATCAATTACCCTCATGTCCCATATAAGAGAAAATATTTTGATGAATATAAATCACATTCCTACTAAGGTATTATTATACATTGCACATTTAATTATGCATGGAGATTCGCTCAAGTTCGATGATGCATGGTGGAGGAGTCATCAAGTTCACAATCAGATTGAAGACCATGATCGTTTGAAGTTCAATTTTATGTTATTAATCATCTAGGACTGTAGAATCTCAGGTGTCATGTGATTCAGCAAGTCATTCTCTTCTATGCATATTTGCATGTTTTTCTCACATTTTCTTCAAAGAGCAAATGATTTTGATCAATTCGATTTTGAGGGTTTTTCAATTGGTTTTTGATCATTTTTTATGAATCTTTCAATGGTCATTTTGATCCAAATTTGTCGAGCTTTAAATTGGTTAATCAAGTTTTGAGAATTTGAAAAATATCAAAAATTAGTTTTTAGTGTTCCATCAGGACGCTGACAGCTCATCAGGACGCTCATGCAATGGCCAGTTATTTAGTGACAAGCTAACATGTCAGGATGCTGATGGCTTATGGGTTGGATTATGTTTGTTCATGTCAGGATACTAATTATTTAGGAGCGCCCTCATAGAACCAACCTGATGAAACTGACAATTGAATGTCAGGACGTTGATAGTGCGTTAGTGCGCTTATGGGTTTTTAATGTTTTAAACCTGTCAAGACGCTACTCAAGCATTAACGCCCTCGTCATTTTCTGGGTTTTCAAGTTTTAAAGTCCATCAAGACACTCACAATGTATGAGCGCCCTTAAAGACACAAATGACGAATGTTTATATGTTGCGTCAAGACGCTCACGATGCATTAGGATGCTCATGTAACACTATCATAAAGTTGATAAAAATGTTAGCCTGTGTAGATTTTCTGAACTTTCTATTTTCATGAATGCACAAAGGATTCAGGTGTTGTGGCACAGATTGAATCAATCCATTTCCATGAAATAATTTGATCGTTTGATTTGAAATTAGTTTGAGCACCAAAAGACTTTTTCAAATATCGAAATTCAAGTGTTATTTATATATACACTGCAATTTCAGTCGTTAAACAACAATAGAAGATAACTTTTGAAATTGTTTGCGCAAAAAACTAAAACTCTTGAAATATATACTTCTTTTTCATTGCAAAAACTCTTGCAAATCTCGCAAAAAACTCTAATACATCTTTTCTTCTGGATTCACTGGTTTTACATTTCAAATCTTTTGGAATCCATCAAAGGAAAAAATGAGCTAGGAACCTTTGTTTTTTAGCTGCTCATCATTTCATATCTAGTGCTAAATCATTGCCAACTGAGGTTTAATACAAAGCTTTGTAAGTATTTCGTTGATTCTTGGTAAATGAATTAAAACTCTATACTTGTATTTCAGTACATTAAGTGACTGTGTGTGTCACTTGGTTAGAGCAAGTGTTGCTTAGGTTGTAACGATTTTTTTCACACCCGTAAAGTTGAAAAGGTTGTAACGGTTTGATTCTCACCTGTAAGAGAATTAGTTAGTGGAGTTTAGACAAAATCCTAACTGATGAGGCTAAGTAGTAGACGTAGACACGTCTAAACCACTATAAATCTTTTATATACCGTGGTTGTTGTTTATCATTTACTGTTACTTTATGCAAATTGCCATAACCTGCTTTAATTTGTAAACTATTTTTAAGAAAGATAATAACCTGTTTTTGTGTCCAATTCCCCCCTCTTGGACACACCTGGGCCAACAACTTTGTGGTCACCCAAGCCGATGCTTCTATGTTTATCCTTCATTCTTCCTCACTTATGCCGGTGGTATTAGTGTATGTTAACGATATAATAGTCATAGGAAGCAATAATTTTACTGTTGAACAACTAATTGGTAATCTTAATAAGTCATTTGCAGTGAAAGTCTTAGGTCCCTTAAGCTATTTTCTGGGTATTGAGATGTATGCCATGGAGACTTTTTTACATTTGTCTTAGTCCAAATATGTTTTGGATGTACTACAACATGCTCAGATGCTTGAATCAAAGCCATATGATACTCCAATGGCATCTGGTCACACACTGTCACTTTATGATGGAACCCTTTAGATGATCCTATTTCCTATTGGCAAATAGTAGGTGCTCTCCAATGTTGTACCCTCACTCACTTAGATATTTCCTTTGTCGTCAACAAAGTTTGTCAGTTCCTTCATGCCGCAACTACAACACATTGGCAAGTAGTCAAGCGTATATCGCGCTACTTGCGTGCTACAGTCCATCATGGGCTCATTTTTACGGCCTCTCCTGATCTTCATCTTCTATGCTATATCGACACTGACTGGGCTAGTTGTCCCGATGATAGACGAAGCACTAACAGTTATTGTACGTTCTTGGGTTCTAACCTCATCTCATGGTCCTTGTCCAAACAACGGGTGGTCTCCCAATCGAGTGCCAAATCCGAGTATTGTAGTTTTGCTAATGGTGCAACCAAGCTTTCTTGGATTGTGTCGATTTTTAGCTGAATTGCAAGTCATCTTGCCGTCTCCCCCACTTCTCTTATGTGATAACATCAATGCAACTCAGCTAGCTACCAATCCCATTCTTCATGCCCGCACCAAACATATCGAAATAGATTTCCACTTCATTTGTGAAAAGGTTTTTCGGAAGCATTTGACCGTCCAATACATTCCATCATCTGATCAATTGGTTGATGTGCTCACAAAGGCTCTCCCAACATAGCAGTTTCTCTCCTTTCGTCCCAAGCTCATTGTAGTTCCACTGCCCGTGCGCTTATGAGGGAATGTTAACCAATGTTCAAAAGTTACCTAAGGTGGTTTACCACAGCTAATTACTTGAGTTTAGATTTAGATCATCCAACTAGCAGCTGCCACATGTCCAAAGTTTGTTGTACTGTTGTATAAATTGTAATGTTTTGTATTGTCTTTGTTGAGTTGGAATTGTTATAAAGAGAGCTTTCACTCCTCATCTTCTTCCTCATTCTCTTTCTTTATTCTCTCTACTTTCTTTCTATTTTGGTCTATTACAACTTTTCTTTCATTTAGAATCCGTAAATATATAATTTTATAATCGATGTATTATTAGACTAATGCGACCAACCCCCGCGATCTAAACAAACCCCAAGTTATTGGGTTGAGTTAGCTTTAAGGGTCTATTGAGTTGGTTTGTGTTAGGTTAATTTTTTTCAATTTAACTTAATTGAGTTGGATTGGTATTTGGTTAACCCACCGATGAACACCGTTACCATGGGTTAAAGAGTTTTGACTCTATAAATAATATAAATATTTAGAATGCAAGAATTCAAATTTAACTTTATTAATATAATAGGTTGAAATTTTGATAAATTATTTATGTAGTCATTTGTCTTGAAATTTATTAATTTTAATGATTTACTATTTTTTATAAAATTGTCTAAAATTTTTGTACAAAAATAAATATAGTAATGTAATATTTTTAACTTCAGATTATCCTGCAAACGTTAGCTAGCTTTAATGATGTGCATCCGAATTCCTTTACTCGAAGTTTCGATTATCTCTTCTTACAAATATGTAAAAACTTTTCATTTTCTAATAAAAATAGGCTATTTTGACTTTAGTAAAGGGTCTTAACTTTTTTTTAGCTCTAATGCCAACATTCTCTTATCTCGCAAAAACACTCACAAAAAAAAAAAAAAAAAGAAAAAAAAGAAAAAAAGAAAAGAAAGAATGACTTGACATTATTAGGTGACTAACAGCCACAGCCGGAGAGTGCATTATTAATTTAGTCCAATTTGGCGATTACAGCCGAGAGTTTGGCGATTATGGAGTAGCTGTCATAGAATAATACTTCCAAACTTTTGAACTTTCAGTTTATTATATTTTATTAATATTGTTAGCATTTCCTCTCATCATCATATATTCCCTCCATTGGCCTTCAAAGGAGAGAAAGGCCTTATTAGCGTCCTGTGCTGTTTCATCCAATTACACGACTTTCACCCTCCAATAATTGCCCCCACATCTTTTTGACCGCACAACCCAACGCGCGCCCCTCTCTGTTATTTTCTTGAACGGGATATTTGATTTGAAGCCTACCCATTTCATTTCCAGCTCTCAAATTTCTCTCCATCTTCTTCTTCTTCTTCTTCTTCTTCTTCTTTCAATTAAAAAAAGGGCCAAGATGGGTGTTCTCAATCAATAATCTCTTCACAAAAATTGGTATATCATTTGTTGTCCTGTTGTTGTTCTGTTATTTAGGGCAATTTAGATAGATAGATAGATTTCCACCATATCATTTCATAATTCATAGTTCATATACAATCTCATGCAGCAATAGTTGATTGATTGATCAGATCAAATTCCCAGCTTATTAATCGGAATATCCACCAAGCATTTACTGTTATGCAAGCTGATTCGGGTTCTGCTAGATTCTCTACTTGCGGTTTGAGCTTGTTTCAAGCTCTACCCGACGATGTTTTTACCTTAATCTCTCAATCCCTAGCTCCAAGGGATATTTGTGCACTAAGTTCATGTTGCCGTAGCCTGACTGCTCTTGCGGCCTCCGAGAAGGTATGGTTCGCACAGTGCAATGCCTTTGGTATTGTGGGTAGTCAAGATCTTCTTGATTGGAGGAACGGTGTTTCCTCCTATAAGTCATTGTGTAGGTTTCTTTTTGCTGTTCGGCCCTTAATTGGAATATGGGTACATCAGAACCCGGAATTAGGCAATGTAGTTTACGTGATGCCCGGTTTTGTATCGGTTGTTGGATGCCGAATTATCCCACAAGAGCTTGGTCCTTTGGGGATAGAGGATGGCCCTTTGTTATGGGCACCGGTGTTCGAGATCATCGGTGATTTCGATGGGTCTGTGGTGTTTTTTCTTCATGGGAGGGAAAGCAATTGTGATTATGTATATCCTGGGTCTCTCAAGCCAGTTGATAAAGCTTGCAATGTTTTGTTACTCGAGGTTGAGCCGAGGAAACAGAGTGTTGGGGGGAAATTGTTGCATAGCAAGAGCCTCATGCATTATGATTCAGATCGAGATCTTTCAAGGCTTATTTGTAAGTATGATAGAGGTGGAATGTCTAGGTCTCAGAGATTGGTTGGACAGAGTAATGGGGTAGTGTCGTTTGGCCGCTTAGCTTTTGCGGATAGAAGGAAGTTGTTAGAGATTGTTACAAATGAAATCCGGTTGAAGGTCCCTGATTTGGCTAATGGGCCATTGTTTCCTGGATTGAGATTGGTAACTGAGAGCTTTTATGAGGATATTGTGCTCTTGACAGAACGAAGGTTGTCATTGATGCAATCGTATAAGCTTGGTGGGGGTTGTACTGAGTTTCAGGAGTTTAACCGGCAGCCGGTTGATCATAAAAAGAATGAACCAAGCAAAACCAAGAAGAGTTTCAATTGCCCAAGTAATTTGAATGGATCGCTTAATGGGGATTCAAGTCAACTGTGCAGTAGCAAGAGGAGAACTGTTTCTGGTTTATTTAGAGATAGCCTGAAATTGATACTTGGGAGGTCTAGCACAGGGAATGGTACCCGCGAAATTTCAAGGAGTAGTTCTTCTAGCCGTGAGAGCAAGCATGCTCAACTTCATGAGTTTCTAAGGTCCAGTGATGTGATAGGGCTGACCTTACATGCCTCCACAGTAAGGTTGTCTACTTATCGGGGCTGGCCAAATATGCATGATAACCGGTTTGCCCTATACAAGCTGCCAATGCAGCTCCCAATGGCAGGGCAAGAATATGCTGGCCTTTGGGGTGGTACTTTTGGTTGGCCCCCTGGTAGGACAACGGAAGATAAGTCTGGAAAGGCCCTTTTCTTTCTTTTGCTTTCATATGAATTATCTGAAGGACAATGTCTTCTTATTGCAGCCAAAATATTGGAAGGCACCCATTATGTTCTTCATCCCAATGGCTCGGCCATGTTTGTTGTTAAGGTTGATGAGATATCATCAGATCCGTTTCCATGGCGTACTGATGGAGATTCTCTCCCAGTGGATGTAAAGCATGCTTACAGTGGGGAGGGTATTGCAAATGGGTATGGTTTTAGATATCCTGGCTCTAAGCCTGGTTCATTGTTTGTAATTCAAGATGGGCTACTTGCATTTGTTTGGAAAGAATCCAAGGCTGTGCTGACTTTACAGAGGCTTGATCTGGAAGTACTCTTGAAGAAAGGTGAAAGGATTCCTGCTTTACCACCAGTTTTTAACTTTGCATACCTGACAAAGTCCCATTCAAATGTATTCACAGGCTTCTCTTCACCAAGGTATCCTTTCTCAACCAGAAAATTGTTTTTTCACAAATATGATGCCTCTTCTTGTGGCTTTGTAGTTTCCCCTAAGATTTGACTGTCTTCCTGTAACTTCGATTACATAATTGCTTCACAAAGTTGTTGGTTATTACCATCTTCTGAAATATATCCAAGCATAGTTTAGTCCTTATGTTGAGATACAGGGAGGTGTTGGCACATCACTGGATCTCATTTGAATATTCTTGGATGTTTCTGATTTTGTTAACATTACCAGAAATGTGTGTTCAGGATCTGTATTTTGTTAGTGATGTCGCTGAAAATGCATGTAAACATGCCTGCACACATTATTCCAGCATCTCTGCTCCTTCTATTTGTAGTTCTTTTTTCCTTTCTCTTTTTGTTGTTTTTTTTCTATTTAAAGTATTTCAGGTATGCTCAGGTGATTGGACCTTGGAGGGATGAAATATATATAATATGTTTGTTTTTTGAAACTTGTTAATGCATATGAATGTAGTAGTGCAATTACTTGTCAATGTTATCAAGACATCAAGGTAGTGCCTTCATGATTGGCTCCATCTAAGCAAGACGCTGTGCTTAGGCATTGCAAGTAATATTTATTTATCTCTCATTGAGTACATAAATTAAGTAGTTCTCCCTCTATATATTATTGCAACAATATAAAAGTCAATCATTAAAACTTAGAATCAATTCAGTAAAGTCCAATTCGATATGGAGCTTGGTAGTCAAAACCGTGAATTGGGAGCGAATTGTTTTGAGGCTTGATGAATTGAATCGGGTTTCTGATCAGTGAATCGTAAGATTCATGACACATATGCGAATCGTATATTTGTATATATTAAGTATATATAGGGTCATAAAAACATTAGTGTTTTTTAGCAAATTCATGACTCGAACCAATTCACCACTATTTAGCTAGCGATTCACTTCCGATTCAGACCGATTCACCACTATTTAGCTAGCGATTCACTTCCGATTCAGACCGATTCACTTACGATTCGAACTGATTCACTTATGATTCATAGGTATAGCGATTCATGAATCCAATTCGAATCGTTTTAGGGTGAATCAAATCGTGAATCATATGATTCAGCGATTCGAATTGCGATTCTGACTACTATGATATGGAGAGTTATTTAAATGTTGCAAAGATCTCTGTTTCTTAAAAATGTGGAAACAAACATAATTATATGCTTAGAATTCTTTAAATTTTGTAAAAAATGCTTTGAAGTAAGATTAGATTTCTATATTACTTGAAGTACATTGCAAACACATGTTATCACTTTTGTGCTTGATTTATAAAGGAGATATATTAGTTAATACACATTCATAAGTTCTATGCTCATTTTTGTTCTAAATTAGAGTTTAGTAGATCTTAATTTTTCTCCTTTCAGTAATTCTTTAATTACTATTAATTATATATGAAATTGTAATTAGATAATTATAAATAGTTTATAAGATCCACGTTCATTTTTGTTTTGAATTAGAGTTTAGTAAATCTTATTTTGCTCCTTTTAGTGATTCTTTAATTTCTATCAATTACATATGAAATTGTATTTCAACCACGTATACTTCTATTTTTCAGGAATATCTTCTACCAAAGTTGAAGTTAACATTATTTTTATTTTTTATTTTTTATTTTTTACTGTGTGTTCGAAAAGTAAAAAATACTAGAGGATTTTTTGAGTTTTGCTATTATTTTGATATTTTACCTAATTTCGATGGAATTTTTTTGCAATAATTTTAGTACATTTAATCTGTAATTTGATGATTAAAAAATCAATAAAATTTGATAAAAACTCAGATAATTATGTTGACTATTTATTCCATAGCAAATATATATTTTAAAAAATAAGACAAGTTGGCATATATTAAAAGTATAAAAGAGTCATGTTCCATGTAATACTATTGACAAAACAAGAATTATTTGCAACAATATTAAAAAATAAATATATAAATCAAAATTAGAAAATAGGAAAAGGAAAAAAATTATTTGCATTATAAAAATATAAGTATAAGTGTATAACACTAGACTTAAGAGTTGTATTGCTAGTGTTGTAGGAGTAGTAGAGTTGTTACCCTAATAGTAGTAGAGCTGTAGAACCACTATAACAATAACTAGAAGTTGTTGTTGTAAACACAACATAGCTATTATTGTTTGTGTGCTGCTATGTTTTCTTCAATAGCATAGCTGCTCTTGTTTGTGCTGCTTCAGTATCAATACCGACCAAGGTTTAAAAAAGCGTGAGGCACAAGCGAGGCATTTTGCTTGAGTGAGGCGAGGCGGAAGCCTCAATATTTTTTCAAAAAAACTCAGAAAAAATGTAAAAAATAAAATAAAATGCAAATGATTATAAATATCATTATTAAATGAAAAAAACATAAAAACCAAGTATGGTTTGAAGCTTTGAGCATACTTTATCTTAAGCTAATTTTTCCTTGCATGCATGCATGGAAATTCAATTTTCAGAAATTGATCGAGTCATTGACATTACTAAAAAATTAACAATAAACAAATAATAAAAAAAGCATAAACTTCATTGATCATAATAGATTCTGAAAGGAATCAGACTAGGGCGTCACACCCTCTTGTTATCGTTGTAGCAGGAGAAGGAAGTGTTGTAACACACCCCCTCATGTTGCTGCTGTTGCAGCAGCAACAACAGGAGGGTTTTGTTGTTGCTGCTGCAGCACCCTCCTACTGCACCTCCCTCCTTCCCCCCCCCCCCCCCCCCCCCCAAAAAAAAAAAAAAGAAGAGAGTAAGAAGAAAATGAAAAAGAAAAAAAAGAAAAGAAGAAGAAGAAAAAGAAGGAAAGAGAGGGAAGAAGCCATAACTGGAGGCCGAAGTTGAAGATGAAGGAGCTGCTGCATATCTCCAAAAGCAAACAAACTGATTTACTTTGTTTGGTTTATGTCCTTTTTTTAAGGGTTAAATGTAATGAAGTGAAATTTGAATTTAATGTAAATGATGTAAATTAATTTAAATGCAAATGAAATGCAATTACATTAGAAAATTTGAGGCTTACGCCTCAAACATGAGAGGCTTAAGCCTCACAGATCTACCTATGAGGTTTAAGCCTCAAGACTTTTTTTCTCCGCCTCGCCTTGAGGTGCGCTTCGATTTTGAAAACTATGATACCGACTATGAAATATATAACACTAGTGCTACTATGAACATTATACTATATGATGCGAAGAACTAAAGAAAAAAAAATTGTTTATTTTTGTCTTTTTTAAATTCTTTTACAGAAAATGTTTTGCATAGGTTAAAATAAAAGCTCTAATTTAATACTATTAATTGATGTGTGGGTCTCACCATCCACACTAGGGAGAAGGCCCAATGCTAAGCATGAGACTTGGATCGCCACTGGGGGTTTCTCCTGCTCGAGCAACCAGGGGGCCAAGGGACTAGTTGAGTAAAGCTTGGATACCCACTTTTATCCCCAAAAAAAAAAAAAAGGAACGAATTTTATACCTCATTGTACTTGGGTGTGCACTTAGCATTGCACCTCATCGTGCACCATAGGCTCTAGTGCCTCTTATCACCTTAAATGTGGTTGCAGCTTTAACCACTTATTTGAATAATTCTCAACTTTTAGGTTGTGTGACATTGTCATGATGTAAATAAAACTAAAGTTTCAGCCTATCATAGTTTTGGTATTTATAAATGAATTGAATTAAACAAGAAAAGGAAAAGAGGAGCAAGACAAGAACAACATTGCAACATCCTTAAAGAATTTGAATCATTAATTATTGATTCAAATTCTAGACTACATTTACCCAAGTTGAAGGAAAAAAAAAGTAGGGAAAAGGCCTTAACTTCTATTAGTAGAGATGCATAACGAGAGAGAAAGCCATTATTAAAACATTTATTTCTTCTTTGAAGTTTCATTGAGGAAAAAAGAAAAAGAATGAGAAAGGTGGGACAAAGACAAATAAAGAGAATAAAAAGGACCAATGGAAGAAACCAATCAATTAAACAAACAATCTTCATCTTTACAAAATGTAAACAAAAATGTGAAAAAATAGAGATTAATACGTAAGGTTTTTCATGAATTGCTGGTGGACTTGAACAAAAAATCTGTGTCTTAACCTCTAAATTATAAACAAAATTGCAAAAAAATAGAGATTATTACTTAAAGTTTTTCTCAAATCGTGGACTTGCCTGAAAAATGACTAGTTGTGGACATTGGACATTTGATTGGAGTGAATCTCTGGAGCACTTAATCAACTTTGAATTCTTTGAGAAGTGACAATGAATGCAAGGCCAAGGCAGCTAAGGGGACTTTCATGCGAGAGGAGGACTGGTTTTGAGGAGATTGAGTGTTTAAGTGCAATAGTATGGCTTATTTACAAATAAGCCCTTACATTTTGAGTGTTATAAAAGCCACCCATAAAATTTCTCCAAAATTGGAAAATGCCCCATAACAATACCATACATAGTTTCTAGGTGTTTTCTGGACAAATGCGCTAGGTGATGCCTAGACAAACATTGATTGTAAGTGATTCATAAAAGTGATAACTTCAAGTTTGGGAATTCTTCTAAATTGCAAATTTCTCTCGTTACAAAAGTTTTTCATGTGCATTGGATATTATGTTCAAAGGAGCCCGAAGTAGAGATAAAATGAGAAAGAATTGGTTAAGTTGGCTTGCAATAATGAGGAAGACTAGCGTATTGATAACTAATGATAATGATAGAAATGGAGGAAAACCAAAATTTACATGCATAGAGAAAGTTGAGAAATATATAACTACTTGTGAAGGACGGGCTGGTTGAGGTTGCTCCATCGTGACTTAGAGGTCACGGGTTCGAATCTCAAAACCACCTCTCTTATGTGGATACAACCTTGTATACATTGTCCCTTCCCCATATTCAACAATGGTTGGAGCCTCAAGTACTGGGCACTCCTTTTTTTATATAACTAAACTATTTAATGATTCCTTGATAGAGTAGTGTGGAAGAAGTGGATTTATGTAGCCAACTCCATGAAGTTGGACGTTTGTTGAGTTGAGTTGATTGGATATTGTTTTAGAAGTTAAATCCTACTCAGCTAATTCTGTAATGTTTGGTTGAATACCTTCCACTTTGAGAGCTTTTACATTTTCTTAGAGTACATGGGCCCATTGCCTATCCAAAACTGCTCAGTTCCTGTGTTTTTTCAGTTTAAAGTGCTTTTAGCATAAAGTAGACGTTTTAGTGCGTGTTTCGCAATTGTAAATTATGCTTAAACCTTCAGCCAGTTTTTCAAGAAACTAGCGTTTTTATTTTTCAGCTTTTGCTTTTATGATGTTTTTTACTAAAACTATCCAAAGTAAGATTATAATTTTTAAGTACTTATCAATAATGGAAGGATAAAAAGTGACAAAAACACTTTACAAGGACCTTGCTAAAAAAAAATTATTTTAATTTTTTAATTCGTCAAAAGGGTCATTGACAACTTTTTCACTTGCCCTTGTTTTCAAAGTCCCCTTTTTATAAGCTTTTAAGCTTTACATAAAAGTTAGTCATATAGGGACATAATACGATCAAACATCATCTTGCACTCTCAAGCTATTTATCCGCATATCTAAATGAGAATGGTAGGCACTAGTGATCTGAAAGATATTCTCCATATTTTCTTACTCATTTTCTTCTTAGTTTAGCTTTTAAAATTTTGTACTCTTAGATGTGCCCAAGTTGGAAAATGCTGAAATGTGGCTAATATATTTGTCCCGCGCCCTTACCATAGATTAGCAAACATATTATGCAGTACCAAATGGATGATGCTCTTTTGTTCAACATAGTTTGACCATACAATAGCATATTTGAAGACATTGACACCCTAATAGCAACCTTCCTCCTTAAATTCCTACACTATTTGTCACATTCTTATCCCGCGATGTACGTCCTTAGATATAAGATGATAGAAATGGATAAAGTAAAGAACCTTCTTATTTCGTGACATAGTAGAGAGAAGAGAGAAGTTTGATGGGATCTTGATACATGGAGTTGGGAGTTGGGCCTACAACTGGGATCTTGTTTGTTCATGCCAACTTAAATTCCAAATATGAATCTTTGTGTTCCTTATGGATAGATTTTATTATTTTCTTAAAGAGCTCTCTACTCCTTTAAACTTATATTTGCAAATTTAGATGAAATCAGTTTGGACATTATACAACAATCTTTATTTTTTTGCCAGGAATGGTAACATAGCATTTAGTCTTTTTTCAATTGATTCTTGACGTTATATGATATATATATATATATTTTTTTGAGAGGAAACAAAAGAATTGTATTAATAGACTAAGAAGCCGAAACAAAATCACATAGAACAAACAAAAAGAGTACCAGAGGTACTCAAACACCAAGTTTTATAAAGGACAACCAAAAGAAACATGCCCAGCAGCAACATATAGCTCATGATAAACAACAATCTCAATTTCTGACCCATTCGTTGATAGAAGGATCCCCGTTGATATTAAAGGCCACCAACCAAGAACTAGCCAAAGTGATTGTATCAGTCCAAAGATTATCAACAGTCATAGCCACCCCATCAAAAGTATGCTGATTGTGTTCTAACCATAACATCCAAAGTGTTGCCCATGTAGCCGTTCTCATCACTTTCAAACCTTTGCAATGCAATCCATTAGTGTTCGCCAAGGGCAAGCATTCCTCACAAGACGTCGGAGTCATAAATTTATCACCAAGCCTGTAGTGCCATTCACCCCAAATCTTAGAAGAAAAAGAACATATGAAAAAAATATGGTCAGTGAAATCTGCATCCTTTAAGTAAAGGGGGCAACAATGAGGGAACAAAGAAATATGTGGTAATCTCCTTTGAAGAACGTTACCCATGTTAAGCTTATAATGAGCCATAATCCACCTGAACATTTTTACTTTGGAGGGGATATGAGCTTTCCAGATGAAAGGGGCTAAAGAGAACGTTGGGTAAGAATCATCATCAATTAGAGATTGGAAAAGAGGCTTACTTGAGAAAGTACCGAAATGGTGGAGAGACCAAACGAATTTATCCTAACCGGGAGAAAGATTGGCTGGACTCAATAAGGATAACAAGGATGTTAATTCTGATTGTTGGCCAACTGTAAGATTGCTCGGTAGGAACAAATTCCATTGAATGGGTTCCAGGTCAACAAGGTTTGAAATAAAATGGGCAATAAGAAAATTGGGAAAAGGCGAGAGGTGGTAAAGTTTAGCAAGAGGGGCATCACTAATCCAACGATCTTCCCAAAAGTGAAAAGATCTACCATCTTCCTCTCTTAGGCTCATATGAGGGAACAAGTTGGGGAGCAAAGAAATAACATATTTCCAAGGGCTTCTATAAGTGGATCTTATAGTTGGAAAAATTCTCCTACAATAATCAATTGGCCCAAATCTACTAGTGATAACCCATGCCCAAAAAGTTTGTTGCTCCTTATGAAACCTCCACAACCATTTTGCACAGAGCGCCTTATTCTTGAGCATGATGTTCCTAATGCCTAGACCACCCTTACCCATAGGCTTTTGAACAATCTTCCATTATATCAAATGTGATCCATTAGTCTTGTCTACCCCTTTCCTTAAAAATGTTTTCATCTTCTTTTCCACTTCCTTAACAACTCCTACTAGCATTCGAAAAAGAGACAAATAATAGATTGAGATGGCTACCAAGACTGAATTGATTAATGCTAGTCTTCCACCCCTTGAGAGAAATCCTCTTTTCCACCTATCCAGTCTGTGTAAAATTTTGGATACAATTGGTTCCCAAAAATTCTTACACAAAGGATTACCTCCTAGGGGCATTCCTAGGTACTTCAAGGGCCAAGAGCCAATGGAATAACCCACTTTCGTTGCCAATCGCACTAGCATGTCACGATCAATATTAATCCCCGACCATTTGACTCTTCTCCATATTAACTTTAAGGCCAGAGAGAGGTCTAAAGCAGTGAACTAGACAAATAGCGTTCTCCACATTAGCTTCATCCCCATGAAGGAAAAAGAGAGTATCATCTGCAAACTGAAGGTGGGAAACGACAACCCTATTTTTACCAACAGGAAAACCTTGAACGGTAGAGGATAAACACGCTTGTGTCATCATTCGACCTAACACATCGACAACTAAAGTAAACAGGAACGGGGAAATAAGGTCACCTTGTCTCAAACCTCTTTTGGCATCAAATTTACCTGTAGGCATATTGTTCAAAACTATGGAGTAAGAGACAGAACGCAAACACCCACTTATCCACCTATGCCATCTAAACCCAAAATTCTTCCTCTTCATCACAAATTCAAGAAAATTCCAATCAATAGAGTCGTAGGCCTTAGTAAAATCTACTTTGAACACCACCCCTTGAAGATCGAGAGACCGGTAATCTTCCACAGCTTCATTAGCCACCAATAATGCGTCAATGATTTGGTGATCATGGTCAAAAGCAAATTGGGGTTTCTTGTACAATTTTGTGGAGAATAGCTCGGAGCCTTAAGGAAAGGGTTTTAGAAATAGTTTTGTACAGGCTTGTGACTAAGCTAATGGGCCTGTAGTCATTTGGGTGCCATGAGTCCCTTTTCTTTGGGATAAGGTAAAGATAGGTTTCATTTGTCCTGATGTTGATCACACCATTCCTTTAAAACTCTTGCATCACTCACATTACATCAGATTTAAGGGTATTCCAAGATCTTTGGTAGACGCCATTGAAAAAAAGTTAGGCCCTGGAGATTTATTACCATTGCAACTAAAAATAGCCTTTTGAACCTCATCTTCCTCAAAAGGTCTTTTTAACCATTCCATCTCGACCGTGCCAATTGGATTCCAATCAAACCCATCAATTTCCCAATAGTGATCCCCCGGCGACGAGAAAACTTTTGAGAAATAATGAATAAACTCCTCAGAATTCTAGCTTCATTTTCTACTAAAGAATCATCGTCACACTTGACTTTTGAGATGAAACACTTTGCCTTCCTGTTATTAAGAACTCTGTGAAAGAATTTTGTATTAGCATCACCTTCCTTAATCCAATGGATCTTGGCCCTTTGAGTCGCCATTCTGGCCTCCTTCAAGCAAATATTTGCAAGTTTGGACTTGGCCCGCGTTCTAATGGTACTGAGCTCCAAAGACTTCTCGTTGTGACTCTCCAAAAAATCTAAGCATCCAATCAACTCCTCAAGATCTTTCTTCTTGTTAGATATGATATATTATTGAGAATCATAAATTGGAAGTAAAACTTTCTTGTCATTCAAATATTGTTAAGCTAGTTGAACATAATTACTATTGAAGGCAATCACTTATGCCCTTTGGTCAAAAAGTAATAAGATCCTTGAAGGAGTCGAAATGAATTCTTATAGAATGGTCATAGTGTTGATGGAGATATAGCATGAGTTGTAAGTTTTCTTGATGCATAGTAGCCTAAGATTTAAATATGAATATAGATGGTACTTGCAAAAGCAACAAAACAACAAAAAGAATATTGGAGGTAAGGAACTATAGAATTACAATGACTTAAGGCCCTCCGATGCTTGATTCAAGCTTAGTTGAGATTATTTAAATCGATTGAGGTATCAAATGAGAGTGAGACTATTATACCTTGGGGGGTCTAGTTTGGGACAATTTATAGTTGGTTAAGTTAGTTGTTGACATGAGTTTTCTAAGGTAACATTTTTTTTCTTTGTTGATAAATGGCTTGTTAATTCATGAGGTCTGCATTTTAGGTGTCCTGAGGTAGCATGGTGACTATAGTAGTGCCTCTAGGTTAATGCCTGAGATTTTTGTTGAATGGCATGGTCAACTGATTTAACGTTCATGAATCACTCATTTCCTTCTATCCCCTAGTATCATGGTATTTAATGCCCCAACAGATGGCTTGGGATACACCTCAAGGCAAAGTGCTCAAAAAATCCTTCAAAGGCTTAAGCCTTAAGGTGCACCAAGGCTTAAGTCTCAACTTTATCAAATTAAAATTCCTTTTGTTTTAAAAAAAAATCAAAATAAATATGCTATGTCTTTTGTATTATTATAATCAATCATTTTAGTTTTTAAGAATTAATTCTCTTTCATTTGAGATAAACTAAGGCGTTTGCTCTTGAATGAGTTGAGGCCATCTTTGAAAAGGCCCTCTTCTATATCTTTAAGTTTGTTATCAATAGTGCAAATACTAACCTAATAATTTAAACTTTTGACAAAGTGTTTTAATTACAATTTGCATCAACTATAAAAGACCTAGTAATTCTACAATGTATTTGCTAATTTTCTACTCGTTCATGCTTTTTATTGTTTAAAACTTAGATTTTGAAATGCTTAACATATGATATGTGCTCACTTAGTTCTTTATGATGTTAATGACAATTAAGATAATATATTAAGAGAATCACTCAAGTACTCTACATAGAAATAAAACTAGTTTATGTTTTTGCTTATTTTAGATGTTTCTTCTTTTATTATTAAAGAAGGGGCAGCCTGGTGCACGAAGGTCCCACCTATACAATGTCTTAAGAAGGGTTGGACCATTTTTGGGTCTATTGTACCTAGCCTTACCCTACATCACAAGAGGTTATTTCCACGACTCGAACCCGCAACAACTTGGTCACACGGTGACAACTCTTTCCATTGTGCCAAAGCTCCCCTTCTTTCTTCTTGTATTATTAAAACTTGTAATTTTATAGACTTTTATGTAAGTTGTTATTGATTGTTTATGTATTTTCTTAAAAAAATGTGAGGCTTATGCTTTGCCTCATAAAAGACAAACTGCCTCAATTATGCCTCACGTTTTTTCAAACCTTGATTACACATGTAATTAGGTTTGTGCATAAAACATGATGGTCCCCAACAGGTCAATCTGACTGCAACTCTAAAGACTCAAAATAGTTGGGTTTAAGTCATTAGGTGAAAAAATTTTACTCGTCTAACTCGATTTTTACATAATGCAAAATATAAAGAATTTTCTTAAAGGGGCCTCCTTTGTAAGGAAGCCCTAATGCATGTCAAGATGAGGTTGATTGGGAGGTCACCTCCTCAACAATCAACATATAACGATGAGTAGGGAGGCCAACTTTTCTCATGTCTCATACCTCAAAGATTAAAAAAAAAAAAGAGTTTGTAAACTATGAGAAGAGTAGACCCATATAGGACCTTTTAGATAACTTAGCATTATGTGTCATCAATCATGCATTGAATAGAACTAAATAGGGAAATACAAGAAATGGTTGACTGAAAAATATCTTATCAACTGGCAACTGCCACTTAGTAACTTGTTAACTAATAGCCACCTATTCTTATCATTGTGCCACCTCAATCCACTTGGGTGGTGTGTGTCAGCGATATATAGACCCATATAGGACCTTTTGAGGTATGATAATCCCACTTTCACAATATCATTCTACATCTAACTCCACGGAATCCATCCTAGGTTGGCTTGTCTAAGGTATCAAAGGGGGGTCTTTGGTTAGGCAACACAAACATTCCTTATCTTTGGTGTGTGGAGAGACCCCGTGTGTATGTTGGCCTTTATTAGATTGTCCTTGTGGAGCTTCAATGTGTCATCCCATTGTGTTTCCATAGTTGGCTTGATATTGACTCATGGTAGTGTAGATGGGCTTTAGTGTTTTAGTTGAATTATACATACTTGAACCTAGTTGAGTTTTGGCTTCTCTACTCTTTTTGTTCTTTCTTAGTGTTGGAGTCTATTTTCTTGTGGAAAGGGGAAGAGGATCTAAAAGGCTCTAATCTTTATTAAATGGGATGTGGTTAAAAGACAATGTGAAGAGGGTAATTTGGCAATCAACAATATCATATTTAGAAATATTGTATTGGTGGCGAAGTCATTGTGGCAGTTTCCAAAAGAACAAGAATCTTTGTGGGCCAAAGTTATTAGTAGGCTTGGAATGCAGAACAATGCTAGGGTTGCTAGTTTATCACCTAAAGCCATCTTTGAGAGTCCATGCATATTTATTTTTGCTATGTATCCACTCTTTAATCATGTAGTGACAGTGAATCTTGGAAATGGTGAGTGGATCAAGTTTTGGGAGGATAGTTTGTGTCGTCCTCAAAGTTTTCCTTCCATGTTCTCGAGTCTCTATAACCTATCTATGTTTCATAATTGATCAGTTTCAGTTTTTTTGGGATCCCATAGGGTGAGTGCAGGAGTTTTAACTGGAATCTTCATTTTTCCAGGAATTTAGTAGAGAGGGAGGTGGGTGACTTGGGTTCATTGCTAGTGTGCCGTGAGAGTGTTTCTTTGTCTGAAAGGGAGGATAGAGTGGTGTAGCCTACTGATCCTAGCCAATCCTTTACTGCAAAGTCTTTCCTCAAACTGTTTTGTACTTATCCCGATGGTCCATCTTTCCCTCCAAGTACTTTTATTTGGAAGACTCATGTCTCATCTAAGGTAAAAATGTTGGGCTGCTTTCTTGCACAGGATAAGCTGCATGTGGCAGAGGTCTTGCAAAAGAGGATGCCATACCATGTCATTTCTCCAAATTGGTGCTCCTGTTGTAGAAATGACAGTGAATCCAATAAACGTATTTTCTCTCAGTGAGGATACACCAGGAGGGTTTGGAATAGGTAAAAAGATTGTCTTCAGTGATATTCTTTCTGCAATCAGGACTCTTTGTTTCCTTTCCCATTCGCGGATGTCTTCTCTGCCAAACATTAAAATTATTGGACAGTGACCTTTGCAGTGATTTGGGTTATTTGGAAGGAAAGAAACAACATGAATTTTGAAGATTTGGATCAGGAGTAGAAGGTGTGGGAGGGTTCGAATCTTCTAGCTTCTCTGTGGGTTAGTTCTTCCAAATTATCAAAGGGATATAGGTTGGCTGAATGGTTGAGCCCTTGAGGGGGTGGTCTGATGTTCTGAATTGATTTTGTTTTGTTTGGGCCTCAGAGGGCCTCTTCTCTTTTTCATTTTGTGTCCTTTCCAATATATCTTTTGCTTTTATTACTAGTCTTTGTTTCTTTTTGAAAAAACAAATTATTCCCTTAGTATTTAAGTTGTAGGGATTTCATGTCATTCAAATAATGTTGACCTTTCTTGGGATGTTTGGAGTCTCATCTTTGGTGAATAACATGCCACATTATCTTGATTCAAGGATTTTACATTTTCTCTGTTGCGAATCAAGCATGATTGGATTGGTAATTTTAACAATCCTTTTATTTTGTTGAATATTAGTTTCAAAATCATCAGTCATACTTTCTTCGAAAACAAAATATTGATTCCTTTTTTTGTTTTTCACTTAATCTTGTTCATTCCCAGTTAATGGGATTCTAGGATAGATTGCATGAAAGGCATAGGAAGCATTGTTTTTTCTTTTTTGAAACAATTGTTTTAAGTAGCAGATACATGGATGCACAAATGGAAAGGTGATACTAGGCAAGAAACTAGTCTTGATAGAAAAACATGGACATCATTGGACATTCCACCATCGGGTAAAATCTCCCTAAAAATTATCTTATGATGTTGACGCTCATTTGAAAAAAAAAAAAAAAAGAAAGGGGAGAGAACCAGAGCTTAATACGTCTGAAGGCCTTCCTCATTGTCGATGTGTGAGAAAAGGGTGATATGAAAAGTGAAGGATAGACTTGCAGTAAGTTCACTTTTATTTATGATAGTTTTTGAATCAGAATAACAGTTATATATCACATGAATTCCATAAGTTGAAAGTGAGAAAGACACGAGTGGTCTCGTAATCTCTAATCAATTTTGGAAGGGAGGAGTCGTACTTCTGATGTTTCATTGATTATTATCTGTAAGAATATCATTGTACCAGGAATTGGGGATTGCCCGACTAGGCGAGATGCTATTCTTGAGCCTTCTATGAGCAAACAGACTCATTAGTGTTTATTTGAGTTTGAATTGCACATGCATATGCATCAATCTACTTTCAAGGAATGCATAAATAATTAAATACTATACAAGATAAGTTTAGTCCAATAATAAGGATATGAAATTGGGACTTTTATGTTTATGATTTTGGTTCGAGATCTCTTTTAAAGTTTTGTAAGATGAAGTAGATGGGATTGCTTAAAATTGAAGACTTGTCTGGTGGGGAATAAGATGAAACGTTCTTCCTAACGGTGATATTATCTCAATTCTGCTCTTGCTAGCTACCGTTGCAAATTCAGATTTATAACTTTTCTTGATAAATGTTTAAGACTTTTTTTTTTTTATGTAGAGCTAGATGAAGAGATTTTGTAGATGATTCCTGTGAGATAATGAGAAAGCATGTTGGTTTGCAGGTAATTACTGTTGCTGCATGGACGAGAAAAGGCACAGATGGTCTGATCTTATATTGGATTGACACTCACCGCCTGCTGCAGTTCGCATTGTGCTTTTGAAGCCCTTCTGAGAATTCGCCTCGAACAATCTGGTTTGATCGTTATCTCATCATTGTCTTCAATCAAAGAGCTTTGGGAAAAAAAAAAATCACGAAACAAAATTCTAGGCTAGTGTCAAATTAATTCTGTAATGTAATTTTAGAGGAATTGTTGGAATGATATATGTGAAAGTAAAATATGCAGTTAGTAATTATAACGAGGATGGATCATCCCAAGTTTGTGCTCTCTCCAATACAAGTCTGTTTATTACATCATACTAGCAAATGAGTTAGCTGTGGAGGCTCCTTAGTCAATGTTTACTGCCAAGCGTTGTGTGTTGATTATTAATTAAACATTAATATAAATTAGTAAATAAAAATTTAACAAATTATTGTTTGGAAAATATGGGAGACGTGGGTAGTTTGGAAAATTGACATGTTTAATATTATTATTTATCAATAAAAAATACAATGATGTTTAAATGACAAGATTAGCCTTGTTAGTTAATCATGGTTCAAGGTGAAATTAATATATTAATGCAATAAAATTGGGGTAATTTTGAAAAAAAATAGCGCTATGTCAACAAAAAGTTTTGTCTTTATAAATAATATATATAATTAGTGAATTATCATGTCCGTGGGTGGTTCAAATTCTAACGTTTTTTTTTACTGTATAATAATTACAGTTTTGATTCATTAGAAAATGAATAATATATATTTTTATTTTTTTAATCATTAGAGGCTGCCGTAAGATATTGAAACTCCTAAGAATTCAGATGGTTTCAAGAAATAAATAATTACATATTCAAGAAATGATAAAGTAAAAATGCAAGACTGATAAGAATTTAATTACATCGTAAAAAGTAGGGGTGTTCGTCAACCAGAATTGAACCTTTTAGATTAGTTTGGGTTGATTTAGGTAAGTTGTTTATGTTGGATTGGGTTCTAAAATATTTAACCTAAATTTGAGTAAACCAACCTGAACCAACCTATTTTATATATATATAGTTTTTAAATTATATATATAAAGTTTTAAGAAATATGTCATGTTTATTTAATGAACTACTCCCATCATATATTATTCTTTCTAATTTTTTAATAAAAAAAATAAATTTACAATAAACTTATGTTTGTATTTAATATTTTGTTGACAATCATTTGTTGCTTTTTTTAACTTTTTAATTAAAAAACAATTACAATAAAATCATTTTACATTTACTATTTTGTTGACAATTATTTATTATTCTTTTTAATTTTTTAATTAAAAAAAAATTATAATAAACCTATGTTTGCATGTAATATTTTTTTTTCAAGGCATTTAATATTATTCTTTCTAACTTTTTAATAAAAAAATAATATTCGGTCCAAGTGTCATTCGATGAACCGACCCAACTCAAATTGAACCCGAACTATTTGGGTTGAATTGAGTTAAGGGATAAATTGAGTTGGGTTGAGTTTCAAATTTACTAATCTGAACTATTTGAATTAGGTTAAGTTTTAGCCCCAAACCGACTTAACCCAACCCATATACACCCCTAATAAAAAGTATTGGCGAACCTATCTATTTCCTACTTTAAAAATATATTTGCTCACAAGCTCTCATTTATTTTATCTCTACATAAAATAAGATAAATGAGAGGTAGTGTGCATTACGTACATGAGAATGTTGTAAAAAACGAATAGACATTTAAAACTATGAGAAATCCTAACCTCATAACTTTCATATCCTTCCTAACCAATACATAAATACAAAAGAAAAAAAAAAATCTCTTGAAATGTCTAGCACCCGACTCTCTTCATGTTTACATTTACATCATTTATTGAGTTATGGCCACTGGCGAATTATGTTGAATCCAAGACTTTCAGTTTTCGTGTTATAACACCCCGTGCTTTTAATCAATGTATTTGGTTCATTTATAGTGTATAATACATTATGCCGATCATGACGTCAGCCTACGTTAAGAGCGTCGTGACACGTGGCTTCGCATTTTCTCACCCTAACAACAAATAATTGCAATTTTGAGTGAGCTAGTGTTATTCATTCAGTACTTAGAAAAATATTTGAGTAGAAAGATAATCAATGTCATATTCGGACTTGCACTTCTACCATGTCTACCATGGTTGAATTTTGTAACGATCTAAGTATCAAATTGGTGTCACTTGTGATCGCTTTAGGGCCCGTTTGGTGTGTGGGATAAGATGAGATTATTTTTATGGGATTGAATAAAATTGGATAGGATTGGATATAATAGAATTAGAAATAAAGTAATCATGTATTTGGCGGTGGTGTTTGGAATTAAAACTCAAAAATAATTAAATATTTTTTAATTAAATTATATAAAATAAATAATTTAAAAGAAAATGCAAAACCCAGAACAAAATGAAGAAGAATAAGAAGAAGAAATGGTTGCAGCAATTACAAAGAAGAAGAAGAAGAATAAAATGGTTGCACCAAGTGCAACAATAGAAGAAAAAAAAAAAAAAAGGGGTGGGATAAAATAATCCTACCCTTTGAAGCATCACTATTTTATCTCACTGGGTATAAAAATTATTTCTTCCTAATCAATTACCAAACATGAGATTGAGACTAAAAATATTCTTATCCCATCCCTATCCCATCCCATCCCATGCAACAAGCGGGCCCTTAATCTATGAAACAACAAAACATGGATATCAACATTTAAGTGCAATTCAATTATGAGTGAAATTCATGAATTGAAGACCAAGAAAAAGAGAATTGAAGAAATTAATATCATAACTTTTTTTCTTTTTTTTTTAAGACCTGGGTATCCTGGTCAGCTTGTGCGCATCTCACTAATCCCAGGAGGTGCAAGCCCCTAGCCCGCAAAGAGGGCACCCCTTGAAACCCCAATTTTTTTTTTCCGTTCGAGCTCGTATATACCTTGGAGTAGGGGTGACAATATAGGTCACGACACAATAACACGACTCGAAACCGAGACGAAATAAACGAGTTTGGGTTTTGCATAAACAGGTGCGGGTCAAAATAGGTTAAACCCGATTAAACACGATTAAATTTTAGGTTAAAAGCAGGTCGACCTGCTAAACCCAAAATTGACCCGCTTAACGCGATTATATTTTATGTTGAGACTTATGTTATGTGCGAAGACTTTTTAATATTTTATGTCATGTGTTGAAACTGTAACTTTATAATATCTTATTTGGTATTTACTATATGATTGTATAATTATGATTTTGAATTTTTGATTTATATGTTAATTTAGAATTTATATATGATAAATAGGTTAGAATGAACCTGTTTAAGCTTTAAGGGTTATAAACAGGTTAACATGTTTAATCCGTTTATTAAACGTGTCGGGTTTGAGTTTACATATAATAATACGTTATTTAAACGAATCGTGTTTGAGTTTACAATATATTTTATTATACACGATTACGACACGGAAATACGAATTGCCACCCCTACCTTAGAGGGAGAACAAGTGGATGAGGCTTGAACTCGCAACCTCTCGGTTACTTGACAAACGCCTCTTTGGTAAATTAATATCATAACTATAGGTTGAATGATGCATGTTTTCTTTAACAATTAAACTATCTACCAGATAGATATTTCTCACACTTTTATAAGTAGCTATGAGGTGCACTGAGACCCATCCCTCTTCAGGATCAATTCTTTCCTTCAAGAACTTATCAGTCTTCACGTTCTCATCACTACAATACAAGAAGAAATAATAGTTTATTAATTAGTAGTTATAGTTAATGTATAAAAACATGCATTATAAAAGAAAATTAAATATACTATCTTACCTTAAATAATACTCTATCTGTTTGAGTATTGCATCAGACCTCCAATCTAGGACAGTTGATGGTAAGTTATTAAATTGGTGAGATTGAGTTCTGAATTGAGGAAATGAAGTAGTAGTTGATCTAATGTTTTGATCCATGGATGCTGCTGGTGCTGCAAGTAGCAAACAACATAAGTAGATGACGGTGAATCAGGCTAGGCGTAATGTTTCCCAAAAAGAAGAAAGAAGGAAAGAAGAGAACAAACTCTCTCATTACGAAACACATGAATCTAAATTAAATTAAAGAGAAACTAATCAATAAAAATCTACCAAGAAATTAAAAAAGAAGGATGTGATTACATACCTTGATATGCAGGGAACATCATGATGTTATTAGATGGAGCTGATTGAGGAGGAAATGATGAGAACTGGTGGTGGTACATATTGAAGCAGCATAGAAGAGGATCATCAGTAGCAACTGGCGGTACTACCAATTGATGATGTTGAGGAATATTGTAGGGAAGAGACCGTTGCGACACTAGATATGTTGAATGCATTGCAAAATGGTGGCTGCGCAATATTATTGTTGGTGAAGGTTGTTGTCCATGAGGAATAGTTGTAGTTAGGAGGGAGGTGGTGCTGGGAATGATTGGCCGGCCAATTAGCATTCTTATTATTAATGAATCCCCAATTGCTATGTGAGTTGTTGTTGGGATGAGCATTATAAGAAGGGTGCATGTATTGTTGTTGTGCATTCATCTGCCATGATGAACTCCATCCATCAACAAAGTGGGCAACATTACTGAATTGTCTCTGTTTTTTGTTGTGATTTTGATTTTGAAACCTACTTGTACGTGTGTTTTTTTTTTTTTTTCTTCTTGAATCCCATTACCCCTTTGGAATGGCCTACTATTACCACTACTACTAGAACTAGCATGGTGATCCCAAAGATGGTTACTTGGAGTAATGTGGGTAAGCTGGTGAGTTGCTGCAATATCACCCCTACTTTGTTGCTCTACTAGTATTACTTTTGCGGACTCTGATGAACTCATGCCCCCATTATTGTTATTATTGTTTATAGAGAGGGACGACAACAAAGAACTTATATAGGTCGCAGTGGAAGAAGAAGAAGATGCAGTGTTATTGCTCAATGTTGCATTAACAGCAGGAACCACATCAACTTGACACTGCTCACTATCAAACCCAAGACTCGTAATCCACCAGTACTAATACTCTTACTCTTGCTAGTCTCAATTGCAGGTTTGGTGGATGAGTCGGTACTATTCTCGTTAACATTGGCACTAGTAGTAATCGTTTCCTTCTCAACTGTTAATGCTTTAGATGATTCTTCATGAACCTGCCATATTCCCCCATAAAATTAATCTCAAATAAGTGGAAAACCTAGATAATCTAATTATACATATGTATGATGAGTAAAAATAGAATATTGATAAATATAAATATATATATATAGATAGAGATTAATAATAAGTGGTCGGAAATGTACATACATGATGACCGTGAATGGAGCTACTAGGTGATGATGAATATTTGTGTGGCAGAGCAGGCCGACAACTGCTACCCAACACTTCTACAATGGAACAATGATCAGACTCCACTTTCTTCCATAGATTCCTGATACTCTTGTTGTTGTCGGCACCGTTGGAAGCACAAACGTTCATACTTGCAGAATCCTATATATTTAAAGACAAACTAGATTTATTAAAAGATGATGTTATTGAAATCAGAGGTAGAGAAGCGTTTAACTTCAAAGCAGGAAATTAAACAGCTAGACTCGGAGATACTCAACACTTGATGTCGATTTTTGCTCTCAGCCTTTTTTATACATACTCTATTCTGCCTCCTCATCATGTCTTGGAATTCTTTTACAACAAGGACAATAGTCACACCAATTACAGATTTAGAAAGTGGATGTCAAATTCCTACTCTCTATACAACACTCTCTCCCGCCCTTTTTCCTCTTAAACTCAAATCATGCATGACTTCATATGTGTATTCTATGTATCAGGTAGTGAGTGTGCATACCTGCACCTTACTTAAGATTTTTATTATATATGGATTAATATTTTAATTTTTTTAATAAAAAAATAAAATTTAAAAGTACAAATATTAATACCACTACTATTTTTGGTGTTTTTTTGGTAGGAAACGAGGTAATTTTATTCATAGGAAGGGAACAAAAAGCTGAAGAAAGGGAATAGAAAGAAAATATCACTACTATTTTCTTCTTCTTTTTAAATCTATAGTTATCATTTATTATTATTTTTTGATAGAAAAAAAAAATGATAACTATAGGTTTTGCAAAGATTAATTGTGAAACTTCTGCCAAAGTAGTAGTCATTTGGTGACTTTTTCTTCAAAATGAGGTATAGGTTATAATTGAGGGGACGAAGTATCAGTTTTAAGTTTGAGTTCATGCTCACGCCTATGTACTTACTCTGGAGAGACTGTCTAATGTAGTGTACCGTTTCTGACTCCAGAATAATCTCGTCCCGCAAAAGGGTTAGCGGGGATAATGTAGGGTCAGACACCAAAAAAAAAAATAAACAAATACTTAAAAGACTCATTGTATGAAATTTTCAACAAAGTTGTAAAATAATCAAATTAAATTTATAATTATAAAATTAAAGAACAATATTAGCAAAGTTGACCTAACAACTCCCAAATAATTAAAGCTTGGGATTGATTTTCCTTTTAATAAAATAAAGCACGATTAGGGGTGTAAGCAATCCATCAACCCGATCCGACCTCTTAAAATTTATATATATATAAGAGTTCATTCTTATTTTCATAAATCAAGTTTAAGATTAGTTTGACTTATACATATATATGAGTTCTTCCAAAAAAAAGAAATTTTATATTTTAAAATTTAAAATAATAATTTAATAACTTAAATACATAATAATTTAATATATTTTATTATTAATATAAATTTAAATAATAATTATAAAACTTTAAAAAAATTAAGTTATTTAATGAAGGTCAATCTAACCCGTTCGACCTTGGGTCAGAAAGTAACGAGTCACTAGTTACTATTGGTCGGGTAAGATGAATTACGGGCAAAAACCCGATCCCACATGATCCAAACCGATTTCATTCCTGAGCACGACCAACCAAAGTGTTCCGTTGTTTGGTAATAGAGCCAACATGATTACCTATTCCTCACCTGGAAAGCATCTTCGTCGTCTCTAGAAACAACAAACATACGGTTTTTGGGAATTGTAAGAAGATACAAATGTCAACAAAAACCAATCTCCTTCTGCTTCTTCTCATCTTCCATCCTCTTCAATCTTCTTCTTCATCATCTTCCCAGTCCGATCTTTCTACAACCAAAGTATGCATAATCGGAAGTGGCATCGCAGGCTCATCGCTAGCCCACTTCCTCCTTAAATACTCCTCAAATTCACCTCTCAATCTCGCCGACATACGCATTTTCGAGCGCAACCATGTCGTCGTCGGAAGAATGGCTACGGTTACAATCGGCGGAGACAGGTTCGAGGCCGGCGCATCCATAATCCACCCCAAGAATCTTCACGCCTTGAGCTTCACCAAATCGCTTAATCTCACCATCAACAACCCTTCTTCTTCCGATTCTCTCTGTTTTGGCATTTGGGATGGTACCCAGTTCTTGTTTCGTACTCTTTCTCCCAAGTCCAAATTCCCCTTTTACCAGAAGTTCCTTTCTCTGCTTAATTCCCTTCGCTTGTTTCGCCGCTACGGTTTCTCGCTTCTCCGAATGGACCGTTTCGTAGAGGTATTTCGTGTATTGCTACTACAGTAATGTATGCCAACAGTTTGATTTGTTGTTGTAGTTTTTATTGGTGTGGTGATAGTTGTTTGGTTGAATTCAGAGAGCTGTGGGGTGTTTCTTGAAGTACTATGCTGTTTTTGAGAGTAGACCTGTTTTTGAGACTGTGGAGGAGATGCTGAAATGGGCTGGTTTGTATGACTTGACCACTAGGACATTGGACGAGGAATTGCTTGATGCTGGCTTATCACCTCTGCTCATATCAGAGCTTGTAACTGTAAGAAATCTTGATTCTTTTAAACAAATGGATTTTTTTTTTTAAGTTTTAATTTTTTTTAATCTATCTGTACTGTTTTTGATGATTTTGTTTGTTGCTCTATTCATTTGGGTGTGTGGTATTACTATTGTTAGCCATTTGAAGACAACTTTTGTGCGTTCTACCGATGCCCCATTTTTTTTTTTTTTTCCTGTAGTAGAATTGATGGGGAGTATTGAATGAGAAAGGTGTGAATTGGATGAAAAACTGAGTATTAATCTCTTACTGTTGCTTTGACACTATTCCCCTGTTGCTATTATTTGTATTTTGTTTAATTTGTGCCTTAATTTAATGAAGGTCTTTCATATTCTATTGTGATAAACTGGAAACAACGGTCATACAGCCAAAGATGCTATGTATATCAAGCTACACACTTGAACAATGTCCAAAAGTAATTTTCACACTTAAAACTATGGAATAAATATTTTGGCATAACCCACAAAAGGGTTTGAGTTTTAGGAATTCCTGTCCTTATCTGTGCCTTTGTTTGTGACATCTGACATAAAATGATTTGAAATAAAAAAAAAGTAATAATAACTAAAAGGAGGCTTGATAACTTCACATTAAAAAGGATTTTATGGAAAGAAGAATAAGATGATGATGACGATGATGATGTGCTTCTCAAAATAAATGGAATGAGAGTCTACAAGGAAGGATGTATAGGCATCAGTATTGAGTAAAGAGGCAGGTGAAACTCAGAGGCCTCAGGTTATGCTCTGTAGTCTTCTATGCTCATAATAAAACACACACTTCGAGATGAAGTTTAATTCTTTGCAGTTCTCTGCAAACTTTTAGCTCAAGTTCCTTTTATTGAGTTCAACAAGCACCATTCTATTGATATAAAATATCACGAACATTTGTTATGTAATCCTAGTGTTCAGGATTCTGTAATACCCTGTGAAAGAAATAGGTTTAACCACTGTATACGGCTCATAAAATGAACTGCATAGCTTTACCTTACTGGTTTGACCCAGTTTTCCTTTTTTGATCAGTCATGTACATGGCTGTTGATTGATGTAATATCTCGTTCTTTACCTTTGTTATGTCTGAAAGGAAACTTAGTCTAGGTTCATTTTAGACTGTTAATGTTCTATTTTCATTATTAGCCTAACCATATTCCAATTTTCCTGTTCTATGTTGCTTAGGTAGTCTCTCTTGCAATTTATCTGTAATTTGCCTAGAGTGCTTGATGTTTGTATGGAAATTATTCGGAAGTAGAAGTTATTCTTGAGTTAGGATGGATAAGGTTTAAGGTTGCAGAAGTACAATACTGGACTTCAGAGAGAGGGAGAGAAGAGGAAAAAGGATTGTGGGTCAATCTACCTTCTAAGACAGTTTTAAATGTTAATTGATATGGCTCTACAATGTTTGCATTGGGCTGTATCATTAGGAAATTGCTCCGCAGCCTGTCGTATTATTCATTTTGGTTACACAAGTGAACGTTTCAGTTGTTCCTCTTGAGAAATGTCCCTCTACAAGGCCAGTCAATAGATTAGATACCTTTCAATGTGAATTGACATCTGAATATAGGAAATTTAGTGCAAATTCTTTTGAAACGATCATCCACCAGAAAGCATTATGTGAAAGTATGCATTGATTCTTTTCCACTATATATCAGCAACTATACAGTTGTATAAATTAGCGTCCTTGCTCATATGCTCAGTTCAGCACAAGAAAGCATTTCTCCATTTACATAAGGTTGGCTATATGAATCCATTTCCTCTGGTTCACCCTTGCAATGGCTAAGTCTTCAATTATCTTATGAGTAGTATATCTTTTTAATTATATATTTCTATGTTATTTAGATCTCCCTCTTCCTCTATCACTACACAACTCAACTAAGCCTTTTCCCCAAGGTACGAAACTTCGATTTCGCCATAAACTTCGACCTTCAAAAATCAGAATTAATTCGGAGAAGTTTAATTCGACATGGAGAATTTTTGTAAAAATTTGCTAAATTAGAGAAGTTTAGAGAATTTTTGCATATATGCTTAAATATCTAAATTTATTGTAGTATAAGCTAAAAACTAATATAAATATTTAATACATAAAAATATCAGTAAGCGACCTAACAAAATCAATCTTGTTAAGTGAGTTGATGAATTTGAATGACGGCTTTTGGTCTTAATTTGTTTTCTTTATTTTGATATTTAATTTTGTGGTGGCTTGCTTCTCGACCATATACTTTACTAGTTTGAATTCTATCATGCTTAATTTATTAGTTTATTATTTGAATGTGTTGTTTATTAATCTTGTTTCATAAGAGTTAACTAAAAAAAGATGACTTTAGAAAATCTTTTAATTTATTTTTAAGTTTTTATCTTATTTCGACTTTAACTATTTATTTATTTTGCTTCTTTTCTTTTTTTTTTGGTAAAGCATATCCCATAAACTACATAATTTGTTAACTTGTTAAATTATTTTTTAAAATTTATATTGTTATGTTGGTTGATGAAGTTGAAAATAATACATAATTATTAGTTTTTTTTTTTTTTTTTTATTGATGAAGTAACATCTTTTTTACTTCTCTGTCTAATTTCATCGAATTTTGTCGAATTTTATCGAATTCTTGCTCGAATTTTTGCATTTTTTTTATTGAAAAACTAAACTTTTGTCGAAGTTTATCGAATTTCGTCGAAGTTGTCGAAGTTTATCGAATTATTTAGCGAATTTTTGCATTTTTTATTTTACATCCCACTTTGCACTTCAATGGTAAAAAAACCAAAAAAATTCGCCGAAATTCGGCGAATTTTTAGACTATGCTTTTCCCAACTACATGGGATCGGCTACATAAATCTACTTCCTCCACTTCGTTCTATCCATGGCACTTAGCCCTTCCTGTAGTTTAATTTAGTAGATTCATGTTATACTTGACCTGACAAAGTTTTATGTTGGCATTCAACTAACCTAATGCAACCCTCTTCCTATATCCGAGCTTGAAACCAATTGTGGTAAGAATATGCCAATATACTCAGCACAAGCGGAGTTTTTTTCTATCGCTATTTTTAATACTTCGGTGCATCTAATTGTCTTTGTTCTATGTGTCAAAATTGTCTTAATCGGATTTTGGTTTGTGATTTGAAAACAGGGATGCAAGAAAGAAAAATAGATAACTAAGAAACTAAATTTTAGAGAGCTAAGAAGGTGAGAGCGGTGGGAGTCCTGAGACAAGACGAAGTACGAAGAGAAGGTGGTGGCTGGAAGAAAACATTGGATATTTCGAAAGAAAATGAAGGACGACCTGAGGGTGGTGGAAAGTGGGAGATGGTTAGAGGGTGACGGATGAGAAAAACCAAGAATACAAAACCTAGAAGAAACCCTTTCCCAACCTCAAGAACGGCTGGTTTTGATACGAGAAGCGGCGATACTGACCGTTCATCAAAGCAATTGACCAAATCCTTTTCCTTTGGCAGTGACGGTGGATGGTCTCTTCAAACATTTCGGACTCGTTTTAAGTGGTTTTCTATCTGTTTATCCCGGAACGGCTTGGAGATTCTCATCGAAGAAGCAACAAAGGCGAGGGTCTATTCTTTATGTTTGGACCTTGAAACTACAAACTGGCTGCTGGAGAAGATAACCGATGCTCAACGTGATAGGCGGGATGGTAGTTTTAAACGAATCCGTCGTGGACGGAATCATGTATTCCTGGTGGAATCTTACACAAATCGTAGGGGATGTTTTCTACATTTTACAAAAATCGAAAATGGTACACAACGTGCCATCTTCGTCCCAGAGGAAGGGGATTGTCTGGGTTGGAAGAACAAGGTAGATGGTCTCAAAACCATTCTGCATGGTCATCTTCCGGCAGGTGAGAAGAGCAAGGCTTCTTCAAAGATTGAGGCGCACCCCATGGCGGTTCCCCAGGACATCCAGGTGCAGCCACCTGCACATTAGGAGGAAATACTGACTGGTGAGTTGGTTGATAAGGATGCTTGCTCCCTCGACGTTCTAGTAACTCGGAATTCAAATAGTTTTGAGTGGGCTGATATTGAAGCGGAACTGGAACTCGTCTTAGGACATGGCGTTCGTCCGAAACCGCTTGATGTTGTGCGAGCCTTGCTGTATTGTTCTAATCAAGAAGAGTAAGTAAAGCTTGTGAAAGGCAAAATTTATGAAATGAAAACCGATGTGAGTTGTTGGCAATGGTCACCTGATCTGCAATGGAATAATATGATGATCGGATGTCGTAATGGCTTGATTGGCGTCGAAGGTATTACTCCGGAGTGCTGGAAGACGAAAGTTTTTGGTAAGGTGGCAGAAATGTGTGGTGGTATGATCGATATTGCATCAACTACAGTTAGCAAAAGATCGATGGAGCTGGCTATCATGAAGGTGGCCGGACTTCCTTCTGGTTTTCTGCCGACCTTCTTCGAGGTTAGTCATGGCGATAGGCGAATGGAGCTAAGGGTGTTCAATTTGCAATGTAGTTGGATTCCAGTGGAAGAGGACGAGCATGATGATAGTGTTGGTGTGCATCAACGGAAAGCTAAGGCAGGGTCCATCGTCGGAGAAGAAGTCGTCGACGGCGTTGATCACCGATCTCACCAGAGCAGCAGACATGGAGACAGGAACTTGGGTATGACCACGTCTGCGAGGACTGCAGCGACGCTCTGCAGAAAGGACACTGAACACAGGCGATAGATGGGTATACGAGCAGTCACGTCACACGACAAGGAATGTGCGCCATGTGGTGCGGATGCATTCAATCCATATGCTGCTCATCTGGATAGACCTAATGCCGGACCGATTGGCTGGGCCCCCACGCTCCATAAACACAGTGTGGATTTTCAATGAACCTAGGATGGGCAATCTTGCAGAAGTGGGCCTTCCATTAAACCAAAGAAATCTGATGATAACTCTAAGCGGGGTCCAATGAGTGTGACGAGTTCTCTCTCAAGACAGTCCAAGCAACCTGAAGAAGCCCAACTTAAAGTGTATAGGAGACGGGCCCACGCAAAGGTTAAAAAGGGTCACACAAATGATTATTTTGATCGTTGGAGAATGGATGGTTGGCACTCATCCATGTTGGGCCATGAATTTCCACCTAGCTCGGATGAAGAACGTGTCTCCGATATTGAACTTGAAGACGAGAGCAATGATGATGGTGCACTACGACGGACAACTGTTTTGGCACGAAAGGACGGAAGGAGAAGTTCATGTTGGGCTGACGAAGTTGAGGAACACGATGTAACGATCTCTAAGGATCAGGCTAAGGTACGCTCTCTGGTTCTGTTTAATAATTCTGATTGTGATCCTCCACACTCCTCTTCCCAACCTTCCTCTCCAAGACATTCTCAACTACCACCACAAATCATTTGCTTGGAGAATCCTGCTATCCCGGCAAACTCTTGCATTGATTGGGCCCCGGCCGACAAACATGGCTTCATTTCGAAGGCAAATTGCATTGTCCAGGAGAATGGGGACCAAAGGTACAAGTTTGAATATGTGGAGATCACCCGGTTTCTCAAATCGTTTGATGTTCAGCTGGTGAACAGAAGTTTCGACAAATTGGTTGTTGTTTGAATGTTCGTGTGTGATTGGGCCTCTTTAGTTCCCCATGAAGATTATGAGTTGGAACATAAGAGGCTGCGGCTCAGCTTCCAAAAGAAGTGCCATCAAGAAAACTATATGTGCTGCTAAACCTGATATTGTTACTCTTCAGGAAATTGAAAGAACTGATGTGAATTTATCTGTGATAAAGGACCTCTGGAGGTCCAAGTTCCTTAGCTGGGTGCTCCTCCCTGCTGTGGGCACGGTGGGTGGTGTGTTAATTATGTGGGACAGTCAGTCAGTGAAGGTGGTGGACTCTTTTATGGGGAGCTTTTCCATTTCAATCAAAGTTGATGGTGTTGAGGGTGCTCACTGGTGGTTTACGCTGTTTATGGCCCATGCACTCGAAATGAAAGAACGACTTTCTGAGATGAAATTGCGGGTCTCTCCAGCCTTTTCTCTGATCAATGGTGTCTTGGGGGTGATTTCAATGTTACAAGACGCATGGAGGAAAAAACAAACTGTGAAACAATTTCCAAAAGCATGAAGGATTTTGATGATCTGATCAATGATCTGCGGTTACATGACCCCAATCTCTCTAACCTACCATTCACTTGGTCTAATGGAACATCACCTCCAACTCTGTCCAGACTGGACAAATTTCTTGTTGGACCCGGATGGGACGAAACTTTCCTTGTTTCCAAGCAGGAGGTGGAGGCCAGGTTAACATCCGACCATTGGCCTATCACCCTCAATACCAATATTGGTGCCTGGGGACCTGCCCCTTTTCGGTTCGAACATGTTTGGCTCTCATACCCCAATTTTGGAAAACTGGTTGAAGAATGGTGGAACTGTTCTAACACTCACGGCTGGGCTAGTTTCAAATTTATGCAAAAACTTAAGCTTCTTAAAGGGAAGATCAAAGAGTGGAGTAAACATTATGCTGAACAGGACCGTTTCCTTCATGTTAAACTCCTCTTTGAGCCTAATACTGGATAATCAAATAAGTCAGTCTTTGTGGTCAGAGGAGTTGCAGCAGAGGCGCCTGGGAATTACAAAGGAAATTCATACACTGGATTGCAAATTGAGCCGTATTGCTCGTCAAAAAACAAGAATTAAAGGGCCAAAGAGGGAGATACAAACTCAAGCTTCTTCCACAAATTACTAACTATTAGAAAAGCCAAGGCGATGGTCTCAAAACTGGAAAAGGATGACGGTACGGTTGTTGATGATGGTGATGACATTTGCAAGATGGTGGTGGATCATTACAGAAATGTTTTCTCTGATAATGATTATGGACAGTGGGGCATTGAAGGTATTGAGTGGCACCAGATTTCACAATTACAACAACAATGGTTGGAAAGACCTTTTGAAATGGAGGAAATTAAAGATGTTGTCTTTAACAGTAAGGGAGATAAAGCACCGAGGCCTGATGGATTTACCATGCTTTTCTACCAAAAGAACTGGGAGTTACTAAAGGATGAAATCTTTAAGGTGATGGAGGAGTTTTATGCAGCTGGCACTATCAATTGGTGCACTAATGAGACATACATTTGCCTCATCCCCAAGAAGCTGAACTCTATTAGAGTGGCGGCCTTTCGGCCCATTAGCCTCATTACCAGTCTTTATAAGATCATTGCCAAAACTCTTGCAGCAAGACTTAAGCAGGTCATTCACTCTACCATTGCTGAGACACAAATGGCTTTTGTAAAAGATAGACAAATTATTGACGCAATTTTGATTGCCAATGAAGCGGTCGATGATTGGAGAGGATCTAAGAAACAAGGTTTTTTGTTAAAAGTGGACTTTGCAAAGGCTTATGACTCGGTTAAATGGAGTGACCTGGACTTTGTGATGGAAAAGAAAGGTTTTGGCCATATATGGCGGAAATGGATTTGGGGTTGCCTTTCTACTACTAATTTCTCAGTTTTTGTGAATGGTCGGCCAAGAGGAAAGATTAATGGGACAAGGGGCTTAAGGCAAGGCAACCCTTTATCCCCTTTTTTATACACTTGTAGCTGATGTATTGGACGACATTACCGCAAAGGCTAAGATTAAGGGTGTGATGAATGGCTTCAAGGTTGGAAAAGATGATATCCATATCTCCCATATCCAATATGCTGATGATTGTCTGTTCTTTGTGAGGAATGATGACTGCAGTTTGTTGAATGTCATGAAAATCCTTAACAGTTTCTGCTTCCTTTCCGGTCTAAGTGTCAATCTTTCCAAGTGTCAACTTGCTGGAATTAACATCTGGGATGAGCTTATCTTAACTATGGCTGAACAAATTGGAGTTTCAGCTGGCTATTGGCCTTTAAAATACTTGGGCATGCCTCTTGGGGGAAACCCCCTAAAGATATCCTTTTGGGACCCTGTCCTTCAAACCATTAGTAGAAGGATTGAAGGCTGGAAACGAAGTTTCCTGTCTAGGGGAGGAAGAGTTGCTTTGCTTAAATCAGTTTTGGAAGCCATACCAACCTATTTCACGCATGCCAAAATCTGTTGCCTCTGCCATTGAGAAGAAGATGAGAGACTTTTTGTGGATGAACGAAGAGAGATCAACGGGCTCTCATTTAGTGCGATGGGATATTGTTAAAATGGATTTGGAGCATGGAGGTTTGGGTATTAATGATTTAATGTTGCGTAATAGAGCATTGGTTGTGGCGGTTCCCAAGAGAAAAGGATGCTTTGTGGGCTAAGATCATTAGGAGCAGGCATGGAGTGCTTGAAAATGCTAGGGACGCAGGTCTCCACCATAGAACTACCTTTAAGTGCCCTTGGAAATTCATTTACTCTTTATACCTGTCCTTTTCAACCCAAATAAGATTAAAAGTTGGAAAAGGGAACACCATTAGATTCTGGGAAGACTGTTGGTGTAGTAATGAACCTCTCATGGTTATGTTTCCTAATCTCTATAACCTTTCTTGCCTCCATAACGCTCCAATTTCCTCTTTTGTTGTTACGACCTCTAATGGTAACGGTCCTGTTCATGATTGGAATCTTCAGTTAGTTCGAAATCTTCCCAATAGCTCCATTGATGAAGTTCCCTCTCTTCTTCTTCACCTTGCTCCATGTAATCTTCAGCCTGTTGAGGACAAAATCTGTTGGCTGGGAGAGTCAAATGGGGTCTTCTCAGCAAAGTCTTTCTTCAAATCACTTTCAAACCATGTTGCCTCGACTACTTTCCTTCATTCACAGTTTATCTGGATTGCCTCTATCCCCTCCAAAGTTAAAATTCTTGGCTGGCTTGTTGCACATAAGAAACTTAACTGCGCAGATGTCTTACAAAGGAAATTCCCTAACTTGATGTTATGCCCATCTTGGTGCTGCCTATGTAGGAGAAGCAGGGAGACGTTTGAGCATGTTTTTTATGGAGTGTGCGATGATAAAGGACCTGTGGAACTGCTGGAACCAAAAATTTCAGTTGTTGTCCCCACCTACCGATGGCTCTTTCTTTTGTTTTCCTAATGTACAAATGAATACAAAACTTAAGTTGTATTGGGTGTGTATCTATTTTGCTAATATGTGGTGTATTTGGGCAGAAAGGAACAATAGAATATTTAATGATTGTAGTAGTAGGTGTGGTAGGATTTGGGAACAGGCCCTGTTTTTGTTTGCAACATGGGTGAGTTCCTCTAAACTTTCTATCGGGTATAGTTTTGGGGAGTAGTTACTCAACTGGAACAACATCCTCGAAACATTGTAGATCCTTGGGGACATCTCGTCCCTTTATTGTTTCTTCTTTTTCTTTTCCCTCTATATATATAATTATGTTTCTTGTCAAAAAAAAAAAACTGTCTTAATCGGTTTCTTCTCTTTTAATTTATCCCTAATTGGGGCTATTCCTACCCTTTTTATTTTTTTGAATATTGCTGATTCTAAATTTTGTTTTTATTGTTCCACCACATAGCCATGTTGCATTTTCATTTCTGTCACACTTAATACACAAAATGTTTTTTATTTCCAGCATTTTATTCCACAAAGTGTGGATGACCTAATAGTGTTTTTATGAAGTTTATCTATTCCCATTTGCTCTTACCCAATGATCAGGAGCCTGCATCCTTAAATGTTGGTGCAGCTTTCAGGTTGTCTTTCGATTTGCAATCATTTAGTTGTTGCACTTAAGTGGACTGAGCTTAATATTATCCTTTTTTATGATGTACTTGGACTGAGCTTAATATTATCCTTTTTTATGATGTACTTTAGATTCTAGTTTTATTGAGATCAATGATTAATTTTCGTTTTGTATTGATGTTGGAGAGCCTTCCAATATATTCAGGGACTTGAAGAGTTTTTTTTTTCCAACTTTTAATGCAAAATAAGTTTGATAGAGCATGAGTTGGTGTTTTTGTTCTTCGAACTAAATACTATTTGGTGAGCACGGAGAACACAAAAAAGTAATTCTCTATGTATGTGATCTTTTCTTAAATTATGAACAGATCTCTCATTATGGTTCTATATTCTATGAATGTGTCTTGTAAATATTTTCATTGGAATCCATTCTTACTAATTCGGAAGAAGTTTTACTTACAACACTCAATTTCCATTTGTCTAGGTAATTACAAGAATCAACTATGGCCAAAGTGTTGCAATCAGTGGCCTTGCTGGAGCTGTTTCCTTAGCTGGCTCTGGCGGTGGGTTATGGTCAGTTGAAGGAGGAAACTATCAGATTGCCGCTGAACTGATTAAACATTCAGATATCACATTAAACCTCCAAGAAGAGATAGAATCTATTTCCCATCTTGGAAGCTATTATGAGCTCAACTCTACCAAGGGAAATAGTTACAATTGTGAAATCACAGTTGTTGCTACTCCACTTGATGAGGTGAACATCAGCTTTTCACCTCCAATTTCAATTCCTGAGAGGAAATTACAACATACACATGCAACCTTTGTTAGGGGCTTATTAAATCCTGTGAGTACTCTAATTCTGCATCCCAGTTGTTTTTCTCTTCTTATCTGTCATTTTTTTTTCGATAGTAATTCACTTTTTATTGATGTTTGTGATCTTCTGAAGGCTTATTTTGGCCTCAATTCTGTAATGGACATACCTGAACTGGTTGGCACAGTTGAAGCCCCTGACCTCCCATTTTCCAGCATCTCCATTCTCAAGAAATACAGTGAAGAGGATATGGCATTCAAGATATTTTCTCGAGCTCCGATGCAAGATGCATTACTTGATCAAATTTTCGGGTAATTAATATTTCCCGACCTACCTGCTCTATATGAAATGATGTCCATTATTTGCTAACATTAATTACTTAGACTTGCATAAATAAATAAATAATGTTTTACATTGACAGTGTGAGGAAGGAGACTATCCGGATAAATTGGGGTGCATACCCTCATTTCAGAGCTCCTGAAGTGTATGCACCGATTTTGTTGGATGGGTTGCATTTATACTATGTGAATGCCTTTGAAAATGCTGCGAGTACCATAGAGACAAGTGCAGTTGCAGCAGAGAATGTTGCAAGACTTATCCTTTCTAGATACTCTGGTTTGAAGTCTCAGGAGGATTCATCAAATTTGAAAAGCTCTGTTCCTGGCGGAGATCATCTGCATATCGATCTGTGAACTATATATAACGTGTTTATTGGTTGTCCGTTGGCATGTTTGGATGAGTATATATCTTTTCTTTAATAAATGTCTTATGTAAGAGCCAACACTATTTAAATGAATATATGAAGTTGATTCAGGTTTAATTTGAGGTTTGAAATATAGGATCATTGATGTGAAAAGTAGTACTTCGAGTCCAACTTGAAATACTGTTGCATTTCTAGGACTACATGTACTTCAGTTTTAAACTATCTCAAACTGGTTGTCAAAACTTGAATATATATTATAACAAATGAAGTTATTATAATTTTCGATGGAAAGAAGAATAATGCTCATTAATGGCACCTTGTAGTGAGAGATATAATGTATTCATTAAAATAAGGAAAATTTTACGAAGACCTGAAATGCATAAACTGGTAGGCTTTGAGCTGTAGAACAACATCCTTTAAGGGTGAGGAGTTCTACTCACCGCAGCATACAACATATGCCCTTCTGTATTTGTAGGAACAGCCAACTGGTACAAGGCTTCCTGCGGAAAATGCAAAGCATACCTTCAACCCTAGAGCCTTGGAGGATACAAGGATATGTTGATTAAGGGCATCTAAAAATCTTTTGCTTTACTCCTCTCATGTAGAGCCTCTCCCTCTGAAGCCATTGGCATTGCATTTAATTTAATTTAGAAAGCCATCTGAATTGCAGTTAATTTAGAACCAATTAGAGACGCTGAAATCCCGGAGCTTTCTGAGGTGCCTTTCCATGTCCTGTCTTGTCTGGACCCATTCTTCTCTCTCTATGATGGCTGTGGGATCGTCCCTTTCACTCTGAAGAAACAACAGTTACAGGGGAATCAACTAGTGTAGAAGAGATACCAAAAACTCATACAAAACTCTGGAAGAAGTTGCAAATATTCACCGTATGGATTATCTTGAACGTGTTTCCATTGTCCCTTACAACAAGCAGATCACTCTTTCTATCTCTATTCTTTCCTCCTGGAACTGTGACCTGTTAAAAGGCAATCAGCTATCTTCCAAGTACATCTCACATTTCCACAACAAAGCCAAAGTTACCCTAACTAAAAGGGATACCTTAGGAAAATGTTTCCAATGACTGCCCCATTTATTTATTATAGTTCGTCTCAATATCGTCGAAGTAATGCCTATAGTGATTTGGCTTACATAGGTGCGGCTGTGACTAAATGAACAAATTATGATTATTTCTAATTATGAAAAAATCATTTTTCGCACACCCCTAAGTAAATCGTTTAATCAAGAATATAATCATGTTATCTTTGAGTCATGATAGGCAGTGACAAAACGAATTTTAAGACGCTCATACATTTTGACACTTCTCATGGTTTGGTCTAAGTTAATGTATGCAAAAAAACTGAAAGTACATGAAAAATGACAAAGTAGACAACACATTAATAATCTGCTAATAAAAACTTCTACTCAAGTACGCATCAGGAACAATATTGTAATAGAATCAAAACACATTAATCATTTCAGATCTTATGTAAATTCAGCACACTAGATAATATGGAACAACAATTGTCCAAGCAATAAATCTGATACAAATTTAATTAATGTGATTTTTTGCTAAATAAGCTACAATGAAACAAGAGAGTAATTTAAGACTTAAAAATAAAAATAAATAAAAAAATTTCAACGTTATAAAATTTCTTTAAAAAATTATAAATACATTTTTGACAGTTCAACTAAACAAAACGTTTTCCCAACTACATGCAATTAATTACATGAATTTGTTTTCACCACTATATTATATCAAGGGCTAAGTTGACAATTGTATTGCAAGTGGTTATATCTTTCTTAGTTATCTAATTAGGTTTTTCTCTGCCTTTATCTTTAAAAAGTTGAACTTAAAATTTTAAACACCTACCCTAATTCATCTTAAAAAAAAGTTCATTTGAAAGACCGCTGAAGTTTTTTTTCCAGCTTCTCAATATATACCACTTAATCATAGAAGTAAAACCAAAATTTGACCACTTCCATATGAATAGATTTCAATGGAATCAATCTACCATCCACTTCATGTCCAAAAAAGGACCAGTGTTTTCATTGTTTTTGTAATTATCAGAGGAAAATCAAACTCGGTTAAACTGGGTAGTTAAGTCAAGAAATATCATTATGAAATGGTGGTGAGGTCGAAATTATTGCAAGTTTGCAACAGTGGCAGAAATAATAAAAAAATGACAGATCATGAAATGATAGCAAAGGTGGAATGAATTTGCATGCAGAATAATAAGAACATATGTGGATTCAATGTGAAATGGAATTATGTTGACAACAACTTACCAAAACTTTTGCTCTACTAATAGATTTAGTTTTTGAATCAATGACATAAATCTCTTCAAAATCAAGAACAAAATCTGGGTCACGAAATCTCCTGTTTCTGTAGTGCTTTGTCAAGAAAACCTGTTTCACAAAATAAGTCAATCAACACTTCAAAATTTATAACTTAATCAAATTGCCATCTAAGCTAAAGATGTCATTGGGATACACAGGAGCGGAAAAGGGGTTGTGCGCTATGGTGACTCAGTCTCATTACGTGTAGTCAGGGGGCTATACTGAACTGGTACTGAAGTCACCCACTGTGACCATTTTTTGTCCACCTCAGTTCTAGTTTAGATCCCTCTAGGCTTGCCGACAATGAAGTGAGCTCTAATGTTGGTTCTCTCATTGATGAAACCGTCCTTACTTAAAGTTGATCTATTCCATTAAGGCCAAGTGATTGGGACTCTTGCCATAAAGCTCTATATAAACATACCAAGAGATATAGAGGGAAACCTCCTTAAATTTGGAGGTTGATAAAATATGCTAGAAAATATGGAATACTTTTTCTCCATTTTCTAAAAGAACCATAAGGCTATACCAGTTTAAGGAATAATCATTGAGATTCTAGTCTAGTAATAGTGAATTTATCATTTGAATCAATTGTGAATGCCATGATTTGTGGATGACATTTGGTTACTCTACAATCAACTACTTAAGTAGAGATTGGTAAATCAAAAGTATTTGGTAAGAATATTAATTAGCTGAACTCTATTTATGAAGAAGTAGAGGAACACAACATCTAACAACTAAGAATTTTTATTTCTATGCTTCAATCTTTACCAATAATAAAGGTTCATTTTAGAGCTAATGTACAGTCACCAAATACGCCATAAGATTCTTAGAAGCATGAAATTTGTTAGTTCCAACAATTACTCAAGTCAGGAAAGAATTAAACAAAGAAAAAACAGTAAAATTGCAAATTTATTGAAAATATGGGCATTATTAGTAAATAAGAATTCCATACTATGGATTGAACAGAAAATATATCCTTTTGTATCATGGTATTCAGAGAAGTTAAGAAATTAAACTACAAATTGCTACAAGCCTACAAGTAGAAGTTGCAAAAAGACTCTAAAATGCAGAGATGATCACTTGCGAGTTGCAACTATAGTTGTGTGAGGAAAAAATGCCAACTTAATCCAAGTGTAAGCAAATAAACAAAACATTTTGGAACATAAAGTCAACAAAAGTAAACAATTAAAATAAAACATAAAAAATAAAAATTAAAAAATAAAAATTAAAAATTAAAAAATAAAAAATGAAAATAGTGGAAAGGATAACAGAGGATAATAAAATCAGTGAAAATAGCAAAAAAAAAAAGCTTGCAAGAAGTAGCCATACCTTCAAGATCTCCCTCTCACTTTTATATAGTGGATCTCGTGGCGCATCAACAGGTGGCTCAGTGACATTATAGCATCCATAATCACTCATTGCACACCGAATATACTACACAGTTTTTCACAACCAAAACAGAAACAAAGAAAACGAATGGATTAAACAGACGCAAAGGTTCAAACTCAACACAAGAGAGCTTGAATACAACCAAAAACAATCCATCCATAGAAATACCTTCTGAGGCATTGGCGCTAGAACCTTCGGTATCGCATAAACATCTGTATCCGGCGGAGTCACATACATCTAATAGCAACAAGAACTTCAACAAAAATCACAAAACCGCACATACAAATAACATTATTACGGATTAATCAATCAAACAAATCTCAACCTCACGGAAGTCATAGACATCGTTATCGGGATCAGGCGGCTTGCGGATGAAGAAATCGCAATCAAGCAAGCTAATCTTGTGAAACTCGTCCTCATTAATCCTATAATCGACGACCTTCTCCGATTCCCAACCTTGCGTGGACACGAAGCTCTTGCTCTGAACAATCTCGATGTCTTCCGGCGAGCCGGAGGAGGCGCCTGCGACGGAAGAGCCGAGAAGGCGGTCGTACTCGACGTCGTAATCCTTCTTGTTGTCGACTTCTTCGGCTTCTTCTTCGTCCATGTCGTAAACGTCGCCGGCTTCGGCGTCTTCGTCGTCAACCCAAACCCTAAAATCGTTTCTTCGAGTTAGGGGATTGTGAGAAATGAGGGGGAATGTGGGAAGGGAAAGAGATGAGATTTGGGGAAGATAAAGAAGAGGAGGAGATGAAGAAGAAGTAAGGGTTGGGAGTTTGGGAAGAAGAAAGGCAGAAGGTGTGAGAAGAGGGAGATGAAGAGCTCCCACCATGGTTTTTCAGTTGCTACTCTTCTGTACAGTGAAGAGTGCAGACTGCGGAGGAGATGTGGCAGTTAAAGGGGAGGCGGGGGGAAGAAGTTGGCACTTTAAAAATATAAGAATAAAGATAAAAAATAATTATAATGATTTATCAATGATGACGCTAGAATCCATCTTTTTGATATTGGTTACCGCATAAATACAATTTTTTAACACATATTTTTTATATTGTTAACAGAGTAATAGAAAATATTATCACATAGTTTAAGGTAATCTAATCACTTTCATGTCAAAAAAGTGTATAAAAAAAATGCCTACTAATCATTTTTCTTTTCATATTTCTTTTAATTGAAAATTGTTATTTTAATAAAATATAATTTAATTATACGTGCAATTATGTTGTTGTTATTAAGTAGTACATGATTCAATGTTGATAATGATGTACAATCTCTCAAAAAAAAAAATACGGTACTAATTTCACGCTTTAAATAGTTAATGATAGTTATTGTTTCTATTATTCATTAATTTTTATAGAAAATATATCTTAAATATCACTAAGATTTGAACTTCTTGATAAACTTATAAGATCTTTCATGATGAGTTACCTTTTTTGTTTATAATATCCTGTATTTTACAAAAAAAAAAAGAATTTATTACTATTTGGGCAACGCCCGAACGTTCAAGCGCAGTACAGAACGTTCAGGCGCATGACATAACGTTCAGGCGCATGCCCGAACGTTCAGGCGCAAAAATCTCTATATAAGAAACCTCGTAATTTCTCATTCCTCACACCAAATCACCTTCTCTTGTTAATTTCTTCTCCTTTCCACGCATTCTAAGTTTTTGAGACTCTCTGTCCGAGACTCTCGGTGCAGTGCAACAAAGTTCTGTCCGGAGGAAAATGCCAGATCTGAAAGCGGTGCAACGAAGTTCTGTCCGGAAAAAAGCGCCAGATCTGAAAGAAGAAGTTTTATCTGAAGGTGGGGAACGAAACATAGGTTTGCGTGTTTCATAACTTTTATTAAAGTTTACTTTCAATTATTATTATGTCTACTATTTATTTACACTGTATTATGTCATATATTGTTTATACTGCCGCACTTATGCTTGTATATTTAGAATTCATGTATTGCATTGTTATAATGTCGGATTTGTGGTCAATCTGACTCAACTAAACTCGGTCTTGTCCTCAGTAACTTTAAATAGTGAACGGGAGGCAGACTTTGTGTCTCACCTCTCAACTGGGGACTGATCTAGTTGGTCTTATTGAAAGCTATCAGCTTATACGGTAATACTGAATGTCCTAATCTTGCACGTCGTGATACCGACCTTGATAAGGATCACCAGACGTTGTCAAAGTTAGTCTAAATGTCAAAGAAAAGACCAGACCAGTAGACTGGACCAGTTCATGCATTGGCATCATACATATCACCACCTAGGGACGTATATGGTTTATGACTCATAGAATAGTTATGAGCATTGCTCGCTATTCATTACATTTCTCTGGAAAGGGATGTACATGAGAACCCGGCTACACCCGGGGAGGGACATCAGTACGTGAATCCAGAACATCGTTCCTGTACGTGAATTCAGGCGATGTACTTTCATCAAACCATTACGAGACGGTGTCATGCATACATACATATTGATTGATTATGATGCTCACATGTGTATTTAAGATATTTGATATTGAAGTATGCTTTATTAATTGTTATACTCATGCACTATTTACCCACTGAGCGCGTTAAGCTCACTCCATTATTATCCAATCTTTCACAGAAAATTAGGGTGGACTGGGTGCGGGTTATGAGGCCCACATTTTGTACCCTTTGTATGATTCATTGGGAATTTTGGGAGTATGTTCCCTTGACCGTTTCATGTACAAAAGTATTCTGAATTAAATGAAATCAGATTTGTACTGTGTACTGTATTTTCGCTGCGCACTCTGTTGTTACCATTGTTATTGTTTCAAATGCGCGCCCCGTCCGCCAGTGTACCGCCGGTTTAGGCGCGTCCGGGCGGGGTGTGACACATTTATAAGAGTCATATTTTTTTTTAATTTCAAAATGTACTTTGCAATTTTTTACCATGTGAAAAAAAATGCTTCCGAAACACACTTTTCAAACACACTTTGTTAGCATTACTCTTTTGTAAACTTAAAATAAATTATAACTCGCAAGATTTTGATTTTTGAAAGTATGTTTGATATTACATTTGAAAAAGAGATTTTAAACTCATTTATTGGGTCAACTCTAAGGGATAACAAGAAAACAACATTTAATCCCTTAATGTTTCTTTTTTGAATTGAGTAATAGAGTGTGGTGTGTACTACAATACAAACTAAAACACTCCAAAACCTCTGAATATGCATTAAATCATGTGTCAATGTGTGATTCAATATAATCCTAAAGTGATGAGGTATTATAGTTTGCATTGCAATACAACATTTCAATCACTTGAAAACTATTCTTTTGAATTTACAGTGACAGAATGAAAGGAGAACTTTTTCTAAGTAACTTATAAGAAACTTACCAAAATAGCATTGTAGTAGTTGTAGGACCAATGACCCTCTACGATAGATGTTTTGATGATTATTAACAACATTCCTAACACTCTATTGTGTATCTAAGTATTTCAACTAAGAATATCAAGATCACACCAAGATAGTTGTTCATTCATTCAAGATCGAATCATGAAAACCATTGTTCATATACTTGTAATTTTTGCTAGATCGTGTTTAGGTTGTATTGTTCTTTTGAGTCTTGCATTGTTTTTCATTCTTTTCAAAAAGTATTTGAATCTTGCATAAAACCCATCAAAATGAGTTTCAAAGTGCTTTAAACTATTCATTTAGATTCCTCAAACGATTTAAATGTGTTCAATTTCATGCCAAAGTGTTTTGATTTCATGGAGATTTCTTTAATCCTCAAAAATCTCATTTTTAATTGTTATGAGGTCTCCAACGCGCTAGCCAAGGGCTATAGCTATAGCATGCTAGCAAGCTAGTCCAAAACTTTTCTAAGTTTTTAGAAAGTGACCAGCACACTAGTATCTGTACTAACACACTAGTGAGAGTCAAGAAAATGTTTGGGACTCTGTCACTTCATTAGCGCGCTAGTGCAAACCCAAAAAAATTAGCTGGGTCTTTGAAATTTGACCCAGCGTGCTAGCGATTATGGCTAGCAAAACCCAGTGCTCTCGAGAAACTTGTCAACGAGCTAGTACAGAGCACTTGCGCACTAGTGAACCCTGTAAGTGCGAACTGATTTTTCTGGGTTTCTTTAAAGCACCTTGTATTGAGCCATTTTGTCGCGACCCATTCTCCATGACGTCACGACTGACACAGAGAGTCACAAATATGCCCTACACCAACATATTTGAAACCCTGCTTAATTTTACCCAATAACACATAAATACTCAATTATGATATACCATATACATACATCTTCAAACCATTAAATATACCTGAACTTAATTCACACATTTCCAATATCATCCATAAAAACTCCAACAAAACATTGGATCAAAATCCCAAGCATTACATCTATGATAATTACTCATACATATGTGGTGATATTTATGTATAGTACAAAATAAAGAGTTTATAGTCCCAAAAGTACCCACAACAAACATCAAATGGGTTGGGACTCAGTTACCACTCACTGATAATTCTTTTCTCTTTTTTGTCTGATCCCGAAGAAAATAATGAAAGTAATGAGCTTCACAAGCCTAGTGAATAAATCTCATAGACAATACCATATATGCATTCATAGAAAAGAGTATAATGGCATTAAAATAGTTTAGAAAACATAATGCAAAACACTTTCAATATGTGTACATGACGCAAATAGCATGAGTCGGAAATAATGCACAAGTTTTCATAAAACATGAATTTTCTTCCCACCGACTCCTTCATAGTAATATATAGAAATTGTTCATTATTTCACGCTATAAGGAATGAGCCAATCATACACAACATATGTAACACCCCGTAATTTTAATTAAATATATACGTTGAAGTACGCGTATATCGAGATGTATAATACACGTATAAATACATTTAAAGTCATGTGTACATGTATCAAATGAACTTGAAAATGTCAAAAGTGAGTTCGGAATGTGATTTTAAATAGAACTCGATTTACAACACGTGTATGTCTCATGTGGATTACGTGTATAGAAGAAGAGGAGGAATGAAGTAAGAAAAAAATAAAATAAAAATATATTACTATTCATTTGTGGGTATTGTTCACCGAACAGTATCGTGAACAATACTCATATTGAAAGAAGACAAAATAAAATAAAATAAAGAAGAAAAGAAGTCGCTGGAAAGAAAGAAGCAGAGAGAAAGAGAAGACAAAAGAACCGAGAAGAAAGGAAGAGAAAAAGAAGGGAGAACTGAATTCCGGACGTTTCGATGTTAAGAACACGATTTGTGGATATGACATATGTTTTCATATGTATTTTCATGGTGAAATAACCCGGGCTTTTTACATGATTACCCTTTAAAAAACGAATAATTCCACAAATGCCATCCCCTCAAAAATAATGTCACCACTGCCACAGTTTACTGTTCATTGCACAGTCATCGCACAGTCAGCGGCCAAACAATGCTCCACGTCGGCGCGGAGGTGGATTTTTTACAAGTGGAAGGGAAGGCGTCTTCTTCCCTTCCACTTAAAAAAAAATATTGTGGAGGGAAGGCGTCTTTTGAAAAGACGCCTTCCCTTCAAATGTAAATTTTTTTTTACCGAAGAGAAGGCGTCTTTCAAAAGACGCCTTCTCTTCGATATTTTTTTTTAAGTGCAAGGGAAGGCGTCTTTTCAAAAGACGCCTTCCCTTGCAAATTTTTTTTTTATTTTAAGGGAAGGCGTCTTTTGAAAAGACGCCTTCCCTTGCCCAATTTTTTTTTTTTTTTTATTTTGTACTTGTGTTACCGAAGCCAAACCACGTCGTTTTTTTCAACCCGACCACTTCCGACACGTCCCACTATCCTCCCCCGATCCCCCGGACTCGACGGAATCCCATTCCCATGCCCGGTTTAATTTTTGGACCCCCATGCAGAATTCAAGTTAAAATGAAAATTCAACGCTATTACTAAACTGTTCGGCCTCCCCGAAGCCAAACCACGTCGTTTTTTTCAACCCGACCACTTCCGACACGTCCCACTATCCTCCCCCGATCCCCCGGACTCGACGGAATCCCATTCCCATGCCCGGTTCAATTTTTGGACCCCCATGCAGAATTCAATTTAAAATGAAAATTCAACGCTATTACTAAACTGTTCGGCCTCCCCGAAGCCAAACCACGTCGTTTTTTTCAACCCGACCACTTCCGACACGTCCCACTATCCTCCCCCGATCCCCCGGACTCGACGGAATCCCATTCCCATGCCCGGTTGAATTTTTGGACCCCCATGCAGAATTCAATTTAAAATGAAAATTCAACGCTATTACTAAACTGTTCGGCCTCACCGAAGCCAAACCACGTCGTTTTTTTCAACCCGACCACTTCCGACACGTCCCACTATCCTCCCCCGATCCCCCGGACTCGACGGAATCCCATTCCCATGCCCGGTTCAATTTTTTGACCCCCATGCAGAATTCAAGTTAAAATGAAAATTCAACGCTATTACTAAACTGTTCGGCCTCCCCGAAGCCAAACCACGTCGTTTTTTTCAACCCGACCACTTCCGACACGTCCCACTATCCTCCCCCGATCCCCCGGACTCGACGGAATCCCATTCCCATGCCCGGTTCAATTTTTTGACCCCCATGCAGAATTCAAGTTAAAATGAAAATTCAACGCTATTACTAAACTGTTCGGCCTCCCCGAAGCCAAACCACGTCGTTTTTTTCAACCCGACCACTTCCGACACGTCCCACTATCCTCCCCCGATCCCCCGGACTCGACGGAATCCCATTCCCATGCCCGGTTCAATTTTTTGACCCCCATCCCGAAATCAAGTTTAAATCAAAAACATAAGCATACATTCAAGTACAAGGTAATTTTCTTAAAAATTATTTATTGAATTGAAGGGGCAAGTTTACATACATGTTGAGTACAACATTATCAAAACATATACAAGTTTAAATGAGAAACAAGTTGTCAATCTGTGCCACATATTGGCCATTTACGTCGTTTATTGCGGCGTAAGTGATCTCTTCTATACTGCTGCAAAGGCACCTGAACAACTTGCTCGGCAGATGGTGCTGGATCATTGTCAACGGGCATAGCTGATATGTGGTCATCCTCACGATCATCATGCGCCTCAATAGCCACATCTGGTATAAATGCACGTCCTCGCCTTGGCATTCTTTGTCGTCTACCTATCCAATGTCCTTCTTCACCCAAGGTTGGATTGTCCTCAAATGAAGTAGCCGTCGGGTCGATATGAACATCTGGTATTTCATCGCCAAAGGAGGATGGCTCATGACGCAATGGTGATGTGTGGACATCTGTGAATGAATCAGCACGACCGGAAGGAGTGATGGGACTCTGATGATATGCTGCGGATTGTCCCTCTGCTGTGTCCCTCCTGATCATGTAATCAGCATGCACACTTTGTAGCGTAGTCATTGATATCCTGTTAATGTCCCTCGCTACAGTCATATCATTCACCTCACTGCGCAAATGCATTTCAGCCACGTTGCATACCTAAATAAATTAAAAGTGTCATACGTTAGCGCAAATAACTACAACTTAGGTTAGCAATAAGTGAAAACGCGAATTGCATAATGTACTTTCTTACCAAGAAATCGATTGTCGCCCACTTTCAGTCATATACCTCCTAGTTATTGATCGAAACCAAACCATATAAGGGTCATTGTACTCCATAGGCACCGAATCATTATTTTCACCAACTGCCAAGTTATCGACACGGCGCTGCCATTCATCAACGTAATATATGTGCTTTTCGAGCCAATTACTGTCACATTGGCTTCTCATATCACACTTGTGGAGCTCAATACTTGTGTCGCATGGCTCCGGAATCGTTTGTCTCATGCCAAATTGACGTAACACTCGATCTGGCCGGTGTAATTCAACTATGGCGAAACAAATGAGTGGAGAAATGGTGTGCCATATGTGTCGCCCATGCTTGCAATACTCTGGCAAGGCATCAATCAAATCGTCGGTGTATGGAGTCCAATTGACCTGTACATGGACCCTTAACATCAAAATTGGAAAACATTGCAAAAAATAATAAGGAATACATTAATGTAAATTGTTTGGAATATTGTACCTCTTCGAAACCTTTAGTGTCCAACATCTCTCTATATTTATTCAATACATGCGTTGAGACTTCTTTCTTTATTAAGGCATGTCTCCACCTGCAAATAGTAAGGACAAATTAATAAACGTTAACAGTAAATGATGAAAAGGAAGATTGGTGTGGACTTAAGTAAAAAATTACTCATTTACCTATATGCCAATGGTGGTGGTGGCAACAGATGTGCATTTGGACCGGCATGATCCTCGCGTTGAATGTTGCACCTTCGTGGAGCCAAAAAAGGAAATCTATCCCATGCCCATAGTTGTATTAGTACAAGTGCTCCTGAAACACCTCGTTTCTCATAATCAACTGCACGGCACATTTGGCGATATAACCATGCTAGCACTGCACTGCCCCACGCGTACGTACCGGCAACATCGAAGTCCGCAAGAAGAGGCAGAACACATAGGTGTACAAGGTTGTTTGATTGGTCTGACAACAACCCACCTCCAATTAGCTGCAAAATATATGCTCGTGCATACTGTTGTATTTGAATTTCTGTTGCTTCTTCGGGTAAATTTGGAACTCTTTCTCCAAGGGTGACTAGACTTAATCGTCCCCCGCGTCTTTCTTTCCCAACTGGAATGAACCCGAGCAACTCAGCACATAATTCTTCGTAAAGAAGGTTGGTCGATCCCGTCACAGGTAGACCATCGACACGTAAGCCCAATTGAACCTCCACATCTTGGAGTGTAATAGTCGCTTCTCCGCAAGTCAGGTGGAAGGTATGAGTCTCTTGACGCCAACGCTCTATGAACGCAGTTATTAAGTGCCAGTCTAACTGAATGTAGCCCACACGTGCTACCCCATAAAAACCAGCGCGCTGCAAGTATGGAATAATGCGCGGGTCAAGCGGAAGTGTGCGATGGACAACGGCTTCCCTACGTCGACAATGCAACTCTGGCACTGGCTGCAAAAAATATTTATTATATTGTCAGTCAAAGATTTAATTCAAAATGGATTAAATATCAAAATAATACGTAAGTACCTCTCCATCCCATATGGGACCAGATCGATGACGGGCCTGCAACGAAAGTACTGATGGATCTAACGGTCCTGGATCCATCTAACGTAGATGAACTAACATTACATTTAATTACCACATATTAGGATCAAACGTAGATAAAGAAATATTAGAAAAAGAACAGAATGTGAGAATAATTATCAGACAATAGATCGTAGATGACAAAGTCTATCCCGTACAGTGTCATATTACATTGCAAAAGATACAGAAGACTTAAAAAGTACAACACATGAAATATTTGTGGGCAAACAATAGCTTATGCAGCCCCATCACGGAGGGTTGGACACCTCCGCCTGTTGTGGCCTTCTTGTCCACATTGTCTACATCTAATCTTAGACGAGGGTTCCCTTATATCCATCTCATTTCTTAAGCGCGACGACCTCGGTCGACCAGATTTGCGAACATGACCAGAATCAGGTATCACCGTATAAGGAATAGTACATGGTGGCCAATAAGATTCGTGCGGAATGGGATGGAACTGAGATTCGTAACACTTAGAGTAATGCTGGAGGAGGTACCAATGATCAATGTATTGGTCACAATTGATCGAAGCATAACGACACGCTGCTTGGACGTGTGAACAAGGAATCCCATAACATTGCCATTTGCCGCAGCTACAGAAACGATCTTTTAGTCGAACCACCTGCTTGTTCCCCCCTTTGTTCATGCGGACATCTTGTATACCGATAACAACCTCAAATGTCTCAAGCTGTCGATTGATCATTGTAACAGTGTGGTTACCTGCCTTAAGCCCCCAATTTTTCATTTTCTCAACCGCATACTTTGTGAAAACTTCTCCATTAGTAATTGCTTCATCTATTTCTTGCCGTCTAACGATAAACCACTGAACACATCTATAAAACGTCAACTGAACCAATGCTGTGACCGGATAAAATCGAGCCCCCTTCAATACCCCATTGAAACACTCTAAAGGAAAAAAACAGGTAACAAATTAGACGGTAATTGACAATTAAAAAAATAGCTCAGAGAATTCAAATAAGTAAATGCATAGACTAACCAGCGACATTCGTAGTCATCCAACCATACCGCACCCCACCATCGTAAGCCATTGTCCACCTCTCTCTAGGAAGGGTAATGGGATTAAACCATCTTGTGCAACCTTCTTTCTGGTGCTCTAGTTCTTTCATTAGTGCCTCAAACTTACGTGGTTGGTGTTGTGACCCTGCTGCCTTGGCCAAATCTCTCAAGTTCTCGTTACGGTACTTATCATTGAAATTACTACCCACATGTCGCAAACAGAACCTATGATATGCCTCCGGCTCGGTCCAACCATTCTCTACTCTTTTAACTGCATTCAATATGCCAGGGTGACGATCACTGACAAGGCAAATGCCTTCTCTGTTAGTCACGCTATAACGAAGCTTCCTTAGAAACCATTCCCAGTTGTCAGTATTTTCTTGATGAACAATAGCAAATGCGAGAGGGAATATATGACTGGCTGCATCGATTGCCGTGGCGATGAGCAACTTACCGCGGTACTTTCCATATAGGTGTGTACCATCTATTTGTATGATAGGCCTACAATGCTTAAAACCCTCAATTGAGGGACCAAAAGCCCAAAAAGAACGATGAAATATGGCGATCCCATTGTTGTCAGGTTCGTAGTGATTTACAAATGCGTGCGAACCTGAATTACTAGCATTCAATGCATCCATCCATTTGGGGAGTAGGTTATACGATCCCTCCCAATCACCAAATATCTTTTCCATCACCTTTTTTTTTGCACGCCACACTTTTTTGTAATGCACATCGTATTTGTAATTATTTTTAATGACTTGATGTAGAGCCGACACAGAAGTTGAAGGATCTCGCTTTACAATATCAAAAATTTCGCGATATATTAGCTTTAAATCCAATTGTCTATGATCTTGCGACATTTGCGCATAAATACATGTGTGTGGAAATGGGCATTTTGTGATCTCAAACAATCCCGATTTCTTGCGTTTCGAAGCCCGTAGCCTCCACTGACAACCATCTTTCGATTTCTTACACCTAATTGACCAAAATTTGGGTTCTGAATCGACCACAACATATTCTTGTTGCTTCGCTATACAACATCGTTTTACTCTATGTTGCAAGTCTTCCTTTGAGGGAAATATGAGTCCTTCGCAAAGATCTTGTGACTCGTTCCACCCCATTGATATGTTATCATGATTGTCTGATAACGGGGTCATAGCTTCATGATTAAGCTCCATGAAATTCGGTGATGGAGGCTCAAAACTTGCTGTGGTAGGTTGTGGTGTATCACCCATACTATGCAACTCAGTGTCTTGTAACTCTGTTTCTTCAATGCTTACGCCATTGCCATCTTCTCGTAGTGGCGATGCATACATAGACCCATCATTTTCAATTACTCTCAACAAAGGACCACGCAAATCAACAAAATGATCCATCTCATGTCCGTCATCCTCATCACTGTTTTCATCACTGTCGTCGTCTTCAAAATTGAATTCATCATCAGACAAATGTACATTTGAAGGGCTGCCATCTTCAGAATCATTGGTCATGTGACCGATTGTAGCATCAATAGGTGAAGCTGTACTCGGACCAATGTGCTCCATTGATCTTCGTGCACTATGACCGCCAAAATTTAAGTGGCTTCGCCGATGACCCGTTTGACGACCTTCGGTTGAATTTCCACCAACAACTTCTACATACACCTCCATATTAGTAGGAGGTGGGACCTCTTGCAACATGGAAAAAATATCCCTTAGCTCTTCCTCATTGCTAATAGGAAGAACCGTATAATTGAAATCCTTTTCGCCAAAAAGCAAAGGATATCTATAGGTGATATTGATCGTTGCACACGTTGAAATCCGTAGTTTACCTCGAATAACCCCTTCAAATTCTTCAAAATCAATGCCTGATCGAACTCTTACAAGCCCTACTGGCGGTCTATCGTATGATGCACCTCGTGAATCATGTACTACAGAACCACCGTTGTAGCATATAATAGAAACAAGTCTATTTGTCATCTGTGTGGGAATAAGCAAAATACAATCGTCATTTATTAAAAGAAAATATGAAATTAAAGCCTATGACTTCAACAAAGTAACAATTAAAAGGAAATGTAATAAGGCTAATTTGTTTGAATTGAACTCATCAACTTTTGGAGTCATCTACGTACTCAAATTCATATAGATAATCAGTAGAATTTTATGCTAACATGTGTCATCTAATTCTAGCACTCTTAAAGAATTCCTCATTCTAATATGACTACACCAACATGGTTTTCCTTATTCAAATATAAGGAGATCATAAAATACTTATCCATATTTAGCAAGTTCTAATTACTTTCCAAATACATATTTCATGTTCTAATGTAATGAGGAATCCATGTTTCAGCTAAAATCCAACAAGGAGGATTGATAATAGCTAATTATATATTGATATACTTATAATGCACATTACAATATACACTTTTCCTCAACCTATTCCCGTTTTCATGATTGATACTATGTCTTCCTCTTATTTTTTATGATTGAAACTATTTATTTCATAAATGCACTTTAGACAATTTATGGTAACTGATTCCCCTAATATTAAACTAGCCAAAAATATGGCTCCACCGTATCTTATGATTTAATGGGAAGATAACCATGCAAAACAATATAGTACAGGTTTTTTTTTTTTTGATAGAAAAGAAAAGATTTGTTCTGATGTGATGCACATATATAATAAAATCATATTTGTTTCTGCTTAATTGAAATAAAATTCATGTCACAATCCAATTACTGTCAATTTCATAGATTTAATTGAAACTTGGAACATTAATAACTTCAGCAAACATCTTGCCCAAACAGTAATTTTATGCTTATGTTGATGATGAACATAGTTAATTTTTAAAAACAAAAATTAATGTATTGATTTTGACCAAATGATGGAGATCGGTATAGATACCCAACAGTGAAATTTAGCCGAACCTTCTGAAGGTCTAACTCATACATGCTGACCCTTCAATCAGGTTATAGACTTATCTTGCTGAGCTAATCAACCTCCTTAAAAAGTCGGCAAGAGTTGGGATCAATTATTGAAACGCAACTCCCCCAATTATGCAGATAAATCACTTTCTTTTTTGGGTTTCCCACGTGGTATCTTAATCCTTCGTGCAAGATTAATCTGTGTTCAAACATTGTAAGAATATTGGGTAACTCTTTCTAAGTAGTGGAAACTAAAGTGAACAAAAGTTTCGATCCTTAAACTTAAACCTATACCCCTCAATCATTTTTAACACAAACGTCTAACTATCTGTGATGCACCATGTTGATGCAGATAAATCACTTTCATTTTAAGGTTTCTTGAGATTTGAGAATGGAGGTGATTCACTAAATTCCACAAAAAAAAGCCTTTATTCAAAGTTGATGTTGAAATTTTAACATAAAAAAAAAAAAGAAAACCTGTTTGATAGCTGCGTTTAACCTCTAAAGTCTAAACTAACTCTAAAAGAAATATCTATTACTAAAGAGGGAGTTTAAGCTAAGCCCTCTATTATTATAATTAGACATAAAGATAATTTGCTCACATTAGTAACCTTATAAAGTCCTTATTTTATTTTTAACCTGTATTTACATATTTTATCGGTTTGTCAAATGCTGTGTTATTTTTACCTTTGCTTCTCCATGAAAATAAGGTGAATCATATGTTTACTCATCAAATAATCAATTTTTAGTCACATTTTTTCTTTTTTCTTTTCTTGTAAAACAATCTCTCTAATATCATCGTCCGTTTCTTCCCTATACCCTGTACTGGAGGGAGTCTCCTCTAATAGATACGCCCTTTATATATATATATATAGAATTATTGAGTATTCAGTTAGATTATTAATATTAAATACTTTTAGTGCAATACAGAACATAGTAAAGATATACAAAAAGGGAAAGAAGAAGATAAAAAGAAATCAATCAAGAATGTGGGAAGAAATCGTATCAATGTCAATTCCATATTGGTACAAGCTGCAATTACAGAATGCACCATCTAAAAGGGAGAAAAAAATTAACTATATAGGACTCAATCAATCAGATTTTGTTCTCATAAACATCAAAAACAAGAAACCATTTTTTCTGGAAAATTTGTCAGGGATTCTCATCAACTCAAAAAAGGGTTTCAAATGATAAGTCAGAGCTCCAGCTTTGAAGCACCCAACTGACTAAGCATAATGGCCATATCCATGCCCTGTATCATTGTTGGCATAGCTGTTTCATATGGGCAAAACAGAGAGAATCCTCGCCAAGAATACTTGGATGAATAACCGTTGAGACATACATGTCTCTGTGGTATGAACTGAGACTGGAACAAATGTCTGTTTCATATGGGCAAAACAGAGAGAATCATCACTTACTACTTTCACGGCGAGTACACGGTGCGAAGTGAGAGGACGGCGACGGAGCGACAGCGACGGCGACGGCGACGGCGACGGACCGAAGAGTTTCAGACAGAGGAGGGGGGCGAGGGACGAGTGTGCGAGTGTGGGAGTGTTTGCTCGCGGGTGGGGTATTTGTAGGGTTTAAGGGAAGGCGTCTTTTGAAAAGACGCCTTCCCTTGCACTTTAAAAAAAATACCGAAGAGAAGGCGTCTTTTGAAAAGACGCCTTCTCTTCGGTAAAAAAAAAAAGCATTTGAAGGGAAGGCGTCTTTTGAAAAGACGCCTTCCCTTGCACTTTAAAAAAAATATACCGAAGAGAAGGCGTCTTTTAAAAAGACGCCTTCTCTTCGGTAAAAAAAAAAAGCATTTGAAGGGAAGGCGTCTTTTCAAAAGACGCCTTCCCTTCACAATATTTTTTTGAAGTTGAAGGGAAGGCGTCTTTTGAAAAGACGCCTTCCCTTCAACGGTAAAAAATTTCAACTCTGCGCCGACGTGGCGCTTGTGTGGATAGCTGACTGTGCGCTGACTGTACAATGAACAGTAAAACAAGGCAAAAGTGACATTATTTTGCAATGGATGGCATTTGTGAAATTATTCTTTTTGGGAAGGGTAATCATGTAAAAAATCCGAAATAACCCCATCTTAGCTGCTGAACCAGCTAGAAAATTTGAGTGTAGTCCTAGTGTTTTGGTGAGTTGAAATGGTGATTCTCATGATAATCTATGGTTCATTTCAGTGTTTAAATTGAGAGCTCAAGTGCATGGATAAATACTCTTGAGGAAGCAATTATGATGGACGTTTATTGTTGCTCGATTTGACTTAGAAACCCCGTGTAACCACTGTGAGTATAGTTTTCTTGATTTGGTTCTTGTATGGCATTGTACGCATATAAAATGTTTGATTGTATGCATGTTATATTTATATATAATGCATTGAGTTTTATGGATCATGCAAACTGATTTTAGCAATTGGAGTTTGTAATGATGTCATTTCGTTAGGAATTAGACCCGGATGAGGTTTTGCGAGTCCTCATTGTCAGTAGGTCTGTCCTAACAAGGGTTGCGATCCTTGAAATGACTGTGAATTGGGTAATGAGAGGCTGTGGCTACCTTGTACGGCCATACAAGGGTTAGACCCGCTCTCTTGCCTTGAAGGAGGGAGATGGTAAAATTTTTATGAATGAGCAATATTGTGTGCACATATATTATTTTGATGAATTGTGCATATGTGCTTTTGAAATGTTTTAAATCGATTTAATATGTCATGTTTCCTAAAATGCATGCGATTGTCATGTCAAGAACTATATTCACTGAGCTGTTGTTTGCTCACTCCATTTCCTCCAATATTTCAGGTATTGAGTCGAAGGGAAAAGAAAAAATCCGTGAGTGATAAACACGTGAGCCTTCGTCTGGTATGTGTATGTATGCTTGGAGGAAATAGGTTATATGTTTGTTATTTTGATATGTATAATTATCACATACTATAGATATACTATCACCTAGATAGGTTGTGTAGTAATATTATATAATGCTTGGGATGATGGAATGAGATGATCATAGATATTTATCAAGTGAGAATTTAATTTGTGGAATGAATGGAATGAATGTGAGTGGAATGATCATCTATATATATATTTGATTTGATTTGATTTGATTTGTGGTATTTTGGGAATGAGTGTGAATGTCCGTTGAGGCTGACAGTGTATTGTATACTGTATATGGGTATGTATAGTGTATAATACATTGTGTCGGTCATGACGTCAGCCTACGTCAGGGGCGTCGTGACAACATATTTCTCCATTCGCTTTTTCATCATTGACCCATTTCATACTCTCATTCTCTTTTATATGGAAATGGATCCAATCCTGGAACACACTCCGGTTGAACCAGCAATACTTTTCCCAAAGAATAAGTTATGAAACAGTTATCTGTGTCTTAGTACATGTAACCCTCCGTATGTACGAGTCAAACTAGTAGGTTAATACATATGTACATGACCTTAAAATGATGAAAATATAAGTATGGTAGGGTTATTGGTACACTAGAAGGTTAGTTGTATCACAAAATACCCTATACTTAATGAAATTTTCACCTGGAGCTTTGAGAAGCACATTCCTTAAAAGAGAAACGCGCTCCTGTGGTGAAACTCGAGAGTAATACTTTTTGGAATTCTCAGAGAAGCACACTCCTGATTCGAGAAGCGCGCTCCTTACAGGTTTCCAGTTGAAAATTTGTTTTTGGGCAGCGAGAATTGCGCTCCCTGAGGGGAGAAGCACACTTCTCTATGGGCCGAACAAATTTTTTAAAATGGTCGGAGTGGCAGTTTGCATGTATTTTAGCGCCAACTCTCGATCTTTCTTGCTCATTTGCACTAGAAAGAACTGGAGAAAACCAAAGGAAAGAAAAGGGAAGAAGATGAGCAACCTAGGGCAACCAAAATCTAAGGTAAGGGTTGGTAATTTTTTGGTTAAAATTCATGGATTTGGATTCTTCTCTTCAACTTGTGCAACATATGTGAGATTTGTGTGATTTCCATAGTTAGATTGGAAGTTGGAAAAGAGGGTTGCAGCTGGATAATTAATGAATTATTGAAGGAAACCATAGGTAAGTGGTTCCTTGTTGTTTTGTGGTTAATTTTCCATGGTTGGAAATGTGTTTCCAAACTTTGTTGAATGTGGGTTTTGAGCTGAAAAATCAGAGATATTGTAGTACAATTGGAAGGTATTGTTCTCTTGGTCATTTTTAAGTTCTTTAATGGTTAAATTGAAGAAATTTGATGGTTGAAATATGGGTTTCTACCAACCCAACTGTGCAGAAATAATTGTAGGTTTGGGACCCCATTTGAGTAATGAATTGTTGTCTTCTTGATGTGTTTATGATTGGAAAGTGATTAGGGATTATTTTTTTGGAAAGAAAAGAGGGGGAATACCCAGCAAGAACAACTAGCACACTACATCTCGGACTCTCCTAGGCCAAGTAACCCCAGTTGCATCTTCCCTCAAAATATTGAATAACCCACGGGGAGGGGAAGACAGGATACACACTCCCCGATTGAACTTCAAAGCCTCAGTAGCCAAATAGTCTGCTGCTCTATTACCTTCTCTGTAAATGTGCTCAACTTGAACTATCCAATCTCTCTGAAGGAGTCTTCTACACTCATTTACCAAGTTGGAAAGGCTAAGCTGCGGCATACTGTTGCCTTTTAACCAACCAGCCACCAAAGCCGAATCTGTTTCGAAAACTATAGAACGATGGCCCTCCTCCCAAGCAAGACGTAAGCCATGAACAGCAGCCCATAATTCAGCTTCAGTTGCAGTACAAGAACCAATATTAGCCACAAACCCCCTCAACCACATACCACGATAGTCACGGAGAAGACCGCCACCCCCTGCTCGCAATGAAGCATTCTTAAGACATCCATCAGTATTAAGCTTAGTCCAACCATGGTTGGGAGCACACCAGCCTACCATCTTCACCCTCTCTATCAGTCCACCATCATGGACCGCCACTTTGGCTCGAAAAGCATAAATGATTTCAGCCACTTTCCCTTTAAGCCAAGCCATGCTATACTCGAAGTGAAAACGAAGATTACGAAATGTTAAATCATTCCTCCATTTCCAAAGAGCCCACACGGCAACTGTAAAGTAGGAAGCCCAGTCATAGTCAACATTACAATCATTAACGCCAGCAAGATTATGAGCAAGCCAGCTTTGGAAATCCAAATTGCTCTGAAGATGATACTCGACTGGCTGCAATAGACGCTTCCATAATTGCACGGCTCTAGAGCAATTTCGAAAAATATGATCAACATCCTCGATACATCCCACACATTCAATACAGTCAGACGCCATGGTGAAACCCCTTTTCATCCGCTCAGCATTGCACATGATCTTTCGATGTGCAACCATCCACAAAAAAGTCTTGCATCTTTGAGGAACTTTAAGCTTCCAAATCGTCCTCCAAAGGGAATTAGGATCTCCCATAAGAGTGCCAGTAGAAATAGTATAAGCAGAGTTCACCGTTAATATGCCACTCTTAGAAGCTCCCCAACATATGCCATCTGCAACCTCCTCTTCATCCCATAAGAGCACAGCAGCAAGTTTATTTTCAACCTCAAAAGGAAGTAAACCTGATAGAGCATTCCAGTCCCACCCTGAGCCCTTCACCCAATAGCTTGAGACAGGCCTATACATCTCCACCAAACTCAAATCCCGCATTTTCATATTGATTAAGGCCACCTCACCTACCCATGTATCAAGCCAAAAAAGAGTGTCATTACCATTACGAACTAGAGCCCGCACTCCGCTACGTAAAATCGGCGAGGCTTTAACAATGCCCCGCCACGCATTGGAAGCCCCATTCTTAGGCTGCAACCTATCAATAGTAGCTTCACGATGCAGATACTTCATGGAAACAACTCTGGCCCAAAAGCTATTCTTATCTGTAATTAGTCTCCATCCCAATTTGGCCAAAAGAGCCAAGTTCATAGAAGCCATACTCTTAATGCCAAGACCACCGTCCTCCATAGGTTTGATGATGATTTCCCACTTAATGAGGTTGACGCCCTGCTTCTCATTAGACCCTCCCCATAGAAAACGTCGAACTAATTTATCAATGGTATTACACACCCCTATTGGTAACACCATAGTCTGCATGATGTACATGGGAATAGAATTAAGCACCGATTTAACTAGAACCAATCTACCCGCAAATGACAAGAATTTTGTCTTCCACCCCTCCAATCGAGTAGTCACTCTCTCAATGATGTACTGAAAGTCAGCAGGTCGGACCCTCCCATGGATGGAGGGAGCACCAAGATACCGACCCAAGTTGTCCGTAAGGGGAATACCAAAGATAGTAGATATGTCTTGAGCCACCGCAAGCTCCACATTGTGAGATACAAATATATGAGATTTCTGGTAGTTAACTCTTTGGCCCGAGCATGCACAAAATAAATCCAGGCACTTCATAATAACCTTTATCTGCTCTGTAGATGCTTCCGCAAACAAAACCATATCATCTGCAAAGAAAAGGTGGGAGATAGAAGGACCATTACGAGAAAGCTGTATGGGTTTCCATTCCTTTCGCTCCACAGCCCCATTAATCAAATGACCCAATCTTTCAATACACAGAACAAAAAGATAAGGCGAAATTGCATCCCCTTGCCGAACTCCGCGCTCAGGAGAGAAACAATCCAAAAGATCCCCATTCCAGACAATCGACATCCTAGAGGAAGAGACACAATGCATCACATTTCGGATCCACCCATCACCAAGACCAATCTCCTTCAACGAGTCTTCAATAAAATCCCAAGATAATCGATCATAGGCCTTTTCAAGATCAATCTTAATTGCCATATGAGATACACCACTCTTCTTAGTTCTCATTGAATGAAGTACTTCTTGATACACAATGACATTATCTGTAATTTGGCGACCAGGAACAAAGCTGCTTTGGTTGGGAGAAACAAGACTAGGGAGGATCATCTTTAGCCTATTTGTCATAGCTTTTGTAATCAGTTTATAGCTCACGTTGCAGAGACTTATAGGTCTAAGCTGGGTCAATAATTCAAGATGCTGAACCTTCGGTACTAATACCAACAGAGTATCATTGACCCCATCTGAAAGCTTTCCTGACACCCAAAAGTCTTGAACAAGCTTGTAGACAGAAGGCCCCACTGTAGGCCAGAGGCGTTGATAAAAGCCTGCATGAATACCATCCGGGCCTGGCGCTTTGAAGGGAGCCATATCAAATAAAGCCTGACGAATCTCTTCAATCTCAAAGGGCTGATGAATCCTTGCCATGACAGCACCATCTAGAATTTGCGGGGATATGTCTGATTAGGGATTATTGGCAATGTTGAATTGCAGAGATTTATGAATAAAATTGATGAATTGAGATAATGGACCAAGACAAGTGAGTTGTTTGTGCTGTAGAAAGTGTGCAAATTAAGTGAAGTGTTAGGCAATTTGGCTAAGTGTAGAGAAAGTGTGGAGTTAGTCAAAATTTTGTAACTTTGTGAGTATTTTCTATCTTTGATTTTTATATGTGGCATTGTAGTATAAACTCTACTTTTTGAATTGAGATCATATTTGTTTGGATTGTTTCTAAAATGCATTAAACTTTATTTTAAACATCGAGCATGCTTAAGCTTCTTAATGTAAGAAAGGCATGAGATGAATTCCTGTGAGAGTGAGATTGTAAGAAGATAACTTATGGGTTAAGCCCTTGGAAATTATCGGAATAGATGGTCAGATGAGGCATCTCTCCTTTGTAAGAAAGAAAGATATGCTCATGTACCTGATGGTGAGAATTTGTTATTTATGCATTATACGATATGTATAGAGTGACGAAAAATGTATTTAAATTATGTATTATTATTTACATGTGATTTACATATCAAGTTTTATATAATATTAGATATTTGTAAAACAATTGTAGCGTGCTACAGTACACATAACCCAATTTAACGATTTGGGATGATTCTAAAAGGTTATTTTGGGTGATCTTTTGAGTATTCCAACTTTACTAAAACCCTAGAGTCGCCAAAGAGAGCGAGGGAACATTGGTAAGCCATCCAAGAAGGCTCTGAAACTTGTTCAAAGTTCAAAGAGCGAATATAAAGGTTTAAGGTAAGATCTTTGAATTTTTCTTCTATTTTTACATGTTTTGAGAATAACTTGGGTGAAGACCTAGCTTTGAATTTATAGAAGTAAGAAATTTTTTTTACCCTTTTACATTCATTCAAACCTAGGTTTAATTTATGAAGAAATCTTATGATAGAATAAATTAATTTACTAAGTTTGAATCTGTATATTAATACATGATATATCGACGTCATATATATAATACATGGCTGCTCTAAATGTATATATATATATATATATATACACATCATAAATATATGTATATTGGCTGAATAAATATGGATTGGTTGCTTTGAAGACCTTATTAATATCTATATATATATATATATATATATATATATATATATATATATGTGAGTTGAAGGAAGACGTTGAAAGTCAAATATCTTGTTAACATATATATTTCTTGAATCTTTATAGTGGGATCAGAAATTTGAAATGAAAAATCAATAGTTAGCTATTAGTATATAATATATTTAATATGTGAAACAATTATGCAAGTGGAAGTGGTGTACACTAACAAGTATAGATTTGGGGGTTTTAGTGTAATCATTGGTTTCATGATTATAATTCTAAAAATATATCATATTTTGATTTAGGAATTGAATAACGGTTAAAAATTAACAAGCTACGAAAAAGATTTGAACGCAATTACGAATTGGAGGTGGGTATGGTTCCATCCTTCCATCATATACTCATCAATAATTTAAAACGATGCATACCTATGAAACAATCATGCTATGTAGAATACATAAACAATCATATAAAGTTTTATAGACAAAAATAAATAAATAATTTCGGGTCATGTTTCTAAGGTTCCTATTTAGTATTTCCGGGAGTACCAAATTCCAGTACTACGCCTAGAAAGTTTTCTACTTAAATTCCACGTAGTTCAAATTCTGATACAATGCAAATGACCCAATAACTAGGTAAATTTAAGGTTCATTCCATAAAAGCATATGGGGAGGCCCATCTAGGTCATGGCCTTAACCTAGGAATTTAATCCCACATCAATCATGTTTACGCAATCCTTAATGCCAATTTCACAAGAAAATTCACATTTATTTCAATCCATGCATATAATCCATAAATCACGAATTTAAAATAAATATGCATATTCATACAACATAACAATGCATATAATCATGTACTGTTCATAAACCAATAATAAAACATATTAAACAAAATTTTTATATTTATGACGACACATATATGATGGGAGAATGGAACCATACTCACCTCCAATTCGTAATTGCGTTCCAATCCTTTTCTTAGCTTTCACAATTAATTTCTAACCGTTATTCAATTCCTAAATTCAAATATGATATATTTTTAGAATTATAATCATAAAACCAATGATTACACTAAAACCCCCAAATCTATACTTGTTAGTGTACACCACTTCCACTTGCATAATTATTTCACATATTAAATATATTATATACTAATAGCTAACTATTTATTTTTCATTTCAAATTTCTGATCCCACTTTAAGGATTCAAGAAATATATATGTTACCTAGATCTTTGACTTTCAACGTCTTCCTTCAACTCACATATATATATATATATATATATATATCTATATATTAATAAGGTCTGTTGCATCAACCAATCCATATTTATTGAGCCAATATATATATATATATATATATATATATATATATTCACAGCAACCATGTATTATATATATGAAGTAGATATATCATGTATTAATATACAGATTCAAACTTAGTAAATTAATTTATTCTACCATAAGATTTCTTCATAAATTAAACTTAGGTTTGAATGAATGTAAAAAGGTCAAAAAATCTTACTTCTATGGATTCAAAGCTAAGTCTTCACCTAAGTTATTCTCAAATCATGTAAAAAGAGAAGAAAAACCCAAAGATCTTACCTTAGACCTTTATATTCGCTTTTTAAACGAGTTTCGGAGCCTTTATGAATGACTTACCAATGTTCCCTCGCTCTCCTCCTTGACGGCTGTAGGGTTTTGGTAAAGTTAAAATACTCAAAAGATCACCTAAAATCACCTTTTATATATAAAAAAATCACCCCAAATCGTTAAATTGGGTTATGTATACTTTAGCGTGCTACACTTAGTGTGGGCCCCACAAGTATTTTGCAAATATTTATTTGCTTCTTTCTCTTTCCTTGGGCCCAAATCAACTAAGTCATGTATTTATATATATATATATATATATATTTTTTTTTTTCAAAATATGGGTTGTCACAGTTACATGCCATGATTTTGTGTAAATGCATATATAATGTCATAGATAATTTATTCACTGTGTTTGTTATAGCTTACCAGTGACCCTTTTTATTATAGGTACAGATCACAAAGGCAAAGCAAGGCTCCAAAAAAGTGATTTGAACATGTTTGTTGCTAATGTAAGTATGTGTATATAAGGAGATGAGATTAGTACATTTTAGTTTGGTATATGTATATGTATATAACACCAGACTATGTATATAATGACTAGTGAGTTGTACATAAATGAAAAAGGTACAAGTGAATATTTTTAGACCTGAAATGAATAGAAGTTTTGTAAGAGTATGATTATGATATCATGAATACTTAGGTATTATGGAATAGAATGATATTATGTGGATGTTAATGATTTGATTATGTAAAAAATACTCAAACCTAGGGGTGTATGTGGTATCGACGGTTCGGTTTGGATCAGTTTAATATTTAAACCTAAACCAAATCAAATATAATCGATTTTGGTTCGATTTAGCTTAATCGGTTTATTTCGAATCACCAAACTGAACCTAACATAATCGATTTGAAGTTTTACATGTACATACATTAAATAAATTAAAATAATTAATTATATATGTATGTATATAAAGTAATTTTAACTTTTTTAATGCATATTTAAAAAATTTGAAAACTATCTTTACTATATAAAAATGATTATATAATTTTTTAATGAGAATGTTTATATCATAAAAGAATCATAGACATTAAAAATAAATAATAATAGTTTTAATTTAGAATCGGTACGGTTCGGTTTCGCGGTTTGAACCAATTCATTGACACTCCTATGTGAAACCTCAGATTTATAGGGAGGTTCTAGCGAAATATTTAGAAAATTGTGTATTTTCTTTAGGGAAGTGTAACATTTTCAATCCAGAAAATGACAAAAAAGGGACACGATTGACATTATGATAAAAGTCTACAGATAAAAAAATGAAAAAAAACATAATTGGTATTATTTAAAAAGAATTTTCTCGAGATATATCTCGAAAAAGAATATAATTAGTATTTCTCGAAAAAAATCTTTTCGAGAACGTTCTTGAGAACGCTCTCGACCAAAGGACGAGACGATAAATAAAAAAAAAGTCCAAGGACATTTTGGGAAAGTGCCCAAAATCTCATCCTATTTGGAGGATCATTTTCAAATTTCATTCAAACTTTTTAAAACACTTCACTTTTAAGATTTTCGATATTTTTGGAAAAAGCTCAAGGAATTGTTTATATTCGTACTATGGTTATGCACACGACTTTACTTTCACTAGTGAAATGTTATTTGGGTTGGAAGTTGGTCCTTGCGGAATTCTAGACGCAACTTATTTAGTGTTGGAAGCTGACCCTTGCTGGATTGTTAAATGCAACTTATTTGGGTTGGAAGTTGGCCCTTGCGGAATGCTAGACACAACTTATTTGGGTTGGAAGCTGACCCTTGCAGGATTGTTAAATGCAGCTTATTATTTCAGATTTCATAAACATATGCATATGTGTGCAATTGTTGCTATTATATTGTGTATATTCCTGTTTGAATATTTATTTTGATGATTTGCCTAAAGTTTGGAAACCCACTAGGAGACCCACTGGGCATAAGCTCACCCCTTAAATTTTATCTCTAGGAAATTAGTGTTAAGAGAGAAGAAAAAGAGGATGAGGAATGAATAAAAGAAAGGTGGGAAGTAAGCAACAAAGAATGTATATTTGTGGATATACTCACTTAAGTCAACTGTATATATATATAAAGGTTGAAATGTGTTCGGCACTAGTGTGTGTTAGCTTTAGTTAAAACATGTAAAACTTATAGCATATGTGAAGATGACATTTGTGTACTATAGAAAATAAGTCATATAATAAAATAAGGTTTGTTTTAAAAGTACAACTGTTGTAACCTAAAAATTTCTCTTGTTGCTATTTACCATCAAATTCCCAATTAAAGGGATTTTAAAATGAGAGAATTTTTGGGATGTTACAAGAAGAGGCTGACAGAGTATTATATACGTCTAGGTACGACGTATATGGTATTCTGTGCCGGTCATGACGTTACCCTCTCGAAGGGGTCGTGACAATACATTACCTTTATAATGTCACAGCCACCTCTAGTTCGAAATTCATTTCATGAATTTAAAACACATGTAGATATAAGTAGATCATCATGCTTACCATATCAAATCATGCATACAGGTTTACAATGCCATAGACGAAACTATAAGGGAGAAATACTCACAACCAAATAGCCACACCATGATCCCTCAATCAATTCAAACCAAGGTCAATTAAGTTCCTTTATCAACCTGTCCATATTCAACCACATATCCATTACATTTCTAGCATAGTATAGTAACCAACATACACCACATAACTCATTTTTAATCAAAAGAAACTACTTGGGTATTCCCAAGCATTCACCCATAAACTAGAGCAATGTCTTCATAAGATAATTAGCTCCAATTCCCATCAAATAATCATATCACTCTCTCTAACTAATATATTTTCCATTTAATTCAATAAAGGTTTACATATCTCCAATTCAACATGTCTCACTTCCCATACTTAGTACAAACATTTCCTCAATACCCACTTATTACTCTTTAATCTCAATGAATATAATTTGTAGAAATTGAAATATAATAATTTGGGTTTCATCAACTAATTTTATGAAATTCTCAATTTACAACAAATTAGAACCACATACTGATGGATTCCATGAAATCCCCAAATTACAACACATGTTCAACCATAAAAACTTAGATTTCCCTTGAAATCATATTTTATAAAACTCACCTTCAAAATTAAGAAATCCAACCTTTTACCTTCAAAATAAATTTAATGACATAATAATGTCAAGTAATAGTAGTAAATTTTACCACCAATATTCCAACCATAGATCTTCAATTACTCCTTCAAAAATCCCTTTTTATCTTTAAAAAAAATAGAAAACCATACAACATCCATCCCAATTGCTCAATTATTATTCAAAATCTTACCCAAATTTCTTATTTTCTAACAAAACTCCAAATTATTAAAAACCCATTAACATGCATTGTACCCAAAATCAAACACTTTCATAAAATCAAACCAAACCCATACATGTTGAACAACTCAACCCAAATCACAAAAAATCATGACTTTGAAACTAAAAATAGAGCGATATGAAGAAGTGAGATGGCCCTGCCCTGGGAACAAAAAAATGTGTGAGGGAAGGCTAAGTTTAGTAATTCGTAAGCGGATCACCACCTAGTACTCGACTCGTGAATGATGGAAGCAACATTGATCACATCCCCTTATGCTCACACCATGGCGAGCCTCCACAAAATCGATTGCAAGTCACTCACTCAGTGCATTATGGATCGCCGGTTTGTGGATTCCGAACTGTTATAGTGACTGAACCTAATAAGATAGCAATTATAACCCAAGAAGTAATAATTACTTGAGCATGAACTTGGAAACACCCCATTTTCAAATAGAAATGTTGGCCTACTTCGACACCAGATATCTCGTATTACCCCTTTGGCCTTCAAATCTCAAACCCTAACTCCCTTCGTCTTCCTTCTTTTCCCTTCTTTCTTTTTCTTTCTTCTCAATCTAATTTCCCCTCTTTCCTTTTTATTAACAATGATTCTATGCTCCCATACATGACTTTCTCTAACCACCTTCCCATTCTTGAAATGGCTAAAATATCTTTATTTTAAACTTTAATTCCAACAAACATTTTTTTCCAAACTTCCACATATATCCAAGTCTTTTTAATTATTTCCATCTACGTCTTTTTATCAATTAATTACTTTTCTTGTAACACCCCGATTTTCAAAACTTAAATTTCAAGTAAAATAATAAATATTTTAATTTTATCGAGAAAGATCACTAAAAATCGAGATGTCAATCGTATCCGTCTATCTTAACCCATAACCATTATATAGATAGTAAAATTGCAACACTATGAATTTTTATTCTTCTAACCAACTTACTGGTTAAGATAAACGAATACCCTTTCATCTTCATACCAAGGACCACATAATTTCACTATACAAATTATTGTGAGGGTACTTGCCCTTGTCCGTCAATTATGGACACAACATTTAAATGCATTCATCAAATAGAATTTATGAATTCAAGTCCAAGGCATTCATACGTGAAATAAATCACAGGGTCTTTACTAACTGTAATAATGTTCATTAAATTTTGATTGTCAATACAACCCGTTTAAATAATAAACTTTTTAAAAATCAAATAAAGGTATCCAGCCCTGTCACCACAATACTAACAAATTAATTAACCCACTCCTACTACTCTGAACTACATCACGAACTCGCGATTTTAGTCTCTTAAGTACCTGCATATGAAAAATAGGGGTGAGCTTGAAAGCCCAGTGGGTCATCTAAACAATTCATAACATTTTATCATGATATATGCACAAGAACATTACAAACAAGTTTCACACATTAATCGTTGCAACATTAGATTGTTTGAGTCGAGAATTTTATCACGTTCTAAATCACGTACCTTTAGGAAATCAAACACACGGTGGCACTACCCAAAATCAGAAATTCGTTGGCGATATTCATTATGAATAACTGCCCCATAATAAACATTGGCGATATTCTTTAGAATATGTAACACCCGTAGTTTTAATTAAATACATATGTTGAAGTACACGTATATCGAGACATATAATATGCGTATTTTACACGTAGAAGCCAAATATACGGGTGTATGATTAGTAAATAAATAAAGGTTATGAGTTCGAATCTGGGGGAGGCCCTGCACTATTCATAAAAATGAATGAATAGTATGGACAAATGATCTCGGGGGTACTAGACAATACATAAGGCCTTTTTTGTCACACCCCAGTACACAGCACACCGCAATGTCTAGTACCCCGGGATGTGATGGATACCTCATACCGAGCGTACCCTAGCCGTTATATACCACATAATATTGTCACATCCCAGTACACAGCCCACCGCAGTGTCTAGTACCCCCGGGATCATTTGTCCACACTATTCATTCATTTTTATGAATAGTGCATGGCCTCCCCCAAATTCGAACTCACAACCTCCTTATAAGGTTTGATTTCGCAATCTGATGGGTACCTCATACCAAGCGTACCCCAGCCGTTATATACCACATAATATTGTCACATCCCAGTACACAGCCCACCGCAGTGTCTAGTACCCCCAGGATCATTTGTCCATACTATTCATTCATTTTTATGAATAGTGCATGGCCTCCCCCAAATTCGAACTCACAACCTCCTTATAAGGTTTGATTTCGCAATCTGAGTAGCCACTGAGCCAATTCAGTGGCTACTCAGATTGCGAAATCAAACCTTATAAGGAGGTTGTGAGTTCGAATTTGGGGGAGGCCATGTACTATTCATAAAAATGAATGAATAGTATGGACAAATGATCCTGGGGGTACTAGACACTGCGGTGGGCTGTGTACTGGGATGTGACAATATTATGTGGTATATAACGGCTGGGGTACGCTTGGTATGAGGTACCCATCAGATTGCGAAATCAAACCTTATAAGGAGGTTGTGAGTTCGAATTTGGGGGAGGCCATGCACTATTCATAAAAATGAATGAATAGTGTGGACAAATGATCCCGGGGGTACTAGACACTGCGGTGGGCTGTGTACTGGGATGTGACAATATTATGTGGTATATAACGGCTGGGGTACGCTCGGTATGAGGTACCCATCACATCCCGGGGTACTAGACACTGCGGTGTGGTGTGTACTGGGGTGTGACAGAATAACTGCCCCATAATAAACATTTGCGATATTCCTTGGAATAACTGCCCCATATATGTGATTCTTATCTTAATTGTGTTCTTTAATGATGTCACACCATACATACAACATAAGTATGATATTAATTGCATTCACAAGACATATTCAAACTCCACTACACATGGCATCATGTCACAATATCAATTATAATAGTATTCACGCATGAGCTTTACTATGCCAATATTCCAAGTCATACGTTTCATTATCATGTATTATAATTTATAAATGAGTCTCAAATATCACATGAATTGCATGCATCCAATTATCATCTAATCAAAACAAGAAGTCATGTTGACACACATATCATCATGGCTATCAATCACAACATGGTATATATAACATCATGTACAATAGGCATGCATAAGCAATCTAATAATACTATAGACCTAATTAATTTCACATTCCTATCTATATATCAAAATAAAATATTATGAAGGTATAGAAACTTCCCCACCTGTAACGCACGCAATTTGTTCTTGTCCGAATTCCTTGGTGCGTAACGTACGTCCTCAACCTATACATACATGTTACATTTGCATTAGCTGCGTATACCTACTCAAGTTTATATACATATACATATATATATATACACACATTTGTAATTATAGCAACCAGGAGAGTTGCAAGTATAACATTTACTTATTTAAATGTATGTGTAGTATATAGTATATTTGTGAATAATATATCGTAATATAATGTGTTATATAGTTGCACATGCAAGTAGCAACCATATAAATATAACCTATAGTATATAAAACTTATACGCCAACGTACATATGCACTAGCATTATCTCCTTTATATATTAATATCAAAAGAAGTGGGGTAAAAAAATAAAAATAAAAAATAAAAAGAAAAATAAAGAAAAGCCCAAAACGACGTTACTTGTACTCTGTTTCACTGGGCGTAAGGGAAACCATGGCCAGAACCAGTAAACGGAGGTGGAGAAAAGAAGAAGAAGGAGGAGGAGGCAGATATGCTGAAGATGGGAAGCAATCGACGGCGGATTCGTCGCTTGGAACCCCATGAGAATGGAGAGCTGTGACAACAAGGCGGAGGTTGGTTTGAAATCAGCCAAAGGTTTCTACAGTTTCGAGTTCACAAGGACCGGGATCTTGGTGGTGCTCGCTAAACATTGGTGCAGAGAAACGAGGAGTAGAGGAAGAGAAGCGAGATTCAGATAAACGGGGTGTTTGAGTTTGAGCAGAGAGAAGAGAGAGTTTTTGGTTTTAAGATAGGGTTTCGAGCAAGAGAGAATAGAGAAGAGAGATTTGCGCGATTGGGTTCAGGGTTTTGAGAGAGAGAGTTTCGAGCAAGAGAGAAGAGAGCGGCGAGATTCAGAGCGAGAGAGCAGAGGAAGATGGAGGAGAAGAGAAGAGAGAAGAGAGAAGAGAGAAAGAGGGAACGGCGGCAGTTCACTGGCGTTCGTGAATCGGGCAGCAATTTTGGAGAACGTTGGCGAGGTGCGATTCTGGGGAGAGATTTGGTGATTTTGGAGAAAACAACGACGATTTTGGAGTTGCAGCGGAGAGAGGAGTTTGGCAGTTTTGAAGAAAGCAGCGACGAGTTACAGCGGATAGGGGAGTTTGGAGTCTCGTGCGTTCAGATGAAAGGATTGGGCGATGATGCTACTTGGAGTTTTGGTTACAACGACGAGATGGGGTTTCAGGCATTGGGGTTTTGAGCAGAGAGTTGAGAGAGAGAGAGAGAGAGAGAGAGAAAGAGATAACAGAGCATCGAAGAAAAGAAAAAGAGAAAGAAAGAAGTCTCACCGTGGTTGCCGTTTCCACGTTTCTTGATTCCTGGTTCGAGAGGAGAGGAGCGTGAAAGAGATGAACGAGACAGCTGAGGTGCATAGGTATTATACATAGTATTGTTAATTCTAAGGTTTAATGATGATCATGTAGATATTTTCAGAATTTTGAGGGATTATATTTGAAATTGGAAAGTAGATTTTCAAAATTTTCAGGGATTATATTTGAAATTGGAAAGTAGATTTTCAGAATTTTCAGAGATTATATTTGAAATTGGAAAGTAGATTTTCAGATTTTTCAGGGATTACATTTGAAATTGGAAAGTAGATTTTCAGATTTTTCAGGGGATTACATTTCTACACACATATTTACATCCATTTACATACAAATACATCATATAACCACATATACTCATATACATACGCATACATATACGTATTTTGGTATGTAAGAGTCAATGGTATTGGTTGACCCACAGTACGGGATGTAACACATTTCCTCTTTTATGTTACTTCATTCTTTCATATTTTTCAACGAACATATCTCCAACACTTTGGTGATTATCCTTGTGCAATGTCCCATGATTTGAAATTCAAATTTTGAATTTTCTTGGAGATTAAAACCTTAATCTTGCCTTCTCTCATGTTCATATAAAAACAACAAGAAAATCTCTAGAGAACTAACCTTAAGCATGATTCGAAATTTCTCCTAGCTCTCTAAGTGTTCAAAATCATTTTCTACTTGCTTTAAAAGAGATTTCAACTTTGATCAAGCTCATTTGAGTTACACATTCAAGTTTTTCAAGGTTTTCTAAAGTACTCCTCACTTTCAGCTAAGCCTAACCTTCGTCATCTCGTTGAGTATTCAAAAGGAGAACTTGAGCCATTTGTGGAAGATCTTTTGAAGGGTTCTTGGTAAGAGAACTATTTGTATTTCCATTTTTATTGTAAGGAAAGAGTGAGAGTATAAGGTCTCTTGTAAAGGTTATTCACACTTATGAAGTGAATGTGTAATCAGTTTGTCCTTACCCATGAAGTAGGATCATTAGTGGGATTTTGAAAAATCTTGAACCTGGAGTTCAAGTCATGGACGTAGGCTTGAAGAGTCAAACTACGTGAAAATTGTGTATGCCTTATCTTTTGCTTGTTGTTTTGTTTGTTTCTTTTCTATCCATTTAATTTAATTTTTGAAAGATAAAAATCTTGCTAAGAGTGCAATTCACCTATTCTTGGACTCTAATTTGGGCCAGCAGTAGTACCACTTTACAAAAATAACATGTTATGTAAAAAGTTCAAAATGCCCTTATTTAATAGAAAACAATCCCCATTTTTACTCGTCCACCTACTTGTTTTAAATGCCAAACATTTTTTTTATAACAAAATCTCAATTTACGATGGCTAAATTCGCACTTCTCTACCTTAAAAACAGAAAACAATCTTGCAACTACGAATGACACCCAAAGCTATCTAAGCACATCTACTTTAAAACAAGACGAAGGTATGAATCCCTTTAATGTTAAAGTTCCTTTAGTTTTGCCATTTTACTCATTTTCAATAAAAATTACATGCCACGTGTCCTTCTCTAATACGCTAAAGACAGATGGGATCAAATCAGGAGAGCTCATCTGCCAGGATAACTTGGATTAGCTTAAGTCGATAGCCTTTACCCATTCTGAATATCTCGGACGAGCTTATCTACTTTAGATAGATTTGGATGAGCCCAAATCTAGGGTGTTTATCTATCCCGAATATGTCGAGGTAAACCTTGGCAAAAAGAGTCATGCAATTCGAGCTCTTTTAGTGCAAAAGGAAGATCATCTTGTTAGCTCAACCTCCCCTTAGTCTTAGGCTGAGCTGACCAACTCATTTTGTTGAGTAAACAAGGTCATTCGCACTTGATAGGACAAGCTGAGCAGACGTTGTCCCTTCTAATCTTCATCGATTACGGTATGCCGAGTTGTTGTCCTTTGTTGATAAACAAGTGGGATAGCTTGTCTTTTGCTCGTCGAGCATCTCTTCCGAGCTATTGTCTTCCCCAAATGACGAGTAGTGTTACTCAGACCATTGTCATCTAGGTCGTCTGAACCGAGTTGGCGACTCGTGTATTCTTGTCCAAAATTCATCGAGGAATAAATTATTGTCACCTCTGCTCGGCTCCTAACACATCGTCTCCATTTGCTCCACGCCGAGCTCGTGGTCCAACAATAATGCATTATTTCTTCCTAAAATTTTGACACATGTCCCTTCTCCTTTCCTTTAAGAGTCATTTTCTCTGAGTATGTATATAATTTAAGTTATTAATTTTTAAACTACAAAAACATAAAAATAACCTTGATTCAAATATTTCAATTGATTTTTTTCCTACTATTCATATTAATCACCTCCTTCCCAAGGTCTCTACCTATATATATAACTTCAATTCAAATATTTATTTTTTATAAATACTTTATGAAAGTTTTATTATTTATTAGACTTATTATATAATTTTTTTATTATTTTTATATTAATAAATTATATAAATTTATTGTACATGAGATTAACAATTTTTTTTTTTTTTGAGAGAGAGTTGAACTAAATAATTAGATAAGTAAAAGTGAACCCACAAGTCAAGACTACCCATAAGATAGAATAAGACATATATTAGAAATTGAAATAAATCAAAGAAACTAACCCATCATATGGTAATCCGTGTATATGAATAACTTTTGCCTATTTGGAGTACCACATGTTTATTAAGGAGCGGTGCCTCTATTCTAATTGAAATCTATTCTAATTGAAATCTATTCTAACAATAATAAAATGCTATACACAGCATTTAATGTCAACATTTAAAACTGTCATGCAGCATTTAATGTTCATCCCGACTTTACAAAAAGTTGTACATTTTCATACGTGCATGTAGAACAGTAAAAGTGTCGTTTCTAATTTAATGACTGCACCTAAAAGTGTTGTAACTTTAGAAGAATGAGATTCCCTTTGTTACTCAGAGCTTGCAATTATAGAGGTAACCAGTGACAGTTATAGATGAACTCTCCATGAGCCATAGTAACTTGTCAATTACCAATTAACATTTGGCAGACAACTCCCACATACATGAATTGTGGTTTTGGAGATCCACTGTGTTGATCTATCAGTTCCATGGTAGCATGTTTCTTTGCAGAACATAGGGAGGTTTTGTTGATTCAGCATGTCAAAACTTGAAAGTAAATTAAGAGAAGTTTGAAGAGAAGTAAATAAGCCAAGGACTTCTGCAATGTTCTTAATAGTGTTCGATTCGGGACACCCTAATTACTGTAGCCAAGATGGATTAGCCTTGTTCTTGCAAATCAACCTCCTGAGTCCTAACAGAATGTGGACTGTTGACATTGTTTGCTCTGCTGTCTCAACTCAAGAGTGCTTGGGTAGGTGCTTTACTTCCCGTCATGATTAGGAGAGGTAGAAGCCCTTTTAATCCTTCTCTAGTTAGTAGTCAGGGAGCCATGATGGCTGTTGGTGCATCTCAGCCTACTGTAGTCGCCACAAAGGATGGTCGGATCGGCATGAAGGCTAGATGCAGGTAATTAGTCGAGAATTTCTTTCTTTTATTCAATCCCAACAGAGGGATTACAATTATATGCTCCTAGTGCTCACATTTTCAATTTGCTGCAAATTCGAATCTCACTGGGAAGAATTTAAACAACTGCAGGTGAATGTTACATGCAGCAGATCACCGTGTCATATATGGTGCTGATCTAGATTCTTTCTTTCAAACTCTCACCCAGATTATCGAGGACCCCAAAGATCTCACTTTTTAGTCTCTCAGTTCAACCAACCAATCACATCTCATCAATCAGGATTTTCTAATTTATTAGATGGCTGTTGAATCTGTATTTTTTTTTTTTTTTTTTGGTGATCTTGGCGTGTTTTGTGCAAGACTATCTGATAAATTTTGTTCTGAGAAAAGCAAGCTTTAGAAGAGCAATGGATATTTAGGTTCAGTGTTCTTCAAGTTACTTGAAAAGGATTTTTTATTTTTATTTTACCAAATCATGAAATAAAAAGTTTGAAGAATTGAGATTGTCAAATATGCTGTTTTTTGCGATATTTACATTGAAAAGGAACTAAAAATACTTCTTTCATTTACTGAAAAAAAACACTTAAAAAAAAATAATATTTTTATAACTGAAACAAGTCATATAAAGCTGTTTATAAGAAAACTTAATAAAAGTACACCTGTCATCTTTAGGAAAAAAAATAAATTACACGTGTCCAAACCCTTGAACTGAGTTTTGAAAATCACATGCAGTTGTATCTAGACTAATCTGATCTGATGCTCCCCATGTACAAGAAAGGTCCGACCATGGATTGACTTGTTGCTGTACATTTGGTGTTGACGATATGATGAACGGTGATGTTACTGAGTCAGGCCATGTGTCAATACTCCAAGTCGGCCCAGCGCCTAGATTATCACAATCAAAACTGTTCGTTGGGAGTGTAGCATCGGTACAATCAAAGCACGGACTTAGATCAGACAGAGACTCAAGGGATGGCATTTGATAGTCGACAGGATTCATGTAAGTAAGTGGCTCCGCAAAGACTGGATCTGTCCAAATGTCTTGTGGATCAGTGAATGAGTTCCTATCCATTGCCGCACGAGAGCTAATTTGATCAATCTTTGAATCCAACGATCGAAGCAATTCTCTCAATTCATCTTGGTCCAAATCATTGATCTCATCCACGTCGCATTTCATAAAATCGAAGCAGTCACAATTTTCCATCTTCTTTATTTTATTCTTCTTCCGATCTTCAAACAAATCATTAGAGAGCTTCACGCTTCGCTTGCTCCGATCTTCGGAGCTCTGTAATCGACGGATGATCCGAAGCAGTTCTCCTCTGTTCTCCGGATACACATCGTCCGGCTCGTTTAGCAGACGATGGTTAGGATTATTGCTGTCATGGTTTGATCCATGGAAGAGGATCATGCAAGCATCGACTCCACAAAGTGTAGAGAATTCATAAATCTTTTTCTTCAATCCCTTCTTTCTCTTCGTTAAGGCAGCGTTTCTCAATTTCTGACTTTTCATAAGATCATCCATCTTTGCGCGTCCCATCTAATTGCATGAATTAATCAAACCAATAAAAAAAGTATCCGAATTTAATGAAAAACTAAAATAAGAACGACATTAATTTCGGGAAGAAGAGGAAGAGATAGAAGAAATCAGAAGAAGGGAGGGGGGTTTTTGAAACATTACCTCAGTATAAGTGAAGAAGAAAGACGCGGCTAGCACGATTGGAGGGAAGTTAAAAAAAAAGACACAGCTAGCAACAAGAACGGCGGGAACGAGATATAGAGAAAGAGTCGGCTTTTTCAGACAGTAGGAAATGTATGAAGAACTCAGAACGAGATTAATATCGTGAAGAAGACGAAGAGACTTGAGATTAATGGAGAAGAAATTAGAAACAGAGAATCGAATAGAGAAGAAGAAGAAGACAGCTAGCGCGGGAACAATAGAGAAAGAGAGACAGTTAGTTGATCGCGGTAATAAAATCAGAGATTTTACAGAATCTCTGTACCGTTGGGGTTGGGGGTGTTTCTATTTATTTTTTTTTACCGTTGATAATAGAAAGTAAAAGATATTTGAAATGAGAAAAGAATTGCCAATTCTAGGTTATTTTAAATATTCATTCTCTTGTTTTTAATTTTAAGAGTCCTCTGGATCAAATGGTTGGGAACGAAAGGTCTTACACTCGCACTTTGAAGGAGAAACAACTATAAGCATGTAAATTATATTAGAAATAAACACTTAACTATTTTGTATCTAGAACCATTGGATCCCCTTCGTAAATCCTAGACCTACGTCCATACATGTTACCCAAATTAAGTTACATTCATTCACATAAAATACCCAAAAACAGTAAGAAAAGAAAATGATCCACATTATTTGTAACTCTTAAGAGTTTGAAGTTTCGTTATTCTAACAATAGACTAGTTCAAAACACTTACATGTTGAATGAAGCTCAAGTTGGTGAAGATAGAAAAAAGTTGTGGGTATTGTTTTTCTCGGCATCTCCCAACATTTCGACTAAGTTTGATAGTGCAATTGAGTCATTACGATCGTCTCTTAAAAATAGCCATTCTTCCTCAAGATAAATAGGAACATCGATCCCTGAATAAATAATAGAGGAATCCATAAAAAAAAAAATTCAAACAAAGCAAACCAACAAAGAATAATTAGCAATAGAATTGTAGACCACAATATGCTTTTAGTAGAAAAAATTAATAATACCTCCTTAGCCTAACAACTTCATAATTCTAACGAACCATGTTTCTTTAAGAGTTTCAAGGCTGTCTTCCGACCAAAACCAGGTGCTACATGCTGGATCCCAGGAATACCATCAACTTCATCGCCAAAAATGCACCCTATATATACAATAAAAAGGACAAACAAAATGATGACTGACTACTTACAAAAAAAAATGTTAATAAAGAGTAATCAACTTAGGGTTGGTGTGATAGTCAGAAATCCAGCTCACGAAGCAAGAATACTGAGATTGAATCCCACCCCAAGGGGTTATTCCCTAATTTCAAGTGTGTGAAGATAGGGAGGTTTGCACACATCTCAACGAATTAGCTGGGTGTTTTAAGAAGCATAGAAATAAAAATATGAAGTGCCACCATTTACAATTTAAAAAAGTAAAAGTTGTGTTTTTTCTTTTTGCATTCATTGGCTTCTTCGTTCTCTCTTCTACCTCCCTCTTCTCTTGGATCTCTCTTTTTGTGAGTTTCAGGACAACATCAACAATTACACTTCTTTGTTGTTTATTCACCTCCTTCGTCAGCTGCTCTTCTTAATTTGTTTAATAAATTGTTGTAGGGAGATTTGCATTTAGATTACATACCCAAAATAGTTTCATAGATTAAATTATATATTTAGCAATTTTTTTTTTTCATTTTTTTTTTTATTTATCATCACAAATTGTTGTTCGAAGAAATGCCACCGACAAGAACAAATGTTAAAAAAAATTTATGATTACATCAAATGTTATAACCATTATTCACTCGAATGTATGTTAAATATTAATTTGCTCATTTAAAAAATTCTTAATTTTCTCTTTTAAATAAAAAATATTTGCGAATTAATAATCAAAAAGTTAAAAAAATTTATAAAATATAAAATAATTAATTTATGAGTAGTCAATTTAAACATGTTATCATTATAAAAAAATTAAATCTTACTTTGCTATATATATTATTAATTTATTAATTTATATGCGCCCATGCATCCCATGGGTTTGTAAGCTAGTAAATTGTAGTTTTAAGAACAACAGTTATTCAACAATCCGCAGTGGGTTCGAAAGGTTTCCGTGGCCCCAAATGAAATGGTACTTTGGGGCGATCTCAACAAAATCAGAGTCGGCTGATGCTCGAACGTGCAGGAGCGATGCGTTCTCTCCATTCCGGTTGGTCCAGTGTTCCTCACAGGTTTTCTGTTTCTTCCCTTTCGATTTTGTTGAAGCTGCTCTTTCACATATTCGTTTTCTTCTGTTTTTACCTTCTGTTTTGGTTGGGATGAGAATGGTAGAGACTTATGTTCGGATTTGTTAAAAACTGAACGTGTGTAGAGACATGGGTTTGATGTGGCTGTTAAAAAACTGACTAGTTACATAACAAATTAGAGGGCAATTTCGGAAGAAATGGGTGAGAGGGTAAAAACGTATTTTTATTATAATAGTATAGACAGATATTATTATTATTATTATTATTATTAATGATATATTCATAAGTTATTATTTTATTTAAATTATAAAGACGATACAAAAATAAATAAAAATAGCCCATCCATTTTAAGGATTTGCTAACTTGTTCATGCTAAAGAAACTAGGGAGGTGGGCGGCGTGTGCACCCCCATCGCATGAAAACTAAACCAACGCAATGGAATGGTTAGCAACCTTAACAATGGAAACTATCCATCCATGTACAGAACCATCATTAACATCAACCACCAATATATATTAATATATCTGGCTTTAAGCAAATTTTTCAAGTATCTGAACCAATGGAAAAAATGAAAATGATGATGGAAATTCGTAATTTTTATGAAAGGATCGTTTCGTTTTCAAAACACAATTTAGGAAGAGAGTTGGCATCTTGTATCTTGCAACTTTTATTTCCAGACAGATTTGGAATCACTCCGCAGGAGTTCTAACCAAAAAAAGGAACAATATGTGCTGATGTAAAAAAAAAAATACTCTATTAGAGGAGAGTAGCAAGGTGATCCTGCTACTGCATCATCTGCTGCGCTTTTAGACGTTGATAGGATCCCTCAAGAACCTCTCCATCTGTCGTGCCCTTGTCTTTATTGACATATCAAAATGCTTCAGCCCAAACTCCACCACCAGTCCACCAAGAATGCTTGGATCAATCTGCAGGCGATGAAGTTGACAAGAAGCCAAAAACAGTCGTACAAGTTTCAAACAAGGAAGAAGTTAATTTTACATGAAAACTAGATGAATCCTTACAATACTTTGATTGTTTACTCAACTCAACTCAGCATTTTCTCAACTACATGAATATGCTTCCTCTGCTCCACTTTATCTAGGCTAAGTCGATATTCAAATTACAAGTAGTTATGATTGTTTGCTTCATGTTATCAACACCAAATGCCATGAAGTGATTATCAACTTTGTATTATTGAATCAGAATCTCCAAATGTAAATATAGAAGGGAAAGTCTTCAAGAAGTTTGGATTCAAAAACTGTTTTCGGTTTTTTGAAAGCAAAGATTCAAGTACTTGGTTGAGGTTTTTTGTTTTTTTTTTTTCTTCAGAGGTATCTAAGCCTCTTAGAGCACCCAACTAGTCCTATGAAGTGTGTGTGCAAACCTCCCATCCTACAACCCAAAAACTCTAAAGAAAGTGGTCCACATGGGGTGACTTTAAACTCGGCACTCCCTCTTCTTGAGGCGGGTCACCACATCATTCCCAAGTACGTTGGTCAAATTGTTTTTTTATAGAATTCTAAAATTTGTGAAGGAAACTCTGAAAATTATTTTTTCAAATACTGTTTTGAATCCAAAACCAAACAGGGTCCAAGGGCACAACTGGAAAAATAAAATAAATAAAATAAAATAAAAACTGTATTAAGGGTCCAAGTCAATTTTAACAATAACAATTAGTTGTATATTTTGCCCAATGCCAATTGGATTCTTAACGTTTTCTATTCATGTCTAGCTAGTACCATATTATCCTAATATGAGATTTTGACCTCTCATTTTATCCTTTCCCATGAAATTAGAGAGCAATTACGTTCCGGTATTAATTAGCTAAAGTTCTCCCCAAGAGAACTACAGAAATTTCCCAAAAGAGAATTTTAACTGGAAAAAGTTTCAAGGTCAAGTAGAAGTTCAATACTTTTGGAATCACTGCCAACGAAAATTTCAAAAAAAAAAACATACCTTTTGTTCAAGCTTAACCTTCTTCCCTTGTCCAATAATATCCTGCAATGTCTCCTTCAATTCCTTCTCCTCTTGTGGTGGAAGTGGCTGACAAAGAAAAAAAAGCATTAGGGTTTGTTTGATAAATGAGAAAATTATTATTTCTCGATTGAAAGAATAATTTTTCCTGAAAGAAAAATATCAGTTCATTTTACTTATAGGAAGATGGGCATCAAACGTTAAGAAAGATAACACTGAGCATGAGTGAAAGAATAATTTTTTGTTGCATGGCTGAAGTTCATCCACCATATAGTTAAAAAGGGCATTCATACAAGTTAAGCAAAGTAAGCCAGTAAGTCTCAACCCACCTAATCTGCTAAATGGTGCAAAACAAAAATAGGAACATGCTTTGATCTAAGCACCAGTGCACCACACCCTTCCCAGTACATATTCAGTAACATAATATATTAATGCAAAACTTTAAATCTTTATTACCATGTGGCTCCATTAGTGCCCTCTATTTTTTAGTTGAAAAAGACCAAATTGCCCTTAACATTATAATTCTCAAACTTTGTCTACATTCTTCCTTCTACAATTTATGATCTTATTTATAAAAATTAAAATCTATACTGTAACCTACTCAACTCAACTCAACTAAACTAAACTACCAAGCCTTTTCCCAACTAAAATCCATAATCTATACTATAACCGAATTTAAAAAATATGCTACCCACTTTTATGAAATCAAAATCTAAAACTAATTATATAAATAATTAATTATTTAAAATAATGATTTAAATAACTTAAAATTATTCTATTAAAAATAGCCTGTGCAACTCAACAAACGAAAAACTATCCTACAGACTTCACTATCTACCAATACACTTCTCCCTAATCCTCAAATCCCTCAAAACTCCTCTTATTTCTCTAGCCAAAATCTCAACAAAACTGCAGAGAAACTACTTCCTAGCAACTCTATGACTAGTGACGAGATTTGGGATCACCCAGATAATCAAGATGTCTACATAGGGAAAAAAAAAGTAACAAATAAAGGTAGAAGCGAGTCAATATAAGAGAAAATGTTTGGCTGATGGTGATGCTGTACTAGTAGAAAGATGTCTGATATGGCATTCCAAGAAAAACAAAGCATTATGACTAGACATTATTATCGACAACACATTGTACGAAGAGGACAATTTTCAAGAAACCTTCGACCTCCAATAAGAAGGGCCAGGAATGGGCATAAAGCGGAAAAATGATGCAGGGAAGATGTAGATTTTAAGGTGATTGTAATGAGGAGAAAGAGGCCACATAGGACTAACCTCATTGTGTGCCATGAAATTTCAACAAATACAAGAAATTTGTGGCTAGGATAAGAAATTTGTGGCTAGGATCTCACTAAAGAGAGTACCCTACACCAGGATGGAAAATTAAAATGAAAGAAGTCAAAGAACCTTCAACCTGACCCAAAAAGAAGTTTGAAAAAAATATATAATTTTGTATCAGCCCTCACTAAAAATGAACGCTTAAGATTTGATCCCTCCAATTATAATTTGATGGTTTCCGCCCCTCCTTTATCAAGTTGACTAATATTGAATCATACAAAGAACCATAATTTTCAGAATCCCAATTCAAATCTATGAATCTTATGATTCACAATTTGATTCAAGGGAAATCGATTCAAGTCCTAAACATGAATCTCAATACTTCTGAAATCTTATAGTGAATCATAGAAAAATAGAAGAATCGTACGATTCACTATTTGAATTATATTATTTAAGTGGTTCAAAAGAATATCCTTAAAAATAAAGATATATACTTTGTATATCATAGACTTAAGGTAACAAGCATTAACTTCCAGATTTAAGTACTTTGATTATGTGTTAGGCCATTCAAAGAAATATATATATATATATATATATATATATATATATATATATATTTGACAACTTAGTGGTATCCGGACCTTCGGCCCGACTAATCCACTAAGGCCCCTAGCAAAATCGAGCGGGAGACACCCCAGTGGCCAACACTGATAAGGCAGGATTCGAACTCGTGACCTCATTTAATGAGACGACAGCCCCGAGCCACTCAGCCAACCAAGCGTTGGTTATTCAAAAAAAAACACCAAGCGAACCAAGCGTTGTTCATTCCCTTTAGCACCTTTATCTAGGATATGATTGTTATGATAACTAATTACTACAATTTGAGAACTAATCCTCGTAAGAATTAATTTTACCAAGGGTTTGATGATTAGAAATCATGTTGAAGTCCAAATAAGTAATGACACATTTCTTATAATGCCATGTCATATGTAAAGAACTTAAAATAGGAAGTTAAAACATGATAATACACGATACTTTAAATATACAATATAGTACAAATATATATTTTCATTTTTGGTCAATGTCAAGGTGTTACTTAGGTCATTGCCTAGGTGGTGAGTAAGGTATGCCATAGGAATTAGTTTAATTTTTTAAAAAAGTTTGGGCGTATTTAAGATTTTTGCTAAAGATTATTGTAATTTCAACTAAGTTATAATTGAGGTATAAAAGAGACCTTACAACCAGTGTAGTTACAGGTGCAAGGCGCACTTAAGGCGACAAGGGACCCTAGCGCCTAAGGAGCAAGACGAGGCGTACTCCTAAGTAAAGTGAGGTGCAAAATTTTAAAAAAACTTAATTATATTAAGTTTTGGTAAAAGAATTTTAAAAAATAAAAACCAATAAAAGTTTAAATTTTTTCAATTATACATCATATTGTTTATACTAACACTAATGTTTCTATTTCATAGTTGTTACTAATATTATGTTTATTTCTTCCGATATTTAAAATTGAATTGAAGATAGAAACACAAAAGCATAAAAGAACAAGTAACAATTATGACGCCTTTGAAACAACTACTTCTCATTGTTATAAAATTGAACACAAGTTTCCTTATGTTTTATGTTTTTCTATATTGTGTATTATATATATTTATTCAAAGAGAAAAAAAAAAAAAAAAGAATACAATACAATACCTTTTTTTTTTTGTGCTTGTATACAATACAATACTTATTCCATGATTAAATAGTATTTTTTTTTCTTTGGGAAATGCTTTTACAACCCAAAAATTAAACCCAAAACCATATCCATGCTAATGTGGTGTCTAGTAAGTGGCAATGTTTCTTTTTTCTTTTTTTCTCTCTCATGATATGGTGGTGTGGTATATTGCCACATCAACTTGTGTATATTTTAGGTTGTTTTAGCACTCCTCTTTTTCTTTAAATGAGAAGCAAGAAATTGAGGCGCACTAAGGCGCACGCCAAAGGCACACTAAGGTAAGGGTGTCAACGGTTCGGTTTGGATCGATTTAATGCTCAAACCTAAACCAAACCAAATATAATTGATTTCGGTTCGGTTTAGCTTAATCGATTTATTTTGAATTACCAAACCGAACCTAACATAATCGGTTTGGTTCGGTTTGGGTTGATAGGTTTGAAGTTTTACATGTACATATATTAAATAAATTAAAATAATCAATTATATATGTATGTATATAAGGTAATTTTAACTTTCTTAATGCATATTTAAAAAACTTGAAAATTATATTTACTATATAAAGATGATTATATATTTTTTAATGAGAATGTTTATATCATAAAAGAATCATACACATTAAAAATAAATATTAATAGTTTTAATTTTAGAATCGGTTCGGTTCGGTTTAGATCGGTTTTTAAAGTCTCACACCGCAATCCGAACCAAACCTATCGGTTTATACTTTTCTCAAATAGAACTTATTAAAAAACAAAACCAAACACATCGATTCAGTTCGATTTTGCGGTTTGAACTAATCCATTGACACCCCTACACTAAGGCGCACACGCCTGAGTTAATGAGCCTTGCATGTAAACTATTGAGGAGTAACATGTGCGCCCCGCCTCAAGGTGCGCTTGAGGCACACTAAGGTGCACTCCTTGATAACACTAATTGCAACTAATTTTTTTATTCTTATCCAACCTAAATCATATAAAAAAAAATTATAATTGCTATAAACAAATGATTTGAAAGAACAAGATTTGAAAGTTTTGAGAAATGCAATTATAGGTTTTTTTTTCTTTTGTAAGTCATTTTATGATTTTGATTAACACTTAACTATTTGGATGCTTGATTTGTCATTAATTGACTAATAATATAGGTTATCTTTGTATAGTTTAACTTTTAAAAATAAAATAAAATATGCGTGTGAAGGCTTTTATTATTTGCACCATAGAGTTAGGTATCCAGTTACATGGTGGATAAGTTGATAGCCTCCTCTGCTCCCTCATCAGCAAAGATCAAAAATTTGATTTCAACTTGACTTCGATCACTTGAAAATTGAAATTAATTCGGAGAAGTTTAATTCGACATGGAGAATTTTTGTAAAATTTCGCTAAATTAGAGAAGTTTAGAGAATTTTTGCATATATGCTTAAATATCAGATTTATTGTAGTATAAGCTAAAAACTAATATAAATAGACACTTTTAATACATAAAAATACTAATAAGTGACCTAACAAAATCAACTTTGTTAAGTGGGTTGATGAATTTGAAATGGTGGCTTTTGGTCTTAATTTCTTTTCTTTGTTTTGGTATTTAATTTTGTGCATGGTGGCTTGCTTCTCGACCATATACTTTGGTAGTTTGAATTTCACCATGCTTAATTTATTGGTTTATTATTTAAATGTATTATTTTTTAATCTTTTAATTAACTAAAAGAAGATGGCTTTAGAAACTCTTTTAATTTATTTTTAAGTTTTTACCTTATTTCAACTTTTTTTTTTTTGCTTCTTTTCTTCTCTTTTTGTTAAAGCATATCTCATAAACTACATAATTTGTTAGCTTGTTAAATTATTTTTTTAAATTTATATTGCTATGTTGTTTGATGAAGTTGAAAATAATACATAATTATTGGTATTTCTTTGTTTGCTATTGATGAAATAACATTTTTTTACTTCTCTGTCGAATTGTTTTGAATTTTATCTAATTTTGTCGAATTTTTGCATTTTTGAATTGAAAAATAGAAAATTTATCAAAGTTTATCGAATTTTGAATTTTATTGAATTATTTCAACAATTTTTTGCATTTTCTATTTTACATCCACTTCGCACTTCAGTGGTAAAAAAAAGGGAAAAAATTCATTCGGAGAATTTTGAACCATGCTCATCGGGAACCGACAAATCCCCTCACCAACTTGGGAGGGACAACAATGGTATGTCTCGTGAACCTGTGACGTCCTGACCGGCTTTGCTAGTCCGTGCTCTCCTCTTACCATCGTGCCAACGCCTCGTTAACTTTGCACCATAGACTATAAAGTAATGGGAGATAATAAGGCATCAATATGATTATTTCATGTTACGTGCTAATCCCTACTAATTCTTGAACTCTTGCCCATGATATTAATGTTCATTATTCTCATGTCTATGTGTATGTGTTAGTATCTATTAAATTATTTAGAGACCTATAAATAATTACCTGGGCATGCCCTAGGCATCACCTCACCTATGTAGGTCTAAACACCATGGCCCCCTGACAACATTGTTTTGATAAGGATTGGAATAAATCGCTCCAATAATAACACTTGAATTGTGAATCATAAAATTCTACAACAGTTTTAAAATTTATCATAAGATGCAAAAGCACTAGGATTTAGGTTAAGGATTCGAATCCATTTCCCTTGAATCAAATTGTTAATTGTAAGATTCATAGATTCAAAATGGGATTCTTACAGCATGAAAAATTTTCCATTCATTTACATAACCAATCAATCTCCAACAGCCAACGATTTCCTTGTGCACCGTTACATGTGTCACTCGATACTCTTTCCTTCAATAGGCCCCAAATTGCCCATTACACACATTCATTTTCATTTAGATAAGAATCAATATAAATATTTCAATGATAAGAAGCAACAAATTTATTTTGAATTTCACTAAACGATGTATACATAAAAATTTAAAACTATCAGATAACAACTTTATTATACTTCTTAAATTCAATTTCATGGTCCTCGCTCGACATGTGCCAAACCAAGGTTCGAAACTTCGACTTCGCCTGACACTTTAACCTTTAAAAATCGGAATTAATTCGGGGAAGTTTAAGAAGTCTTGGAGAATTATTGTAAAAATTCGCCAACTTAGAGAAATTTAAAGAATTTATATATAGATGTTAAAATATGCATAATTACTTTTAGAAATGATGAAAACAAACATAAATAGATATTTCTCACATATAAAAGTATAAATATAATTATTTGAAACATGTGTTTTTACATTAACATTGTTTAACGCACATCCAAGGATCGAAAATTCGATTTCAACTTAACTTCGGTCACTTGAAAATTGGAATTAATTTGGAGAAGTTTAATTTGACATGGAGAATTTTTGTAAAAATTTGCTAAATTAGAGAAGTTCAGAGAATTTTTTTATATATGCTTAAATATCTAGATTTATTGTAATATAAGCTAAAAAACTAATATAAATAAACACTTTTAATTCATAAAAATACCAATAAGTGACCTAACAAAATCAATCTTATTAAATGGGTTGATGAATTTGAAATCGTGGCTTTTGGTCTTAATTCATTTTCTTTGTTTTGATATTTAATTTTTTGGTGGCTTGCTTCTCAGCCATATACTTTGCTAGTTTGAATTCCACCATGCTTAATTTATTAGTTTATTATTTAAATGTATTATTTTTTAATCTTGTTTTATAAGAGTTAACTAAAACAAGATCACTTTAGGAACTCTTTTAATTTATTTTTAAGTTTTTATCTTATTTCAACTTTTTTTTTTTGTTTCTTTTCTTCTCTTTTTGGTAAAGTATATCCCATAAACTACATAATTTGTTAGCTTATTAAATTATTTTTTAAAATTTCTATTGCTATGTTGGTTGATGAAGTTGAAAATAATACATAATTATTGATATTTTTTTTTTGTTTTTATTGATGAAATAACATTTTTTTACTTCTTTATTGAATTTCATCGAACTTTGTTGAATTTTATCGAATTTTGTTGAATTTTATTGAATGTCTGTCGAATTTTTGCATTTTTGAATTGAAAAATAGAAATTTTATCAAATTTTAGCGAATTATTTTGGCGAATTTTTGCATTTTTTATTTTACATTCACTTCGCACTTCGATAGTAAAAAGAAAGGGAATTAATTCGTGGAAGTTCGCCGAATTTCGGAGAATTTTCGAACCATGTGCCAATAATAGCTTTAATGCATAATGTTTACCATAAAGATCATAAGAATTCACATGTAAAGAAGACTAGTAAGCCCATGCAGATGGAAAAAAATCTTCGTTAAGCTTAGCAGACAAAAGGCAACTAATTCGTCTTTGTTGTCCAAATTCCAATGGCTTTTCATTATTCCATTACTTTTGAGTTTTCATGCTTACTATTGAACAACATTCCTCCATTTCTAAATAATCTTCCTGACATTACTGTGGTTTCTCAGAATTTTACATGAGAGATATTCAATTTTCAGATGAACCAAAATCGACAACATAATCATTGAAATATAACTTTGGTTGTTAAATGTGACAGGCAACCTTACACAGAAGCTCCATTATAAAGCCAGTTCATTTGTCTAAATCACAGATAATAAGCAAAAAATGAAATCAGATCATGAAGAAGTAGCTTCTAAAGAAAAGAAAAAAAATTGTAAAAAACACTTCAAATCCAGAACTCCAAAAATGAAAAGTTTATCAGAAGGGACTGAAGAACATGCAAAAAACAGGCTTGTCAAGTAGATTAACTTACAATCACAGTTGTCACGATAGCTTTAACCTCCCCCTTATGTGCCATGCACAACTCCATAAATCTCTTTGCAATAGTATCAATGTGTCGAAGCCTCCCATTGTCAGCCAAAACAACTTGTGAAAAAAAGACAAAAAAAAATTAAGCCCAAATATCTAGTGGGAAAAGAAACAGATGGAATAAGCATCCTGAAGTAATTAGCAGAAACCCTTTGTATCTCAACAAACTTAAATAAGAATGATGAATAGGACACATACTTACTGCATCAGGGATACAAGTCAAAGTACAAAAAGGTTACAATGTTTAGAGGTATTTTTCTATAGCACCACCCAAAAAAGCCTATTCCAACTGCATATGGTTGACCCATGAACACAAAGCCCATGTAAAACATGCTTCATACTCTGCCATGAACACGATCTACAAGTTGAGGTGACAAAACATAGCTAGCATACAATCAAGAATATAAAAAAGAAGGCTTTTAGAAGGGACATTTGGGAGATTGGGTAAACTGAGAAGTAACACTCCGAAGGAAACACCCATGAACATTACAGACTAAGCTTCTCCTAGGCATTGATAAGGCCATTGCGAAGGTGTTTTCACCTCAAGTAACCTAGGCCATTAATAGAAGCAGGCAATAAAGGTTTCTTTGTAATTTTTAAAAATTTAAGCACTTCCAATTATTAGCAAAAGCATTCAAAGAGGTATAAAAAGGATTTCTTCAACTTATTTTCTCTTTTTATCTCTTCATATCAGAGCCAAGTTTCCAATCAAAAGTGTGCTATGAGTACGCTTTGCCCCCAAAAAGATGGAATGTGATAGTCCCACATCTCTTGGGAGAGGAAAGGGTTGCTAGGCAGCTAGGCCACAAGTGAAGGGAGTGACTCAAACATGTAAAGACCCTTTTTGGGGGGACCTTGTGGTTGGCGTGAGAAGTTGCCCATGTGGGTTGGCATGCTTTAGGTTGATTCCTAGACCAGCTGTCTGTCACACTTCTTTTTTTTTTCTTTTTTATTTTTATAAACATGCTAATATCAAAGCAACAAAGACTTACTTTTCTTTAAGATCAATGCATTTTCGTTGAAAAGATTAGTATTCAATTCAACCAAGCGAATAATTTTTATTTTACACATGCTTATATCAAAGCAAGAGAGACTCGTGTGTCTTTAAGATCAATCATCAATATATTTTCTTCGAAAAAGTTATATATTCAACACAATATATAATGAGACATCTTAATTTCAGAAATATTCATTCTAAAATTTTACAAACTTTCCTTGAAACATATATACATTGCTTATTGACATGTCCTACAAGCAGCTTCTACCGTTTCATGAAAATATAAAAAGCATACTGGTGCCAAATATTTAATTACATAATTGACATAACCAACTCAACTCAACAAAGCATTTTTCACTTTTCCCAACTAAATGGGTTCGACTACATGAATCCGCTTTCTCTAATCCACTTTATCAAAGGCTAAGTCGATATTTAAATTACAAGTAATTATATCTTTTCTTAATTATCTATGACCATATTATTTTAAGTTTTCCTTTTCCTCTATTATTATCATGAATTGTTAATAGGTCAATATTCCAACTGGTACATGCAAAGGTCTTTGTTGTATGTGTTCAAACCACATTAATCAGTTTTCTCTCATTTTATTTGTAATTTGGGGTACTTCTATCATTTCTCAAATGTGTTCATTTCTAGTTTTATTTTTCAATGTTTTATCACATATTCATCTTAACATTCATATTTCCATTTCATTAAGTTTGTTAACTTGTTGTCTTTTTATTGCCAACATTTGTTTCCACAAAGGTTGGCTTAATAGCAGTTTTATAAAATTTTCCTTTCTATTTCAATGCGATGCGTAGATCACATAATACTCCAGAAGCACTCCTCCACTTAATTCATCCCGCTTTAACTTTATGGTTCAAAATTCATTGTCACAATGAAATAATTTTCTAACCTCAAATATTTGTAGCCTTGAGAGATATTGTCAAATAGAAATCAACATTTTCATTTCTTTTTTATAAATTTTTCATTTCAAAAAGTATCAAATAAAAAAACCAAGAACTATTTCAGCTTTTACTGTTGGTTATTTTTTTGTATTTTTATTTAAATTTAATAAAATTAGTAATCAGAAAATTGAGAAAATAGAAAAATTCAATGAATTTCTGGGAATTTTAACTCCATGTTCTTGCGTAGCTAGGTATTGAAGTACATAGAGGAAAACAAAGAGGTTGATATATCAATGAATCCAAATGAATCATCATTCAAGGATTAATTCAAATTATTTTTTCAATGCCAGCTTCTGAATTGCACCAAACAGACAAAAACAGAATCCCATCATGCATCATTACATACCCAAAAAGTTTCTGGTGACATCTGAAAACTTAGCTTCGGTGCATATGTCATCTATAGCCTTCATTCTGGTATCTACAGGAACTGCTAAATCCTTAGTGAACTGAGAAAATTTAGGACTTTTCTTGGAAGCCTCAACTAGGTCAGAAATCTCAGCCTCAACTTTCTCCAATACATTTGCTTTTACCGCAGAGAGGTATAAAGCAGAGGCATAGTTACCAGACCCCCCAAATAGAGCCAAAGGTACCTGAAACCAACATCAAAACAAAGTAGAAAATCATTAAAATGTTTGACAAATAAACAGGTCCCAAGGTTGATAGGCCTGATATGTGATCTTATAACTCGGGATAAATGGGAAATAGTGTTTCCACGAGTCAAAAACAAAAATACTACTATGACTACATGACTGAAGGAGAAAGGCAATTTAAACAATTCTGGAGTTTTCCCCCTTTGCACACACACACAAAAGATGTCAACTAGTGCAAACAAGTTCAAATTGGGAAAGAGGGAAGTTCAAGCATACAGTATATCCATTATAGAGACAGTGACTGAGAAGGACTTGCTTTCTCAAAGATTTTGTGATCACTGTTCTAAATGGCATGCCTATAAAGAATCACAGCAATACCTATTTCAGAGAGGGAATCCCATGTCCATTACAAGTTCCCTGTTCTCTAATTAGAAAACAGCAGTTCATTTTCCTTTACACTGGACTTCGGCAAGGATAGTTTGGGTCTCGTGGTGACTCTTTTGGGAAAATGACTACATTTGCTATTTGTTGATTCTATGGAAACAATAAAAACTCAGGACTTTCCAAGAACTGAAAGGACTTTTTACTCTTAAAGTCTCACATGATAAAGATTTAGGGCCATTCGTTAATACAAAAAAGCGAGCAAAGCTGAGTCTGGAATTTCATCTTGCCATTTTATTTTCATTTAGCTTTGGATAGGCTCCTAATCTGATGTATCCCACCTAGTATCTCACAGTGCTTCTCAAGAAGTTCCACTTTTTACATCTCAGAAAAAATAAATAATGTACATGTTACAATTCTTTGTATCCAAAAGTCACCAAAGTAATGCTACATGAGTTGTTGTTGTTCAAATTGTCAAACTATATACATATATTTGTGTGTGAGTGTGTAAAGAAAAAGAAGGGCAAGAAAAAAGAAGTTGTGCAGCCAGAGATCAGATCATGCAACCAATTTCCAACCACTACACACTTCGCACAAGGGTGAAGAAAAAGAATCCAATCTACCTTAATCTTTACTTCCTTCGTAGCCGTCGCATTGGTAAAATTTCTCGAGAACTGCAAGACGTACACCAGAATTCAGAATATAACCACACGAAAAGAGCTCCCAAGTTCAATCAGAAAACGGCAAAATACATGTAAAAACCTTAACAGAAGCAGAAATCTTTAAAATTTTATTTTATAATAATCTTATACGACGGCAACATTGAAATCGGAACCCCAGTTTCTCGCCATTCACTGATCAAGATCACGCTTGATGAAGCAGAGTTTCCAATATGTCATTATGGGCATTTTCTGTTGATCATTTGTTTCCTAGACGACTAAAGGACTATTGGCACATTGTTGTTTTTGCATAGTCTAGTCTATTTGGAAAGAACGAAACGCTCACATTTTTTATGATCAGGAATCTGATACGGGGGTTGTTTGGGATGCTTCTTTCTTTTTAGTCTCCATTTGGGTTAGTGCTAGTAAGCTTTCAAGAGGCTATTCCTTGGGGGATTGGTTGTGGAGCTGGAATCCTATTTTGTCCAGTTTTGATCGTTAATTCCGGTTTTAATTCTGGGTGTACTTTTCTGTATAGTTTTTTATTAATACAATTCTTTTTGTTTCTTGTCAAGAAAAAAAAGATCACGTCTTTTAATCAAACGAGAAAGGAGGATATTAGATGAAAACAAAGCATCGATTAATCGATGATCCACGGTCACAGAAAGAGTGGATGAGATTCAAATTGAAAAACCTAGTTTTGACCTAATAAAAGTATCAATTCGACCATCATATACAACGCAGATCATGTAACAAATTGGATGAAAACACACAAAAATACAAGAGAATCCATGTAGTACCTCGGGAGCCTCGAAGCTAGGGCATTTGAAGATTTGTTGAATGCCGGATCTCTGTGCGGCAACCGATTCAGATCTGAGAGCCCTTTGAATGAGAGGGAAAGTCGATCTTAATCGCCCAGCCAACGCCATTAGAAGAAACCCTAGAGGACAAAGAGAAACGAGAATGCAGAAGAGAAGGAAGAACCAGCGGAGCTGAGGGTAATTAGGTCTCTCACTCTCACGTGCCACTGACTTATATATATGACAATAAAGTGATTGCTCCTCGGTAAGGAGATCGAAAGAGAAACAGAAATGGCAAGAAGAAAATGAGAACAATTAAAAATAAAAAAAATAGTAAAAGCAAATGTTAGTTCCGTGCAGCATAGAAAAAGAATTAAAAAGAAAAATGATTTGTATATATGTTTTTAGCACACAACCTTTTAGGGTATGTAAGAATTAAGATGTCCTTTTGTTTTTTATTTGGTTAAAGCTTTGACCTAAGGATAGAAAAGGTAGACATAAAGATTAAGTTAGGCTTTAGACAACAAGGGCAAATATTCACATCATCAACTATTTTCTCTCCTTGCACCTAAGGAGAATCGAACCCTACCCACCCATGGGCAGAGGAAGGGGTAGACCACCGAGCTGCTAGCTGATCCGCTGAGTTAAGATGTCCTTGAATGTTGTACCAATGTTCTTAATGAGTTGTGTGTAAAAAATGTATGGTCAATAGCACCTCTCATTTTTAAATAATTGTAAATATATTTGAATATTAGCACTTCATACATAATAACCTTCAATTTATGATATTAACTTTATAATCATTGATTTATTTATGTATCGTAAAGATTACATCAATTGAGAATGAGAACTTTTTATTGTTTCTCTATTTCTTCTCTCAAATTTGTCTCCATTATTTATTAGTTTGTAATTTTCTTCTCTTATTTTACAAAATTATAAACATGAAGCTAATTTTCTCCTTCATTTGTTAAACTTGCTTTGACAAATCAAGAAAACTATTTTTCTATATTGTAAAAGGTATAATATAATAAGTTTCGCATGTTTTTATTATCATATTACAATAAGCTTCATTTTTATATATGTTTACAAAGCGACCTCATGAACCTCCTGCTCCACCTGCAGCTCCTATGGTTCCTCCTTGTTATCCTATTGGCTCTTATGATCAGGATTTCCCTCCTCTTACAAGAGTGACGGATCCTACACATCAAACTACGGCTAAGCCATTTGTTCCTCTCAATGAGATCAGATCAGATGGATCTCCTAAGCCGTTAACATCTGCTGAAGAAGTATTGAATTGGTAAACTAAAAATGCTATTGTCCAGAATGGTTATCTTCAACAGATTGATCAGCATCTTACTAATCTTACTACGACAACGGCCAGTCTTGTTCAGAATACAGATATCCAAGCTGCTATCAGTCAAAAATATTATACTGAACTTCAAACAAAGATACAGGAATTGGATACTCTTCTCCGATATTATATACAAAATAATATCACTGGTCCAAATTTTGATGCTGCTGAACATGAGATCAGACAACTCAAAGAACAACTGTCATATGTGATGCATGATCTCCAAAAGCTTCAACCACCTACAACTCCGGTGTTTCCTGAAGCTTATCCAATGTCTCTTGTCAGATCATCATTTCCTTCTCCACCTTCACAGTCATCATATTCCTTTTTACCACCTCATGTACCTAAAACTGACAGACAATTCGTGTTACTAAACACCCTTATCCTAGCCAGCAAATCACCTGCTCCAAAACCACCTGTTATCCCTTTTTCAACTCCACCAGTTGTTACCTTACCACAACCGGTACAGCCACCTGCATCCTCAATTCCACGTCCTAGAGGTCCTAGACCAGTTTTTAGTGATAAAGGCAAGGCCCCCATGCCATCCTCACCATTTATGCCTTCATATACATCGATTGTCCAACCTACACCTATAGTTGCTCCTGCTGTCGTGCCTCCTCAACCTCCACTGACTCAACCCCCTCCGAGTCACCCTATTATACCTTATGATGATTTTCCTCATGTCTCACCCATTGATGATCTTGACCGTTTTGAATCCCTCTCTTTGGGATCTTCTGATGCCGAATCTGATAATCCTACAGATGTTTCTTCAGACCCAGCTTTGTCTACCTTTAACTTTGTTTGTGTATTGTAAGATAATCCTGTCACTTAGTGTGTGTGTGTCGTAATAGGTGTTTAAAAGTCCTAGCACGTCCGTAATGGTATCAGAGCCATCCTTCTGACCCTGGTATTATTAATGTTTATTTGACATTTGCACTATGTCTCTCTTGAGTCATCTTCCTTTGTGGTTGATTATAGTTTTAGTTATTCTTGCTATCTTATGTTGTGGTTTACTTCGCTTATGTTTTGCCTGTTATATATGTGATGCAGTCGAAGTTGATGATTAAACGAGTACTTAGATTTTTGAAAACTGGTTTTGGTCTTCAATAGAAGCAGAGGAATCTATTTTTCACCTGTTTTCTCCGTGGGATACTAAAGACAGGGTCTTGACGGGCCAGAGAGAGTGCCGACGTAAGACAAAGAGGTCTGACAGTATCCATGGAACCCTTTGGTGATAGTCCCCCTTCATCTTCTATGTCCGACCCTTGTCCGATTTTAAAATCTTCCTCCTTTAATTTTTCAAGCCTTCCTGAGTCATGTATTAAACAAGCTTCGAAAATTGATGATTTAGTCGAAGTAACTCATATACCTGCAGATAGTAAAGTTTCTGAAACTATACCTCCTTTGTTAAACCCCTACTGGTTGTTTACAAAAAAATCTCAGTCTTTTTCTACGTCTGTTAAAAAGTTAATTAGTCGTAAGCGTCCTCCTATTAAAGAATATATCCAAAGCACTGCACTTACTCACTGTACTCTTGAGTCTACCTTGCAAGAACAATACGTAACTCTTGAGTTTGAACCTTCATTCATCCGACACTGGTTAGCTAATGGATATACTCATATCCATATGGGAGCTATTCGTTTAGTTCTCTCTTACCATGGTCGAGGGGACCTACCAATGTCTGCTCGTATCGCCCTGCTCGATACAAACCTTCTCTCTTATGAACATGCTTGTATTGGAACGGTCATAACCACTCTTAGTCATGGATCTATGATCTTTACTATCACTCCAGACTTCAACGTCTGTCTATCAGATCCCACCTTACCTACTAGGTTTAAGGTTCAGATCCAATTTTCTGGTGTTCAACATCGACAGGATAGTATTATGGCTACTCTGCATCATCAGATGGCTTTTCGCCTCCAAGACCATGCTATCCATCTAAGAACACAGAAACCTACTGGTACTATCATGGCCTTTGTTCATGATAATGATGTTCCTACAATTGTTCAGATTCCCAAGCAGATACCATAGAAAGAGCTCCGTGAGATGTTACCTTTAACATGGTTCACCAATTATGAGCATTTCCTCAAACGCTCTGAACCAGTTACTAGTACTCTTTGCCCTCTCATGAAGAAGCAAGCTGATGGTGCTGTCAAAATTACTTTTGGTTCACTCCAGCAATCCACTGACAGGCTGCCTGTTCATCACTCTATGATGATCCTACCAGTTATATTTGGATCTCCAAGCCACTCCTCTGATTTTCTACCAGTTCATCACACCATGAAGATCAAGCCAGTATCTCATTATGATTTATCTGAAAGTGGTAATCCACCTCTTCACTCTTTTGCTTCTGACGGACATCTGGTATATCATTCTCATGTCGATGGACATTTTATATGGGATTGTGCTCCTGAGATGTGCAAACCTAGCTGCACATGTATTGATGAACTCGAATATGAAGCCTGGATGGATGATCTTGATTCTCAGTATGGTGATTTCTCTAGTCATCATAAAATGTCCTTATTCGCGAATTTATTGGTGATGCTGCTACTTTGGAGAAAAAATATAAACAAGAATATTTCACTATGAAATGTTGCTCTCTCCGGAAGAAAGATCTTTATAGACACTATACTCGAATGCTTCAGCGTTATCATCTACTTGGCGGATATGATAAAACAGATCTGAAACATACCTTCATAGCTTCGCTTCCACAGGAACTTCATCCCGAATTAAATCGTCTTCTTAAAGCTATCGGACGACCTCTGGAACAGTTATCTCTTGCTGAAATCTTTCAACAACTTCTTGAAGCTATCGACAGAAACTGTGAGCTACGACGACTTATTTCTGAATCTCAGACATCCTCCTTCTATACATCCAATGTCTGTGATAAAAAGTATCTTGAAATTGGCTGCAATTCCAATTGTCACTGTTCTCCTCATAAAAAGAAGAAATCATCCAAATTATGGAAATCCCATAAAAAGAATCCTCCGAAGTTTTCAAAGTTCTCCAAACGACACCGTTGGAAGAACAAACGTCATCTTCGTTATTTTAAACGCCGAACTTCACCTTCTACAAAGACTCGGTGTTATATATGCAAAAAGCCTGGACATTTTGCCAAACAATGTCCTGACAAGACTAAGAAAGGCCAACATCTTATTCAACAGATTCAACATTCTTATTCTCTCCAAGACAATCAAGATATTGAGTCTGTATTCTCTGAACAAGATTCACCAAATGATGACACCCTTTTTGTTTATCATGAAGCTTTTTCTGATAAGGATGAGGATCCTATTTCTTTTTCGACTGATGATGATTATATTGGCATGATCAAGCCATATCACCCCCCGTATTTGGCTACTGCTCATGTTATGCCCTATGCAGAAATCTCCGTTTTACCTACCAAATTTGATAATCCCATCAAGGTAATTGGCTATTTCGACACTGGTGCTTTTAAAAGTATGATGAATCCTCACATCTTCCCGGATCATTTTTGGAAATCTCATACTGAATCATTCAAAGCTGCTAATAATGAGATTTTTCAGACTCATCTGATTACTGCTCGGAAGATTGGTCTTAAATTCTTCCCTAATCTCATTATATGGACTCATATACTTGGATGTGATCTTCCTGATAAGGATATATTGTTTGGAATGGATCTTTACTCAAAATCCAAGATCAGAATTCTACCTCATGGAATTTCTTACAAGAATCAAACTCTTCCATATACAACTATCCTAAGTTGTATGCTATTCAAGATATTCCTGCAGTTCCTTTTTACCAGGACAAGCTCAAGACATGCTTCAGTGAATCCCACAAGACTTTTGCTCATCAACATCCTCTATGGAAGAATTCTCAATTTTATGTCCATCTCCCATTCAAACTGAATGAAGACATCAATCCAACTAAGGCTATTCACCCTGGAATGCCTCATGATGAACTTGCCTTAGCAAGGCAAGAATGTGATGATCTCCTGTCTCAAGGTTTGATTGAACCAACTACTTCAGATTGGGCTTGTCAAGCCTTCTACGTCAATAAACGAGCTGAACTCACACGTGGCAAGAAACGATTTGTTATCAATTACAAACCGTTGAATATCTTTCTCAAGGATGATAAATTTCCTTTACCTAAGATATCCTCCCAGCTTACCTTACTTTCAGGATCCACCATTTACAGCAAATTTGATCTGAAAGCCGGTTTTTGGCAACTGGGTATTCATCCTGACGATAGATCCAAGACAGCTTTCTGCATTCCCAATGCTCATTACCAATGGACTGTCATGCCCTTTGGTCTCAAGGTTGCACCTTCATTATTTCAGAAAGCTATGACTCGCATTTATGCCTCCATATTATCAACAGCTCTTATATATATTGACGATATCTTACTCTTCTCCAAGAATGAAGCTGTTCATCACCAGCTTATTTCTCAGTTCTTAGATATTACTCACCAGCATGGCATCATGCTCTCTGAAAAGAAGAGTATTCTCTGCACATCCGAAATTGATTTCCTTGGTATGAAGTTTTTTAATGGTATCTATCAACCTGGTTCTCATATTGCTGTGGAATTACTCCAATTCCCCGACACTCATTTGACAGTTAAACAACTTCAGCAATTTCTTGGTATTATCAATTATCTGCGGATGTTCATCCCTCACATCACTCGACATACATCAGTATTATCTTCCCTCTTGAAGAAAACGCCACCTCCTTGGCAAGATATTCATACTGATGCTATTCAGTTTCTCAAGAAGATTTGTCAGAATCCTCCCCCACTGGTTATACCTAGTACAGGCTCTATTATTCTGCAAACTGATGCGTCTGATTATTATTGGGGTGCAGTTCTTCTTGAACGCAAAGATTCCACTGACTCTATTTGTGGATATCACAGTGGCAAATTTTCCGATTCCGAACTCCATTACCATATCACTATCAAAGAAATCCTTGCTGTTAAGTATGGTATTATGAAGTTCGCCTTTTTTCTACGGCCTGCACAATTTGAAATACAAATGGATAATTCCTCATTCCCCAAAATGTTGGAATTTAGGAACAAATTAGTGCCCTCTGCTCAACTTCTTCGTCTCCAGGAATGGTTTACTCAATTCCAATTTACAGTTAAACATATTCCCGGAACTAAGAATGTTTTGGCTGACTTTCTCTCCAGACCAATTCAGAAACCTACTGCTCCACAGGTTCCCCTGTTTCAGAATGGTCTTACTTTTCCCTTGTTAATCCAGCCCAATACTATTCAAAAACCTAGGCCTGTTCAATTAATTCATGCCCATGGCATCTTCCCCCTCATTGGTGCCATATTCCCTTCTGACTTACCCAAGCCCATAACTGCTCATGAAGTCCATATTTATGCTCAACAACATTTGTTTGAGTATGCCCATAATTATTTTATGGACTATCCAGCCCATTTATATAATCAACCTAGTCCATTCAATCAGACTAAGCCTTACTTATTTTTATTCCACCTTCGTCCAGATTTATCTGAAAAGTTCTACTGGTATTTATGGTGTATTTCATGTTTATACAAGATTGCTTTAACCTTTATTCCTTCTGAAATACAACAATATTTACAGACACATACTACATCTCATTTAGACTGGTGTATGGATCTATTTGCTCCACGACAAACATGGCTACGTCATATTTCTGAGATATGCCACCAACAGCCTCTCCGTCTTCATGCTATATATATTGGCTACCAGCCCTTCTCAGACTCATCTCAAGGACTTGTTGCAGAACATTATCTCCAAGAATTTCATACTTACTCTTGCCATCTTACAGAAGCAATCCTTTCAGGAGTACGAAGATTCTTAGAAGACATTAATGGTTCTTCTCCTCCTTCAAGTTCTCATACTCATATCGGGCCTCATGAATTCATCCCCTCAGTACATTTGGATGACTTAATACAGAGTCATGCCCCGTGGCATATTGAAGCTCCTTTTCCTCAGTTCAGAGACCCTCCAGAACGATCTCCCAGTCCTCCTCCTCTCAGACAACGTCTCAGTGAGTCTCCTATAATTCTTGAAGATCTCTATGACAACCAGCAACAACAGGAGCTCGACTATCAACATCAACTTCGCCACGGTTTTCCTCCTTCTCCTAACCTCCAAGATCTTCCCAGACAAACTGACAGAATTGTGAATGATCCCCCTCTTTCTCGAGATGAGATCATAGAATGCCAGCAAGCTCAAAACTTTGAAGACAATGCCCGCATTGCCTTAGGTCTCCTACCTCCTCCTCCTATCGACCATCATGAAGACTGGCTCGACAATTTTGACACAGGTGACCCTGATGTAGATATGGAAACCCAGTGTGACACTTCACCATGAACATTCACCGTTTCTCTCGATATCTGACTGCCTACCTTGCCGATAACACCAACAGTCAAAACCGAGATCGCATCCTCACTGCTTACATGGACAACAACCCACATAATCAGTTTCCCCGTCTTCGACGAGAACTTGCTCTCCTCCGACTTCGACGATTCCGTGATTCACGAAGAATCATCCAACGCCTCAACAACATCGACCTCTCTGAATCTTCTCCTTCAACAAGACTAACAGTACTCTCAAGAATTCACCGCGCTCATCGCATGATTGACCGACAAATGCAACCCTACCTCGCTGACCTCATCGATGACATCAACATTGCCCAGCAATCATCTCCACTAGCTCAGCCAGATTCCTCCTCATCTGCTAGCTCATCTTCACATGCAGTGGTCCCCACTCATGTCCCCCACTCACCACAAGAGGACAAATCAACATGATCTGCAACAAGTCCTTGAGATGAGTCTGAGAAGGGCTGGTAGCCAATATATATAGCATGAAGACGGAGAGGCTGTTGGTGGCATATCTCAGAAATATGACGTAGCCATGTTTGTCGTGGAGCAAATAGATCCATACACCAGTCTAAATGAGATGTAGTATGTGTCTGTAAATATTGTTGTATTTCAGAAGGAATAAAGGTTAAAGCAATCTTGTATAAACATGAAATACACCATAAATACCAGTAGAACTTTTCAGATAAATCTGGACGAAGGTGGAATAAAAATAAGTAAGGCTTAGTCTGATTGAATGGACTAGGTTGATTATATAAATGGGCTGGATAGTCCATAAAATAATTATGGGCATACTCAAACAAATGTTGTTGAGCATAAATATGGACTTCATGAGCAGTTATGGGCTTGGGTAAGTCAGAAGGGAATATGGCACCAATGAGGGGGAAGATGCCATGGGCATGAATTAATTGAACAGGCCTAGGTTTTTGAATAGTATTGGGCTGGATTAACAAGGGAAAAGTAAGACCATTCTGAAACAGGGAAACCTGTGGAGCAGTAGGTTTCTGAATTGGTCTGGAGAGAAAGTCAGCCAAAACATTCTTAGTTCCGGGAATATGTTTAACTGTAAATTGGAATTGAGTAAACCATTCCTGGAGACGAAGAAGTTGAGCAGAGGGCACTAATTTGTTCCTAAATTCCAACATTTTGGGGAATGAGGAATTATCCATTTGTATTTCAAATTGTGCAGGCCGTAGAAAAAAGGCGAACTTCATAATACCATACTTAACAGCAAGGATTTCTTTGATAGTGATATGGTAATGGAGTTCGGAATCGGAAAATTTGCCACTGTGATATCCACAAATAGAGTCAGTGGAATCTTTGCGTTCAAGAAGAACTGCACCCCAATAATAATCAGACGCATCAGTTTGCAGAATAATAGAGCCTGTACTAGGTATAACCAGTGGGGGAGGATTCTGACAAATCTTCTTGAGAAACTGAATAGCATCAGTATGAATATCTTGCCAAGGAGGTGGCGTTTTCTTCAAGAGGGAAGATAATACTGATGTATGTCGAGTGATGTGAGGGATGAACATCCGCAGATAATTGATAATACCAAGAAATTGCTGAAGTTGTTTAACTGTCAAATGAGTGTCGGGGAATTGGAGTAATTCCACAGCAATATGAGAACCAGGTTGATAGACACCATTAAAAAACTTCATACCAAGGAAATCAATTTCGGATGTGCAGAGAATACTCTTCTTTTCAGAGAGCATGATGCCATGCTGGTGAGTAATATCTAAGAACTGGGAAATAAGCTGGTGATGAACAGCTTCATTCTTGGAGAAGAGTAAGATATCGTCAATATATATAAGAGGTGTTGATAATATGGAGGCATAAATGCGAGTCATAGCTTTCTGAAATAATGAAGGTGCAACCTTGAGACCAAAGGGCATGACAGTCCATTGGTAATGAGCATTGGGAATGCAGAAAGCTGTCTTGGATCTATCGTCAGGATGAATACCCAGTTGCCAAAAACCGGCTTTCAGATCAAATTTGCTGTAAATGGTGGATCCTGAAAGTAAGGTAAGCTGGGAGGATATCTTAGGTAAAGGAAATTTATCATCCTTGAGAAAGATATTCAACGGTTTGTAATTGATAACAAATCGTTTCTTGCCACGTGTGAGTTCAGCTCGTTTATTGACGTAGAAGGCTTGACAAGCCCAATCTGAAGTAGTTGGTTCAATCAAACCTTGAGACAGGAGATCATCACATTCTTGCCTTGCTAAGGCAAGTTCATCAGGAGGCATTCCAGGGTGAATAGCCTTAGTTGGATTGATGTCTTCATTCAGTTTGAATGGGAGATGGACATAAAATTGAGAATTCTTCCATAGAGGATGTTGATGAGCAAAAGTCTTGTGGGATTCACTGAAGCATGTCTTGAGCTTGTCCTGGTAAAAAGGAACTGCAGGAATATCTTGAATAGCATACAACTTAGGGATAGTTGTGTATGGAAGAGTTTGATTCTTGTAAGAAATTCCATGAGGTAGAATTCTGATCTTGGATTTTGAGTAAAGATCCATTCCAAACAATATATCCTTATCAGGAAGATCACATCCAAGTATATGAGTCCATATAATGAGATTAGGGAAGAATTTAAGACCAATCTTCCGAGCAGTAATCAGATGAGTCTGAAAAATCTCATTATTAGCAGCTTTGAATGATTCAGTATGAGATTTCCAAAAATGATCTGGGAGGATGCGAGGATTCATCATACTTTTAAAAGCACCAGTGTCGAAATAGCCAATTACCTTGATGGGATTATCAAATTTGGTAGGTAAAACGGAGATTTCTGCATAGGGCATAACATGAGCAGTAGCCAAATACGGGGGGTGATATGGCTTGATCATGCCAATATAATCATCATCAGTCGAAGAAGAAATAGGATCCTCATCCTTATCAGAAAAAGCTTCATGATAAACAAAAAGGGTGTCATCATTTGGTGAATCTTGTTCAGAGAATACAGACTCAATATCTTGATTGTCTTGGAGAGAATAAGAATGTTGAATCTGTTGAATAAGATGTTGGCCTTTCTTAGTTTTGTCAGGACATTATTTGGCAAAATGTCCAGGCTTTTTGCATATATAACACCGAGTCTTTGTAGAAGGTGAAGTTCGGCGTTTAAAATAACGAAGATGACGTTTGTTCTTCCAACGGTGTCGTTTGGAGAACTTTGAAAACTTCGGAGGATTCTTTTTATGGGATTTCCATAATTTGGATGATTTCTTCTTTTTATGAGGAGAACAGTGACAATTGGAATTGCAGCCAATTTCAAGATACTTTTTATCACAGACATTGGATGTATAGAAGGAGGATGTCTGAGATTCAGAAATAAGTCGTCGTAGCTCACAGTTTCTGTCGATAGCTTCAAGAAGTTGTTGAAAGATTTCAGCAAGAGATAACTGTTCCAGAGGTCGTCCGATAGCTTTAAGAAGACGATTTAATTCGGGATGAAGTTCCTGTGGAAGCGAAGCTATGAAGGTATGTTTCAGATCTGTTTTATCATATCCGCCAAGTAGATGATAACGCTGAAGCATTCGAGTATAGTGTCTATGATATAATTTTTTAATTCACAAAGCCTGAAAGCTATGTAAAAAAATTATATAGTTCCAAACTATGCTTTTTATTTTAATTTGCATAGCATAAAACTATAAAAAAATATATTTTATATTTTGTTTATAACCAAGCTATAATATCATTTTTATTTGCATAACCTAAAGCTATGTAAAAAATTTATATAGTTTGAAGCTATGCTTTTTATTTTAATTTGCATAGCATAAAACTATAAAAAAATATATTTTATATTTTGTTTATAATGGAAGCTATAATATCATTTTTTATTTGCATAACCTAAAGCTATGTGAAAAATGTAGTAGCCCAAACCTAGGGGTGTGAGCAAAACCCGCGCACCCAAAAATCCAGCCCAACCAAATCGGGTTTGGGCAGGTTATCATCCTAGTAGAATCAAGCAAGTCAAATGTTTAAAAACTAATCCGAAAAGTCAAGTTCGAGTTAAATCTCGAGTTTAATACAATAAATCTAACACCTACCCGACCCGCCCAACGTCTAACTATACATAATACACATAAATTTTAATATATATATATATATATATACAAATCTATAAAGATATAAATAATCATGTTCTCTTTTTTCCTAGCTTTTGACAAGTGACCCGAAATGGGTTGGGTAAGGTTTAATATACTGGTTGGGTTGGTCAATTGAATTTTAAGTAGATCCGCCCTGGTTGGATTAGGTCTCTGATTTCAATGAAACCTGGCCCACAAGACCCAACTCGACCGGACCTATTTAAAAAAACCCAAAACAAAACCCTTTTTAATCTCTCAAACCCCCTTCTTTCTCCTGTTCTCGTTTCTTCAAACCCAAACACCCCATCTCTCATTTTCTTCTTCGATTCTTCCTAACGTAGCCCCTGTTGATGTAACTACTCTCACCCAGTTTTGTTTTGATAATTACAAACAATATACTTGTGATAACTAATCTCTTTGACGTAGTTATTTCAGTGCTAACTAGATATATCAAATGGACTCAACTGCAATGTCAAAGCATGTGGAATGATCAACACTTTATGAAGATTCAAGAGCTTAATGGTTGTATTACTTTATTAAAATCTTAGTATTGTAGAGTAACTTTTACTTGTTCCAACCACACATGATTTGTATCTTTTTAAAAATCATTCATATAGTTTATTATTCTCATGCATATACATTATTATATAATTAATCATGCATACACACATATTAGTTTAATAATTATGCTATCACTTAGTCATAATTGTTTATCATACATATATTGATCAGTGTTTAACATGCATTTATCTTATCAACTTTGCATGGTTTTCCTGTTTAACGTGTATTATACTTATTACTTTTTTCATTGGTTTAATCGATCGAATCACTCATGTTTAACTGTGTTAATTATACTTTAATCGTGTCAAAAATATTTTAAAATGTTAGTCTATGTTTTTGACAATGTCCTAAACCTATTATGATTAAAAATTAAGTTTTTTTCACTTTTCGGTGAATGAACATGCTACTATAGTGAGGAAAGCGCACTTGAACTTTTTTTTCGAGACTCGATAATTTTTTATCAATGTTTAAGGAACGCGCTCCTGTTGCCAAGGAAAAAATAGGAAAAACTTTAAGAGTCAGTGATTTTTTTTGAAGGAACTCGTTCCTATGCCCAATAGACATATTGAGGAACACACTCCTTAAGTAAGGAACGCGCTCCTTAAGTAAGGAACGCGCTCCTTAATTAGAGGACATTTGAGATTTTTCAGATTTCAAACCAAAAACGCACCCTTGTGTTAAGGAACGCGTTCTTGTGCCTCGGTGTGGTGTTTATCTATAAATATCACACATACTCATTTAAAGAGCAACTTTTGCAAAACTTAAAGAACTTGTGCATTTTTCGTATTAGTCTTTATACAAGCCAACAACAACTTCTTGAGTGATTTAAACCTTTTTTAAAAGCAAAAGTTCAACAACATTTGATCTATTGATCCAATCTTCCGAATATTTCTCACATCTTTCAAAACCTTGAGAAACTTGGGAGTTTCTCTTGTGAAGTGTTCAAGACGATTCAAGTGCTATTTACATCTTCTATTGAGTCTTGATCGTGATTTCTCTAATCCAACTTCACACAAGAAGAATCTTGGAGCTTCAACCTTACTTAGTGGGGTATACATTTCTGTTACTAGATTTTTGTGATATTGGTTTATGCAAATCAATTTTGTGTTTAGATTATCATCTTTAAAACTGATTTTGTATTGATTGTGTTTATGAAACCCTATCTTGATATTTAAAATACCTTGTTTAGTGGTATCATAAATAGTTTGAGATATCGATTCATGTGTTAACATTATATTATATTGAATCGAAGTTTTTGATCATACTTGATTTGTTTGATTTTTGATCTTAATCACATATTCATTTAGAATCATCAAGTTTTAAACTTATCATTGTTTAGAATCAATATCTTGATAGTTGTGCATATTCGATTCATTGTTTTACATCATAGATATTTGAATCAATTGCATTTGAGAAAAACCTATTTCAATACTTTGCATCATTTAAAATCATAGTGGTTGGAATAATATTGTTGACTCGTTCAAGATTGTAAGTTTATATTGTTGAGAGTGTTAGTGAACACTTCTCTATATCTTTTGTAATCTTGATGTATTGTTAGCTTGATTAATTTGTACGACACGTAACCATGCCCGTAAGTGGGTTACAAGTTGTGGCTTTCTAGCCCAACCCTGATGTAGGCTAGTTTGTGGCTTTTTAACTAAGCCCTGGTGTAGGTTAGTGGTTGTGACTTTTCTAACCAAGCCCTTGTGTCGGTTAGAGTGTAAACAACTTCTAATCATGCCTGTAAGTAATTAGCTAATAGTGTATTGAAAAATCATGATTGGGTGATTGGGTAGTGGATGTAAGTTCAAGGGGAACCGAACCACTCTAAATTTTCTGTGTTCATTTATTTTTTTGCATTTATTATTTAGAGTGTTACGTACTGCGCACATTACTTGTTTAATTAAAATATTCGAAAGGTAATGCAAAAATCCACCAAGTCCAATTCATCCCCCTCCTTGGACTATTATACTGGGCCAACAACCCCCATTTCTAAACAAACTCGTTTTCCCTTAAGCTCCATACATTGAGATCGAGTAACAAAGGATTTTTACGCTTCTTTGTATTGACATAAGTAGTTTTCCACTTAGATTCTTTCTAGTGTTTTGATGTTAACAAACAATACAACTATTAGTGTTAATGAGTTCATTTAGCATATTTCAGCACTTAAGGAAGATACGAGATTAAAAAATTTCAAGTCCAAAAAGTCAAATCAAGTAAATCAAACAAAGTCAAAGTCAAAGCTTAGATGAGATGATTTGAAGAGAAATTGATGAGAGCTTACAAGTGCACCTAGATTTAGGTTGAAGAGATATGGATTTGATCGATTTTTGAATAGCATTAAATCGGTTTTCAAATTTTATTTGAACGGTCAACCAAAAAGTCAAAGTTAACGATCGATCGTTCAAAGTCAAAGTCAAACAACCGATCAATCGAACATCCTATTTTTTGATGCATGAGAGTTTTCCAAGTTGTTTAGAAATCAAAATCATCATATTTTTTCTAAAGGAGCTCACTCCTCTATGAGGAAGCTTACTTCCTTATCAAGATCATGATTATGATCGGATTTTTGAGAGCTTCAAATTTCTTTAAACATGTTTTAACTCTCTAATGTGTTCCAAAGTCACACATTGCTAAATTACATAATTTGAATCATTATCTTTATGCGCGCTTTATTCAAGGAACTTAGTTTCCCTAAGGGAACCTAATTCCCTTATGTGCGATCGGACTTAAACTTCTTTTTAAATCTTGTTTTCGATCTTTTTAAACATCATTTCATGTGTCGTTTGCATCCCAAGTCCAGTGGTTACATTGCCCAAACCTCAAACATGTCAAAAATCACGAAATGTGCAAAATTGGACTAAGGAACACGCTCTTCCCTTAATGGAGCGCGCTCCTCTATTGATATTTCTGGAAAAATTTTTGTCTGGACTTGAAGAGCGCTCTCCTTTATGTTGGCCCAAATGTGTCCAAGATGGGGGATGAATTGGACACTTAGCAGAATAAAACCATTTTTTTAAATTGGTAATAATATGAAAGCAGATTAAGCAAAATATGACAAAGATAGCTTAATGATAATAATGAAAACAACTAGCTAACAATGCGCACAGGATTTATAGTGGTTCGGCCGCGCCTACATCCACTACCTAACCTCCTCAGTTAGGATTTGTCCAAACACCACTAACGAATATTCTTATGGGTGAAGATCAAACCATTTACACTTTCTCAACTTCACAGGCTTGAGAACAGCCTTGACAGACCAAGCAACACTTGCTCTATTTTCGGTGACTAACTAGTCACCAATAACTGAGATACAAGATTGAGATATGATTCACTTTACTCAGAATCAAAGAAATACTTACAAAGCCTTTGTATTGAACCTTCTATTACCATATATTCAGCAAAGTATATAATGAAGTGCAACTGAAATGAAAGGTTCGGAAAGCTTTCTTCTTCTTCAATGGATTTTGAAAAGATATTGAATGTGTCCAAGATGTGTTCAAGCTTTCTTTTGACCTAGGTAATGGTATGAACCACGGATTTGAAGGGTTCTAGACCTAGGGTTTGCTTGTTTGTGTTCCTTTAAGTTTGTAAATGGTGTTAATGGCCTTCCTTGACCTAAACCTACACCCAATGAGTGTTTTCCACACTTGAATCCCGAATTTGAAGGGGGTGGTGGAAGAACACATGTTGGAGTTAGGTGTTGCATGCTAGATATGTATGATTAGAGGGTGTTGGGAACCCATTAATGGTGAAACCCCCAATTTCTAGCAAGAAATTGGTAGGGTTGTGTGTATTTGACCTAAAAGTAGGTTATGGGCTTATGGTTTTCTATTCAAGTTGCATGTCATCTATGTTTTTTTTGAAAGGAAAAGAGGGGGAATACCCAGCAAGAACAACTAGCACACTACATCTCGAACTCTCCTAGGCCAAGTAACCCCAGTTGCATCTTCCCTCAAAATATTGAATAACCCACGGGGAGGGAAAGACATAATACACACTCCCCGATTGAACTTCAAAGCCTCAGTAGCCAAATAGTCTGCTGCTCTATTACCTTCTCTATAAATATGCTCAACTTGAACTATCCAATCTCTCTGAAGGAGTCTTCTACACTCATTTACCAAGTTGGAAAGGCTAAGCTGCGGCATACTGTTGCCTTTTAACCAACCAGCCACCATAGCCGAATCTGTTTCGAAAACTATATAACGATGGCCCTCATCCCAAGCAAGACGTAGGCCATGAACAGCAGCCCATAATTCAGCTTCAGTTGCAGTACAAGACCCAATATTAGCCACAAACCCCCTCAACCACATACCACGATAATCACGGAGAAGACCGCCACCCCCTGCTCGCGAAGAAGCTTTCTTAAGACATCCATCAGTATTAAGCTTAGTCCAACCATGGTTGGGAGCACACCAGCCTACCATCTTCACCCTCTCTATCAGTCCAGCACCATGGACCGCCACTTTGACTCGAAAAGCATGAATGATTTAGTTTTCACTTCGAGTATTGCATGTCATCTATGTTGATTAAATAGGTAAATATGAATGATTGATGGTTCAATTTTCTGATTTTGAATGTTGAAAAACCTAGGTGTAGTGCAAATTTGGTCTAGGCCATGAATTTGGGAACTTGCCAAAATTTGAGGATTTTGACCTAGACTAAGTCAATTGATGAAATTGACATGGGGATTAGTCTAATTGACCCTAATTATGATTGAATGCATTGTATTATGATGGTTGGATCATGAGAATCAACCTAATGCATTCTTTTGGGTTGAATGTGGTTTAATTAGATGTAAAATGGGTTGATTGAGCTATATGGGTTAGCTCATTGGTGCAACCATTTTAGAGTCATAAATTGGCTATTGAATTGGGGTTATTTATGGTTGAATGTCATGCATTCGGACTGATTTTAATGATGAATGAGCCTATGTACATGCAGGGTTTGTGATTTATCCAAGTGTCCCAATTAAGCCAATTATAGGTTGAGGTGCATAGCAGTGTTTTGGTGGCATCCTAGTACTCATATTGAATGGATTTGGATTGGCTAAGTCTAGCCAATCATTTATGAGTGTTTCTTACATTTGGATTCTATATATGTGGCATTGCATTATATAAAATATTTTGCATTAATATATATGTGTTATGTAACACCCCAATTTATTCTCCTTTCTTTTCTTTTTTTCCTTTTCTCATTTGCTTTCTTTACGCAAAATGTAAGCAGTTGTAATGCCAAACATGTACCAACACATATACAAATTGGGTGTACAATTTCTCAAACTCTATTTGTATTTAAACATCACGTACATACATACATAAATATCTATATATATATATATATATATATATATATACAACCCATATATGGCTACTGTAGTCATTTTCTGATACGAGCCCACTATTTCACAACTTTTATTTATACTTACAGTGTCTTAGCTTTTTATTTATATGACTATAAAGCTAAGATTATTTATATATATATATATATATATATATATATATATATATATATATATATATATATATATATATATCACGTAAACTTGATCCATTTGAGACCTTTTCCATCGCCTGTGTGTTGAAGTCTCATTCCACATCACCAATTCATTTGTTTTCCTCTTTATCGGGACGTGCAACCCCATAACTAGTTTCTTGAGATATAGTAGGAAGGGTGAGCTTATGCCCAGTGGGTCCCCTAGTGGGTTTCCACACTTTAGGCAAATCATCAAAATAAATATTCAAATAGGAATATAATAACAACAATTGCACACATATGCACATAGAAATTTTGCTAGCAAATAAATAGTTTATGAACTCCAAAATAATGAGCTGCATTTAGCAATTCAGCAAGGGCCAGCTCCCAACCCAAATAAGCTACATTTAGCAATCCAGCAAGGGCCAGCTTTTAACCCCAAATAAGTTGTGTCTAGCATTCCGCAAGGGCCAACTTTTAACCCAAATAACATTTCACTAGTGAAAGTAAAGCTATGTGCATAACCATAGTATGAATATAAACTCTTAATGAAAACTAGAATGCACAAACCATAGGTTCATCCCCACCTTGAAATGCGTAGTTAAATAGCAATTCCTTGAGCTTTTCTTGAAAATATCAAAAATCTTAAACGAGAAGAGTTTTTGAAAAGTTTGAATGAAATCTGAAAATGACCCCCCCCCTGTATTTATAATATGAACTTGTTAGCACTTTTCCAAAATGCCCTTGAACTTTTTATTTATTTATCGTCTCGTCTGTTGCTCGAGAGCGTTCTCAAGAAGATTCTTTTCAAAAATACCAATTATATCTTTTCTCGAGATATTTCTCGAGAAAATTCTTTTTAAATAATACCAATCTTGTCCTTTTTGTTTTTTTCTGACTTTTTGGGTGAAAATGTTATAGTTATGCATGATTTAATGTTTCATGAAATGAATTTGAGCATAGTCTGGTTGGGTTAGCAATTGGGTTTTGGTCTCCTAGTTGAAATTTTCTTTTGGAAATCTCGTAAGTCTAGTGGTGATCCCCAGTTGTGAACCTTGCAGAGGATTTTATGGCTTGTGTAGATAAGATTGCCTAGACATGGTATTTGTTTTGGTGGGTTTATCATATTAGCTACACAACCCTAGGAATTCTATTAGAATATGAGTATTGTTTAGTTGGATCGGACGCTGAGTGTTATGAACCGAGGCCTTTGATCGCTTTTGCTTAAGAGGTGTTTAGGATCGCATTAGCATGTTTGGAAAAAAATGATATGCATTGTCTTGGGTATTAACATGATGCATTATATTTGACATGTATGTAATTTTGTATATCACCATGTTATTTAAATTGTTTTGATGATCTTGCCATGTTTTATCTAGATGCATGTATATTGCCATTTGTAGAAAACATTGTAGCTCACTCCTCATTCTTATCATTTCAGGTTCTGATAGGAAAGGGAAAGGGAAAGCTTGACTGCAGAGCATTTCCTGTATTTTTGGTGATGTACGTGTCTTTGTACATTTTTGTATTTTGGTAAATATCTACTTAATAACACCTGCAGTATTTATACTTAACACATAGATATGATGTACTTATGGTTAGGCATGGTTTTGTATATTTGATTATTGTGGACTTATGGAATTTTATGGTTGTCAATTTGGGAATGTAATTATCTTAATGATTTGATTATGTCCATTTAGATTGATGCTTATATGGGAATTATGTGTTCATTAGGTTGTTTAAATTAGGCTAACGGGACGCTGGATGTATTGAGGGAGGATATATCCGGGGGTTCCGTGTCGGTCATGGTGTCACTGGTTGTGGGTCGTGACAACTTTGGTATCAGAGAGAGTGTTTAGGCTTAAAACCTTAAAGATAATAAAAGTCTTATATGATATTATGTTTGCTTTTATGGGTAACTCTTAGGGATAACAACTTTCATGAATTGTGATTCTGATGAACTTTCCCTTATTTGTGAATTTCAAATTTACAAGAGAGGAAATACAAAATCAACCATGGACCCGGATGAGAGATTTAGGCAGATTGAGGCCTTACTTGCTGCTCAGACCCAGATACAATAGCAACAAACTTAGATTTTAGCACTGCTTGCCCAGGTTCAGGGCAATAAGCAGCCACAACAGGGTGTTTCGGTTGAGAGGGAGCATTGCAATGTTGGCATGGCAGTGGGAGATAGGGCTAGACAAGCTGCAGTTCAGGCTAAGGCTGTGGGGATTGCAGAGCAGAGGTATTAGGCAGAGAGATATGAGAAGGTCATGAAGGCCTTCAAGATCAGAGGCCCGACAGAGTTTGCGGGAGGCCTCTGTATTAAGACATTTGAGAGATGGCTCAGGAGGATGGAGACTATCTTCAATGATATGCATGCTTCTGAGGCGGACAGGGTGAGGTTGGCCAAATTCAAGCTCGTCGGTAAGGCTGATGATTGGTGGAGGAGACTGGACCGCATGGTTGACGAGATCTAGACTTGGACCAAGTTAAAGAGCTGCTTTATGAGGAGTTCTACCCTAGGTCTGGGCAAGACCAGAGACGGCTCGAGTTCATGCACTTGACCCAGGGCAGTCTGTCAGTGAGGGAGTATGAGCAGAAGTTTAACCGTTTGGCACTCTTCGCTCCAGAGATAGTGTCGATTGATTACTTTCGCATGTAGAGGATACGAGATGGGTTTCGTGACCGTATTCGTCAGGGTTTGGCACTCACTGGCGTGCAGACTTACGCTCAGGCGATGATGCAGGCCGCTGATTTTGAGATTGCAGAGGCTCACTCTCGGATGAGGACATCAATCACAGTTTAGGCACCTGCAACTCTTTCAGTTCAGACACAGTTCAGACACGGGTGTGAATAAAACCGTTACAATTGCCCTTTTACAGGTTCAAGATAAACCTATCGTTTTACGGGCTAAGATTGAACCGACTACTTTCTTTTGCGGGAAAAGGAAGAACCTAAAATCTTTTTACCAGGCTAAGGATGAACCACTTGACTCTTTCAAGAGAAAGGGTGAAATTAACTCTATGATTCGAACCTTGGAATCACAAGTAATTAATAATCACTTTACTTGACATGTTTCAACTAGAAACAAATCAAAGAAACTTAATCATAAATGTTTGTTCCAAATTCTTGGAACAATTACAATGAAGCTCAAATATTACAAATCAATCAATACATGACATAAAAGAAAATGAAGCTCAAGGATTGAAAAATCTTACAATCATATACCTTTCATGAACCCTTATTACTCATTTGAATGTTGTTGAAAAACTTGAATGAATGATGCAAAAGTTGAAGTACAACCCAATAAAACGAAAGGTTCTCTTCAAATTCTTGATTTAAAGTTGATGAAGATGAAGCTCAAAATCAAAATATTTGATGCGAGTTCATAAGCTTAAATGTAAAGAATCATTTTCAATCAACCTGGAGCTCAAGTCAAGTCAACTGAGAAATCTTCAATCAATCAATTGGCAATCTTCAAGGCAGTGGATGTCAAGATTTTTATCTTTTGTGTCTGCTTAGATTGTCGTTAGGCTTGTAGAACTTCACTTTAGGACTGTTCATCAAATTCCAATCCAATTTTTGAATCTTCTCAAAATGTTTTTTCAAAAAGTTATTCAAGTTCTGAATCCTTTTAAAATTCTCATCAAAATGAGTTTGATCAGTCAAATTGATTATTTTCAAATGATATTCAAATGTGTTGAATGTTTTTGAAGTGATTTATTTGATCCAAAACAATTTTGAATCGATTTGATTTGACCGATTTCACAAAAGAAAAATGTTTGAAAAGTTCTCAAATCGATCAGGACGCTTGTAGAGTCCTTAAAGATGCTCAAGCAAGTGGCCAATTCACTTAACTATCAGGCCAATACTGTAGGACGCTCCTACGTCAGTAGAACGCTCATGTCACAGTAGCGCGCTCCTGATTTTGTCTGAGATAATCCTAGCTTTTGGTTAGACATACTGCAGGACGCTCAACAAAATGCTGGACGCTCACATGCATATTGAACCTTCTGGGCTTCAATACAGTAATGCCCTCCCTGAGCTGTAGGATGCTTACTTACATTGTGTCAAAGGAAATTGTCTTCTGATGTGTGCAGTGACTGTTCTGAACCGTTGTTATTTTCTTGTAAACATTTTTTAACAGAGAGTTTTCAATGATTGTGTTTGGTCCATTTTTGTAAAAGATTTTATCCGTTGCATTTGAATTTCAAACGAAAAGACTTAGGGTTTTTGGGAGATTGAAACCCTAATGGTTGTCTATTTAAGCAACACTTTGGCTTTGCTTGAAGATAGAGAACATACATAGAAAAATAAAAAGACAAAAAAGTTTTTGAAACGTTTTACACTCTTTGAAAGTTAGTCTAGTTCTTACAGAATTAGATTTGTAAATTGATTTTTTCTGAAACTTCGAGTTTCGAAATCTTTCCTTGGATTAAAGTGGTCTTCATTTTCATATTTTAAAGAAATCCAAAAGGAAGTGAAAAAGAGCAACTTCTCCTTTTTAGCTGTGCTCAACATTAATCATTCTTGCTTAACACATCTTTGTGAAGTTCATATTGCGCTGTAAGTATTGTTGTTTGATTCTTTGTAAGAGAATCAATCTTATTGAGTTGTAATTTTAATTGTAAGTGACGGGGAGTCACTGATTGTGAGCTTGTAAAGCTCAAGTGTAACAGTTTTCTCACACCTGTGAAGCTGAGAAGGTGTTACGGTTTGATCCTCACCCGCGAAGAGGATTCAATAGTGGAGTTTGAAAAATCCTAATTGGAGAGATTAGGTAGCAGATGTAGGCCAGACCGAACCACTATAATAGTTGTGTTCTTTATTTTTCTTTTCCTCTGCATTTAAATTTATGCTATTTGATTTTTGAAAGGTATAACCTATGACTTTTCCAATTCATCCCCCTCGTGGGCACTTATTTGGGCCAACATAATGAGTGTAAGGGCACGACATGGTGCTATATATTTCATAATTTAAATGACCTCATGTCTTAACTTGCTCTACAAGTATAGACATGCTCCATTTCATAATTCATTTCATGAATTTCAAGCACAATGCAAATAGATCAACATGCTTATAATCTCACAACACATTTAATATCATATAATGCCGTATAAGAAGACCAAAGCAAAAAAATACTCACAATACTAGGATCCACCTACTCCCTAACACCAACTCCAATACCAGAATCCAACCAACAATTATAATCCTGTAATCAATTAATTAATATAATTCAAAATCAATAATTCACTCATTATATTCATTTAATCACTAAATTCTAATTTTTCAATTCACACAATTAATTTCCATAATCCCCATTTCGGTCTCAAAATCATGTGAGTTCATCTCAAATAATTTCTACTATCTTATAAAATATTTCTACGATGAAGAACAATAGAAATGGGTTCTACAGCCATGTTTTTATCAATTTCTATATTCAACGTATTTACTGAATTCATTTAGTCACTTACTAAAAATACCAATCGATATCCAAAAATCACAATTTTGATATCGATACGTCCGAAATTCAGTCTTTTACGGTTCTATGGTCTTAAATCGAAGTTTCATCGGAGTTTGACATGGTTCCAAAGGCCTCCAGTGTCAAATTTGGCTTTCGGCGACTATATTTATGCCAATGGCACTATTTGATACAAACAAATTACATATTCGGAGTCTACACAACTATATGAGTCATAATATACCATTTCTACATATTTCCATTCAATGTGGGTCCAAACCTCATTTTTGGAAACACCACAAAACACCTTCTATAGAAAAAAATATACAGTAGAATCATCACACGTTCCTTAAAGATCAATTTTGCAACAAAAAAGAGTAATAATAACTTATCGAAACCCCGAATCGGCCACAAAATCATCGAGTCCCCCTCCGACGAAAGTTCTCCCCCTTTCTCTCTTTCTCTTTACTCGTACTTCTTCTTTCAATTTCTTTCTTTTTATTATTTTACTTCAACAGGCTATGTTTAAATGTAAGAACTTAGATCATGGTTTTTTGTGATTCCATGCTCCCAAGCTTCAATTAATAACCAACTTCCCCATTTAATAATACCATTCAATTCACACATTCACTTAATTTAATTTATACCTTTCAATTCTATTCTTTTTTTAATACTTTAATTTATCCTCAAATTATCATATTTAACATACTTATGTATATACACATACACATGACTCTTATGTATGTATACACGTATTATACACCTCAATATACATATAAGTCAACGTAGGTATTTAATTAAAACTATGGGGTGTTACAATCTCTCAAACTTAAGGAATTTCGTCCTCGAAATTTAAAAGTAAGGAGAGATTTACCTCAAGTGGTGAAAAGATCAGGAAATGTCTCATGTATTTGATCTTCTTGCTCCCAAGTTTGCTCCTCATTGTCATGAAATTTCTTTTTGATCCTAACCGGTGGAATCTACTTGTTCCTGAGTTTCAGAACTCTTCTGGCTACGATCTAGATTGACACTTTTGGATAAGTAGTCTTCCTAACTTGTAACTGAGTTACATCCGAGTTGTGAGTTGGGTCTGGATGATATTTCTTCAACATCGATACGTGGAAGACATCATGAACACCAACCAACTGTAACAGTAGAACAAGTCGATAAGCCAATGGACCTATCATCTCAAAGATCTCAAATTGTCCCACAAATTGCGGAGTAAGTTTTCCTCTCACCCCAAATCTCATCTGGCCTTTCATTGGAGAGACCTTTAACAACACCTGGTCTCCCACTAAAAATTCTAGAGGCCTGTGCCTCTTGTCAAAATAACTCTTTTGACGATCTTGGGTTGTTTTCAATTTTTGTCTGATCTGTTTAATCTTCTTTTTGTGATCCATAATAACAGCTGGCCCCAATAACTGTAACTCTCCAACTTCATACCAGCAAGTTGGAGATCTGCAAGGTCTACCATACAGAACCTCAAAGGGTGCCATGCTAATACTAGTCTAATAGTTGTTATTGTAGGCAAACTTACACAAACGAAGGTACTCTCCCCGCTTCCAACCAAACTCTAGAATACAAGAAATGAACATATCTTCCAACATCTGTATCACTCTCTCAGATTGTCCATCTGTCTGCGGATGATACGCTGTACTGAGACGGAGATAAGTTCCAAATTGAGTCTGCACTAAATGTCAAAACCTCGATGTAAACCTCAGATCTCTGTCCAACACAATAAATACAGGAATGTCATGCAATCTCACAACCTCACGTATATATAATCTGCTCAGTCTATCCACATAGTCTCTGGTGTTCATTAGAAGAAAGTGGGCAGACTTAGTCAACCTATCAACAATAACCCAGATGACATCATATCTACCTTGAGATTTGGGCAACCCTGTAATAAAATCCATGGTAATATGCTCCCATTTTCATTCTGGGATGGAAAATGGTTGCATCTGTCCTACAGGCCTCCAGTGTTTAGCCTTAACCTGCTGACACACTCCACATTTTTTAACATACTCAGCTATATCCTTTTTCATCCCATGCCACCAAACGGTCATTTTCATATCATGGTTCATTTTGGTTGATCTTGGGTGAATGGTATACTAAGATCTATGTGCTTTCTGGAGTAACTCAACCCTCAAATCATAATCAACAGGAGCCCATAATCTCTCCTAAAATCGTAGTATACCATATGAATCTCGTTGCCAATAAACACAATCATCTCTATCAACCCAATAATTATACATGCCGAAATTAGGATCACGCTGTTGCAGATCCTTAATCCTCTGAATATAGGTGTCAGTATGTTGCACGTGCACATATATCAACATGTGGTGCAATAAAGAACACAGTCATAACTGTAGCTCTTTCCAATAATCGCCACTCATGGGCCATCTGACAAGCCACCACACCAGTTTCTATCCAATTCCTACTCAGTGCATCGGTAAATACTTGGCCTTCCCAAGATGATACTCTAGTGTGAAGTTATAATCCTTTAAGAATTTTAGCCATCTTTATATCCTCATTTTCAGTTCGTTTTGATCAAACAAATACTTCAAACTCTTATGGTCTGAAAATAATGTGTACTTCTCGCCATACAGGGGCTAATAAACTTTTTTTCCATCAACTCATCAAGTTGCACCTTGAGTTCTTGCAACTTCTTTGGTGCCATTCTATATGGAGGAATAGAGATAGGTTTTGTACTGGGCATCAGTTCTATAATGAAGTTTATCTCCCGTCTAGGTGGTAATCCTGGTAAATCATTAGGAAATACATCCGGGTAATCACACACTACAGGGATTTCTGACAACTGAATACCTGTTCTTTTTTCTCTCTTTGGCTTTATACTGGCCAATATTTCCATTTCCTCATTTGTGACCATCCTACCCCTTGTAAGAGGTTTAGGGGTGATCATACCTCTATAAATAAATGATGGTTGCGAGGGTATCTGGAATACCACCTTTTTGGACAAATAGTCCACAAGGGCGTGATATGCAGCTAACCAATCCATACCCAGGATGACATCAAACTCCAAAAATTCTAATACCCTAAGGTCAGCAACCATCTAATGTCCCTCATATTTGACTATACAATTTTGACAGACCATATTAGGATAGATTCTTTCCCTTGCTGTTGTACTCAAAATCAATAGTGTAGCAGATCTAACAGGAGTTAAATGCATTCTATCTATCATACTACCAGATATAAAAGACAAGGTAGAACTAGCATTAATTAGAACATACATAAATGTATCACATATACGGATCATACTTTCAATCAATGTCTTACTGGGATTTGGGTCTGGCTCTGTCACTGCCTTGGCCTGCTCCCATGTGCCAGAAGGTGTCACATTAGATGGAGTCACCGAAGTCTTCTAAATCGGCTGAAAGGGACTTTGACTGATCTTGTCGCCATTGATAAGTTGATTTTTGTTATAGTTATTAGATGGTTTTTATTTTGATAGGTTAATATATTAGGATGTTTTTATAGTATATGCACTTAGTTTTGTGTGTTATTTTGTAGGTATCAAAGTACGAGTGAAGTGGTGGAGCAAGAAAAGAAGAAAGAAGAAAAAAAATTAAAATGTGAAAAAATAGTGAATGGGCATCGCGACGTCCACACCCGGTGCCGGGTGACAAAATAAAATAAAAAAGGAAAAAAGTAGAGAATGAGCACCACGGCGCCCATCGAGGCATTGCGGTGCGAGGGATCCGTGTAGAAGTAAGAGTTTTGTTTTGTGCAATTTTTAGGTATTTTTTGTTTCCTTTTTATTTTAGACATTATAAATAAAAAGTACGGAGTTTAGAAGGGGATTAGTCATGAAGAGAAGAGGCTATTGAAGCTTTGGAGCAAAGGAAAAACATCATCGAAGTGGCGCGAGGAAGCTAGATCCAGATTTGGTGAAGTTGTGCTAGTTTAATATTTTCTTCCTTTCTTCCTTGTATTTAATTTCTCTCCTTTTTATGATATTGAACCTATTTGATTTTGAGTTTATAGAAATAGTTATGGAGTAATTTTATTTTCTAGGGCTTCAATTGGAACTTATATGGATTTTGGATCTCATGGATGATATTAGATTTTAAATAATTTATTTAGAGTTGTTTATTTTAATATGTTCTTCTCGCTTCTAATTACTTGATCATTAATTAGGTGATTTGATAAATCCGTATGATCTTGGCAAAGGGATTTTAGATTTAGACTTGATTAAAATAACACATGATCAAAAAGGGTGAAAGCTATTAAGTTCATGTGAGACAGACATATACTCATGTGACATGTATAATCATTAAAGAGCATGATATTAATGAATCTTGTTTTAATTTAATTTTCATAGAAATATAGAGATTTAATTAATTAAGGTATTTTTACTCGATCATCGAAAGAGACTTGTAGATAAATTAGGCTCTTGGTTAACAACTCGAAAATAATTAATTAATTGAAAAAATAAGTAGATGAATCCAAGTGAAATATAAGGAAATATTGTACTCCTAGGTTTAAGTAATTCATTGATTAAGTGATTTAATTTTAATTGTTTTAGTTTTAAAATCTGAGTTAAAATTTCTTATTTGCTATTTTTGTTATTTGTTTAGATAAGATCAATTGAATTAATAAAAATAAAAATTAGTGCAAATATATGTGAGAACGATACTTTTAATCATCATTACATTACTTGTCGACAATATTGTGCACTTGCAATTTTACACAACAAGTTTTTTGGGTCGTTGCCGGGGATTTGTTTCTAATTTTTTTAATTACTACTATCAATTTCATTTCAATTCTAGGCTTAATCTGAAATTTTATTTTTTATTTTTTTTAGGTACTTGAAGCCGTTGTATGCGAAAGTTTGGAAGCTCGAACTTAATCCCTTTTGATTCAAAGATTGAAAGGACAACACGAAGGAATCGTAAAGAGAAAAGAGAAGCTTCTACTCACTTAGATACAATGGAAGAACAAATTATCCTAGCACCTGGAGCAGAATGAAGATCTTTACGGGATTTTGCTATCCCATCAATACATGATATCCCATCAAGTATTCTGAGACTTGCTATTGAAGTTAATACCTTCAAAATCAAGCCGACAACTATTCAAATGCTTCAAACTTATGTGACATTTGGAGGTGCACCCATTGAGGATCTGACTGAGCATATTAAGAAATTCTTGGAGATATGTGACACCTTCAAACAAGCTGGAGTTTTTGCTGATGCAATTCAACTCCGACTGTTCCCTTTCTCACTCAGAGACAGGGCAAAGAGTTGGATTCTCTTCCAGCAACATCTATCGCTACTTGGGAGATGTTGGCTCAGAAGTTCTTAGCAAAATTCTTTCCACTTGGTAAAACTGCAAAGCTGAGGAATGACATCCCTCAGTTCACACAACATGAATCAGAATCTCTCTATGATGCATGGGAAAGGTACAAAGGACTGATCAGAAAATGCCTTCATCATGGGATACCAAGGTGGCTGCAAGTGTAGACTTTTTACAATGGGTTGTTGGTATCTCTGCGGATAACCATTGATGCTGCAACGGGTGGAGCTCTTATGGACAAAACTATTGATGAAGCATTCAATTTGCTAGAAGATATGGCTTCCAATAATTATGAATGGCCAGCAGGATGAATGTTGCCAAAGAAAGTTGCTGGAGTATATGAAGTTGATGCACTCACTGTATTATTGGCTCAAGTTGCAGCTCTTTCTAAGAAGTTTGATACTTTGGGGGTTTATGTTATACACAACCCTCAAGTAACTTGTGATTTGTGTGGAAGTAATCATTCCAGTAATTAGTGTTCTCTTAACACTGAGTCAATGTAGTATGTGAGCAACTATAACAGGCAGTAGAAGCAGCAAACCTACTTTAATCCAAGATGGAGAAATCACCCTAATCTGTCATGGGGTAATAACCAAGGCCAATCTTCAGTTGGAAGGCCTATGTTTCCACCTGGTATACCTCCTCAAGCTCAGTCCCAAGAAAAGAAGTCATCGCTGGAAGAAATAATGCAACAATTGGCACTTAATACTGATAAGTTTATGACTGAGACAAGAACTCAATTTCAGAGTCAAGCTACCTCAATTCAGAATTTAGAGATGCAAGTTGTCGAACTAGCCAACAACATCAATAATAGGCCTCAAGGGACATTACCTAGTGATACTGAAGTCAATCCAAGAAGGGATACAGAAGAACAATGCCAAGAAGTGACTTTGAGGTGTGGTAAGGAGTTGCCTGAGGTGATCCAGAAGCCTAATGACTCAGTTGAGCTTACTTCAGACAACAAAGGCAAAGAAAAGTTATCACAGGAAGAGGCGCAGCAAAATATTCAGAAGAGTACACCACCTTACGAACCCCCACCACCTTTTCCTCAGCGATTGCAGAAGCAGAAGTTGGATAAGGAATTTTCTAAATTCTTAGAGGTGTTCAAAAAACTCCATATTAATATTCCATTTGTTGATGCATTGGAGCAGATGCCGAGTTATGTCAAATTCATGAAGGTGATCTTGTCTAACAAGCGGAAGTTAGGGGAATTTGAGACAGTTACCTTAACAGAAGAATGCAGTGCCATCCTCTAGAAGAAACTACCACCAAAGCTTGAGGACCTTAGGAGCTTCACTATTCCATGCACTATTGGAAGTCATTTATTTGGGAGAGCTTTATATGATTTGGGGGCCAGTATTAATTAGATGCCTTTGTCTATATATCAGAAGCTGGGTTTGGGGAAGGCAAAGCCCACTACTGTCACTTTCTAGCTTTCAAATAGGTCACTTACATATCCACGGGGTGTGATTGAAGATGTTTTGGTGAAGGTTGACAAATTTATCTTCCCAATTGACTTTATTGTTCTAGACATGGAAGAAGATAGAGAGATTCCAATTATATTGGGAATGTGGCGATCCCACACCCCGGACCACCAATCCCACAGGGATGGCTAGAGAAAACGCCGGAGTGGGACACCCGGCGTAGGCATCTCCAACCACCCCTCAATCAACTTGAGGTGATTGAGACCCTACAAGCCTCATCCTGGACTCTCCATAGAGTCTCATTTTTTTTTTCAACCATAATCTGATAGACTTAATAGTTCTAAAATCTATCAAATACATCCACAACATTATCCAAGATAATTAATAAGTCCACAAATGAAAATCTATAAGCCCCACAGTCCAACACATGGACAATGTACATAAAAGTCCCAAAACCATGGGAACAAAACTGTCATATGCCCACATGGCTTATCTACTAAGACCCAAAACCCAACTTACCAATACTACAAAATGTGGTAAGTGTGATAATTGCATAGTTCAAAATATAAATACATCATAATTAAACATAAGCTCAACCAAAAATGCCTCCTAACTCACGTCGAGGCCTTAACTTTGGCGCCGGCAAGGTCCTTACTCCCTTGCCCTTGTCCTGAATAAAAGGGCCTGAAAAAGGGAAATGAAAGTGAGCCAGCGGTGCCCAGCGAATAGAATTCAGATATGCCATCAATATTCATCAATAAAGTAGTATGTATGCATGTCCATGTCTATGAATGAATAAAGCTAATAACATATAAATATCAAGCATTTATAATAGGGCTCAATGCAAGTAAAAACCTATCATTTGGATTCCATATTCCATACTCATTGGGGTTACTAGTCCACGTCTATTTCACCGTGTCGTTCCCATCCCCAATCCACATTTATAAAACCTTCCTATGATAAGGTTAAGTCTCCCTATTAGCTAGATAAGTGAGACAAACCAAGATCATAAGGTTTTCCAAATCAATGCATCATTCAAATCATTTGATCACATTTCATGCTTTCCGAACATACAAGATATAATCAATATGATGACATATAATATTTAAACATAAATGAAGTCTACTCACAACCAAGTCTTGCAAGAGTATCTAACCACACACATGGCAACCAAACCGATCAACCAATATAAGATCTTGAAATAATTATCAAGTCCCATACACATCAATTTATGATCATTCCCAAACATAAACACTAATCATGAGTTTCATTTCTCATGATCAACCTAAACATCCATACAAGACTCATAAACAATTCAAATATAAGCCTAACCATCCTAACCCACTATTTTAATTCAATATGGGTTCAATTAGACAAGTCCAATGTCAATTTAATTAATTGACTTAACTTAGGTCAAAAGTCTCAATTTTGGGCAAAGTCTCAAAATTGTGATCTCAGTCAATTCCATACAACTCATGGGGTTTTCAACATGTATAATCAATTCTATGATCAACACATAGACCATATCACCATACATCACACTTAAACAAGCCACATGTAGACAATAGGCCATACCCCATTTAATCATGACATAAAACAAAAATCACATGCCGCATGCCTCCCAATGCCTAACACCTATTCACAAATTATCAATTCAACCATTAATACCCACATTTAATCCCCAATTTGGGGATTTCATCCATATATAGGCCTAACCCATATAATACACAACATAGGCCAATTTAAAACATGAATCAACCCAATTAATGCTTAATTAGATATAAATTATCTCAATTTCATAATTAAGGGTCAATTGCATAAAAGCCCCAAAATTTGGGAACTTTCAAGTCATTAGGCCTTGTCCATAACATAATCATAATAGATTGATTACTATATAAATCAAGCTAATTTAGGTCCAATTAGACTTAACTCATTCCAATTGAACGTTCCCAATCCAATTTCATCGTTTTCCCCAAATTCAGGAAAATCTCTACAATTGGGCATAGGGCATAATTACACTAAACATTGAACTATAGCATGAAATTTCCAAAATTGAAACCATGAATCAATTAATTATACCAACTAAATCAACATAGTTGACATGCAAGTTATTTGGGATGGTCTAAGTCCATGAATCAAGGGTGGACTCATTTACAAATAGCTCCACCAAATCTAAGCTAGAAATTGGGGAAAATGCTACTACTGGGTTCCAAATCACCTTAGGAACCCAAATTCATGACATTCACCTCGGTTCTTAGGGTTTCTATGGAAACCCTAATCCCATATAACATCAAAATTGAGTCCAAGAGTGTGGAAATCACTCCTTGGGCGTGAGTTTAGGTCTAAGATGCCTTAATCCACCATTAACAAGTTCATACAAGCTCAAAACCATTCTAGGTCATCCCCAAAACGTTAACCATTCAACAATTTATACCATTCAATAGTTAGAGAATACATTAGAGAAGAGATTTATGGAAGAAAACTACATTTTCTTACCTTAGATGTAGAGATTCAAACCCAATCTCCCCTAGGGTTTCTTCTTTTTCTTCCTCCTTTCTCTTCTTCTTTTTCTTCTTTTTTTTTTTCTCTTTTGGAAATCCAAGATGGGGGAAATGTATTTTCAATTTAGCAAGCCATAAGTCTTGTTCCTATGCTCCCATGGTTCATTAATAACTAGCACCCCCCATTCTACACCACACATTCCAATATATATCTCATATTCATCATATAATGAAATACATCTTTCTCATATTTCAAAAAAGTGCATTAAATGAGGACATTTAATGTGGTCCTTTCAACAAGTTACAAGTCAAACAATGACTTGTTCAACAAGTTATTAAATGTAGCTTCTCCAACAAGCTACCCTTAAAATAAAATTAATATTGCTAATGATATTAATATAAATAGCCCACCAATAATAATAATAACACTGCCAATAATAATATGGCCAAAGATAATAATAACACCAATGATAATACTTTCTATAAGTAATAATCACATACAACTCATTAAACAATTAAAAATCATACAAAAACACTTGAACTAACACATACCAAGCATCAAACACACAATCATACACATCAAGGCAACACGGAGAGTTTGGGCAATTGGGTCATGTGCTAAATGAAATGATTTTTGGGGCGTTACATGGAAGGCCATTTTTAGCTAGTGGGAGGACTCTTATTGATGTGCAGAAAAGAGAGTTGACTATGAGAATTTAAGATCAAGAAGTTACCTTCAATGTTTTCATGGTTATGAAGTTTCCTAAGGAATCTGATGAATGCCATAAAGTTGATGTGATTAATACCATTATTGATAAGACTTTTATGGAGTGTGCTACTATAGATCATATTGAAGATTCACTTATAAACACCTTGGCTATGGAAAGGGGTGATTCTCGTGAATATGTGGAAATGCTGGATGCTACTCCTTGGTTTTATAGGTCCAAGTAGTTTGAATAGTTAGAACTCCCATCTCACATGAATTTTTGAGCAAAGTCAACTATTGAAGAACCACCATCATTAGAGCTCAAGCCACTTCCCAATCACTTGATGTCATACCCTGTTGAATTTTGAATAGTCTAACACTTAGACAAATATACCCACATTCTGCAACAGAGTATGACAATAAGGGGTTTGCAATAGAAGTGGGCCCATTTCATGACACGTAATATGTCGAAAATAATGCAACTTCAATAATAGATCAAAAGGCGTTCAAATAATACAATAGGGTTTTACAGGTAGTGATCTCCAAGAGACAAATAAAAAGGGGACAAACCCTCACAAAAGTAAATGGCCAATGCCATCAAAATAAGGTAGCCACATCTTAGCCCCTTGGTAAACAAAAAGATAAGTCCCGACGTGAGCTTATAGATTAGTGGATCACGCAAAGCAAACACAAAATTTACAGAAGATAAATACAACAACACATAGTATAAGCATTTCAATCCACGTCAATCAATACAATCATGAAATGTAGCAGAATCCTTCGTACCAACGTATGTGTGCTTTATAAATCAAATACCAACTACAGAGTGCACTGTGAGCTATTATGCTTGGTATCATCATGTGATGGTTTCCCTTTGAAATCACGGGACCGTGCGCAATGCAGCTCCAGGCCCCGCAAGCAAAGGTGCTCAACGGCATCACGAGGGTTCCCATGGTTGTCTCAAAGACAAGGGACCATCCTCATCAATAATCTGCCATATGCATGAAGTAACATAGCATGGTATCATGTATATAAACAATGCAATGCCATGCTTATCATAAAGTAAATGAATACGCAAACCTTTGCCTTCATCCCCACCTTAGGATGCATGTTTTGACAGAACTCTCAGAGGCAAAGTCTCGACGCAAAGTCGGCAAAGTCACAACACTTTTTAGATGGGGAAAAGGTTTCCAACAATGATGGTTGAGTGCAAATGGACTCCCTAAATTTATAGAAAAACATGGAGCAGGAGGACCTAAGGAAGTGCTTGGGCGCATGCCCGACCCTTTTTGGGTTTTTCCGGCGTTGACGCGTAGGTTTCGGTGCACGGTTCTAAGTGGGTTGTCATCCGGGATAGTGTTCGGGGTTTACATGTAATACCCCTGGTTTACACATAAAAGAAAAACCCGAAAGTTTGGGTTTCGCATGAACTTTTAGGTTTTCACCTGAACTTTCAAGTTTTTGCCTGAACTTTCAGGACTTGGTAATTAAGCGGGATTTTGTGTTCCCACCTCTCGACCTGGGGACTGGTCTGGTTGGTCCTATTGACTACTGATTCGGTGTAGTAACAATGTAATACACGAACTCCAAATATTAAGGCATAAGTATGACATGTTCGAACATTATACATAATAATGCAGAGTAAGTGAACAATAGACATAACAATAAATGAATGAAAACTTTATGAAAAGTAATAAGACACGCAAACTTATGTTTCGTTCCCACCTTCAAACTGGACTGTTCCAAAACTGGTGCTTCTTCCCGATGAGAACAACTCAAATCTTTCGCCATACAGGTAATGTCGCCAGATCTTTAAGGAAAAGACAACGACAACAAGCTCGAGGTCATGTGTGGGGTAGTTGATCTCATGAAGCTTCAACTGTCGAGAGGCATAGGCAATCACTCTGCCTTCTTACATAAGGACAACGCCTAGGCCTTATAGAGAAGCGCCGGTATAGAGGGTGAAAACGATCTCATCATTTGGTGTTGTGAGCACAGGGGCTGAAGTCAACCTTTTCTTTAGCTCTTGAAAAATTGACTCACAGGTGGGGCTCCAAATGAAACGAGTGTCCTTTCTTGTTAGTCGGGTAAGCGGTTCTGCAAGTTTGGAGAAATCCTTGATGCAACACCTGTAGTACCCGACTAACCCTAGGAAGCTTCTTATTTGGGTGACGTTAGTCGGTTGCTTTCAATCTAGGACGACTTCAACTTTAGATGGGTTGACTTCAATGCCATTGTGTGAGACGACGTACCTGAGGAAATTGACCTTGGTCATCCAATATTCACACTTACTCAGCTTAGCATAAAGTTCGTGTTGTCGGAGGGTACTAAGTACGATCCGAAGGTAGGTTTCAAGTTGTTCCTCGGTTGGGGAGTATATCAGGATGTCATCCAAAAAAAACAACAACAAATTGATCAAGGAAGGGTTTTCAAATACGATTCATTAAGTCCATGAAGGCATCTGGGGCATTCATTAGGCCAAAGGGTAAGACCGTGAATTCATAGTAGCCGTAACGGGTACCAAATGCTGTGTTCGAAATGTCGCACTCCTTGATTCGTAGTTGATGGTAACCTAATCAGAGGTCGATCTTGGAGAAGAACCGGGCCCCTCTGAGTTGGTCGAACTGGTTTTTGATTCAGGGCAAGGGATATTGGTTCTTGATGGTTACCCTATTCGGCTTCTTATAGTCGATGAAAAGACGTAGGGATCCATCCTTCTTCTTGACAAATAGTACTGGAGCACACTATGGCGATGTAGTCTTCTGGATAAACTCTAGTCTTTCAAGCTCCTTCAACTGCTTGTCGAGTTCGACAAGCTCGACATTGGCATTCGGTACGGGGGAATATAAATAAGTTCGGTACCGGGTATGAGTTTGATTTCGAAATCAAACTTTCTATGCGGTGGTAGTTCAGGTAGATCGTCTAGGAACACGATCCGATACTCACAGACTACAGGGATTGTGTGGGTGGTGGTTAGGCATTGTGGCGCCTCAAGTTCTTCTTCAAAATCGGCAATGGACAGGGTGTTCAATTGGGCCTCAAGTAGAGAGACTGCTGAGTTGTGCAACAACTTCCGGTTCCCCTTGATTTTCAGTGGCTCTCTACTAACTAGGTTAGTATTACCTACTTTTTAAGACAATCGATCTGAGCATGTAGAGGTGTTAACCAATCCATGGCCAAGATGATGTCGAAGTCTGTGAAGCTCATTATAAGGAGGTTAACAGATAATGTTGTGTCGTTTTTTCTTAGTCCAAAATTAGGGCAAACATTGTTTATTTCGGTACTTGGCCCTACAGGGGTTGATACATGCATAACATTGGTTGGTCTTGTTTATAGTCTTAATTTTTCCACAATCTTAGTTAACAGAAAAGAATGTGTAGAACCAAAATCAAATAGGACATGTACCAATGTATTATAAATGGGAAAGGTACCTTCAACAACGTTATTGTCAGGTGTTGCAAGTTCAGTGACAGCGTATGCTCGACCTTGTTGCCTAGGTGCATTTTGTTGATGCCTAAGTTGTTGGGGTTGAGCCGGTGTTGCTTATTGAGCTGGTGCGGTCGGGGCTCTTGGATTTTGCTGGTTGGGAGCTTGGAGACACATCTGCCCAATATGACCGAGTTGGTTGCATTGATAACATGTGTTTTTTGCCATGTTCTGCGGTTGTTGGGGAGCTTGGTTATGGTTGCCACCTCTGTGGCCATTTCTTGTATTGCGGCCACCACCGCAACTTCTATTGAAGTTGTTGAGAAGGTTTGGCTGATTTCTTGCTGGAGCATTTGGAGCGAACGAGTGTTGAGGTTGGAATTCTTTTGGCTGGGGAGGGATGGTATTTTGGAATGGCTGATAGGGCTTGTTCTTTTCAGTTTGCTGCCTTGAAGTGGCCACTCGCTTCCCCTTATTCCTTATCATCTCCTGATCAAACTTCTCCTGCTCATAATTCATGGCTTTGTTGGACAAGTCGTGAAAATTGTCCAGATCCAAAAAAGAAAGGGCCGGACGAATATCTTGCTTGAGGCCACTGTAAATTTTTTTCTCCTTGTCCTGCCTAGTAGACACAATGGAGAGCGAGAAGACAGAGAGCTCGGTGAACTTCGCAGAATATTCCCGTACTGTCATCAACCCCTAATACAACTTATGAAACTCCTGTCTCTTTCTCCTCTTCACTGCGCTTGGGAAAAATTCATTGATGAAGTGGGCCTCAAAGTCTAGCTAGGTCATCGTTGCTACATGTTGGCCCAGATGTGTCTGAGAAGGGGGTGAATTGGACATTTAGCAGATTTTAAACTTTCTTTTGAATGTATGAAATATTGAAAGCAAATTAAACAAATATGGTAAATCAAACACGATAATAGTAAGACACAAGATTTAAAGTGGTTTGGCCTCGCCTGCATCCACTACCTAACCTCCTCACTTAGGATTTGTCCGAACTCCACTAAGGATTTTCTTACGGGTGAAGACCAAACCGTTACACCTTCTCAATTTACGAGCTTGAGAAAAACCGTTTCTCAACTTTCGGGTGTGAGAATGACCGTTACAACTCGAGCAACACTTGTTCTAAACCAGTGACTATCCAGTCGCAAAAATCAAGGTACAAGATGAGATATGATTCCCTTTACTTAGAATCAAAGTGATACTTACAAAGCTTTGGATTGAACCTTATGTTACCACAGATTTAACAAAATATGTATGATGAAGTTCAACTGAAAACTGGTTCAAAAAGCTTTCGTCTTCTTCAATGGATTTTTTAAAATAAAATATTATTATAAATAGAATGTGGCTTACAATCATCAAAATATCGTTCATATAAGAGACATACTCTTGTAAGGGACATGAGGATAATTGGTTCAACAATCTCCCCCTTTTTGATGATTTTAAACACATTACTATAGGATTTGAAACAAGCTAAGATAATGCATGCAACGCAGTGATAATGTTGTGTATTACTGATACTAATGCTCATTGTTTCATAAGATATGAGTTTCGCACCAAGGAATATATTGAGAGACAATTATTCTCCCCCTTAGTTTATGAGTGGTTATGATGCTTTTTCAAATATGTTACTTCTCCCTCTTTTGAAAACATCAAAAAGAGTAAAACATTATGAATTACTTCTCCTCATTGATAGAGGTAAGTATCAAAACACTTTAGATCAGTCTCAAAGAACATGCCAAACACTCTTCGAATGTGAACAAACTGGTCTTTACGTAAGACTTTAGTGAATATATCAACCAGTTGTTCTTTTGTGTCAATGTGAGACAATGTAACTTCTCCATTTTGCACATGATTCCGTAAAAAGTGATGTCTTATTTGAGTATGTTTAGTTCGGGAGTGCAATACAAGATTTTTTGATATGTTAATAGCACTTGTATTGGCACACAGAATTTCAACACATTTAACAAATATTTGATAATCCTAAAGTTGTTGTTTCATATGCAAGACCCGAGAACAACAACTTCCAGCTACAACATATGCTGTTTCAGCTGTGGATAGTGCCACTGAGTGTTGATTCTTGCAAAACCAAGAAATTAAAGAATTTCCAAGAAAGTGACAAAATCTGGAGGTACTTTTTCGATTAGTTAGACTGCCGACATCGTCGGAGTCTACATAACTTTTCAGATCAAATGTAGTACCTTTGGAATACCAAATTCCTAAGTTTTTTGTGCCATTTATGTATCTAAATATTCGTTTGACACATTTTAAGTGAGATTCTTTAGGTTCTGATTTAAATCTTGCACAAAGATAGACACTGACCATAATGTCAGATCTACTTGCTGTAAGGTATAATAGACCTCCAACCATACTTCTATAAAGTTTAGAATTAATCGGTTTTCCTTTTTCATTCTTATCTAAATTGATTGTTGAGTTATAGGGAGCATCAATTGATTTCAAATTATTCATTTGAAACTTTTTAACCATTTCCTTAGCATACTTTGATTGGCTTATGAAGGTGCCTTTGACATTTACTTAATTTGCAAGCCGAGAAAGTATGTAAGTTCTCCCATCATACTCATTTCAAATTCTTTTTGCATTAGTTTTGAAAACTCATCACACAACTCTTTGTTTGATGCACAAAAAATGATATCATCCACATATATTTGAACAATAAACATATTGTCATTTTGGTGTTTGATAAACAGAGTTGGATCAAGTTTTTCTTTTTGAAATTTATGATCTAAAAGAAATGAACTCAGTCTATTATACCAAGCTCTTGGAGCTTGTCTTAATCCATATAAGGCTTTGTGGAGTTTGAACACATAATCCGGGTCTTGAGCATCTTCAAAACTTGGAGGTTGTTCCACATAATCCTCTTCATTGATGTATCCATTCAGAAATGCACTCTTTATATCCATTTGGTATAAGGAAAAATCCTTAAAACAAGTATAGGCAAGTAGCATCCTTATTGCCTCAAATATTGCTATTGGGGCAAAAGCTTCTTCAAAGTCTATGTCTTCTTCTTGGTTGTACCCTTGTGCAACCAATCTAACCTTATTTCGGACAATGATACCTTGTTCATTCTTTTGTTTCTAAAGATCAATTTGGTTCCTATAACTGATTGATGAAATGGTCTAGGAACTAATTTTCATACTTTGTTTCTCACAAAGTGTCCTAGGTCTTCTTGCATAGTAAGAATCCAGTTTTCATCTTTCAGTGCATCTTCCACCTTGATTGGTTCAAATTGCGATACAAAAGCAACAAACTTTTAATCTCTTTGAATTGAAGCTCTAGTGAATACACCCTTTTGTGGGTCTCTTAATATTTGATCTTTGGATAGCCCTTGAAGCACTCTCAAGTTTTTAGATGTTTCTAAAGGTTTTTTAGTCTCAAGATCTATGATCTTAGTTGTCTTGGGATCATCATCATCAAAGTTTAATTGTTTAACTTCATTCTCAAGAATTTTGTTACTTTCACTCTCATCAAAATTTACATGAATTGATTCTTCTGAGTAGATTTATTGAAAACTCTATAGGCTCTATTGTGAGAAGAGTATCCTAAGAATATTCCTATATCGGATTTAGGTTCAAACTTCTCTAAATTTTCTTTATCATTAAGGATAAAACACTTACATCCAAATACTCGAAAGCAACTGATGTTGGTGTTTTACCTTTTCATAGTTCATATGGAGTTTTATTCGAGTTTTTCCTAATTAGGGTTTTGTTCATTACATAGTAGGTTGTGTTAATAGCCTTTCCCCAAAAATGGTTTGCAGTGTTATACTCATTAAGCATTGTTCTACACATTTCTTGTAAAGTCCTATTTTTTTCCCTCAACTACACCATTTTGTTGTGGTGTCCCAGGGGCCGGGAGACGGTAAGTGTAACCTTGATTATTGCATAACTCTTCAAGACTTTTTATTAACAAATTCACCTCCTCTATCACTTTTAACTATGTTGATTTTATGATCATTTCATTTTCAACTCTTTTACAGAATTTTATAAATAGTTTACATGCATCAGATTTATGAGCTAATAGAAATACCCAAGTAAATCTAGTAAAGTCATCAACAATCACAAATACATAAGATTTCCCACCTAAGCTTTAGGTCTTGGTTGGTACGTATAGATCTATGTAAATTAGTTCGAGAGCTCTAGAGGTAGATTGATGCCTGTTGCTCTAAAATGATGATTGGGTATGCTTACCAAGTTGACATGATTCGCATACCTTATTTTTTGAGTAAATTTCCTTTGGAATACCCTTGGCAAGATCATGTTTAACAATTCTAGATATGTTATCCATACTAACATGAGAAAGTTTCTTATGCCAAAGCCATGCATCATCACACGAACTAGCACTTAAACATGTTACGTTTTGTTTTTCCATGTCATTAAGATTTGTACAATAAATATTCTTATGTCTGGATGCCATGAATGCAACAGTTTTATTTATATGTTTAACAATGCACCTATTTGCTTCAAATGAAATGTCATAACCCTTGTCACATAATTGACTTATGCTCAAAAGATTATGTATCAGCCTTTTGACATAAAGTACATCAGGTATGGACAAAAAATTGTTACCAATGATTCCGATGCCTTCAATATCACCTTTGTTGTCGTCTCCGAAGGTGACCTTTCCTCCTTTCTTCTTTTCAAGACTCAAAGATTTAGATTTATCTCTAGCATGTGCCTTGAGCAGCCGCTGTCTAAATACCATAGTTCTTCATTTTTGCTCATCTACACGATATAAAATACTTTTGGCTTTGGCACTCATGCTACTGTGGGTTCATGCATGTTAGCATCAGTAAGAACAATCTTTTCAATCCATGCATTTTTTTTTTCATTTAAAACATTACATCTAAGCATGGTATGACCTTCCTTATACACTTATGGCATTTTGGTCTTTTGGTCAATAAAGTGTTATATTCCTTTTGCTTTGACCCGTGTGTATAACCTAAGCCAGCTTTGTCAAATGCACATCTTTGTGATCCCAGCATCATGTTAAATAAATTTTTACCATTGGTGAACTTGATCACAGTGCAGTTCAGGTCTTCCTTTTCTTTTTTAAGTGTTTCATTTTCTATTTTCAGTTTCTCAACAACTTTCTTAAGTTGTCCATTATCTAAGGACAACCTTTCTAGCTCTTCTTGTTAAAACTCTATTTCCTCAAGAGCTTCTTCAAGACTATGCTTGAGCTTTCCATTCTTCCTAATTTCTTTACTAAGCTTTGTCTTAAGATCATGCATATAAATATCAAAAGCATTAACTTCATCGATAGGTTCAAATTTTACCTCCGAGCTTGCCATTAGGAGCAATGCAGAAGTGTGATCTGAATCCGGTTCATCCTCACTTGAGCTTGAATCATCCCATGTGGCTTTTAGAAATTTCTTGTCCTTTCTTCTTGAACTTGTATTCTTCTTATGTCTAGTGGGACACTCACTCTTTACATGACCAGGTTTGTTACATCCGTAACAAATCAACTCTGTAGGTTTTGACTTGAGTTTTCTTTCCTTTGTAGACTTTGAGTAAGAGCCACTCTTACCCTTTCTCCTAATTAACTTTGAATTTTTTAGATAACATAGCCATGTCATCTTCTGAGTCAGAATAATCTTCAGAATCAGTTTCAACATTAAGGGCAATAGATTTCTTTTCTTTTTCCTCAACCTCGATCGGACACGTCTTATGTTTTATCTTCATTTCATGAACCATACAGTTCATCAAAAGTATATTCAACCAGATTTTTGGCTTCTTCAATGGCCATGGCCTTGGGTTCCCAAGCTCTAGGTAGACCCCTTAGAAACTTTATAACAGTTACTTCTTGGGCATAGCTCTTTCCTAGGTTCTTCATCTCATTGATGTTTGTTGTAAATCGAGCAATAACCTCGGCTACATAAATAGTTTCCTCCATCTTATAGGTCTCATATTTTTCAACTAGAATTTGGAGCTTTGCCTTTTTAACTTGCAAAGTTCCTTCGTGGGTGACTTTTAACTTATCCCAGATTTTCTTAGCGGTTTCACACGCGCTAACCTTATTGAACTCTTTAACAGATAAACTGCAAAACAGAATGTTTACAACTTGCTTATTTAACAACTCTCTCTTCTTTTCCTTGGGACTCCATTCATCTAACTCCTTAGGGACATTAATGCAATCTACGATCTTTGTAGATGTTGGACATTCGTTTGTCACAACATCCCACATTTCTAAGTCTTGGGCTTTAAGATAGAATCTAATCTTGGTTTTTCAATGTGAGTAACTATCTCCCTTGAACAGTGGTGGTCTGTTGGTGGAGTTTCCTTCACCTAAAAGATAAGCATTTCTTGCGTGTTGTCCTTCCATACTTAATTAAATATTGTTAGATACTTTGATGGCTAACTTGCTCTGATACCAATTGTTGGGCCCAAATGTGTTTAAGAGGAGGGGGGGGGGTGAATTGAACACTTAGCAGATTTTAACCTTTATTTTGAATGTATGAAATATTGAAAGCAGATTAAACAAGTATGGTAAATCAAACACGATAACACAAGATTTAGAGTGGTTTGGCCTCACCTACATCCACTACCTAACCTCCTCAGTTAGGATTTGTCTAAACTTTACTAAGGATCTTCTTACCGGTGAAGACCAAACTGTTACACCTTCTCAATTTACGGGCATGAGAAAAATCGTTTCTCAACTTTTGGGTGTGAGAATGACTGTTACAACTCGAGCAACACTTGCTCTAAACCAGTGACTATCCTGTCACAAAAACCAAGGTACAAGATGAGATATGATTCCCTTTACTTAGAATCAAAGTGATACTTACGAAGCTTTGGATCGAACCTTCTGTTACCACAAATTCAATAAAATATGTATGATGAAGTTCAGTTGAAAACTGGTTCAAAAAGCTTTCGTCTTCTTCAATGGATTTTTTAAAAGATATAGATGAAGATCAACTAATCTAGAAGACTTAATGTATTTCAAAGAGGTCGTGAGTTTAAAACAGTAATTAGAAGACTAACTTCCAAAAGTTTTTGCACAAGTGAAACTGTTAAACGTTTTGAATAGTTTTTAGTTTTCGTATATGATAAATCGATAAATGATCTGCTTTAAGGCAACATATATATAGAAACAACAATGGCACAATGGACTTGGTAATCTTGGCGCACAAAGTTATTTAAAAAACAACGAACAAATTCTTTCTTGAAACAAATTGATTCAGCTCTATGCAATTATGGTGACAACACTTGAATCTTCTGATCATTCATGGAAAAAAAATGTTCTGATAAAGTATTAGAACGTTCAGAAAAGATTCAAAAAGTTCTGAAAAGTTTTTGCTCAGTTCTGAAAAGTTTCTTCTAAAAAGTGCAGGTGTCAGCTTTGTGACAGTGTTGGATTAAGGTCCTAATTGGTTAATCAGCGTCCTGACGCATAATGAAAACTTTGTCGTTTTGTTCCTTGAGGGCGTTTATGGACCATAAGCGTCCTGCTGAACTGTGAAGTGAGGGCGCTACTTGATTGTAAGCATCCTAACTTACTTACTGATTGAAAACGACTAAAAGCTATGAGGCCGCTAAACAACAATTAGCGTTTTACTCTGTTTTAGCATACTTAAAGTCGTGAGGGCGCTACAAATGTGCAAGCGTCCTGATATTTAAAACATGAAAACCATAAGGGCGCTACTAACAACGTAAGTGTCCGAATGCTTTAAAACCTTTTTATAACGACTGAAAAACATAAGGGCACTACTAGGTGATAAGCATCCTGATGTTTTAACTTGTAAAATCGATAAGTACGTTGAAGAACAATCAACGTCCTGAGAGTTACTAAGTTGGTTCTTAAGTGAGGGCGCTCATGTTCTATTAGCGTCCTGAGAGTTTTTCAACTTATAACTATCAGTGTCCTTAACAATTTAAATCATTAAAAGCTCAAAAAACAGTCAACGAGCTGATGTAGAATCAACGTCCAGACAAGTTCGCTGGTTGACTTAATGAGGGCGCTACTAATGAAGTAAGCGTCCTGATAGATAAGTACTTATTCAACCATGAACTCTATCAGTGTCCTAATGTTTCATCAGCGTCCTGACTTACCAAGTTCAAGAGGGCGCTGCTGAGACATTAGCATCCTAAAATATGTATTAGCGTCTTGATGGACACTTAACACTTTTGATTTTCCATTTAAAACTTGATAAATGCGATTAAGGTCTTGGTATTTTTGGATCAAATCAATCATAGAAAATTCAATGTAAATGATCAAAAAGTCAACTCGACTAAATCATGCAATCATGCATATTATTGAGTCATATGATGGTCAAGATTCTACAACCTAAATACACATTAATCCTATAGAATATGTCTTCAAACGATTATGGCCTTCAAATAGATCTTGATAGCACTTTCACCATACATTATTGAATCTTCGAAACCTTCATGTAAGATTAGATGTGTTATGCATACAATATTATTATAAACAAAATGTGGCTTGCAATCATCAAAAATATCATTCATATAAGGGACATACTCTTGCAAGGGACAAGAGGATAATTGGTTCAACACCACATTGATCCGCGGGTCTCCCTTACTCGTCTTCCACCAATTGTTTGCACTTCCAACAAGTTGGTATGCAGCCAAAGGAACTGTTCAGCCCTCAGGCATTCCCATGGCCTCCAGCGCCTTTCTGAATTCATCAAGCCACTTGTAGGTCTCGTCGGCGTCGGGTTTTCCATCATAAGTTAACGGTTGTAGACGCTTGTACTTCTTTATCTATTGGTCATCTTCTCGTTGTCCGTTTGGACTCTACCCGTGGGTGGTTGGGTAGATGTTACCTGCTGACCAGAAGACTGCCAACGTGCTGTTTGTCGTGTCTGTGGCTTGATCTCCCCTAATGGGTGTAACGAGAGGTATAGATTGATCGACCTTTGGCAGTGCCGGTTCTTCTGATGCGTGCGAGGAACTTGGGTCTCGGTGCCGCCTTGTGTCATTTTCTGCAAGTCCATTAGTGCTTAGCGTAAAGTTTATGCAATAAGTGCATGATAATGTAATCGTGATTCATATGCCAATGCCTAGTTCTTGTATATTTGTTTATAGGTGTTATTTACATAGTTTTCTAGTTTTTGGTAATGGCAGGGAGGAGTCTAGATACTCTATGAACTCGTACTTCTAGGTGGGGTAGTAAAACCAAACAGTAAACCAAAATGGCTATGTTTTATATAGCTAATATTTTAAGAACTTTTGCTTTCAAATATTCCTTCAAATCCTTTGGCTATTTTGAAAATACCAAAACGTTTTCAATTATAGTACGAGTTATAGGTTTCTAGTACTTAACCTCATGTCGTCTCCTATTCTACATGTCGCAATGTCTACAATAAATCTTATGCTCACTTCTCCCCATGAGTCAACGAATCCAATTATCCTCTAAGTTTGTGGGTCCCATTTTCTTGTGGACTTGGCAATAAGGGACGTGGTCTCGTCAAGGGAATTAGTGACCGGTCTTTTTGCCATACTACTAGACTACTAGTTTACAAGTATCATCCTTTGGGTTCCCATGTCCCATTTCTTGAGGACGCAATGATGCAAGATGTAAGTCTGATTTCTAAGTCGAATTGCTACACACAGGTCATAGGCTAAGTTGAATCCGGTAGTTTCTCCAGTATCTGGTGAGTTCAATGTGTCCCATTTCATGTCGAACGCATTGATAGTAGGGAAAACACAACAGTTTAGGTTCACCTATCAATCATAGTTTGAATAAACAATCAAACAATCACGCATTGTGCCTAGCATTTCTAGCGAACATTCGGCATGACCTTTTTTTTTTTTCTAACACTTCATACAAGGTACATTTGTAAACCTTAGAAAAATAAAAATTTTAAAAAGAAAATTCAACGAGAGATTGTACTTTAAAAGAGGTGAGGTGAAGGAGGTACTAACGTGTCGTCGAATTGGTTCTCAAACTCGTTGAAAACTCGACCCACCATGCCTTCTATCTCTGGCCTAAGTCCTGTGGTAACCGGACCCATTGGGGTCGAGTTGACTGGTGGTGGTTGAAGTGGGAAGGTCTATGAAATTTTTTTTGAGTTCTCCATAGGGACGGAGAATGGCATGGGCTTGGGAGTTTGAGAGGATAGGCTCGAATTTCCCATAGGAAAGGCATAAGAAACAGGCGTTGGTTGAGTCATGCCTTGACCGAAACAGAAGTTTTGGAGAGCTTGAATCTTGGCGTTTTGATCTTCAAGTGTCTTTGCCAAGAGTGAGATCGTGTCGTTGTTGGACTTGAGAAATCCCAGAACGGTTTGCTAGAATGTCTCTGTTTCAACTGTGTTTGGTACCGAGGATGTAGGGGTAGGAGGTGGAGCAAAGAAACATATTAGAGTTGGGCTCTGCCTGGATTGCCGTATGTCTGGGACAGGTTCTTCCATCGATCGAGTGATCTCTTCCAAGTTCGCTTGGTACCTTGAGATGTCTTCGTCGGTGAGGTTGTCTCATGGAACCTCCTAATCTTCATCTGCATTTCGACATTCAGTACCCTCTCCTAGGTCGTCTGGGTTCGGGTAATTTGAGTCGTCGCCACTAGAGCTTGACTTTACTATGATTATGGGGCCTTTGCTATCCCTAGGACCAAATTGTTTAAGGGTGTCGTTTGTTATTGGCCCAAAAAGGGGTTCGGATGCCTCGTTCAGATCAAATCTTACACGAGAGTGTTTCAAGATTTTCATGATCAAGGCACCGTAGGGAAGCAAAATATCCTCAGAGTTGCTAGATCCAACTATAGCCATATGTTTGAGTATAATGAAGGGAAGGTTTAGGGGTATTCCCTTCACTATACAATATAAAATGAAACATTGAGGTCTGGTCAAAGTTGACCTTTTTGCCGTTTGGGGCAAAATGTTGTGCATAATAATTTGTATGAGGCCCTGATGTTCGACTAGAAATCTAGTGGTAGGAATTCTAGCCCTAGTATACCTAGACGTTCCTGTAAGGAAACTCAGTATTCTCTTGGTCTTTGGTTCAATAAGTTGGGTCCCGACATTAGTATAGACGTCACAATAGGGTCCCAACATTGGTATCTTCACAATATGTAATAAATCAGCCGGCGTTAGCTCGATCTATACACCATGCACCATTGTGGTGACTAGGAGGGTATTATCTAAAGAATTTAAATTTTGTATTCGTAAACCCTTGTAAAAACTTCTAATTAGAGTCGTATATACGTACCCTTACACTCTAGTAACGTTTATCCACTTGATTGACTTTAGCTTTTCATCAATGTGTGGATAATACTCAAGTGAAAGGAGTACTTCACACATCGTCTCTACTGGCCATGTGTCCAGTAGTTGAGCTTCGCCCTCATCGACAACGTTCTTTCCTCTTGTAGATCTACGACTCATACTTGATTAGGCTTTGAAAACTTGGTTTTCTATAGATACAATAAAAATACTGTGAAAATGTTGTAAAAAACTCAAAAACTTCTGTAAACAATGCAATATTAGTAAGAGAGGAGAGGAGAGCGGGGGTGGGATGGAGAGAAATGAAGAATCCCCCCCTTCCCTTTTTATAGCCAAACATAGCACAAGTGTCTAGGCACGTGCCCATGCATAATTTTTTTTTTTACTAAATAAGATAAAAATAAATAAAAATTAGTTCTAAATTTTAAAAAAAATTTGGCTTCAAATTTCAAAATTTTTGGCTCCAAAATTCTAACTTTTTGGCTCAAAATTTCAAAATTTTTGATTTTCAAAATTTGAAACATCCAATAAGATCCAAAAATTTGATTTTCAAAATTTGAACATATATGTGCCTCTATACAAATTTTAAGGTTTCTATTTTAAAATATTCCAACTCCAGTCGCAAAACCGTTTTCACTCTGATACCATTATTATTGTCACACCCCGTTGAATCCGAAATAGTCTAACACTTAGACAAACATACTCACATTCCGTCAACAGAGTATGACAATAAGGGGTTTGCAGCAGAAACGTGGGCCCATTTCATGATACGTAATATATCGAAAATAATGCAACTTCATTAATCAAAAGGTGTTCAAATAATATAATAGGCAGTGGTCTCCAAAAGACAAATAAAAATGGGACAAACTCCCACAAACGTCAATGGCCAATGCCATCAAAATAAAGTGGCTACATTTCAGCCCCTTGGTAAAAAAAAAGAGATAAGTCCTGATGTAAGTCCCTTATACAGATCAACCCTAACCCAGCTTAATTCCCTGTAAGATGAAGTAACGGGGTGAGCTTATAGATAAATGGATCATGCAAAGCAAACACAACATTTATGGAAGATAAATACAACAACACATAGTATAAGCATTTCAATCCATGTCAATCAATACAATCATGAAATGCAGCAACATCCTCCGTACCAATGTACGTGTGCTTTATAAATCAAATAGCAACTATGGAGTTCATTGGTTCCCCTTTGAAATCACAGGACTGAGCGCAATGCAGCTCCAGGCTCCGCAAGCAATCACTAGGGTTCTCATGGTTGTCTCAAAGACAAGGGACCGCTCTCATCGATAGTAGGCCATATGCATGAAATAATGTAGTATGGTATCATGTATATAAACAATGCAATGTCATGCTTATCATAAAGTAAATGAATACACAAATCTATGCCTTCATCCCCACCTTAGGATGCAAGTTTCGACAAAACTCTTAGAGGCAAAGTCTCGGCAAAGTTACAACACTTTTAGAGGTGGAAAGGGTTTCCAAAAGTTATGGTTGAGTGCAAATGGACCTCCCTATTTATAGAAAAACATGGAACAGGAGGACCCGGGGAAGTGTTTGGGCACATGCCTGGGCACGTCCCTTGGGTTGTTGTTCGGGACAATGTTCGTGGTTTACATGTGCACATCTTGCAAGTTATTTGGTTTAAAATAGTCCATTTTTCAGGGGTGTTACACTTGAGATATGCTTATTTAGGTGAAGCATCTACATTGTCTGTAATCATTGCAGGTTCACTTGATGATGACCAAGAAAACAAGTTACTTCGGGTGTTGAGACAGTACAAACTAACCTTGGGGTGGTCTATAGCTGACATAAAAGGAATTAGTCCTTTTATTTGCATTCATAAGATTCTCTTGGAAGATGACTTCAAACCTACTATTGAGCATCAACGCCGTCTAAATTCGATTGTGAAAGAAGTGGTAAAGAAGGAGATTATTAAGTGGTTGGATAGAGGAATCATCTACCCAATTTCAGATAGCTCATGGGTTAATCCAGTTCTATGTGTTCCAAAGAAAGGAGGTATGACAGTGGTGGCCAATGAAAATAATGAGTTGATTCCTACAAGAACGGTGACTGGATGGCGAGTGTCCATGGATTATAGGAAGCTAAATAAAGCCACTAGAAATGATCACTTCCCCCCATTTATTGATCAGATGCTTGACAGATTGGTTGGACATTCCTTTTATTGCTTTTTGGATGGGTACTCTGGATACAATCATATTGCTATTGCCCCTGAAGATCAAGAGAAGACCACCTTCACTTGCCCCTATGGGACATTTGCTTTTAGGCGGATGCCTTTTGGACTTTGCAATGCTCTAACAACTTTTCAAAGATGTATGATGGCAATTTTTTCAGATATGGTGTAACAGGTTATTGAAGTATTTATGGATGATTTTTTAGTTTTTGGTAATTCATTTGATTTATGCCTTCAAAATCTTGCCAAAGTGCTTCGAAGATGTGTGGAAACCAATCTAGTGTTGAATTGGGAGAAACGTCATTTTATGGTTCAAGAGGGCATCGTTTTGGATCATCTAGTTTTGGAAAAGGGGATTAAGGTTGATAGAGCCAAGATTGCAACTATTGAAAAACTTCCTCATCCAAATTCCGTAAAAGGGATTCGAAGTTTCCTTGGCCATGCGGGTTTCTACAAAAGATTCATTAAGGACTTCTCCAAAATTTCTAAGCTGCTTTGTAATTTGTTGGAAAAGGATGTGCTATTCGACTATGATGATGCTTGTCTTGAGGCCTATTGGATTTTGAAGCAAAAACTTATATCCGCACCAATAATAGTGGCACCAGATTGGGAACTCCCTTTTGAACTCATGTGTAATGCAAGTGATTTTGCGATTGGGGCGGTCTTGGGTCAATGCAAGGAAAAAAAAACTCACATCATCTATTATGCTAGCAAAACTTTGAATGAGGCATAAATGAACTATACCACTAATAAGAAGGAGTTGCTTGTAGTGGTGTTTTCTTTTGATAAGTTTTGCTCCTACCTCATTGGCACCAAAGTGATAGTGTACACAGACCACTCAGCCATCAAATACTTAATTGCGAAAAAGGATAAGGTTAATTAGATGGTACTCTTATTGCAAGAATTTGACTTAGAAATTCGTGATAGAAAAGGATCAGAAAATCATGTTGCAGATCATTTATCCATATTAGAAAATGGTGACCAAGATGGGGGGATGTCCTTGATTAATGAATCATTTTCGGATGAGCAACATTTTGCTCTTTAGCAACATAGTCTAACATGGTACGTCGATTATGTCAATTACTTGGCAAGTGATGTACTCCCTTCAGAACTCTCGTACCAACAGCTTTTTTTTTCTACATGATGTGTAATATTATATTTGGGTCGAGCCTTTCTTGTTTAAGCAATGTGCAGATCAACTTTTGAGAAGGTGTGTGCCTAGGGAAGAAGTCTCAGATATACTTCATCATTGTCATTCCTCAGATTATGGGGGACACTTTGGGGGGGATAGAACGACTGCCAAGGTTTTTCAATCCGGATTTTATTGGCCAACACTCTTTAAGGATGCTCATTCATTTGCTTTCAAGTGTGATCGGTGCCAAAGAACAGGGAATATATCTCGCCGTCATGAGACACCCCTAAAAATTATTTTTGAAGTTGAGATTTTTTATGTTTGGGGCATTGACTTCATGGGGCCCTTCATTTCCTCTTTTAATAACTTATATATCTTAGTGGCGGTTGATTATGTTTCCAAGTGGGTGGAAGCCAACTAATGATTCTAAAGCAGTGGTGAAATTTTTGAAGACAAATATCTTCACCCGTTTTGGAACTCTGCGAGCAATAATTAGCGACAGAGGGACACATTTCTATAACAAGTCTTATGAAGCTCTTCTTGCTAAATACAGAGTTACTTATAAGATGGCTACTGGATATCATCCACAAATGAGTGGACAAGCTGAGGTGTCTAACCGGGAAATTAAAAGAATTCTTGTGAAGACGGTGAATCCCACTTGGCAGGATTGGTCTAAGACTTTAGATGATGCTTTATGGGCGTATCAAACTGCTTTCAAGACCCCAATTGGAATGTCTCCATATCGTTTAGTCTTCAGGAAAGCATGTCATCACCCAGTGGAGCTCAAGCAAAATGCTTATTGGGCTATCAAGAAGCTTAATTTTGACTCACAAGCTGTGGGTGAGAAGCGGTTGTTACAACTTAATGAGATGGATGAGTTTCGTCTTCAAGCTTACGAAAATGCTAAATTGTATAAGGAAAAGACTAAGCAATGGCATGACAAAGAGGATTATAAAGTGTCATTTTGAGCCGGGGCAACATGTGTTACTTTATAATTCTCGATTGAAGTTGTTTCCGGGCAAGCTCAAGTCTAGATGGTCAGGATCGTTTCGTATTGTCAGAGTATTACCACATGGAGCAATACAGATTACAGTGGACAATTCTTCTAGTACATTCATGGTGAACGGGCAAAGACTTAAGCATTATTGGGGAGGACTAATTGATCGGCAAAAATCCTTCGTCACCTTAGCTGATGCCGAATGATTACAGTGGTAGTCAAGCCAATGACTATAAATCAGGCGCTTGTTGGGAGGTAACCCAATTGTTTTCATTTTTTTTTTATAGTTTTTAGTTGATCCGTACTTTATTTCATTTCATTTTATTTTAATATTTTTTTTTGTTTTGTAGGATTTTATTCCTTACGATCTATGTGTTTTTCTTTTCTTTTACAGGTTGGTAGTCGAGTTTGGGGGTGTGTGCGAGGCCTTGTGAAGATATCAATATCAATAATAAGTTGCAGTGTCTCCTTTTGTTAATTTTCTTTATCTTTTTGTCTTAGATTAATAGGTGTAGTGTTTAAAAAAAATTAAAAAAAAATTGGGTGCGGAAACCCGAGACAGACCACCATCGAGTAGAAAAAAGAAAAAGAAAAAGAAAAAAGGGGTCAAACTCGTGACTGAGCGCCGCGGTCCTGGTCATGAGTTTATGTTTGGCATTTTTTTTGTTTTCTTCCATTATCTTCTTTCCACACGCCCACAACCTAGGTTTTCTGCAACTAAATCGCACATTCCCTTGCTCCTTCTTCGTTTCCTCCCATTTTCACCCTTATTTAAGTTTTCTTCTTTTCTTCCTCCTCTTCCTTCTTCACCTTTGATTTCCCTCACCTACCTCTCTAAACCCTCGTTCCCCTTGTCTTCCATTTTACGAACATCGGTGCACGCCCTAGGTGTTGATTGGGTGACTACATTGGCAAGGTTTGAGCAATCTCATCTCCATTTCTTTTTATGTTTTAATTATTGAGAGGCTTTTTACTAATTTGGAGGTGCATTCCTCAATATATTTCATTGAAGAGTTGTAGAATGAGAAAGTTAAGGCTTGTGTCAATTTTTAGTGAGATTTGAAGTGTGCTTTATAATCATCATGGCCCCCAAAAGAAGTCGTTTGACTTCTGCATTTGATAACACCAAATTTGTCTCTAAGGAAGCTTCGAAGAGATACATTGATTCTCTCACTAAGAAAACCACTCTTCCAGAGAGGGATTTTTCCATCCATGATGGACTTGATGATGAATTTTTGGGTGTTATTATAAAATGAGGATGCGAGAAATTTTGTGCACAACCTGAGGTAGGGATTGTCCCTCTAGTTCGTGAATTCTATGCAAATGCGAAGGAACATGTCAATGGGTGTGTCTTCGTTGGAGGAAAAATGGAGAGATTTGATCCACTTACGATTAATTCATATTATGGGTTGTGGGATATTGCGATGCTGGCTATAGCAAGCTGGAAGCTACGATTACTACGGATGAAGTAACGGCGACATTGTGTCCCTATGGAGCTGAATGGAGTTGCACCGGCAACGACTATAAATCTTTTCTTGCTTCTGCATTGGATAAAGAGTTCAAAGTGTGGCTTTATTTTATTAATGCTAATATGGTTCCATCTACACATACTTCGGATGTCACTAAGGAGAGAGCCATTTTGCTTTATGCCCTTGCAACAAAGAAATCCATAGACGTGGGGGAAGTTCTCTATGATCAAATTTGTTATAGTGCCCAATCCATAGGGTGAGCCGCCTTTATTTTTGGTCGTTGACCACTAGTTTATGTGTGCAAGCTGGGGTACCTTGTGGACAAGCGAAAAAGCTCATTTTTCCAACCGCAATAATGAATTCTAAGTACATCTGGAACATTTGAAATAAAATTTCAAGTAGTGTTGGGGCCAGGTCCTCTCGGCCACGTCGATCCAAGAAGAAGTCCACTATGCCAGAGATGTTGAATCAACTTCAACAAAATTTTCAAGACCATCAGTCTTGTTGCCATCAACGTGATGCCTATTTCCAACAATAGGCTCATGATCAAGCAGCTTATCAAGCCCAATGCAATCAGAGTCTTGATCAAACAATCAGGATGTTTGCTACTCAATTACGCACGGATACACCAGCGTACCCACAACTACCATGTTACCCTTCACAAGGTTCTTTTCTGAGCCACCATAGCCCTATGATGCGGCTGCTAAGGAAAGCGAGGAGGAGGAGTGACTTGAGAAGTTTTCTCAACCCTTCTTTTATTTTCATGTCATTTATTTATAAGTTTTCATCATTGAGGACAATGTTCCTTTCAAGTTTGGGGGTTTTGATGTTTTTATTTGCTTTGTTAGGAGTAATGTGGTTGTTTTGTTTAGTTGAGTTAGTTTATTTTGTCTTAAGTCAGTTTACTTTGTCTTAAATTTTTGTCAAAAATAGATATTTTTGTTTTGAATTAGTTGAGTTGTTTGTTTCTTTTAAATGTTTGTGTTGAAAAAGGCCAATGATAGGACCATGATTGAATTAAAGTTGTCTCAAGGAAAATGAAGAAAGTTGTTTTTTATGTCTGTGCGCTTGACTTGATCATTAGCTATGCCTTACTTGAGATTTTTCACAATTATTGAGCACAGAGTCATGAAAACTTAGCCACTTGTGAGCTTAATGTAGATCTATGCAATTTAAATTTTTTCAATGAGATCTTAGTGAATTCTAGAACTTGTTTGAATACCACTCGAGGCAAAATCTTAGGCGTCATACCATTAAGAAAATGATTTAGGCCATTGTTGGATCGTTTGAACCATTAAGCTTACCTATTATTAATAATACCCCTAGTCACCCATTTTTTTGAGCTTATTAACTTTTTCTTAGTTTGTGACCTATGAAGTTTAGCTAAAGCAATATTTTTAAAATCTTGTTTTTAAACCTTTAAACACTTTCTCTATGGCGCTTATGGTGAAGTATATATTTATTTGAGGATTAATTATGGGAATGGAAGGTGCTGAATATGAAAAAGTAGTTGATGGAATGTTTGCTTCATGTATATATATAGTGAAATAAGTTTGGGAGTGTAGTAGTTCTTCACATGAAAAAAAAAAAGGCAAACAATGGGAGAATTGACAAATTACAAAATAGGATGTTGGGTATGTGTGCTATGTTGGTTATGGTTTAATGTGATGTCTTGAAGATGATTAAAGATGTTTGAGGGTGTTTTAAGCCTAATTATCACTTGTGTTTATCATACCTTTCACCCTAACCTCACATTACTAGTTTGAAAAGTCCTATTGATTCTTAATGGTATGTCGGTCTACATTAGTGGAGAGTGGTGTGAAGAATGAGCCTATGGAGTTCTAAGTAAATCTATATCTATAGAGATCTCTTGTTATTGCATAAATCAATTCAAAACTCAAGCGGTTAGGTGTAAGTGATTACTCACACACGCATGTGAAAAATCAAAGGAAGGGTATGGTGAAGGTTGGGTTGAAATTCTAGACTTTCACAGCTTTTAGAGTTTTCTTAGTAGGTATATTTTTATTCGATCTTTGAGGCCAACTAGTGAATTCAAATTAAACCGATGCTTGCATTTGTTTTGTTGTCTTGTTGGCTTTATTCACTGTTTTTCTTCGTTTTCTTTGCTCGGGACTAGCAAAGTCTCAAGTTTGGAGGTGTTTTGATAAGTTGATTTTTGTTATAGTTATTAGATGGTTTTTATTTTGATAGGTTAATATATAAGGATGTTTTTATAGTATATGCACTTAGTTTTGTGTGTTATTTTGTAGGTATCAAAGTAGAAGTGAAGTGGTGGAGCAAGAAAAGAAGAAAGAAGAAAAAAATTAAAAATGTACAAAAATAGTGAATGGGTGCTGCGGCGCCTGGGTGACGAAATAAGAAAAAAGAAAAATAAAAGGAAAAAAATAGAGAATGAGCACCGTGACTCCCATCTTCAGTGCTGGGGAATCTGGGTAGACGTAGGAGTTTTGTTTTATACGATTTTTAGGTATTTTTTGTTTCCTTTTTTATTTTAGACATTATAAATAGGAAGTAGGGAGTTTCGAAGGGGATTACTCATGAAGAGAAGAGGCTATTGAAGCTTTGGAGCAAAAGAAAAACATCATCGAAGCAGTGCGAGGAAGCTAGATCCAAATTGGTGAAGTTGTACTAGTTTAATATTTTCTTCCTTTCTTCCTTGTATTTAATTTCTCTCCTTTCTATGATGTTGAACCTATTTTTTATAGAAATAGTTATGGAGTAATTTTCTTTTCTAGGGTTTCAATTGGAACTTATATGGATTTTGGATTTTATGGATGATATTAGATTTTAATTAATTTATTTAGAGTTGTTTATTTTAATTCGTTCTTATTGCTTTTAATTACTTGATCACTAATTAAATGATTTGATAAATCTTTATGATATTGACAAAGAGATTTTAGATTTAGACTTGATTAAAATAACACATGATCAAAAAGGGCGAAAGCTATTGAGTTCATGTGAGATAGACATATATTCATGTGACATGTGTAATCATTGAAGAACATGATATTAATGAATCTTGTTGTAATTTAAATTTCATAAAAATATAGAGATTGAATTAATCAAGGTATTTTTACTCGATCATTGAAAGATACTTGTAGATAAATTAGGCTCTTGGTTAACAACTCGAAAGTAATTAATTAATTGAAAGATAAGTAGATGAATCTAAGTGAAATATAAGGGAAATTTGTACTCCTAGGTTTAAGTAATTCATTGATTAAGTGATTTAATTTTAATTGTTTTAGTTTTAAAATCTGAGTTTAAATTTCTTATTTGCTATTTTTGTTATTTGTTTAGATAAGATCAAATTGAATTAATATTAATAATTAATAAAAATAAAATTAGTTCAAATATCTGTGGGAACGATACTTTTAATCATCATTATATTACTTGTCCACGATATTTTACACTTGCAATTTTATGCAACAGCCCTTGATGCCACAACTATAACAAGTAATGGGAGGACATGGAGTGGAAGAAGTAGTCTGAGACTCTGAACCAGGACGGGAAACCAACTTTGCCCACTAGTTGGTCCTCTTAACTGCTGCCACGACAGCTTCACGGAGGAACTCTGACTAGGAGGTCTCCCAGCTATCTGTGCCCCTCGGCCTGCCAGTGGTAGCGGGAATGGTACTGCTGGAACATGTGCCATAAGAGTCATTTGTGGTTCACCTCCACTGACTGCTTCAACCAACTTGGCCTTCTTCAATTCAGTCCAAAACTTCTTACCCAATCTACCTTTTTTCTTCCCAGAGAATGGGAAATACTGCTCTGCAGGTGCTGACTACGTCGGTGGTACTGGCGGCCCCGACTGTACAACTGGTCGGACTGCTGCCAACTTTGCAGTCTCGAAGTCCAAAGCCTGTCACAAGGTCTGATCATAAGATTGTACTCCAAAAACTGCTAGACCCTGTCAAATGGGATTTTTAAAACCATCTCGGAGCTTTTTCATCCTCAGCTCGTCGATCTGTACCATCTCTAGAGCGAACAAGGCCAACCTATTGAACCCATGCTCGTATTGCCTCACAGTCAGGTTACCTTGTCTCAACTCAATGAACTCTTTGCGCCTCTTATCGCACTCTGCATGTGGGTAGAATGATTCATTAACTAATGCTCTGAATTTGGCCCAAGTTTCAATAACCCTATGTGCCCTCAACATAGTCTTCCACCACCTTTCAACGTCATCTGAAAGTTTAAATCTGGTCAGTCTCACTTTATCTCTTTATGAGACCTGCATATCTTCAAAAATAGCCTCTATCCTCAAGAGCCAATTTTCTGCCACCTCTAACACTAGACTGCTTGCGAAGGTAGGTGGGTCCCGCCTCTTGAAAGATTTCATAACTTTCTCATATCTTTTCTTTTCTTCTACATCCTCTCTGACAACTCCTGCTAGGGTCTCAACCTCAACTACATGTGTAATACCCCCAGATTAGACAAAAAATAAATAATTAAATAAATAAATTCTAATCATATATGTCACAAGATAACTAATAGATAAATAATTTTTTATGCTTACAATATGATATATTTGTCACAAGATGGAAAGATTAGTTTTGAGCCCATGTACATTATCAACTCCAAGCCCAAAAGATAAAATATTCTAAGGCCCAAAGTTCAAGTCCAATACTATATGAAAATTATTGGTGGGAAAGTGGACTACAAGTGTAAAGTCATGATTTTTTTGTGAGAAAGTGAATTGCGTAAGGCCATGATTTTTTGTGAGTTTTTAATTGTTTGGTGGTAAAGTGGATTACAAGTGTAAGGCCATGATTTTTTTATGAATTTTTAATTGAGTGGTGTTGATTAGATGGAACTAGTATAAAAGGAGGTGCTTCCCCCTCATTTCTTCCATCCCATTCTTCATTTCTTCTCCTCCTCTCTTGGAGACTCTCTCTTGAAAATCTTAGTATGCTCTATGGTTGCAGTTTTTACTAATCTTCCACATCAGAAAATATTTTTTAGAGTACTCTCCTTTCATCTCTTCCCTCCTTAGGTGTTCTCCCCTCTCTTGAAGTATTTTCTGTTTCTCCCTCTATAATTTCTCTCTCTTCTCTTGAGACTCTTTCTTGGAAACTCCTATTTGGTGCATAGCGGAAGTTCTGGTGGAACGCTGATATTGCAAAATTGAAGGTGGGAAGCGAAACTTAGGTTTGCGTGTATTATCTATTTTTCTAAAGTTTTCATACATGCATCATGTTATTTGATATACATGAATCATTTCAATTATATTGTCAATGTTTATCTAGATGAGACAATGTCATGTTGAACCTTGACATTTGGAATATATATCGTCATACTGTTGGATTAGCAATTGATTCTATTAGCAAGACTTAGTCTTGTCCCTAGTACTATTAATATGTGAACGGGAAGCAGCGATGCTACTCTAGAAGACTTGGTGACTTAAGTGTGTCCAGTGTGACCCACCTCTCAGCCTGGGGACTGGTCTAGTTAATTCTATTGAAAGCTAGCCTAAAAAGATATAAAGTTTCACATGCCTATCCTTTGCGCTCAAGAGCTACCACACATGTGTAGTAGGCTAGTCATATCAGTGCAGGACTTGACACTAGAGATTGTTGAATTGATAAGAATTGTACCAGTACTGTACATAGAAATATGCTAGTCAAGGATGGAGATCGCCCCGACATATATACATGTGCATTTTGGATCATGCATAGCATACTGGTAAACAACACGACCACTTAGGTACATGAGTATTCTGACCCTTGGAATTGATTATCGGCACGGGTGCCTTGTTATGACTTGACCCCATGATATACATCTCTGCTAGAACTCTGATGATCCAGCCAGAAAGAAGTTGTATGGACTGGGTTACATATATTCCCTGGCAAGTACGTATAATGAGAACCCAGGACGGATCCTGGAGAGGGACATTATACAAGAACCTAGAACGGTACTTGCCATGAATTTCCATGAGACTGTGTGTTATGCGTGTCTACTCATTCATGCATTTTATATGATTGACGATGACTTTGTTGTGTGTATCTTATGATTATGATTATGATGAACTCGTTATAAATTGACATAACAGGAGCTATGTGTGGTGCGAGGCGCGTAGGGTAGGGACATCGACTTAGATCTAGAGTGAGTTTTGATGTAATTTCCACTGCGTAATCATGTATGTAAAATAATGTACCTCGTGTACTTTGTACCCTTTTTATTCAAAGAGGAAGAATAAAAAGATATGAGTTGATGTCCAAGATTGTTTGCACTCCGGTCCTATGATTTGTTGCGTATTTCTTGGTAACAGAACGTGGTGTGAAAACATGGTCCTTTATATGTGCACCGACACTACTGGCACCAATCTTTGGAACCACGGGTGCTTCAGGCTTCTGCCTGTCCTCCTGTAGCTTTGCTACTAGCTCCATCAACTGAGCATTCTGCTGTTGTTGGGTAGCTAACATTTCCTCCAACTTCTTGATGAGTAGGATCTATGATCTTGTAGACTATCTTTGATCAAATATGAAAATTACAAACATAAGAGATCATTAATCAGATGACCAGAATATTTATTCATAATCTAGCTACCCATACAATATACCCATACATACAAACATATCATAGTAAGAATTTTATCTTTTTAAGGATTTTAAACCTAAGTGCTCTGATACCAATATTCCGCGACCCCTGTCATAGGGTGACATCACGACCGGCGCATTATACCATATACGTGTTGGCCCAATTAGATGTCCAAGACGGGGGGTGATTTGAACAAATTGCAAGTTTTACGTTTCAATAAAAAATAGTTAAAAGAGCAGTAAAATAGCAATAAGTAAACAAAAGAATGCAACCGATTTATAGTGGTTTGGGTCATGCCTACCTCCACTACCTAATCTCCTCGATTAGGATTTTTTCAAACACCACTACTCAATCCTCTTACCGAGTGAGGATTAAATTATTACAAGTTTCTCAACTTCACAGGTGTGAGAAAGATCGCTACAAAATGTGCAAAACTAGCTCAAGTGACTCCCCGTCACTTTGCAATAAACAATAAAATTTCAAATGATAATTCCCTTACATGAAATCAAAGTAAATAAACAATAAATCCAGCAAATGATGAGAATATTAGCTCGGCTGACAATGAGATTGCTCCTCTTGCCTTCGTTGGATTTTTAAAGAATTTGAAATCTTGAATAATAAATCCAGAAAACTTTTTCAGATTAGAGAATGTAACAATGATTTAGATCTTTTCAAATGAGAAAGACGACTAAGTTTCAAAGAGTTTTAACACAAATAAATTCTCAAGTTTTGTGTTTTGAGCAATGACTCTAAGTTTCAAATATATAGGAAAGTGCTAGGGTTTCAATCTCCCAAAAATCCTAAATGTATTGTTTGAAATTCAAATGCAACGGATAAGTTCTTTCACCGAAATGGAGTTAACAAAGACGTTGAAAAATTCTGTCAAAACAGTGTTTACACAAAAATAACAAAGTCTCAGAAAGTTGATAGTTTGCACAGATGAGACAGCTTTTTCTGACACTTAAGCATGAGCGTCCAATAGCTCTAGGAGCGCCTTGAAATGTTGAAACCTAGAAGGGTCAATTAGATATGAGCATCCTATTGTAACAATATCGTCCTAAAACATGGTCAACCCGAGAGATGAATTGCGCTCAGGGAATTTCAGGAGGGCCCTACTGAGCTTGAGTGTCTTACTGGACTATACTCTAAGATTTCCTAGAAATCTTGAGTGTCTTGTAATGATAGGAGCGTCCTGCTGGACTGTGTTCCAAGATTTTCCAAAAATCTTGAGCGTCCTGTAGTGATAGGAGCGTCCAATACTGAAGGCTTAATTTTAAACGAACTGGCCACTGCTTGAGCGTCTTGAATGTTGTGAGCGTCCTGCTCAACACTTGACAAAAATTCAACTAATTTTTCAATTTGAAATCCTATCAAATCAAAAACGATTTTGCACATTACGGATCAAATAAAGTGTTTTGAAACCATTCGTAGAGTTTGAAATATATTTGAAAAACAGTTGGATCGATTAATCAAACTCAAGATTCAAAAGCTTGAACTTTATGAAAATTCATTTTGAAAGCTTCAAGAGATGAAATGAATTAGTTGAACAAGGCAAACTAAGATTATACAATCCTAAACACAATTTAAGCAAATTGAAAGTAATTGCAATATCCTCAGATGCTTGATCGTTGTCCATAGCTTGATCTTCCATTTCGACATAAGAGATTGATGTTTCTTCATCATAATGTAACATGATGTTTTTCATCATAACTATGGAATATGGTTTGTAATCATCAAAATATCGTTCATGGGTTAAAAGGGTTAATATAATAGCAATACGCCATACACAAACGTATATGATACTCTATCAGCCTTCCAATACATCAAATTACTCAATTTACAAAAATTTTCGACATAACCTCCCCATAGGGGTGGCAATTTGGGCCATTTGACCCAGCCCGGCCTAGAAATAATCAGGTCGGGTCGGGGACCTTATAAAACTTTTGAGCCGAGCCAGGCCGGGCCAATATTAAAACGCCTTGGCCCAAACCCAACCCAAAAAATATATGGACTAGGCCTTTGGACCGGGCTTTTGGGTTATTAGTGTAACCAAATACATATTTTAAGGTTAGATTTGTTACAATAAACATAAATTTTAGTTAAATAATTAAATAAAACATACAAACTAAAAATATTATTTATTTAATTTATCTTAGATATGCGTTAATTTATTTTAAATGAATGAATTTATGTATGTAGTTGGATAATATCTTTCTTTCTTTCATAATTTTAGCTCAACCCTTATTATAATTTAGTTAAATTCATTAGATATTTATATCTAGCTCTACTACATACTTTTAGATAGTAGACTTAATAAAGTATATGATAAAAAAAATTTAGAGAGTATATTTACTGTAATACCCCAGGTTCGCACAAAAAAAAAATTGAACTTCGGGCAAGGCCCGAACGTTCGGGCGTTCATTTTCCTATATAAGAACCCCCCCCCCGGAATTCATTCTTCTCTCTCTCTCTCTCCCTCTCTCTCTCTCTTTCTCTTTCTCTCTCTCTCTCTTGCTCTCTTTGTAATTTCTCTCTTCTCTTTTTGAGACTCTCTTCGCGGTGCAACGCGGTTCTGCTAGGGAGAAAGCGCCAGTTCGATAAGGAGATTCTATCTGAAGGTAGGGAATGAAACATATGTTTGCGTGTCTTATGACTTTTATTAAAGTTTACATTCATTTATCATTATGTCTACTATTCATTTACACTGCATTATTGCATATAATGTTCATACCTGTCATACTTATGCCTGTATATTTGGAGTTTATGTATTACACTGTTACTATGTCGGATTAGTTGTCAATCTGACTCAACCAAACTTAGTCTTGTCCTTAGTAACTTTAAATAGTGAACGAGAGGCAACGTGCTGCCTAGACGATTGGTATTTAAGTGGACCTCATGTCCACCTCTCAACTGGAGACTGATCTGGTTGATCTTATTTGAAAGCTATCAGCTTGTACAAGTGATACTGAACATCCTAACCTTGCACGTGGTGATACTGACCTGATAAGAATCATCAAACGCTGCCAACTCCTGTCTAATGTTAGTAAAGATCGGACCTGCTCATGCATTGGCATTATACATAAGCACCACCTAGGGACATAAGTGGTTTATGATCCACAAAATAGTTATAAGCAATGCTCACCATTCTTGATATTTTCCTAGAAAGGGACGTACAATGAGAACCTGAGATTTTCTGAGGATGAACATCTGTACGTGAATCTAGGGCGACGACCTTGGGGAAGACGTACAATGAGAACCTGGGTTTACCTGGGGATGGACATCTGTACGTGAACTCAAGGCGTCATATAATCATAGAATCATTACGAGACGGTGTCATGCATACATACATGTTGTACTGATTATGTTCCTATGTTGTGTATTGATATTTGATTATGAAGTTTCCTTTATTAATTGTCATATTCACGAACTATTTTACCCCTGGGCAATAGCTCACCCGGTTGTTATCCAATTTTTCTCAGGAGTTTAGGGTGGATTTGGTGGAGGCTTTTGGGCCCATATTTTGTAACCCTTGTTAATTATAGGGACATTTTGGGAGGATGTTTCCTCAATCATATTTTGTACAAAAATACATTTTGAATTTAATGAAATCATATTTGTACTCAATTGTGTACCTACGTACTCGGTTATTGTTATAATGCATTTGTGCCCCGCCTGTGAGTGTTCCTCCAGTTTAGGCTCGTCCGGGCGAGGTGTGACATTTACCAAAGTTGAAATGCATACATGTATTTTTAATTAATTATATGTACTCTTTTTTTGTATTATATACTTAATTGAACATATTCTTAATTATGTATTAATTATATATACATATATATATATATTGTTGGACCATATACCGAGCACAGGACACAACGACCATGATATTCTTGCCCAGTAAGACGTAACATGTGCCAGGTCGATATACCGACCCGTTCTGGACTGAGTCTACGGATCTACCCAACCATGCACATAGTCTGAGCCCATGGTCAGTCCTACCAACCAGATGAATGTATTATTCACAATGTTTACCAGGTCAACACTAGAGAGCTCCAAGTCGGCAGATTTGGTTATCGACCTAGATGACAGGTCAGCGACAATTGGTCTACAAAACCAGGTTAGCATACCATATCTGGGATTCCCGACCACTATCTACCGGTCTTCTTATAGACCATATCTTCGGTATCAAGCAGATAGAATGAGAGACTACAGATCAGGATACCGACCTGTATAGATCTACGACTCCAAAACGGATGATGACGGAACGCCTGATCAGATAAGGATAAGGTGTGATCCACTGCGACAAGTTCGGGATCTCCTCCTACTTTGACACTGATAAGGCCTGAAACTCTACCAGTTTGACTAGAAGGTGTTAACCTATATGGTTCATCCTTAGCACACCCCTAAAGTATACTTGGTGAAGTATATTTTGATGATCACAAACAAAGTGTTTTTCAGTACTAACGAACATTTTTCAAGAACTTATTTTTGCACCAAAGGAAAAACAAAAAGCCAAGGAACGACTCGATCAAGGAACTCAAAGCGTACATGCAACGATCAAGCTCGTTTCAACTAACGGACTTCAACGATCATGATTTCAAGATCACTTCTCTCAGACGTTTCGATCAAGCTTCAAGACTACATTTCTCGATCAACGTTCAAGTCATTGAACTCCGAATTACTCTTATTGAAGATCTCATAATGAAGAGTTGGATTTAACGGTTATGAAAAAAAAGAAATACACAAAGTATTTAAGGTATATCTTTCTCTAATCGTTATTGCTCAAAATATTTTTCAAAACCATGCATATATCATTTTCATATGTTTTTTAAATCTGCATGTTTTGATGTCTTAACTATATTTCAAGAAATTTAATACTATATATTTAATTTGAAATATACCGAGTTTTTATTCACATTTATTGAATATTTTATCGCGATTCAAAACTGTTTTCAAAGAGTCTTTCAGGACGCTAATGAAATTGCAGCGCTCTCCTGAACTTGTTAAGTCAAGATACTGATAGGTCATTAAGACGTTGATAACGCTCAAGGTTGAAATGAACTGATTAATCAAGACGCTTACTTGTATAATAGTGGTCTTATCTATTAGTCAACCTTTAAAGTTGTCAGGAAGCTGACTCAGCATCAGCTTACTGAAATTTCTTTTAAAAGTTCTTCAAATAATGTTTCTTTGAGGACGCTGATGGTTATAAGTTGATTAAACTATCAGGACGCTTTCTGGATAAGAGCGCCCTCACCTTTGGAAATCAACTAAATAACTTTCAGGATGTTGATTGTCCTTCAACGTGTTTTTAAATGTCTTAACTTGTAGGATGCTTACATAGTAGTAGCACCCTCATGTTATATTTTTATCTAGTAGGACACTCACATAATGTAGTGCCCTCATGTTTTGTTTTATGTTTTAAAAGCAGAACGCTTACTCGGATAGTAGCGCCCTCATGCACTTAATAGTTTTAAAATATAGCAGGACACTAACTGTGCATTAGGGCCCTCAAGGTTTAAGTCGTATAAAGTCATAAGTAAGTCAGGACGCTTATGAGTTAGTAGCGCTCTCACTTATGTATTCAGCAGGGCGCTTATACGTAGTAAGCGCCCTCAAGGAACAAAACGACAAAGTTGATATTATGCATTAGGACACTGATTACGGAATCAGGATGCTAATTCAACTACCGCCACTGTTCTAATGAGTACACTACGTCAGCTTACTTTTTCAGAACAAACACTTGCACAAAGTCCTTTTTAGACTTATCAGAGATCCTTTCTGATTCATGAAAGAAGTTCTTCTAAAGCTTTCGTCTTTCATGAAATCTGAAAAGAACCAGAATGTTAGTGAAAATCGCAATTGCTATTTTCATATAACATTCTAGCCGTTGTGTGAAAACGTTCACATTATTTGAACTTCAAATGTCTAACCGCTATGTCCCACTAAGTCTGTAAATACCAACACTTAGGACCAAACAACTTGCCAATCACTTTGTGTTATGTTAATACATTTGAAAGTTAGTTTGAGTCAAAATGAATTTCATTTTCTAATCTTTCAAAGTATTTTCACTAATACCTATATGATTTTCATATTGAATTTCAAATATATTTCTATCTTTGAAAATCTATTTTTATATTGGTATCAACTCAAATTCTCAACACTGATTCACATTTGGTATCATTCTTGCTGATGATAGAATTTGAGAAATAGTTCAAGATATACAGTTGTACTTGATTTCATATTTTAAGTACTGTATTGAACTCTAGCAGTAATAGCGTTAAACTACTGATCATTGAAAGACGTTTTCATACTTATACTTTATACCTATTTTGAAAATTGTCTTTGTCTTTGATTGACACCAGTCTTCAGTTTTATACGTCAATGTTTTATTGGTATTATATTGTTTTCGAAGAAGCTTTGATTTTCATATCATATCACTCATGCTTTTCAAAACTGCACTTGAGCACGAACATTGAAAGGTAAATGACTGAAGGTGTATTTCAACTTAGTTTTACGTACTTCACATTTCATATCTTTGTAATGCTATGTACTGTGCTTAATGTAAAGTGTTCTAATGCGTTAGAACCACCCAACATCTTAGTGTTGTAATGGTGGTGTGTTTCTGGATTGAAACAACCAGGACAAGTGAAGGTAGTTCACTTGATGATTTCAGGATTGAAATCAGGTAGGTTATCTCTTAGCCTTTAAAAAAGAAAACGGTTCATCCTCATCCAGTAAAAGGGTAGGTGTGTCCTTAACCTTAAAAAGGATAGGTTATCTTTCAGCCTTTAAAAGAGAAACCGGTTCGTCCTCATCCCGTAAAAGGATAGGTGCGTCCTCAACCTGTAAAAGGATAGGTTTTCTCTTAACTTATAAAAGAGAAATGGTTGTTCCTTATCCTGCAAAAGGATCGTGGTTCTTCCTTAGCCAGTAAAAGGAACATGGGTTTCTCTTCATCCCGAAAAAAGGAAATATGGTTCTTCCTTAGCCAGTGAAAGGAACATGGGTTTCTCCTCATCCCGGAAAAAAGAAATTTGATTCTTCCTTAGCCAGTAAAAGGAACATGGGTTTTTTCTAATCCCGGAAAAAGGAAAATGGTTCATCCTTAGCTCATGAAAGGATATGTTTGCTTTTAACCTATAAAAAGGCAGTTGTAACGGTTTGGTTCTCACCCGTAAGAGAATCAGTTAGTGGATTGAGTAAATCCTAATCGAGAGCTTAGGTAGTGAACGTAGGCTTGGCCGAACCACTATAAATCTGTGTGTCAAACGTTTGCATTTTAGTTTGTGTTCTAATTTGCATCATGTTCCAATTAACTTATGTAAATCACTTAAGTTATTGGAAGACCTTTTTAAAATTGATCATTGCACCCAATTCACCCCTCTCTTGGATGGACCAACAAAAGGTTGATAAGTCATCCTAATCCTATAAGGATCGTACCAGATCTTCCTAATTCTACTAGGAATCAAACATGTTCTCCCAACACGATTTGGATTCCTGATTCTACAACAACACTACCAAAGGGCCAAAGACCTCAAGCCTTCTCTATAAAAAGACCATAACCCCTAAGAGGGAGGTAAGCAACTCTAAGCCATTCTCGACTCAGTTTAGTACTACTATGCTCTGAACTAACTTAGGCATCGGAGGGTCTTTGGCCGACACCACACCGGTGTTCCTCACGATAGCCTGTATTCTCTTATTTTCCCTCTCTCAGATATTCAACCTCCGGCAATTTCTCCAGCAATCCGACAAGTTCCAGATTAGCATCTTCCCTCCACCTCATCGTTTACTGGTGTTGGTCAAATCTTGCACCAACATATATATATAAGTTTGTGCGTGTATATATGTATATATAATACAATCTCTAATTATATAAGACTCTTGAATCTTAATTGTATTTTGTTTTTACCATTTTATACTATAATTATATACTATATATACTCTTAATTACGTGCACATATATATTTTATATTTATTATAATATATATATATGTGTGTGTGTGTGTGTGTAACTTTATATTAAAAATTGTAATATATATATATATATGTATGTATGTATGTATGTATGTATGTATGTATGTATGTATGTACGTTTAATCAGGCCCAATCTTTGGGCCTTTAGGTCGGGCCTGGCCAGGCCAGGTCTAGCTATGTGATCTCAAACCAATCCAATAAGTTTTGGGATCGGGTAGGGCCGGCCTATGTAATAGTTGGGCCAGGGTTTGGATCGGGCCATTTATAGCGGGTCGGGTTAGGCCTATGGACCTCGGGCCAAATTGCCACCCCTACCTCCCCATAAACATGGACTATCACATAACCTGTTTAATTCATCATCATTTTCACAAAACCAAATATCATATCACAATCACATTTCCATTTATAATATCAACATCCATAACCATATCTACTTCTATTCATCATCTCATATTTGTGATAACATACATATACAATATGAAGTGATATATACAAGTATATAATCTAAAATAACGAAGCCAGCAACACATACATAAAAAATAAACATAAGAGTCTTCTACTCTTCACGTGCCTTTTCCTTTCCCTTAGAATCTGCTCCTGAAATGTTGAGAAGGAGTGAGCAACCATAGCTCAGTGAATATTTCCTACTATGGCATCATGAATGCATTCATAAGACTCTCTTTTTGAGACTCTCTTCGAGGTGCAACGCGGTTCTATTCGGGGGAAGGCGCCAGTTCTCGAGGGAGTTATTATCTGAAGGTGGGGAATGAAACATAGGTTTGCGTGTCTTATAACTTTTATTAAAGTTTACATTCATTTATCATTATGTCTACTATTCATTTACACTGCATTATTGCGTATAATGTTTATACTTGTCATACTTATGCCTGTATATTTGGAGTTCATGTATTACACTGTTGCTATGCAGGATTAGTGGTCAATCTGGCTCAACCAGACTCAGTTTTGTCCTCAGTAACTTTAAATAGTGAACGGGAGACAACGTGCTGCTATAGAAGATTGGTATTTAAGTAAACCTCGTGTCTCACCTCTCAAACTGGAGACTGATCTGGTTGGTCTTATTTGAAAGCTATCAGCTTGTACAAGTAATACTGAATGTCCTAACCTTGCACGTAGTGATACCGACCCTGATAAGGATCACCAGACATTGCAAGATTCTGTCTAATGTTAAGTAAAGACCGGACCTGCTCATGCATTGGCATCATACATAAGCACCACCTAGGGACGTATGTGGTTTATGATTCATAGAATAGTTAGAAGCAATGCTCACATTTCATTATATTTCTCTGGAGAAGGGCGTACAATGAGAACCCGGCTTCTCCTGGGGATGTACATTTTTATGTGAATCCAGAGCGTTGTTCCTAAGGAGGGACGTACAATGAGAACCCGGCTACTCCTGAGGAGGGACATCTACACGTGAGCTTAGGCGACTTACAATCATGGAACCAATACGAGACGGTGTCATGCATACATACATGTTGGATTGATTATGATGCTTTGATGTGTATTTATGATATTTGATTATGAAGTTTGTTTTATTAATTGTTATATTCACGAACTATTTTACCCACTGAGAGCGTAGCTCACCCCGTTGTTATCCGATTTTTCACAGGAGATTAGGGTGGACTGGGTGCAGGTTTTTTGGGCCTATATTTTTGTACCCTTCGTATTATTCATTGGGGATTTTGGGAGGATGTTCCCTTAACTATTTCATGTACAAATATATTCTGAAATTAATGAAATCAGACTTATACTTAATCGTGTTTCCGCGCACTCGGTTATTGTTATAATGCATTTGCGCCCCGTCCGTGAGTGTCCCGCCTGTTTAGGCGCGTCCGGGCAGGGTGTGACAATCCATGCATCTGATTAACAAGTATACCTCTTGTTTGCACTTTAACAAGGATAGCACCAAACCTCTATTACTCATTTAATCAATTCATTCTCGGGTTCCTACTCTACTAGGACAACACAATTGACCATGAGTACATTTGCAACTACTCATGTGAGTGTAATACCTAGAGATTTTTCGAAAATGACCTCATGTCCTAACTTGCTCCAAAAAGTATAAACATGCTCAATTTCATAATTCATTTCATGAATTTCAAACACAATGCAAATACATCAACATGTTTATAGTCTTGCAACGCATTTAATATCATATAATGCCATATACGAAGACCAAAACAAAGAAATACTCACAATACTGGGATCCACCTACTCCCTAACACTAACTCCAATACCATGTCAAAACATTCTGTTTATCATATTTTCTCATATGTATTTTCATAGGCTATATACATTTGAAAAGAATAAAATCTAAAGAAATCTTTGCTATATTAAAACGTTTCCTAAACTAACGCTAACCACCCTTATTTACGGGATGTTACCGATTGCAAATTCCTAAAAGTTCTCTTGATTGTTTACAATTACAACTCACGCCAACACTCCCCCTCAAGTTGATGCATAGAGGTCTCGCATGCCCAACTTGTCAAGTGAGTTGTAGAGGTCCTTGATCGATACAGCTTTTGCAAGGATATCCGCCAATTGATCTTCAGATTTCACAAATGGAAACCTAATTGTTTTTGCTTCAAGAGTTTCCTTGATGAAGTGTCGATCTACCTCCACATGTTTAGTACGATCATGTTGAATAGGATTATGGGAAATTGCAATTGCAGCTTTATTGTCACACAAGAGATCCATCTCAGAGTTAGGAGCAAACCCAATTTTAGTAAGTAGCTTTCATAGCCAAATGAGTTCACAAAGACCTTTAGCCATTCCCCTAAACTCAGCTTCAGCACTTGATAAAGCTACCACTTTTTGCTTCTTGCTTCTCCAGGTTACAAGATTTCCTCCAACAAATGTAAAATATCCCGAGGTGGACTTTCTATCAGTGGTATTACCTGCCCAATCTGCATCTGTATATCCATAAACCATCAACTGATTGTTATGTTTTGAAAACATAAGCCCCTTGCCTGGAGATGACTTCAAGTATTGAAGTATTCGAATCACTGCTTCCATGTGGCTTTTACTTGGATTATGCATAAACTGACTTACAACACTCACAGCTTATGCAATATATGGACGAGTATGAGAGAGATAAATGATTTTATCAACTAATCTTTGGTATATACCTCTATCTGTTGGTACTTGGTCTGGGTATTCTCTAAGTTTGTGATTCTAAACAATGAGGGTGTCTGCAGGTCTACACTCCAACATCCCTACTTCAGTTAGCAAGTCTAATTTGTATTTCCATTGAGAGAGAAATATACCTTGCTTACACCTAACAACTTCAGTTCCCAAGAAATACTTGAGTCCTCCCAGATTCTTCATCTCAAATTCAGTTGCTAATTGCTTTTGAAGTAGAGAGATTTCTTCATCATCATCTCCTATAATAATCATGTCATCTACATAGACTATCAGAGTCGTTACCTTACCCAACTGATGCTTCAAGAACAAAGTGTGATCAGAGTTACTTTGTTGGAAGCCATATTTCTTCATTGCCATGCTAAGCCTTCCAAACCATGCTCGCGGTGATTGCTTTAGTCCGTACAATGCTCGCTGCAATTTACACACCACTCCATTATCTGAAGAAGCTATATAACTTGGAGGAACATCCATATACACCTCTTCTTGGAGGTCACCGTTGAGAAAAGCATTTTTCACATCAAATTGATGCAAAGGCCAATCAAGATTTGCTGCAAGAGACAATAACACTCTAACGGTATTCAACTTGGCTACAGGTGAGAAAGTCTCCTGGTAATCAACCCCATATGTCTGCGTATATCCCTTCGCTACTAGTCTCGCTTTGTACCGCTCAATAGATCCATCTGCTTTGTGTTTAATGGAGAGCACCCATTTGCATCCCATGGTCTGTTTTCCTTCAGGTAATGGAACAAGAGTCCATGTATCATTTTTTAGTAGTACCTCCATTTCTTCCTCTATAGCTCGGGTCCATCTTGGATTTGCCAATGCCTCATGAACACTAGTAGGAATCTGACATGTGGAGAGTTCCTGTGCAAAATTCTTAAGAGGTTCAGAGAGTTTCTCGGTGGATACATAGTTAGCAATCGGATACCTCGACCTTCTTTCTTCAATATCTGGAGAATATCTATGGCTTGCCGCGATTATACCTGGGAGGTAAAACATATCCCACAGAATCATCTAAGTCATTGGTATGTAAGGGTGTAATAGTAGTACTTACCTCAGGATTATTCTCAGGAGAGGATTCGGCTGGCACTTCAGAGGAAGGGGATATAGGCTCGGTTTCAGATGTTGCATGCTCTGCATTCAGAAATACCTCAATTTCACAGTTCACATCGCCTAAGTTATCATTCGACCCATCATGCTCATACGGCTTCTCACTCTGATTCTGCTCCTCATGCTCACACGACCCCTCAAGTCTGAACCAATCAAAATCATTTGGTGTCTCATGTTGGGACCAATTCAACTCTTCATTGTGTATCTCCCCCTGAAGAGGAGAAGGAGGTGCCGTAGATGGAAAAAACATGTCAGTCTCCAAAAATTGAACATCCATAGTCACATAGAGTTTTCGGGTAGTAGGATCGTAGCAACGGTACCCTTTTTGATGGATACCATAGCCCAAAAACACACACCGACATGCACATGGATCAAGCTTACTGCGTTGGTTTTTGTGGAGATACATGTAGGTGACACACCCAAAGATACGAGGAGGAAGCATCAGCGCCGTAGGTAAGGACACATGATCGGAAAGGGATTGAAGGGGTGTTTTAAATGATAAAACCTTGGACAGCATTCGGTTGAGAAGATGGACGGCAGTTGAGACGGCATCGGTCCAAAAACGTTTGGGCATATTGGCACCAAGAAGCATAGCACGGGCAGTCTCCAGAATATGTCTGTTCTTCCTCTCGGCCACACCGTTCTGTTGGGGTGTTTGTGAGCATGAAGTTTCATGAATTAAACCATGGTGGGAAAAATAAGATTGAAGATTCTTATTAACATATTCACCACCATTATCAGAGCGGAGAACCTTCATGGTGGCACCGTACTGAGTACTAACCATAGCATGAAATGTTTTAAAAATACCGAGAATTTCATCTTTGTGTTTTAGCAAGTAGAGCCATGTCATACGGGTACAATCATCCACAAAAATAACAAACCAACGAAAGCCAGACATATTAGCAATGGGTGAGGGCCCCCATACATCAGAGTGAATTAATGCAAATGGAGTGTCACTTTTATTCATGCTCAATGGGTAAGTAGCGCGATGGCTCTTAGCCAAAACACAAGTATCACACTTCAAATCAGACGTCTGTAAATGCTTAAACAAATCAGGTAAAACATGCTTCAAATACGGAAAAGATGGGTGTCCCAAGCGTCGATGCCATAACCATAGTGTTGTTTCTTTATTGACATGCAGATTGTTCATGTTGTTGGCCTGGCCGATGTCATCCACATAATATAATCCCCCCTCTTAGTACCACGTCCAATTATCTCCTTGGTGAGAATATCCTGGATAAGACAAAAGTTTGGATAAATAAGTACAACACAGCCAAGGTCTGCAGTAAGCTGACTTATAGGCAATAGTTTATGGGATAAAGACGGAACAAGTAAAGTATTGGATAAATGGAGGGATGGAGATAAAGTCACAGAGCCAGCTCCAGTGACTGGTGAGATAACACCATTGGCATTAGCTATGCTGGTGCGTCGCGGAAGAGAAGTGTAGCACCCTTGCCTTTAGGTGACGTCATTTTGACCCATAGTGTACCCGTATACGTATTTGTATACGTATGTGTATATGTATTTTGATGCTCGAAGTACGTAAGTTCGAGTGTCTTTGCATGATTTTAGGTCATAAAGGGTACGCATGAAATTTCGGAACCATCGGAGACCCGTTCGACGTCAAAACATTTCAAAAACGGTGTTTTGGATCCAGTGGAGCTTTCTATTTCTGTCACAACTTACATCAATGGTTTGATCTCCTAGATCCGTTGTCTGATTGGGCTGAAATTTTGTCAGCTCATTCTTATATGATAGATCTTCATTATGAACGGTCAAGATCTTAATTGGAGTTACCTAATTTGAGTTATAACGCCCAAAACACTGTTTCACGGATTCTGGGATTTTCTTGCGCAGTTTTGATCAAACAGTTAGATGTCACAATCCCACCGTTGGATTGAGCCTAAAGTTTACCAGAATGTTTATAACTTACTCATTCAACGTTTGAACGGTCAAGATGTTAAACTCGTGCGTATTGTGTAAGCAATGGACTATCTAAGTGAAAGTATTGTAACAGGAAATCTGGGTTTTTGATAATTTTGGCAACTTTTAGTTGTGGGCCTAAGCTTATCTATTTAAGCAACCAAGACGGGATTTTAGGCTCATTTGCTCATTTCTCAGCCAGAAAAGAAGGAAAGGTGCTGGAGAGGAGAAAAGGAGGGGAAAGTTAGGGTTTGGTGATTTCTTGCTCAAGAACACCTAAGGTTTGTATTTTTCCTCCATTTCTTCCTTGAATCTCCCTATTAGTTGCATGATAGTTTTATTTTGAGCATGAGGGTTTCATTTTGATGCATGCATTGTGATGAACCTTGGATGGGTGGAAGACCAAAGTTGGAGTTGAGTCTTGTATATCACATATGTGTGATTAGAGAGTGTAAGGAGTACACTAATGGTGAAAGCCCCAATTTCTAGCAAGAAATTGGAAGGTTTAGTTCAAATGACCTAAACTTAGTTTATGGCCTTAGACTTTTTCAAAATGTTTGCATGCCAACTATGTTGATCTAGTGGCCATTGTGGATGATTCCATGTTGCAAGATCAGTAAAATTCATGGTTGAACATGGTGCCCTAGTGTAAAATTGGCAATAGGGCATATGTATGAAAATTTCCAGATTTGGGGCTTTTGATGCTCTTGATATAAAATCTGGAAAATTATGCAATGTAGGTCTAATTGGACATGATTAGAGTTGTTTGATGATTGAATTCAGTGGGTTCACATAATGAATACCCTAAGATTGACTAATTTTGATCTAGGCTAAGTATTTGGTAATTTTGCAAGTAATTTGGGGATTTTGACCAAATTGGGAGTTTTCACCCAAAGCAAGTCAATTTGTGAAATTGACTTGGGGATTGTTTAATTGGACCCAAATTAAGTAGAATCATGGGTTTAAAATGTTAGTACCTATGTTAAATTGATATGACTTAGTTCATTTTGACCTTATGTTTTATATTGGCCTAATTGGGGATTTTGATCAAGACTTAGTCAATTGATGAAATTGACTTGATGTATAGTCTAATTGACCCTAATTATAATTGAATTTCATGTATATTAGTGGTTGGATCATGGGATCACCCTATTACATTCAATTTAGGTCAATCTTAGTTTAATTGAGTCTAAATGATCAAGTTGGGCAATATGGAAATTGGCTCAATGGGGTAATCAATTTAGAATCTAATTGACTTTAGATTGGGTTTGAACATGGGGTTTTGACACACTTTATGACTGATTTTCAGTTGTGTGAACCATGTTATTTTCAGGTCTTGTGATTGATCTTGAACCCGTTTAGTCAATTGGAGAGTTTTGGCAATTGGATTGGCTAGACTTAGCCAATCAAGTGTGAGTGTTCTTTTACTTTTGGATTATTTATATGTGGCATTGTAGTATAGAAATGTTTTAAATACTTATGTATGATGGTATGCATGTTTTAATATTCCATGAAATTCATTTGAGCATAATTCATTGGGATGACAATTTGGGTTGAGGCCCCTAGTTGGAATTTCCTCTTTTTGGGAATTCTCGTAAGTCTAGCGGCGATCCCAGTTGTGTACCTGGCAGAGGGTTTTATGCCTTGTGTATGGGTAGGTTTGTTTAAAATAATCCTACGTGCTGCACGACCCCATAAACCCTATTAGAATACGAGTATTGTGTGTGTGTTCGGGCGCTGTGTGTCGCGCACCAGGCCTTGAAACCCCCATACTCAGGAGGTGTTAGGATTGCATGAGCATGACTACAAAATGTTATGCATCGTCTTATGTATGACTTGATGCATTATGTTAGCATGTATGTAATATATTTCGTCATCATGATATTTCAACTGTTTTATGATCTTACCATGTTTTATAAATGCACGTATATGCCACTTGTAAATAACATTCACTGAGCTGGCTGTAGCTCACACCTCACCATCTTCTTTCAGGATCTGATAGAAAAGGAAAAGGGAAGGCTTGACTGCAGAGCGTCCCTTGTTTTTGTTTCATGTAGGTGTTGTACATTTAGTTTTGTATTTTGATAATTATGTACATGATAACACCTAGTAATTGTATATTTAACACATAGTTGGGATGTGTTGGGTTTTGCATCATTTTGAAGACTCTGAAATTTTATGTTTGTAAACTTTGGAGAAGTAATATTTTATTTCATTATGATCATGATAGTTGGATGTTAATGATGCACTTTCATTTCTTTTTTTGGGGATTCGTATATGTATGTTAGGCTGACGAGACGTCGGGTGTACCGATGGAGGGTATACTCGGAGGTTCCCGTGCCGGTCATGACGTCACGTATAGTGGGTCGTGACAAGAAGTTTGAGAGAAGTCTGAAGCAGCAAAAGTCATATGGTCCGTGGCCCCCTAGTCGAGAAGCCATATCCCACAATCCGCATATCTATGGGAGGTAAAAAGAGCAAGACCAAAGATACCTGAGTTTAAGTTGGGAGGAGCATCCGTGGACATTGCAGCCGATTGTATAAGAGAGATATGAGGTTCTGCACTAGCAACAACAGCCGTGCCTGAACTTCCATTAGTGTCAGTGCCATCAGGACGCTTACGGGCTTGAAGATCATGCCACCAATCAAGGTACCCATGCAACTTAAAGCAGTTTTCACGTGTGTGTTTCTAGTTGCCACAATGAGAACATTTTTTTCCCTCAGTAGAATGTCGGTGCTTGGCAGAATTACCATGGGCAGAGGTGCTTAACGAGAGAGCTTTCGAAGGCAAGACAGCCCCCTGGAGCCCATCGGTGTTATGGGTAGCCATCACTTGTTGTTGAATAGCCTCCCGCCTAACATGCGCATAAGCCTGTTCAACCGTAGGAAATGGTTTTATCTATAAAACATCAGCACGAATATTGTCTAGTCGATCATCAAGACCATCCAGAAAAACATAAACACGGTCTTCTTGGATGATCCGGTTATAGTGCTGAATATCAACAGAACATTCCATAGGATTTGGTCGGCGGAAATCAGTTTCACGCCATAGACCCGACAACGATGTGTAATATTTTTCTAGCGAGCCCGTAGCTTGTTTCAGTCTACTCACACGACGTCGAAGATCATACACTTGTGATGTATCACTACCATCGAAGAAGGTAGTTGCAATAGCATCCCAAACCGCTTTTGCCATAGGAAAGCGAATAAAATTGCCAATTAAAGACGGATCCATGGAAGTAATTAGCCAACCTTTAACAATAACATTATCAGTGCGCCACTTGGGAAAGGAAGGATCAGTTGATGGCGGCTGGGGAAAGTCGCCGTTAATGTACCCCAGTTTGTCCTTGCCCGAGATATACATCTCAACAACCTGGGACCACAGTGCATAGTTTGTACCGTCCAACTTAATGCCGATAAGAGCAGCGGATGTTTCAGTGATGATGGTCGGGGTCCGAGCGTTATTGAAAACTTCAGTCATCCTTGTAGTCAATTCAAGGATAGGATCAGAGAGATTGGACGCGTTGCCAAGAGTATTCTGGTCATTAGAATCCGCCATGGGAGGATGGTTAGGGTGCAATACTCGGATCTGTGATTTTCGGAGATGCGGCCAGATCTTGAGCAGTTTATTGCACTATATGCTTCCTAGAAAGAGAGCGGTTGGAGCAGAGGTAGTGAACGATGTTACCGACAACATCAACAGCAGCAGCAACAACAACTTTGATTCATCGATTAAGAAGCCTCGGATCGATTGCTTGACCTCGTCTTCCACCACCACGGCCACAACGGGGAACGAAATCGGAAACGGAAGTCAGAGCAACGCTGGCGAGGAAATTGAAATTGAAGTCGTGAAGCCGTCATCTATGGCTTTGAGGTTTCCGATGATCGGATGACCGATAATAAGTATGAATGTTGTGCGGAGAGCTTAGGGTTTGAGAGTTCGGATCAGATGGAAGGAGAAGAAGATATGGAAGACACGACGACGACGACGATAATATCAATGAGTAGGGGATCGGCGCAGGAGAGAGCGAGTAGAAGATCGTCGTTTGAGTTGAAGAAGTTGTTTCTGTCGCCTCTGTCTTCGTTGAATCGGAACGACGATCCGGTTTTTTGGCTTAAGCCGGTGAGAAAAGACGGCACGCCGAGAGAATCTGCTCAGATTGTTCGTAGCCTGCTCTGATACCATGTCAAAACATTCTGTTTTTCATATTTTCTCATATGTATTTTCATATGCTATATACATTTGAAAATAATAAAATCTAAACAAATCTTTGCTATATTAAAACGTTTCCTAAACTAACTCTAACCACCCTTATTTACGGGATGTTACCGATTGCAAATTCCTAAAAGTTCTCTTGATTGTTTACAATTACAGCTCACGCCAACATACCAGAAATTAACCAACAATTATAATCCTGTAATCAATTAATTCATATAATTCAAAATCAATGATTCACTCATTATATTCATTTAATCACAAAATTCTAATTTTTAAATTCACACAATTAATTTCCATAATTCCCATTTCAGTCTCAAAATCGTGTGAGTACGTCCCAAATAATTTCTACGATCCTATAAAATATTTCTACGGCGAAGAACAATAGAAATGGGCTCTCCAACCATGTTTTCATTAATTTCCATATTCACCGTATTTACTAAATTCATTAAGTCACTTATTAAAAATACCAATTGATATAAAAAAATCACAATTTTGATATCGATACATTTGAAATTCAGTCTTCTACGGTTTTAGGGTCTTAAACGGAAGTTTGACATGATTCCAAAGGCCTCCAGTGTCAAATTTTGCTTTCGGCGACTATACCTGTGTCAATGACACTATTTGATACAAACAAATTCCATATTCGGAATCTACACAACTATATGAGTCATAATATACCATTTTTACATGTGTTCCACTCATAATGGGTCCAAACCTCATTTTTGGAAACACCGCAAAACACCTTCTGTAGCAAAAATTATACCGGTAGAATTATCACACATTGCTTAAAGATCAATTTCGTAACAAAAAGGAGTGAAAATGACTTACCGAAACCCCGAATCGGTCGCAAAATCGTCGTTTTCCCCTCCGACGGATGTTCTCCCCTTTCTCTTTCTCTACTCCTACTTCTTATTTCAATTTCTTTCTTTTTATTTTTTTTCCTTCAACACGTTATGTTCAAATGTAAGAAGATGAGCATCATGGTTTTTTTTTATTCCATGCTCCTAAGCTTCAATTAATAACCAACTTCCCCTTTTAATAATACCGTTCAATTCACACATTCACTTAATTTAATTTATACCTTTCAATTATATTCCTTTTTTATACTTTAATTCTATTCCTTTTTTATACTTTAATTTATACCTTTCAATTCTATTCCTTTTTTATACTTTCAATTCTTATATGTATATACACATACACATGACTCTTATGTACGGATACACGTATTATACATCTTGATATGCGTACAAGTAACCGTGGATATTTGATTAAACTACAAGGCGTTACAATTGGATAGCTTCAAAAGATATGTATTGCTAGTTGAGAATCAGCTTGATAAACATATAAAAACAGTTGGCCCGGGTGTGTCCAAAAGGGGGGTAAATTGGGCACTTAGACAAATTAAAATTAATACAACGACAAACAATATAGTGCGGAAACAAATGGAATTGACACAACAGATTTATAGTGGTTCGGCTTCGTGCCTACCTCCATAACCTAACCTCCTCAGTTAGGATTTGAAACACTCCACTAATGGATCTTCTTCACAGGTGAAGACCAAACCTTTACAACCTCTCGACTTACAGGCTTGAAAACAACTTCTCACCTTCTCGAATTACAGGCTAGAGAACTACCTATCTCAACTTATGGGCTTGAGACTAACCTAAGTTTCTCGATTTACAGGTTAGAGACTACCTAAGTGCTCAGCTTCACGAGTTTAACCAAACCACTATCTTGGGTACAAGATAAAGTGAAATCAGTAGTTCATATAACTACTTTTACAACACTTGATATAGTTACAAGAAATATGAAACGAAGTACAATTGTATCCTATGAACTATCTCTCAAATTTCTTCTTTAGCAAGTAAGGATATGAGGTTTAAAATAGTGCAGAAAATTTGAGTGAAACAGTTCTCTTTTCTTCAAACAGATTTTCAATGAAATAGATAAAGTTTAAGCTCAATATGAAAATCTTTTGAATGAAACTTGTTTCAAAGACAACACTTTGAAAAACAATTTTAACTTTGAAAAGCGATTTAAAAATTTGACTAACTTTCAAAAGTAATGGCTCGCGAATTTTTGGTGGTGTGTGTTTTGAATCTAAGTATTGGTATATATAGACTTAGTTGAGATAAAGCGGTTGAGCATTTGATTTCAATTTCAAATATGAATGTTTGCTAACAACGGCTTTAATCTTTCATGAAAATGGTAAGTCTGGTTTCTTACGAAATAATTCCGATACTAGTCAGATAGTATGAAGAAAGTCTTGGTGAACATGGTTCATGCACCTGAACTGTTAGCAAACAGGTTGACAGTTTCTTTTTCAGAACTTATGTTAGTGTTGGATTAGCGGCCTGATGTTCAATCAGCGTCTTGGCGCATAATACCAACATATATCATTTTGTTCCTTGAGGGCGCTCATGCAACGTGAGCGTCCTACTGAACTGTGAGGTGAGGGCGCTATCTGAACGTAAGTGGCCTGACATACTTAAGACTTTTAAAATCATAAAAACGATGAGTACGCTACTAGTCAATCAGCGTCCTTGACCTATTCTTGACCTAGTGTGTCTTGACTAAGACATTGGCCAACCTTTCTCATATCTTGATGGACTACGTGGTGTCCACAAGATCCTCTGCCAGAACATACCTTTTGCCATGTACTTGACCAAGTTCTTTGAATCAATTGGCATTGAATTGTCCACTAAAGAGTCATGTTCTCTCACTACACAAGGTCGCATTAGACCCACTACTCTTAAACACATGCATTATGAGTATTATAAGGCCAAGAGGAAGAGGATTCCCAAGGCTGAGCTTCCAACAAGTTTGAAAGATAATTCTTTCTAAAGCATGCCCCCTCTTTCGAGCCTGATGGTGATTGTGAAGCATCTATTCCTCCTACTCTTCCATCTGTAGCTACACCAGAGATTCCACCTGCCGCCTTGGATTTTATTCTTCAAAGATCCAGGCACTTTAGACTACCCAAGCGACAATGTTTTCTCAGATCACCACTATGCTCACAGCCATGCAGTCCCAGATGGATGCTCATAAGCAGATTTTAATGGCCATACATAATTGAGAGTCTCTGACCCCCTCCTCCTTGAGCTCGATTCCTCCATGGTTCTCTAACCTGGAGAGGACTGTTGGAGGTTTGATCGGTTGGTCACACCGTGCATGATGCGCGGTCGATGCAGACTACTTCCACACGGTGCTCATTGACGTGGACTATCTTCAAAGGATCGATGATCTTCTTGCTACGCGTGCTCGGTTGCCTTGTATGCCTCCTCCTCCTCATCCTCAGTCGTCCTGGACATCCACTCCTCCACATCTCAGGCGTGCTTAGGGTCCCTCGACCACTACTGCTCCCGAATGTTCATCTAGGCGATCATCTCCGTCTCAGACTATAGCGGAAATCCTTCGAGACCTAGCCTCTGACGTGCCTCCTAGTTATTGAGCATCCCCTCTTTTTGAGATTTCAAAAGGGGGAGAAGACATAGGATTGAGGAGTGCTTAGAGTTGGGGGGAGTTATGTAGTCAAGGAGAGTGTATGTATGTATGAGAGAGCTTATTGATGTATTTTTGTTTGGATATATGGATAAGTGGATGGATGAACTTGATGTATTTGGATTTTCTTGTTATACATGGATGGATGCATTGCTTTATAAATAGTTTGTGTATTTGATTGTTCTATGGATGCTTCATTTTTTTCTTTGATATGGATGTTTGGTATCAGGGAAATGAATATACAGGTTATGGATCTTGTGTTTGAATTGTGTGCACATTGAATTTTTTAGCGAAACTCTGCCAATTTTTTTGCAAAACTTCATGCATACATGATAGAGTCATATTTGCTTCTTAGGCCTATATCAAGTGTTTGAAATCATCAAAAAAGGGGGGAGATTGATGATCTAGTTACCCCCATGTTGGCTTTTAGTTTTGATGATTACAAACAACATGAGTTCTTTTGGTACTAATAATTTACTCGAGTATTTCAGATTAAAAGACCACCACAGTTCAAGATGAAAGTTTCAAGCTTGAAAACCCTCAAGATCAAGACAATGAATGTAATTTTTATTTTACTTCGTCTTAATGATCTTAGGTTGTAGGATCTACTCTAGATTTGCTCAGACAATGCTTATTTCATATGTTTTCAAAATGAGCATGATCTTCAAATGATTTCAAATTTGATTTCAATCATGTTTTATATTCATTGCAATAAGGTTTCAAGAGTTTTCCAATCTCTAATTTTATATTCAAAGTGCTTGATTCAATTTGAACAAGTTTGTACGAAGAATTTCCAAAGAAAAAAACATGTTTAAGTGTCAAGTGTCAAACCAGCGCTCTCGTTGCGCCATCAGGTCACTTAATGGCCTACCACTGTCACCAGCGTGCTCCCCTTTGCAGCAGCGCGCTGCTATGAACCCAAAAAATGTGAAGTCTTTGGTTTGGATCAGACCAGTGTGCTCTTCTCTGGACCAACGCACTCCTCTGAGATTGTGACAAAACACCCTTTTTCGTCTCCTACCAGCTGCGCGCTCATTTTTAGAACAACGGGCTGCTTTCTGGGCAGTTGGGGTGGTGTTCTTCCTGCACCTCGCTCCCCTTTGGAGTAATGCGTTGTTGTGTGTGCAGGAAGAACTATCATTTTTGGGTAACGAAAATGACACTTTGCACACGCTTTCCTCTTTGAATTTATGTACTTTTGCACATTTTCGCACGCATTTTCACCCCATTCTTTTTAGTGAAAGAATTTGAACGTTGCATTTGAATTTTTGAAATCAAATCAAAGTGTTTCTTGGATATTGAAATCCTAATTTGCGCGCATACTCTAGTTTTGTATAAAACCATAGTTGTGTTCTTCATTCAACTCAACCAACAAACTATTTGCAAGTTTGACTGATTTTTTAAGTGTTCGAAAGTTTTCTAAGTTAAAAAACTTCGTTTTTGAGATCATACGTTGGATTGAAAAGTGCTTAATCTTTATTCTTCAAATCATCCAAAGATCACTTTTGTAGAAACCTTCACTCTTGCTCTTGCACTTCATACTTCGTCTTTGTTTGAGCATTCCTGAGTAAGGCTCCAGAGCTATCGTAAGTATTTCTGAGGTTTTCTGTAAGGAAACCCTCCTCATTTACTCTTTCTAAATTAAGTGGCTTGTTAGCCACTGGGAAGTTCTCTCGTTGATAACGGTGAATGTAAAAAGGTTGCTCACACTTATGGAGTGAGTGTGTAACCGATTTTGATTCTCACCCTTGAAGTAAGATCTTGTAGTGTTGGGTTGAGAAATCTTGATCAGGGAGATCAAGTCGTGGAGGTAGGCTTTAAGAATCGAACCATGCTTAATCGTTGTGTGTTTATCTTTCCTGCTTTCTTTACTTTCTTTATTTTCATTACTTGCAAACTTTTTATTTTTTTTTAGGGAAACAAACTTTTTATTATTTGAAAGGTTTTAAAATCTTGCAAAGAGCAAATTCACCCCCTCTTGGACTTTATCTCGACCAACAATTAACATGATATTTTAGGTATATGATACCTTTATAAGGATTAGAACCTCTTAATTTTTTATCACTATATTAATAATTTAAACTATGTTAAGATCATATTATTATACATATTTATTAAACTTCATCTCATTGGTTTGTCATGCTTTATTTTATTTTATTTTTTTATATAGCTCAATTTGTTTTTGTATGCTTTTGTTTTCAGTCATGGGGGTGGTCGTCTTTATCAACATATTTGGTTTTTTCAGAGATCATGAACTAACCTTCATCATTAGATACTACAAAAATATTTGTTTTAAATGTTGGTAAGCCCAAATAATTTAAGTTTGAACAACATACCTAAGGTTTAATTTATTCTTTTCGGAAATATGTTTTTTTAAAGGGGTTTTGAAAATATGTAGACAATACCCATTTTACAATTTTATCCTTTTTTTTAGCATGAAAAGATGAAGTAATGTATGGCCACTAGCAAGCACGAGCAGCAAAATACAAAGGATCAAAACGTCTGCTTGGTCTTCAATTTTTACACCTCTTTAATTGCACCACATTATTTAATTTAATGATGTGTTAAATCTAGTTAATTATTTCATTGCCACGGAAACCCAAGTAAGAAAAGAGTAAGGTTGCATTTAGTTCCCAACCCGAAAACAAGATTACAATAAATAAAGAGAATTTAAAAAATGACTTTTTATCATTTTTTAAAAACAATCTGTTCTCTTAACAAAAAAAATGAAAACTGATTTTGAAATCATTTGAACCAAACACGTTTTCAACGTTTTCGAATACAAAAAACTGTATCCGAAGCATGAACAAATGGGACCTAAGAATTTCAAAGTAAGAAAAAGCATTTTCCTCTAGAAAACGTTTTGAAACTCGAAGTTTGTAGATGGTCACCTAAATTAGTTGTAGATATGACATAGCTCTTCTTCCAATTATGAGAGGAAGAATTCCAAATAAATGATTTTACTTTAAGTTTCCTTTAATTTTCATTCAATAGTGTAGATATGTTATACTGCATCCTTCATTGATTTTACTTTTAAGTTTCCTTTAATTTTCATTCAATAGTGTAGATATGTTATACTGCATCCTTCATTGGTCATACAAATTTCAGTACCTCAAATCATAAACAAATTTATATATGAAAGGTGCTACAAAAACTCAAAATGAAACTAAGGGACTTTCAATCAAGATTGTCACTTTTACCCCTTTATGTTGCAAGACAACACTCTTTTACGGATAAGGGTAAAAGTGTCAATTATCACATAAAAGCCACGTTTTGGGTCACAATAAGAGTTTTTTCAGCATTTCTTTATATATATATATATATATATATATATATATATATATATATAAATTGTATGTGCTATTGTTTCTGTAATGGAATGAGCTTGCTGCCTCTTGGTTGTATGTATTACTTTGAGTCCTCTGGGACCTGGACCTTTACTGCCTCGTAGACTGCAGAAAAATCATGATCACCCAAACCCAAGCTCCTAGCCTTTTTAAAAGCCTACACAAAAAAATAAGTGAATAAATCAATAAAGAGGAAGAAGAAGAAGAAAGATGGAAGTGATTTATTTATTTGAGAGAAACATTAGTAGAAGTTACTCCAAAACAACAGCACTTCACAAGTGAAGCAAACTAAGCAGCTAATCTGCAATACAAGAAAGATCCTTCATAATTTCTAAAGAACAACGAAGCACAATTTATTAATTTAACCCCAACTTGGGGTCACCGTAATGGCCAAGAATCCACCTCAAGAGGACAGTCCTAAGTTCAAATCCCACCATGTAAGGGAGCCAATGGATGTGCAATGGCAACTGACGATAGGGAGGTTCTCATACATTTCAAAGAAGCCTAAATACCCTTGAATAATTTAAAAAACAAAAAACAAAAACTAAGCAATTGTTGAGTTATTTCGAAACATGTGAAGTTTTGCATGTATCACATGCCAACCAAATGTGTTTTACCATCTTTAGAAGCAGTGGAAAGTGCCAAGAACAAAGTTGAAGAAGAGATAGCAATAATCTCATCAAAATATGACTTGTTCATTCCTAAATGAGGCACAAATTGATGATTATCCACTGTTTGATCAATGTTGTACATTATTGATGTCGGAAATTTTGTTTCAATTGGTTAAGTTACCACGTCATTTCTCTAAAGAAAAATCAATAGTGATAAGCGCTTTCCTTGTTGCTTTTTTCAACACAACATTTAGATTAGTAGCTCAACGGATTATCAGAAAGTTGCATTTAAATTGGTGTTACTATGGCATTGCTAATAATATGATCAAACAAAATCCACGTCCAAGTTCCTTGTTCTTTGAAGAACACGATAAACGCAGTCAACAGAGATTAAAAAACAAAGAGAATAGAACCTCATTAGCTGCCGCAGCAACTGGCATTGGTAGTGCATTCTCATCCCCAAGCGCAAGAGCCAACCTCATGTCCTTTTGCTGATGCTTCAGAGGAAAAGCAGGAGGGTAACTGTTCTTGATCATAGCTGGTCCTTTCATCCTGAACATTGGATTAGCAACACCACCTAGTTCCTGCAATAAAAAATAAAAAAAGTTGAACAGTTAGGTTCAAAGCTTTGGGTGGACCTTCAAAATGTTGCCTCCCTTATCTCACCAACACATCAAGAAGAGTCTGTTGACTTAATCCACTTGTTTCAGCAAGAGCAAGTCCTTCCGAGAATGCATTCATCATGCTGCAGAGGACCATAAAAAACACTTTGTCATTTAATGATTTGAACATATCAGCCAAAAGTAATTCCATATACTATGGTATCAAAGTAAGAGTTGAATTAGCAAACCTTTTCAACTTGTTCAAGTATAGCTTACCAATGTAACAACAAAAGTGTAGGCGGCAATTGGTATGCAACTTAAAAAAAAAAAAGCTTCTCAAAAATTGGAATCCATTGTTTTTAAGACGTGAAAACTGGAAACATGTTTTGTTAGTTCCAATTCTAAGTGGAAAAGATCTCTCAAAAAATAAAAAGAGGATTGAAAAACACTGGAAATGACTTTTCCATGTTTTGTAAAGGATGTTTTTCAGATTTGATCCCAAAAAATTGTTATAAATATTGTCAAACCAGATGAGTTTTTTGCCACTTTTTTGTACTTTTACTTTTTGAATACAGAAAAACATGATTTAAATTGCATGCCAAATGTAGACTTGTCTTTCTCAACAATACAACACATAATGCCCCACAAACAATTGAATGGGATATCATATGATTGAAACTGAAATACTTCATGTTGTACAATGCATTTAATGCTTGAAACATGTGTGCATCTCCTAGAAATGCCATTTTATGCTTATCTATCCACTTAATTCTTCTCAATGATTTTAATAAACTTGTTTATAAATTTCATATGACCACAAGGGTTTTTACTCACCCCCATTATCTTATTATTTCAAATTTAGGTGTGGGCTCAGGGGCTTTGACAAGAAGGCTAAAATTGTTTTATCCTACAAAAGAATTCTAACAAGGAATCTAAGTGAAGTTTATATAGAATAATGTTTTAAATTTATGTCTATGTGATTAAAAGAAGGTCTCTTTCTTTCTTTTTTCTAATCACGCTTGAACTTTGAGTTTGACCTGAAAGATGACCTCATTTGAGTAGCATAACTCAGGAGCTTGGGTTATTCAGATTAACCCTACTATCTAAATGAGTCCCACTGTGCATTTGAGTCAATGATTCAGGTTGACAACGTTGGGGTGAGACATGGGATGAGGAGATTAGAAAAGGAAAAAATAGGCTAAAAGGTAAAATGATTTCATTACTTGTTTGTCCCTTCCTAGTATCGTAAAAAGTAGCCATGTCTCATATAACATTACTTATTTACTTTCCCTTGTCCTTACTATACACCATCATAAGCATTCAGTAGAGCAAGAATTGAATTACCTGCCCATTATCATGTTGACAACAAGTTTCATCTTCGCACCATTACCAACCTGCCCAAGAAAGAAAATTTTCTTCCCCATGACATTGAAAGCTGGAATCATTTCCTCATACAATGCCTGCATTTACAGTCAAGAATATGCATTGGAGAACCGTGAGTATTACATCATGTGAATAATACTTGGTTATTTGCAATTAAGAACAGGAAGTGATAAAGAAAGATTGATCACTGCTGAAATACATGCCTCTTTAATGGTTCAAGGAAACATCATGCGTGAAGCAAACTAAAAGGTATTAAAAATGCAGAGATTTAGTTGTGAAAGCAACTTACACAGTCCTTGTTCCTTTAGAAGGGAGGTCTTCAGTGTTAGTTTTATGACGACTATATAAAATATAAGAGAGCATATCCTTTTTATTCAAATTTATGCTTTAGTGGATGTTATTCCTAGACAATCCCTTGAAAGCTTAGATAAAGCAATGAATGATACACTCAGATACTGAAACATCTTTAGATTCACGTCATTACCTTAAGTAACATTCGTATTACATGTGAGAATCTCAGTAGAAAAGATTAAAAGTACCACCTGGAGGCCCTCATGGGGCTTCTTGTGCATATAATGGGAAACTAGGTAAGTTTGCAATTGCATCATCCAGAAGCAGGTTTATTGGGCATACTACCTTACCTCATTTTATGGTACAAAAATCACAAAATACTTGATGGTATATTCCAGCCTTACGGATGGAGTATGGAGACTGCAGTGTTCTATGGTGAATTCTTGTAAGATGCAAACTGTAAAAATCTCTATGCCTATCCCAAAACTAGGAAGGTTGAATGTAATATTTGTGAAAGCTGTTTTGAGTTCCAGAAGAATTGCTAGTTCATCCATACATTTCATTGAAATTTTCACAATATTCATAAAAAAGGTCTAATATTCCATCAGATAACTTCTATGCTAGTACCTAGCACCTACTGAGCAAACTGCCCTAAAGGGCTCCAATCGCTAAACTTTTTCTGATTTCACTAAGTCAAGACCGACATTCTTTAATCTCCTGCACTTTGTATCTATTATCACCATTTTTAGATAAGAAGATATAAACTTCATTCAGATCCAATTAACATCATTATATTGGCAGTGCTTTTATTTCACTCGATTTAGTAACTCTAACTAATAAATAATTTAAGCATTCCTACTGAGCCATCAATATGCTTTGCTAGTAACTCAATATAATTTTTTCCTCTATGGGTCAGTGAAAATTAAAAGTACATTGGAAAGCAAAGAAAGGACAATTGAGCTCAACATCAATGCAGAAATCTAACTGATTGTCAAGCTTTCACAGGAGCAAGAGAAACGGCCAACATCGCTGCCAAAAGACATCATGAAAATAAATAGGAAGTCAATGAAGAAAGGTCAAGTACATGAGTGTCACCCAAATCTCCTTTTGATGTTTAAGTATAAGAACCCCAAGATGAATTACAAGAATTTATGTTTTCAATAGTAAGGAGCTGTGTACTTGTAAGAGAGGAGATCAATTGTATTAATCTTTTTCTTACAAGCGGGGATCACTTGTAACTATGTAACTACTTGTTGGGACCATTAACACATATGTAGTGGCCTTTAGACTTGATTGCCCTTAAAAAATAAAAAAATTTATAATGAATTACAAGACTATATTAAAACTTTGAAGACGAGTTGGTCACAATATGGTGTGACAGTAATGTGCGATGGTTGGACTGGGCCAACTAGATTGTCAATAATAAATTGTATGGTATACTGTGATGGAAAATCAATTTTTCATAAATCTGTTGATGTCTCAGCAGAGAAAAAAGATGCAAAATTCATCTATCAATTGATGAATAATGTTGTGAAGAACATAGGAAAGGAATATGTTGTCCAAATAGTCACAGATAATGGATCTGCATTCTTGAAGGCGGGAAAGAAAATGATGGAGAGATACAATCTCTTTTGGACACCTTGTGCTGCACATTGCATCGATCTAATGTTAAAAGATATTGGAAATCATCAATCAGTTAAAAAAGTTGTTGATCAAGCCAGAAAAATCACAAATTATATTTATAATCACCATTGGGTGTTGGCCTTGATAAGAGAAAAATGCGGCGGTGACATAATTCGTCAAGGGATCACTCGATTTGCCACCAACTACATTGCCTTAAGAAGCATTCTTGAAAAAAAACAAGGTTTAAAAGAAATGTTTGCATCAAGAGAGTGGACAAACTATGTCCATAATAGAACTCCACAAGCAAGAGAGGTTGAAGAAATAGTGGGCAGAACGAGTTTTTGGGACGATGCAAGGCATGTAGTGAACTCTTTAGATCCTATTGCAAAAGTGTTGTGGATGGTAGATGGAGATAAAAAACCGACAATGGGATCATTATATGAAGCCATAAGGTTAATGAAAGAAACAATTAAAGCTGCAACTCCTCGTTCGTATAAATGGATTTTAAAAATTGTTGATAGAAGATGGACAAGCCAACTTTGTCACCCACTCCACCAAGCAGGTATTTTTTGAAAAAAAGTTTATAACATATTAATTTTTTTGTGTTATACTAATGCAATTAACTATATTTGTTAATACTTTCAGCATATTTTTTGAACCCGCTGTACCAATATAAGCATCAGCTTGGAATGAGTTCAGATTTGATAGATGCATTAAATCAAGTTATTGCAAAATTAGTGCCCGAAGGTGATAAACAAGCGCACGCATTGAGTGAAAATTTTATAACTATATAGTACGTCATCAATATTTTTAATGAGGTTTATATTGTGCATATTTATTTTTTGTAGTTAAAATACTTTCGAGATGTTGTAGGATCATTTGGGTCTCTGGCAGCTCAAAGCATAATGAAAAACACGCATTCAGGTGATAAATCATATTATATGTCTAAATACCATAATTTTTTTAATTATAATATTACTATTCTTATTTTTTCTACAGCTGAATGGTGGAATTTATATGGGAGCTCCGCTCCTAATTTATTTGTTCTTGCTGTAAAAATATTGTCACAAACTGCATCTTCTTCAGGGTGTGAAAGAAATTGGAGTACTTTTGGGTTGATTCACACCAAACAAAGAAATAGGTTGGGGCACGAAAGGTTGCAAAAGTTGGTATTTGTTCATTATAACATGAGACTTCGTGCAAAAAATATAAGGGAAAATACAGAACTTGGTATCTCTCAAGATCCTATTGATTTGACAGAAATCTTTTTGGAAGAAGGGGATGAGAATCCCTTGTATGAGTGGGTTAAAGATAGAAATCAACCTTTGATGGATGAACCAGGTGGTAGACCAAGTTCATACATTGCAACAGAGATGGGGGTTGATGTTGATGAATTTATGGCCACAGAAGTTAATGTCCCAGCAACAGGGTATTCAATATCATCAATTAGTGATAGTGATGCTGATGGAGATGATGACAATAACAATGGTGGTCATGATGATGACTCAACACAAGCACCAGATGACGATGACGATGACGATGACGATGACGATGGCGACGACGGTAATGTGGGTGGTGGAGGATCACAACAATGGAGTCAGGGTCAGGGGCAACAACAAAGTGAAAGACATACACAAAGCCAGGTGCAAATGAGTCCATTTACTGGAGAGAGTCAATATGATCATTCTACTCAGGATGCTGACCATGGATCTCGGCCATCATCAATGCATAGACAAAAATATGGACGTAAAAAGCATGGTCATACGTCTAGATCAAAACATACTAATATTCATGATATTGAATTGGCTATGGGAAACATGAGTGTTGAAGATGACATTGAAGCCATATCATCATCATCATCATTATCATTATATGGCTACCCAAGATATCAACAACAAGAATATGATAATGAAGCCATGTCATCTCAAGGGAGCTACAGTTGAAGCCAACAGGGTGGATAATGCCAAATGAATATCAAGATAACATTTCTTCTGAAAGTACATCCATCTCACGTTGTGTAAGACCAATTGGATTGGTCTTGCCCCATGAGTATCAAAGTGATTATTCTCGCGATCACGCCTATGGTGGCATAAAGCCTACTGGATGGACTGAGTATCAAAATGATGGTTCATCAGACTCTTCATCTATTCACTCACTTAACCCACAGCCGTATACATATTCCCACGGAAGAAATTTTCAATTTGATCTTGCTTATCCGCGCTTGGGAGTATTAACTAGAGTTGAGACACAAATGTACGAGAAGTTTGTTGAGGATTACAAAAATTATTATTACAGCATGATGTCATGGCCTCAATACTGTAATTATATTGAACATCAATATTTCAAAGGGGGTTCAACTGAAAGTCGAGAGGAAGAAGGACGTCGGTCAATGTGATATAGTTCTGTATTTGTAAAAGACATGACAAGTCTTTTGTAACATTTTAATGATATTTTTCCTTGACAATGAAAATGCATTATGTTTCAACTCATTTTAGTCAATTAGCTTGCATTCAATTTCTTCAATAACATATAATAGTATAATAACAATACAAAAAAACTACATTTAAATTTTAAATGTATAGAATTAATGGACAATTAATCAAAATATGCATGAAATCTTTCATATTAAAAAAAAAAGTTATTCATGGGAAATAAATAAATCTTAATTTTAAACAATAGACAAACATTTAGATTACAACTTAAATAAGTCTATGAGAGCTACTAACTATACTAACTATACTAGTTAAATTTCAAAAATGCTGCTTCATCCTTTTAAGAATGGTCAATCAAGTCTCAACACTCTGAAATTGAAGCATATTGAATTCAATTTAAATCCTTCATAAATCTTTTGACCTGAAAAAAGAAAGAAATTGTTAGATACAAGTAAACAATATAAAATTCATAGTATGCACGATGCGCATAAACATTGTTAATGTAAAAACACATGTTTCAAATGATTATATTTATACTTTTATATGTCTTGTTTCCATCATTTCTAATAGTAATTATGCATATTTTAGCATTTATATACAAATTCGTTAAACTTCTCTAAGTTGGCGAATTTTTACAAAAATTCTCCACGTCGAATTAAACTTCTCCGAATTAATTTTGATTTTTGAAGGTCGAAGTTTAGGGCGAAATCGAAGTTTCGAACCTTGCCGGTTAGTGGGAGTAGGCGTATGTTGAACCTCAAACATTGGCTCCACAATAGGAACAAGTAAAAACGATGGAACACAAGTGGGGTTAGTCTCTAAGGATCAATATATAAATGACGGAGAATGCGGGGCAGCGAGGATTGGAGGGGAAGGCAACGAATGTGGAGAAAGAACAGTTCTACTCATATTGGGGTCAGCATAAATATCATCCAAAGAAAGCGTAATTGGGCGTACCTGACCTGGAAGTTCGAGCTGATCATGCGCAAGGAATGTGTCACCCAACTCGATCTCTCTAATTTCACCCTCCTCTGATACCGATAGAGCATCCTCTGAATCCTCGTCAGTTTCTGGCACAACGAAATGCTCACCATCGAGACCGTCGTCATCCCAAAGACACGCAGCATCATCAGAGTCACTATCGAAGTCAGTAGCCGCATGCTTCGCCTTAAAATGGTTGATTTTTGCCTATCCCCTAAGTTTTTTCAACTGTTTCTTGGACAGATGTTGTTGACGGGGACTAATTTTCCCATTCGGATCGTCGGCGACAATGAGGCCCTTACCACCACGACGTCGATTCTTCTCCTCCAACGAAGTCTCACTGCTGCTGAGAGAGATGGAACCTTCATGAAATGACATCGAGCCTTTAAATCTTGATTTCTTCTTCACGGACAGAGTCGCCTGATCCCCGATTTTTTCGTTCCCAGGTGACGGACAAGAGCTTTTATTGTAAGTCTTCAAAGACACAGTCTTTTCAGCAATTGCAAATAGCGAAACCATCTCCTTATTTGGTGAAGACGCGTGTGAATTACCCAAGCCCGAGGTCCAAGGCCCATCAACGATACAGTTGGGAATAAACCCATCATCTCTTTTATAAGTAGGTCCATTTATATTGGGCCCAACCTTATCAGACACCCGGCCCACTTCAAGACCCGACCTGTCTTTCTCAGTTGGCGAGCCTATTTCAACATTAGACCCACAAATAGCCACCGAATAGTCTGCCCAGCACCTGACCCAATATTTTGGGCCATGTCGTCCTGACATGTACCAACCTCCAAAGCCGCCCTTTTTTAAATATGGCCAATCCCATTTTGACAACAGTCCTCTGGTACAAAACCTTCCGTGCCAAAACATGGTTGTTGTTTGGGAGAATATATTTCACCTAATAGGATGCTTCCGGGACGAGTGCCACCTGGCCTGCTCGTACTGCCAATTTTAGGCGTCCTGGAATGCGAGCTCCCCTCTGTGACACCTATAGGATCCTGCACCCCACAATATCCTCGACTAACGCGTTGAGATCCCACCATGTCCAGATGAGCCGACTGTTGGTTCTCACCGGATTTTGAAAATGTTTGTCGCCGATGTCGGCGACAAGGTAGCTGGAAAATGCACACCCTAAAATGCTTACCGTTTACTTCCAGAACAGAGACTTCCGAATTAAACCCATCACCCACGCCAATAACTTTTTTCAATTTCGCGTAACGGAGAAAAGTCATGTTCGAGGTTTCTTCATCAACCTCCATCAGCCCACCACAAATTCTCCCAACTCTAGCAAACAACTCTGGTCCCCAAAGTTCCAATGGAAGCCCTTCAATCCCTATCCAACAATGTTTGCACCACAAGTGCCCGTCGTCCCAATGTAATGTGGGTTTCCAGTCTAAAGGCATCATGAGCGAAAACATCTTCTCCTCAAGCATACGCGTCTTCTCATCCCTATCAATGCACCACAATAACGCTTTATCCTCCGCCATTACTGCCAAGGAGATCGGTCTTCCTACCTACATCGAGATTTTCCCTTCAATCTTGTGCCACCTGGTTTCAACATAAATTATAAAGACCACAATCGCCAAGTCCCACTGATTCTTTAACTTCCCTGGTTTTACTTCCATACAACGGTGCACCGGGGTGTTTGCATCACCCTCAACAAACAACCAACACGATTTTTCTGCACTTGTATCCTTAACTCTTGACCAGCAAGGCCTGTTGCCTACGTTGTTCTTTCCAACTTTCTGAACTTGTATTAAGTTATCCCTAAACGTAACCCAATGCCAGTTATCAACTCGCTTTTCAGCCGATACACAAATAGTCTTTGAGAAACCACTAGTGATTTGTGAGATTTGAAGGAATGACCCCCGTTTGTTCACCATTGTCTAAACAATAATGGTTTCATTTTGCCCCTAAAAACTCGTTTGAAGTCACAATGTTCCGATAACTGACCAGATAACCATGCTACCGAAGCTAATTCTATTCTAATTTTGAAAATTTTCGCACCGATACTTTCCTCAATCCAAACATACTCACCATTGACTTCTTTTCAAAGCTAGAAATCCTTGAAAACAATCTTGAACGTAAGGTTTCCTTCGTTCGTCTGTTCCGCCTTCGTTCGTCTGTTCCGCCATCTCAGCAACTAGCTAGACGCTTGAAATATTCGAGAAGAATCATAGAAAGAACGTTTCAGAGCTCTTCAGAATCGACAACGACTCTCCTCTAAGTTACACCTATAACTTTGATGAGCAAACTTACACTGCAAAAAGGAAAATAGGAGAGAACTCGGCAATTGCCCTCTGCCTAGCAAAGACGCTAATCAATCCATGTTCTTCGACGGTGGACTTAAGTTACCACTTTGAATGTGATAAATTTAGTCACCATCCCCTACCCCTTCATGAGACATTCCCTAATATGTATTATCTAGTCCTTGATGGAGCATAGGCTATACTTGCTTGGTTGAAATGTCCTCCATTTGGTCCTCCACAAGTGGTAACGTTTCAACAACTAGGTCCCCTTGTCTCCTGGGCAAGCATATGGATAGTTGGGTAGGTGATGGGAATTCAAGCTTGTCTTGATTTATGCCAACCCAAATAGCTAAAGAGATGACAAATCAAGCTACATTGACCCAAATTCTTTTTTTTTAGAAGAGACAAATATTGTATTATATAAAATAGATAATGTACATAGTAGTGTTTAGCACCAGAGGTGCAACAGAAGATTAGACCAAAACACTAGCCCAGCCAAACCTCACTACACGAGTACACACCAAGGTCAACAAATTTGTCTACCTATCCCTATACAAACAATTATCCCAACTCAAACATCATTCTGAAAGTGAGAGACCCCTGTTTCTAGATGATGAAAAAACCCAAGTACTTGCTAACAATTTAGAATCTTCCCAAACATGAGAACCTTCCTCCTGGGCGCTGTTAAAAATTTTGTTATTACGCTCCAGCCATAGAGTCCAAAGTGTGGCATATGAAGCAACTTGACTTGCCTCTTTTACCTCTCTTGACATGTTGGTGAGATGAGATGATGATAGAGCTTTGTTCAAACTTTGAGGTATGGCAAATCTATTCCGTGAGAATGTAAACCAATTCTGCCAAATCTGTTTGGCAAAAGAACACTCTATGAATATATGGTCAACTGACTCATTACCCTACAAGCAAAGAGAGCAACAATGCAAAAAGTAACAAGTTCGACGATATCTTTTTTGTAAAACATCATATGTATTGACTTTCCTGTGAGCCAGTGGCCAACCATTTACCTTAACCTTAGAAGGAACTTGTACATTTCAAATGAAGAGTGCTAGAATAAAGGGGGTGATGAGGGGGAGTCAATGAGTGAATCTAAATATGATTTGCAGGTAAATTGACCGGATGATGTGAGTGACCAAATAAATTTGTCCCTACTATCGGATAGTCTAGAGTTCTCAAGCCTAGAGATTAAGCTAATTATTTCATTTTGTTCACGTGGTGTAAGGCCTCTAGACAGATGCAAATGCCATGTTGGAATAGTGGGAGAGGTGTTTGTTTTGAATTCTAGGAAGGATCTTATTGGGTGATTATGAAGAGTGAAGAGGCGATGCAAATGAGGATAGCTCTCAGCCAGTGAAGAATTGACAATCCATGTATCCTCCCAAAACTGGAAAGTACGATCGTCGCCAACCTTGGGAAGAAGATACTCAAACACCTGAGGAGCTAACGATGAGATGAATGTTCATGGACTTCTAATTGTTATTCTCCTTCGCTTGTTGACCAAAAGGTTGCGATGAGGCATTCCATGTCTACTTACGATGATCTGAGCCCATAGAGATTTCAGCTCATTGACTATCCTCCAAATCCATTTAGCACAACGGGCAATATTCCTCTTAGATATGTTACCAATGCCAAGGCCAAGGCCACCCTTTTCCACTAGCAATGTGACCACCTTCCATCTGATTAGACAAGATGGGCTACTAGATTCTCTAACGCCCCATAGTAACTCCGTTAATTTCTTCTCAATTTGCCTAGCCATAGAGCATGGTATTTTGAAGATGGACATGAAGTAGGATGGTAGGGCGGCAAGCACAGAGCATATGAGGCTCAAGCGACCGCCTATGGAAAGAAATGATCTCTTCCACCACTCCAACCATTTAGATATCTTATCTAACACTGGCTCCCAAAATTCTCTTGACTTGGGGTTTCCTCCCAACGGTAGACCAAAGTATTTTAGTGGCCAAAACCCAATGGCACAACCCACTTTGTTTGCAAGCCGAAGTAGTACTAGTCCTCATCCATATTAATACCGACCATTTGGCTCTTTGCCATATTAACATTCAACCAAGAGAATTCACAGAAGCATTGTAGTAATTGAATGACATTCAGTACATTTTCCTCATTACCATCAAGGAAAAGGAGAGTATCACCTGCACACTATAAGTCGATCCAAGGTTCGAAACTTCGATTTCGCCCTAAACTTCGACATTCAAAAATTAGAATTAATTCGGAGAAGTTTAATTCGACGTGGAGAATTTTTGTAAAAATTCGCCAACTTAGAGAAGTTTAACGAATTTGTATATAAATGCTAAAATATGCATAATTACTATTAGAAATGATGGAAACAAGACATATAAAAGTATAAATATAATCATTTGAAACATGTGTTTTTACATTAACAATGTTTATGCGCATCACGCATACTATGAATTTTATATTGTTTACTTGTATCTAACAATTTCTTTCTTTTTTCAGGTCAAAATATTTATGAAGGATTTAAATTGAATTCAATATGCTTCAATTTCAGAGTGTTGAGACTTGATTGACCATTCTTAAAAGGATGAAGCAGCATTTTTGAAATTTAACTAGTATAGTTAGTATAGTTAGTAGCTCTCATAGACTTATTTAAGTTGTAATCTAAATGTTTGTCTATTGTTTAACATTAAGATCTATTTATTTCCCATGAATAACTTTTTTTTTTAATATGAAAGATTTCATGCATATTTTGATTAATTGTCCATTAATTCTATACATTTAAAATTTAAATGCAATTTTTTTCTATTGTTATTATACTATTATATGTTATTGAAGAAATTGAATGCAAGCTAATTGACTAAAATGAGTTGAAACATAATGCATTTTCATTGTCAAGGAAAAATATCATTAAAATGTTACAAAAGACTTGTCACGTCTTTTACAAATACAGAACTATATCACATTGACCGACGTCCTTCTTCCTCTCGACTTTCAGTTGAACCCCCTTTGAAATATTGATGTTCAATATAATTACAGTATTGAGGCCATGGCATCATGCTGTAATAATATTTTTTGTAATCCTCAACAAACTTCTCGTACATTTGTGTCTCAACTCTAGTTAATACTCCCAAGCGCGGATAAGCAAGATCAAATTGAAAATTTCTTCCGTGGGAATATGTATACGGCTGTGGGTTAAGTGAGTGAATAGATGAAGAGTCTGATGAACCATCATTTTGATACTCAGTCCATCCAGTAGGCTTCATGCCACCATAGGCGTGATCGCGAGAATAATCACTTTGATACTCATGGGGCAAGACCAATCCAATTGGTCTTACACAACGTGAGATGGATGTACTTTCAGAAGAAATGTTACCTTGATATTCAATTGGCATTATCCACCCTGTTGGCTTTACACTAATATTTTCTTGTTGGCTCCAACTGTAGCTCCCTTGAGATAACATGGCTTCATTATCATATTGTTGTTGTTGATATCTTCGGTAGCTATATAATGATGATGATGATGATGATATGGCTTCAATGTCATCTTCAACACTTATGTTTCCCATAGCCAATTCAATATCATGAATATTAGTATGTTTTGATCTAGACGTATGACCATGCTTTTTACGTCCATATTTTTGTCTATGCATTGATGATGGCCGAGATCCATGGTCAGCTTCCTGAGTAAAATGATCATATTGACTCTCTCCAGCAAATGGACCTATTTGCACCTGGCTTTGTGTATGTCTTTCACTTTGTTGTTGCCCCTGACCCTGACTCCATTGTTGTGATCCTCCACCACCCACATTACCGTCGTCGCCATCGTCATCGTCATCGTCATCTGGTGCTTGTGTTGAGTCATCATCATGGCAACCATTGTTATTGTCATCACCATCATTATCATCATCATCATTGTCATCATCTCCATCAGCATCACTATCACTAATTGACGATATTGAATACCCTGTTGCTGGGACATTAACTTTTGTGGCCATAAATTCATCAACATCAACCCCCATCTCTGTTGCAATGTATGAACTTGGTCTACCACCTGGTTCATCCCTCAAAGGTTGATTTGTATCTTTAACCCACTCATGCAAGGGATTCTCATCCCCTTCTTCCAAAAAGATTTTTGTCAAATCAATAGGATCTTGAGAGATACCAAGTTCTGTATTTTCCCTTATATTTTTTGCACGAAGTCTCATGTTATAATGAACAAATACCAACTTTTGCAACCTTTCGTGCCCCAACCTATTTCTTTGTTTGGTGTGAATCAACCCAAAAGTACTCCAATTTCTTTCACACCCTGAAGAAGATGCAATTTGTGATAATATTTTTACAGCAAACACCATTAAATTAGGAGCGGAGCTCCCATATAAATTCCACCATTCAGCTGTAGAAAAAATAAGAATAGTAATATTACAATTAAAAAAATTATGGTATTTAGACATATAATTTGATTTATCACCTAGATGCGTGTTTTTCATTCTGCTTTGAGCTGCCAAAGACCCAAATGATCCTACAGCATCTCGAAAGTATTTTAACTACAAAAAATAAATATGCACAATATAAACCTCATTAAAAATATTGATGATTATAAAATTTTAATTTTAATCATATCTTACCTCACTTAATGTGTGCGCTTGTTTATCACCTTCGGGCACTAATTTTGCAATAACTTGATTTAATGCATCTATCAAATCTGAACTCATTCCAAGCTGATGCTTATATTGGTACAACGGGTTCAAAAAATATGCTGAAAGTATTAACAAATATAGTTAATTGCATTAGTATAACACAAAAAAATTAATATGTTATAAACTTTTTTTCAAAAAATACCTGCTTGGTGGAGTGGGTGACAAAGTTGGCTTGTCCATCTTCTATCAACAATTTTTAAAATCCATTTATACGAACGAGGAGTTGCAGCTTTAATTGTTTCATTCATTAACCTTATGGCTTCATATAATGATCCCATTGTCGGCTTTTTATCTCCATCTACCATCCGCAACACTTTTGCAATAGGATCTAAAGAGTTCACTACATGCCTTGCATCATCCCAAAAACTCGTTCTGCCCACTATTTCTTCAACCTCTCTTGCTTGTGGAGTTCTATTATGGACATAGTTTGTCCATTCTCTTGATGCAAACATTTCTTTTAAACCTTGTTTTTTTTCAAGAATGCTTCTTAAGGCAATGTAGTTGGTGGCAAATCGAGTGATCCCTTGACGAATTATGTCACCGCCGCATTTTTCTCTCATCAAGGCCAACACCCAATGGTGATTACAAATATAATTTGTGATTTTTCTGGCTTGATCAACAACTTTTTTAACTGATTGATGATTTCCAATATCTTTTAACATTAGATCGATGCAATGTGCAGCACAAGGTGTCCAAAAGAGATTGTATCTCTCCATCATTTTCTTTCCCGCCTTCACGAATGCAGATCCATTATCTGTGACTATTTGGACAACGTATTCCTTTCCTATGTTCTTCACAACATTATTCATCAATTGATAGATGAATTTTGCATCTTTTTTCTCTGCTGAGACATCAACAGATTTATGAAAAATTGATTTTCCATCACAGTATACCATAAAATTTATTATTGACAATCTAGTTGGCCCAGTCCAACCATCGCACATTACTGTCACACCATATTGTGACCAACTCGTCTTTAAAGTTTTAATATAGTCTTGTAATTCATTATACTCGTCAAGTAATCCATGCATAAGCTCGTATGTTGAAGGCCCCTTGAAACCTGGTCCACACCTTGCAATTTCATGATGGCTGGTTGGTAATATGGATTGTCAGTGGCAACATTTGTTGGGATACTGCTATAGAAAAAAAATTTGGATATAACTTTGTTTAAACTTTTTCTCACACTTCCACCCCCGAAAGCTTCTTTAAGCTTCTTTTGTCTAGAACTGGGTCTAGAAAACAAAGTCGGGTCTGGCGGAGGACACGGATGCCTAGCACTTGTTGTGCGCAAAAGGCCACCCCCACGCTTTTTTTGCTCTTGTGGGTCTTGTCTGATATTATCACGTCGAGATGAACTACCTCCTACCTCTTGAAATGATGAACCAAAGTCTTGTCTCATCATATTCTTTCTCCATTGTTGTTCAGCATCCCATCGATCAGCCATAGAGTTTTTTTACCACCAATCTATGCTGCACCTTTTCGTAGTCTGTTGTACAATCAGGAGGATAGTCAATGTCTGAATCATCATCATCATCATCGTAGCTACGCGGTGGTTGTAGCAGGGCTAGGGTAAATGCTTCTTTTTTCTTTTCTTTTTCAATTTTTTCTAGTACCTTTCCATGTAGCAATAGTTGCATTTCTTCTCTAACAGCTCTTGGACATTTCGTACATCTTCAAACATCTTTGAAGCCACCTGCTAAGTGTTGTTTCAATCTAGTGACTCCACCAGATGAGTTCACGTGGTCACAATATCTACACCTTGACTTTTGCCTATTTTCACTAACAAGTTCTCCATGTGTCCATCCAATATCGAATTCTTTTCGAGATTTAGGATTCATATTATAAATAAATATGCACAAATTCTTCAACCTGTATGTAATCTAATATTAGCAAAATAATGTTAATATAAAACATGTTAATGTCAATCATATCATTTATATTAATATTATAAAATTATTTGCTTTATTTTAGTAGTCTAACTATTTTATCAAGATAATATTAATCTAAAACATGCTAATACTAATCAATATCATCTCAATTAACATTAAGAAAATATTTATTTTAATTTACTAGTCAAATTATCTAATAGGGTAGCATTAATTTAAAAAATGTAAATTTTTATTTATATTATATATATCAACATTATTAAAATATTTCCTTTACTTTAGCAATCTATTTATTTTAGTAAGACATAAAACATTAATTTAGAATACATATATATATTCTAAATTAATGTTATATGATATACTAAAATATATATATTTATTAAGGTAATATTAATTTAGTGTAAGTATTTACTAAGGTAATATTAAGTTTAAAAATGTTTAATTAACATTATTCGTATCTACATTACTAAAATATTTTCTTTAGTAGTCTATTTATTTTCGTAAGATGTATAACATTAGTTTAGAAATGTTGATATAAATCAAAATTATTATAATCAACATTATTAAAATATTTTATTAATGTAAATATTTTACTAAAGTAACATTAATATTAAATATGTTAATATAAATTCATTATTTATATTAACATTATTAAAATATGTCAATGTAGATCAATATTATCAAAATATTTTTATTAATATAATTATTTTACTAAGGTAACATTAATTTTAACTATGTTAATATAAATTAATATTATTTGTATTAACATTACTAAAATATTTTCCTTACATTACTAGTCTATTTATTTCAATAAGATGTATAACATTAATTTAAAACATGTTATTATTGATCAACATTATCAAAATATTTTTATTATTGTAAGGATTTACAATGTTAACATATATTTTAAATATGTTTAATTAATATTAATAAAATACTTCCTTTACATTAATAGTCTATGTATTTTTTTTGTTAGATGCATAATATTAATTTAGAACATGTTGATATAGATCAAGACTATTAGAAACAACATTATAAAAATAATTTTTTAGTGTAAGTATTTTATTAAGGTAACATTAATATTAAGGATGTTAATATGACATTATTACAATATTAATCTTATTAAAATATTTCATTTACTTTACTGACATATTTATTTTTGTAAGATGTATAATATTAATTTAGAACAAGTTAATATAGGTCAACATTATAAAAATCAACTTTATCAAAATATTTTATGAGTGTAAGTATTTTTATTAAGGTAATATTAAATTTAATTATGTTAATATAAATTAACATTAATCGCATTATTAAAATATTTTTCTTACTTTACTAATCTATTTATTTTAGTAAGATGTACAATATTAATATAAAACATGTTAATAGAGATTAACATTATTAGAATTAACATAACATATTTTATTGATACATTTATTTGAGAAAGCTAATATTAATTTTAAATATTTTAATATAGATGAACATTATTATTAACTTATAAACTTGAACCATATATTATTATTAACTTATAAACCTATAATATATGTATAAGTAATAATTATATATTTTTTATAATAATATTTTTTTTACAAAAATATAATAATATAATTAATAATTTAAAGAATATTTTTTTTATTTAATACTTTCACATTCTGTTAAATTATTTTTAATTAGTTTAAATAATTAAAGTCTCTAACATATACACAAATACAATTACTATGATTAAATTAAATAATATATTATATTATAATTATACTCACTGTTTTTTAAATCATAATATATTTATTTAAATTATTGTAATAATTTAAAAATTATAAAATATATTTACCACTACTTTAACTAGTTCTTATTATTACAACAAAAATTATAAAATGTATTTACTATTATTTTACTGTAATGAATAATAAAAATTTTCCTTAAAAAAAAAAAAACTATTTAAAAAATAATAAAAGTCATCTATCTAAAAGGAGATGGGTGCATACTATACTATCACAAGTTTAAAACTTAAATTCAACCAAAACCCTAAAATAAAGTTAATAAACAAACCTAAATATCGTCTTTCTCCTCCGCCAAACCTCCGCGCTACTGCATAAACAAACCAAACAATGATCTTCTCCTCCGCCAACCTCCGCCGCTACAGCAACTGCAACCGCTGCAACAGCAACTCCAAAACCTCTGCCGCTACTGCAATCTGCCTCTCCAACTCGAAGTCTCCAAGATCTCGTTTTGGTGAAGAACGGCACCTCCGCCTCTTGCAACCCGCCTCCTGCAACTGCAACCAACGGCAGTCGCCACCAACACTCGAAACGTCGACGAAAGATCGAAGATTGAAGGTTGAAGTTTGCCGTTGTCGTTCACAGTGCAAAATGGAGGTCGTTTTTCACTCCACTCCTTCCAAAATCTCTTCTTCTTCTTCTTTTATAATGGATTGATGGATATTTTTCTCTGTCGTTTTTGTTAGAGAATCGCACGCCGAAAATTTATGTGCATCCCGTGAAGATTTACGACGCCTTTTTGACCTAAAATTCACGTTTCCTTGATTTCGCCGGTTTTTCCGATTTTTTGTAATCTTTTTTTTACCTACGACAACGGAGTTCGCACCTTTGGATTTCGAATTTTTTGAGTCGATCACCTCTACTTTGTTTTTGCTAGCCAAGAAACCTTTCACCATCGAGCATTGATGCTCTCTTCACATCAATCTTCCTAATCCATCTGCCATAATGGTAAACAAGAAGGGCAATAGTGGGTCACCTTGTCGAAGTCCTCTTTCTCCTTTAAACTTCCCCCTCGGTCTACCATTGATTATCACAGAATAGTTCATTGATTTTAGACATCCAAGCATCCAACCAATCCACTTTTCCCCATTCCATAGAACAAACTCAAAAAAACCTCAATCCACCGTGTCATAGGCCTTTGCAAAGTTCACCTTGAAGACCACCCCACTCTGATTATGAGCTCTGTAATCCTCAACCGCCTCATTAGCAATGAACACCGTATCCAGTATTTGGTGATCTTCAATGAAGGTCGATTGTGTATCTTCCACTGTAGTTGGGAGTATAGATTTTAGTCTCAGTGACAATGCCTCATAAATGATCTTGTAAAGACAAGTTACAAGACTAATGGGCCTGAAATCTTTGAGCTTCAATGAGTGCAACACTGACCCAAATTCAATCTAGGTTCACGAGTTTTACCAAGCATGTTTTGCATCTAATCTTAGCTTAAATGTTGCTTGGTTCCATCCTCAATTAAATATTAAATAAGCATGATTTGGGTTTGGTCACAATATGGCTCATTCAACACCTAGTAATTTCGTTGATCACTTAAAAGTCTAATCAAAGTCACGACTTGGCCCAGGCTAATCACACCCCAATCAAGGTGGTTTCGCCCGTTTTAGTCTAAACTAGGTCCAAGAACATCTTAAACAATCTAGTTCTATTAAGTCAAAACCATTGATTTAACACACTCCTTTAACAACTTAACAAAAGGAGTTGGTTTATCACATTAGTTTGAGTTGCCCAAGATTGGACTCGCCCTCATTCTAAAATAACCATGTCCTCAAATATAAGCCAATCAAGATTATTAATATTCACGGACGAAAATATACAACTGTAATTACTACAGAGAGTTGATTTGGACCATTGATCTTGTTTTATTAAAATGAGATTTTAGGATATGATTTTGGAGAAATGTCGAACCAAGATATATGGTATTTTGCATCGTATTCATATTGATTGAATCAAATAATTCAAAATCAAATAGCATCAAATAGAATGAAACCATGTTTTTTTCATTAATATGATACGAATAAAACTTAAAGGTGAGGTTGAGTTTTGATCCATAGTATTTTTTTACCAATATTACCATCTACACAATTAGAATAATCTAGTAGATGTTCAAATTACGTGAGTAGAAATCATTTGGAACGTACTATTGACACAACACTAACCTAGGATTTTTTTGGGTCCAATCCTTACATTTATATTGTCTAATCTTAGACATTTCTCTAAAACCATCATGATTTATAAGAAATTCATGCAAAAGTTTGGACAATTGAATATTATATGGTCAGAATGGACTCCATTTTGGAGCTTTAGGGAAGTGTCACTAATGACTTCTTTCTTTTGACTTCAAACTTCCATTCATAGTCCAACAACTCTACTCTTACATTCATTAGCTATAATATATAAACCTTCTTTGAGATGTATGAAAGAGTGGGAGAAATGTCATCAACATCCTTAGTAACTCAAAGCCAAGATGAACTTTAATAAAGTAGATGGTGCAATATAGACTGCATCTCTAGATCTACAAGTCCCGCAACAATCAAAAGAAGTTCAAATCTACTAAAACAAAGGGAAAATCTTTCATAAAAAAAACCTCGAAATGTAGAGATCCTACATCACAACAACTAAATTGTTAGTTGTTGATGGTCCCAATGTGGATGTCCTTTGAAGATACCAAACAATATGTTAGTAATTCTAATGATGTTTTCAGTGTTTCTTTTATAATATTTCCACTTGCACAAGATTCGAGAAAGTTATCCTAGGCCAAAATGAAGACATATTTACATATGGAGACAAGGGACAAAGATCAAGACAGTGAAATTAAAATTATACCTTTCTCTTTTAGTCTTGATTAGGATTGTAATCGTCCTTCATTAGTGTTCAGCATAAGCATGAGCATAACTTTTATGAAATCATCATGCATTTGGTTTTTCAAAGTTAATTTTAACTTAAATATTTTATTTGAAAATCAAAGCATAATTTTGAAGGAAAATCCAAAATGAGTTTTAATCTTAAAAACTTCATTAAGTAGATTTTAAGATTTGAAAAAAATTACTTTCTTAAAATATTTTTGAACTTTGGTTCAGTTATTTTTCCCTATTTGGAAACTAAAAATCATAGTGATCATGAAAAATTTTGTGAAACTTGACCAAGGCAACCAATGGACCTAGTAGTCAACTAATTGTTGTGTAAGACAACCATATTTTGACCTAGCAACTAGGTACAGAGCCCAAAACACTTTATACATGATTTAGCTCTCAAGGCTCTTCACCAAAAAGATAGACAACCGGTAATCCTATAGATAGATTATGGCTTCCTCGCTACTAGCAAGCTCGCACACGTGCTCTAGGTCTTCTTCCTGCAAACCAATTTCCATTAAGCAACTAATTACTGACAGTCAACTATGTCAAGGAACTTAAAACAACTATAGTTTAACCTTCAGGACTTAGTCAGGCAACGAAGTGTTTGGAATTGGGCGACTAGTTGAGGATCTAGACAGGTAGGTTCTATACATAGTCGACTAGATATAGACCATAATCTAATCGACCGATACTTGAACATAATCGATTGCATGCACGGATCTGCAAACTATTGTGGTTGTCTCCATGCTTGTTCAACAATGATCCTATTTGTAACGGTTTAATTTATTGTCAAACACTCTTACTACCTTTAGGGCATTATTAAAAAAAAAAAGCTAAAGGGAGTCGTTTGAGACAAGATGCTTTGTTATTCATCAACAAAAGGCAAGTTAGAGCATTTTTCAAATTTCGAGTTCAAGCTTTTTGTGCACCAAAACAATTGATTTGTGTATTCTTTGAGCATTCTTCAATCTTTCAACTACATATGATTTCAAGCTATTATTGAATATCTATGAAGGATCGACTTCATCGCTATAAGCAATTTTCTTGAGTCATTTGGTATGAACAAGCTCAGTTTCTCTGTATTGTTGATTGTATATTGACTGGTCAGTAACTTGTGAAGTTCCAGGTTTTTGGAACAGTGCTTGTAAAATAGTTTGATTCTCTAGTAAGACAATCAGGGAGTGATAGGGTTTGAAATCTTAGAAGGGTATTCTAAGTTGTGGACAGAGGAAAGGGTGTCAAACCAAGTTAACTTTTTTGTGTGCTTTATCTTCTAGTCTTGTCGGCAAAAAAAAAAAAAAGAGCATATGAACAAACAAAAATGTAACAAAAATGCAAGTGTTAAAATAGATATATTGTAAAAACATCAAATGATAAAATGAAAATGAGAAAAAAATGGTAAGACTGGGCCTTATTGGACATAAAAAGAGAGATAACTAATTAAGGTAGTTTGAACACATAGGACAGAGATCTTTGGATACATCAGTCTAGAAAAGTGACTTATTACGAATCCACAGTAATGACTAATGATAGAGGCAGAGAGAGACCTAAAATAACATGGATAAAGATACTTCAGAAAGATAAAACTACTTAAATTTAAATGTCGATTTAGTCATTGATAGAACGAAATAGAGGGAGCAGATTCATGTGGATGAATCCATGTAGTTGGGATAAAGCTTGGTGAGTTGAGTTGAATTGCTTTAACTTACTGTTCTCATTTCTAATATCCACTTAAGTTAGAATTCTTCCATACAATCCAAATGATCCCCTCCCCCCTAAAGTTGTAATTTGGGATGACATAAATAATTGAAAGGTGCCCCCCAAATATATCTCTTTTGACTAATACAAACAACATAAAAAACAATTGGCAAATTTTAGGCTGATAAGTATATGAGAAAATTAAATAACAGAAGGAAAGAAAAAACAATGTAGCAATATTTGTCCTAAAAAAATGCCGCTTCTATCTTTTTATGACTAATCAAACTCTAGTTGCTCCAGCAAAAAGATGGATGGTGAACACTAAAATTCACCATCAGGGGTTTTCAATACAAGTATGCTTCTAGTTTTTCTGACTAAGTAGAACTCGTCACGCTTCTATAAGCAATTCTTAACCTAGGAGTTCAACAATCCTTTCAATGCTCGATTAAATTAAATTTATGAATGCATTCTAGAAAACATCAAAAACTCTTGTTTGTGCAACTGGTTAAATCCTTTCTGCAGAAGTTCTTATGCATGAATACCCAAGACCATCCCATCTTTCCATACATGACACAGATAATGCTCTCTTCATAAAGAACATGAATGCATCATGATCTCCACTCTATATCTAGGGATTTGAAAATTTTACAAGATGACATATAGTTCTATGTGGATGGAATGTCCATAACATGGGGATAGAGAGCCTCAAGCATAAACTATGGTGTGAATAGAACCTAGAAGTAAATTCTCAGGATGTCCATATATGAATTGGAAAACGTTGGAATTCAAGAAAATGAGGTTCTCAAACGTACAATAAAAATTGTACAAAGAGAATGAGAACCAAGGGTAGCACAATTATGAGAAGACCTTTTGAGGGACAGATGAACAATTTAACCACACTATATTTCACAATAAGCATTAAGTAATGTTTGTCTGGTTGCACATGGCTTCATTGAAGATGTTATGCCAGATTGACACATTAATTTACTGTGTTGGGATCCCTTAGGTTCCTTAGTCTTCATTCCTAGTTCTTATGAAGTTGTCTTGATGTTTATATTTGATGCTTCTTCGAAGCTGTGGAAAGGAAGTTTACAGTTTTAGGTCTCATTATTTCCAATATCGTAATTTTACTTCAAATTATCAATATCTTTTGTCTCATAGTGGTTGTTCTTTTCCACTTTTGTTTACCCATTGCTACGGCTAGATTCCTACCCCTTTTACTTTTTTTTTTAGATTCCATTTACTTAATAAAATAATTTCTCAAATTAATTTTAGCCAGCAACTATAATTTATAAACCATATAGCTAAAGTCAATTAATAAATACTGGAAAATGGGAAAAAAATTGAAATATGGAATAACTGATCATCACTATGCACTTTGTAGTCATCTCCCAATTGTGCATGCTAGGAATAGACATGCATGCTAGAACTTACTTTTTCTCCAGCAGCAAGAATGATGAGTTGACCATCTTCAGCAGGCTTTTTGCTTCCTGACACAGGAGCTTCAAGGAAATGTCCACCATTTGCTGTAATGGCCTGTAAGAGATTTAATTATAAAAACATGTGACATTTATAGCCTTCATTCAATAATTCAAAGAAAAACTATTGATTAATCTTGGCATTTATAAAATCACATGATTCCTAGCAACTCCCAAACAGTTAACAAGAAGCTAAGATGACAATGAGAAATTTTTCATAAGTGCAGTGAATCGTTGATCATAGTTGTCAACCTCCAACGTGTTCTGACATAGTAATCCATCCATGCATACAACTATTATATCTTTTGATTAAGGGTTTATGCTATTTCTATGCAGATGAGAAAAACAATCAATTACAACAACATGAAATTTGTCATTTGCCATGGCACATGACATCCTTCTTAACAGAGAAAGAGATATTATTGATTGTTTGAAGATCACTGAATAGTTTCACTACTCACTCCATTAAAACATCAGCAATATAATTGTCTAAATGTCTGCAGTTTTCTCTTCAATGTATGTTAAAATATAAAAGAAGCAAATTAGACTATATGGAGTAACTCCTCCTTTAGTACGAAAAATGAACAAAAAACTCTCAGAATTTCAAAGGAACTCGTATCTTATCAACAGTACTGGGCATTTTATAGTTTTAATAATAGATTATAATCCAGTAAGTTCAAGGAAAAAAAAACAGAAGAAAATTTATTTGAGAGAGAACCTATGACAGAGGGATAGTGCTTGGATCATTAGAAAGAAATGGAAGATGATCGCTCGCCTTCCCAATGGCTATTTATTTCTTTGAACAAAATGAATAGTGTCTTTATGAAATTCAACAATTGACTAGCATAACTAAGGCCGGACGCTCACCAACATTTTTAGAAGAGCCAATCCTTCAACTTGAATATATAACCTTTTGAGCTAGGAAGAATGATTCATCGTAGATCTTCTGGCTGATATGACTAATGTGCTTACAGTTGATTGGGTTCTTGTTCAGTTAGCCATATTTGTGTTCTTTATCAGAACTTTTAAGTTTTATCTTTTTATGTGCTTTTTGATAGACCTCCAATTCTGCAGGTATATTCTAGAAAAAGTAAGAGGGTCACTTCACATGATGATGAATGAACAATTTGGTTCGCAGCAGAGAAGTATAAAAGAGGGTTGAGACAGGGTGTTTGGTTTCTTCTTTTCATGGAGATTTCTTGTAAGAAAGTGTAAAGGAGAGTGATAGCCTCTCGAATTGCTATCCATTCTTTTTTGTAAAGATTTCATTGTTTCATTCAATAAAACATTTTGTTTTCAGTTTGTTCTTGTTTTCTTGCGAAATCCTAACAAATTTGGTATCAAAGCATTGATCCAAATGGGCTGGCGCAGAATTAGAACGATGGTAGGGTTGATTCGTTGGAAAAAGAAGTTGGGGAATTGAGAAAGGAACTACAAAGACTACCAAGCATGGAGAAATCAGTTGACGATCTGGCACAAAACCCAGCTCGTGTCTTGATGACATTGGAAGAGACACAGCGCGCAATCGCGACATTGGCAACAGCTAGGGTTCCGGTAACATGACCAGCGAGCGGAGAACAAAATATGCCCGGATCAAAGTTCAGTAATCCTTCAATTCAAGGGGGAAATGGGCGTGGGAACGAGATTCCAGAAGTTGGGGAAGCTAGTATAGATTTAGCAAATACAAAGGATGAGAATCGTGATTGGCGGGGAAGATGACGTTTGGAGATGCCCGTCTTCAATGGTGAAAACTCGGATGGTTGGCTTTTTAGGGCTGAGCGCTATTTCGAGTTGCATAAATTGTCGGACAGCGAAAAATAATCAGCAGCTAGGGTGAGTTTGGACGGTGATGCCTTATCGTGGTATCAATGGACTGTATCGCGAGATGGGTTTTCTGGTTGGGGTGATTTCTAGAATCGCATGTTGTTACGTTTCAGGCCAACCCAGGCTGGTACCTTGTGCGAACAGTTCTTGGCTCTGTGTCAGTCAAGGTCAGTGGCCTCTTTTTGTCAGGAATTCAAGGTTCTTGTTGCGCCATTGCAAGGAATTCCAAACGAGATCTTAGAAAGTACATTTGTGAATGGGCTTTTGCCAGAAATTCGAGCGGAGGTTTGTTTGCTGCAACCGAGTGGTCTTGATCAAATTATGGTGGTAGCGCAACATGTGGAAGATCGAAATTCAATCATGCAATTGAATCAAGATCGCAGTGACATCAAGGTTTCCAAACCCTTGATGTCGTCCGGTCGTGGAGATTGGTAAGGGGGGGAGTCATTTCAAACAAGAGCCATCACCCTTAATGATCGGCCGGCAGTTCAACGTCGTGAGATTCCGACCAAGCGTCTAACAGAGGCAGAGCTTCAAGCAAGAAAGGAGAAGGGACTTTCTTTTCAATGTGATGAGAAATTCTCCATTGGGCACCGCTGCAAGGAGTTGAAGGTCATGTTAGTACATGACGATGAAACACAAGAGGATTTGTGTTTGGACAACAAAGCCTTCGAGGATCCCATCGAACTGTCGCAACCAGTGGACAACAAAGCCTTCGATGGTTGGGTACGTTGGGTCGTTTAGGATGGGAGACTCGTTAATCACATTAAGGGTGATCCAAGCATTCACAAGACTGGGGTCTCACTTAAAGCAATGGCTCACGCATTGCAACACCGTGGCCAAGGTGTTTGGGTGGAGCTTTGTTGTTTGACGACCAGTTCGAGGACAAAGGAGACTATTTGTGAGGTACCAGCTAGTGTACAAGCAGTCCTTGAGCAACATCAGCTCGTGTTTGCTCCAATCACTAAACTTTCGCCGGTCCACAACATCAACCATACCATTCCTTTACTTTCTAGCGCGCAGCCCGTAAATGTGCAACCTTACTGTTATCCACACTTTCAAAAGCGTGAGATTGAATGTTTAGTCTGCGAGATGTAGGAGGTGGGAATCATTCAGCCGAGCTCGAGTCCTTTTTTCCAGTATAGTTTGGTTGGTTAAAAAAAAAGATGGGAGTTGGAGTTTTTTGCATTGATTATCGTGCCTTGAACAAGGTCACGGTTTCAAACAGATTTCCCATTATGGTGATCAATGAATTACTTGATGAACTTCATGGCGCGACCATTTTTTTGAAGTTAGATCTTAACTCGAGTTATCATCAAATTAGAGTGAAGAAAGAGGATGTTGTTGAGATTTGTTTCCTGTACAGATTTATTTCCTTTAAGGAATATAGCTTACTAATATTGTAATTATAGCTATAAGTACATAGCCCTGTATGTCTATATATATGGAGTCCCTCCATTAAGACATTACACAAGAATAAATATCCTTTCTCTTCTCCCGTGGATGTAGGCCATAAAGCCGAACCACGTTACATCTTGTGTCGTTCATTATCTTATTTTCTTAACATGGTATCAGAGACCTAGTTTCTATTACTGGGAAATCTGTTTCGGCCTTCATCGTCGAAATCATCTTTTTCGGCCTTCATCGCCGGAATCGTCCTGGGTGGCCTTCATTGTTGTCGCTGCCGGAACATCCAATACTGTCAAAAACCTTTGCCGTTTCATTGCTGTCGTTGTCGTAACCTTCGTCGTCTCTGCTGCTGCCGCCACTGGATCGCACATCGTCGTCGTCAGAACCATCGACTGGTTCATGCGACAGGTTCGTGCTGTTTGAAGAAACCCAGATCGTCGTTGTCGCTGCCACGGGTTCATCCACTTCGTCGGCAACTTCCTCTTCGTCGGACAACTGGATCGCCTGCAAATTGCGATCCTTATCCTCTCATTGGTCTCTCATTGTTCATCGTCATCTTCACTTTCTGCAACTTAGATCTCGTCATCGTCATCTTCACTCTCTGCAACTCAGATCTTGTCATCATCATCATCGCCTGCAAATCGTGATCCTTATCTTCATTGCCTGAACATTTTGGTGTTTTTGGACTTCATCGCCGGACTTGTCTTTTGTCGGCCATCATCGCCGAAATCGAATACACTACAGTTACTATTTTTCTTTGTTGTTGAGTGTCGTTGCCATCGTTGTTGTCGCGTCTTGACTTCTTCGCCAGAATCACCGCCAAAATCTGCTACTGTTGGTGCGTGCATCTTCATCGTGGTTGTTGTCTCTACTTCAACCCGTCATCGTCACTGCTCACTACCAGAACAATCCAGTCCACTACTGCTGCACAAGAAAACCCCTCCACCGATCTTCGTTGCAGCACCCTTATAACCCCGCCATTGTTCCTTGCTGCTGCTACTGCGCCTTCTTCTTCCTTTCTTTCTTTTTCTCCCGTCTTCTTTCTCTCTTCCCTTCTTCCTTCTTTTCTTTCTTCTGTCTTTCTTCTTTCTTATTTTCAGCAACTACCCAAAAAAAAAAAACATCAACCTCCATCTTCGGCCTTCATTGCCAAAGAGAGGCTTGTTTGGCGTTCATCGCTGTTATTGAAGAATTTGACCAGGCATTGTTATTGTTGTTGCTGCTTCCACCGGTACGTGAGCCAAAAGAAAGATGTCCAGTGTACAATCAATTGAAGAGCACTGTCTTAAGCAAGTCGGATTCAATCAGGATGAGATCAAGAGATTGAGAACTCTACTTGACACTCTTGGAAAACCCTCAAGTACCAACTCATTGGCCCATTCAGGTAATTTTCCTATTTCTATTGGATTTAACGTCTCGGATAAATCTTTTGCTAACTCTTGGGTTATAGATTCTGGTGCTACTGATCACATGACCAATTCTCCCAATATATTTCATACCTACAACCCATGTCCTAGTAGTCGAAAAATAGCCACAGCTGATGGATCCTTAACCACAGTTGCTGGTATAGGTGATGTTCACATCAGCCCCACCCTTACACTCAGAAATGTTCTTCATGTTCCTAAACTATCTACTAATCTTATCTCTATTAAAAAACTGACCCATGAGCTGAGTTGTAATGTAACCTTCTTCCCTACTTACTGTGCATTTCAGGACCAGGACTTGGGGACGATAATTGGACATGCTAAGGAACAGGACGGGTTATATTACCTTGAGACACCAATACATCCTATCAAGAGTACCACTTCATTTCTCTCTGAGCACAAACTTTCCAATAAAGAAAAACTATGGCTCCATCATCGCCACCTTGGCCATCCTTCTTTTCGATCTCTTAAAATCATGATTCCTTTTTTGTTTCAATCTCTGAATGTTGAAGATTTTCACTGTGAAGTGTGTGAACTTGCGAAATACAAACGTATATCTTTTCCACTTAATAATGACAGAAGTTCAGATCATTTTGATCTCATTCATAGTGATATTTGGGGTCCATCTCCAATACCTAATGTTTCTGGAGCGCGATGGTTTGTGTCCTTTATTGATGATTGTACTAGAGTCTCGTGGATATTCTTATTAAAACAAAAATCTGATGTGAGCTTTATTCTCCCTACCTTCCATAACATGATACACGCCCAGTTTGGTGCTAAAATCAAAAGATTTCGATCTGACAATGCTAGAGACTATTTTAATCAAACATTGACCAACTACTTCCAAACCGAGGGGATCCTTCATGAATCATCTTGTGTTTACACACCACAACAAAATGGAGTTGCTGAAAGAAAAAACGGTCACCTACTTGATACAACCCGAGCCTTTTTATTTCAGAATAATATGCCTAAGTCCTATTGGGGGGAAGTTGTCCTTACTGCAACACATCTTATTAACCGTTTACCATCCCGGACCCTTGATTTCAAAAGTCCTATGGAAAAGCTACGTCAATTTTATCCTAAGCTTAAAATCTCCAATAATCTTATACCTAAAATATTTGGGTGTGTTTCATTTGTCCATGTTCACCAACTCAACAGGGGAAAGTTGGACCCTAGAGTTCTTAAGTGTGTTTTTGTCGGATACTCTTCCACTCAAAAGGGATATAAATGCTATCATCCACCATCAAAGAAATTCTTTGTCTCAGCCGATGTCACTTTCTGTGAACCTGAGCCTTATTTATCCGCTCCTCCTCTTCCAGGGGAGAATGTCATCATGGAAGATAAGGATCAGAACTCCCTTGATAACCCTTTTGATCCTTTTGACCCCTTTACCCTCCAACAAACCAAACCTGAATCTCCTACACCCCCTGTACCCAATGACGAACCTAAGGTTCGGATGACTGGACAAGTGTACTCAAGGAATAAAGCTCAAGAATGAGGTAACAAATCTTGAACCCTCCTTACAAATTTCATTAGTTCCTGAAACTAACAATGATCTTTTAGCCTCTGAACCTGACAATGACCTTCCCATTGCCATTAGAAAGGGAACAAGGGAATGCACTAAACATCCCTTGTATCCACTATCTCAGGTTGTATCCTTTGAGAAGTTCTCACCAACCCATAAGAGTTTCCTTACCAGCCTGAATAATATCCAGACTCCTACGTCATTATCCGAGGCTTTATCTAATACAAATTGAAAACAAGCTATGAATGTGGAAATGGAAGCCCTGGAGAAAAATACAATATGGGAGTTGGTAGATTTGCCTCTAGGAAAGAAACTTGTTGGATGCAAATGGGTTTATACAGTAAAATACAAAGCAGATGGGTCCCTAGAGCGCTACAAGGCAAGATTGGTAGCCAAAGGATATACACAGACATATGGTGTGGACTATCAAGAGACATTTGCTCCAGTTGCAAAAATGAATACTGTGAGACTTCTTTTGTCATTGGCAGCTAATTATGACTGGGATCTACAACAATTTGATGTAAAAAATGCATTTTTACATGAGGATTTAGAGGAAGAAATCTATATTGAAGTGCCTCCAAGATTTGGCACCACTGATAAAGTGTGCAAATTAAAAAAGGCCCTGTATGGACTTAAACAATCCCCGAGGGCATGGTTTGGTCGGTTTACCAAAGTAATGACAAGTATGGGATATAAACAAAGCCAAGGAGATCACACTTTGTTTATTAAGCACTCGACTTCAGGGGGAGTTACAGCTCTATTAGTGTATGTTGATGACATCATCATGACAGGAAACAATGAGAACGAGAGACAAAATTTGAAGTAGTGTTTGACCGAGGAATTTGAGATCAAGGAATTAGGGAGATTGAAATACTTCCTAGGGATTGAAGTGGCACACTCTAAACAGGGAATCTTTATCTCTCAACAGAAGTACATTACAGACCTTCTTAAAGAAACAGGGAAGCTAGCATGCAAACCAACGAATACTCATACTGATCTTAATCACAAGCTTGGAGAAGCTGAAGAAGCGCTGACTGTTAATAAAGAAATGTATCAAAGACTAGTAGGAAGACTCATCTATCTCTCCCACACAAGACCTGATATTGCATATGCAGTGAGTGTAATAAGTCAGTTCATGCACAACCCAAAAGATATTCATTTGCAAGCAGCTAATCGTGTTTTACAGTATCTTAAAGGGACTCCAGGACAGGGCATCTTATTTAAACGACACACAGGAGTGGTTCTTGAAGCATATACTGATTCAGACTATGCTGGTTCAGTAGTTGACAGAAGATCAACTACTGGATATTGTACGTTTCTTGGTGGGAATTTGGTGACATGGCGAAGTAAAAAGCAGAATGTAGTGGCCAGATCTAGTGCTGAAGCAGAATTCCGAGCAATGGCACAAGGGGTTTGTGAGCTATTATGGTTGCAGATAATTTTGATAGATTTGAAGATACACTGGGATGGCCCTATGAGACTCTATTGTGACAATAAATCTGCAATTAGCATTGCTCATAACCCAGTTCAACATGATCGAACCAAGCATATGGAGATTGATAGACACTTTATTAAAGAGAAGCTTGATGGTGGGTTGATCTGTACTCCATATGTGTCTACCAATAATCAGCTCGCCGATATGCTCACTAAAGGGTTAAATCATACTGCATTTCAAGCAAATGTGTCCAAGCTGGGAATGATAAACCTTTATGCACCAGCTTGAGGGGGAGTGTTGAGATTTGTTTCCTGTACAGATTTGTTTCCTTTAAGGATTTATTTCCTTTAAGGAATATAGCTTACTAATATTGTAATTATAGCTATAAGTACATAGCCCTGTATGTCTATATATGGAGTCCCTCCATTAAGACATTACACAAGAATAAATATCATTTCTCTTCTCCCGTGGATGTAGGTCATAAAGCCGAACCACGTTACATTTTGTGTCGTTCATTATCTTATTTTCTTAACAGATGTTTCTAAGACCACTTTTCAAACTCATGAAGGGCATTATGAGTTCCGTGTGATGCATTTTGGCCTCACCAATGCACCGGCTACTTACCAATCTTTGATGAACTCTATCTTCCACCCATACCGTCGTCGATTTGTTCTAGTTTTTTTTTACGATATTCTGGTGTATGGCTGTGATGTAGATGAGCATTTTCGGCATTTACATTGTGTTTTATCAATTTTGGGTGAACAGAAGCTACATGTTAATCAAAAGAAGTGTTCTTTTGCACAGCAACAGCTGGAATATCTTGTAGATTTGGTGTCTGCGGATGGGGTTGTGGCGGATCCAAATAAGATTTATGCTATGTTGACTTGGCCCACTCCTAAGTCGATTAGGGAGTTGCGGGGATTTCTTGGATTGACGGGATATTATCGGCGCTTTGTAGCTGGTTATGGTACTTTGGCATGGCCATTGACGCAACAGTTGAAGGATGCCTTTCATTGGAATGAGGAAGCCGAAACAACTTTCAATAAGTTCAAGGAAGCTATGACCACTGTTCCAGTTTTGGCGTTGTCGGATTTTTGGAAGCCATTCGTGGTAGAGACTGATGCGTCGGGCTATGGGTTGGGGGTTGTTTTGATGCAAGAGCATCAACCCATAGCATATTTCAGTCAGATTTTGTCATCGCGAGCTCGGCTTAGATCTGTTTATGAGCGCGAGTTGATGGCCATTGTTCTTGCTATTCAAAAATGGCGACATTATTTGTTGGGCCGTCATTTCATCGTCCGAACTGATCAAAGTAGCTTGAGGTTTATGTTGGAACAACAGGTTATTAATGAAAGTTATCAGCGATGGGTCACCAAGCTTTTGGGGTATGACTTCGAAATTCAATATCGCCCGGGGTTAGAGAACAAGGTGGCGGATGCATTGTCTCGTATTTCTCCTCCATTGGAGTTGGCGACACTATCCGTGCCCACGCGTTTGGACATGTCCGTGATTGCAGCTCAGGTGGCTGCGGATCCCCATCTATCACAAATTGGCCAAGCCTTGGTCGATGATCCAGACAATTACCTACAGTATTCTCTAGATAATGGCAGTCTCAAATACAAAGGGAGATTAGTGCTTCCTCAAGCTTCTTCCCTCATTCCTACTCTTATCCAAGAAGGTCATGCGATTGTCGTAGGGGCCATTCTGGATTTTTGCGCACACACAAGCGGTCGTTGCAAGATTTTTTTGAACAGGGATGAAAAGTGATGTTAAGAAGTTTGTAGCGGAGTGTGCGGTGTGTCAAAAAAATATGGTGTTGGCGTTGTCTCTCGCAGGTTTATTACAACATTTGCCGATACCGGAACGAATTTAGGAGGATATTACCATGGATTTCATCAAAGGGCTGCCGAAGTCAGAGGATTATGATACCATTTTGGTCGTTGTGGACAGGTTAAGCAAGTATGCTCATTTCTCCTTGCTCAAGCACCCATTTACAGCACCTACAGTGGCAGCTGTTTTTGTGCGCGATGTGGTCCATCTTCATGGGGTACCGAGATCTATTATTTCTGATCGCGATCAAGTCTTTCTCAATCGTTTTTGGTTGGAGCTTTTTCGCTTACAGGGTATGAGTTTATGTCGGAGTACTGCTTACCATCCACAAACGGAGGTCGTCAATAGGTGTGTTGAGACTTATCTCTGATGCTTTTCATATGAAAAACCACATCGTTGGACATATTGGCTTCCATGGGCGGAGTATTGGTACAATACGATGTTCCATGCCTCCACAAATACTACCCCTTTTCGTGCAATATATGGGCGTGATCCTCCCCCTTTGCTGCGGCTTGGCTTCGATTCAACTTCAGCTTCAGATGTGGACACTTCTTCATGAACGGGATGGTATTTTGGATGAACTTAAAGATCATCTTAGCCGTGCTCAGTCTAAGATGAAGGCTGTAGCGGATTCTCATTGTCGAGAGGTGCAGTTTGTTGTAGGTGATTTGGTTTACCTTAAGCTTCGTCCTTATCGTCTTTGTTCCCCTGCTAAAAGAGTTAACGAGAAGATTTCTCCAAGGTATTTTGGACCTTATAAGGTGATTCAGCGTATTGGGCAGGTGGCGTATATGTTGAATTTGCCTTCCTCTACTTCGATACACCCAGTGTTCCACATTTCACAGCTTAAGAAAGTGTTGGGCACTGCGGCGGTATGCCAGCCTATTTCGCCTTCTTTGGATGCTAACGTAGAATGGTTGGTGGAGCCAGAAAAAGTCCTTGGTGTTTGTCAATTGTCGCATCCTACTTCTCTGGTTCGTGAAGTTCTGATTCAATGGAAGGGCCTTCCTTCCTTTGAAGCATCTTGGGAGCAAGCTAATGCTATTCAACGCCACTTTCCTGCATTCCACCTTGAGGACAAGGTGTCTCTCATTGGGGGGGAGGGGGGGGTTAATGATAGACCTCCAATTTTGCAGGTATATTCTAGAAAGGGTAAGAGGGTCACTTCACATGATGATGAATGAACAATTTGGTACGCAGCAGAAAAGTATAAAAGAGGGTTGAGACAGGGTGTTTGGTTTCTTCTTTTCATGGAGATTTTCTTGTAAGAAAGTGTAAAGGAGAGTGATAGCCTCTCAAATTGCCATCCATTCTTTTTTCAAAGATTCCATTGTTCCATTCAATAAAACATTTTGTTTTCAGTTTGTTCTTTTTTTCTTGCGGAATCCTAACACTTTTCTTGTTTGCCCGATTACTTCAACTTCACACGTAACTGATACAACTACAACTTTTTACTTACTAAAGAAACTTTTATAAGTTGAAGTTATTTTTTCTAGTATCGACTTAAAGAAAACAAAACAAAACAAAACCTCTTGATGGTGCCACAAATTGCTCAAAAATATTTAACAAACATTAAAACAAATTATTTAGCATAAGTGAAAAGAGTTTCAAGCTTAAGCAAAATAAAGGTGCTAGATGCATAGAATGTATCCAAACCTTACAAATCTTTGCTGAAGTATCAGCATCAACTGTTGACATGTCAATATAGCCTTTTCCTTCACTTATTTGCTCAAGCACACCATCTTTACCAAAAACCACCTGCACAAAGTTGGAAGAAAGCACTCAAGTAGGCCTGTTTAAAACATATAACATGATAAACACCAAATGGGCATCTTACTGACCGAAAGAGCAGCCAAAGGATCAGACAACATTGCTATAGTGTAGTTGCACTTCTTAACTACTGCAGCGGGGGTTTCTCCAATACAAGCACCATGCTCAACAAGCTCTTTACACTGCGTAACATGAAAAGCAGATTTTACAAAAGATAAATAAAGAATGGCTCATATCAACCTAAACCTTAAACCCTTACAGTCCTTAATCAAAACAATCTACATTATAGATTTTTTTTTTCTTTTGAGAAGAAACTAGAATTGTAGATAGAGGTCAATAAAAGGGTTAGCTATACTGAGGAAATGAGGATGAGAAGAAGTTCTCAGCAAATGCATGCTACTCTAATTACATGATAGAAGAACATTCCTCATCAGATCCAATAACCCACACCCACTAATCACTATGTTTCTTCCCTGCATTAGACCACAATATTTCTCTATACTTAACATGCTCCCATAGGATACTGCATTTGAGGTCACCCCTTCCTATATCCTTTTGTTCTCTTCCCAAACTGTCCATATAAGGGCCAATGCTACCACATGCTACAATAGAACATTTCAAGTCAAAGAAACCCAAATCCATAATGTGAACCTAACAATCAAAAAGATTGGGAGGGCAATGATGTAGGACATAGGATAATGTTTAGAAAAGTTTTAAAATTTTAATTTTTAGTTTCTTTTTATATTAGGCAAGTTTTCTGTTTTTAGAGAAGTTTCTACTTTGATAGAATTATATTTTTATGTTTTTATGGTAGTTTTAGATATTTCTAAATTCGTCTTTATTATTTAATGTGATTAGAAAGTGCCTAAAAGTGTCTAAATAGAGTTGTAACAGTATTAGAAAGTTGCTAATATATTATAGATAGCTTAGGAAACTTATTTTTAAGTGTTTTAGAAGTTTCTTAGTTGTTTTGATGGAATTATCTATATAAGGAACTCCAAATTCGAGTTTAGGCATTTTATTATCAATTCAATCAATCAATTTTATCAATTAGTTCTTCATCTTTAATTTTTCTCTTGAATCTATTCATTCAAACACACTTTCATTCATTATGTATATCAAAGCCTTGATTGAAAGCTTGTCACTTTTATCATCATGGTCGAAGATCATTCAACTTATGTTACCCACGAGCAACTAAATCAAAAGTTCCAAGGAATTTAAAGATCTTTTGCTCATAGAATTGCAAGACATGATCATCTCCACCTCCACATCCACTATTCCATCTTGTAACCCTTCTACCACAAATGCACCAACCTGCAAACCAAAACCACAAATGTCGCGACCCATATTGATGACGTCATGACCGGTAAAGGATCTCAAATATGTCATACACCGACATACTTGAAACCCTACTTAGCCTAACCCAACAATTAATACACTGTCAATATACACCCTGTATATTTCCTCAAATACCTATGGTCACATTCACCTAATTCATAAATACCACCTCATTAATTCCAAATGCAACCATTCATCATATTGATATCCATAAACTCCAAAATTAGCATATTAAGTACATAAAACCCAAAATGATCATACCATGTTAATTTACAACTAAAACGTCTATTGTGATAGAAACTTATTACATAAATGATGATATTTAGATATATTACAAAAATAACGAGTTTATAGTCTCGAGGATCCACGCAACATTAAACTCCTAGGACTCAACTATTCTTCATTGGCTTTCCCTTTCCCTTTTCTATCGGAACCTGGAAAATAAGGAAAATAACGAGCTTCACAAGCCTAGTGAATATAACTCACAAATGAATATAACTCACAAATAGCATCATATATGGATTTAGCAAATGGAGCATAAATTTTAAAACGGTTAAACAAAGATAATGTTCATCAATCAAAGTAATCCATACATGAGTGCACCAAATCATGATCAATTAGCAGATATATTCAAGGTTTGTCATAAAACATGCTTCTAACCTTCTTCCACCTTCCATAGTAATCTAACGAATCCTCTCCTTATTATGCATCTTTAAGGAGAGTACCGGCCTAGACCACTTATCCTTTCTTTTTCTAATTATTACTTATCCTCTCCTTATTACTTTGAAAAACACTTCGATAGATCCATTGAATCTTTTCCCCAAGGACGTATTCCTTATAATGGTCATCTATTCCAAACAACATTACTTAAGTAATGTCATTGGAATTCTATAGTTCAAAAACCATTTCATGAGTTAAAAACTTTTGATATAACTTCAAAATCATGGACATAGATATATAATGTCATAAATAAAAACTATAAGTGACGAATACTGACAAACAAACAGCCACACTACCACCACCACTAACCAACTCAACTAATCCAATCCAAAGTTATTCAAACCCCTTTATCAACCAGTAAACATGAAAAATATATATATCCATTACACTTTCAACAAGTAGAATTCATTAAAACACACATATGGAATGAAATTCTCATCCCTCAACTACTTGGTGGCCTTTAAATGTCAAATTCAATGAGCTAGAACTCATATCCTATTCACCACTCTAATTTCAATTTACAGTTTCTACCTAACATACAAACCACCATATTACCATAATTCATCTTTGAAATATAATTTCTAACCAAAACAAATCACTTGGTTGTTTCCAAGGCTCCAAATACATAAGCTGGAACTAATGTCCAGCTTACCCCCTTCTCTATCTCATGTTATAATCCCTATTTCATCATTCCAATTCATAGTATCATCACCCTAACTTGATATTCCACCATTCTAAAATCCTTTTCATCTTAAATTGCTCATTTAGAACCTCTAAATGTCACAGCCATGCAAGGGTTTTATAACCCATGACAAAACACCCAAAATTCCCCATCATCTTTACCCATTTCACTACAAATTTGATCATTTCTACACAAATCTCACCATTAGAATTCATGAGAATTCAAAGCAAACCAAAACCCCAATGATTTGGTTTATTTCCAAATTCAGAAACATCACCAAAATCAATCAATTTTCATATATGTTAAACAACTTAAAGAAGAAGATAGAATTCCAAAAATTTTGAGAACAAAATCACTTACTTTGACTTCCAAATCACCAACCCTAGCTCCCCTAGGTTTTCCTTTCATTCCCCCTTCTCCTCTGCTTAAAACCAGCTCAAAGTGAGCCAAAGACAAAGGGGCTCCCATGTTTTATTATAATTCCACCGCCACATTGACCATATTTTTTAAAAACTTATGTTTTCCCAATCCAGTCGAATGGATTGCCCCGTTCTTTGTTTTTGTCCCGTTTTTCACTCATTTTCTTCACTCCATTGGATATACGACTAAATGTATACTAAATATATATGTATTATACATCAAAATCCATGCAAAAGCAAACTCAGCACTCATTTATGACAAAACCAACTATTTTTGACTAACCAATTCTAAGTTTGGTATACATTGAACCTCTTATATGCGGAAAAATACGTTACGGATACATATACACATACACCCATACATACTATATTATTAGGGCCAATCTAGGCATAAATTATGAAATATGGATTTTAAAACCATGGGGTGTTATAACAAAAAAACCCATAAGCCCACCTGAAAATGGACACAACTGCCTCAAGTGCGAGAAACATGATCATGCTTCGAATGTGTGTAGAAGTAGACAAGCATCGATTATTGAGGATGACTCCCTAGCGACCATTCCTGCTAGTGAGCCTTGTGATGATGGTCATGATGATCAAGGCAAACCTGTACTTGATGATGATGATGATGATGATGATGATGGCAAGCATCTTGCCTTTGTTATTCGCAATTTGTTATCTATACTCCAAGCTAAGGCTCCTACTCGATATAGCTTGTTTCATACTTCTTGTGAGGTGCACGATAAGATATGTAAGCTCATCATTGACAATGGTAGTAGTGAAAATATGATATATGTTGATGCCCTTGAGCTCCCTACTCAACCTCATCTTAAGTCGTACAATATTGGTTGGTTGATGATGATTGACGAAAGAAGATGAACCTTCAATGTGTTGTCTCTTTCAAAGTTGGTGCCTATCAAGATACAATAGCTTGTGATGTGGTTTCTATGCAAGCTTGTCATTTGCTTTTTGGTCGTCTGTGGATACATTATATGGATGCCACTTATCGAGAAAAGGCCAACACTTACTCATTCCTTCAGAATGGTGTGAAGATTGTTTTGCACTCATCTTATACAAAACCCAAAGCTTCCTCTTCCACCAATGAAAAGCACTATGGGAAGAAGAAGGAAGGGAGCGACTTAGCCAAACCATTCAAAGGCGATCAAGCACATTTCAGCCATGTTGCAACCTTCCAACCTCCCTCCCATCCTATCACCTCCCCTTCCCCATATCCTCTTAATCCATCTTCAAGCCTCCACAACCCTACTACATCATTCCCAGATCTTCGTCAAAATTCCATAGCCATAAATAATTCTATTTTAACATGTAATCTACATGTGTCAACTGTTGAAAATCATTAACATTCACAACAAATGCAACCAAGTATCCCTCGACAACTCCCTAATTTACATGCTACCCCATGCCATCCTACTACCAAATATGGTTCATGCTCTCAAGAACTTTTCACACACTCAAAATCATTCAAAAACAAGATTTACCAACTTGTTTTGACATTTTTGATGAAGTTGATACTTATTCAACCTTTTAACCCATCTACAATATCTCCTATTGAAATTTCCATATTAGACATGGTATCATTGTGGATCTTTTACAATTTAACGAAGTTTTACATGTTGAAGATTTATTTGATTGGTTATTTTTAATAGAACGATTATGCGATAAAAAGAACATAGTCGAAGAAAAACGAGTAAAGCTTCTTACACTCAAGCTTATCGGTGCATCTTATTCATGGTGGATTCACTTGCAACGAGATACAATTCTCCAAGATTTCTCCCCTACTTTAAATGTGACGATGAAGGCGTTTCACTTTCTCCAGTGAATTTGAGGACAAATTCTTCTCAAGGAAGGGGGATTGATGTAGGACAGGATAATGTTTAGGAAAGTTCTAAAAATTTTTTTTTTTTAGTTTCCTTTTTTTTTTTAGGCAAATTTTCTATTTTTAGAGAAATTTCTATTTTGGTAGAGTTATATTTTAATGGTAATTTTAGAGGTTTCTAACTTTGTGAATTCGAGGAAGAGTACTTCTCAAGGAAGGGGGATTGATGTAGGACAGGATAATGTTTAGGAAAGTTCTAAAAAAATAAAAAAATTTAGTTTCTTTTTATTTTTAGGCAAGTTTTCTATTTTTAGAGAAATTTCTATTTTGGTAGAATTATATTTTAATGGTAGTTTTTAATTATTTAATGTGATTAGAAAGTGTCTAATAAAGTTATAGTAGAATGAGAAAGTTACTATTATGTTATAGATAGCTTAGGAAACTTACTTTTAAGTGTTTTATGAAGTTTCTTAGTTGTTTCAATGGAGTTATCTACATAAGGAGATCCAAATTCGAGTTTAAGCATTCAATTGTCAATTCAATCTGCCAAACATCCCCATAATATCTCTAACCATTCTTCCCAAATACGACTTGTGAACACAACAATCAAAAGAGATGTGATCCATGGTCTTCTTATGGTTTTGGCACAATGCACATCATTTGGGGAAATGGTCATAAATGGTTTCCTCGAATAATCTTGGCATCCCAATTAAAAGATCCCATTTATGCTCCTTACGACCTTGGCCCCGAATGATCTTGTTCTCATGGGAATCTCCTTCACAACCACACCAATGCTTGGTCCTCTTCACGTTAATGTCAATTGCCAACCCTCCTTTATCCTTAGGTCTCGAGACTACCTCCCAAGCTAGATTTTCCTTACTATTCTCCTCCCCATCCCCCCACAAAAATCTCTTATAATCTTGTCAATCACGCATGAAATTGCCATAAAGATTCTTGAAGATAGAAAAAAATATATTGGGATAGGCACCAAACAAATTGGATCAAGGACAACCTCCTTCCTCTAAGAAAGAACCTATCTTCCACCCCACCAACCTTTCGGAAGGTTTTGTTGGTACTAGGTCTTCATCGAATTCCCACCTAAGGGGATTCCGAGTTAGAGCATTGGCCACAATCCTATTAAGCATCCAACCTTCTTTACAAATTCCAAAATACTTCCTATAGACTTATTGTTGGAACATATATAGTTGAATGTAAAAATTTCCAGCAAGTCTAGAGTCGCGGCTCTATAAAATGAGCGTCGCGTCTCTACACCAACAAGATTTAGTTAAAAATCAAGCAAGTAGAGCATCGTGGCTTTATAAAGTGAGGTCTGCCGCTCTACACTAACCGGAATTTCTACTAAAAATCAGAGAGTCAAGCGCCACAGAGCTAGAAATTGAGCGTCAAGGCTCTTGTACAATAAATTTGAATTTTCTCTATTTTAACATGACTTTTTTTTGTTCCTTTTAGCAGGAACGCGTCTACACAAAGGGATTTCGTCCCTTATCGCAGAGGTGCGATTCCTATTATTTAACTCATTAATCTTTTCAACATAAAATAGAATTTTGCCAAGAATCTTTCTCTTATTCTACTCTATTTGTTAATCAAATTTTCCTGAGATTTTTCTACCTTTCTACTCTCTCATTCTATCAAATTCTCCAAGTTTCCCAAGAGAGCAATATTGTTACTTAAGTTCGTTGTTGACGATCCACTTGAAGTACCTCTTGGATCGATTGGATTGTTGTAGCCTGGAGAGCGAACTCCCATAGAACTGTGGTACTGAATAAGGGCCATTTTCGCTTTATGTCAGTGCCCTGCATACCTCAATCCCTTTACTTTCTTTTTCAATCTCATCAAGTATTTACATTCAACAATTATTAATCCCTACCTACCAACAGATTGTTGTCATATTTATTCTAAAGCCCAACATCCTACAAAAGTAATGTATTACATTCACTATAAAGATAACATTGTCAAGCTCCTCATCAAGAAAGAAAAATTTATCATCAGCAAATTAAGCATGAAACACTTCAACATTTACCTTCCATGTTTATCCCTTTCATCATAGAACATTGTCTAGCCTATCCATCATCCTACACAACACACACATTACTAAAGTAGATGGGAATAGGGATAAGGGCTCCTCCAAACGAATACCTCTGGAACCTCTAAATTTATCTTGTGGTTGCACCTTAACTATCACTAAACATGAAACTATCTCTAAGGAGCCCCTTATCCACTTCCACAACCTACCAAGAAAAATTTTCCTTTCCATGAATCAAGTCATCAACTCTATAGATTCGATACTTATATCGTCATCTATATTTATTCATCAAACTAGTACAAACTCAAGAAAACATTTTCCCAAGTACATAAGCAGGCTACATAAATCAACGTTCTCCTCTTACTTAGTAAGGGCCAAACCTTCTAATATATTACAAAAGATCATGAAATTTTGAAGTATCTTTTTTCATGTTTTGCTCTTCCTCTTCCTCTACTTTTGCTATTAACATAGATGATAGATCTAAATCAGTTTAATTTTCAACTTGAATTGCTAGACCATAATACACCAATTGTCATTTCTAGGTAGTCCAACAGTATGATTCAAATAGCATGTTGTTTATTAGCTGCAATTCTTAATACAGCGCTATTGCTCCACCCTTTTATCTACTAAGCATTTAGACAATGATCATGTGTCTTAGTCTACACTTCGTGATATCCAAAACAAATATTCAAAGTTGTGGAGAAGAACATCACTTTTCAAAGTAGAAACTAAACTAAAGCTACCAAATAAAGTCATTTAACTTCTACTGAAAAAGTGATATTAACTATTTTAAAAAGAGAATTAGAAATGGGAGTATTAATTAGTACCTCATTTATAAGAGGACTGAATAATTATTGTTACACCACATCCAGTAGCACCTCATTTTGTAGTTCTTAACTTTTTTTTTTTTAAAAAAAAAGGAAAAAAGGAACAAAAATATCAGATTCAAATATTGACGACTAGGAACTCAACACCATATTTGAACTCAATAACAACATAGTTAATTAAGCATGCTCTAGTGCAGTGAAGTCGATTGATACAAGCTAATGAAGAGGCCCACCAAAACACTTGAAGAGCTTCTTAGGAAAAGACATGCAGAAAGTTTATTTAGAGGTACTAAAACCACGTTCACAAATATAACCACTCATGTACCTCCATAACATGGAACAGATCGATTTTGGTTCTTTTAGGACACTTGCATCACTACCCAATTGCCTAAATAACATCCAAGGGAAGAAGTTCCCCAAAGCTTTACTAAAATCATATTGTCATTATGTGAACCATAAGCATTTCAAAAGGTCCAATTATAGAGTAAAGCTTTTTATTTTTTATTTATTTTTTATTTTTTTTAACAACATGTAGGTTGTGCCCGTTGATAAAGAAGTGACTTTAGAACTCAAAGGTTTTAGGTTCAACTTTTTTCACTGCCTCAACCTAGGAGGTGAGGGAGATTATAAAGGGTAAGGAATGGGCCTAATTCCTCCCCGAGAGTGCAGTCTGGTGGAGCTGGTTATATAACTAACTAATAACTACTATCGTTGTATCTACTCAAAAAAAAAAAAAAAAAAAAAAAGAATAAAGATTTTTTTTTCTTATGAGCTTATTTGAAGGAATCATTTTAAAAAATAAAAATGGCTAACAAAAGCGGACATATCATTAAACAGAAAACGTATACAATATACAAACTTATTTGACTAGTAGGAATGAATTAAGGGAACAACTTTGTTCTTCAAAAGAATGGATAGTAGCACAATAAAATAAAATAAAAATTGGTGGTAGATAGGAATAGTACCTTAGAAAGGGTTCTGTTCCACACAGTGACCTTAAAACCATGGCGAAGGAGATTTAGACACATTGCTTTCCCCATTATCCCTAGACCCAAGAAACCCACCTCCATCTTCTTCTTCTTCTTCTTTTCTTCCGTTCTTCCTTTTTTCTTTGCTTTCCTGGGCAATCAATCAATACTAGGTGCCAAGTGCAGTTACTCTTCTTTCTTTCTTTTTTTTTTTGTAGGGTAGCTAAGCTCTGCCCTGCTCTTCACCTTCCAAATAATAAAAAAGAAAAAAAATAACGATGAAAGACGATGATATGGATGGAGCGAATGACCGGCGTCCTCTGGTGTGTGTTCCAGAAACAAACAGAGAGAAAGCCAAGAGATGAGGAGGCAGAGAGGAGAACGAAGAAGCCGAAAGAGAAGAAGTTCAAACGCCACTTACATAAAGCGTCACTCTTATCGTTAAACGTCTTGGATGGCTCTGTAAACGTTACTTTAAAAATGTTTTGAACTCCAATCGTGGACTCAAGAATAGTAATAAAAAAGGAGGACCGGCAGTGATTCCACGTCACTTTTGTTTTTTTCTTCTTGTCTTTCTTTTCCAAATATTGTGGAAATCGGCATATTGGAGAATTAGGTCATATATACGGTGGAGTCGATTGTCTTGGATGAGCAGAGACGTACACTGGGACCTACCAACCATATTGGTCTTATTCCCTGAACCATCCTCCGCCAACACGCCTTTTTTTTTGGGAGCAGCTTAATGCACCATTATATTTTTCTCAACACACCTTTTTTTGTTTTTTTTTTGAAAGGAAAAGAGGGGGAATACCCAGCAAGAACAACTAGCACACTACATCTTGAACTTTCCTAGGCCAAGTAACCCCAGTTGCATCTTCCCTCAAAATATTGAATAACCCACGGGGAGGGGAAGACAGGATACACACTCCCCGATTGAACTTCAAAGCCTCAGTAGCCAAATAGTCTGCTGCTCTATTACCTTCTCTATAAATATGCTCAACTTGAACTATCCAATCTCTCTGAAGGAGTCTTCTACACTCATTAACCAAGTTGGAAAGGCTAAGCTGCGGCATACTGTTGCATTTTAACCAACCAGCCACCATAGCCGAATCTGTTTCGAAGACTATAGAACGATGACCCTCATCCCAAGCAAGACGTAGGCCATGAACAGCAGCCCATAATTCAGCTTCAGTTGCAGTACAAGACCCAATATTAGCCACAAACCCCCTCAACCACATACCACGATAGTCACGGAGAAGACCGCCACCCCCTGCTCGCGATGAAGCTTTCTTAAGACATCCATCAGTATTAAGCTTAGTCCAACCATGGTTGGGAGCACACCAGCCTACCATCTTCACCCTCTCTATCAGTCCAGCACCATGGACCGCCACTTTGGCTCGAAAAGCATGAATGATTTCAGCCACTTGCCCTTTAAGCCAAGCCATGCTATACTCGAAGTGAAAACGAAGATTACGAAAAACTAAATCATTCCTCCATTTCCAAAGAGCCCACACGGCAACTGTAAAGTAGGAAGCCCAGTCATAGTCAACATTACAATCATTAACGCCAGCAAGATTATGAGCAAGCCAGCTTTGAAAATCCAAATTGCTCTGAAGATGATACTCAACTGGCTGCAATAGACGCTTCCATAATTGCACGGCTCTAGAGCAATTTCGAAAAATATGATCAACATCCTCGATACATCCCACACATTCAATACAGTCAGATGCCATGGTGAAACCCCTTTTCATCCGCTCAGCATTGCACATGATCTTTCGATGCGCAACCATCCACAAAAAAGTCTTGCATCTTTGAGGAGCTTTAAGCTTCCAAATCATCCTCCAAAGGGAATTAGGATCTCCTATAATAGTGCCAGTAGAAATAGTATAAGCAGAGGTCACCGTTAATATGCCACTCTTAGAAGCTCCCCAACATATGCCATCTGCAACCTCCTCCTCATCCCATAAGAGCACAGCAGCAAGTTTATTTTCAACCTCAAAAGGGAGTAAACCTGATAGAGCATTCCAGTCCCACCCTGAGCCCTTCACCCAATAGCTTGAGACAGGCCTATACATCTCCACCAAACTCAAATCCCGCATTTTCATATTGATTAAGGCCACCTCACCTACCCATGTATCAAGCCAAAAAAGAGTGTCCTTACCATTACGAACTAGAGCCCGCACCCCGCTACGTAAAATAGGCGAGGCTTTAACAATGCCCCGCCACGCATTGGAAGCCCCATTCTTAGGCTGCAACCTATCAATAGTAGCTTCCCGATGCAGATACTTCATGGAAACAACTCTGGCCCAAAAGCTATTCTTATCTGTAATTAGTCTCCATCCCAATTTGGCTAAAAAAGCCAAGTTCATGTGAGCCATACTCTTAATGCCAAGACCACCGTCCTCCATAGGTTTGATGATGATTTCCCACTTAATGAGGTTGACGCCCTGCTTCTCATTAGACCCTCCCCATAGAAAACGTCGAACTAATTTATCAATGGTATTACACACCCCTATTGGTAATACCATAGTCTGCATGATGTACATGGGAATAGAGTTAAGCACCGATTTAACTAGAACCAATCTACCCGCAAAGGACAAGAATTTTGTCTTCCACCCCTCCAATCGAGTAGTCACTCTCTCAATGATGTACTGAAAGTCAGCAGGTCGGACCCTCCCATGAATGGAGGGAGCACCAAGATACCGACCCAGGTTGTCCGTAAGGGGGATACCAGAGATAGTAGATATGTCTTGAGCCACCGCAAGCTCCACATTGTGAGATACAAATATATGAGATTTCTGGTAGTTAACTCTTTGGCCCGAGCACGCACAAAATAAATCCAGGCACTTCATAATAACCTTTATCTGCTCGGTAGATGCTTCCGCAAACAAAACCATATCATCTGCAAAGAAAAGGTGGGAGATAGAAGGACCATTACGAGAAAGCTGTATGGGTTTCCATTCCTTTCGCTCCACTGCCCCATTAATAAAATATTGTTATTACTAAACTATTGTTATGTAAAATTATTTCATAGGACATTGTTTTTTTAAAATTACATTTATATTCAAAAAAAAATTAGTCCTATCCACGTTCAATCACACTTTATTTTTGCTACTCTATATCGTTACATAAATCATAATTAATAAACATAAATATTAAATAATATTAAACTATTAAAATTAACGAATTTCAAGTTAAGTGAATATTTAGATTATTAAACTAGGGAGAAATTTCTCTCTTAAAAAACTAGGGAGATATTCTTAAAATAAAATAATTTGACACCTCGAATGAACATACATTTTATTTTATTTTTATTTTCTTAAGAAATAAGTCCATAAATTTTAAAATAAAAAAATGTAAATAATTTACTTTTCAATTGCCAAGTTTCTTTTAATAATAGTGAATAAATATTTTAAAATGAAAATAATAAAATACTCAAATTGACAAATATTTTTTAAGAAAAAATAAAAGCTTCAAGTGGAAGAATAATTTGACTTTCTTAAAAATAAAATAAAAAATGGAACGTTTTGAGAGAGTTGCAGGTGTTGGAGTGTAATGGGTAATATCGAAAAATAAAAGTTGAAAAGAGAAAATAAGATAAATAAATGGAGGGTAATAAGAAATAGTGGTGTGATGAGATGTCGCAACCCCTCTCTGGGTGATGTTATGACCGGCACAGAATACCATATACATCATATCTAGACGTATACGATACTCTGTCAACCTCGTCCTTTAAAATAATACCACAAAAATTACTAAAAATTTTGGCAAAAGCTCCCCATAAATCTGAAGTTCCGCAAATTTTTCTGATAATCACATCCAATCATACAAAAACATATAATCAAATAATCAACATCATTCATATCAAACCCATTTATTTTTGCTTTCTCTCATGACTTATCCACATCTCAAGTCTTCTCAAAACCAAACAAATCACAACTATTTATGTTTTATGTACATAAATACATGTGATAGTTATATACAGTTTACAAAAGAACCAAATAGTTAAAACTAGTCCCAAGTTCCCCAAAAATATACAAATCAAAACCTACGTTCAAAAGAAAAAGAGGAAGGCCGCACAGACTCTAAGCCTTGCTTTCCTTTCTGATCTGAACCTGAAAAAGTAGGGGAAAATGGGGTGAGCTCAACTAGTTCAGTGAATGTTTTTCACAATAATCTCCATATACGCATTTAGATAAAATATGTATGATACTTGAAATAACATTACTAAACTTAAATACATCAATAAAGTATATGATACATACTTCCAAACTAAATATATAGTTATGCATCTTTTTCATAAAAGAAATGCAGAAAAGCCTCAACAGGAGGTCGCGTTAGGATAACAAATGCCTACGTTTTCCCATTACGCTTTGGGTTCAGACCAACGCATTATTGATAAGTAAAAATTTAGTATGTGTTTTGGAGTATGTTTTAGGTGTGTTTTATGGTATTTAGTTCATATATTATGTTAGTTTATCATAAATTAGGTTATCTGATAGTTTTGTCAAGTTTTGGTGTTTTTGCATTATTTCGGTTTGGATTTTTATAGGTTAGTTCATGAGACTACAAAAACATGATACTCACTTAATTTGGTTAGTTTTGAAGGTGTTTTGATGGACCTAAAGTTGATTTAGAGGTTTGAAACAAGTTGCAAGAAGTTGGAATAAGATACATGTGTAAGAAGGTGTGAAAAAGAGAAGAAAAAGGAAGAAAAATGCAGAAAAAATAACATTCTGGGCGCCGCGGCGCTGACTAAAATAGAAATTGCACGACTTTTGTATTTCAGCCATAACTTTCTTAATTTAACTCGTAATTGGACGTGGTTTGTTTCTATGGATTCTTTATTTAAAGTACTCATATATAAAAGGGTTTTGAGATTGATTTGGAGTAGAGAACAAGAAGAAAAATGGCGAGAAAGATGGCAGATGTGCGATTCAGAATTAGAAACTTTCTAATTTTGTTACAAACCTTCCTAATTCGACTTGGACGACTTCCTATGGACTTGTAGCTATATAAAGACCATTGTGTAGGGTTTTCAAAGTAGCAAGGAGAAGAGAAAAGAGTGTGAAGAACAAGGAAGACGGCTAGGGTTTGGAAGCGAGGAGAAGAGCATTATTGAAGATCATTGAAGATTTCTCCTACACTTTTCCTTCCTTCTACTTTGTTTTTCTGGTTTTAGATTTATGCTCATCATGTTATTTCATGTTTTTATCTCTCAAGTTATGAACTAAATCTTCTATCTAGAGGTGTAGATTGATTCAAGCTTGAAACTATGTTGTAGGTTTTATTGATTGATTATTGTTAATGAAGTTTTCTAGTTTATTTATATTTTTCTGAGTTTAATGTTTTTGATCCCTTGGCCACGGACTAGATAATCATAGACTTGAGGTAGATGCTGCACAAGAGGGTACCTTGGGTTGGAGAATGAGAGATATAACCTAGGCTATCATGAGACTCACAAGGAGATTGAGAATTTTTGAAGTCGTTAAGTGGAAATCATAGATCTTAATGAGTTATTGTTGTTTTTGGTTTTCATCGAAAGAGTTAAACTAAGACAACAATAATATGCTCTAGTTTTGCTTCAAAAGAGGGAATTATAAAGGTTAGGATTTCCGACTTATAAACGAAAGGATTGATTTAATGATAAATATATATATATAAAGGCATAGTTGAGAATAAGGTGATATTGAACCTCTAGACCCTTCTACCATTGATTTTTCATTAGCTTTCTATTTCATTGTTAGTTTAATACTTAATTCCTTTCATCACTGTTTTTATTTATTTGAACTCTCAAATTTGATTTTCTAAATAAAGTTAAGAGTTAGTAAACGTGGCATTTAGTGTGAGTATCAATCCTAGAGGACGATAACCCGATATCTCATCGGGTATATATTATAACTTGACACCGTATGCTTGCGGTTTGCACGTAACAATTATCTATTATAATTCTTCCACCCTTGCATTCCTTAGTCAGGAAAGGTATTTTCCCCAAAGGACAAGCAAATAAAAAGAAATTAAATGCCAAGGTATTTAATCCTAAATACCTAAGGCCATTCCAATGCATAAAATTCGTGTTCATGATCATAAAGACAATGCACATATATAACGGATGCATATCATTCAACAATTAAATTTCATATAACTACAATGTCATAAAATGGAGAATTAAGGTGAGAAATACTCACAAACAATCTAATAGTTAATTGAACAAACCAATTACATCCCAATTGCCTAATCAACTTAGATAAACCTGAAATAAATCATATACATATACCAAATGATCAATCCCAATTTAATTATGTCTAAATACATAATTATGAACCAAAATCACATCTAATCCACACCAATTTGGATTAGAAACACCTAACACCATTCCATTGACCAATTCCAATTTAAATGCCTCAAAAGCCCCAAAACACTTATTTTCATTTCGTTACTACGCGCTCTATACATGTCTAAATTTTGCGTATAGCCAGTTGATTTCTATGTATAAACGCGTTCCAGACTCATTTTTAATATTCCTAGGTCCATTTAATGCACCAATAATTAATTATCATGCAAAAATGTCAAATACATACATAAAACAAGCAAAATACGAGTATTATATACATCAAATACATATACAAGACCTAGAGTCAGGCATTTTACATCATCAGGACATCATATGCGAAAGTGGGTCGTTACATGAGAAAATTTGGTTGGTGCGGTTAGCGGCTCCCCTTTTTTCTGGGGATTTTAACAAAATTGCCCCGGCAAAATTGCAAAACACGACGACCCAAAAATCATATCATCTCCTATATCATCATTCTATATATAATAACGAACTTTCAAAAAATATTGTTCTTAAGTTGTGCAAATCAAGCAATTATAAAAATTTTATACATATCTTTTTCAAACTGATTTTATTTTTACCAATTTCATTATTTATTTATTTTGTTTTTGCCCCCTCAATTATTCAATACATCCAAATTAATTTACTATTTATTTTATTTATTTTATATTTTTGTCCCCTCAATTATTCAATACATACAACTTAATTTGCTGTTTATTTTGTTTTTTAATCCAAAAAATATAAAACAAAACCATCAATTATTCAATAAATCCATTTTACCTAACAGTGTGTTTTGTGTTTTGTAAATTATTCTCCATCAAATATACAACAAAACACCAAATAATCCTCCACTGATTTTATTTTTCAAACTAATTTTATTTTTACCAATTTCATTATTTGTTTATTTTGTTTTTGCCCCCTCAATTATTCGGACACATTTCCACCCCCCTCTCATTTTCACACCAAACCAACTCTCCTCCTCTTGTTGGAAAACTTCTGCCTCTCTCTCTCTCTCTTTCTCTTTTGAGACTCTCTTCGCGGTGCAACGCGGTTCTGCTTGGGGGAAGGCGTCAGTTCAAGAAGGAGTTATTATCTGAAGGTGGGAACGAAACATAGGTTTGCGTGTCTTATAACTTTTATTAAAATTTACATTCATTTATCATTATGTCTACTATTCATTTACACTACATTATTGCGTATAATGTTCATACCTGTCATACTTATGCCTGTATATTTGAAGTTCATTTATTACACTATTACTATGTTGGATTAGTGGTCAATCTGACTCAACCAGATATTGTCATGTCCTCAGTAACTTTAAATAGTAAAAGGGAGGCAACATGCTGCTCTAGACGATTGGTACTTAAGTAGACCTCGTGTCTCACCTCTCAAACTAGAGACTGATCTGGTTGGTCTTATTTGAAAGCTATCAGCTTGTACAAGTGATACTGAACATCCTAACTTTACACGTGGTGATACTGACCTGATAAGAATCACCAAACGTTGCCAAATCCTGTCAAATATTAGTAAAGACCGGACTTGCTCATGCATTGACATCATACATAAACACCACTTAGGTACGTAAGTGGTTTATGATCCACAAAATAGTTAGAAGCAATGCTCACTATTATTGATATTTCTCTGTAGAGGGACGTACAATGAGAACCCGGGCTTACCTGGGGAGGGACATCTGTACGTGAATCCAGAGCATCGTTCCTGAGGAGGGACGTACAATGAGAACTCGGCTACACCTGGAAATGGACATCTGTACGTGAACTCAGGTGACGTACAATCACGGAACCATTACGAGACAGTGTCATGCATACATACATGTTGTATTGATTATGATGTTTGTTGTGTTTATGTGATATTTGATTATGAAGTTTCCTTTATTAATTGTTATATTCATGAACTATTTTACCTACTGGGCAAGTAGCTCACCCCGTTGTTATCCAATTTTTCTCAGGAGATTAGGGTGGACTGGGTGGAGGTTTTTGGGCCCACATTTTGCAATCCTTGTTAATTATAGAGAGATTTTGGGAGGATATTCCCTCAATCATATTTTGTACAAAGATACATTCTGAATTAATATAATCAGATTTGTAATCCATTGTGTTCCTGCGCACTCGATTATTATTATAATGCATTCACGCCCCGTCCGTGAGTGTACCGCCTGTTTAGGCTCGTCTGGGCAGGGTGTGACATTTAATGGTGTCAGATATATATATATATATATAGTTTAGATTTATATTAAATAAATATATCTAAATAACTATATAGTTTTGTAATATAGTTAGAATTTATATATATATATATAGTTATGATTTATGAAAACTATATATATATAGTTAAGATTTATAATATATATATATATATATATATATATGAGATATATATTTAACTTGTTGCTAATGAAAAAAATTTAGATTCATGATGGCATAAACATCAAGAGGAAAAATAAAAAATATTGTCCAAAGGACAAGACATAAATCTTAAAGATGTTAGGAATATATTTTGTGTAATTCACAAGTTTTATCTTCCTTTCAGCAAGATAATGGCCTCAAGTGATGAAACGACTTCTGATAGTCGGGAACTGATTTCCACAAGACTTACGAAACTTTCCAAACGGAAAGTTATGACTATGAGGAGTATCGACAATAGAGATCTCTGCCTCTATCTTATCCTTCACGACAAACTCTCAAAGCTGGGGTGGTTGAATATAACAAAAGTTGAGGGTTACGTCTCCTTCAACTTGATGAAGTCTTTTTACTAATCCGTGAATTGCGTGGAACATCAAGAAGATGAGATCACTCCTGTCTTGGAGACAATGATCAAGGGAGTAAAGATTTCCATTAGCGTCGAAACTATTTCTTGACTTATGGAAATCCCAATAGGAGAAAAGATCATTGATCCACACGAACCCCAGACGGTTGCAAAGATCGCAGAATCCAAGGAACAATTGTTCAATTTCCTTGCCTACAAGCCGTACACCCAAATGACGTACGCCCACCTCTCAAATAATCTCCTTAAACCACTACTTGCCGATCTTGGGAAGATCGTATTCGGCAACATGCAGGAATTGGTGACTAGAGGATCTATGACAAGAGCTCAACTTCTTTATGCTATACTGCATAGAGAAAGGAATCTCTGTCTTCCTACCTCACATTATCATCCAGTAAATGTTGCAGGTAATTCAAATCCCTACAAAGAAGGAGCTCTTCAGCTACGGAGTCTTGATCATGAGGATGTTTTGGGAGGCAAGTATCAATACTTTTGATGAATCTTCAAAACAGATCACTAATGCTGTTACATTATCCTTCATCTCCAAAACTTTCTTCTCAAGGGGAGGGGTGATTAACAAAGAAATTTTTGGCGCGACTTTGGGGGAAAATAGCGGAAGAATTAAAGATAACAATGGACGTTGTCAACGAAAAAGTCGGCGCAAGATTCCAATTAGGGAAGCACTAGTCAATGAACCAAACTAGAACACAACATTAGATCCAGCCCCGAATAATGGTTAAACCAATCATCTATTCTCAGAGGATGATCTCTTTGGCAACCTGGGTCAACCATAAACAAATCATAATAGACAGGGAGTTCCAGTGAATCCACCTTCCTAGAACCTCCCAACCCAAGGCAATACGACGTATCAAAGGTTTCCAACTCATGAGGTACCATATCATCCAGTTCCACAAGTTCCTGTGAACCAACCGCAACAAAATTGGACGACACCAAACTTTGGAAGACAGGATATCCTGATGAGTCCACTCTTTCAAAATTGTTCGACTCAGACATATCCAACCGTCCAAGAGGTCCAAGTTAGGGAGTCCTCATATAATCAAACTAATTACCCTCCATCTATGAGTCAACCATACAACCAACATTTTCCACCAATGCCTACAGTCTATCCTCCACCTATGGGACAGACAACCTACCAACCATCAATGGGACAACCGACAAATCCATTTGACCAGTTAAATGTGATTGTATCTAGTCGTGCTCGGATGTAGGAGACCCAAAATGCTTTGATAACATGTGTGAAAGGCACGGTAGAAGAGCGAGCATCTTCTCAACGTTCTTCTGGTAGTCGTTCTGTAACTAACAGAAGTTCTAGGAGGAGCGGTAGTAGGTGGGAAAGTTAGGAATGATTACTAGCATTGTAATTGTTATTTTTTATATGTAAATGAAATGTTTGTTTAAGACTATGTTTGGTGGGCCGAATTACAACCATTCTTTCTTTTGTATCACTAACTTTGGAGTGGTATGGGACACAACAAGATTGGAAGATACTAAATAAAATGTGGAAGATTAGAATCTTTATGTGTCTAGAATTAGGATATAACCTTCTTACATTTCCTATTGCTCAATCTTTCTAAACTTCATGCATTCATACTTCACATATGCATAGTTTTGATAAAACTCATTCATCTATTAAGTATTCTTTAAAAATGATTTTCAAGTATTCAAAATGTTTGATTTATGTTTGTAAACTATTTTGAATCATAATTGCATTAGTTATAGTTAAAATGATATTTCTACAAAGTTTTTCAAAATAATCATAATTGTTTTGATTTTTATGAAAATTTTGTTTGATTGTTTAATTGTTGATTTCAAAGTGTTTTAATAATCAAACTAAATATATTTCAATCATTTTTAGATGCCGAAATAGGCCCATGTGTATAGAATTTCAAAAAATCATGTTAACCCAATTTTCACATTCAAAGTATGCACAAATAAACTTTAGCCCTTTAAAAGTATTTGATATCTTTCTCAAATGGTTTTGAGAATGTTTTCAATGGTTCTGGAATGTTCTTTACATAAATTTTAAGCTATTATATGCCTATATTTGGCTTTCATTTCATATATTTTCGAAAAAGATAAAACTTTCAAAACTGTGTGATGAGTCAGGATTCTAATTGAGTGTGAGCAAGCTAATGCAAATTGTTTGCATGAGCAAGCTACTATAAACTGTCTGCATGAGCAAGCTAATGCAAACTATTTGCATGAGCAAGCTAATGCGAACTTCGCATCAGCAAGCTAATGTGCTTGAAGGAGCTAATGCACAATGAGGGACCTAATGCAAAAATCTGGAATTTTCTGCAACTTTTCTGGGCACATTTCCAATGGTCCAGAATCATATTTTTCACCCCCAACGGCTATATTCTTGTGTCTAACGCTATAACTTGTTTCTAATTTATAAATACATGTAGTTAGGCCATTCTGAACACAAGAGAGACAACCATGTGAATCTAGGGAGTGTTTTTCAAGATCAAATCATTTTTCTCATTTCAAAAACCTAGAACTTAGAGATGTTGATTTGAAGATTGGATTTCAAGCTTTTTCATTGTGCATCATTCAAAACATCTTCAAAATCATTCTCTTGAGCAAATATGGTTGCAAGAAAGGTATAAATCATTGTAAGGTCTCTCTTCACCTTGACCTTAAATTTACGTATTGAATCCAATTACGTAAAGAAATCTCATAAGAAATTAGAAAAGATAAAAAATGGCCATTACAGCCAATTCACCCCCCTCTTGGGTTACCAACATATATTTTATTCCACGATTACCTTATCACTCTCTTGCTTCTTTGAGATCCCGATCTTCTTCTCCATTTAGCTCCAACTTCATATTGGTCTAATTTTTTTTCCTTTGGTTTTTCTGTTGTTTTCTTTGATGTTTTTTTGTTCTTGTGTTTATGATTTCTGGTCGAGCTGGGTTTTGGATCTCCTCTTTTGTCACATCCCGCCCGGACGCGCCTAAACTGGCTAGACACTCACGGACGAGGTGCGAATGCATTATAACAATAACTGAGTGCGCGGAAACACGATTAAGTACAAGTCTGATTTCATTAATTTCAGAATATATTTGTACATGAAATAGTTAAGGGAACATTCTCCCAAATCCCCAATGAATAATACAAAGGGTACAAAATGTGGGCGCAAAAACTTGCACCCAATCCACCCTAATCTCCTGTGAAAAATTGGATAACAACGGGGTGAGCTACACGCTCAGTGGGTAAAATAGTTCGTGAATATAACAATTAATAAAGTAAACTTCATAATCAAATATCTTAAATAGACATCAGAGCATCATAATCAATCCAACATGTATGTATGCATGACACCGTCTCGTATTGGTTTGATGATTGTACATCGCCTGAGTTCACGTACAGATGTCCCTCCCCAGGAGTAGCCGGGTTCTCATTGTACTTCCCTCCTCAGGAACGACGCACTGGATTCACGTATAGATGTCCCTCCCCAGGAGTAGCTAGGTTCTCATTGTACGTCCCTCTCCAGAGAAGTATAATGAATAGCGAGCATTGCTTCTAACTATTCTATGAATCATAAACCACATACGTCCCTAGGTGGTGCTATGTATGATGCCAATGCATGAACTGGTCCGATCTTTACTTAACATTTAGACAAAATATGGCAACGTCTGGTGATCCTTATCAGGGTCGGTATCACCACGTGCAAGGTTAGGACATTCAATATTACTTGTATAAGCTGATAGCTTTCAAATAAGACCAACCAAATCAGTCTCCACTTGAGAGGTGAGACACGAGGTCTACTTAAATATCAATCGTCTAGAGCAGCACGCTGCCTCCCATTCACTATTTAAAGTTAATGAGGACAAAACTGAGTCTGGTTGAGCCAGATTGACCACTAATCCGACATAACAGCAGTGTGATACATAAACTCCAAATATACAGGCATAAGTACGACAAGTATAAACATTATACGCAATAATACAGTGTAAATGAATAGTAGACATAATGATAAATGAATGTAAACTTTAATAAAAGTTATAAGACATGCAAACTTATGTTTCGTTCCCCACCTTCAGATAAAAACTCATTTGAAAATTGGCATCTTCCCCCTGGTAGAACCGCGTTGCACCGCACAGAGAGTCTCGGAAAGAAAATCTCAAAAGGGAAGACAAAAACTCAAAATGAGTGAAACAGAGAAGGAAAATCACAAGGAGAAGTGATTTGGTGTGAGGAATGAGGAGGAAGAGGGGTTCCTTAAATAGGAAAAATGGTGTATGAAGGTTCGGGTACGCGCCTGAGGGTTCGGGCATGCGCCTGAGGGTTTAGGCGTGGTGCCTAAAGGTTCAGGCATGCACCTGAACGTTCGGGCAGGTGCCCGAAATTTTTTTTTGTGAAAACCTAGGGTATTACTCTACCCCCCTTAAAAAGATTTCGCCCTCAAAATCAGTCTAAGTAATCATGATGGCTATCTGCGTGAGATTTACTGTCGTCGTCATCATTTGCTAGCTCAAGGTAGTGCCTGTATGGTCCCTGAATGGCACTGTGGCCGGTGGAATCCTCAATAGCATGAAACCATGGAGAGCAAATGGAGTCAGATTTTTTCCTCAGAAGGTTCCAACCTTTGCTTAGCGGATGGTAGTGTAGGGCTTTGCTGGTTGCATCGTTTAAGGGGAGGTAGGTTGAGCGGTGGGATGCTTTTTCGTGTTGTAGCTCGAATCCGCCTGCCTGGCAATTTTGGTAGAAGATCCTGCTAAGATGAGGGCACAGGATTGTTTTGGGCAAAAGTGTTACGAAAAAGCCATGCACGCTCTGGCGATAACGATCATTGTCTGTGTGGCGATGGAGTTGGTGATGCAAAGTAGTTGTGACTTGACTCAGATCCTGGAGGAGTCGCCACAGGTTTCCAAGGAGGCCATTGCATGTGTGCATCACTATATCCATCGACATTATTTTCAGACATCTGCATAGTTATTCAAGTGAAACAAAGTTTTAAGATATTTGTAAACAAAGTTCCATCATTTTATTGATAAGTGAAATAGTATAATGTATCACGTCATCAATTATTACTAGAAAATAATTCAGGGTATTTTTGTTTAATTGTTGCTTCTAGTTCCCATGTTGCTTCCTCTACTCCGTGGTGATCCCAGAGCACCTTCACAAGTGGTATGTTACATCGCCTTAGTTCTTGAGTTTTTCTATCCATAATTTGTATCGCTCTCTCCTGATGCCTATTTCCTTCCTCAACCCGAACCTCGACTAGAGGGATGATATGCGAAGGATCAGGATGATACTTTCGAAGCATGGATACGTGAAAAACGTCATGAACCTTAGACATGGACAATAGAAGGGACAGACGATAAGCAAGTTTGCCAATACGTTCAATGATTTGAAATGGATCGATATACCGTGGGGAGAGCTTTCCTTTGATCCCAAAGCGTTTGACACCTCTTGTGGGCTGAACTTTTAGAAAAACCAAGTCCTCCTTATCAAATTCTAGAGGTTTCTTCCGCTTGTCAGCATAACTCTTCTGTCGACTTTGTGCAACACGAAGTCGCTCATTTACTAGTGTGATCTTCTCAGAAGTCTCTTTAACTAGTTCAGGGCCCAACTGCGGTCGATCTGCCATATCTAATCAGCACACTGGAGATCTGCAAGGGCAACCATAGAGAGCCTCGTACGGTGCCCATCCGTCATGAAAGTCCAAAATGCAGCATCGTAACATGTCTTCCAAGAATTGGATAAGACGCTCTGACTGCCCATCGGTTTGAGGGTGAAAGGCTGTAATCATGGTGATCCTAGAGCCCATCCTACTCTGGAAGCTTTGCCAAAACTTTGACGTGAATCGAGGGAGACGATCGTAAGTGGTATGCCATGGAGGCCTACGATCTCTCTTTCATATAGTTCGGCAAGCTTGGCGGGGTTATCCGTGAACTTTATTGGTAAAAAGTGTGCAGACTTTGTAAGTCTATCAATGATAACCCAGATAGCATGTTGCCCTTTATTATTTCGAGGCAAGGCCGTAACAAAATCCATTGCGATGTTCTCCCACTTCCATTCTCCAATAGGTAAGGACTGGAGAAGTCCATAGGGAAGTCTTAGTTCTGCCTTAACTTGCTGGCAAATGAGACATCGAGCAACGAAGTGTGCAATTGCCTTCTTCATTCCAGAAAACCAGAATTGTCGCTTGACATCCTTGTGCATCTTGTCACCCCCAGGATGCATAGCGAAACTCGAACAATGTATCTCAGTGAGCACTTCTTTCCGAACCTCAAGATCGTTCGGTAGACAGAGACTTTTTTTTATAGAAAACGACCCCATCTTCAGAGACCGACCAGTGAGGAAGGTCCTGTCCGCTAAGTAGAAGTTCTCGTATTTCCATTAACATAGGGTCGTTGGCTTGAGCTGCGGAAATCTTTCAAACCAGCTCAGAGTTGGCTGATAATTGAGAGAGTCGTGATCTTGCTCCCTCCTCAATTAGTTGTAGGTTAAAATTCTCCATCTCTGTAGCCAACTTCCCCATTTCAAAGTTAACAATGCAAGCAACATAAGATTTTCTACTTAGGGCATCTGCCACAACATTGGCCTTACCGGGATGGTACTGGAGTTGAAAGTCATAATATTTCAAGAACTTCAACCATCGTCTTTGGCGGAGGTTTAGGTCTCTCTGGGTGTAGATGTACTTAAGACTCTTGTGATCCGAGAAGACCTCAAACCGTTCACCGTATAGGTAATGACGCCATAACTTCAGTGCAAATACGATAGCTACAAGTTTCAAGTCATGTGTTGGGTAATTACCCTCATGAAACTTTTGTTGCCTCGAGGCATATGCAACAACTTGTCCTTCTTACTTTAGTACGACACCTAAGCCTTGGAGAGAGGCGTCGATGTATAGTGAAAACCCAAGTGCATTTCTTGGAGTGATTAGTATTAGAGCCATCGTGAGACACTTTTTCAATTCCTGAAATGATGTTTCACAGGCGGGATTCCAGATGAATCGTACGTCTTTCCGAGTGAGCTTTGTCATAGGTTCAACAATCTTTAAGAATTCCTTGATGAAGCATCTGTAATAGCCAGCCAAACCAAGAAAACTTATAATCTGAGTAACAGTGGTAGGCTACTTCCAGTTTAAAACCGCTTCAACCTTAGAAGGATCCACCTTAATACCATTGCCTGAAACCACATGGCCTAGGAATTGAACTCGCATTGCCCAAAATTCGCACTTGCTCAACTTTGCATACAACTGGTGGCTTCTCAAGGTTTGGAGGACTATCTTCAGATGTATCTTATGGTCTTCCTCGGTTGAGGAATATATCAAGATATCGTCCACAAAAACCACCACAAATTGGTCTAAGTATAACCTAAAGATGCGGTTCATCAAATCCATGAACGCAGCAGGTGCATTTGTTAGACCGAACGACATGACCAATAACTCGTAGTGACCGTACCGAGTTTTGAATGTCGTCTTGGTAATGTCCGACTCTTGGATCCGGAGTTGATGATAACCAGATCGTAAATCAATCTTAGAGAAGTATTTGGCATTTCTAAGTTGGTCAAACAAGTCGTCGATCCTGGGCAACGGATATCTGTTCTTAATGGTGACGTTATTCAGCTTGCGATAGTCGATGCAAAGTCGTAACAAACCATCCTTTTTGCGAACAAACAAAACTGGAGTGCCCCAGGGTGATGAACTTTTTCTGATGAAGCCATTACTCTCAAATTCCTTCAGTTGTTTATCCAATTCGACCAGCTCGACATTTGACATTCTGTATGGTAGAATTGAGATAGGCCCCGTCCTAGGTAGAATTGAGATAGACCAGGAAGGTCATTTAGAAAAAATTTCTAGAGGGTACAGTGCTGGTTATTCATTTTCATCACCAAGGGATAGAGCTCGAAGCTGTGCCTTGAGAAGTGCAACAGCCGAGTTGTGTATCCATTTCCTTGTTCCCTGAATCTTGACAAACTCCCCAATGGGCAAGGTTAACTAGACTTGCTTCTTCATACAATCAATCTTTGCATTCAGTGGTGCGAGCCAGTCCATGTCGAGGATGATGTCGAAGTCTTCAATGTCCATCACAAAAAGATCTGCATATATTGTCTGTTCTGACATTTTAAGCTCACATCGAGAACACTGCAAATTCACGTCAGTACCAGATCCTAAAGGTGATGTGACATGGATTGTTATGTCTGTGGGTTTAGGATGCAACCCTAAATGTCTTACCAATGCAGACGATATAAAAGAATGTGTAGCACCCGAATTGAACAAGACGTGCACATTGTATTGAACAAGGGAAATGCACCTTCGACTACATTGATGTCTGGGAGGGGTTGTTGAGCGATAGCAAATGCTCTGCCCTGGTTCTGTTGCCTCTGGTTCTGCCTGGGTTGGGCATTAGCAGCAGGTAGTGCTTGTTGGATTGGAACAGAAGGAACAGGTTGCTGAAGGTGCGGACAAACATTTCTTACATGGCCCTACTGGCTGCAGTTGTAACACGTCAGCCTCTGCTGCTGATGGTTCTGTTGGTCATGCTGATTGTGGTGCTGACCACCACCTCTGCCATTGTCGTTTCGACGGCCACCCCTGTCATTACGGCCTCCTCGGCCATGATTGCGAAAACCCTGATGGTCAGGGTTAGATGGTTCAGCCGCAGGTGTTGTGGCCTCATTCTTCTGAACAGGGGCTGGGAGGGCTGGGTTTTGATTATAGTAGGGCTTCTTCTTGTTGCCTTGTTGCGAGCCCTGTTGGAAAAACGTTGCAGGCCATTTTTCCCTATTCAGTCTGAACAGGGGCTGGGAGGGCTGAGTTTTGATTATAGTAGGGCTTCTTCTTGTTGCCTTGTTGCGAGCCCTGTTGGGAAAATGTTGCAGGCTGTTTTCCCCTATTCAGTCTCTGCTCCTGCACAATCTTCTCTTGCTCAAAGCTCATGGCCTTGTCAACGACCTCCCTATAAATCTTGAGATCCAAGATTGACAAGGCTTGGCGAATGTCAGGACGAAGGCCATTGTATAATTTCTCAGTCTTATCTTGCTACGTTGAGATTGTTGAGAGAGAGTAGACCGATAATTCTTTAAACTTGACAGCATACTCCCTGACTGTCATGCTACCTTGGTATAGCTTGGCGAACTCCTGGCGCTTTTGTCTCTTTACAGCGTCGGAGAAGTACTCATCAATAAACATTGACTCAAACTGTTGCCAAGTTATGTCTGTGGTGTTGACCCTTAGGTCTTCCTTTACTGTTATCCACCATGTATTTGCTCCACCAATAAGTTGGTAGGCGCAAGTAGAATCTTCCGAGCCTCATCAACTCCCATTGCATCGAGAGCCTTCTTTGACTCATCCAGCCATTTCTGCACCTCTTCAGCATCACTGGTATGTTTGGCCATGGTGTAAAACAAGGTTAGAATGTTTATATAATAAGTATAAAACTTTGCAAGTATTTCAAATGTTTTGGTTCTGGTTTTTGTAAACATACATATATATTTTATTGAAAATCCATACGAGTCATAAAAATTCTAAGATTTGCCTCGGTAAATATCCTGATCTAACGTTCTATCGCAATCTTATGTATTCAAACTCTTTCGCTTAGTCTTTTCGACTATTATCCAAATTCATGTGTCCCATACCACATGAATTTGGTAATAAGGGTGTCAACCAAGTTAAGTTGTATGGACACAGTCTCTATAAAACATCGGCTGAATAGTAGTTCACTAATAGTATCGTCCAAGTTTACTCGTCCCATACCATGTAAACTTAGTGATAATGTTAGTAATGCAACTTTCTCCAAATGTTTCTTTTCACACAAGGTCGTGGGTTTTCTTACTTCCACATTTTATTTAATATCCTTCAATTTTGTTGTGTCCCATACCACTCCAAAGTTAGTGATACAAAAGAAAGAATGGTTGTAAGTCGGCCCACCAAAAATAGTCTTAAACAAAACATTTTCATTCATATATAAAATAAATTTTACAATGCCAGTGATCATTCCTTATTTTCCTGCCTACTACCGCTCCTTTTAGACCTCCTGCTAGGTACAGAAAGACTACTAGAAGAAGGTTGAGAATTTGCTCGTTGTTCTTCGACGTTTTGCTTACGTGTTAACAAAGCAATTTCAGTCTCCATTCGAGCAATACTAGCTACAATCACATTTAACTGCTCGAATGGGTTAGTCGATTGCCCCATCGATGGTTGATGGGTCGACTGTCCCATAGGTGGAGGGTAGGTCGTAGGCATTGGTGGAAAGTATTGGCCATACGGTTGACTCATAGGTGTGGGGTAGTTGTTTTGATTGTAAGAGGATTCCCTAACTAGAACCCCTTGGACATTTGGATATGCTTGGGTTGAAAAGTCTTGAAACAATGGGCTCATTGGGATATCCTGTCTTCCAAAATTTGGTGCAGCACAATTCTGTTGTTGTTAGTTCACAGGAACTTGAGGAACTGGCCGATACGGTACCTCAGGAGTTGGAAACCTTTGGTACGTAGAATTGCCTTGAGTTGGCATGTTCCAGGAAGGTGGGTTTGCTGGAACTCTTTGTCCATCCTGATTTGGTTGAGGTTGACTTAGGTTGGCAAAGAAATCTTCCTCGGAGAATAGGTGATTGGTTTTACCATTATTCAGGGCTGGGTTTGCCGTAGGGTTCTGGTTTGGCTTATTATTTGGTACCTCCCTAACAAGAATCTTAGGCCAACTTTTTGTTGACAACGTCCATTTTTGTCTCTAATTCTTTCACCATTATCTCCTAAAGTCGCGCCGAATACTTCCTCGTCGGTCCCCCTCCACTTGTGACAAACGTCTTAAAGATAGAGGATGTTGTAACCGCCTCAGTGATATGCTTTGAAGACTCATCAAAAGTGTTGACGTTTGCCTCGTATAGCATCCTCATGATCAAGACTCCGTAGCCGAGGAGTTCTTTTCTTAAAGGGTTTTGAATCACCCGCAACATTTGCTGGATGATGATGTGAGGTAAGGAGACCTTAATTTTCTTCTCTATGCAGTATAGCACAAGAAGTTGAGCCCTTGACATAGCACCTCTAGTCACCTTTTCCGGCAAGATGTTGCCGAATACGATCATTCCTAGGCCGACAAGAGGTGGTTTAAGGAGATTGTTTGGGAGGTGGGTGTACGTCAATTGGGTGTACGACTTTTTGGTGAGGGAATTGAACAATTGTTCTTTGGACTCTGCGATATCTACAACTGTCTAGGGTTCGTGTGGGTCAATGATTCTATCTTCAATCGGGATCTCCATAAGTAGCGTAATAATTTTGACGTTGATAGAAATCTTTGTTCCCCTGACTATTGTCTCCAAAACAAGGCTGATCCCATCTTCTTGAAGTCCTACGCAATTCATGGCTTCGTAGAAGGATTTCACCAAGTTGTAAGAAACGTAACCCTCAACTTTTGTTATGTTCAACCACCCCAGTGTTGCGAGTTTTTCGTGAAGGATCGAACGAAGGCAGAGATCTCTATTGTTGATACTCCTCATAGTCATAACCTCCCTTTCGAACAATTCCTTGAGTCTGGTGGGAATTGGTTCCCGACTACTGGAAGTCGTTCCTTCACTTGAGGCCATTATCTTGCTGAAAGGAAAATAAACTTGTGAAAGACACAAAATATATTCCTAACATTTTTAAGATTTATGTCTTGTCCGTTGGACAATATTTTCTATTTTTCTCTTGATGTTTATGCCATCATTTAATCCAAATTTTTCATTAGCAATATGATATATATATCTCATATATACATAGATATATAGATATATATATTTAATCATAACTATATATATAGTTTTCATAAATCATAACTATATATATATTTGAATCTAAAAAACTATATAGTTTTCTAGATATATATTTAATATAAATCTCAACTATATATAATTCATATATATATATAGTTCTAAAGATATATATATATATCTAATAAAAATTTTCTTCCCCTAATTTGGTGGACTTGGGAGAGCCGTGGACCTTACGCTCTGATACCATTAAATGTCACACCCCGCCCGGACGCGCCTAAACCGGCGGGACACTCACAGACGGGGCGCGAATGCATTATAACAATAACTGAGTGCGCGAAAAAACGATTAAGTACAAGTCTGATTTCATTAATTTCAGAATATATTTGTACATGAAATAGTTAAGGGAACATTCTCCAAAATCGCCAATGAATAATACAAAGGGTACAAAATGCGGGCGCAAAAACTTGTACCCAGTCCACCCTATTCTCCAGTGAAAAATTGGATAACAACGGGGTGAGCTACACGCTCAGTGGGTAAAATAGTTCGTGAATATAAAAATTAATAAAGTAAAATTCAAAATCAAATATCTTAAATACACATCAAACATCATAATCAATCCAACATGTATGTATGCATGACACCGTCTCGTATTGGTTTGATGATTGTACATCGCCTGAGTTCACGTACAGATATCCCTCCCCAGGAGTAGCCGGGTTCTCATTGTACGTCCCTCCTCAGGAACGACGCTCTGGATTCACGTATAAATGTCCCTCCCCAGGAGTAGTCAGGTTCTCATTGTACGTCATTCTCCAGTGAAATATAATGAATAGCGAGCATTGCTTCTAACTATTCTATGAATCATAAACCACATACGTCCCTAGGTGGTGCTATGTATGATGCCAATGCATGAACTGGTTCGGTCTTTACTTAACATTTAGACAGAATTTGGCAACGTCTAGTGATCCTTATCAGGGTCGGTATCACCACGTGCAAGGTTAGGACATTCAGTATTACTTGTATTAGTTGATAGCTTTCAAATAAGACCAACCAGATCAGTCTCCAGTTGAGAGGTGAGACACGAGGTCTACTTAAATACCAATCGTCTAGAAGAGCACGCTGCCTCCCTTTCACTATTTAAAGTTACTGAGGACAAGACTGAGTCTGGTTGAGCCAGATTGACCACTAATCCGGCATAACAGCAGTGTGATACATGAACTCCAAATATACAGGCATAAGTATGACAAGTATAAACATTATACTTTAATAGGTTTTTGGGAAGGATGTTTGCAATTAAACTTTAATAGGTTTTGTAGTACTTAAATCTTGTTTAGGAGATGAGATGTAAATTGATCATTTTTTATATTTATGGTAAAGAATGATATTATTGTTGCATGTATGTTAGACCATAAATACTTTGATGTGGATTTTGAACTTTTAAATTATCATTTGATGTTGTTAATTACTATGTAAAAAAATCATTTTATAAAAAATATATTTTACAGGGTAAAAAAATGAAACCGATCAATCCAAACCAAACCAAACCGGATTGGTTCGGTTCGGATCGGTTTGGTTTAGGGGTTAGGATCGGTTTGGATTCGGTTTGGTTTGCGGTTTGGGGTCTAAACCAATCCAAATCAAACCGATGACACCCCTAGTTTTGGACCACCATTTTAGCACAACTTACAGTTTAAAAAGTTTTTTTCAATGCCTATGATCGTGAATTTTTTGTTGGAAAAAAAATGTCCTATGTGTCGTTTTTAACAATGTTCTTTGTTTTCTTTAAATGTATTGTTATTAAAATGTTGTATTGTGAACAACGCTCTCCAATTTTTTTGCATATGTTGGTGTTAAAATATGCCTATTTCCAAAATGTTGTTTGAGAATCACTTCAGTGTTACTTGATCCAAAAGCTTTTGAGATCACAGTGGACATCTTTTCTACAGCAATTATATTTCAATCTACATTGGCTTGCGAGATCTGTGTCCTTGAAGACTTTAGGGTCAAAAAGTAGAGTGTCTATGAGAAGGTGTTGTAAGTTAATAATTTTAACATTGACTCGCTTTCCCTAACATTAAGACAAACATCAAGAACCAGTTCTTCAAGAAAAAGAAGCCCCGAAGCCAGCTTTTCAAGCAAAGGAAGCCCAGTGAACAATTCTTCAAGAAATCCTTTACCAATTCTCACATCCTCAACAAAAAAAAAAAAAAAAAAAACGTTGTCCTCCAGATCGCTCGGTAAATTCATCAATGACGTGATTAAATTGTTTTAGAAGAAATGTAGTCTATGCTTTAGCAATTTGTCCTATCATAAGTTCTGTATCAACTTAAGTGTCCATATTAACTTTACCTTTTTAAGTAATGTATAATAAACGTCTATGTAAGTCTATCTTGGCATAGGTAAATAAATAATTAGATAAATGTTATTTCAGTTACTATTGTTTGATAAACAATAAATATTTGAGTTTTATTTTTCAAAAAAACTCCGGTATTCTAAATGTTTTTTCATTACATGTACAACAACAAATGTTTTTTGCAATACTTTAATATGTTACACATCATGATACAATAATATTATATACAAGAACAATCTATTAGGTTCTATATAAAAATTGTTGTTTGGTAATAAATTAAGTTTCTTAAAACTATGTAACCATATTATTATACAATTATTCTTAGCAATAATAGGTATTAAATAATATATGGAATTATTTTATTACTAATATTAGAATTTATTTTAGTAAAACTAGGGTTCCTTAATTTGGCCTCCTATGACACTTTTTTTTTTAATCTTTTGCTAGCTCTGGAGGAGATGCAGGTAAAAATGTAAGGAGCTGAGGTATAATTAAGCGTGTAAATTTATTAATTCAAAGTTGCAAATAATTATCTTATTCCTGGTTGTCTACAAGGAGAGTAATGCATTAATTTGTAGGGTAGTTGAGGCTCCTCAACACGAACCTCGATCAGAGGGATGATATGTGAGGGATCAGGACGATACTTTCGAAGCATGGATACGTGAAAAACGTCACAAACCTTAGACATGGACGATGGAAGGGATAGGCGATAGGTTAGTTTGTCAATACGTTCAATGATCTGAAATGGACCAATATACCGTGGGGAGAGCTTTCCTTTGATCCTAAAGCGTTTGACACATCTTGTAGGCTGAACTTTTAGAAAAGCCAAGTCCCCCTTGTCAAATTTTAGATGTTGTCTTTGCTTGTCAGCATAGCTCTTCTGGCGACTTTGTGCAATACGAAGTCGCTCCTTTACTAGTGTGATCTTCTCAGAAGTCTCTTAAACTAGTTCAGGCCTCAGTTGCAGTTGATCTGCCATATCTAACCAACATATCAGAGATCTGCAAGGGCGACCATAAAGAGCCTCGTACTGGGCCATGTCGATACTAGTTTGGTAACTGATGTTGTATGCAAACTCAGCCAAATGTAAGTGATTTGCCCATCCGTCATGAAAATCCAAAATGCAACAACGTAACATGTCCGCCAAGATCTGGATAAGACGCTCTGACTGCCCATCAGTCTGAGGGTGAAAGGTTGTGCTTATGGTGATCCTGGAGCCCATTTTATTCTGGCTTGGCCAAAATTTTGATGTGAATCGAGGGTCTCGATCAGAGACGATCGTGAGTGGTATGCCATGGAGGCGTACGATTTCTCTTTCATTTAATTCGCCAAGCTTGACGGGATTATCTGTGAACTTTATTGGCAAAAAGTGTGCAGACTTTATAAGTCTGTCAATGATAACCCAGTTGCATCTTGCCCTTTATTATTTCAAGGCGAGGTCGTAACAAAATTCATTGCGATGTTCTCCCACTTTCATTCTCCAATAGGTAAAAGCTGGAGAAGTCCAAAAGGAAGTCTGCGTTCTGCCTTTACTTGCTGGCAAACGAGACATCTAGCAACGAAGTTTGCAATAGCCTTCCTCATTCCAAAAAACCAAAATTGTCGCTTGACATGCATGTACATCTTGTCTCCCCAAGATATATAGCGAACCTTAAACAGTACATTTCAGTGAGCACTTCTTTCCGAACCTCAGGATCATTCAGTAGATAGAGAGACATTTTTTTTGTAGAAAACGGCCCCGTCTTTAGAGATTGCCCAGTGAGAAAGGTCCTGTCAGGTGAGTAGAAGTTCTCGTTTCTCCATTAACATAGGGTCGTTGGCCTGAGATGTTGAAATCTTTCGAACCAGCTCAGAGTTGGCTGATAATTGAAAGAGTCGTGATCTTCCTCCCTCCTCAATAAGTTGTAGGTTAAAATTCTCCATCTCTGTAGCCAACTTCCTTGTCTCGAAGTTAAGAGTGCAAGCAACATAAGATTTTTTACTCAGGGCATCTGCGACAACATTGGCCTTATCGTGATGGTACTGGAGTTGAAAGTCATAATCTTTCAAGAATTCCAACCATCGTCTTTGGCAGATGTTTAGGTCTCTATGGGTGTAGATGTACTTAAGACTCTTGTGATCCGAGAAGACCTCAAATCGTTCACTGATAAGTAATGACGCCATAACTTCAGTGCGAATTCGACAGCTGCAAGTTCGAAGTCATGCGTTGGGTAATTACCCTCATGAATCTTCAGTTGCCTCGAAGCATATGCAACAACTTGGCCTTTTTGCATTAGTACGGCACCTAAGCCTTGGAGAGAGGCGTTGGTGTATAGTGAGAATCCAATTCCATTTCGTGGAGTGATTAGTACAGGTGCTGTCATGAGGCGCTTCTTCAATTCCTGAAATGACGATTCACAGGAAGGATTTCAAATGAATCGCACGTCTTTCCGAGTGAGCTTGGTCATAGGTTCAGCAATATTTGAGAAATCTTTGATGAAGCGTCTGTAGTAGCCAGCCAAACCAAGAAAACTTCGTATTTGAGAAATTATGGTGGGCTGCTTCCAGTTTAAAACCACTTCACCCTTTGAAGGATCCACCTCAATGTCATTGCCTGAAACGACATGACCTAGGAATTGAACTCGCTTCGTCCAAAATTCGCACTTACTCAACTTTGCATACAATTGGTGGCTTCTCAAGGTCTGGAGGGCAATCCTCAGTTGTATCTTATGGTCTTCCTCGGTTGAGGAATATATCAAGATATCATCCACAAAGACCACCACAAATCAGTCTAAGTATAACCTGAAGATGTGGTTCATCAAATTCATGAACCTTGCGGGTGCATTTGTTAGACCGAACTGCATAACTAAGAACTCGTAATGACCGTACCGAGTTCTGAAAGTCATTTTATTGATGTTCGACTCTCTAATCCAGAGTTGATGGTCACCGGATCGTAAATCAATCTTAGAGAAGTACTTAGCATCTCTAACTTAGTCGGACAAGTCATCGATCCTGGGTGATGGGTATTTGTTCTTGATGGTTGCGTTATTCAACTTGCGATGGTCGATGCAAAGTCATAACGAACCATCATTTTTGCGAACAAACAGGACTGGAGCGCCCCAGGATGATGAACTTTTCTTGATGAAGCCATTATTCTCTAACTCCTTCAGTTGTTTGTCCAACTCGACCAGCCCCGCATTGGATATCCCGTATGGTGGAATTGAGACAGGCCCGGTCTCGGGTATGAGGTTGATCCCAAAAATGAATTCCCGAACTAGAGGTAAACCAGGAAGGTCATTTAGAAAAATCGTTGGGAATTCAGATATAACTGGGATGTTGTGTACCTCGAGAGGGTACAGTGATGATGATTCATGGTCATCACCAAGGGATAAGGCTCGAAGCTGTACTTTGAGGAGTGCAACAGTCGAGTTGTGTATCCATTTCCTCATTCCTTGAATCTTGACAAACTCCCCAGTAGGCAAGGATAACTGAACTTGCTTCTTCAAACAATCGATCTTTGCATTCAGAGGTGTGAGCTAGTCCATGCCGAGGATGATGTCAAAGTCTTCAAAGTCCATCACAAAAATATTTGCATAAATTATATGTTCTAACATTCGAAGTTCACATCAAGAACACTTCATTTTCACATCAGTACCAGATCTTAATGGTGATGAGACATAGATTGTGATGTCTGTGGGTTCAGGATGCAACTCTAAATCCCATACCAATGCAAAAGATGTAAAAGAATGCGTAGCACCCGAATCAAACAAGACATGCACCATTGTATTGAACAAGAAAAATGTACCTTCGACTACATTGTTGTTTGGGAGGGGTTGTTAAGCGATGACAAACGCTCTACCCTGGTTCTGTTGGTTCTGCCTGGGTTGAGCATTAGTAGTAGGTGGGGCTTGTTTGACTGGAACAGCGGGAACAGGTTGTCGCAGTTGCTAAGGGTAGGGGGCCTGTTGCTGGTTCTGATGGCCATGCTAATTGTGGTGCTGACCACCACCCCTGCCATTGTCGTTTCGACTGTCACCCCTTCCATTACGACTTTCTCGGCCATGATTGCGAAAACCCTGATGGCTAGGGTTAGACAGTTCAGCCGGAGGTGTTGTGGCCTCATTCTTCTTAACAGAGGCTGAGAGGACTGGGTTTTGATTATAGTAGGATTTCTTTTTGTTGCCCTGTTGTGAGCCCTGTTGGAAAAATGTTGCAGGCCATTTTTTCCTATTCATTCTCTACTCCTGCTCAATCTTTTCCTGCTCAAAGCTCATGGCCTTGTCAACGACCCCCCTGTAAATCTTGAGATTCAAGATCGACAGGGCTTGTCGAATGTCAGGAAGAAGGCCGTTGTATAATTTATCGGTCTTATCTTGCTCTGTTGAGATGGTGGAGAGAGAGGAGACCGATAATTCTTTGAACCTGATAGCATACTCTCTGATTGTCATGCTGCCCTGGTATAACCTGGCGAACTCCTCTTCTCTCTCTTCACTGCGCCGGGGAAGTACTCATCGATGAACAATGACTCAAACTGCTGCCAAGACATGTTTGCTACATTATTCCTCGGGTCTTCCTTCACTGTTATCCACCATGTATTTGCTCCACCAACAAGTTGGTAGGATGCAAGTGGAATCTTTCGACCCTCTTCGACTCTAATCACCTCGAGAACCTTCTTTGACTCATCAAGCCATTTTTGCGCCTCCTCCGCATCGATGGTGCCAACAAAAGAAGGGGTTGTAGCCTCTTGTACTTCGTGATCTGGTCGGTTTGGCTCTCCGACCCAGATTGTACAGGTAATTGTACAATAACTACTTGATAGGTCGTAGTCTCACGAACAACCGTCAGAACAGTTACCTTCATCGCCTCGATAAATCAGGCGAAAAAGACTTCCATGCTTGAAGGAATGACAAAAGATGTGGGCTGAGGTGGCACCGCCTGCCAAGAAGTAGTGGCAGTGTCATGTGTGGCCTGCTCTGTCCTCGGAGGCTGCGGTTCCTGATTTTGAACTACAAGAGGTGCCTCCCCTACTGGACGGACTGTGCGTGGCCTTCCGCTCCCTGGTTTGCATTTTCTCACTGGCAAGGAGAAAAATAAAACCATGTTTTAGGAACCGTAGCCAAGTATAGTGTTATGATATTCTTAGCAAAAAGTTTGAGAGTTCAATATAACACCACCTATTTTTCTAAGTATGGTGTAAGTGTCGGTCCACCGAAAAAGGGGGTGAATTGGGAGCAATGGTAAATTTTAAAAAGGTCTTCCAATAACTTAAGTGATTTACATAAGTTAATTGGAACATGATGCAAATTAGAACACTGACTAAAATGCAAACGTTTGACACACAAATTTATAGTGGTTCGGCCAAGCCTACGTCCACTACCTAATCTCGCGATTAGGATTTACTCAATCCACTAACTGATTCTCTTACGGGTGATAACCAAATTGTTGCAACTGCCCTTTTACAAGTTAAAGGCAAACCTATCCTTTTATGGGCTAAGGATGAACCATTTTCTTTTTTCCGGGATTAGGAAAAACCCATGTTCCTTTTACTGGCGAAGGAAGAACCATGATCCTTTTGCGGGATAAGGAACAACCGTTTCTCTTTTATAGGTTAAGAGATAACCTATTCTCTTACAGGTTGAGGACGCACCTATCCTTTTACAGGATGAGGACGAACTAGTTTCTCTTCTAAAGGCTGAGAGATAACTTATCTTTTTTAAGTTTAAGGACACACCTACCCTTTTACTGGATGAGGATGGACCGTTTTCTCTTTTAAAGGCTAAGAGATAACCTACCTGATTTCAATCCTAAAATCATCAAGTGAACTACCTTCATTTGTCCTGGTTGTTTCAATCCAGAAACACATCAGCATTACAACACTAAGATGTTGGGTGGTTCTAACGCAGTAGAACGTTTTATATTAAGCATGAAATGTGAAGTAGGTAATGCTAAGTTTAAATACACCTTCAGTCATTTACCTTTCAATGTTCGATATTGCTCAAGTGCAGTTTCGAAAAGCATGAATGATATGATATGAAAATTAGAGCTTCTTCGAAAACAATATAATACCAATAAAACATTGACGTATAAAACTAAGGACTGGTGTAAATCAAAGACACAGACAGTTTTCAAAATAGATATAAAGTATAAGTATGAAAACGTCTGGTTCAATGATCAGTTGTTTTACGTTACTACTGATATAGTTCAATACAATACTTAAAATATGAAATCAAGTACAACTGTATATCTTGAACTATTTCTCAAATTATATCATCAGCAAGAATGATACCAAATGTGAATCAGTGCTGAGAATTTGAGTTGATACCAATATAAAATCAGATTTTCAAAGATAGAAATATATCTGAAACTCAATATGAAAATCGTATAGGTATCAGTGAAAATACTTTGAAAGATTAGAAAATGAAATTCATTTTGACTCAAACTAACTTTCAAAAGTATTGGCACAACACAAAGTGATTGGCAAGTTGTTTGGTCCTAAGTGTTGGTATTTATAGACTTAGTGGGACATAGTCGTTAGACATTTAAAGTTCAAATAATGTGAACGTTTTCACACAACGGCTAGAATGTTATATGAAAATAGCAACTGCGATTTTCACTAACATTCTGGTTCTTTTCAGATTTCATGAAAGATGAAAGCTTTAGAAGAACTTCTTTCATGTATCAGAAAGGATCTCCGATAAGTCTGGAAAGGACTCTGTGCAAGTGTTTGTTCTGAAAAAGTAAACTGACGTAGTGTACTCATTCGAACAGTGACGGTAGTTGAATTAACGTCTTAATTCCGTAATTAATGTCCTAACGCATAATATCAACTTTGTCGTTTTGTTCCTTGAGGGCGCTTACTACGTATAAGCGTCCTGCTGAACACTTAAGTGAGGGCGCTACTAACTCGTAAGCATCCTGACTTACTTATGACTTTAAACGACTTAAAATTCATACGAGTCATAAAGGTTCTAAAATTTGCCTCGGTAAATATCATAATTTAACATTTTATCGCATTCTTATGTGTTCAAACCCTTTCGCTTAGTCTTTCCGACTACTATCCAAGTTTGTGTGTCTCATACCACATGAATTTAGTAATAAAGAGTTCAACCAAGTTAAGTTGTAAGAACACAGTCTCTACGAAACATCGGCTGGAAAAGAGTTCACTAATAGTATCGTCCAAGTTTACTCGTCCCATACCGTGTAAACTTGGTGATAATGTTAGTAATTCAGCTTTCCCTAGATGTTTCGTTTCACACAAGGTCGGGGATTTTCTTACTTCCATGTTTTATTTAGTATCTTCCAATTTTGTTGTGTCTCATACCACTCCAAAGTTAGTGATACAAAAGAAATAATGGTTGTAAGTCGGCCCACCAAACATAGTCTCAAACAAACATTTCATTTATTAAAAAGAAAATAATTATAATGCTAGTAATCATTCCTAATTTTTCCGCCTACTACTGCTCCTCCTAGACCTTCTGTTAGTTACAGAATGACTACCAGAAGAACATTGAGAAGATGTTCGCTCTTCTACTATGCCTTGCACACATGTTATCAAAGCATTATGGGTCTCCTGCATCCGAGCAAGACTAGATACAATCACATTTAACTGGTCAAATGGATTAGTCGGTTGTCCCATTGATGGTTGATAAGTTGTCTATCCCATAGGTGGAAGATAGATTGTAGGCATTGGTGGAAAATGTTGGCCGTATGGTTGACTCATAGGTGGAGGGTAATTAGTTTGATTATATGAACTTGGTGCCGTCCAATTTTGTTGTGGTTAGTTCACAGGAACTTGTGGAACTGGATGACATGGTACCTTAGGAGTTGAAAACCTTTGGTACGTCGTATTGCCTTGGGTTGGGAGGTTCCAGGAAGGTGGATTTGCCGAAACTCCCTGTCCATTATGATTTGTTTGTGGTTGACCCAGGTTGCCAAAGAGATCATCCTCGGAGAATAGATGATTGGTTTGATCATTATTCGGGGCTGGGTCTGTTGTTTAGTTTTGGTTTTGTTCATTAACTGGTGCTTCCCTAATTGAAATCTTGCACCGACTTTTTCGTTGACAACATCCATTGTTTTCTCTACCTCTTCCGCTATTTTCCCCCGAAGTCGGGCCAAAAATTTCTTCGTCAGTCACCCCTCCCCTTGAGACGAAAGTCTTGGAAATGGAGGATATTGTAACAGCATTAGTGATCTGTTTCGAAGATTCATCAAAAGTATTGATGTTTGCCTCCCAAAGCATCCTCATGATCAAGACTCCGTAACCGAGGAGTTCCTTCTTTGTAAGATTTTGAATCACCCGCAACATTTGCTAGATGATAATGTGAGGTAGGGAGACAAAGATTTCTTTTTCTAAGCAATATAGCATAAGAAGTTGTCGAATACGATCTTCCCAAGGCCGGCAAGAGGTGGTTTAAGGAGATTATTTGGGAGGTGGACGTACGTCAATTGGGTGTACAGCTTGTCGGCAAGGAAATTGAACAATTGTTCCTTGGATTCTGCGATCTCTTCAACAGTCTGGGGTTCGTGTGGATCATTGATCTTTTCTCCTATTGTGATTTCCATAAGTCGTGAAATAGTTTCGACTCTGTTGGAAATCTTTACTCCCTTGATCATTGTCTCCAAAACAGGGCTGATCCCATCTTCTTGAAGTCCCACGAAATTTATGGATTCGTAAAATGACTTCACCAAGTTGAAGGAGACATAACCCTCAACTTTTGTTATATTCAGCCATTCCAGTTTTGAGAGTTTGTCATGAAGGATAAGACGAAAGCAGAGATCTCTATTGTCGATACTCCTCATAGTCATAACCTCCCGTTTGGAAAGTTTCGTAAGTCTTGTGGAAATCGGTTCTCGACTACTAGAAGTCGTTCCTTCACTTGACGTCATTATCTCACTGAAATAAAGATAAAATTTGTAAAATATACTCCTAATATTTTTAAGATTTATGTCTTGTCCATTAGACAATATTTTATAATTTCCTCTTGATGTTTATGCCATCATTGAATCGAAATTTTTGTCATTAGCAACAAGTCATATATATATATATATGTTATAAATTTCAACTATATATAGTTTTCATAAATCATGAATATATAAAAATAATATAAAAACAACCCCAAAGATGTAAAATAGAGGTTAACATAAGTAAAACATAGAAAAAAAATCAAAAATAGGTGGTTCGGTACCATGCGACAGAACCGAACCAATAACTATTGATTCGGTCTTACACGACCAAACCTAAAACATTCAGTTTGGCCATGAAGGACTGAACCACACGACGAAGAAATTTTAAATTTTTTTTTTTGAAATATGTAAAAAAAAAAAGAAAAAATAACCTTGGAAAGATGTGCTTTGTCTTTTAAAACTGAATCTTTCTCCGTAATGCTTTGAAAGTGTGTAGATCAATAAAGTTTTTGAATATCCTAAGATATTGACTTAGGGTTTTTAAATTCACACGTGCCACACTAAAAAACACAAAAATATGCTTGTAAACATAATAAAAATGACTGTAAACTTTCAAAGATGAATCTTATACCTTTAAAATGCTATTTAGAATTTAAAAAAAATGTAAAAAGGTTTGCAAATGGAAGAAGAATGGAAGAAAATGAGGGTGGGGTAGGGTTAGCAGGTCATTAAGATGAAACTAGAAGAAAAAAGTAAGTTAGGGGTTTTTTGGTCCAATTGCAGGAAAGTAGTCTTGAAAATTTGAATTTGTAATTTTTTATGGTAGAAAAAGGGTTTTTTATGGTAGAAAAAGGGTTTTTTATGGTTTATTTAACGACCCCTATATTTTTAAGTGTCATTAAAATTAAGAGCTCATAGATAACATTGCATAAATTTCATTTAATATTTTTGATTCAAATACATTTTTGATTCAAATACATTTTTAACTTTCTTTAGTATGGTTCATTTTGTGTCAATTAATTAAAAGAGTTATAAACTGCAAGTCAAACTAATTAAACTTATTTAATTTATAAAGTCTCAAACAAAAATTGAACCAAATTAATTTTATACATATAAATCGAACTACAGTACGTAGAACAATTTGTGTCTTTAACAAAAATAGAAAAGTATTGTCAAAGGCAATATTATTGTTAAAAACAAAAAAAAAATTTGAATGTAATGATTATCTTTTATCCATGAACACCCATAGAGGCTGTAAATAGTTAATTTAAACGTACGTAGTTAATCTTTTAGAATTTGCATTTAGTATTGTAATTTAGCTTTCCAACCATTAATTTCCACCACTTTCTTCTTCGTATATCTCCTTCCTAACTTTGCACCTCTTGATTATAATGCAACAAAAGTAGTTTTTTTGCGATATAATTTTCATGACATTTAATGAAAATATGTCATTAAAAGTTATTTAAGATGATAATTATTAATAAAGTATCGTTGTACTAAGTATAACGGCATTTTTCTAACTATCATTAAAAGTCTTGAAAAGGCTTACTATTAAATACCCAAGAGGGGGGTGAATTAGGTGTAATGGCCTTTTTTTATCTTTTCTAATTTTTTATGAAATTCCTTGACTTAATTGGATTCAATACATAAATAAATCTAATGAGCATAAAGTAAAATGTATAAAGTAAAGCACATTAACATTTATAGTGGTTCGATCGCACCTACATCTACTACCTAATCTCCCGATTAGGATTCCAAACTTCACCAATGAATCCAGGTGAGGACCAAACCATTACAAATTGTCCTTTTATAGGTTTAAGGCAAACTTATCATTTTGCGGGCTAAGGATGAACCATGTATCCTTTTCACGGACTAAGGAAGAACTACTTGTTCTTTTTGTGGATAAGGAAGAACAGAGATCTTTTTTACGGGCTAAAGAACAACCACTTGACCCTACTTCAAGGTAGAGGGTAAACCTTCCTATGATTCCAACCTTGGAATCTTCAAGTGAACCAAGTTCACTTGACTTGGTTGTTTCAATCATGAAACACACCAAACCTTAGTTACAGGATTACAATATAGCGCATATACATCAATCACAAGATATGAAACATTAAGCTCATGATAGAGAGAGAGATAGAGATATCACTTACAACCTTTTACCTTTCAAAGATTTGATATTGCTCAAACGCAATGTAACACCCCACAGTTTTAATTAATTACATACGTTGAATTACACGTATATCGAGATGTATAATACACGTATTTTATACGTAAGAGCCAAATATACGCGTGTATGATTAGTAAATAAATAAAATTATAAAATGAAGATGATACATATGGGATCATCCTATATGGGTGCTTACAATTTAAAAAAATGAAGTTGACTTAAATTTATGGGATTGGTTAATTAAATATGTAAATTGAGTTGATGATTAAATAATTAAATGAAGTTGTGAAGTGAATTGAGTTGAATTAAATTGATTAATGTATGGGGTGAGTTGGTTAACTATTGAGCATGAGGTGCATTGGATCATTTTGTATATATAAATATCAACTTTCATTTTTAATCTCAACCTCTCACCAACGTCCAAAAACAAAAAAAAAAAAAAAAAAAAAAAGAAGAAAAGAAGTTGCTGATGACGAAATGAAAAAAAAGAAGAGAGAGAGAATAAAGACGAATGGCGGAAGAGAGGAAAAAGAGGGAGAATGCGAGATTTCCACAAAATTAGGACCCACAGTAAGTGATTTTCACTCTATTTCTTCGTGAAATTAATATCTAAGCTAGATGTAACGATTCTAGCGGAGTAATTTTAGCTATGAGAGTTGTTTTATAGTGTTTTCAAAATTGGGGTTTTTACCCAACTTGAATGAAAATTTGTTGGAAAAACACTTCCTAGACTATAACAACCCCGAATATGTGGTTCGATTCCATTTATGTGTTTATTTGGAATTTTTATAGCCTTTGGAAGTTTGTTAGAAGTTAGAGTTATATTGAAAACATTTCGAATAATATAAAAACCCGATGAAACTCCAGTTTAAGGCTATAAAATGGTAGAATGCACTGTTTCGAGTCCATCGATGCTAATTTCATGATTTCTGGAGACCATTTGACAATTTTAGTAAAAACTTCCATGTTCCCAATTAATAGTGACGTGAATAGTACTGTGATCATATCCAGTGAATAAAATGGAATTAGAATCCAATGAAACTCCGGTTTGAGATCATAGAATCGTACATAACTGAATTCCGGACTTTTCGATGTTAAGATCGTGATTTTTGGATATGATTTGATATTTTTAGTAGCTAAATATATGATTTTTGTGAGTAAAATTGACTTTGGATGCCTCCGCGAACGTGTAAAACCTTAGTAAACTACCTGTTGAAGGTAGTAGAATGGTAGTATGACGGATTTTACACGTGTCAATGTGGACAAAATAATTTTAGGAATGTTCTATATTTTTAATAAAATTGATATATGTTCCAGGAGAAAAATAAAACTGAGAATTAATGAAAATATGAATTGAAAATCTATTTTCACGGTTCTTTCTTGTGGCAAAATCTAAATTGACCACATAAACGGGATAGTAGTTACTTCAACCGCTTATGAGTCCTAAATTGAGTTGGAATTTAAAGTCATAGAATGTGTATAATATTTTTAAGGTTGATCTTGATGATTAGTGATTTGTAGTGAGTTGAGAAATTGAATATATAAATAGATATGAATAAATGAAATTGAATTATGGAGTGGTTGTGACAGGTTGAATTAATTGGATTTAAATTGGAGCTGGACTCGAAAGCGACGGTGATTGTAATTAAGTTGAAAAGTCTTGTACTGTGAGTATATTTTCTTGATTTTGGTTCTTGTATGACATTTTAAATATATGAAATGTTTGAATGTAAATATGATATGCAGATAATGTTGCATTGTGTTTTAATTTGCATTCATAAATAATTTCTTTTTAGCATTGAAGCATGTGAGACTTGCAAATGCAAGTTGGTGTCATTTCGTTAGGAATTAGACCCGGATGAGTGTTATGCGTAACCTCATCGTCAGTAGGCCTGTCCTAACAAGGATTGGAGATCCTTGCAATGACTGTGAATTGGGTAATTAGTGGTTGTGGCTACCTTGTAACGGCCATACAAGGGTTAGACCCGCTCTCTTGCCTTGAAGGAGGGAGATTGTGGATTTCGTGGAAAAGGATGCATTGTTTTCTTGAAAACTCATGAAAATTATGTTGTTGACATGTATAATATATTCGTTGAATGATGCACGTGTTTAATACTTGTTTGAAATGATTTTAAATTCCATATTTTCCTAAATATATATAATTGTCATATCAAGAGATATATTCACTGAGCTATTGGTTGCTCACTTAATTTCCTTCAATATTTTAGGTACAAAGTTAAAAGGAAAAGCACGATAGTAGATACGTGAGTTAGAGTCTTATTTTGTTAATGTACGTGTATGCGAAGGAAATGGATATATATATATATATATTATCACATAAATGGGTTGTACATGGATTTTGATTTGATATTTTGGGTTATACTATGCTTGTGATGATGAAATGAGATAATCAGATATATTTATCAGGTGAGGATTTGATTTGTGGAATGAATGGAATGATTATATATATATATATATTTGATTTGATTTGTGGTATATCAGGAAAAAATGTGAAATGTCAATTTTATGGAGAGATGCTGTCAAAATTTCTATAAATTTTGGAAAGTATTGTGAATGTCTGTTGAGGCTGACAATGTATTGTATATTGTATATGGGTATGTACAGTGTATAATACATTGTGCCGGTTATGACGTCAGGCTACGTCAGGGGCGTCGTGACATGCAATCTTTAGAAAGCTCGTATGATGATCTTTGAAAAACGGTTGTGAAATGCACTTTGAAATCTTTTGACTCGATCAAACACCAAAACCAAAATATTTGAGAATGATAGAATAACTTTGGAAAGATTGAAACTTATTTTCTCATTTTGAAAAACTTTTTCAAAACTGGAAAACCCTAGAAATCTAGATAATGTGTTTGATACTTTGTGTGTGCTCTTTTTCTTTTGTAAAATAGCTACAGTAGATGCATAAATAGATGGAAAATAGATATAAGTCGTTAAACTAAAAAATATGACCATTGGAGTGGTCAAAGATTCAAAAATCTGACCGTTAGAATTTTGTAGAAACCCAAAAACATGCAGGGAAGACGCTAATACTATAAGTAGCGTCCTGACATGTTTAGAACACTAAAAGAAATGCATGAGCGCGCTAACGCACGATCAGCGTCTTGATGGTTTTATCAGGTTGGTTCGATGAGGGCACTCCTAGATGAGTAGCGTCCTAGATGAGTAGCTCCTAGATGAGTAGAGTCCTGACGCTTCATCAGCATCCTAACATGTTGGCTTGTCATTAAGTGACTGACCATTGCATGAGCGTCCTGATGGAACACTGAAACTGATTTTTGACATTTTTCACCTTTTCAAAAATCGATTAAACCAGATTAAAAACTTGATAACTTTGGATCGAATTAATCGTTGAAAGACTCATCAAATGTGATCAACATTACATCGGAAAACCTTAAAAAACGAATTGATCAAAATTATTTTCTCTTTGAAAAAGATATGAGAAAAACATGATTGAAACATTTGGATCATTTTCAAATAGATTAAACATCATGATCATTTGAAATATAACAATTTTGCAAAGAGACTAAACATGTATGACTTGAAATGATTGAGCAATAAGGAATAAAGAAAGTACATCCTAATTTTAGACTACATCCTAATTTTAGACTACATCCTAATTTTAGACTTACATATCTTTCTCTTACTCTCAATTTTACTATTTTTGAAATCTTCAGACTTTTGTTCCTGTTGTTCATCCTTGGAAGAGTCTTTGATCTTGAATTGAGCTTTGAGTCCACTGTAATCCTTCTTCTTGTAATTGAGCTTGTAATCCTTCTTCGCTTTACTTAAGGTGCTGAAATATACTCAGTTCAAACATTAGCACCAAATGACATATTATTTGTTAACATCAAAACACTTAGAAGAGTGCTAAGTGATAAACCATTTAGGCCAACACTTACAATAGATGACATTGCATTAGATATCATCCAATATAGTTACAATACATGATATATTTTGGGGGCAGCTATTTAAACCACAAAACAACCTTCTTTCTACCACATCCTATTTCTATCACAAAATATTAAAAAATTGTTATCCTTACCCCATTAACTTCCCAAATCACCCTTCTCATTTTCTCTCAGATTTCAACCCTTTTCTAAACACCCTCTTTAACTCCCTCTTCATTTTTTTCAAATTTTCAACACTGAAAACCCTAAATCACTACACTCAAAACCCTAAACCACTACAAAAATCCTTTACTTTCTTAATCTCCTCTTTAGCGAAAAAAAAACCCGGTGGTTTTGCTTCGTGTGCGACGACATTGCATCTTTTGAGATTCGAAGTTTCGACGGTGAAAATCACTAAATTTGAAGAGATTTGTTGTTTTTTTTATTATCATATTTAGTGTTTAGATTACGTAAAATTGAATGTTTTGGTATTTTTGTTCGCTGAAAACATCACCCGAAGTGGGAGGAAACCGACATGGGTAAGAAGGAATTGCGACCGGTTTGGACCTGCGATGCCGAACCAATCGTGATATGTTCAGTTGGGGATGACCGAACCTAATGTTTTAGGTTCTGTCCTCTCCGACCTAACGGTTCAAAAAACTTATTTTTTTGACATTTAATTCATTGAATTAACTATTTATCATGCTTTGCATCTAGAAATGCCAAGAAGAAGAGGTGAGCGTTAATCTACACTATGGCCTAGTTAATCTAAAGAATTAACATACTTAAATTAAGAAAAGTCGTTGCCCACAAAAGCTGTTAGATCGTGTCTGGCTGTCTGTGCTAGTGCGCTGGCCAATGTACCCAAGAGAAGAGTTTCAGAGACTCTTGTTTGTTGGCGCGCTAGCCACGATGACCGAGAGCACCAACTTACTAGTTGGTCTCCCTAGAGCGCTGGTCACTATGCTAGCGCACTAGGCCATCATTCCGGAGAACTGGAATTTTTCCAGCAAGCCGCTACCGCGCTAAAGTCTTTAGTTAGCGCGTTAAAGGCCTTGATCTTGAAATTAACAAAGAAATTACAATTAGACAAGAAATAACCTAATCACATTGGAAACAATATAAAAACAACCCCAAAGACATAAAATAGATATTAACGTAAGTAAAACATAGAAAAAAACCAAAAATAAGTGGTTCGGTACCATGCAACAGAACCGAACCAATAACTATTGATTCGGTCTTGTGCGACCAAACCTAAAACATTCAGTTTGGTCACGAAGGACCGAACCACACGACGAAGGAATTTAAAATTTTTTTTTTAAATGTGTAAAAAAAAGAAAAAAAATACCTTGGAAAGATGTGTTTTGTCTTTCAAAACTGAATCTTTCTGCATAATGCTTTGAAAGTGTGTAGATCAATAAAGTTTTTGAATATCCTAAGAGATTGACTTAGGGTTTTTAAATTCACACGTGCCACACTAAAAAACACAAAAATATGCTTGTAAACACAATAAAAATGGTTGTAAACTTTCAAAGATGAATCTTATACCTTTAAAATGCTATTTGGAATTAAAAAAAAAAAGTAAAAAGGTTTGCAAATGGAAGAAAATGAGGGTAGGGTAGGGTTAGTAGGTCATTAAGATAAAATTAGAAAAAAAAAAAATTAAGTTAGGGGTTTTTCGGTCCAGTTGTAGGAAAGTAGTCTTGAAAATTTGAATTTGGAATTTTTTATGGTAGAAAGAGAGTTTTTTAGTGGTTTATTTAACAACCCCCTATATTTTTAAGTGTCATTAAAATTAAGAGCTCATAGATAACATTGCATAAATTTCATTTAATATTTTTGATTTAAATACATTTTTAATAAAACAAATCATAATAAATGATATATTTTTATATATATTTTTTACCTTTCTTTAGTGTGGTTCATTTTGTGTCAATTAATTAAAAGAGTTATAAATTGCAAGTCAAACTAATTAAACTTATTTAATTTATAAAGCCTCAAACAAAAATTGAACCAAATTAATTTTATACATATAAACCGAACCACAGTACGTAGAACAATATATGTCTTTAACAAAAATAGAAAAGTATTGTCAAAGGCAATATTACTGTTAAAAACAAATGAATTTTTTGAATGTAATGATTATCTTTTATATAATTTTTATATACTATTTACTATAGTATAAGATACAATAACATTTAATTAAGACAGCTATAAATAAGACTTATTGTCCTAATGACCACGGCGCGATTGATTTATTCATTTTGGATGCCCAATCCATGAGCACCCATAGAGGCTGTAAATGGTTAATTTAAACGTACGTAGTTAATTTTTTTAGAATTTGCATTTAGCCAATATCAATTTGTAAAATAAATAATTAATTGGTTCAATTGAGTTTGATTAATTTTCAAATATATATCCCATTTAATCTTGATAATGGACTCATTAATATAACACTTATTAAAGAATATAATTGGGACACAAAAAGAAAACTTGTTTCCTTTTTTTCATTTTGTATACTATGTTTAATTAGTTTTATTTGGTTTGAATCCCTCTAACGGGCTCCTGAAATTTTCTTTAATACTTGTTTAATTTTTTCTTTGCGAAATATTTTTTTAATAATTTCTAATTAATATGCTCCTGGGCTTAAATAGATACATATATATATATATATATAAGGCTACTTGATGTATTTTAATTCCGCCAAATGAGACGGTAACATTACTTTTGGAGTCAAAGGTAAGGACAAGAGTTTTGACCTGAATAAAAGTTTAAATTATAATAAAACGAAAGAATTTCTGAAACAATGCTACAATCGTCCTTTGAATTTTTATGTACAAGATAAATATTTTTCCACACTTAGAAAGGAAAAGTCTTGTCTATTTTGTGCTACATTAATATATGAGTATGCAACTCGCATTTTTGGCTATAGTATATGGCATGTGTACTTATTTTAAAATAATCAAAAGACCAAGTATGCATGCATGCATGCACCCTCATATATATATATATATATAGGAGATGGTGGGGGGGCCTTTAAAGAAGAAGCGTCATCAATATTTCTGAGGTTCTTTGGAATATTAATTCAGGCTATTTCGTCTCAATTTCCTATATACATTAATTCCTTTTGGTCAAATATAGTATTCCACTAATTCCAACGGCAGTCATCTTTGGAATATTAATTCGGGCTATTTCGTCTGACTTTCTCATATACATTAATTCCTTTTGGCCAAATATAATAGTTCACTAATTCCTAAAATAGAAAGTGAATCTAAGTAAATCTTTATGCGAATCTTCCTGTCAGCAAGTCTCCATTATTTTCATATTCTTAATAGAACACGTGCATTATGACTAAAATACAATACATTAATTGATAAATCGATCTGTAAATTTTTAATAATTATAATTTTTTTATTTTAATATCTATTTAAGTAATTTAAAATATATTAAAAAAAGAACATACAGACCTAAAAAATTATGTATTTTAACTGACTTTTTAATCTTCGATACCCAGTACTGTTAGCCTCCATATATCTATATATATATAAAAGAGAGTTAATGACTTACTTTCATATTCTTAAAAGAACACGTGCATTGTGACTAAAATACAATTGAATGGACGAGTAAACTTTTAATAATCATAATTTTTTATTTTGATATCGATTTGAGTGATTTAAAATGTGTTGAAAAGAGGACGTGAAGATCTAAAAAATTATATACTTTAACTAATTTTTTGATCATCGGTGACTAGTGATTTTATATATATTAAAAGTTTAACAGCCACGACATCGATCACGGTTACTAGATAATTATTTAAAGTAAATAATTTTTTAGATTTTTTTTTTAACGTATTTTAAATTATTAAAATTAAAATTAAAATAAAAAATTATAATTATTTAAAATTTATTTATCGATTGATTAATTGATACACCTGACAAAAAAACCAACTTAATGCTACGTAAATGTAAGTCATTAACTCTCTCTTTATATATACATATATGTATTTCTCTCCCTCCCTCACTCTTTCTCTCTCTCTCTCTCTATATATTATATATATATATATATATGAAGACTTTCTCATATACACTATGTCCTTTTGGTCAAATATTCCACTAATTCCAACAGCCAAGAGTCAATCTAAGTAAATCTTTATGCATATGCTTGTTGACTCTTCCACTTAGCAAGTCTCCATATAAAAAGAGAGAGGGAGGGAGAATTAATGACGGGCATGCATCGTGGCAATATTTTTATAAGCAAAATATTTTGTATAGATACGGTGTTAATGTTATTTTTTAATATTAATATTTAATTTTTTAAAATATTTTTAAAATGTGTGTGTATTATATAATATTTTTAAATATATATATATTTTTAAAATATCTAAAATAAGTTAGGTGTCAATGTTAAAAAATAATATTGACACTTAACGTACATTTAATATTATTCTTTTTATAATTTAAAAGAACATAAATTAAAGGGTAAGGATGTTAACTTCCACTAATATCTATACACACCTGCTTTGAGGTGATTTTTATTATTTATTAATTAAAATAAAATAAATATTTCGTATGAAAAGAATACATGAATTTTAAAGTGACGGTAAAAGGAGTTGTCTAATATAATTGAAAATGCTACTCAAAAAAAGAAAAAAATTAAATTAAAATTTATTATTAAGTGCTTTTTTCATATTTCATCCAGGAACATATTTTTTTGTATTGAACACTTAAAAAAATAAAAATTAAAAATTAAAAATACCATTGAAGATGCCCACTGTGTCCATGTAACACGGAAAGAAAAGAAAAAAAGTTGTGAAAATATAAAAAAAAAAAAATTCTTAGGAAAGAATTTCTGAAACAATCCTTTGAGTTTTTATGTACAAGATAAATATTTTTCCACGCATAGAAAGGAAAAGTCTTGTCTATTTTGTGCTACATTAATATATAAGTATGCAACTCGCATTTTTGGCTATATTATATGGCATGTGTACTTATTTTAAAATAATCCAAGGACCAAGTATGCATGCATGCACCCTCTAAAATATATCATATATATATTGGAGATAGTGGGGGGGCATTTAAAGAAGAAGCGTCATCTATATTTCTGAGGTTCTTTGGAATATTAATTCAGGCTATTTCCTCTCACTTTCCTATATACATTAATTCCTTTTGGTCAAATATAATATTTCACTAATTCCAACAGCAGTCATCAGAAAGTCAATCTAAGTAAATCTTTATGCGAATCTTCCGGTTAGCCAGTCCCCATATATATATATATATAAAGAGAGAGAGAAATATATATGCGTGTATATATTTATATATATATATAAAGAAAGAGAGAGAGAGTTAATGACTTATATGCATTTTGCATTATTTTCATATTCATTAAAAGAACAATGACCAAAATACAATATATATTGATTGACTAATTAGTGAGTAAATTTTTAATGATTATAATTTTTTTATTTTCACAATGATTTGAATAATTTAAAATATATTAAAAATAAAACGTAAAGATTTAAAAGTTATGTATTTTAACTGACTTTTTCATTATCGGTGACCAGTAATCGATTCCATTAGATTACTGATTGTTAAAAATTTAACAGCCACGGAACAATCACTGTTAATTAGTACGCCTAGCACGGCTCAAAAAACTACTCTACTAAATATATTTTTTTATTGTTTTTTATTATTTAAAAATAAAAAATAACTTTTAGATTGTAAATTCGAACTCAACCTAACCTGAAATTATATTTAATTTAATTTTTTATTTATTTATTTGTGTGCAAGTCACGCCTGAAAAGTTTGAACGCTGAATAACCCTGATCCCGTCATGTAATCGTCAGTTCGTCACGTTCAGCTGAAAGTTACTCGCTTATTTATACACGCGGACAAGAAAAGCAAGCGTAGCGTCTTCGACTCTTAGCGGTGGTGTTGATAGAATAGGAAAGTGATAGCTAGGTTTTGCAAATAGTCGCAATAATGGTGATGGAGACGGGATCCGGTGTGCCACTTGCGGCGCAGAACGTACAAGCACTTGCGTGCAGTAAGAAGTTGGAAAGCATACCTGTCAGGTACATTCGACCAGAACTTGCTCTCGATGATATCAACGAAGCTGATTATAGCAATCAACCGACGCAAATCCCGGTGATTGATCTAAGCAAGCTCACAGATGAGCGGTTTTCTCGTGATGAAATGACCAAGCTTCATCTTGCCTCTCAAGATTGGGGCTTCTTTCAGGTGATCTCCGCTGCTGTATATATATATATATACATGTGTGTTGGAACGCGTGTTTTTTTTTTTTTTTTTTTTAAAACGTATTTTGATTTAACAGTACAAGGAGGCCTCTAAGTCAAACTCTTTCACGGAGTCCCTTAGATTATTCTAAAGGTCCCAAGACCACGCAACTCTATAATAATCCAAGGACTTCGGAGTACAACGGCTAATTAAGTTTATCACTAAGTCCCTTCCTTATTTTCCGTGTTAATTACTTAGCTTGATAATTCAAGGGCTTATTAATTAAAGTAATCTTACGTTGATATTTAAATATATATTTGAATTATTTTTATATATTATTAAATTATTTTAAATTATATGCACGTTAATTAATTAGCTTAATAATTTAAGGACTTATTAATTAGATTAATGCTGACATTTAAAATTTAGATTATTTTAAATCATGTGAGATGATTTAAGGTAATTTAATAATGTATAAAAATAATATATATTTTAAATGTCAGTTTAATATTTTTTATTAATTATTATCATGAGAAATACCTAATTAATTATGATTTGGTGATTATATATATGTTTATATGATCAGCTGGTGAACCATGGAGTTGTAGAGGATGTGACGGGGAAGATGGTAAGAGATGTAAGTGAGTTCTTCAAGCTGCCATTAGAGGTGAAGAAGGCGAGTCATCAAGATGCTGATAGGCTAGAAGGGTACGGGCAAGCGTTTGTGTTCTCTGAAGAACAAAAGCTGGATTGGGGTGACATGCTTTATCTCTTCACCCTTCCAGTTGCTTCAAGAAACATGAAAATCTGGCCCACCCACCCTCTTACATTCGAGTATGTACTCACACTTTTCTTTTTTCTTTTGGCCTAAAACTTATCATCAGTACTACTATGTGTATTAAGTCAAAGAATTAATTATTATGGCTATGGTAACACATAATATAAGTTAGCACTTAAATACTTTTGGTATATATATATATATATTACTGTCACTAAATAATTCCTTATTGGTCTTATCCTAATTAATTTGCAGGGAATCAGTGAGGAAGTATTCATCTGAGATGGACAGGATCAAAACCATCTTGTTAAGTTTGATGGAAAAGAACTTGGGGATTGAGCAAGAGAGGCTGACTAAAGTGTTCAAGAATGGGATCCAAAGCATGAGATTGAACTATTATCCACCATGCCCACAAGCATCCAAGGTCTTAGGCATCTCTCCACACTCTGATGCCACTGGCATCACTATTCTACTCCAACTCAACGAGGTTCAAGGACTGCAAATTCGACACCACGGGCAATGGTTTCCTGTTAAATTGCTTCCTGATGCTCTTCTTGTTAACATCGGAGACGTCCTTGAGGTTCCTTTCCATTATCCTTAATTTGGTATTTGTGTTTTATATTACTATTCAAATTAATCTTGAGATATATAGTATTATTATCCAACTTTAAAAGTTAGGGTACCTTTGTTTCTTGATTTGGATACAAAATAACTTATTATTATTAATTTTTTCTACCAATTAAACACGTTTATTTTTGTGTTTTTCAGTTGGCAGACGTACTATACAAAATTGTATCCAAATCATAAATCAAGGGGACCTAAAATGTTAAAAATAGTATTTTATTATCTTAAAAATATATATATATATATATTTTAAAAATTCTATTAAATTTTAGTAATATTCAAATATTTGTGCTTTAAGTTTTTGGACATAAAAAATTATATCCCAATCACAAAATTTAAGAACCATCTTTTATTATTTTGTCTAGTCCTTTTTTCATGCAGAAATTTTAGATTGATCATCCCGTTTACATAATATCGAATCTGCTGCTTCTTGATTTGTAGATACTAAGCAATGGAAGATACAAGAGCATCGAGCATAGAGTGGTCATAAACAAGGAGAAAGAACGCATGTCTGTAGCAGCGTTTCATGATGCAAATGTAACTGCTCAAATTGGGCCTCTTCCAGAGCTAATCAAAGGAGAAACTGAGCATAAATACAGGACACTAAGTTTTGAAGAATACGTGAAATTATCTATATCTCATAAACTTGATGGGAAGAGCCTTATAGATCTCATGAAATTGAAGAAATATTAAAGGACGTGGTTTGCTATATCTAGGTATAGAAGAAGATATAAGCATATAGAGGGTAGAAAGAATTTTAATTTCTTCTGTAAGAAGAGATATATAGACATAGATGAATAAATAGAATATAATATATACTATAATATCTTCTCTACTAGAAAAAGAATAAGTTAATTTCTTCTGCGTGCAAGGCATGTAATTTGGTCAAATCATTTTGATGTAAAAGAATTACTTCTTTTCATGTATAAAGAAATAATACCATCGTATAAGCTGGTGACCTTGAATAATTACAATATCATGTTGCTAGCTCTTCATTTTTTTTTGCTTTATATATATATCTAAAAGTTTGTAGGACAGTGCTAAGTGCAGGTATTGTTGAAGAAATTATAATAATGATGATTTTAAAATAAAAAGGATTTAGTATATATATTTCAATTTGTGTATAAAAAAGTTAGACAAAGTAGTATTATCTAAAACATTAGATGACTACAATAGACAACAAAATTTTAAAACTAAAATGATAATAATCTTGATATAATAAATTATTTAAATTTTAATATTATGTTGCACTAAATGTTGATATTATTTTATTATATTGTAGGACATATACTTTGTTGTATTGTTTTAATTATTATTATTTTCATTTTTTTAGAGTTTATAAGGGTTTAATAAATGAACTTAGTTTTTACCCATCAGGTTGTAGCTCAGTTGGTGAGGACAACTGCGCCTTAATGGGTTAAAGGGCCTGGTTACAAGTTTGAGCCTCATTACGACATGAACTAATGGAGAGGTGCTAGCTATCTACCATCTCGGAGTGTCGAACTAAAGATTAGTCTCGCCCTTATAAAGGGGTTAGCTAAGGACATTGGGGGGGGGGGGGTTTAAGACCACAAAAAAAAAAAAAAAATAACTTGGTTTTTGTTTTAGTTTGTTACCTGACCCAAGTTTGGTTGGGTCAGGTTCACAATTTTGGTCGAGTTGGTAGGGTCAAAATTTAAGTATTCTAATTAGATCGGGTTTAGTCATAACTCAACATGAGTTACCTGACCCGACTTGATAAAAAAATTAAATGTTAAAAATATTTTTTAGGAACATGTTAATTAAATGTTTTATTCTAGTTTTATCGTAATGTGAAAGTTGGGCTAAACCTTAAAACCTTATAATAATGGGCTCAATTAGACCCACCCAACTCGACCTAGGTATTATATATATATAAGAGCACAAATGTCACACACCGCCAAGGTCGGAAATAGTCGAACAACATGAACATACATTACAACATTTTGCGAACCAAACATGACAATTAGAAAATTGCATAGAAGCGTGAGCCCATATATAACACATCATTTGAAAATAAAGATCTTTTATTAAAAGTAAAAGAGATTGATCAAAAGTATCATATTTAAGGTTTATAGGCAAGTTTCTTGAGAGGAAGAAGCTACACCACCAACCTCTCGACATAAAAAGATAAGTTCCGACTTGAATCAAAACTGGCAACCGGCCCTGTACAGATCGACCCTATACTACAAAAATCTTCATCATCAATGACAAAAAAATGTGTCATTAAAAGTAGTTGACGACAATAAGGCAGATGTCCTCGAGAAGGGGTGTCATTAAAAGCCTCCTCCTTTTACGACAGTTAATAAGTGTCATGTAGAGGTGTCAACGTAAACTTACAATAACATCTTATTAGTATCATTAATCTTTTTTAACGGCAAATATGGAGATAACGTTAATACATAGATGACAATTAATACATTGTCATAAAAAATTATTAATAACATGTATGATGTGTCATTTGAAACTATAACAACATTTAGCTTCATGTCGTTATAATACACACGCATATATATAGCTTGTTCATTCCATTCATATATGCAATGAAAATGAAAATCCATATCATCAAATCAACTACAATGAGTCCAAAAAACTTGCAAACATGATTCCATTTGTAATAAGCATTGTAGAAAATGTTATTAATATTTTAAAAGAGTCAATAAACAATACATATAAAACTCAAATAATACTACATACAGATAAAACGTCCCGTCAAATAAAATATAATCTTGATGCTTCATCTAACTTTATCAATAAACTTGACAGTCTACTTATATGATCGACTTGAAATTGATCCTTTAGTTGTCAAAGACTTCAAAAAAATCTTTTAAATTGATCCTTCAGAGTTATATCATCTGAAAAAAAAAAAAAAAGAAGTTAAAAGTTAACATGACAAGAATATAATTAAATTAAAATTTATTAAATGAAATAATAAAGGCCCTGTTTTTGGAGCACCTCCTCATTTCTATCCAAAATACTTTTTTCAAATGCAACCTGCAAAAGTAAAAGCAGGGAGGAGGGAGAAAAAACCGCATTTAAATTGCAAATATACTCACGTGCCAAACTCCCAAAAATTGCATTTGCCAAAACTATTTGCCGTAACACGGCTTTCTCTACGCTCCCAAATAGGGCCAAAATAATTAAATCAAATAGCATATGAAATTGAATAGGTAAAGATATAAATACCTAAACATTTTATTTTCATATTGTCAATATATATGTCCCTCTATGCTTACGTACCAGGAGTTCAATGATGTAGAGATCCATTGGGCAAGAATCTACTAAAAATGCTATAGCATGTATCTCATATTTTTGACATATAATAAAATGTATGATCTCTGTTAGAATAATAATGATCTAGTAATATACAAGCAATATTCTGGAACATTTAGTTGACAAAATTCTATAACATATATTCAAAACAATTTACTTAAATTTTACCTTCATACAACCCTTCCAATTAGCCTGAGTGCCCCTTTCAGTGGTTTATTCATCATGCTATAAAAAAAAAGAAAAAAAGAAAAAAAGAAAAAAAAAGAAAAAGAAAAAAAGAAAAGAAAAATTGTCAAAATAATTTACACACTTACAAGCAACAAATTAGTGTTGGGAACTCAATGAGAAACATGGGTGCTTTAGATAGACTGAAGGAACAATGATTCAAGTACTTCAAAAACAAAACATTTGATCAGTGTATACAACATAAGTATACTTAAGACAACATAAGAACATTCAACTTCAACAACTACCTTCTAGCTAGAGGAGGCTTCAAAAAGTATCCTTAGTACAACTTTTTTTAATTTACAAAGCTTATATTGTTCTGCAAGAAAAAGAAAAACAAGTGTCTAAAAAAACAAGTCGTTTAAGTTTTATGATATACTAAACAAACACACTTAACGAAAGAAAAAAAGAAAGACAGCAGACTGCAGACAAGAGTATCTGCAGTAGTACTGTAGGAAGAAGATGAGTAAAATCATTTTTACTAGAATACTTGTTTCTAGAACAAGGGATCAACACAAGTGGTACTACTTGAGGAAACTACAGTGAGTCATAGGAATATGGCAAGCTAGCTCTTTTTCATGACTAAATTGCGCTCTTCATCTTTTTGGTTCTAGACGATCACTATCATGGACACTATGGATGCATAATGACTATAATCACCTATATTTTAGTGGAAATAACAAGCCCTTAATCAGCTGGAATGAACTTTGTTGATCAATTACATTGATTCTGTTAAAGATTTAAAGCTATTAATAATTTCCTTATATCTAAATCATTATATAAAATAGAATAAGGATCATTCAAGAATCTTATTAAATTAAACAGATGGGGCATCTTCTTGAAAGAAATGAATGGAGGTATAAATCTATCAAACCACATCGTCTTATTCTTATCAATTAATATATTCAACTTTTATAATTAGTTCCTCAATTTTAAAAAAACAACAAAAACAACTTTCTTGCAATGTTTGTGAAGGAATCAAAAACTTTATTCTATTAGTTCCTTTTTTTTTTGTTTTGTTTTTTAGTTAGAGCAAGATTCATATTAGGGTTATAATCTTTATTCATGAAAAGAAACTTGAAGAATTTAAACTTACTTTCTCTTTCAAAATGATTATTGCTGGTAGGGATTTAGGTTATGTAGCACTTGCTTCAGCTTTCCCTCATGTTCAACGACGTCCTTCCAATCACGTTGTTTCACAATGTTTGGAAAGTAGAAAGGTTGAAAAACAATTAAAGAAAGAAAAAAATAGAGTAATTAAAAGGTGACCTGCAATTAGGTGTGAAAGCAGTGGAAGAGAAAAATAAAAATAAAAATGAATGACAGAAAGGGAGAAAAACTAGGGCATTTGATCTATTATATGGAATTACTACCCTATAATTGGAAACAAAGAAAGAGCCATGGAAACCCATCAAAACTCCCTACCAGTAGAAGCCACTTGAGAAGCAGAGCATAGGTTACGTTGAATTCCACCAATTCACTTGAACATGTATTTTCCATTCTTTTTATTCAACTTAGAAACAAAGAAAAAACGAAAGCGACGGACAAAATGAAACTCCAACTACTCCATCCTCATTCTCTTCCTCCACCATTTCATGATCGAATCCGCTTAACCCTTTTGTGACATTAATCTGTTAGGTAGGGGAGGTGGTTTTCATGGATTTTAGGAAACACGTGTGATGTTTTTTTCAACTGAGAAAAAATAACCAACAATTGTACCCTAACTTTTCCGTAATCAAGCCCTAAATGTTAGATATAATATAGAGATTGTAACAATCTCACAACAATCCCACGGATATCATATTAAATTATTATGAAGATTAGTTGAGGAGCGGAACAATACTTGAATCTATAGTTGATGATGATCTTAATGAATGGACCAAGATAAAAGCTTGAGGTTTTATAATTTTCTACAGTTAAATCTTCTTGAAGACACTCAATGAGTTCTTTCTCTGTGACGGGGAAAAGGAGAAGAGCATATAATGTTGATATAACTTGAGAACCTTAACCCTAGTTATTAACACATTATATACTGAACCAACTGAAACTCCATTAATTATAAGTTGGGCCAGCATGAATTTTTACACATTATATAACTCATACCATATTAATTATTTATTGAGTCAATCAATAAATCACAAAATAACCCACTATATTAGATAGCCCAAATCAATTAATATAATTGTTAATAACATATATGAACCCACATAAAAAAAATTAATTAACCTAATACTAAATTGTTTTGTTTAGAGCAAAGCACCTGAAAAAGCAAGCAAGAGCTGGCGCGCGAAGTCTTTCCTTTTTATCGTTTAAAATTTAGAGTCGAGTTTTCGCTCTTTTGCCCGCCAGCGCACGAGTCGCGCAAAACCACTTTTTATTTTTTGAAAAATAGTTTAGGACAAGTAAATAGATATCGTGCTTTAAAAAATATTTTTAACGACATCTTGATATTTGTCATGGGTTAAAACTCAATTCAACGACAATATAAACTCTATCATTAAATATAATGAAGACACCATCTTCTTGATTAGTGTCATTAAAAGAGCTTATAAAAGACTTGTTATCACATTTAGTTTGAAAACTTCATTGTAAATAAGCTTTAACGACATATTTATGCTAAAAGTCATAAAATGTGTGTCATTAAATAATAATTTTCTTGTAGTAACCCGTCTTAAATCCTTAAAATGTGCAGCAACGGGGTGAACTCAATAGCTCAGTGGATCAAGTAAGTTAAACACAACATTTACAAAATAATAAAGATAACTATACGGATCAAATGCATTTCAATCCATAACAATTAGTACACTCATGAAATGCAGTATCATTGAGCAACTACGGTAACACCGAGGGCCGAGTGCTTAGTATCATAGTGTGATGACCTCTTTGAAATCACAGGATCGAGTGTAAAAAAACTATTGGTCTCGCAAGAAAGGGATCAACCTTGTATCACAATATGGTGCAAAACATCTACAAGTCGAGCTAGCAAGGGCTCAACCTTTATACCACTGGTGGCTCTTTGGTCCATAGTCCATTGATACTCTTGGATCCAGCCTCATCAATATATATATAATCAGTATGCACATATGCATGAAGTAATGTAACATGACACAATCTAAATGAACAATGCAATGTCATGATTAACATAAAGTAAAGATACGCAAACCTAGGCCTTCATCCCCACTTGAGAGGGTTGACTTACGCACAAACACAACAAGTCAGCAATTCAACGTCTCCGTAAGTCAAGTGCTCAATGGTTCCAGGGTTTGAAAATCCAAGGGAGGCCCCTTATTTACAGAAAATTTTGAAGAAGGCGAAGTTCGGCCACGTGCACTCTGGCACTTCTTTGCCCAGTGTCCGTTTTCGTTGCATTTTTTCGGGATATTTTCTTGGACAATATTAAGGTGTTTTTGTACATGTGTTTATATATTACTTGGTAAAAAGTTGGTCCATTTTTCAGAGGTGTTACAACAAATAGCTAGGATAATTAGATATGTTATGTATAATTGTATTTCATATTTAAAAATAAGTATAACATGAAAAAAATGGACAAAAGCAGGCAACCCATTTTTTTAATTATGCGGGTATGGACAAAAGACTTACAGAGGTGTATTCAATTAGGATTTTCATGGAGTTTTATACACTTTGTAGGAATTTAAAAGTTTAGGTGTATTTAATATGAACTTGTATAGACTAGACAAAAGTTATGGTGTATTCAATATAGACTTTTATAGACTTTGATGATGTATTCAATATGGACTTTTATAGACTTTAAAAAAGTCTACAAAAGTCCAAAGGTATTCAATAACGACTTTTGTAAACTCTATTAAAGTCTAGGGGTATTTAATTTGTTATTGACTTTTGTGGAGTTCTCTATAACCTAGACTTTGGTAAACCTTTTGTTGGGAGGTACAAATAGAAAACTTCACAAATTCTCTCCCACTCAACTCAAAGACTTTTATAGACTTCCAATTCTCAGCCTGTTATATATGTTCTCTTCTCTCTTTTTTTCTCTCTCTCCTTTTTCCTTCTTTCCTCTCTTCACCTCATCTTCTCTCGCCTGCCCTATTGTGCTATGTTGCACACTACAATCACCACCACCTTAAAAGAATGAAAAGAATTGAAGGAATGAAAAGAAAATACTCTTCTTCATTAAACGTTCCATGTACAGGAACATGCTTATATACAGAAATGCCTACAACTGATTTGCACAAAATAACTAACTCAATCTAAGATAAATAAAAAGATAAGCAAAACACCTAATAATAAGATAAACGAAACAAAACAAAAAATCTAGATGAAATCAACTTAGATAGATCCAACATTCTTTGAGTTGGAGTCCATCTTTATCTTTCTATTGTGATATCTTTCACATATTTCAACACTCCCCCTCAAGTTGGAGCATAAATGTTAATTGTGCCCAACTTGCGAACATGCGAATGAAAAGAACCTTTGCCAAGAGCCTTTGTAAATATATCAGCCACCTGTGTTTGAGAAGACGTGAACTTTGTAACTAATTGGCCAAGCTTGATCTTATCTCGAACTACATGGCAATCCATCTCAATATGTTTGGTCCTTTCATGGAAAACTGGATTAGTAGCTATGTGTAAAGCTATTTTGTTGTCGCAATGCAAGAAAGTTGGTGTATTGATCATTATGCCAAGATCCTTGAACAAATATCTGAGCCAAGTTAATTCACAAGTCACGTCTACCATGGCTCGATATTCAGCCTCCATAGAATACCTTGAAACAGTTGTTTGTTTCTTTGTTTTCCAAGAAACTAGTGAACTACCGATGTAAACACAATAACCTGTTACTGACCGTCTTGTAGTTGGGCATCCACCCCAGTCTGCATCACAATAAGCAGTCAATTTAAAATTATTTTGAGATGGAAATAATGAACCTTGACTAGGTGAACCTTTCAGATACTTTAGTACTCTCATGGCTGCTTCATGGTGAGGTTTTCTCGGCTCCCCCATAAATTGACTTAGCAAGTGAATTGAGTATTGAATGTCTGGTCTAGATATTGTAAGGTATATAAGCTTCCCAACCAATCTTCTGTAGGCCGATGGATTCTTGAGCAATTCTCCTCCAGAGGGATTCAATTTCAAATTTTGCTCAATTGGAGTAGCCACTGGTGCTGCTCCTAATATCCCTACTTCATCAAGAAGATCCAGTGTATATTTTTTCTGTGAAATGCAAATTCCAGAACTTGATTGTGCAACTTCAATCCCCAAAAAATATTTCAACTTGCCCAAATCTTTAAGCTTGAAGTGTTGGCCAAGAAATTGCTTCAGCGCTGCAATAGCTTCACTATTATTTCCAGTTATTATCATGTCATCCACGTAGATTAAAACAACAGTGAATAATTGCCTTTTAGATTTGGTGAATAACGAGTAATCAGCCTTAGATTGCTTGAACCCTGCTTTGCAAATGGCATTTGAAAATTTTGCATACCAGTTTAGAGAAGCTTGTTTTAAACCATACAGTGACTTGTTCAGTTGACAAAACAACTACTGATTCTCCCCCTATCAACTGAAACCAGGTGGTGGTCTCATATAAAATTCTTCAAATAGATCGCCATGCAAGAATGCGGTCTGCACATCAAGCTGATGGAGTGACCAATTTTGTGCAGCAGCAACAACAAGACGACAACGTACGGTAATGAGTTTTGCCACGGGTGCAAAGGTTTCAGTGTAATTCAGACCCTCAACCTGTGTATATCCCTTGGCCACTAAGCGCGCTTTGTGCTTCCATTAGAGTTGTATTTGATTTTGTAACCCATCAACAAGCAATGGCCTTTTTTTTAGCCTGCAACGGTGCATATGTCCATGTATCATTGGCCTCTAGTGCGGCTGCAACAAAGTGGCACGAGGGCAATGAAAGTCTTGAAGTAAAACAGAGGGTTGACGAATCTGGGTTGAACGTCTGGGTACCATTGACTGATTTCGTAATGGATGAGTCTCGGGTGAAACAACATTAGTGGGAAAATCAACGTTATCAGCAGGTGGAACAAGGGGTGGGGTGTGTGTAATAGGTGAAGAATCATCGAACATGTCGATTTCTGGTATGGGTAACACAAGGGCAGCATCATCAATAGGAGACGGAGATGAGGTATATGGAAAATGGGTTTCATGAAAGAGAACATCCCTACTTGTGAATATCTTCTTGGTTGCGAGATCCATCACCTTGTAGGCCTTTTGCCCAAGGGGGTAACCGAGGAAAAGGCATTTTTGTGCTCTAGAATTGAATTTGTGAATGGGGTGAGATTAGTGGCATAACAAAGGCAGCCAAAAACCTTTAAATGAGTGTAGATGGGAATGTTGGTGTAAAGGAGCTCATAAGGTGTTGTTCGTGAAATTATCGCAAGTGCACGACAGTCAAGTTATAATAAAATTCGATGAAATCGGGTATCGTCCTCAGGGATAATTAGAACACTGGCTATCACATTTTTAACGCTAATTTTATCTAAACAATCGAATTCGAATGATTAAGTAATTAAACAGTAATGAAAACAACTAATTATTAACTAGCAAAGCAATGAAAACAATAGATTATCAATAGAGAAATAATCTAGAGAATCGATTTCACCTAACTATCAACTATGTTCTCTCCAATTATCTATCATTAATGTATTTACTTAGTTTATAAGCCATAAATCCTAATGTTTCTAACACCCTATATCGAGTGTCGCGTTAGAGCATATTCATAGGAACTGATCTCGATCTATCGATAAAGATCTAATTCCTACAAACTCATTAAGATCTATGATTTCTTTTAATGACTTCAAAGGGTCTCGATCTCCTATCGGTCTCACGATAACCTAGGCTATATTTCCCTTGTTCTGATCCAAAGTATCCACTGTCGAGTGCCACACTCTAGAACTGAGATCATCCAATCTGTGATCAAGAGATTGAAAGCGTTAACAATGGAGAAATATATATAAACTAGCACAAATCTATTAATAACAATTAAAACTTTAACTAGAACGTAGCATCAAAGTTAGGATCCATTTATCCTCTAGAAACAGGTTTAGTTCATAACTAAACAAATAAAAACAGTAAACAATCGAGTAAACATGAATTAAAACGAGAAAAATAAAACTATAATCGCAAGAGGAATGGGTGAGTAATCTTCAATGCAAATCTTCTTCTCCCACTTGTTCTAGCTATTCCTCTTATTCCCAACGTGTTCTCCTCCCTATCTTCTAATATCTTCCCTTCAAAAAACCCTTTCTTTTGATATATAATAAGTCCCCTTTCGTCCTGTGTAAAAATTAGAAAGTTCCTTTCGAACCAAGTGAGAAACCCTAGCGCCGCGGTGCTCCGTTAACATTCTCCCAAAGCGGCGGCGTTGCATTAAATACATCTGGGCACTGCGGCGCCTAGAGCCTTTTCTTGATCCTTAACCCGGCGCTGCGATGAGCGTCGCGGCGTCCAGAGACCGGGGTTGTGCTCAGTCTGTGGACTTAGCCATTTTTCTACTCCGTTTGACTTCCTTCTTGTGGACTTAACCAATTTTCTTCCACTTTTTTTGACTTGGGCTTTTCATGAAACATCATCTAGGCTTCTCATATGTTATGTTCACTATTCATGCTCTCTTCCACACATCTAACTACCTACATAACAATGTAAAGCAAGTAATTAAAACACTCGAAACATAAATTGATCAAACATATAAATTAACAAACCGAAATAATGCATAAAAATCAATTTATTCCTAAACTAACAAATGAATCAAAACTAACATAGACACACTAAACTAACGTATAAATCATCCTAAAACATGCTATAAATCCTATCTAAATATGTAACTATCAAATATCCCAAAACTTAGAACTTTGATCGTCCCGAGCAAAGGGAAAAACAGAACAAAAACTCAATCATCAATCTACAATCCTATTTTCAAACAAATTAAACTTTGATTCAAGATAAAATGTGCATATCATCATTATGGCCTCTAAGATCACATTAACAGACAATATGTCATCGGAAAGTTTCAAGAGTGTTAGATATGTCTAGATTTTCAATCCAACTCCCCACCTAACCTCATCTTCCATTCTCAAACACACCATCATATAGTTAATCTCATAAAATCATTAATGTAATTCATAAACACGTGCAAGCAAGTATAAAGTGTAAGTGATCTTGAATAGCTATATATAGTGAATCCCATAAGCAAATCTTTCCTATCGCTCTCCACTAATGTAGATCACATGCCATTAAGAATCAATAGGTCTTTCTTAGGTTGTAATGTATGGCCAAGGTTCAAAGGTAGGGAAAATTAGAAAAATTTATGTTCAAAACACCCTAAGCACTTTGATCTTTTACAACATCCATGACATCACATATAGAACCAAAACAACCCGACTTTAGCACATATACCCTCTCTTTAACTGGTCAATCTTTTTATTCTAGTCCCCATTCTTTTGTTTGATTGTTTTCTTATTTTCAAAGAATAACTACACCCCCAAATTTATTTCTTTTCATAATCATGGGCATAGCATCATTTTCTTCTATTTTCCATTTTATTTTCTTTTTCAATAAAACTCAGAAGCAAACTCAACATTTTTCTCTTCTTTGTCCCCCTTTTTCTTCACTTTTCTTTTCCATTGTTCTTTCATCCAAATAATAACACTCCAACATGATCAAAGTGTATAAGGTACATAGGTTGAAAAATAGGAAAATTAAACATGATAACCTCAAACTTCTTGATGTATAGGTAACAAGGAAAATGATATTCAGAAAGTGGGAACTATGAGTATAATAAAGAGTAACGTAAGCTATTTGGCTCAAACTTATTTAAACATGGCCTAAATCATTTCCTTCATAGCGTGTTCTCTAGGATTCCGCCTCAAGTGATAATCAAACTTGTTCTAGGATTTCTAGAGATCTAATATATAAAACTTTACTTGCACATATCCAATCCAAACAAGTCATGATTCCACAAAATCATCCACACTAGATATGTAAAGAAGTTTCAACAAAGTCGAGTTCAAATTTGAATCAAGCACACAGACTAAGTAGTTTACTCTCTACATTCTCCTAGAGTTATTTTCATGTACATGTTCTCTTACCATTGGCCATTTAGAAAAATAAAATTAATTGAACCAAATCAGAATTTATAAGATCATAGGATATCCTAACCTAAAACTACTATATCTTCACCATAACAATAACAAGTCAAAAATTAAAACTCTCCCCCCAAACTTAAAACAAGCATTGTCCCTAATGCTCCACAAAAAGAATAAAAACAAAGCCTGGATGGAAAGAAAATAAGAAGAGGATTAGAAAACCCACTGTAACCCCAAATGGTTGAAGTCTCCACATAAGCTCTTCATCCGCTCCATGTAGCTCGCATAGGGACCCCCAAACTTGCTTTTGAACCTCGTGGCCATAGTAATGCTTCAACCTTTGGCCATTAACTCGGAAGCAAACACCATTTTCATTCTTTAGCTCAACCTCTCTAAAAGGGAAAACTCGCTCCACCATAAAAGGGCCCGACCATCTGGATTTCAACTTACCAGGGAACAACTTCAATCTGGAATTGAATAGGAGTACTTGTTGCCCTGGTTCAAAATCTCGCTTCTCAATGTTCTTGTCATGCCACTTTTTGGTCCGCTCTTTGTAGATCTTGGCATTCTCATAAGCATCATTCCTAAACTCCTCCATTTCCATTAGTTGCAATAGTTTTTGATCCCCAGATGCCTTTAAGTCAAAATTAAGCTTTTTCACCGCCCAATACGCTCGATGTTCCAACTCAACTGATAAGCGACAAGATTTTCCAAACACAAGGCGGTAAGGAGACATCCTAATAGGAGTCTTCAATGCAGTCTGATACGCCCATAAAACATCATCAAGCTTCAAGAACCAATCCTTCCTAGTGACATTGACGGTCTTCTCCAAAATGTGCTTGACTTCCCGACTGCTCACTTCGGCTTGGCCATTGGTCTGAGGATGGTATGCAAGTGCTACTTTATGTTTCACCCCATACTTGGCAAGAAGAGCATTGAACAATTTGTTACAAAAGTGGGTGCCTTCATCACTGATGATAACTCTAGGTGTGCCAAATTTAGTGAATATTTGCTTGTGTAGAAATTTCAGCACCACCTTAGCATCATTGGTCTCCGTAACTATAGCTTCAACCCACTTGGAAACATAATCAACTGCCAAAAGTATATATGTTTTGCCACACGAAGAGGGAAACAGGCCATAAAATCAATACCTCACACATAAAAAAGCTCCACCTCTAAGATGTTTGTCAAAGGTAGCTCATGTCGCCTTGAGATGGTACCAAGACGTTGGCATCGGTCACACGTCTTCACAAATGCATAACTATCTCGAAACAATGTAGGCTAATAGAACCCACTTTGAAGAGCCTATGCCGCTGTCCTTGTAGCCCTAAAGTGACCACCATATGGAGACGAATGGCAATCATGTAGAATGGATTGCACTTCCTCCTCCGGTATACATCTCTTTATCAGTTGATCATTGCACCTCTTAAATAGCAAAGGTTCATCCCAAAAATAGAAACGCACATCATGTAGAAACTTCTTCTTTCTTGCATATGATAGATCCACACGCAAGACACTACTAGCCAAGTAGTTCACAAAATCAGCATACCATAGAAGTTTGGCAAATAGCCCATATAATTGTTTATCTGGAAATGTCTCCAAAATAGGCACACCATCATCTTGCTCATCTAGTTGCAGCCGAGATAAGTCATCCGCAACTACATTCTCACTCCCTTTCTTGTCCCTAATCTCCATATCAAACTCTTGAAGCAAGAGGACCCATCTAATTAACCGAGGCTTTGCATCCTTATTCTCAAACAAGTAGCGGATGGCAACATGGTCGGTATAGACAATCACTTTAGACCCAATAATGTAAGATGTAAACTTATCACAAGCAAAAACCACTGTTAGTAATTCCTTCTCAGTTGTTGTGTAGTTTTGCTGAGCCCCATCAAATGTCCTACTCGAATAATAAATGACCATAAACATCTTCTTTCTTCGTTGCCCAAGAACCGCTCCCACTGCATAGTAGCTCGCATCACATATGATCTCGAACGGTTCACTCCAATCCGGTATCACCATAATAAGTGCTGATACCAAAGCTTTCTTAATCAACTCAAAAGCTTCCTCACAATGTTCATCAAACACAAATAGGGTCTCTTTTTCAAGGAGGTTGCAAAGAGGTTTAGCAATCTTGAAAAAATCCTTGATAAATCTTCTATAAAAACCCGCATGCCCCAAGAAACTCCTTATGTCCTTAACAGTCTTCGGATGTCAAAGATTTTCAATCGTAACAATTTTTGCCTTGTCTACCTCAAGGACCTTAGATGAAATCCGGTGTCCAAGAACAATGCCTTCATGCACCGTGAAGTGACATTTTTCCCAATTAAGTACAAGGTTCGTTTCTTCACACCTCTTCAACACAAGGGAGAGGTTATGCAAACAATGATCAAAGGAGGACCCAAATACTGAAAAATCGTCCATAAAAACTTCCATGATGTCCTCTATCAAATAAAAAAATATAGCCATCATGCACCGTCGAAAAGTCGCCGGTGCATTACATAATCCAAACGGCATGCGCCGAAAAGCAAAAGTACCATACGGGAAAGTGAATGTAGTCTTCTCTTGATCCTCCAGGGCTATGGCTATCTGATTATACCCCGAATACCCGTCTAAAAAATAATAGTAATGAAAGCCCGCTGTAATCCCCTGAAAATTCTGAAAATAACTACATGCTCATCATTAAACCCTTCTTCCCAATTCAATTCAAAATCTCTCATCTTCGATCCCTTTTCCAAATATTTTTTTTAAAAAAAACTCACGTACTCACCTTCTTCGCCGCCTCCGACGGCATCGCCCTGCGATCCTGCAATCTCGCTCGCCCTGCAAAATCGCCTCTCTCGCCTTGCAAAATCGCCTATCTCTTTCAAAACCCAATCGCGCCTCTCTCGCCATGCAATCCTTACGCTCTCGCTGCAATCTTGCTCTACAATCTACAATCTCGCCCCTCTTTCTCAAAACCTCAATCGCACAAAACCCAACTCTCCCTCTCGAAACCAATCGCACAAAACCTAACTCTTCCTCTCGAAACCCAGCCGCACAAAAACCCAATCGCCTCTCTCTTCTCTCTTCTTTTCTCCACCATCGCACGCTGCAACTCCCATCTGGTTCATCGCCACTGTTGAGCCACCGTCTGTAGCCACTGCTACTCATCACTGCCGCTCATCACCGTTGCTGCTCATCGCCTCTGCAACTTCAATTCTTCTTCTTCTTTCTCTCTCTCTCTCTCTGTTGGTTCTTCCAGAGCCATCGCGCCTCAAAACCCTCTCTTTTTCTGTTGGTTTGTTGGAAACCCATCGTGCCTCAAAACCCCAATCGCCAAATCTCTCTTTCTTTCTGCTGATTCGCCGGAAAACATTGTTTCTCTGATCTTTCTCTTGATTACGGCATTTCGCCGGCGGCTAAGCTCCTTCTTTGTCTCGCTTCCAGAAGAACTATTTCGCTTTGATCAAGTTTAGTCACTAGATTAAAAAGGAAAAATTGAAGGACATAAGCAAGTTCTTCACCATGGAAGCCGCCGTCAACGACTCTTCTGTAAGCTTTTTCTCTCTCTTTTCCTATCTCTCTCCCCTGTTTTCTTCCTTCCGCCATTTAAAGCAGTTTCTCTGCAACTAAAGTTTTATTTTTCTTTTAAGCAGAGCAACCGAGATGTTATATAATATATTTATATATATCATACATACAATACCACATATAATATATTAGATTATGGTATATCATATTTTATGTTTTTACTATCTAGATCATCATATTATATCATGTGGAAGTTTATTAGCTAAGTTATATTATATGTATAATGTGACCACCACCATACAACATAGACATGTATGCACATTATATTAATATAATATAATACAAAACAATTGATTAACGTGTGATTTATGCGTGGATAGGTTGATAACGCCCAACGTCTAGGAATCTCAACACTTTTGGAATTTAGCAATTCAGGTGAGGATGATTCTATGCCTTCATAATATTTTATTTTGATATATAGATAGGAATGTTAAATTAATTAGATCTATAGTATTATTAGATTGCTTATGCATGCCCATTGTACATGATTTTATATATGCCATGTTGTGATTGTTAGCCATGATGATAGATGTGTCAGCGTGATTTTTGTTCTGATCAAATGGTAATTGGATTCATGCAATTCAAATTCAGTTGTATATTACAATGCCTGATAATGAAATACATGACATGAGAATATTGGCATAGAAAATTTATGCGTTAATACTATTATATTTGGCATTGTGACATGATACTATGTGTAGTGGAATTTGAATATGGCTTGTGAATACAATTAATATCATACTTAGGTTGTATGTATGGTGTGACATCACTAAAGAACATAATTAAGATAAGAATCACACATATGAGGCAGTTATTCTAAGGAATATCGCCATTGATTATTATGGGGCAGTTATTCTAAGGAATATCGCCAATGTTTATTATGGGGCAGTTATTCATGATGAATATCGCCAACGAGTTTCTAATGTTTGGGTAGTGCCACCCTGAGTTTGATTTCCTAAAGGTACGTGATTCAGAACGGGATAAAATTCTCGACTCAAATAATCTATTGTTGCAACGATTAATGTGTGAAACTTGTTTGTAATGTTCTTGTGTATGTATCATAATAAAATATTGTGAATTGTTTAGATGACCCACTGGGCGTTCAAGCTCACCCCTATTTTTCATATGCAGGTGCTTAGGAGAATAAAATCGTGAGTTCGTGACATAGTTCAGTAGTTCAGAGTAGTAGGGGTGGGTTAATTAATTTGTTAGTATTATGGTGATAGGACTGAATATTTTTATTTGATTTTTAAAAGTTTATTATTTGAACGAATTGTATTGACAATCGAAATTCAATGAACATTATTACGGTTAGTAAAGACCCTGTGATTTATTCCACGTGTGAATGCCTTGGACTTGAATTCTATTTGATGAATGTATTTAAAATATTGTGTCCATGATGGAAGGACAAGGGCAAGTACCCTCATAATTCATTATAGAAATTGGTATAATGGAATTATGTGGTCCTTGGTATGAAGATGAAAATGTATTCGTTTATCTTAACTAGTAAGTTGGTTAGAAGAATATAAATTCATAGTGTTGCAAATTTTATTACCTATATAATGGTTATGGGTTAAGATAGACGGATACGGTTAACATCTCGATTTTTAGTGATTTTTTCGATAAAATTAATATATTCATTATTTTACTTGAAATTTAAGTTTTGAAAATCGGGGTGTTACAAATTATACATAAGGCCTTTTTGTCACACCCCAGTACACAGCACACCGCAGTGTACTGGGGTATGCCGCCCGCCTACCGATCTAGCATCTAATCAATAAAAGGAAGAGGAAAGTGATCCTTCCTTGTGGCCTTGTTTAGCTTCTGGTAGTCTATGCAAACTCTCCAGCCTATTACTGTCCTAGTGGAAATTGGCTCATTCTTATCATTCATCACTACAGTCATACCACCTTTCTTGAGCACCACTTGAACTAGACTTGCCCACGAACTATCTGAAATGGCGTATATGATTCTACCTTGAGCCACTTTAATATTTCAGCTTTCACAACCTCTTTCATGGGTGGATTTAGTCTTCTTTAATGTTCAATTGAAGGCTTGTATGAGTCCTCCATCAAGATCCTCTACATACAAATGAAAGGACTTATTCCATTGATGCCGGCTATGGACCACCCCAAAACGGACTTGTACTCTCTCAAGATGCGTAATAGTTGCTCTTCCTCCACACTAGACAAAGTCGATGATATGATGATTGGCATAGTAGACTTCTCACCCAAAAATGCATAGCAAAGATGCTCAGGTAATGGCTTCAACTCTGGTGAAGGCTCTACTGACTCGGGTGGTGAAGAAGCTTCAATATCTTCCGCTTCGGTGATTGTACTCGCAAGATTTTTGACCTCAAGAGCTAAGACATAATGCTGGACTTCATCATGAAAGGCCTCATCTCTAGATATTGAACTCACAAGACACTTCTCTAAAAGATCTCCCGGTGTAGCCTCCTCATGTACCTCAGTCACACATGCATCCACCACATCCGCTACATCTATCCGGTGACATGTATTCCCCTCAAATGGAAATTTAATGGTCTTGTATATGTTGAACAACACTTCTTCATCATTTACTCTCAAGGTAAGCTCACCACGCTGCACATTTATCAAAGCTCTCCCAGTAGCTAAGAATGGCTGCCCAAGTATAAGAGGAATATCACTATCTTCCTTCATGTCCAAAACTACAAAGTCCACCGGGAAGATGAACTTGTCCACCTTCACTAGCACATCCTCAATTATACCCTGAGTGTATGTAAGTGATCGGTCCTCTAGTTGCAATGATATTGTAGTTGGCTTCACCTCGCCAAGTCCCAATTTCCTGAAAATTGACAAAGGCATCAAGTTAATACTTGCACCTAAATCACATAAAGCTTTAGTGAAATTTAAAGAACCAATGGTGCAAGGTATAATGAAACTCCCTGGATCTTTTAGCTTTTGAGGTAGCTTCTTTTGTAGCATGGCACTACATTCTTCAGTAAGCTTCACCGGCTCATAGACCTCTAGCTTCTTCTTCTTTGTCATCACATCCTTCATGAACTTCACATAGTTAGGCATTTGCTCCAAAGCATCGACAAAAGGGATGTTGATGTGGATCTTCTTGAAAATTTCAAGAAACTTGGCAAATTGCTCATCAAGCTTCTTCTTTAGGAAACGTTGGGGAAAAGGGATAGGAGTCTTAAGAATAGGGGGATTATCTGGGAAGGTTATGGAACCGGGCCTGTAAGGCCTATCTTGAGATTTTTCCCCTTTGCTTGATTCTTCATCTTCTTTGCTTGACTTAGCTTCCTTGTTGGGCTCCTCATTCTCTTGACTAGATGGAGGGGGAGATGTAATGTGTTGGCTTGTAGAATCAACCCCCTTAACGTTTTTTCCACTCCTCAAAGTGATGGCCTTGCATTGTTCCTTGGGATTTATCTCGGTGTTGCTAGGCAAGGATCCATGTGGTTGTGTATTCACTATTTGGGCTAGCTGTCCCACTTGTACTTCTAAGTTCTTAATTGAAGTTTTTGTCTCCATCATAAATGATCCCAACATATCCTCTAAGGATTGCTTCTTCTCTTAAACTTGATTGTAGAAACCGGGTGGAGGTTGCAATGTATTCTTCGTGTTGGCATAGGAAAAGTTCTCATGATTTCGAAGACTTGGGTGGTACTGATTTGGAACTCCTTGATTGCTTCTGAAAGTATACCCCCGATTACTAATGTATTGAACTTCTTCGTCATGTGCCTCATTCCCTGAAGAACCCATATGTAAAGTCACTGCCTTTTCAATAGAAGGTTGCGCTCTTTGAGTAGTGAGCACAACAAGTTGGTTGGCAATACTTGACATCTTAGCAGAGAGAGATGTGAATGGATCAACTTCATGTAGACCAGCCACCTTCTTAACCATTGATAGTACTCCCGGAACCTCATAAGTGTTGCTAGCCATATCCTCTAACATGTTCAATGCCTCAGTAGCCGTTTTTGTCAAAAGTGACCCATCGGCTGCCGCATCAACTAGAGTTCTTGTGGAGAAAGTCATCCCATTATAGAAAAATTGGATTTGTAACCAATCTTTGAACCCATGCTGAGGACACTTCCCCAACAATTCCATGAAACGCTCTCATGTTTCATACAATGACTCAGACTCGTGTTGCTTGAATTGTCCGATCTCAGCTCTCAATTGGGTGGTCTTGGCAGGAGGAAAGAATTTTTGAAGAAATTTTTGTACCATCTCTTGCCAAGTTGCAATGCTCCCCGGTTGCAAAGATTGCAACCATGCTCGTGCTTTGTCCCTTAGAGAAAAAAGGAACAATCTCAACCTTATGGTGTCCTCAGTAACACCATTCATCTTCACCATATCACACATCTCTAAGAAGGTGGTGATGTGGATAGTAGGATCTTCAGTAGGCAGCCCCCCATGCGGATGTTGTTGAACTATTGAGATCAACACCGGTTTCAGCTCAAAGTTGTTCACGTTGATAGGAACACGAACTATACTTGAATAGTTCTCATTAATGACCGACTTGAAGTAGTCTCTCAAGGTCAACTAATTTTGTTGGTCCGCCATTACTTCAGTTGTTCTTCTTCTCTCTTGCCTCAGTCTTCCAAGAGTACATTCAATCTCGGGATCCAACGACAGTACTTCAAAACTCCGTGCCCTTTGCATAAACTCTTGAAATCCTTCAAAAGAGAAACTAAAAAGAAAATCAGAGAATAAAAATAAAATATAAAAAATTCTAAATTAAAATCAAAGTTAAATAACACGATATTAGTGCAAAATAATAAATATCCCCGGCAATGACGCCAAAAACTTGTTTGTGAAATTATCGCAAGTGCACGACAGTCAAGTTATAATAAAATCCGATGAAATCGGGTATCGTCCTCAGGGATAATTAAAATACTAGCTATCACGTTTTTAACCCTAATTTTATCTAGACAATCGAATTTGAATGATTGAGTAATTAAACAGTAATGAAAACAACTAATTATTAACTAGCAAAGCAATGAAAACAACAAATTATCAATAGAGAAATAATCTAGAGAATCGATTTAACCTAACTATCAACTATGTTCTCTCCAATTATTTATCATTAATGTATTTACTTAGTTTATAAGCCAGAAATCCTAATGTTTCTAACACCCTCTATAGAGTGCCGCGTTAGAGCATATTCATAAGAATTGATCTCGATCTATCGATAAAGATCTAATTCCTACAAACTCACTAAAATCTATGATTTCTTTTAATGACTTCAAAGGGTCTCGATCTCCTATCGGTCTCATGATAACCTAGGCTATATTTTTCTTGTTCCGATCCAAGGTATCCTCTGTCGAGTGCCATACTTTAGAACTGAGATCATCCAATCCGTGATCAAGAGATTGAAAGCGTTAACAATGGAGAAATATAAATAAACTAGCACAAATCTATTAATAACAATTAAAACTTTAACTAGAACGTAGCATCAAAGGTAGGATCCATCTATCCTCTAGAAACAAGTTTAGCTCATAACTAAACAAATAAAAATAGTAAACAATGGAGTAAACATGAATTAGAACGAGAAAAACAAAACTATAATCGAAAGAGGAATGGGTGAGTAATCTTCAATGCAAATATTTTTCTCCCACTCGTTCTAGCTGTTCCTCTTGTTCCCAACGTGTTCTCCTCCCTATATTTCAATCTCTTCCCTTCCAAAAAGCCTTTCTTTTGATATATAATAAGCCCCCTTTCGTCGTGTGTAAAAATTAGAAAGTCCCTTTCGAACCAAGCGAGAAACCTTAGCGCCGTGAGTGGCGCCGCGACGCTCTGTTAACATTCTCCCAGCGCCGCGGCGCCCAGAGCCTTTTCTTGCTCCTCAACCCGGCGCTGTAATGAGCGTCGCGGCGCCCAGAGACTGGGTCGTGCTCAGTCTGTGGACTTAGGCATTTTTCTGCTCCGCTTGACTTCCTTCTTGTGGACTTAACCAATTTTCTTCCACTTTTTGACTTGGGTTTTTCATGAAACATCATCTAGGCTTCTCAGATGTTATGTTCACCATTCATGCTCTCTTCCACACATCTAAATACCTACATAACAATGTAAAACAAGTAATTAAAACACTCGAAACATAAATTGATCAAACATATAAATTAACAAATCGAAATAATGCATAAAAATCAATTTATTCCTAAACTAACAAATGAATCAAAACTAACATAAACACACTAAACTAATATATAAATTATTCTAAAACACACCTAAAACATGCTATAAATCCTATTTAAATATGTAACTATCAGGTGTCTTTGTGGCAAAGAGGGGTGTAGGTAATCTATTGATAAGGTATACAGTAGTGAGGACACTTTCATCCCAAAAATGGAGAGGTAGATTAACTTGGAACCTTAGAGCTCGAGCAGTGTTCAAAATATGCACATGTTTATGTTCAACCACACCGTTCTGTTGTGGAGTTATGACACAATTGTGTTCAAACAAAACTCCTTGTTCATGAAAGAATGATAGCATGGAAGTAAACTCCTTTCCATTGTCAGATCGAATTCTTTTGACTTTAGTATTAAATTGTGTATGAACTAAAGAAAAGAAGGATTTAAGAAGGCCTTGTGTTTCAAACTTAAAACGCATGAGATATACCAATGTATACCTGGAATAGTCATCAACAATGGTCAAGAAATAGTAGGCTCCAATAAGCGAGGCAACTCGAAAAGCCCCCCATATATCACAATGAAGTAGTTCAAAACAAGAAGTCATTTTTATTGAGCTTAAGCCAAAAGACAATCTGGTTTGTTTAGCACGATGGCAAACATCACAAACTTTATTGGAAGGAGAAGAAATTGCTAAACTAGACTCCGAAAGATGCTTTAAAGGTGATCCAGAAGGGTGTCCAAGTCTTTGATGCCAGACGTTGTGGATAAGAGGTATTGGACTGGTCGGTATTGTGGAAGGCTAGGATGTAATATAATACAGACCATTATGCTGCCTCCCTAAACGAGTCATCTTCTTCGACACCAGATCCTGCAAGATAGAAAATTGAGGATAAAAGGTAAGTAAACAATTTAAGGATATTGTCAATTTACTGACAGATAAAAGGTTGACATGGAAACTAAGAACATGTAAGACATCAGAAATCATTAGATTGGAGCCAATTGTTACAGTTTCAGCATTGGTGATAGTGGCATTTTGGCCATTTGGTAATCCAACATAAGGATACTTTGGTTTGGATATGGTGGAGAACATGGATGAGGTCACTGCAATGTGATCAGTAGCGCCGGTGTCTATGATCCACTTGTGCACATCATCCTTGTGAGAGCTAGAAATGGAGCAATATGGAACAAACTGACCTGTAACATTTGCTTGAGGTTGATCCATACCACTTCCATCATTGTTGTTGTGGAGCAAGTGCAAAAGTTGGTGATATTTCTCTTGTGTGAAGGTAGGCGCATCTGCGTGAACATTATGGATTGTTGATGAATCAATCCTCTTTACTTCTCCAGCGCTAGACTTCTTGTTATATTTATGGCTAAGAGGAAATCCATGAAGATGGAAACATTTGTCTATTGTATGATTAGTGCCATTGCAATGTGTGCAATGAAGTTTGGATCTCCCTTTTTGCTAAGTGTATCCCCTGGTTTCCTTGCATTCGCTATCATCACTTCTCTTGAAACCGTGACATCTCATTGTCTTTCTTCTTGCAAAATCATTGCATAAATCTTCCCAACATATGGTAACGACTGCATCAACAAAATTTGACCACGGATTGCTGTATAAGTATCATTTAGTCCTATTAGGAATTGCATGACCTTATCTTGTTGATCTCGAGCAGCAATCTTTGGACTGGCACCACAGGTACATATTGAAAAGTCATTATGGGATAAGAGCTCATCCCATAAACCTTTCAGTTTCGAGTAATAAGTCGTGACAAACATTGCTTCTTGATGTAATGAAGCAATTTCTCTTTGCAACTGAAAAATTCTTGGAGCATTGTTTTGAGAGAAACGATCTCTCAGGTCTACCCAAACAGCCGAAACCAGTTCTGTATAGATGACACTATCTGTCAATGATGGATCTATGGAATTGAGAATCCATGATAGTACCATATCATTACATCTCTTCCAAGCTGCAAGATTTTCTTCACGTGCAGAAGGTTTTTGGATGGAGCCATCTATGAACCCTGTTTTGTTTTTAGCACTAAGTGCAATACTCATCGATCTGCTCCAGGTAGCATAATTATCACCATTAGGTTGTTTGGAAACTAGGTTGGCTCCTGGATGATCAGAATGATGCAAATGGAATGGGTTCGAGGTATCTCCATTTGAAGCTACTGTTTTATCTCCACTCATGATGACCTAAAATCAAGGAACAAGAAGACAAATTAGTTTATTGTTTTCGAATGAAACCAAAACAACTCCCCAGGTGTTGCTCTGATACCATGAAAAGAATTGAAGAAATGAAAAGAAAATACTCTTCTTCATTAAACGTTCCATGTACGGGAACATGCTTATATACAGAGATGCCTACAACTGATTTGCACAAAATAACTAACTTAATCTAAGATAAATAAAAAGATAAGCAAAAAACCTAACAATAAGATAAACAAAACAAAACGAAAATCTAGATGAAATCAACTTAGATAGATCCAACATTCTTTGAGTTGGAGTCCGTCTTTATCTTTCAGTTGTGATATCTTTCACATATTTCAACACCACCATATACGATAGTGGTGACAGTGAGAGTGGTGGTGCACTCAACACCACGGCCACTACCCATTTTTTCTCTCCCTTTCTTTCTTTTCCTCTCCTCCTATATTCTTCCTTCTTTTTCCTCCCACTTATTTCTTTCTTCTTCCTTTTTTTTTTTTTTTTCTTTTTTGTAACTTGTATGCGGCAGAACACATCACCAACCTTTTTTTAAATAACGCCCCACACCACCATATCAATGCCACATCTTTCATAGTTCTTTATAAAACTTCCCAAACCACAGTATCAATGCCTTCTAATTTTTTTTTGAAAAAAAATAAAATAAAAATCCCCACCCCACTGTTAAAACCTACCCACGCCATCTAATTTGATCATACATATAATATATTCTATATTTATATGTTATGAACCTTACTACACCATTATCTAAATTAGTCTTTTCATCAAAGCCACCAATTCTCTATTAGTTTTATTAATTTATATACTTAGCCTTTAATGACATTTAAAATGTTTTGTCCTGACATTGATGAATATTTCGGGGGTGTCATTAAAAGGTCATATTACTAACGACACATACATAATATCGTCGTGGCATGTCATTGTAAATATTCAATGACATATATTTTATATCGTTATATACTATTTTATGATAAATGTTGTCCTATCGTTAAAACTTTTAATGTCTATTAAAGTTGTGCCATCAAAATTTATCTATGTCATTTTAAAGTTGTAAAATAATTATTTTTCCTTCTATTTATTACCTTTTTTTATTTCAAAGAGTTAATTATCCTATAAAATTCTTAAGATTTTTTTTTTTTACATTTCTTTTGGTACTGTCAATAAATGGTATGTAGAAATCAGAAAATAAAAATATGAATTCAATTCCTTTAATGCTATATTGTTGTATTTTGTTGCGCTTTCAAAATCTTATACAATTTTTTAAAATTAATATTAAATCAATAAAATTATTTTTGATGAAATAATAAAATTGATTTTTAATAAATTTAGATTTTTAGTAAAATTAATAAAACTTTTCTTTCATAAAACTAAAAGATAAAAATGTTAATAAAATTAATAAATTATTTTTTAAATAGGCTTGTGTTTTTTTTTTCTTTTCTAGTTTTGGTTTTTTGGTGAATTTTCACACAATAATCACTTTTTTATGAAAGTAAAACCCACTTATCTACCATGAATGAGAATTCTACTTTCTTATTTTGCAAAAAACAAACACAAAGGTAACGTTTATTCTGCAAGAATTTCTGAATGGTTTGGATGGAAAGTGATTAAAAGGAATCTCATCATGATGGAAATGTTACTTTACTGTATTTGGTTATACATTATATCATTAACAATATTATTCGGAATATCATATTATTGTATTTAAGTGCGCATTGCAATCTCATACAATTTCTTAAATTTTAATAATATTAAATAAACAAATTAAATAGAAACATTTTAAAATAATATAAAATTTAAAATGAAATTATTAAAGTTATTATTAATACTATTATAGTTATTATTATTATTAAATAAATAAATTCAATTACTTTTAATTAAAAATAAAAAATTAATAATAAACTAATTAGGTATTTTAAATAAGCTAAATTTATTTATTATGTAATAATATCTTTAAATTTTCCAAATTATTTCAAATTTATTTAGTTTATTAAAAATTTTGAAAATATTTTTTGATAAACTAAAAACAAACTTTAATAAAATAGAAAAATTAATAATATATTAATTAGGTATTTTAAATAAGATAAATTTATTTATTATATAATAATATTTTTCAAATTTTCAAATTATCAAATTATTTCAAATTTATTTAGTTTATTAAAAAAATTAAAAATATTTTTTTGACAAACTAAAAACAAACTTTAATAAAATAGAAATTAATTTTTTTAAAAGTAGTAAAATAGTATTTAGTAAAACTAATAATTTTTTAAAATTAGATATATTATTTTAATAAATCTAATGACGTTATTCTCAATAAAAAAATTAATTTGGCATAAAAATAAATTTTAAATTATAAATAAAATTGATTTTAAATAAATATAATATAATTGATTTTAAAAAATATAATATAATTGATTTTATTTAAATATAGCATAAAAATGATTTTATTTGGTAAAATAAAGTGAAAATAAAAACAATATTTTCATGATAAGAACTTTCCCAAGAAAGTGATTACCATATATTTGAATGAGAATTACTTTGTCACGTGAATGTGAATTCTACTTTCCCAAGAATTATTTTTTCACTATTAAAAAATAAGTAAAGAGGTAAACAAATATGAGAATCTTAAAGATTCTCATTTCCCTGCAATACTCCATAACACATGCCACCGAAGAGAGAAACAAATACCAAAGTCTTCAATTTTCCTATTTTCATGCAAATTTCATAGCAAACTCCACCTTTTATGAAAAATAAAAAGTGTATCTGAATCAAAAATATTAAATGACATTGCATTTATGAGCTCTTAATTTTTTTATTTTTATTTTTGAAAGCTAAGCTCTTAATTTTAATGACACTTAAAAATATGTCATATTAGAGTATTTTTAATGGCTTCTCAAAAAATGTCATCTATGTACTCTTAATTTTAATGACACTTAAAAATATGTCATGTATTGCAATTATTTTGTATGACATCAGATGTAATGTCGTCTATTGCAAGACTTTTCAAGACTTTCAATAATAGTTAAAAAAAATGTCATTATACTGTAATTGTTTTTTTATCAAAAGATGCATTCCCTTTAATTTTTTTTTTTGGCAAGGGAAGAAAGACGCATTCCCTTTAATTTTTTTTATTTTTTTATTTTCAGGGACCTGTGAAGTGATTTTGGGACAGATTGAGTGAAACGAGGGAATTAATATCTTTCATGGAAGATGGCAGAGAGCCGGACAAATTATTACCCGAAAGGTCAAGTACCTGAAGACCAACAAAGGACCCAAATTCTTCAGGAAAATAGCCGTCAAGCTGGTTGTGAGAAAGATCAAGAACTTTAAGGCTAGAATCATTCGGGGAAGGAGGTGAAATCTTGATACTTCCAGAAAGATTAGTGTTCCTCAGGTGTAGTTCTTGTAATGTAGGCAAAGTCAGCAGATCATCGAGAAGAGGACCATTAAACTGATTAAATCTGAGATCAAGAACTCTAAGCTTGGGATACTGCGTAAGAACTGCAGGGAGAGAATTATGCAGAGAATTGTGAGAAATGTTAAGGAAGTTTAGCCGTAAGAATTGAGAAGTTACGTCAGGAATGGAACCCATCAATTGATTCCGACTTAGATCAAGGAACTCAATTGAGTTTCCCCATTTCACAATATTGGATAAATTTCCCGAGAACTTCTTGTTTGACAGATCCAACACAACACAGCTACCTGTTAGCAAAGGAAGTTCACCAGATATTGCATTTGAAGATAGGTTAAGAACGCGTAAGGATGTTGATGTAATCATACTAATTGGCCCTGCAAGATGAACAATGGAAACATGTTGGTACTGGAATAAACAACATGAATAATGTAATTCAATTAAGCAAATATAACTTTCCAAATTCCAACCTAAAACAAAACAAGCAAATATAGGCCTGAAAAATTATCAATATTGATATGCTCATCACTTCTCATTTTTACAGGATTTCGAAACAATGTCATCTAATAACAGACATTTATCCTGGAAAATAAATCCATGCAAAAATACTTATGAATGAAGAGCAACTATATTTTGTAAATGCTTCAAAATTTTTATTAGTTGAGGAAGGAAGTTTTACCTGAGAGATTATTGGAACTCAAATCCAGCTCATTGAGGACCAAAGAATCCCCTTTCAGAAGATCATTTGGAACAGACCCAGAAAATCTATTGTTCCCAAGTCTTAAAACATTGAGATCATACACAAAATTGAATTCAAGTAAATCTCCCGATAGCTCATTGTAGCTGAGATCCAACACCTTCAAATTTCCAAACATTGAAAGCTCGCCTCCACCTATAAGCGAACCTGTGAGCTTGTTATTGCTCAAGCTCAAATACTTAATAGTCTCGGAAATACCAGGAAGGAATTTCTGCTTCTGAGAACTAGAACTCAGAAGCAAATTTCCGCTAAAATCGACATGAACCACAGGGGATTTCTTCTTCTTGATCTTACTTCCATCCATTACTGCTGCTCTTCTTCTTAAAATAAAATAAAAATTCTTCTTAAAATAAAATAAAAAAATTTTTTTAAGGGAATGCGTCTTTTGAAAAAACGCCTTCCTTGCCACATAAAAAAAAAATTTAAACACCTTCCATTTAAAAAAAAAAAAATTTAAAGGGAATGCGTCTTTTGAAAAAACGCATTTCCTGTAAAAAAAAATTACAATGGAAGGCATCTTTTCACGAACTCCCTCGCCTGCATGGCGCGCTGACTGGGCGCTGAATAGTAAAATATGGCAAATGGGTCAATATTTGTGTTTTGATGACATTTGTGAAATTTTTTTATTTTTAAAGGATAATCATGTCATAAGCCTAGCTTAAACCCCCTAAGTCTTATGCTCATGCTTACCTGCCTTTCTTCTAAATTGTAATGGTATATATACAAGTATCCATAGACGTGAATTGCAAGTAATATTTATTATATTATATAAAAAAGGAATCTTTTGGTTTAAATAATTAAGAGGATAAAGTTGCCTTAAATAGATAAAAATGAGGACACAAAAAATTAAAAAGTTAGAAGTTATGAGGCTAAACTACAAAGTTTTGAATTAAGAAAGACCAAAATATAAGAGTCATGTCTCTAAAATTAGAAATTAATAAAACATAAAATTATGGTTTTTCCTTTCTTAAATATTAAAATAAAAATAAGATAAACTTTGATGAGAAAGATATGTTAAAAACTTAGGCCAAAAAAAAAACTTTACCGTGGAAAGATGAAATATTTGAATCAGATCATATCTGCTAAATTTGGATTGGTTTATTTTCTTTGGTAGACTTGAACTGATTTTATTCTGTATTTAGCATTTTTCCTTTATGTTGTATCAATTTCAAACACCTTTAAAGTCTACTTTAGAATTGTTCAAATGCAACCTCTTTTCAGTTAGAACCTTCGAGTTTAAAATCATGTGTCATAGAATATTATGGAAATTAAAATTACAAATCATGATTTCGTCAACCTAGTTGTCATCTTTTGTGATCTACACCAACAAGAAAGCTTATTTTTGACAAGCAATCCGTGACGACAAAAAATTCACTTAGTCCAACTTAAGTGAAAAAACTGAATTCTAAAAATAATTATATATATTCACACACGATTCGGTCTTCTTGGATTGGGCCTAATTTATTTATTTGTTTATTGTTCAACTAAGCGTTATTTTTGGTAAAAATAAAATAAAAAATTAAGCGTTATTCGACGAAATATACTAATTCTTTTGACGAGAAATGAAAAAAAAAAACAAGGTTTTTAAATCTATAAGATTTGTGACTCATTTTTCCATGGAAACTTTTAGAATAGCCTAAACTAACAAAAACCATTATATGGTCTATCATATAATGATTATCGACTGTCCACAATAATTCTCTAACATAAACTACATACATACACATATTGGTATATGATGTGGTATATACAAAGTTACAAACAGAAGAAGTCAGTTACCTTTGGCCCAAATATACGTCTAAGAGGGGGTAAATTGGATGATTGTAAGTTTTTACCTTTCAAAATAAAATAAAAGAATATGTAAAAGTAAAATAAATGGTAAGAGATAAAACACAGTATTTAACGTGATTTGACACCAAAGGCCTCTACATTCACGACTTGATCTCCGATTTGACACCAAAGGCCTCAAACCATCTACTAAGGCACATCTAAAAAGAGGAACTCCTTCAAAAGCTTTGAGACTTTGAAATGAGATTTGAGTATTATTGAACTTGATCATGATGAGAACACGGATCAAATCTCATTTATGAACTTTAGAGCACTTTGAGACTAGTTTAAAACACTTAGTTTTTTTTTTTTTTTTTTAATTTAAATGAGCACAACATTAGACTTTATAGAAAGTAAAACATATATTGAAAGCTATGGTTTCAATCTCCATTGCAAGAAAGAGATTTGAAATTTGAATTTGCTGCGCAAGGATGGATACCTTTCATCAAAGAGGATGCAAGAGAGACATTAAAATGTGTGGAAGATTAGCGTAGCTTAAAAGGGCAAAGAAGAAGTACGCACAACGTTCAAAAAACCCAGAAGTGTCAGTGCGCTCTGACACCCATGGCTAGCACGCTAGCGAGAGCTCCAGCGCACTAGCGGGCTTCAAAAATATTCTCCCTTTTGGTCTCTAGCGCCCTGGCCATATTGAGCAAGCACGCTGGGTCACAACCCGGGACCCAACCATCTTCTGGTCGTTAGCTAGCACGCTGGCCAAAGTGACCGAGAGCCACTTCATAAAAGAAGGACTCTCCAGCGCGCTGGTCACTTTTTTAGAAAATGGACAAATTCCCAGCATGAACTGCTAGCGCGCTAGGGCCTGTGCTAGGGCGTTGAAGGCCTTGAGCACTTTGAGAAATTTTCTTTTTGAGGATCAAGAACACTCCAATGCTTCAAAAACCTTTTGACATAAAATCAAACATTTTTAGATCAATTAAATCACATTTAAACGCATTCAAAACTGTTTGAAAATTCTTTTGATAAAATCAGGATGAAGATCAAATCAACTTTTAAGAACTTGACAGTTTTGAAGGGAAATCTTGCTGAGACAATCTAGAGATATCATACATTCCTAAGAACAAGCTACAAGAATATTACATAGAAATTTATCTTCAATGTCTTGAGCTTGATCTTTGTTGACTTCAACAACTTCTCTAGATGTGATTTGTAGGCCTAAGTGGTATCTTACTTAGTACTCTCGTACGTGTTTTGATGCTAACAAACAATATACCATTTGGTGCTAATGTTTGAACTAAATATGTTTCAGCACCATAAGCAAAAAGAAGAAGGAAAACAGATTACAAGTACAAAATGTACTTAAAGCTCAAATCAAGATCAAAGGTTCTTCTAATGATGGACATCATGAACAAAGATTGAAGACTTCAAGAAGAGTAGAATTGAGATTAAGAGAGAGATATGTAAGTCTAGAATTAGAATGTACTTTCTTTATTTCTTATTGCTCAATCCTTTTAAATCATACATGCATAAGGCTTTTGCAAAATCATCTATCCTCAGAGAAAATATTTTTGATTAATTTGATTCAAAAGTTTTTGAATGAATTTCAAACTATTTGTATGTTTTTCTGAATGCTTGATTTGATTTGATCGAGTTTTTGAAAATAAAAAATCTGAAAAATCAAAGTTAGTGTCTTTCAGGATGCTGATGGTCGATTAGGACACTAATGCAGTGGCTAGTCACTTAATATCGAGCCAATACTGTTAGTGTACCCAAGAGGGAGGGAGGGGGGGTGAATTGGGCGATGGTCAAATTTAATTCTTTTTCAATGACTTAGTGATATACTTTGATACATTGGAATTAGATGCACATACTAACCATAAAGTAAAATGCATAACTTGAAAGCAAGATTTATAGTGGTTCAGCCAAGCTTATGTCTACTACCTAATCTCCCAATTAGGATTTCTCAATCCACTAACTGATTCTTTTACGGGTGAGAACCAAACCGTTACACATGCCCTTTTATAGGTTCAAGGTAAAGCTATCCTTTTTTGGGCTAAGGATGAACCGCATTTCCTTTTTCTGGGATGAGAAAAAAATCCATGTTCCTTTTACGGAATAAGGAAGAACCGTTTTCCTTTTACGGGATAAGGAAGAACCGTTTCACTTTTACAGATTCAGAGATAACCTATCCTTTTATAGGTTGAGGACGAACCTTGATCCTTTTACAGGCTAAGGAACAACCTATTTCCTTTTTGTGGGTTGAGGAAGAACCGTTATCTTACTTACAGGTGAGGATGAACCTTAACATGATTTCAACCCTTAAAATCATTAAGTGAACTACATTCACTTGTCTTGGTTGTTTCATTCTCGAAACACACCAGCATACCACAATATGAAAATAATATTGGTTCTAACTAAGCAGAACACTTTACAATTAAGCTCATTACATAGCATTACAAAGATATGTAAATTTAAGTACGTAATGCTAAGAAAAAATACACTTATAGTCCTATACCTTTCAATGTTCAGTATTGATCAAGTACAGTTTCGAAAAACGTGAATGATATGCAAATCAATTAAATGCTTCTTCAAAAACTTTTGATACCATTAAAACATTGAACTTGAAAATGCAGGACCAGTGTAAAACCACAAACACAGAAGGTTTTCAAAATAGACAAAATGTTTAAGCATGAAAACTTTTGGTTCAGTATTCAGTAGTTAACACAACTACTAATATAGTTTGATACAATACTAGGATATGAAATCAAGTACAACTGTATCTCATGAACTATCTCTCAAATTCTTTCATCAGCATGATTGATATTAAGTATAAATCTAGGCTGAGATTTTGAGTAGAAACTAGTTCAAATAGATTTTTAAAGATAGAATATAATTTAAGCTCAATATGAAAATCTTTTGAATAAGTAAAATATCAGTGAAAAATACTTTGAAAACTTAGAACATTTGAAAATTTTTGAAAGATTGAAAAATGACTAACATTCAAAAAGTTTTTCGGCACAATAAAAATTATCGGCAAGTTGTTTGATTCAAAGTGTTGGTATTTATAGACTTAGTAGGAAACAACCGTTAGATACTTGCATGTCAAATTCAAGGTGAACATTTACACACAACGACTAGAATGTTATCTGAAAATGGCATCTGCGATTTTCACTAACATTATGGTTCTTTTCAGATAACATGAATAAGGAAAACTTCAGGAAACTTGATTCATGCATCAGATAAAATCTCTGATTGATCTGAAAAGGATTTTGTGCAAAGATCCATTCTGAAAAGTAGACTGATATAGTGTACATGTCAGAACAGTGACAGTTGTTGAATTAGCGTCCTGACGCATAATATCAACTTTGTCGTTTTGTTCCTTGAGGGAGCTCATTATGTATAAGCGTCCTGCTGAACAATGAAGTAAGGGCGCTACTAACTCGTAAGCATCATGACTTTCTTTGCGACATAAATGAATCAACTTTGAGGGCACTAATACACAGTTAGTGTCCTGCTTTGTTTTAAAAACGTTTGGACACATGAGGGCGCTACTTCTGGGTAAGCGTCCTACCTTTTAAAATATAAAGCACAGGGGCGCTACAACTATGTAAGCATCCTGACATTTTAAAACATTTGAAGAACAATACTAAGTACGCTGAAGGACAATCAACGTCCAGAAAGTTATTTAGTTGGTTCCCAGAGATGAGGGCGCTCCTATTCAGGTAGCGTCCTCATAGTTTATCCAACTTATAACTATCAACATCCTCAAAGATAACATCCTTGAAGAACTTAGACTCTCAGAGATCTTTTAACAAGCTGATTCACAATCAGCATCCCGATAACTTCAAAGGTTGATTCTAAGTGAGGTTGCTACTTTTAAGTGAGCGTCCTGATGAATCAGTTTAATTCAATCTTGAATGTTATCAGCGTCCTAATGAGTTATCAACGCCCTAACTTATCAAGTCCAGGAAAGCGCTGCTAAGTCGTTAGCGTCCTGAAAGACTCTAAAAATAATTTTTGACATTTGATTAAAAATAAGATAAATGCGAATAAAAACTCGATAAATTTCAAATCAAATTAAACATAGAAAATTAAATCATTTGAAATACCGCAAAGTGTATGATCAAAACATGCACACTTGAAAAACATATGTAAGTGACTTGTGCATGATTTTGGAAAACGTTTGAGCAATATCGATTAGAGAAAGATATACCTTAAATACTGTGTATTTCTCATATTTGTCATTGTTGGCCCAGATATGTCCAAAAGGGGGGTGAATTGGACACTTAGACGATTTAGAAAATAATACCAATGGCAAAGATACAGTGCAGAAAATAAACAAATATGCATAGTCAATTTATAGTGGTTCGGCTACTTGCCTACATCCACTACCTAACCTCCTCAGTTAGGATTTTAACCTTGTCACTAAGGGATTCTCTTACGGGTGAGAATCAAACCGTTACACCTTTTCTCAACTTGCGGGTGTGAGAATAATTGTTACACTACTCAGCTTACAGGGGTGAGACCAACCTATCTCAACTTACGGGTGTGAGAACTACCGTTTCTCAACTTACGGGTGTGAGAAGACCTGATTTTGTTGAATATAAAATATGAATTCAGTAGTTTATCTAACTACTGTTACGACCTTGATACAATATACAAAATCTGAAATTGAATACAAATTTATCCTATGAACTATCTCTCAAATTACTCTTTCAGCAAGAATGATATAAGTTAAAACAGTGCTGAACGATTTGAGGGAAAACAATCCAAAACTTCAAATAGATTTTCAGATAAAGATAAAATGTTAGCTCAGTATGAAAACCTTTTGAGTACGTAAAGTCTCAAAGAAAAACTATTGTGAAAACAGATCGACTTAAACTTTTTCTTGACCAGATGAAAATTCGACTAACTTTCAAAAAATGTTTTAGCTCAGAGAATTTTCGGTGCTTAACAAATTGTTAAGTGTCTGTATTTATAGACTTGTACAGATGAAGCTGTTGTTCATTTGAATTTGAATTTCAAATATGAACGTTTACTCACAACAGCTAGAATATATCACGATAGTGGAAACTACACAATTCATGAATATTCTATTTTTTGCTCCAGATACATGAATAAGGAAAGTTGTAGAAGACGTGGTTCGTGAATCAGAGAATATCTCTTACAAATACATAAAATTAATTTTGTACGAAAATTTGTTCAGAAAAGGTGGCAAAAAATATGTACATGTTAGAATATTTTCTGTCGTTTTGTTCCTTTGATGGCACTCATAGAATATTAGCGTCCTACTAAACAATGAAGTGAGGGCGCTACTAAGTAGTAAGTGTCATGACTTGCTTTGACAATTAAACGACTTAAAGCATGAGGGTGCTACTTTGCAGTAAGCGTCCTGCTTGGTTTTAAAACGCAAAATATATGAGGGCGCTATTCAAGAGTAAACGTCCTGAACTATTAAAAGCAGCTTTAAAACAATGTTTAAGCCCTGACAGACGGTGAGCGTCCTGAAAGTTACGTAAGTTGATTCTAAAGATGAGGGCGCTCCTACACAAGTAGCGTCATGATAACCCATTCAACTTATAACTTATTGGTGTCCTTAAAGACAAGCTTTAATCAAGAATTTATCTCAGCACCTCAGGAAAGCTAAAAGCCAAAAAATGATTCGATCAAGAAATTCAAGATCATATCAGACGTTCAAGATCATTTCAATCAAGGACATCAAAGATCATATCATGATTTCAAGATCACACCACACGAATGATTAGATCAAAAGCTTCAAGACTACATCATTCGATCAACATTCACAAAATTCAGCTCAAGCACGAAGTTCACATTGAAGATCTCATAATGAAGAATTGGATTTAAAGATTATGACTGTTAGCTCAATGAACCCCATGATATGAAGGTTTTGATGATTCCAAATATCTCCATTTGGTCTTTCTAATGATCTTGTCAAGTGTTTCAGATTTATCAAGAATCAAGGTCAAGGAACTGAGATCACAAGCCTATTGAACAGAAAAATGAAGTTCCAAGTCTGTTTGTACTTAGATTGTAAGGTCTATCAATCAACTTACTCTCAGCAAGTTTTTTATCATCTGCATGTTTTAATTGGTTGCATGTTTGATTTAATCCAGTTACTTTATGTTTTATCGGGTTTTAATCGAGAAATCAAAAACCACTTTTATAAAGTCTTTCGGGACACTAGTGTTTTAGCAGTGCTCTCCTGGACTTTATGAGTCAGGACGCTGATAAAATGTTAAGATGCTCAAGGTTAAATTGATCTAATTAATAAGGACGCTTACTTGTTAGTAGTGACCTTTCTCTTATCAACCTTTGAGAGTGTCAGTACGCTAATTTAGCTTCAGCACGCCGAAAGATTTTCTTTTTATCTTTAAGTGATTTCTGCTCAAATGCGAACTTTAGAAATCTTGAATGATGATCTTTGAAAATGGTTGAACAATGCACTTTGAAAATCCTTTTAATGATCAAACACCAACTCCAAGATCGTCGAACATGAGAGAAGAAGTAGTTTAAATATGAAGCTCATTTTCTCATTTGAAGACTTAACGAAAATCTGGAAACCCAAGAAAAACTAGATAATATGTTTGAATCTATGCATAAGCTTTCTCTCTTGTGTAAGATGGCTAGAACGAGTGTAAAAATAGATGGAGAACAATCACTAGCCATTACACTCGGAAATATGGTCGTTGGAGTTTTCATAAATTCAAAATTCAAATAAAACAATCAAACACTTTCACAAAAATGGAGCTAACAACAACGTTGAAGAATTTCTAAAATCTCTATGCATACATGAAAGTGGAAATGGTCAGAACAGAGCACAGTCCTGATAGTCTTTTCAAAATTTTCTGACAGATTGCATTAGCGTCCTGAAGACATGGTAACGTCCTGAAATGAATTGTTCAGAAAAATTAGATTTTCGCGGACTTGCTCAGGGAGGGCGCTAATATCGCATAAGCGTCCTGACGAGCTTGATTTTCAGAAACCCAGAATTTTAGGGAGGGCGCTAATACTCGATCAGCATCCTGACGTGAACAATAAACATTCGAACCCAGAAACCATCAGCGCCCAGATGGTCTATCAATGTCCTGTAGTATTTGTTGGCCTAAACGGTTCATCACTTAGCACGCCCCTAAATATACTGTGATGAAGTGTATTTTGATGATTACAAACAAAATCCTTTTTGGTGCTATAAGCCCAAAACATGTCGTAGGAACACTAGAAATCCTTTCAAAGATAAATTTCATAAGAGGGCACGGGTACCAAAACGACTACTCCTATATGCTAGAATTACAAAATCTAAAGTAGATGAGTTCCAAAGGCTATGGTTCACCGGATCACATAGATTCATATTTTTGAACCATATGCTAAGTTGTTTGGCCAAAGACATTTAGGCCTAATCACTTTAGGCATCTTTCATATTCTTATGTCACATGTGCTTATTTATATCTATTTGTGACACTTGGAATTATTTTAGACTTAATCAAATAATATGTGCCTATGATTGCCAAAAGTAGTGGATCACATTGAACTTGTTTAATGTTTAATTATATTATTCAATGTTTGATTGATGCAAATCATACTTTGTGGCGACCCCCGGACCACTATTCCCCATGGAACAACATGCAAAATGTCGGGGCGGATCACCTGACGTAGACATCCCCAACCATCCCATATCATCTATGGAATGATCGGGACCCTACAAACCTTAGCACAATATCGAAGCACCTGTAGGTACCTGTGACAATTTCTACTATCCTCAAGCAAAATTCTTGATAATCCATAAACCATCCACAATAAAAGGATCCCCAAGATACAAAATGATCACAATATAGTCTATCATCATCAAGTCCAACATATATGAGTCCAAGGTCACAAGGCCATCATCTTAGTGTCTTACATCCTCACAACTAAAATAAACCTCTGGGTTAAGAGTTATAAATTATACATATGCATCAAAATAAACAAAATTATATACACATGTAATACAATCGTCCACATCATATACAAAAGACTCCTCCCACACTCACATCCAAAAAGAACTATGCTCAGTGGTGGCTAGGTCCTCAAGTAATAACAACTCCTTTGCCTTAATCTATAGAACCTGAAAAAGAAGATAGAGTGAGTCAACTATGCCCAGTGAATAGTATTCAATTATGCCATCAATTATACATTAATATAAAAAGAATGTATGCATGAATGATGCTCATGAGTATACAAAGCATATGGTACATAATGTAACAAGCATCCATATACCATAATGCAAGTTAAAATTCATTCGCATATCCTTGTTCTAATCCAAGCTTCCGTTACGTAGACCCACAAGGCGGTCCTCTCATATTGAGGTATAGCTTCCACTATAACATTTACCCATCACGTATGATGAGACCCCCTAGCGGTTGTTAAGACACCTTATTGTCATTTGGGGTACACCTGGACAAAACATTCGAAATCCCTCCTATGGAAAGTCCTACCATGCCTCTAGAGATCTTAGCTTGGCATTACCATCTATAAGGGAGTTCTCTTGAGGGAGCATTCCCTGACTTACTCAATGAACATTAAGCACAAGCCTCATTTAGACAAGCAAGGCATACCAACCCATAGGGTTTTACACACATTCAATTTCCACAAATAACTTTTCATGATTTGCAACATACACATATAATTTAAATATAATGGCATAAAAGATAAATATAAAGAACATTACTTACAACCAAGCCACGCAAGAGCAAGCTACCACAAACACCGTATCCAATCAAGATCCCGCAAGGCACATTTATTTATACATATATCAATTATCATGATCAACAATATCAATAACACACACCAATCATGTCTAAATCCCCAACATAGCCAATAGGCCTATACACGTCCTAATCCCATCACAAGTCTCAATTCCCATGCCATTGGCATCTTAGTCCAATTTAGGTCCAAGTACTCCACATAACTCTAATTCAATCTCAATTACCAATTTCCATATTTAATTCATTAATCCAACCATTAGGCATCAACTATGTCAAATTATATAATCAAGCCAACACTTAGGCCTAGGTCATAACATGGTCAACATGAGCCAATCATAGTACAATTCATTCCAATTTATATTAATTAAGTCATAATTCATCCCAATTCTACAATTAAAGGCAAAATATATCAAAAGCCCCAAAATTGAGAAACTTCCAATAATAGGCCAAAATGGCCAAATTGAACTAACGCACGATTCCTTGCCAATTAATTGTTGTTGAAACGTTCGGTGACATTTGCGTTAATTCTGTCACAAAAACTATTAACGACAGCAAAAAATCGTCACTAAATAAATAGTTTAGCGACACGTTGTGTTGTCGCAAATTGATCAATCTGCGACCAAAAAGACCTCACGATGCCTTAGCACCAATTATTTCGTCGCCAAAGATAAATTTTCGTTGCTATTAATATGTTGTTGCGACGATTTTTGTTTTGGCGATGATGTTTTTTCGTTGCTAATAATCTGTTCTTTTTTTTTTTTCTTTTTTTTGTGGATATAAACGTGCTACATGATATTTTAAAATTTTACAAATTTCTAAACTAAAAATATTTGAACGTCGGAAAGGTTAAAGTAGAAAGGCCATTCATAGGTCATGTACACGTTAACTCCAACGCTTACTTTGGTAGCCTAGCAATTCAGAATTTCATAACAAGAATAATTTTTTTTAGAGCAAAGCAACCAAATGGATATAGAGAAAACACCAATGAATAATAAGAAATTAATACCATTTTACAAAGTCATAGTTCTTGTTCAATAATAGATGGGTAACAAACATCAAGGATTACTTTGTAATTGTTTACATAATCACCGACAATCTGAGCTGCCCTGTTCATAACTTCATTTCATCATAAACAAATGCATCTCCCTAGCTCCCAAAATCGAATTTGAAAAGGGCATGATTCATCAATAGATTTTTCCATGGCAAATTTATACTAATATATGTGAATATTTGGGGATTTCATGTGATTTAACTTGGAACTTGGTTATCAATTAATTATATACTGGCAAAGGATAAGAATAAGAAGACGAAGAAAATGTCAACCGGTGGAAGCATCACCACATATATAATCTGAAGTTGTATTTGAATAAGACCATCCTACTCCAGCAGGAGACTCAACAAAGAGGAAATTTGATACTAAATGATGAGAGGAAGAAAAAAAAAAAAAAAGAGTGGAAAAGTCTATAATATTATTGGATCAAACAGAAGTATATATGTAATTTAGTATACAAATTAAACCAACCTCTATTCCGTGATTTGTGATTCATTCGAAGGCCCCGACCATCTCCTCTTGGAAAGAATGGACCAAGTTCTGTAAATGCACCTCCACCAATGGAGGAACAACCAGGGCCTGGAAACAAGAACAGTGTTAATCATGTTAACACTCACTGATCAACAGCCTCACAAATTTTTGGTTTTCTTTAACAGTAAATTCTAACACAACCCATCAGATATTTCAAATGAAATTCATCTCCATTTAAAAAAAAAAATAAAGAGAAAAAGAAAAGAAAAGAGAGCAAAACCTCCATTTAACCAGAGAATAAGGGGCTTGTTGTGGGCATCTCCGTAAGCTTCAACAAAGTAGTAAAACAAGCTTCTCCTAGCTTTTTCATCCACATCAATGTACCTTACAAATTGCTTGAAATCAAGTTACACTTTTCCTACTGTCCCCTGCTACCCATTAAAAAAATGCTCAAATCCAATTGGTGGAACTCGTCGACAAGGCCGATTGTGGTTTGTATGCACAACACGAAGACATAATTATTATTTATCAAAAACAGCTTTACAGTAAAAAAAAGGAAAAAAAAAAAAGTAGTAAAATCCAATATGTATATACCAGCTCATGCTGCGATTGGCGTGTTTGTTCAACAGCTGCGTCTCTTTCCTCCTTCATCAGCCAACAAAGAGTTGAACCCTGCATGGAACATATCGGTCATTGTGTGTATGTCTCTCTCTCTATATATATATATATATATAAAAGTAATGCTACATTGACATTTAAAATATATATTCAAAATATATATCATTTTTATATATTATTAAATTACATTGAATCATGTGTAGATACATATTTCAAGACAATTCAATAATAATTTATACTTTAAATGTGTACTTTAACATTTTCTTTTATATATATATAGAGAGAGAAAGAGAAACTTATTAATGCAATACTCCTTATTTACACAAAAAAATAAAAAATAAAAAATGGGCATCACCTTGAACGTTCCGGCATGATTTTTTCTATAAAAGGGGGGCCATCCCTCTCATTTTTCACTCCAATACTTCTCCATCTCTCTCTCCTCCCTCCTTGGACACTCTCTTTTTCTCTCTCTTTTGAGACTCTCAACCTTAGAAACTCTCCACTTGTGCGGTGCGGAACCGCTGCCCTGCAAAGAGCGCAGAGCATCAAGTGTCCAACTTGAAGGTGAGAACAAAACATAAGTTTGCATGTCTTATAACTTTTCATAAAATTTTTATTCATTTATCATTATGTCTATTATTCACTTACGTTGCATTTTTGTGTATAATATTCATACGTGTCATACTCGTGCCTTAATATTTGGTGTCTACGTATTACACTGTTACTACGCCGAATTAGCGGTCAATTTGACTAAACCAGACTTAGTCTTGTCCTCAGTAACTTTAAATAGTGAACATGAGGTAGTTTGCTGCTCTAAAAGACTTGGTATTTAAGCGGGACCTTCTGTTCCCACCTCTCGACCTGAGGATTGGTCTGGTTGGCCCCATTGAAAGTTGTCCGCTTGTATAAGTGATACTAAACATCCTAACAATGCACGCGGTGATGCTAACCCTGATAAGCATCACCAGCGCTGTCAAATCTTGTCATATGTAAGTAAAGACCAGACTTGCACATGCATAGTCATCATACATAAAATAAGAACTACCTAGGGACGTAAGTGGTCTGTGATCTATAAATTATTTATTGGTACAATTTTGTCCACTATTATTGATATTTTTTGTAGATACAAACGTACAATGTGAACCCAAAATTATCTGAATATGGACATTTATACGTGAACCTAGGGCGATATAGGGTCACAGAGCCATTATGAGACGGTGTTATGTATACTTATTTGTTAAGCTATGTTGCATTGTTTATGATGCTAAATTGTGTATATTTAATGTATAATTATGATATCTTTTTTATTAGTTGTCATATTCACAAACTAAATATACGAGAGTAAGACGAATTAAATATCTTGAATCACTATTCCAAATAACCTCAAATAAATGACGCGATACACCATCTCTCGTGAACTATTTCAATGGATTATTATTAAAATAACATGCCTATGCAATAGCCGAAAATGCAAGCCATACAACTCATCAATGTAGCACAAATATATGCAAGGCTTTTTTTCTCTAACTAATTAAATGATGATTGTGATATTGTATCAGAAATTCTTTCATTTCATCATAATATACTTTTGTAACTTGGACTTTTTGTCCCTTTCCTTTGGTTTCTTGCATTGAAGCATTGAAGTCAAAGTCTCTCTCTCTAATCACGTTTGCTTTTCAAATAGCCCAAAAAATTAGAAAAGTAAAGGTCTCTTTCTACTTGACTTTTCAAATTAAACATTACCATGTGCTTAACGTGGGAGACAAATATATATAAAAAAATTGAGCAGGAAGCCAGAAACAAACTAATTAGAAATTATAAAAATATTAAACAAATTAAACACAAATAAAACTAATTTAAAAAATTACGTATTAAAAGAAACAAGTTCTTTTTTTGGTGTTCCAATTAAGTTTTTTTTTTTTTTTTAATTATAAGTGTTAATGAGTCCATCATTAAGATCAAACGGGTAATCTTATGCATCACTGTAGCGCACGTGCCAATAAAATCTAAATATTTCCATCATTTAAGTCATAAGTATTAGATCAAATATGACTCTTTAAATTGTTATTCTTTCATTATATGCCAACTTAACTTTTTTTTTTAATGATTTTTTATTTTAAATTTGTGAACACAAGATTTAAGAAATATAGTTAATTTTTTTCTTTTTTACACAAGATGCTTCTTTATATATATAAGCAAGGATTATATTTGAGAACTAATTAATTATTTACTTACGGTGCTCAACTTAACTCAACAAAATATTTTTTCAACAACATGAAATCTGGGCGTTGCTTAGCCCATGCCTAGGCACCAACTCACTTAGTTAAAGTCAATCGCTTAGATATCGCCTTATCACCTTAACAACATTACTTTAAAAATAACACTAGGGGTGTTTTATGAATTGTGCATGAAAAAACTTAACTGATCTTACAAATTTGGTTTACATATAAAGTTAAGTTAGTTCAATTTTCGTTTGCGACCTTTACATATAAATTCAATTAGTTTGACTTGTAGATTGACTCTTTTAAATTGATTCAAATTTGATTATACTAAGGTAAAAATATAAAATTGTCTTTTATTTCTATGTAATTAATTTTATGACATATACTAGTACATATGCACATGTGTTATGTGTAATTTTTATTATTTAATAATAAAATTAAGTATTTTTAATATTTTAATAAAATTAGAAGGATAAAACTACCTTCTTTTTTTTTTTATTTTTTATCTCAAACAAGTTTATAACTTGCGCAATGCGTGGGGATTTTTCAAATAAATAATAAAATACTAAAAAAAATCAAAACCATCAACTTGTAAAATAAATTAATAAAATTATAATTAATGATGTAATAGCTTTGATAATTATAAAAGAGTCAATTATCGCCTTGCAAAAAAAAAAAAATACATCTTTTTTTTTGGTGAGAGCAAATGCACTAAACTCTATTAAGATTTAAGATTTCTTCTTTATTTAATATACCTTGTTACTCCAAGGAGTTGATCCCTGCTTCCAAAGGATGACAAGGTTTCAAAAATAATAGTGGGACAAGAAGATAAAGATTGACTTTATGTGAATCCGAGCTGTTGGAGTTAGTCGAATATTTGACTAAAGAAATTACAATATATGAGAGTGGGACGAATTAAATATCTTGAATCACTATTTTTGACCAAAGAAATTACCATATATGAGAGCGAGACGAATTAAATATCTTGAATCACTATTCCAAATAACCTCAAATAGATGACGCTTCTTCTTCGAAAGACCCATTGCACCATCTCTCGTTGAACTATTCCAAATAACCTCAAATAGATAAAAGTCTTTGGATTATTCGATGAATGAAGGTCTTTGGATTATTATTAAAATAACATGCCTATGCTATACCCGAAAATGCAAGTTGCATAGCCATACAACTCATCAATGTAGCACAAAAATTTACAAGACTTTTCTTCTCTCTAATTAATTAAATGATGATTGTAATATTGTATTAGAAATTCTTTCATTTTATATATCATAATATCTTTTTGTTACTTGGACTTTTTGTCCCTTTCCTTTGATTTCTAGCGTTGAAGCATTGAAGTCAAACTCTCTCTCTCTCTCTCTCTCTCTAATCACGTTTACTTTTCAAATAGCCCAAAAAATTAGAAAAGTAAAAGTCGCTTTCTACTTAACTTTTGAAATACACCAATAATCTAGAAAATAAATAAAATATTAAAATTAAAAAAATTCAAGTAATGTTACCGTCTCATTTGGCGGAATTAATATACATCAAGTGGCCCTAATTAATAAACAATGCACATGAAGCACCACTAACCATTACCATGTGCTTATCGTGGGAGAAATACATGAGCAGCTGGAAGCCCGAAACAAACTTATTAGAAATTATAAAAAGAAAATTAAACAAATTAAAACAATATTCAAATCAAATAAAACTAATTAAACAAAATACGTATTAAAAGAAACCAGTTCTTTTTTAGGTGTTCCAATTAAGTTTTTATTTTTATTTTTTATTATTATAATGTTAATGAGCCCATCATTAAGATCAAACCGGTAATATTACACACACACGTACACATATATATATATATATATAAATTTTTTTTCCAATTACATGAAATCTTGACGTCGCTTAACCCATGCTCAGGCACGGGCTCACTTAGATAAGGCCAATCGCTTAAATATCGCCTTATTATCACCTTAACAACATTACTTTAAAATTAATATTGAGGTGTTTTATGGATTGTGCATGAAAAAACTTAACTGGTCTTACTAATTTGGTTTATATATAAAGTTAAGTTAGTTCAATTTTCATTTGAGACCTTTGTAAATCAAATAAATTCCAATTATTTTGACCTGTAGATTGACTCTTTTAAATAGATTCAAATTTGACCATACTAAGGTAAAAATATAAGATTGTCTTTTTTACTATGTAATTAACTTTATGATATATACTATAATATGCACATGTGTTACGTGTAATTTTTATTATTAAATAATAAAATTAAATATTTTATTAGTATGTAATTAACTTTATGATACTAGTACATATGCACGCGTGTTATGTGTAATTTTTATTATCTAATAATAAAATTTTATTCTTTATAATAATATTGGTAAATTGTTATATTTAATATTTTAATAAAATTAGAAGGATAAAACTACCTTTTTTTTTGTCTCAAACAAGTTTATAAGTTGTGCAATGCGTGGAGATATTTCGAATAAATAATAAAATACTAAAAATAATCAAACCATCAACTTATAAAATAAATTAATAAAATTATAATTAATGATGTAATAGCTTTGATAAATCATTGAAGAGATTAATAATTCCAATTATCGCCTTGCAAAAAAATACATCTTTTTTTTGGTGAGAGAAAATGCACAAAACTCTAATTAGTTTAATAATTAATAAATTAATATTAATTATTAATCTATTGGATGTATTAATTATTAATATTACATTACTTTTTAATTTTTAATATTAGTTAACATTGTAAAATATAATTTATTAAATATTAAATATGTAAAGATTTTTCATATGACGTCAAATAAGTAGAAACTCACATGTAATTCCTTTAAATTTAAGAAAAGAAAAGTGGAGAAGAGGAACAGGCGAGGAAGGTGGAGAGAGACGCAAATATATGTAGATTTCATAAAAAGACATGTGGATGCCTCGTGTCATCAGTTCAGGCTGTGTAATCTGTTATATATATACAGAGAAATACTAATTTGACCAGGCTGTGTAATCTGTTATATATATACAGAGAAATACTAATTTGACCGCATAAAAATATAATTACAATATAATTACACATTTATGTTCATTAGATGTGTAAATTATATACATCTCAAAAAAAGTAATAAATAATTTAATAAATATAAATATGTAATTATATTATAATTATATTTTTTTTACTTAGATAAGCATGACTTTCTCTATATATAGAGCCCCGCCAAATGGGTGTTGTAACTTTATATTATTATTTAAATATAACCTATAATAACGTAGACTATTAAAAAGGTATAATAATAACAAATTCATGGATGAATATTCCTGTAAATTACATGTTTGACAATTCCAATTAATCAATGCATTAAACAAAATAAATAAAGTAATAAAGAAAAAAAGAGAGGAAAGTGACTAAAGTTATATAATAATATAATTTTAAATATAATATAATATAGTTTATACTATATTGAGAGAGAAAGATGGCCGACGAGTTTTTTTTCTTTTTCTTTTTCTTTTGAATAGCGACTTAAGAGAGTTCGAAAGGCAATAGGTATTAGAAACGTGAGGGAGAAAGGTGCTTACATATGCCACATATAGTGCATTTATATTAAAAGATGAGTGTCAGAGATCACAACAACTCGTGTCAAAAATATATTCAAAGGGCAGTTTGTAGTGCGTTATTATTATTATCTTTTATAGATATATTATATGATATATGATATGATATATGATGAGAATGGCTAGGGCAGATAGATAATGGTAAAAAGTTATAATTGAGAAACACATAATAATTATTATACGAAGAGTGCTAAAATAATCTAAAATTTTTAAATTCATACCTAAGTTGATGTGACATACACCACATTATCACATCATCATAGAAAAAAAAACAAAAACAAAAACACTTTCTAATCATCATAGACCACACTAACATGGATAGGGTGTTGAGTATAATTTATGGGTCATAAAAGTATTTCTCTTATTATACTACTTATATCACTAAACTTATTTCTCAAAATATAAAAACAAACAATAATGAAGTTCGTTAGGGCATTATACAAAAAATAATAAGTATAGCACGAGAAAGTCCAACTTTTGACGCCATTAAATAGAAAGAATTTCTATATATTAACAATCTTTATATAATGTTAAAAATAAAAATAAAATAAAATAAATGCTTACTATTACCATAAATTACATAATAACTACTGTTGATGTAACTCTAACTAAATCAAACTGATTTAAACTAAATAAATAAAAAATTTAAATAATTCAAAATGATTGATTAATCTTTATTAAATTTTCACCAATTAGATTTGGTCAAGTTCTGTGCATACTTCACGCAAAGCATAAGGTCTCTCGAGAAATCAAATTTTCCACGCCTGAAATGTTTGAACGAGAAGGAAATAACCCTGATCCCGTACTTCCGGATGTCAGCGGCTTACTCAGCTCAAACATCTCCCTCTCTCGTGTCATGTAATCGTCACGTACACCAGCAGGCTCCTCGCTTATTTATACACGCTGCTAAGAACGGCAAGAAGGGAAGCGTAGCGTCTTGGCAGTGGTGTTAATAGAATAAGGAAAGTGATAGCTAGGTTGCAAATAGGAGCAATAATAATAGTGATGGAGGGATCAGGTGTGGCACTTGCAGTGGAGAACGTACAGGCACTTGCGAGCAATAAGAACTTGGACAGCGTACCTCTTAGATACATTCGACCAGAACTTGCGGTTGATGACATCAGCACAGTTCATGATGATCAAATCCCGGTGATTGATCTAAACAGGCTCACAGATGAAAGGTATTCTCAGGATGAAATGACCAAGTTTCATCTTGCGTGCCAAGATTGGGGCTTCTTCCAGGTGATCATCTCTACTATTACTTTGATGATCTTATCATATATGTGCGAGTGTTAATTAATTAGTTAGCGTATTGATTACTTTTCATGAGATTTCTAGCTAATTATTAATTGATATATGATGATGATGATCAGCTGGTGAACCATGGAGTTGAAGAGGAAGCGATGGAGAAGATGGTAAGGGATGTGAGTGAGTTCTTCAAGCTGCCGTTAGAGGTGAAGAAGGCGTGTCACCAAGATGAGAAAAGGCAACAAGGGTACGGGCAATCGTTTGTGTTCTCTGAAGAGCAAAAGCTGGATTGGGGTGACATGCTGTTCCTCTTCACACTTCCACTTGCTTCTAGGAACATGAAGATCTGGCCCACCCATCCTCTTACATTTGAGTACGTCCTCTAATCTTTTTCTTTTGGCTTAAGACTACGTCAAATTAGCATTATTTATGTATTTAATGAAATAAATAATTATAGATTCATGTTACCCATGATTATTTAATCAAATAGTCGTATATAGTTGATTATTAAATTATAAAAAGTCAAACTTTTGTTGGAGAAGATAAATTAATTTTTAGTGGGTAGTTCTTATCTAGCTATATATTTATAACACAAAACTTATATGTGCCATATTTGGCACACATCCCTAAATTAACTATAATATATAAAAGATATTAAGGAGGATAAAATATCTTATTTAATTGTTATAAACACATTAAATTTATAATTTTATTAAAAATATATATTATTTTAATAAATTACTGTTAAAAATTGATATGACAATAATTTGTAATAATTTATGTAATATTTTTAATCCATATAGTATTGTTAATAATATATAATTTACTCTTAATTACATTTAAATATAAAGGTAATATTGTAATATGTCACAAATAATCAAATTTTATTGTAATAATTAAGGCATTAAAATATTTTAGTCTCTTTTTTTATTTTTTTTAATAACTTTCAGTCCCTTTTATTTATTTATTTGTTTGCTTATTTTTTTATTTTTAGTAACTTTCAATCCTTTTTATTATTTTTATTTACAGTAACTTTTAACCCCTTTTATTTACTATCAATGCCATGGACTTGTAATTAAAATACACTAATTTATGTTTTGAAGTTTGTTTATTTATTTTTCTTTTTTAACTCTCTTAATTTAATTCAATATAAAAATATATATTTGTGTAAAATGCTTGTACATTATGTGTCACACTTACAAAATTTTAAAAAAAATTAAACTTTGTTAAGACAGATGGAGTGAAAGTAAAGATTAGTATTTATTTTACTATATTAATTCCTTGGTAAATTCTTAATTAATTTGCAGGGAATCAGTGAGGAAGTATTCATCTGAGATGGACAGGATCAAAACCATCTTGTTAAGTTTGATGGAAAAGAACTTGGGGATTGAGCAAGAGAAGCTGACTAAAGTGTTCAAGAATGGGGTCCAAAGCATGAGATTGAACTATTATCCACCATGCCCACAAGCATCCAAGGTCTTAGGCATCTCTCCACACTCTGATGCCACTGGCATCACTATTCTACTCCAACTCAACGAGGTTCAAGGACTGCAAATTCGACACCACGGGCAATGGTTTCCTGTTAAATTGCTTCCTGATGCTCTTCTTGTTAACATCGGAGACGTCCTTGAGGTACGTCCTTAAATATTTTTCATACAGTATAATTATACAATTAAAAGACAGACCACCTTCAATTCGTGATTTAAAAATTATGAGACAATACAAAAAAAAAAAAACAATAATTTATAAAATAATTTCTTAATTATCATTTTTTTGATAAAAAAAAATCCAAAGTAAAATGTTTTACACTTTTATTTTTGTGTTTTCTAGTTTTTGGAGGATACAAAAAGACTATATCGTGGTCATTACCCAAACCAGGCCAAAAATAAAATTATATTCGAATCAGAAAAAAAAAAAAAGGATAGAATTTAAGAACCATCTTTTATTATTTTGTCGTGTATTTTTTTTTAATGCAGAAAAATTAGAAGATTGATTCCGTTAATATATAATATGGAATTTCTGCTACTTCTTGATTTTGCAGATACTAAGCAACGGGAGATACAGAAGCATCGAGCATAGAGTGGTTATAAACAAGGAGAAAGAACGCATGTCTGTGGCAGCGTTTCATGATGCAAATGTAACTTCTCAAATTGGGCCTCTTCCAGAGCTAGTCAAAGGAGAAACTGAGCATAAATACAGGACTGTAAGTTTTAAAGAATTCGTGAACCTACTCACAACTCATAAACTTGATGGGAAGAGCCTTATAGATCTCATGAAGTTGAAGAAATATTAATGGAAGTGGTTTGCTATATGTAAGTAGAAGAAGCTATATACACATAGATGATAGAAAGATGTTAATTTCTTCTGTAATAAGAGATATATAGATATAGATGATAAAAAGGCCATAATACTGTTATAATATATATCTTTTGTCCTAGACAAAGAATAAGGTAATGTCTTCTGCAACGCATGTTTGGTCAAGAAGAGATCTTTGGGAATATCATTTTGATGTAATAGAACTACCTCTTTTATATGCATGAATAAATAAATAAATAATTAATATAGTGTAATCTGATGACCTTGAATAACTTCAATATCACGTTACTCTTCATTTTTTTTTTTTAATTTTCTTTGTATATGCATATAAGTGATCAACATCATTGGTCATAACTCAAATATGATAGTCTAGTGCTCATTGTTATCAACTTTCATTTTGTGTGACATTCTTATATCTAGTATTTGTAGACGTGCATTGCACGTAATAAATAACTCCTATAATCAAATAATGATATAATGATTATCTTAAGATTATCTAAGTTTAAGGCTTAATTTTCTTTCTTTTATCCTTTTGGCAAACATCTTATAAAAATAGAAAAAAAAAAAAAAAACTAATCATATGGCTCATTTATAAATTAACGAATTAATATTTCAAATATTGCCAATAGAATTTAATACGGCACGTAACCACGCCCGTAAGTTGTTTACAAGTGTGACTTTCTAGCCAAGCCCTGATGTAGGCTAGTTTGTGGCTTTCTAACTAAGGCTTGGTGTAGGTTAGTGGTTGTTTCCTTTCTAACTAAGCCCTTGTGTCGGTTAGAGTGTAAACGGTTTCTAATCATGCCTGTAAGTGATTAGCCAATAGTGTATTGAAAAATCTTGATCGTAGTGATTGGGTAGTGGATGTAGGTTCAAGGAGAACTGAACCACTCTAAATTCTCTTTGTTCATTTATCTTTCCTACTGAAGAAAAGAATACAGAGAGGAAGGTTGAAGAAAAGGATACAGAGAGAAACCAATGAATATTGGAGAAAGATTTTTCTGTATATTGAGAATTGCTTGATTACATGTCTAACATATATATGCTATTCTAGTTACACATATTATAGAAAGAATGCTAATATTTCTCTGTTACAGCCCCTAGAATAATGCTAAGCCATATATACAAATCTCCTAATTATAGAAAGAATGCTAATATCTAGAATAATGCTTAATTATATACAAATCTCCTAATTATAGAAACATATCATATAATTAGGAGATAAATCTGGCAATACTCCCCCTCAAGCTGGATCAAGGGGATTAATTGAGCCAAGCTTGGAAAGAATACGATGAAAATGATCCGACGACAAGGCCTTTGTGAAGATATCTGCAAGCTGGTCATGGCTACGAGTGTAATGAGTAACAATGGCCCGAGTCTGAACATGTTGCCGAATGTAATGACAATCAACCTCAATGTGTTTAGTCCGTTCATGAAAAACGGGATTAGAGGCAATGTGCATAGCCGCTTGATTGTCACAACAAAGCGTTATAGACTGAGAATGAGAGATACCCAAATCGGCAAGGAGAGCCTTTAGCCACATGAGTTCAGAAGCTGTGGAAGCCATGGCCCGATACTCGGCTTCGACACTTGACCGTGCTACCACTGTTTGTTTCTTACTTTTCCAAGAAACCAGATTCCCACCGATAAAGATACAATAACCCGTAGTGGATTTTCGATCAAGTTGATTTCCAGCCCAATCCGCATCCGTATAGCTAAGAATTTGAGAATGCCCGTTAGCTTTCATGAGGATGCCACGGCCAATTGTTTTCTTTAGATATCGAAGAATTCTCTGAACAATATGCATATGAACCATGGTGGGAGAATGCATAAATTGACTAATAATGCTCACTGCATAACTAATATCAGGTCGTGTGATTGTTAAATAGATAAGTTTGTCAACCAATCTTTGATAATCTTGAACAGAACCCAGAGGTGCACCAGATCTATCAAGCTGCAGTTTGCTATCCAATGGTGTGCGTGCAGGTTTGCAATCCAACATATCAGCATCACGCAATAAATCTGTCACATACTTGCGTTGATTCAAGAACAAGCCTTTGGAGGAAGTAGCCATTTCGATGCCCAGGAAGTATTTCAGCACACCGAGATCTTTAATGGAAAACTTTTGTTGGAGAACACTCTTAAGCTTACGTATAGCAGCATCATCATCACCGGTAACAATTAAGTCATCAACATAAATCAAAACAATCAGTCGCTTACCCGAGTGCATGTGAACAAATAAAGAGTGATCTGCATTACTTCTCTTAAACCCAAGTTCTTCAAGAACCATACTTAATTTGGCATGCCATGCGCGTGGAGATTGCTTCAAGCCATAAATAGATTTGTGCAATCGACATACTAACCTTGGATCAGTACCTTGCGGATGCTCCGGCGGAAGCTTCATATAGACTTCTTCTTCAAGCTCGCCATGCAAAAACGCATTTTTAACATCCATTTGTGAAAGAGACCAGCCTTGATTGATAGCGACAGAAATCAAGGTACGGACAGTTGTCATTTTTGCGACGGGCGCAAACATCTCTTTGTAATCAACACCATATGTTTGAGTGAACCCTTGAGCAACAAGTCGGGCCTTATGCCGTTCAATTGAGCCATCGGCTTTGAACTTAGTCTTGTACACCCACCTACTGCCAACTGCCTTTTTATAGCGTGGGAGGGAAACCACACTTCAAGTATTGTTATCAGCTAGTGCTTGGAGTTCATCATTCATAGCATCCTTCCAGACTGCCTGTTGAACCGCCTCTTGATAATTTCTTGGTTCGGTGACACTAGAAATCTGACTAAGATAAGCAGTATAGGTAGGTGATAAGTTTTGATAACTCAAAACATGATGCATGGGATGACATACCGAGTAAGCCACGTAATCGTGAAGCCTTGAAGATGGATGCCGTTCACGAGGTGGATTACGGCGAAGAATAGGCGCAGGAACTGGTGACTCATCACCCATGATCACTGTTGGTGCTGGGACAGAACCCACAGGTAAGGTGGTAGTGGGTGCATGAGCTGTGCAAGGCACGTCATCACCATTAGCAGTGTCTGCTGAAGAATGCCCGGAAGAGACAGCTTGGGGCACAACTGGTGGTACAGCAGCTGGAATGGGAAGTGGAAACAGGTCATGCTCCCCCTGACTAAGAATATCATCTGAGTTGTTGAAATATGGCACTGCCTCATTGAACCGAACATCTCGACTAACCATGAGCTTCTTTGTAACAGGATTATAACATTTATAACCTTTCTACGTAGGGGAATAACCCAAAAATACACATTGGACAGCCCGTGGTTCCAGTTTGTCGCGCTGATGAGACTGAATGTGAACATAGCAGGTGCACCCGAAGACTCTGAGATAAGAAAAGCTTGGAGTTTTCCTGTCAACAACTCAATAGGAGAATTAAACTGCAAAATTCGACTAGGCAAGCGATTAATTAGATAAGCTGCCGTAAACACTCCTTGTGACTAAAAAATTTTGGGAACATTCATGCCCAACATCAGTTCTCTAGTTTTGTCAAGTAGATCACGATTTTTCCTCTCCGCTATACCATTTTGTTGTGGAGTCCCAACACAACTAGTATGGTGAATAATGTCATGCATGCTCAAGTATTGTGTCATGATATGTGTCATAAATTCAGTACCATTATCTGATCGTAGAACCTTAATCTTAGAGGAAAATTGAGTGATGACTAAGTTATGAAAGTCTTGGAACACATGAGCAACTTCACTTTTGGATTTTAAGAGATATAGCCATATAAAACGAGAGTAATCGTCAACAAATGTGACAAAATATTTGTATCCATCAAATGATTCAAGCACTGGACCCCAAACATCCGAATGTACCAAATCAAAAATTTTATTTGAACGTGAATCTGAAGAAGAAAAAGGTCATCGAGTAGATTTTGATAAAGGACATACATCACAATTTAATGGATGTTTATTCAAAGCGGGAAAAAGTTTGGATAAAATGGGCGCCGAAGGATGAGCTAAGCGTTGATGCCACAACTCTTGAACAGAAGACAAGCAAGCATATGCATGGGGTTCTTTGGACAAATAAGCATTCTTGGAAAGATAATAGAGTCCTTGATAGAAGAATCCTTCACCAATCGTCCTCTGGGTTATTAGATCCTGAAATACAACTTTGTTAGGAGAAAAGATGACACGACAATTTAGACTGGCTATTAATCGGCCAACTGAAAGTAGTTGAAATGGAAATGAAGGCACATAAAGAACGGATGATGAAATGGAGTTTGAAAGTAACTTAGTCTTACCGTGGCCAACAACACTCACACTCTTACCATTGGCTATGGTTATGATAGATGAAGGAGAGAAAAACTCAAAGTCAGTCAAATTTCTAGAGATATTAGTTACATGATCAGTGGCACCCGAATCTATAACCCAATAATCGTGCACATTACTAATATTAAGAGCGAGAGAAACGACATTAAATATACCTAACACATCTTCAGAAGACAAATTCTTATTTTCAGCAAGAAATCCCGCAAATTGACCAAGCAATGTCGAAGAATTACCAATCTCATTCTTGTCAACAGCATCGTGTTTGGCCTGAATGTAAGTAGCAAACTCATTGATAAGATTTATAAGACTAGAAGTAAACCTAGATAACCCATCAGATGGTGGTGCAGATACAAGGTTGGCTTGATATCCAGAGAAGGGACCACGTTTCGGGCCTCCTTTGTTTGCAAACTTGGGTTTGAGGTATGGGTGAAGAATCCAGCATCTATCCACGGTATGGCCAATGTTGCTACAATGGCTACACTTCAATTCATTCCTTTTAGCCTTGTTCCCTCTGTCATCTGGACGTCGTTGAGTAGAAATATGGGCTCGTGTGTCAGATATATCTGATTTAATTTTTACGGACATAACCTTTTTTCGTGTTTCTTCACGTTGGATAGTAGCACAAACACTTGCAAACGTCGGCAACTCAGAATTCATGAGAATGCGGCTACAAAGATCTTCATAATCTGGGGTTAGATTTGCCAACAACTGGAAAATCTTGTCTTCCTCAGCCCTTTTCAACAAGATTGTCGAGTCAGTGGTATGTGGTCGATAAACCGCTAACTCATTCCACATGGTCTTCATGCGACCAAGAAACTGAACAAAAGGTTTACCTTCTTGTTGGAAAGAGGCAATATCCTTCTTGAGTTGGAACACCCGTGCAGAATTATTATGATTTCCATAAAACTCTTTTACGGCACTCCATAAATCCGCAGCCTAGTCGGAATAACTAAAAATCTCAGCAATATGTGGCTCCATCGTATTAAGCAACCACGATTGGACCATCTGATCATTAGCAAACCAAGCCTTGTATTGAGCAGACTGGACATCCGGAGCGGCATTGCTCCCATCGATAAAATCAATTCGTGATTTCCCACCAAGAGCTAATGTCACTGCCCTCGACCAAGGAAGATAATTAAAATCATTCAATTGAACCGGGCATAATCGTTGATTCGAATTGACATAAGAAGAAGAAGAAGATAACGAAACAGTAGAACTTTCTGTGTTGGATGAAACTATTTCGGCCATTTTTGACAGAATAGAAACAAGAACAATCGAATTAATTTTTTTTTTATCAAAAAAATAAAAAGAAATAAAAATAATCGGGGTTGAAATCAATACCACCCCTTTAATGAGACAAGATATGATGCTTTTGAGAGTTGTTTTAATAAACAACTTTTCCTTCTTTCTTATCTTTTCTTTCACTGGAACTACTTCTGAAACCCACAGTAACTTCTCTGGTGCAACGCGCACAATGATATAAACGCTGCAACGCGCACAGTGATATAAACGCTGCAATAGCAGTAAAGTTTCTTCAACCCACGGTTTGGCTCTGATACCATGAAGAAAAGAATACAGAGAGGAAGGTTGAAGAAAAGGATACAGAGAGGAACCAATGAATATTGGAGAAAGATTTTTCTGTATATTGAGAATCGCTTGATTACATGTCTAACATATATATGCTATTCTAGTTACAAATATCATAGAAAGAATGCTAATATTTCTCTGTTACAGCCCCTAGAATAATGCTAAGCCATATATACAAATCTCCTAATTATAGAAAGAATGCTAATATCTAGAATAATGCTAATTATATACAAATCTCCTAATTATAGAAACATATCATATAATTAGGAGATAAATCCAGCAATACCTACATTTGTTATTTGGATTGTTACCTACTACGCACTTCACTTGTTCAATTAAAATATCGTAAAGGTAACGCGAAAAATCTGTCAAGTCCAATTCACCCCCCCTCTTGGACTATAATACTGGGCCAACAACAGTATCACCTATGCCCTAACACCACCACCACTAGTATAGTCAAACTATAGTGCTTCCAATATGTTTATTTCATTCCATACATGCTACAAATCAATTCCAGATAATCATATTCATTCCATTTTCTCATATACATGTTCAAACACATGTGAGAATTCATCAATTCAGTTCTTACAACCAATCCACCTATTCCCGAGGTGAAGAACAATAGAAATAGGCTTCCCAACCATGTTCCCACTAGTTCCCAAGTCCATTTCATCTACTAGGAACTTATGACCGATCACTAAAAATACTAATCTATATCCAAAAATTATAAAATCAACACCAAAATGTTCCAAATTAAGCTTACTATCATCCTACAACCTCTAATTAATGTTACACCGGGATTTTACATGTTTCTGGAGGTTCCCAATAGAAATTTACACTACTGGTACTAGTTTCGGTTCTAATTCAACAATTAAACACTAACAAACCACAAATTTGGTGTTTCTACAGCTAAGAGAGTCATTTGCTTCGTTCTCAGTTTGTTCTCAATCAAAGTGGGGTCAAAACTCAATTTTTCGAGAATGTGGGAAACGACTCCTATAGCAAAATCTATATCGAGGGAAAGCTCATACAGCACTTAAACAACAAATCTCATGAAGAAATTTAGTGAAATGGCTTACCGGAATGAAAACAACCAATTTGTTCTAAATCATTAATTAACGTTTTCAGTTTTTCTAAAATCAGAATAACTAATCTGAAAGTGTCTATTGGTATTTTAAAGAAGGATTAAGTAACGCTAATTCTTGTGCTACCATTAAAAGCCCTAACTTCCAATTAGTGATGTAGCTATTCTTTTAGATTTCAGAATGTTCCACTGTATTAATTGAAAGATTGTACATGGAAAAGTGTTATTCTTACCTTAATCTTGGTTGTTCCCAATCCCTTCTCGTTCTAGAGCCTCTAATCGCCAAAATCCCTTTCTTCAAACTCATTGCCCAGGGCAGATCTATGTGACGAATGAATGTGGTTAGATTTCATGTAAAGGGAATACTGTAGAAAAAAGAAAACACAGAATAGTAAAGTGCCATGGAGATCAAGTGATTATATAGCATACCGTTTTTTACAGATTCCTCGAAATATTGATGACGAAATAGACTTTGAGAAAGCTACAGGTTATGGAGAAGTTGTCGAGGGGTTGATAAACGTTATCCTAATTGAAATGCCATGAAGTTGAGTTGAGAGAAAAAAGGGAGAGAATCGGATTGTGGAGATCGGCGCACGTTTCTGCCTCCCCTTCTTTTTCTCTCGTTTTTTTTTTGTTGTTCTTCCTTTCTATTTCTCTCTCTCTCTCTATCTCTCTTTCTCTCTTTCTCTCTCTCTTTAAAAAGCAAACTAGGTTTGACGTTCGGATTAGCGATGAAATCGAGTTGGATCGGATCCAATTTTTTCCCTAACCCACCTTACCTGAAGAGGTCGGGTCGAGTCAGTCGGATTGGCCCTTATTAAATAGCTTAATTTTTTAAAAGCTTAATAACTACTATTTAAGCTTATATTAGTAATAAAATATATTAGATTATCATGTATCTAACTTATTAAATTACTATTTAAACTTAAAAAGATGAGATTCCTATTTTTTGGAAGAACTCATATTTGTATAAGCCAAACTACTTTAAAACTTGACTTATGGGAATGAGGATGAACTCACATATATATATAAATTTTAAGAGGTCGGGTCGGGTCAGGTTTGGTCGGGTTGCTAAAAAATTAACCCGACTAACCCGACTAACCCGACATATCAATCAAACCCGACCCGAAATGGTCGAATTTGGTCGGGTTGGGTCGGTCTGGTTGCTTACAGGGATAGGTGGGGTCAAAATATTTATTTATATATATTTTGAATATTTAGTTTATCTTATTTTATTTATTTGATTTATCTTTTTTCGCTATTATTATGTCAAATCACACACACACACACACACACACACACACACACATATATATATATATATATATATTAATTCAAACATTTTTATTTATTTATTTAATAGTATCTTTATTACTATTATTTGATTTTATTTTTATTACACAATTATTCTCATATATATGTATATATTTTTGCTTAATAGAATAATTATTTTTATTTTATCATTTTTTTACGCACTAGTCCCCAACAATAATTTAAATTAAATAAAAAATAAATTTGATAATATTACCTGAGACAGTGGAACATGATGTTACAACATGTCATCCAGCCATACTCTTTTGTATCATTAAGTCCATTTATGTTTTCCTTGCTTGTCATGACTGCGGATGGCACCCTTATGCATTAGCAGGTGTTGGTTCTAGTACCAAACCCCACGTATATCCCTTTCCAATGTATATTACATTTCTAAATTGAAATTGAATTTACTTTATATTGGTCAATTATGTGATTCAAGATATTATGCTCATTTTACTTCTTATTCTTGTCATGTGCAAGATTCTCACATCCAAAATTTGATTGGGACTAACCGTAAAAAGGGTGAACCATATGTTTTAGAGAAGCTTAGTATTCTCGATGTTACAACCGAAAATAAACAAAGGAGAAAATGAACGAAAAAACTAAGGAAAAAAGGAAATGAGACAAACAGTTCAAGGAAACTCGCCCAAAGACCCCCAGCCAAGGCTGTGGGCCCCCTCAACCACGACCAAGGGAACCCCCTCGTTTAAGGCCGAGAGTCCTCCTCGGCCACGACCGAGGGAACCCCTAGGCAGAGGGGGCCTCCCATTGGTCACAACTGAGCGTTTTTCCTCGGCCAAGGCCAAGGTTCCCTCTTCGACCACGACCAAGGGCGACCTTCAATCCCAACTAAAGGTGTCCCACAAACCCTCTCGACACATCGGATGGAACTCGAATACCGCATAATAAGGATCTCAAGACATAGAACGACGAGCCGACTCCTGATGAGGAAAGACACAAATCACTCCGCTAATGGAGCACGTCATTAAATGTACAAGGCACCCCCCTTTCACTATAAAAGGGACCTCATTCTTCAGAAACAGGTATGCTCTGAGCCTCCAACTCTACATACTCCCACTTTATTTTTCTATAGTATATAACTTACGGATTGGAGTGGTTTTGGTGACATCAACCCAGTGTCACCACTTTTGCAGGTCCAAAGCGAGGGAATATTGCCAGAGAAATTAGAAGGAAGAGCAGAAAGCTTTAGCGTTTAGCCAGCCAACATAAACCCGCGGTCAAACGCAAGCGATTTTGGCTGAAACACCAGATGCGGCAACGTCTAGTGTTGATATGTCTTCTTTTCATTTATGTCCTACTTCTAATTTTTATTTGTGAAATTTTCATCTTGGTCATGTCTCTACTCCTTGTTTACTGGTTAAGTTTCCAGTAGGTTGGACCCTGAGGAAGACTTCATCACCTACCTCAAATTCCAGAGGTCGCCTACGTAAACTTTTGTGGCGACTCAGAGTTGTCTGCAATCGTTCCCTGATCAAGGAGATTTTATCAAATGTTTGTTTAATCAACTTGAGTCCCAGTTGAGCGTAGTCAGCCATGTCAATCCAACAAATGGGTGACCTACAAGGTTTTCAAATAAAGCCTGATGTGGCGCCATTCCAATACTGGATTGATAACTGTTATTGTAGGCAAACTTAGCTAGATGTAGGTACTTGGTCCAACCATCATTAAAATAAAAAATGCAACACCGTAGCATATCCTCCAGAATTTGGATTAATCTTTCAGATTTCCCATTCGTCTGAAGGTGGAATGAGGTACTCACAGTGACACGATTACCCATTCGGGATTGAAAACTCTGCCAGAATCGAGATGTAAACCTTGAGTCTCGATCGCAGACAATTGAAAAAGGAATCCCATGCAGGCGGACAACTTCTCGCTCGTAAATTTCTGCAAGCTTGGTTGGATTGTCCATTGATTTAACTGGGACAAATCACTATGATTTTTTCAATTGGTCGATGACAACCCATATGGTATCCTGCCCCTTAGAATTCTTGGGCTATGCGGTGACAAAATCTATAGCGATATTATCCCACTCCCACTCGTCAATTGGCAGTGGCTGCAGCAATCCGGATGCCAATCTTCTTTCTGCCTTGACTTGTTGACAGGTGAGGCATCTTGCTACAAAGTCATCGATAGTTTGCTTCATCCCAGGGAACCAATACTGGAGCTTCAAGTCTCTATACATCTTGTCACCACCTAGGTGCATAATGAAGTTTGATTAGTGAAATTCCATTAACACCTCTCGCATGATGTTGGGATCATTTGGGATGCAAAGCCGTTTTTTATACAAGAGTGCATCATTTGGAGATAGAGACCATCCTGGTACATTTTGACCCTGGAGAAGAAGTTGTCGCTTTTTTATTAGCACAGCGTCCTTCGCCTTTGCTTGAGATACTTTCTATGCGAGCTCAGAATGGGCAATTAATTGTGCTAGCTTTGGAACTTCAGAATCTTCAACAAGCTACAACTTGTACTTTTCCAACTCGTGTGTCATTTTTCCCATTTCAAAGTTCATCACACAAGCAGAGACATATGACTTACGACTGAGAGCATTGACCGCAACGTTGGCCTTGCCGAGATGATACTGCAAGTCAAAGTCATAGTTCTTGAGAAACTCCAACAAGTGACGTTGTCGAAGGTTGATATCTTTCTGAGTGAAAATATAATTGAGGCTCTTGTGGTCTAAGTAGACGTCAAATCGCTCACCATACAGGTAGTGATGCCAAATTTTCATTGCAAAGACCACTAGTGCGAGCTCCAAGTCGTGAGTGAGGTAGTTATGCTCATGAATCTTGAGTTGTCTGGAAGCATACGCCACAAATTTCCCTTGTTGCATCAGAACTGCACCTAAGCCATTAAGCGAGGCGTCTGTATAAAATGTGAAAGGAGCATTGTCCTTAAGGGAAACCAGGATAAGCGAAGTCAATCTTTTCTTAAGTTCTTTAAAAGATTCTTCACATGCTTCACCCCATACGAATCTTGTATCCTTCCTTGTGAGTGTGGTTAAACGTTTGAACAACTTGAAAAAGTCTCTGATGAATCGCTTGTAGTATCCTACCAGTCCAAGGAAACTACGTATTTGCGTGACATTGGTCGGTTACTTCCAATCCAGAACATCTTCAACTTTTGTTGGAACAAGCTCAATTCCATTCTCAGAGACAACGTGTCCTAGAAACTTAACGTTTTTCATCCAGAACTCACACTTAGATAACTTGGCATATAATTGATGTTGCGTGAAGGTTTCAAGCACTATGCGGAGGTGTTCTTCATGCTCAACCTCCGATGCCAAGTATATCAAAATATTGTCGACGAAGACTACGACGAATCGATCAAGATAGTGCCTAAAGATGTGGTTCATGAGATCCATGAATGTCGTAGGCGCATTCGTTACTTCGAATGGCATTACCAAAAATTCGTAGTGGTCGTATCTTGTTCGAAAGGTTGTGTCACGACGCCCCTGACGTAGGCTGACATCATGACCGGCACAATATATTATACACTGTATATACTCATATACAATATACAATACACTGTCAGCCTTCACATAATCTCACAATCCTTTCCAAAATTTCCAAAAATTTCGACAGCACCTCCCCATAAAATGGACAATTCACAATTTTTTCCTAATATACCACAAATCAAATCAAAGAGATATATATAAATAATCAGTCCACCATTCATTCCATTCATTCACACATCAAATTCTCACATGATAGATACTTACGATCATCCCATTTCATCACACGCATCCAAAAATGTCAAATAAAAATCCATGTACAACCCATCTATGTGATAATATATATATATATATATATATGTAAGATATGATATATATATATATATTCATTTGAAACTAAAGAAAATATAATTCATTTCCTTCGCATACATGTGCATTAACAAAATAAGACTCTAACTCACGTATCTATTCTCGTGCTTTTCCTTTTAACTCTGTACCTGAAATATTGAAGGAAATGGAGTGAGCAACCAACAGCTCAGTGAATATACTTCTTGATATGACAATTATATACATTTATAAAAATATGGCATTTAAAATCATTTCAAACAAGTATTAAACACATGCATCATTCAACAAATATATTATACATGTCAACAACATAATTTCATGGGTTTTCAAGAAAACAATGCACTCTTTTTTTCACGAAATCCACAATCTCCCTCCTTTAAGGCAAGAGAGCGGGTCTAACCCTTGTATGGCCGTTACAAGGTAGCCACAACCTCTCATTACCTAATTCACAGTCATTTCAAGGATCTCCAATCCTTGTTAGGATAGGCCTACTGACAATGAGGTGACGCATAACACTCATCCGGGTCTAATTCCTAACGAAATGACACCAACTTACCTTTGCAAGTCTTACACGCTCCAATGCTAAAAAGAAATCATTTATGAATGCAAATTAAACCCAATGCAACATTGTATGCATAGCATATTTACATTCAAACATTTCATATATTTAAAATGCCATACATGAACCAAAATCAAGAAAATATACTCACAGTACAAGACTTTTCCAACTTAACCACAATCACCGTCGCTTTCGAGTCCAACTCCAATTTATATCCAACTAATTCAACCTGTCACAACCACTCCATAATTTAATTTCATTTATTCATATCTATTTACATCTTCAATTTCTCAATTCACTTTACATCATTAAGAATAAAGATCAACCTAAATAATCTTATACCCATTCTGTGAATTTAGATTCCAACTCACTTTAGGACTCATAAACAGTTGAAAAAACTACGATCTCGTTTCTGTGGTCAATCTAGATATTTCCATAAGAAAGAACAGTGAAAATAGATTTCCAATTCATATTTTCACTAATTCTCAGTTTATTTTTCTACTGGCACATATATCAATTTTATTAAAAATCGAGAACATTTCTAAAATTATTCTGTCCACATCGACACGTGTAAAATCACTCATTCTATCATTCTACTACCTTCAACAGATATTTTATTGAGGTTTTACACGTTCGCGAATGTCACGACAGTGAATTTTACTCACCAAAACCATATATTTAGTTACTAAAAATATCAAATCATATCCAAAAATCACAATCTTAGCATCGAAACGTCCGGAATTCAATTCTCTACGATTCTATGATCTCAAACCGGAGTTTCATTAGATTCTAATTCCATTTTATTCACTGGATATGATCATAGTACTATTCATGTTGCTGTTCACGTCGTCACTATTCATTGGAAACATGTAAATTTTTACTAAAATTGTCAAACGGTCTCCAAAAATCATGAACTTAGCATCGATGGACTCGCAATAGTTCATTCTACCATTCTATAGCCTTAAACTAGAGTTTCATCGGGTTTTAAATGATTCAAATGGTCTCCAATCGAAACTCTAAATTCCAACAAACTTTTAACGGCTATAAAAATTCCAAATGAACACATAAATTCAATCTAACCATATATTTAAGGTTCCTACAGCCTAGGAAGTGTTTTCCAACCTTCATAGCGGATTTTCATTCACGTTGGGTCAAAACTCTAATTTTTGAAAACCCCGTAAAACGGCTCCCATAGCTAAAATTACTCCGCTAGAATCATCATACACTAGTTAAAGATCAATTTCACGACGAAAAATAGCAAAAATAGCTTACCGACACGTTAGATTTGGCCGTGAATCCATCGTTTCCTTTTTCTTTCTTCTCTTTCTTTCGTTCTTTTGGACGTCCTTCTCTTTTTTTTTTTCTCTTTTTCGTTCCAGCAACTTGTTTCTCTTCTTTATTTATTTATTTTATTTTATTATTTTTTTTTGTAACACGTTGGAGATAGATAGTATAGGGATATTTATATATTTATTATTTTTTTATCCCATGCTCCTCATGCTCAATAGTTAACCAACCCCATAAATTACTCAATTTAATTCAACTCCATTAATTGTAAGCACCCATATTAGATGATCCTACATGTATCATCTTCATTTTATATTTTTCTTTATTTACTAATCATGCACGCGTATATTTGCTTCTTACGTATAGCATACGCGTATCATACATCTCGATATACGCGTAATTCAACGTATGTATTTAATTAAAACTACGGGGTGTTACAATCTCCCCAACATAAGGAATTTCGTCCTCGAAATTTAGAATCACGGAATATTCCTCAAGTGATACTCAATCCCAGAAAACTGCTCCCGCATTTTATATCTCCGCTCCCATGTTAGCTCTTCTTGATACGTGGTATCCTCCCCAACTTAGAGTTGAGTTATATCTATAACATGTATGGAATCCGAATGATATTTCCTCAACATCAATATATAGAAAATATTACAGACACTTATCCACTGTGACAGTAGAGCAAATCGGTAAGCCAATGGACCTATCCTATCAAGGATCTCTAATGGTCCAACAAATCGCGGTGCGAGCTTTCCTTTCATCCCAAATCTCATTTGGCCTTTCTGTGGTAAGACCCTTAGCAAAACTGAGTCAGCCACAATAAATTTCAAGGCTTATATACCAACCCTGTGTATTTAATAATATCCTGTGGCACCAATAACAATAACTCCATACTTTCAAATCAACAAGTTGGAGATCCTATCAAACCTTTAGAGTGCCATCATGATGTTATTATAATAGTTGTTTATACACATAAGTTTACACACATAACATATTCTTTCCAACTTCCACCAAAATTCAAGTATGCCAGACCCGAGCATGCTCACAAGCATCAAAGTCACTTTCTTAGTTTGTCAACCAGTCTGAGAATAAAATATCACACTGAGAAGGAGATGAGTACCAAATCGAGTCTGCATCATATATCAGATCTCGACAAAATCTTCGGATCTTAATCCGACATGACAAATATCTGAGTACTTCCATAAAATCTCCTTATCTCACACATATACAATATGCTCAGCCTATCAATAGAATTCTGGTGTTCATTGGAAGAATACGCAGACTTATTAGTCTACTAATGGTTATCCAAATGGTATCATTTCTACCTATAACCCATAAGATACCATTTGAATCCCATCTTCATTTAATACAATCCATATTACCAATTCCATAATCTTTCATACTGATATCATATTCGTCTCATCATAAATCTATCTGAATATGAGTATCAATCAGCTGAACATGCATCCGAGCACAAATATCAACACATGGAGTAATAGAGAGTACACTCATAACTGTAACTCTCACTCACAAACAATCTCCATTTCTGGCTAACTGATAGTTACTACTCCAGTTTCAGCCTGTTTTCTGCTCAATACCTCAGCAAATATTGGCCTTTCCCAGGATAATAATTCAATATAAAATCAAATCCTTCGGGAATTCTTGCCACATTTATTACCTCATATTCAGTTTCTTTCCGTTCAAATAATTACTTCAGACTCTTAAAATCTAAAGATAGTGTGACTTTTTTTAATTTTGGAGGCAATGCTCTCATCAATTCAAAATAACTATCAACTAATTGTTATTCACTCTTAGGATAGTTATTCTCGTACACTACCAAATATCTGGAGACACAAGTAATTAACCTATCCTTTTGTATCAATGCGCAACCCAGATCTGGACGTGATATTCATCAATCACAATTACTACCAAGTTCTGAAACTAGTAATAACATTTAATACCGTGAGAGCTTCCCCATGCACAACGGTCCACACATTATATAACATTCTTCTGGTTTAGTTTCGTGAGTGGAACAGATAGCTTCAAGGATCTTTCCACGCATTTTCTATAACATACAACTAATACCAGAGAACTTCTGATTTCCATCATTTAAATAAGTTTTAACAGTTCTATGATCACTTTGACCTTCCCAACATCCTTAAAGATACTATTTAAACTAGTCACGTGATCCAAAAATTCTCATCTTAATTATATTCAAAACTCATATTCACCGAGCTTGGCACTCAATCGGTGCCTTCTCAGTGACTACAAGATAATTCCGAGGTGCTATTCATGCTCCTCTCATTTCTTGGGACAATTGCATATATCATCATCGAAGACTATGTGATAATCAAGATATGATTCATATACCCACTGCATCAATCCTATAAACGTGATTGACACATTAATCATGGTTACCAAAATGTCATAATATCCATATCTTGTCTTAAAATAGTTTGCATTACATCCTTTTCTCGAATTATTAACCGATGGTGCCTAGATCTCAAAATGATCTTAAAGAAAATTTGGCTCCATTTAGTTAATCGAATTCGACCATCTATCCATAGTAAAATATATTCCTTATTTATTATTACCCTGCTCAGTTAACAATAATGCATACTTAAACATCTTTCACTATACCTTCTTTCCGTATTATCACAAATGCTCTCCAAGGTGGCATATCAAGGATAATAAATCTTTTGCTCATTAACACATTTACCTACACCTTAAATTCTCACACTTCCTCAGGTACTCTTTATATGAAGGAATGGAGATACATATTATACTGGCAGCAGTTTTATATGTTATCAATCTCCTGTCTAGGTAGCAAGTTTAATAATTCATCAGATAATACTCCAATATACCTGCTCACCACAAGAATTTTAATCAACTGCATGCCTTATTACGTTACTCTCATTGGCTTTGTACTAGCCATATTCTTCATTTCCTCGTCAATAACTATCTTATCTTAGATAGAAGATTTTGAGGGTATAAATTCCTCGAGATTCAAAATGAGGATTTTTCACTTATTCAGAATCTTACTTCTTTTCGGAGAGACGCTCCACCTGGCATGAGAGGCGACCAGCCAATCATACCCAACAAAACATCCAATTCCAAAAATTGCATATTCTAAAGTCCATACTTACTTGATGACCCTCATATTTATTACACAAAATATTTGCTGACCATATCGAGGTAGATTCTTTCTCCTGTAAGCATACTCACAATCAATGATATACTATTATAACAAAAGATAATACAATCTGTCTACCATAGCACCAGAGGTACAAGACCAGGTAGATCCAACAAGACATCAGAATATACACAATAACAAAATATTGATCATACTTGTTATCAACGTCTTACTAATCTTTGGATATGGTCTTGTATTTACTGTAATTTTATTCTCTAAAATCTGGTGGAGTCACATTGATAAAAAATATTGGGACATTCCATATCGACTAACTGGAGATTAACACATCCCATGTCTTTTTTTTTTCCTTTTTTCATATTGATAATAGACAATTTCAGATTGAGATACAATTTACTTAGTCTATGACTCCAGCTCAGGTAATGGAAACCACTTCTGGTTTTCATAATTCTTTAACATCACTTCCCTTTTTCCCATTATTATTGGGTCAGGTACTAACAAGATTAGAGTCACGAATACTGTCAAAACTCATCTTGAATTTCATATTATTGCCCCAACATTTCCTTACATTACTTATTTCTCCTTTTACCTAACACTGGTGTTGATGACTCGACTTCAAACGGCAGTGCAAGCTATATCACTAATATTGCTGGGGTTAACAGTTTCACCACAGCTTTGGCTAACCCAAAATTTATAGTCTGCCTAATAACTTGCACATATATTTATAACCCAACAATTATCAAACCTGCCGTATAGGATCCTAAAATTTATTCTAGATCCTTATCATTCTCAGAGTATCCATAGTGATCATTCCAAAAATAAACTATACCAGTTTATTTAATTCATGTTTGTATTTATGGTTAGGCATGTCACTACATTTTAATAAGATAAAATTTTTCATGCTTTAAATCAATTTCAGCTGGATGATAGAAGCCCTTATAAAATAGCTTCCTTAATTAATCTCATGCCTTACTCATCTCAGAGTCCTTAACCCGATTTTCTATTATCTCTTATCATCAGTTAGCTTAAACTTAGCTAACTTGATTTATCATTTTCAGAGACTTAATCATTCTCTAATATGGGCTCCAAGCTGAGTAGCAAATTCTTTACTACGTCTACTATCAGACTGCCAGTTAAGACATGAGAGTCTCTTCTCCTGAAAGTTTCCATACCTTTCACATATCTTTTCATTTCATCTGGCTTATCATTGAGACCTTCTATTTATTTTATTTTTACTTCAGTCTCAATTATATATGTTTTTACAGAAGTACCCACACCATTGGCACCCACATCTGGAGCTATCAATGGTTCAAGCCTCTGTCTTTCTCACAATTCAACTTTTCTACAAGCTTCATAAGCAGTGTATTTCGTTGTTGTTGGGTAGTTACTAGTCATATATAAGCTATATAATTTATTATCACTGGATTACATCCAGTTCTTTTTCTTTCAGCCTTCTGATCCTTTCTTGATCAACAATTTTCATTGTTAATCTTAACTATCCTTTTCCAAATCTGGAATTCACCGACACAGGTGATTATCAGTCAAGATAACATTTTGGATTAGGCTCAACATCATAGTACTACCCATATGTATACCCATACAAACAATCATAATATCATAAAGCTTTTATCTTTTTAAGGATTTTAAACCTAATGCTCTGATACCAATATTGTTACGACGCCCCTGACGTAGGCTGACGTCATGACCGGCATAATGTATTATACACTGTATATACTCATATATAGTATACAATACACTGTCAGCCTTCACATAATCTCACAATCCTTTCCAAAATTTTCAGAAATTTCGACAGCACCTCCCCATAAAACGGACAATTCACAATTTTTTCCTAATATACCACAAATAATATCAAAGAGATATATATATATAAATAATCATTCCACCATTCATTCCATTCATTCACACATCAAATTCTCACATGATAGATATTTACGATCATCCCATTTCATCACACGCATAGTCTAACCCAAAAATGTCAAATGAAAATCCATGTACAACCCATCTATGTGATAATATATATATATATATTCATTTGAAACTAAAGAAAATATAATTCATTTCCTTCACATACACGTACATTAACAAAATAAGACTCTAACTCACGTATCTATTCTCGTGCTTTTCCTTTTAACTCTGCACCTGAAATATTGAAGGAAATGGAGTGAGCAACCAACAGCTCAGTGAATATACTTCTTGATATGGCAATTATATACATTTAGAAAAATATGGCATTTAAAATCATTTCAAACAAGTATTAAACACATGCATCATTCAACAAATATATTATACATGTCAACAACATAATTTCATGGGTTTTCAAGAAAACAATGCACTCTTTTTTTCACGAAATCCACAATCTCCCTCCTTCAAGGCAAGAGAGCGGGTCTAACCCTTGTATGACCGTTACAAGGTAGCCACAACCTCTCATTACCTAATTCACAGTCATTTCAAGGATCTCCAATCCTTGTTAGGACAGACCTACTGACAATGAGGTTACGCATAACACTCATCTGGGTCTAATTCCTAACGAAATGACACCAACTTGCCTTTGCAAGTCTTACATGCTCCAATGCTAAAAAGAAATCATTTATGAATGCAAATTAAAATCCAATGCAACATTATATGCATAGCATATTTACATTCAAACATTTCATATATTTAAAATGCCATACAAGAACCAAAATCATTGGAAACATGTTAATTTTTACTAGAATTGTCAAACGGTCTCCAAAAATCATGAACAAGCATCGATGGACTCGCAACAGTTCATTCTACCATTCTATAGCCTTAAACTAGAGTTTCATCGGGTTTTAAATGATTCAAATGGTCTCCAATCGAAACTCTAAATTCCAACAAACTTTCAACGACTATAAAAATTCTAAATGAACACATAAATTCAATCTAACCATATATTTAAGGTTCCTACAGCCTTGGAAGTGTTTTCCAACCTTCCTAGTGGATTTTTATTCACGTTAGGTCAAAACCCCAATTTTTGAAAACGCCGTAAAACGGCTCCCATAGCTAAAATTACTCCGCTAGAATTGTCATACACTAGTTAAAAATCAATTTTACGACGAAAAATAGCAAAAATAACTTATCGGCACGTTAGATTTGGCCGTGAATATGTCGTTTCCTTTTTCTTTCTTCTCTTTCTTTCATTCTTCTGGACGTTCTTCTCTCTCTTTTTTTTCTCTTTTTCGTTCCAGCAACTTGTTTCTCTTCTTTTTTTATTTATTTATTTTTTTTTTAACACGTTGGAGATAGATAGTATAGGGATATTTATATATTTATTATTTTTTTATCCCATGCTCCTCATGCTCAATAGTTAACCAAGCCCATAAATTACTCAATTTAATTCAACTCCATTTTTTAATTGTAAGCACCCATATTAGATGATTCTATATGTATCATCTTCATTTTATATTTTTCTTTATTTACTAATCATACACACGTATATTTGCCTCTTAAGTATAACATATGCGTCATACATCTCGATATACGCGTAATTCAACGTATGTATTTAATTAAAACTACGGGGTGTTACAGGTTGTCTTATAGGTATCAGACTCCCTAATTCAGAGTTGATGATGGGCAGATCCAAGATCAATCTTTGAGAAGAACTTTGCAACGCAAAGCTGATTGAACAAGTCGTCGATCTGAGGTAACGAGTATTTGTTTTTTATTGTTACCCAGTTTAGCTTTCGATAATCGATGCATAGCCTCAGTGAGCCATCTTTCTTCTTGACAAACAAGACTGGAGCTCCCCAAGGTGAAGTGTTTTTCTGAATAAAGCCTGTGTGCTCCAATTCCTTTAGTTGTTGGTCAAGCTCCATATTCGACATTGATAAAAGGGAATTGAGATGGGTTCTGTATTCAGAATCAAGTTGATTTCAAAATCGAATTCCTATGGTGGGGGAAGCCCCGGTTAATTACCGAAGACAACTGTGTAATCTCTAACAACTGGGATTGTTTGTATTTTGACTAGGTTTGTGACCAAGTCTTCTTCGACGTGATCGAGGGTCAAAGCTTGAAGCTTTGCCTTCAGCATTGCTACTGAAGACTTATAAGTGTTATTTTTTATCCCTTGGATCTTGACTTTATCCTCGTTTGGTAAGAGTACGTGGACTTGTTTCCTCTCACAGTCGATATGTGCACGAAAGGGTGTCAACCAATCCATACTAAGGATGATATTGAAGTCTTGGAAATCCATGACTAATAGGTCAGTTGGGATGACTCCATCGGCCATAGCTAGATCGCAGTTTGTGCATACTTGATTTAATTCTAGTCCTGGACCAACGTGGGTTTGAATTTGGACTATTCTGTGGGTTTGGTCTGTTTTTAACCCTAGTTGTTCTACCAACTTCGCAGCAATAAAAGAGTTCGTAGAACCAAAATCAAAGAGGATATGAACTCTTGTATTAAAAAGAGTAAAGGTTCCTTTCATTACATTGTTATCAGGGATGGTTGGCTGTGGTATAGCAAATGAACGGCTTTGTTGCCTCTGGCCCTGATTATTCTACTGCCTTGGTGGGTTAGGTGTTGTCTAAGGTGCTTGTTGGACAGGTGCCGGTGGGGCACGTTGTTAGACTGTATGTTGGTGAGGCCAATACTTCTGAACTTAGCCTTGCTGGATGCAATGGTAACAAATGTTGGAGTTTTGTTGTTGAAGTCGGTTAGCCTGATGGTGGGGCTGGAAATTCCCACCACCTCATTGATTTTGAGGCCTTTTTCGACCTTTTCGGCCTCCACGGAAGAAGTTTGGTTACTGTTGCTGGGCTTGCTAAGCTGGATGAGCGAATTGGGGCAGAGATTTCTAATCGTTCCCTAGTGCTAGAAGAGCCTAGGTAAAGGATTGATAGGGCTTTTTCTTGTTGCCCTCAATGGCCTCTTTCTTTTATTCCTTCTCTGCTCCTGCTCCAATTTCTCCCGCTCATAATTCATGGCTTTGTTGACTAGGTCTCGATAGTTATAGAGCTAAAAAATAAGAGTGCTTGCTTAATTTATGGTGTTAGGCCATTGAAAAACTTTTCTACTTTATCTCTCTCCATAAAAACGGTCGCGAAAGAGAAAACAGAGAGCTCAGTAAACTTTGCCGAATATTCTTAGACGGTCATCGATCCCTGGTAGAATTTGAAAAGCTTTTGCCTTTTCTACCGCTTAACGACACTTGGAAAATATTCCTCTACGAACAAGTACTCGAATTCCATCCAAGTCATGGTCGTCGCGATAATTGTTGGGTCATTTTTCACTGTCTTCCACCATGTGTTAGCATTGCCTACCAACTGAGAGGTTGCTAAAGGGATCTTTCTTTCTGCTTGAACTCCCATAGCTTCTAGTGTTTGTTTTGACTCGTCCAGCCACTTTCGAACCTCGTCAAAGTCAGGCTTTCCTTTAAACGTAAGAGGTTGGGGCCTCTTGTTAGTCATGATGTCTAACTCTGACTTAAGTGGCTCGATTGGGGGTTGGACCGCAAATATCTGTTGGTTGACGACATCCTGAACCGTTTCCTTAACTGTCGCTTGCATGCATTCAAGCATGCCTTTGAAGTAGTCTTTCATGTCCAAAGGTATAGCCATTCCGACAGGCGGTATAGGTTCAATTTGTTCTATGGTTGGGGTTTCAGTAGTTCCTTGATCTGAAACTGGTGGAGTCGTTTCAAGTTGAGATCGAGGTATCTCTTTTACATGTTCCTCCTCTTGGGGTACTTGCGAGGAACTTGCGTTCTTACGACTTCTTGTTTGGATTGGCATTTCTGCAAATCCAATAGATATTATCAGAAAGGTCTTCATGCGTTCTCTGGCATGTCATGTTCTAGCAATAGCAAATCGAGAACAATTTTATGTGTCATAACCCCGTAACTTTCTAGGTATGTGTAATGGTTGAGAGGAATCTAGAGTCTTGATGTATGCATTCCCTAAATGTGGCAACCCCGCACCCCAGACCACCAACCCTGCAGGGAATGGCATGCAGAATGCCGGGGCGGGACGCCCGACGTAGGCATCTTCAACCACTTCTCAACCCCCGTGAGGTGGTTGAGACCCTACGAGCCTTATCCCAAACAACGACATAATATAAAAAAGTACTAAACAAATCTACCAACCATATTAATCATCCAAGACAAGAGATAATGCATAAAAATGAACCATAATACCTACAGTCCATCAACATGAACATACACATAAAGTCCAAAACCATGGGTACAAAAAAACCGTCATATGCCCACATGGTATATCTAAAAAACCCCAACTCACTCATACTACAATGTGGTAAGTGTTATAACTACATAGTCCAAAATATAGTACATCATAATTTAAAACACAGTTCAATCAAAATCACATCGAGGCCTTGGATTCTCTCGCCAGCAAAACCCTCAAGATATGACTATTCCATTGCCCTTATTCGGGACAGAAGGACCTGAAAGAGGGAAATGAGGGTGAGCCAACAGTGCCCAGTGAATATAATTCAAATATGCTATCAATACTCATCAATAAATATCATGTATGCATGTCAATGTGTAGCATGATTAAAAGCTCATAACATATAGATATCAAGCATTGATAATAAGTTCGATGCAAGTAAAAGCTTATCAATTTAGATCCACATTCCACATGCATTGGGGTTACTAGCGCAAGTCTATTTCACCGTACCGTTCTCATCCCCAAATATTTCCTTTCTAAAACCCTCCAATGACAAAGTTAAGTCTTCTTATTAGCCAGATATATGGCCCAACCAAAGTTATAAGGTTTTCTCAAATTAATGCATTATTCAAAACATTAGAATACATTCATGCTTTCAACATACCATATGTATATAAGTGATATGATGACATAAAAGATATAATCATAAATGAAGTCTACTCACAACCAAGCCTCGTGAGAGTATCTAACAGCTCAATCACACAAACATTACACATCAACCCTAAATCAGCCCACATATAGACAATTGGCCTAAATCCCATCTAATCCCATCATTCAACTCAAATCACATGACTTAGGCCTCTAATGCATAGTTCTCATTCCTAAACTATTCAATTAATCAAAAATACTGATTTTCAATTCCTTAGGCATAAACATGCCAAAATTGGAGAATTTGATCACAAGTAGGCCTAACCCATGACATGGTCACAACCACCTAATCAGTAGCATACTCAACCCTAATCGTGCTTAATTAGACATAAATTGCATCAATTCAATGATTCTAGGCCAAAAGAATCAAAAGCCCTAAAATATGAAATTTTCCATACATAGGCCATATTGTCGATTTACAGTAGGTCACCATGTTCAGCCATGTATGTCACTGATTTTGCATCATTGGTTCATCAACAATGGCCACTAGGTCAACATAGTTGACATGCAAGCTATTTGAAAAGGTCTAAATTCATATTCTAGATTTAGGTCTAATACAAACAACCCTACTAATTTTCCATTTAATGTTCTGTTCGGATGTATCAAGCTGCCAACAGAAATATTTAATCACAAAATCAACCATATAGATTGAATTTTATTAAGAAACAAACCTTATGTCCAAAAATCAGCTCAATCCAACTGTGGACCGAAGAGATAAGCCTTTTTGATCAACATATCTCGAATTAGATGATCTCTCCTTTCCTGCTGCAAATACTTGAACTCGGATGACTATATCACAAAAAATACTTGCTTCATTAACATCTCAACCATTCATAATGCATAAAGATCAGTTGTGAACTATCTTCTGAAATATCATATCCATCCTACGGTAGATTTAGGAAATCTATTAGTTTGACCTAAATTGCGTGAGAAATCTAGGATTTCGGACCAGCTTTGTTTGGGAGGTTAAATCTTTCAAAAGAAAACTCCAATTAAGATCTCCACCGACTTGAATGAATAGCCATAAGATACGAACTGGTTGACAAAATTTTGGCTCAATCCGACCATATATCACCAAGATCTAGCTCTTTGATGAAAACATTGCTGAGACTTCCCTTTAAGGAACTTCCTCTCTCATTCTCTTCTTCTTTCCTTTATCTTATTTTTTCCTTTCCCTCCACTCATCTCACTCTCTAGGACTTCCTTGGAGAAGAGAAGTGGGGCATGAGACACTTGTCCACTCTCATGCACAAACTTGACATGTGTTGGAGAAGAAAAATGGGGCATGGGACACTTGTCCACTGACATGTGTTGATCTCATGCACCAACTTGACGTGTGTTGGTTTCATACTACCCATACCAACCACATGTACTTTAACCAATCTCATGCTTCCATATATTTTAATGTCCAATCTATCTAATACACCAAATTTTCATTCTCATTAATCCTTTTATTCAATCAATCATAACCCATATCAATTCATGGTTTAATGGGCCCATGCATAAATAATAACACATGCATTATACTTTAATTTAACATTACCCATATACAATTTATAATGCACACATTTATATACATTATTAAGCATCAAATATACAAACATTAAACAACCATCAAACAAACACCAAACATATCAAGGCAAACACAAGAGTTTGGGCAAAGTGCAATTGGGTAATGGGCAAGATGAAATGATTTTTGGTGGGTCACATCACACCCACCTTAGAAATCGAAGGTTAAGGTTAAGAAATTACCTAAGCCCATGAACTCGGCAAAGTGCTCGATCATGTAGTCCTCACGCTCCCAAGTAACCTGCTCCTTGCCATGGAACTGTCATCTCACCTTGACCATAGGAATTTCCCGGTTACGCAACCTCTGTACCTTTCGGTCAAGTATCTGAACAGGTTCCTCATCATAAGTCCCATCTTGCCTCAGCTCAATATTTTTCCAGTCCACGACGTGATCAAAATCACTCCTGTACACTCTCAACATCAACACATGAAAGACATTGTGGATTGCTGCTAACTAAGGTGGCAAGGTTAATCGGTAAGCGACGGGGCCAATTCGTTCTAAAACCTCGAACAACCCAATAAATCTCGAAGCGAGCTTGCCTTTTATCCCAAATCTGGTCTGGCCCTTCTGAGGTGAGACCTTCAACCAAACTTGGTCACCCACCTCAAACTCTATGGCCTTCCGCTTAGCATCAGCGTAACGCTTCTGTCTGTCTTGAGCTACCTTCATATTATGCTTGATCCGCTTAATCTTCTCCGCGTGTTCTTGTACAAACTCAGGTCCCATCACTGTAATATCTCCTACGTCCATCCAACAGACTAGAGATCTACAGGGTCGGCCATACAAAGCTTCAAAGGGAGCCACGCCAACACCGGACTAATAACTGTTGTTGTACGCGAACTCACATCGATGTATGTACTTCTCCTAGTTACCACTGGACTCAAGGACACAAACTCGAAGCATATCCTCCAAAATCGATATCAACCTCTCAGACTTGCCATCCGTCTGAGGGTGAAAAGTGGTACTGAGATCTAGTCTGGTGCCAAGCTGCCTTTGCAACCCCTGCTAGAATACCGACGTAAATCTCGAATCCCTATCTGACACAATCGAAACCGACACCCCATATAACCTGACTATCTCCCGCATAGAGAGCCTGCCCAGCTTGTCCATAGAATCCCTAGTGTTCACCGGTAGAAAGTGAGTGAACTTAGTCAAGCGATCAATAATAACCTAAACAACATTATGTCTACTCGGGGTATTAGGTAATCCCACAACAAAGTCCATAGTGACAGGTTCCTACTTCCACTAGGGGGTGGAAAGTGGTTGCATCTGCCCTCCAGGCCTCTGATGCTCGGCTTTGACTCTCAGACAGATCTCATACCTCTGAATGAACTGAGCTATCTCTCTCTTCATGTCGGGCCGCCAATACATCCTTTTCATATCATGATACATCTTGGTTCCGCCCGGATGAATAACATAATGAGATCTGTGAGCCTCCTGGAGCACACCCTGCCTCAGCCGTGGATCTGCGGGAAGCCATAAACGTCCCTTAATCCTCAAGGCACCATCAGATGACAGGTGCCAATCAACGAAATCGCTGCTCTCAGCCCAAAACTTACACATCAAATAATCAACATCAAGTCTCTGCTGGTCAATCACCTTCTGGACCTGTGTAGGCTGAGCTCTCATCTGAGCACATATCACAATCTGATATGAAGGGGTAGCACAAATACTCATCACTGTAGCCGCCTTTAGTAGTCTCCACTCATGAGACATCTGGCGCTCTACCATAACTGTCTCTACCCGTTTTCTGCTCAACGCATCAGCCACTACATTGGTTTTACCAGGGTGGTATTCCAATGTGAAATCATAGTCTTTCAGGAGTTCCAACCACCTTCTCTGCCTCATGTTCAATTCCTTCTGAGAGAGCAAGTACTTGAGGGTCAGAATACATGGTGAATTTCTCACCATAGAGATAATGCCTCCAAATCTTCAGAGCAAAAACTATTGCGGCCAGTTCTAAGTCATGAACAAAATAGTTCTTCTCATGCACCTTCAACTGTCTCGATGCATAAGCAATGACCCTATCCTTCTGCATCAACACGCAACCCAAACCGATACGAGAGGAATCAGTGTAGATAACCAACTCCTGATTAGGCTATGGCAAAATCAACACTGGCGTTGATGTCAATCTTTTCTTCAGCTCTAAAAAGGAATTCTCACACTCATCAGTCCATACAAAGGACACATCTTTCTGGGTGAGCCTAGTCATAGGCATAGCTATCTTGGAGAATTCCTGAACGAATCTCCTGTAGTAACTAGCTAACCCAAGAAACCTTTTGATCTCGGTAACTGTAGTAGGTCTAGGCCAACTGATGATGGCTTCAACCTTGGATGGATCCAATGAAGTTCCTTTAGAACTCACCACATGACCTAAGAACTTCACCTCGGTGATCCAAAACTCGCACTTGCTCAACTTTGCATATAGCTTATGCTCTCTCAGAGTCTGCAAGGTTACTCTGAGGTGTTCCTCATGATCTAAGTCTTGGAATACACCAATATGTCATCAATGAAGACGATGGCAAACTTATCCAGATACTACCTAATGACTCTTTGCATCAAGTCCATGAACATCGCCGGTGCATTAGTCACACCAAATGGCATCACAAGGAACTCATAATGTCCATAGCGGGTTCTGAATGCTGTCTTAGGCACATCCTCCTCCCTGATCCTCAGCTAATGATACCCGGAGTGCAAATCAATCTTCGAGAAATACCTCGCTCCTTTTAATTGATTAAAAAAATCATCAATCCTTAGAAGAGGATACTTGTTCTTGATGGTCACCCTGTTCAACTGGCGATAGTAGATGCACAACTGCAAGCTCCTATTTTTCTTTTTCACAAAAAGAACCGAAGCTCCCCAGGGAGACACACTTGGGAAAATAAAACCCTTAGCTAACAACTCCTCGAGCTGTTTCTGCAACTCTCTAAACTCAGCTGGCTCCATTCTATATGGTGGCATGGAGATAAGTCTCGTGCCAGGGACTAGCTTAATGATAAAATCGATCTCCCGCTTCAGTGGTAATCTGGGATCCGTAGGGAACACATTTGGAAAGTCCCTAACAATGGCAATATCCTCAAGTATCACCTCACTAGTCTCCTCCTCATCAGGCACTAACCCAACCAAAAACTCCCAATCTCCATCAGTCACAAATCTACCCCTCGTGACTATTTGGTCTGAAGTTCTACCCTGCAGTGTAAACCCTGGGTGTCCGGGAATCTGAAAAATGACTATATTCGTGAAACAGTCAACAACTGCATGATAGGCCGCGAGCCAATCCATCCCTAAAATCACGTCAAACTCTAAAAACTCAAGGACTCTAAAGTCCACAGGCATCTCAACATCACCAATCTGAACTACACACTGGCTATAGATCATGTTCGGGTAGATCCTCTCCTTGCTACAGTACTCACCACTAACCATGTACTAGTCCTAATGGGAGTCAAATGTAAACTATCTACCATGCGTCCAGATATGAATGATAATATAGGCCTAGCATCAAATAATACATGCATAGAAGCACCACAAATAATAAGAGTACCTTCCACCAAGGTCCTGGATGTTGTCAGGTCTGGTTCAGTAGCTACTTTTGCTACCTCTCTGACACTAGATTGCTGCACAAATCCCGGAGCCCTCGGAAGGCTTGAACATTCTAATTTCTTATGTCCAGCCTGTCCACACTGATAACATATGAACAGAGCCCTAGGCTCAGATGATCCAGTCTGAGATGTCGTCACATAGCCTCCTCGATTTCTGCCTCTGCCTCGGCCAGCAGTTTGTGCAAATGGGGGTGTCGGTGCCTGAATGGGAGTAGGGTCAGGAGAGGAAACCATTTGTGAGGTCATCACACCAGTCTGAATCTGGGATCCCTCAGACTGTGCTCTTTCATAAAACTTCATCTTTTTTCCCCACTTGCCATTTTCTCATGGAGTCTGAAACTGTCCCCCAGACTTTGCTTGTGAAATCTGCACACCCTGAGCTGCCCGTGTAGACATACCATCAACCCGCTCATCCAGCTCATACTATTTTGCCCTTTGGACCATTGTGGCAAAATCAATCATCTTTGTCACAGACAAGGCCTATTGGATCGCTGGCCTTAGGTTCAAAGAGAACCTCATAATCTTGTCACTCGGTGTCTAAATCAACCTAGAAGCATAAATTGCGAGTTGCCTGAACCTAAGCTCGTACTCCCTAACTAACATGGTGCCCTATACGAGATTTACAAACTCGAGTTGTTTTGCCTTATTCTCAGTCTCTGGTACGTAGGCCTGTAAGAACAACCGCTTGAAGGTGTCCCAACTCTTCATTGTTCCCTGTGTATCCAACACTGAAAGCCACCAATCTTCTGCATCACTCTCCAGTGTGTGAGCAGCACATAAGACCTGAGATTCCTCATCAAGCTTTAAGGAGCGGTTGATCTTCTCGACATTCTTCAGCCAATCTTCGGCTTTCCTCAAGTCGACCCCACTAGTGAATTCCTTAGGTTTCAGTTTCATGAACTTCTCTGGCAGTCTGATCAGCTGATCAGTGGGGTTCCCCACAATAGTAGGAGTAGGTGCAGACATAGGCTGAGGTACAACCATCTGAGGTTTAGTTGCCACTGCAGCACCATTAGTCCCAGTCGCCTCGGCCCATCTCGTACCCGCCTCCTGAGGCACTGTCGAGCAACAGCCTCGACCTGCTGCACTAATGCCTGTATCTGTTCAGTCTAGGCTGCCATCAAACGACCCTATGCCTGAATGACCTCCTCCATCCTCTTCATCCGGTCATCGTCAGATGGCTCTGTGTGTGGCTGGCTCAAACTCCCGCTCCTCCTCATGACATTGAGAAGTAGAAATACGAGCAACCATCACACATTAGAGAATTTAAAACATTAACAAAGCCTCATAACTACCCATATCATATAATACACACAGAAAATATGATAGTAAGGCTTTTAAGTTAGTTCTTTTAAGTTTTTTAATCACCTAAAGCTCTCACCCAATTCCTAGGTCAAAGCCATCTAAGTCCAATACCTAGACCAAACCTAGTAAACATGGGCTTTGATACCAACTGTGGCGACCCCGCACCCCAGACCAACAACCCCGTAGGGAATGGCATGCGGAATGCTGGCGTAGGCATCTCCAACCACTCCTCAACCCCCGTGAGGTGGTTCAGACCCTACGAGCCTTATCCCAAACAACGACATAATATAAAAAGGTACTAAACAAATCTACCAACCATTTTAATCATCCAAAAGAAGAGATAATCCATAAAAATGAACCATAAATAAAACCATAATCCCTACAGTCCATCAAGATGGACATACACATAAAGTCCAAAATCATGGGTACAAAAAAATCATCATATGCCTACATGGTCTATCTAACAAGTCCCAACTCATCCATACTACAATGTAGTAAGTGTTATAATTACATAGTCCAAAATATAGTACATCATAATTTAAAATACAGTTCAATCAAAATGCCTCTCAACTCACATTGAGGCCTTGGATTCTCTCGCCGGCAAAGCCCTCAAGATATGACTACTCCTTTGCCCTTATTCGGGACAGAAGAACCTGAAAGAGGAAAATGAGAGTGAGCCAACGGTGCCCAGTGAATAGAATTCAAATATGCTATCAATACTCATCAATAAATATCATGTATGCATGTCAATGTGTAGCATGATTAATAGCTCATAACATATAGATATCAAACATTTATAATAAGTTCGATGCAAGTAAAAGCCTATCAATTTGGATGTTCCATATGCATTGGGGTTGCTAGTGCAGATCTATTTTACCATACCGTTCTCATCCCCAATCATGTTGATTTGGGGTTCCAAGTGCACCTCTATTTCACTGTACCGTTCTCATCCCCAAATATTTCATTTCTAAAACCCTCCTATGACAAGGTTAAGTCTCATTATTAGCCAGATAGATGGGCCCAACCAAAGTCATAAGGTTTTCTCAAATCAATGCATTATTCAAAACATTAGAACACATTCATGCTTTCAACATACTATATATATAAGTGATATGATTACATAAAAGATATAATAAAAAATGAAGTCTACTCACAACCAAGCCTCGTGAGAGTATCTAACCACACACGGACACCAAACCGAATCAACCCAATCAAGGTCCTGAAACACTCATCAATATCCAACCATACATCAATTCCTATGCTCAATCACGCAGACATTACAAATCAACCATAAATCAGCCCACATATAGGGAATAGGCCTAAATCCCATCTAATCCCATCATTCAATTCAAGTCACATGACTTAGGCCTCTAATGCATAGTTCTCATTCATAAACCATTCAATTAATCAAAAATACTGATTTTCAATTCCTTAGGCTTAAACATGCCCAAATTGGGGAATTTGATCCCAAGTAGGCCTAACCCATGACATGGTCACAACCACCTAATCAGTAGCATAATCAACCTAATCATGCTTAATTAGACATAAATTGCATCAATTCAATGATTCTAGACAAAAAAGCATTAAAAGCCCTAAAATATGGAATTTTCCATACATAGGCCATATTGTCGATTTACAATAGGTCACCATGTTCAGCCATGTATATCACTAATTTTGCATCATGGGTTCATCAACAATGGCCAATAGGTCAACATGCAAGCTATTTGGAAAGGTCTAAGTTCATATTCTAGATTTAGGTTTAATACAAACAACCCTACCAATTTTCCATTCAATGTTATGTTCGGATGTATCAAGCTGCCAACAAAAATATTTAATCACAAATCAACCGTACAGATTGAATTATGTTAAGAAACAAACCTTATGTCCAAAAATCATCTCAATCAATCGGTGGACCGAAGAGATAAGCCTCTTTGATGAACATATCTCGAATCAGATGATTTCTCCTTTCCTGCTGCAAATACTTGAACTCAAATGACTATATCACAACAAATACTTGAATTACAACATCTCAACCGTTCATAATGCATAAAGATCAGTTGTGAACCATCTTCTGAAATATCATATCCATCAACGGTAGATTTTGGAGATATATTAGTTTGATCTAAACTGCGAGAGAAATCCAGGCTTTCCGACCAGCTTTGTTTGGGAGGTTATATCTCTAAAAACAAAAACTCCAATTAAGATCTCCACCGACCAACATGAATAACCATAAGATACGAACTGACTGACAAAGTTTTAGCTCAATCCGACCATATACCACCAAGATCTAGCTCTTTGCTGAAAACGTTGCTGAGACTTCCCTCCAAGCAACTTCCTCTTTCTTTCTCTTCTTCTTTCCTTTCTCTTCTTTTTTCCTTTCTCTTCTTTTTTCCTTTCCCTACACTCATCTCACTCTCTAGGACTTCCTTGGAGAAGAGAAGTGGGGCATGGGCCACTTGTCCACTCTCATGCACAAACTTGACATGTGTTGGAGAAGAGAAATGAGGCATGGGACACTTGTCCACTCTTATGCACTAACTTGACATGTGCTCTCATGCACCAACTTGACATGTGCTCTCATGCACCAACTTGACATGCGTTGGAGAAGAGAAATGGGGCATGGAACACTTGTCCGCTCTCATGCACCAACTTGACATGTGTTGGAGAAGAGAAATGGGGCATGGGACACGTGTCCACTCTCATGCACCAACTTGACATGTGTTGGTCTCATACTACCCATACCAACCACATGTACTTTAACCAATCTCATGCTTCCATATATTTTAATGTCCAATCCATCTAATACACCAAATTTTCATTCTCATTAATCCTTTCATTCATTCAATCATAACCCTTATCAATTCATGGTTTAATGGGCCCATGTATAAATAATAACACATGCATTATACTTTAATTTAACATGACCCATATACAATTTATAATGCACACATTTATATACATTATCAAGCATCAAATATACAAACATTAAACAACCATCAAACAAACACCAAACATATCAAGGCAAACACATAGAGTTTGGGCAAAATGCAATTAGGTAATGAGCTAGATGAAATGATTTTCGGGGAGTCACACTAGGTCAGGCTGAAAACAAAATCCAAATCAATATTTGTTTCTGAAACATACATACTTTATATTATAGGTTATAACAATTTATGCGTAAAAACTATTTTGGGTGTTTTATAATTAGAGTCCTTTCTTTGAAAAGCAGCACGTGCCATAAGACTGCTAGATCCTTTATCGGTGGTCACCTATCTAAGGATTTTTCCTGTCACTATGATTTCTTGCCTATCTTCATGACGATTCCAATTATGCTCCTCATTTGCACGTCTCATACCGTGCAAATAAGGCGATAACGGACGTGGCCATGTTGAGTCTGGAAGAGAAGCGGTCTTTCTTGAGTGTTTTCAAATATCGATGTATGATAAATGTGCTTCGAGTTTCAACGTCCCATACCGTGCAAACTTGATTAATATTTATCATGCGACCAATATTTTTGAGATTTCACCACACAATTAGTCACCGGTATTTGCTTACTTCTGCGATTTATTCTTGTACTGTCCGTTTTTCGTGTCCAATACCATTTCAAACTGACTGATAAATGTAAATTGTCCAGTTGTAAGGGAACCCGCCATACAAGTCTTACACAACAAATAACAATCACAAACAATCAAGACTCCTATCTATCTTACGATGTATCGCTCATGTGACAATCCATGTCACTTGATACTGTAAGACTTTTAATTACGCGGGTCCATGACCGTGACCAACTCTATCACGTGCACGTAAGTTTATCCTAATAATTGTTTTATCTTTTTAGTTGGTTTCTACATAATCTCTTTTTTCTTTTTTCTTTTTTTTTTTCTTTTTTTTTTAACAGAAAGTTTTCATCTTTCAAATTTTCATTTCTTACTTACTCCTAGAGCTTTGGCCATTTCCAAAAAGTTGCCCCAAAACTTTTTCCTAGGGTTCAATCAGTCTACCGAAGGATCATAAGTTATCTAAACATTTCTGCCTATCCAAAAAGTTTCCGCATAAAATTTTATCTATCTACAAGTCAAAATTTCAGCCAACTCTAACAGTTATGGCTGAAATTTATCCCTTTCCATGAGACTTACCCGTCTGGGCTGGAAAGTTTATACCATCAAAGAAAGAGTCAAGGTTAATATTAGAATATACTAACTCAGTTATGAAGTCCTGCTTTTGTCCTGGAAAATTCAGCAAATTTGTCTCAAGCTAAGTCAGAAGTTGTGCCTGCTGAGGCTATGCAGGGTTACTATTGACAGGAGGCTGAGGCTGCACCTCCTCTCCGACTCTGATGCCTTGGCCAGACCTACCTCTGAGGAGGTGATAAGTAGTTATTTAGATGTGTTTTTAGTATTCATTAGATGAGTTTTAGGTTAGCTTATTCATTTATTCGGTTGGCTTATGTTAGTTTTGACTTAGTTGTTAGAATGGTTACATTTTAGTATTTGATGCTTATTTCAGTGTTTAATTTTATAATAGATTTGATCTTATGAGTGTTTTAATCATTGCTTTTGATTTTTTTTAGGTGTTTAGATGTGTTTGAAGTCAACTTGGATGATGGAAACATGATACAAGAAGATGCAATGAAGATATATGAAGATTACAAGTCAAAAAGAGGTCCAAAAATCGGCTAAGTCCACAAGGAGTTAAGAAAAGAAGTGCTGGAAAACAGAGACTTGGCACCGTGGCGCCCAGATGAAGAACTGAAGATTGAAGATCCAGTGGGTGGGCACCACGGCGTCCACTGTGGGCGCCGCTGCGCCGGGTTGCGATACGAAATTGGAAAGTTTCAAATTTTGGTGTTCGGGTCATAACTTCCTCAATACAACTCCGAATTGGACTTGGTTTGTTTTTATCGACTCATTATTATAAAGAGAACATTATGAGAGGGTTTTGGAAGCATCATAGAGAGAGGAAAAATGGCTAGGGAAAAATGAAGAAGAAGAGATCGAAGTTGGAGACAAGGGAGAGATCTTCATCAACCAAGGAGTTTCTAGTTTGTTATTTCATGTTCTTATTCAAGTTTATAACAATGTTTCATGGTTTTATCTTCCAAGTTATGAACTAATTTAGATTTCTAGAGGATAGATGGATCTTATACTAGATTATATGTATTAAGTTTGGTTTATGTTTATTATTGATTGAGTCTTCATAGTTTATTTATATTTCTTATCGCTTAATGCTTTTAATCTCTTGATCACGAATTGAATGATATTAGACTTGTGGGGTGGCAATCGAAAGAGGATTCCTTGGTTTGGAATAAGAGAATTATAACCTAAGATCATCATAAAATCGAGAGATTTATGATATCTTTTGAAGTTGTAGGAAGAATCACAAAACCTAATGATATGTTCTAGTTCGAGAGATCAAAATCAAGCCTTGGTGATATGTTCTAGTTCGGCACTCGAGAGAGGGAATTAGGGACTTTAGGATTCTTGACTTATAAATTAGAAGAGGATATTGATAATAGACATAGGTAATCTACATAGATGATGGTTGGGTGAAGTTGAACCTCTAGACTTTTCTCTATTGATATTTATCCATTGCTAAATTGCTTTTATATTTACTTTTCTTCAATTGTTTAAATTACCTTAATTTTACATCTTGGTTGTTTAGATAAAGTTAATAATTAGTGAAAATGGTATTTAGTAATTAGAAAACAATCTCAGAGGATGACAACCCGATATCTCATCGGTTTATTATTACTTGACACCGTACACTTGCGGTTTTGCACGTACAAGTTTTTGGTAAAGTTGTCGGGGATTGTTTATCTCTATTTTTACTAATATCATTAGTAATTGATTGAAATTTTAATCTAGACATTTTTCTAATTTTTCCTTTGTTTTAATTTTTTAGGCTATTTAAAGTTTATGTGGCGAGCGAGGAGCTTTGAAGTAATGCAATTTGATTTGGAGATTGAACGTACTTTGGGACATTTGAGGAGAGAGAAGAAAAGAGGCAATGGACGTTGAAAATAACCCATTACTCCTTCGGGACTACTTAAAGTCGATTATCCATGATAACTATTCGAGGATAGTGAGAACGCCTATCAATGGGAATAATTTTGAGTTGAAGCCGGTGTTGATAACAATGGTTCAACAACATCAATATGGAGGTTCTCCAGTTGAAGATCCAATAATTCACATCCAATCTTTCTTGGAGAAATGTGACACCGTCAAGATGAATGGCTGGAGCGAAGAGACAATTAGTCTGAGATTGTTCCCTTTTTCTCTAAGGGACAAGGAGAAGGCTTGGTTGCAAGGGTTGCTACCCGGAAGTGTTGCTACTTGGGAGGAATTAGTTCAAAAATTCCTTCAAAAGTTCTTCCCACCGGCAAAGACGGCCCAACTACGAGCTGAAATTGGTCAATTCAAAATGTTGGAGTCTGAATCACTATATGAGGCTTGGGAACGGTTTAAGGAATTGTTGAGGAAGTATCCACAACATGGCTTTCAAGTGTGGATGCAACTTCAAACGTTCTACAATGGGATGACCATTTCTACTCGTACTTTGGTAAATGCTGCAGCTGGTAGCACTTTATTAGGCAAGACGGCCGAGGAAGCTCTCCACTTATTAGAAGAAATGGCTTCCAATACGTATGAGGTTTCTAGTGAGAGATCTTTGGTGAAGAAAGTGGCTGGTTTGTTCGAGGTTGACCCCATTACAACATTATCTACACAGTTGTCTACTTTGTCTAACCAAATTGCTTCTATACATGGTGCACAACCTTCCATTGAGAAAGTGACGGCGACAAACCTGGGGTATTCAGGAGTAGATTCCTTAGAAGAACAAGCAAATTTTGTGAATAACCGAGGGTACAATTATAGAAGTAATGCTCCAATTCCTAATCAATACCATCTGGGGATTCAAAATCATGAGAATTTCTCCTACTCCAACTCAAGAAATGTTTTGAATCCTCCATCGGCCATACCTATGGACCCACAAGAGAAGAAACCATATTTGGAAGATCTTTTGACTGGTTTTATCTCTAAATCTATAGCGAAGCTAGAAAGGACTAATTCATGAATGGATACTTTGGTGAAAACTATGGCAACATCAATGAAGAATATGGAAGTTCAAATTGGGCAACTTGTTACAGCTATTAGTGCCCAACAACAAGGCTCATTCCCTAGTAATATTCAGGTTAATCCTAAGGAGCAATGCAAGGCAATTACATTAAGAAGTGGTAAGGAAATTGAAGGGGCTGATGTGCAAAGCAAGAACAAAGAGGCTACTCATACATCATCATCATCGCCAAGTGAGCAAGAGAAAGAGCTGAGTCAAGAGGAGCTAAAGAAAGACGAGTCAAAGGAGAGGCCATACCGGCCAAGTTCCATCACTTTTCCGAATAACCCTCCTATTATTAAACCTCCTCTTCCATTTCCTCAACGTTTTCATAAAAAGAAACTTGATGAACAATTTGCTAAATTCTTGGAAATTTTTAAGAAAATTCACATCAATATTCCTTTTGCAGACGCACTGGAGCAGATGCCCCATTATGTCAAGTTTATGAAAGATGTGATGTCAAGAAAGAGAAAGGTTGAGGAGTTTGAGACAGTGAAGTTGACTGAGGAATGCAGTGCCATTCTTCAAAAGAAGCTTCCTCATAATCTAAAAGATCGAGGGAGTTTCACTATACCTTGCATTATTGGTACTTTTATGTATGATAAAGTTTTATGTGATCTAGGTGCAAGTATCAATTTAATGCCTTTGTCTGTTTTCAGGAAGTTGGGACTTGGCGAGGTGAAGCCGACTATCATATCACTTCAATTGGCGGATTGTTCTCTCACTTACCCTAGGGGTATCATTGAGGATGTCTTGGTGAAAGTAGACAAGTTCATCTTCCCTGTAGATTTTGTAGTGCTTGACATGGAGGAAGATGGAGAGATACCGTTGATTCTTTGGAGACCTTTCTTGGCTACTGGGCGAGCATTGATTGATGTACAACGGGGTGAGCTAACTTTGATGGTTAATGAGGAAGAAGTCCTACTTAACATCTACAACACCCTCAAGTTTCCATCAGAACGTACTACTTGCCACCGTGTAGACATTGTAGAGGTGCTTGATGAGTGTGTGCTTGAGGCACATGATGAGGCCGCACCGGAGGACCCTGTGGAGAGATGTCTTGCACACTCAGTTACTAGAGAGGTGGACATGACTGAAGATGTCCAGCATTGTGTGGTAGCTCTTGAAGCATCACCTTCTGATCCTTCTCCCGCTAAGGTGGACAATATGGATGATTCTTCTTCTTCAAGTGAAGTGATTGAACCTACACCGGATTTGAAGCCATTACTAGATCATCTTCAGTATGCATTCTTGGGGGATAGATCGACATATCCAGTTATCATCTCTTCATCTTTATCTCATGTTGAGGAAGAGAAATTATTGCGCATTTTGAAAGAACACAAATCGGCATTAGGGTGGTCTATATCCGATATCAAGGAAATTAGCCCGTCGATTTGCATGCATAAGATATTAATGGAGGAGTCATACAAGCCTTCTATTGAGCATCAAAGAATGCTAAATTCGGCTATGAAAGTGGTGGTACGAGCTGAAATTTTAAAGTGGTTGAAGGCAGGCATCGTTTATGTTATTTCTAACAGTTCATGGATTAGTCCAGTGCAAGTGGTGCCTACGAAAAGTGGAATTATTGTGTTTAAGAATGATGATAATGAACTTATCTCCACAAGGACAATTATGGGATGGAGAGTGTGGATTGACTATCGAAAGCTGAGCAAGGCCACTAAAAAGGATCACTTTCTCCTTCCTTTCATTGATAAGATGTTGGATAGATTGGCGGGTTTTGAGTATTACTGCTTCTTAGATGGTTATTCAGGGTATAATCAAATTTCTATTGCACCAGAGGACCAAGAAAAGACTACTTTTACTTGCTCATTTGGTACGTTTGCTTTTCGGAGGATGCCTTTAGGGTTGTGTAATGCACCGACGACTTTTCAACTGTGTACGATGTCCATTTTTGCTGATATGATTGAGGACATTATGGAGGTATTCATGGATGATTTTTCAGTTTTTGGTTCTTCTTTTGACCATTGCTTACATAATTTATCTTTAGTGTTAAAAAGATGTGAGGAGACCAACCTTGTGCTTAACTGGGAGAAGTGTCACTTCATGATCCAAGAGGGCATTATTCTTGGCCATAGGGTATCTTCAAAAGGTCTCGAGGTGGATAGGGCCAAAATAGTGGCCATTGAGAAGCTTCCACACCTTAAGAATGTGAATGGTATTCGTAGTTTTTTGGGGCGTGTTGGTTTCTACCGGAGGTTTATCAAGGACTTTTCTAAGATTGCTAAGCCCCTTTGCAATTTGCTAGAGAAAGAAACACCCTTTGTTTTTTATGATCATTGTGTGGAAGCCTTCAAGTTGATAAAGAAGGCTTTGATCTCTGCTCTTATTATGATTGTTCCAGATTGGAAAGAGTCATTTGAGATTATGTGTGATGCTAGTGACTATGCAATTGGAGCGGTTCTTGGGCAAAGGCGAGACAAGATACTTTGAGCCATATATTATGCTAGTCGGACTCTAGATGGAGCTCAACAAAATTACACCACTACAAAGAAAGTGTTGCTAGTCGTTGTATATGCATGCGACAAATTTAGGTCTTACGTCATTGGGTCCAAGGTTATTGTCTACACCGATCATGTCGCCATTAGGTACTTATTTGAGAAGAAAGATGCGAAGCCTCGCTTGATTAGATGGATTCTTTTACTCCAAGAGTTTGATTTGGAGATTCGAGATAAAAATGGGAGTGAGAATGTTGTGGCTGATCAATTCTATCGGTTGCAATATGAGGATGAAGAGACATGCTTACCTATTCTTAAGACTTTCCCGGATGAACTGTTATATAGTTTGGGAGTCAAAGCTTCATGGTTTTCTTATTTTGTGAATTTTTTGGCTTGCGGTACTTTGCCTCCAGATCTCTCTTATTCGAAGAAAAAGAAGTTCTTACACGATGTCAAATCATATATGTGGGATGAGCCTTTGTTCTTTAAGTGGTGTAACGATCAAATGATTAAATGATGTGTGCCAGAAGATGAGATCCAAGTCATTCTCCATTAGTGTCATTCTTCCCCTTATGAAGGTCATTTTGGTGCTAAACGTACGGTGGCTAAGGTGCTTTAATGTGGGTTCTATTGGCCTACTCTATTTCGGGATACCTATGTCTTTGTGAAGACTTGTGACCATTGCCAACGATTGGGTACTATTTCTAGGTGACATGAGCTACCCTTGACCAACATTATGGTGGCTTAGTTTTTTAATATGTGGGGCATTGATTTCATGGGCCCGTTCCCTTCTTCTTGTGGTAAATCCGACATTCTTCTAGCGGTTGATTATGTATCCAAGTGGATTGAGGCGATGGCTACATTCTTCTAGCAGTTAATTACATATGTGACTTGAGTTGATGATTAAATAATTAAATGATGTTGTGAATTGACTGAATAATGAATAGTATGTTTAAATGACAATATAAAGTATAAAACATAAATGAAAGTCACGATGTTGGTGCAGGGGGAAAATTGGGTGATGGTCAAATTAAAGCATTTCCAATGACTTAGTGATATACTTTGATACATTGGAATTACATGTACATACTAACCATAAAGTAAAATGCATAACGTAAAGTACACTAGGATTTATAGTGGTTCGCCAAGCCTACGTCCACTACCTAATCTCCCGATTATGATTTTCTCAATCCACTAATTGATTCTTTATGGGTGAGAACCAAACCGTTACACTTGCCCTTTTACAGGTTAAAGGCAAATCTATCCTTTTGCAGGGTAAGAATGAATCACATTTCCTTTTTTCGGGATGAGAAAAAACTCATGTTCCTTTTGCGAGATAAGGAAGAACTATTTTTCTTTTACGGGATAAGGAAGAACCGTTTTCCTTTTACTGGCTGAGGAAGAACCATTTCTCTTTTACAGGTTTAAAGATAACCTATCCTTTTACAAGTTGAGGACGAACCTTCCCTTTTATTAGTTGAGGAAGAACCATGATCCTTTTACAGGCTAAGGAACAACCTTGACATGATTTCAACCTTTAAATCATTAAGTGAACTACATTCACTTGTCCTGGTTGTTTCATTCCAGAAACACACTAGCATACCACAATTATAAAATATTGTTGGTTCTAACTAAGTAGAACACTTTACAATTAAGCTCATTAACATACCATTATAGAGATACATAAATTTGAGTACGTAATGCTAGAGAGAATACACTTATAGTCCTTTACCTTTCAATGTTTGGTATTGCTCAAGTGTAGTTTCAAAAATCATGTATGATATGTCATTTGATTGAATGCTTTTTCGAAAACATTGTGATACCATTAAAACATTGAAGTTGAAAATGCAGGACTAGTGTAAAACATAGACTCAGATAGTTTTCAAAATAAATAAAATATATAATCATGAAACCTTCTGGTTCAGTATTTAGTAGTTAACACAACTACTGATAAAGTTGGATACAGTACTAAGATATGAAATCAAGTACAACTGTATCTCATGAACTACCTCTCAAATTCTTTGATTAACAAGATTGATATTAAGTATAGATCCATGCTGAGAATTTGAGTAGAAACCAATTTTATATAATTCAAATAGATTCTCAAAGATAGAATATAATTTAAGCTTAGTATGAAAATCTTTTGAACAAGTAAAGTATCAGTGAAAAATACTTTGAAAAACTAGCACAGTTGAAAACTTTTGAAAGATTGAAAAACGACTAACATTCAAAAAGTTTTTTGGCACAATAAAAATTATCGGCGAGTTGTTTGATTCAAAATGTTGGTATTTATAGACTTAGTAAACAATAGCCGTTAGTTACTTGAATTTGAAATTCAAGGTGAACGTTTACACACAACGGCTAGAATGTTATATGAAAATGGCAACTGCGATTTTCACTATCATTCTGGTTCTTTTCAGATTACATGAATAAGGAAATTTTTAGAAAACTTGATTCAAGCACCAGAGAAAATCTCTGATAAATCAGAAAAGGATTATGTGCAAAGATTCGTTCTAAAAAGTAGACTGATATAGTGTACGGGTCAGAACAGTGACAATTGTTGAATTAGCGTCCTAATTTCCTAATCAGCGTCCTGACGCATAATATCAACTTTGTCGTTTTGTTCCTTGAGGGCGCTCATTATGTATAAGCGTCCTGCTAAACTATGAAGTGAGGGCGCTACTAACTCGTAAGCGTCCTGCTTTTTAAAAATGAAAAACACGAGGCGTTACGACTATGTAAGTGTCCTAATATTTTAAAAACATTTGAAAACAAAACTAAGTACGCTGAAAGACAATTAGCGTCTTGAAAGTTATTTAGTTGGTTCCTAAAGATGAGGGCGATCCTATCTAGGTAGCGTCCTGATAGTTTATCCAACTTATAACTATCAGCGTCCTCAAAGATAAAATCTTTGAAGAACTTAGAAATCTTTCAGTAAGTTGATGTTGAGTTAGCGCCCTGACAACTTCAAAGGTTGACTCAAGGGAGGCCACCACATACAAGTAAGCGCCCTGATGAATCAGTTCAATTCAACCTTGAATGTTATTAGCATCCTAATGAGTCATCAGCGTCCTGACTTATCAAGTTCAGGAGAGTATTGTTGAATCATTAGCGTCCTGAAAGACTCTAAAATAGTTTTTGATATATGATTAAAGATACGATAAATGCGATTAAAATCTCTGTAAATTTCAAATCAAATTAAACATAGAAAATTAAATCATTTGAAATACCGTAAAGTGTATGATAAAAACAGGCAAATTTGAAAAACATATGCAAGTGATTTGTGCATGGTTTTAAAAAACGTTTGAGCAATATCAAATAATGAAAGATACCTTAAATCCTTTGTTTATCCTTATCCTAATCTTTAAATTCAACTCTTCATTATAAGATCTTCAACGTAAACTTCGCACTTGAGTTAAATGTCTTGAATGTTGATCGAATGATGTAGTCTTGAAGCTCTTGATCGAATCGTTCGTGAATGTGTGGTTTGATCTTGGAGTCCTTGATTGAAACGATCTTGAACGTATGATATGACCTTGAGTTCCTTGATCGAATCATTATTTGGCTTTTTGCTTTCCTGAGGTGCTGAGATAGGTTCTTGATTAAAGCTTGTTAGCATCGAAAGAGATTTTGTTTGTGATCATCAAAATATACTTCATCAAGTACACTTAGGGACATGCTAAGTGATGAACCACTTAGGTCAACACATGGGAGTTGCTTTATTAAATTATGATGGGAGTTAGTTATTAAATGAACTTGGGAGCATGGGATCAAATGAATTCATGTTCATCTTGTTCTCTTTTTAAGTTAAGGTATTGTTTATTTTTAAAAGAGAAAATGTGAGAAAGAAGAAGAAGTACAGAGAGAAAGAAAAAGGGCGACGGAAGGTGGAACGCGGTTTCGCGACAAAATTTGACGTGCCGGTAAGCTATTTTCACCATTTTTCGATGCAAAATTGTAATTTAAGCTAAGTCTGACGTTTCTATCGGTATAAATTTTGCTATAGGAGGAGTTTTACTGTGTTTTCAAAAATGGGGTTTGGACCTACTTTGAGTGGAAACACGTAGAAATGATATATTATGACTCCTATAGATGTGTAGATACTAGATATGTAGATACTAGATATGTGAGTTGTTTGTGTCTATGGTGTTATTGGCACTGGTACAACTGTCGAAATCCAAATTCGACACTAGGGGCCTTTCGAACCATTTCAAACTTCAGTTAAATTCTGATTTGAAACTATAGAATTATAGAGAACTGAATTCCAGATATTTCGATACCAAAATTATGATTTTTGGGTATCGATTAATATTTTTAATAGACGCTTGACTGAATTTGGTAAATACGACAAACTTGAATATTAGTGAAAATGTGGTTGAAAAACTTGTTTCTACTGTCTATTGCCTTAAAAATAATCATGAGGGCCGTGTAAAATATTTGGGACGCCTCACGTGAATTTTAGACTGAAATGGAATTATGAGAATTAATTGGAGAGTTAGATTTTAATGAATAATTGAAAAACAAATAGATATAATGATTTGATAATTGATTATGGATTATCTGGAAAAGAATATATGACAGGATTATATTGTTGATTGGATATGAATAGTAGAGTGGTTGTAGAGAGTAGGTCTACACGGTACCTCTGTGAGTATCTCTTGGCTTTGGTTCCTTGTATATGACATTGTATAATATAAATTGTGTGTTTCAAATCATGAATATATGTATTTATTGCATTGTTTTAAATTCATGAAAATATTTGACCTTGGAGCATGTTTTGGGCTTGCTAAAGCAAGCTGAAACATGAGATTATTTCCAGAAGACAGTCCCGCATGAGGATGAATAATCTCATGGTCCGAGAGGTAGTTTCTGAATAGAATTGGGATTAATCTCTAATTTGAAATGATTCATAGCAGAAAATTGGGTAATAAGAGGTCTGAGTGTAGACTCCTTATAAATGCATAATAAGGAGTGCATACTCGTTCTATTACTAGCAGGAGGGAGATTGTTTGATTTTATTGTGAGCCTGCATGTTTTGGAATTACTTATAGGCATGTATGTATTATGAAATGTTTCATGCGTGTTTGAATGAGATTTGAATGTATTGATTCATGTGATTTTTATTAAATGCATATATGATGCTATAGTTATGAATATTCACTGAGCTGTGGCTGCTCACCCAATTCCCAAACATTTCAGGTTCGGACCCCAAGAGCAAGGGGAAGGCCCACGAAGGATAGAGATTCCTTCTATTGTTTGTATGTATGTAAATGTTTGAGAATAGTAGTATGTTTAAATACTGTTTTGAATAATAGTTTTGTAAATAACACTATCTATGTATATATATCACATAGATGAAGAGTTTTAGATAATTGTACGTGAATAGTCTTACATAGCTATATATATGTGGAAATGTGAAGTGTAGATGATGTGTAGTAATGTGAATGATCATATTTATACTGTGATTACGTTTGACTTGTGATAAGTAGGTATTTAGTATATGTTTTAGAGCATGTTTTAGGTGTCTTTTATGGTATTTAGTTCATATATTAGATTAGTTTATCATAAAATTGGTTATTTAATAGTTTTGTCAAGTTTTAGTGTTTTTACATTATTTCGGTTTGGATTTCTATAGGTTGGTTCATGAAATTATTAAAGCATGATACTCACTTGGTTTGATGTGTTTTGTAGGTGCTATGATGTTTTAAATGATGATTGAGAAGATGAAGACATGATGCAAGAGGAGCCAAGGGAGTTAGAGTGAAGAAACAAGTGCATCCAAGACTTGGGAGGGTGGAAAATTGGCTAAGTCTACCAGAAAATTAGGAAAAACTGGGGCAAAAATCCGTAACTGCGCGCCGCGGCGCCCATTACTGCTCTGCGCAAAACCCAACTGCGCGACTTTTGTATTTCGGCCATAACTTTCTCAATTTAACTCTGAATTGGACGTGGTTTCTTTCTATTGATTCCTTACTTGAAATAATATAAGATTAAATGGTTTTTATGTTGATTTGGAATGGAGGATAAGAAGAAAAAGGGCGAGAAAGAAAGCTAAAGTGGGATTCAAAATAGAAACTTTCTAATTTTGTAGCGAACTTTCCTGGTTCGACTTGGACACTTCTTGGACGACTTCTTATGGAATTGTAGCTATATAAAGACCATTGTTTAGGGTTTTCAAAGAATCAAGAAGAGAAAAAAAAAGATTGTGGAAAGCAAGAAAGACGGCTAGGGTTTGGAAGCGAGGAGAAGATCAAGATTGAAGACATTAAAGATTTCTCCTACACTTTCACCTCCTTCTACTTTGTTTTTCTGGTTTTAGATTTATGTTCATCATGTTATTTCATGCTTTTATCTCTCAAGTTATGAACTAAATCCTCTATCTAGAGATGTAGATCAATCAAAACTAGAAACTATGTCATGTTCTTAAACTTTTGATTATTCATTAATAGAGTTGTTAGTTTATTTATGTTTTTCTACTCTTAATGCTATTGATCCCTTGATCACGGATTGATTGATTCTAGACTTGGAACGTGGCACTCGATAGAGGGTTTCCCGGGTTAGAACATGAGAAGCATAATCTGAAACGACCATAGAATCGATAGATTTATGGAGTTTTATGAAGTCTTAGGGAAAATCATAGAACTTAATGAATTTTTGGGTTTTATTGATAGATCGAACTTAATTTCCTAAGAATATGCTCTAATACAACACTCGAGAGAGGGTATTAGAAATCTCAGGATTTTCGACTTATAAACTATAACTCAAATTGATGAATATTGCACATTTCTAGGCATAGTTGATAGTGAGGAGAGATTGAAGCTCTAGACATTTTACCATATTGATTTTCTTCCAAATTCCCATAATTTTCTATTTTTATTATATTTCTTGTTTAATTGTTGTTTTTAGTTTGTTAATCATTCAACTTTGATTTTCTAAATAAAGTTAGGGTTAGTGAAACGGTATTTAGTGTAAGTGTCAATCCTAGAGGACGACAACCCGATATCTCATCGGTTTTATATTATAACTTGACACCATACACTTGCGGTTTGCACGCATCAACTTGTGATAATTAGGTTGTGATATGACCAATAAACAAAGGAGATTGTCAAAATTTTGAGAAAAATGTGGATATGATTTTGGATAAGGCTAACAGGGTATTATATATGCCGTCACATGACGTATATCGTATCATGTGTCGGTCGTGACGTCACTCATACGATGTGGGTTGCGACAAATGTTGGTATCAGAGCGTAAGGTTAGGATTAAAAGCCTTGAAAGATAAAAGCCCTATTAAATTATATCTGTATGTATGGGTATATGTTATGGGTAACTAGTTTAAAATTAAATATCTTGATCATTTGATTCATTGTCTTTTGTTTCTGTAATTTCCAGATTTGAAAAGAGATAATAAGAGTTGATCATGGATTCTACTGATTGAGAAAAGATCAGAAAACTAGAAGCAACATTAGCTGCCCAACAACAACAGAATGCTCATATCATTGACATGATGACAAAGATGCGGGAAGATAGGCAGAGGCCTGCAACATCAGTGATCCCTGATGTTGGAGCCAACAGTGTTGGCGCACCTGCAGCTGAGCATGTGGCTGAAGTCCAGATAGTTGATCTGGAAATTGAAAAAAATAAAGAAAAAAAAAGATACGAAGAGGTGATGAAAGCCTTTAAGAGGCGAGATCCACCCTCTTTTCCTGGTAGATTGACATTGGAAGTGGCAGAAAATTGGCTTCTGATAATGGAAGTCATTTTTAACGATATGCAAGTCTCAGATAGTGATAGAGTGAGACTGGCAAGATTTAAGTTGTTTGATGAAGCAATGAGACGGTGGCAAACTACAGAGAGAATCCAGGGGGTTGTTGACACCTGGAAAAAGTTTAAAGCAGTGTTTCGTGCAGCCTTTGCCCCAAAGGTTGAACGTGACAGAAGAATAATAGAATTTATGGCATTGAAATAAAGGGAATATGATTGTGAGACAGTACGAGCATGAGTCTAATCGGTTGACAATATTTGCACCTGAGTTAGTGCAAACTAATGAGAGCATAATGAGGCAGCTTAGAGACGAATTTAGAGATCCTATCTGTTAGGGTTTGGCAGTATCTGGTGTACAGACGTATGAGCAGGTAGTGTGACAGGCCTCAGATTTTGAGACTACAGAGGCAACAGTAGCTAGGCAAGTTGTTCAGACAACATCGCCAATACATTCTACACAGTCTGCAATTCCAAAACTGTATCTACCATTCTCGAGGAAGAAAAATGGCAGATGAGGTAGAAAACACTGGAATGAGGCCTAGAAGGCTAAGACGACTGAGGCAGCCAGTGGCGGCGAGCCATTTGTGACACCTATGGCACCATTTGCAGCATTACCACTACCATCGGCAGGCAGAGGCGCATCGTCAGTAGGGAGACCTCAGAGTCAGGGTTCTTCGGTGAAACCGCCATGGCCCCAGTAGAAAAGGTCAGGACAGAGTTGGTTTCCAGTTCCGGGCACAGAGTCTCAGACTACATCTTCTACTCCAAGTCGACCACCGATATGTTACAGATGTGGCATTAAGGGCTACAAGGTCATTCAGTGTCCTTTACAACCTGTTTCAAAGACCCCGGCTATTCCAACTACTACTACACCTTCTGTCATATGAGAACAGGCAAGTCTTGTGACTGAACCAGATCCGGATGCCAGCAAGACCCTGATTAAATGTATGATCAGTATCTGTGATGTGATGATGTATATCTTGATTGATGCTAGATCTACTTTATCTTTTATTGCTGGTCACATGGTAGATAGATTACATTTGACTCATGTTAGGGTTTGTACACCATTAATTCTAAGTACAATAGAATAATAGATATAATGGTAAATGAATGAAAACTTTATGGAAAGTCATAAGACATGCAAACTTATGTTTCGTTCCCACTTTTAAATTGCACTTCTTTTCAAAACTGGCGCTTCTTCCCGAGGAGAACAGCTTCGCATCGCCAAGAGAGTCTCTAAGAGAGAGAGTCTCAAAAGAAGAGATAGAAAATCACAAGGAGAGTGAAGAAAACCAATCCAAAGAAAGAGAAAGAGAGAGATTTGAGTTGTGGTGTAAGAAATGAGGAAGGGGGAAAGGCTTCTTTTATAGAGGTCCCCATGCCCGAACGTTGGGGCTTCCACCCAAACGTTCGAGAAATCCCCTTTTTTGTGTGTAAACCAGGGGTATTACACTCTACCCCCTTAAAAGAATTTCGCCATCGAAATTTCAGTCCATGTTGTCATGATTGTTGTCTTCGTGAGATTCACTGCCTTGGTCATATTCTATTAGATCAGGGTATTGGAGGTAAGGTCCCTGAATTATACTCTGGCCTGTGGAATCCTTGACATCATCAAATAATGAAAAACAAATGGAATCGGATTCGTCCGCAGAAGGTTTCGACATTTGCCTGGCAGATGGTGATTTAGGGCACTACAGGTTGTTGCGTTTCAAGGGTGGCAGATTGAGTGGGGGAATGTTTTTACGTGTTGTTGCCCAAATTCACCTGCATGGTAGTTTTGGTAGGAGATCCTGCCAGGATGAGGGGCCTGAATTGATTCGGACAATTTCATCACGATATAACCATAAACGTTCTGGCAAAGGGGATCGCAGCTGCTGAGGCGTGAGAATTTGTGATGTATAAAAGTTGTGGATTTCTTCTGTACTTAAAGGGCTCCCCAAGGTTGCCAAGCAGGCCATGGTGTATATGGTTCTTTACTCCTATCTGTGCTATTAGCAAACATCTGCATTTTTTGTAATAAGATTAGATGTTGACACAATTATAGTTGTAAAAGAATAATTTCATTGATAAGTGAAAATTACAATATATCACATCATCAACTATTGTTAGAACAATATGGGGTATCTTTGTTTGATTTTATCTTCAAGTGCCCAAGTTGTTTCCTCTATCCCGTAGTGATCTCAAGGCACTTTTACAAGTGGAATACTACGTCGTCTAAGTTCTTGAGATTTCCTAACCAGAATTTGTACCGCTCTCTCCTGATATTTGTTGCCTTCTTACACCCTGACTTTGACCAGAGGGACAATATGTGAAGGATTAGGACGATACTTTTGAAGCATGAATACATGGAAAACATCATGAACTTTGGACATGGATGAGGGAAGGGATAGCCGATAGGCTAGTTTGCCAATATGTTTGTCGATCTTAAATGGGCCGATAAATCGTGGAGAGAGTTTTCCTTTGATCCCAAAGCGTTTGACAACTCTTGTAAGCTAGACTTTTAAAAAAACATAGTCACCATTTCTCAAACTCTAGAGGCTATCTCCGCTTGTCGGCGTAGCTCTTTTGTTAAATCCGTGCTGCACGTTGTCGCTCCATTACTAGTATGATCTTCTCAGAAGTCTCTTGAACTAGTTCTGGCCCCAATTGGGACTGATTTGCCATGTCTAACCTACATACCGGAGATCTGCAAGGGCGACCATAGAAAACCTCGTATGGTGCCATGCCAATATTGGATTGGTAGATGTTGTTGTATGCAAACTCAGCCAAATGTAAGTGTTTCGCCCATCCATCATGAAAGTCCAATATGCAACATCGTAACATGTCCTCTAAAATCTAGATTAATCGCTCTGACTAACCTTCAGTCTGCGGGTGAAAAGTTGTGATCATGGTAATCTTGGTTGGTGCCCATTCTACTATGGAAGCTTTGCCAAAAGTTTGATGTAAATTGAGGGTCTCGATCGAAGACGATCGTGAGTGGTATGCCATGGAGGCGCACAATCTCTTTTTCATATAATTCGGCTAACCTGACAGGGTTATCCTTGAACTTTATTGGTAAAAAATGTGCAGGCTTTGTAAGTTTGTCAATGATAACCCAAATTGCATCATGCCCTTTATTATTTTGATGTAAGGTAGTAACAAAGTCCATTGCTATGTTCTCCTACTTCCATTCTCCAATAGGTAAAGGCTGGATGTCACGACCCACTGTACATGACGTCATGACCGGCACGGAACCCCTGGGTTTACCCTCCGGCGATACACCCGGCGTCCCGTCAGCCTAACTTAAACACAAATCCTAAATACAAATGATCATATATAACATCCATCCAAACATGATCAACATCAGTAAATATTACATCTCCAAAAATACCAAGTATAAAATTCCAAAAGTTCAAATAATATAAAACCATACACATCCCATCTATGTGTTAATTATACATATGTTAGGTGTTATCATGTACTTAATATCAAAATACAAAAGTGTACAACACCTATATCAACAAAATACTGAAAGGAATGCTCCACAGTTAGGCCTTCCCTTTCCCCTTCCTATCAGAACCTGAAAGGATAAGGATGAGGTGTGAGTTACAACAAGCTCAGTGAATGTCTTCTACAAGTGGCTACATATATGTGCATTTATGTAAAACATGTCAAGATCATTAAAGTGTTTGAAATAACATGAGATAACATGGTGATGAAACAATATTACATACATGCTAATATAATGCATCATGTCATAACAAGACAATGCATACCATTTAAATAACATGCAATGCAATCCTGACACCTCCTAGGTAAGAATCAATTTGAGAATACGAGTGCGCGAAACTCATGCCCGAACGACCTCTTACCCGTATTCTAATAGGAATACCAAGGGCACGTCACCGATTTACAATTCTTTCCAAACCCTATTTTAGGTCTAGGTGAACCACGGCTACGCCTACCCTTAAAACCCTCTGTCAGGTCCACAACTGGGGATCTCTCTAGACTTACAAAACTTCCCTAAGAAAATCAAAACTAGAAGACCCAACCAAATTGCTAACCCAATGGAATATGCTCAAATTCATTTCATGAATCAATTAAAACATGTATATGCCATATCCATATATATATATATATATATATATATATATATATATATATATATATATATATATATATATATATATATATATATCAATTTGAAACAAGTTATATAATACAATGCCATGTATATGAAAACCAACAAGTGCAGAGAACACTCACACTCGATTGGCTAAGTCTAGCCAATCCAATTTCCAATCAGCAAGCGAGTACTAGTAAGATCACAAATCACCTCACGTACCTCGACTTCCAACTAGCCCACTTGGGTTACTCAAATCAATTAGAATTCCTACATAATACACACGGTTCATACAATACTAAAATCAGCCAAAGTATACTAATAACCATGTTTAAACCCAATATCAAAGTCAACTAATGATTCTAGAATGGTTCACCCATGAGCCAAATCTCTATTGTCCAATTTAATCCATTAACATCAAATTAAACTATACATAACCCAAATTGAATGCCATAGGTTGATCCCCTTGATCTCAAACACTATAATACAAAGAATTCAATCATATTAGGGGTTAATTTGACTATTTATCAAGTCAATTTCACCAATTGACTAAGTCTTGGTCAAAATCCCCAATTTGGGCAATACATAGCCTAAGGTCAAATTAAACTAAGTCTTTCAATTTTAACACAAGTCCAAACATTCTAAACCCATAATTCTATCCAATTTGAGTTCAATTAAACAATCCCCAAGTCAATTTTATCAATTGACTTGATTTGGGTCAAAAGTCCCAATTTGATGGAAATCCACAAATCACATGGAAATTGTAAATTTACATGGCCTAAGCCAAAATTACTCTACAATAGGGTTTCCTCTACTCAAGATCAGTACATTAGAGTGTCATACATCCATATTTATTCAACAATTTCATCTAAATCACAAGAAATTTGAATAGGGAACCCTAGGTCAAAATTCAGTTTAGGTCAAGTCTATGAAACCCCTCCAATTTCTTGTTAGAAATTGCGGGTTTCACCATTTTTAGACTCCCAATGCCTTCTAGATTAACATATCCTAATCTCAAAACCTAAGTCCAACATTAGATTTCTTACCTCTCCCTTAAATTTTGGGATCCAAGAGTGGAAAACACTCATTATATGTTGGTTGAGGTTAGGGAAGGTCATTAGTATGAAAAACAAGCATAAATCAACCCATACATGAAAACCCTAGACCAATAACCCTAGAATTTTGGGATTCATAGAAACCCTAGGTTGAAAAATCAGTTTTCTTGCATGCGGGAAAGTGATGGAAGGAAGAAAATGAGAAAGAAGTGGGGAAGAATGGTTACCTTGGGTGATTCTTGAGCACAAATCACCAAAACCTCTGCTTTTTCCTCCTTTTTCTCTCTCCTTCTTCTTCAAACTCTCTAAGACTCTTTGAAAGTGAAAAAAATGAACAAGTGAGTCCAAAAATTGTGGTTGTTGCTTTTGTAGAAAAAATTTGGGCCCACACTTAAAAATACACTTAATAAATAGAAGGAACAATTTCCTGTTGAAATTACTTTCACTTAGATACTCAATTTCTTGCAAATGATTCATCAATATAACATCTTAACCGTTCAAAAGTTTTATGTGTCAGCTACCAACATTCTAGTAAAAGCTCAATCCAACGGTGGGATTTGGAGATCCAACTATTTGATCAAAACTGCGCAAGAAAATTCGTAAATCCGTGAAACAGTGTTTGGAGCCTTCTAACTCACAATAGACAACTCCGATCAAGATCTTCACCGTTCAAAATGAAGACCTATCAGATAAAAATAAGCTGACAAAATTTTAGCTCAATCGGACTACAGATCTAGGAGTCAAGTCATTGATGTAATCGTGACAGAAATTTCTTCCTCCATGGAGCGAGCTCTACTGATCCAAAACACCGTTTTCGACACGTTTCGACGTCGAACGGGTCTTCGATCATTCCAAAACTTCATGCAAAGACACTCAAACCAACGGACGTCGAGCATCATATATGTATACGTACACGCATACGAGTACTCTAAGGGTCAAAATGACATCATCCTAAGGTACGGGCATTACACTGGAGAAGTCTGGAAGGAAGTCTGCGTTCCGCCTTTACTTGTTGGCAAATGAGACATCGAGCAACAAAGTTTGGAATAGCCTTCTTCATTCCAAAGAACCAAAACTATCGCTTGACATCTTTGTACATTTTGTATCCCCCAGGATGCATAGCGAACCTCGAGCAATGCATTTCGGTGAGCACTTCTTTTTAGACTTCAAGGTCGTTCGGTAGGCACAAGCGTTTCTTGTAGAAAATTATCCCATCAAAGGAGACTGACCAGTGGGGAAAGTCCTATCCGCTGAGGATGAGTTCTCTTTTCTCCATCAACTTGAGGTCGTTGGCTTGGGCAGCTGAGATTTTTAGAATAAGCTCAGAGTTGGTTGTTAATTGGGAGAGTTGTGATCTTCTTCCCTCCTCAATGAGCTGTAAGTTATAATCTTCCATCTTCGTAGCCAACTTCTCTATTTCGAAGTTGAGGGTACAAGCAGCATTATATGACTTTTTACTTAGGGCATCAGCCACAACGTTGACTTTTCCCAGATAATATTGGAGCTGAAAGTCATAGTCTTTCAAAAATTCCAACCATCTTCTTTGGCGGAGGTTTATCTCTCTCTGAGTGTAGATGTACTTGAGGCTTTTGTGATCCAAAAAGAACTCAAACTGCTCACTGTATAGGTCGTGGCGCCATAACTTCAGTGCGAATACGACAGCTGCAAGTTCCAAGTCGTGCGTTGGGTAATTACCCTCTTGGATCTTTAGTTGCCTAGAAGCATTTGCAACAACTTGTCCATCTTGCATTAGTACTTCACCTAAGCCTTGGAGAAAGGAGTCGGTGTATAGTGAAAATCCAGGTCTATTTCTTGGAGTGATTAGTACTGGTTCTGTCGTGAGACACTTTTTCAATTCCTGAAATAACGATTCACAGGTTGCGTTCCAGATGAATCGTGTGTCTTTCCGAGTGAGTTTTCTCATAGGTTCAACAATCTTGGAGAAGTCCTTGATGAAGCATTTGTAGTAGCCATCCAAATAGAGAAAACTCTGAATCTGAGTGACACTGGTAGGTTGTTTCCAGTTTAATACTGCTTTAACCTTTGAAGGATCCACTTCGAGGCCATTGCCTGAAACTACATGACCTAGGAATTGAACTTTCTTTGCCCAAAATTTGCACTTATTCAACTTTGCATATAATTGGTGGTGTCTTAAGGTCTTGAGGACAATCCTTAGGTGTGTCATATGATCTTCCTTTGTTGGTGAATACACCAAGATATCGTCTACAAAGACCACCACGAATTGATCTAAATATGGTCTGAAGATACGATTCATTAGATCCATGAATGTTGCAGGTGCGTTAGTTAGACCGAATGGCATGACCAGGAACTCGTAATGACCATACCGAGTTCTGAAAGCTGTTTTATTGATGTTCGACTCTCTGATCCGGAGTTGATGATAGTCGGATCGTAAATCAATCTTAGAAAAGTATTTGGCATCTCTAAGTTTGTTGAACAAATCATCGATCCTGGGCAATGGGTATCTGTTATTGATGGTTACGTTATTCAACTTGCGATAGTCGATGCAAAGTCGTAACGAACCATCCTTTTTGTGAACAAACAAAACTGCAACACCCCAGGGTAATGAGCTTTTTCTAATGAAGCCTGTACTCTCCAATTCCTTCAATTGTTTGTCCAACCAACCATCTCGACGTTGGACATTCTGTATGGTGGAATTAAGATGGGTTCGGTTCCCAATATTATTTTGTTCTTGAAGTCGAATTCTCGAATTGGGGGTAGGCTAGGAAGGTCATTTAGAATTACCATTGGGAATTCATATTTGACTTCAATGTCATGCACCGAGAGGGTATGGTGATGGTGGCTCATTGTCATCACTAATGGATAGAGATCGGAGTTATTCTTTGAGGAGTGAGACAGTTGAGTTGTGTATCCATTTCCGGATGCCTTGGATCATGACTTCTTCTCTAGTAGGTAAAGTTATTTGGACTTGCTTCTTTAGACAATCGATCTTAGCATTCAACGGCATCATCTAGTCCATGTCGAGAATGATGTCAAAGTTTTCTATGCCCATGACCAGGAGATCTGCATGAATTATTTTTCCTGACATTCTGAGTTCACATCTAGAACATCTCTTGTTAATGTCAGTACCAGGTCCTATTAGTGTTGAGACATAGATAGTAATATTGGTTGGTTCAAGTTGCAAGCCTAATTGTGCTACCAATACAGAAGATATAAAGGAATGCGTGGAACCCGAATCAATAATCAATGTACCATTGTATTAAACAAAGGAAATGTATCTGTTACGTGCAAACCACAGGTGTACGGTGTCAAGTTATAATATAAAACCGATGAAATATCGGGTTGTCGTCCTCTAGGATTGATACTCACACTAAATACCACGTTTACTAACTTCAACTTTATTTAGAAAATTAGATTTGAGTGATTAAGTGAAATAAATAAATAATTAAATAATTAAAAAGTAAACTAAGCATGCAATAAAAATAGATAGAGAATCAGAGATAGGATAATCTAGAGGTTCGATATCACCTCACTCTCAACTATGCATATATATATATATATATATATTGATTATTAAATCAGTTTTTTTATTTATAAGTCAAAAATCCTAAAGTCTCAATTCCCTCTCTCGAGTGCCGAATTAGAACATATCGCCAAGGCTTGATTTTGATTTCTCGATAAAAACCAAAACCCTAGCAACTCATTAGGTTTTGTGATTCTTCCTGCAACTTCAAAAGATATCATAAATCTCTCGATTCTATGTTAATCTTAGGTTATATTTCCCTTGTTCCAACCCAAGGAATCCTCTCTCAAGTGCCACCCCCCAAGTCTAGAATCATTCAATCCATGATAAGAGATTGCAAGCATTAAGCAATGAGAAATATAAATAAACAATAAAACCTACAACATAGTATCAAGTTCAGATCAATCTACACCTCTAAAAAGAGGATTTAGTTCATAACTAGAGATATCAAAGAATGAAATAGTATGATGAACATAAATCTAAAACCAGAAACACAAAGTAGAAGGAAGGGAAAGTGCAGGAGAATCTTCAATGTCTTCAATCTTGTTCTTCTCCTCGCTTCCAAACCCTAGCCATCTTCCTTGCTGTCGACAATCTTTTATCCTCTCCTTGATGCTTGGAAAACCCTAAACAATGGTCTTTATATAGCTACAAGTCCATAAGAAGTCGTCCAAGCAGTGTCCAAGTCGAACTAGGAAAGTTCGCAACAAAATTAGAAAGTTTCTATTTTGAATTGCACATCAGCTTTTTTTCTCGCCGTTTTTCTTCTTTTCCTCTACGCCAAATCAATCTCAAAACCATTTCATCTTATATTATTTCAAGTAAGGAATCCATAGAAACAAACCACGTCCAATTCGGAGTTAAATGGATAAAGTTATGGCTGAAATACAAAAGTCACGCAGTTGGGTTTTTGCGCGGCGCCCAATTACGGGTTTTTACACCTGCTTTCCTAATTTTCTTGTAGACTTAGCCAATTTTCCACACTCCCAAGGCTTGGATGCACTTGTTTCTTCGCTCTAACTTCCTTGGTTCCTCTTGCATCATGTCTTCATATTTTCACTCATAGTTTAGAACATCAAAGCACTTACAAAACACATCAAACCAAGTGAGTAACATGCTTTAATAATCTCACGAACCAACCTATAGAAACCCATACCGAAATAATGCAAAATACAAAAATGTAACTAAACTATCAAATAACCAAATTTATGATAAACTAACTTAATATATGAACTAAATACCATAAAACACACCTAAAACGTGTTCTAAAACATATACTAAATACCTACTTATCAGTACCTTCCACCACATTACTATCATCTGGAAGGGGTTGCTAAGCCACGACATAGGCTCTTCCTTGCTGCTTTTGTCCTTGGTTTTGGTGGTTCTACCTAGGCTGGGCATTTGCAGCAGGTGGGGCTTGTTGGAATGGGACTCTGGAAACTTGCTGTTGCGGTTGTGGAGGGTTGGGACAGAGCTTTTTTACGTGGCCTTATTGGCTGCAGTTGTAACAAGTCAGCCTCTGATGGTGAGGCGCTTGTTGTTGGTTCAATTGGCCGTGCTGATTGTGGTGTTCTTGGCCACTACCACTTCCATTGCCATTGAGGTGACCGCCCTTGCCATTGCAACCTCCCCTATTCTGATTTTGAAAACCCTGTCGGCCAGGGTTAAAAGTTTCAGCCGCAGGTGCAGCGACCTCTTGTTTTTGCATGGGGGCTGGCAGAGCTGGGTTTGTACTCTGATAGAGTTTCTTCCTATTGCCCTGCTGGGAAAATTTTTTTGCCCATTTTCCTCTGTTCTTGCTCTGTTTTCTCTTGCTCAAAATTCATCGCCATATTGACTAGCTCCCTCTAATTCTTGAGCTCCAAGATTGACAGGGCTTGTCGAATGTCTGGACGAAGGCCATTATAGAATTTCTCAGCCTTATCTCGCTCCGTTGAGATGGTGGAGAGAGAGAAGACCGATAGTTCCTTGAACCTGGCAGCATACTCTCGGACTGTCATGCTGCCCTGGTAAAGCCTGGCAAACTCCTGGCGTCTTTGCCTCTTCACTGCGCCAGGGAAGTACTCATCAATGAACAATGACTCGAATTTCAACCAAGTCATATCTATTACATTGACCCTTGGGTCTTCCTTCACCGTTTTCCACCAAGAGTTAGCTCCACCAACTAGTTGGTAGGAAGTTAGTGGAATTTTTTGATCCTCATTGGCTCTCATACCCTCAAAAGCCTTTTTGGACTCATCAAGCCATTTTTGCGCCTCATATGCATCAATGGTGCCCGAAAAGGTAACGGGCTGTAGCCTTTTATATTTTGTGTTCTGGTCAGTTTTGCTCTCCGACCCAGATCGGGCAGGTGCTTGGATGGCGATCACTTGATTGGTTGCAATCTCATGGATGGCCATTTGTATAGTCACTTTCATCACCTCAATGAATCTGGCGAAAAAGTGTTTCATGCCTAGAGGCATGACGAAGGGTGTAGGTTGAGGTGGCACTGCTTGCCCAGAAGTGGCTACTGTGTCGCGTGTGGCTTGTTTTGTCCTTGGAAGTGGCAGTTCCTGATTTCGTGTCTCAGGAGGTGCCTCCTCTGTTGGACGAACTGTTGAGCGTGGCCTTCCTCTTCTTCTGGTTTGCATTTTTCTCACTAGCAAGGAGAAAAATAAAACTCCTAATTAGGAATTTTCTATGAAATGTAGCTAAGAAATATTATAGTGATATGATATTCTTAGCACTTCATAGATTCAAGAGTTCTGCAAATATAAAACCACCTATTTTTCTAGATATGGTGTAAGGTTTTGGTGAGGAATCAAAGAATCTCATGCCTCGTATGTTTGGCCAAGGGATAAAACAAGGTTGGAGTGTTTGTATAATAAGGTTAAAATCTTGAAAGTATTTCAAATATTTTGTTTCTGGTCCTTTGAATATATTTCACTTTTTGTTTTTAAATCCATACGAGTCATAGAAATTATGAGACTAGCCTCGGTAGTGCTAGGTCTAGCCTTCTATCGCATTTTTATGTATTCAAACTCCTTTCCTTAGCATTTTCGATTATCATCCAATTTTTTGTGTCCCATACCACATGAATTTGGTAATAAGGGGTACAACCAAGTTAAGTTGTATGAACACAGTCTCTACAAACATCAGTTGGAGAGGAGTTCACTAATAATATCGTCCAAGTTTACTCGTCTCATACCGTGTAAACTTAGTGATAATCTTAGTGATTCAACTTTCCCAGATGTTTTCCACACAAAGTCGTGTGTTTTCTTACTTCTAAAGTTTTATTTGGTATCTACCAATTTTGTTGTGTCCCATACCACTCCAAAGTTAGTGATACAAAAGAAAATAATGGTTGTAAGTCGGCCCACCAAATATAGTCTCAAACAAAACTTTTCATTCATAAAAAAAAAGTTTATAATGTCAGTAATTTTTTCTTTTTCTAATTCGCCTGCCTACTATTCCGCCTAGTTCTCCTCCTAGTCGCGGAGTGACTACTAGAAGAGGGATGAGAGGCATTCTTCTGGTCTTCTAAGACTTGTATTATGTCGATCATACTTCTAAACCCATCACGCATTTCAACAAAACATGACATAATAGTCTGTAATGTATCATCTTGGTTGGCTAGTTGTGTTGAACCAATTATCTTCATGTTCCTTACGAGAATATGTCCCTATTATGAAAGATTTTGATGATTACAAAACTACATTTTGTTCATGATATTACTGCACATATGCCATATCTAATCTTACTTAAAGGTATCAAAGATTCAATGATGCATGGCGAACGTAATCTCCACTACCTAATCTTCTCAGTTAGGATTTGAAACCTCTTCACTAAGGGATTCTCTCACGGGTGAGAAACAAACCGTTACACCTTTTCTTAACTTTTGGGTGTGAGAACAATCGTTACAATGCTCAACTTGCGGGCTTGAGACCAACCTAAATCTCACGACTTACAGGCTAGAGAACTACCTATCTCGTTTGAAAAATAAAGTTGAATACTCAACAATTTATATAACTACTGTTACAACTCGATACAATATACGAGATATGAAATGAAGTACAACTGTATCCTATGAACTATCTCTCAAATTTCTCTTTCAGCAAGAATGATATATGATTAAAACAGTGTTGGAAATTGAGTGAAAAATAGTTTAGTTACCTTCAAATAGATTTTCAAAGAAAGATGAAGTTAAGCTCAGTATGAAAATCTTTTGAATAAACAGGGTTTCAAAGAAGACATGCACTTTGAAAAACTAAAGCAGTTTAAGCTCTAAAATCAAATTGAAAATTCGACCAACTTTCAAAAGTATTTGCTTGATGAATTTTTTGGTGTCTTGTGGATTTTCTAAGTGCTAGTATTTATAGACTTAGTAGAGATGAAGTTGTTGGTCATTTGAATTTGAATTTCAAAAAGAACATTTACTCACAACAGCTAGAATCTTTCACGAAGATGATAAGATGATCTTCACGAACATTCTGGCTCTTTTTAGATTACATGAATAAGGAAGGTTTCAGGAATCGTGATTTCGTGCATCAGAGGAAACCTCTGACAAATCTGAAAAGGTTTCTATGCATAAAAAGTTCTAAAAAAGAGAACTGAAAAAATGCACAGACACAACTTTATGACAGTATTAGATTAGCGTCTTGATTGGTCAATCAACGTCCTGACGCATAATCTCAACTTTGTCGTCTTGTTTCTTGAGGGTGCTCATGGACCATAAGCATCCTACTAAACTAAGAAGTGAGGGCGCTACAAGAATGTAAGTGTGCTGACTTACTTAACGTTAAAAACTACTTAAGTTGTGAGGGCGTTACTGAAAGGTAAGCGTCCTGCTACAATTTAAAAACACTTAGAAATATAAAGGCGCTACTTATAACGTAAGCGTCCTATCTTTAAAGTATGAAAAACATAAGGGTGTTACTGAAACGTAAGCATCCTGATGCTTAAGAAGATCAGCGAGCTGATGTTGAATCAGCATCGTGATAAGTTCATTGGTTGACACAATGAGGGCACTACTGATAAAGTAAGCGTCCTGATGCATAAGAACTTTTTCAACCTTGAACATCTTCAATGCCCTAATGTATCATTAGCATCCTGACATGCTAGTGCAGGAGGGCGCTACTGAGACATTTGCGTCCTGATCAAACACTTAAAAACTAATTTTAAAAGCAATTTTTGTCTTTCAAAACTTAGTCAAATCAATTAAAGATTCGATCAAATCAAACATTTAAAAAGATAAAAAATTAAAATCATTTGAAAAACCTTTCAAACATATCCATCAAATCATGCAATTAAGTAGATCTTTCCAAAAGAAATTTGATCAATAGATTTACATTTTAAGTACTGAAAACTCGAAGCTTTGATCATTGACATTCAATGGACTTGTAAGCTCTTCTCTTTGATCTTGATTCTTGATAATTCTGAAACACTTAACAAGATCATTAGATACACAAACATGAGTAGTTTGGAATCATCAAAATATTCTCATCTTGGGGTTCCTTGAGATAACATACCTATGTAGCCAAAAGCATAAAAAGAACTCAACTTCTCAAACCACACATACATCAAACTATAGAAGAGTTTACTACTCTTTACTCTCCTTCCCCTTGCCTTCGGGATCTTTTCCTGAAATGCTTGAGAAGAATAGTGAACTACAACAAGCTCAGTGAATATTTCCTAACTATGACATTATATATCATTCATACAAACGATGCTTACTTTACAACACAAGTAAACAACATATGCATCACTTAAACAAATACCATACATGATCACAAATAGATTCCATGCATTCATTTTCTAAAACATGCAATATCTATTTTAAAATCATATCCATCTCCCTTTTTCTAAATAATAGAACAGGACTAACCCCTCATTATGCACCGATAAGAGTAACACCGACCTTCTTATTACTCATTTCAAATCAAATCATTTTTGGGTTCTCATCCCTAACTAGGACAGTCCACGACCCATGAGTACTTTAGCAGTCACTCATGCGGGACATAATTCCTAAGATTTTTTCCGAAGAAATGATTTCATGTTTTAACCTGCTGCCGCAAGTCTAAAACATGCTCCATTTTCTGAAAACATTTCATAAATTTAAACAATGCATAATATATAGCATGCTTATCATTCAACTCAAATTTTCATAATTATAATGCCATATAGAAAAACTAAAGTAAAGAAATACTCACAACACACTAGTTTCCATCTATTCCCTAGCACCACCACCTCTATCCAAGTCCAAATCTACCCTACCAAATTCATTCCATACATGCCACAATCAAATTCACATAATCATATTCATTTCACACCTTATTACTCTTTTCCTTACTCAATTATTCACTTCCCTTGCTCAATCCGGGTCTCACACACAAGTGAGGATTCTTCCATTCCAATTCTACAAGCATTCTAAGGTGAAGTGCCAATAGGATCAGCAGAAGTTCGTGCCGTTTTCAGCAGTGGCAGTGGTCGTGTTGCAGGATGCATGGTGACAAAAGGCAAAGTGGTGAAAGACTCTGGAATTAAGTTTGTTAGAAATGGGAAAATTGTTTATGTTGGTGTTCTTGATTCTTTGAGATGGGTGAAGGAAACGGTGAAAGAGGTATGTATGCATAGCTGATTTTGTTGAAATTTATCTGGAAACGTTGCTGCAAGTTCACGTTTCATTCCCAATCTTAAATTATCAACCACAAAACACTAGTAGTTAAGCCAATTTGATAGGTGATCAACCAAAAGAGGGCCCTTAACAGCTCAGTGAACTAAAACAAAATGGCTTGGTTCACAATGGACAATTCTATATGGAAATGGAATAAATGACGCCTGCCTAATTGACATTAGTGACAACTATGCTGATACTAAAATTTAGTACGTGTATGACTTATTGAACTACTTTGTTAACCACAAAGAAGTAGGGCTTAGTTGTTGATGCCATTGATGTTGAAAAATGAGAAGTTTGTAGACATTGCTATATAAATTATTAGAACTATTAGTCTTACATCCATCATAAATCTTCCTCTTCACCTTGAGTTTGTGAATCTCATGAAAAAGGAACAAAATGCGGCAGAATGGTTAAAGGAGTTCTACTGAGTTTATTAGAGAGAAAGAAGTAAGTTAAAAGATTGTCTAGATTCATGTGAAGGCTTCTGTAATCTTATATGATAGCTGTCAAGCTCCGGAGCCTTCAGTTTCATTTGGTCTTTGGACTGGTGATGCAAGCTCAGCCCCTTACAAGCTGTGAGTTGGTAATAGGAAATATAGGTGCATATAAAGGATATTAATGATATAGATTGACTTGTAAGTAGACAAGAAAGTTAGATTTAGTATCATTAGCAAGAGTTAACAACTTTAGAATATGAGAATGAGACCACAACTGGAGTTAAGCATGTGATCTAAGGCTCTAAAATTAATCACTCCAAGTAAAGGAACCAAAATACAGGAGGCAAAAAACTAACACTTGAATGCATTTCAAGTTCCAGCATTTAAGATTGTTTTGGCTGGATGAATTTGAAGTATTCAATGGTCGTTGCCTTGGTGGTACGGGCAGATTTTCATGGTGTTGGCCTAGGTGCCTAATTAATGGTCCTAGAACCATGATATGAAGTACTATGGTCCCAACTTCTTGGTTTTCCATCTAGAAAAATTCAGATGTATTGTTTTTCAATTCATATTGCATGGACTCTACAAGATCCAATCCCCTTGAACATGATCTCCCATCAAATGTAATCCTCTCTGACCACCAAGACCATTGCTACCTTTTCTGCTTATCATGTACAAATGACTAACACAACTTGAAGCAAATGAAGTACTTAATAGATCAGAGATATTTATCGATAGTAAACGTAGTTATATAACAATTCTCTTGGGAGAAAAAGGCATAAATCAAATCATAAGATGAAGTTCCATACTGCTAAAATTGTTTTACTTCTTTGGCTCATATTCTATATTCATTCTGCAAAAACATAAGCAGGCACATTTAAGAAATGAAAATCTACCAGATTTTTAAAATTTTGACACTAATGTTAGTATTCTTAAAAACAATTTATGAATTCCAAAAATTATAGATTCCCTTAGCCTTATTTAAGACTTTCAATTAATATAAGTATGTTTTGTGACCAATATATATATATACTCAACTCATCCTTTTCTCAAATGCACACACACAGGTTATTTATATATCCAAAACTCCTTTGTGCTACTTTTATCATAAATTGTAGAATAAGGACTAAGAATTAATTTGGGTTTAATCAATCAAAAGAGTGCACCTAATGCACAAGACTCTCATTACAAGGTTTGGGAATGGTTGATACTTGGTATATGCAGCCTTCATGGCGAAGAGGTTATTTTTCTAGATTGAAACTATGACTTTCAAGTCATAATGAAACTTTTTTTTCCCTATCTAGGCAGGACCCACCATCCAATTTTCTTTCCTTTAACAGTTGAAAAACTTAAATTGACTAATCCATAGGATTTCGTTATTTTATTAACTTAATAGAAGTCTTGTGGTAGAAAAATATTTGAGACCATCATTTCATTGCCTTGACTTTATCATCCTTGGGAATAAAATAGATTACGCTCTTCTTCACTCTACAAATTATTTTGGGGTATCTAAGCTACCATGCTAGGTCTTTTGGACCGCTAACTACACGTGCAAGCTTTATTGATATAATATGGTCAAGGATTTCATTTGAGTATATTTAACAATCAACAACTGGAAGTCCAATAGACATCTCTACAACTGTTTTATAACAATACGTCACCATCTGTTGTAATCATTGAACGAAGAATTTTTTGAAGTTTCATCGAATTTTATTGATTTTTCAATCATTTTAATTACAAATTAAATATAATCAAATTATTATGAGAATTCCATCAAAATTAGGAAAAATATTGAAATAATTTGTAAAACTTTCCTCTTTTTTTTGACAAGAAATATACTATTATACAATACAAGTAAACACAAGTAGAGCCCGCTCCCAAAATTTTTTACAAATTACTAAAACAATCCTTGAAAAATCCTATTGTTCCTTTATAGCCAAATACACCATAAATTCATAAAATAGACATATTTCCAATATTGTTTAACATTATGTCACACCCCAATTTTTATAACTTAAATTTTAAGTAGTAAGAATAAATATTTGCTCTTATCAAGAAAATAGCAAAAAAAAATCGAGGCGTGAATTGTATTCATCTACCTTAACCCCAAAATCTTTACACAGGTAAAAATAAATTTTATAATATCATTTATATTCAAAATAAGGTTACAAGTTAAGATAGAAGAATACTCTTTCAATTTCTATGCCACGGACTATAGATTCTCATTACACAAATTAAATATTGAGCCATGAGGGAAGAATAAATATTTGCTCTTATCAAGAAATAGCAAAAAAAAAATCAAGGCGTGAATTATATCCATCTACCTTAACCCCAAAATCTTTACACAGGTAAATATAAATTTAATAATATCATTTATATTCAAAATAAGGTTACAAGTTAAGATAGAAGAATACTCTTTCAATTTCTATGCCACGGACTATAGATTCTCATTACACAAATTGAATATTGAGTCATGAGGGTACTTGCCCTTGTCCATCCATTATGGACACAATATTTTAAATATATTCATCAAGTAGAATTAACAAATTCAAATTCAAGGCATAAACATATAAAATAACCCATGAAATCTTCAACGACCACTATAATATTCCAAAAGCATTGATTCCTAATACAACTCATTTAATTAATATAATTAATTATTAAATAATTACTCAGTCCTACTACCATAACGCTACTCAGACCATTAACCCACCCCTACCACTGTGAGACACGTCACGAACTTGCGACTCTAATAACTGCCCCAAAACGGTCATTGGCGATATTCCTTAGAATAACTGCTCCATATGTGTTATTCTTATCTTAATCAAGTTCTTTAATGATGTCACGGTATCACACATACAACATAAATATAATATATAACTTCTATTCACATGATATGTTCAAACTCCACAACACATGGTATCATATCACAATGTCAAATAACAATAGCATTCACGCATGAACTTTATTATAACAATTATGCTAATACTCTCGTCATATATCTCATCATCCAACTTTAAAAAGTACACATGAATTACGCGCATCCAACATCAACTTGGGATAACAAATCATACTCATACACATATAATCATGGCCAACAATCATAATATGTACAATCATGTAAGACAAGCATGCATGATCAATCTAATGATACTATAAATCTAATTAATTTAATGTTCCTATCTACATATCGAAATAAAATATTGTAAAGGCACAGAATCTTCCCCACCTGAATCGCTAAATTCCAAATCACTTAAATTCCTCGTTACGCCTAGTAATCAACCTGTACACGTATATTACGTTTGTTAATATAAATACTCATAAGAACGATTATGAGTGTAGAGATATATATATATATATATATATATATATATAGTGGTGGGATGTTTAAACAAGTATATATATATAACATAAGCTAGCATAATATAATAATATATATATGATGAGATAATACAATACATATCATCTAGTGTTAAATATGAGATGAGATATATCAATTATATAGAATGTATAATATATATGTGTGATGTGGGTGTTTAGATGAGTGATGGTGTGCACGTTTAGAGCGTTAGTGTCTAGGATAACATGATGTTATATGGGTGGTGAGGTGGCACTTAAGTATAGGTATTATTGATGGCATTAGGTGGTGCTTGTTGAACATTGGTGTAGAGAAACGAGGAGCAGAGGAAGAGAACAGAAAAGAGAGAGAGCAGAGAGAAAGAAGAGGACGGCGGCAGCGGCAATGTCGCTGCTGCTTGTTCTTTTGCATTGGTTTGGAGGGGGAGATAGAGAAGGAAAAGAAGGAAGGAGGCAAGGCGTGTGGTCGCCCTACTGCTATTCCATGGCAACCAAAGGGGTGGAAACAGAGCATCGCCTTGCTCTATTTCCATCTCTTCTTTCCGGCGATTTGGACAATAGTCACCGGTGGAGAGCAATTGTTAAGTCTTGTGAGTGTTCAACCCATCAAGAAAGAGAAAGAAGGAGAAGGATGAGATTGGTTGTTACAGTGTCGTTGTCTGTTACGATTATATAATATGAAACAGGAAATCATCATTAAAAGGAAAAGAAAATGAAAAATAAGAAAAGAGAAGGGAGAGTTTACCATAATTTCCTAGATTAGTTTCCTGGTGGTCCGATGTGTTATATTTCAGGCGGCCCTTCCTTGCGCTCTAGTTTGAAGGAGGAAAAGAGAGGCGAACAGGATGTGAGGTGGCTGTGATTGATTAAAAATTATATACAATAGAGTTTTTCATGCTCTTTTGAAGGTCCTGTGTAGGAAAGGAAGGTGGTGAATTGGTTTCTAATATTTCATCTTGTATGCAAGGAAATTTAGAGTAAATTAAGGAGTAATTTTTGGTTATTTCCAATAAAAAGATTAGAGAATATTGTTGGAAAGGAAAAGAGAGAAAATTGTAAAATTTCTAGCATGTGCTAATTTATTGACCGATTTTTCTCACTTTCCTATATTGACATCCAAAATTTTCAGAGTATTACATCTTTCCCGCCTTAAGAGAAATTTCGTCCCGAAATTAAAGTTTAAGCTTACTTACTTGATGATGTTAAACTTTCTCCACTGTTGACCACTTGTTTCTCGAAACCTAAAACGTTGAAAATATTCTATTAACAGTCTATTTAATTTACCAACCCATTGGTGAGTTTGAAGAAAGAATTGATAGTACGCACATAGAATGGAGTAGTATTAATTACCTAGAGCGTTCTTTGAAATAAGTCGGCATATTTGGCCTTCATTTCATTTTCGAGTTCCCAAGTGGCTTCTTTAACTCCATGATGCTTCCACAACACCTTAACTAATGGAATGTCTTTGTTCCTCAAACTATGAACTTTCCAATCTAAGATCTTTAAAGGTTCTTCTTCATAGGTGGCATCAGCTTGTACTTTTACTTCTTTCCAATCAATGGTGTGGGAAGGGTCTGGTTCATATTTTCGCAACATCGACACATAGAACACGTTGTGGATGGCAGATAAACTAGTTGGCAAGTCTAGTTTGTAAGCATTCTCGCCAATTCGATCACTGATCTTGAACAGACCGATGAACCGAGGCGATAATTTTCCTTTCTTACCAAACCTCATGATGCCTTTTGAGGGCTTATTCTCAGAAATACCTTATCACCTTTTTGGAACTCTAAAGGTCGGTGCCTCTTATCTGCGTAGCTCTTCTGCCTACTCTGTGCAGTAACTAGCCTTTTCTGGATCAACTTCACTTTTTCGTTCATCTCAATTATCATGTCAAATCCTGTAAGTACCTTTTCTTCCCAATCGGCCCAACACAGTGGTGACCGACATGGTCGTCCATATAGGGCTTCATATGGAGCCATTTGTATACTTGCCTGGTAACTATTGTTATAAGCAAACTATGTTAGGTGCAAGTATTTACTCCAATTTCCCTTGAAATCTAGTACACAAGCTCTCAAAAATGTCTTCTAAGATCTGAATAACCCTTTCAAATTGACCATCTGTCTGAGGATGATAGGCGGTGCTCATGGTTAATTTGGTTCCCAATTCCCGTTGCAAGCTCTGCCAGAACTGAGATGTGAATAAGGAATCTCTATCTGACACTATCGATTTGGGTACTCTGTGTAGCTTCACAATTTCTTTAACATATAGCTCACCCAGTTTACTAACCGGATCTGTGGATTTAATAGGTAAGAAGTGTGCCACTTTAGTAAGTCGATCCACAATTACCCAAACCTTATCCTCACCTTTCTGATTTTTAGGAAGAGCTCCCACGAAATCCATTGCTATGTTATCTCATTTCCATTCAGGGATTTTTAAAGGTTGTAGCAATCTAGACGGTCTTTTATGTTCGGCCTTAACTTGCTGACATGTAAGGCATTTAGACACATATTTGGCCACATCTCTCTTCATAGCCTTCCACCAGTAGTATTTCTTCAAATTTTGGTACATCTTATCTCCATCAGGATGTAAAGTGTATTTAGTCTGATGTGCCTCATCAAATAAGAGCTTTTTAATTTCCTCCATTCTGGGTACACAAATTCGATCTCTGAACCTCAATAACCCCTCTGAATCGATCTTGAAATTTGCATTTCCATTATTGGCTCTTGCACCTGCCACCCATTTTATCAATTTTCTATCCTGAGCTTGACCTTCCTTAATTTGATGTAGTAAATCTGGCTTGCAACTCATATTATATAAAAAAATCTGGTTTTCACCTTTCTGTACGCCCAAATCATAATCTTCAATCAACTGGTACATTTGGGTTTTATTTGCATCGTTCTTATAAGATTTTCGACTTAAAGCATTTGCAACCACATTGGCTTTCCCTGGGTGATAATGCAGCTGAAAATCATAATCATTCAACAATTCCATCCATCTCATTTGCCTCAAATTTAACTCCTTTTGCTTATAGATATACTTCAAACTCTTATGATCAGAGTATAGATCAAATTTCTCTCCATAAAGATAGTGTCTCCATATCTTCAAGTTAAATACAATAGCAGCCAATTCTAAATCATGAGTCAGGTAATTCTGTTTATGAGTCTTCAGTTGCCTAGAAGCATAAGCAACCACTTTACCCTCCTACATCAGAACAGCACCAAGACCATTCTTAGAAGCATCAGTGTAATTAACATAACCGACTCCGCTTGCAAGAGTGATCAATATTGGGGCTGTGGTCAATTGTCTCTTCAACCCTTGAAATGAATTCTCACATTTCTCATCCCAACTAAATTTGGCACCCTTCCTTGTTAGCTTTGTCATAGGTTCAGCTAGTCTCGAAAATTTTAGAATAAATCTTCTATAGTAACCAGCTAGTCCCAAAAAACTTTTAATTTCTGTCACTGATTTTGGCTTTTCCCAGTTCATTTTTGCTTCAACTTTTGTTGGATCTATGGATATCCCTTCTGCTGACACTACATGGCCCAAAAATTTGACTGACTTCATCCGAAATTCACATTTTTCAAATTTGGCATACATAAGGCCTTTTTGTCACACTTGGGTTGCACATAGTGCCTCCTACCTAGGGTGATGAGTACCCCCGCAGGGTATACTCCAGCCATAGCACCACATAATATTGTCCAATCCCGTCACACACCCACGGTGGCTCAGTGGTTACTCGGATTTCGAAATCAACCTAGATGAGGTTTGAGGTTCGAAATCCGGGGGAGGTCCTGCACTATTCATGATGAATAGCGTGGACAAATGATCCTGGGGGTGTCCCCATACCACCGTGGGTGTGTGACGGGATGGGACAATATTATGTGGTGCTATGGCTGGAGTATGCCCTGCGGGAGTACTCATCACCCTGGGTACGGGGCACTGTGTGCAACCCAGGTGTGACAAAAAAAATGTGCAAATATTGCTTGTGAGAAAGTTTGAACTTTGGACCTCTAGAATAATAATGTGCTTGTAATACCAGTAACTACTTAACTTAAAAGTTATTTTTTTGTCACACCTCACAAGGATGTTATGAGTACCCCCGCAGGGCATACTCCAGTTATTATGGAACCATAATATTGTCTCATCCCAGTACACAGCGCACTCAACAGTGTCTAGTACCCCCGGGATCATTTGTCCACACTACTCACACATGAATAGTGCAGGGCCTCCCCCGGATTCGAACCTCAAACTTCATATAGGTTGATTTCGCAATCCGAGTAGCCACTGAAATCAACCTATTCATGTGTGAAATCAGTGGCTACTCGGATTGCGAAATCAACCTATATGAGGTTTGAGGTTCAAATCCGGGGGAAGCCCTATACTATTCATGTGTAAATAGTGTGGACAAATGATCCCGGGGGTACTAGACACTGTTGAGTGGGTTGTGTACTGGGATGGGACAATATTATGGCTCCATAATGGTTGGAGTATGCCCTGCAGGGGTACTCATCACATCCTTGTGAGGTGTGATAAAAAAGGCCTTATGTATTCAGTGGCTACTCGAATTGCGAAATCAACCTATATGACGTATGAGGTTCGAATCCGGGGAAGGCCCTGCACTGTTCATGTATGAATAGTGTGGACAAATGATCCCGGGGGTACTAGACACTGTTGAGTGGGCTGTGTACTAGGATGGGACAATATTATGGTTCCATAATGGCTGGAGTATGCCCTGCGGGGGTACTCATCGCATACTTGTGAGGTGTGACACATTAACATTTAACTGAGGATTGTTGGGAAATGCCAAAAAGGTGTTGCCATCTGGGGGTTGCAACAATTGACATCTTCGACACCATAGGCTCCAAAGCTCCTTAATTTGTTCACAACCCTCAAAAACATGCTTGATGGACTCCTCGGCCCTTCGTCAAAGACAACACCATGATGGGCAAAGCATGATGTTAAGGAAATTCTTCTGTAATATGTTGGCGCAGTTAAGTCTCTTATGAGCAATTAACCATCCTAAGATTTTGACCTTAAAAGGTACATGAGCACTCCATATGAATTTTGCTAGAGGGAAAGGAGATTGTTGACCATGAGATGAAATGGCCTTAAACAAAGATTTGGAAGAGAACATTCCAAAAGTTTCCCCAAGCTAATAGATTTTGTCCTCAAAATTTTGGAAATGGAAGGATTCAATGCATTGAAGGTGAGGAATTTCATCAAGTGAGCTATTGGGCGGATTTATGGTCAAATGAAGATTCCAATTTAGAGCGTTGCCATCATTGCCAGGGGTAAGGGATGCAAAAGAACTGATTGCTGCATTATGGAGGCCAAACAGGTTATATAGGTTAAGGAAGAGATTCTTTAAAGAATCAGTACCACAACATCTATCTTCCCAAAACCTGATGATGTTGTAATTCCCAAGTTTCAGCCATATGAGTGGATTAAAGAGGAGGCAAATAGAGTGTATGAACTTCCATGGACACTTATAGGTGACTCTAGGAAGAATGTTGACATCCCTAGTATTCTCATGCAACCCATGTTTGCTTTTGATTACCCTAGCCCATAGTGCATCTTTCTCGGGCACAAACCTCCATAGCCACTTCCGAGCTAGAACCTTATTCCTATTCAACAAATCTCTAATACCTAGTCCACCGAAATCGTTCTCCTTCTTGACATTTTCTCATCTCACCAAGTGAGAGCCATTTTCTTTGTCTTCATTTTTCCATAAGAAATTCCTCATAAGCTTCTCGATATGATTTACAACAGACTTTGGCATCTTAAAGGTGGACATATAGTATGTAGGTAAAGCTTCCAAAATAGATTTCAAAAGTACCAACCTACCCTCCTTTGATAGGAAACTCCTCTTCCATCCATCCATCCCTCCAAGAGGCATACCCAGATATTTCAATGGCCAGTGTCCTACAACACATCCAATCTCATTTCCCATGTTACTTAACCTCCACTTCTAGTATATTGATGCCAATAAGCTGACACATGGATAAATTAACTCTGAGGCCATAAATGAAACCAAAGCTCTCAATAACCTTCATGGCATTTCAAGCTCTAAATTAACTCCTCAAAAAATACTTATTTTATTTACTTTTCAAACACAAAGTAAAGAAATCAATTCTAACTTCAATTTTGGGTAGAAAATATTCCTAAAGAATTAATATGAGATTGAAGAACAATTTCATACTCCATGGATAGAAACTAAAGAATCACTAAGAAGCTATATAAGATTTACGAAACTCTAATTTATAACAAAAATGAACATAAACTGTGTAATTAATCCATATATCTCTCATAGATGTTGAGTATAAAAGTTGTAAAAATAGCTCGTTACTAATGTAATATGCGTCGAATAATATAGAGATTACATATTATAATCTTACTTTAAGCCATTATATATCATAATTTAATGACAATTTAATGAGTTTTAAGCGTATAGTTATCCTCATTTCAGCATATGTAAGAGAAACATTAATCTTTACAACAATGTAAATCAAATTCTTTATATTTCTCTACATTATTAAGTTTTTATAAAAATTCTTCATGTCGAATTGGACTCCCTTGAATTGATTCCGAATTTTAAAGGACTATAGTTCAAGGAAAATATGAATTTTTGATCCTTGATTGTAATAATTAAATAATTAAAGTAATGTTCCACACACATTAAAATAAAAATAAAGGGGATACTTAGAGTTGGTGAAATTATGAGTATCAAATTTGAGCTTGTTGAAAATGTGAAAAGAAATCATTAAGAATTGAATACGAGTTGAAATTATGGTGCCGATTCTACCAAGCTCAAGTGGTTCGGAATCTACTCCATCTTCTATGAGATTGAAGTTTGAAGCCTTTCCAACTACTTGATGATAGTTTCAATGATTGTCATGTGGCATGGTTGATAGTTCAAGCCTATATGCGCTTTGTTGTGTGCAGCTTGCCCATTGGGGTTCTAGTTGCCTCAAACTTTTTTAAGCATGAGTGCTGATTAAAAAATCAAATTATATTTATGCTTGGAAGATAAACCATGGAAGTTGTTTATTCACTGAGGGACTGATAGAGAGGTATACTGGTATAGAGGTATAAAGAAGAATCTTCATATGACTTTTGTTAATTTAGGAAAGGCCTCAGATAGAGAGTTTACAGATATCAAATGGCGGGTTTTAGAATATAAAAAATGAGTCACAAATACGTAAGTCGACAAGATAAAGGATATGTAGCATAAAACTATAATTATTGTATAAACAATAGTGTTAGAATATAGTATATTCCCAATTATGGTAGGTTTATATTTAAGACTAGCCTTAAGTTGATGCCTTTTTGTATTAGTTATGGCCTGTGGGTGAATTGACTAAACATATTCAAGATGATATATGGCATATGTCCTTTGTTGATAATAGTGATTTAATTGATGAACTTGAATTGAGGGTTAATGCTAAATCAAAAGTTCGGATATAAGCTTTCAAATCAGAATGTTTCAAGATTAGTTGGATTGTAGGAGCAAGATTGAATGCATGGAATGTAATTTTAGTGGACATAGAAATGCATGTAGAGGAACAATTCAAAGAGATAACATGTACTGAAAATTGTAGATATTTAGGCTCAACTATTCATCAAGAGTGAGAAATAGAAAATTATGTCAATCATAAGATTAAAGCAAGTTAGGTTAAGTGGAGGCACGAATGTCCATTAAATTTGAGGACTCGACAAACTTACAAACTTGACCCAAATTGGTGAGGTTTAGTCGAGTAAAAAATGTTTAGAATTTATGGTGTTGGGTTTGTCATTGGGTCCAAACACTTATGGCATGAGCTAACTTAATTTGATATATTTTACAGTATATATACTCATCTCAACTTAACAATGCCTTTTTAGAACTATACGAGGTCAACTGCACGAATCCACTTCTTCCACTCTACTTTATCAAGGGCTAAGTCGACACTTATATTATCAATAGTTATATCTATCTCAATTATCTATGTCTATGCTATTTTAGATTTTACTCTACCTTTATTATTGTCGTGGATTATTAATAGGCCACTCTTCCTAATTGACGTATTCAAAGGGTCTTTGTTGTATATGTCCAAACCGTCTCAATTGATTATCTGTAATTGGATATGCTCCTACCATGTCTCAAAAATATTTATTTCTAATTTTATTTTTTCAATTGTTTTACCACGTAGCCACATAAACATTCACATATCCATTACTCTTCATTTGTTAATGTGTTGTTTCTTTATTACTTTGAGTATCAACTTAGCCTTCATAAATAGGAGGCGAAGAAGTGGATTCATGTAGTCAACTCCGTGTAGGTTGAGAAAAATACTTAGTTGAGTTGAGTTGTTTCTTCATTACCTAACTTTTTTTTTTCATAGAGCATCCTGGCCTAATTGCGGTTTTACAAAATTTTCCTTTCAACTTCAATTTGATGTGTGGATCATATATATAATACTCAAGAAACACTTTCCACTTAATCCATTCTGCTCTAATTTATGGTTCACATCCTCTCTTATTTTTTGCTCGTGATGAATAATTGATCGCAAATACCTAAAAATTTTCACTCTTTGATACCTTTTGACTTTCAATTTTGACTATCTTGCATCTAAACCTACTACAATTAGAAACTCACGAGTTTCTCCTACCATTGTTTTTACTATGGTTATCCCCCCATCATACACTTATCTTTTATTAGATTAGAGTACCGATTAAAAGATATCTTACAGTATATATATATATATATATATATATGCTTATATAAATAGCTCAAACTATATTAAGTATTGTTGCATATCTTTAAACACAATTAATCTTATGCCCAGATAAAGGAGAAGGGTTGTGTTAGATAGTTGACAACTAGTGTTAAACTGTCTAATCAACTATCATTAATCTACTTAATCAAACTTTGCAAAGGGCTAAGACGTCCCCATATCTAAATGTTGGCTAAACCCTTGATAAAGCGGAGCAGATAAGCAAATTCATCTAGTCCACCCCATGTAGTTGGAAAAAGACTTAGTTGAGTTGAGTTGTATATATACTTATATATAAATTCTATTTCTATATATGCTAGTTCATGAGTGTGTTTTTGCACATGGATAGTTTACAATGGGCATTATGGAAATTGGATGTGGGTGTTTTTTTATGGAACTTCAATGGAAAGAAGAAATGTGATTTGAAATAGGAAATTGTGGTGGTGTTTGCAACCCTTATTAGTCTATAATAGCCTAAAAATTATTTGCAATAATAAGAAGATATATTTGAAAGAATTGGTAAAAGGCTCATAGTGTGCAAGTGAAGTATTCTCTTTAATTTATATGTATATATACAAGGGCCTTTAACAAAGGTCCTTCATAGGAGGTGGAGAGGATGGGAGGTCTTGCCCATTGAAATGTAGAATGAGAGTGTTGGGAAAGGAAGGAGCCCCCTTTCATGTGGGACTAGAGGGGGAGGGGGTCCACATTCTCCCAAAGAGCTCCTACTCTTCTTCCTCTCCCCATGTTTTCTTTTTCTTCAAGCTAAGCCTAAGCCCTTTTTGAATTGGTTTGGGTAAGATATCAATGCATAGAGTTGGGAGAATTGATTGACCCAATCCGATGATCAAGTTGGGTTTCATTTTATTTTAATTTATGAATATATTGGGTTGAGTTTGAGTGATGATTTCCTTCATCTGATTTAGTCAAGTCAGTTGGGGTTTCAGTGAAAAACTGACACACACACACACACACACCTCAAAGGGAAGGAGAGCTTATGGTGTTCTATATGGTCAATGCATTCCGTTAATGTTCAATGAAAATTTTCATAAGACCACTATTAGGTTATGCTTTATGGAATAAGATGTTGGGACAACAAAGAGAAGAACAAATAAATAAAGTAGGCATAATGAAAATGCAGTATCAAGATGAATACGCCATAAAACATGAAAACTAGATTTATAAATGAATAAACTAGAGAAATAGTGACCTACTATGAAGAGCATTAGATGTGTTGACTAAAAATATTGATATTAACTATTAAATGGTTACATTAAGGAAGAGGAAGACCTATGATACAAATATCAATAATTAACAAAAGTTGTTGTAACCACAATGATATTATAGAAGATTTAGTCCTTAATAGAGTGGAGTGGAGGAATTACATTCATTTAGTTGAGGGAGTGGATCCCATGTAGTTGAGATGAGGCTTCATTGAGTTGAATAGAGCCTTGTATTTATGATTCTCATAAAGAAAAAGGCTTAAATTAGTTAAATTCAACCATAATCTCATGGTACTAACTTGTGGAGGTTTGTGAACCATAGCAGCAGAGATCAAACAAATATCTAAAGTTTCAACTTTCAACTAAAATATAGGACTCTTAGATTCTATTTAAGTCAATCGCCTAACTTTGTTGACTGCACCATTCATGATATTGTTCACTGTAGCAGTGTAGCCTCTGCTAAAGTAATATCTTTGATCAAGTTAGGTTTAGATAGAGGATTGATAATAAAAAAAAGGATAAAAGAGATGAAAGCAACAAGGAGAGAAAACTCACATACCTCATTTTTGTGCACTTAACATAAAGATCCTTTAGTGGTAATAGACCTCTTTGCAGACTACTAGAGTGAAAAACAAATTTAAAGAGAGTTGCAAAAGCTTTGGATGATGTTGATTGTAGATGATATTACATTGCCATAGCTAAATAGAAAGGAGAACCTTGCTGATAAGTTGAGTTTTAGTAGTTAGTTTACATGTTAATTTGTTAGATTTTTAGGTTCCTTTGTTTAGTTTTTAGTTGTTTTTGCATAATTAGTACACTTAGTCACTTTTGGTAAATTTAGGTGGTTAAGTGGGTTTTAGAGGTTTATTTTAGGTGTTTTCATTAATTTAGTACATTAGATCAGTTTAAGAGAATAATCATGATTTTTAGAAATTTTTCAATGAATAAATAATGCCTTGTTCATAAGCATAAGTTCACTTTTTACATGTTCATGTTGGTCCCAACCAAGAGGGGGGTGAATTGGGTGCGATGGTCAATTTTAAATATTCTTCCAATAACTTAGGTGATTAACATAAGTTAATTGGAATATAATGCAAATTAGAATACAGACTAAAATGCAAAAGTTTAACACACAGATTTATAGTGGTTCGGTCAAGCCTACGTCCACTACCTAATCTCCCGATTAGGATTTTCTCAATCCACTAACTGATTCTCTTACAGGTGAGAACCAAACTGTTACAACTGCCCTTTCTCAGGTTAAAGGCAAACCTATCCTTTCACGGGTTAAGGATGAACCATTTCCTTTTTTCGGGATCAAGAAAAACCCATGTTCCTTTTACTAGCTAAGGAAGAACCAATTTCCTTTTTCCAGGATGAGGAGAAACCCATGTTCCTTTTAATGGCTAAGGAAGAACCGTGATCTTTTTGCGGGATAAGGAACAACCGGTTTCTCTTTTAAGGCAGAGAGATAACCTATCATTTTTAAGGTTAAGGACACACCTACCCTTTTACTAGATGAGGATGAACCGATTTCTCTTTTAAAGGCTAAGAGATAACCTATCCTTTTTAAGGTTAAAGACACACCTATCCTTTTACAGGATGAGGATGAACTAATTTCTCTTTTAAAGGCTCAAAGGGAACCTATAAGATTTCAATCCTGAAATCATCAAGTGAACTACCTTCACTTGTCCTGGTTGTTTCAATCCAGAAACACACCAGCATTACAACACTAAGATGTTGGGTGGTTCTAACGCAGTAGAACACTTTACATTTAAGCACATTATATAGCATTACAAAGATATGAAATATGAAATAGGTAATGCTAAGTTGAAATACACCTTGTGGAATTCCGGATTATTAGCTCAGTTTTTTCCTTATTAATTAGTATTTATTTACTTGCCTGTTTTAATATATTCTGTTGATTTGTTATTCCTAGTCTTGTGGTCCATATCCTATTTTATAGGATCTGAATATATTCTGATTGATTTGTTATTCCTAGTCTTGTGGTCCAGATCCTATTTTATAGGATCTTAGAGGTTCTCTTTAGGTTATATATATTCATTAAGATGTATGTATCTTTATGAGAATAATAATAAAAAGGAGAAACAAAGATTCTCTCTTTTCTTCTTCTCTTCACTCCACGAAATCTCACATGGTATCAGAGCAGTACAAACTCTGAATCAATCATGACAAAATATGGGAACACGACGTCCCATTCTTCTCATCCTAATTCGGGTAACTCTACCATCGGAGGAAGTGAATCCTTGGCCCCTCTCATCACCAGCCACAAACTGAATGGGCACAACTATCTCCAGTGGTCACAGTCCGTCATGATGTTCGTTTGTGAAAAAGGAAAAGATGACCATCTCACCAGCGATGTGAAAATTCCAGAGAAAGAAGATCCTGCGTACAAGACTTTGAAGGCTGAGAATCACATGGTGATGTCATGGCTTATCAACTCGATGCAAAACGAAATCGGAGAAAATTTTCTCTTATTTACTACGGCGAAGGAAATATGGGATGCGGCGAGAGAAACATATTCTAGCATAGAGAATGCAGCCGAGATCTTCGAAATTGAAGCCACCCTTCATGACCTAAGACAGGGAGATCAAAGCGTGACTCAGTACTTCAACACTCTCTCTCGATACTGGCAACAACTTGACATGTTCGAGGTACATACGTGGAAGTGTGCAGATGATGCCAACTCTTACAAGAAAATTGTGGAGCAGAAGCACACGTTCAAATTTCTTCTCGAACTGAACAAAGAACTTGATCAGGTCAAGTCTAGAGTATTGGGAATACGACCTGTTCCAAGTATTCGCGAAGTGTTTTCTGAGGTGCGCCGGGAAGACAGCCGAAGGAAAGTGATGTTAGGAGCCTCGTCAACAGATTTTGCGATTGAAGGCTCAGCCCTAGTGTCACGAGGACTACCGCAATCAAGTATTGATAATCGCGAGCGGCAATCTCGTCCATGGTGTGATCATTGCAGGAAACCGGGACATCTCAGAGAAACATGCTGGAAAATCCACGGGAAACCAGCCCGACTGGAAGCCAACGCGGGGACCGGGTGATCGAGACCATCGGGCCAACTCAGCTACAACCGCCGAACAGAGTAGCTCACTTGACTCAAGCCCCTTTAGCACAGCTCAGATCGATGCCCTGTAGAAATTGTTTGCTCGGTATAATGCTCAATCCGAAACCCCTACCCGAAGCACCAGTCTCACTGTTCAAAAGGATACAAATCCTATCGTGTTTGCTGCCTCTAAAAACATCTCTGAGCCCTGGATTGTTGACTCAGGAGCTTCTGATCATATGACTGGTAATGCCTCTCTTCTCACTGACTATAGGCCTAGCACCGAGTTGTCAAAGGTTCGCATTGCAGACGGAACTGCCTCCAAAATAGTAGGAACAGGTTCAGTTAGACTCACTAAGGACATTGTCCTTACTGCAGTTCTTCATGTCCCCAACTTAGACTGCAATTTGATTTCTATTAGCCAATTGGCTCGAGATCTAAAGTGTGTGACTAAATTTTTTCCAAACCTGTGTGAATTTCAGGATTTGGAATCGGGGAGGACGATTGGCAGTGCTGAGATGTGTTCCGGTCTCTACCTCTTCAACAACACTCCATCATCTTCCACTAGTTATGTGTCCGCCAAAAGTCAGCCAAGTTTCAATTCCAATTTTCGTATTTCAAGTTGTAGGTCGAGTGTCAATAAAGATAGTGAAGTAATGTTGTGGCACTATCGTTTAGGTCATCCAAACTTCCTGTACTTTGAAAAATTGTTTCCTCAATTATTCATTAATAAAAGTTTGAAATATTTTCAATGCGAAATTTGTCAACTTGCCAAGCATACTCGTACAATATATCCGAGCGTTCCTTACAAACCATCTCAACCATTTACCATGATTCATAGTGATGTATGGGGACCGTCAAGGGTTAGTAATATAACACATGCTCGGTGGTTTGTGTCCTTCGTTGACGATCACACTCGTCTTACTTGGATATATCTCATGAAAGAAAAATCTGAAGTGGCTTCCATCTTTCAAAATTTTTATTCTATGGTACAAACCCAATTCCAAACCAAAGTTCGTGTATTTAAGACGGATAATGCCAAAGAATATTTCAAAGCCACTCTTGGGTCTCATCTCCTAGAGCGTGGCATAGTTCACATCAGTTCGTGTGTTGACACCCCACAACAAAATGGGGTGGCTGAGAGAAAAAATAGGCATTTGTTAGAAGTCGCTCGTTGTATCATGTTTTCAAGATCCGTTCCTAAATGTTTTTGGGGTGAAGCCGTTCTTACCGCAGCATATTTAATCAATCGTATGCCTTCTAGAGTCCTCCACTTTCAAAGCCCACTCAAGTCTCTATTAGATATATTCCCTCACATTCGATTCCTCTCTACGAGCCTCCCTTCAAGGATCTTCGGTTGCTCAGTGTTTGTGCACATTCACCAACAGTTCCGTAGCAAATTAGATCCTCGGTCCCTTAAGTGCATCTTCTTTGGGTATTCATCGAACAAAAAGGGATATAAATGTTATTCTCCTATCACTAAACGGTTTTATCACTCCATGGATGTAACTTTTTTCGAAGATCAGTCTTACTATTCTCCCAAATCCGAGCTTCAGGGGGAGACATTCGTGGAATCTCATCTTTGGGACATTGTACAAACTGATGAGTCCAGCTCGTTAGGTGAATCTGCCCCAATTTTCGTGCCAACCCCACAAACTTCATCACCGTGTGCCAACTCTCAAATTCCTACACCTCTAACAATTCAAGTCTACTCTAGGCGTAACCGACCGGAACACACACCTCAAGCCAGCACTGCTCCAGATTCTGATCCGGTTCCTTATCCCAACGAGTTTCCCTCAATTACGGATACTCTAGTCACTCCTGAACCTGAGGCCCCTCCTCCTATCACTCCCATTGCCTTGAGGAAAGGAGTTCGGTCCTGTACAAACCACCCTATCCAACGGTTTGTATCATATGGAGGATTGTCTACTTCTTATCAAGCTTTTATCTCGGCTATGAACTCTGTACAAATTCCAAACTCCATCCATGAAGCATTCAAGCATCCGGGCTGGAAACAAGCTGTGAATGCCGAGATTGAAGCATTGGAAAAGAATGATACATGGGTCATCACAGATCTGCCAAAGGGAAAGAAAACAGTGGGCTGCAAGTGGATCTTCAATTTGAAACATAAACCGGATGGCAGTATTGATCGATTGAAGGCTCGTCTCGTTGCCAAAGGCTTCACTCAGTCCTACGGCAACGACTATGAAGAAACCTTTGCCCCAGTTGCTAAACTTAACACCATTAGAGCGTTGTTCTCTCTCGCGGTTAACCTAGACTGACCCCTCGTGCAACTCGACGTTAAGAATGCTTTTCTTAACGGATTCCTAGATAAAGAGGTCTATATGGAGATACCTCCTGGTTTTGAAACCAGTTGCACCATCAACAAAGTGTGTAAGCTTCAAAAATCCCTCTATGGTCTTAAACAATCTCCAAGAGCGTGGTTCGACAGATTTACCAAGACTGTTCAAGGTCAGGGTTTCACACAATGTCAAGCGGATCATACTCTTTTTGTAAAGAAGTCACCCAATAACAAAGTGGCTATCTTAATCGTCTATGTGGATGACATCATTCTTACCGGAGATTATGCAGAAGAGTTAGCAAAGTTGAAACAACTCCTATCCGATGTGTTTGAGATTAAAGACTTGGGTAAGCCAAAGTATTTCCTTGGTGTGGAAGTAGCAAGGTCTAAGCGTGGAATATGTCTATCACAAAGGAAGTACACTCTAGACTTGTTGGAAGAAACCGGGATGCTAGGGTGTAAGCCAGCCGTTACCCCCATGGACTCAAATAAGAAAATTGGGGTGGATTTGACAAGTGTTCCAGCAGATAAAGGTAGATATCAGCGCCTTGTGGGACGCCTTATATACCTTTCTCACACCCGACCGGATATCAGCTTTGCGGTCAACTCAGCCAGCAAGTTCATGAACTGCCCAACTGAAGAAAATATGGAGAGTCTCTATCATATCTTAAGGTATTTGAAGATGACACCGGGCAAAGGTCTTATGTTCCAGAAGAGTGACAATCGGGCCATAGAAGTGTTCTCAGATGCAGACTGGGCAGGAGATCTGGTGGATAGGCGGTCAACATCAGGCTATTGCACGTATGTTTGGGGTAATTTGGTTACATGGAGGAGTAAGAAACAGTCTGTTGTGTCAAGGAGCAGCGCAGAAGCCGAGTTCAGAGCCTTAGCATTGGGCATTTGTGAAGGAATTTGGGTGAGGAAGCTCCTCGGAGAAATCGGAGTGAAGTGTCATGGGTCAGTTACTATGCGCTATGACAATCAGGCAGCAATTAGCATAGCAAAGAACCCCGTTCATCATGACCGCACCAAACAAATTGAAATTGATCGGCATTTCATCTCCGAGAAGATTGAAAGTGAAGTAGTGCAACTCGTGTACACTCCAACCCGTCAACAGACAGCGGATATCTTCACCAAGCCACTTCCAAGAGTTAACTTTGAAGACTTGAGGTACAAGCTAGGCATGTATGATATATACAACCTAGCTTGAGGGGGAGTGTGGAATTCCGGATTATTAGCTCAGTTTTTTCCTTATTAATTAGTATTTATTTACTTGCCTGTTTTAATATATTCTGTTGATTTGTTATTCCTAGTCTTGTGGTCCAGATCCTATTTTATAGGATCTGAATATATTCTGATTGATTTGTTATTCCTAGTTTTGTGGTCCAGATCCTATTTTATAGGATCTTAGAGGTTCTCTTTAGGTTATATATATTCATTAGGATGTATGTATCTTTATGAGAAAAATAATAAAAAGGAGAAACAAAGATTCTCTCTTTTCTTCTTCTCTTCACTCCACGAAATCTCACACACCTTTCGTCCTTTACCTTTCAATGTTCGGTATTGCTCAAGTGCAGTTTCGAAAAACATGAATGTTATGATATGAAAATCAGTGCTTTATAGAAAGATAAAATATACCAAACAAATATTGACGTTAAAAACAGAGGACTGGTGTAAATCAAAGGCACAGACAGTTTTCAAAATAGATATAGAATATATGTATAAAAACTTTTGGTTCAACGATCGGTAGTTTAATGCAACCACTAATATAGTTCAATACAATACTTAAGATATGAAATCAAGTACGACTGTATATCTTGAACTATTTCTCAAATTCTATCATCGGCATGAATGATACCAAATATGAATCAATGCCGAGAATTTGAGTTGATACCAATATAAAAACAGATTTTCAGAGATAAAAATATATTTGAAACTCAATATGAAAATTGTATAGGTATCAGTGAAAAATACTTTAAAAGATTAGAAAAATGAAATTCATTTTGACACAAACTAACTTTCAAAAAGTATTGGCACAACACAAAGTGATTGGCAAGTTGTTTGGTCCTAAGTATTGGTATTTATAGACTTAGGATCATAGTCGTTATACACTTGAATTTCAAGTTCAAGATGAACGTTGAGACTCAAAGGCTAGAGTGGTATATAAAAATGGCATCTGCAATTTTCATACACATTCTGGCTCTTTCCAAATAGCATGAATAAAGAGAATTTCAGGATACCCCTATTCATCCATCAGAGAAGATCTCTGATTTATCTGAAAAGTTCTTGTGCAAAGATTTGTTCTGAAAAGTAAATTGATATTGTGTATGTGTTAGAACAGTGACCATAGTTGAATTAACGTCCTGATTCCGCAATCAGTGTCCTCAACCGGCGGTACACTCGCGAACGAGGTGCGCATTTGGAATAATAACAATGGTAATAACAGAGTGCGCAACGAAAATATAATACAGTACATGTCTGATTTCATTTAATTCAGAATTCATTTGTACATGACATAGTTAAGGGAACAGACTCCCCAAAAATCCCCAATGAATAATACAAAGGGTACAAAATGTGAGCCCCATAAACCTGCACCTAGTCCACCCTAATTTCCTGTGAAAAATTGGATAATAATGGAGTGAGCTTAACGCGCTCAGTGGGTAAAATAGTTCGTGAGTATAACAATTAGCAAAGCATACTTCAATATCAAATATCTTAAATACACATTAGAGCATCATAACCAATCAATATGTATGTATGCATGACATCGTCTCGTAATGGTTTGATGAACGTACATCGCCTGAGTTCACGTACAGATGTCCTTCCCCAGGCGTAGCCAGGTTCTCATTGTGCGTCTCTCCTCAGGAACGATGCTCTGGATTCACGTACTGATGTCCCTCCCCAAGCGTAGCCGGGTTCTCATTGTACGTCCCTCTCCAGAGAAATATAATGAATAGCGAGCAATGCACCTAACTATTCGATGAACCATAAACCACATACGTCCCTGGGTGGTGATATGTATGATGCCAATGCATGAACTGGTCTAGTCTACTGGTCTGGTCTTTTTCTTGACATTTAGACTGACTTTGGCAATGTCTGGTGATCCTTATCAGAGTTGGTATCACGACGTGCAAGGTTAAGACATTTAGTATTACTTGTATAAGCAGATAGCTTTCAATAAGACCAACTAGATTAGTCCCCAGTTGAGAGGTGAGACACAAGGTCTGCTTAAATACCAATCGCCTAGAGCAGCCCGCTGCCTCCCGTTCACTATTTAAAGTTACTGAGGACAAGACCGAGTCTAGTTGAGCCAGATTGACCACAAATCCGGCATTATAACAGTGTAATACATGAATTCCAAATATACAGGCATATGTGCGACAGTATAAACATTATATGACATAATGCAGTGTAAATGAACAGTAGACATAATAATAATTGAATGTAAACTTTAATAAAAGTTATAAAACACGTAAACCTATGTTTCGTTCCCCACTTTCAGATAAGAACTTCTTATTTCAGATCTGGCACTTTCTTCCGGATAGAACTTCGTCATATCGCACCGAGAGTCTCGAACAGAGAGTCTCAAACAGACAAGAACTCAGAATGAGTGAAAAGAGGAAAAATCACTAGAGAAGGTGATTTGGTGTGAGAAAATGAGGAGGAGAAGCTTCCTTATATAGAGGTTTTGGTGTCTGAACGTTCGGGCATTTCTGCCCAAACGAAATTTTTTTAATTTTTTTTTTTTTTGTGAAATACAGGGTATTACATTCTACCCCCCTTAAAGGGATTTCGCCCTCGAAATCAATTCAAGTAGTTATGATGGTTAGCTGCTTGAGATTCACTTTCGGCGTCATCTCTTGCGAGTTCGGGGTAGTGCTTGTATGGTTCCTGAATAGCACTGTGGCCGGTGGAATCCTCATCATCATAAAACCATGGAGAGAAAATGGAATCGGATTTGTCCTCAGAAGATTCCAACCTTTGCATAACAGATGGTGGTGGAGGGCGCTGGTTACATTGTTTAAGGGGAGGTAGGTTGAGCGATGGAATGTTTTTTCGTGTTGTTGCTCGAATCCAGCCGCCTGGAAATTTTGGTAGAAGGTCCTGCCAAGATGAGGGCACGGGATTGTTACGAAAAAGCCATGCACGCTCTGGCAATAAGGATCGTTGTCTGTGTGGAGATGGAGTTGGTGATGCAAAGTAGTTGTGACTTTACTCAGATCCTGAAGGAGTCGTCACAGGTTGCCATGGAGGCCACTGCGTGTGTGCATGACTATATCTATTGATATTGTTTTCAGACATCAGCATAGTTATTCAGGTGAAACAATGTATTAAGATAGGGGTAACCAAAGTTCCATCATTTTATTGATAGGTGAAAATAGTACAGTCGATCACATCATCAGTTAGTACTAGAAAACAATTCAGGGTATTTATGTTTAATTGTTGCTTCTAATTCCCAAGTTGCTTCCTCGACGCCGTGGTGATCCCAGAGCACCTTCATAAGTGGTATGCTACGTCGCCTTAGTTCTTGAGTTTTTCTATCCAAAATTTGCATCGCTCTCTCCTGATACTTATTTCCTTCCTCAACCCGAACCTCGACTAAAGGGATGATATGCGAAGGATGAGGACGATACTTGCAAAGCATAGATACGTGAAAAACGTCATGAACCTTAGGCATGGACGATGGAAGGGACAGACGATAAGCAAGTTTGCCAATACGTTCAATGATCTGAAATGGACCTATATACCGCGGGGAGAGCTTTCCTTTGATCCCAAAGCGTTTGACACCTCTTGTGGGCTGAACTTTTAGAAAAACAAATTCCCCCTTATTAAATTCTAGAGGCTGTCTCCGCTTGTCAGCATAGCTCTTCTATCGACTTTGTGCAACACGAAGTTTTTCCTTTACTAGTGTGATTTTCTCAGAAGTCTCTTGAACTAGTTCAGGGCCTAACTGCGGTCTAACTGCTATATCTAACCAGCATACCGGCGACCATAAAGAGCCTCGTACGGTGCCATGTCGATACTAGTTTGGTAGCCCTTGTTGTATGCAAACTCAGCTATAAGTAAGTACTTTGCCCATCCGTCATTAAAGTCCAAAATGCAGCATCGTAACATGTCTTCTAAGATTTGTATAAGCCTCTCTGACTGCCCATCAGTCTGAGGGTGAAATGTTGTGCTCATGGTGATCTTAGAGCCCATTCTACTCTAGAAGCTTTTCCAAAAGTTTGATGTGAATCGAGGGTCTCGATCAAAGACGATCATGAGTGGTATGCCATGAAGGCGTACGATCTCTCTTTCATATAGTTCGGCAAGTTTGGTGGGGTTATCCGTGAACTTTATTGGCAGAAAGTGTGCAGACTTTGTAAGTCTGTCAATGATAACCCAGATAGCATCTTGCCCTTTATTATTTCGAGGCAAGGCCGTAACAAAATCCATTGCGATGTTTTCCCACTTCCATTCTCCAATAGGTAACGGATGGAGAAGTCCAGAGGGAAGTCTTCGTTCTGCCTTAACTTTCTGGCAAACGAGACATCGAGCAACGAAGTCTGCAATTGCCTTCTTCATTCTAGAAAACCAGAATTGTCGCTTGACATCCTTGTATATCTTGTCACCCCCAGGATGCATAGCGAACCTCGAACAGTGCATCCAAGTGAGCACTTCTTTTCGAACCTCAGGATCGTTCGGTAGACAGTGACATTTTTTATAGAAAACGGCCCCGTCTTCTGAGACCGACCAGTGAGGAAGGTCCTGTCCGCTGAGTAGAAGTTCTCGTTTCTCCATTAACATAGGGTCATTGGCTTGAGCTGCTAAAATCTTTCGAACTAGCTCAGAGTTGGCTGATAATTGAGAGAGTCGTGATCTTGGTCCCTCCTCGATCAATTGGAGGTTAAAGTTCTCTATCTCTGTAGTCAACTTCCCCATTTCGAAGTTAAGAGTGCAAGCAACATAAGATTTTTTACTCAGGGCATCAGCCACAACATTGGCCTTTCCAGGAGGGTACTAGAGTAGAAAGTCATAATCTTTCAAGAAGTCCAACCATCGTCTTTGGCGGAGGTTTAGGTCTCTCTGAGTGTATATGTACTTAAGACTTTTGTGATCTGAGAAGACCTCGAACCGTTCACCGTATAGGTAATGACGCCGTAATTTTAGTGCAAATACGACAGCTGCAAGTTCCATGTCATGTGTTGGGTAATTACCCTCATTAATCTTCAGTTGCCTCGAGGCATATGCAACAACTTGGCCTTCTTGCGTTAGTACGACACCTAAGCCTTAGAGAGAGGCGTCGGTGTATAATGAAAATCCAATTGCATTTCTTGGAATGATAAGTACAGGTGTCGTCGTGAGGCGTTTCTTCAATTCCTAAAATGATGCTTCACAGGCGGGATTTCAGATGAATCGCACGTCTTTTCGAGTGAGTTTTGTCATAGGTTCAGCAATTTTTGAGAAGTCCTTGATGAAGCGTCTGTAATAGCCAGCCAACCCAAGAAAACTCCTAATCTGAGTAACAGTGGTAGACTGCTTCCAATTTAAAACTGCCTCATCCTTAGAAGGATCTACCTCAATGCCATTGCCTGAAACCACATGGCCTAGGAATTGAACTCGCTTCGCCCAAAATTCGCACTTGCACAACTTTGCATACAATTGGTGGCTTCTCAAGGTCTGGAGGACTATCTTCAAATGTATCTTATGGTCTTCCTCGGTTGAGGAATATATCAAGATGTTGTCCACAAAATCCACCACAAATCGGTCTAAGTATAACCGGAAAATGCGATTCATCAAATCCATGAATGCAGCAGGTGCGTTTGTTAGACCGAATGGCATGACCAAGAACTTGTAGTGAACGTATTGAGTTATGAATGTCGTCTTGGTAATGTCTGACTCTCGGATCAGGAGTTGGTGATAACCGGACCGTAAATCAATCTTAGAGAAGTATTTGGCATCTCTAAGTTGGTCGAACAAGTCATCGATCTTGGGCAATGGGTATCTGTTCTTAATGGTGACGTTATTGAGCTTGCGATAGTCTATGCAAAGTCGTAACGAACCATCTTTTTTGCGAACCAACAGAACTGGAGCGCCCTAGGGTGATGAACTCTTTCTGATGAAGCCATTACTCTCTAATTCCTTCAGTTGTTTGTCTAATTCTCCAGCTCGACATTTGACATTATGTATGGTGGAATTGAGATAGGCCCTGTCCCAGGTATGAGGTTGATTTCAAAATCGAATTCCCTAACTGGAGGTAGACCAGGAAGGTCATTTAGAAAGACTATTGGGAATTCAGATAGGATCGGAACATCGTGTACTTTGAGAGGGTACAGTGCTGGTGATTCATTTTCATCACCAAGAGATAGAGCTCGAAGTTGTGCCTTGAGAAGTGCAACTGTTGATTTGTGTATCCATTTCCTTATTCTTTGAGGGCGCTTATTCCGTATAAGCGTCCTGTTGAATGGTAAGTGAGGGTGACTGAGTTGTGAGCGTCCTGACTTATTTTATTGTTCTGATGGTGCTACTGCACAGTTAGCGTCCTGAATTTATTTAAGATTTTACTTATGAGTGCGCTACTCACTGAGTGAGCGCCCTGCCTTTTTAAAATAAAATAACTTATGATGAGGGTGCTACTTATGTAGTAAGCGTCTTTCTTTTTAAAACATAAAATCGTAAGATGAGGGCGCTACTTACTTAGTAAGCGTCTTATCTTTTAAAACATATGACATTTAAAAATAAATACGCTGAAGGACAATCAGCGTCTTGAAAGTCATTAAGTTGATTTTCAAAGGTGAAGGCGCTCCTATCCAAAAAGTGTCCTGATAGTTTAATCAACTTATAACCATCAACATCCTCGAAGAAACATTCTTTGAAGAACTTAAAAAGATCTTCCAGTGAGCTGATGCTGAGTCAGCTTTCTGACAACTTCAAAGGTTGACTAATATAGAAGACCGCTACTATACAAGTTAGCATCCTAATGACCTATCAGCGTCCTGATTTAACAAGTTCAGGAGAGCACTGCTAATTCATTAGCGTCCTGAAAGACTCTTTGAAAACAGTTTCTACTCGTGATAAAATATTCGATAAATGCGAATAAGAACTCGGTATATTTCAAATTAAATATATAGTATTAAATCATTTGAAATATAGTTAAAAACATGAAATCAAAACATGCAGATTTAGAAAACATATGATAATGATATATGCATGGTTTTGAAAAACATTTTGAGCAACATAGATCAGAGAAAGATATACCTTAATTTCCTTGTGTATTTCTCATTTCTCTATATAATCTTTTAAGTGACCACTATGACATTGATTAGTTTTTACTCATATCACAATAATATAATTAAAGTTAGGTATAATATGTTTTAAAATTAGTTTATTCTTACCAAAAATTAGTCTATACTTGCATTCACATAATCTTTCAAGTGATCACTATGACATTAATTAGTTTTGACTCATGGCTCAATAATATAATTAAAGTTGGGTATGATACATTTGTCAAAATTAGTCAAAAAAGGGTTTAATACTATTTTTTTCTATCACAATCTTGATAACTTACAAGGCAAGGTTTGATTATGAATGTATAAGAAGCAAATATACTGGACACACTTAATAATATTGTTGATAATATAATTTTAAAAATTAAAAGTAATACTAAAAATGTAATTAGAGATAATAAAATAATTTTAAATGTGATCATTTTCAATAATATAATAACTAAGAGATGAAAAACAAAAGGAATTTATGGGTAATAAGCTCCCTATCGTCAATGGAGGATTTATTTTCATGTTTGGATTCAAACTCTATCAAGTATATATATTAATGTAACAATGTTTTAATCCATTACCTTATTTTTGGAGTTATATAACTGGTAATAGGAAAAAATGAAAATAATTTATGATAATATGGAATCTAACTTTTAATGTAATATCTTCTAAAAAAATTATGCATTTCTTTTTTTATTTAGTTTGAATTTTATTTTTAATTAGTTTATAATAAAGTGCTCACGATTTACTATTCAACATTTAAGTAAACTTCTTTGGTAAATAACTAAATATAAGTGGTAAACCAAATATTCTCCCCTTATAATTAAATATATTATAAATAAAGTAATTAATAATCAATGTTTTTAAACTACAAAATTACATAAATACATTTTCTTAAAAAAATTACAAATATTACCCATCTTATAATTAAATGTATCACCCCATGTTACAATAACTTAATATTTGCAAATATTACCCATCTTATAATTAAATGTATCACCCCATGTTACAATAACTTAATATTTGCTCAGATACATTAACTATGGTTTATATTTAATTGGAGAACATAACCAAGTTATCCAAAAACTTAAATAAATAACAAATCACACTGTCTATGTTATGATAAATGCATATCATAAAATACAAATCATAAATTGCTAGAGTTCCAAGAATAACTTTTAGCCCCACATTGGAAAAGGAGAAAGAAAGAAGTCACTCCCCTCTATAAATGTATTCTCTCCACTCTCAACCCTACTCATTCAAAAGCCAATACTTCACCCACAAACAAGAGGTGTGGAATGGGGCATTCTTAACTAGAAGCCCTTAATGGCAATGATTTTTATTATATTTTTTTTATAAATTATAAATTCATTTATATTTAGTAAATATATAGGTTGGGTCGGGTTTGGTAAAATCAACCTTTTTGGTTGGAACCCGTGACCTGACCTGGTCGGGTCACCCTAAAAATGACTCAACCAACTTGTTTTTTCATTAAACCCGACCCGACCAACGGGTCGGGTTGGTTGGGTCCCTTTCACCCCTAGTGAATAGTATTCAGACTCCTTGATGCTTGACATTATCAACCTATACATGCATAAACTGTGTATAAATTAGTTATTTTACGATCCTTTTCAATTACAATATTATAGTGTGTCCATCTAAAGGTGGGTCATGATTATAGGGATACACTTAATTACTTATATATCATTTATACATAATGTTGGCCTAGTATTATAGTCCAAGAGAGGGGTAAATTAGACTTGGCGGATTTTCGCATTACCTTTCAGTTAAAATAATTAAACAGATAAAGTGCACAATAGGTAACAATCAAAATAAACAAGTGCAGAAAAAATAAATAGACACAACGATTTAGAGTGGTTCGGTTCCCCTTGAACCTACGTACACTACCCAATCACCGCGATCAGGATTTTCCAATACACTATTGGCTAGTCAACTTACAGGTGTGACTAGAAGTCGTTTACAAAAGCCAACACAAAGGCTTGGCTCAAAGCCTTACACTAACCAACACAAGGGCTTGATTAGAAAGCCACACACGCTAACCTACACAAGGGCTTGGTTAGAAAGTCACACTCTAGTCTACACAAGGGCTTGGCTAAAAAGCCACACTATAACCAACTTATGGGAGTGGTTACGAGCCATACAATAGTATGGTATATTCCCAGTTGACGAATACGTCAACGATACATCAAGATTACAAATAATAGAGAGAAGTGTTTTACAACACTTTCAACAATGATAAGCTTACAATCTTGAATAAGTAAACACCACTATTCCAACCACAATGATTTAAATAGTGCGATGTGTTGAAATAGATTTTTTCAAATGCAATCGATTTAAATATATATGATATAAAAACAAGAATTGAATATGCACAAGTATTCAAATATTTATTCTAACAATGATATGTATAAAGCTCAAGAATCAATATGCAATGATGATCAAAACTTGATGATTCTAAATGTATAAATGATTAAGATCAAGAATCAACTAACTCAAGTGATGATCTATAAAATCGATTCAATATATTATAAGTTTAGCATATGAATCGATACCACATAATATTTATGAAACCACTAAACAAGATACAATGATATAAAGATCAAAACAGGGTTTCACAAACACTAGTAAAAAACGAAATCAGTTTTCATGATATAAACTCAAGCACAAAACTAATTTACTCAAACAAAATCACAGGAATCGAGTTAGAGAGATTTTACCCCACTTAGGTAAATAAAGCTCAATGATTCTTCAAGTGTGATGATGGTTGAGAGATATCACGTTCAAAGATGATCAAGAATCAACAAGATGTGTAGAGAACACTCAAAAATGTTTTGATCACTTGCTCAAGAGAAACACACAAGTTTCTTAAAGATTTTGAAAGATTTGGCGAACTATACGGAAGTATGAATCAAATAGCCAAATGTATGTGAACTTTTGCTTTGAAAGATGTTTAAAATTGCTCAAGAACTTGTTTTGGACTTGTAGAAATGCTAAGATGAAAAATGACACAAGTTCATGTATTTTGAAAAAGTTGCTCTTCAAATGAGCAAGTGTGATATTTATAGAAAAACACTAGACTGAGGCACAGGAACGTGTTCCTCAATGAAGGAGTGCACTTATGCTTTGAAATCTAAAACTTTTCAAATTTCCCTCAAACTAAGAAACGCGTTCCTTACATGAGGAGCGCGTTCTTTAATGTGTCCGTTGGGCATAGGAGCGAGGTATTTCATCAAGAACCACAAGCTCTATAAAATTTCTTATTCTTCCCTTGACTATAGGAGCGCGTTCCTTTTTCCCTTATAAGAAAATTTTGAGTTTCGGGAAAAACCACAGGAACGCATTCCTTTCTTAAGGAGCGCGTTCCTTAAACTCTGATCAGAAAATCTGAGTTTCGGGAAAAATGCTCAGCAACGTGTACCTTAAGAGAGGAGCGCGTTCCTTCACTTTGAAGTGATAGAAACCCGATTTTTTTATTATAATGAGTTTAAGACTTTGTCAAATACATAATTCAACTTTGAAAACATTTTTGATATGATTGACGCACAATTGAAAATTTTAAACAAATGTAAATCAATCGATTAAACAAATGATTGAAACATTTAATATGTTACACGTAAACCGATAAAACCATGCAAAGTTGATGAAACGAATGCATGATAATCAATGATAAATATATGCATGATAAACAATTTTAACTATGTGATTGCATAATAATCATAATGTTGTGTGTGCATGCATAATCAATATAATAATAGTGTATATGCATGAATATGATAACCTATATGCATGATTTTCAAAAAGATGCAAGACATAGTATGGTTGGAACGTGTAATGGTTACTTTACAACACTAAGATTCTAAACAAGAATTACAAACATGAAGCTCTTGAATCTTCGTGCAATGATATTTCATCGCATGCTTTGACAGTATAGTTGAATCCATCTAATATAGCTAGTTAGCACTGAAACAACTACGTCAGAGATATTAGTACCGTGATTATATTGTTTGTTAGCATCAAAACACTTAGAAGTATACTAAGTATAAAACCACTTAAGTCAACTCATAGGTGGACATTATAATACATGTGTATATCATAATACATACAATATATGTGTGCTTATATGTATTATAACATATTTCATAACATAATGTAATATAGTCTATATAGATATCATATATTGGCGGTTGTGTTTAACATACATAACAAATAATGTAATATATAATACAATATACTATGACATAATATGATACAATAGAACACATATTACCTTACATGAATATATGGCATAATATATATTATACCATGATATATGATATATATAGTATGTAACATATAATATGAGGCAATACCACATGATATAACATAATAATATATATAGTTACAACTATAATATGATATGATATATGATATTATATGTATGATATATGATATAATACTATATAATATGATATCTAATATATGATATAGTGTATATATATGATGTATGATATTATGCAATGGTGTGAAGGTGTGGGGTGTTTAATGGGTTGTATAGCAGGGAAGTGGTGGCGGTGATGAAGAGAAAGAGGTGGCAGTATTGGTACGGGGAAGTTTGAAAAATATATAAATGTATGTAATATATATATGGCAGTATTGGTACAAGGAAGTTTGAAAAATATATAAATGTATGTAAAATATATATTGTTGGGTTATTCATCCTCACATAACCCATAACAAAATAAAATAATAATAAATGGAGGGTGGCTTGCTTGGTAAGGCAAGCAAACATTAAATAGTTTCCTTGTTAAGTAAGTCATGTCACGTAAGAGAAGAGAGAAATGTGAGTGTTTTTTTATTCTCTAAGAAGAAGAGGAGAGAAGAACCGAGAGTGAAAGAGAAGAAGAAAGAAAAGAAAAAAGAGAAGAAAGAAAAAAATAAGTTTGGGATTCTTAGTTCAAAGAATCAAATGGCGATTCCTTCTCCAATCTTTATAAGAGTCTAGTAAGTTGAAGACAGTGTTCCGAGCTACGTTTTTATCGACTTTGATCATTGGTTCCTCACTCATGTTACGTTCATTTTGGTAAAATCCAAACTTGCTATATTTGATGGTATGTATGTGGTTTCCACCTATTTTGGTGAGATTGGATGTTGATGTTTGCCTCTAGTTTGTCTAGAGAAGACTTTTGTAAATTTCATTAAGATGATTAGTGAAAGTTTCATCGGATCGACATTCTGTGGTTTTTCTCTTCATCTTGAAGGGTTTTCCACGTAAATCTGGTGTCTTGAATCTCTTACTTATTATTTTGATTATTCTGGTGCTTGTAGTTTTTCATTTGCATGTTGCTCGGTGGTTAGAATTTGGTTTGGCATACCTATTGGATTGCACAAACAAGGAAAAAGGTTGAATTGTTCCATTGAGACATTGAATTTGTGTTTCGTGCATCAACCCTTTTTTCATATATATATCTATATATATACATGGGCATTTGAAAATGGGTGATGATGGTGTTGTCGTGTGATTTGCATAACAGAGACGACGAGAAGGGAGAAGTGAAAAGAAGGGTAGAGTGGTGGTGGTGTGGTGGCATTTAAATATACACATGATGTGTGATATATGTGGAGGTGGTATTCTCTACAACTTGGTCGTGGTAACGTTACAGAGCAAAATGGTGGAAGGATAACAAATGCAATGAAGAGAAACGGGAAGGGAAAAAAGGGGAAAAGACGAGAGAAGAAGGAAAATAGGGAGGAGAAAAATAAGAGATGAGAGGGAGAGGGAGAAAAGTAGAGCAGCAGCTGCGTGTCGCTGCTACTGTTGTTTCACGATTAAAAAAAATAAGGAGACAGGGGACAGAGGGAAAAAGTAGAGAAGAAAGGAGAATGAAGATAAGAGAATGGAGAAAGATATTGGTGAGATGAAATGAAAATCGGGTGGGGGAACGGCTGTTGTTGTTGTCGTTCTGACATGCTCACCGGACTAGAAATAGAGCGTCACCCATGCTCTAATCTGGGGCTATTTTTTGGCATCACAAGTGTTGGCCTAGATAAGTGTCCAAAAGGGGGGTGAATTGAACAAATTTGCAGGTTACACCTTTCAAAACTTAAATAATAACAAAAGTAAAGTGCAACGAAAATAAAATTACAAATACAATAGACTTAGAGTGGTTCGGCCCTTGCCTACATCCACTACCTAATCTCCTCGATTAGGATTTATCAAACTCTACAATTGATACATCTTCAAAGGTGAGGATCAAACTTTTACACTTTTCTCAGCTTCACAGGTGTGAGAACAACCTTTTCACATGAGCTTAAACAAGCTCCTGCTCGGTGACTCATTGTCACCTTACAATACAAGTTACAGGTTTAGAGACTTGATTCTCTTACCAAGAATCAAAATGAAAACACAACTTACAGAGCATATTGAACCTCACTTAGAATTTGTTCAACAATGGAATGAAATTTTTGGCTCAGTTAAAGAATGAGGTTGCTACTCTTGGCCTCTTTGGATTTTTAGATAAATATGAAATCGAGAACAATAAATCAAGAAAGTTTTTCTCAGTTTAGAGAAATGAATGAAAGATTTTGATCTTTTTCAAAGAAAAAACGACTGATTTTCAAATAGTTTTTTAGCGCAAAGATTCTCAGAGATTGTGTGTTTTTGCAACGGCTCTAAGTTGCATATATAAGTTTGGGATTTCAATCTCTCAAAAACCCTAATCACTTTATTTGAACTTCAAATACAATGGATAAGTTCTTTCACCAAAATGGAGTTAAGAAAGTTGTTGAAAAATTTTTGTCAAAAAGAGTTTACACAAAAATAATAATTGCATCAGAACTGTGATAGTTCGCATGTAAGAAAGAACAACTTTTTCTGGCACATGCTCTTGAGCATCCTGAAGGATGACAAATCAAGAGTTTGTTTAAACTCAGTCAATTTAAGAAGGCGTTATAGCTCTTTGAGCATCCTGATAGACTTGTCCAGAAATTACCTAGAAAAAGTTGAGCGTCCTAAAGCTGTAGGAGCGTTCTGCAATTCTGGCATGACGATTAAGTGAACTGGCCACTGCATGAGTGTCTTATAATTTGTGAGCGTCCTGCTCGACACTGTACAACTCAACTGCATTTCAATTTTTGAGATCCGATAAATCCAATTAGTTTTTATGCTCTCCAGATCAAATCAAACATTCTGAAAAAACATTTAGAGAGCTTGAAATTCATTTGAAATTATTTGAATTGATCAATCAAATTCATTTTCATCAAGAATCAAAAACTTTGAAATTTATGAAGATTCATTTCGAAAACTTCAAAAAGTAGGATGAAGTTGCTGAACAAATCTAGATGAAACTCTGCAAGCCTAAAGACAGCCTAAACAAACAAAAGCAATTACAATATCATCTGATGCTTGAGAATTGTCCACAGCTTGATTTCTATCTTGACTAGAGAAATCTTCAACAAATTTCTTTGCATATACCTGATATATCTTCATCAATAGTTGATATAGTGTGGAATGTGGTTTGTTATCATCAAAATATCTCTCATATGGGTTATGAGGGTTCTTGGTTTAACAACAAGGCCATGCTTACCGGTGAAAACCAGCTCTTACATCTACTAAACGTTCTGCTATCAAGAAAGAAGGGAAGAAGAGGGAATAGATGACGGAGGCGAGTAGTAGTTGTTGTTGCAACTCTTATTGGCAAAAAAAAAAATGTTAGCCATCGGAAGAAAAATAAAAGAGAAAAAATAGAAAGGTGTTCACCGTGGGTATTGCTACTAGTCCTCTAGCGATCATTGCTTGCTTTCGCTTGCTCTGTGTTAGGTTTGGAAAAGAATGAAGAGGGTGAGAGGCGGCTACTATGTAGAGTTTCATTTATATGCAATAGGGTTTAGGTTAACAATGATGGTAGAATTTTCCAAGTTTAAGGATTGTGTGTGCACGAAAATTTTGGAAAGAGAATCAAAGCTTGTCGGGACAAATTTTGAAGGATTTTGAACTAACTAATAAAAAGGAATTCAACCGTGGGGCGTGCGTGCCCCACGTGTGTGTGCATGCATGCACATGTTCCACTTTTCTAAATTGACATCTGAAATTCATGTAATTGGGTTCCTAGGAGTTTCTCCACATTTTGAACTCATTCGTGAAGTTGTATTTTTGAAAGGAGGTTATTTGGTTGTGTTTTCGTTCAATTTGGCTAAAATTCGCTTGCGCCATTGTTGTATGTGTTCGACCTTAATGAGGATCCGTCTTCCCCCATTCTCGACACGATTCACCTAAAAATAGGTTTTGTAAAATTCCCAACATAACGCATGTTGCATACACACTTCGAACGGTCCATTTAGGTGAAATGACCATTTTGCCTTTCACGTGGTATTTTGCGTTTTTGCCTTTTTAATTTATCCTTGTTTTCTTGTTTTTTTCGTAAACCACATAAATGAGTCTATAAGGGACTTTCGAACGTAACGCATTTCACATTCAAGCCCTTTTGGTCTTTAGTTCAAAATTACAAAAATACTCTTAAGGTCAAAATTATGAAAATACCCTTGAAATTTTAAGATATTACACTCTTCCACCTCTTATCTACACAGATGATGATGCCACCTTTTGGACATTAAAATAATGAAAGAGTTTTGAAGTAAAAAGCATTATCATGTTTTGGGGGGGTTAGACATGGAGGAAGGCACAAAATCGAGTAAAAAAAATGATTAACACCGAATAGGGGGAGTGAATTGGGTATTGGCGGATTTTTCAAGTAACCTTTCTCAAGCACAAAATAACTAAGGCAAATAAAAGTTGCGGGAGGATAAATACACACAAGATTTATAGTGGTTCAGCTTGCCTAAGCCTACATTTACTACTTGATCACCTTTGATCAAGATTTTCCAAATCCACTATATCAATCCTACTTAATAGGTGAGGATTAAACAAATTACAAACACCGTTTCCCGATTGGGGAAACTTGCCACAAGAACACTTGCTAGTTCAAATCACAAGAATAGATTTGAAAGAGGTTGTTCCTTACCGAACAAACCTCAAAATACTTACAATAAAAGAGTCGATTTCTTCCCAAGTAGTTCAGTCACTTGATTAGAAATGAAATGCACAGTTGAAAATCGTGGAAGAAAGCTTGAAATCGATCAAAAACAAGGTGAAAGTTCAACCACTTGATCTTTAACATAAAGCAATTAAGAACTTCTTCAAGAAAGTTTATAAACTCAGAAAAATGGAAGCACAGAGATCTCTTTCAACTTCAAAAGCTCTCTAAAGAATGATTTCAAAAATTTGAATCATAGGAAAAAATGAGAAATGATTTGAATGAAGCTTTAAATACTTTCTCTCATTTGAAAACCTTGATCCTCAATGTATGGTTAATATTCAATGGCTTAGAGACAAAGAATAGTGAAATCAATGAATGGGATTTGAAGTTCAAAAAACACTTTTTCGTATATCAAAAAAGTGAAGAAACCCATGGGAGTGTGTTCTCGATCTAGGAGTGCGTTCTTGGAGTGAGTCTCAAAAGTGGGAGGACCACTTGGGGAACACGTTCCCAGACTATGAGAGCGCGTTCCCTAGTCCCTGAACCACTTGAGACCAATTCAGGTATGGGGACCGGACTGTGGGAGCGCACTACCCAAGTCCAAAATGGATTGGACAGTCAAACATGGTTGGGGGAGCACGTTCCGACTTTGGGAGCATTTTCTCAGGCCTCTTGCACATGGTTTTTTGAATTTTTGATGTGTCTGAGGTTTGGACTACATTCCTTCTTTGTTGGAGCGTATTCCTTGAGAACTTAGGAGGCAAACTAAGTATGAGATTATGTTCTATGAATCCATAAATGAGTTTCATATGTTAACGAAGTCTAGGTGCTCATTGGGGACTAGTTCCTCTAAGAGGAACTCAATTTCTTGAGCCAAAGCAAACATAGAATGAAGAATAAAAGCATATGACTCAATGTTGTATGACTTAGAAAATTTTTAGATGATCCAAAACATGTTAAAAGGAATTTAGACTCTTTCGAATACCACAACATAAACATGTTTACAATGAAAAATGGATATGGAGTGAGTTCCCCAAGAGGAGAGATAGTTCCTCCAAGAGGAGCTCGTTCCCAAAAAAAACAACAAATAAAGATTTTAAATTTTGACATGTGATGCAAATGATTTGACTTAAACCACTTTAGAAAACTCTCATACAATGAAAATCAAGATGTTCGATTTTTCAAAGAATGTCTTGAAAACATTTTGCAATTTTATAAAACCAAGAAACTAACCTGCAACCCTAAAATAACCTGTGAATGTGTGAAAAAGTGAAAAAATCAGCTAAGTCCACAAAGAATGCGGAGCATTGTTCAAAAATTGACTAAGTCCACGAAATAGCAGGGACTGGGCGTTGCGGTGCTCAGAGAGGAAAAGAAGTGCGATATGCACAATGAAGTAGCGCCGCAGTGCTCCTATTGCACAACATGAATAGTCATCTAGCGTCGCGGAGCTAGAATCAAGTGTCGCGGCGCTCAGTTGCGCATGTTTTTTTATTCTTGCCATTTTTGGGTTCTTTTTAGACAGACTTAAGTGAAAGAAAGACATTTTAGGTTGGGAGGAATCATTATCAAATGAGAGAATTAGGTTTAGGGTGTGAGAAAGGAGGCAAGAAAGAAAGAAGAGAAAAGGTTTGGGATTGATTGCTCCAAAGAACCAAGGAGAAAAAGAAAACCAAATCCACCGTCGAAGGGGGATTCTAATCTTTAATTTCATTTTCTTGTGTCTTGAGATGTTTTCATCCATTGTTTTATTTCTTTTTCATCTTGTATCCATGAACATGAATATGAGCTAAACTATTAATCTAGATGTTTGAATGATCTATATTTGATTTCATGGGTTAATATTCACGTACGTGTTATTGAACTGATTTATGAATTTATTTGCAATTTCATATGCTTAATGCCTTCAATTTGCTGGCCACTAATTGAATGAAGTTAGATTTTATTTCTTACACTCGAGAGAGGTGTTATCAAATCTGATCTGGGAATTTGTGACCTAGGTTAATAGTATTGAGTCGAGAAACCTACGAAATCCTTTGAAATAAGATAACATGAATCACAAATCTTAAGGCATGCTTGACTTGTTTGTTTACACTCAAGAGAGGGACTTAATAGGTTAAGTGTAGATTTTCAAATTGACGCTCGAGAGAGGTATTTGATTGGGTTAGGATTCACGATTTATAAATTCAATAGTTAATTCAATAACAAACTCTTTTGAAACCCATAAAGTAAAATATAGTGATTTCAATCCTCTAGAACTTTCATTTAGTGATTTATACCCGTTTCCATTTATTTTTGCATTAATTCGTTTTAATTTGTTTAATTTATATTCAACACATAAAATCACTCATTTTGATCACCTAGATAATATTAATATCATAGTAGTTTTGGGTATTATGAATCACAAATCTTAAGGCATGCTTGACTTGTTTGTTTACACTCAAGAGAGGGACTTAATAGGTTAAGTGTAGATTTTCAAATTGACGCTCGAGAGAGGTATTTGATTGGGTTAGGATTCACGATTTATAAATTCAATAGTTAATTCAATAACAAACTCTTTTGAAACCCATAAAGTAAAATATAGTGATTTCAATCCTCTAGAACTTTCATTTAGTGATTTATACCCGTTTCCATTTATTTTTGCATTAATTCGTTTTAATTTGTTTAATTTATATTCAACACATAAAATCACTCATTTTGATCACCTAGATAATATTAATATCATAGTAGTTTTGGGTATTAATTTTAGTAAAATCAATTTTCCCTGAGGATGATAACCCGACTCACCTCGGTTTTATAACTTGACTATCGTACACTTGCAGTACAAAATATTTACGATCAGCATATACAAATGAAGAAAATCTTCAAATTAACATCAATGCCTTGATCTTTGGTTGACTTTTGGTTGACTGATAGTTTGACTTTGACTTTTTGTATTGATAGATCAAATCAAGCTTTAGTAGATGAATAAACTGAAAACACTTGATCAAAATGATTAGATCATATGGAGTTTTGTTTGTAATCATTAAAACCAAAGAGGGCGAGTGTAACACCTCATAATGTTGGTCAATGTCCTAGTTTGACTTGTACGCCTTTTGAGGCATATACATACGTATAAGTCACGTCTAATCATGTGGTGTATTAATCGATTTAAAATCAATTTTTATTCATTTTATTTTGCAGAGAGGGGAAAGGGGAACTTGTCGGAGAAGAAGAACACCAAATTTTAGCCAAATTGACTCTTAGGTAACCTTACTCAATTTCTTCATGAAATTGATATTCAAGTTAGGTATAACCTTTTCCTCGGAGTAGTTTTTGCTATGAGGGTCGTTTCCAGCATTTCAGCAAATGGGATTTCGACCCACTTTGACTGGGAACAAGTTGGGAATGGTGAATACTATTCCCTTAGTTGTAGAAACACTGAAATTATGGTTTATTTGTATTCAATTGTAGTATTGGCACCGGTATAGCTGTCGGTAGTGCAATTGGATACTAGAAACCTTCGGGAACATGTAAATTCTCAGTGACTGACATGTTTATGGTTGTAATATGATAGTAGGATTGTTGTTACACATTTTGATGTGAAAAGAAGAATTTCAGGAAATGGATTGATATTTTTAGTAACCAGACATAGGTTCTCGATAGGAAAAGTGGACTTGGGAACTAGTGAGAATGTGGCTAGAAAGCCTATTTTCACTGTTCTTCGCTTTGGAAACATTTAATTTGACTGTAGAAACTGAATTTTGGAATCCTCACTTGTGTATGAGACCCAATTTGAACTGGACAGTGGACAATTGAGCTAGAATTTAATATTGGAATGTGAAATGAACATGAATATATGAGATTGATATGTGGCATCATTGGAATGAATATGGCAGGTTGGGAACCATAGCATTTGACCTGGTTTAGTGGTGATGGTGCTAGGGAATAGGTTGAAACCTTTGATTTGTGAGTATTTCTTGACTTGGTTTTCTTATATAGCATTGAATTTTATTAAAATAAATTGGAATGATGAACATGCTAGTATATATGCATTTGATTTAAATTCATGAAAATGTTTTAGAAAAATGGAGCATGTTTTGGACTTGCTAGAACAGGTTAAAGTATGAAAACATCTCCTTTGGGGAAAACTTTTAAGAATTAGCCCTGCATGAGTGATTGTTGAAGTACTCATGGGTAGTGGACCGTCTTTACTAGGGATGAGAACCCATGAATGATTTGATTTAAATGAGTAAAAAGAGGGTCAGTGTTGCCCTTATCAATGCATAACGAGGGGTCAGTCCCACTGTGTTACTTAGAAGAAGAGAGATGGATATGGTTTTAACTATGATATTGAATGTTTTGGAAATGAATGCATGGATGATTATATGTTGGTCATGTATCATATTTGTTTAACTATTGCATATGGTGATTGAATTGGTTTTAAATGAGAATGTTCTATATGAATGCATATATGATGTCATAGTTAAGAATAGTCACTAAGCTTGTTGTAGTTCACTCTTTCTTCTCAAACATTTCAAAAAAAGATCCCTAAGGGCAAAAGAAAGGAGCGTGAAGAGTAGAAAACTTTTTTGTCTTTTGATATGTGGTTTGAGAAGTTTGAACTTGTTATACTTTGAATTATATGTATGTATAACACCTTATTGTATATATTATCATCTAGAAAGGTATGTTGTTAGATGTGAACTTATGAGAGGTTATGACATCATGAATATGTATTAGTTATAGTAGATGTATGGTTGGTATATGATGAGATTATGTAATGAAATGTGGGATTACATGGCTTTGAGAAATATTGTCACACTCCGCCCGGAACCACCGGTTCTGCCCGGACGCGCCTAAACCGGCGGGACACTCACGGATGACACACGAATGCATTATACCAATAACCGAGTACCCGGAAACACGATTAAGTACAAGTCTGATTTCATTAATTTCAGAATATATTTGTACATGAAATAGTTAAGGGAACATCCTCCCAAAATTCCCAATGAATAATACAAAGGGTACAAAAATGTGGGCCCAAATACCTGCACCCAGTTCACCTTAATCTCCTGTGAAAAATTGGATAACAACGGGGTGAGCTACACGCTCAGTGGGTAAAATAGTTCATGAATATAACAATTAATAAAGCAAACTTCATAATCAAATATCATAAATACACATCAGAGCATCATAATCAATCCAACATGTATGTATGCATGACACCATCTCGTATTGGTTCCATGATTGTACGTCGCCTGAGTTCACGTACAGATGTCCCTCCCCAGGAGTAGTCGGGTTCTCATTGTACGTTCCTCTCCAGAGAAATATAATGAATAGTGAGCATTGCTTCTAACTATTTTATGAATCATAAACCACATACGTCCCTAGGTGGTGCTTATGCATGATGTCAATGCATGAACAGGTCCGGTCTTTACTTAACATTAGGCGGGATTTGACAACGTCTGGTGATCCTTACCAGGGTCGGTATCACTACGTGCAAGGTTAGGACATTCAGTATTACTTGTACAAGCTGATAGCTTTCAAATAATACCAACCAGATCAGTTTCTAGTTTGAGAGGTGAGACACGAGGTCTACTTAAATACCAATCGTCTAGAGCAGCACGTTGCCTCCCGTTCACTATTTAAAGTTACTGAGGACAAGACTAAGTCTAGTTGAGCTAGATTGACCACTAATCCGGCATAGCAACAGTGTAATACATGAACTCCAAAACATACAAGCATAAGTATGACAAGTATAAACATTATACGCAATAATGCAGTATAAATGAATAGTAGACATAATGATAAATGAATGTAAACTTTAATAAAAGTTATAAGACACGCAAACTTATGTTTCGTTACCCACCTTTGGACAAAAACTTATTTCTCGAACCAGCGCCTTCACCCCAGCAGAACCGTGTTGCACCACGAAGAGAGTCTCAAAAGAGAAGACAAAAACTCAAGATAAGTGAGAGTGAGAAGAAAAATCACAAGGAGAAGTGATTTTGGTGTGAGAAATGAGGAGGGGGTTCCTTAATTAGGAAAAGAAGGTGCACCTTGCCCGAATTTTTTTTTTGTGCAAACCTAGGGTATTACACTCTAACCCCCTTAAAAGGATTTCGCCCTCGAAATCAGGCCAAGTAGTCATGATTGCTATCAGCGTGAGATTCACCGCCATCGTCATCGTTTACTAGCTCAGGGTAGCGCCTGTAAGATCCCTGAATAGCACTCTGGCCAGTGGAATCCTCAACATCATGAAACCATGGAAAGCAAATGGAGTCAGATTCGTCCTCAGAAGGTTTCGACCTTTGCCTAACAGATGCTGGTGTAGGGCTCTACTGGTTGCATCGTTTAAGGAGAGGTAGGTTGAGTGGTGGGATGCTTTTTCGTGTTATTGCTCGAATCTGGCTGCCTGACAATTTTGGTAGAATATCCTGTCAAGATGAGGGCACGGGATTGTTTCGGGCAAAATTGTTACAAAAAAGCAATGCACGCTCTGACGATAAGGATCGTTGTCTGTGGGGCGATGGAGTTGGTGATGCAAAGTAGTTGTGATTTGACTCAGATCCTAAAAGAGTCGCCACAGGTTGTCAAAGAGGCCATTGCGCGTGTGCATCACTACATCCATTGGTATTATTTTCAGACATCTACATAGTTATTTAAGTGAAACGATGTATTAAGATTTTTGTAAACAAAGTTCCATCATTTTATTGATAAGTGAAATAGTACAATATATCACATCATCAATTATTACTAGAAGATAATTCAAGGTATTTCTGTTTAATTGTTGCTTCTAGTTCCCATGTTGTTTCCTCAACTCCGTGGTGATCTCAGAGCACTTTCACAAGTAGTATGCTATGTCGCCTTAGTTCTTGAGTTTTTCTATCCAGAATCTGTATCGCTCTCTCCTGATACTTGTTTCCTTCTTCAACCCGAACCTCGACTAGGGGGATGATATGCGAAGGATCAGGACGATACTTTTGAAGCATGGACACATGAAAAACGTCATGAACCTTAGACATGGACGATGGAAGGGATAGACGATAGGCTAGTTTGCCAATACGTTCAATGATCTGAAATGGACCGATATACCGTGGGGAAAGCTTTCCTTTGATCCCAAAGCGTTTGACACCTCTTGTAGGCTAGACTTTTAGAAAAACCAAGTCCCCCTTATCAAATTCTAGAGGCTGCCTCCGCTTGTCAGCATAACTCTTCTGTCGACTTTGTGCAACACGAAGTATCTTATTTACTAGTGTGATCTTCTCAAAAGTCTCTTGAACTAGTTCAGGCCCCAACTGCTGTAGATCTGCCATATCTAGCCAGCATACTGGAAATCTGCAAGGGCGACCATAGAGAGCCTCATATGGTGTCATGCCGATACTGGTTTGGTAGCTGTTGTTGTATGCAAACTCAGCCAAATGTAAGTGTTTTGCCCATTCGTCATGAAAGTCCAAAATGCATCACCGTAACATATCTTCCAAGATCTGGATCAAGCGCTCTGACTGCCCATCAGCTGAGGGTGAAAGGTTGTGCTCATGGTGATCCTAAAGCCCATTCTACTCTGGAAGCTTTGCCAAAACTTTAATGTGAATCGAGGGTCTCGATCAGAGACGATCGTAAGTGGTATGCCATAGAGGCGCACGATCTCTCTTTCATACAGTTCGGCAAGCTTGGCGGGGTTATCCGCGAACTTTATCAGGAAAAAGTGTGCAGACTTTGTAAGTCTGTCTATGATAACCCAGATAACATCTTGCCCTTTATTATTTCGAGGCAAGGCTGTAACAAAATCCATTGCGATGTCCTCCCACTTCCATTCTCCAATAGGTAAAGGCTGGAGAAGTCCAGAGGGAAGTCTACGTTTTACCTTAACTTGCTGGCAAACGAGACATCGAGCAACGAAGTCTGCAATCGCCTTCTTCATTCTAGAAAACCAGAATTGTCGCTTGACATCCTTGTATATCTTATCACCCCCAGGATGCATAGCAAACCTTGAATAGTGCATCTCAGTAAGCACTTCATTTCGAACCTCGGGATAGTTCGGTAGACAAAGACGTTTTTTTGTAAAAAACGGCTCCATCTTCAGATACCGACAAGTGAGGAAGGTCCTGTCCGTTGAGTAGAAGTTCTCATTTCTCCATTAACATAGGGTCGTTCGCTTGAGCTGCTGAAATCATCCGAACCAGCTCAGAGTTTGCTGATAATTAAGATAGTCGTGATCTTGCTCCCTCCTCGATCAGTTGTAGGTTAAAATTCTCCATCTTTGTAGCCAACTTCCCCATCTCGAAGTTAAGAGTGCAAGCAACATAAGATTTTCTACTCAGGGCATTAACCACAACATTGGCCTTACCGGGATGGTACTGAAGTTGAAAGTCATAATCTTTCAAGAATTCCAACCATCGTCTTTGGCGGAGGTTTAGGTCTCTCTGGGTGTAGATGTACTTAAGACACTTGTGATCCAAGAATACCTCAAACCGTTCACCGTATAGGTAATGATGCCATAACTTCAGTAGGAATATGACAACTGCAAGCTCCAAGTCATGCGTTGGGTAATTACCCTCACGAATCTTCAGTTGTCTCGAAGCATATGCAACAACTTGGCCTTCTTGCATTAGTTGACACCTAAGCTTTGGAGAGAGACGTCGATGTATAGTGAAAATCCAAGTCCATTTCTTGGAGTGATTAGTACTGGTGCTATCGTGATGCGCTTCTTCAATTCCTAAAATGATGTTTCACAGGCGAGATTCCAGATGAATCGCACGTCTTTCCGATTGAGTTTGGTTATATAGGTTCAGCAATCTTTGAGAAATCCTTGATGAAGCGTCCGTAATAGCCAGCAAAACCAAGAAAACTCCTAATTTGAGTAACAGTGGTAGGCTGCTTCCAGTTTAAAACCGTTTCAACCTTAAAAGGATTCACCTCAATGCCATTACGTAAAATCACATGGCCTAGGAATTGAACTCGCTTCACCCAAAATTCGCACTTACTCAACTTTGCATACAACTGGTGGCTTCTCAAGGTCTGGAAAATAATCTTAAGATTTATCTTTTGGGCTTCCTCGGTTGAGGAATATATCAAGATATCATCCACGAAGACCACTACGAATCGGTCTAAATATAGCCTGAAAATGCGGTTCTTCAAATCCATGAACACAACAAGTGCATTTGTTAGACCGAACTGCATGACCAAGAACTCGGAATGACCGTATCGAGTTCTGAATGTCGTCTTGATAATGTCCGACTCTCTAATCCGAAGTTGATAACCGGATCGTAAATCAATCTTAGAGAACTACTTGGCATCTCTAAGTTGGTCGAAGAAGTCATCGATCCTGGGCAACGGGTATCTGTTCTGAATGGTGACAGTATTCAACTTGCGATAGTCGATGCAAAATCGTAATGAACCATCCTTTTTGCGAACAAACAGAACTGGAGTACCCCAGGGTGATGAACTTTTCCTGATGAAGCCATTACTCTCCAATTCCTTCAAATGTTTATCCAATTCAACCAGCTCGACATTGGACATTCTATATGGTGGAATTGAGATAGGCCCTGTCCTAGGTATGAGGTTGATCTCAAAATCAAATTCCCTAACTGGAAGCAGACCAGGAAGATCATTTAGAAAAACTGTTGGAAATTCAGATATTACCAGGATATCGTGTACTTCGAGAAGGTACAATGTTGGTGATTCATTATCATCACCAAGGGATAGAGCTCAAAGCTGTGCCTTGAGAAGTGCAACAGTCGAGTTATGTATCCACTTCCTCGTTCCCTGAATCTTAACAAACTCCCTAGTATGCAAGGTTAACTGAACTTGCTTCTTCATACAATCGATCCTTGCATTCAGTGGTGCAAGCCAGTCCATGCCGAGGATGATGTCGAAGTCTTCAATGTCCATCACAAAAAGATCTGCATATATTATTTGTTCTGACATTCGAAGCTCACATCGAGAACACTGCATATTTACATCAGTACCAGATCCAAAAAGTGATGTGACATGGATTGTGATGTTTGTGGGTTCAGGATGCAACCCTAAATGTCTTACCAATATAGAAGATATAAAGGAATGCGTAGGACCCGAATCGAACAAGACATGCACCATTGTATTGAACAAGGAAAATGTACCTTCGACTACATTATTGTCTGGGAGGGGTTGTTGAGTGATGGCAAACGCTCTGCCCTGGTTTCGTTGCCCCTGGTTCTGCTGGTTCTGCTAGGGTTGAGCATTAGCAGCAGGTGGGGCTCGTTGAACTGGAAGAACGGGAACATGTTGCTGAAAGTGGGGGCAGGCATTTCTTACATGGCCTGTTGGCTGCAGTTGAAACACGTCAGCCTCTGCTGCTGATGGTTCTGTTGGCCATGCTGATTATGGTGCTGACCACCACCCCTGCCATTACGACCTTCTCGGCCATGATTGCGAAAACCTTGATGGCCAAGGTTAGACAGTTTAGCCGCAGGTGTCGTGGCCTCATTCTTCTGAACAAGGGCTGGGAGGGCTGGGTTTTGATTATAGTAGGGCTTCTTCTTGTTGCCCTATTACGAGCCCTGTTGGGAAAACGTTGCAGGATGTTTTTCCCTATTCAGTCTCTACTCCTGCACAATCTTTTCCTACTCAAATTTCATGGCCTTGTCAACGACCTTCCTGTAAATCTTGAGTTCCAAGATCGATAAGGCTTGTCGAATGTTAGGACGAAGGCCATTGTAGAATTTCTTGGTGTTATCTTGCTCTGTCGAGATGGTGGGGAGAGAGTAGACCAATAATTCTTTAAACCTGACAGCATACTCCCTGACTATCATGCTGCCCCGGTATAGCTTGGCGAACTCCCGGCGCTTCTGCCTCTTCACAGCGTCGAGGAAGTACTCATCGATAAACAATGACTCGAACTACTGCCAAGTCATGTTCATGGTGTTGACCTTTGGTCCTCCTTCACTGTTATCCACCATGTATTTGTTCTACCAATGAGTTGGTAGTACGCAAGTGGAATCTTTCGAGCCTCATCGACTCCCATAACATCGAGAGCCATCTTCGACTCATCCAGCCATTTCTGCGCCTCCAATAGTGCTAGCAAAAGTAAGAGGTTGTAGCCTCTTGACAGGTGCCTGAACAGTGACAACCTGATTGGCCGTGGTCTCATGAACGGTCGTCTGAACAGTTACTTTCATCCCCTCGATACATTCGGCGAAAAAGACTTCTATACTCGAAGGCATGGCAAAGGATGTGGGCTGGGGTGGCACTGCCTGCCCAGACATAGTGGCAGTGTCGGGAGTGGCCTGCATTGTCGTCGGAGGTGGCGGTTCCTGGTTCTGAATCGCACGAGGCGCCTCCTTTGCTGGACGGACAGTGCGTGACCTTCCTCTCTTCCTCTCTTCCTGATTTGCATTTTCTCACTAGCAAGGAGAAAAAAAAACCATGATTTAGAAACTATAGCCAAGTATAATGTTATGATATTCTCAGTAACAAGTTTAAGAGTACTGCAATATAAAACCACCTATTTTTCTAAGTATAGTGTAAGGTTTTTGTTGAGGAATCAAAAAATCTTATGTGCCTCGTATGTTTGGCCATGGTGTAAAACAAGGTTAGGATGTTTATATAATAAGTATAAAACTTTGCAAGTATTTCAAATGTTTTAGTTCTGGTTTTTGTGAACATACATATATATTTCATTGAAAATCCATACGAGTCATAAAAATTCTAAGATTTTCCTCGGTAAATATCCTGATTTAATGTTCTATCGCAATCTTATATATTCAAACTCTTTCGCTTAATCTTTTCGACTATTATCCAAATTCGTGTGTCCAATACCACATGAATTTGGTAATAAGGGTGTCAACCAAGTTAAGTTGTATAAACACGGTCTCTATAAAACATTGGCTGAATAGGAGTTCACTAATAGTATCGTCCAAGTTTACTCGTCCCATACTGTGTAAACTTAATGATAATGCTAGTAATACAACTTTCCCCAAATGTTTCTTTTCACACAAAGTCGTGGGTTGTCTTACTTCCACATTTTATTTAGTATCCTCCAATTTTGTGTGTCTCATACCACTCCAAAGTTAGTGATATAAAAGAAGAATAGTTGTAAGTCGGCCCACCAAAGATAGTCCTAAACAAAACATTTTCATTCATATATAAAATAAATTTTACAATGTCAGTAATCATTCCTAATTTTTCTGCCTACTACCGCTCCTTTTAGACCTCCTACTAGGTACAGAAAGACTATTAGAAGAAAGTTGAGAAGTTGCTCGTTGTTCTTCGACGTTTTGCATACGTGTTAACAAAGCATTTTGAGTCTCCTCCATCCGAGCAATACTAGATACAATCACATTTAACTGCTCGAATGGGTTAGTCGATTGCCCCATCGATGGTTGATAGGTCGATTGTCCCACAGGTGGAGGGTAGGCCGTAAGCATTGGTGAAAATTATTGGTTGTATGGTTGACTCATAGGTGGAGGGTAGTTGTTTTTATTGTACGGGGATTCCCTAACTGGAACCTCTTGGACATTTGGATATGCTTGAGTCGAAAAGTTTTAAAACAATGGACTCATTGGGATATCCTGTCTTCTGAAATTTGGTACCGCACAATTCTGTTGTTGTTGGTTCATAGGAACTTGTGGAACTAGCTGATATGGTACCTCAGGAGTTGGAAACCTTTGGTACGTAGTATTGCCTTGAGTTGGTATGTTCCAGGTAGGTGAATTTGCTGAAAATCTCTATCCATCCTGATTTGGTTGAGGTTGATTTAGGTTGCCAAAAAGATCATCCTCAAAGAATAAATGATCGGGTTGATCATTATTCTGGACTGGGTTTGCCGTAAGGTTCTGGTTTGGCTCACTATTTGGTGCCTCCCTAACAGGAATCTTGCACCGACTTTTTCGTTGACAACGTCCATTTTTGTCTCTAATTCTTTTTCCATTTCCTCCTAAAGTTGCGCGAATATCTCATCGTCAATCATGTGACGCCCCGAAAATTATTTCATCTAGCCCATTACCCAATTATATTTTGCCCAAACTCTATGTGTTTTGCCTTGATATGAATGCTTGTTTAATATTTGTATATTTAATGCTTGATAATGTATATAAATATGTGCATTATAAATTGTATATGGGTCATGTTAAATTAAAGTATAATGCATGTTTTATTATTTATGCATGGGCCCATTAAACCATGAATTGATATGGGTTAGGATTGATTGAATAAAATGATAAATGAGAATGAAAATTTTGTGTATTAAATGGATTGGACATTTAAAATACATGGAAGCATGAGATTGGTTAAAATACATGTGGTTGGTATGGGTAGTATGAAACCAACACATGTCAAGTTGGTGCATGAGAATGGACAAGTGTCTCATGCCCCATTTATCTTCTCCAACACATGTCAAGTTGGTGCATGGGACCAACACATGTCAAGTTGGTGCATGAGACCAACACATGTCAAGTTGGTGCATGAGAAAGGACAAGTGTCCCATGCCCCATTTCTCTTCTCCAATACATGTCAAGTTGGTGCATGAAAATGGACAAGTGTCTCATGCCCCATTTCTCTTCTCCAACACATGTCAAGTTGGTGCATGAGAATGGACAAGTGTCCCATGCCCCATTTCTCTTCTCTAATACATGTCAAGTTGGTGCATGAAAATGGACAAGTGTCCCATGCCTCATTTCTCCTCTCCAACACATGTCAAGGTTGGTGCATGAGAGTGGACAAGTGTCCCATGCCCTACTTCTCTTCTCCAAGGAAGTCCTAGAGGGTTAGATGAGTGGAGAGAAAGAAAAAAAAAAGAAGAGAAAGGAAAGAAAAAGAGAAAGAAAGAGGGAGTTGCTTTGAGGAAAGTCTCAGCAACGTTTTTATCAAAGAGCTGGATCTTGGGGATATATGGATAGATTGAGGTCAAACTTTGTCAGTAACTTCGTAGCTTATGTTTATTCATTCTGGTCGGTGGAGATCTTGATTGGAGTTTTCTTCTGAGAGATATAACCTCCCAAACAAAGTTGGTCGGAAAGTCTGGATTTCTCGCGCAGTTTTGATCGAACTAATAGATCTCCTAAATCTACCGTTGGATGGATATGATATTTGCGAAGGTGGTTTAAAACCGATCGTTCTACATTATGAACGGTGAAGATGTCTATGGGTTAAGTATTTTGTGTGATATAGCCATCTGAGGTCGAGTATTTGCAGCAGAAAAGGAGAAATTGTCTGATTAGAGACTTGTTCATCAAAGAGGATTATTTTTTTGGCCCACCGTTGGATTGAGCTGATTTTTGGACAGAAGGTTTTTCTCTTAACATACTTCAATCTGTACGTTTTATTTTGTGATTAAGTATTTCTGTTGGCAACTTGACACATCTGAACATAATATTAATTGGAAAATTTGTAGGGTTGTTTGTATTAGACCTAAACTTAGAATATGAACTTAGACCTTTCCAAATAACTTGCATGTCAACTATATTGACCAAGTTGTCATTGTTAATGAACTCATGATGCAAAATTAGTGATATACATGGCTGAACATGGTGACCTAGTGTAAATAGGCAATATGGCCTAAGTATGGAAAATTTCATATTTTAGGGCTTTTGATGCTTTTGGCCTAGAATCCTTGAATTGATGCAACTTACGTTTAATTAAGCATGATTAGGGTTGATTATGCTACTGATTTGGTGGTTGTGACCATATCATGGGTTATGTCTACTTGTGATCAAATGGCCCAATTTGGGCATGTTTATGCCTAAGGAATTGAAAATCAGTATTTTTGATTAATTGAATGATTTATGAATGAAAACTATGCATTAGAGGCCTAAGTCATGTGATTTTAGTTGAATGATGGGATTAGATGGGATTTAGGCCTATTATCTATATGTGGGCTGATTTAGGGTTGATGTGTAATGTCTATGTGATTGAGCATAAAAATTGATGTATGGTTAGATATTGATGAACGTTTCAGGACCTTAATTGGGTTGATTCGGTTTGGTGGCCGTGTGTGGTTAGATACTCTCGCGAGGCTTGGTTGTGAGTAGACTTCAGTTATGATTATATCTTTTATGTCATCATATCACTTATATATATTGTATGTTGAAAGCATGAATGTGTCCTAATATTTTGAATGATGCATTGAATTGAGAAAACCTTATAACTTTGGTTGGGCCCATCTATCTGGCTAATAGGGGGACTTAACCTTGTCATAGGAAGGTTTTAAAAAGAAAATATTTGGGGATGAGAACGGTACGGTGAAATAGACGTGCACTAGTAACCCCAATGCATGTGGAATGTGGATCCAAATTGATAAGCTTTTACTTGCATCGAACTTATTATAAATGTTTGATATCTATATGTTATGAGTTTTTAATCATGCTACACATTGACATGCATACATGATATTTATTGATGAGTATTGATAGCATATTTGAATTCTATCCACTGGGCACCGTTAGCTCACCCTCATTTTCCTCTTCCAGGTCCTTCTGTCCTGAATAAGGGCAAAGGAGTAGTCATATCTTGAGGGCCTTGCCGGCGAGAGAATCCAAGGCCTCGATGTGAGTTGAGAGGCATTTTGATTTAACTATATTTTAAATTATGATGTATTATATTTTGGACTATGTAATTATAACACTTACCACATTGTAGTATGGGTGAGTTGAGACTTGTTAGATAGACCATGTGGACATATGACGGTTCTTTTGTACCCTTAGTTTTGGACTTTATGTGTATGTCAAATTTGATGGACTGTAGGGATTATGACGATTTTATTTATGGTTTATTTTAATGGAGTATCTCTTGTCTTGGATGATTAATACGGTTGGTAGTTTTGTTTAGCACCTGTTTATATTATGTCGTTGTTTGGGATAAGGCTCGTAGGGTCTCAACCCCCTCACGAGGGTTGAGGACTGGTTTGAGATGCTTACGCCGCACGCCATTCCTAGCGGGGTTGGTGGTCTGGGGTGCGGGGTCGCCACAAGCCACCCCTCCACTCGTGACGAACGTCTTGAAGATAGAGGATGTTGTAACTGCATCAGTGATCTGCTTCGAAGACTCATCAAAAGTGTTGACGTTTGCCTCGTATAGCATCCTTATGATCAAGACTCCGTAGCCGAGGAATTCATTTCTTGAAGGGTTTTGAATCACCCGCAACATTTGCTAGATGATGATGTGAGGTAGGGAGACTTTAATTCCCTTCTCTATGCAGTATAGCACAAGAAGTTGCGCCCTTGACATAACACCTCTAGTCACCTTTTTCGGCAAGATGTTGCCGAATACGATCTTCCCAATTCCGGCAAGAGGTGGTTTAAGGAGATTGTTTAGGATGTGGGCGTACGTCAATTGGGTGTACAACCTTTTGTAATGTTCAACCACCCCAGTGTTGCGAGCTTTTCGTGAAGGATCGGACGGAGACGGAGATCTATATTGTCGATACTCCTCATAGTCATAACCTCCCTTTCGTACAGTTTCATGAGTCTGATGGGAATTGGTTCCCGACTACTGGAAGTTGTTCCTTCACTTGAGGCCATTATCTTGTTGAAAGGAAAATAAACTTGTGAAATACACAAAATATATTTCTAACATTTTTAAGATTTATGCCTTGTCTGTTGGACAATATTTTTTATTTTTTTCTTGATGTTTATGCCATCATTTAATCCAAATCTTTCATTAGCAACATGATATATATATATATATATTCAATCATAACTATATATATATATATATATATATTTGAATCTGAACTATATAAAAACTATATAGTTTTCTAGATATATATTTAATATAAATCTCAACTATATATATAATTCGTATATATATAGTTCTAAAGATATATATATCTAATAAAAATTATCTTCCCCGAATTTGGTGGACTTGGGCGAGCCATGGACCTTACGCTCTGATACCATTAAATGTTAATGGTCATCACTGACACTCACGCATGTCCACGACCGTGACCTACAAAGTCACGTAGCACATGAGCGTAGCTCAGAGAAAGTTTTTACGGCCAGCCTCTTGACTGCACAACCAACTACACTGGTGGCAAGCCAATGTGGACATGTCAGGGTAAGAATCGGTGCTTCGCCACCCTCACATCGTGAGAACCCCTGATCATGCATTGAATTCGCCCTCTCAAAACCCACAACCCGCCCGGACGAGACTAAACCGGCGGGACACTCACGGACGGGGCGCGAATGTATTATAACAATAACCGAGTGCGCGGAAACACGATTAAGTACAAGTCTGATTTCATTAATTTCAGAATATATTTGTACATGAAATAGTCATGCGAACATCCTCCCAAAATCCCCAATGAACAATACTAAGGGTACAAAAATGTGGGCCCAAACACCTGCACCCAGTCCATCCTAATTTCTTGTGAAAAATTGGATAACAACGGGGTGAGCTACACGCTCAGTGGGTAAAATAGTTTGTAAATATAACAATTAATAAAGCAAACTTCATAATCAAATATCATAAATACACATAAGAGCATCATAATTTATCCAACATGTATGTATGCATGACACCGTCTCGTATTGGTTCCATGATTGTACGTCGCCTGAGTTAACGTACAGATGTCCCTCTCCAGGAGTAGTCGGGTTCTCATTGTACGTCCCTCTCCAGAGAAATATAATGAATAGTGAGCATTGTTTCTAGCTATTTTATGAATCATAAACCACATACGGCCCTAGGTGGTGCTTATGCATGATGTCAATGCATGAACAGGTCCGGTCTTTACTTAACATTAGACAGGATTTGACAACGTCTAGTGATCCTTACCAGGGTCGGTATCACTACGTGCAAGGTTAGGACATTCAGTATTACTTGTACAAGCTGATAGCTTTCAAATAAGACCAACCAGATCAGTTTCTAGTTTAAGAGGTGAGACACGAGGTCTACTTAAATATCAATCGTCTAGAGCAACACGCTGCCTCCCGTTCACTATTTAAAGTTACTAAGGACAAGACTGAGTCTAGTTGAGCCAGATTGACCACTAATCCGGCATAGCAACAGTGTAATACATGAACTCCAAAATATACAAGCATAAGTATGACAAGTATAAACATTATACGCAATCATGCAGTGTAAATGAATAGTAGATATAGTGATAAATGAATGTAAACTTTAATAAAAGTTATATGACACGCAAACCTATGTTTCGTTCCCCACCTTCAGATGAAAACTCATTTCTCGAACCGGCGCCTTCCCCCAAGCAGAACCGCGTTGTTTCGCGAAGAGAATCTCGAAAAGAGAGACTCAAAAGAGAAGACAAAAACTCAAGATGAGTGAGAGAGAGAAGAAAAATCACAAGGAAAAGTGTTTTTGGTGTGAGAAATGAGGAGAGGGGGTTCCTTAAATAGGAAAAAAAGGTGCCCGAAGGTTCGGGCGTGCGCCTGAAGGTTCGGGGACCTTGCCTGAATTTTTTTTTTGTGCAAACCTAAGGTATTACAAATATTATGATGAATATGTGTTATACTTGATGAGATGTGAACAGATTATGTGGAGATATTGTTCTTGTAATATGTGATGATTCGTATAGGAAAGGCTGATAGAATCTTGTATACGTCTATGTACAAAAAGTTAAAAGAGTAGAATATGAAAAAAAAACCTAAAAAGCTTTTAAGGTAAGAAATGAGGGAAAAACTAAAAAGTGATTAGTTGTTAAATTATTAATTTATTTTACCACATATTAGGGGTGTAATGGGTTGGATTGGGTCAGGTTCGAGCCAAAACTCAACCCATCCCAAACAATTCAGGTAGGAAAAAATGAAACACAACCCGAACCAAACTATCTCTTTAACCCAACCCAACTCAACCCAAACTAGTTTGGGTTGGGTTGGGTTGGTTATTCGGGTTAAGATTAGTTGAATTTTTCTTTTTTCAAGAAATGGCTTGAACTTTAAAAGAAAAAATAATAATAAAAAAGAACTTAAGAAGAAGAAAAAGTTATAAAGAAAAAGAGAAAAAAAATGAAGAAGAAAAAGCGGATCGAGGAAGAAGGGGTGAGAAATTTTACATAGAATGCCAAAAAATATTGCGATTTGGGTTTGGGCTTTGGGGTTTTGTTAATTTCGCAATTTGATAATTTTAGGGAATAAGGAATTTAAAGTTAATGTTAAGTTTGGTTTGGGTTCTGTTTGGTTGTGTTCTAAAAGTGTTAACTCATGACCAAACCCAAACACTTAGATCAACCCCAAGGTCGGTCCTAACTATTTGGAGGTCTGGGACAAGGTACATAAAATGAAGCCTTTTATATATTAATAAATAAATATTTTTATAAATGTGGCGAATGCATTAAAAGTCACCAAATCAATACAATAAACTACAAAATCAACACAAACAGAAAATTATTTCAAATTTCACACAAATAGAAAATATAACAAGTTTAAGAAAATTCCGATCTACCAGTCTGACAACTCCAACCATTTACTAAGTTGATAAATTGTTGCACTTTATCTAAATATAAAATTAGTAAACAAAAAAATATGATTGAATTATAGAAGTAGTTTTTTTTATTTTATAAAGGGGGTTGGCGGACAGATATAGTGGCTGGCGGACAGGGTAAAAAAATATAATTAAATTATAGTGTAAAAGTAGTTAAAAAAATAAATAAAATAAAAACAAGTGGCTCGCGAACATGATGGAACAAGAACTGGAAGAAGAAGAACAAAGAGTAGGCTAGATATGGAGGAAAAAGAAGAAAAAAAAGGAGTTGTCGGTCACAGGATCAATGTTGCCAGATTTTTTTATTTGACATCGCAGTTCTCTTAATACTTTAAGGTTTTGAATTGTGATAAGATTTACGGTCGTCGCCAAATTTCTTCGTCAGTCGCAAGATTGTCGTTGCCAGATTTTTTATTTTAATTTTTTTATAAAGATAAATTATTTTTTTTAATATTTTTAAAATTTTAAATATTTTAAATAAATTATAAAATATTTAAATAAGAATTATAATATAATAAAGTTAAAAATAAATAAATGATAAATGATATAAATAAATTAATAAGTATTTTAATAAAAATGATAACATAATAAGTGGTCCATATTCAACATAATTATTATATATAAATATTATTTTTAAGTTCAGCTATTTTTATAATAAGAAGTTAAAATTTTAAATTGGAAACACTTTATCTTTAAAATAAAACTAAAATAAGATGTTGCATTAGTTACCAAATAATATGTTTAAAATAAGCTCTTATTAACGTACAGTTAAAAAAAATAGAGTTACCGAAAAGAAGTAACAAATAATTCAATTAAAAAATTTAAAAATAATATTAAAAATATAAAATATAAAATTAAATATAAGATTTTGGATATTAACATTAAGTAAAAAATAATTTAATTAAAAAAAATTAAAATATAAAATTAAATATAAAACTAATATATATATAAATTTGGGGGCCGTGGCCGTCGCCTTGTGGGCTCCTACCTAGGGGTGTTTATCTTGCCGATCAACCCGAACCTTATCGGTTGGGTTTGGTTGAGTTTTTTATATTAAATTGATTTGGTTTTGGTTAGAAATTAACAATCCGATCAAGTTTGAGTTGGGTCAAAATTTTATAAATCAACCCGAACCAACCTGAACTCATCAAGAATATTAAGTATTTCTTTAGTTAGCATTTTTATTAGAGTCATCTATTATTATTGGATCACATAAAATCTCATGAATAAAATAACATGAATGAAAACATTATTTGAAATTATATTTATATTCATATTTAACTTAAAAATTAGAGAAAATGAGAATTTAGAACAATATATTGAAGTAGACCAATTCGAACCAATTCGAATTTATAAGGTTGGGTTAAGTTAGGTTTAGGGGTCCTATGGGTGCGTTTGGGAAGAAGGATTGAATGAGATAGGATTAAAAATAATTTCATTCTCATGTTTGGAAGCTGATCAGAATTGGATAAAAATTATCCTACCAAGGGATAAAATAATCTCATGGATAAAATAATTCCGACCAAAACGTCCAGATTATCTTATCCCAAAATTATTATTATTATTATTATTATTTTGTGGTTCGCTGCTCCTCTTCCTTTTCTTTTTCCTTTTTCTTCATCTAAAAAAAATCTAGTTTTGCAAATCGTTGACCATGATTTTTTTTAATATAATTAAAAAAATTAATTATTTTTTAATTTTAATTTCAAACATATCTCAAATATAGTATTATACTATTTTTAATTTTATCATATTTTATTTCATAAAAATAATCTTATTTTTTCTTTTATATCGATTATTCGGGGTTGTTTAAAATTTTTATAATTGGACTTAATTTGAAATAAAATAATCTTATCTTTTCTTTTATATCGATTATTCGGGGTTGTTTAAATTTTTTATAATTGGACTTAATTAAATTAAATTGGTATTTAACTTTAACCCCATTCCCCCGAACCCATGTCGTCCGCGTTGCGGCGCACCAGCCGGGCATTTCAGCGACTTTACAACTTGCTCTCTCTCTCTTACCGCACCCAGCCCTTCCTCTTCTTTTCCAAACGACGATCGGTCGCGAGACTTCAAACTCTCGATCATCTTTGGAAATTAGGGATCCTTCAAACAGGTAAGTAGAAATCGATCCTCAACACACGAAATTACCAACTCTCATTAATTTCTTTCTTATAATACTACTGTTTGATCGATTTAGTTAATTTTGATTCTATCCTATTTTTCTGATAGTCTATTTCCGTAGAGATTTCCAATCTCTACGACAGATCTGCTTGACTTTAACAAGTTTTTTCCTCCCCGTTTCTCTCTCGCAACAGGATTCCTTCTGCTACTCAATGTTATGATTCCAGTTAACGATTCGGCTTTATCTTTGCTTTCTCTCTTTTAAACGGGAAAAAAATCTCTAATCAATTCGTACATCGGAAGCTCTGTGCCTGCGATTTGGGTAAGGACCCCTTCTTCCCTTTCTAAAATACCAATTCTTAATGATTGTTGTCTGTCTTTGATTCTTGATTTTTAGTTTTAGCTTTTTCAGCTTGAATCATTACATTTCATAGAAGAAATGCACCATAGTAATTGGTAATGGCTGTTGTTTTTAACAGGGCTCAGGTTTTCTTGAGAAGCCAAAGACCTCTTCTTCCTATCTCACTGAAGTCTCAACTTCTTTCGATCACCCAACATTATCAACAGAACCTCCTTGGTAAGTTTTATCATTATATTATCTTTATATAGGTGTTTATACTCCTAATTAGATTCTCCATTCTTAAAAATCTGAGTTTTCATATGTTGTATGCAATCTAATCGAGGAAAAGCCTTAGAGAACCATCAAACAATAGTTTGTCCTGTTTGTATAATACTTATGTACTGCTACTTATTTTTTTGAAAAATATACTACAAGAAGAGAAAATCTATATCCTTGGTTTGTTTATTTGAATTCTTAGTATTTCTTCTCCAAGAGTATCAATGGAGTAAACCTTATGTTTGCAATTTGTTTTATTTGTTTCTTATTTGCAGTTTTTAATTGTCTAAGCCATATTTGAAATTCAGCAGTGCCACTGGGCACTTAAGAGCGTGATTGACTGTGGTCTCTCATGTCTACCCATGTTGTCCTCAAATAATAGGTTTTAATTTCTTTTTTTCCCCGTCTCTTTCTTTCTTCGTAATCTTTCTCTCGCCTCAATAAATTTTATCAATTTGTCTTCGCTTCTCTTTTAAGGTTTTCCGTTTGGCAGATTAAAAATTTTCTTCAAAGTTATTTCTTTTATCTTTAGGTTCATTAGTTTCCTCACTGTTTTTTATTTTTTGTGCTTTAATTAGGAGTTATTGCTAAAAATTGAGAATTTTCTTTAGGGTAGTCATTTTTTAACTAATATATGCTAAATAAGATTATAGTAGCAAACATCTTTTTTTAAATGCAATTATTTGGGTAAGGAGGCTCTTCATCCTTTCTAAAGTATCATTGTCTTCTATCTAGAAATAATTTCTGGATTTTGTTTTCTTTTTTCTTTTCTTTTTCCAGTTGAAAGACACCTTGGGGATTTGCCACATCCATTGTAACAAGCAAGTTTGACTGTGGTATGATGTTTCAATAAGCCTTATAACCCATACGGACTTAAGTATTATCGTGAAATCCAAACCACATCCTGATATCCACTCTTGAAAAGGTTGTTCAAGTGCAAAGGTAACAACAACTTTGTGTGGTTATGAATCCCTCTACTCATGATTTGGTCATGCCAATAGGCATGGTTAATAAAGACCCTATTTTCCTCATACCTCTATGGCTTTTGGGTGCTCTGGTCTTGGAATCAGTTCACACTGGCACAAATGGAAAGAAAAATCACTTTGATTTTAACTAAGACTCTTGAATGAACTTTAGATTGGTGTATACTACTGAGCATGTTTGACCTATACAATTGGCTGTTATGAAATGAATTTTTAATTATTGTTTTCTTTTAAAAAACTAACAAAGTGATCCTTTACATGGAAACATGCTAATATCATCTGCTTTCTATTAGTAAATGACGTACCCCCGTGGGATCATTCCTGTTGGTGTGGCTACTAATATGAAGTGAAATTCAAATTAAATAGATTAAGTTCAATAACTTAATGATATGTGGAACTATGTTACGAACTTCGCATGAATTAATATTTCTTTACTATTCATGTTTGCCCCCTCTTTGGGACGTTTCTGTCACCATCCATGGTAGAAATTTTAGATGTTCTAAGCATTTTTATCTATATTTTTAAGAGATCTTTTTTCTATTTCTTTTATCTTTATGTCTTTTTAATGGTCTTTGATATGTATTAATTGAATGACATCAATTTGTTGTAAATATTTTGTCATAGAACTAAATTCCTTTATCTATATTTCCTACTGATTTATTTTTGTGTTTAATGCACCTTTTTTTTGGCTTCAAACAAATGATCTGCCCTCTCACTTTTCTTTCTTTTGTTTTACCTAGGCTTGGTAGTTCCATTTGTTGCTTTATTTTTTTATATACATGTACATTTTGTATTGAACTTATTTCTTTTGATAATTTTTTTATCATTAAAATATGCCTTGACAAAAATGATGAAAATACGAGGGAAATTTTGTCAAATTAGAAATTATTATATTATTTTTACGAGCACATGTATCTATACTTTACACATGTTAGTTTTAATTTTGTATATTCTTCTTTTTGGTGTTGTCTTTTTATTAGTTATTAATCTATGAATTGATTATGGATTATTGTTATTATTTCTTTACATTAAAGTATACCTTTTAATTATGAATTGAGATAATAACGTAAGGCCTATACAAACAAAAATAATTTTATTCTTAAGGACGTAATTCCTTTTATGAATGAATGAATTATATTATTCCTTATCTTATTTCTAAAAAACATATATATTTTAAAAATTATAACTTAATTATATTAATTTTAAAAAATATTTATGTTTTATATTATTTTATCCTTTAAAAAGATTCTTATAAAATATATTTTTTAAAGTACTCGTACATAGCGCGAGGTTGCTTACTTGTTATAATAGTATCGACAATTATTATTAAAATTATTATTACATATAAGTATTTAGGTTTTTTTTCAAAACTAAAGATAAAAAATGGAAGATTATATTTGAAATAAGTAAAAAATTAAAAATATAACAAACTTAAACTACAAAAGAAAAACTAATGTCTCGTGGGTAGAAGACGGTGGTTTGATTGTGAAAAAGGCTTGAGCACAAACTGCTCAACTATTCTCAATAGTATAAATAGATTTATCTAATTATGTATATCTATTTATTTAATTTTGATGAGGGATACAACAACTGGAAAAGAAACAGATCTCGGAACACTCTCCAATCTCCCTTGGCGCAAAACTAGGGCAAACCCAAAGAGAAAAAGGGTCACCTGCCGTTTTCGAAAAACGTTAAAATTGCCTCAACTTCTCTATTTCAAGAAGGGTGAATAGATGGCGATCAGATTTGTGTTGTTGGTGAACAAGCAAGGCCAAACACGACTAGCCCAATACTATGAGTACCTCACTCTCGAACAAAGAAGGGCTCTTGAAGGCGAAATTGTCCGCAAATGTCTTGCTCGTACTGAACAACAGGTCTCTCTCTAGTTTGATCTAATTTCATAATTAAATTTTTTTTAATTAAAACCATAGATTTACTCTACTAAATGCACATGTTTTTAGAATTGCAGAGTTTACCTTTTTTTTTTTTTTTTGAATTTCATACAAATTACTTTCAAAAATTACAAGTTACAACATTAGTTTTCAATCATGCACAATAATCTCGTCTTTTTCTCTTCTTTCCATCGAAGTGTTCTTTTGTTGAGCATCGGAACTACAAAGTCGTGTACAGACGTTATGCATCACTCTTTTTCTTAGTAGGAGTGGACAATGATGAGGTACATATCTAAAACTCATTCTATCATATCCCAAATAATTAAATCATAACCATTTTGCTCTTTTATTTATGATGATTTAGTTTGTTTGTCAATTCCAATGTTTTTGTGAATCTTTGTTTTATATTTAGATGTGAGTTACGTATAGTGTAACTGTAACCTATTAATAGCTAATGGTAATGATAGAGGTAGAGGAATATCTAGAATATCGGGAATAGAGATAATTCAAAATTTTAATTGGTCGTGATGTGGCTGTTGAGTTAGCCTTGATAGATCGGAGTGGAGGAAGTGGATCAATTTGGCCAACTCCATATATTTGAGAAAAAAAGTTTTATTTAGTTGAGTTTAGAAGTTCGGTATAGTGTTTAAAAGTTCATGTAAAAGAAGCTAAATCATGATTCAATTGAAAAAACAAGATGGATAAAAGTTTTGCTAGCTTGATTTTCATTGGAGTGAAGAAATGATTTGGTTTTTGTCTTTAAATACCATTCTTGTGTTTTTTGAAGGGTGAAATTGAATTATAAATCTCTTTGTTGCTCTTTTGAGCATTCTTAGAAGATCTTTGTTGCTTTCTATTTTACATCCTGATTTATAAGATGAGGAATCTTCTACATAAGATTTGAGTTTCTGAAGATTTTCCAAAAGATTGCGTTGATACTAAAAGGATTCCTAGTATTTCAAGATTTTCTAGGGCATGTCAACTTTCAAGTGAGAAATTGGATTTAACTATTTGGATTCACATGTAATTTATCAATTTTACATTTATATTTCAAACTAATGAAATGAAGTTAGTTTTAGGTGTTCTAGAAATACATTGAGCTTTTCCTCCTTCAAGCAGGCTTTACCATGTTTCAAAATATATTATGTTGTTCAAAATTGAGACCAATTTGATGTTCCCATTTATTTGATCAATTTGTTTGCGTTTGGTTTTTTTGTAATCCAATCCCTTTTTGTTTTTCTAGTTTGTTGGGGGATCTGAGAACACCTTATTCTCTTCCTTTGTACTATTTCTTCTATATTAAAATTGAATGCACAACTTAGACATCAAATACACTCCAATTTCTCTCACAAGCGCTTGCCTTGTAAGTCAAGCCAAGAACCTTGAGTGCTAAACTTTGGTGATTAGGAGTCCTTGCTCCATTGATGCTCCACCAAGTAACTAAATCATAATATTTATTGTGGAAAATTGAGAGAATTGGAAAAATAATGTTTTCTTTAATGATTATAATTTTGTACAAAGGTCCCTATATTTATACAATTGCTCTAAGACATAGAAAGGAAACTTTCCTTAATACAACGGATCCTTGTAATTAGAAAACTTTCTAATTCTAAAATATACAATCTTTCTAAATACGTGACATTCCTAAAATACACAGATTGTGTTTCCTACACTTCCCCTCAAGCTGGCAAATAAAAGTTTATCATTCCCTGCTTGGACATATTGTTTTGAAATGCTGAACTACTTAATCCTTTGGTGAGTACATCGACGAGTTGATGATTGGTAGACACATATGGAGTACAGATCAACCCACTATCAAGCTTCTCCTTGATAAAGTGTCTGTCAATTTCTATATGTTTGGTGCAATCATGTTGCATTGGATTATGTGCAATGTGCAATGTTGATTATAAATTTATTGTTGCAATAGAGTCTCATAGGGCCCTCCTCTTTGATCCTGAAATCTTTCAAAATGATCCGCAACCATAGTAGCTCACAAACCCCTTGGGCCATTGGCCTGAATTTTGCTTCAGCATTAGATTTAGTCATCACATTCTTCTTTTTACTTCGCCATGTCACCAAATTCCCACCAAGGAATGTACAATACCCGGTGGTTTACCTACAAAATCGACATAATCTGCATTTGTATATGCTTCAAGTACTAATCCTGTGCTTCGTTTACATAGGATGCCTTGCCCTAGAGTCCTTAGGATATCGTAACACACAATTAACAACTTGCAGATGTACTTATTTGGAATTATGCATAAACTGGCTAACCACACTCACTGCATATGTGATATCAGGTCTTGTGTGAGAGAGATAGATGAGTCTCCCAACTAACCTTGTATATCTCCTTATTTACGATAGTAACTTCTTCAGCTTCTCCAAGCTTGTGATTAAGATCAGTGGGTGTACTTGCTGATCGACATGCCAACTTCCTTGTTTCCTTAAGAAGGTTAGTGATATATTTCTGTTGAGATAGAAAGATGCCTTGTTCGGTGTATGCAACTTCAATTCTCATAAATCAATTTAACTTTCCGAGGTCTTTTATCTCAAATTCCCTGGTCAAACATAACTTCAAGTTATGTCTCTCCTTCACATCATTCCCAGTCATTAATCATTATAATTCTATTCGCATATACCAGAAGAGCTATAACTCCCCCTGAACTTGACTGCTAAATGAATAGAGTATAATCCCCTTGGCTTTGTGTATCCTATGTTTTTCATCACTTTGGCAAACCGACCAAATCAGGCCCTTGGAGATTGTTTAAGTCCGTACAAAGCTTTCTTCAATTTGTGTACTTTATCAGTGGCTAGACTGCTTCCAAATCTTGAAGGAATTTCCATAATCATCTCTTCCTCCAGGTCTCCATGCAGAAAGGTGTTCTTTACATCGAATTGTTGTAAATCCCAAATTATAATTAGCTGCTGGAGATAGCATAATCCTCACCGTATTCATCTTGGCAACTGGGGCAAATGTCTCTAGATAGTCCACACCATATGTTTGAGTACTCCCTTTGGCCACAAATCTTGCTATATAGCGCTCTAGTGACCCATTTTCCTTGTACTTAATAGTATAAACCCATTTACATCCTACGAGTTTCTTCCTTGCAGACAAATCTACCAACTCCCAAGTTGCATTTTTCTCCAAGGCCCCCATTTCAACATTCATAGCCTATTTCTATTTTTTACTAGATAAAGTCTCGGATAAGGATGTGAGAATTTGACTATTGTTTAGGCTGGTAAGGAAACTCTTATGGGATGGTGAAAATTTCTCAAATGACGCAACATGAGAAAGTGGATACAAGATGCGTTTAGTGCATTCCCTAGTTCCCTTTCTAATGACAATAGGCTGATCTACTTCTGTTTCGGGTTGAGATTCTGATGGGGTTTGTAAGAGGGGTTCAATGACTGTTACTTCATTTTTAGAAATTGGTTAAATTTCTTGAACTTGCATAGGTTTAGGGACTGCAACTTTTCTCCTTGAGTACGTCTTACTAGTCATTCAATCCTCGAGAGCAAATGACTTGGATTCACCAGCTTAGTTATCAATAGTTTCAAAGAGTGTAGATGACTTTGGGTTCAAAGGAAGGTGGTATAGATAAGGAATGTGCAGATTTTTGGAGGTAATTGGCTGATGAGATGTGTAACAGTTAGGACGGCTTCTCCCCAATAAGACTTGGGCACATTGTATTGGAACTGGAATGCTCTGATCATATCAAGTAGGTGGTCATTTTTCCTCTCAGCGACACCATTTTGTTGTGGGGTGTGGACACAAGATGATTCATAAATGATCACTTCCTTTTGAAAGTGAGTCAAGACTTGATTAAAATAGTCTCTCGCATTGTCAAATCGAAATTTCTTGATTTTGGCTCCAAACTGATTTTCAACCATGTTATGAAAGTTTGGAAGAACGAAGCTCACGTTAGATTTTTGTTTGAGTAAGATTATCCAAGAGACTCTAATACAATCATCAATGAAAGACACGGAGCAATGTGCTCGAAAAACATTAGGAATAGGAGAGGGACCCCAACTATCATTATGAATAAGATGAAAAGGATTTGAACTTCTTTTATTGCTAATTGGAAAGGTTACACACTTGTGTTTTGCCAATTCACATACTTCACAATGAAAATTTTTAACATCTAGTGTCCTAAATAGAGAAGGATACATGACCTTAATGGTTCTAAAGGAGGGTTGTCCAAGTCGCCGATAATGAAGCTAGATTTTATCATTATTGGAGAGATAGTGCTCGAAGAGAAATGATGAGTTACTCTTGATAAAATTCACTGGTGTATCATTGTAATACAACCCATCTTGCTCCTTAGCAAGTTTAATCGCCTTTCCCAAATATTGGTCCTTAAATATACAGTGAGTACGATAGAAAATCACATTACAACGCAGATCATGTGTTAGCTTTTGTATAGAGACACGATTAGTGGACAACTTTGGAACATGAAGTTCATTTCAAAGTGTAAGTGTAGGAATAATGTGAGCATCTCATATGCTTGCAATCGTGGTTAAGGACTCATCAGTTGTGGCTATTTTCCAACTATTTGGACACAAGTTATAGGTATGGAATATATGGGAGAAATTAGTCATGTGGTCAGTAGCAACATAATCTATAACCCAAGAGTTGACAAAGGATTTATTCAAGACTTTGAATCCAATAGAATTAGGAAACGTACCTGAATGTGCCAATGAGCAGATACCTAAGGGTTTTTCAAGAGTTCCAAGTAAAGTTATTAGCTGCTCAATCTCATCTCGATTGAATCCTACTTGCCTCTAGAGAGTTCTCCAGAACTGGCTGTTCAATGGACAAGTGTGCCTGTCCATTGCTTTTTTGTGGCCCTCCTTTGTATCCCCATTCTTTACTGGATATTGATGGCTTGCCATGGAGTTTTCAACACTTCTCCTTGATATGCCTGACCTTCTGACAATAAGTACACCATAAGTTATCCTTGTTATCATCTTGAGTAAACATAACTATTAATTACTCAAAAGCGAGAGAAATTAAAGAAGTGCAGCAAGAGGTATGTCCCTTGCTAACCTAGAGTTATGTACGGTAACGTTGTGATCACTCCCTTCCTATTCTGGGTTAATGCATTAGGGGGAGGGGATGTAAGATTTGATAATTCACTCTCTATATAGTCAAAGAAGGATGTGCAAATAGCTGAGGTGGGCATCAAATGCAGCATCAAAAAGGAAAAGGAAATGTGATCCATTGTAGGATGGGGGAGAGTTTTCGAATTGGATCGAAAACCTTTTCGTTGAGGTTACGTTCCGATGGCAAATCTGTGTCGATTGAGAACACAATGGCAAAAACATTCAAGCTTCTTATCGGTTTGGAGGTGGCTGCATGGCTGGGCAAACAGGAGACTAACGAGGTAGCTGGGGATTTCAAAACACATGACAAACGCACTTTTAGAGTTGTGAATAGTGTTTTCTTCTTGGAGGAGCTCAAGAATGAACGAGGGAAGTTCTTTAGAATTCTGAAGGTGGAGGGTGGATTCGCCAAAGCTATAATCATTCCAGATGAGGGCTCAGGAAAGGGGTGGGATTTATTCAAGGCTGAAATACAAAAGGTCATGAATACTCATTTGAAAGGAAAACAAATTCTACTAACTAGACATCAAGACGCAGAAGCTTTTTCAAAGATGGATCTGCTACCCATCCCAAAGGAGCGTAGCTCAATAAATAATTTGCACACATCAAAGGAACAAAACAAAACTGTCATTATCCCAAGAGTGGAGGGATTGGGGAAGCTTTGGTCTATGACGTTGGCGGTTTACAGGAAGAATTCCCTTATTAAATGGGGATCGGTGCAGAGAGACATATCATCTGCGATTGGTCGACCAATTTATTTAGCTTTATTAATAGATGAGATAGCGGTATTTTGGAGCGAAAATGAGGAAGAAAAGAATTACCTATTGAATGCTTTCAAATCCACAAAAATGGTGATTGAAGTGTGGGACGACGATATGCAATGGGAAATCCCAAAGTTCCACTGCTATAATGAGTGGGTTGGAGTGATGGGTTTGCCTTTTGAACATTGGAGGGCTGAGGTTTTCGGCAAAATAGGTGGTGACTATGGCGGCTTGATGCAGATCAACGAGGATACGAAGGATTTCTCCTTCTTGAAGTTTGCCAACATGAAGGTGAAAGGATCCTTAGCTGGTTTTTTCCCATCGTTCTACACAATCACGATTGCAGGTTTGGATTATGAAGTTAAAATCTTCAAAACAATCGTCGGATCCCATCAGCGCAATGGAGCTTTTGTTGTTCAAATGTACAAAACGGTGGTCCCGAGGCATAAGCCTGCAAAGGTTGGTGGTGAAGTGATGTATAGTGGCAGTAGGGCTGGTGACGACGGACGTTTGAAGAGAGTTGCCGCTGCCGGAGAAGAAGATGTACGTACCGGCAAGGTCTGCACGAAGGATCGCATGGCAGAGCAAGATCTTCCATTGTTAGCGCAGAAGGTTCATGCGGTACGACATGAATATACGTGTCACTTGGGGGAGGCGTCGGTTGTACGCCAAAAGACTGACGTCGGTAACGGTGCAGTAAAAGAGGCTAATGTGTGTGTAGTGCCTATTGGGACACTTTGCGAGAATTTGAAGGGTGCAGGTGGCTCTATTGGGCCACGTCTTGACATTAATCCTCAACAAGACTTGGGCCCACAAGAATGTGAAGATATCCTAGACTTGCGTAGTCAAATGGATGATAGAAATTTGAAAAGTTTAAAGGCCCATAAGGCTGCCCACTCTGGATATTACAACAAAGAAATGGACCGAGACAGTCTCGGCACCGTCGATCTTGGGACAAACTCGTTCCTCCCCTTCCATGTCTCGGACTTTGCTGAATCTAAAAACGAGGCCGGCTCTCGAAGGATGGGTGGATGTAGTCATGAACGGGGTTCGTCTCAGTTGAGAATTGGTCAAATACAGACATCTCTAGGGTTGGAGAGGTTGGAAGCGAAGAACGTTTGTCATGCCAATCGATGTGTTTTAAGTTCAGACGGGGCTTCCAAAGAGGCATTGCCGGCTTTTGAAGCAGGGGGGAAGCGTCAGAGTGTTTCCAAAAAACAAGTAAAGAGGGATCGAGCCCTTTCAAGGAAAATGAAGAACAATAAAAAATGGATCAACCAGGAAGTGGATGACGATTTTGACGAGGCGGTTAGTGTTTGGGGTGGAGAGGACTTTGTCGAGGATAACGACGAAGGTGGATGCAATTCGTTGGCCGAGGATTCATCATCAGATGATGACGTGTCGAAGAAATTGGAAAGCTTGGAAGATACCTTTATTGCGACAAAAGTGACGGAAGCTCACTGACCCCAGGTTAGTCATCGCCTCCTTCCTTTAGATGTGGATCCTTCCATGTATATTCATTCTTCCCCTATCTGTTATGTCGTTTCACCTAACTAAACTGTTGTTAAGTCCACACCTTCGCCACCCAAATCACATACCCATATCAATATCCTTAAGGCCAAGGTCAGTAATAAACAATCAGCAGGCAAAATCCTTCCTTCTTCACTTTCTCAAAAGCAAAATGTATCGACATCAAAGAAGACAGACAGTAGGGACAAAGGAGTGGATCAGCAGGAAGGTGAGGAGGGGGAAATTAATAGAAAAGGCAAGGAACTAGGGACTCAGGAGGTGCTTTTAGATTATATGCAGTGTTTGGATTGCAAAGTAAGACCACACAACATCAACATATTTTGGAAAGTATTAGGAAATTTAAGGGACCAGTGAATCGAGATTTTCTTAACAAAGGAAAAGGCCAAAAGTTAGAGAAGAGAGTTTCTAAATGAAGATCCTCACTTGGAATATTAGAAGAAGTGGTTTCGGAAAAAAGAGAGGATTGATAAGAAGGCTGATTAGAAAATCTAATCCAAACATGATAATTCTTCAAGAAACAAAGAAGGAAATAATAGGCTGGAAACTAATTGGGCAATTATGGAGCGCAAGATTCAAGGGGTGGTCATTTCTACCATCAGTAGGATCGACAGGGGGAGTTCTAGTGGCATGGAATTCCAAGCACATTGAGGTTGTATCTAGCCTCATGGGAAACTTCACGGTTTTCAGTGCAAGTTCAAGACAAGGAGGCTAACCAGTGGTGGTTATCAGGAGTGTACGACCCATCGTCTCCATCAGGCCGACAAGCATTTTGGGATGAGGTGGCAGGACTATCTGTGGTGTGTGGGCCCAAATGGTGCGTAGCTGGAGACTTTAATACCACTAGATTCACGGGAGAAAAACTGAATTGTACAAGAGTCACTAGAAGCATGCAGGAGTTCAACCAGTTACTTGATGAGTTAGAGTTAAAAGATTCACCTTTGCATAACGGGAAGTATACATGGTCCAACTTTAGAAGCCCCCCAATATGTTGCAGACTGGACAGGTTCTTATTCACGCTAGGATGGGAAGAGTTTCTATTTCAAAGGCATGAGGCCCTCATAAGAACCACCTCTGACCATAGGCCTGTTACACTGGATACTAATAAGATTAAGTGGGGCCCAACCCTGTTCAAATTTGAAAATGAATGGTTCTCTCATCGGGGAACTTAAAAGTCGGATACAGGAATGGTGGCAATCCTCTAATGCATTTGGATGGGAAGGTCATAAATTTATGATCAAACTAATGGATTTAAAGGCTTATTTAAAACAGTGGGACAAGGAGACATTTGGTTCGGTTAGAGGAAGGAAAAAGGAAGTTGAAGACATTATTAGCAAGTTGGATGAGATGGAGGAAAATAGGGAGTGGTCCAAGGAATTAACTACTTTCAGAAGAATTTACAAGACAAATTTAGCTGAGTTATGTATCAGAGATGATAGGATGGCCTTACAGAAAGCGAAGATAAAATGGTTGGAGGGGGATGCCAATTCAAGATTCTTCCACAACTTACTTAAGGGAAGACGCAATAAGAGCATCATCACTGGGTTAGAAAGGGAGGATGGTTCTCTAATTGAGGTTGAAGATCGGGTGGTGGAAGAATTAGTAAATCATTTCACAGAAGTCTTTTCAAAAAGCAGAACATCCTCATGGGAGATTGAAGGTATTGACTGGGGGACAATCTCATTGGTTGATCGGGACTTTTTGGAAAGGCCTTTTGAAGAAGAGGAGGTACGAGCGGCTGTTTTCAGATGTGATGGGGCGAAGGCCCCGGGGCCAGATGAGTTCACTATGCTCTTCTATCATAGGTCATGGGACGTTGTCAAGGGAGACATTATGAAGGTCATGAATGAATTTTTTCAAAATGGGGTGATCAACAACCAAGCAAACAAGACCTATATATGTCTAGTACCGAAGAAAACATCTACCAAAGTAGAGAAGGACTACAGGCCAATTAGTCTGGTTACTAGTGTATACAAAATCATCGCAAAGACACTTTCAATGAGGCTTAAAACAGTCCTACACAAGACAGTGGAAGAGTCCCAGTCAGCTTTTATTCAGGGTAGGCAAATTTTGGATGCGGTGTTGGTGGCTAATGAGGCAGTGGAAGACTATATAGAAAAATCCAAGAAAGGGGTAGTATTCAAAGTCGACTTCGCAAAGGCATATGATACGGTTGAATGGGAATTTCTAGAGTCGGTTTTGAAGAAGAAAGGTTTCGGGGGAAAGGTGGATAAAATGGATGATGGGATGCTTGAGTTCAGTTACCTACTCTGTTATTGTAAATGGTAAACCTAGGGGCAAGATTCAAGCACAGCGGGGGCTTCGGCAAGGTGATCCTCTTGCCCCATTTTTATTTATACTGGTGGCAGACGAGATGAGCAGACTTATGACAAGGGCAAGGCAGTGTTCACTTGTTAAAGGCTTCAAAGTTGGCAAGGAAGGGGTAGAAGTGTCTCACCTTCAATATGCGGATGACACATTTTTCATGCTAGAAGGAAGTGAGGAAAATGTGGAGAATGCTTTAAATATTTTGCAATGCTTTTGTCAGGTCTCAGGCTTAAAGGTTAACATGGCAAAATGTCAGATGGCGGGGATCAATATGGACTCAGAGGTCATTTTGCGGCTTGCTAATAGAGTAGGGTGCTCAGTGGGGGTTTGGCCCTTGACGTATCTAAGCTTGCCACTGGGGGGTTGCCCAAGAGACAGAGCTTTTTGGGACTCGGTTCTTGCCAAGATCACGAAGAGATTGGAGGGTTGAAAAAGAGCCTTTTTATCAAAGGGAGGCAGATTGGCGCTAATTCGATCAGTTCTCTCTGCGATTCCATCATACTACTTGCCATTGTTCCAGGTCCCAAAAAAGGTGGCGGAGTGTGTTGGAAAGAAGATGAAATCCTTTTTTTTGGAAGGAAAAGATAGGGTGGGGCCTTGAAGCCTAGTGAAGTGGGAGACTGTGCAAAAACCGGTGGAGAAAGGTGGTTTGGGGATTGACAATATTATCGTTAGGAATATGGCGTTGTGTGGAAAATGGCTATGGAGACTCCTTTAGGATCAAAGCTCTCTCTGGGCTCGAGTGATCATTAGCAGACATGGGAGATTATCACTTTCTGATTATGAGGTTTGGGACACTAGAAGGAGGACTACCTACCGAAGCCCTTGGAAGTTTATTACTTCCTTGACACCCATTGTGTTAGAGAAATGTCGTCCTGAAGTAGGTGATGGAAATATATTTCGTTTTTGGGAGGATAGATGGACGGGTAATAGAGCCTTGGCAAACCTTTTCCCAAACCTTTATCGACTTTCTTCATTGCATAACCACACAATTCATCTTTTCTATCAAGCCACCATCTACCTACTGCCCATCATCCCTCATGGAACCTTCATTTTCCTAGAGCCTTAACAACTAGGGAACAAGAAGAAGCCACATCCCTCATCTCGCGTCTCCCCATCTTAAACGTCTCTTCCTCACCCGATCACATCAGTTGGCCCCTTGATCCATCTGGCCATTGCTCTTGTAAATCCCTTTTTCAATTTTTGTCTGACAACCAATCTTTCCCACTCTTTCCACTTGCCGCGTATATTTGGAAGATTCACGTCCCATCTAAAGTAAAGGTATTTGGATGGCTTTTGGCCCATCGGAAGTTTAATACTTTTGACCTCCTACAGAGGAGATTGCCTAACTTATGTATTTCTCCAAATCGGTGCTCCTTATGCGGTCAGGATAGTGAATGCATTGATCATATGTTTTTCTCATGTGTCTTTGCTAAACGTATTTGGAGCTTATGGTGTGCATTTTCAGGAGGTAAGCTCTCTCTTCCAAGTAATCTTGTTGAAGGATTATCTGTCTCATATGGATTATTCTTCTAATCAAATGAAGGAAGTGGGGCTGATTGCGTCATACGCAACGCTGTGGTCTTTATGGCTAGAACGCCATAATAGGGTCTTCAAAGGCATAGCTAGGGGAGAGCTTGATGTATGGGAATTGTCAAATTAACTGCTAGCTCTTGGATAATAGTCACCGAATGGAATAGGGGTTTCACCCTGTCGGACTGGCTTTCGGGATGGGATAGATGCCTTTATTAATAGGTCATATATATTGTCATTATCACTGATTATTACAGTTAGTTGGTTTGCAGGGTTTCCTCGGTTTGCACTACCGGGCATTTCATTGCAAAATTGGTTTGGTTGTATGTTGTTTTATATTAATTAATAAAGTTCACGTTTGTTTCCTCTAAAAAAAAAAAAAAAAAAAAAGTTATCCTTGTTATCATGGTTTGGGGCCTTTGACGATTTAGCTCTTTGAGTGCCTGTTTTCTGATCATTACCCTTGTTTTGGAACAGAGGTCCCTCGACCATGGTTGAGGGTTGTTGCTTGCGTAGGGTGTCGTCTGGCCACGTCAAAGGTGTCCTTTCAACTTTTGTTCACTTTTGGGGCTATATTTTTACCACTCAACATTCTTCATTCAAAGATGCCATGCCATGACTCTTTGTTGGTATTGCCTTTTGCCTTGCCACTTGTTTTAACAAGCTTCTCAACCATCCTTTTTTTTTTTTTTAAAGACTTGGGTATCTGGGCCAGCTTGCGCGCATCCGACTAATTCCAGGGGGGTGCAAGCCCCTAGCCCGCAAAGAGGGCATTCCTTGAAACCCCGGGAAAATTTCTCGTTCGGGCTCGTATATACCTTAGAGGGGGAACAAGTGGATGGGGCTTGAACTCGCAACCTCTCAGTTACTTGCCCCTCTACCCAACCCCTTGGCCATCGCCTCTTTGGTGCTTCTCAACCATCTTTGGAGTGTAGGGAATCTCAAAACCAATATGTAGATTTGCTGAAAGTAATTGTATAATAGCTTACTGCATCTTGCACCCTAACTGGAGTTACATTCTTTTAAGTAATTTATGTTCAAAATAGGACTTGGTACTAATGTGGACAATCTGAAACCTACTGAACTTGATTTATGTAAAAACCATTGTGGGTGCCCATGTGTGCATCTGAATTTTATTGCTTTTTTTTTTTTTTTTTTTTAAATAAAAAAATAAAATGTTAGTAATTGCATATGTTGCAATATATATATACATCTTTTGATGAGAGTGAAAGTATAAAGATGTATTTTTTAGTTGAAAATGAGAATGAGGGTAAACAAGAATAGAAGTTAGAAGTTAGAAAAAAACAAAATAGGAAAATTTGATTTACTGTTTTTACCCGCTATAACACTAAAACAAACTTGTTTAGTAGCAGATAAAATAAATATTCTTGAGAGGCAATAGTGAATGTTTGGTAAAAGAGGCTTCACCATTAGTTTCCAAGTATTCTCATTGTATATTGTTGTATAGATAAAATATAAGTTATGTATACTTCATTCTCTTCATACCGCTTCAAAACTATTAGTTAAAATTTTAAGAAGAGAATGCAGAGAAACATGGAGAACTCTCAAGCAGCATTATTTTTTAATGTTTTGTTGATTTTTCCTTTTCCAGGAGCTACAGCCAGATTCCAGTGATGCTAGATTGGATTGTTTCCTTGTGTTTGGTTGTTGTGGAGTGATTTTATTTATTACTTATTTACTGTTACTCTAAGCTCATGTGAAGAGGCCTCAGGGGAGATCTTCCTTGTTAAGTATTTTTACTCATGCGAAGATTGCCTTTCTCAATGTTTGACCAACCCTGCCAAAGAAATCCTTGTTAAATTATTTCTCGGGCTCGGTTAACCCATCTAATCTTGAATAATCCTGCTTTCATTATATCTAACTTAATATTTTTCCACTCTGCAGAATGAGCTAGCTGTTTTGGAATTCATTCATTTGCTAGTTGAAACCATGGATCGCCATTTTGGGAATGTGGTAAGTTACTCCAATGTTGTAGCAACATGAGATTCTTTGATAGTCTCTCTTGTATATTATTTGCGTAAACGCTAAAGAAGCTCTTAAACAAACTCAAAAACCTCACATCATTGATGGGATGATGTAGAATTCAAATGATAAAAGATTCAATGTTGTAGATGATGCCACATCAAATGAGTTTGGAATTTGAGTTTTTTTTTATAGAGTTTCTTTAGCATTGCAAATATTATTTTCATGATTCAACTTTGCTTATTATACTACAAAATTGGCAGTGTGAGCTAGACATCATGTTCCATTTAGAGAAGGCTCATTTCATGTTGGAGGAAATGGTGATGAATGGATACATTGTTGAAACAAATAAGTCCAACATTCTGGCTCCAATACAACTGATGGACAAAGCATCATAAGCCATTGTGATTGGTCGTTGCTGTTTTACTGGAGATTAGATCTTTGTGGATGGACGCTGTTTTTTGTACTTCACAGAAGACGAGTGGCTGAACCATAGATAATGCAATCACTTCTTCAAGGTTTTCTGTTTTCACAATTGCGTCAATTGATTCGTGTAAAGAGCATGAGATCATTGAATTTTGCAGTTTCATATACTATCCCGCCTGTTCAAATTTGACAAATTCCCCATTTCATTCTTTTACTACCTAGTAATTAGTTTTTTCAACACCCCCACTCTTTTAAAAGCCCCCCCCCCCCCCCCACCATCTTTTAAAAGCACTCGCCACCTAATATTCTATATATATAATTTTAAATATTAACTATGGGTCATTCCGTGTTTGCTTAAATACTCTCGATTATCTTAATCGAACATATCACAATAAGTGGATGAAGTATTTGTGTTTGCTAATTGAGTGTTTTTTGGGTAATTTCGAACATATCACAATAAGAGGTCATTTATATTATATTGATAAAAATAAGCATACCATGAATTCTTAAGTAATTTATATCGCCCATAAAATGAAAATATTTATTAAATAATTGAATAACCATCTATAGTCCACGAAAGGTGATTAAACCATAAAATGAGAATTAATGATGAAAGGATTTGAATGAAAAGAAAGAACTGACGCTATTGCTAAAGGAAAAATGTTTTGAAAACACATTTTATGGACATTGTTTTTGAGAATTGTTGGATTATCTTGAATTACGCATTAACACGTGATACAAGACGATCTAACAACTTTCAAGGATAATATTAATAAAATGTGTTAGAAAAGTGTGTTAGTCAAGTATTATTTTTGTTAAAGAGCACCATATTTGGGGCATACGAAATACAAGTGTCTTGCTCTTTTATTTTTTTTCTCAAGGGAGATAAGAGTGAAAAATGAAAAGTGGGGAAGAAGCAACTATAATAGAAAGGAAAGGGAAGGAGATGTGAGTAAATGTTCTACAATAACATTTGCAAAGAACCACCTCTCTTTCTTCCTCAGTGGTTATCGTCAATGGCCAGGTGTATGGGCATATCATACCTATTTCAGCCAAAAACTGCACCCTTCAAAGATGGATGACAAAGTCGGCAGATCACAAACAAAGTGATCATTCCTCCTTGGCTATGCCTCATCCTTGTATGTTCGTCTCAAGCTTGACCTACAAAGGGTACTTGGTGGGGAGAGGGTCAAGACGGACAACTTCGACTTATTTATCGTGTATAATGAGGAAGGCTTCCTCAGCAGGGGGGCTAAGACGGCCGACGTATACATATTCTTCACTTATAATGAGAATTTCCATAGACAAGCGGGTTGAAATGTCCACCTTGTCTGTCTTGGTCTTGATTTGTTCTTCGTCGTGCAATCAACTTTATTTCACCTAAGCCTCATAAGTAGCCTGCAAAACAAAGGTAGCATCGTAGGGTGCCGCCAAAGCACTCCGATGATTAAGTTAGTCGCTGTAGGAGAGAAATAATAAGTGTAAAGAGATGGAATTCAAAGCATGCCTTTTTAAAGTGAAATCATAGTCTTTTTATAGTGATAGATAGGTTCTGCTCATTAATTGCGATCATTAATTACAGGATTGAATTTAAGTCTTCCCTTATCAAGGGCATATGTATTATTTTGTGCCTTAAGATGTGTGTCATCATGATAAGACTCGCCTTAGGTCGTTGTGTGTCAGGGGTTCGGTCACAACAAAGAGGGTTTGATTGTGACAAGGGGTTTGACCGTGACAAGAGGGTTCAGCCGCGATAAGGGGGTCGACTACAACAAGGAGGTTTGGCCATGACAAGAGGTTTGGCCATGACAAAGGGGTTCAGCCACGACAATGGGTTCGACCACGGCAAGGGAAATGGGGTTCAGTCATGCCCTAGGCATGGCGCCTTGGCCTCTACCTTGGTCGTGGTTGAGGGAGCCTCGACCACAATTGAGGCAAGCTCCTTGGCCATGGCGGAGGTGTCACTTTTGGATGTGGGCGAAGTCTCTTTGTCTTTTATCGATCATCGGTTGTTTAATCTTGATTGTGTTGTGTATATGTTGTTAGGACTACGTTTTCTTCAAACTTTGTTTGTGACTTGGAGTTGGTCAATTTCGGGTATAACAATAAGCCCTTGAGGATGTTGAAGCGAGGGTTCAGGGCGCTCATCACTTGATTATCGATCTACTTAGCAGTTTACAAAGTCTTTTGTTTTCATTAAGTTTAAGCTTCTCATAATAACGTTGGAATATTTACAACCTTCCTGTGTCATGTACTTAGGTGATCTCATGAACAGTATTTTTGTTGATGTCTTGAGTTTTATGTTAAACTTCATTAATCAAGTTTTTTCGTTCACTTTCCAAATCACCTGTTCTAGGAATGTTACTTTCCTCGGTTAGGGTTGTAGGAGCAATATCATATGACATTTTCAGACATAAGCGAGGGAAAACAAGTATGTTATTAAGCTTCAAATTCGAACATGTAAGGTTAGGATGAGCTTCCAAGGTGCTAGGGGGGTTCTTGTTTGTTTTATGACTTAGTTGTTTTGGTCAAGTTTCGTGTTGGCCTATCACGTCTTGTCAAACTCATTGGCAAGCCAGTTATTTTGAGCCCCTATCCTCTTTGATCTTGGATGCTAAAAACTGTATTGTTTTCGAAGTTGGTTTTATGCTTGTATAGCGTTAAATCTGTAGTTGTTTGCAACTATCTTTATTTTTTTTGCCATAGACGTTGCTTGGGACTTGGGGCTTCTACCTTTATAATAAACAAGGCAATCTTCTTTTTTCTAAGTCGAGTGGAAACAAGTTATGGACTAAAGTCTTGTTTCTTTGTGGTGCGTTGATATCAAAAAATGGGGTTTTCCTTTAGTTCGACAATGTACTTGAGGTTTAGGCTTTGGCTTGTGCTATGAACTTCTATATTTATGCCTACATTTGCAAATAAATAATCCCCTTGTCATAGCGGTGGATGTCAATGTTTTGACATCAAGTTTATTTTGAGTGTATGATCTTACGATGTTTGTCGAATGTGTATCTTTTTCTTTTTATATAATGTATAAGGCAGTCTTTCTTTCATTAAGTCAAGCGGAAACAATTCGTGGGCTAAGGTTATGGTTCTTTGAGGTTATTAAAGATTATTGCAAGGTGTTTTCCTTTGTTTTTACAATAAACTCATTGTTTAGGCTTCACCCTGTACTATAAACTTCTAGGTCAAAAGGGTTCTACATTGGTAAAGTGTATGTCCATGTTTTAATGGTACTTTATGTTTGTGTTACAAAAGTGGTTGTCAAGGCTGCAACGACATTGTTTGATTCAGGATTTGTTGTTTGGTTGTCTCATTTGCTATGTGAAGGTGTATGTTCGTGATAAGGTGTTCTCTTACTTGGCATTATGTCGATAATGATTCATTTTGGAGGATCATTAGTTATGAACTCTAGACTTCTAGTGTTTTATGATCATGACGCATTGTGAGTTGTAACCTTTTGTTGTTTTCGGGTGTGTAACATTAGTGATTCGTTGTAGCTTTGATGATTGGTCTTGGCCTTTTAAGGATGATTGGTTGTAGTTGTTTGTTTATAAGTGGTAGTAACCTTTGGTTGGTGATCGGCTGCGGCTTTTCATTTGTAAGTGGTCGTAGTCTTTCGCTACTTTGGGATGTATAACGCACGGTGGGTCATAACCTCTTACCACTTTGGGTGTATGGCGCACAATTGGTCATAGCTTTTTGCTACTTTGGGGTGTGTAGCGCATAGTTGGGCGTAGTTTTTTGCTACTTTGGGGGGTGTAACACACGATTGGTTGTAGCCTTTTGCCACTTTGGGTGTGTGGTGCATGAATGGCTATAACCTTTTGCTACTTTGAGGTATGTAGCACACAGTTGGTCATAACCTTTTGCTACTTTGAGGTATGTCGCGACCCCCCTCTGGGTGACGTCACGACTGGCACAGTACCCCAAATCATGCCACTCCAGGACAAAACTTAAGCGATTGTTAAGCTTTCTGCGAAAATACGTAAACAATAAACCTGGAATAACTCACAATATACAACTTGTATATGACAACAAATAATTGAACCAAAATTGAAATCCATGACCCATAAATATAACAAGATCACATCTATCTTGTATACACATGGTTCAACATCTATAAAAATTATCCACCTGAAGTCAACAGTATCTAACATCCAAAATGTCATATACAATCCATCTACAAAACAACACATTTATGTGATATATACATATATATTGTGATAGTTATGTTCAAGTCCTAAAAGAACAAAATAATCTAAACTGTATTCCCTAGTCCTCAACACAAAAACCTACTTCCAAAAAGAAGGAGAAGGCATCTCACAAACGATCAAACCTTGCCTTTTCTTTTTGGATCTGGACCTGAAAAAATAGGGGAAAAAGGGTTGAGCTCAACTAACTCAATAAATAATCTCACATTAATCTTCACAAATGCATTTATAAAACATGTATGCCATTGAAATAACATTTATAAACACAAATGCAACAATAAAGTATAATATACATGTTTTCAAACTAATCATAAGAATTATTCATCATTTTCATAAAAAGTATGCAAAAAGTCTCAACATGGGGTCATGTCAGGATAACACATACCTACACTTTCCCCATTGCGCTATGGGTTCAGATCAGCGCATTGTACATCATAAATTCTTCCACCCATACATTCTTGAGCAAGGGAAAGTCTTTTCCCCAAAGGACAAGTAAGTGGAAAGAAAATCAATGTCAAGGTATTTAATCCAAAATACCTAAGGCAATCCAATGCATAAAATCCATGTTCATGATTCCATCCAATTAATCTCATTATATTCATGTCAAATTAACTCAATTTCACAAGAAAGCATCAAGTAGCATCGTTTCCAATCTAAACAACCATAAGTCACGAGGGGTTTCCATGAAGACACATTTTTCCCTAAATTTCCTTTTTTTTTTTCTTTTCTAAAAAACACCCAAATTCTCAACTTATATTGCAGACTCAAATTCATGCTAAAATACACTTCAAACCTATGTAATTTTAGCTAGAAACATCAAAAACCCCCCACAGGCACAACATAAATGGCATGCAACCCAAATGAATGAATTAAAACCCCATAAATAGCCACCCAAATCCATATGAAATTTGCATAATGGACAACACCAATTATGCATCAATATCACTCAAGAAGTATGAAAATACATACATGTTAAAATTTTCCAGATTTTACCCAATCTTCAATTAGCTCTTTTCCTCCAAAAATCACACATCAAAACTATTCAAATCTAGTTTGAATCATCAGTCAACAACACATATTACACATGCAAGCCAAATGTGTTGGATTTAATCCACTAGCAACCCATAAAAAACATTATATACAAGTGCATACTTGACCACCACATTAAGTTTTTCTTTTCTTCTTCAAATCCAATGAATTATAAATGAATCTCAACATGGAAACCATGGAAACAAAATCTGGTTTTGATTAACTCAAGACCCACATCATTTCATCTCCAAATCAGCCATACACACATGCATGCATTAGGATTAATCAACACAACCAGAAAATTAAAAAAGAACGTAAATTTCATACCTTAATCCAACATTTTGAAACCCAAATTGGCTAAAGAACACCCTAAAGTCATTTTCTCCGTTTTACTTCTCCCCATTCCCATCCAAACCCAAACTTTGCTAGAAATGGCAATTTGTGTACAAGATGGTGGGCCCCACCATTTTATCTAATAAAAAAATGATTTGATATGTATTATTTTTTTGTTTCAGTTGTTTTTCTTGTATATGTTAGAGAGCATTCCAAAAAGATATTCTCTAACAATACATACATCATATATAATCAAAATACAAGTATAATACACATCAAATACCTATACAAGAATTTAGAATTGGACAATCTACATCGCCATGAAGTCATGTGTGAATGTGGGTCGTTACAAGGTATGTAGCGCACGGTGGGCCATAGCCTTTTGCCACTTTGGGTGTGTGGTGCATGATTGGCCATAGCTTTTTGCTACTTTAGGGTGTGTAGCGCTCGGTAGGTCGTAGCCTTTTTCCACTTTGGATGTGTGGCGCACAATTGGTCGTAGCTTTTTGCTACTTTGGGGTGTGTAGTGCATGGTTGGGCATAACTTTCTGCTGCTTTGGAGTATGTAGCGCATGGTTGGCCGTAGCCACTTTGACTGTGTGGCGCACAATTGGCGTAGCCTTTTGCTTCTTTGAGGTGTATAGTGCACCGTGGGTTGTAGCCTTTTGCCACTTTGGGTTGTAGGGCCAACGACCCTCTATGATGGGAGTTTTGATGAATACAATTTACAAACGTACTCTACAGCGTCATCCACCAGACATGTCGAGTCCTAGTTCTTCAGCTTCCCAGCTTCATCCTCCTTCTACGTCACCAACTCCTTTGCTAGCTCATCATCCTTCTTCACCTCCTTCATTACCTATCCCAATGCCTCCACTTGCAGCCTTGGATGCCATACTCCAGAAGCTCCTGGCTCTATAGGATAGTCAGATGATTATGTTCATGACGATATCTTCATCTTTGACTTCTTTGCAAACCCAGATGGAAGCTCAGGAGCAACTACTTGTCACTATACGTGACAGAAACACTTCTTCCTCCTCTCAATCCAGCTAGATCACTTCGTGGTTTGAGAATCTTGAGCGGACTATCAGAGGTGCAGTGGACCAATCAGACAGATCATTTCATGGGTTCGAGACGAAGCTGGAAGTGATGGTTTCACTCATTCGCCACGTCACTACCTTCATACGGGATGCAACCACTTGGGTTTCTTTAGAGTGCATTATCTTCAACAGATAAAGGCTATGCTTGCCGCCAGACCCCGATTGATCTCTCCTGCTCCTCTGTCTCCCACACCACCTCCACATCCAAGCCACACTCGCAGTTCTTCTTCCACAGAACCTCCGGCTTTACCTCGCCAGTCTCACCCTCTTTCACCTTCAGAGACTGTCGCTGACATTCTTCGAGACCTAACATCTCGTCAACCTCCTTCTCGATGATTTGCCTCTCTTTTTGTGATTTCAAAAGGGGGAGAACACTAGATTTTAGGAGTGTTTATTGTATGCTAGCTAAGGGGTGTGCTTGTTAAGAAGATTTGTGCTTGTTAGAAGGAGTGTTTCTTTTTGTTGTATAATGTTTATTACATATTGTAATACATTTTTCTTATGTTTTTGCTTCTATGAATTTTGTTTATCTTGTTGTTGTTTGAAAACTCTTTTATGACCTTTTCCTTACGAGTATCATTGTTTTCATCATAAGAATGAACAAGGGTAACCTCCACAATGATCCAATCTGGTCTTTAGAATTAGGTTGTCCATTTGAACCTAGATCTTGGGATCTCCAATCAATTAGGTTGGGTTACCATTGTATCGACTTATTATGTCATGGGTTTTACTCTCATTCACCTCGATGATTTCTCATATAACTCTTTGTTTAACCCTTTGGTTAACAAATCTGTAATTTTATCTTTTGACTTCACATAGTCAATTGAGATAACTCTAGTTGAGATCAGTTGTCTAATAGTATTATGTCTTCGACGAATATGTTTAAACTTACCATAATACATGCTGTTTTGTGCCCTACCAATAATGAATTGACTGTCACAATGTATGCATATTGTTGACACAGGTTTTGGCCACCTTAGAATATCCTTTAAGAATTGACGTAGTCATTATGTTTCTTCCTCACATTTGTCTAATGCTATGAATTTAAATACCATTGTGGATCTAAAAATAATTGTCCGTTTCGAGGATATCCATGATACAACTACACCTCCTAGTGTGAACATATATCCACTAGTGGACCTCAAATCTTTTATATTAGATATCTAGTTTGCATCACTGCAACCTTCAAGGACAGCTGAATATCTTGTATAGTGTAGTCCATACTTATGAGTAAATCATAAGTACCTCAGTACTTTAACAATTACTTGCCAATGGTCAACTCCAGGATTACTCGTATATCTACTCAGCTTGCTCACTGCATAAGTTATGTCAAGTCTTGTACAACTTATTAAACATAGACTACCCATCACTCTACAGTACTCTACTTTAGAGACACTTTTACTTTTATTCTTGGAAAGATACACACTTGTATCTATGAGTGTATTAGCCATACCGCAATCATCTTGGCTATATTATCAACATAATGTGTAGCAACCCCTTTTCATAGGGTGATGTCGTGACCGACACAGAATACCACATACGTCATACACTAACGTATATGATATCCTATCAGCCTTATTCATACAATCCACCTATATAATTCATTCACACATAATAACAATATTGCATCATTCGTATAAATTTTCAACCACTCAACATTTTGTTTATTTCACCAACATTCATAACCATAAGTTTTATCCAACTCTCATATGTACAAGTCTTAGTTTATCTTAAATTCACATCTAATGTCACCCTTCACTATATATATATATATATATATATATATATATATATAATGTTATACATACATACATCAAAATACAAGTTCTCTAACTTTTCCAAAAAGAACATACATTTAAAGTATAGGAGTTTGCTACTCTTCTATGGCCTTCCCCTTTCCTTTAGTGTCTTTCTCTTAACTATTGGAGAAGAAAGAGTGAGCTACAATAAACTCAATGAATATTTCCTAGTTATGGCATTATATGCATTTTAAGTAAACATGTAATCTCAAAACATATAAATCACATCGAATCATTTGTGCAGCATTTAAACAATATATATTCATGCTCAAGAAATAGCTTCCATGCAATCATTTTCCAAAACATGCAAGGTTTCATCAGGTTCATATCCATCCCCCTCCTCCTAAGTAATAAAGCGGGTAATACTACTTATTATGCACTTAGAAGGGTATACTCCCAACCTCTCATTACTCGTTTCCCAATACAAATCATTTCTGATTAAAGATTTTATCCATAAATAGGACAACCACAAGCCCATGAGTTCTCTATCATCTACACATGCGGGACTAATTCCAAGGAAATGATCTCATGTTTCAACCTGTACTTGCAAATTAAAAACTTGTTCCATTTTCTGGAAACATTTCATGGTTTCAAAATAATGCAACACATATATATAATACATAACATGCTTAACATTTAAATTCATTTCATATTTACGATGCTATATAACATAAGCAAAGCAAGGAAAATACTCACAAAAGTGTACTTTCACCCACGGCTACTACACAAGCAGCTCATCCAAATCACTTTGCTTACACAACATTTTCACTAAAATCCAACAATTCACAATATTCAATCTGTAATTATCACAATAGAACCAATTTCAATCTCAAATTCATCCCAAATCACACCCAAAACATCACTAAATCATCCTCAAATCCCTAGCTGCTTTGACAACAATTGGGTTTGAGCATGATCACAGGCAACCATAATTTTTCCACAAATTAACATGTCAATACTCAGATTTTATCAATGATTCACTTACCTTTAGATTTGCACACTAAAACCCACGAATTCAACCAAATCCAAATTCGCTTAATTTGCCAAATCAACCTTGCAAATCCTACCAAATTCACATATGTTATACAACTTGAAGAGAGAAACAATAATATGAAATTTTCATCTCAACATAATTTTTACCTTGGATTTCACCAACCCTAGATCTCTCTCTTCTTCCCCCTTTGTTTCTCCTCTTTTCTCTGGCACAAGATAACTCAAATGAGTTGGAAGGAACGAGAAAACCCCTTTTTAATTCACGTGAACCACTTCACCGACCTTTTCATAAAAATCATCATAAGGTTTGGGAGTGCGCTTCTCCTGATTAGGAGCACGTTTCTCCTTGCCCAGAAAACAAATTCTTTTTTGAAAAACACAAAGAACGCGATGCCCCTCCCAAGAATGCACTTCTGCTCAAACCCAAAAAATTTTGCTCTTTGTTTTCCCACTGTAGTGCGCTTCAGTGGCTACTCAAGTTGCGAATTCTAACTCCTTAAGGGAGGTTGCGAGTTCGAACTTGGGGGAGGCCCTTTACTATTCATGAGGGAATAGTAGGGACAAATAATCGTTTCGATGTAGACCAGCTGCGGTTGGGTTGCTACATGGCGATATGACAATATTATGTGGTATGTAACGGCTGGAGTGCTCCCAATAGACCTGTGTGGTTGAGGGGTAGAGTACTCATCACATCCTACGGGGTGTGACAGATTACATATTTTTATTTTGAAAATCTTATGTATTAAGAAGGTGCTTGATTAGAGTTGATTTTATGAAATATTTGGGGAGAATGAACTCTTGAATTACATGTAAAATATAGTTATTTTGGAAACAAATTAACTATATAAAGGGGGCACCCAAAGGACCAGGATATCTCATCTCATCTCTACTCTCATTTACATTTTTCTATGCTAGATTTATTTTTCAGTAGTTGATTCAAGTCTTGAATAAAGTGACATTGTCCAAGGGTTTGAAATTCTGTAAGTTTTATTTATTTTTCTTTTACATTAATAAAGTTCTTTTTAACTTCTAGTAATTTCTTGCTTTATCTTTTTATTTTTCTTAATTTCTTTTTGTTTGTTGTTCTTTTTTTAATTTTATTGTTTTATTTCATTTCAAATTAATTTAAATTCAGTTTTAGATTATTCTTTTTTTATTTATTAATTACTTTCATATTTAGGATGTTAGAAACCAAACTATTGTTTTTCTTTGATTTATATAGTATATAATATTTAAATTTATTTTCTCAAAAATTTAAAATGACTTACCTAATCCTTGTAGATCAACCTTGTTAAGTGTTATAACATACTTTGTGTGATTGCAAGTATTTTTTTTATTGATCTATTTAAAAGATCACATAAGCCTGTAATCTACACAAAGATACAAAATGACATAATTATTGTGAGTGTCTTTAACATAGCCACATTTGTCACATTTGTTGATTTTAAATCTGTTAGTCATCTAACTAGTATCGAATTTTTTATGTCATTGTTTTGGTACTTGTTTTAAGCCATACAAAGATTTTGCCAATCTGCAAACTTTCTTTTCTTGCCCTAGTGAGAACAATCCTTTGGGTTGATTCATGTAAATTTCTTCTTTTAAATCTTCGTTTAGAAAGATTGTTTTCACATCCATTTGATATATTTCAAGATTGCGCAAAGCTGCAATTACAAGTACCATATTAATGAAATTTATCCTTGTCATAAGATAATAAGTATCAAAGTAGTCCAAATCTTCTTATTGTCTATAACCTTTAATACAAATTTTGCCTTGTATTTATAAATTGATATATTTGCTTCCATTTTTCACTTGAAAATCTATTTGGAACCTAAGGGTTTACATTCAAGGAGAAAATCCACTAATTTTTAAGTATGGTTTTGCATGATGGAATCAATTTCACTCTTAATGATCTCTTTTCACAAAAGTCCTTCAAAAGAGCTTATCGCCCATTTGAATGTTCGAAGTTCACTTTTAAGCAAGTAAGTCAAAAATCTAGACCAAATGATTTTTTTGTTCTTGCTTTTTTGTTATGTCGTAGTTTGTCATTTATTTTATTATTTTGTTCTTGGTCCTGTTTATTCTCAATAATAGTCTTAAGTGTTCATTTTGACAACCTTGACTCGTCTTTGAATTTACAAGGAAGTACATGTTCAAAGAATGATGCATTTCTAGATCCCATTACGTATTTTTGTGTATGTCTAAGATTTAGACTCATGCACAAGAACGTTGCTCAACACAAATAAGAGAGACACCTTCATGGCACTCAGAGTATGATATGTCAATCAACATTGCATATTATTGTCACACCCCGCCCGGACGCACCTAAACCGACGGAACACTCACGGATGGGGCGCAATGCATTATAACAATAACCGACTACGCAGGAACACAATAATGTACAAGTCTGATTTTATTAATTTCAGAATATATTTTTGTACATAAAATAGAAAAAGGGAACATCCTCCCAAAATCCCCAATGAATAAAAAAATGGTTACAAAATGTGGGCCCAAAAACCTCCACCCAGTCCACCCTAATCTCTAGATAAAAATTTGATAACAACGATGTGAGCTACTCTCCCAGTGGGTAAAATAGTTCATGAATATAACAATTAATAAGGAAAACTTCATGATCAAATATCACATAAACACATCACAACATCATAATCAATACAATATGTATGTATGCATGACACCGTCTCGTAATGGTTCCATGATTGTATGTCGCCTGAGTTCATGTACAATTGTCCTTCCCTAGGAGTAGTCGGGTTCTCATTGTACGTCCCTCCTCAGGAACGACGCCCTGGATTCACGTATAGATGTCCCTCCCCAGGTAAACCCGGGTTTTCATTATACGTTCCTCTTCAAAGAAATATCAATAATAGTGAGCATTGCTTCTAACTATTTTGTGGATCATAAACCACTTATGTCCCTAGGTGGTGCTTATGTATGATGCCAATGCATGAACAAGTCCTGATCTCTACTAACATTAGACAAGATTTGGAAACGTCGGGGAATTTTTAATAGGTCAGAATCACCACGTGAAAGTTAGGATGTTCAATATCACTTGTACAAGCTGATAGCTTTGAAATAAGACCAACCAGATCAGTCTCCAGTTTGAGAGGTGAGACACGAGGTCTTCTTAGTACCAATCGTCTAGAGCAACACGTTGCCTCCCGTTCACTATTTAAAGTTATTGAGGACAAGACAATTTCTGGTTGAGTCAAATTAACTACTAATCCGGCATAGTAACAATGTAATACATGAACTCCAAATATACAGGCATAAGTATGACAGGTATGAACATTATACGAAATAATGCAGTGTAAATGAATAGTAGACATAATGATAAATGAATGTAAACTTTAATAAAAGTTATAAGACACACAAACCTATGTTTCATTCCCCACCTTCAGATAAAAACTCTTCTAGAACTGGCACCTTCCCCGAGCAAATTCGTGTTGCACAGGGAAAAGAGTCTCAAAGAGAGAGAGAGAAAAAAATTTCTAACAAGAGGAGAGAGTTGGATTGTGTGAAAATGAGGGGGGAAGCCCTCCTTTTATCGAAAAAAAGGATGTCTGAACCTTCAGGCGGGCTGCCCGAACCTTTAGGTGGGCTGCCTGAAGTTCAATTTTTTTTTTGTGTGTATGCAATCCTAGGGTATTACACTCTACCCCCCTTAAAAGGATTTTGCCCTCGAAATTTAGTCCCCGTAGTGATGATTGCTGTCAGCGTGAGATTCACTGTCGTCGTCATCACTTGCTAGTTCAGGGTGGTGCTTGTACGGTCCCTGAATAGCACTGTTGCCGGTGGAATCCTCAACATCATCAACAATAGAGAGAAAATAGAGTCGGATTCTTCCTCAGAAGGTTCCGGCTTTTTTCTCATAGATAGTGGCATAGGGCTCTGCAAGTTGCAGCATTTTAGGAGAGGTAGGTTAAGCGGCAGAATGCTTTTTCGTGTTGTTGCACGAATTCGGCCCCCTGGAAATTTTGGTAGGAGATCGTGCCAGGATGAGAGCACAAGATTGTTTCAGACAAAATTGTTACGAAAAAGCCATGCACGCTCTGAAGATAAGGATCGTTGTCTGTGGGGCGATGAAGTTGGGGATGCAAAGTAGTTGTGGCTTGACTCAGATCCTGAAGGAGTCGCCACAGGTTGCCAAAGAGGCCATTGCGTGTTTGCATCATTACCTTCTTCGGTATTATTTTCAAACATCTGCATAATTATTATTTTCATACCATTAAATGTCACATTCGTGCCCCGTCCATGAGTGTTCCATCGATTTAGGCGCGTCCGGGCGAGGTGTGACAATTATTTTCTAACAGATGATGAAAAGCCATCAACTTTCCATAAGGCTACAAATAGTCAAGATACAGCTCTATGGATGACAATAATGCAAGAAGAGATTGAAACTCTACATAAAAACAAAACTTGAGAACTTGTGCCACTACCACATGAAAAAAAAATCATTGAGAGCAAATGGGTCTACAAGATTAAGCGTGATAATTGTGATCAAGTGGCACGGTATTATGAAAGACTAGTAGTCAAAGGATATGCTCAGAAAGAAGGTATTGATTTTATTGAGATATTTTCTCCAGTTGTTCGACTGACTACAGTCATAATAATTTTGGCTATGTGTGCTACATTTGATCTGCATCTATAACATTTAGATGTGAAAACTGTGTTTCCTCACGAAGAATTTGAAGAAGAGATCTACATGTTCCAACCAGAAGATTTTGCAGAAAAGGGAAAAGAAAACTTGGTTTGCAGGTTGACCAAATCTCTGTACGGTAAAAAATAGGTCCGAAGATGTTGGCATAAGAAATTTAATTCCTTCATGATAAGCCTTGGATACAACAAACTTAATTTTGACCATTGTTCATACTACAAGAGGTTTGAATGTAATAATTTCCATCATCTTTTGCATGTTGACGACATGTTGGCAGTAAGCCCCAACAAAGATTGAGTCACTGAACTAAAGACGCAAATGGCTAGGGAGTTCGATATGAAGGATTTAGGACCAACATACAAAATTTTAGAGATGCCAATTCACCGAGACAGAAAATGTAGGAAGATATGGCTTTTTTAAAAGATTTATCTAAGAAAGATCTTGCAACACTTCAACATGCAAGATTGTAAGCCAATCTCAACCCCACTTCCTGTTAATCATAAACTATCCTCAAGTATATCTCCTAGCAATGAAGTAAAGAGGATGGAAATGTTTCGAGTACCGTGTGTATCAACAATGGGAAAGTCTAATGTTCGCGATGATATGTACGAGACCAAACATTGCACAAGTAATGGAAGCGGTTAGTCGATTCATGGCAAATATGTTATCTCAATGAATCCCATGACATGAATGTTTTGATGATTTCAAAGGAACAAAACGACAAAAATGATATTTTTGTTGTTCTGACACGTGCATCTTTTTGAGCCACTTTTTCAAAATAACTTTTCATACAAAAATCAACTTTTTGGATTTGTCAGAGATATCCTCTGATTCATGAACCACGTCTCTTAGACTTTCCTTATTCGTGAATCTGGAGAGAATCAGAATGTTCATAAAATGTGTAGTTGTCATTTTCATGATACATTCTAGCTGTTGTGAGTAAACGTTAATATTTGAAATTCAAATTCAAATGAACAACAACTTCATCTCTAAAATACCAGCACTTAACAATTTGTTAAGACACCAAAAATTCATTGAGCCAAAATACGTTTGAAAGTTAGTCGAATTTTTATTTGATTTAAAAGTTTAAGTTGTTTTGTCTTTAAAGAGTCTTCTTTGAAACTTTACGTATTCAAATAATTTTCATACTGAGCTAAATTTATATCTTTATATGAAAATCTATTTGAGAATTTGAACTATTTTCACCCAAATTCTTCAGCATTGTTTTAACTTAGATCAAGAAATTCTTGCTGAAAGAGAAATTTGAGAGATAGTTCATAGGATACAGTTGTACTTCAATTCATATCTTGTATACTATATCAAGGTTGTAACAGTAGTTACATAAACTACTGAGTTGATATTTCTGTATTCAACAAGTCTAGGTCTTCTCACACCCGTGAGGTGAGAAATGGTCCTCTCACACCCGTAAGCTGAGAAACGGTCTTCTCACACCCGTAAGTTGAGAAACGATCATCTCACACTCGCAATTTGAGAAACGGTCCTCTCACACTTGTAAGTTGAGAAGTGTGACGGCTGTTCTCACACCCCGCAAGTTGAGAAAAGATGTACCGGTTTGATTCTCACTCGTAAGAAGATCCCTTAGTGATAAGGTTCAAAATCCTAACTAAGGAGGTTAGGTAGTGAACGTAGGCAAGAAGCCAAACCACTATAAATCGACTGTGCACATTTACTTATTTTTGCACTTATATTCTTGTCATTGCATTCAATTTTAAATTGTCTAAGTGTTCAATTCATCCCCCTCTTGGACATACCTGGGCCAACAAAATCCAGGTATAAAGCACTGGAACATGGTTAAAAAAAGTCTTAAGATACATTGAATGTTGCATTATGTTATGGAGGATCAGAGTTTTGTTGTCAGGGATTAGGTTGATTTAGATTTTGCAGGTGATGTCACACCCCACCCGGACGCGCCTAAACCGGCGGGACACTCACGGACGGGGCGTGAATGCATTATAACAATAATCGAGTTCGTGGAAACACGATTAAGTACAAGTCTAATTTCATTCATTTTAGAATATATTTGTACATGAAATAGTTAAGGAAACATCCTCCCAAAATCCCCAATGAATAATACAAAGGGTACAAAAATATGGGCCCAAAAACCTGCACCCAATCCACCCTAATCTCCTGTGAAAAATTGGATAACAACAGGGTGAGCTACACGCTCAGTGGGTAAAGTAGTTCATGAATATAACAATTAATAAAACAAACTTCATAATCAAATATCATAAATACACATCAAAACATCATAATCAATCCAAAATGTATGTATGCATGACACCGTCTCGTATTTGTTTCATTATTGTACGTCGCCTGAGTTCACGTACAGATGTCCCTCCCCAGGAGTAGCCGGGTTCTCATTGTACGTCCCTCCTCAGGAACGACGCTCTGGATTCACGTACAGATGTCCTTCCCTAGGAGTAGCCGGGTTCTCATTGTACATCCCTATCCAGAGAAATATAATGAATGGTGAGCATTGCTTCTAACTATTCTATGAATCATAAACCACATACATCCCTAGGTGGTGCTTATGTATGATGCCAATGCATGTACTGGTCCGGTCTTTACTTAACATTAGATAGGATTTGGCAACGTCTGGTGATCCTTATCAGGGTCGGTATCACCACGTGCAAGGTTAGGACATTCAATATTACTTGTATAAGCTAATAGCTTTCAAATAAGACCAACCAGATCAGTCTCCAGTTAAGAGGTGAGACACGAGATCTATTTAAATACCAATCGCCTAGAGCAGCACGCTGCCTCCCGTTCACTATTTAAAGTTATTGAGGACAAGACTGAGTCTGGTTGAGCCAGATTGACCACTAATCAGACATAGCAACAGTGTAATACATTAACTCTAAATATACAGACATAAGTATGACAAGTATAAACATTATACGCAATAATACAGTGTAAATGAATAGTAGACATAATGATAAATGAATGTAAACTTTAATAAAAATTATAAGACACACAAACCTATGTTTCGTTCCCCACCTTCAGATAAAAATTCCTTCGAGAATTGGCGCCTTCTCCCGTGCAGAACCGCATTGCACCGCACAGAGAGTTACGGAAAGAGAGTCTCAAAACAGAAGACAAAAGCTCAAAATGAGTAAGAGAATGAAGAAAAATCACAAGGAGAAGTGATTTTGGTGTGTGAAATGAGGAGTGGGGTTCCTTAAATAGGAAAAAAAGGGTGCCCGAAGTTTAATTTTTTTTGTGTGCAAACCTAGGGTATTACAGGTGATTCCGATAAAAGAAAATCTATTATAGGCTATGTGTTCACACTAGCGGGAGGAGCAGTAAGCTGGGTTTTAAAACTACAAACAATTGTGGCTTTGTTTACAATAGAAACAAAGTACATGGCAACTACACAAAGCATGTAAGGAGGCAATCTGGATAAGAAGACTATTGGAGGAGCTTGGACAAAATAAGAGAAGATACTTTTGTATTGTGAGAGTCAAAGTGCCTTGCGAATTGCAAGGAATTCGACTTTTTATTTCAAAACGAAGCACATAGGAATTCAATATCACTTTGTTCGAAGGGTAGTAGAAGGTAGAAGTGTGATATGCAAAAAAAATTACACCAAAGAACCTAGCAGATATTTTAACAAAGCGGATCGATACTGACGAATTCGAGTGATGTAAATCCTTGTATGGTTTGGCTAATATGTAAGCAACATGGAGTTGCAAAAGTAGAAGGGATGTGAGAGATTGTCACAATATTTTAAGTGGGAGAATGAAAAATAATAAAACATTATGAGGTGTGGTTGCTTGAAGTGAGTTGTGAGTGGTGTGGTTGCTTGAAGTGAGTTGTGGTTTCCTCTACAAGTCACTAAAAGATAATGATTGTTTAAAGTGAGTTGTAGCTTCATCTACAAGTCACTAAAAGGTGATGTTTACTTGAGTAAGTTGTGGTTTTCTTTATATGTTACTAAAAGATGTTGGTTGCTTACTCTAAAAGTTATATCTTGTAATACGACAATTATATGATTCGTAGGTCTTTTTATTGAATAACTATGCCCACGAGCTTTAGGTTTAAACCTTTTTAGCAATGTACTTTAGTTAACTTTGACTTGACTAATGATTAAATCATTTTTTTTTAAAGTCATACTGTGACTAGCATTTGCTGTGCGGCAGGATAAACCAATTTTAAACTTGGATAACATACTTGATAAGACATGAGTTCTAGCATCATAAAGGTTTGTTCGTAGTAAAACCCACAAATTTAATCAAGTACTCTTTTAGCCTAATGGTGCCTATTTATAAGCACCGTTCTATTCTTTTTCATATCATCTTATCTCATCCCAGCCATTATTATTTTTTTCTTCTTCTCCCTAATTTTCTTTTAATTCAAGAAAGAGAGTTGTAAGATATTTTTTATAGTGATTTTTTTACAGCTTGTCTGTGGATGTTTCCTTTGAATTGAGTATTTTGCCACATAAAATTTTTTTGTCTTCTATTTTTTTTTCCAATTTTTTTATCTTGTTATTTATTTGTATAATTCTGCATATGTCATCTATTTCCTTACCAGTGTGTTTGTGTATTTATAAATATACAAAAACAAACACAAACACCAAAACGCAACCGCTTACCCATTGGAGCCGATTGCATGCTATCAATTTTTTATTTTTTATTTTTTTTTTAAATTTGTTACCCTTTGCTATCTAATATGCCTTTAAATCAACTTTTTTAAATAAATGAAGTTAAATAATGACAAGAAAATTTGTTTGAAAAATTATTTTTTGAAAAAAAAATTGTTAGCTTAATATATGCCTTCAAAATAACTTTTTTAAATGAAAAAGATAATTTTTTAGGAGATGATTTTGGATCATTGACAAAATAGCTTTATTAGGAAAGTAGTTTGTATCAAAGACATTCTGGCGTCATGGCAGGTAACTTGACTTGACAAGTTCATTTTTTTACACGTGTCAAGTCAATGTGTAAATAAAAGACACAATATGGGGGCGCCGTTTTAAATTCAAAAGACTTGAAGGGCAGTATTGCGAAAAATAGAAATTATCCTATAGATGCAAAAGATGTAAGAAGAGAGAGAGAGAGGGCGGTAGTTGGAAAACGAGAAGGAACCGAAAAAAAATAATAATGATGTACGGTTACGGTGGAAAACGAAGATTTTGGCATCCCGCGCAGGTCTCTCTCTCTCTCTCTCTTGGTTGGCATTGATCATTGATCATTAATCATATAATTCCCCTAACTTGTAATTATTATTACTTCCGTTTATTAATAATCAACCCTCGATTTTAACCTACAAACAAGCCCTTTTCTTCCTCCGCATCTCATTATTCTTTCTTCTCATCTGTTCATCTACAATTCTGCGATTTCAAATCCCTAAACAGAAAATTCCTGAAAACTCCAACCACAATTCCTTATGGAAGAAGAGATTGGATGTAGTAGTGGTGGTGGGAGCATGGCGACCATGGCGGGGGGTGTTTCTTTTTCTTCTTCATCGTTTGGCACAGCGGTGACTGACATGGTTCCGTCGTCTCTGAAGAACAGACAGAGGTTCACAATCGAGCTTAAACCAGAGGAGACCACCATTGTGTCTTGGAAGAAGCTCGTACAGGAAGCTAACAAGTTCATTCTTCCCGCTTCTGTTCCACAGCTTCCCACTGGCGCCAATCCCGCTTTGGAGTCTCGCATCGCTCCCATTAAGGTTCTCTTTATCATCCTCATCGTCTTCTACTTTTTTTTTCTTATTAATTGTTATTCGTTTCTGTTGTTGCGTAATTATGTGGTTGTTTCGTTACTGATTTTTCGGAAATAATGCGCTAAAAAAAATTTGCATGATTTCATCTTCTTGATTTTTTTTTTGGGTGATGAGTGCGTGGTTATTGATTTGATAGGTAGAATTGATCGTCAATTATGCTAAATTGGGGTTTTATCGTTCAGTTGGAGGTTGGATCCGGATATTACTTACTGTTTATCACTTTTAATGTCTGAAGTAATTAGTATAAATATGCACATTTACTCGTTTGCCGTTTTAGGTAGTTTATTATTTTGTTACATTTTAATTTACGGCTAGAAGAGGAAATTGGATCATGTTTTGAGGTTCAGTGGTGTTATGTGGGTTGATGGTCATGCTTGTTTTTACTGATCTTAAACAGGTAGATGAGCTTATTTATATGGTAACGCTATGATTTTTGTTGCCTATTGTGAATAATTGACATATGCAAAGTTGCGTAACTGAACTTCCATATTTGATACCAGCATGCATTTTGCATGCTAACACATGTTCAATTCTGGAAGTTTCTGTTGATATGCCCCTCTGATGACTGAGTTTTTAGTTTTGATGTACTGGATTTTTCTAGTGAAAAACTTGATTAATTCACCTAGTTTAGCTTCTAATGAAAAGAGAAACTCCGAAAGATTATTGTATTGCTCAACAAAATGTTAAAGATTCGTGCTGGTTATTGTATGTTTTGATATGGGCTTTTCTCCTTAACCTTTTATGTCAAGACTTTTAAGAGTTATAATAAATGACTTTCCTTATGGGTCCATGTGCGCGATCTTGACGTTTGCTAGAGGACAGCGATTGGCCAACATTTGAGTTGACTAGCTTATTCACTTGAATTGGTCCATTTTGGCATGATTTATCAAGTGAATAGGAGATTCCTTTTCATGCATCATGTATGCCATAATCTGTGACTTGCTTCTCTTCAAATACATCTTTATTTTTGTATGAATACTGGTGCTTGTTTCGACAAGTATGCATGTTTGACGACATGTGTTACATTTCTTATGAATCCATTTTGATTTTCATTGTCCTGTTGGAGTATTTTCTTATAATCATCATGTGTTCTTAACTAATTTCCAAGTTGTAATTTCTTTTAATAGGGCATATCTTCAGAACATGAATTGAAGGATCCACCTCCCTCAAATCGTTTTAGTGCTGTTATTGAAAAGATTGAACGCCTTTATGTGGTGAGTGACAAACCTTTCTTTTATAATACTGAGATACTTTTTTTGTTCTTTACTTTGCTATCAGCATATTACTACTATTGTTCTTGTGGTAATTGTTATTTACTTAATTTCATTATTTGAACAAAAGATTATGGCTTTCAGGGTAATCAAAGTAGTGATGAAGAAGAGCTTGGGGATGCTCCTGATGATGATCAATATGACACTGAAGATTCTTTTATAGATGATGCTGAACTGGTTGGTGTCGTCGTTCTTATTTTTTATTTTTTGTGGTTCCTTTCTAATTCGGTAGCAAATTTGTTAGCTAAAAGATTCAATCATTAATTTAATGTGTGGATTTTCTTATGGTTTTTGCTGTCAGTATATCTTCATAAAAGTTGATTGTAAGAAGTTTTATGCATTATGAATGCTTTCTCTATACTCTCTTTTTGGCTTCATCTTCCTTTTATTCACTTCTTTTTGACAAGTATGTCTACCTTTCTTTCCTTTATTAAGTTTCCTCTGGCACTCGCACTAGCAAATATAAGTGTGTTTTATATGCTACATGCCATTTATTCTGATTAACTCTTTGGTATTGCTCCCTGCTACACGTTTTTCTTTTATGTTTCTGTTTCTTTTCTTTTGTGTTGTACTTCCATGCTATATTATACTATCTCAGCATAATCTTCAAAGTTATTTTGTCTGAATAAATACTAGTTTGTCAATAACAAAGAGTAGCAGTTATGCCCCTTATTAGATGCTTTACCCATGTGCCTAAACTCTAGGTTTCTCTTACAAACTGTTGCTCAGTTATCATGGCTATGAGCTTCAGTCTTCATATATGAGTATTTCTCAGTCCAGATGTATATGCCTTCCAGTATTGTCTGTCGTGCCTTGAGGCAAGGCCTAGCTTGGGTGCCTTCATAGACCCTGATGGGGCGCTTAACTCATGTCTGTACTTGGTTGTGCCTTAAAGTGTGTTGGCCAATGCACATGGCACACACTTGAGTTATATGTCTTAATTTATGCATCTAACCCCTAAACTTTTGTTATGTGCACTTTATTACAAATGCCTCTTGATATTTAAACTAATTATTTAAATTATCATAATTTTTAAATTAAATACTTTAGAATTTTAAAATTTTCATTATAATTACGCCTTATGTTTTTTTTTTTTTTAATATAATCATTGTAAAATTATGGCACTATAATTAATATATGCAATATTTTAATGTTTAATTTTGAGTTGAATAGCTATTTTAATTAATTTATGCTATATTTTAATTTTGTTGATGTTTATAGTGTTATGAAACTTTGAAAATCACTCACCTTGTCAAAGAATTATTGGTTTTTGATATGTTAGTTCAAAATAGAGGCATAGTTTAATAAAATATGCGCTTATTATTGTTTATTATTTTATTTAATATATATGCTAATTTTTTGTATTTTTGTGCCTCGCTTCACTCAGGGAATCAGGGGTATGCCTTCCCTTGAGCCTTGCATCTTATTAGGCGTAGAAGGGCTCCTCGCCTTTAATGCATTTTGCGCTTTTAACCACTTTGATACCTTCTTTTCCACAAAAGCTTTTAACACTAGAGAGTTTCTTTATCACAGTAGTATGCCCTTTTGAGTGTTGGGTTTGTTTTTGACTTTTTGTTTACAATAAATGATAAATATCGCCTCCATTGCTGTTGCATGTGTTTATCATCTTTTTTTCTCCTCTCGCCTTCCAAAAAAAAAGTGTTGTGAATTGTCATTTTGCTCTATGAGTTATTATTACCTATCCTCATACATGTATGTTCAATTGTTGATACAAGGTGTCTGGTGTCATAAGTAAACTTAACCTTATTTTCACAAAAGGCCATTATGAAAAATTTAGCTACATTTTCCTTCTGTTTGCATAAATGACCTTTTATGCATAAACTCAAAGAAAAATTCCCGTCTTAAGAGAAAACAGGCTACAAAAGTGCATTTTAGCTGTTAAGTATTGTGAAAAAAAATGACTGCCTTTTCCCCTCTTCCTTTTTGGGAGCATAATACCAATTTCCTTACAAAATAGTTTTATTAGTGAAGAGGACCTCTGAAGAAAAATGAAAAAGGGAAAAAAGATCTCGTTGTGAGATCTATTAGGGGATACAAAACCAATCCCTTATTCATTACGCATGAAAACGGATGGCACCTTCCTGATAGGGTTGGATTGGGATGAATCGTCAGGTGTTGTGGTGGATAAACTAATTATAATTCAAATTATGAAGTTACTAGTAATCATTTTGTCGAAGTATTTGTGATTTCTTGCCAATCTATCAAATTATCAGTCTTGAATAGTGTCTAATCAATTGAGAAATAAAGAACAAGATTAAGTATGATTCATGATGGCAATGAAATTGCAGTAGTTATGCTGTGTCTGCTAACATACTGACACACAAAAAACAAGGGGCGGTGGAAAATGAAAACCTTCTTCCCTTACTGTATTATGGAGTTTTCTGCTCCATCAATGAGGAGGCTTCTCAAATAAAATAAAAGCCGCAATAGGATAAGCTTCGTTGTTTTAATTTTACATGGGCGATGTAGTTCGTGTTGCATGCATGCTTCTGTGACTATTTGCTATTTATTTTCTATTTTGTAAGTACAGTTGTTCATTTTCTTAACTAATGCCATATATAGCTCTATACTTCTATTTATATACGTACGGATAGATGATTAGATTGCTAGAACTTATAAACTTTCATATTTTGCTGTCCAGGATGAATATTTTGAAGTGGATAAGTCGACAACAAAGCACGGAGGATTCTTTATTAATAGGGGGAAGTTGGAACGCATGTGAGTATTTGTGCAATTTTTGTTTATGTCCTGCTTTCTTTGGTGCTTTTTTTTACAGAGGTTCTCTCATGAGAGACCTTAAAGTCATGCCACATGAGTTTTTCTTATTATCTTTGTGGAGGTTTATCTATTGGCCATATATCTGCCATAAAAATGCATGTCTTATTTCTTATCCTAGTGACTTTTGAGTTCTTGAATTTGAAGTTCGAAAAGTTGCATTGCAATTGCATTTGATCTAATGTCTACGTGGGCTTGCAACTTAGTTGGTTATATAGTTTTATAGAGTAGACTAAGGTCTTCATTTGCCACTTAAGAAAGGTGTTGAAAAATGGCTATAATAGTACTGATAAAGCAATTAAGAAAATGCTTGTATGTTATTCATTTGCAGTCTAGAGTTAGACCTATTAAAATGAATGCATATATTCTATTGATGAGCTGTAAGGATGTTAATTAAATGAACCATTTTAGTGTTACCAGTCATGTTTTTATCTAGTATATAGGATATAGTGTGTAGTTGCACTATTTTGAGAATTACAAGTTTAACTTTAAAGGTAGAGTTGTGGTATTGTCCAATAGTTGCATCTAAAATGTGATAATTATGTTCTTATAGTGCCAACATGGAGTTGGTAAAGAGGTGGCTTTGGAACCCAAAGGTTCCAGGTTCAACTCTTGCCACTGCCTAACCCTAGGCAGTTTCCATAGTCCTTTTAAAGTAATAGCAATTAGTAATCACTTAAAAAGGAATAAAATGTGAAATGTCCTTGTGTGCGTATGTAGACTCACTGTACAAAGAAAGATGTAATAATGTCAAAAAATCCTATGATAGATCATATTGAGAATTGTCCGGGGCAATTTGAATTGAATAATAAACCGTATGATTCTATACAAATATATATAACAAGGTGCACCCATCTATTTCCATCATAATAATTGCAAATATCTATAAGTTCTAATACTTTAGTAATGGGAATTAGGATGGAAAAGGTATTGGCACAAAGAAAGTTGTATATTTCTTATTCATCATCCCATTGGAATTGTATTTTATCGTGTCGCAATTTATGTGCTTTGTTGATAGTGGAAGGAATGGTAGGCGTGTTTTGCACGGATGCATGTAGAATAACTATGATTAGAATTTCGACTTTGCCCTAAACCTTGGTTACTTGAAATTTAGTATTGATTGGGGAAGGTATAATTCAGCATAGAGTGCCTTTGTAAAAACTTTCATGTTAGAGAAGTTCAGAACTTTCACATAATAAACGCTAAGGAGGTCTAGACATCTCTCAAGATATACCATAGCACTTTTGATTATACAGTTAGAACATGATAAACTTTAAAATAATAATAATTTTGAGTAAAATTATGATGCTTGCTTAATAATGCTTGAAGCATACTGAGAGTATAAGACACTGTTTTATAACTTTTATTTTATTAGTTAATTGTGGACTTATATAGGTAATGCAATATTTTTAGCATATATTAGAGACTTATCTTGAATAACATATAAATTATTCCTACCATGTTATTTTCTTTTCAAGGTCGATCTTGGAAATCTTTTCTGTATTTTGTTTCTCTACTGGTTACCTATTGTACACAAGATTGTACTTATAATTTCAGATATTGTTAGTGTTTGGGGTTGCTGTTAAAAATCAAAGTTTGGCAAACTTGACATCTTTCTTTTTTCTTTACCAATTGATCATATAATAAGTAAACACTCCATTTTTTTTTTTGGTAATTTTGAATTATTTCATGCAGCAGATGTTATGTTTCCATTTAGAAGATACAACTTTTGCATGTAGTATTCACATTTCTCAGCATTTCATGTGGCTGTAGTTGAAGGCATACAAATACAAAGCCACAACTGGTTCAAAGTTTACTGTAACTAGTAAACAACTGAGAAAATGATGTGCTTTGTTTAGGCGAGATATATCATGAAACCGATGTCTTTCAATATTCTTTTGGTGAATAAAATGCTTCAAATTGCAACAAATTCTGAGCTCTGATTAAAAGTTCATTGATTTCGTAACTTTCGTTATGTTAACGATTGAGGATTCATAAACATGAAAAGTATTCAAAGTTCAAACTCCTGTGAAAATCTTAAAATGGGAAGTTCAGTCTGCATAATCGTTTGTGAATTGAGAAGCTAGATGTTTGCATGCAAAGAGAAGAAAGATAAGTTCCTCGCTATTTCAAATTGAATAATAGGCAGTTGAGTGAAAAAGCAATTATATGCTATTCAGTCCACCTGGGAGGTCATGGATAAGAAGTCTACCTTAATCAAAGAGAAAAGTCATCATTAAGTGTTGGTCCCATTGCACCAATGCATCTTCGGATGTTTTTGACTGGGCATGTGATCCTAACCTGTGGCATTTTCGTGCCAAGTGTCTGCCTTTACCTTTTCTCATGTTTATTATTAAATACTAATAAAAGACACAAAGATATAACGTGGTTTGGCTCCAAGGCCTACGTCCACGGGAAAAGAGAGGAAATATTTTCTTATTCTTGATGATGTCTTAATGGAGGGACACCATATATATAGACATACAGGGCTATGCACACATATAGCTATAATTACAATTTTAGTAACAGCTAAATAAAACGACTACTAAAATTATCATCTTTCTTTAAAGAAAATAAATCCTTAAAGAAAATAAATCCCACAGATTTTGCTATTCTCCATAACACTCCCCCTCAAGCTGGTGAATAAAGGTTTACCATTCCCAGCTTGGACACATTTGCTTGAAATGCAGTGTGATCTAACCTTTTAGTGAGCACATCGACGAGCTGATTATTGGTAGACACATATGGAGTACAGATCAACCCACTATCAAGCTTCTCTTTAATAAAGTGTCTATCAATCTCTATATGCTTGGTTTGATCATGTTGAACTGGGTTATGGGCAATGCTAATTGTAGATTTATTGTCATAATAGAGTCTCATAGGGCCATCCCAATGTATCTTCAAATCTGTCAAAATTATTTGCAACCATAATAGCTCACAAACCCCTTGTGCCATTGCTCGGAATTCTGCTTCAGCACTAGATCTGGCCACCACATTCTGCTTTTTACTTCGTCATGTCAACAAATTCCCACAAAGAACCGTACAATATCCAGTAGTTGATCTTCTGTCAACTACTGAACCAACATAGTCTGAATCAATATATGCTTCAAGAACCACTCCTGTGTGTCGTTTAAATAAGATGCCCTGTCCTGGAGTCCCTTTAAGATACTGTAAAATGCGATGAGCTGCTTGCAAATGAATATCTTTAGGGTTGTGCATGAACCGATTTATTACACTTACTGCATATGCAATATCAGGCCTTGTGTGAGAGAGATAGATGAGTCTTCCTACTAGTCTTTGATACATCTCCTTATTAATAGTCAGGGCTTCTTCAGCTTCTCCAAGCTTGTGATTAAGATCAATAGGAGTATTCATTGGTTTGCATGCTAGCTTCCCTGTTTATTTAAGAAGGTCTGTAATGTACTTCTGTTGAGAAATAAAGATTCTCTGTTTAGAGTGTGCCACTTCAATCCCTAGGAAGAATTTCAATCTCCCTAGTTCCTTGATCTCAAATTCCTCGGTCAAACACTGCTTCAAATTTTGTCTCTCGTTCTCATTGTTTCCTGTCATGATGATGTCATCAACATACACTAATAGAGTTGTAACTCCCCCTGAAGTCGAGTGCTTAATAAACAGAGTGTGATCTCCTTGGCTTTGTCTATATCCCATATTTGTCATTACTTTGGCAAATCGACCAAACCATGCCCTCAGAGATTGTTTAAGTCCATATAGGGCCTTTTTCAATTTACACACTTTATCAGTGGTGCCAAATCCTGGAGGCACTTCCATATAGATTTCTTCTTCTAAATCCCCATGTAAAAATGCATTCTTTACATCAAATTGTTGCAGATCCCAGTCATAATTAGCTGCCAATGACAAAAGAAGTCTCACAGTATTCATTTTTGCAACCGGAGGAAATGTCTCTTGATAGTCCACACCATATGTCTGAGTATATCCTTTGGCTACTAATCTTGCCTTGTAGCGCTCTAGGGACCCATCTGCTGTGTATTTTACTGTATAAACCCATTTGCATCCCACAGGTTTCTTTCCTGCAAGCAAGTCTACCAACTCCCATGTTGTATTTTTCTCCAGGGCTTCCATTTTCACATTCATAGCTTGTTTCCAATTTGTATTAGATAAAGCCTAGGATAATGATGTAGGAGTCTGGATGTTGTTCAGGTTGGTAAGGAAACTCTTATGGGTTGGCGAGAACTTCTCGAAGGATACAACATGAGATAGTGGATGCAAGGGATGTTTAGTGCATTCCCTTATGCCCTTTCTAATGGCAATGGGAAGATCATTGTCAGGTTCAGAGGCTAAAAGATCATTGTTAGTTTCAGGAACTAATGAAATTTGTGAGGGTTCAGGATTTGTTACCTCATTTTCAGGGATTGGTTCAGATTCTTGAACTTGCATCGATTCAGGAGCTGCAGCTTTCTCCCTGGAGTACATTTGTCCAGTCATCCGATCCTTAGGTTCGTCATTGGGTACAGAGGGTGTAGGAGATTCGAGTTTGGTTTGTTGGAGGTTAAAGGGGCCAAAAAGATCAAAAGGGTTATCAAGGGAGTTCCGATCCTTATCTTCCATGATGACACACTCCCTCGAAAGAGGAGCAGAAAAATAGGGCTCAGGTTCACAGAAAGTGACATCGGCAGAGACAAAGAATTTCTTTGATGGCGGATGATAGCATTTATATCCCTTTTGAGTTGAAGAGTATTCGACAAAAACACACTTGAGAGCTCTGGGGTCCAACTTCTCTCTGTTGGGTTGGTGAACATGGACAAATGATACACACCCAAATATCTTAGGTATAAGATTATTGGAGATTTTGAGCTTAGGGTAAAATTGACATAGCTTTTCCATAGGACTTTTGAAACCAAGGGTCCGGGATGGTAGGCGGTTAATAAGGTGTGTTGCACTAAGGACAACTTCCCCCCAATAGGACTTAGGCATAGTATTCTGAAATAAAAAGGCTCGGGTTGTATCAAGCAGGTGGCCGTTTTTTCTTTCAGCAACTCCATTTTGTTGTGGGGTGTGAACACAGGATGATTCATGAAGGATCTCCTAGTTTTGGAAGTAATTGGTCAATGTTTGATTAAAATAGTCTCTAGCATTGTCAGATCGAAATCTCTTGATTTTAGCACCAAACTGGGTGTGTATCATGTTATGGAAGGTAGGAAGAACAAAGTTCACATCGGATTTTTGTTTCAATAAGAATATCAACGAGACTCTAGTACAATCATCAATGAAGGACACAAACCATCGCGCTCCAGAAACATTAGGTATTGGAGAGGGACCCCAAATATCACTATGAATGAGATCAAAAGGATCTGAACTTCTTTCATTACTAAGTGGAAAAGATATACGCTTGTGTTTCGCAAGTTCACACACTTCACAATGAAAATCTTCAACATTGAGAGACTTAAACAAAAAAGGAAACATGATTTTAATGGTTCGAAAAGAAGGATGGCCAAGACAGCGATGATGGAGCCATAGCTTTTCTTTATTGGAAAATTTATGCTCGGAGAGAAATGAAGTGTTACTCTTGATAGGATGTACTAGTGTCTCAAGGTAATACAACCCGTCCTGTTCCTTAGCATGTCCAATCATCGTCCCCAAGTCCTGGTCTTGAAATGCACAGTAAGTAGGGAAGAAGGTTACATTACAACTCAGATCATGGGTCAGTTTTTTAATAGAGATAAGATTAGTAGATAGTTTAGGAACATGAAGAACATTTATGAGTGTAAGGGTGAGGCTGATGTGAACATCACTTATACCAGCAATTGTGGTTAAGGATCCATCAGCTGTGACTGTTTTTCGACTACTAGGACATGGGTTGTAGGTATGAAATATATTGGGGGAATTGGTTATGTGATCAGTAGCACCGGAATCTATAACCCAAGAGTTAGCGAAAGACATCCTAGACGTTAAATCCAATAGAAATAGGAAGTTACCTTAATGGGCCAATGAACAGGTACCTGAGGGTTTGTCCAGTGTGCCAAGCAAAGATTTCAATCTTTCAATGTCGTCTTGGCTGAATCCTTCTGGCACCGTTTCGGAAGTAATCGACATTTTTCTTTTTCCCTTTTTTTTTTTTTTATATAGGTTACAAACTCAAAAAATAAAAATAAAATAAAAATAAAAGAAGAATATCAGATGAAGACAAAGAAGGCGAACCAAGAGCTGCAGATGGCGATGAAGATTAGAGAGATGCAGTGATGCGCAAGAGAGATATGCGCGAGAGACGACGAAGATCAACAATGGTGGGTTCGAGCAGCGGCGACTGAAACACAGTAGCAATGGAGACGAAGGCGTCGAAGACGATTAGGATATCGGCGGTGCCGATGAGGAAGACGCCGTAGTCGATGGTGATATAGTAGCAATGATGAAGACGTACGCACCAATCAGCAACACGAATAATGGCGATGAAGGCCAACGAAAAAGGTTCTAGCAATGAAGGCCAAAATAAAACAATTACGATGAAGGTCGGAAGAAAAGAAAAATTTCTCAGTTGTACGAGCTTAAAGTTCTGATACCATGTTAAATACTAATAAAAGACACAAAGATGTAACGTAGTTCGGCTCAAAGGCCTACGTCCACGGGAAAAGAGAGGAAATATTTTCTTATTCTTGATGATGTCTTAATGGAGGGACACCATATATATAGACATACAGGGCTATGCACACATATAGCTATAATTACAATTTTAGTAACTGTTAAATAAAACGACTACTAAAATTATCATCTTTCCTTAAAGGAAATAAACCTTAAAGGAAATAAATCTTTAAAGGAAATAAATCCCACAGATTTTGCTCTTCTCCACAACATTTATCATCTTAAAATTTTATCTTTGCACCAAAGCAATGGCCTTTCATATGTAATTATCAACAAGAATAAATTTTGTAATTACTTCGTAATTTTGTATGTCATGAACTTTTTTTTTCATTTGACTTGCCAACTCTTAATAGAGTGACTTTTTTAGCTTGCATTAAGTGAGTGTGGAAAATGAGGATTTATATTCTTTAAATACTTGCAATTTGTGAGTTTGGGTTGCCAATTATACTGCTCAAAATTTGTAGTTAACCTTGCATATCCTATTTCAAATGATAATATAGTAAAGTTGGCGAAGTTTCGTAGCTTTTATAACAGGAATCTATACTATTATAATAAGATACTTGAAAGAGTTCACCGTTTGGCTATTTTTGCCAAACTTTCAAAATTAACCCTTTAAATTTATAGTTATCATTTAATTTAAAAATTAGTTAGAGGGTTAATGCGGTAATTTACATAATCTCTCACTCCCTCCACTTCACGTACTTCTAAGCTATTTTAAATTCAATTAATCTTTTCTACCTTTTTATTATAATTTTTATTATTTTTTACTCTTTTTCAATTTAGAAACAATAGATATTTTTTTAATTCAGTATAAACTATATTAACAGATATATTAACAAAATAATGATAAATATAGTACTAATTATATTCTTCATTTGAAATTTTAATTAATAAAACAAACACTTGCACATAAACTAGTATTAGTAAAGACTTCCCGGAGACCCACTAAGGTATTACCTTTGGGGACTTATAGAAATCTTCTTAACATAAACAATTGCCAGTTTTATTATGCAGTGATCTCTTGACTTATATCATGAGTGTTGAGAAATAAGAAATGACAAGTTCACGCATGAACATTCAAAAGGGTTGGAGTCCACTGTAGGTTTTGCTTTAGAGAAAGCAGATGCTTTTATTGCTTGTTGAGAACATTCAAACCAACTCTAAGAAAAGGACAATAAAAAGAAAAAAAGATTTTTTGAATTCACAACATTGTTTTTTTTTTTTACTAGAAACATAAATTATATTATATATGTGATGATAATTAAAGAGAGGCCATCAGGACGAGATGTCCTGATGAACTTACAATCCGTCCAAAATGCTATACCAGCTCACAAGCCACTCTCCAAACCTATAACCGAGAGAAAGCTTGTTGGAGCTGACCCATCGAGCAAACAGAATGAGGGTCTTCTCCCAAAGCACAACAGTATTACAGAAAACATCATTAAAGATACGGTTGTTCCTTTCCTCCCAAATACACCACCAAATAGCAAAGTAAATACATACCCAATATTTCCTAATTTTGTTATCAACAAGACTGTTAGGAAAAACCAGAATAGATTCAAAATCTGGCAAACTCATCCTTGGACATCTCCTATTCCACCACTGCCACAACTCCTTCACCTGATCACAATCCCCGAACAAATGACCAACTGATTCCTCACTTCTCCTGCATAGACAACACCAAGATGGGGAAAGCATAGTGTTAGGGAGTTTCTTCAGTAAAATATCAGCAGGATTCACAACATTATTGGTTATATGTTGCTTTAGCTTATTGATTTCATTTTTTTTTTCTTAAGTAGAAATCTATTGCCCACCGTCTGGATTTTTTTCCTTATTTATTATGCTATATTACTTCGACAATTGTTTTGCCAAACCAATATTTTCTAAAACAATGGTATATCAAAACATTGAAAAGATTTGCTTTGTATATATGATTCATGTTTGCGAAATGATGTCTTACTGGTTCTTTGCTGAGAAGCAGTGATGTATTAGTTCCTGAAATTGATAGCTCTCACTATTTTTTTGTTTTTTTGTTTTTTAATTTCCTGGCTGCTAGAAATGAACCCACCTTGTTGCCTGACCAGCAACCAAAAAAAAGAAGAAGAAAGGATTTGACTAGTCGTGGTGAGGAGGGTGTGCATTCAGAGAATAAGCATGCAAAAATGGGTCACATGAGGATGAAAGCTGCTGCAAGAAATGCACCTCGGGTGGGGAAAAATTCATCTAGTAAATCTCAGAATCTTGCTGTGACAGGTGAGCTTTATAGAGATAAAACTTCAGTTACTCAATCAGATGCTCCTATGGCACGCTCCAGAAAGAAATGTGTTGACTTGAATATGAAACTGGATGTTTCTTCATCTGCAAAAAGCCATGTTGATGCTTCAGTATTTCCTAGTGATACAAAAGATGGTGAAAGACGGAGGACTGGAGTTCACTCTAGGGACATAGGCATTATTCCGTTGAAGGTTGCCAGTGAGTGCTCTGAGGCTACACGACTGATTTATCAGGATAACTGTGCTTCCTCTCAGCTTGATCCGCAATCAAAAGGACCATCAAATTACGAGAAGGAGAAAAATATATTGACCAAAACTGAGGAGAGGGAGAAAAATGGCAAGTGTGAATTGCCTGACCTTAATCTACCCACTGGAAAGTATCCTCCACAGGCAACAGTAAGTACACTTTTTTCTTTTTCTTCTTTTTCTTGGACTTGTACTGTCTTCATCTTGCTTGCTATGTTATTTTATTAATGGTACTGTTTGCTCCTTCGTTTCATAGCTAATCTAGATTATACTTTTTCATTTTCCAACAAAATGAGAGAACGACTGTTACTTGAACTGGGGGAGAGTTTTTTAATCATTCCAATTTTTATTATTTTCTTGAGTTATCCCCATTTATTTTAATTTTATTGAACGAAGTTGGCTCAGAATTTTATCCGTAGGATTGCCACTTGAAGCATTCAAGATGTTCTTTAATTGTATGTTACAATAAGTGTTTATGCTAACATCTCTCTCTATTTCTCTCGTCATTCAGTCCACTATTTATTGGTACATTCAATGTTCCCAGGCTCAAATTTGGGGGCCTAAAATTAAGTTTCTGTGTCTTAATCAGCCCCCTTGAGCCGTGGCTTGGGTTGTTTTTGGGTTAAAAGTTCTTCTGTTGTGCCTTCCTTTGACTTTTAAATGGACGTGCCAGCAATCATAAGGTCGAGTTGGGAGATTCCTCTCTATTATTCTTGAAAATTAGACTCATTATGAACTTCATATGCTTATTACAACTGGATTATGTGTCATGGATCACGATGGTGTTCAAATTCGCTAATACCATTGTCATTGTTGCAGTTCCCAATTTGATCTGGATTAATAGTATTTTAATCAAACAAAATTATTTACCCTAGAATTTTAGTTGGACTCTGATCTCAATTATTTAGTCTAACCACAGTCCAAACTCCAAATTTTACTGGAAGTCAATTTCGTCACTTGGTGTATTTAAAATAAAGATGTGAATTGTATTTTAAACAAATTGATTATTGAACGGCATCACTATAATTCCTTCTCTTCATTTTATGGTTTGTGTCATTATGTTTGGGGAAATTCCAATGCAATTGTTTACTTTAGAGACTGATCCATTGCTTGGTGCAATGGCATAGAAGTTGATGAATAGGTTTTAAACGTTCTGGCATGAGCCGTAGAGACAATCAAAAGTTTTCTTTTTTATCTTTTTATTTTTCTTTCTTTTCTTCCCTTTTTGTTTCTTTGTTTTCTCTTTTTGGAATAGGTAACAGATAATGTATTCACTAAGAAGAAAAAGTTGGCCGATATTAGAACCAAAAACAAAAATCAGAATCCTCTCTCAATCCTTTCTTCTTGTTACACTTCATGTGTGAAGTAGAGATATGATTTTAGAATCAGAAGGAAATTCTTCACCCTAAATTCTATCGACTGGCAATTTAAGCGTCTGTAGCTGATCCATGGACCATAACTGAACCAACTTCATTTGTTCGTCGTGTACAGATTAAGTTTCAGAAAGCAATGGCTTAAAACAAGCAGAGTTGAATAACTTGCTGGAGTCAAACTTGGGTTTTCTTAGTTTTTAGATACATAAAAAGCTTAGCTTCAGTTTCTTCAAAGAGCTTAGATCAATTGCAAAAGGAAGCCCTGATTTGAGTATGATTGAGAGGCCTTTCCCATATAGGCTCTCACGATTCTTGTATTCCTGTTGACCAGCCCTCTATGTGATTAATTATCTAAGCAAAGTACCTTTACTAGTGAATAAACAGTAAATCCCAATTTCTAGACTCTGAGATTCTTCTGTTCCTTTGCATCTAACATGTCTTATAGAAAGGATTCCTAAGCCTTGCCAATAAAGACCAATAAAGAAGATGTGATATGCAGAGTTCCAGAAGAATTGGTGATTAAACAAATGCTATTTGCTCCTATTCTTGTAGTCTAAATACTTGCTTCTGGAGTCCTGGAGTATCTCTTCTTGTACGCTTCCATTCTTTATGTTTCAGCTCAAGCTTGGGAAAGTTGAATTAACCTCAAAAGCTTTTCTTTAGGATATGGATATACCATATATGATTTCAAGGCAATCTTGCATTATCCAACAGTGCTTTTGACATAGTTATAAATTTTAACCTCAAAAGCTTTTCTCATTTTCAACCATCTGCAAAAGTTTGCTTGGGATCTAAAGAGGAAGTACACATAACGTTGCAAGAGAATAACATATGGGATCAGGAAAATTATATTCCTTCTATTCTCTTACTCATTTTCTTCTGAATCATCTTCGGACAATTTAAATGTCCTCGAATCTGCTTTCACCATGGACTTTCCCTTTTGTTTATTCCCTATTGGAGCCAATCTTGCACATTCTTGAATGTTTTTGTTTCATATTTTATCTTTCTTCTTTGATCTACTTCGATCTATTGTTATTAATTCTTTTTTATAAATAATAATTCATTATGAAAGAGAGACTATCTATCTAAAATTTGTACTTTGGCTAACATCTATGGCAATGAAATCTTTCTTACCCTCTCTCTTTCTCTCTCACACTCTTTTTTCTATCCGTTTCAAAGTGCATATTTTCTACCCTGCTTACCTTGTGCAAATGTTGTCTTGATTGTTCAATGTAAAGCTACATAAAGGATAGTAGCCTTATTGAATGCTAGCTATGTCAGAGCTGTTAATTTTGCTTTTTACTTTAATCTTGTGCAGGAGACTCCCAAAATGCATGTTATAGAAGGTTCTTGTGTTAGGCCGAAAGGGGCGATGCTCCAAAGGGCCGTAAGGGAATTGGAGAGGATAGTTGCAGAATGTAAGTTGGTGATTATTAAACTTCAATTCCTGGTTGATTACAGTGTTTTCGATGAAATTCTATATACATTCATTTTAATGCCCTTCTCTTTTAATCGACTATTTTCTCACTGCAGCAAGACCACCAACAATTGAAATTCAAGAGACTGATACTTCATCACAAGTTGTCAAAAGAAGATTGCCTCGAGAAGTAAAACAAAAGCTTGCTAAAGTTGCTAGACTAGCGGTACTTTATGATGGCTAATTGACTTTTACTAATTCTTTGAGCCCTTGGGATACTTGTACCTGTAACATTCTTTTATTTTGTTTCCGACATATTGCCTGTTTGATCACTCTATTTATCCTTGACTTCTACTCTAAAATGAATCTCTATTTTAGTAGAGGTAGAAGTTATACCTTTATTTCTAATTAGTTGTAGATATAGCCAAAATACTTACTGAAAGTAAAGGTTGACCTCTAATTTATTTAGAGGTTGCAAGTAGAGTAACAAACACCTGGTTAGTTTTTGCTGGTGTTATAGGGAGGTTTGGTAATTTCTTAATTTTTTCTTCCTTTGTTGACGCCTTTAGGGAATTTTGATTCATTTATATTTCAATGATTGCAGCAATCGAGTCAAGGGAGAATCTCAGAGGACCTAATTACTCAGCTCATGGGTATTCTTGGACACATAATGCAGCTCAAAACATTGAAGGTAGTTACTTACATGACAATTTATAGAGAAATTTGTTTTCAATGCCATTTAATGTGTGTTTGTGTGTGCGCTGAGATCCACCTCTATCCATTCTAAAGTTGTGTCTATGCCTTACTGGTTTCTTCCTCTATTATCTTTGAAAACTGCTACTAATATCAAAAGTTCTGTTGCGCTATATTTTCTGGATATTGATTAAGTTTTTCTTTTTGTGAAGTTCAAGGAATGTTATTTACTATCCTAACATGCCTTTGTGACAGAGGAATTTAAAGGAGATGGTTGAACTTGGGCTGTCAGCGAAACAAGAAAAAGATGATAAACTCCAACAAATAAAGAAAGAGGTTGTTGAAATGATTAAAATGCGAGTCCCCTCTTCAAAGGCTAAGGTATGTGATGGAGAAATGTAAAAAGTTATTTAGTATGTACTAGTATTACAATGATTATTTTGATTTAAACTATTGTTTTATATGGATGCACATGAAGCTATTATTGTTGACAAATACTGATTTAGCATGTTGAAGGTAAATTTTGGGTATGTGGGATCTTGGTAAACATGCTATTCATATTGCCCGTACATTATTTCAGATCAATGAACAGCAAGATCGAGCATCTAATGATTTCCAAGAGGTTCTTGGTTCTGAAGAAAAGGGAGTCCTTAAAGGAAGATATGGCATGGATAATGTGATGGAGGACAAGATATGTGATCTCTATGATCAATATGTTGAGGTAGAACTGTGAATGGACTGCTTTTTTTATTGATATGTAGCAAGGATTTGTTCTGCAACTAGGATCTTTGATTTTTAATTTAATTTGTTGCTGATGTTTTTCAGGGGATGGACAAAGACAAGGGTCCTTTGATCAGAAAGCTATACGTAGAGGTGGTTTATATTCCCGTGTTTCTTATTCACCTTCTCAGTCATATGATGGATCTCAAACACTCCTCTTATGTTGCTTGTTTTTTAACTAAAATTTGTGGAACTAGTTGTTTTTCATTTGAAAGCATCTAGGCAATGTTGCCAATGTTGAATGAGTAAGGAAATTGATGTAGAGTACTCTCAGGGGAAGAATAGCACACGAAACCCCATAATAAAACAAGAAATAACTTCTATTATTTCTATTCAATAAACTGAACTTTAAGAATAACAAAACATGGAATGAATATTTCTGCTCCTATCCCTTATTTATAACATCAAATAACCCTTTAATTGTAATTGTAATACAACTATATTGAAGCCTCTAATTGTATTTGTAACACAACTACATCCCTATGTAATTGGACTCAATAACTACTATGTAATTGGACTCAATAAAACAACTCTTTTAGACACTTTCTATTTTCCAATATGTAATTGGACTCTATTAACAAAATTAAATTAGTTTCTAATTTCCTAACAAGTAAACTTTCTTCATAAATTAAAAGTTCTAAATAATAATAAATAATGACTCGTCATCAGAAATCTTTAGGTGTAGGATTCGAATTGATTGAGCATTCTAAACCATTCAATTGCGGATGCAATCTACAAAAAAATTTCTTTAGGAGTTGAGAAAAAATCAATGATATTTGGAAGAATATTACAAGTGTAGCACCAAAATTCTCCATATCGTTTTGATATCAACATGTGCTAATGATTATAGGATATTTGTCCTGGGGATTCCTGTGTTTACAGAGACTTTACTTCATGTTCATGGTTACACCGACAACCCATCTATTTAACATAAAAAAGTAAATCCATGCACCATAAATTTCGTCAACTCTTTGTTTTGAATTGCATGAAGGTGATGGTTTATGAGAAATATACTGCCTTAAAGGGGTTTCTCAGAACAATTAAATTAAAAGAACCTTAGTTCCCTTATAAGTGTGTAGTTGGCAACCTCAATCCTTCTAGTTGAAACTAAAATCTACATAGGTCCTTGACTTAAAAAAATAAACTAGAGATGATCTGTATTTTCAAATGCGGTGGAAAATCCTCAATTATTTTTTATGTGATGATTAGCAATTGGACGATATTACTATTAGTGTTTAGAAAGCACCAAGGTGATGTCTAGGTGATTTTCCCTGTCTAGGCGAAGCCTAGACGTGGCTTAGGCGATAAGAAAAATATTTATTTATAAGTCCCTAGATAATTAATTAATTAATTATTTACAAGTCCCTGGACAGTTCATATATAAAATTATATATATCTAACTATATTCTATAATTATATTGGATCTGTATCTATTTTGCTAATATGTGGTGTATTTGGGCGGAGAGGAACAGTAGAATATTTAATGACTGTAGTTGTAGCAGTTATAGGCTTTGGGAGCAAACTCTTTTTTTGTTTGCTATGTGGGTGAGCTCCTCTAAACTTTCTATCGGGTATAGCTTCGGGGAGTGGATGTTCAACTGGAACACTATCCTCAAAACAATGTAGCTCCTTTGGGACTACTCGTCCCTTTGGTGTTCTTTTCCTTTTTATCCTTTGATATACATATTTATGTTTCTTATCAAAAAAAAAAAAAAAAAAAAATTATATTTTATAATAAATGTTAAATTTTCATAAAATGATAAAAAACACTTCATATTAATTGAAATCATGTCCACAAAACATTAATTCATGTCATAATACACATTATCCAAAAAGTTCAAAAATACATAACTTAAATATCTGTCACTGGAGGGTCATTGACGGTCGCTGGAGATTTTGATGGCGTTTCTTGGTCGAAGCAAATGGAAAGAATGGGCTTAAGGAGAGAAATGTTCGAGGGTTTACTATAGAAAGGGGGTGTTTCTGTTTTTTAAACTTTTTTTTTTTTTTTAAATTAGGGAGACCCCTTTAAACTTTTAAAATATTTGCACAAACCCCCACTGCCTTAGCACAGCGCCTAGGCGACGCCATGAAAACACTGATTACTATCTGGTCATTTTCTTTATTATACAAGTTCATGGTTAGGGCAAGAGCAAGAACAAAATGGTAACACTTATTATTTTTATGTTTTAGGTAGTCCAACGATTTGGATCAAATCATTGCATTAAAATATTACGTAATATATAATTCTTGTACAAAAAAGCATGGACCTAAGATTGAATTTTTGTATTGAGGGTATTAAAACATAGGTAACTAGTTTTTCTGGCATAGTCAAGCCAAATGATGATGTTTTGCAATCTCCCTGCCCCTTGTTCAAAAGCTTATCAATGGAAATCAACATACACTGCGCTCTTAAAAGTTCAAGCATGTAAATTGTTTAGGCTTTGTTCCTGGAAAATTTGGTTAGGCTAAGAGCTTGGAAGCATGTAAATTGTTTAGGTTTTGTTCCTGGAAAATTTGGTTAGGCTAAGAGCTTGGAATGATTTTCGAGGCTGAAAGATGTCAATATTGGCAGTGTACAGGGCTGTGGTGATGCAGAAAGATGTTAACAACAAACGACAATGGTAATGACCAAGAAGGAAGTACAGCTTGAGGTTTCTTTGACTTAGTAATTCTTGGCCAAGGCATCTTTATTTTGATGGTAGTCTGTATCTACTATGTCCCAGAATAACTAGTTCGAGGATTCGTGGTATTCGAATAAAACGGAAGCTTATCTCAAGACTCTGAATCTAAACCTGTGTGTATGATTGAATCAGTTTTCTTACCAATCTACGAGTTTCTTTGTTGTTTGCTTTTGTTAAAATGTAGTATCTGACATTCTGCTCGTGTCATATTGGTTTGATGTCCTCTTAGTAATTTAATATTTTTTTTTCTTAATTTATTTATGCATCACTTACATTTGTTGCCATGCCTTGTCCATCTGTCTTCAGCTTGCTGAATTGTGGCCAAATGGAACCATTGACAACCATGGGATTAAAAATGCTATATGCAGAGCAAAGGCACGAAAGCGAGCAATGTATAGTCGACTTAAGGTATGGATGCCTTTTTCATTTTATTCTTTGGAAGTATTATTTTCATGAATGGGAACTTTTTGTCCTGTTAGATAAATAAAAAAGACGCAAGATGTGAAACCTATGCAAAGAGAGCTCGGTGAAATCATTTACGTACATCAAAGTTTAGGGACTTTCCATGCCATTTGCACACCATGGCCTTTAGGAAATAAAAATAAACATCTTCTTACTAACCCTTAAAACAGTATATTATATATTCAACTCTCTGGGATTATCCCCTCTTTAGCACTTCCTAATCTTTTTCAACTAGCAAGGGTTCCTGAAATATAATTTTCAAATAATTTTTTGTGCTTGGACTATTTTATGGCTGACTTTATTTGATCTGTGACCCTAATGTATGGAGAATTCCAATAATGATTATGAAGGATTTTAAGTCCCATCATGTTCCAGGAATTAGTCAGGAGTTGGGTTTTGTGCCATCCCTTCTAATATTTGTGAACACAATATTTGGGCCCTTGGTTAATTTGGCTAAAAGAGAGCTATTCTGCAAAATTGGTGACTTGCTTGCGTTCAGATGAATCTCATCCAAGTTTTCTTACTTGGTAGGGAAGTTTATTGATCTTTTATTTTCAGTTCCTCAATGTCCCACATGCTAAGTTGGTAATTTGAAATTCAAAATTTGGGCCCTGGTCAATTTGGTCGTAACTGATTTCAGAGGTGTAAAATGTCTTCTTTAGAAGACTTTGTGAATGTTTGGGATGTTGGTGGATGTACCCAAATGTTTCATTCTAGGGCTTGTTCTGGGTGGACTCAGTGTTCACCAAGTTAAAGGTCTCTGTAATTTATTCATTGTGAAATCCCTGAGGAAATTAAGGCCCCGTTTGTTTCACGTTCCGGATACAATTTTCTATATCCAAAAATCTGAAAACACCAAAAACGTGTTTGGTTCAAAGATTTCAAAAACAATTTTTTACTTTTTTTTTGTTAAGAAAACAGGTTGTTTTTAGAGAGGTCCCTTTTCAAATTTTCTCTTTTCGAATTATATTCCGATTTCTGGATTGCAAACCAAACGCAGGCTAATCTTTCTGTAAATGTCCCATCTTTATTGAGAATAAGGCAGCCTCATCAAGAATCTGGATTTACAATTCGTGACTCTCTTTCTCTATTACCTTGAGCATGCCTCATGCATAATGCAACTTACTTAGACTAAGATACGGTCTTGGTGTGAGACATTTCTGCATTTGACACATAAGACTGGAAATATCAATTGTGAATACATCTTTTTTATGGCAATCGTGATGATTTATGTCACCTAGTTAATGCAAAAAAGTTTTTGAAAGATTAAACAGGATCTTGTCTTAACTTCCTTTTTTTTTTTTTTTTTAAGAATATATATAGATGTGTGTGTGTGAGCGTGCTTGATGTTTATTTGATTATTGGGATTTCAGAATCAGGAAAAGATCAAGCAACAGAAACTGTCAGCAGCTCCAAGGGTGCAGGAAATTATTACCGGAGAAGCTAGTTCTGTTCCTCAACCACGAGCAGTCCAAGAAAAGATGGTTACTGATTCAGGTTGTCAAGTTTTAGCATTGCCCAACAGAGCAATTTCTAGCATCGCACCTGCCAGTCATCAGCTTGCACCATCTGAGAGAATGATGCGCAATTCATCCATGAACAGTTCCTCTATGCATCGGCCAAAACCACAACAGAAGGTAAAGGGAAGTCCAAGTAGCTTTCTAGATGAGGCAAGGAAAGAAATGGATCAAACATTTTTGAAGAATAAACTCAAGAGGAAGGCTGAATTGGACTTGGGGAGTGTTCAATTCTGCCGAGAGAAGTTATCATTGCAGCAGGGGAAGGAAAAACACAAGTCCTACAAGCGAGCTATGACCGAGGCACAAAAGCCAACCTTTCAGCTGGGTGGTTTTCCAGGCTTGAAGAGCTCAGCTAACATGCTCTAGCATAATTAAAAGATGGTCTAGTGAGGGTTCTATTCTAATTTGAAGCAATCTGTGATTGGGTTCTCGCCAAAGCATATTCCCTCTTCATTTGCCTTGCGGCACTAGCTGGTAGCTTGCCCAGAGTCAAGTTACTGGCATATGTCATATTCATAAAAGGCCTTGTGGTTATGGTACAGTTGTTTATTCATAAGAGAATAACAGGAAGTTGGATGGTGTCCATGCAGTTTGGAAAAGGCGGGCATAGAAGAGAAAATTGAAAAAAAAAAAAAAAAATTGTTACCAATCAGGTTGAATCGCCCTCCTGATCATTATTTCCACTCAGTTCCATAATGAAAAGCTGTGTAAATGTTCTCTTACATGAAGTCTGTAGTGTGATGATAATGAGTTGGCCAGTCTAAGGAGATAGTAGCAATTGTTTAATTTTTTATTTTATTTTTTCTTTTCTTTTTTTTTTCAGATAACTGATTACGTAAGACCCAAGTGATAAATAATATTTGTAGAGATTAATATGGTGTATGGTCTACTTAACCTTTTGAAAATAGTGCAAGTTCTACTCTAACCCTTTTTTTTTTTTTTCGTTTGTATGAGTGTTTGGTAGAAAGCAAGGATGTGGAGCAGGTTGATATCAATATAAAAATTAAATACTTAATCCAGTTCTATAGAAATTGAATTTTGTAAAATACGATATGATCCAAACTTAATTAAAAACCAATCCGATTGTTCTAGATCTGAATTTAATTTTAATTCAGTCCAATCTAATCATTCTATTTTAATTGCTATTTGTCTAATCATATATGGCTTTATGTTTGGTGTGATATATACAGTTGAGATGTATACAAAAATATTTCAAATACTCAAAAAAATAAAACTATGTCAAACAAAAGACAGTTCCATTTAATTACTCTCTACTCATGCCATTTTTTGGTGTGGAGGTAAAAGAAGTTTTATTTTCCATGGCCCTCTCAAAAGTTTTGGACCTAATGGTCTTACGGCTCAATTTTATCAACACTATTAGGACATTGTGGGGGGAGTCTCTCTGTAACGTGTCTTTCTTGTTTAAATGAAAATGAAAATATTGAAACTTTAATCAAACCTATATTGCCTTACTCCTAAAATGAAAAACCTTTTAGGCCCAATGACTTCCATCCCATTAGCCTATGTAATATGACCTATAAGATAATGGCTAAGATGATTGCTATAATATTAATAAAGCAGCAAAGAGTACAAGAAAAATAACGAGTACCACCAATACTCACAGACAACAAACAATAAGCAAACAAGTAAAGGCACAAAAACTCCAAGCAGAACCGAGAAACGTCATGAAAAACATTGTAAAAATCTGCCAGCAAGAACCCAAACCATCTCGAGCTCAATCACTAATAGAGTAATCCCCATTTATGTTGAAGGCCTTCAACCACGAGCTAGCTGAATTGATAATCCAATCCATAGATCATCGACAGCAAATAGGATCCGCTCTGAAATTCAACCAAGTAACCCGTGCGTTCCAAAAGAAGGGGGTCAATTAACTGAAAATCACTGATCAGAGAATCAAAAACTTGCACGCTTGTGGTAATTCTTAAGATGTTAATCTGTTCCCTCATGCTTCTAAAGTGTTGAAGTCTCCACCTAAGAGCATCTCCAATGCAAATGTGGATTGTATTTTAAAAAAAAGTGTTATGTCGTCAATGTCAAGAGACTTGCTTCCTACATAACATAAAATTAAACTTGACAAACAATCAAGTTAAAAAGTGATTTCTAATACTTTCATAGATTGTATACATTTTGATGAGGTGTTAAATACCTTTTTTTAATTTTTAATTTTTTTTCTTTTTTTAATGATATAGTTATAGTAATTTGATGAATCAGCAATAGATGGTTGTCCAACATACAATATGAAAGTAGACGGTCATGTTGACAACCTCTATTATTTTTTTACCAACTCAGCTTGACATTGAATATTAATAGTTGCATTAGAGAAGGTTTTTTTTTTTTTACACAATATTCATTTATCCTTCGTGACAATTAATTTTTTTACAATTCACATACATTTACATTGGAGATGCTCTAAGCACCAACATCACCACAAATGGCACTGAGACCAGCCAACTAGATCCAAAAGCTTTCCTTCTCAGAGTAGGTAAAAGGCTCATAAACATCAGACAACCACTAGCTATTACCCCCATCCCTCACAGTCTGAATAGAAACTAAAAAACCACAAACCAAGTTCTTGATAACCTACATCGATCTAGAATCCCAAAGAATAGTTATACCGCCAGTTGAACGCATGGCTGGAAGAGCCACCCAGCTTTTGAAACGAGGGCCCCAAATTTTGGAAATTAAAAATCTGTCCAAAACTTCCCTTTTAGTCTCCTGAATAATAACAACGTCAGGTTTAGCCTTCCCCAACATTCGCTTGATAAGCACTTGTTTTCTGCTAGAACCACTGAATAATAACAACGTTAGGTTTAGCCTTCCCCAACATTCACTTGATAATCACTAGTTTTTTGCTAGAACCACATCCTCTAATGTTTCAGGAAAGAATTTTCATTTTTTAACAGTGTTTGCGAACTTGTCTTTGCTCTTGATAACCCCCTCTGATTTGGAAAGCCTCTTCTGTGGATCCCTGAGTTTTTTTCGAACAGTAATCTTCGACCTCTTCAAATAGTGTCTCCAAAAGGTTCCATCGTCCCAATCGACCCATCTGATTTGTCATCCTGCTCTGAAGCAAAGTTTTGATTCTGATTGCTTGCCACCTTAGACTCCTCTGGCTTATTACATACAACATCATCTCTCTTATTACAAATAGGTGGAGCATCACAAATGGCATCAATATTCAAATTGGGCTCATGGTCACTATTACCGCTAGTTTGGATATCCTGGTTAAGGGTGATAGGATGACTAGGCAAAATATCAGTGGGACTATAATGAGAGAAATGAGAAGTAGAATTAACATTATGGAAAATCTTAATATTACCATCCAAAACAGAGTGTTTAGGACTTACCTGGGAGCCATCATTGGCATCACATAGGTGTTGATTTTCTCCGAAAAAATCCTCACCAACATCCAACTCTGGTGCATATTTCCAGTCGATTTCCATGGGTTCCTCGTCGTTTTCGTTAGAACTGCTTCCAGAGATGCAGTTTTCCTACAACATCATTTGGCTTTCCAAAACAAAGTCCTCGTCCTCGTTATCTGTGAGCATACGATGTTGTAACCGTCGCTCTCTTCTAAGATTCCGCTTAGATCTCTTTCTAATGTTGCGCTTTCTAGCAGCAGGACTGCTTACTCAGATTATCCTTATCCAACAAAACGTCTTTTTGGCTTTGATTCCTCAAAGTCACCATGCGATCCTTTGGAGGTTTTGACCACCCCTTGTTAGAATCCGACCACCCTGAGGCAAGGTCGCCTCCTTCACCCTATTACGATTTCTTTGGCCATCGTCTCCTGAGAACGTGTTGCCCGAAGAGATCTTTCCTTTTTTTTTTTTGCTTGCCAAAGTATTGGAGACGTGGCTGAGACTACAACTTCCGAAGCCCTCTGGTAGAGGTTTCTCCAAAAGATCGAGAGGAGGTTTGTCTAGAACTTGCAGCAGGTCGAAAGGAGGTTCGGTATTTTTGGAGATCACTTCATTCTCAACAGCCAATGGGAGTAATCCAAATTGGATTGGATTGACGATGGAGTTGTTTTGGGCCTCTACCTTTTTCTTCTTTTCAGGCTTTGGGTTGTTCTCAGTGTGATATTCCTCAACAGTGTAGTTTTTGTTGGCCCAAAAATGAGGACCGATCTATTAGCGGTGCCTGCATTAGATTCCTCAACAGTTGTAAGATATGAACTAAGGCCCGTTCCATTAGCAACGCTTGCGTTAGGCCCAACAATGTCCAATCTTTTAGCAAGGCTTGCAAGAGGCCCATCAAGAATATTTGCACTTGACATGAAACCTTCAATACTGACGCCTCTTGCAAAAAAAGCGCTATGTTGTTGATGTATTATTGGAGCCATACCACTTGTCAAAAACAAATTGTCCTTCCAAGTCCGGGGTTCCTTCCGTGCCATCAATTTTCCTCGATTTAAGGCATTGGCATGGATGTTGAGACTTCTAGGTTGCATCTCCACACCACCATGACCCAACCAGCCCATTCAGATTCTTGAGGGTTCAGAAACTGAGGAATAATGAGGAGCAAATCTAGGAGCATGAGGACCAGATGCAGGAGACATTTCCTGATCTTTTCACCACTTGAGGTATATTTTTCATTCCTTTTAAATTTCAAGGAAGAAATTTCTTAAGTTGGAGAGATTATAACATCCTATAATTTTAATCAAATACCTCAGTTGACATATACACGTATCGAGATGTATAATACACGTATTCTATACATAAGAGCCAAAGATACGCGTGTATGAAAATACATGCTATATGTAAGGGGTATTAGTAAATAAATAAAATTATTAAATGAATAATATAAATTTAATTAGGTGAATTGAGTTGACGATTAAATGATTAAATGATTAAATGAAGTTGATAATTAAGTGATTTAACCAATGAATTAAAGTTAAATGATTTAATGGATTAAATAATAAGATGGGAAAGTTGTTTTACTAAATGATATTGGTAGCATGGGATCAAATCATTTGGATGCTCATCTTCTCTTTTATTATTAACGTGTTTAAAAAAAAACAAAAGTTAAGAGAAAGAAGAGAAGACGAATCACAGGAAGAAAAACGAAAGAGATAAAGGGGGCTCAGGAAAAAAATTGCGTCTCGCGGCCAAATCTAAGGTGTTGGTAAGTCATATTTTTCCATTTTCGTTACAAAATTGATCTTTAACTAGTGTATGACATGCCTACCGGTATAATTTTTGCTATAAGAGGTGTTTTACCATATTTTTAAAAATAGGTTGGACCCACTTTGAGTGCAAACACGTAAAAATGATACATTATGACTATTGTAGATGTATAGATACTAGATATGTGGTTTGTTTGTATCCTTGTGTAATATTAATGTTGGTACAGTTGTCAGGAGCCAAATTTGACATTAGGGGCTTTTGGAACTATGTCAAACTCTGGTGAAATCCCGGTTTGAAGCCATAGAATTATAGAGAACTGAATTTCAGACATTTCGATACCAAAATTATGATTTTTGGGTATCGATTAATATTTTTAATATATGCCTGATTGAATTCGGTAAATAGGGCAAACTTGGATATTAATAGAAATATGGTTGAAAGACTTGTTTCTACTGTCCATTGCTTTAAAAATAATCATGAGGGCCGTGTAAAATATTTGGGACGCCTCATGTGAATTTTTGACCGAAATGAAATTATAAAAATTAATTGGAGAGTTAGATTTTAATGACTAAGTGAAAAAAAAATAGATATAATGATTTGATAATTGATTATGTATTATCAGGAAATGAATATATGACAAGTTTATATTGTTGATTGGATAAGAATAGTAGAGTGGTCATAGAGAGTAGGTCTACGCGATACCACTGTGAGTAGTTCTTTACTCTGGTTATTTTATATATAGCATTATAGATATAAAATGCTTTTGATTGAATAAGCATATTATGATTATCGTGCATGAGTTGGATTCATGAAATGATTTTAAAATGAAGCATGCGTTAGATTTGTAAGAGCAGACTAACCGCATGAGGTCGATTCTTGGGTAAGCCTCGGGAACTAGTTTCATGTGAGTCACTTGATTTGTACTCATGTACTAGAGGATTGTCTTGGTTGGATTAATAACCCACAATTGATGATTATATGAAAATGAGTAATGAGAGAACTGTGACTACTCTTGTTGCGGCCAAATGAGAGGTTAGACCCACTCTATTACTTGGAAGGAAGGAGATTGATATAAATGTTTTAATCCATTATTGCATCTCTTGTAATGGAAATTATGATGATCATGTATGTATTTCTTTTTATGTTTCATGTTATTTATAAATGGAATTGCTTAGCATACATGTTTCATTTTTTAATGTATATATAGTGCCATTGTTGGAAATATTCACTGAGTTTATTGTACCTCACCTCATTTTTCTCAAATATTTTAGATAGAGACAAAAAGAAAGGAAAGGCGAGAGAAGAGTAGCTGACTTTGCAGTATTTTTTTCCTATGTATGGTTTGAGGATTGAGAACATGTTATTTTGGGTTATGCACATTTAACATCATATGTATATATATTATCACTAGATGAGTGGAGTGATGACATATATGATGGTTTGTGGTATGATGTGAGGAATTTGGTATTTATGTGAATGAATAAATGTGAATAATGTTTTGATTGTGATAAGTAGGTTTGTGATAGTCAATATTTAAGGGGAGATCATGCCAAAACTTTTATGAAAATTAAGGTATAAGAAGGCTTACATAGTATTGTATGCGTTGGTGTGACGTATATAATATTATGTGTCAGTCGTGACGTCACTAGTACAGAGTGGGTCGCAAAAACATTGGTATCAGAGCATAAGTTTAAAATCCTTAAAAAGAAATAAAAGCTTTATGATATTATGTTTGCTTTTATGGGTATATTGTATGGGTAGCTAAATTATGTTTGAATAATTGAATATTTGGCTAATGTTTTCTTTCTCTACTAATTATAGATTTGAAGAGAAAAATCAGATAAAGTTATGGATCCTCGGGAAGACAGGATCAAAAAATTAGAAGAAATAGTAGCTACTCAACAACAGCAGAATGCCCAACTGTTGGAACTTGTTGCAAAAGTACAGGAGGACAGGCGGAGGCCTGAGGCACCTGTAGTACCTGATGTGGGAGCAAGTAGTGCCGACACATATGCTAACAAACCACAAGTTGAGAGGGTCATCACTGAGACTGAGACGCCAATGCAAGATATCAGGGGTGACCCAGAAGAGAAGAAATGGTATGAAGGGGTTATGAAAGCCTTTCAGAGGCGTGAACCTCCCACTTTTGTTGGTGGGTTGTCTGTCACAATGGCAGAAAATTGGTTCCTCCGTATGGAAATGATTTTTAAGGATATGCCAGTATTTAATAGTGATAGAGTGAGACTTGCAGTATTTAAATTGGCTGATGATGAGCAGAAGTGGTGGAAAACCATGGATAGGGCACATGGACCCATTACTACTTTGGATAGATTTAAATCCATGTACCATGAGTCATATTATCCTCGGGTTGAGCTTGAGAAACATCGAAGAGAATTCATGGACCTCCGATAGGGGAAAATGACAGTCAGACAGTATGAGCATGAATTCAATAAACTGTCTATGTTTGCACCTGAGTTGGTTCAGACAGATGATATGAGACTGTGACAGCTCAAAGATGGGTTCAGAGATCCGATCAGGCAAAGCTTGGCTTTAGCTGAAGTTCAGAGTTATGATCAGGCTATGCGGTAAGCGATGGATTATGAGATCACTGAGACTATTGGCAAGGCAATTGTACCTGTAACGCCCGTACCTTAGGATGACGTCACTTTAACCCATAGTGTACCCATATATGTATACGTAAACATATATGTATGTGTGTATGTATTTTGATGCTCGACGAGCATAGGTTAGAGTATTTTTTCATGATTTTAGGTCATAAAGAGTGCGCATGAAGTTTCAGAACTATCGAAGACTCATTTGACCTCGAAACATGTCGAAAACGGTGTTTTGGATCCAGTGGAGCTCGCTCTATGGAAGAAGAAATTTCTGTCACCAATTACATAATGGATCGATCTCCTAGATCTGTGGTCTGATTGAGCTGAAATTTAGTTAGCTCATTCTTTTCTGATAAATCTTCATTATGAACGGTGAAGATCTTGATCGGGGTTGTTTACTATGAGTTATAAGACGCAGTTTTGATCAAATGGTTGTATCTCGCAATCCCACCGTTGGATTGAGCTGCAAATTTACCAGAATGTTGGTAGAGAAATTTCTAGATTTCTGCGCTTTTGATACTCTTGATATAAAACATGAAAATTTATGCAATGTAAGTCTAATAAAGCATGATTAGGGTTGATTGATGGTGAAATTTAGTGGTTTCACTTGCTAGGAACCCTAAGTGTTGTGTAAAATCAGCCTATGGCTTGATTTTCAAAAATTTTGCAAAATTGAGGCTTTTGACCTAAACCTAGTCAATTGATTAAATTGACTTGGAAATTGGCTAATTGGACCCAAATAGAATGAAATTAAGAGTTTAGAATGGTTGAACTTGGGTTAGAATTGATTGACCTAGTTCAATTTGACCCTATGCCTATTGTATAAATTTTTTCCAAATTGGGGCATAGGCTAAGTGTTGGCTTGACTTGGATTTAAACATGGTGGATTAGCATGGATTGATTTTTAGTTATGTGAACCATGTATAATGCAAGATTTTGATTGACCCGATTAGGCCTATTGATAGTCGTGGTGCATAGGAGTGTTTTGGGAGCATCCTAGTACTTGTTTGGTTGGAAATTGGATTGGCTAGGTCTATCCAATCAAATTGTGAGTATTTTTTTTACTTGTGATTTCTATGTGTGGCATTATAGTATAAAATGTTTTAAATGCTTATCTAATGTAGTATGCATGATTTATTGAATTCATGAACTGTATTTGAGCATAGTCAGTTGGGAAAACAGTTGAGTTATGTGCATTCCCTAAGCTTGGAATTTCTTATGGAATCCCATTAGGCTGACCGGGAATCCTCAATTGTGGACCTTGCAGAGGTTTTCTATGGGTTGTGTATGTTAGGATTCGCCTAGGTATGGTGCTTGCCTTGGTGGGCGAATCCTATGGTTCATGCAACCCTAGGAATCCTAATAGATACAGGTAAGAAATCGGTCCGGCATGGGTTTCGCTCACACATGGCCCTTGTACTGATTCTTACTTAGGAGGTGTTCAGGTTGCATATGCATGTTTATAAATGGTATGCATTGTCTTGTTTATGACATGATACATTAAATTGGAATGTATGTAATCTTGCTTACTCTTATAATTATTTAAATGGTTTTAATGATCTTTCAATGTTTTAATTAAATGCACATATATGTTGCCACTTGTATAGAACATTCATTGAGCTTGTTGTAGCTCACCCTCACTATTATCCTTTCAGGTTCGGATAGGAAAAGGAAGGGAAAAGCTTAGCTGTGGAGCGTTTTCCCGTACACTTTTTGATGTAGGTGTTTAGTACTTTTGTATTTTGTTAAATATGTACTAAATAACATCTATAGTATATATTTAATACTTAAATTGGTTTGTAATTCATGGTTAAGTATTATTTTGTGCTTTTGATCATTATGGACTTAAAAAAAAACAAATTGGCTGCATTTTTGGAATGTAATATTATTTGATTATGTTCATATGTGTTATTGTTGTGTATTTAGGGATTATGGTGTATATTAGAAGGTTCATCGGGATGTCGTGTATGTCATGGGAAGATATACACGGGGTTCCGTGCCAGTCATGAGATCACGTATCGTGGGTCGTGACAACTTTGGTATCAGAGAGAGTATGTTTTAGGTTTAAAATCCTTAAAAAGAATAAAAGGCTTATAAGATATTATGATTTCTTTTATGGGTATGATTATGGGTAGCTATCTTAGGGATAACAACTCTCATGGATTGTGTTTCTGGTGAGCTTTTCCTTATTTGTGAATTTCAGATTTACAAGAGAGGAAATTCATAACCAACCATGGACCCGGATGAGCGTTTTAGGCAGATTGAGGCCTTACTAGGTGCTCAGCAGGCTGCTCAGACCCAAATACAGCAACAACAGACTCAGATTCTCGCACAGCTTACCCAGGTCCAGGGTAACAGGCAGCCGCAGCCAGGTGTTCCAGTTGAGGGGGAGCACAGTACTGTTGGCATGGCAGTGGGGGATGGGGCTGGACCAGCTGAGGTTCATGCTGATGTCCAGGCTAAGGCTCAGGCCGAGCTACAGGCCGAGGTACCGGTTGAGGCTGTGGGTATTCCCGAGTAGAGGGCTGAGTCATAACGTTATGAGAGGGTCATGAAGGCCTTTCTGATTGGAGACTCGACGGAGTTTACTGGAGGCATTTGTATTGAGACAGTTGAGAAGTCGCTCAGGCGGATGAAGACTTTCTTCAGTGACATGCAGGCTTCTGAGGCTGACAGAGTGTGGTTGGCCAGGTTCAAGCTTGTCGACAGGGCTGATAATTGGTGGCTGAGACTGGACCGCATGGCCGATGAGATTCAAACGTGGACTAGGTTTAAAGAACTTTTCTACGAGGAGTTCTACCTGAGATCAGAGCGCGATCAGAGGAGGATCGAGTTCATGCACCTGACCCAGGGCAGTCGGTCAGTGAGGGAGTACGAGCAGGAATTTAACCGCTTGGCACTCTTCGCTCTTGAGATGGTGTTGACTGACTACCTTCTCATGCAGAGGATACGAGATGGGTTCCATGACTGTATCCATCAGGGTTTAGCACTTGCGGGCGTTCAGACTTACGCCCAGGCTATGTTACAAGCAGCTGACTTTGAGACTTTAGAGGCTGCCTGGATGAGGATGTCAGCCACAATACAGGCACCTACAATTCTTTAAGGATAGACACAGCCAACGAGGTTTGCGGGTCAGTTTTATGGTAAGAAGAACCAAAAATATAAGAAGCCGAGGTTTGGTGGCAGTAAGTATGAAGTATCAGTAGCTTTCGCTCCAGTGTCAGTTGCACCACAAGTTCCATGCCAGAGGATGCAGATGTCAGGCAAGCCCCAGCAACAGCAAAGTTCGACTAGGCATAGTGGACAACAGGCAGCCAGAGCAGAGTCCCAAGTTGTATCATCAGCGCCTAGGGCACCGAGGCCGATTGTTTGTTTTGAGTGCAGTGTTCCAGGGCACAAGAGGAATGAGTGTCCACTCAGAGCATTTGCTACACAGTTCAGTCCTACGCCAGTTGCTACCAGGGAGTAGGCCCGAGTTGTTACACTGGCAGATCCAGAGGCTAGCAAACAATTGATCGAAGGTACTATTAGCATTTGCGATTCTTTGATGTATGTCTTGATTGATGCTGGTTCTACTCTGTCTTTTATTTCTGGTAATATGGTAGATAGATTGAGATTATCTACTGTTAGGACTAGTAAGCCGTTGATTTTGAGTACGGCGGCTGGTGAGAGGATTTACCCTAACATGGTTTGTGTGGGATGCATTGTGAGATTCGAGGGCCACGAGATATCTGTCGACCTTAGAGTCTAGGAGTTCCTCGAGTTCGATGCCATTTTGGGTATAGATTGGCACATTGATTGCTTCGGCAAGAGGGTTATCTTTCAGATACCCGAACAGCCAGTCTTTGTTTTTCGAGGCAGGACTGCATCGAAACCACCTACCCAGGGTAGATTAGCCACTGAGGTTGCTATGATGGCTAGTTTGAGGCCAGTGGATGATGTTGGACAGGGCGTTCAATTAGCAGACATTCCTGTAGTCTGCTAGTACCCCGAGGTTTTTCCTGATGAGTTACCTAGCTTACCGCCTAAGCGAGAGGTAGACTTTATCATTGAGCTGATGCCCGGGACAAAAATCATTTCCATCACACTGTATCGTATGGCACCGAAGGAGTTGAATGAACTTAGAGCCCAGCTTGATGAGCTGATGGGCAAGGGATTTATTTCTCCTAGTATGTCACCTTGGGGAACACCTGTGTTGTTCGTTAAGAAGAAAAACGGGAGTCTTCGATTGTGCATAGACTACCATCAGCTAAATAAGGTGAATATAAAGAACAAGTATCCACTTCCTCGCATTGATGATCTGTTTGACCAACTAATTGGGGCCAAGTTCTTTTCGAAGATTGACTTGAGGTCTGGGCACCATCATTTGAGGATTAGAGATGAGGATGTTCCGAAGACTGCTTTTCGAACGAGGTATGGACATTACGAGTTCTTGGTGATGCCCTTCGGGTTGACTAATGCACCAATTATGTTCATGGATCTGATGCAGAGAGTATTCAAACCGTATCTCAACCAGTTCAATATAGTCTTCATTGATGATATCCTAGTATATTCTAAGACTAAGGAGAATCATGAGTGTCATCTCAGAGTTACTTTGCAGACATTGTTGGAACATAGGTTGTATGCAAAGCTGAGCAAGTTTGATTTCTGGATGACCGAGGTGAAATTCTTGGGTCATGTGGTTAGTGCAGAGGGTATTTCAGTTGATTCTGCTAAGGTTGAGGAGATCATTGGTTGGCCAAGACCTACCACAGTGACAGAGATTCGTAGCTTTCTGGATTTAGCTGGCTATTATAGGAAGTTCGTGAAGGACTTTTCCACGATAACCGCACCATTGACTAAGCTAACTCAGAAGAATGTGACCTTCACGTGGTCGGATGCCTGTGAGAAAGCTTTCAGTGAGTTGAAACAGAGGTTGACTACAGCTCCAGTGTTGATTCTTCCAGAGCCTGGGAAAAGTTTGGTGATTTATACGGATGCATCATTATTAGGTCTGGGATGTGTACTGATGCAGGAGGGTCGAGTGGTTGCATATGCATCTAGACAGCTTAAGGTGCACGAGCACAACTACCCCGTGCATGATTTGGAGTTGGCCGCTATTGTGTTTTCACTGAAGCTATAGAGGCATTACCTTTATGGTGAGATGTTCACTTTGTTTTCTGATCATAAGAGTTTGAGGTATCTTTTTGATCAAAATGAGTTGAATATGCGGCAGAGGAGATGGCTCGAGTTACTTAAGGATTATGATTTCTTTTTGGAGTATTATCCTGACAAAGCCAATGTTGTGGCTGACGTTTTGAGCCGTAGGTGAGCAGAGACTCATGTGGTTGCTTTTCAGATGGCCCAGCAGTGGCATTTACTTGAGAGAGTGACTATGATTAGTATACTCTCGGATGCACCACGTACTAAGATATGTGCTCAGATGCACGTGCAGCGTGCTGATGCCCATATTTCGCGGGTTAGATATCTACAGGAACATTGTCCGAATTATGACATGTACCGTAGATACGCTGACAATGCTGACTAGGCCGATTGGCAAATAGGTCCAGATGATGTCTTACAGTTTAGAGGGAGACTATGGATCCCATATGATACTGAGTTGCGTGCTGAGATACTTCGAGAGGCTCACAGGTCTCAGTATACTGTTCATCCAGGGCCTACTAAGATGTATCATGACATGAAGAGATCTGTGTGGTGGCATGGGATGAAGAAGAGTATAGCTGAGTATGTGTAGAGATGTGAGGTGTGCCAGCAGGTTAAGGCTGAACACCGAAAACCTGGAGGTCAGATGCAGCCGTTACCCATACCTGAGTGAAAATGGGAGCACATCACGATGGATTTCTTCATGGGATTGCCGAGGTCACGGGGCATATTTGATGCCATTTGGGTTGTGGTCGATAGATTGACCAAGAGTTCACACTTCCTTCCTATGAGCGCCAGAGACTCTGTGGATAGACTGAGCAGGTTATATGTGAGAGGGATCGTGAGACTCAATGGAGTTCCCTTGTTTATCGTGGTGGATCAAGATCCACGATTTACATCAAGGTTTTGGCAAGCTTTGCAGACTCGATTTGGGACCCGTCTTCGACTCTGTACAACGTTTCACCCTCAGACGGATGGTCAATCCAAGAGAGTGATTTAGATGCTGGAGGATATGCTCAGGTCTTGCATTTTAGAGTTTGGTGGTGGTTGGGGTGAGAATTTGCCCTTGTGTGAGTTTGCTTACAACAACAGTTATCAGGCGAGCATCAGTATGGCACCGTATGAGGGTTTGTATGGAAAACCCTGTAGATCACCAGCTTGTTGGTACGAGGCGGGTGATACGCAATTATGGGGCCCTAATGCAGTTGTTGAGCAAACAGAGAAAGTCAAGCTGATTCAGCAGAGGCTGAAGTCGGCTTAGGACGTGCAGAAGAGTTATTATGATAACCGGCATAGGCCGTTGGAATTTGTAGTGGGAGATCTAGTTTTGCTTAAGGTCTCGCCACGCAAGGGTCAGATGAGGTTCGACGTCGGAGGGAAAATTTCCCCTAGGTTAGTTGGGCCATTCCAGATTGTCAAGAGGATTGGACCGGTAGCGTACAGGTTGGCTCTACCTTCTCAGCTCAAGGGTGTTCATAATGTATTCCACGTATCGATGCTGAGAAAGTAAATTGATGATCCGTCGAAGAAGTCCTATCCCGATCCAACACATGTGCTTGATGTGAGTCATCTGCGAGTTGGGGAGGATACGACTTACGCAGAGTTTCCTATTCAGATTGTGGCTCGTCGGGTTCAGAAGATGAGGAATAAAGAGATCCCGCAGGTGCGAGTTAAATGGCAATTTCACGTTAATGAGGAGCAAACCTGGAAGCGTGAGGACCAGATGATGGAGCAGTCCCCGATCTTTTCACAGACTGAGGTTAGTTCTCTTGCTTTTATTTTGAGGACAGAATTCCTTAAGATGGGGAGAGTTGTAATGCCCGTACCTTAGGATGACACTTTGACCTGTAGTGTACCCGTAGAGGACCCATGTACGAATACGTAAACATATATGTATGTGTATATGTATTTTGATGCTCGATATGAGTAGGTTCGAGTGTCTTTGCATGATTTTAGGTCATAGAGAGTGCGCATAAAGTTTCGAAACCATCGAAGACCCGTTCGGCGTCGAAAACAATGTTTTGGATCCGGTTGAGCTCGCTCCATGGAGAAAGAAATTTCTGTCACCGATTACATCAATGGCTTGATCTCCAAGATCCGTGGTCAAATTGAGCTGAAATTTTGTCAGCTCATTATTTTCTGGTAGATCTTCATTATGAACGGTGAAGAGCTTGATCGAAGTTGTCTACTGTGAGTTATAAGACCCCAAACATCTGTTTCACGGATTTGCAGATTTTCTTGCGCAGTTTTGATCAAATAGTTGTTTCTCACAATCCCACCGTTGGATTGAGCTGAAATGTTACCAGAATGTTGGTAACGGACGCATAAAACGTTTTAACGGTTAAGATGTTAATTTGAGTAGTCATTTTCAAGAAAATGATTATCTAAGTGCAAGTATTGCAACAGGAAAACTAATTTTTAACAGTTTTTGGCAACTTTTAGTTGTGGGCCCAAACTTGTCTATTTAATCTATTAACACAGTTTTTCAACTCATTTGCACATTTTGCACTTGTGGAAGAGGAAAGAAGCACTGGAGGAGAGAAAGGAGAGGAAAAATTAGGGTTTGGTGGTTTCTCGCTCAAGAACACCTAAGGTTTGCATTTTTCCTCCATTTCTTCCTTGAATCTCTCTATTAGTTGCATGATAGCTTCATTTTGAGGATGAGGGTTTCATTTTGATGCATGCATTCTGATGAACCTCGGATGGGTGGTGTTCCAACCCTAGGTTCTAGTTGCATGTACCCCTTTTAGCTTGTTTATACCATTAATGGCCTTTGTAGACCTCAACCAACATCAAGTAAGTGTTTTCCAACCATTGAATCTCGGATTTGTGAGGGGTGGTGGAAAGCCAAAGTTGAAGTTGAGTCTTGCATGTCACATATGTGTGACTAGAGAGTGTTAGGGGTACACTAATGGTGAAACCCCCAATTTTTAGCAAGAAATTGGAAGGGTTTAGTTCAAATGACCTATACTTAGTTCATTACCTTAGACTTTTCCAAAATCTTTGCATGTCAACTATGGTGACCTAGTGGCCATTGTGGATGATTCCATGTTGCAAGATTAGTAAAATTCATGGCTGATCATGGTGGCCTAGTGTAAATTGACAATATGGCCTAAGTAGAGAAATTTCTAGATTTATGGGCTTTTGATACTCTTGATATAAAATCTGGAAATTTATGCAATATAAGTATAATAAAACATGATTAGGGTTGATTGATGGTATTCGGTGGTTTCACTTGCTGGAAACCCTGAGTGTTGTGTAAAATCGGCCTAGGGCTTGATTTTGGGAAATTTTGTCCAAATTGGGGCTTTTGACCTAAACCTAGTCAATTGATTAAATTTACTTGGGAATTGGCTAATTGGACCCAAATAGAATGACATTAAGGGTTTAGAATGGTTGAACTTGGGTTAGAATTGATTGACCTAGTTCAATTTGACCCTATGCCTATTGTACAGATTTTTTCCAAATTGGGACATAGGCTAAGTGTTGGCTTGACTTGGATTTAAACATGGTGGATTAGCATGGACTGATTTTTAGTTATGTGAACCATGTATAATGTAGGGTTTTGATTGACCCGATTAGGCCTATTGATAATCGTGGTGCATAGGAGTGCTTTGGGAGCATCCTAGTGCTTGTTTGGTTGGAAATCGGATTGGCTAAGTCTAGCCAATCAAATTGTGAGTATTTTTTTACTTGTGATTTCTATAGGTGGCATTATAGTATAAAATGTTTTAAATGCTTATCTAACGTAGTATGCATGATTTATTGAATTCATGAACTGTATTTGAGCATAGTCAGTTGGGAAAGCAGTTGAGTTATGTGCATTCCCTAAGCTTGGAATTTCTTATAGAATCCCATTAGGCTGACCGGGAATCCTCAATTGTGGACCTTGCAGAGGTTTTCTATGGGTTGTGTATGTTAGGATCCGCCTAAGCATGGTGCTTGCCTTGGTGGGCGAATCCTATGATTCATGCAACCCTAGGAATCCTAATAGATACAGGTAAGAAATTGGTCAGGCATGGGTTTCACGCATACATGGCCCTTGTACTGATTCTTACTCAGGAGGTGTTTAGGTTGCATATGCATGTTTATAAATGGTATGCATTGTCTTGTTTATGACATGATACATTAAATTGGAATGTATGTAATCTTGCTTACTCTTATGATTATTTAAATGGTTTTAATGATCTTTCAATGTTTTAATTAAATGCATATATATGTTGTCACTTGTATAGAACATTCACTTAGCTTGTTGTAGCTCACCATCACTATTATCCTTTCAGGTTCGGATAGGAAAGGGAAGGGAAAAGCTTAGCTGCGGAGCGTTTTCCCGTACACTTTTTGATGTAGGTGTTTAGTACTTTTGTATTTTGTTAAATATGTACTAAATAACACCTATAGTCTGTATTTAATACTTTGATGGGTTTGTAATTCATGGTTAAGTATTATTTTGTACTTTTGATCATTATGGACTTAAAAAAAATAAGAAATTTATGGTTGTATTTTGGGAATGTAATATTATTTGATTATGTCCATGTGTGTTATTGTTGTGTATTTAGGGATTATGGTGTGTATTAGAAGGCTTATCGGGATGTCGTGTATGTCATGGGAGGATATACATGGGGTTTCGTGCCAGTCATGACGTCACGTATCGTGGGTTGTGACAGTACCACTGGTATATATGTTACCACCGGCATAACCATCACCGACTGAGCAGCAACAACAACAACAGGCTCCTTCTTCTGGAAAAAAAATGAGTAGATGAGGTAGAAAATTGTGGATTGAACAGAAAAAGAAACCAGTAGAGGCACTTAGTAGGACAAAGATTTATGTGATGCCCACAGTTCCCTATCAGGGCATGACACTTGTAGTACCACCAGCAGGTAGAGGAGCATTTCCTTTTGTGAGGCTGCCACCTTGTCAAGATTCTTCTGTCAGGCAGCAGTGGCCTGGAGAACCTGGTAACAGGAACGGTTGGTTACCCATTCTGGGCTCATAGTCTTAAGTTTCTTCATCTGCACCTCGACTACCAATAGTGTGTTTCAGATGTGGACTCAATGGGCACAATGTGAAACAGTGCATTTTTCAGCCAGTGCCGCCACTTGCAGGCCCAGCTGGCATGGGGGAGACTCGAGCAGTTACAGAGCCGGCCCGAGCTGCCAGAAGACTCTAATAGAAGGTATGATCAGCATATGTGACATTTATATGTATGTTTTGATTGATGTTGGTTCTACCTTGTCTTTTATATCTGGTAGTATGGTGGATAGATTACACTTGACCCCTGTTAGAGTTAGTACACTTTTGATATTGAGTACAACAGCAGAAGAGAGAATATACTCCAATATTATTTGTGAAAACTATGTGGTAAAATTTGAGGGACATGAAATGTATGTGAACCTTAGGGTTTTAGAGTTTCTTGAGTTTGATGCCATATTGGGTATGGATTGGTTGGCCGCATATCATGCTCGTGTGAATTGTTTTTCCAAACGAGTAGTGTTTCAGATACCTGGACAACCATCATTTGTGTATAGAGGTATGAATATCTCGACCCCTACTACCCGAGGCAGATTAGCTATCGATGAGGAGACTGCCATGTTAGCAAGTGTACTGCCAGTGGAGGAAAATGATAAAGGTATTCAACTGTCAGATATCCCTATGGTATGTGAGTATTCTGATATGTTCCCAGATGATTTTCCAGGGTTACCGCCGCCACGGGAGATTAACTTTATTACAGAGTCGATGCCTGATACTAAACCTATCTCCATTCCACCTTATAGAATGGCACTCAAGATGCAATCAAATAAGTTGATGGAAAAGGAGTTTATTACTGATAGTTGCATATTTAGATAGATTTTAGAGCATATTTAGATAGATTTTAGAGCATGTTTTAGGTGTGTTTTAGGATATTTTATACATTAGTTTAGTGTGTTGAAATTAGTTTTGATGCATTTGTTATTTTAGGAATAAATTGGATTTTATGCATTATTTTGGTTTGTTAGTTTATATGTTGGATCAATTTATGTTTAAAGTGAGTTAATTACGTGTTTTGCATTGTTTTGCAGGTATTTAGATGTGTGGAAGTGAGCATGAATGATGGACACAACATATGAGAAGCCTAGATGATGTTTCATGAAGAACCCAAGTTAAGAAGTGGAAGAAAATTGGCTAAGTCGACAAGAAGGAGTGAAATTTGGCTAAGTCCATACAAAAGAGAAGAAAATTGCGGAAGGTTGAAGGCTCGGAGTGCCGCGACGCTAGACGTTGTTTTAGTTGCGTTTTAGCAACTTGAAATTTCAGAATTCAGAGGACGTTCTAATTATGAGTTGGACGACAAAAGGGGGCTTATTATATATCAAACTGAAGGGTTTTTCGAGAGGAACACATTGGAATGTAGAGAGGAGAACAATGGTTTGACGGCTGGAAGAGAAGTGGAGAAGAAGATTCGTATTGAAGATTATTGAAAAATTTCTACACGTTCTAGTTTGCTTTACTTTGTTCTGATTCATGTTTGAACCATTGTTTACCCTTTTTATTTCTTTAGTTATGAACTAAAACCTCTTTCTAGAGGTAGATTGATCCAAACTCGAGACTATGTGTTGACGTTTATTATTTAATTATTATTAATAAATTCTTTTAGTTTATTTATACTATTCTGTGCATAAAGCTTTCGATCCCCTGATCAAGGATTGAATGATCCTAGATTCGAGGTAGATGCTCCAAAAGAGGGTACCTTGAGTTGGAATCTGGAGAGTATAACCTAGGCTATCGTGAGACTCAAAAGGAGATCGAGAACCTTTGAAGTCATTAAGTGGAAATCATAGATCTTAATGAATTACCGTTGTGTTAGGTTTTCATCGAAAGAGTTAAATCAATACAACGATAATATTGTCAAGTTCTGCTTCAAAAGAGAGAATTAGAAACGTTAGGAATTCCGACTTATAAGCTAAATAATTAATTTAATAATAATACACATATCTAGACATGGTTGAGAGTGAGGTGACATCGAACTTCTAGTTTAACCTCCAATTGATTTACCATTTGATTTGCATTGCGTTGTTAATTAATTAGTTTAATTTCTGTCATAATCATTCAATTATTCGATTTTGATTGTCTAGATAAAATTAGGGTTAAAACGCGGTAGATAGTGTAATAAATATCCCTAAGGACGATACCCGATTTCTCATCAGAATATATTATAACTTGGCAACCATTCACTTGCAGTTTGCGTGCAACAATTACCCCAAGTATGTCACCTTGGGGGTGCACCTGTGTTATTTGTGAAAAAGAAAGATGACAGTCTTAGACTGTGTATATATTGTCGTCCATTGAACGGGGTGACTGTAAAGAATAAATATCCTCTACCACATATAGATGATTTATTTGATCAGCTAAATGGTGCCAAGTTCTTTTCTAAGATCGATCTGCCATCTTGGTACCATCAGTTGAGGATACGGGAAGAAGATGCGTCTAAACCTGCGTTTAGAACAAGATATGACCATTATGAATTTCTAGTGATGCGCTTTGGACTAACAAATGCACCAGTCATATTCATGGACTTGATGCAAAGGGTATTTAAGCCATATCTAGACTAGTTTATTATTGTATTTATTGATGATATTTTCATTTATTCCAAAACTAAAGAGGAGCATGAGCAGCACCTCAGAATCACATTGCAGACACTAACGAAGCATAGGTTGTTTTCTAAATTCAGTAAATGTGAGTTTTGGATAAATGAAGTGAGATTCTTAGGTCACGTGGTTAGTATAGGTGATATCTCTGTTGATCTTGCTAAGGTTGAGGCGATTATTGATTGGCCGAGACCGACACTGTGATAGAAATTCGTAGTTTTCTGGTTGGCAGGTTATTACAGGAAGTTTGTGGAGGGATTTTCCAGATCAACTGCTCCACTTACTAGGTTGACCCAGAAAAATGTTTCATTTGTGTGGACTGATGATTGTGCAAATGTTTTCATTGAGCTGAAAAAGAAGTTGACCACAACACCAATTTTAGTACTTCCAAAGTCGGGAAATGAGTTAGTGATTTATACCGATGCATCACACTCTGGTCTGGGATGCATACTAATGCAAGAAGGTAGAGTGGTTGCTTATGTATCTAGACAGCTAAAGGTGCATGAGAAGAATTATCTTGTGCATGATTTGGAGCTGGCAGCCGTTGTATTTGCTTTGAAATTGTGGAGGCCTTACCTGTATGGTGAAAAGTTCACACTGTATTCATACTATAAAAGTGTGAAATATTTGTTTGACCAGAAAGAATTGAATATGAGACAGTGTAGATGGCTTGAGTTCCTAAAGGATTATGACTTCACATTGGAATATCATCCTGGGAAGGCCAACGTTGTAGCTGATGCATTGAGCAGGAAACTGATTGAGACCAGTGTGGTGGCTTGTCAGATGGCCCATGAGTGGCGACTTTTAGAGAGAGTGACTATGATGAGTGTCCTCTCTATGGCACCACACGTGGATATTTGTGCTCATATGCATATTCAGCTGACAGATTCTCATATTCAGAGGATTAAGGATTTGCATGAGCATGATCTTGATTTTGGTATGTATAATTCATGGGCTAATAAAGCAGACAAAGTTGATTGGCATAAAGGTCCGGATGGTATTCTGCGTTTTCATGGGAGGTTATGGGTTCCTGTAGATAGAGACTTGAGGATTGAGTTACTTCAGAAAGCACATAGATCTCAGTATACTATTCACCCAGGGTTTGATATGGAAAGAACAGTTTGGTGGCATGGGATGAAGAAAGATATAATTGAGTATGTATAGAAATGTGGGGTGTATCAGCAGGTAAAGGTTGAACACAAGAGGCCTAGAGGTTAAATGCAACCATTATCCATTCCAGAATGGAAATGATAGCATATTAGTATGGATTTCATTACAGGTTTGCCCAAATCTCAGGGTAGATAAGACACCATTTGGGTGATAGTTGACCGATTGATGAAATCTGCGCATTTTTTTTCAATGAACACCAAAGACTCGATTGACAGATTGAGCAAATTGTATGTACATGAGATTGTGAGATTGCATGGGGTGCCTGTTTCCATTGTGTCAGATAGAGATCTGTTGTTTACTTCGAGGTTCTGGCAGAGTTTGTAGACTCGATTTGGTACCCATCTTCGTCTTAGTACGACATTTCACCCACAGACTGATGGACAGACTAAGAGGGTGATTCAGAGGATAGAGGATATGTTCAAATTGTGTATATTGGAGTTTGGTGGGACTTGAAGTAAGTTTTTGTCACTGTGTGAGTTTTCTTATAACAACAACTATCAGACCAGTATTGGCATGGCACCGTTCGAGGCTTTGTACGACAGGCCGTGTAGATCTCCAGCTTGCTGGTATGAAGTTGGAGAATCTCAGATATTGGGGCTGAAAGTTGTTGTGGATCACACAGAAAAGATCAAGCAGATCAGGCAAAGATTAAAAACAACCCAAGATTGTCAGAAAAGTTATTATGACAATAGACATCGACCTTTAGAGTTTGCAGCGGGAGACCTGATACTATTGAGAGTCTTTTCAATGAAAGGTCAGATGCGATTTGGGGTAAAGGGAAAATTAGTTTCGCGTTTTATTGGGCCATTCAAGGTCTTAGAGAGGATTGGTCCACTAGCGTACAAGATTGCTCTACCTCCTCAGTTGGTCGGAGTTCATAATGTATTTCATGTTTCTATGTTGAGAAATATCATACAGATCCGACAAAGTATCTAGACCTGACACATATTTTAGATGTAACACAGATGCAAGTTGGGGAGGATGCTACTTATGAAGGGAAGCCCATTTAGATTTTTGACAGGAGGGTTCAGAAACTGAGGAACAAGGAAGTCCCTTTCGTCATAGTCAAATGGAAATTTCATGATAATGAGGAGTAGACCTGGGAGTGTGAGAACCAAATGCGGGAGACATTTCCTAATCTTTTCACCACTGGAGGTATATTTTTCCTTCCTTTTAAATTTCAAGGACAAAATTCATTAAGATGGAGAGATTGTAACATCCCGTAGTTTTAATCAAATACCTACGTTGACTTATAAGCGTATTGAGATGTATAATACGCATATTTTATACGTAAGAGTCAAAGATATGCATGTATGAAAATACATGCAATATGTAAGGGGTATTAGTAAATAAATAAAATTATTAAATGAATAATATAAATTCAATTAGGTGAATTGAGTTGATGATTAAATGATTAAATGAAGTTGATAATTAAGTGATTTAATGAATGAATTAAAGTTAAATGATTTAATGAATTAAATAATAAGATGGGGGAGTTGTTTTACTAAATGATATTGGTAGCATGGGATCAAATCATTTGGATGCTCATCTTCTCTCTTTTATTGTTAATGTGTTTAAAAAAAAAGTTAAGAGAAAGAAGAGAAGACGAACCAGAGGAAGAAAAACGAAAGAGAGAAAGGAGGAGCAGGAAAAAAAATTGAGTTTTGTGGCCAAATTCAAAGTGTCGGTAAGCCATTTTTCTCTATTTTCATTACAAAATTGATCTTTAACTAGTGTATGACATTCCTACAGGTATAATTTTTTCTATAAGAGGTATTTTACCATGTTTCTAAAAATAGGGTTTGGACCCACTTTGAGCGGAAACACGTAAAAATGATATATTATGACTCATATAGATGTGTAGATACTAGATATGTGGTTTGTTTGTATCTATGTGTAATATTGGTGCTGGTACAGCTGTCGAAAGTCAAATTTGACACTGGGGGCCTTTGAAACCTTGTCAAACTTCGGTGAAATCTCGGTTTGAAATCATAAAATTATAGAGAACTGAATTCCGAACATTTTGATACCAAATTATGATTTTTGGGTATCGATTAATATTTTTAATATATGCCTGACTGAATTCGGTAAATACGGCAAACTTGGATATTAGTGAAAATGTGGTTGAAAGGCTTGTTTCTATTGTTCATTGCCTTAAAAATAATCATGAGGCCCATGTAAAATATTTGGGACGCCTCATGTGAATTTTAGACCGAAATGGAATTATGAGAATTTATTGGAGAGTTAGATTTTAATGACTAATTGAAAAAATATATATAATGATTTGATAATTGATTATGGATTATCTAGAAATGAATATATGACAGGATTATATTATTGATTGAATACAAATAGTAGAGTGGTCGTAGAGAGTAGGTCTACGCGGTACCACTGTGAGTAGTTTTTTACTCTGGTTATTCTATGTATGACATTATAGATATAAAATATTTTTGATTGAATAAGCATATTATGATTATTGTGCTTGAGTTGAATTCATGAAATGATTTTAAAATGAAGTATGCGTTAGATTTGCAAGAGCAGACTAACCGCATGAGGTCGATTCTTGGGTAAGCCTCAGGAACTAGTCTCAAGTGAATAACTGGATTTGTACTCGCGTACTTGAGGATTGTCTTTGTTGGATTAATAACCCATAATTGATGATTATATGAAAATGAGTAATGAGAGAGCAGTGACTACTCTTGCTACGGCCAAATGAGAGATTAGACCCACTCTATTACTTGGAAGGAGGGAGATTGATATAAATGTTTTAATCCATTATTGCATCTCTTGTAATGGAAATTATGATGATCATGTATGTATTTCTTTCCATGTTTCATGTTATTTATAAATGTAATTGCTCAACATGCATGTTTTATTTATTAATGTATATATAGTGTCATTGTTAGAAATATTCATTGAACTTGTTGTAGCTCACCTTATTTTCTTCAAATATTTCAAGTAGAAACAAAGGGAAAGGAAAGGCGAGAGAAGAGTAGTTGACTCTTCGGTTTCTTTTTCCTATGTATGTATGGTTTGAGGATTGAGAACATGTTATTTTGGGTTATGCATATTTAACATCATATGTATATATATTATCACTAGATGAGTGGAGTGATGACATATATGATGGTTTGTGGTATGATATGAGGAATTTGGTATTTAAGTGAATGAATAAATGTGAATAATTTTTTTATTAAGATAATTGGGTTTGTGATAGTCAATATTTAAGGAGAGATTATGCCAAATTTTTTTATGAAAATTGAGGTATAAGAAGGCTGACATAGTATTGTATATGGTGTGGCGTATATAGTGTTATGTGTCGATTGTGACGTCACTAGTACAAAGTGGGTCGCGACATATTTTGATAGAACTATTCTTCAAATATTGTCAAGCCTGAACCTCTTGAGAACTCAGGGATGAAAATAACCCAAGTTTTGGAGTTTTCGATTTTGGAAACCTTCAAGAATCTTCCACGATTGTTTTGAATAACCTCGACAATAATCATTTCGTTCATATTATGAAGTTGTTTTTAAAACCCGTCGTTCACTCCAAATATGCTTGCTAGTACTATTTGATTAAGCAACCATTCTGCTGATACTTCAGCCATAATCAAGAAAAATACTTTCGAACCAGTGTTCTAAGACAATTTTAACCCACTACCCTTTTGTAGTGTTCAACTGAGAATACCTTGCCTTGGACCTTGAAGGAAGAAGAAACTGTGGTTAGGTTTTTGAAATCCCCCATTAGAACGCCCAAAAGCCTAGGAATGACGAGAATAAGAATAAGATAATGGCAGAGGGTAAAAGGTAACAGTTTTGATGGATGAATGAGAGAACAGTAAGGAGGAGAGAATGGGGAAAAAGAAGTAAGGGTAGGTTTCCAATAATGAACTCTTTAGAACGGGGGGATTTTGGGATCGTAAGGAACAAATGAGGTTAGGATGTAGTATGGTGATTCAGAATAAGCTAATAGTGAGAGGGGATTGGTCTAGACAAGAAGACGAGCAGAGGAAGGAGTCATTTCATCAACAATCATATGATAGAATAATAAGAAGATTGTTAATCACATGAAGACCTTCTTACCCCATATAATATCTGAAAATCAATGTGTCTTTCTTAAAGGTCGACTAATTACAAATAATATCATTTTGGCCTTTGAACACTTATATTATTTGAAGAATCTCTGAGCAAGAAAAAATGTCTACGCAACCATCAAATTTGACATAAGCAACGCCTACGATAAGGTAGAGAAACCTTACTTAAGAGCTATAATGCTAAAAATGAGAATTTTTATGCATTAGACCAATTTGAAAATAAGGTGTGAATCCTCTATTTCTTTCTCGGTTATCATAAATGGGCAAGCCATTGGGTGAATTCGACCATCTAAGGGCATGAGGCAAGGTGACCAACTATCACAGTATTTGTCCTTAATTTGTTTCAAACGTATTTCTGTTATTCTTCAAAAGATGAAAGCTGGAGTGTTAGAAGGCCCTGTGCTTGCCTGAGGCAGCCTTAGGTTGTCTCACCTTTTGTTTGATGATGAATTCTTGATACAAAGTAGAGAAAATTCTTTTAATAACTATGCAACTCAATCAATATTGAGAATATACGAGGGTGCTTCGGGTAAACAAATAAATTGTAACAAATCATCTCTCTTTGTTAGTCCGAATGTTGGGGATCATCAGGGGCTAGTTTTCTGAAGACTAAGCACCTAGAAATGTGCACACTAATCGATGCATTTGGGCTTCCTTCCCTTAGTCATAGGTTTACAATGAAGATGTTTCAATTTTTTTAAGCAAAGGATCTAGCAAACGGCACAACATTGGAAGTCAAAACTATTTTCTATACGTGGAAACGAGGTGCTAATTAAAGCAGTTGCTCAACCCCAATTCGTTTTCCCCACGAGCTGCTTCTAAATCTCAAAAATCTTAAGCAACCAGTTAAACTCCATTTTGGCTTGGTTCTGGTTGGGGAGTCAAATAGTCAGCCAAGATTCATTAGAAAAGGTGGACCAACTTAGTACTTCAAAATCAATGGTAAGTCTCAGTTTCAAATCGATGGAGACATTTAACAAAGCTTTGCTTACAAAACAAGGGTGAAGAATACATTATTGTCCTAATTACTATATTTTAACTTAATCCTCAAGGCCAAATACTTTATAGATTCGTCCTTTTGGAATGCTAATTTAAAAGTGGAGCATCTTAAGTTTGGAGAAATATCTTATGGGGTAGAAAACTACTCGAGATGAGCACAAGATAGATGATTGGGAATGGATGTGATGTTCATATGCGTAGAGACTCATGGCTACTTAGGTTGTCATTCCTTCAAGTTGATTTTGTTGATTTTATTACTCTGAAGCAAAATTGGAACAAGGTGAAACTTATAGAATCACTTATCCTGGTGTACATGGTGAAAGTCCTTAAGATTCCTTTGAGCAAAAGAGGTCCTCCTGACATGATGATATGGCACTATTTTAAAAATGGTCATTACAATGTAAAAAAAACAAATATCGATTGTTGCTTAAAGCCTCAATCAGGCGAAGTGCTCAAATAAGACGTGTAATAAGAAATTTTGGAAAAAGCTATGGACTATTTGTTTGCCACCAAAAGTGAAGATTTTCCTTTGGAGATTTTTCCACGACATTTTCACTTTTAATAATAATTTGAGGAAAATAAGAGTGATAGATTTTTCTAATTATGGCATATGTCAATCTGAGGCCAAAACTATTGCCCATGCAATGGCGAGGTGTAGAAGAGCCAAAGAAATATGGGAGTATGTGGAGCCATCTCTAGTGAAGATTATAATTGGCATGCTTCAACGTGCGACTGTAAAAGAATTATTGATGGATGCAAGCAAGTTGGACCTAAAAAAGATAATTGTTTCATCGTTGGCTACATGGAACGACAGAAACAACATTAGTGTTGAAAGGAAAGTGCAGCTTGTAGAGGTGGTGGCATTAAGGGCATTGATATCATTTAATAAGTTTCAACAAGTTTTCATTATTAGGGAAGCAGAAAAAATCAATAAATCCCCGAGGTTGGTAACCTCCTCTTCAATGTAAACTAAAAATGAATGTTGATTCAAGTATTATTTCCTTGGGGATAATTGATATTGGCATAGTAATTCAAGATTCCCAAGGTATGATTATCATTGCTATGGCCAAACAAGTGATTGAGGTCTATCGGCATTGTCACGACGCCCCTGACGTAGGCTGACGTCATGACCGGCACAATATACTATACACTGTACATACTCATATACAGTATATAATACACTGTCAGCCATCACATATATGGCATCTGAATGACATGTCCTCAATATCAATACACTTATCAACTGTGACCGTAGAGCTAATCGGTAAGCCAATGAACCTATCCTATCAAGGATCTCTAATGGTCCAACAAATGCGAGCTTTCTTTTCATTCCAAATCTCATTTGGCCTTTCTGTGGTAAGACCTTTAACAAAACATGGTCAGCCACACTAAATTTCAAGGCCTATATACCAACCTTGTGTATTTACTAATGTCCTGTGGCACCAGTAACAATAACTCTATACGTTCAAATCAACAAGTTGGAGATCTATAAGGCTTATTATCAAACCTTTAGAGTGCCATCATTATGCTATTATAATAGGTGTTTATACACACAAGTTTACACAAATAAAGTATTCCTTCCAACTTCCACCAAAATTCAAGTATACTAGACCCGAGCATGCTCATAAGCATCAAAGTCACTCTCTCAGTCTGTCAACCAGTCTGAGAGTAAAATATCACACTGAGAAGGAGATGAGTACCAAATCGAGTCTGCATCATATATCAGATCTCGACACAATCTTCGGATCTTAATCCGACATGACAAATATCTGAGTACTCCCATAAAATCTCCCTATCTCACATATACCCAATTGGTGAAAACGCCGTAAAACGACTCCCATAGCTAAAATCAGTCTGCTAGAAAGGTTACATCTAGCTTAGATAGTAATTTTACGACGAAAAATAGCAAAAATAACTTACCGACACGTCGAATTTGGCCGCAAATCCGGCGATTCCTTTTTCTCTCTTCTCGTTCTTCTCTCTGCTTCTTCTCTTCTTTTTTCGTTGCATTCTAGCAACTTCTTTCCTTTTCTTTTTCTTTTTCTTTTCTTTTTTTTTTTCTTTCGTTTGTTTTTTTTATTTAATAAATACGAGTACTGTTCACGGTACTATTCCGTGAACAGTGCCCGCAAATGAACAGTGTTATTTTATTATTTCTTCCTTTATTCCTCTTCTATACACTCAATTAATCTTCTTTCTTTACTAATCATACACATGTATATTTGGCTCCTACGTATAACATACGTTCACGCATATATTTAACTCATACGTATACACTACGTGTATTATATATCTCGATTTACGTGTACTTCAACGTATGTATGTAATTAAATTTACAGGGTGTGACAGACATCATCAATCGAACTGTGTTGTAAGAGCTAGGTTCGAATTTGTTGTGGAAGCGGGTATAGTTATTGATGTTTTGGAAGGTGATTCTTCTTTGGTGATAGCAACATTGAAAAGTAATAATCAAAACTTTTTTTGAAATAAGCGAACTTGTTGAGGATTGCAGACTGCTTCTTCAAATTTGGCCTAACATCTCTATTCAGGCGAGGAGAGTGTAACGAAGTTGGTGATAGGCTTAGTAGATTTAGTTTATGTACACAAGTTCTTCAAATATGGTTTGAGAAAATCCCACCTATATTTGCTAATCTTGTAATTGAGGAAACATCTCTGTTTTCTTTTGTTTCTTAATGATATTGGTTGGTTTTCCTTCAAAAAATAAATAAATAAGAATGAAGCAGGAGTTTCAGCTCTGTTCATGTCCCATGTTCGTCTAGTGCAAAGTGCTTACAAGTGAGGTCATCTAATTCAAGGGATTAACATTAGAAATATCAGTGCAATAAACTCTATATTTTAAATAAATAAAAAAACGTTTCACCAAATATTTTATTAAAAAATTAAATGGCTTTTTTTATTATAAATATAAACAATATGGCCAAACTACACTACAAACATTGTTACTGCCGGTCAATGCCTGACAACACCTGCAACGTTACATACACCACACACCCTTTGTCCAACTTTATCCACCTTTTCCCTCCCAAACCACGTGGCAGCATGATGAAAATAGATACTACCAGTCTAGGGGTGGCAATTTAACCTAAGGCCCTGTGGGCTTAACCTGACCAGCTATAAATGGCCCGGTTCAAACCCTGGCCCGACCATTACATGAGTCAGCCCCGCCCGGTCCCAAAATTTATTGAACGGGTTTGAGATCACAAAGCTAGACTCGGCCCGGCCCGCTAAATGTTAAGTATAAGCATTAGGTGTTACATAGTACAATTTATCAAAATAAATATGAAAAAGTACTAAACACCTACGTCAACAAAAGTACGGGAACGCTTTACAGCTAAGCTTTCCCCATCCCCTTCCTATCCGATCCTGCAAAGATAAGGATGAGGGTGAGCTACAACAAGCTCAATGAATGTTCTATACAAAGGGCAACTTATATATGCATTTAATTAAAACATTGCAAGATCATTGAAACCATTTAAATAACATGGGTATAAACAAGATTACGTACATGTAAATATAATGTATCATGTCATAAATAAGACAATGCATACCATTTTATAAACATGCATATGCAACCTAAATACCTCATGAGTAAGAATCAATACAAGGGCCATGTTTGCGCGAAACCCATGCCCAATTGACTTCTTACCCATATCTATTAGGAATTCCAATGGGTCGGGCATGTCACCGGGATCAATTCTTTCTCAGAGATCCCGTCTGCACCTATCATTGAAACCCTCTGCAAGGTCCACAATTGAGGATTCCCTGTCGGCTCAATGGGATTCCATAAGAATCCCGAGCTTAGGGATTGCAACACAACTCAACTGCTTTCCCAACTGACTATGCTCAAATACATTTCATGAATTCAATAAATCATGCATACTACATTATACAAGCATTTAAAACATTTTATACTACAATGCCACATATAGAAATCACAAGTAAAAAAGCACTCACTCTTGATTGGCTAGACCGAGCCAATCCAATCCGATCTATTAAAGTACTAGGATGACCACAAATCACCTCAAGTACTTCAATCCCCAATTGGCCTATTTGGTTAACTTAGATCATTCATGGTTTATGCCAAAACTGAAAATCAATCCAAGTATGCCAACTAATCATGTTTAAACCCAAATCAAATGCCAATTAAGATTCTAAAATGGTTCTACACATGAGCCAATCCCATATTGCCCAATTTAACCATTTAATACCTAATTAACCCACATTTAGCCCAATTGAATGCAATAGGTTGATCTAACCACTATAATACATGACATTCAATCATAAATAGGGTTAATTAGACTAATTTCAAGTCAATTTGACCAATTGACATAAATTAGGTCAAAATCTCCAAATTTGGACAAATTCCCAAATCACATGCAATTTTCTAAATTACAAGGCCTAGGCCAAAATTGCATTATACCTATGGTTTTCAGCCATCAAGATCAGTAAATTGGGCCACCATAACACCACATTTACCCATATATTCATCATACATTACATGTAAATCCAATGGCAAATCCTAAGTCCAAAGATCCTAGTTTAGGTCAATACACATAACCACTCCAATTTCTTGCTAGAAATTGGGGGTTTTACCTTCAATAGGTTCCCAATGGCCTCTAATCAAACATATATGACATGCAAACCCTAACTCTAAGATGTGTTCTTCCAACACCCTCCACAAATTTCGGGATTCATGGGTGGAAACACACCATTTGGGGTTGTTCTAGGTTAAGAAAGGCCATTAGCATCATAAACAAGTATAAAATAGCCTAAACATGTAAACCCTAGGTTAAGAACCCACCAAATCTGGGATTCACACAAACCCTAGGTCATAAGAAAGCTTGCAAACACACATGAAAACGATAGAAGGAAGAAAATGAGGAAGAATGGTATACCTTAGAGGGATTTTTGAGAAAAAAATCACCAAAACCCTAACTTCCTTCACCCTTTCTCTTCTTCACCTCTTTTCCCCTTCTTTTCTAAGTCAAAACGTGCAAATGAACCAAAAATGGGTGGTGGTTGCTTAAATACACGAGTTTGGGTCCACACAAAAAAGTCATTTTTTGCACTTTACCCAGCTGAAATGCGTTTCAGGAATTTTTTTGGCTTGGAAGCCTCTCGGCCTGGGTGAAACGCGTTTCAGGTTTTACAGATTTTTAGATTTTTTATCTTTCCGTTATTCGATCAATACATATCAGAATTTCACGTATAACCAGTCGATTTTTATGTAAAATTTCGTTCCGGACTCATTTCTAATATCCTCACACCCATTCGGGCACAAGACATGAACCAACAGAATTGAAACACGTACAAATACACACACATATGTGTATCTGAATACTCTACGATCAAGATGACATCATCTTAAGGTACGGGCGTCACATGGAACGACAGAAACAACATTAGTGTTGAAAGGAAAGTGCAGGCTGTAGAGGTGGTGCGTTAAGGGCATTGATATCATTTAATGAGTTTCAACAACTTTTCATTTTCTGGGAAGCAAAAAGAATCAATAAATCCCAAGGTTGGTAACCTCCTCTTCAATACAAACTAAAAATGAATGTTGATTCAGGCCTTATTTCCTTGGGGATTGGCATAGTAATTCAAGACTCCCAAGGTTTGATTATCGCTGCTATGGCCAAGCAAGAAACTGGAGGTCTATTGGCATCATCAATCGTACTATGTGTTGTAAGAGCTAGGTTGGAATTTGCTACGGAAGTGGGTATCCTTATTGATGTTTTGAAAGGTAATTCTTCTTTGGTGATAGCAACATTGAAAAGTAATAATCAAAACATTTTTGAAAGAGGCAAACTTGTTGAGGATTGCATATTGCTTCTTCAAGTTTGGCCTAACATCTCTATTAAGGCGATCCCTGGAGAGTGTAATGAGGTTGGTGATAGGCTTAGTAGATTTGGTTTATGTACATAGGTTTTTCAAATATGGTTTAAGGAAATCCCACCTATATTTGCTAATCTTATAATTGAGGAGACATCTCCGCTTTCTTCTGTTTCTTAATGATATTGGTTAGTTTCCCTTCAATAAATAAATAAATAAAAATAAAGCAGGTGTTTGAGCTCTGTTTATGTTCTATGTTCATCTAGTGCAAAGTGCTTACAAGTGAGATCATTTGTTTCAAAGGATTAGCATTAGAAATATTAGTGCAATAAACTCTATATTTAAAAAAAAAAACGTTTCACAAAATATTTTATTAAAAAATTACATGTCATTTTTTTTTTAATTATAAATATAAACAATAAGGCCAAACTACACTACAAACATTGTTACTGCCGATCAATGCTTGACAACACCTGCAACGTTACATACACCACACCTTTTGTCCGGATTTTTTACATGATTACCCTTAACAAAACGAATAATTCCACAAATGCCATCCCCTCAAAAATAATGTCACCACTGCCACAGTTTACTGTTCATTGCACAGTCATCGCACAGTCAGCGGCCAAACAATGCTCCACGTCGGCGCGGAGGTGGATTTTTTACAAGTGGAAGGGAAGGCGTCTTTTCAAAAGACGCCTTCCCTTCAAGGTTTTTTTTCTGGTTGTTTTTAGTTGAAGAGAAGGCGTCTTTTCAAAAGACGCCTTCTCTTCAACGCTATTTTTTTAACTGAAGGGAAGGCGTCTTTTCAAAAGACGCCTTCCATTCACCCTTTTTTTTTTAAACTGAAGAGAAGGCGTCTTTTGAAAAGACGCCTTCTCCTCAGGCAAGTTTGCACGTTTTTTTTTATTTTAAGGGAAGGCGTCTTTTCAAAAGACGCCTTCCCTTAAACCTACTTAAACCGCCCTCTCGCCCTCTCTGAACTGAAAAACTCGTCGCCCTCTCTGAACTGAAAAACTCGTCGCCCTCTCTGAAGAACTCGTCGCCGTCGTCTCGCTCCTTCGCAGTCGTCTCGCTCCGTCTCCGTGTTGCCATTCTCGATCACTAAACAAAGGTGACACTTTTTATTTTATTTTTTTCATTTTCTTTTTCTTGTTATAGGGTTCGCCATTCTCGATCTCGGTTCAAAACTTGTGTGCCCTTTCACTAATTTTTACCATTCTATGATAATTTTTGTTGTTTCCAAATGATCTTGTTTTTGTTTTGGGTTTTTTCTGTTGATCTTCTTCTCTTGCTTTGATTCTATAATGGTTTGTAATTTTTTTGTTTGGTTAATGCGGTCATATTCTGAATTTATTATTAGGAGCTTATTGGGAGAAATCTGTGATTGCAATGCGAAACATGGGAGTAATGCTGGTTGAATTGTGTGATTCGTTTTATAATGGGGGGTTTCAAAGTTTTTTTCTGTCATAAATCGTTTGCTGAACTTATATTTCCCCTTTTGTTTGTTATTAACCTTTTTAACTAAAATGAACTGTTTCTTGTAACTTGAAAATGAATTTTGAACATTGATTCATTTTGGTGGTTGGCTAGAAATGTAGAGCTAAGAATGGGGAAGTCTCTGTTGTAGTATTTCTTTCTATATGGTTTCTAGAGTGTATTTATAAATTTTTTTGTTATGATTGAATGTTTACTCCTTAGAGCAGATTGGAGGAAGCAATTCATATAGCCAACTCCATACACCTTGCATTGTTATACTCTACAAGCCCTTCAATCAATAATTTTACACTTTATGGAGTGGTACTCTGCAAGAACCAGGTGTCTAGATGTTGTAGTATGCAATATAAGCCACCTTTGCCGGAAAAGACGAGAAACAATTTGCTCCCTTTATATGTTTTAGAACATAAAATGAATATTTAAGTTTTGGTCCTTATCTTTTTATGAGTTAATGTTATGCATCCAACTCCTTTTAGTTCAACAGAGCAAATCCTAGTATATCTTTACTATAGGTTGAAAATCGAAAGTTAAGGTTTTATGTAATAAGTTCATTTTTATCTCTTGCATGTACAACAAAAACAAGCAACCATAATTGAAGCTGCAAAGATAACGTGGAAGCTTGGAATCAATAGACAAATTGAAGGGGAGAGAAACAATGTTTTTTAATCCAATAAGGGAAAGGAATTTTAAGATTCTATGTTCATCATTAACCATCTTAGTAAAAGTGGAGTGTGTTTAGTCCATATGTAAAGAAAAAGTGTATATTGCAACGTGCATTATAAGTATATCAGTATATAATTAGCTATTACCAATCCTCCTTGTTGGATTTTAGCTGAAACATGGATTCCTCATTAGATTAGAACATGAAATATGTATTTGGAAAGTAATTAGAACTTGCTAAATATGGATAAGTATTTTATGATCTCCTTATATTTGAATAAGGAAAACCATGTTGGTGTAGTCATATTAGAATGAGGAATTCTTTAAGAGTGCTAGAATTACACGCCGTGAAAACTCTACATATTTTCTCTTTGTCATTAGATGACACTTGTTAGCATAAAATTCTACTGATTATCTATATGAATTTTAGTACGTAGATGACTCCAAAAGTTGATGACTTCAATTCAAACAAATTAGCCTTATTACATTTCCTTTTAATTGTTACTTTGTTCAAGTCATAGGCTTTAATTTCATATTTTCTTTGAAATAATGACGATTGTATTTTGCTTATTCCCACAGAGATGACAAATAGACTTGTATCTATAATATGCTACAGTGGTGGTTCTGTATTACATGATTCGCGTGGTGCATCATACGATGGACCGCCAGTAGGGCTTGTAAGAGTCCGATCAGGCATTGATTTTAAAGAATTTGAAGGGGTTATTCGAGGTAAACTACGGATTTCAACGTGTGCAACAATCAATATCACCTATAGATATCCTTTGCTTTTTGGCGAAAAGGATTTCAATTATACGGTTGTTCCGATTAGCAATGAGGAAGAGCTAAGGGATATTTTTTCCATGTTGCAAGAGGTCCCACCTCCTACTAATATGGAGGTGTATGTAGAAGTTGTTGGTGGAAATTCAACCCAAGGTCGTCAAACGGGTCATCGCCGAAGCCACATGAATTTTGACGGTCAGAGTGCACGAAGATCAATGGAGCACATTGGTCCGAGTACAGCTTCACCAATTGATGCTACCTTCGATCACATGACCAATGATTCTGAAGATGGCACCCCTTCAAATGTACATTTGTCTGATGATGATTTCAATTTTGAAGACGATGACAGTGATGAAAACAGTGATGAGGATGACGGACATGAGATGGATAATTTTGTTGATTTGCGTGGTCCTTTATTGAGAGTAATATGGGTCTATGTATGCATCGCCACTACGAGAAGATGGCAATGGCGTAAGCATTGAAGAAACAGAGTTACAAGACACCGAGTTGCATAGTATGAACGATACACCACAACCTACCACTGCAAGTTTTGAGCCTCCATCACCGAATTTCATGGAGCTTAATCATGAAGCTATGACCCCATTATCAGACAATCATGATAACATCTCGATGGGGTGGAACGAGTCACAAGATCTTTGCGAAGGACTCATATTTCCCTCAAAGGAAGACTTGCAACATAGAGTAAAACGATGTTGTATAGCCAAGCAACAAGAATATGTTGTGGTCGATTCAGAACCCAAATTGTGGTCAATTAGGTGTAAGAAATCGAAAGATGGTTGTCAGTGGAGGCTACGGGCTTCGAAACGCAAGAAATCGGGATTGTTTGAGATCACAAAATGCCCATTTCCACACACATGTATTTATGCCCAAATGTCGCAAGATCATAGACAATTGGATTTAAAGCTAATATATCACGAAATTTATGATATTGTAAGGCGAGATCCTTCAACTTCTGTGTCGGCGCTACATCAAGTCATTAAAAAGAATTACAAATACGATGTGCATTACAAAAAAGTGTGGCGTGCAAAAAAAAAGGTGATGGAAAATATATTTGGTGATTGGGAGGGATCGTATAACCTACTCCCCAAATGGATGGATGCATTGAATGCTAGTAATCCAGGTTCACACGCATTTGTAAATCACTACGAACCTGACAACAATGGGATAGCCATATTTCATAGTTCTTTTTGGGCTTTTGGTCCCTCAATTGAGGGTTTTAAGCATTGTAGGCCTATCATACAAATAGATGGTACACACCTATATGGAAAGTACCGTGGTAAGTTGCTCATCGCCACGGCAATCGATGCAGCCAGTCATATATTCCCTCTCGCATTTGCTATTGTTCATCAAGAAAATACTGACAACTGGGCATGGTTTCTAAGGAAGCTTCGTTATAGCGTGACTAACAGAGAAGGCATTTGCCTTGTCAGTGATCGTCACCCTGGCATATTGAATGCAGTTAAAAGAGTTGAGAATGGTTGGACCGAGCCGGAGGCATATCATAGGTTCTGTTTGAGGCATGTGGGTAGTAATTTCAACGATAAGTACCGTAACGAGAAGTTGAGAGATTTGGCCAAGGCAGCAGGGTCACAACACCAACCACGTAAGTTTGAGGCACTAATGAAAGAGCTAGAGCACCAGAAAGAGGGTTGCACAAGATGGTTTAATCCCATTACCCTTCCTAGAGAGAGGTGGACAATGGCTTACGATGGTGGGGTGCGGTATGGTTGGATGACTACGAATGTCGCTGGTTAGTCTATGCATTTACTTATTTGAATTCTCTTAGCTATTTATGTAATTGTCAATTGCCGTCTGATTTGTTTCCTGTTTTTTTCCTTTAGAGTGTTTCAATGGAGTTTTGAAGGGGGCTCGATTTTATCCGGTCACAGCATTGGTTCAGTTGACGTTTTATAGATGTGTTCGTTGGTTTATCGTTAGACGGCAAGAAATAGATGAAGCAATTACTAATGGAGAAGTTTTCACAAAGTATGCGGTTGAGAAAATGAAAAATTGGGGGCTTAAGGCAGGGAACCACACTGTTACAATGATCAATCGACAGCTTGAGACATTTGAGGTTGTTACCGGTATACAAGATGTCCGCATGAACAAAGGGGGAAACAAGCAGGTGGTTCGACTAAAAGATCGTTTCTGCAGCTGCGGCAAATGGCAATGTTATGGGATTCCTTGTTCACACGTCCAAGCAGCGTGTCGTTATGCTTCGATCAATTGTGACCAATACATTGATCATTGGTACCTCCTCCAACATTACTCTAAGTGTTACGAATCGAAGTTCCATCCCATTCCGCACGAATCTTATTGGCCAGAATGTACTATTCCTTATACGGTGATACCTGATTTTGGTCAAGTTCGCAAATCTGGTCGACCGAGGTCGTCGCGTTTAAGAAATGAGATGGATATAAGGGAACCGTCGTCTAAGATTAGATGTAGACAATGTGGACAAGAAGGCCACAACAGGCGGAGGTGTCCAACCCTCCGTGATGGGGCTGCATAAGCTATTGTTTGCCCACATATATTTCATGTTTTCTACTTTTTAAGTCTTCTGTATCTTTTGCAATGTAATATGACACTGTGCGGGATAGACTTTGTCATGTACGATCTATTGTCTAATAATTATTCTCACATTTACATCTTGTTGTAATATTTCTTTATCTACGTTTGATCCTAACATGTGGTAATTAAATGTTATGTTACTTCATCTACGTTAGATGGAGCCAGGACCTTTAGATCCATCAGTACTTTCGTTGCAGGCCCGTCATCGATCTAGTCCCATATGGGATGGAGAGGTAATTACGTATTATTTTGATATTTAATCCCTTTTGAATTAAATCTTTGACAGACAATATAATAATTTTTTTTGCAGCCAGTTCCAGAGTTGCATTGTCGGCGCAGGGAAGCCGTTGTCCACCGCACACTTCCACTTGACCCGCGTATTATTCCATACTTGCAGCGCGCTGGTTTTTATGGGGTTGCACGTGTGGGATACATTCAGTTAGACTGGCACTTAATAACTGCCTTCATAGAGCGTTGGCGTCAAGAGACTCATACCTTCCACCTTACTTGCGGAGAAGCGACTATTACACTCCAAGATGTGGAGGTGCAATTGGGCTTGCGCGTCGATGGTCTACCTGTGACGGGATCGACCAACCTTCTTTACGAAGAATTATGTGCTGAGTTGCTCGGGTTCATACCAGTTGGAAAAGAAAGACGCGGGGGACGATTGAGTCTCGTCACCCTTGGAGAAAGAGTTCCAAATTTACCCGAAGAAGCAACCGAAATTCAAATACAACAGTATGCACGCGCATATATTTTGCAGCTAATTGGAGGTGGGTTGTTGTCAGACCAATCAAACAACCTTGTACACCTATGTGTTTTGCCTCTTCTTGCGGACTTCGATGTTGCCGGTACATACGCGTGGGGCAGTGCAGTGCTAGCCTGGTTATATCGTCAATTGTGTCGTGCAGTTGATTATGAAAAACGAGGTGTGTCAGGAGCACTTGTACTACTACAACTATGGGCATGGGATAGATTTCCTTTTTTGGCTCCACGAAGAATGAACATTCCACGCGAGGATCATGCGGGCCCAAATGCACATTTGTTGCCACCACCACCATTGGCATATAGGTAAATGAGTAATTCCTTACTTAAGTCCACAACGATCTTCCTTTTCAACATTTACTGTTAACGTTTATTAATTTCTCCTTACTATTTGCAGGTGGAGACATGCGTTAATAAAGAAAGAAGTCTCAACGCATGTATTGAATAAATATAGAGAGACGTTGGACACTAAAGGTTTCGAAGAGGTACAATATTCCAAACATTTTACATTAATGTATTCCTTATTTTTTTCCAATGTTTTACAATTTTGATGTTAGGGGTCCATGTACAGGTCAGTTGGACTCCATACACCGATGATTTGATTGATGCCTTGCCAGAGTATTGCAAGCATGGGCGACACATATGGCACACCATTTCTCCACTCATTTGTTTTGCCATAGTTGAGTTACATCGACCAGATCGAGTGTTACGTCAATTTGGCATGAGACAAACGATTCCGGAGCCATGCGACACAAGTATTGAGCTTCACAAGTGTGATATGAGAAGCCAATGTGACAGTAATTGGATTGAAAAGCACATATATTACGTTGATGAATGGCAACGCCGTGTCGATAACTTGGCAGTTGGTGAAAATAATTATTCGGTGCCTATGGAGTACAATGATCCATATATGATTTGGTATAGATCAATAACTCGGAGGTATATGACTGAAAGCGGTGCAACAATCGATTTCTTGGTAAGAAAGTACATTATGCAATTCACATTTTCACTTATTGCTAACCTAAGTTGTAGTTATTTTCGCTAACGTATGACACTTTTAATTTATTTAGGTTTGCAACGTGGCTCAAATGCATTTGCGCAGTGAGGTGAATGATATGACTGTAGCGAGGGACATTAACAGGATATCAATGACTACGCTACAAAGTGTGCATGCTGATTACATGATTAGGAGGGACACAACAGAGGGACAATCATCAGCATATCATCAGAGTCCCATCACTCCTTCCGGTCGTGCTGATTCATTCACAGATGTCCACACGTCACCATTGCGTCACGATCCATCCTCCTTTGCCGATGAAATACCCGATGTTCATATCCACCCGACAGCTACTTCATTCGAGGACAATCCAACCTTGGGTGAAGGGCATTGGATAGGTAGACGGCAAAGAATGCCAAGGCGAGGACGTGCATTTATAGCACATACGGCTATTGAGGCGCATGATGATCGTGAGGATGACCACATATCAGCTATGCCCGTTGCCGATGATCCAGCACCATCAGTCGAGCAAGTTGTTCAGCTGCCTTTGCAGCAGTATACGAGAGATCACTTACGACGCAATAAACGACGTAAGTGGCCAATATGTGGCACAGATTGACAACTTGTATCTCATTGTAACTTGTATATGTTTTGATAATGTTGTACTAAACATGTATGTATACTTGCTACTTCAATTCAATTAATTTCTTTAAAGAAAATTACATTGTATAAACAGTAATAGCGTTGAATTTTCATTTTAACTTGAATTCTGCATGGGGGTCCAAAAATTAAACCGGGCATGGGAATGAGATTCCGTCGAGTCCGGGGGATCGGGGGAGGATAGTGGGACGTGTCGGAAGTGGTCGGGTTGAAAAAAACGACGTGGTTTGGCTTCGGTGAGGCCGAACAGTTTAGTAATAGCCTTCAACTTTCATTTTAACTTGAATTCTGCATGGGGGTCCAAAAATTAAACCGGGCATGGGAATGGGATTCCGTCGAAAACGGGGGATCGGGGGAGGATAGTGGGACGTGTCGGAAGTGGTCGGGTTGAAAAAAACGACGTGGTTTGGCTTCGGTGAGGCCGAACAGTTTAGTAATAGCCTTCAACTTTCATTTTAACTTGAATTCTGCATGGGGGTCCAAAAATTAAACCGGGCATGGGAATGGGATTCTGTCGAGTCCGGGGGATCGGGGGAGGATAGTGGGACGTGTCGGAAGTGGTCGGGTTGAAAAAAACGACGTGGTTTGGCTTCGGTGAGGCCGAACAGTTTAGTAATAGCCTTCAACTTTCATTTTAACTTGAATTCTGCATGGGGGTCCAAAAATTAAACCGGGCATGGGAATGAGATTCCGTCGAGTCCGGGGGATCGGGGGAGGATAGTGGGACGTGTCGGAAGTGGTCGGGTTGAAAAAAACGACGTGGTTTGGGTGACACAAGTACAAAATAATAAAAAAAAAAATTTGGGGAAGGGAAGGCGTCTTTTCAAAAGACGCCTTCCCTTCAACTTTAAAAAAAAAAATACCAAAGAGAAGGCGTCTTTTGAAAAGACGCCTTCTCTTCGGTAAAAAAAAAATAGCATTTGAAGGGAAGGCGTCTTTTCAAAAGACGCCTTCCCTTCACAATATTTTTTTTTTAAGTTGAAGGGAAGGCGTCTTTTGAAAAGACGTCTTCCCTTCAACGGTAAAAAATTCCAACTCTGCGCCGACGTGGCGCTTGTGTGGACAGCTGACTGTGCGCTGACTGTACAATGAACAGTAAAACAAGGCAAAAGTGACATTATTTTGTAGTGGATGACATTTGTGAAATTATTTTTTTTGGGAAGGGTAATCATGTAAAAAATCCCCTTTTGTCCAATAATTAAACATTTTATCCAACTTTATCCACCTCTCTCCCAAACCACGTGGCAGCATGACGAAACCAGCTACTACCACGCCAATTTTTCAATTTTGAAGACATACCAACTTTCCCTTTCAAATTGATGCCACGTGTTGATTAAGATTTGAGATTAAAGACACATTTAAATAGTTGATAAACTTTTATTTATAGTTTATGAATTCATTTCCTTCGCTCTATTCTAAAAAATAAATTAATAATTTTTTTAATTATTAATATCTATATTATTTTAAGTCTTTCTTTATCTTTATTATTATTAAAAAAAGTTATTAATAGATTGCTTTTTCTTAACTCTCAAAAGTAATGATTTTTTTTTGTATACATCTAAAATATCTTAATTTATTTTTTTCTCATTTTATCTTCTTATTTTTACTAATTTTTTTTAATATTCAATTTTGTTCTCTAATGATAAGGTTTCAAAAAAAAAAAAAAAGAAACAAAATATCTAAAATATGTTTTTTTTTTAATAATAATAAAAAAAAAGCTATGGCAGCCCTAATTTTGTGTCACACAATAACGGTTAGATCATATTTATCATGTTACTGATGAATTTCAACCACAATTTTTATTTCTCATTTCCCTATATATATTTATTTTTTAAAATTTTTGTAAGCTGTGGGCCCACCCACACCCCCAACTCCAACACACGACTCGCTCTCTCTCTCTCTCTCTCTCTATATATATATATATAGTCTCTCCTTTCCCTCTCTCCTCTCTCTCTCTGCAATTGTACTTGCGTCGAACCAGCAAGATAAAAACATCCGCATCACTCGCAATATCCGCACACATATGTATGAGCCACTTCTACTAATTTCCCATCCCTTCGATTATCCAATTTGAAAGAAAGAAAGAAAGAAACACAGAAAGAGCATTGTTTAAAAGGAAGAGCATATTATGAAATCAATTAATTAAGGAGAGGGGGAAATGGTGGCTTCTTGTTGTCTCTGCCAATTCGTTCATTCTCCCACCGCAAAGCTTCCTGTTTTGTCTAATTTCGCCACCGCCACAGCTACCGCCAACGTTGTTTTCGGTTATGGTTTTCGTTATGGATGCCTTTCTCGTCGAAAACACGGCGTTTCGCTTAAGTTCGTCACCAGAGCTGGGCTTTCCAGCTTCTTCTCCTCCAAGACTGGTTTGGATGCTCTCGTAAGTTGTGTTGTTATTCCTTTTTTTTTTTTGTAATTCAAATTGTTCTTGCTATTTCTTGATTTTCTCGTTCGAATCGACTGTGGGTGTTGCGGATTCGATCGGTTGAGCGTAGTCATGATTTGTAGTGTTAACATGTTTAGAATTTTTTTTTATTTTTTTTTCAATTCGTTTATTCTATTTGTTGAAACAAATTATTGTTGTAATTGGTGTGGGGAAAAGGAGGAGTGGTTTCAACTTGTTGATTTGCATTCTTTTCGGATAGAAAAAAGGATTAAAAGGGGATAGTTGAAATAAATAATTCTTTCTTGAAGTGGATACAAACCTCTTCTACTGCTTTCTTGAATGAGATGCACCAGCAAAAAGAAACAATTTGCAATATCATGAATGTTTATTTTATAGTATTTAGCCTTCAATGGAGTTGCTTAGAGAATGGATAAGATTTCTTGGCTCTTTAATTTTCGTTTAGTTCGTTCATTTTTTTATTATTAATTTTTTGCAATTCCTGCCATTTGATTTGGTCATAGATGATCGTTATGTATTTGAGTCAGTTCAATCAGATGAATATTGTAGTTGTTTTACATGCATAATTACTTGAAAAAGAAAAAGACAAAGGTGAATTGATCAATCATTGTTTGGTATGTTGGAGTTTTAACTTTTATGGTGTGATTGATCAAGGAAAGTTGAATGATTGATTATCAAAGGAGTTGTGTTGTATGATTGGTTTTGGAAAAGCTTGTTGAGGGATAATGGTTGGGCGTTTCAGATTTTACTGATTGATCATTATAAATGGGCATTGGTTGACACAATGATCGATCATTGAATCGTGATTGATAATCTTTGTAAAGTTTATTCTGTATTATTTAGAGGAGAAATGTTTGTCGTCTTTACTTTCTGAAAGGAACTTTTTCTAATTGTTCATTTTTGAAAATCTGATTTGCTACAAAGAACTTTCAAGCTCTTGATTGCTCTGCTGAATTCTGATTTGATCAAGTAACAAAAGATTGAAAAGGCTTTGAAGTTGAATGAAATCAACTGTTGTGGATTGAAGTTTTATCAAAGCTACATGGATGGACATCATTGTGGGTAAAATTCTAGTGTTGTTTCTAGGTTTTGTATTGGTAATTGATTCAAATCAATGTGTGTACCGTTCACCATTACGAGCTAACTATGGATTGATATATGTAACTTTGTTTTAGTGAAATGAAATTTGTTTGGTTGGAAAACGTGGAGGTTTGCCTCTTGGTTCAAGAGGTTTTCTCACTTCAACAAAAAAAAAGAGAGGTTTTCCTCTGTATTTCATCATCTAGTAGTCGGTTGGAGAACTAAAATAAGAGATTAAGGTTGTGTTTGGTATACAATTTAAAAATATTTTTTTAAAAAATGAAATCGTATTTCATTTTTAGTTGATTTATAGTTTTTGAAAATGTGTTTGGTATCATATTCAAAAAATGTTTTTAAAGTTTGAAAAACAAGAAAAACTTGTTTGGTTGCTCTAAGATTTCATACAAATCAAGTGAAAAAAAGCTTATGTGGGTCTCATCAATTACAAATCAACCAAAAGAAAAACTCAAAAAATAACTTTTCTATGTTTTCTAAAAATAACCATTTTTCTTAACCTTTTTTCTAAAAACGTGTTTTGAATCACAATGAACCAAACTAGTTTTTTCTTTTTTTATTTTTAAATACAGAAAACCAAATTTAAAAACAATACCAAGCGGAGCCTAAGGCAACATGATTATGATTTGGTGGTTTCTTAAGGACTCGGTTGTGTGATCAGCATCTCTCTCTCTCTCTCTCTCTATCCATCTCTCGCTTGTTATGTTTGTGGAGTAGTGCATAAGAAGAGTGTTGAAGTCTTTGTTTACCATTTTTTTCTAACAAAACTTTGTTTACCATTAAGGGTTTCAAGTTAATGTAATTTTTTAGTCTTTGACTCTTTGGATACTAGTTGCGGAGCAATGTTTAACCCCTCACTGTGAATCTTCAGCATGGTTTTTCTCTATCTTTAGAAGTGTGCAAAATTTCTTTGCTTATACCAATGCTTTTGGTTTTCTTGAAAAACTTTTAAAGTTTGTGTAACCATGAGGTGGGCAATTATTTTTGTGTTCAGCACTAAATAAAGTGCAATCATGAACTTCTTGCAAACACAATACTAGTGTGCTCATCTGATCAACCAACTCAAGTATCCTTGAGCAACGTGAACCTTATGGGTTGAGTTAGGTTGGGTCAAGGTTTTACAAAAGAATAACTAATAGAATTGGACCAACCTGAACTAATTAAAAACGCTTGTTATTACTTTACTAACCATTTTCACTATAGTTATTCACCACAATTGAATTGCTTAAACTGTCATTATGAAAATAGCATAAAAGAAAACATATTATTGACTATTGTAATATTCACATTTGATTTTGAAATTATTATATAAAATGACATTTAGAATCCATATATTGAGTAGATCATGAGATTTTATTATTCATAAATTGAGTAGACCTACTTGACTCAAATCAATCGAAGTCAATTGGGTTGGGCTGGGTTCAAGAGGCCTGCTGGTTGGGTTAAATTTAAATTTTTTCAACGCAACTTGATCAGTTTGGGTTAGTATTTGGCTAAGACCCAAACCATGAACACCAACTTTGTATGTTTCTATACTGTATTCAAGAAACTTGTTTCTAAAATGAAAACAATGACAACAACCTGTATCCAACTATTTTGTGTCAGTTATAGCCTGCGTTTCAATGTCGTCTAGGGTCATATTTTCTGCTTGGTTGAGGACCTTGAGGGCTCCCATACATTCTCTTATTCTATTTATTTTGAGATTAGTGCTTTTAATTTGTCATTTTTTTACACTCTAACCTAATGCGCAACCCTCTTTCACTCGAGCTTGGGATTAGTAGTTCAAGCTCTTGCAAGCAGGAAATTTATCTTTGGAATGCTAGTTAAATGTACGAAGAATTTATTTTCATTAACTTTTAGAGTTAAAACTATGTAACTAATGTACAAATATAAATGGGAAAAAAAATATTTGAATAATCAAAGAAAGTGTGTTATCATGTCTGCATGTGTACCATTCATGGATATGGAGCACTTACTTATGTAGTTAACGGGAAAATGTTCTGCTTTGTTAATTTATTACTTCATCAAGTGATAAAATGAATAGTTCTGAGTCTTTCATGCTTCATGTGGATTATAGGTAGTGGATACTTCTCTTGGTCTATATGAATGCATCTTTGCAAACAAAGATGATGGTTTTAGGCTCAATTTCATTTTAGACTTAAGGATTTTAGACTGACTTGAGTTAATTATTTGGATTTGTAGACATTCCAGTCTCAGGATTTAGCCCAACTGTCTTGGATTGGTCCAGTTCCTGGAGACATTGCAGAAGTCGAGGCATATTGCAGAATACTTAGATCTGCTGAACAGCTTCATACCGCTATAATGGACACATTGTGCAATCCAGTCACTGGAGAGTGTTCTGTTTCATATGACTCTTCACCAGAAGACAAAGTGTTGTTGGAAGATAAAATAGTGGCTGTGCTTGGCTGCTTGGTCTCTCTTCTGAATAAAGGAAGGGAGGATGTTCTTTCTGGTAGATCATCTTTTATGAATTCCTACCAAGATATGGATGTGAATTTCTTGGATGATAAGCTTCCACCACTTGCTGCATTCAGGAGGGAGATGAAAAGATATTGCGAAAGTTTACACATTGCTCTTGAGAACTATTTGATACCAGCTGATGGTCGGAACACTAATATCTGGAGAAAGTTGCAAAGGCTAAAGAATGTGTGCTATGATGCTGGTTTTCCTCGTCGAGATGATTGTCCTTGTCCAACATTGTTTGCAAATTGGACTCCTGTTTATTTATCCAATAAGACTGAAGACCGGGAATTGAGAGATTGTGAAGTTGCTTTCTGGAGGGGTGGTCAAGTAACTGATGAAGGTCTAAAGTGGTTAATGGATAAAGGATATAAAACTGTCGTGGATCTCAGAGCAGAGATTGTCAAGGATGAATTTTATAAACTGGCCATTGATAGTGCTGTTTCGTGTGGGAAAATTGAAGTGATAAGATTGCCAGTTGAAGTTGGGACTGCACCTTCAATGGAGCAGGTTGAGAAATTTGCATCATTGGTTTCTGATTCCAGCAAAACACCAATATACCTCCATAGTCAGGAAGGAGTTTGGAGAACTGCTGCTGTGGTCTCAAGATGGAGACAGCACATAGTTCGTAATGAATCACAAACTGTTTCTGTTTTTCCAAATAAGGCTGGTGGATATCTATCAGAAAATAAAGTTGATGGAGAGTCGCAAATTCCTTCAAAGCAACAAGGAGATGCATTCTTAAAAGATGAGAATGGTTCATTGAGGAAGGGCTTGGATGTTGCCCTTGATTCCAATGGAAAATGCCACTTAGAAGTCTTTCCAACCTTGGAAAGCAAAGTGCAAAGTGGAGAGGGGGTCAGCAGTTCACTTACTTCCCAAGATACTATGCTAGTGCAAGCATCTAATGAGATTGAGGTAGGATCTTTAGTGACCTATTGCCATGAAATCAAACCCCTCTGGTCTCAGATTCCTACATGTAATATTTTCTCTAGAAGAGAGATGTCTAGTTTTTTCAAAGATAGAAAGGTCTCGCCTTCCATATTTTTTTATCATCGATGGAAAAGACTGGAGACATCTCTGATCTCAAGAGACAAATATAAAGTGACAACTCAGAACAAGGAACTACTTGGTCGTGCCTCAATTGCTGGACTGGTGGAGGAACGAAGTCCAAATGGGCTACCTAGTGAGGAAAATATATCATCACTGTCACAGAGTTATTCTACTAAAAATGGAAGCTTTCTCAAAGATGGTAGTCATGTTTCGTTTGGTTTAGGTGCAGATGTAACTGAACACACAACACATGCTGGGACAGAGACCAAGGTTTCTACTGGTGTAAGAGAGACATTGGGAAGATCTCTTGTCTGCACGGCTGTGAAGGACCCAAATGACAACAGTAGAGCTTCCATTACTACAATTGACAATGACACAGAGGCCATTGAGGGGGACATGTGTGCTTCTACTACTGGTGTTGTAAGGGTACAGTCTAGAAGGAAAGCTGAGATGTTCTTAGTTCGCACAGATGGATTCTCTTGCAGCAGGGAAAAGGTAACAGAGTCGTCTTTGGCATTCACCCATCCCAGCACTCAGCAGCAGATGCTTATGTGGAAATCACCACCAAGGACTGTTCTACTACTCAAGAAGTTAGGGCCAGAGCTAATGGAAGAGGCCAAAGAGGTACCATACCCATGACCTGTTATACTAACGTGAAAGTGCTTGAGTGAGATATGCTGTGGTAGAATTAATCAATACTGGACATGGATATCACATGTCAATTTAATTCTATTAATCAATGGCACCTCTATATTCTAAAAATGTACCATGTTCATGTCATTTCAATGAATGATTATCTGTAGCATTAAAAATTTATTATTTCCAAGGTTTAAGTGGGAATACAAATAAGCTAGAAATGAAAATTAGGAATGTTATTTGCCTAATTGTTGTTGTCATAATGCATTTGTCCGAGGTTTTTAGCCACAAAGGAAAGAATATACAGTAGAACTGCAAATAATTGAGGTCAGAGCATTGTTAAGATTGTTACCAAACATTCTCTGAAATTGTCTTAGATCTGTTGGAGCAGATTAACATGAAACATTAAAGTTACTTTATTCTATTTTGGAGTATTTCGAGTTTCAAATTGGCATATTCTTTATTAAGATCACATCTTTAACTACATTAATGACCATTACATACAAAACAATTCATATAAAGGCAGCTAACTGTTAGCTTTCTTCATTCTATAGTCTTCGCCAGGCCTAGAAGGGAAATATGATTAAGTTCTGAAAGGTTTTCAATCTTGGCAAAATTTAAATTTAAATTTCCTGTCTTAACCTCTTCTCTAAACTTTTGTTGGAAACAGTTACTTCTAATAAAAAATTGTTTAATAACTAGGAGGTGATATTGTGGGGTAGGTGAGGCAGTGAGATATTGTTGAAGAAGTAAAATTTCTTTGAGAAACATTATCAAACTTCCGATTGTCAATCCATGGAAATGACGTCACTATTCCCGCAAATGCCATACGGAACACATTCTCTCAACTAGCTGATTTTCACCAACTAAGAAACATTCTCCGGGAATGGTGTCGAACGGACCTCATATTTTTTATGTGATTCTGGGATTTTAGCTTGTCAAGGAAACACTTTCAAGAATGTCTTGCACTCTGGGTGAGGATATCCAAGGCCTGGGGGTGAACCTTGATCCCTATTCTAAGAAAAATGATAAATCACTCTTATCTCCTTTTCTCTTGGATATTCTCTTCTAAATAGAAGGCCATTAAAGTGCTGATGTCCATGGACAAGATCATTTAAAGGTTTCTTTTCTCTTCTTGTTAAAAGAGATAGATTTCTTGTCTGAAATAGCAGTGGCAAAGGGAATATTCTAACTTAACTGATGTTTTTCTATATATGCTTGTATTTGTGCATCCATTTTATAATATTGTTTTCATTTCTTTCTCTGTAGGTTGCCACTTTCTTGTATTATCAAGAGAATATGCATGTCCTTGTAGAACCTGATGTACATGACATATTTGCAAGAATCCCGGGATTTGGGTTTGTTCAAACTTTTTATACTCAAGATACCAGGTACTGGTTGATACATCTGAAGGAAAAGAAAAACGCACTTACAAATGATATTAATATGGTTGCTTCATTTTGGATGACATTTTTTTACTGTTCTCAATTTTCTAAATGCAGTGATCTTCATGAGAGAGTTGACTTCGTGGCATGTTTGGGAGGGGATGGGGTTATACTCCATGCATCTAATTTGTTCAGAGGCGCTGTTCCACCCGTTGTGTCATTCAATCTTGGTTCCCTTGGATTTCTCACGTCCCATACTGTATGCTTTAAAGTCCATTTTTAAGATATTTGTGTTTCCTGTTCATAAATTTTTCATTTCCCTTCCTGATAACATTCTTTTGTGTTACAGTTTGAAGACTTTAGGCAGGACTTGAGACAAGTAATCCATGGAAACAACACAGTGGATGGTGTTTACATTACTCTAAGAATGCGTCTCAGATGTCAGATTTTCCGGAATGGAAAAGCAATGCCTGGGAAATTGTTTGATATCTTGAATGAGATTGTTGTTGATCGGGGTTCTAATCCGTACCTCTCTAAAATTGAATGCTATGAGCACAATCACCTTATAACGAAGGTAAGAACAGTGAATCCCCTTATATAGACTACTTGAAAATTTATTGTCGGGTCCTGTATGTTTCTATTGTCAAAACCTGCTATTGCAAGAGCTGATTACTTCATGGCTTTTATTTCTTATTTACATTGAATCTCCTAAGTAACTATTCTTCTGAATTTGGAATATATTTCTATATTTTCTTTTTTGCTTTGATTTTGCTCGTGATAATGCCTTGTCTATGCTAACGTATCCATATATTTTAGGTGCAAGGTGATGGTGTCATAGTTGCTACGCCTACTGGAAGTACAGCTTATTCTACTGCTGCGGGAGGTTCCATGGTCAGCCTACATGCTTACTTGGTTTAGTTTAATTAATACGTACTGTTAGTATGCCAATGTCCTTATTCTTTTATCCATGTGGGTTCTGTCAAAATTGGTCTGAATGCCCTTTCCTTAGGGTTTCCTTTCATTATATAGAAGAGAATGTACATCAAACTTGCCATATTTGCCGGAGTACAAGATAAGTATCATCCCTATTTACAGCCTAATTATCTGCTATTTACAATCTTGCTATAACAGAAAACATCCCTAAAATATCGCAAATCAAATATTCTCTGATCCTAAATTATCTTCGTAACATCCCCCCTCAAATTGATGCTGGTAGATCAAAAAGCATCAATTTGTCAATCAAGAACTGATGTCGATGCTAAGAAAGAGCTTTAGTGAAGATGTCGGCAGTCTAATGTTCGGTAGAAATGTGAGGAAGAGTAATCACATGTTTGTCAAAGGCTTCTCGTATGGAATGGCAATCGACTTCGATATGTTTTGTACGCTCATGGGAAACCGGATTAGCAGCGATCTGAATAGCACTTGTATTATCAGCATGAAGAGGAGTGGAATGTAGCTGAGGAAAGCCAAGTTCTCTTAATAACCCACGAAGCCATGTGTTCTCAGAGCAAGCGGAAGACATAGCACGATATTCAGACTCAATGGAGGACTTGGAAACTCTGTCTTGCTTCTTACTCTTCCAAGAAATGAGTGCATTGCCGAAGAACATGCACCATCCAGTAACAGAACGACGAGTATCTGCACATCCAGCCCAATCAGCATCACTATATCCCACCAACTGTAAGGAAGAATCCTTAGAAAAGAACAACCCACGTGAAGAGGTGCCCTTCAGATATCGAATAATACGACGGACAACAACTAGATGAAGATGTCGAGGGGCCTGCAAAAATTGACTGACCTGCTGCACAGCAAAAGAAATGTCAGGGCGAGTAATCGTCAAATCATTCAAACTCCCAACGAGCTGCCAATACAAGGATGGATCTGAAAGAAGCTCGCCTTCCTCACAAAATAGCTTGAGATTAACCTCCAAGGGGGTAAGAACAGAGTTACCCGATTGGAGACCAGCCAAGGAAATCACTTCTTGTGTGTATTTGTGCTGATGTAACAATGTACCAAACGAAGTAATCTGGACCTCAAGACCAAGAAAGTACTGCAAAGGACCAAGATCTTTCATATGAAAAGAGGTCTTGAGATGTTGTTGCAACTGCTGAAGTAATTCAGTATCAGAGCCGGTAATCACAATGTCATCGACATATACCAGAAGCAACACAATTCCTGCAGAAGTCTTGCGAAGAAAAAGAGAGGAATCAAACAGACTCTGAGCAAACTGAAAGGCAAGCAAAGTAGAGCGGAATTTATCAAACCATGCGTGCGGAGCTTGTTTCAGTCCGTACAAGGACCGGCCTAGCCGACAAACCTCCGAGGAAGGTGTAGTAAACATGCCGGGAGGTGGAGACATATAGATTTCTTCCTTTAGGTCTCCATGAAAAAAAGCATTCTTCACATCCATCTGCCTGAGAGACCACCCCTGTGAAGCAGCAAGTGCTAAAATAGTCCGAACGGTAGTCATCTTGGCAACGGGGGCAAATGTTTCAGCATAATCAATGCCATACTCTTGACGATTCCCAAGAGCCACAAGACGAGCCTTATATCTGTCGAGTGAGCCATCAGATCGAAACTTAACTGAATACACCCATTTACAGCCAATCGGTTTGACACCAGAAGGACAAGTCACAATATCCCAAGTGTGATTCTCTTGAAGAGCCTGGATCTCTTCTTGCATGGCCTGCTGCCAACATGCTTGGGAAGCTGCCTGGGCATAAGAGTGAGGAACAGAAACAGTATCGAGAGTGGCAATGAGTGAGGTATGAGGAAAACCATACCTATCAGGTGCATGTGTAACCCGAGTGGAGTGTCGAGGTATAGGAACCGCAGAATCAGGTATCGGAGCAGTGTCTGGAAGGAGCGTTGGAGAAGGTGGAAGACGTCGTTGATACACTAGACCTAGTTTAAACCGCTCAATAGAAGAAGACACATCATCAAAAGCTGGAAGAAGAGCAACAAAGGAATCGGAAATAACCTGAGATTGAAAGAAATATTGATTTTCGAAGAAAATCACATTCCGGGAGATTCAAAATTTATTTGCATGAGCATCATAACAAATAAATCCTTTGTGAGTAGAGCTATATCCCATAAAGGCACACGTGAAAGACTGGGCAACAAGCTTGTGACGATCAACAGGGTGTAAATGAACAAAACAAACACACCCAAAAGTATGAAGGGATTGATACCCAGGAGAAATGCCAAACAAACGAAAATAGGGAGAATCATAATTTAGAGTGGTAGTAGGCAAGCGATTGATCAAATAGACAGCAGTAGATAAAGCTTCTACCCAAAATTTAGACGGTACAGACGAATCAATCAACAAATTACGAACGACATCTAAGAGATGACGATTCTTACGTCCGGCGACTCCATTCTGTTGAGGGGTATAAGGACAAGAACGCTGAGGGATGATCCCTTTTTTCTAAAGATACGTCTGAAACGAATGGGACATGTACTCTCCCCCTGAGTCGGAGCATAAGATTTTGATACATGTACTGAATTGTGTCTCGACAAGCGCAACAAAGCTTTAAAAGACAGAAAACACGTCACCTTTAGAACAAAGAAAATATATCCAAGTAAATCGACTAAAATCATCGATAAACGTCACAAAATAACGATACTGACCATGAGAAACAACAAGACTTACACCCCAAACATCAGTATGTATAATCTCAAAGCATTTAGAAGCACGACTACCATGCGTAGGAAAAGGTAAAGTTTTACTTTTACCAAGACGACAAGTAGCACAATCAAAAGAAACAGAAGAAGAATTAAATGAATCGTTTTTGCCCAAAAAACCATGTTTCAGAAGATGAGTCAAGACAACAGAATTGGGGTGACCCAATTTCTTATGCCAGACTTCAGTATTGTTGGCAGTAGCCGTACATGCAAAAGAAATGACACTAGGAATAGAAAATTGTAAAGGAAATAGACGTCCCATTTTAGGCCCCTTTGCGATCACTGTCCCCGACACCTGATCCTGCACAAGACAACCACCACGAGAAAAATGAACATCACAGTTATGATCCACTAATTGTCCAACAAAAATCAAATTGGTAGATAATCCAGGAGAGACAAAAACATGTTGGAATGAGGAACCCAAATTACCAACAACAGTGATAGGAAGAGTACTGCCATCAGCAATCTGAATATTGTGCGTGCCTCCATACTTACGAACATCATGGAGACCAATCGTACAACCAGTCATATGATTAGAAGCGCCCGAATCAACAATCCAAGAAGAAGTGGAGTTAGTACCCGTACCTTGCAGGCCTAAAGTCGTAAAAGCGAACACAATCATCTGTTGGACCATGGCAGGTGTGAGAACAGATGAATCAGTGCTTACAATGGGGGGTGCAGAAGAAGGCGATGGCTGAGTAACAACTTGAAAGGCTTGGGATTGGCGATTCTGAGGCCGCACTCGACATTCTTTGATGGTATGACCCTCTTTCTTGCAGTAGTTGCAAACTTTCTTAGGACAGTTGCGAACAATATGACCGAACTCCGTGCAACTGAAACATTGCACTTTGTTCTTTCCTTTCCCTTGTGCCGCATAGGCTACATTCACAGCTTCAGAAACAACCTTCTAAGAAGTCATACTCATCTGAGTGGATAACCGTTGTTCTTCACGCAATAAATCTCCCAAACAAATATCCAAAGAGAGAACCGGATTACGGTTCAATAAACCGGCTCTTACAGGCTCAAATTCAGGTCGAAGCTTCATCAAGAACTGATCACGCTGACTCTCAGCATGAACCGCTTGAAGAGCCGCGAGTGTCGTAGCGGGAACCTTAGAATGAACAATAGCAGAATACTCGCCCCAAAGATTAATAAAACCAGAATAAAATTGCTCAATAGTCAAATTACCTTGATTGAAATTGCTAGTTTCCAATTCCAATTGAAATTTTCGAGCGCTGTGGTCTTGGTGATAAACACGCTGTAGATAGTCCCACATAGCCTGAGCCGTAGGAAAACACCGAAGATTGGTGACAAGATGGGGCTCAATCGTTCCCAATAGGAAGGAGATCACCTTAGCATCTTTGACCTCCCATTGGGCAAGTTCGTTTTCATCAGTGGGAACTCGAACAGAACTATCAATATGGGTTGATAATTCCTTCCCTTTCAAAAACATCTTAAATTGAAATTCCCATGTCGGAAAATTCTTGCCAGTGAAGCGAACAATAGTATTCAAAATTGACATGATGAAAATTATGGAGATAAAAAAAAATTCAAACAGCCACGGCAAGGGAAAAAAAAATAATTCTGTTGATCGAAATCACAGTTCGATGAAGTCGCACCTAGAACCGATGTCACAGAGGTTGCCGACCACCTCGCAACCACTACAGAAACGGCCGGTCACCACCACAGAAGGGTCGACTGCCACAGAGAAGGCCGATGGACACCCAGCCACCGAGAGAGAACCATCGAAAAACAGAGAACCAGCAAGAGAGAACGATTCTCTACCCCAAAACCAATTGTCGACAGCCACAAAATAGTGAACCCACAAAGTGGGATGATCCAGGAGCAAGATGGAACTTGCAGAAACAGAAAAGAAATTCTTTTCTCGTCACACGAAGGATTGAGACCACAGAGATGAATATCAGAGTAGGGGCTCTGATACTATGTCAAAATTGGTCTGAATGCCCTTTCCTTAGGGTTTCCTTTCATTATATAGAAGAGAATGTACATCAAACTTGCCATATTTGCCGGAGTACAAGATAAGTATCATCCCTATTTACAGCCTAATTATCTGCTATTTACAATCTTGCTATAACAGAAAACATCCCTAAAATATCGCAAATCAAATAGTCTCTGATCCTAAAATATTGCAAATCAAATATTCTCTGATCCTAAAATATCGCAAATCAAATATTCTCTGATCCTAAATTATCTTCGTAACAAGTTCATCATAGATACTCGTTAGGAAACAATTTTTTCTTCATAAATTCATTGAGAAAGAAAGACCCAGATTGATGAATTTGATGTTGGTTCACATGGCAGTTTTCTCACTCCAACATCTAGATATATTGTTTTGTCTTGTTGTATACCTATTTGGTTAGCATGGAAAGCATCAGAAATGAATTCATTTGAAACTTGCAAGAGCCTAGGAAGTTACAGTTTGGATGAATTTGATATTGGTCCCCATGGCAGTCTTGTCACTACAATTAACATCTAGCTGTATTTCCTCTCTTTTCGACTTTGCTGTAAAAAGGATATAATTAGAGATAAGTTCATATGTTGCTTGCAAGAGCTTAAGCTAGCACTAAATGGTGGCAAAATGAGAAGTGGCTTGGCCATATGCAGTGAAAGTGAATGAGAGTACCTATGAAGAGTAAAATGATGCAAGCTGAAGGTGTTAAAAGGATGAGAAGTCAACTAAAATTGAACTGGGTTAAATAGTAAGGACAGTCATAGATGCCTTCAATCTAAGGTCTAACTTGATGTTGAATGGCTAAGAAAGAAACATTTAAGTACTAGTAGTTAGGATAAGGTCTAATTTGATGTTCCAGAAAAACTGGGGTAGACATTGGGTTTTGGCTAGTAGCATAAACATCAAAATTCCCAATTTTGGATGTATGTTTGTAAAAATTCTGATCTGAATATGAATATTTGACTCATGATTCAATTGAGGGGAAAATGATTTAAATTCTTAACATCAATGCTAATGTTCAGAATCCATAGTGAATCATAAAGAATTAGTTGAACATTGAATTTAATGTCACAATTCAAGCGAAAAATTCACACGATTATTACAAAAGTGAGAAGAACCATTCAACCTTGCTATGAATTTTAATTGAACTAATTCTTTTATGATGATAAGTTCTTTAACTAGAATACTATTTTCAAAAATCTGTTTTATCACAAAAAAAAAAAAAAAAAATTCCTAGTGAAAGGTGATATGATATATATATATATATATATATATATATATTTAGAAGAAACAGAATTATTTTATTATTAATAATATTTAAAGTTCCTGTGTTAACATGAAATGCACCACAGGTGCATGAAAACTCAACTCCAAAATACCCACCTACCATGCAACCTACAATACAGAGACTAACTGCCCTGCCCCTAACCTATGTTTACATCTCTCCACCTGCCAGTGAATCATCTTCAATGACAGCTCATACAAGAAGCCCAATTTACATACCAATTAGACACTGAAAGGTGATATGATATAAGGGATTAACAATTATGAAGTTTCCATTTTTCTATTAATTCGAGGAAAAACTTTAGAATAAATTGATGATTGTTAAGGACAATCTTTTTTTTTTTTTTTTTAAAGGAAGGAAATGAAGCTATATTAACATATAAACACCATACACAAAATGGAGGAGAACCACAATTTAGCTACCTCTAGGAACACATACACTTAGGCTATTTTCCTCAAGCAAATTACAAAGAAAACTGGGAGTTCGGAAGGGCTTAACTGGTAGTTTCACCCAACATGGTCACGATCAATGCCACCGATCCGGCTTGTTTGCCTCCTGGAAGCAATGAATGCAGCACCATCTAGTGAAAACCTTGAGGAGATCAAACACTTGAACTAGGACATGGAGTATCTTCCAAGGGGCCTTCCAACAATTAGAGACAATCTTCACCAGGGAGAGGGAATCACTTTGGATAAGCAGGTCTAAGGACAATCTTCTTTGTGAGAAAATCATCCTCATATAATATAAGCCAGTTAGAAATTTCACTTGGCTCAAAGAGCCAATTGGTAGAATTATACATTGAATACCATGCTTTTATGGATCTTGACCTAGATTTCCTCACGTAATTCTTATTTTATATGTGAATCTTACAATTTACCAATCTAACTTCCTATTTGATTCACCATATGTGAAAAGGACTGGATTCCAATTCAAGATTTTCAACTATACTTATATGAATCTTGTTCAAGTGTTTGTGCTTTGACACCTTAGTTGGTTGGCTATACCAACAAGTGAAATGGCATTATGAACTCCTAGTTTTTTGTGCATCAGGATTCAGGTATAAATTTTACTATACTAGCTATGTCTTCATTAATAAGGTTGAGTTATAGCTTCTCCATATCTAACAATCCATGGAACTAAGAAAGATGTAGTTTTCCTACTGTAGATGAGAGACTAGACCACCATAGTAAAAGTACATATAGAGAAGTTTCAGCTAAGGATTTCCAATTCAGTATACTTGGGGATCGGCTAAGAAAGAGCATGATCATTAAATGAACTGTAATAATATGTCATGAAACATGTTTGCACTTAAATGCAAAGCCATAAAAATTATACATGTTATCTACTGAATGTGTTAAAAATTGATTAGTTATTTAGTAAACTAAATCTTTATAGGTCCTAGTTGATCTTGAAAGCGCGAAGAGGTATGGGTGTTCATGAGACGGGTTGGTTTGGCTTTTGATCAAATACCAACCGAACCCAGTTGAGTCGGTTAGAAAAATCTTCAACCAACCTAACCCAATAGGATCTCTAAACCTAACCCAACCCAACCTAATGACTTCAGGTTGGTTTGTGGTTAAGCTGATCGTGGTTGTATACTTCAAGTTATGGATTTTATATTATCATCTTATGAACTGACTTTTATGCCAATTGCAAAAATAAAGGTAATTTCTACAATGGTTCCTTTATGTCATTTTATTATAAGATTTAATGTAATTCAATTATGGTAGGCTACTCTGATAAAGTTGTAAACAAAGCAACAACTAACATTCTTAATGAGTTCGGGTTGATTCGGTGTTTTCCAGTTATCTTTTGTAAAACCTCGACCCAAGTCACCCAACCTAAACTTAATTGGTTTGCTAATTCCTAACCCAATTTGGTTTACAAACCCAACCCAAACCACATGATTTAGGTTGGGTTGCTTGAGTTACTCGGTTGGACGGTAAGATGAGCACCCCTACAATTACAAAAAGTTTGATGGTGGAGTTGCATTTCTTTTTATAAAAAACATAAAAGAGTTTTGGTGTTGGTTTAATGCCCTCCAATACTTAAGCCAAGCTAAGTCAAGTGTTGACCAATGTAAGGAAGGCTAGTGAGCAAATGGTGCATACTTAAGAGGGCTTAGGCTAATTTTACACATTGGTTAAGTATGCTCCTTGTCTTATATGACTCTAGTAGGTAAATGCTCCATTTAAGATGGCTATTCCAGCATGAATGTAGGAGGCCTAGGTGGTACCCCAACTTGGTTGGGGCCAAAGTTTGTTAGCAAAGACTGTAAAAGAGTCTACGGCCAATATCTTGTCAAGTGCTAGGTGTCAACCATTACTTCAGGTGGTCCCTTTCCTTCCTTCAGGACATATGCTAAGGCTATAAATCCTAGCGTAGGATGGTCAATAAGGTTTACATGAGAGCTATGCGTACTGAGCATGGCTATAAATGATTATGATTCATTTACCTGGTTGTTAGTTCACGAGGTTATTTTATCCTTGTGATGCATGCAAAATTATTGTGGTTGATAGGTAATATCACACCTTAGCGTTCCATCCAATCTTGTCATGATACTATTCACTGAGGATTGTGTGCGTATGCTTGAATTACAATGGTTTGGTTGGTGTGACCGCTCTCGTTGCAGTGCACACCCACACAACACTTACCTAGAAAGTATAAGCATATTTATTGTTGTAAGTCACTCTAGAAGTTTCCATTTATGGCTGATGTTTATGAATAGATTGCTTTGAATGGAGAGATTATTCAAATAGCTTTATAGTTTTTCCAGTCAATTTCAGTAGATATACAAATGGGTGTCGTTAGAGTTGTCTAAACTAGTTCAATTTTACCATTGGCTCTACTCTTTAGCAAGTTTTTAGCATTATTATCTGATCTTTGTAGCAGCTTGTATGTCTAAAACATCTTTTGTGGTCCTTGTGATCTGTTTTGTAAACCCAAAGAATTAATTTTTGCTGTCAAGACAGCTTTAATCTCTTGAATGAGATTTGAAGCTACTATTGATTAAGAGAGAAAGAATGAGGTCAGAATGAGTACAAGGTGAGAGCAACTAGGTTGCTAGGATGTAGTGAATCCAGTGATAGAAAGTTTACAGATGAAATATAGTAGTCTTGAGATACTTCAAACATAACCAACTTTGTCTTTATAGTGTCAGTGTTTTTTAATAAAATTCAGCAAGACTTTGTGGGATATTAAACCTCTTTCTAAGAAAATATGATGAAATTATTGTGAATCTATAGAAGAGGTGAGTGTTTAATGGAGCAAAAGAACAAGAAAGCAAGTAGTCTTTGAGCACAGGCAATCTAAAAGACTAAATCTAGAGGGAAAATGAATAAACTTGGGGCAAAGGGAGTTTTAAAGGGAAAACAGTGCATTCTGTGACAAAAGGAAATTTCAAGGGAGTTTGGGTTTCCAAATAAAATGTTGAAGGGGGAGTGGATTCTTGGAGAGAGTTTGTTGGTGGACGGGAGATTGACAAGAAAGGGTTAATTTCCCATATGGTGATGTTGCAATCTTGCAAAGGTTGCTCCATTGTGACCTAGAGATCACTGGTTCTAATGCAAAAACAGCCAACCTAATGTGGAGGTAAGGTTGAATATATTGTCCTTTCAATAGACCCCACAATGGAAGGAGCCTCGTGTACTCTAAACATATCTGGATTTGATCTCATAATGAAATTTTCTCTCAAAATTATAAGGCAAGAGCTGTGGTTCATTATGTAGTTCCTTATCATAAATTCTTCAATGTGAAATTCTATTTGTAGGTTTCTTAAAAGAAACCATCAAACTCCTTGAAAACCCTAATTACCAAAATTCATGAGAAACAGTCAATGAAATAGGATGTCAAGGTGCTGCCCTTGGAAATATGGTCATCCCTCGAAGAAATTAAACGAAAGCATTTATTCTGTGGGCACTGACTATTTTAGATAGTTGAAATGATTTCATTTAATCTACTAATTATTTCAGAAGACACACAAGCTATCTGCTTAATGCCAGCTTCAGTATGTGCATATTATACATCAGTCAAGTGTTTCTGTTATGAAATTGTTCACACTCGGTGTTGATTATGAATCTATGCTTCTGCATAACATCATTTCACTTGCTCATATTTCAATTATTTCTTTCCTCTTTTGTTTTCATGGTAATTTTACATAGGTTCTAACTTTTATTTCTTTGCGATTTCATGATGTTTTATTCTAATAATTTATGTCGCTTTGTACCTAATCATGCATATGAAATTCAGGTGCACCCTAATGTTCCATGCATGCTGTTTACGCCAATTTGTCCGCACTCCTTGTCCTTTAGGCCTGTTATACTTCCAGATTCATCACAACTTGAATTAAAGGTACAGCTGCTCCCTCTAAGCCGTCATAATAAAATAAACTTGAACGCAGTTTGTGTTCCCTTTCTATTCTTTATGGTATGTTAAGTGCTTGAATGACATTGGTGTCCATCATTCAATAACATACTGACCAACTGAATGCAGTTGCTTGTTCTTCAAGTCTTTAGTGTTTGATTGGGCTGGTATTATATTCAAAGAGAGAGAGAGAGGATGAACGAAGACAGTCACCATATTTTCCTTTGACAGCTTTTAGCTGTTCCATTAGATTCCCTTGACATTTAAAAATAAAAATAAAAATAAAAATAGAAAGAATGGAAGTAAGGGGATATGCATAGAGGACAAGGATCCCTCAAGACAGCCAACCTCGAACCAGGAAAAGGAAACAGAAACAAACAGAAAAAGCCAAAACACAACACATAGACACCAAGTTAGCTATCCTCTCATTTAATCCGAGAGTGAGAGACCTTTGGCAACATTGCAGGCCACAATCACAGTGGGAGCCGTTAATTTTGCAGCCTCCCAAACCTTGAGGCAGCTAACACTTTCATCCTAGAAAACTCTCCTATTTCTCTCAAGCCAAACCGACCAAGTGATGGCCATAGAAGCAACCCTCTAAACCTGGCTGCACAGGCCATGGGAGTTGGGAAACCTTCTGAAAGAAAACAAAAATCTCTTCCATGTTCTTAGGACAGCTGAACTGAAGATTGAGTTCATTGTTAAGGCACTGCAATATACAGGCAATGAATGAAAATGTGATCAGCTGTCCCTTCATTGTGATTGTAGAGAATGCACAAATTGGGGAGAAGAGACATAAAAGGGTATCTTTGTTGAATGATATCAGACGTGTTGATATAATCATTTTAAACCACCCATTTAAAAAAAAAATAAAAAAAAAATTCCCTAAACTTTGTTAAACTTCCATAGATTAAGTATTAGTAAAGAGTATAAAAATTCCCTTGAATTTAGATAAAATTTCATGTTTTGCAGACTTTTAAAAGATTCTTGAATTCTTTACCTTAAAATGAAATCTTATGCAATTGTATGTCAATCAGCTTGCATAGGAAAATAACTCAGGTAGATCTGTTTGAAGGACCATCAATATGTCAATTAAAAGAAATACAGTCTGACAATCTCCAAAAAGGTCATCCATCTAGTGTAATGTAAAGATAATATTTTAATGACAAACTTGATTCCTTTACCAAGATATGAAAGTCCAAAATTTAATGTTATGCCATGTCATTTCATGCTTATTAGATTTAAACTCCATCTTTGATTACTTCAAATTTTGTCTTAAAGGACATTGTGTTTCTACTAGTTACCACTACTTCTTGGTTTGTACATTGCCTTGGAAGTCTTTGTTTAGCTGATTGTTTAGAGTCATGTTTGAAATGGTAAAAACTTGGTGTGTGTTAAGAGAAAAGCTTGCATACAACTATTTTCTGAATTTGCCCTCCATAAAGACCAAGAAATAGGTAGGCTATAATGAATAGATAATATCAATTGATTCAGCATCAAGCAAAACAAGCTATATATTTGTGTTGAGCTTACATGCTTGAAGCTAATTCAAGGAAGGTCACAAACCTTTAGATCTTGTTGAACCTATCCTGTTATTTCATGTGATAATCTTTACTAAGTGACACAACTAGTTATCATACTTAAAGAATAAATTTTATAATAACTGCTCTTGAAAAGCTAATAATGTTTGCAAGGTCATTTATTCTATACCATCATGATAAAGTCTAGTTACTTTCATATAAAATCATATATTTGTAAGGAAATGGGCAAACTATATCAAAATAATGCTTATGATGGATGAGGATGCAATGTTAAGGGAGATAAGTTGAACATAAATTTCTTATGGATTCACCTAATAGCGAGCAATAGATATAGCAACAATCAAAAGCTTTGGGATCCCATCTCTCAAATTCATTTTCGCTAAACACCATTAGAAGTTCTGAATTTAACATTTTCTTCGAACCACTAGCTATAGAGATAGGTTTATAACCGCGTTCGATGTCCTTTTTTCAGTAATTCACTGGGAAAGGGAGTTTTCGTTAAAACTCTGCATGGTTTCCTTGGCATAGAGTCTACATTACTTTCCAATACAACTAGTATGCATGAAGTGCTCGTAGCTTACTCCCCTTGATGAATGCACTCGATACCTCACATACCACTCATTCCAATGCCTATTACCTCTATTGGGTTTATTCTTAGAGAATAGGTAGGGAACCATTAAGCCACTAGTTAAACAATTTACCCACTATGTTGCGGGTCCGATGTTAGATGAAATTTGCAGATACATAATAGACATAGGGGTCAATTAGCATTCTTTTCTTGCCTAATGCCTATTATTCGAACATGCATACTAGGGTTCGACCACTCTTCATTTCAATGTTTAGCTTGTCAACATTATTTAATGCAGAATGTGTTTGTGACCTAATAAAAAACCATGAATGTAAATGATGACAACCTGATATACATCATATGGGGGTTTTTGACCAAAATGGCCCTAGCGGGTAAAATATTTATCCATTAGGTGTCACTGTTTAAATTACAATGGTCCAAGTGCAATTTGACCAAATTGAACTTGGAATTTTATTTTTATTTTTATTTTCATAATAGGCGGTGCCTCTTCAAACAAAGAAAAGAAAAATAATTTTTTTTTGCCTTTCAATGAAACAAATACAACTAAGCACTAATCCATTTTGTTTATTTATTTGTTTTTTTGACAAGAAACAGAATTTTTATTGATGAAGAGGAAAGAAAATCATTTTTTTTATTACATCATGTGTAAACTTTATACACATGTTTAAATACCATTAAAACAAGTTACACATAATATAAAAATAAAAAAATACTATTCACATTTTAAGAGGTGCTGCTAGGCGGGCACAAGAGTTGACGTGTAATAGACGTGTGTGATTTTGCGTTTATCAGATCACATGCATTTTTGCACTGCACGCATATGCATAGCACAGGAACACACTCATCCAACACACATTCGCACTCTTAAAATATGAACTTTGGTTTTATACTATGTATAACTTGCTTTGATGAAACTTAAACATGTGTATAAAATGTAGAGTTTATACAGGTTGTAATGAACAAATTGGATTTGTACTGGTTGCATTTTTTATGTTATTAAGAGGTGCAGGTATATTTTTTTGTTGGAAGAGCCACCGACTGAAGCAACATCTTCTCAGGAAGCACTTCCTCTTTTCTTTTCTTTTTTTTTTTTCTTTTTCTTTTTTTAATGAAAAAACCCTCTGATATGCACTAGGGTAGATAAAAAACTTTCCTATCCATGACATTTGTAAATCTCCTCTTTAATATACTTCGTTTTACCTGTAAAAATGTTGAATAATATCAAAATTTGTCATAAATATTTAACATCAGAATCATTTATACTTGTTATTTTTAGTTCTCATTGCTCAAAAGGCTTTGTCAGTGAGAGGAGTTGTAAACAAGTTAGTCTTTGGAGGCTTTCTTTTGAGATTTGAAATCAACCTGGTCCAATTGTCTCTGGCATATGCTTTTCTTTGTTGGAAGTACTTGAAAACAATCTGGATCATCAGTGAGCCAAAATAAGATTCAGACTTTCTGGTTTACCTATTCCTAAAAGTCCTCAAGTTTTATTTGCTAGTACTAATACTTTTTCAACTGCAGTAGCTTAATAAGCAAAATGTTTCTCTAAACAGATACCGGAGGATGCACGTAGTAATGCATGGGTATCATTTGATGGGAAGAGGAGACAACAGCTGTCAAGAGGAGACTCCGTTAGGATATATATGAGCAAACACCCATTGCCAACAGTCAACAAATCTGACCAAACAGGTGACTGGTTCCGCAGCTTGATCCGCTGTCTTAATTGGAACGAGAGGCTAGATCAGAAAGCTTTATGAGAACGCTTGGCATGGAGGTCTTATTCTCCCTCTTCCTTGATATGTGTAAATATCTGTACAGAATGTAAGTTAAAAGAGTTAATATATTGATCCAACTTACAAAAGCCGATGATATTCTTTTCCCACATTTGAGACAAAGAACTAGGCTTAGCCTAATTCTTGTTGTACCAATATGTATTCAAAGTGATGTAATATTTCAATCTTATAAATCAATAAGAAAAGTCATGAAATGTAGAGAATTTACACTTACTACAACTTTGTTGTCTGCTTCTCTTTGCATTTCAAGTTTGCATTGCATATTTGCATTACCATTTTTTTTTTTTTTTGGTTGACTAGGATTTTACAAAGGGTAGAAGATTCCCTCTTACTATATATTTTTTTGAGTTGTATTGATTGAATATATATCCATGTGACAGTCAATCTCAAATTCATGGAGAGATAGCAGGGTATGTGAAACTTAAGGTTGGTTCACTCTTATTATTTGATTTTTGAAGAAAATACAGTAATTTTCTTGAACTAGTGTTGGGTTTGAAGAAGATGGAGAAAAGGAAATGAGGGAGCAAAGAAATGAATTTTATTCTTTCTGCTTACATTCCTATATGTGTGCAGAAATGTCCAGGTTCTTGTATGGCTCAAAACTCCCCCCTTAAGCTGGTAATAGTTTAGTGAAAACACCAATTTGACAGATCCCTTTTCTTATTTTCTCTTCTCTTTTCTTTTCTTTTTTATTTCTGTGTGTTTTTTTTTCATGAAAGGTGTATACATATATACTCTAATTTTTCTTTGATAAAATGTCAATCAACCACCCACAGATTCTTGGTTTATTATGTAATATTGGATTGTGTAATGCTTAACAGTGGAGCTTAAATATGTATGCAAGAGCTCACAAATCCGAGGAACTATGGCTCTAAATTTTACTTTTATATTGGATCTAACCTCTATAATTACTTCATGGTCCACCTGATGTAACAAATGTACAATACCTACTAACAGACCTTATGTCAAAAGTAAAAAAAAAAAAAACCCTCAAAATACAGTTTCTCTTCACTTCTCTTTTCTCTCGATTGGTGGAGATGTCTCGAGGAAAAGAATGAACCGTTTTGTTGCCAAGAACTAATTGAAGGACATTTTGGTCATTTCACCTCCCGTGTGTAATATGCTTTTTTTTTTTTTTTTTTTTTTTTTTTGAGAAAACGTTCTTTATTATAACAGAGAACGAGATTCAAGCAAAATTACATTAGAGCATCTTCATTGTTCTTATAGATTATAAAAAAAAATTAAATATCACATAGGATGGATAAATAGACATTAAGTTAAAATAGACATCTTCAATGCAACTATTATCATTCATTGTCAAGCTGAAGTAACAAAAAAAAAATAGAGATTATCAACATGACTGTCTATTTTTAGACGGTTTGTTGGATAGTCATTTATTGCTGACTCAACAAATATTTAAAATTTAAATAGGAACATCTATCAAGTATTTTAAATTCATTGTCAATATTTATTGTTGATTCATCAAAATGTGTATTTTAAATGAAAGTATTGGAGACCATTTTTTAACTTAATTGTCTATTAAGCAATATTTTATGTCATGTAGGATGTAAGTCCCTTGACATTGATGACATGACACTTTTTTTTGAAAACACAATCTATAAGAGCATGATGCTCTTACATTTGATAATATTGAGGGAGTTTTCACTTTTCTCGAACCAAACAAAATAATCATGCAAGCGAAACGCAAATCAGCTAAGCCTATGCGCTGCTACATTACATTTTCTCAAAACAGGCCTTAATTTTACATTGGGAATGGAACGAAGCAAGACTTTGCAATCTTCTATAATCAGATGGAATTCATCCAACCTTATCTTATTTGAAATTAAAGTTTTCATTACCTGGATAGAGTAGTCACTCTCAATGAATTCGATTAGAGCACCTATCTTTTAGTCCTTTGCAGATTGGTATGGCTTTAGCCACTGTTGCGTTATAGGTGCCTTGGACCTTGTTTGCCATTATTGCAATTACCTATCTGTTGTTATTTCTTAAAATTATATGCCTATGCCTATGCCAATGCAATTCAGTGAGCTTTTTCGGGCAGGATCTATGTTCATTTTATTTGTTGATCCTTTTGGCAGTTCCCACTTAATTCACTTATGGATTGTCTTTTGTGACTTGATTCATGGAAAGCTTTGAATTGATTAAGAAAAATGAATTATTTTGTCGTTGTTGGTGACATCTTTTGAACTTGTGCCTGAGCTTACTGTTTTGTTTCCCCCCATTCCATATACTCCAGGACTTTATAATTATCACCTCCAAATTGGTGTGATCAAAATTAGAGAAAAAAGCTCTGAAATCACCTTTAGTCGTTTGCTCTCCGGCTTTCTTTCCATCTGATAGCAAATCAAGAGAATTGCATCTCTCTTTGGCATAGGAGCAGGCCCCTAATCCATGCCCTGCAAATTCAAAATTCATCCCACATATGGTGTAGAGAGGGGAGTTTACTATTTTCCTTTTGTACAAATTTACAAAGGTTAGGTAGGAGGATGTCATGAAGGACTTTCCAAAAAACGATTTTAACCTTGGGAAGCAAACAAAGGTTCCATAACACTTTTCAACATTTTTCAGGTCCATATGAGGAATTGGGCTTGATTTCCTACCAAGCTTCTCTACGACACAGTAACCATTTTTGACAGCGTAACTTCCATCTTTCGAATAATTCCATATTATCATATTAGTCGCATCCCTCTTACTTATAGGAATTTGGCTTAGGTGCTGCAAGGCTTCTGGCCGAACCACTGCATTTAACCTCTCTATATCCCAGGCTTTCTCTTGAGAAATGAAGTGATCAACCTTCCAGTTTTCATTATTAGAGATGGGGGTAATTAGTTTAAAAGTGGAAGGCCTTGGGATCCAAGGGTCTTTGGAAATATAAATTTAAGTTCCATTACCCACCCTCCACTTTAAGCCTTTGCTAAGTAGTTCTTTTGCCCATACCAATCCCTTCCAAGCTAGTGAAGCTTCTCTCGTCTTTTACCTCAAGGAAGCTAGAGTTAGGAAAATATTTTGCTTTTAAAAATATTGAGAACAAGGAATCTGGAGAATGCGAAATTTTCCAACATTGCTTGGCTGATATAGCTTTGTTGAAATCCTCAAGCACTCTAAAGCCTAAACCTTTTAATGCTTTAGGCTTGCAAAGGTCATCCCAATTCTTCCAATGTATTTTTTGGTCTGTTTGTGAGAGCCCCACCAAAATCTTGCCATCATAGTTGATAATTCCTTACATAATTTAGCAAGTAGTCGGTAGCAACTCATAGAGAAAGTTGGTAAGGCTTGTGCCACAGCTTTTAGGAGTATTTCCTTACCCCCGCTTGAGAAGAGTCTTTCCTTCCGTGATTGAAGGGTTCTCCACATTTTTTACTTAATAGACTCAAACCTTTGAGTTCTTTTCCTACAACCTGAGATAGGTAGGCCCAAATATTTAGGTTGCCCCTCACAACTTTGGATTTGTAAGACTTCCAAGAATTCCTTTTTCTGAGTTATAGAGGTCTTTTGGTTGAAGGTTGTTGTAGATTTTTCAATGTTGATAAGTTGTCCAGAGGCCTTCTCACAGTGATGCAGATTATCTGATATAACTTGCTTTTTTTGCTTTGAAGCCCTGCAAAATATTAGACTATTATGGAGGGGTTTTATTTTTAAAGATTTTGATTCCCTCTACCATCTTGGCCTTTTCAAATACTGAAATTAAATGAGTTAAGCCTTCCACACAAAGGATAAAAAGATATGGAGATAGAGGATCTCCCTGTCTAAGTCCCAGATGGGTTTGAAATCTTCATGAGAGATGTCATTAATTATAATGGAATACCGGACTGATGTCACACACTTCATAATCAAAGAAATTCATAATTTAGAGAAGCCCAACTTCCTCATGATTACGGAAAGGAAACTCCTTCAACTCTATCATATGCCTTGTTCATATCTAGCTTTAAAGTCACATACCCTTTCCTCCCTACTTTTTTGTTTTTCATAAAATGCATCGACTCATGAGCTATAAGATATTGTCTGTGATATGTCTACCACTAATGAAAGCGCTTTGATTTTTTGAGATTATTAAGGGTAAGCATGCCTTTAATCTATTTACCAAAACCTTAGCAATAATCTTGTATAATACATTAAAAAGGCTAATTATCCTATATTCTACTATTTCCTTGGGTTTTTGGTTTTTGGAATAAGGACCAAAAGAATCTCATTAATGTTCCCAAGGATGTCTTGATTGTTAAGAAAATGGAGTCGTGCATTTGTGACATCCTTACCAATGATTTGCCAATATTTTTGATAAAATGAGGTGGGCAATCCATTAGGGCCTAGGCTTTTGAGGGGAGCCATTTGATAGAATGATTGTTTGATTTCATGAGAGGTGAAAGACCTAAGAAGGTAAACTTCATGACACGAGTTATTTTTTGAGGCATACCTTGTAGTGCATTGTATATTGCTTGATGTTGGACTGAAATAAGGTCTTGAAAAACTTTTCAATTTATGCTCCAAAGACTTTAGGCTCATCCACCCATGTCCCTTGATCATTCATTATCCTAGTAATCTTATTTTTTCGCCTTTTTTCGCTAGCTTCAGCATGAAAATATTGACTATTCCTATCACCTTCTTGAATCCAACTGTCTTTCGATCTTTGCTTTTAACCTTTTAATGGTGTTCCATGTGGAATCATTGTGCTGACCATCGATCATCAGTTCAAGATGCTCCCTTGTCTTTCCAATGGTTCTGGGCAAGGCTCCAAACTTGTTTTTACTCCAAATTTGGAGACCTCTGAGACATTCCTCATTTAAGGCTTGAAATATGTAGCTGGTCTGATTCTCTTGACTTCTTGACCATATGTTTCTAATAATTTCAATTGCCTCCTCCTCTTCGATCCACATTGATTCAAACATTGGTCTTTTCTTTATTTGTCTATTCTTTTGATTTTGATTTCTGCCATTTGTATCCATGAGAATTGCCTTGTGATCTGAAGAGAAAAAGCCCAAGTGGAAACGAGCTACTTGTTGGAACTTGGACTTCCACAGTAGGGTGGAGAGTGCTTTATCCGATCTTTCTTTGATATCTGCTTCTCCCCTTCTTTTGTTGCACCAAGTATATAAAGGGCCTATAAAGCACGAATCCTGTAGTTTACAATCACCTACCACTCTTCTAAATTCATCAATCTATTTTGGTAGCCTCAAGTTTCCTTCCCCCCCCCCCACAACCAATAACATTGAGGTCCTTCATAAAGGCGTCTAATTAAATCCCATGTTAGACACTAAAGCCTTCGGTTCCCCATATATTCTAGTAAAAACGCTAGCTAAAACCATTGTTTATGTAAAGCTATGTACTTTTGAGTCAAACTTGTACGTTGACTTATACGTATTATTAGGCATATTTGTATGCGTATACATATGTACATGGCCTTAGAATAGGGTGAATGCGTGTATATTAGGGTGTTAGTTATACCTAGATCGTAAATATAGCATTGAAAACCCAACACTTAGTGAAATTTTCACCTAGAGCCTTGAGAAACGCACTTCTATAGTAAAAACCTGAGAACATAGTTTTTTGAAAATTTTCAAAAAAATGTGCTCCTTAAAGGAGAAGTGCGCTTCTCATGGAATTTTCAGAGAAAATCCATTTTTTTGGCAGCAAGAAATGCGCTCCCTGGGGGAGAAACACGTTTCTCCGCATGCCTGACAGTTTTTAAAATTGGTTGGTGTGGCGGTTTGTGTGTGTTTTAATGCCAACTCTCGACTTTTCTAGCCCATTTTCACTTCCAAAAATTGGAGAAAAACCAGAGGAACGAAAGGGAAGAAGAAAAAGAGCTTTGGTGGCCAAATCTTGTTGGTCCACCCAAGAGGGGGGAGAATTGGTTGAGATGGTCAATTTTAAATTTTTCTTTCAATAACTTAGTGATATACATGAGTATATTGGAATTGAATACATAAACAAGAACTTAGACTAAATTGCAAATGTGAGACACAAGATTTATAGTGGTTCAGCAAGCCTACGTCTACTACCTAATCTCCAGATTAGGATTTTCTCAATCCACTAACTAATTCTCTTATGGGTGAGAACCAAACCGTTACAACTGCCCTTTTATAGGTTAATGGAAAACTTATCCTTTCACGGGCTAAGGATGAACCAAATTTTCTTTTTTAGGATGAGGAAAAACTCATGTTCCTTTTATGATATAAGGAAGAACCGATTTCCTTTTAACGGATAAGGAAGAACCGTGATCCTTTTACGGGATGAGGAACAACCGTTTATCTTTTACAGGTTAAGAGATAACATATCATTTTATAGGTTAAGGACGCACCTATCCTTTTACGGGATTAGGATGAACCGATTTCTCTTTTACAGGTTAAGAGATAACCTATCCTTTTACAGGTTAAGGACAAACCTATCCTTTTATGGGATTAAGATGAACCGGTTTCCTACTTATAGGTGAGGATAAACCTTTTTCTCTTTTACAGGTTTAGAGATAACCTTAACATGATTTCAATCCTGGAATCATTAAGTGAACTACATTTACTTGTCCTAGTTGTTTCAATCCAGAAACACACCAGCATTACAACACAAAATAATGTTGGTTCTAACTGAATAGAACACTTTACAATTAAGCTCAGTACATAGCAATACAAAGATATGAAATATGAATACATAATGCTAAGATGAAATACACTTACAGTCTTTTACCTTTCAATATTCGATATTGCTCAAGTGCAGTTTCGAAAAGCATGAATGATGTGATATGAAAATCAGTGCTTCTTCGGAAATAATATGATACCAATAAACATTGACTTGAAAATGAAGGACCAGGTAAATCAAAGACACGAACAATTTTCAAAGTAGATTTAAAGTATGAGTATGAAAACTTCTAGTTTAGTGTTCAGTAGTTAACACAACTACTGATATAGTTCAATACAATACTTAAGATATATAATTAAGTACAACTGTATCTCTCATGAACTTCTTCTCAAATTCTTTCTTCAGTAAGATTGATATTAAGTATAGATCAGTGCTGAGAATTTGAGTAGACACCAGATCAAATAAATTTTCAAAGATAGAATGTAATTGAAGCTCAATATGAAAATCTTTTAAATACGTAAAGTATCAGTAAAAAATACTTTGAAAGTTTAGACTTTTAAAAAATATTTTGACACAGACTAACTTTCAAAAAGTATTGGCACAATAAAAATTATCGGCAAGTTGTTTGATCCTAAGTGTTAGTATTTATAAACTTAGTAGGACATAGTCGTTAATATTTGAAGTTCAAATAATATGACCGTTTACACACAACGACTAGAATGTTATATGAAAATGACAACTGCAATTTTCACTAACATCTTGGTTCTTTTCAGATTACATGAAAAAGGAAAATTTTAGAAAAACTTAAATCATGCATCAGAGAAGATCTCTGATAAATCTGAAAAATACTCTGTGAAAAAATTCGTTTTGAAAAAGTAGACTGATATAGTGTACTTGTTAGAACAACGACGACTGTTGAATTAGCGTCCTAATTCCGTAATCAGTGTCCTGACGCATAATATCAGCTTGTCGTTTTGTTCCTTGAGGGCGCTTATTAATCATAAGAGTCCTGCTGAACACTTAAGTGAGGGCGCTACTAACTTGTGAGTGTTCTGACTTGCTTTGACACTTAAACGACTTAACCCTGAGGGCGCTAATGCACAGTTAGCATCCCGCTTTATTTTAAAACAATTAAGTGCATGAGGGAGCTACTTTCTGAGTAAGCGTCCTAAATTTTAAAACATAACACGAAGGCGTTACAACTATGTAAGTGTCCTACCACGTTTAAAATAATACAAAACGCGCTAAAAAACAATCAACGTCCTGAAAGTTATTAAGTTGATTCCCAACGGTGAGGGCGTTCCTATCCATGTAGCGTCCTGATAGTTTATTCAACTAATAACTATCAGCGTCCTCAAAGATAAAATTCTTTGAAGAACTTTAGAAATCTTTTAGTAAGCTGATATTGAATCAACGTCTTAACAACTTCAGAGGTTGACTAACTGAAGGTCGCTACTATATAAGTAAGCGTCCTTATGAATTAGTTCAATTCAACCTTGAATGTTATCAGCGTCCTAATGAACTATTAGCGTTTTGACTTATCGAGTTCAGGAGAGCGTTGCTAACTCATTAGCGTACTGAAAGACTCTTTAAAACTAGTTTTGACTCGGGATTAAATATACGATAAAAGCGAATAAAAACTCGGTAAATTTTAAATTAAATATAGAAAATTAAATCATTTGAAGTACCGTAAAACGTAAGATCAAAACATGCAAATATGCAAGTGGTTTGTACATGGTTATGAAAAATGTTTGAGCAATGTCAATTAGAGAAGAATATACCTTAAATACTGTGTATTTCACATTTTCTCATAATCTTTAAATCCAACTCTTTATTATGAGATCTTCAATGTGGACTTCGTGCTAGAGTTGAATGTCTTGAACATTGATCGAAAGATATAGTCTTGAAGCTTGATCAAATCGTTCGAGTGAAGTGATCTTGAAATCATGATGTGATCATTGAGGTTCTTTGGTTGAAACGATCTTGGCCGTTGGATATGATCTTGAGTTCCTTGATCGAGTCCTTCCTTGGATTTTTGCATTTTCTTAGGTACTGGGATGAGATCTTGATAAACGCTCGTTAGCACCGAAAAATATTTTGTTTGTGATCATCAAAATATACTTCATCACAGTATATTTAGGGACGTGCTAAGTGATGAACCACTTAGATTAATAAATCTAAGGTAAGAATTGGTGATTTTTAGTTAAAATTTCTAGATTTTTGCTCCTCTCTTCAAGTTGTTTAACATATATGAAAATTGGATGATTTCCATGGTTAGATTAGAAGCTAGGAAAAAGGCGTTTTGAGTTGGAATTGTGAGATTTGGTGGGTGAAATCATAGGTAAATGATTCCTTATTAATTTTTGAGTTAATTGATGGTAAAATTGTTGATTTTCTATGGTTGAAAATGATGAATCTTCAACCCAGCTGTGATGAACCAGTTGAGGGTTTGGAGTTGTGTTTTAATGGTGTTTTGATATATTTAAAATGTGAATTATGACTGGAAATTGATTGGAAATGGTTTGGTAATGATAATTTCAGAGAATTGTGGAAGAAATTTATGATTTGATGAATTGGACAGCATGTACAAGTGAGGTGCTTGTACTGTAAATTGTGTTGTTGAATGTACAATTGAGCAATTTGGGCTAAGTGTGTGTAGAGGAAGTGTATTGGACTTAGGCATTGTAACACCCCGTAATTCATGACATCAGCCTACGTCAGGGGCGTCGTGACAGACATTTTGTGTACGTTGTGAGTATTCCTACCCTTGGTCTTTATATGTGGCATTGTATTTAAATAAACCTTGTTTTATGAAATAAAAGCATGATTGATTGCATTATGCATTGAATACATTAAACTTTGTTTTGAAAAACGAACATACTTAGGCTTAGTAGAGTAAGAAAAGTATATGATCAATTCCATTGGGATACGTCTCTAGGTTCATAGACTCTTATGAGTGCAGAGAAAATACTCATGACATTGGTGTAGTTCCTAAAATTGGATGAGACCCTAGAATGATCGGAGTGGAAGGTCAGATGAGCTAGGTTCTCCTTATGTATGCATGATAAGGATACAGACTTACTCATGTACATGATTGTGAGACTTTGTTTTATTTGCCTTATGTATTGTATGATATGTATAGAGTGGCGCAAATAGTATCTTAATCATGTATTGATATTTACGTGTTCCTTGCATATGGTTTATGTTGTTTTACATGCCATGTTTTATTATGAATGCATATGTAATGCCACTGGAAGATTACTTATTGGGCTTGTTGTAGCTCACCCAACTCCTCTTATTACGGGTGGTGACTACAAGGGCAAGGGCAAGGGCAAGGGCAAGGACAAGCCTATAGAGGGTTGATTTGTACTTGTCATCCGTTATTTTGATGTATGTATGAGTTGGAAACTTTGGATTATGTTTTATACTTTGTATATATATATAACACTAAGATATGTATAGAATATTTAGTGGGTTGTATATATATGGCTTGAATACATATGAATGATATGAAAAGATATAGGGGATTATGATCTTGATATCATGTATGTACGGTTTAATATATATGTGGAGATGAGATACGATGTTTATGTGGATGGTTTAAAAATGAGTTTGAATGTTTTGTGGATTATCATGTGTATGTGAAACCTCATATTTATGAGGAGGTTTTTTTAGTGATTTTCGTGTATTTTGGAATGAAAGAAGGCTGACAGGGTATCATATGCGTCTATGTATGGCGTATATGGTATCATGTGTCGATCGTGACATCACCCTGTGGAGGGAGTCGTGACAGTTTACCTCCATCCATACATCCACATGGCTCTAGGATATAGTTCTTAACTTTAGTTGCACTAGTTCTTTCAATAGGAGAATTAAGCCTCCTCTCGACCACCTCCTATCACTTGTAATGCACCTGTCATAACCTGGCTAAGTCCTCAAGTTTGTTGCTTTTGGATTTGGTAATCTAGCTTCAATGATGAGAACTATTTTGGGATCTTTTGAGCACACAAGGTCACAAAGTTCTCGGAATGTCTGTTGGTTCCCAAGCCCCCGGACATTCTAGCATAATATCCTCATTTTTGTAGGTTCTACTGAGCAGTCCTTGCTGTTTCATTGCAAGTCTGGTGTGTTTGAGAAGCATTTCTTACCATTTTGAAGTTAGAATCAAAAGGGTACTCTACCTCTAGTTGTTTCCTTTTTCTTGGTATATCTTCTTTGATCGAACTGAGGGTTTGTGATGCTGCTAGAGGATTCCTCCCCATTCTGCGCCATTTATAAGATCTTGTCTTCTCTAACGCATTTTAATTTGTTATGGAACTCTGCTCTTGAGCATGTTGATCTGTAGCACTAATCTCATTTTTCTCAGTAGTTGGATCCTTGCTAGTCTTATTGATGTCTCTGTTGGGTTGGTCTTGGTTTGGAATGAAGTGGGCTTAAAAAACTTTTTGGTTTTTTGTTTCAGCTTCAGCTAGTGGGCTTTCCTTTGTGCTTTGCAGATTTGACCTTCTTCCATCTCTCTATTAGGCACAATTGCTTGACTCGTTATGTTTTATGGCTATAATTTGGATCTATATGGCACATGGGCTTATTAACTATCTGAATGACCCACACTTCAAATTTTTGTTGGGAATTTTTGTTGGGCTGAAGGTCCACAACTTCATCAATCACCATGTCAATTGATAGTTCTAGACAAATTTGGTGAGATATGTTGACATGAACGGATCTTTGTCATTGTCTGGACCTCCATCATTTGGATTTTCTTGTCAGAGAATTGTCTGAAATTGGAGGTGTTTCTAAACCACTTAGCCGTTTCGTCTCATTAGCATTAAATTTTTTGATTTTGCAAATCAAAGAATCTGGTTTGTTGGATCTGCTTCCCGATACACCTCTGGCTGGAACTTTGACGATGTCTTGAGGGCCTGATACTCCAACACAGCCTTCACTAGCCAATTTTGAACTAGGTTTTGCCTTTGAAGTGACAAAAATTTCAGAAAATGGCCATATTGAAGATTTTTCTTTTTATTTTCATCTTTTTCGAGAATGAATTGCTCACAACTTTTTATTTTATGATTCATTTTACCACAATAATAGCATACATCATGGAGTCTTTCGTATTTTAATTCAACCCCAATAGTATTTTCCTGATTAAGTAGTCGAACCTTAATGCCCCTTTGCAGAGACTTGTTTACGTCCAAACTAATCCTTATTCTCTGGGTTTTTTCCAAGCAACATTGTCTTTTGTCTTCAGTTATTTTAACAAATTTCCTAATAGCATGTCCAATAACATGCCCCACATCTTTAGTCATGTAAACAATTGGCAAGTTGTAAACATGAACCCAAAAATTTGCCCAATTTAACTCTATCGCAGAAGTGCTTTTACTTCCATCTACTTATGCAAAGACTACCAGGGCTCTATCAAAGTGCCAAGGCTCACGGTCCAACACCCTTTTTTTATCAATAGGTTCCCAAATTAAAGGAGAAACACGTTAAGACCCATCTCTGTGTAAATAATTGGCTTTGTGGTTTTCCACACTTGATTCACGGTAATCTTGAACACTTCTTTGCTTACTGGTTTAGGGGACTTTATTTCTAACCAAAACCTAGGGTTTGACACTTGATGTTTGCATATAGACAACATGTGAACTTGTCACGACGCCCCTGACGTAGGGTGATGTCATGACCGGCACCGTGTACTATACATAGTACATTCCCTTTCTACAATTTACAATACACTGTCAACCTTAACTTAAATACACAATTTTCAATCACAAACTTTCCTGATAAACCACCATAATTATCCAAATCTACATTCATTCATTTTCATACTCATTTATAGTCAAACATGTCAATTATGCTTCATATTATCACCCCACTTCTCTAAGTGTTAATATATATATATATATATATATATATATATATATATATATATATATTACATGTTAATTATACATATCAAAAGTAATCATATTTTAACCGTTTCCTCCATACATACATAGCAAAGTAGAGTTCCAGAAGAAGGTTTATCCTTCATTTACTTTTTCTTTTCCTTTTGGGTCTTTACCTGAAATATTGGAGGCAATGGGGTGAGCTACAACAAGCTCAGTGGGTAATTTCCATTTTATGACATTCATATGCATTTAATAAACATGTTGATGAAATCAGAATCAAATACATTTAAAGATTCAAGCGCAAAGAGAACAATACATATATGCACAACATAGCTTGGAGCTTCCTGCAACATTTTTCAAAACAATTTCACTTTTCCACTGAAAGTCATATCCATCTCCCACCTTTTAAGTATAGAGCATGGCTCGCCCCTCGTTCGGCCCAAACAAGGGTAGCCTAACTGTCATCTCATACTCAATTTCATCACAATTAATTCTAAGACAACTACTAAGCCCATGAGATACTCAAGGTACTACTCATGCGAGACTTATTTCCGAAATGACTCATGTTCTAACATGTTCTTACAAGTTCGGCATGCTTCGTTTTTAAAATATTTTTTTATGAATTCAATCAATGCAATTATATACCATGTCATTCATGCATGCTTATCATTGCAAACAGTTCATAGCTACAATATCATACAAAATAATCAAGAAATGGAAAAATATTCACCCAATGTCAACGGCCTAGTGCTCACCAAATATCACTACCGCTGCGTACTGTCCCCCACCTATTCCAAACTTTACTGTAATTTCACCAAACAATAATAACCAATTATTTTTCATATGATTTCACTATCAAATATGTCCACAAGTACTACGTGTCAATATATAATCATGAAACTTAATATTATCTATATATAAACATCTCAATCCCACCAATATATTATTTCATCAATATATTTGTATGTCATAAAATAAGTCTCAACCCCATTCATATATACATATATTAATATACTTCTCAACCCCATAAATTAATTCTCAACCCCGTTCATATATACATATTAATATATACTTCTCAATCTCATTCATATATTAATATATTTCTCAACCTCATGCATATATTTCTATATATACACATTAATATATTAATATATGTACATATTAATAGATTAATATAATTCTCACTATATTAATATATACTTACAGTGATTACTACTCTAACACAAGTCAATTGCCAACTTTACTAAATTTCAGCTCACTGCTCACTTAACACTTTCACCATTTCACTTACATTCACAACTTCTAAGCATCCATTGATCACCATGATCTTCACCAACATACCTGTACAGTTTCAAAATATCCCGCACATAATTTTAGTCACTAAATTTCAGTCAATTCATCATCAAACTGATCACAATACATCAATAAACACCTTACCATTATATTCTCAACATTCAAGTTTTTCCAGCACCATTCACCTTCCAAATTCCAATCTCTGTAACATTTCCCATTCGAACAACAACTCAATTATAATCCAATTTCACTAATTTCCAGCATCAAACCCACTCCTCAAATCATCCAATCTAACCATTAGAAATCAACCGAAATCAACTATGTTGCATAACTCATCAAGAGAAGTTCAAAACTGGAAACATTAGTTCAAAATACCCACAATTTACCTTGAATTGGCAACCCAAGCCTTTTTCTTCCTCTACATTTTTTCTGGTTCTCCCTTGTTCAAACGGATTTTTATTTCAACTTAGGAACTTAATTTAGGTTGTGCCAGCAGCTCATTAAGCTCAAAACGTGTCTAGCAGATTGCCAGAAAGCTTAACAAGTGTTGAATTAAAAAGAAAATAAAAAGATGAGCAACCTATTTTAATTTGATTCTATGCTACCATCCACCGATTAATACCCAACTCCATTTTTTATTTAATTCATATAATTTTATTTGCCTCATGTAATTTATGTAATTTAATTTCTTTAATTGTATTTTTATTATGTACTATCATCCACACATACATTTGACTCTTATATAATGAATATGCATACGTATATACGTCAATATACATATAAGTCAATATAAATGTATAATTAAAACTATAGGGTGTTACAGAACTTCTTTATTGAAACCCCTACCATTCCTTAATCAATTTTTACTATTTGCTCTTCCTCATCCGTCATTGATAGAGCTTTACAAATTCGTATTACCTCGTCTTCCGTTGCTGGCTTCCACTTGTGGATACAAAGTCTCAAAGAATCGAGAATAGAACTCCCAAGTCGAGATCATTCGACCAATCTTGATAATGTTAACCTTATGTGTACTATGCTTTAAGTTAATAGGTGAAGCATGTTATTTCTCAAAATTAAGAAAAAGTGCTAGTATGATGAACTTCCTCACCTGTAAAGAAAAATGGACTGAGTATGGCGTGTTTTAGTTTTTTTATCAGTTTGTTGTACTAGTTGGATCAATTTGAAAAAAAAAGAAGGAAAACGACATTTAAAACCCAAACATACTCGTGGCTATGCCATCAAACTTTTTATCATTTGATTCTACGTCATTCTCATCAATGATATAGCGCAAGAAGAATAGTAGTTTTGTTTGATGTATATGTATTTGTGATGTATGATTTCTAGAGCATCATGTTCATTAATCTTATAGTTTCTTCCTTTTTTGTTTTCAAATATTACTTCTCACTGCACTTGATGCTAGATAGTTGGATTGTTTTCTCAATATTCATTTTATATTTCCTTTATTAGGGAAACACACAAGATGCTGAGGAAATTGAATCCCCCCTAAGTTGCCTGATCATAATCATCGGGAGAGCCTCTGCAATACACATGCAACTCTCATATGATCAACAACTTGAGAGGGGGGGGGTTGTACCGGTCAGTCATGTGTGGCCGACCTTAAAATGAAGGTCATCCATAGTTACGATCTTTATTCTTGTCTATTTTTTTATGCAAAATACATCAAAAAATACATATACACACTGCATTTCATGAATAAAAGCGAATAGAAACAATGCATTTCATGAATAAAAGCGAATATAAACAAAATAACTATTAAACCATGTATTTCTTACCAATTCAAAAGATCAATCGTCGAAAAACACACAAAAACGGAGAGTGGTGATTTGTTCTAAATGGGGTCAGAATGATGCTCTCCTACAACTAATATTCTTCAAACTAAGACAAAAAGATAAAAATATTGGGCTTTGAAGTTAAGAGCTAGGGTTTTGGAAGAGAAGAATTAATGGAGAAGAAGAAAAAACTGAGAGGGGTTTGGGGTGGGGTACGTTAGGGTGAATGGTAGTTTAAGATTTTTTGTATTTTTGACCGGGGTAGGTAGCATATATATGTTTTAGGGTTAGATTGTGTTAGTGATTGATGTGTAAATAGTCCATAAATAAGGTTTATTTAATTGCTCTCTTAAATAAAAAAAGTTATAGCATTTAAAGTTATAATTAAGTTGCTTATTTAACTGGGTATTATTAGTTTTAAACAAATTTACCTCCAATATCCCTAACAAAAGGCTAGCTGCTGGCTTGGAGCTGTATGAGTGGTAACATCTACGTACGACTTTGTGCTTTAATTTCTCATGAGGTATTCTCATACTTTTTAGGTATAAGATTAGTCTTCGTTTGAGTGGAATGGTAGACCTTTCTCAATGAAGGCGCCGAAACTTCTATATAAAACGACCTTGGGACTCAACTGCTTCTACCAAGCCAACCACTTGTTGGTCGTGATTTGTTATATTTTAATTAACAAGTGAAGTGAGCTCTTAAATAAAAAAAAGAAAAAAAAAGAAAAAAAAAGACAAAAAAAGAAAAAGAAAAAGTGAAGCGTGGGTGCAATTTCTAAAACTTAGGCAGAAAAATGCTATTACGTCAAAACTCCTTTGACTTGCGACTCCCTGGTGCAAAACGCGGGAAAAATCGAAAGCCTCGCCATTGCAGACCAGAATCGCTTCATTTTCCCTACTTCCAGGTTAAACAAGAAGAAGAAGAAGAAGAAACACAGAGGGAATGGCGCCTGTACTGCAGAGCACTCAGCCCTGGGTCGAGAAATAGTATTCTCTCTTTCTCTCTTACTCTTTTCATTTCCTATTTTCAACATCTTCTTCTTCTTCTACTTTTCTCATTTTTGTTGAATTAACAGTCGACCGAAGCAAGTGAAGGACGTAGCACACCAAGATGAGGTCGTCCGCGTTCTTACCAACACCCTCGAGACCTCCAGCGTACGATACTCTTTCATTCTCCAACTCTCCTCTTTTTCTTTATCGCTTTTCTTTTCCCTGATCTCAAACCTGCAACACTTTCTGAACTTTCCTTCCCACAGTGCCCCCACATGCTCTTCTACGGTCCTCCCGGCACTGGCAAGACCACCACTGCCCTTGCCATCGCTCACCAGCTCTTCGGGTATTTATTTCCTTCCCCCCTTTTTTTATTTTTATTTTGATCAATCTTTTAGATTTTAATCTCTATTTTTACGAAACCGATTTTGATATGGGTTTATAGACGGATTTAACGCCTACACACATGAAAGTTTGAAATGGTTCTGTTGTGCACATGTTTTGTTTGAAGAAAGTCCGTTTTGGTATGTTGGTTTTTGGCAGACCCGAGTTGTACAAGTCTAGAGTACTAGAGCTTAATGCTAGTGATGATCGTGGGATCAATGTAGTTCGGACAAAGATCAAGGATTTTGCCGCTGTTGCTGTTGGTTCTGGTGGTCGCCATGGGTATGCTGTTGTTATCTTCTAGCTGAATTTTGCACTTTGTCAATTGTATTAAAGGTGTTTGTTTAGTTTATCTTTTGCTTTGTTTATTTCATTTTGATGTTTTTTCTCAATGACTTTCTAGGGGTTATCCTTGCCCGCCCTTCAAGATCATTATTCTAGATGAGGCCGATTCGATGACTGAAGATGCTCAGGCATGTTAATTTTATCATGATAGCTTTTTGTTGAATGCATGATAGATGTAGTATGAATGCCTATATGATGCTTATACACGTATTTCACATGCAGAATGCCTTGAGACGTACCATGGAAACTTATTCCAAAGTCACAAGATTTTTTTTCATATGTAACTATATCAGCAGGTGCTTTCTTGTCTCCATGTTCCTTACTTGCTTTTGATACTTATCGTGCCATATGTGATTTTAATTTGGGGAATCTTTGTCTTTTATTATTTAGGATCATAGAGCCACTTGCTTCGAGATGTGCTAAATTTAGGTTCAAGCCACTCTCTGAAGATATCATGAGCACCCGCATCTTGCACATAAGCAAAGAAGAGGGATTGAATCTGGACTCAGAGGTGTAGACTTATATGCTTATTTTATGAATTTAGTGTCCCAGAGTAGATTTGGTTCTTCATCTTTACGTTTATGTGTAACTTACTTGTAAATGAACACAATTTCAATGTAGGCTCTTTCAACCCTAAGCACTATCTCTCAAGGAGATCTTCGCCGGGCGATAACATACTTGCAGGTGTTATTTTATTCTCATCTAGTTAATCACTCATTTTTCTTGATCCAAGCCTTATTTTGTTACATATGATATGATATATCTGCAGTGCTGCCCAAATTGGTGCTTTCATGAATTGATTATTAGAAAGTGTTAGTCTTAGTATTGGAGTTAGGGGTGTAAGCAACCCGACGGACCCTACTCAACCAGACCATTCTGGGTCGGGTTTAATGTTCTAGTCAGGTTGGTCGAGTCGGGTCTCGGGTTCTGAGTGAACCCAACCCCACCCGACAACCCTCCCTTCAAAATCCCGTCCTCTCTCTCCCCCGTTCTCTTCTTTTTTTTCTCTCTTTCTCTCTTTGCAACCCTCTCCGGCTCTCCAAGTCCCCCGCCCCCCATTTCTCTTCTCCCTCTCTCTCCTCTTCGTTTCTCTCTCTCTCTCTCTCTCTACAACCCTCCCTCTCCTGCCCCCATCTCTCTCCCTCTCTGCAACCAACTCCTGCCCCATTTTCTCTCTCTGTGTCCCTCCCCTTTTCTCTTCTTTTCTCTCTCTGCACAACTCCTCCCCCTCTCTCTCTCTAGTCTCTGCGACCAACTCCCCTCTTCTTTTCTCTCTCATCGCTCCCACCCAACAATCCCGACCGACCCAACTCGACAACTGGTCGGTCGGGTTGGGCCCTCTCCTCGTCTTCAGGTTCAGTGCCATCGGGTCCATTCTGATGCCACCCGACCATAGTGGGTTGGGTGGGTGTTAGGGCCAAAACCCGACCCGCTTACACCCCTAATTGGAGTTATAGGAGATTTGAGAATGTTCTTGAACGAAAAGGCTTTCAAAGGGACATGGACTAGGAAGTTTTTCCTTCCCAATTGCCAAAGCAACGAAAGGTGCAGATACATGTATTTACAAGAACTAATCATTACATTATGATAGTACGTTGGCTTGGTAGGAAGAGTAAATCCATCACCTTTTACCCTTTGTTGAAGGGAGTTACCATACTCCATAACTTTTCTTTCTTGTTTTCTTTCTATGGTAAAAACAACATTGCAGTGTTTCTTTTGGTCAAAGGTTTAGAGTTACCATACTCCATAACTTTTCTTTCTTGTTTTCTTTCTATGGTAAAAACAACATTGCAATGTTTCTTTTGGTCAAAGGTTTAGAGCAATAATTTTTAGATGAGAGTTTTAGTTTCTGTACACTTTGTTATATCAATAACACTTTCTTCGGTAAGAGAAGCAAGATTTTATTAATGTTTCCTATCGAATGATACTTTAGTAATTTTCCTATCGAATAATACTTTAGTAATTTTCCTTTGTGGTTGCACCTTAATCGTTAAAATTGGTAGGTTGGTTGATGTTTAATCAGCTAAGTGTTTTCTATGATTTCCTAGTAATGTTAGTAATTTAATGAAGGATAGTTCAACAAAGGTCAAACTTGAGTCAAAAGGATTATCTTATATGACTAGTCAACTTAAATTAAGCCTCAGTCAATGTAAGTCAAGATGAATCAATTGAAATTGATACTTGTCCTGGCTTAGTTAATTTTGAGATCCCTAGTTGCTATATCTATACCTAGGTTGGGCTACTAAGTTACATGTTGTTAAGTAAACATCTAATAAAGTATTAATAAATAAGACAAAAATCTTAGTAAGGTGCACACAAGAAGACTATCCTATCTTTTTCTTTGAAATACTTTTTTTCATGAATTTTTCACCTACCTTTGGAATTGGTATAGGTAGTTGTAATAGGTTTGAATCCTACTTTTTGTGAAGACTTCTTTATAATTGTAGGCCTTCGGAGTAGGCTGCTTCAGTTGCGACAATTGTTGGAGCTCATTTTGAACCAAAGAGTCATTCTTACTTCTAAAACAAATTTACATCAATATCATTCTTAATTATCTCTGTCCATATTGTTTTGGGTCTTCCTTCTACTTTATGATAACTGTGGATTTTTTATAGATCACTCTTCCTATTTGGCATATCCAAAGGTCTTTGTTGTATGTGTCCGAACTACCTTGTAATCAAATTTGTCTCATTTTTTCTTCATTTGGGGCTATTACTATTTCTCAAATATATTCATTTCTAATTTTATCTTCTACATTTACCACATATCCAAACACATGGTTAAAATTTTTTCTAAAATTCGCGAACTTCCACGAATTTTTTTCCTTTTTTTAACCACCGAAGTGCGAAGTGGATGTAAAATAAAAAATGCAAAAAATTGCCGAAATAATTCGATAAAATTCAAAAATTTCAACAAAATTTGATAAACTTCGATAAAATTTAACAAAATTTGATGAAATTCGACAGAGAAGTAAAAAAATGTTATTTCATCAATAAAAAAATACCAATAATTATGTATTATCTTCAACTTCATCAACCAACATAGCAATATTAATTTTAAAAAATAATTTAACAAGCTAACAAATTATGTAGTTTGCGGGATATGCTTTACCAAAAAGAGAAGAAAAGATGTAAAAAAAAAAATTGAAATAAGATAAAAACTTAAAAATAAATTAAAAGAGTTCCCAAAGTCATCTTCTTTTAGTTAACTCTTATAAAACAGAATTAAAAAATAATGTATTTAAATAATAAACTAATAAATTAAGCATGGTGGAATTCAAACTAGCAAAGTATATGGTTGGGAAGCAAGCCACCACAAAATTAAATATCAATACAAGGAAAAGAAATTAAGACCAAAGGCCACTATTTCAAATTCATCAACCCACTTAACAAGATTGATTTTGTTACGTCACTTATTGGTATTTTTATGTTTTAAAAGTGTCTATGTATATTAGTTTTTAGCTTACACTACAAAAAATCTATTTATTTTTAAGCATATATGCAAAAATTCTCTAAACTTCTCTAATTTAGCGAATTTTTATAAAAATTCTCCATGTCGATTTAAACTTCTTCGAATTAATTCCAATTTTCAAGTGACCGAAGTCAAGTCGAAATCGAATTTTTGATCCTTGTGCAGACATTCACATTTCTGTTACTCTTTATTTATTTATGTGTTGTCTTTCTTGCCTAACATTCAATGCTATAATTCATGGCTGGCTTCATAGCAGTTTTATAAAATCTTTCTTTCAATTTCAATGGAATGTTGTTGATTGATACTCTAGAAGCGCTCTTCCACTTAAAGCATCCTACTTTAACTCCAAGTTCACTAACATTATGACTATATGGTGATGAATGAATATGGATGAGATCCACCAAACTAATAATGTACTGCATCTTGCACACCTTGCCTCTACAAATATATCTGAAAGCTGTGCGATCATGAACTTTCTATTGTAGCAACTTTAGAGGTATAACACCAAGTATTAACACTGCAGAATTTATCCTGATTTATCTAATTCTTTCTAGTAATGAGACTGTTACCTGTACAGCCTTTATGGAATAGGGAAACCCTAGTCTACTTGTTATTAATTAGATTGTAATTTTAGTTTACTTCTATCAAGATTATTGTTGGGGTTTAGTATTATGTGCTGAACTATTGAAGGTTTCTTGAACTTCTGTACTTGGAATGATTTCAGGGTGCTGCTCGTTTATATGGATCATCGATTTCGGCCAAGGACCTAATTAGCGTGTCTGGGGTAAATTAATTTCAGCTTTAATCCATTTTTCAAATAAAAATTGCTTTCTTTCATGTTCTCTGTGTTTGGATGTTGTAATGTTGATTGCAATGTTGAGGCTAACATGAGGAATCATGGGAAGTTTTTTCCCTGCCTGAAACAAAGATCTTAGTAGTCTTTTTTTCTATCCTGCTACATATGTCCTGTCTTATTCAGCTATAATCTTCAATATTTTATTGAATCAAATTACTCATATATGCTCACTTTTGTTACACCGTTTGATATATATTTTTTGGAATTCTTTATAAGCTTGCACTTTAAGATTATGTGGTTGTCAACGCATATCTGTTTGGAAAACCTTATAGAAAATCAATCTCTATGGTGCACCTTATCAAAATTCTAACTACACCACCTTTACCTATGGATTGAATCCTTTTCTTTGCTTAAATGTTAGGTCTATATCTTTTTCATTTGTTTCCGTAATCCATTCTCTTAAATCTTTCTGAAGTGAGAGAAGGAGGGAAGGCGCGCTAGAAACTTATATTGACGTTTTAGAACTTTTTGGGCATAGTAGAGTTGGTATACCCATGGGAGGCAAGGCATATATGCCTTCAGGCAATGTAGGGCATAAAGTTACTTTTTGTGTTTCTAAATGCTGAAAAATGGAAATTAATTTACTGAAAATAGATAATTGTAAATTTCACTAATAAATGGAGAAAGACATATAAGGTAAGCAAACTATAGATTGTATCTATGTTACTATATTACGTAACAATGTCAAGTTGGAAATCTAAAGTATCAATTTGCGGTAAACATTATCAATTAATAATAGAGAACTAAAACCTTTATTATAGATTTGTAGAATCCTAATAATAGATGTAAACATTGAAGTGCACAAGTTTCAATGTTTAAAGATTGAACTTCAATATTGAGTACTAAAAACTTAAATCTAGAGTAGCAAACCAACATCCATTGCAGTCTACGACATAATAAAACTTAATGAATCATAGGTCTTCTTTTACCCACATGTTATTTAGATCATCACTATTGGAACCATTATGATATCCAACGTCTCTATCATTTAGTATCAGTTTGTCATAAATTTTAATAGGAAAGAAATTAAACATAGTTGATTCTTATTTCCTAATAAACATAAGCATTAAAGCAACAAGTCAACGTGCACGTGCGTTGCACGTGATTAGAAGTTTTTTTGTATTTTAAAAAGTAATATTTTATTAGTCCTGTCCCCTTCCTCATTTTAATATTTTAAAAAGCTTTTTTTGTATTTTAAGTAATGATTTTCGTTACTTAATTTTAAATGGTTGAGTTAAAAACGGTTTTTTTTTTAAAAAATAAACAAAGCTTTAAAGTGAATAAAAGAAAATCTTAAGAATGAAGTTTAAAAAGGTTTTTATTTTTTATTTTTTATTTTTTTTAAATGGTTGAGTTAAAAAAGTTTTTTTCAAAAAAAAAATAGTGATGAATAGAACAATAATGTGTTGCACGTGAATTAATTTATATTTTGTTTATAATTAATGAAGTAATTAAAATTTGTAAATGTAAACTCAAAAATCATCACACCTAAATTAAGAGAGAATTAAAAGAAAAATGGAATAAAAAAAATGTAATATTTGAATATGCAGTAGGGCATTTGTTTTTTTTTTTTTTCGTAACCCAATTAGGAATGAAAGGAGATTAAATCAAAACAACTTCTAAATAAATTTCTTTACACAAGCATTGAAGATGATCATTGGTTAATCACTTATAGTTATCGAGATCGTAAGCAGTAAAGTACTTACAGTAAATTAAAGCCTCAAGAATACTGCCATTGCTACTTCCCTTAAATGAATATACTCGAACGACTTTCACTTCAAAACCGGTATATTTGCCAGCTTCTAAGGGGGCCTTCATAAGGTGATTCTTGGTCTCTCTCCACTGTGTTGGATATTTGAAAACGTTAATACCCCCAACATCATTACATTTGTTTTACCGGCATTAGTAATTAATTAATTCTATATTATCAATTAATGAATTAAGGAAATCAAATTTTGCTGCTAAAAAAAGCCATTTTACTTTACAGTTAAAATTCTACATTATGCAACGTAACTGATTAGGCCCTAGTTTCAAGTTTACAACTAAAGCACCAAAATTTATAGCCAAATTCCATTGACACTGCAACAAATTAATTATTAATAAAATAGAGCATATCCCAGAAAAAAATAAAATACAAAAGGGTATTTGAGAAAGAACTTGTTAATGGCTTTTTTTTTTTTTTTTTGAGAGGAAACAACATGTATATTAATAATCAAATCAAAGAGAGAGTCCCAGGGGTACTCAAATACAGAGCAGCAAGAGAAAGCATAGCATGAACATAGAAAGAAAACAACTAACAAAACATAAAGAACAAAAACAAACACCGGAGACATCTGATAAAACATACAACACTCAATTTCTAATCCATGATGGAGTACCCCTTGTTGAGATTAAACGCCACTATCCAAGAAGAAGTTGTTACGATGATCTCATTCCAAAGACTGTTATGATCCTTATAGATATTCTCAAAAACGCGCCGATTTCGTTCCATCCAAATCAACTTCAGAGTTGCCAATGATGCTACCCTCGTAACCTTAATGCCCTCACCTGTTAAAGGCTTTGAATGAAGAAGAAGAAGAAGAAGAAGAAGAAGAAAAAAGACATTGAAGCCAAGCCAAAAGTGGTGTAAGAGCAACTGGGCTTCGATTGCAAATGCCATTACATGCTAGTTCGTAGCATCATTAGCTCCAAGAGATTGATCAGAGGATTTGGGATCAAATCAAAATTCGTAGATCTAATTGCATTTACACAATGTAATAATCCAAAAATAAAGAAAAAGAAGTTGAAAGCTACCTGATTAGCAACATGGAAAAAAAACCAAAGAGTTCTGAAAAGAGAGAGTTCATTTCTTTCATTAGATTAATCTCTGCATAGGCATTAATTTAAGCTCATTCCCCTTACACTTTTCTACTTCCACTTCCAACAACTAATAGCAGAGATAGATAGCGAGGAGCAGAAGATGCCACAGGGACTCATCAAATGCTCCTTATTTTGAACTCCAATCCAATGCCACATCAAAGAATAGTTGATTTGTTTTTCCAAAGGGAAACCTAGGGCGTAACTATTGAAGCAGTTATTTGAAATAAGAAAAAGAAACCATCGAGGCAGTTACTGTTTAGATGTGTTAAACTGATCCGGAAGTTATCTTTAGACGTGGTTAAGGAATTTTAGTGGGTTAGTTAATAAAACTGTACAATAAAGTGGCGGGTAAAGGAGAAGATTTCAATCTGATTTTTTTAGCTAAATTTCAGGGAAAGATTTTAAATCCCATTTTTTAATTTCTAGGGACTTTGTTTTAATTGTTTAATTACTTTATTGCCCATCAATATCTATAATTTCAATTTTTGAAAAGGTTAATGTATTGAGAAAATGAGGGGCTGTCTTGGTATTTTCAACAAATTGATCACCCCGTGAGTTTTCACGGGTATTTGCATTATAAGTAGTATAAATATGTATTTCAATTTTAAAACTTTAAACTTTTTAAAAGCAAAAAAGTAATATGAAGTGCCAAAGCAATCACCATTATGATTCTTTAGTCAAATACAAAAATGTACAACAAAACCATTAAACATCATCTTCTCTAGCATGTAGCTCTAGTGGGTCAATCCTAAGAGCAAGGTACGAAACTTCGATTTCGCCCTAAACTTCGACCTTCAAAAATCAGAATTAATTCGGAGAAGTTTAATTCGACATGGAGAATTTTTGTAAAAATTTGCTAAATTAGAGAAGTTTAGAGAATTTTTGCATATATGCTTAAATATCTAAATTTATTGTAGTATAAGCTAAAAACTAATATAAATAGACACTTTTAATACATAAAAATATCAATAAGCGACCTAACAAAATCAATCTTGTTAAGTGAGTTGATGAATTTGAATGACGGCTTTTGGTCTTAATTTGTTTTCTTTATTTTGATATTTAATTTTGTGGTGGCTTGCTTCTCGACCATATACTTTACTAGTTTGAATTCTATCATGCTTAATTTATTAGTTTATTATTTGAATGTGTTGTTTATTAATCTTGTTTCATAAGAGTTAACTAAAAAAAGATGACTTTAGGAAATCTTTTAATTTATTTTTAAGTTTTTATCTTATTTCGACTTTAACTATTTATTTATTTTGCTTCTTTTTTTTTTGGTAAAGCATATCCCATAAACTACATAATTTGTTAACTTGTTAAATTATTTTTTAAAATTTATATTGCTATGTTGGTTGATGAAGTTGAAAATAATACATAATTATTAGTGTTTTTTTATTTTTTATTGATGAAGTAACATCTTTTTTACTTCTCTATCTAATTTCATCGAATTTTGTCGAATTTTATCGAATTTTGCTCGAATTTTTGCATTTTTTTTTATTGAAAAACTAAACTTTTGTCGAAGTTTATCGAATTTCGTCGAAGTTGTCGAAGTTTATCGAATTATTTAGCGAATTTTTGCATTTTTTATTTTACATCCCACTTTGCACTTCGATGGTAAAAAAACGGAAAAAATTCGCCTAATTTCGGCGAAATTCGGCGAATTTTAGTCCTTGCCTAAGAGTCATCATGGTATGTAATGCATCATCTATCATCATCTCCTATTATCTCATTATTGCTATCTTAAGCAACCTCTTCATCTATATCTCACATTTGGTTATTAAAGAAAAGAGAGAAAAAACAGGATGGATGACATCAAGATAGTAATTTAGATCTTGGCATAGAAATTACTTGGTCAATATGTCATGATTTAGTTGAATTGACTCTTATTGCTTGATCCTTTTGGGTTAGCTGATGTACTTTTCCTTTTCCTCTTTCAAGTAGTAATGGGTGTGGGCCTCCTATGTTTGTTGGTAGCAACATCATCTTCTATTTTTAATTTTCAGTGATTTTAACATCAAGATCGTTGGTCCTTATGTCTTATTGATGATGATGTGAGCATTGGTCCCCTTCTCTTTACTAGGCTTTTCGATAATCCATTTATCATTTGGAGTTTATGTGTCAACAACAGTGTTTTCAAGGCGCCAAGGCGATGTCTAGACGTGGCCTTGACGATAAAAAGTATTTATTTATAGGTCACTAGATAATTAATTAATTATTTACAGGTCTCTGGGCAGTTCATATACAAAATTATATATATCTAACTATATTCTGTAATGAATGTTAAATTTTCATAAAATGATAAAAAACACTTAATATTAATTAAAATCATTTCTACAAATTGTTGGGCAACAAATATCTGTCGTCAAAGATTTAGACAACGTTTCTTGGTCCGAGCAAATGGAAAGAATGGCCTTAGGGAAAGAGAGGTTTGAGGGTATAGAAAAAAAGAAAGAGGGGGGGGGGATTCTATTTTTAAAGATTTTCTTTTAAATTAGAGAGACCTCGCTCCCTAAACTTTTTAAATATTTACATAAACCCTCACCGCTTACCTAGCACTGGGCCTAGGCGGAGCCTTGAAAACACTGGTCAACAATCAGGGTATCCTTATCAGTTGGTATAATTTTCAACCCCAAATGCATATTCTTCAATCACTTATTGTACCTACCGTACTTCGTACACTAAGGTGTTCATTCTAGTATGGACCTCTTGTAAGATGAGTTAGTGGTGCCATTCTGAATTTATGTTATAAATTGAGCTTTTTAAAAACTAAAATAACAACCTTAAGTTTATGGCTAAGTTGTTGTTTAATTACCTTGTTACAAGTACTCCAAGTCCTTTTGCATGTAGAAGAAGCACATTTCAGACTTGGTACAATTTTTCAAAATCATGTTAAAGAAGGCATGCATCACCCAAATGTATTTCATCAATAAGGTTCAATTAAGAATATAATTTGTAGTTAGAAATACAACCACATTTTTAACTTTTAGATAAACACTAAAAAGACAATTTTAAGAAGTAGATGCATTATTAGTCACAATCTGTGCTACACGCTCCTTGACAGTTTGGTCTATAACATTACTGAGAAATTTAGTCAACAAAATACTCTTTAATTGCATTAGATGCATTAATAGATCTCAAAAATATTGTTTCTTTTGGGCTGTTAGCTAGAATGTTGATCAAATGCCTACATCTGCATGTTTCACATTGTCAAATGTTGTTGTGACTTCTTTCGTAGGCATCTTTTCGAATCAGTAATGAAAGCATTTATAGTAGTCATATTCTCCTTCAAAATCCACATGCATCTCACACTTGGATGATAATTTAAGACAGACAGTATGCCTGCACAAATATTAACTTATTTTGTTTTGTAAAATAGAGGATTTGGACTATGTTGCTGCAAGCTCATTTTTGTGGAAAATTGACAAAATGTAGATATACTTGATTGTAGAGCCCTCTATATTAGATGGTGTCATTTATTTATTTATTTATTTTTTTCTCTTGGCACTCCCTCAATGTCAATCTACCTAAATATTCATGAAGAGCCACAAAGGTCAGTTGAGGCCCTAATTCCTCAAGATAAAACAGAGAACTCTTTGTCAGTAATATTTCAAGAACCTTTCTGTCCCAGAATTAATCTACGTCTTCCTTGCCAAATCCAGCTATATTCTTATATTATTTTTGTTCGGAAACTTATTGAGTAATTTTGTTATTCAACTCCCCTTGTTTTATATAAGTTTTCATTTCCTGGGATATCCTTTGACATGCTAATGTGAGGAACAACATTGTTTGCTACCACAAGGTGGCCTTCAATCATTTTAGCTCTTATTCTTCAAAAAATTTCATTATGTCAATATAAAACTTCATCTTGTATTTGGCCCTTCAACCTCGTTGTCATATTTCATGTGAGCTCTTTAAGTCTTTATGACTACCACAACTTCTTGTCTTCTACAACTCTTTATCATTTTTAATAACATTTTAATATCAAACATTTTAATAAGCACTTTTGCTTTTGGAGCAAAAAAAAGTTTTGAGAAAGCACCTTAATGAAATGCATTCCTCAAATAAGCTTCAAAGACTTAGTTTCTTTGTTTAATTAGGTGAGGTTTTTCATGAGAAACTTATAGAAGTTCATGGAATTGAGATTTGATGTTTGAGGAGTGAGAAATTGTTTTTATTTATATGAAAAGTTTTAGTCAAAAACTTATGAATCTGTCAATGTTGTCAGTCTGGAGTCACGTTTTCACAACAAATCAGTCTCATTTGAGATGAGTCAAAGAATGAGTAATCTCCACTAACCAATATGGGGAGGGATACCATGAAATTGATTCATTGTGACCTTTTTAGTTGTCAGTTTCTCTTTCTTGACGTCTTGCTTGTGCTTTTCACTGATCATCTTTGTTGTCACTTCTAATTTAATAAAAAGTATAGTTAGAAACTATATTGGAGGAAAAAAGAAGAAAGAATTCAACGTAAAAAACCACCATATTTTGAAAATAAAACAACAAATTTTGGAGCCACTGTGTGGGGTTACGTTTAGGTACTGTTGATGCACAATAACAGCTATTCCAAGAGCTTCAAACTATTCTTGAAGTTTTTTTTTTTAATTTTAATTTTTTTTTTTACCTTTCTTTCATTTTACGCTCTAAAAGAGTCTAGTGGAAAGGTGTAAGCTGTCAATGAGTTGTAGCAGTCACTTGTGTATTTTTTATTTACTTTTTCCTTTCTTTAATATGTATAAAATTACTTTGTTTTTCTCTAATAAAAATCTTTTATTAAAAATTTGAATGTTTAATATGTAATGAGTTATGAACTTAGTCTTCAAATGATAATTGTGCATGTTACTTTTTTGAAACGAATAATTATTATTATTTTCAGTGCTATGTTTTATTGGATTCAAATGATTAATGTTTTGATTTCATTTTAATATTGTCGCTACTGCCTTATTTAGGAAACACTTTTAGTACTTTTTTTGGATAAGTTTTCTTTTTGTAATTGTTTTCCATTTTGTCTTTCTAACATATTGTTTTTTTTTAATATTTTGGAAAAATAAAAAGTTCAAAGCCTTTTTATCCGTGCTTGTGAAGTGCCAATCCATAGTAATTTGTTGATTCAAGATACTATTGTTTGTTGTTATTCAAACAATTATATATTTAATTATTGGAGTTGTTTAATAGAGATTTTTTTTCTTTCTTTGGTAAACATATTGACTCCTTAACAACTCTGCTTTTTATTGAATGTCAACTGTTGACAAACTAATTACTGAATGACTTCCTAAAGAAGATAGTAGTATATTGCATCTCCTTTTTTTAACCATTTGGAGCTTGATTAAAGAAAATTAACAACAATAGCAAATATTGGTAATGATTATAATACTAATAATAATGATTCTAAAATAAATTATCAAAAACATGATATATTATTTGGAAACAAGGATTTTTGAAAATCCACTAGCTTTATGTTGCTAATTGCTCTCGAGTGGTAACTTGAATATTGCATATCTTGGGTTTGCTTTTAAAATAAATCATGGTGTTGTTCCTTTATGATCTAACACTAGGGGTGTGCATGGGTAAGGCCAGGTCAGTTTCGTATAGAATTTCAATTTGAGCCGACCATATCAGTGACTAGTTTAGTCACTGAAACCAACTAGACGTAAATATTTTAATTAACTTGATCGATATTGGATTAGGCTGGTCGGCTGGCAACTCTGAATTGAAGGAAGAAGAGCGAAATGGGAAGGAAAAAGCTAGAGGAGAAGAGGGATAGAAGAGTTGATAGATGGGAGGTGGGCACCCCATTTAGTCCCAACCAATGTGGGACTAAAAGGGCAATCCCCCCTCTCCCTCATTGCTTCTATAATAAAGAATAAAGTTGGTGAGTTGAGAGGTTCTCCTCATGGAGAACCAATCTCCTCAATTCAACACTCATAGAGTTAAGAATGGTATTCTTCATAGAGTACTATATACATAAAGCCTAGAATAGACTTATTTTTAAAATAATATTTATATGTGTATAACGTTCATATTATTTTAATATTTAAATAAGGCGGGTTGGGTGAATTTGGGGTTTTCTTGGTTAAAACCAAAATTTCACCCGATCCTTTGGGTGGCTTACCTGATCTACCTGAAACCAATTTTAAATCTGCCCAAACCTGATTGGACCACATTAGGTTGGTTGGGTTTGGCGGGTTTGGTCAGGGTTTTATGCACCTGCCTAACTAAAACAACTAAAAGATTGTAGTAAAATTACTTTATTAATATAGCTTTACGGATTTAAATATGTAGAAAAGATATTTGTATGCTTTCCATAGGTAAAATAACAGAGCTTGGTAACTATAGTAACTAGAAGACTAGTCAAGACTAGGCTCATGTTTGTTTAGGCTGCGTTTTGTTGGACACCCATGAGGGCGGTGAATGGGGTGTTATGACCAGTTTTGACAAATTTTAAATTCTTAGTTGAAATCCTTTGATTAAATCCAGTTATATACTCAAAATGAATCAAAGTGCTTAAAATAAAGTGCAGAAATGTAAAATAAATACGCAACGATTTTACGTGGTTCGAAAAATCCTTTCCTACATCCATGCCTAGAGAAACCTTCTCCAAGATTCTACTATACCGGGTTCACTTAAAGGGTGCTAACCAACCATTACAATGTCTTTTTCAAGGTTCAAGACAAACTTATTTTTTTCATGGGCTAAAGACAAACCACTTGTTCCTTTTTCAAGGGAAAAGGAAAGGCCGTAATCCTTTGCACTGGTTAGGGATGAACCACTTGACCCTTTTGAAGATAAAAAATGAAACTAGACTCTTGATTCCAACCTAGGAATCATAAGTGACCTTGAATCACTTGACTTGGCTTATTTCAACTAGAAACAAACCAAAAAGACTGTACAAAGATTAAAATGTTTGTTCAAAGTAAATAGAATAATTATAATGAAGCTCAACATATACAATTTCATCGATACAAAATATGAAATTTATAGCTTAATGGGTGAGAGAGACCTTACAACATCAAATATGACCTTCCTTACTTCAATGATGTTCAAGAAAATGTTTTTGATGAAGCTTTAAAACATGCTTAAAAGATTGCTTGAAATCAATGCATTTGTTCAACTCTTTTTAATTTTAGGGTTTTGAAAAATGGAGAATGATTTGATTTTGCAAAAACACTCCCTAGATCACATTTGTGTCTCTCTTGTGTTTAAAATGGCCTAAGTGCATGTATTTATAGTTTATGAATGAGTACTAGCCGTTAGACACGAGATACTAGCCTAGTCGTTGGGGGCTCAAAAATAAAAAAATATGATCGTTGGAATCGCGTTCTGACAGTCACTAGCGCGTTGGGACTCTACTAGCGCGTTGACCAAAGTCTCGAGACCCCAAGACCGAAAATTGACCCACTAGTGTGTTGGCCAAAGTCTAGCTTTCTGGCCAGGGTCAATCCAGTCTCAATCCAGGGGACTAATCCAGTCAACTGGATTAGTCAACTGGTTTGAGCCAGTCTTACAGTTTTTACATAAAACCTGGTTTTTCAAAATTCTAACTTTATAGACTTATTTGGGCATCAAAACATGATTGAAATACATTGATTTTGATAATTAAAACCCTTTGCAAATATTTGAAACAAAGAGAACAAAATTGTGTTTAAAACAAGTTAAGTAATCAAACTTAAAACAATAAAGTTTTGGAACACTTGTAAAGATGTGATTTTGATCAAATTGATGCAAGTATGATTCAAACAAGTTTTAAATGGTTTGAAAACATAAATGAAACATGTTTGCACATTTTAAAATCATTTTTAAACAAAACTTGATGCATGGATGATTTTTGAAGAAAAGGTTGAGCAATTTGAGCAAGGGAAGTTACAATCTAATTCAAAATCTATACACATTTGCTCTCATCTATTTCTCTTCACCTCGACTCGTCCAAGCCTTGATTTTGTCTTGATATCTTTCGCTTGATTGGACTGGAGGTTACTTGAGTCTTATATTGCCTAGGATTTGATCTTTGGTGCTAAAACATACTAGAGCAGATCATTAGCACCATAGGTTATATTATTTGTTAGCATCAAAACACTTGGGAGAACTTTAAGTGGAAAACCACTTAGGACAATATGTTTGGCATACAATTTAAACACTGTTTTTAAAATATTGGGATGTGATCTCTTTTTTAGTAGATTTATTGTTTTTAAAAATATGTTTCACATCAAATTCAAAAAATATTTTCAAAATTTGAAAACAAGGAAAACTTGTTAGGTTTGGTTTGTTTACTTGACATAGATCAAGTTGAAAAAAAGCTATTGTGGGTCCCATCACTTATCATTTTTTACAAATCAACCAAAGAAAAACTCAAAAAATAACTTTTATATGTTTTCTAAAAACAAGCAGTTTTTTGAATTTTTTTGCAAAAACAATTTTTTGAATTGACACTTCATTATCCTAATTCCTGAACTTTCAATTTACCAGGTAATTCCACAGGATGTTGTTCGGGGTCTTTTTGAAGGTTGTAGAAGTGGAGATTTTGAATTAGCAAATAGGGAGGTCAATAATATAACCGCAGAGGGGTATCCAGCTTCACAAATGCTTTCCCAGGTCTTATGAATACGTTTTAGTTTCACCTCTTTATTCTTCCATTTTATCATTTTGTTGTTAGCTAGATATTGCTTATACTGACATTATATTCCTCTCAGTTGTTTGATATGGTCATTGAAGCGACTGATACATCAGATGAACAGAAAGCTAGAATCTGCAGTAAATTGGCAGAAGCAGATAAGGTCATTTCTCTAGAATTATGTTCTGCATTACAATGTCCTCTGTCATTAAGTAACTGAGCCTAATTTGCCTGCGAACCTGTTATTTTAAATGCATATCCATGCAAACTTGTTTTAAAGTAATGTGGAAATGACTGAGTTTTCTTCATCATTTTTTTTTCTTCGTGTTAGAAACTTATACGTAAGGATGTTTATTAGTTTTATTCCCCTGGGTGTTGCAGTGCCTAGTTGATGGAGCTGATGAATATTTGCAGTTGATGGAAGTGGCCAGCAATGCCATGAGGGCTCTTTGTAACATGCCGCAAGAGTTCTCTTATTGAGTTCATTTTCTGTTGTGCAATCATTTGTTGCTGAGCTCATTGACAGATTCTTCGAACGATTTAGCTTTTAAAAGGTACTCACAAATTCAAATATTGTATATGTTATTACCTTTACACTTGAACTCAACAGTCTACAACTTCTTTGTTACTGTTTTTGATTTGTATTCCATAATTCTTTGTTACTCTTACAGAATTTGATGTTGTTATTCTAGCTTGGTTTTACAATTAAAACACTAAAATAAATAGAAAACTAACCTGAAGACTGGAGGATTCTCTTCATAAAACATATATATATATATATATTTTGTTTTTGTTCACCATTACTATATTATTTTTGTAATATGGTTAAGAAAGTCGTGAGAGAGCCAAAAATTCAACATAACTTATGGTGCCCAAATCATACCATTTCTTTGTTTCTTTTTCTTTTTTTATATATTTTTTGATTGGTTACAGGTTCAAATATTAGGATTTCCATGAACATGCTCTTGACTATTTTATAGTCAAATTGACAGATAAATTTGTTATATATGGGTAATAAAAAGGTGGTTTGATTTCAAAACCAACTAATTACGAAGTCAAGAAAGATAAAGTTGAACTATCAGAATGGTATATACAAGAATTTAGTCGTATTGCACACAAGCTCTCATTTTCATTTTATTTACATATTTCTTTTTTAATATCCGCAAATAAAACAAATATAAAATAAAATGAGAGCTTCTGCACATTTCATATGTATAAAGATCTTGGAATAAATTAAAAAAAAAAAAAAAACTCCCACTGAAAACCCCGTGTTTGGCTTATTAGCTTTGTCGCTCCAAATCTCTAGTATTTGGCTCATAAGCAGCTGCATTTGAGGAAAAAATGGTGTTGAATCATAGTCTTCCAGTTCCCACGCTTTCGCAGCTAATCAATTTGTTAATCCAACTAAAAAAGATTGATGGAATTACGACTTACTTGGACTTCTACAATCGCTGAATGTTGCAATGATCTAAGAATCAAATTAGTGTTGTTGGTGATCGCCTTAATCTACCAAACAACAAAAAGAGAGAGAGAGAGAGAGAGAGAGAGAGAGAGAGTAGAAGCTTATATGATCTTCACAGTTACATGCATAGAATAGATGCATTCCATAGTTCTATTGAATAATTAAACAATCTATATATTACTTACCCTTTTAAAAGTAGCTATAAGGTGTACGGACACCCATTCCTCATTAGGATCCATTCGATCCTTCAAAAAATCATACGTCTCCAACTTCTTGTTGCTAGAAGAAGAAAGTAAATATTAATGACAATTAGTACTTAGTCGATATTTATTTAAAGCAAATATAACTAACAATAATAGTATATATTGAAATGAAAAAAAAAAAAAATATATATATATATACACATATAGAGTCATACCTAAAATAATACTCAATTTGTTTGAGTATTGCATCAGGCCTCCTATCTGAGACAGTTGATTGACTGGATTGAGGATATGAAGATGTTCTTCTGATGTCTTGATCCACATTGCAAGCTACTGCTGCTGCAGACAACAAATAGCAAGTAATTAATTAACAACAACAGTGGATGATGGTGGCCTGCTGATTAATGGGTGATAGTTAATCTTTCCTAAAAGGAAAAAAACAAAATTAAAGGGAAATTAATCTAAAGGAATATAGCTCAGGAATAATTTATATACCTGTAATTTATATACCTGGAAAAACAGAGGGATGACCATAATATGCAGGGAGCATCATGTTATTTGGAGCAGATTGAGCAGAAGGAAATGAAAAGAAGTATTGGTGGGAGGTATTGAAGTATGGAAAAGGATCAACTGCAGCAGCAAACGGTACTAGTGATTCTTGATTAGAAATGTATGGAAAAGCCAATGGTAATGGTGGCGGTGGTGGTGTTGTCAATGCCAATGGTGGCTGCAAATTATTTGGGGCTATGAATGATGAATAGTTGTTGTAACGGGGATGGGGAGAGAGCTGGTGCTGGGTATAATTGGTTGGCCTATTAGCATTATTGATGAATCCCCAATTGCTTCTATATGAGTTGTTGTTGGGATGAGCATTATAAGAAGGGTGCATGTATTGTTGCTGTGTGTTCATCTGCCATGAACTATTATTATTATTATGTAATGATGAACTCCATCTATTAACAAAGTGGGCAGCATTACTGAATTGTCTCTGTTTTTGGTTGTGATTCTTATTCCGAAACCCACATGTAGATGTGTTTCTTCCTCTTCTTCTTGAAGTCCCATTGCCCCTTTGGAATGGTCTCCTACTACCACTAGCACTACAATTAGCATTGTGATCCAAAAGATGTTCAGTTGCTGCAATATCAGTACCCCTCCTTGGTTGCTCTACTAGTAGTACTACTTCTCCGGACTCTGATGAACTCATGCCCCTAATTATTGTTATTGTTGCTCCTTTGTTCCTCTACTCGTGGTACTTCTCTGGACTCCGATGAACTCATGCCGCCATCATTGTTATTATTGTTGATAGAGAGGGACAACAACACATAACTTATAGCGGTCACAGTGGAAGAAGAAAAAGCACTGTTATTGCTCAATGTTGGATTAACAGCAGGAACCGCATCAACTTGACACTGCTCATCATCAAACCCAACACGTAATATTGTTCTGACCATGATCAACTACTACTTCAGGGACAATAGCAACAGGGGAAACTTCAAGATGAAGTTTGGAAGAGGTTGCATGTTGTCTCGGGCAACAAATTCTTACAGCCTAGCGCTGTGGAAGGTTTATCGCTTTGTCATATCACAGGTCTATGCAGAACAGATAGAGAGATTGGACTGATTGCTTTCCTCTCAACAATATGGTTATTATGGCTTGAGCGCAACAGAAGAATCTTCAACAATATTTCCAAGGAGGAAGCTTAGCTATGGGAAGAGATAAGGCTCATGGCGAGCTCTTGGGTGTATGCCTCACCTTGGTCAAAAGGATGTTCAATCTCCAGTTGGTTTGCAAATTGGGCTTCCTGCATGTTTTGAGGTGGAGTGGTTGTTATTTCTCTTGTGAGGGGAGATGGCGTTATTTGGTGGATGCTTTTGTGCTCTGTGTTTTGGAAGGGGGGGAATATTTTGTTACTTAAATCAAACTTTGTATGATGCTGTTGACAGCAATAGTTGTTCAGGCCAGTGGTGGTGTTGGAGGTTGCACCTCTGGTGCTAAGATGTACATATAATTTAGTTCAACAAGTAATACATATATTATCGTTTCTTCTCAAAAAAAAAAAAAAAAAAAAAAAAAATCAGGAGAAACTTCAAGATGATCAATATCATGAAGTAGTAGTATTGGAGGAGATTCATCATCAGACCCACCGGTACTACTGCTCTCACACTTGGTGGTCTCAATTACTGGTTCTGTGGACGAGTCGGTACTTTTCTCGTTAACATTGGCAGTAGTAGTAACCCATTCCTCCTCAACTGTTAATGCTTCATGAATCTGCCATTCCCAACATAAAATTAATTTCAAATAAGTGGAAAACCTAGATAATCTAACTATACATGTATGATTAGCAAAAATATATATATATATATATATATATTTTTGCTAATCATACATGTATAGTTAGATTATCTAGGTTTTCCACTTATTTGAAATTAATTTTATGTTGGGAATGGCAGATTAATAGATTAATAATATATTGTAGGAAACGTAGGTACCTGATGATGATGACCATGTATGGATCAACTGGGTGATGATGAATATTTGTTTGGCAGAGCAGGCCAACAACTGCTACCCAACACTTCTACGATGGAATAATGATCAGACTCCACTTTCTTCCATGGATTTTTTATACTCTCGTTGCCACTGGCACAGTTCGGAGGACAATCGTTCATGCTATTTCTTGCAGAATCCATATATATTTGAAGACAAACTAGATTTATTAGAAGATGATGTTAATGAAATAGACGAGTCGAAACAAATCAAATCAGAGGTAGAGAGGCGTTTAACTTAGAGCAGGAAATTTAAACAATTAGACTCAGTTGATGTCGAAATATGAGCCTCCAGTTTTTATCTATACTGTACTGGGCCTGATCATGTCTTAGAATTCTTTTAGAACATGGACAACAATCCGGATTTAGAAAGTGGATGTCAAATTCCTCCCTCCCTCCCGTTTTTTCTCGTAATCTCAAATCATGCATGGCTTCATGTGTGTATTCTATTTATCTAGTAGTCTGTGTGCATACCCGTGACTTGCATAAGATTTTTATTATATAAGGATTAAAATCTTAAGTTTTTAATAAAAAATAAAATTTAAAACTACAACTATTAACATAAGAAATGATATAACCAGAATGGTATCAGAGCCATCCCCCTCTCCTTTGCAGAGCGGGAATATGTTGTAGTATGTACTATGCTCAGCAATATCTTCCTCTTTGGGTTATGTGCTATTTTAATAATAGTTGTGTGTGCATGTGTGCTTTTGAAGGTTTTCATCTGTCTAGTTGAACATCTTCACCGTACAGTATTTTCATCATGACTTCATCTATTGTCAATCATCTTCCGGTATGGTTATTTGCGGTACTAATCATCGTATTTCTTTTACTTGTCTGTATCTGTCGAACTTGTTTTGTTTGTGTCATCTGTGACTCTGAGACTGAGAACGATTCTTAGACGCCTACTTGTGGTTGGGATAAGTAGTATCTACAAGTTACCAAGGTTAGTTGTTTTTCACCAGTTTATCCGTGGATATAAAAGGCAAAGTCCAGCAAGCCCAGGAGAGCCGTGAAGCGTAAGTGACTACAAGCATACCTTATCCAATAGATGTTTTCGGTGACAATACACCTTCAACCTCTATAGCTACCTCTACTCCTATCCTTAAGTCTTCGTTTTTTAATTTCTCTAGTCTTCCTGAGTCCTGTCTCAAGAACAAAACCTCAAAGACAGACCAACTTGTAGAGATAACTCATATACCCGAAGATAGTAAAGTCAATGAAACTGTACCTTCTTTGTTAAATCCCTACTCCTTGTTTAAGCAAAAACGTCAGTCTGTTACTTCGTCTATAAGAACTTTAATTTCTAGGAAGGTCCCTCCTATCAAAGAATATGTTCAGAGTACCTCTTTAACAAATTGCCAACTTGAATCCACACATCAAGAGCAGTATGTTACCCTTGAATTCGACCTTGATTTTATATGCCACTGGTTAGCAAATGGCTATACCCATGTCCATCTTGGCGCTATCAGGTTAGTTCTTTCTTACCATGGTGCGGCGATGTTCCTCTCTTCGCTTGTGTTGCTTTACTGGATACAAAATTGTTAGACTATGAACATGCATGTATTGGCACGGTAATCACTACCCTTAGTCATGGCTCTATGGTTTTCACCATAGCCCCAGATATTAATATATGTCTTAGTGATCCTACCTTACCAACAGGGTTCAAAGTCCAAGTCCAGTTTTCAGGTGTCAAACACCGTGTTGATAGTGTGATTGCTACTTTGCATCATCAAATGACATTTCGTCTACAGGATCATGCTATTCATTTACGAACACAGAAGCCTCATGGCACCGTCATGGCTTTTGTTAACGACAATGAAGTACCAACCATTGTCCAGATCCCAAAGCAGACCCCTCACAAAGATCTCAATCAGATGATGCCAACTACCTGGTTCACCAATTATGAACAATTCCTGAAACGTTCAGAACCAGTCACTACGACCTCGTGTCCTCTAATGAAGAAGCTGTCAGATGGTTCTGTCAAGATTAGTTTCGACCTACCAAATCAACCACAGGAACATCTTCCTGTGCATCATTAAATGATGATCCAGCCTGCATACAAAGATCACAAGGATGATCCTCCTATCCATTCATTTCAACCGTCTGGATTTCCTTATTATCATTCTCATGTCAAAGACCATTTTATATGGGATTGTAATCCAGATATGTGCTATCCTGATTGTTCTTGCCAGGATGATGAAGAATTAGAAGATTGGTTGGATAGATTTTGTCAATATGATGCTGATCGGTACAAATCGAAACAGAAGCAGGCAAAGAAGTCTTCTTTTAGACCTGCTGCATGACAAACTTATTATGAACCTCCTGCTCCTCCAGCAACATCAGTTGCTCAGCCCTGCTTTCCAATTGGTCCCTATGACCAGGATTTTCTACCTCTTACAAGAGTTGCATATCCTCATCACCATACCACGGTGAAACCATTTTTAGTTCCTACTGAAATCCGCCCTGATGGATCTCCAAAGCCTTTGTCTCAACCTGAAGAAGTGCTTAATTGGCAGACAAAGAATGCTCTTGTATAGAATTAGTATTTGCAGAGGATTGATAGTCAGCTGACTACTCTGTCTTCCACAACAACCAGTCTTACTCATAAGACTGATGCCCAGACAGCTCTAGCTCAGAAGTATTATAATGAACTTACAGCTAAGACTCAAGAGTTAGATGTCACATTAAGGTATTATCTGGATCAAAGATATACTGGACCAGAATTTCACCAGTATGAAGTTGAATTGCGTCATTTGAAACAACAATTATCTTTTGTCACGGCTGATCTTCAGAAGTATAAGAAGCCTTCTCCTGATCCTTATCAGACAATCTTGGATTCTTATATGTTCACATCACCTCAGCCTACACCAAGACCACAAATTCCTGTTGACTCGACCCAATTCCTTTTCTCCAGTATGTTTCTCAAAGCCAAACCTCAACCTCCTCAGAGACCACCTCAGCGTCCATCTCCTCCTTGAGGTCCTCGACCTATCTTTGGCCAAGCCAAAGGTAAAGCTCCATTGGAACATGAACCGAAGTATTATGACCCTCCATATACTCCTCCCACATATACACCTCGTCACCCAGTTCCACCTCGTAGCCCTATTCCAACATCTCCTTTTCCACCTACTGAATCATTTCCAACATCAACTCAACTTGAGTCATCCACTCAACCTAAGCCATCTCCGTCCCATCCTATTGAACCTCACATCCATTTCCTTGACCATCTAATTCACCAAGATCAAAAGATAGCTCAAAATGATGCAACTTTTCCAGTTGATTCATCACCTTTTATGGATTCTCTTACTGCCACTGATCTGGAAGGATTTGCCTCATCTGATTCCAACTTTATGGAAGTTTCTTTTGTTGACGATTCTTCTCCACTATATGATCAGTCAGATGATGATGATCAGATCATGGATATTTTTAATGTCGCTGACATCACTATGGCCCAAGGCGCCTCTTCCTCTCATCAAGAACCTGAAATCACTGAAATTATTGATGAGGATACTAAAGATGCTCCTTTTATTGGTCCTCGCGACACACCTCAATCTGCCACCAGAAACACCAATGGTCCTTGGTTCTCTCTTGATGATGTCCCTGTTGAAAAATGGCTATCAAGTTGTCTACATGGTGTGCATGGATGGATAACCAAATGCTCACTAGTAAGTCCTCTGAAGATGTTCTCCGAGATTTCTTCTCTCGTTGTACAAGACTTCTCCGTGATTGGTTATTAAGCATGGGTGAATATCGTATTATTCAAATGGTCCAAATGACTATATTTGAGGTCTATCAGCTCATGCTCAAAGAATTCGTTGGTGATATTACTCTTGTGGAAAAATAGTACAAACAAGAGTATTTTACAATGAAGTGTTGCTCTCTCGATAAACGAGATCTCCAGAAGCATTTCTCTCGTATGATCCTTCGTTTTCACCTCCTTGGTGGGATCAACAAACCAGATCTCAAATACACCTTCATTGCCTCTTTGCCAGAAGAAACTCATGCAGAGCTAAATCACTTTATTCTTGCTACTGGCAGACCTATGGATCAAATCTCTTTTGCAGAAATCTTCCAATTTCTTATTACAACAATTGACAAGTTATGTGAAATCCGCAAGTCCATCAAAGAAATGTCAAATCCTGATGTTAATTTCAATCAGGCTTGCCGAAAGAAGTTCCTTGAAATTGGCTGTAAACACAAGAAGAAATATTCTTGCAAAGATCCATATTCCAAAAAGAAGAAGAAGCAGAAACACTTGTTTACTTCTAAACAACGCTCTAAGTGTTCCAAGAAACATTTTCCTTGGTCAATCAAGAAGAAACGTCGTCTACGATATTTCAAGCGTCAATCTTCTTCTCCCAAACAAGCTCGTTGTTATATCTGTAAGAAGCCAGGACACTATGCAAAACAATGTCCTGATAAGAAGAAAAGTCAGCATCTTATTCATCAGATTCAACAATCCTATTCTCTTTTGCCAGATCAAGATATTGAATCTGTTTTCTCATAACAAGATTCTCCTGACGAAGATACTATCTTTGCTTATCAAGATTATTCTTCGGATTTCTCTGAAGTTGAATTTGAAGTCCTATCTGATGATGATCACTTTATGGGAATGGTTTCTCCTTCCTTTCCAACAGCTCCTACTCACATGATGCCCTATGCTCAGATTTCTTTATTACAATCAAAATACGATAATCCTCTCAAGGTTATTGCTTATTTTGATACTGGTGCATATAAGAGTATGATAAATCCTCGTATTCTACCTAAAGAATGTTGGAAGTCCCATAAAGAGTTATTCAAAGCCGCCAACAATGAAATCTTTCAGACGAACCTCATTACCTCCACAAAAATTGGTTTGAAGTTCTTCCCTAATTACATTGTTTGGACTCATATCATTAGTTGTGATCTCCCTGATAAAGATATCTTAATTGGTATGGACATTTGCTCCATGAGAAATCTTAGAATACTACCTACTGGTATTCTTTACAAGCAACAATTTCTTCCTTATACATGTGTGCCTAAGTTGTATACTATCTAGGACACTAATGATCTTCCAGCAAAGCTCAAACGATCATTTACAGAGTCACACAAGGATTTTACTAATCCCCATCCTCTGTGGAAGAATGAAATGTATTATGTCCATTTGCCTTTCAAATTAAATGAAGATATCAATCCAACCAAGGCTATACATCCAGGAATGCCTCCAGATGAACTAACTCTTGCTCGTCAAGAGTGTGCAGAATTACTAGCCCAAGGTCTCATCAAACCTACCAATTCTGATTGGGCTTGCTAGGAATTCTACGTCAACAAAAGAGTTGAACAAAGACGTGGTAAGAAAAGGCTTTGTGATTAATTATAAGCCTCTGAACACCTTCTTACGTGATGATAAATTTCCATTACCAAAGATCTCGTCACAACTCTCTCTCCTTGCCGGATCTACAATTTACAGCAAGTTTGACCTCAAAACAGGATTTTGGCAACTTGGTGTTCATCCTGATGATCGTCCCAAAACAACATTTTGCATTCCCAATGCACATTATCAATGGACGGTTATGCCCTTTGGCCTCAAGGTTGCTCCATCGTTATTTCAGAAAACAATGACAAAGATTTATGCCTCATTACTCTCCACAACATTGATCAATATTGATGATATTCTTTTATTCTCTAAGAATGATGCAGATCATCAACAGCTTCTCCACCAATTCCTTGATATTACTGAAGCCTGTGTATTATGCTCTCTGAAAAGAAAAACATTCTCAACACCACTGAGATTGATTTTCTTGGTATGAAATTTTACAATGGAGTTTATCAACCTGGTTCGCATATTGCCATAGAACTGTTGCAGTTCCCTGATTCTCATTTCACTCGACAGCAGTTACAACAGTTTCTCGGCATTATTAACTATTTACGTTCCTTCTTGCCCCGAGTATCTCAGTATACTTTTGTTCTCTCTTCTCTTCTGAAGAAAAAACCTCTTGATTGGCAAGATGTCCACACTCAAGCTGTAAAGCATCTGAAGCAAGCTTGTCAGAACCCTTATCCTTTGGTTCTTCCTACTACAAGCTCTCTCATTTTACAGACTTATGCCTCCGACTCCTACTAGGGAGCCGTTCTCCTCAAAAAAGAGGGAACAATGTTAAATATTTGTGGCTATCAGAGTGGTGCTTTCTCAGCAGCTGAACTTCATTACCATATCTCTATCAAAGAGATTCTAGCTGTTAAATTTGCTATTCAGAAGTTTGCCTTCTTTCTTAGACCAGCACAATTTTAAATCCAAATGGATAACTCATCCTTTCCTAAGATGTTGGAATTCAAGAATAAAATGGTACCATCTGCTCAACTCTTACGCCTACAGGAATGGTTCACACAGTATAACTTTACTGTTAAACATATTCCAGACTAGAAGAACGTCCTAGCAGATTTCTTAACCTGATCAATCCAAAAGTCTAAGGCCCAAGTTTCCTTACTTACAGGTTTGTTCTCACTCCCTTTGTTATTACAACCCAAGATTGTCACAAGGCCCAAACCAATTCAGTTACACCATCCTTTTGGGTCCATTCCCCTTATTTGTGCAATCACTGTGCCTCCTGACTGTTCAGAGCCCAAAATAGCCCATAAAGTAAATCAATTGGCCCGGTTCAAAATGTTTTATTACACCCACAAGCATATCATGGATTTTCCTGAACAGATCCAAAATGGCAATCCATTATCTCAAACACATCCGTATTTGTTCATTATACATCTACGTACTATTCTCACTAAGAATTTGTACTGGTATATTTGGTGTGTTTCCTGTTTGTACAAGATCGCCTTGCCTTCCTCCCAAACCCATTGCTACAGAGGATTCAAGAGCCTGTTCCTTCTCGACTCAAAGACTGTTTGCAATTATTTGTTCCACTGTCAACATGGATTCAAGAGATTAATTAAATCCGACAGGATCCTTCTCTGAAGACGGCTATATATATCTGTTATCAACCCTATTCTGATTCAGAACACGGGTTAATCTCAGAACACTATATTCAGAGATTCCAGTCCTATTCGTGTCATCTCTCAGACTCCATCTTATCTGGTGTTTGCAGTTTTCTCAACGACATCAATGAACAGTCAGATACACAGCCACCGCCATTCATCAGAGGTCCTCGTGAATTCATTCATGAAGAACATCTCTCTTCTCTGATTGAATCTTTGGCTCCTTACAATCCTCCGCCTCCAACTCAGCACAGAGACAATACTCCTCTCACTACTGAAGAACTACTTGCTGAGTATGAACTTCACTATGTAGCAGCAACAGATCTAGCCGCTGACATTGATAGTGGTGTCCTGCCAGGTCCTTCACCTTCTCTTCCACCTCTAGAATATTATCAGGATACCCAGGAATATTGGGAAACACTCTCTCCTCCTCTTGATGAAGAAGCAGCAGAGAATTTATCCCCTCGCAATCCCCAACGAACTGCTACCACTAGTAGTCGTCATTCTCTACTCATTCTAGGATATTCATATACTCGCCTTCGTTTTAGTGCCATGTATTATTGTCTGTACAATCATCACCATCGTCGTTCTTCTCCTCTGCAAGTTCATACAGAACTCCCTGCAATTCGTCTGTGTCTGCATCGACGAGTATATCGAGATTCGTTTAACATCTCGCGAAATCTTTCTCAGGCTACGCCTTCCCCAGTAATGCATGCATTTGCATCTGTGTCTTCTGCCACGTCTCCCTCAACATAGGATGCGCCGTCATCAACATCTGCATCAACTGTACATCCTTCTTCCAGTGTGACAGCGTTAACTTCTCCTTCACCTATCCAAGTTAGCAGCATTGAAGATTCGAGTTTCTGATTCAGCTCCACGTGCTCTTGTCGCCAGAGTCTTATCACATGTCCATATGACCATCATGAACAACTATGAAGATTCCGCCTTATCTTCTCCTAGTGATTATGCGCAGATAAGTCCAAGACCTTCTATCACTGAACAGTAAAAAGAAAGAGCATCTTATCCGACACAACACTATTAATCTACAGTATTCCGTTAACATACTGTACACTTTTATCAAAAGATGTCACTGTTTATAGAAGCTGCCAAGGTCCATCAGTCGACCATCTCTGTTCATCAGCACGCCTCTCTTTATGTCAAGCTTTCATCCTCCAGGTGTCCACGGATTCCAAAGGTGTTGAAGTCCGCCTGCTCACTCGCTCATCTATAAAAGCAGACTCTCTCTTCATTGCAAAGTAGGACCTAAAAAATAGATCATTAGAGTTCAAGTCGTTCACATCTTTCATCAATGTTTTCTCTTACGCTTTCTTTAAGTCGTTTATGAGTCTCTTGTATTTCTTTAAGTTTGTTTTTACAGTCGTCTATTTTTTTCTTATGTATTTACATATTGAGTTTCTTGAGTGTGTCTTAGAAATTGTCTATGTCCTAGGTGTTTAAAATTATGTCCTAGAAGATATCTATGTGATATAACCAGAATGGTATAAAATAAGAAATGATAACTATATGTTTTAAAATATTAATATTGAAATTTCCTCAAAATTAGTAGTCATATGGTGAATTCTTCAGCTATAAGTATTTGTATTATTAGTAGTAAAGATAAACAAATACTTGAAAGACTCATTGTATGGAATTTTCAACAAAATTCTAAAATAATCAAATCAAATTAAATTTATAATTTTTTTAGTTTTAAAAAGTAGTTATATAGTTAACAGAGTAATTTAAGTTGTTTAATTACTAGCCTTTGCCTTTATTATCTCTTATTTTTGATATATATATATATATATATGGTTGTTGGAAAAATGGATACATAAATGATTTTTCATTATTTTGAGCCAAAAAAATTTAAGTGGGACCTATATGTGATTTTGGATGGGACCAAGTTAAATATTAATCTCTAATACGTAGAGATTAAAAATATATAATTATTTGACTATACTCATTTTCATATAAATGAGAAATTGAGTCTAACATAGCCTACATGATAAGTGTAAAGTGATGAAAATTAGTAAACATAGTTTAGTCTCCCATGGAAAAGTTTGAAAACAAAATGTTTACTTATAAGTAATAGCTAGTAACATTCACCTGATTTGAGCTCACAACACACACAAGAAAAGCTTAAGGAACGCACGTGTGCGTGTGCGAGGGTGACATAGGGCTCACAACACTTTGCACTTGTGCATTGGCCCGAGGAGTAGGGGAGCTTTTCTTCTTCGAAAATCGAGGTAGATTAGACGGACCGAATGCGTATGTGAAGGTGGCATTTAGAGCATTCGTTGGAGGTGTCCAGGTACGATGAACAATTGGTACGTCTAGGTTCAATGAACCTGATCGAGCGATCGGAGCCGCTAGATTGTGTGAGCACGTTCCGACGGTGAGGGATTGGGACCGCAAGATTGCACCCACATTGATCGAGCACGATCCAGCGGTGCGGGGTCGGGTGTGCCAATCGGGGTCGTTAAATCGCACCTAAACTGGTCGAGCGCTCTCCGACGGTGTACGATTGGCTACGTCGATCGCAATGGTTAGATTGCATCTAGTTGCTATAGAATGCTGATAAGTAGGTATTTAGATAGGTTTTAGAGCATGTTTTAGGTGTGTTATAGGACATTTCATGTATTAGTTTGATGTGTTTATGTTAGTTTTGATGCATTTGTTAGTTTAGGAATATTTTGGTTTTTCATTCATATTTTGGTTTATTAGTTTATAATTTGATGCATTTTATGTTTGAGTGTGTTATTAATTTGATTTGCTTTGTTTTGTAGGTGTTTAGATGTATTAGTCATGAATTTGGATGATGGAGACATGTGCAAGAAAAGGCAAAGAAGAAACACGAAGAATAAAAGTCAAGAATAGGTGAAAAATTGGCTAAGTCCACAAAAGGTGTAGAAAACACCAGGTTCTGGGAGCCGTGGCCCTAGGCAACGGTGCCGTGGCGCCGTTAATGTTATTTCTTTGGCGGATTTAGCAAGTTTTCGAGTTGTATTCTTCCACACTTTCCAATTTCGATTCTACAAGACTTTGGGGGCATATCGTATATTAAAATTTAGGGTTTTTCAAGGAGAATACACTGGAGAATATAGAACGACGGCTGGGAGCAAAAGAACATGAAGAAATTGACTTGGAAACAAAGAGAAATCAATACGTTCTAAAGCATTTAGTTTGGGTTTATATGTTGATTTTCATGTTTCCCTATGTGTTTTGTGTTTCATTCTTCCAAGTTATGAACTAACTTGTTAGTCTAGAGATGAGATGGATCCTATATTAGTATTTGTTTATTATCAATGAGTTATTCATAGTTTATTTATATTTCTCCATGCTTAATGCTATTGATCTGTTGGCCATTGATTAATTGATCATAGACTTGGGGGCCGACACTTGACAGAGGGTTTTTTAGGTTGGAACATGAGAAATATGATATGAGATTATCGTAGTATAAATAGATTGTGATGTCTTATGAAGTTGTAGGAAAATCTCAAGGCTTAATGCATTGCTAAAATATTAGTTTTTATTGATAGATCGAAACTAATATTTTGGTGATAGATTCTAACGCGACACTCGAGAAAGGGTGTTAGAAACTAGAAGATTTTGACTTATAAATTTGCATAGTGATTTGATAATAATTATGTCTAATATTGCATAATTGATAATTAGGTAAAATTAAATCTCTAGGTGTTTTAACATTGATTTTTCTCTAGAAAGTTCTCATAATTTGCTGATTTATTTATTGCTTTAATTTTAGTATTATTTTAGTTCATTCATTATTAAAATTTGATTTTCTAGATAAAATTAGGGGTAGGAACGATATAACTAGTGTAGCTTATCAATCCATAAGGATGATACCCGATTCTCATAAAAAATTATTATAACTTGACACTGTACACTTGCGGTTTGCACGCATCAAACACAATCCGACAGTGTACAAAAAACATCATGTACAACTACCAAATACCTATAAATAGGCCCCTCCAGGACTCAAAAAAATCTTCTAAAAATATCTTAATTGTCAGAATTTCCTCATCTTTCATTCTATTCTACTTTTCTTATTTTTTTTGGTGAGAATTTATAAGCAACGATTGGTTTGAATTTCTTGTTTATTGTATTGCCGCATTAATAAGAAGAAGATTGTTGCATTTTGGGAGACAATTGTCACAGACCGTTGGTTGTGGCGGGATAAAATTGTCTTAAGGACATAAAATGATACTCTAGCCTCAATCTATAATTATTGTCATATATCTGCCTAGCGATTGGTTTAGTCTATACCAGACGAAATCTTGTCCCAAGTAACTTTAAATAGTACATAAGCCAGCTTGCTGCTCTAGAAGAGTGGTTTTTAAGCGAGACTATTGTGACTCCACTACTCAACTTAGGGACTAGGCTGGTTGATTGAATCAAAAGCTATACTGCTACCATATACTGTCGACAATGGTTTCTTCATTTTAATTTTTTAGTATTAGCTTTTAGTCTTTATTAACTTTTTTTTCTCAACTCAACTCAACTCCAACTTCTTCTTTTTTTTTGTTTTTTTTCTATTCTTAATGAAAAATTATTGTTTTCAATTTGTAATTAATATTAATATTTCAAAAGCCGAATAACTGTTTCTTCCAAAGTTCTAAAATTAGACCTTTAAACCTATAGTTATCTTTTATTTTAAAAGTTTTTTTTTTTTTGAAAGATTTTATTTTAAAAGTTGACATCTTAGTTCAAGTAGTTTCACTAATTCGCCTAAAAAAAAGAAGCAGTTTCACTAATTAGTTACACTTCTCTTCATCTAGACTCAATGTGGGTGTATTTATTTATTGAAGTCTCCCTAACTCTAATATAAGTACTCGTGAAACAAACAAATTAAGATCATGACAACAGATCATGGCCGGTCTCTAAATTTTTTTAAAGTCTTTTTTTTTTTTTTGTCGGATCCTTACTCTCTGTGCCCCTTTGAAGATGTGTACCCTTCTTCTTCTTCTTTTTTTATTTTTATTTTTAAATGTTTACGATAGTGTCTTCATATTCTTTGGGTATCATATTAGTTCTCATCTCATTTGAGGTTAGAGCGAAATGGTAGAACTGTCCAAGACAACCTTAAAACTCAATCCACTTCCAAGCCAACCACTTTAATGGCCTTGATTTTCAACTTGCTTTAGTTATTCATTTTACATAATCCTATTTCTTATTTTAATTCTTTTACTTTCCTATCTTTTTTCCTTCAGAAAGAAAAAAAAAAATTCTCACTCTTCCCCTCATAAATCAAGATTTTTAACAAAATTTAAAGATACTAAGAAGATCCACAATTTAGAATCTTTTTTAAATAAATTTGAATCTTGATCTAGTAAACATGTTACTTATAAAATAAAATAAGATAATATTTAAAAAATAAATAAATAGAATACTGATTTTTTTAATTTAAGTAAAAAAGTAAAATTGTCTTGTATAATTAGGAATGAGAATGAGTTAAATTACAAAGTTAAAAAATTATAAGAGCAGAATAGGAAAAAAACCTAAATTATAAAAAAACCTAAAATATATGAAAAGAAGGAACGAGTAAATCAATTAAAATTAACATTATAAACTAAAATTTTAATAACACATTAAGAGTGAATTTTGGGGATTTTTACAAAAATGGTTTCGCCATACAGAAGTAAGTATTATTGTTATGTAGTATAGATATAATAAAGATATATAACGTGTGTACTTGCTAGTATGGGTTAAGAAAAAATGTGAACTTAGCTAATGCATTATAAATCTTTGGCACAACAACTCTAATTTTGGAATTTAATAAAAAGAGAAAGAAAAGAAACACTTTCGAGAAGAGGAGGTTTGTATGAATACTCATCAATGATACAAATCTCCTTGCAATTCCCTGAGAGGTTGGTGAGTTGTGAGTATTTGAAAAAAAAAAAAAAAAGAACTAAGTGGGTTAATCCCATATTGCCTCGTGAGTGCTCTCCCCCTCCCTTTATAGACCCACGACCACTGCTTATTTTTTAGTGTGGTCTGTGGGTTTCGCCGAGTGAATGAGACTGAGAGTGTAGAGGTTGGTGAGTTGTGAGTAGGGGTGGCAATTCGGGCCATTTGACCCCCGCCTGGTCCCACAGGGCCTAAAAATAATAGGCCGGACCAATATTAAAAAACCTTGGCCCAAACCCAACCTAAAAAATATATGGACCGGGCCTTTGGATCGAGCTTTTGGACTAGGAATATAATCAAATATATATTTTAAGGTTAGATAAGTTACAATAAATATAAATCTTAGTTAAATAATTAAATAAAACATACAAATTAAAAATATTATTTATTTAATTTATCTTAAATATGTGTTAATTTATTTTAAATGAATTAGTTTATGTACGTAGTTGGATAATATTTTTCTTTCTTTCATAATTTTAGCTCAACCCTTATTATAATTTAGTTAAATTCATTATATATTTATATCTAGCCCTATTACATACTTTTAAGAGTATACCAAAGTATATTTGGTAATATATATATATATATATATATATAAGTTCGTACGTGTGTATATGTATGCATAATATATTCTCTAATTGTATAATACTCTTGAATCTTAATTATGTTTTGTTTTTACCATTTTATACTATAATTATATACTATATATACTCTTATTAAGAAATATAGTAGGTACGTAGATTATTTGTTTTATTAAGAAATAAACTAAGTATGTGGATTATTCGTATTATATACCTAATTGAACATACTCTTAATAATGTATATATAATACAAATATAAATCCTTAATTAAATAACACTATTGACTTAATTAAATATATATTATGCACACTTCATACACTCTTAATTGTAATAATACACTTGATTACGTTTTTTTATCATTATATATACATTATATTATTTTTTTGACATAATGTATTATGTATGTGGTACTATATATACTATATACTATATATACTTTAATTTTATAACACAATTGTAATTATATATTTTTTTTCATTTTATACTCTTAATTACGTGCACATATATATTTTATATTTATTATAATATATATGTGTGTGTGTGTGTGTAACTTTGTATTAAGAGTATATTATAATTTATACATGCACATATATATTTTACAGTAAATCTAAAATATATTCAAAATATAATATATATATATATATATATTGTCACATATTGTCACACCTTGCCCGGACGCGCCTAAACCGACGGTACACTCGCGGACGGGGCGCACATTTGGAATTATAATAATGGTAATAACAGAGTACGCAGCGGAAATATAAAACAGTACAAGTCTGATTTCATTTAATTCATAATTCATTTGTACATGACATAGTCAAAGGAACATACTCTCCAAAATTCCCAATGAATAATACAAAGGGTATAAAATGTGAGCCCCATAAACCTGCACCTAGTCCACCCTAATTTCTTGTGAAAATTTGGATAACAAAGGAATGAGCTGAACGTGCTCAGTGGGTAAAATAGTTCATGAATATAACAATTAATAAAACAAACTTCATAATTAAATATCTTAAATACACATCAAAACATCATAATCAATCAATATGTATGCATGAGACCGTCTCGTAATGGTTTGATGAACGTACGTCGCCTGAGTTCACGTACAGATGTCCTTCCCTAGGCGTAGCCAGGTTCTCATTATACATCCCTCCTCAGGAATGATGCTCTGGATTCACGTACAGATGTCCCTCCCCAGGCGTAATCGGGTTCTTATTGTACGTCCCTCTCCAGAGAAATATAATGAATAGAGAGCAATGCTCCTAACTATTCTATGAATCATAAACCACATACGTCCCTAGGTGGCGATATGTATGATGCCAATGCATGAACTGGTCTAGTCTACTGGTCTGATCTTTTCTTGACATTTAGATTGACTTTGGCTACGTCTGGTGATCCTTATCAGGGTTGGTATCACGACGTGCAAGGTTAGGACATTCAGTATTATTTGTATAAGCTGATAGCTTTCAATAAGACCAACTAGATCAGTCCCCAGTTGAGAGGTGAGACACAAGGTCTGCTTAAATACCAATCGCTTAGAGCAGCCCGCTGCCTCCCGTTCACTATTTAAAGTTACTAAGGACAAGACCGAGTCTAGTTGAGCCAGATTGACCACTGATCCGGCATTACAACATTATAATACATGAACTCCAAATATACAGGTATAAGTGTGACAATATAAACACTATATGATATGATGCAGTGTAAATGAGCAGTAAACATAATAATAAATAAATGTAAACTTTAATAAAAGTTATGAGACACGCAAACCTATGTTTCGTTCCCTACCTTCAGATAAGAACTTTTTTTTTTTTTTTTTTTTTCAGATTTGGCGCTTTCCTCCGGAAAAAACTTCATCGTATCGCACTGAGAGTCTCGAACAGAGAGTCTCAAACAGACAAGGACTCAAAATGAGTGAAAAGAGGAGGAAAAATCACAAGAGAAGGTGATTTGGTGTGAGGAAATGAGGAGGGGGAGAGCTCCTTATATAGGAGATTTGGCGCCTGAACGTTCGGGCATTTCCGCCCAATTTTTTTTTTTTTTTTTTGTGAAATCCTAGGGTATTACATATATAAACTAGCAAAAATAAGGAAAATAAAGACAAAAGATCTTTGATTATATTAAATGTATTAAAGGCAAAGATGAGAGCATCTTAGTCAAAGAAGAAGAGATAAAAGAGCGATAAAAAACTTATTTTGAAAAATTATTAAATGAAAATCATATAACAAAGTTAAGTATAGAAGGACTTGATAACCTAGGGGAAACTAATGAAAACAAATTCTTCTGTACAATTAACATGCTTGAGGTAAAAAAATCTAATGATAGTAACCCTGACATTCTTTACCACATGCGCAAGTCATACACATAACCATATCGAACAAGTTCAAGGCATAGAATTTTAACAAGACATTAATATAAATCAACCAAAGTACGGAAATACATGAAAGCTAAAGTGAAGTTAATTTTTATTACAGTGATCCATAATCAAAGTCCAAAGTTCAACAAGAAAGGCAATGATAAAGAATCTAGACTAAATAACCAAATTGTTTTCCAGCTCCAAGCCGAGACTCACAAACTGTTGAGGCCGAGCTATCACTTGGGAGAAAGCACAACGCGATATCTTTGCCCTTGTCGAGGGTACCGCTAGAACTTGTAACATAGGTGAGTGGGAGTGAGCTTAATTAAAGCCCAATGAGATTTGGATATCACATATCCACCATCATATATTCATCAATACAGTTAAACAATGCAATTGATAAAACAACATGATATGCATGGTTCCAATATAACAATCTGCACAATAAACATAAGGGCATATGATCAAAGTACTTGTCATAATTCTACAACTATATTGATTTTCGAAAACTACCCATATAATGTAAACTTACACGTTGTAGTCATGTGAGAGCACATCATCACATTTACGAGCATATCCATACCTCAAGCCTACAATATATGACTACTGTCAGATGATCCATTTCGATATTTGGTCACACCTTGGGAGCTTCCCAGTAGTCCAACTCTGTGTGAGCTCACCCACACTTGAACTATGGTAATCAATCTCTTCCACCAACCATATGAACACCATCCAAGAAAAACACATGCAAAACATATGTAACAAATCCATATCCATGATAAGAACATTTTCAATGCATATAAACATTCATAAGGAGCAAGTTCATAAACACGATTCATGATACCAAAACAACATTTCTGTCGATGATTCATATATGATGGGAGAATGAAATTCTACTCATAGTGATACCGATACCAAATCCAACCCACACATACGCCAATTTTAGGAACCTTGAATCACCTCTGATTCCTCACTTCCTAACATGCATAGAGACTACTTTTAGATCAACTTATCCATTTATACTCATCCAACTAGAAATTATATTTCATTATTCTTTATCAATGGTCTCTACACCAGTTGCAACATGTCAAAGACATTTAACCTTTCATTCATGGGTTCCCTTAGCCTTTATTTCTCAATTAACACTTCATGGGTTTGTTTCCAAAAACCCTTGTTGGTGGTCAACAACACAAATATGAGAGTTTCAACTAAAACACCTATTTAGTCTTGGTTCAAGGTCCATCCACCATTGTTTTAACAAGAACATTCAAATTTCCAAAAATGATGAACCAAGGTGAGCAAGTCTCATGTGAACTAAGTATAGTATTTCTTGGAGAACAAGAAGTCTTCCAAAGTGATAAACCAAAATATCAAATCTCATATAAACACATCTAACCCCATATATTTGTTTGAAATCATGATAAACATATCCTACTGAAAGAGAGAGAAAATCAATATATATGTGGCTAAACTGCCAAACCGACCTATTTTAAAAAGCTGTCAGAATGGCAGAGCGTGCTCTTCCTTACCCAAAACAACAGGTTGCTTTTGTTGGTCCACCCAAGAGGGGGGGTGAATTGGGTGTGATGGTCAATTTTAAACTTTTCCAATGACTTAGTGATATCCATTGGTACATTGAAACTAAATGCACATACTAATCGTAAAGTAAAATGCATAACAGAAAACACACTAAGATTTATAGTGGTTCGGCCAAACCTACGTCCACTACCTAATCTCCCGATTAGAATTTTCTCAATCCACTAATTGATTCTCTTACGGGTGAGAACCAAACCGTTACAACTACCCTTTTACAGGTTAAAGGCAAACCTATCATTTTACGGGCTAAGAATGAACCGTATTTCTTTTTTTCAGGATGAGGAAAAATCCATGTTCTTTTTACGGGATAAGGAAAAACCATTTTCCTTTTGTGGGATAAGGAAAAATCGTTTCTCTTTTACAGGTTCAGAGATAACCTATCCTGTTACAGGTTAAGGACACACTTTTCATTTTACTAGTTGAAGAAGAACCATTTCATGATTTCAACCCTGAAATCATTAAGTGAACTACATTCACTTGTTCTGGTTGTTTCAATCCAGAAACACACCGGCATTACAACACAAACAAATAATGTTGGTTCTAACTGAGTAGAACACTTTACAATTAAGCTAATGTGCATAGCATTACAAAGATGTATAAATTGAAATACGTAATGCTGAGAGGAAATACACTTAGAATCTTTTATCTTTCAATGTTCGGTATTGCTCAAGTGCAGTTTCGAAAAGCGTGTATGATATGCAAATCAATTAAGTGCTTCTTCGAAAACAATATGATACCAATGAAACATTAACGTAGAAAATGAAGGGCCAGTGTAAAACATAGACATAAAAGGTTTTCAAAATAGATATAAAATATAAGTATGAAAACTTCTGGTTCAGTATTCAGTAGTTGACATAACTACTGATATAGTTCAATACAGTACTTAAGATATGTAATCAAGTACAACTGTATCTCTCATGAACTACTTTTGAAATTCTTTCTTCAGCAAGATTGATATCAAGTATAGATCAATGCTGATAATTTGAGTAGATACCAGATCAAATAGATTTTCGAAGATAAAGTATAATTGAAGCACAATATGAAAATCTTTTGAATACGTAAACTTAGAATGTTTGAAAACTTTTAAAAGATTGAAAAACGACTAACATTCAAAAAGTTTTTGGCACAATAAAAATTATCGGCAAGTTGTTTGATTCAAAGTGTTGGTATTTATAGACCTGGTAGACAATAGCCGTTAGACATTTGAAATTCAAATACAGTGTGAATGCTTACACACAACGGCTAGAATGTTATATGAAAATGGCAACTGCAATTTTCACTAACATTGTGGCGACCCCGCGCCCCGGACCACCAACCCCACAGGGAATGGCATGCGGAATGCCGGGGCGGAACGCCCGGCGTAGGCATCTCCGACCACTCCTCAACTCCCGTGAGGTGGTTGAGACCCTACGAGCCTTATCTCAAACAACGACATAATATCAAAAGGTACTAAACAAAACTACCCACTGTATTAATCATCAAAGACGAGATAATCCATAAAAATGAACCATAAATGAAATCATAATTCCTACAGTCCATTAAAAATTGACATACACATAAAGTCCAAAATTGTGGGTACAAATAAAAAAAAAACCGTCATGTGCCCACATGGTCTATCTAGCAAGTCCCAACTCACCCATACTAAAATGTGGTAAGTATTATAATTACATAATCCAAAATATAATACTTCATAATATAAAACACAATTCAATCAAAATGCCTCTCAACTCACATAGAGGACTTGGATTCTCTCGCAGGCAAGGCCCTCAAGATATGACTACTCCCTTGCCCTTATTCGGGACAGAAGGACCTGAAAGAGGAAAATGAGGGTGAGCCAACGATGCCCAGTGAATAGAATTCAAATATGCTATCAATACTCATCAATAAAAACCATGTATGCATGTCAATGTGTAGCATGATTAAAAGCTCATAACATATAGATATCAAGCATTTATAATAAGTTCGATGCAAGTAAAAGTTTATCAATTTGGATCCACATTCCACATGCCTTGGGTTACTAGTCCACGTCTATTTCACCGTGCCGTTGATCCCAATCATGTTTACTTGGGTTACTAGTCCACGTCTATTTCACCGTGCCGTTGATCCCAATCATTTCCTTCTTAAAACCCTCCTATGACAAGGTCAAGTCCCCCTATTAGCCAGATAGATGGGCCCAACCAAAGTCATAAGGTTTTCTCAAATCAATGCATCATTCGAAACATTAGAACACATTCATGCTTTCAACATACAATATATATAAGTGATATGATGACATAAATGATATAATCATAAGTGAAGCCTACTCACAACCAAGCCTCGCGAGAGTATTTAATCACACACGACCACCAAACCGAATCAACCCAATCAAGATCCTGAAACATACATCAATATCCTACCATACATCAATTTCTATGCTCAATTACATAGACATTACAAATCAACCCTAAATCAGCCCACATATAATTAATAGGCCTAAATCCCATTTAATCCCATCATTCAACTCAAATCACATGACTTAGGCCTCTAATGCATAGTTCTCATTCATAAACCATTCTATTAATCAAAAATACTGATTTTCAATTCCTTAGGCATAAACATGTCCAAATTTGGGTCACTTGATCACAAGTAGGCCTAACCCATGATATGGTCACAACCACCAAATTAGTAGCATAATCAACCCTAATCATGCTTAATTAAACATAAGTTGCATCAATTCAATGATTCTAAGCCAAAAGCATCAAAAGCCCTAAAATATGAAATTTTCCATACTTAGGCCATATTGTCGATTTACACTAGGTCACCATGTTCAGCCATGTATATCACTGATTTTGCATCATGGGTTCATCCACAATGGCAACTAGGTCAACATAGTTGACATGCAAGCTATTTGGAAAGGTCTAAGTTCATATTCTAAATGTAGGTCTAATACAAACAACCCTACCAATTCTTCACATGTATTATTCTGTTCAGATGTATCAATCTACCAACAGAAATATTTAATCACAAAATCAACCGTACAGATTGAAGTATGTGAAGAAACAAACCTTCTGTACAAATATCAGCCCAATCCAACGGTGGACCGAAAAGATATGTATCTTTGATGAGCAAGTGTCTAATCAGACAGTTTCTCCTTTCCTGCTGCAAATACCCAAACTCAGATGGCTATATCACACAAAATAATTAACGTATAAATATTTCCACCGTTCAGAATACAGAAATATCTGTTGTAAACTACATACCCAAATTTGATATCCATCCAACGGTACGTTGAGGAGATCTACAAGTTTTACCGAAACGGAACGAGAAACCCAGAAATTCCGACCAGCTTTGTTTCAGAGGTTATATCTCTTAGCACAAGCTTCTAATTACGATCTCCACCGTTCAGAATGTATAAATATCAGTTATAAACTACATACCCAAATTTGATAACCATCTAACGGTAGATTTAGGAGATCTATAAGTTTGAGCGAAACAGTGCGAGAAATCCAGACTTTCCGGCCAGCTTTGTTTGAGAGGTTAGATCTCTTAGAAGAAACCTCTGATCAAGATCTCCACCGACCAGAATGAAGAACCATAAGCTACGAACGTGCTGACAAAATTTGAGCTCAATCTGACCGTAAATTCCAAAGATCCACTTCTTTGATGAAAATCTCGCAGGGTTCTTACTCCTGCAACTCTCTCCTTCTTTCTCTTCTTCTTTCCTTTCTCTTCTTTTCTTTCTCTTCTTCTTTCTTTTCTCTCCACTCACCTCTTTCTAGCACTTCCTTGATTCCCTCCTTGATTCTCTCCTTGATTCTCTCCTTGTTTTCCTCTCCTTGGTTCCCTCCACTCATTCTAGCACTTCCTTGAAGAAGACAAGTGGGCATTGGACACTTGTCCACTTTCATGCACCAACCTTCACATGTGTTGGTCTCATACTACCCATACCAACCACATGTATTTTAAATGTCCAATCCATTTAATACACCAAATCTTCAATTTCATTTATCCTTTTTATTCCATCAATCCTAACCCATATCAATTCATGGTTTAATGAGCCCATGCATAAATAATAACATATGCATTAAACTTTAATTTAACATGACTCATATACAATTTATGATACATATATTTATATACATTATCAAGCATTAACTATACAAACATTAAACAATCATCAAACAAACACCAAACATATCAAGGCAACACATAGAGTTTGGGCAAAATACAATTGGGTTATGGGCTAGATGAAATAATTTTCGGGGCGTCACAAACATTCTGGTTCTTTTCAAATTATGTGAAAAAAGAAAGTTTTAAAAAAACTTAATGTTGGTCCCACCCAAGAGGGGGGTGAATTGGGTGCGTGGTCAATTGTAAATATTCTTCCAATAACTTAGTGATTTACATGAGTTAATTGGAACATGATGCAAATTAGAACACATACTAAAATGCAAACGTTTGACACACAAATTTATAGTGGTTTAGCCAAGCCTATGTCCACTACCTAATCTCCCGATCATGATTTACTCAATCCACTAACTAATTCTCTTATGGGTGAGAACCAAACCGATACAACTGCCCTTTTACAGGTTAAAAGTAAACCTATCCTTTCATGGGCTAAGGATGAACCATTTTTCTTTTTTTGGGATTAGAAAAAACTTATGTTCCTTTTACTAACTAAGGAAGAACCATATTTCCTTTTTTCGGGATGGGGAGAAACCTATGTTCCTTTTACTGGCTAAGGAAGAACTGTAATCCTTTTGTGGGATAAGGAACAACCGGTTTGTCTTTTAAGGCTGAGAGATAACCTATCATTTTTAAGGTTAAGGACACACCTACCCTTTTATTGGATGAGGATGAACCGATTTCTCTTTTACAGGCTTAGAAAAAACCTATATGATTTCAATCCTGAAATCATCAAGTGAACTACCTTCACTTGTCCTGGTTGTTTCAATCCAGAAACACACCAGCATTACAACACTAAGATGTTGGGTGGTTCTAACGCAGTAGAACACTTTACATTAAGCACAGTACATAACATTACAAAGATATGAAATGTGAAACAAGTAATTGTAAGTTGAAATACACCTTTTGTCCTTTACTTCTCAATATTCGGTATTGCTCAAGTGCAGTTTCGAAAGCATGAATGATATGATATGAAAATCAGTGCTTTATCGAAAGATAAAATATACCAAACAAATATTGATGTTAAAAACAGAGGACTGGTGTAAATCAAAGACACAAACAATTTTCAAAATAGATATAGAATATATGTATAAAAACTTCTGGTTCAACGATCTGTAGTTTAACGCAATTACTGATATAGTTCAATACAATACCTAAGATATGAAATCAAGTACGACTGTATATCTTGAACTATTTCTCAAATTCTATCATCAGCATGAATGATACCAGATATGAATTAGTGCTGAGAATTTGAGTTGATACCAATATAAAAGTAGATTTTCAAAGATAGAAATATATTTGAAACTCAATGATAAATATAAATGAACAAGTAGACCTCTTTGATTGTATATATAATTTTTGTCATGGGCATATTGTATAATTGTACACTTTGATGTATTTGATTTCATTGAAATACAGTCTTTTTGTATGAGTTGAGCAAAATTATAAAATTTAAGTATTTAGTATAAAGTATTAATTGGAGTAAATTATAGTGCCATAAACCCTAAATTATTATAAGGATATCACATAGTTTCTACGGCATGCAGTGCATGTAGTTAAACTATTGGAGTGACATATATATTTATGGTATGTTGAACAAGCCATGACATGTATATTTATGGTATGTTGAACAAGTCATTATAAATGCATTTAACGGCGCATCAAACAAGCAGTTAAAAATTAAAAAAATGTGTTGTTAATAATAAGACCTTTATCACGACTTCTTAAATGACGGCTTGGGTACACAAGCTGTTGAAAGTAATTTTTCTTGTAGTTAAAGTTTTACGTTGGTTGTAAACTACCTAACACATCCTTCCTCTTTTACTCGGACTTAGGACCGACTATGACAGAGTTCATTCGTTTCATAAAAAATAAAAATAAAAAATAAAAAAAGCTGGGAACCAAGATTTTTGCAACATTTTCTTAAGTATTGATTTCTACCTAAAAGCCACAAATAAAATACTTAAGCTAAAAAATAATTTTAGCTTTTAACTTACATGGCTACATACCAAATCTATTGTAGTGTTATAAGTGTAGGACACGGACCGTATCCATTAGTTTGTCTCTTGTATGAAGAAGCTCTGCATCTCTATTCCTATGATCTACTAATCAGAAATATATTTAAAGTTAATCGGCAACAATGATGTCTCGCACGCCTATATATAATTGAATATAATAATACTATGCAGACTCATTTGCACGATCCGCGCGATTGAATATATGGACCTGCAAATTCACGTCATTAGCGCGTCTAATACATAAGAACCGTTTTTAATTACAGTTTTATATCCGCATTAGGTTCTTTATCCATAAAAGTCTGAAGCATATAAAAAATGAATGAAAATGGAGAATAGAGGCAGAGTGATTTGGTCGGCGCCATTCAAATTTGGCATTACTATAAGTTGGTATCGTACCTAGGGATGTTCATTCTACCTACCAACGTGATTAATCCAATTAATTTGAACCTTTTAGATTGAATTGAATTGAGTTTATATGTCAAATTGAGTTGGATTGGGTCTATAAATTTGTAACCCGATCTTATTTGAATTGGGTCAAGATTTTATAATCCACCCTAATTAACCTGAACTAATAAAAAATAATATTTATTATTTTATTCATTATTTTCATCATAAACACTTACTATGAATAAATTATCCAAAATTTTATGACGTAAACAATATAAAAGAAATCATCTTAAAAAATATTATAATGTTCGCATTCAACTTACAAATAATTTTATAAAATATTATTTAGAATTCATAAATTAATAAATAGATTATACAATTATGTAATCAATATATTAGTTTATTAACCCAACTGACCCGACTCAAACCAACCTGAAGTCACTAGGTTTGATTGGGATAAGTTTTCTGCAACCCGAACTTGATTGAGTTGGGTTAGTATTTAATCATAGCCCCACCCAACCTAACCCGTGAACACCCCTAATCGTACCTACCCTGTTTTGTTTTTGTTGGTTAATGAGCCAACTCGTGAGGTGCCCCGTAGTATAAATTTAAATTCTCAACTTGTATATTGTTTAAAAAAATAAAGAGTAATGCCACATTGACACTTATTTTGTATATTCAAAGTGTGCATCACTTTTATACATTATTGAATTGCTTTGAATCATATGTTAGTACGTGATTCGAAGCAATTCAGTAATATATTAATGATGATGTTCACTTTAAATTTATAAAATAAGTGTCACTTTAACATTTTTCACTGTAAATTACGGACTAGATTAAAAATTGAGACAACTAGCTAGTGCATTTTTTCTTTAGCCCTAGTATCCATCAACGTAGTTTTCTTAATTTCATTATTTAATTTATAAAGACAAGTCAACACTGTTTAAACAATGTATGATTGATGAAACTGGACTAAGTCGTTATGTATGAAATTGGTTTTAATCAAATGATAACTTAGAAACACACGGCAAATATGAGGACTTGTTCTTCTTTCGTAGTCTATAAATATGAACCAAATTAAGCAGTAGTAGCTCATCACTGCCACTTCGAATTCTCTTGCAAATCCACAAGACTTTGATCTTGATTTAGAGCCCAAGTTCCTTTCACATCAGCCTTAATTGCTGCTAACCATGGCCCTCAACAACTCCTCAATCTTTACTGCTGCGATCTTAGTGACTTTGGTGTTTGCATCTCTAGTGAGCGACGTTGTCAATGCAAGCTCTCTAACTGTGTGGAGTGGCCCAGGATGCAAGAACCGTTTCGAGCGATACCACGGGTGCGGTTGCTTCGCCATTAAGCACCATGGCGGCTATTCATTCAGCTACACTGGACAACCTGCTGCCTTGTACCACCAACCTGGGTGCAGGGGTTCTCCACATAGAGTGTTTCGTTCACATGCAAGATCCTGCAACGTTTTTGGGTGGAACAGTATATTCATCCGTTGCCATTAATTGAAACCCAAATTAGATCTGATTTGATTGTTTGATGTGTTAGGTGATTGAATGGGTAGAAGTAAATAAAAGCTAGTATTGTCACCATACATAGCTTATAAGGTGATAATCAAGTCTTCTCTTAATTTGTTACATCTCTTTATTGTATTGGAAAGGGACTGGTTATATATTTGATCAAAATCAAGTGTGCTAATGTTCCCCCTAGTTCATGTTTACTATTTTTAGTTCCCAATACTAAATTCATTGGTTTGCCTTAAATTCTTGGTCTTTAAATGTTGTAAAAAGTCGTCTAAGAAATGCTACAAACACAAGCACTTGGAGCTGTAAAGATACATAAATGACTAAAAACAAACATAACCTTTTTGATAATCAAAGCAGTACTAGTAGAGATTGATCGATGCCTGCCCATCTCATAGTATATCAAAGTTAATGGTTGATGATATACATTGAAGTAGAACTAGTATGGGCTTATTGGAGCCCAACTGCTCATGGTTTGTATGCAGTGGAGTGGACTTATTGAAGCCCAACTTTTACATGATGATAAATTACATATTAGATTTTGGAGGTAAAAATTATTAAATATGTGTGGATTAAAATAATAGTTCCGTATCAAAAAATAAATATTTTATCATATAAAATATAAATGTAAATCTCTCTCTTATTAGTGTTGGAGCTTTTTAGAGTAAAACTCTGTACCTAAGCTTAAAAACGGTTAAATTAGGGACAATATTAATACAAATTGAGATAGCTAGCCCACCCAATACAATGGCCAACATGACAAATTGATAAGACGAAATATAATTTTATCAAGAATAATTCTCAATTGAGCTGTGGTTCTAATATCATTGTCAATGGGTCTAGATCTCATTTAAAATCATTTTGATGTATTACAATGACCTTCAAGGATTGCAAAAAATTTTCCATCAAATTTTGTTTTGCAATCTTGAACTTGGTTGAAATATTGTTTTATCAAGAATAATTCTCAATTAACCTTTGGTTCTAATATCATTGTCAATGGGTCTAGATCTTAATTAGGACTGATATTATTCTTACTTAACTACTTTCAAGCTTATGTGTTAGTTTTCTTATTTTGAAAGGCCTTGGCATTAAGTCTATTGTTTCTAAAGGAAGGCTATATTGTTATGGTTCATGCATATTCAACATCCAATTCATGATTCAAAATGGTAATAAACTATAAATTTCTCATTTCCGTGAAAGATTCTTACAATAAAACCTAGTTTTATATAGGTAATTAAGGGAAATTTCCATTAATAGTAGGAGTGAAAAAATTAATTACATTTTAGAATATACACTCCATTGAAGTCATTAAAACTTAATAATAGATATAATAGTACTGAAACGAATTATATTAGCATAGAAACTTTGAAATTAGGATTGATGATCAATACTCCAACTATGAAGATTATCAAGAAGGTTCCTAATCTTAAATAAGATATTTTACCATGGAAGAGGTTTATAAAAGAAACATAATTACTTGGTCAGCGCCATATAAATGTCTCATTTTTTTGCTGATTTGGCAACTCTAAGGTTCCCTGTAATTGAAAGATTAGTTGACATTATGTGTGAAAATAATTTTTGAAAAAGCCCATTCTTCTTAGCCACAAATACTTTAGTATAAATTACGGCTTTTAATATATAGGTAAGAAAAACAAATCGTTATAATAATAAAAACATTAAATAGCCAGCTGTATATATATAAGTCAATAGCTTTTTTTTTTTTTTGTTTACCAGTTTTCGGCCCACTAAAGGTGTCCTCTTACCCTTCAGGTCGAGACTATTCATCTCGGAGTTCGAAGTTCTGCAGGGGTTTATAAGCGTGTCTCCCACCTAGAATTTGGCCGAGGCATGGCTCAAACCCATGAGCTGGTCCCTCAACCTGCCTCGAGGTTTGTTCCCTGTGCTAACAGACCAAACCACAGTTGCTAGTCAATATGTAATACCGTGAAAATGTTGAGGATATTTACGTAATTTTAACCTTTAGGGCATTTTTGTAATTTTACATCTAATTGAAATGAACTCATGTGTGACATGCGCCACGTTCGAAACATTATAAAATACATTTTGAAGTGAATTGTGTCAAGATCGAGGGAAAACGGATCCTTGATGAGACTGAATGTAATCCCCTGAAAATTCTGAAAAATCTACTATCCAATTTCAAATGTAATCCCTGAAAATTCTGAAAATATCTACATGCTCATCATTAAACCCTTCTTTCCAATTCAATTCAAAATCTCTCATTTTCGATCCCTTTTCCAAATATCTTCAAAAAATAAATAAATAAAAATAAAAAAATCTGGACAACAGAAGAAGTCGATCTCTCCCAAGATCAACGCCACTGGGAAATCCTAACCCCCGACGAGAAACACTTCATAACTCACGCACTCGCCTTCTTCACCGCCTCCGACGGCATCGCCCTCGAAAACCTAGCCTTCAGATTCATGAAAGAAGTCCAAGTCGCCGAAGCTCGCGCGTGGTCCGGGTTCCAAATCGCAATCGAGAACATCCCTTGTTCTTCAAAGCCTGCGATTTGTTTCCAATTTTATCGTGCACACTTCCCGGGACCTTCTTCCTTATCAAGGAAACTAATCGCCTTCTCCTCTTTCCCTAAACAAAACCTAAATCTAGCCAAACTCTTGCTCCGCCTCTCTCGCCCTGCAATCCCGCAATCTAGCTCTCGCTCTCGCCCTGCAATCTGCAATCTCGCTCTCTTCCTGCAATCTCGCCTCTCTCTTTCAAAACCCAGTCGCGTCTATCTCTTTCAAAACCCAAAACCCTCAAGCTCGAAACTCTCTCTCAAAACCCAAACTCTCTCGCGCCTCTCTTCTCTCTTGCTCGAAGCTCTGCTCTCTCATTTTCGCCAGGTCTCTCTCTCTCTCTCTCGAAACCCAGCCACACAAACCCCAATCGCTGAAACGCAATTGCACAAAACCCCCTCTCTCTTTCCTCTCTCTCCTTTTTTTGTCTTCTTTCTCCTCTCTATTCTCTGTCTTTCTTTTCTCACTTTTCCATCCTTTTCTCTCTGCTCGCTCTGTTCCCCGCGGCACATCGCCACCACCACCTCTCTGCAACTTAACATCACCACCATCAACGCCATATCTTTCCACGCCTCCCTTCTTCTTTATTTCCCCTATTCCCTTTTGATTTTTAAACGTCCCACATCAGCACACCTATTATATATTATGTTGTATATCACACCTTTTCAAAACGCTCCACAGATCACCACACCTTATATATATACCACATATTGTATTATACCATGTTATACCATACACATCATTATATCATATCACAAGGCATTATAATATGTTATTTTATATATATACTTGTTTAAACATCCCACCACTATATATATGTATGTATCTCTACACTCATAATCGTTCTTATGAGTATTTATATTAACAAACGTAATATACGTGTACAGGTTGAGTACTAGGCGTAACGAGGAATTTAAGTGATTTGAAATTTAGCAATTCAGGTGAGAAAGATTATATGCCTTTTACAATGTTTTATTTTAATATATAGATAGGAATGTTAAATTAATTAGGTCTATAGTTAATTATTATTAGATTGCTCTTGCATGTCTATTTTATATGATTTTATATATACCATGTTGTGATTGTTAACTATGATGATATGTGTGTCAGCATGATTTCTTGTTCTGACAAAATGATAAATGGATGCATGCAATTCATGTGGTAATTGAGATTCATTTGTATATTATAATGCCTGATGATGAAATACATGACTTGAGAATATTGACATAGTAAAATTTATGCGTTAATACTATTATATTTGGCATTGTGACATGATACTATGTGTAGTGAAATTTGAATATGGCTTGTGAATACAATTAATATCATACTTAGGTTGTATGTATGGTGTGACATCACTAAAGAACACAATTAAGATAAGAATCACAAATATGGGACAGTTATTCTAAGGAATATCGCCAATGTTTATTATGTGATAGTTATTCATGATGAATATCGCCAACGAGTTTCTAATTTTTGGGTAGTGCCACCCTATGTTTGATTTCCTAAAGGTACGTGATTTAGAACGTGATAAAATTCTCGACTCAAACAATTTAATGTTGCAACGATTAATGTGTGAAACTTGTTTGTAATGTTCTTGTGTATATATCATGATAAGATGATGTGAATTGTTTAGATGACCCACTGGGCTTTCAAGCTCACTCATATTTTTCACATGCAGGTACTTAGAAAATAAAGTAGCAAGTTGTGACGTGGTTCAGTGATAGGGGTAGGATGGTAATTTGGATAAGATTTTAATTAGTGAATGAACTAATTACTTGTTTGACTTTGTGAACTTTTTATTTAAAAAGGGTTGTATTGACACTAGAAATTTTGATAAAACCTTATTATGATTATTGAAGGGATCATGATTTACTTTAAATGTATGTGCTTTGGACTTGAATTCATTAATTCTATTTGATGAATGTATTTAAATGTTGTGTCCATAATGGATGGACAAGGGCAAGTACCCTCACAATAATTTGTATAGTGGAATTATTTGGTCCTTGGTATGAAGATGAAAGGGTATTCGTTTATCTTAACCAGGAAGTTGGTTAGAAGAATACAAATTCATAGTTTTGCAAATTTTACTATCTATATAATGGTTATGGGTTAAGGTACGGATACAATTAGCATCTCGATTAGCATCTCGGTTTTCAGTGATCTTTCTCGATAAAATTAAAATATTAATTATTTTACTTAAAATTTAAGTTTTGAAAATCGGGGTGTTACAAATATTGGCTCAGTGGTTACTCATATTGCGAAATCAAACCTTATAAGGAGGTTGTGAGTTCGAATCTGGGGGAGGCCCTGCACTATTCATGAATGAATAGTGTGGACAAATGATCCCTGGGGTACTAGACGTTGTAGGCGGGCTGTGTATTGAGATGTGACAATATTATGTGGTAAATAACGGTTGGGTACGCTCGGTATGAGGTACCCATCACATCCCGGGGGTACTAGACACTACGGTGTGTTGTGTATTGGGGTGTGACACTGAACGTGTATAACAACGATACATACTTATTTTAGTCAAATTATACAAAAACTTAATCAAATCAACCTTATTTCAAAAATATGACTTCACGGATGAGTTCGAAGCGCTGAAAAACCCTTAAGGACCCAGTTATGTGATTTTTTGACTTCAAATTGGGATAGTGGTATAGCACGTGCGTGTGTATGGCCCACATACATACATGGTATGTATATGCATGAATGGACACGTGAGAAGCAACACTTTCCTTCATCACCATCGTTCCTTTTCAGTGATATTCCTTGATTTCATCTTATTAAATCAACCCAAAATTAACACTACGGCTCTCCAATTTCTTTCCTTACGTATATGATGTCCTTAATAAAAATTTAGGAAACTCCAAACTTCATAAAAAACCTAACCTTAAGATATAAATGTAAAGATCAATCTCCACCGCCACACCCATCACCACTTTCATCTCTCTCTCTCTCTTACCAGCAATAAAAGCACGCCAGAAACACGCTAGAAACGAGGAACAAGACGAAGCTAAGCATCTCCTTCCATCCTTCCTTTCTTTTTTTTGTCTGTGATGTCCTGTTTTAGTTAATATGTTGTAACAACAGCAGCGGCACTACTGCAATCAACGTGTTGCTAGCTATCCCTCTTCTCCCCACTGCCCCCCACTTCTTCGTCCCTCTATTTCTCCTTCCTCTCTTATCCCTTTCTCCTTTCTCACTCCTTCTGTCACCTCCTTTTCTTTATCTTCTCCTTCCCTGTTTCTTCCCGCCACCACTACCTGCAAATACCAATGCCTTTCAAGACACCTCACTCACCACCAACGTACATATATCACATTATACTATTTATATATAGTATAATGTTTTAAATGCATTCACTGTTTATATTATTAAAACCCACTACCGCCAACCACTTCTCTGCTATACAGATTATATATATATATATATATATATATATATATATATATATATATATATATATATATATATATATATATTGGTAGTATACATATATACATCTTGTTGTTACCCAACGCAACCTTCAACTCTCTTGAGTTGCTCAATTACAAAATGTATATATATATATATACGTATGTATATACATATATCTTACTTATATGAGAAATATATATATATTTGGGTAGGTACGTGTGACTAATTCAAATGTAATACATATGTATAGGTTGAGGACGTACGTTACTCACCAAGAATTTTGACAACAACGAACTGTGTGTGTAACAGGTGGGGAAGATTCTATGTCTTTACAATGTTTTATTTCGATATATAGATAGGAACAATAATTAATTAGAGTTATAGATTACTCGCGCATGCTTATCTTATATGATTCTACATATACCATGACGTAGTTGTTGACCATGATGATATGTGCATTGCATGAATTGTTGTCCCGAGCTAATGTTGGATACGTGTAATTCATATGCAAATTATAATGGTTGATGACGAAACATATGACCTGAGAATAATAGCATGATTGTTATAATAAAGCTTATGTGTGACTATCATTATATCTGTCATCATGATATGATACCATGTGTAGTGAATTTTAAATATATTCTACGAGTTTGATTCATATCATATTTATGTTGTGTGTATAGTGTGACATCATTAAAGAACACGATTAAGATCAGAATCACATATATGGGGCAGTTATTCTAAGGAATATCGCCAATGACTATTATGGGGCAGTTATTCTAATGAATATCGCCAACATTTATTATGGGGCAGTTATTCATGATGAATATCGCTAATGAGTTTCCGATTTTGGGTAGTGCCACCCGGGGTTTGATTCCCTAAAGGTACGTGATTTAGAGCGTGATGGAATTCTCGACTCAAACAATCAAATGTTGCATCAATTAATGTGTGAAACTTGTTTACAATGTTCTTATGTCTATATCCTAATAAAATGTTGTGAATGGTTTTAGATGACCCACTGGGCTTTCAAGCTCATCCCTATTTTTCACATGCAGGTATATAAGAGAATAAAATCGCGAGTTCGTAACGTAGTTCAGAGTAGTAGGGGTGGGCTAATTATTTGGTTAGTATTGTGGTGGCGGGGCTGAATATTTTTATTTGATTATTAAATTTTATTATTTAAATGGGTTGTATTCACAATCAAAATTTTAGTTAACATTATTACGGTTAGTAAAGACCTTGTGGTTTATTTCACGTGTGAATGCCTCAGACTTGAATTTGTTGCTTTAAATTGGTGAATATCTTCAAATGTTAGGTCCACAAATGATGGACAAGGGTAGAGACTCTAATCGTTCAATATGAAAATTTGTATAGTGGAAGCATATGGTTTTTGGCATGGAAATTGAAAGGGTAATCATCAATCTTAACTTGTGACTTTATATTGAATATAAATGGTACTATTAAAATTTTCTATCTGTGTAAAGATTTTGGGGTTAAGATAGATGGATACAACTAATGCCTCGATTTTCAGTGATCTTTTCGATAAAATCAAAATATTTTTTATTTTTACTGGAAATTTAAGTGTTGAAAAATTCGGGGTGTGACAGATTGGTGTTAGAGCGTAGGTATCAGATCTTTATGGGAATAGTATTCAACTTGAGCTAGATGAATATACCAATTATAAACCTTATAACATAACATCGAGAATGAAAGTACAGTGGGTCCAATAAATTAAAAACTTTTAGGGCATAGGTTAAAAATGAGAACTCGTATGAAAACTATTTGGTTAGAATCTGAGATCAGGATGAATCTTCTATTCTTGGTTCCAAAGTGGTACGGGGCGTGGAGGAATTTAAGGGTATTTGAGGAGTCTTGAACTTGGAGACTAGCAGGCCATGTTCGGTTAATGACTAACAACTCTGGACGAGCTTGTATTGCTACGTTCAACTGGTATGGGATAGCTTGGGCATAGTGGGTACCTGAGAAGCCTTAGTTGGTAGGACATTTGCGCATTGTTTGGTTGTATTGAGGTTTCTTTGTGGAAGCTTATGTCGTCGGGCTAGAGTAGTATGGGACACTTGAATACGGAGGGTATAAGTGAAAGTTTGGAAATTTCATTATACCATTGTTATGTGGTGTGTTGTTTGTTTGTCTGCCTGTCTTATTTATATGTATCAAAACCAAATCCTGTACCCAGTGACAATCATGGATTGTCAAAATCTTATAAAACCTAGAAACTGAACCAATAAAATCATTTTATTTTCAAGAACTTAGAATTTTGAATCTAGAGTCACCTTAAATGAAAATAATTATATCATGTAGTACTAAAGATGGGTTGTAATTTTATAGATGGTTGCACCTCAAAGAAGAAACACAAGGTCTTTGGGTGATCTCACAAGGGACACTGAGCCAGTTGTACAGACACAACCGACACTTGAACTTCAGCCAACGGAGCAAGAACATACAAATCTGACAGTTAATGTTGTCTCTACTGGAGCAGAGAATGTCGGACCTACAACAGTTCCAACCCTTGGAATCATTTTGGGACTAGAGATGATGGCAGAATTTGTAAAACAAGTAGTGGAACAGGTGGCCAGACAGATGCCTCAACCCCAATTGAATCCAACAATTGTAGTGTAGAATGAACCAGGAGCTCGAAGCACTAGGAGGCCTGAAGAAAAGGAATGAGCTGATCAATTGAGGGATTTCCAACGTATGCATCCTTCTAAATTTGAAGGAAAACCAGATTCAAGGGAAACCGACAAGTGGTTCCAGGAGGTTAAGGAACACTTGGAAGTTCTTTGAGTGGCTAGCTTGAGAATGGTGGCGATTGTAGCTTACCAATTCATAGGTGAAGCCAAACATTGTTGAAGAATGGTAAAAGAAAGTCCTACAGTGGACGTGAACACTATGACCTGGACAACTTTTGAGGAGATGTTTTATGATAAATTCTTCCCCAAGGCAAACATAAAAGAATTACAATCTGAATTTGTGAGGCTAACACAGAAGAACATGACAGTGGCAAAGTATGAGGCTAAGTTTATTGAACTTTCTAGATTTGCTCATGAACTAGTAGTCAATAAACAAATGAAAGCTAGTAGATTCGCAAAGGGTCTCAAGATGAAAATTAGAATTGTGGTTGTTCCTAAGAATCTTGAGACTTATAAAGAGGTGGTTGAACAAGCTTTGTTGGTAGAGAAAGAATTGAACCTGCAAGAAGCAACATGGAACAGAAACAAAAGGCCTCAAGGATAGAATTTTGATTACCATGCTAATCACAACAAGAGGCAAAATCTGAATAACTTTGGTAGCAATGGTAATAATTGGAACAGGAACAAGTCCAACAATGGGAACTAGCAGAACAGGGTGCAAATTCACAACAATGGATCAGGACAGTCAGGTCATGATGATGAACGACAGATGCAACATAATAATATTCGTCCACCCAACAGAATAAAGTTCAAGTAGTAGCCAAGAGACTTTGCTTCAAATGCAACCGACCTGGTCATTTGGCATAGAACTGCACTGTACAAAGGACTCGACAAAATTTTCTTTCAGGCAACTGGTAGAACAACAACAACGTGCAAGGAAGAAATCAAGCCAATCGTCCAAGTCAGAATTAGAATCAAACCCAAAACCAAAATCAAGGCAGAGTTTTTACAATGACTGAAGGAAATCCTGAGCCAAAGGTTGGTACAAACGAAGTAGTGGAAAGTAATTTCATCTTATTTCATGTTTCAGCTAAGGTTTTGTTTGATTCTGGAGCATAGGGGTCCTTTATTTTTGAAAACTTAGCCAAAAAACTACAACTTTCCACTGTGCCTTTATCTGTAGTTGTCTAATGGTATTATGTCTTCGACGAATATGTCTTGATTTACCATTATACATGTTGCTCTGTGCCCTGCCAATAGCAGATTGACTATCACAGTTTATGCATATTGTTGGCACAAGCTTTGGCCACCTTGGAATATCCTCTAAGAATTGGCGTAGCCATTCTGCTTCTTCCCCACATTTGTCTAATGCAATAAATTCAAATTCCATTGTGGATCAAGCAATAATTGTCTGTTTTGAGGATTTTCGTGATACGACTGCACCTCCTAGTGTGAACACATATCGACTAGTAGACCTCGAGTCTTTAATATCAGATATCTAGTTTGCATCGCTATATTCTTCAAGGACAGCAGGATATCTCATATAGTGTAGTCCATAGTTACGAGTAAATCTCAAGTACCTCAATACTCTAACAATTTTTTGCCAATGGTTAGCTCCAGGATTACTCGTATATCTACTTAGTTTGCTCACTGCATAAGCTATGTTAGGTCTTGTACAACTCATTAAGTACATTAGACTACCTATCACCCTTGAGTACTTTACTTGAGAGACACTCTCACCTTTATTCTTAGAAAAATGCACACTTGTATCTATGGGTGTTTTAGCCACTCCAGTCATCTTGGCTAAATTTCCTAAGAATATTATCAACATAATGTGTCGGGCTTAAAATAAGTCCATTTGATGTTCTTGAAATTTTTATTCCCAAAATAACATCGGCTGGACCCATATCTTTCATGTCAAATCTTGAATTCTATATGTTCTTAGTAGATTTGATCATCTTATCATCACTTCCAATGATGAGCATGTCATCCACATAAAGACACAAAATGACATACCCATTGTCAGTGCCTTTGACATATACACATTTGTCACATTCATTGATTTTAAATCTGTCAGCCATCATTGTACTATCAAAATTTTCATGCCATTATTTTGTTGCTTGTTTTAAGCCATATAAAGACTTCACCAATTTACAAACTTTCTTTTCCTGTCCTGACGAGAAAAAACCCTCAGGTCGATTCATGTAGATTTCTTCTTCTACATCTCCATTTAGAAAGGTTCTTTTCACATCCATTTGATGTACTTCAAGATTGCGTAAGGCTGCAATTGCAAGTGCCATCCTAATGAAATTTATTCTTGTCACAGAAGAATAAGTATCAAAATAGTCTAGACCTTCTCGTTGTCTATAACCTTTTAATACAAGTATTGTCTTGTATTTATCAATAGATTCATCTGCTTTCATTTTCTTCTTGAAAATCCATTTGGAACCTAGGGTTTTAGATCCACCAATTCCCAGGTATGATTTTGCATGATAGAATCAATTTCGCTCTTAATGGCTTCTTTCCACAAAGGTCCTTTAAAAGAGCTTATAGCCTCGTTAAAAGTTCGAAGTTCACATTCAAGCAAGTAAGTCAGAAAATTTGGACCAAATGATTTTTCTATTCTTGCTCTTTGCTACGTCGTGGTTCGTCAGTTATTTCATTGTCGTGTTCTTGGTCTTGCCTATTCTCAGTAATAGTCTCGAGCATTCGTTTTGACAAGCTTGTCTCTTCCTTGGATTTACAAGGAAATACATGTTCAAAGAACGATGCATTTCTAGATTCCATTATCGTATTTTTGTGAATGTTTGATATTTTAGACTCATGCACAAGAAATCGATAAGCACTACTGTTTTGAGCATAACCAATGAAAATGCAATCAACAGTTTTCAGACCTATTTTAACCTTCTTAGGTGAAGGTACAACTCCTTTGGCAAGAGATCCCCACATTCGTAAGAATTTATAGGAAGGTTGCCTTCCTTTCCATAACTCATATGGGGTCTTATATTCTGTTTTTCAAGGTACCTTATTTAAAAGGTAATTAGCCAACAAAATGGCTTCTCCCCACATGTTCTAAGGCAACCCATAACTTATCAACATTGCATTCATCATTTCCTTCAAGGTATGATTTTTTCGTTCAGCAACACCATTTGACTGAGGCGAATAAGGTGTTGTAGTTTCATGTATGATTCTGTGTTGTGCACAAATTTCACCAAAAGGTGATTCATACTCACCACCTCGATTACTTCTCAGCACCTTAGTCTTGCTATTGAGTTGATTCTCAACTTTATTTTTATAAATAATGAATTTCTCTATAGCTTCGTTCTTGTTTTTTAGGAGATACACATAACAATATTTGGTGTTATCATCGACAAAAGTAATAAAATACTTATTGCCTCCCCTTGTTTGTACAAATTTTAAATCACATATATCACTGTGAATTAAATCAAGGGGTTTAGTGTTTCTTTCAACACTTTTAAATGATGACCTTGTCAATTTTGCTTCAACACAAGTTTCACACTTATGTTTTGAATCAATTTGGAAAGCGGGTATGTGAGTTAAGTTAATTAATCTACGCAAAGTATCAGAATTAACGTGTCCTAGTCTACCATGCCACAAATTGGAAGACTCAAGCAAATAAGCAGAAGAGCTAGCGCTAGCTTTATTCATTTTTGGCTTAATAGTCATTACAGTGAGTTTAAAAAGCTTATTACTCACATATCCCTTTCCTACAAAGATTCTACTTTTGGATAATACAACTTTATCTGACTCAAAAACTAGACGGAATCCATGCTTATTCAGCAGTGAACCAGACACTAAGTTTTTTCAGATTTTCGGCCCATACAACACGTTGTTTAGAGTCAGCTCTTTTCCAGAGGTCATCTTCAAGATAACTTTGCCTTGACCCTTGACCTTAGACGTAGTAGAGTTTCCCATGAAAAACATCTACCCATTTTCACTTGGGTCGAAGAAAGTGAACATTCCTTTGTCAGAGCATACATTTCGGGTTGCACTGGTGTTAATCCACCATTCATTTGGGTTTGACCCGACTAGGTTCACTTCGGAAATGACAGCAGATGGTTTATCTCAAAAATATCGTGAATGATGTCGCCCACCACATTAGCTTCTTTGTTTTTATTCTTCTTTGGCAACCTACAGTCAGTAGCTCTGTGACCCATTTTATCACAATTGAAGCATTTTCCTTGAAATTTTAGTTTCTTGGAAATACCTCCTTTAGGTCCTAGTTTGGACCTTTGGCCAGATTTGTTCTTCTTGGCTTTGGAACTCTTAGCATGTTCCACAACATGCAGATAGCTTCCAATGGCCTCCAATTTAAATTCTTGATCTACTCAACTAGCAAGTCTCCAGGTGGGGTGGTGGAGTCACATGCACTAGGCAAGGTCTCTCTTAAAAACCATGTCTTTTAGAGCAGCTAAGCTGCCTCCTGTTCATTGTTTAGCGTTACTTAGGACAAGACTCATCTAGTATTGACCAGGTCAATCTAATAGAATTGGTGAAACCAATGAAAAATTCTCGCAATGAGCTTCTTGATTAAAATATTATTATTATTATTTTAAAATAATAATATATATTTTTTTAAAAGAATCTGGCAAAATATTATTTTTTTCTACCAAAATAATTTTTCCTATACAACTCTTCAAAAAAATATATATATATATATATATTGAAATAATAGATCTAATCAAAACATTACTTCCAAAAAAAAAAAATATTCACAATTTTTTTTTCTTCAAAAATAAAATGAAATAATTTGCATAATATTATTTTTCTCAAAAGTAATATATGCGCAGAACAAGTATATATTATGTCTACTAAGAATAATATAAATGCATGAGTATTATTTGTGGGAAAAAATAATCAATATCAATTTAGTAACTTGTTTGTCCTTTGAAAATTTGTTTTAAGTTGTTATCAATAACATAAGGACAAATAAATAAATAACTAAAATAATATTAACATAAACAATAAAACTCAAACAATAATATGTTTACAACCAATAACAAAATAAGTTTAGAAATAAATCAAATTCAACAGAGCAAAGGTTGAGCAAGATGAAATCGAGGCTTATGTAATACACAGTATCCTTAAAACAAATTCGCCCCTCACGTTGGTGAAAGAGGTAGATTGGCGTCTGTCTCCCAGGATACAACGGTAGATGGGCAACTGACTAGCACCTCATCACTACTCATGCGAACTGAGCTTTGCAGAAGACTATCACCATTGACCAACACACCTCAAAACCGATAAAAGAAAACTAGAGAGGAAGAAAATAATTCTAGGAGTAGTAGAGAACTCCGAGAATTGGTGTGTTTTAAAATGAGGAAAGACACCCCCTTTTATACTAGTAAGAGGGGGTGGTGCTCTTAATGTCCTCATTAAGAGCACTGAAGAACCTCAAACGTGATGAATTTAAAACCATATAACTGTTTTTTCAATTTAATTCGAATTTAAAACTCAATTAAACTATTTAACCGTTACTAAATTTAATTTAATTTAAAACATATAACGATTTTTCTAATTTAATTGGAATTTAAAACTCAATTAAATTTAAACGTTACAAATCTAATTTTTATTTAATAAATTTTCCAACAATTGTTTCTTTATTAATCTAATATAACTACAACATCTTCCACAATGCCTTCTTTCATATGATCTTTAAGCACCCTCAACATTGCTCGAATCTCATTTATCAGGGGATGACTCCAATCTGAGGCTACAAAAGAATTCACCTTATTCATTAACTCAATACAACTGAACCCTTGTTCCTTTGATCCTCCCTTCTCCTTAAACAACCTCCTTAGCTCAGCAAATTTATTCCATTCACCTCTAGCACCATATATATGAGATAAAACAATATGAGCTTCGGAGTCAGTGTCATCCAACTCAAGAAGCTTTGATGCTGCTAATTCCGCAATTTCCACTTGCCCATAAACTCGGCAAGCTCCGAGCAGCGTCCTCCAAACTGAAGCATTGAGTTCAAATGGTGTACCCTTGATAAATTCTTTGGCTTCACGAAGCTGACCAGCACGACCAAGTAGATCAACTATACATGAAATGTGCTCGGGTTGTGTTTCAATTCCATGATCCATCTTCATAGCCCTTAATAGCTCAAGCCCTTGGGAAATCATTCCTGAATGCTTGCAAGCTGACAAGACAGAAAGGAATGTTATAGAATCCGGAGTAACACCTCTTGTTTGCATCTCTTCAAAAACCATGAGAGCTTCTTTGCCTTGCCCATCTTGGGAGTACCCTTTTAGAAGAGAATTCCATGATATGAGATCCGGGTTCGTTATGGATTCAAAAGTGGCTTTTGCTTCTTCCAAGCAACCACATTCTGAGTAAAATCCTACTATGGAATTCTGAACATTGATATCTGAAAGTAGACTCAGTTTCAAAGCCAGGGGAATAAATGGAATCCCTTGGGAGAGTGACGCTAATTTCCCACATGAACTGAAGATTGAAGCTAATGTGAACTGGTTGGGTCTCTGGTCTTCTTCCCTCATCATCATCACAAATGCCTTCAAAGATTCCTCTTCATGGAACCGTTGCCGAGCATTTCCCGAGATTAATGCAGTCCAAGACACAACATTCCTCCTTGGCATGGCTTCGAAGATAAGCCTTGAATCATGAATCTTATCCCATATGGCATAAAAGGTGATAAGAGCATTTCCAACTGAAAGGCTTGAGAGAACGCCACTTTTAGTGGCATACCCATGAAGCTGCTGGCCGGCGACAATATTCCTCTCAAGGCAGTAATTTGAAGAAAGGAGAGCAGAAAGTGTGTAAGAGTCAGGACCAAGAACTTTAATATAAGAACTCTTGTGGCAACCGTAACTAGAGAAGTGTAGCTGCATATGTTTGAAATATTGAAAGGCCATTTCATCTCTTCTATTCTGAATAAATTCTGATATAATTGCATTCCAACATACCACATCTAATGACACTTCTATGGCTTTATTGAATGAAGAAATTTCATCAAACAATTGGCATGCGTCATCAATTCCACCAGCACACTTTCCGTAAGCACTCAGTATCCATGTTGCAAGGTGGAGATTTGAAAGGTGCCCTGTTTTAATGGCATTGGAATGAACAGCTTTTGTAAATACAGCACTGTAGCTTAGGCATTGCTTGAGCACAAAGGAAAGCCGCTCGGCCATTTAAACTAATCAAACGAAATCAAAAAGGTAAATCAACATAAAGATTACGCCTCATTCGAAATTCCCATTGAAAGCACCATCACGATGCAGGTTTAATTTATACGAAATTATCGACTGGACCTATTATATCATATTATATTACATTACATACGGAAGTTGTTGATTTTTTTGTTGTTTCAGTTTCATCAATTGCATCTCTCAATTTCAATAATGAACCCAGCCTTCCCACAATTCACCAAGAAAAATCAAGAAAAACCCAAAAGCAACAACGCATAAACCAGAAAGCTATAGCTGATATAACTGACAGATTGAAGCTCAAAAATCGACGTGAAGCTATTATTAACACGCGAATACTAGCTAGAATAACCCAAAAGCTGCCCACTCAGCATCAACGGGTGACTTAGGAGATGAGGAAGGAGAAGGCGAGTCCAAGAACGGAGTGAGAGACTTGCGATTGGAATTGGACCAACGAGCTAAGGTTTCCAAATCCGACGCGTAATCCGGCTCGCTCGATTCAGAATCATCGCTCGAATCAACGATCATCAACTGCTGCTGCTGTTGCTGCTTCAATGCCTTTCTGGGCTTCAATAAAAGAAAAGGAAGAAGAAGAACTGGTGAGCAAGCGAGCGGTGAATCAACGGCTTTGGAACTGAGTTGAGTAGAGAGTCTGAGTTCGGACCGAGTTTGGCGCAGTTTGGGTTTAGCAAGTGGAAACGATTCTGAGAAGCGGTGGACGGCCGAAGGTGGGGGATTGAGCTTATTATTATTGGGATTTGGTTCCGGTGCGTGCGGTGTTTGGTATTTGGGAATTCCCGGTTCTATCTCCCATTTGAACGGCACAGACCCGGGCCTCCGGCACGAGTCATCTATATTATCTTCCACCATCTTTAATTGATGCACGCAATTACTCTTACAATTGATATTTTTGATAGGTGTTCGTGTGTCTAATTGTGTCTCTTATATATAAGACAATGGATTGCCTCAAATTACGGACTACGTTATATAACTATTTTAACGGTAAGTGATCAGGATTGGAAGTGAATGGTGTTTGAAGCGGCGAGATTGATGGCGGCATGTTAGATTCAAAGTTTTCATGTGGGGCCAGTAGGAGTGAGAGAGGAGTGCGAGTTCTAAGATCTCATCACGTGTTGTGTGAGCTAGTTTTGAATTTTCATAGTGTTACATTCGGTGGATCCCAACACTTTTGAATTTTTTACCGTTTTTATTTATTGTAGCACTTTTGTGTTCCTACATCCTTGCCGGTCTTGTCTTGATTTTAATTTCTTCCGTTGCCTGCTTAGTCTGCTAGATTTGGTGGGTGCATTGCTTCAAATGTATATATGTTGTTTAGGGAAATATTTATTTAATTATAAAAAAGTATAATTATACATACATAATTATTAAATTATTTATTATATATTTTATAATGTGTAACACATATTTATTTAATAATTATAAATATATAATTATATTTTTTATAGTTAAATTAGTAATTTTCTATTTTATATATATATTGGTGGTATAAGACTCAATGAACAACTGCAGTAGATTTCATAGATATTATGTAATCTTTGAATCATGTATTTTTGTCATAATGCACTTATTGAGTGTGACATTAATAAGCGAACTAAAAAAGTTGCCACCATGCTGTCAAGTCCAAACATCATTTTCTTTTCTTTTATTTATTTTTTACTTTTTCAAAGTTTTAAGAAATGTTAAAAAGGGCGTAGAAGCAATCGGATAAATTTTGATTCCAATTTTGGTTTAATTAAAGCGTAATACCTTTTAAAAAAAATTAAATAAATCAATATACCTAGAGCGATAGGCCTGTAATTTTTTTTTAAAACAGGTGTAATATACAAGAATATTTTGAAACAACAAATGTATATACTATAGTATAACACCAATCATCACCACCTTTGGCGCCTATATAATTCACCTACCTACTAGGATGTTGTAAATGTTCAAATGTATGACGTGTCATAGACCAAAATTGCCAAGCTGAACTATAAACAATTTTAGGCAAAGCATGCGTTTTGCCCGGTCAAAAATTTCATGATAGAGACAAAAAAACAAAAAAAATTTGGTGAGTTAATGGCGCAACATGTCACATGCTTGTGGCGTTGCTCTTATTGACTTTGTACGTGTACTCCCTCAATTGTCGAAAATAAATAAATTTTGTTATGGATCGTAAATGGTGGCAGAGATTAGAAAACCATAATTTACATGGTATAATAAACCAAGCTTTATATGCATGGTTACTCTTAATGTCGAGTTTTGATGTGCATTTTCTTTGAGAGCTTGCATTGATTTTTTATACGATGCGACTTTTTGTATATACCAAGGTAATTGGTCCCTTTTTTAAAGAGTACTACAATACAACTTATATCACTTCAACACTTTTAAATATGCATTGAATCATGTGTGGACTTGTGATTTAATTGCATTACTACACCTCAATCAGTTTAGCATTTTCCATTCTTTTTCTATTACAAAATGCATTGCCAATATTAAGTTTTAATTTGTTGTGTTAAACGTTCCATACGAAATGATATGTTCCATTCATTTTTGCTCCCTGCCACCCATTTAGTTTCATATGGATTCTTGATAATTAACATTCATTACTCTTTTGCATGCTTACTCACGAAATCATGTGTGTAATATACACTCCTTACGTGATTCACATGAATTGTATATCTTATCTCTTGAATAATTTTTCTTAAACAAAAATTCTGCTTTAATAGTATATTCGGACGTGCTTTGCATAGAAATGTTGGAAAAAATTATTAAATGAAAATTGAATTTGTAACGGTTTAAATTTAATTAATTGACTTTTAAATTCGAATTAAATTAAAAAAAGTATTATATGTTTTTAATTGAATTAAAGTTTGTAACATTTGCAACGTTAATAAAGGTAATTTAGTGCTTTTAATGAAGACATTAAGAGCATCATCCCTTTCTACTAGTATAAAAGGGGTGTCTACCTTCATTTTCTTCACACCAATTCTCAAAGTTCTCTTCTGCTTTTGAAATTCTCGTCTTCCTCTCTAGTTCTGTTTGGTTTTGAGGTGTGTTAGTTTGTGGTGAAAGTCTTATACAAAACTCAGTTCGTCGAGTAGTGACGAGGTGCTAGTCAACTACTCTTCTACCGTTGTATCCTGAGAAACAGACGCTGATCTACCTCTTGTACCAACGTGAGGGGTGAATATATTTTAAGGACACTGTGTGCTACACGGGCCTCAGTTTCATCTTGTTCAATCTCTGTTTTGCTGAATTTGGTTTATTTTCTAAACTTGTTCTATTGTTTTTGTTATAATTATTAATAAGCATATTGTTGTTACAATTGTGTTCTTTATGTTAACATTATTTCAGTTATTTGTTTATTTGTTCTTACATTATTACTAACAACTTAAAACAGTTCCTTAAGGACAAACAAGTTGCTGAAATTTATATTGACTAATTTTTTTCCCCACAAATAATATTCTACCTATATATTATTTTTGTGGAAATAATATTTGTTCTCCTCATACATTATTTTTGCGAAAATAATATTTTGCTTATACTATTCATATTATACATTATTGAGAAAACAATATTTTGAAAAAAAAATAAAAATTCTGCATATATATTTTTTTCTAAAAATACTATTTTTCTTAGATATATTATTTTGGAAAAATAATATTCTGAGTAGTTAAATTTTTTTTTTTTTGCTAAAAATAATATTTTGTCATATTCCTTATCAAAAAGAATATTTGACAGGATTCTTTATTAAAAAAATAATATTTTAATCACGAAGATCATTAGCAAGGATTTTTTTATTGGTTACACTAATTTTGTTGGATTAATTTGATCAATACTAGACGAGTCTTGTCCTAAGTAATGCTAAATAGTAAACATGAGGCAACTCAATTGCTCTAGAGCAACTCAGCGTGGTGACTCACTAGTCAATTAGATCAAAAATTCAAATTGGAGGCCTTTGAAAGTAATCTTCAAAGAGTTGTCTAAGTTATAAGGTTTTTACTTTCAATATTCAATTTCGGGTTTTCAGAAATGACAAGTGACTCTGTTGTGAACAGAATGAATATTGTTGTTACCCAAGTGTCAACCTCTTCCGTGGTTCAAGTGCCAACTCCAACGACTGTATCAACAACGCATACTGTTAATCATAGCAAAAAGCCGGAGAAATTCAGTGGATTGAATTTCAAGAGGTGACAACAAAAGATGTTATTCTATCTGACCACCTTGAATCTTGCGAGATTTTTGACTGAAGATGCACCGAAGCTCAATGAAGATGATGAGCATGATATCCAAGTTGTTAGTGCCATTGATGCTTGAAAGCATTTTGATTTCCTGTGTCGGAATTATGTGATAAATGGTCTCACCGATTCCCTGTACAATGTGTATAATGAAAAGAAGATGACAAAGGAACTGTGGAGGATGTTGGGTCTAAGAAATTTGTGGTGAGCCGCTTCCTAAATTATAAAATGGTCGACACCAAAACAGTGATCAGTTAAGTCCAAGAGATCCAAGTGATCTTGCACGAGATTCATGCTGAGGAGATGATATTGAGTGAAACCTACCAAGTTTGTTGCTATTATTGAGAAGCCACCTCCTGCATGGAAATATTTCAAAAGCTATCTTAAGCATAAGCAAAAAGAGAAGAACATTGAAGATTTAATTGTTAGACTTCGTATTGAAGAAGACAATAGAGGATTTGAGGAAAGGGGTGCTAATGTTTTGTCCAAGGAAAATGTTGTGGAACATGCTAAGAGTTCCAAAGTTCCAAAGCCAAGAAGAATAAGTCTGGCCAAAGGTCCAAACTGGGACCTAAATGAGGTATTTCTAAGAAACCAAAATTTCAAGAAAAATGTTTTAATTGTGACAAGATGGGTCACAAAGCTATTGACTGTAAGTTGCCAAAGAGGAACAAAAACAAAGAAGCTAATGTGGTGGGCAACATCATTCACGACGTTTATGAGATAAGTCTATCTGTTGTCGTTTCCGAAGTGAACCTAGTCGGATCGAACCGAAGTGAATGGTGGATTGATACCGGTGCAACTCGACATGTATGTTCTGACAAAGGAATGCTCACTTCTTTGACCCAAGTGAAAATGGGGAGATGCTTTTCATGGGAAACTTGATAGCTACGTCTGAGATCAAGAGCCAAAGCAAAGTTATCTCGAAGATGACCTCTAGGAAAGAGCTAACTCTGAACAACGTGTTGTATGTGCTAGAAATCTGAAAGAACTTAGTGTCCGGTTTGCTGCTGAATAAGCATGAATCTCATCTAGTTTTTGAGTAAGATAAAGTTGTACTATCCAAAAGTGGAATCTTTGTAGAAAAGGAATATGTGAGTAATGGGCTTTTTAAACTTAATGTAATGATTATTAAGCCAAAAATTAATAAAGCTAGTGCTAGCTCTTTTGCTTATTTGCTTGGCATGGTAGGCTAGGACATGTTAATTATGATACTTTGCGTAGATTAATTAACTTAAATCACATACCCGCTTTCCAAATTGATTCAAAACATAAATGTGAAACTTGTGTTGAAGCAAAATTTACAAGGTCATCGTTTAAAATTGTTGAAAGAAACACTAAACCCCTTGATTTAATTCACAATGTTATATGTGATTTAAATTTTGTACAAACAAGGGGAGGCAATAAAGTATTTTATTACTTTTGTCGATGATAGCACAAAATATTGTTATGTGTATTTGCTAAACTACAAGAACGAAGCTATTGAGAAATTCATTCTCTATAAAAATGAAGTTGAAAATCAACTCAATAGCAAGATTAAAGTGCTGAGAAATGATCGAGGTGGTGAGCATGACCTTTTAGTGAAATCTGTGCACAACACGGAATCATACATGAAACTATAACACCTTATTTGCCTCAGCCAAATGGTGTTGCTTAGCAAAAAAATTTTACCTTGAAGGAAATGATAAATGTAATGTTGATAAGTTCTCGGTTGCCTCAAAACATGTGGGGAGAAGCCATTTTGTTGGCTAATTACCTTTTAAATAAGGTACCTCAGAAAAAAGAAAGAAAGATAAAGACCTTATATGAGTTATGGAAAAGAAGGAAACCTTCTTATATATTCTTAAGAATGTAGGGGATGTTTTGCCAAAGTGGTTGTACCTCCACCTAAAATAGTTATGAAAATTGTTGATTGCATCTTCATTGGTTATGCACAAAATAATAGTGCTTTATCGATTTCTTGTGCATGAGTTTAAAATATCAGAAATTCACAAAAATACGATAATGGAATCGAGGAATGCATCACCCTTTGAACATGTATTTCCTTGTAAATCCAAGAAATAGTCAAATTCGTCAAAACGAATGTTCGAGACTATTATTGAAAATAGTCAGGACCAAGAGCAAGATAATGAAATCATTGACGAACCACGACGTAACAAAAGAGCAAGAACGGAAAAATCGATCTTGGTTCGAAGGAGTAGCAGACAATCGTCACATCTAGTCAGCCAGTATCGATATATGGTCAGACGCATGAGATTTTTGGCTGAAACAAAAAAAAAATGGTTTCCACGTTGATAGAGAACCCTTATGATTTGAAACAAGCTTCTCGATAGTGGTATAAGAAGTTTGATGGTTTTGAGCAGAATAATGGGTACTTAAGATAAAATGCTAGCCATTATTGTTACTTCAAGAAGGTTGGTTTTAGTTTTAGTGTCATATTACTTTATGTGATGACATTTTTGTAGTTGGCGCAAATTTAAAAGAGATCAATAAATTGATGAAACAGTTGTTTAGAGAATTTGGAATGAAGGACTTAGATGCAGCAAAGCTGATACTTGGAATAAGAATTAGTAGATACCGCTACATGGGTACTTTTTAGGTGTCTCATGCAAAATTTATTCATAAAATACTCTAGAGGTTTAGTATGAGTGATGTTGAGTCGACCATAATGCCATTAGCTAATCATTTTATGTTGTCCAAGAACCAATGTACAGAGAAAGATTTGGAGAAAGAATAAATGGCTAAAGTTTCATATGCTTCACTGATTCTATTGCCCATGTAGAAAGAGCAGCGAAGTGGATGCTTGGGTATCTATAAGGTACCATTGAAAAATGCATATCATTTGAGAAAGTTGATCAGTTGAAGTTACAAGGTTTTCTAAATGCTAATTTTGGAAGTGAAGTGGATACCAAATGGAGCACTACAAGATATGTGTTCACTTTGAACACTACAACAATTAGTTGGGTTTCTCTATTACAAAAATTGTGACTTTATCTACAACTAAAGTAGAGTATTTGGACGTGACCAAAGCTAGAAAGGAGCTAATTTAGCCTCTAGGTTTGTTGGCAAGATGAAATTCAAGCGAGTGATGAATGTATTGCATAATGATTGTCAAAGCGTGATACACTTGGCGAGAAATTTAGCATTTCATTCAAGGACCAAGCATGTAGGATTTTGTTACTACTTCATTAGATCATTACTTGATGATGAGAAGTTAACATTTGTAAATATTTAAGATAGCAAGAATCTAATTAACATATTGACCAAAGTAGAAACCTACAAAGAAACTGAAGTTGTTCGGTTGTTCTTTAAGATTGAGGACAAAACATTTGAGTGTACTAGTTCTACTGGCCATTGAATATCAAGAAGAATGTTTACTTTTTCTTTCGGTCTTCGAGTGGGAGAATATTGTTGGAGTGTAAAGCCTAAAATATTATTTATTTATTTATTTGCAGAATATCAATTGTACCCTTGTGAGTTAATATAAACCCCTATTATGATCATGGTTTATAAGTGAGAGTAAAAATCGAGAGAGCCACAAAGAAGAATGTTTTCTATAGATTAAAACATCTGTTGATGGTAAAAATAGTGTTGATGCGCTTCAAAGACGTATGGATTTCTTTCCAAAATTACATAAAATCTTATATCTCCTTTAATTCTCTTTATTTGTGTGTTGGCGATTCTTAGAATTATTCCTAACAATATTTACAATTTTAAATCTACAAAGATTAATTTTTGTACTTATCGTTAACCCATAATTTAAAAAGAAAGGTTGTGGATTGGTCGATTTTCTTTGAAATGATATTATCTTGAATGCTTTAGCACCTCTTGTAGTGACTTTTGGGTCAGGCTTTTATTTTTTGTTGTTCTGTCAATGGGTTTGTATTTTCAAGAGTACTTTTTCACCTCTTCTACTTTTGTGAGGATACTTCTCATGTTTAATAAAATTAGTTTTGTTTCCTCTTAAAAAAAAAGGTTTTGATTAACGTATTGCAAGTGTGGATTTGCGAACGGGACAAAACAAAAATGACATTACACCTTGTGTTCCTTATTATAAATTGAATTGAATCCAATGTATATAACTAGAAAAAATGAGACATTATGGCTAATAATCAAGAAAAATAAATAATTAAATATGATTTATTAAGGGGCAGCTATTTAAACCACAAAAAAGCCATCTTTCTACCGCATCCTATTTCTACCACAAAATGTAACAAACTATTATCCTTACCCCCTTAAACTTCCAAAACACCATTTTCATTTTCTCTCAGATTTCAACCATTTTCAAAACACCTTCTCCATTTTTTTCAAATTTTCAACAATCAAAACCCTATATCACTACACCCAAAACCCTAAATCACTACAAAATCCTTTACTTCATTGCTATAATCTCCTCTTTAGCAAAAAAAAAATTAGTGGTTTTACTTCGTGCATCGTTTGAGATTCGAAGTTCGATGGTGAAAATCACTAAATCGGTAAGAGATTTGTTGTTGTTGTTGTTGGTTTATTTATTTTATTTTATCATATTTAGTATTTAGATTACATGAAATCAAATATTTTGGTGTTTTTGTTCACAGAAAACGTCGCCAGAAGTAGGAGGAACCCAACGTGGGTGAGAAGGGAATCGCGATCGGTTCGGACCTGTGATATTGAGCCGATCGCGATAGGTTCGGTCGGGGAAAATTGAACCTAATGCTTTAGGTTTTGTTGGAAAGGATAGAACCGAATGGTTTTGTTTTGTCTTCTCCAACCGAACAATTCAAAAAAAATATTTTTTGGAATTCATTAAATTAACTATTTATCACGTTTTGCATATATAAATACCAAGAAGAAGAGGAGATAACACATCATCAAGTGAACTATGTACTTCTAAGGCCTGACCTATGACATCGGCTAGGAGACGACACCTACTTCAATCTAATTTGCTTAGTACCTGAGAAGATGTGGAACCAGAAGATGTGGAACAAAAAGAAGACGTAGATGAAACTACCACAACTGTACCTCAAGGTAGTACCAATACGAAAGATGTTCCAATGGAGGATGATGGTGCGCCCTGTCCTGGAGGCCCTATTGATACCTCAATCCTCACTAGCTTTAAGAAATATATTGTTGCATTCATCTAGAAAAATCAAGTAAGTTATTGTCTATTTTAATTGAATAGTATATATTCTTGATGAGGTGTGTGTTGACAATACTAATTTCTTTAAATCCTATTTTTTCGAAAACATCGTGAATTATTTTGTGTTAACAAAGAAATTACAATTAAACAAGTAATAACCTAATCACATTGGAAACAATATAAAAACAACCCAAAGACATAATAGAACCGAGGTTATCGATTTTGTCGCGCAGGATCGAACCAATAACAGTCTTGTGCGACTGAACTTAGAACATTCGGTTCAGTCATGCAAGATGTGTTTACCTTAGAAAGATGTGTTTCATCTTCTAAAATTGAATCTTTCTCTATAATGCCTTAAGAGTGTGTAGATCAATGAAGTTTTTGAATATCCTAAGAGATTGGCTTAGAAGTTTTAGATTCATATACAACACACTAAAAGACACAAAAATATAAACACAATAAAAATGATTGTAAACTTTCAAAGATGAATCTCATACCTTTAAAATGCTATTGGAATAAAAAAACCCTTCAAGGACTAAAAAGGTTTGCGAATGGAGAAGAATGGAAGAAGATGAGGGTGGGGTAGGGATGAAGGTGGGGTAGGGTTAGGACATTGAGATGAAATTGGAAAAAAAAATTAAGATAGGGAATTTTTGGTCCAATTGCATGATAAGCTAGAGGAATTTTTCGGGCATGTTTATCTTTAGGGGTGAAATTGGGTCGGGTGCATTTCGGCCCAATAACCCTCCAGACCTCCCCTTTTTTGGGGGCCCAACCCTACCGACTTAAGGTCGAGTCGGGTCGGGCAGGTAGTTCGGGTTGGGCCCCCCATTTTGACCTAAATTTAAAAAAAAAAACAATTCTCAACATACAAAAACATAAATGAAAAAAACATTAAATCAAAAAAATAAAATCATAGCAAATCACAAAACATAAAAAAATAATAATAAAGTAAATCAAAGAAAAATCTTAAAGTATTTAAACAAAATCAAAAAATTGAAAAAAATTCTAAAGGGCACAAACCAAACAAATAATAAAAAAAAACGAATATAGTATAGTGGTGTGCACGGGTCGGGTTTGACCCCAAACCCTACCCGACCCGCTATAGTTGGGTGGCATCACTGCCAACCGATACCACCGGACCACACCCATTTACAGGGTTGTACTCAAGCCTATTTTGGGCGGGTCGGGTTCATCGGGTTGTTTCTTCTTCTTCTTCTCCAAAAAGAATCGCACAAACAAAATAAAAAAGTTTTGGTTGCCGCCAAGAAAGAAAACGAGGGGTTTTGGACAGAAAATGAAAGGGGAGAGAATGGTTTTGGTTGCAACCGTAGCAGAGCAAATGAAAAGGGGGAGAACCGAGGAAGGGTTTTGGTTGCAGCTGCAAAAAATGAAAAGGGGGAGAAGGATAACAGAAGAGAATAAGTAAATGTAGGGTTTTCATGGAAGATCCAGAAATTCATCAATGGATCCAAAAGCAAGACAAGCAAGCAACACATGAAAGAATTATAATGGAGTTTTCAAAACCACGGTTCTACTTAAAGTAAACTAAATTATATACTAAATTAAGGCTAAATTAGTGCAAGTGCTCTGAACAAACCCACGAAAACATTGCATAAAAAATTGAAAAGGTGAAAGTTAGGAAGCGCTAGAATCAAATTCCATGCCATTGGAGAAAACTTCCAGCTCAAAATGCACCATTACTTGTACTTGCTACTCGGGACTTGCACTTGCTTCAGTGCGTGGTTTTGTTGCTACCTCAACCCTACTTTCAACTTTCCCTTTCCTTTTTGCATTTTGTCATTTGTGAACAAAGCAAATCTGACTTTTAAAGAAGATAACAAACACTAGGTCAGGTCGGGTAAAACGGGTCAGTTTTGACTGAAATCCAAACCCGACCCAAAAAAATCGGGTCACCTAATATTAGACCCAATTCACCTGACTAGCTGAGACAAACCCGACTCAACCCGGTGTTTTGAGTGCGGGTCGGTTGGGTTTTCGGGTGGCATGCTCACCCTTAGAATATACCATATACATATGTAAATATACACACACAAATATATATATATATATATATATATATATATATATATATATATATATATATATATATATAATTGCCCAAAGGGCTTGAATGAAAGTGGGCTTGGAGGGAAGGGGATTTTATAGGGAAGAACTCACCCCCATCTTCCAAAAGTTACTAAAAAAAGGGAGAGGGAGAAGCCCCTCTCCACATTGAAACTTTTGGAAGAGGGGGTGAACTTTCCCCATATAAAACCCCCTCCCCTCCTATATCCTTTATTCCCCCCCCCAACCCACCCCTCCCCTACAAGAATCCATTCTCTTTCACCTTACTCAATAGCTCAAAGCCATTAACTCATATTATAAAAATTTCCGTCCCTTCCAAGTCATATTCCATACTTATTGAAATGGTCTGGTCGGGTCAAGTCGATCGGGTTGCTTTCACCCCTATTTGTCTTATGATTAACTAGTGGTTTGGCTTATAAGTCATGTATGTACACCTTAATTAACTTGGTTTTTGGATTTGGATGAAGATGGGAAGAATGAATAGGAAAAGTAAAACAATGAGATGTATGATAAATATTTTTTGAAGACTTCTCGACGGTCTCTGGTGCTATTTATGCTGGAACATGGGTCCGTCTGTGCTGCTGATTTTGCCTATTTGTAATTGGAAGTGTTGCACTGCTACTTGGGCCTTCTTTTCGCAGCAACTGTTGTCATTAACTAGCCTGCAAACCATGGAACTATGAGTCCAATCCACTTTAAATGCTTCAACACCTATGGTCAAGGATTGATTAATGTGATCTGATCAAACCCATATAAGCAGGGAAACACTTGATACTTGGTCTCAGACCATATAGTTAGTTAGATCCACAAGGACTGAGTGAATATAATGACACACTAAAAACAGAAGCATTTGAAAATGGAAGATTGCAATTCAATAGGGTATGGGCTATCTTACCTCCAAAGCTAGCCCTTTTAGTAAAATATATGTATGCATATTTTGGGTCATGCACTAGCTTCTAATTAACTCCTCTGATCCATTGGAAAAGAAAAATGTAGGTAATATAGGCTTACCTTGATCACCTAAGCATGCCTGCAGGGTTCGGTTAGGGATAGCTTAAGCGGGGTGATCCACTAAAAGTGTTCTCGTTGCTGAAATACGATAGGTGACCAAGAGGAAATGGCCTATCTGGAATTTTAGGAACTTCAGTATCCCCTTCCAACATCTTCAACGCATCTGAAATGGTTGGTCTTAATGCAACCATTACATGAGCACACAAAATCCCAACTAACACAAACCGCTTCATTATCCCCTTGGGATTCGAATTGGCATGATCCTCATTGTTAACCAGAGATGCATCCAACACTTTTTCTATCTGCCCCGATTTCACAAGCGTCCAGCCCAATCGGTAATCATGACTACTCGTGGCGATTCTGAAGAGGAAGATAAAACAAGCACTTTTCTCCCGCTCATCTTAAAGAAGTATTTGGCATCTCTAAGTTGGTCGAACAAGTCATCGATCCTGGGTAATGGGTATCTATTCTTGATGGGTAATGGGTATCTATTCTTGATGGTGGCGTTATTCAACTTGCGATGGTCGATACAAAATCGTAACGAACCATCCTTCTTGTGAACAAATAGAACTGGAGCCCCCAGGGTGATGAACTTTCCCTGATGAAGCCATTACTCTCCAACTCCTTTAGTTGTTTGTCCAACTCAACCAGCTCGACATTGGACATTCTGTATAGAAGAATTGAGATGAGTCCAGTCTCATGTATGAGGTTGATCTCAAAATTGAATTCCCCGAACTGAAGGTAGACCAGTAAGGTCATTAAGAAAAACCGTTGGGAATTCAGATATAACCGGGATGTCGTGTACTTCGAGAGGGTACAGTGATGATGATTCATTGTCATCACCGAGGGATAGAGCTCGAAGCTATGCTTTGAGGAGTACAACAGTCGAGTTGTGTATCCATTTCCTCGTTCCCTGAATCTTGACAAACTTCCCAGTAGACAAGGATAACTTAACTTGCTTCTTCAAACAATCGATCTTAGCATTCAGAGGTGCGAGCCAGTCCATACCGAGGATGATGTCAAAGTCTTCAATGTCCATCACAAAAAGATCTGCATAAATTATCTGTTCTGACATTCGAAGTTCACATCAAGAACACTTCAATTTCACGTCAGTACCAGATCTTAATGGTGATGAGACATAAATTGTGATGTCTGTGGGTTCAGGATGCAACCCTAAATGCCTTACCAATGCAGAAGATATAAAGGAATGCGTAGCACCCGAATCAAACAAGACATGCACCATTGTATTGAACAAGGGAAATGTACCTTCGACTACATTGTTATCCAAGAGAGGTTGTTGAGCGATAACAAACGCTCTGCCGTGTTGTCGTTGCCCCTAGTTCTACTGGTTCTGCCTGGGTTGGACGTTAGAAGCAGGTGGGGCTTGTTGGACTGAAACAACGGGAACAGGTTGCTGCAGTTGTTAAGAGTGGGGACAAACATTTCTTACATGGCCCTGCTGGCCACAGTTGAAACACGACAGTCTCAGCTACTAATTCGCCTACTGATTGTTCTGCTGGCCATGTTGATTGTGGTGCTGTTGACCACCACCCCGACCATTGCCATTACGACGGCCACCCCTGCCGTTGTGGCCACCTCGGCCATGATTGCGAAAACCCTGATGGCCAGGGTTAGAAGCTTCAACCACAGATGCTGCTGCCTCACTCTTTTGTATAGGGGTTGGGAGGGTTGGGTTTTTATTATAGTAGGGCTTCTTCTTGTTGCCCTGCTGAGTGCTCTGTTGGGAAAACGTTGCAGGCCGTTTTTCCCTGTTCATTCTCTGCTCCTGCTCAATCTTCTCCTGGTCGAAGCTCATGGCTTTGTCAACAAGCTCCCTGTAATTCTTGAGATCCAAGATCGACAGGGCTTGTCGGATGTCAGGACGAAGGCCATTATAGAATTTCTCGGCCTTATCTTGCTCCGTTGAGATGGTGGAGAGAGAATATACTGATAACTCCTCATGCAATTTAACAAACCAACTTTCTCATCTTAATATTTAACTCATTAAATCATACTCCAATCCACATATTTAATTAACCAACCTCATACCTTAATCAATTTAATTCAACTCCAATTTTTAACTTGTAAGCACTCATATAGGATGATCCCATATGTATCATCTTTATTTTCTAATTTTATTTATTTACTAATCATACACGCGTATATTTGGTTCATACGTATAAAATACGTATATTTCAATGTATGTATTTAACTAAAATTACGGGGTGTTACAATCTCCCCAACTTAAGGAATTTCGTCCTCGAAATATAAGAGATAAGGGGAAATGTACCTCACGTGGTAAAGAGATCAGGAAATATCTCCCTCATCCAGTCCTCACGTTCCCAAGTCTGCTCCTCATTATCATAAAACTGCCATTTGACTCTGACCAAAGGAATTGCTTTATTTCGCAATTGTTGAACCTTCCTATGGGATAAAAAAAATAAAAAAGAATAAAATAAAGATCTCTTATCTCCAACGTTTGACAACAAGAGAAAAAAGAATAAAAAAATAAAAAGAAGTTGCAAAAGAAAGAGAAGGAGAAGAAGAAGGTGCAGAATGAAAGAAAGGAAAGGGCGGAAGAGAGGAAAAAGAGGGAGAACGCGGGATTCACACAAAATCGGGACACGCGGTAAGTGATTTTCACTCTCTTTCTTCGTGAAAATACTATCTAAGCGAGATGTAACGATTCTAGCGGACTAATTTTAGCTATGAGAGCCGTTTTGCGGCGTTTTGATAAATTGGGGTTTTGACCCAACGTGAATAAAAAATTCGCTAGAAAGGTAGAAAAACACTCCCTAGACTGTAGGGACCCCGAATATGTGGTTAGATTCCATTTTATGATTTTTGGAGACCGTTTGACAATTTTAATACAATTTACATCTTTCGGATAAATAGTGAAGTGAATAGTGAATAGTGAATAGTGATGTAAATAGTGAATACATGTATTTCGTCTAGTTTTTGAGTCAGATAAAGTTGTACTATCCAAAAGTGGAATCTTTGTAGGAAAGGAATATGTGAGTAATGAGCTTTTTAAGCTTAATGTAATGACTATTAAGCCAAAAATTAATAAAGCTATTGCTAGCTCTTTTGCTTATTTGCTTGAGTCTTCCAATTTGTGGCATGGTACGCTAGGACACGTTAATTATGATACTTTGCATAGATTAATTAACTTAAATCACATACCCGCTTTCCAAATTAATTAAAAACATAAGTGTGAAATTTGTGTTGAAGCAAAAATTGACAAGGTCATCGTTTAAAAGTGTTGAAAGAAACACTAAACCCCTTGATTTAATTCACAATGATATATGTGTTTTAAACTTTGTACAAACAAGGGGAGGCAATAAGTATTTTATTATTTTTGTCGATGATAGCACAAAATATTGTTGTCTGTATCTGCTAAAAAGCAAGAATGAAGCTATAAGGAAATTCATTCTCTATAAAAATGAAGTTGAGAATCAACTCAATAGCAAGATTAAAGTGCTGAGAAGTGACCAAGGTGGTGAGTATGAATCACCTTTTGGTGAAATCTGTGCACAACACGGGATCATACATGAAACTATAGCACCTTATTCGCCTTAGACAAATGGTGTTGCTGAGCGAAAAAATCATACCTTCAAGGAAATGATAAATGTAATGTTGATAAGTTCTCAGTTGCCTCAAAACATGTGGGGAGAATCCATTTTATTGGCTAATTACCTTTTAAATAAGGTACCTCGGAAAAAAAGAAGAAGATAAGACCCCATATGAGTTATGGAAAGAAAGGAAACCTTCCCATAAACTCTTAAGAATGTGGGGGATGTTTTGCCAAAGTGGTTGTACCTCCACCTAAGAAGGTTAAAATAAGTTTGAAAACTGTTGATCGCATCTTCATTGGTTATGCACAGAACAATAGTGCTTATCGATTTCTTGTGGTCAGACACAAGAGATTTTTGGCTGAAAAAAAATGGTATCCACGTTGATAGAAAACCCTTATGATTTGAAACAAGCTCCTCGAAAGTGGGATAAGAAGTTTGATGGTTTTGTGCAGAATAATGGGTACTTAAGATAAAATGCTAGCCATTATTGTTACTTCAAGAAGGTTGATTCTAGTTTTAGTGTCATATTACTTTATGTGATGACATTTTTGTAGTTGGCACAAATTTAAAGGAGATCAATAAATTGATGAAACAATCGTTTAGAGAATTTGGAAAAAAGGACTTAGATGCAGCAAAGCTGATACTTGGAATAAGAATTAGTAGATACCGCTACATGGGTACTTTTTAGTTGTCCCAGGAAAAAATTATTCATAAAATACTCTAGAGGTTTAGTATGAGTGATCTTGAGTCAACCATAATACCATTAGCTAATCATTTTAGGTTGTCCAAGAACCAATGTACAGAGACAGATTTGGAGAAAGAATAAATGGCTAAAGTTTCATATGCTTCACTGCTCCTACTACCCATGTAGAAAGACCAGCGAAGTGGATGCTTGGGTATCTATAAGGTACCATTGAAAAATGCATACCATTTAAGAAAGTTGATCAGTTGAAGTTACAAGGTTTTATAAATGCTAATTTTGGAAGTGAAGTGGATACCAAGAAGAGCACTAAAAGATGTGTGTTCACTTTGAACACTACAACAATTAGTTGGGTTTCTCTATTACAAAAATTGTGGCTTTATCTATAACTAAAGTAGAGTATTTGGACTTGACCAAAGCTAGAAAGGTGCTAATTTAGCCTCAAGGTGTGGCGACCCCGCACCCCAGACCACCAACCCCACAGGGAATGGCGTGCGGAATGCCGGGGCGGGACGCCCGGCATAGGCATCTCCAACCACTCCTCAACTCCCGTGAGGTGGTTGAGACCCTATGAGCCTTATTTCAAACAACGACATAATATCAAAAGATATTAAAAAGAACTACCAATCGTATTAATCATCCAAGACAAGAGATAATCCATAAAAATGAACCATAAATAAAATCATAATCCCTACAGTCCATTAAAATCGACATACACATAAAGTCCAAAATTGTGGGTACAAATAAAAATCGTCATATGCTCACATGGTCTATCTAACAAGTCCCAACTCACCTATACTACAATGTGGTAAGTGTTATAATTACATAATCCAAAATATAATACTTCATAATTTAAAACACAGTTCAATCGAAATGCCTCTCAACTCACATAGAGGCCTTCGATTCTCTCGCAGGCAAGGCCCTCAAGATATGACTACTCCTTTGCCCTTATTCAGGACAGAAGGACCTGAAAGAGGAAAATGAGGGTGAGCCAACGGTGCCCAGTGAATAGAATTCAAATATGCTATCAATACTCATTAATAAATATCATGTATGCATGTCAATATGTAGCATGATTAAAAGCTCATAACATATAGATATCAAGCATTTATAATAAGTTCGATGCAAGTAAAGGCTTATCAATTTGGATCCACATTCCACATGCATTTGGGTTACTAGTGCGTGTCTATTTCACCGTACCGTTGACCCCAATCATGTTTATTTAGGGTTACTAGTGCACGTCTATTTCACCGTACCGTTCTCATCCCCAAATATTTCCTTTTTAAAACCCTCCTATGACAAGGTTAAGTTACCCTATTAGCCAGATAGATGGGCTCAACCAAAGTCATAAGGTTTTCTCAAATCAATGCATCATTCAAAACATTAGAACACATTCATGCTTTCAATATACAATATATATAAGTGATATGATGACATAAAAGATATAATCATAAATGAAGTCTACTCACAACCAAGCCTCGCGAGAGTATTTAACCACACCCGACCACCAAACCGAATCAACCCAATCAAGATCCTGAAACATTTATCAATATCCTACCATACATCAATTTTTATGCTCAATCACATAGACATTACACATCAACCCTAAATCAGCCCACATATAGACAATAGGCCTAAATCCCATCTAATCCCATCATTCAACTCAAATCACATGACTTAGGCCTCTAATGCATAATTCTCATTCATAAACCATTCTATTAATCAAAAATACTGATTTTCAACTCCTTAGGCATAAACATGCCCAAATTGGGTCACTTGATCACAAGTAGGCTTAACCCATGATATGGTCACAACCACCAAATCAGTAGCATAATCAACCCTAATTATGCTTAATTAAACATAAGTTGCCTCAATTCAATGATTCTAGGCCAAAAACATCAAAAGGCCTAAAATATGAAAATTTTCATACTTAGGCCATATTGCCGATTTACACTAGGTCACCATGTTCATATCACTGATTTTGCATCATGGGTTTATCAACAATGACAACTAGGTCAACATAGTTGATATGCAAGCTATTTGGAAAGGTCTAAGTTCATATTATTTAGGTCTAATACAAGCAACCCTACCAATTCTTCATTTAATATTCTGTTCAGATGTATCAATCTACCAACAGAAATATGTAATCATAAAATAAACCGTACAGATTGAAGTATGTGAAGAAACAAACCTTCTGTCCAAATATCAGCCCAATCCAACGGTGGACCTAAACAATAAGTATCTTTCATGAACAAGTCTCTAATCAGACAATTTCTCCTTTCCTGCGGCAAATACTCGAACTCAGATGACTATATCACACAACATACTTAATCCATAAACATCTCAACCGTTCAGAATGCAGAAATATCAGTTGTAAACTACATACCAAAATTTGATATCCATCCAACGGTAGATTGACGAGATCTATAAGTTTGAGCGAGACGACGCGAGAAATCCATACTTTCCGACCAGTTTTGTTTGAGAGGCTAGATCTCTTAGACGAAACCTCTAATCAAGATCTCCACCGTTCAGAATACAGAACCATAAGCTACAAACTTATTGACAAAATTTGAGCTCAATCTGACCATATGTCCCGAAGATCCATGTCTTTGATGAAAATGTTGCAGAGATTTTCCTCAAGCAACTTCTTCTTTCTTTCTCTTCTTCTTTCCTTTCTCTTCTTTTCTTTTATTTTTTTCCTTTCTCTCTACTCACCTCACTTTCTAGCACTTCCTTGGAGAAGAGAAGTGGGCATGGGACACTTGTCCACTTTCATGCACCAACCTTCACATGTGTTGGTCTCATACTACCCATACCAACCACATGTACTTTAACCAATCTCATGCTTCCATGTATTTTAAATGTCTAATCCATTTAATACACCAAATTTTCATTCTCATTTATCCTTTTATTCAATCAATCCTAACCCATATCAATTCATGGTTTAATGGACCCATGCATAAATAATAACATATGCATTATACTTTAATTTAACATGACCCATATACAATTTATAATACACATATTTATATACATTATCAAGCATCAACTATACAAACATTAAACAACCATCAAACAAACACCAACTATATCAAGGCAACACATAGAGTTTGGGCAAAGTGCAATTGGGTTATGGGCTAGATGAAATAATTTTCGGGGCGTCACACAAGGTTTGTTGGCAAGATGAAATTCAAGCGAGTGATGAATGTATTGCATAATGATTGTCAAAGCGTGATACATTTGGCAAGAAATTTAGAATTTCATTCAAGGACCAAGCATGTAGGATTTTGTTACTACTTCATTAGATCATTACTTGATGATGAGAAGTTAACATTTGTAAATATTTAAGATGGCAAGAATCTAATTAACATATTGACCAAAGTAGAAACCTACAAAGAAAATGAAGTTGTTCGGTTGTTCTTCAAGATTGAGGACAAAACATTTGAGTGCACTAGTTCTACTGGCCATTGAATATCAAGAAGAATGTTTACTTTTTCTTTCAGTCTTCGAGGAGGAGAATATTGTTGGAGTGTAAAGCCTGAAATATTATTTATTTATTTATTTACAAAATAACAATTGTACCCTCATGTGAGTTAATATAAACCCCCATCATGATCATGGTTTATAAGTGAGAGTAGAAATTGAGAGAGCCACAAAGAAGATTGTTTTCTATAGATTAAAACATCTGTTAATAGTAAACAGAGTGTTGATGCGCTTCAAAGACATAAGGATTTTCTTCCAAAATTACATAAAATCTTATATCTCCTTTAACTCTTTTTATTTGTGTGTTTGCGATTCTTAGAACTATTCCTAACAATATTTCTAAGTTTAAATCTACAAAGATTAATTTTTGTACTTATCATTAGCACATAATTAAAAAATAAAGGTTGTGGATTGGCATATTTTCTTTGAAATGATATTATCCTGAATGCGGAAACTTTAGCACCCGAGATTGGATTAGGAATCCCGTAGTGACTTTTGGGTCGGACTTTTTTTTTGTTTGTTCAGTCTGGGTTTGTATTTTCAAGAGTACTTTTTCACCTCTTCTACTTTTGTGAGGATACTTCTCGTGTTTAATAAAATTAGTTTTGTTTCCTCTTAAAAAAAAAGGTTTTGATCAACGTATTGCAGAGTGTTTGTTAAATAAGATTTATTAAGGGGTAGCTATTTAAACCACAAAAAGCCATCTTTCTACCACATCCTATTTCTACCACAAAATTTAATAAATTGTTATCCTTACTCCTTTAAACTTCCCAAAACACCCTTATCATTTTCTCTCAGATTTCAACCATTTTCAAAACACCCTCTCCAATTTTTTCAAATTTTCAACAATCAAAACCCTAAAGCACTACACTCAAAACCCTAAATCACAACAAAAATCCCTTAATTCATTGCTATAATCTCCTCTTTAGCAAAAAAAAATTGGTGGTTTTACTTCGTGCATAGTGACATTGCATCGTTTGAGATTCGAAGTTTCGAGGGTGAAAATAACTAAATTGGTAAGAAATTTGTTGTTGTTGTTGCTTTTTATTTTTTATTTTTTATTGTTTATCATATTTAGTATTTAGATTACATGAAATCGAATGTTTTGATGTTTTTGTTCACAGAAAATGTTGTCGGAAGTGGGAGGAACCCAACGTGGGTGAGAAGGGAATCACGATCGGTTCGGACTTGGGATACCGAACCGATCGTGATAGGTTCGGTCGATCGGTTAGGTCGAGGAAAACCGAACCTAATGCTTTAGGTTCAGTTGGAAAGTATAGAATCGAATGGAGGCCCCTGTTGAATGGAAAGTACAGAATCGAACGAAAGTACATAATCGAATGCTTTAGGTTCCGTTTTCAACCGAACCTAATGCTTTAGGTTCGTTTTGAGAGGATGTGGATCAAGAGGATGTGGAGCAAAAAAAAGACGTAGATGAAACTACCACAACTGTACCTCAAGGTAGTACCAATACAGAAGATGTTCTAATAGAGGATGATGGTGCACCCTGTCCTGGAGGCCCTGCTGATACCTCAATCCTCACTAGCTTTAAGAAATATATTATTGTATTCATCTAAAAAAATCAAGTAAGACATTGTCTATTTTAATTGAATAGTATATATTCTTGATGAGGTGTGTGTTGACAATACTAATTTGTTTAAATCTTATTTTGTCTTGACAACATCGTGAATTATTTTGTGTTAACAAAGAAATTATAATTAGACAAGAAATAACCTAATCACATTAGAAACAATATAAAAACAACCCCAAAGACATAAAATAGAGATTAATGTAGATAAACATAGAAAAAAAAAACCAAAAATAGGTGGTTCGATACTATGCAAAAGAACCGAGGTTCTCGGTTTTGTTGCACATGACCAAACTAATAACTATTGCTTCAGTCTTGTGTGACGGAACCTAGAACATTCGGTTCAGTCATGCAAGAATGAACCACACGACGAAGATATTAAAAAAAAAAAACTTAGAAAGATGTGCTTCGTCTTCTAAAACTGCATCTTTCTCTATAATGCCGTGAGAGTGTGTAGATCAATGAAGTTTTTGAATATCCTAAGAGATTGACTTAGAATTTTTAGATTCATGTACAATACACTAAAAAACACAAAAATATGTTTGTAAACACAATAAAAATGATTGTAAACTTTCAAAGATGAATCTCATACCTTTAAAATGCTATTGGAATAAAAAAAACCTTCAAGGACTAAAAAGGTTTACAGATGGAGAAGAATGGAAGAAGATGAGGGTGGGGTAGGGTTAGAAGGTCATTGAGATGAAATTGAAAAAAAAAAAATTAAGATAGGGATTTTTTGGTGTATTGCAAGAGGGTAGTATTGAAAATTTGAATTTGTAACTTTTTCTGGTAGAAAAAGGATTTTTTTAGTGGTTCATTTAGCTGCCCCCTTGATTAATAACGTAAATTGATTGAGCATGTGCATGCCTCTATCTAGCACAGGAAATACAAGCCTTTACATTCAAGAAACTATATTAAATCAAATAATTCACATCTATACAAAATAATATTACTTGGTTAATTAAATTCATATGTACAATACCACTATTAATCACTAAAGCTTCATCCTAGCCTTAGCTAAACTTTCTTCCCAACATGGCCTTTCAAGTACCCTTCCCTAACAGTCCTTATTCTTTTGCCTCTCATTTCGTTCATCCTCTTCTCATGGTAAGCTTGGATCAGCATGTGTGATTTTCTTCCCCATAAATCAGCAATGGAGAAGTTAGTTTGAATTCCTCTAGATTGCATACATGATAAGCTAGAGGAATTTTCCGGGCATGTTTGTCTTATGATTAACTAGTGGTTTGGCTTATAAGTCATGTATGTACACCTTAATTAACTTGGTTTTTGGATTTGGATGAAGATGGGAAGAATGAATAGGAAAAGTAAAACAATGAGATGTATGATAAATATTTTCTTGAAGATTTCTCGATGGTCTCTGATGCTATTTATGCTGGAACTTGGGTCCGTCTGTGCTGCTGATTTTACCTATTTGTAATTGGAAGTGCTGCACTGCTACTTGGGTCTTCTTTTCGCCACAACTGTTGTCATTAAATATCCTGCAAACCATGGAACTATGAGTCCAATCCACTTTAAATGCTTCAACACATATGGTCAAGGATTGATTAATGTGATCTGATCAAACCCATATAAGCAGGAAAACGCTTGATACTTGGTCTCAGACCATATAGTTTCAGATCCACAAGGACTGAGTGAATATAATGACACACTAAAAACAGAAGCACTTGAAAGTGGAAGATTGCAATTCAATAGGGTATGGGCTATGTTACCTCCAAAGCCCTTTTAGTAAAATATATGTATGCATATTTTGGGTCATGCACTAGCTTCTAATTAACTCTTCTGATCCATTGGAAAAGAAAAATGTAGGTAATATAGGCTTACCTTGATCACCTAAGCATGTCTGCAGGGTTCGGTGAGGGATAGCTTAAGCGGGGTGATGCACTAAAAGTGTTCTCGTTGCTCAAATACGATAAGTGGCCAAGAGGCAATGGCCTATCTGGAATTTTAGGAACTTCAGTATCCCCTTCCAACATCTTCAACGCATCAGAAATGGTTGGTCTTAATGCAACCATTACATGAGCACACAAAATCCCAACTAACACAAACCGCTTCATTATCCCCTTGGGATTCGGATTGGCATGATCCTCATTGTTAACCAGAGATGCATCCAACACTTTTTCAATCTGTCCCGATTGCACAAGCGTCCAAGCCCAATCGGTAATCAGGACTGCTCGTGGCGATTCTGAAGAGGAAGATAAATCAAGCGCTTTTCTCCCGCTCATTATCTCAAGAACAACCACCCCGAAGCTGTAAACATCACTCTTCTCTGTGAGTTGTCCATAGAGAGCATACTCTGGTGCCAAATAACCATGTGTCCCAGCAACTCTAGTTGTGAGATGGGACTGCCCTTCCTTGATCTGCTTTGCCAGCCCAAAATCTGCCACTCTTGCCTTCATTTCTTCGTCCAATAGTATATTGGTAGCTTTTATGTCTCTGTGATATATTGCAGGTTTCACTCCATAATGAAGGTAGGAAAGTCCCTTTGCTACATCCAAGATTATACCCTTCCTCTCAGGCCAACTTAATGGTTTTCTTCTATTCTTTGTGAAGAATAGGTGATCATTGAGATTCCCATTAGGCATATAGTCATAAACAAGGTACTTCGGGTTTCCTTCCCCTCCATCATCGTCAAAATCAGTAACACAGCAGCCTCGTAGTGGCACAAGATTTCGGTGCTTTAGATTACTAATTATCTCTACTTCATTGACGAACTCAGTGTTACCTTGGAAATCAGATTCTATTACCTTCTTCACTGCAACAAGAGTTCCATCTGATAGAATCCCCTTATAAACAACTCCAAAACTCCCGTGCCCAATTAAATTCTTCTTCGAGAAATTATCAGTAGCTCTCTCAATCTCATCGATCTTGAACCAGATTGACCCAGTATTTGGTCGCAACCGAATCATTGCACTTTGAGATTGTTCCTCCAAATCCAGATCATCAAAACCTAATGCTTGTTTCTTCTTGGTGGACTTATCCCACCAGAGATAAAACCCAAGCAAACAAGCCGTAACTAATATAGCAACGCCAGCACCCATTAAACCGAATACTAGAGCACTGTGTTTTCTACTTGTGGAAGCAGAAGTTGAGACAATGTCCAACGCAAATATGCAACCAGCAGTACTTATGCTCTCTGGACCCAGTTGATTAACAATTCCTCCTGCATATAACACTGTGAAATAAAAGCAATAGGTGGAATGTGACGCGTTCTTATCAATAGACATCAATTGGGAATGAACTTTGAAACCAGCACTGAGACAAGCATCACAGGATGTCGGGTTCGAGAGGTCATTTTGACAAGACGAATCGAGCCAAGTGGAGGGTCCTAATTTGCCAATCCAATCTTGCTTGGTTTGGATACCAGCACAGATATTAGGACCAATTACAAAGCGTTGAGGATTTCCAAAGCAAGTGGAGGCAAGATTAGGAGATAGAGACAAGGAATTGAGGCTGAATTGGAAGTTATCAACACAGGCAGTTGAAGTGGGAAGGTCATGGAGGTGGAAAAGGGAGGTTTTTCTCAAGTGCTGAGCAAGACCAATGCCAAAGAGATTAAGGAGCGTTTGGCAGCAGTGTCGGGTAGAGTAGGTTGAGGTGTTTCTGCATTGATTGGTGTCCCACGGGATTTTCTTCACATAGCCAAAGTTCATGGGGCAAGAAGATATGTTGTTGGATGTGGAAGAGATTGATTTCGAAGCTACAAAAGTAAGAATAAACAGTAATTTTTGCAGCATCAAAAGAGCACCCATCTCTCTCCTTTTGCAGATCTATAATCTAATGGAACCTTTTGAAAATGAACTGAAGAGAAACAGAGGAGAGGAACAAAGTACCCATCAATTTGTTTTCAACATCTAAATCTGTAAGATCTATCTGAATCATTTGAAAATAGAGATTTGATTTACAGGACATGAAAACGTGCGATCTACAAGTTGTACAAATTAGAGAAATAGTACTCTACCTGTAATCTTCCTACAACCTTTCTCTATCTCTGTAGATATTTTCCATGAAGTTTGCATTTTTGTTCTGCCCATGAGGATTAAGGGGGTAAAAAGATAGCAAAGAATAAGGTGGTGTTGTCTTGTTTCTTTTGTCACAAGATTAGAAATTGTGTATTACTAAATTATTTCCTTGACAATGACAAAAGAAAATTATAAACAAAAGCAGGAGGAAAATGCGAGGAACTAGGAGCCAACTGATATATAAAATAAGAAAATACAACAAATTAGTAAAGAAAGAGGGGAGATACTCTACTGCAGGAGTTGCAAAACAAAACCGTATTGCCCATTTCAGGTTCATCTGCATAGTCAAGAACGTAGAGGAATCTCATGCTTTTGGAAGAAAATTTGAGCTCTCTTTACTTTTAGCACCAATTAGGCACGGTTCAGTAAAAGAGAGACCCTTGACGTCATGGGTTAGGTACCATTTAGTCATGGAAATCGTAGACTAATGCACTTATTTTTCCCTCTCCGTTTTTTTCTTTTTTTTTGAAAAGAAAGAACTTTTAATTGATAAGAAAGCCACTGCTAACGATGAGCTGAGAATAAGCCCTGCAAATGATGGTCCACCTCCCTCTCCTGCTTGTCAGCTTCGTCCTTTTACAATAAATTGAAAGGTGAAAGAAGGTTATGGTCGTAGCCGTCAGCTTGGAAATATTTTAATTAAGTCAACCATCTCTAATAGATAATCATTTGTGGATTTTTTAAATAAGAATCTTCATTACTTAATCATCATCAGCGTCTCTCTTTTCTCTTTTCTTTTTTGTTTTTGACACACATCTAGCCTTTTTATCACCAACAAAACGCCATTTTATTCATATTTTTTATTCATCTATTTTTCTTTTTATGAAGTTTACTAATCTATCTCAACCTCACACATCTTAAGGAGGATGTTTGGAAATAAAGTTTTTATTCAAATAATATTTGTATCAATATAATGAATATATTTTAAAGATAATTGATTATTTTAACAAAATATGCACAAAGATGCGCTAAAACTACCCAAACATAATTCTATACCTAAGTTGACGTGGTAAGTCATCACACCACGAGATCAACAAAGGGAGAATAAAAAAGAAAAGTAAACCACTCATAACTCCTTAGATCAATTTAGGTATAGATTTGAGCTTATATTTTGGATCATTTTAGCATTATATATATATATATATATATATATATATATATATATATATATATATATTATAATAAAAATATTTTTTACTTTTTAGGGTAAAGCCTTTTTAGTTTTTACCCATAATTCCGATAATGTCCTTCTTTAGTTATTTAAATTTTTATTTCTTTCCATTGAGTTATATCATGAACAAAAGGGTCATATTGTAATTATCTAATAAAAATCTTTCAAAATCCACACCTCCTAAATTTTAGGCATCCGTTTCTTTTTAACTTCTATAAGAAGTCGTGGCTTTTTATAACCAAATAAAAATGGCCACAAGCTTGGTAACTATTGATTAGTTTTGTAACTACTCACAAATGCATCAAGGGGCATGATTCACTACCATTTCTCAAAAACAAACTAAAAAATGAAGATTTTGATAAAAAAAAAAATCTTTCACATGCAATGCACGTGTTCATTAACTAGTACACACATATGTGTGTGTGTAATTGATATATTATCATGACAGATAATTATTCATATATTATTTAATAATTTATAAAAATAGTGTTGACGTAAGTGGTTTTCTATTTAGAATTTTCTAAGTGTTTTGATAATAACAAACAATATAACCTACTGTGCTAATGATCTTATTTAGTATATATTTCAGCACCAAAGAACAAATCCTAGGTCAATACAAGACTTAAGTAACCTCAAGTCAAATTAAGCAAAAGTTATCAAGACAAAATTAAGGCTTGGACGAGTCAAAGTGAAGAGAAATGGATGAGAGTAAATGTGTATAGACTTTGAATTAGGTTGTAACTTCCCATGCTCGAATTGTTTAAACTTTTTCTTCAAAAATCATCTATGCATCAAGTTTTGTTTTAAAATGATTTTAAAATATTCAAACATGTTTCATTTATGTTTTGAAACCATTTATAACTTGTTTGAATCATACTTGCATCAATTTGATTAAAATCACATCTTCACAAGTGTTCCAAAACTTTATTGTTTTAAGTTTGATTACTTAACTTGTGTCTTTAACACAATTTTGTTATCTTTGTTTCAAATATTCCAAAATGATTTTAATCATCAAAATCAATGTATTTCAATCATATTTTGATGCCCAAAAAAGTCTATAAAGTTAGAATTTTGAAAAATCAGGTGTTGGTGCAAGATTTGACCAACACTAGTAGACGATGAGGTGGAGGGAGGATGCTGATCTGGAACTCGTCGGAGTGTTGGAGAAATCGCTGGAGGTTGATTATCTGAGAGAGGGAAAATAAGAGAAAGTAGGTTATCATAAGAAACACTGGTGTGGTGTCGGCTAAAGACCCTTTGATGCCTAAGTTAGTTCAAAGCTCCATAGAGTTAGTAGTGCTGAACTAAGTCGAGAATTGCTTACCTCCCCCTTAGGGGTTATGGTTTTTTTTTTATAGAGAAGGCTTGAGGTCTTTGGCCTTGTAGTAGAGTTGTTGTAGAATCAAGAATCAAACTTGTGCTGGGAGAGCACATTTGATTCCTAGTAGAATTAGGAAGATCTAGTACTATCCTTATGGGATTAGGATGACTTATCAGCCTTCTAATTAAACTAGTGGAATTTTAGGCCTTATCACAGTTGAATTAGGAATAGATCCCGAACTTATCGCAGTGGATCACGCCTTATCCCTATCTGATCCGGCATTCCATCGTCATCCGTTTCGGAGTCATAGATCTCTTCATATTGGTATGCCAATCTGTAGTCTCCCATTGTGTCTTCTTGCTAGCAAAGGAATGGTCTGTAAATCAAATTGGTAGATATTGGTTGATATACACATCATATCCTACCAACCTCATGTTGTCACCCTATAGTAGCTGACCTGTCATCCAGGTCGGTAACCAAAGCTGCTGACCTGGAGTTCTCTAATGTTGACCTGGTTATTATGGTAAATGACACATCAAGTTGGTTGGTAGGACCGACCATGGCTCAGGATGTGTGCACGATGAGTATACCTGTATTCTTTGTCTAGAACAGGTCGGTATGTCCACCTGGTCTGCATCACATGCTACAAGATGAAACAGGCGTGGCTGACATGTCATATGCTTATAATATGGTCTAACAGTTACCCCTAAGCTACGAGCAAGACTGATTGGTCAGAGGTTAGATGAAGTGTTAGATACCGAGGTATTTAATGCTCATGACAATTGTGCTTCAAAAACTGCGCTGACGTGCACCGCCTGACAACTCGACCATTCTTGCACGTCCTTTGAGTACTCATCGTTGATTTTACCTTGAGATTCGTACTCATCATTACGCTTTACAGATTGTTCGCCTATAAATAGAAAATTGGTCACTTGCTCTCCATTCATCAACTGCGCTCCAAAGAGATCGGTAATCGCTTGCTCGGCATTCTGGTCTTCCATCTTTGCGCGGTAACTCCTTATTCACAGCTTTTTCCTTTTGTCTTTCTGCTAGGTAGTCTGTCAGTATAATTCTTAGGTTATTTAGATGGCTTCCTCTAGTGTAAATCTACCCATCGACTAGAATGTTTTTTCTCCCATTTCCTCTAGGGATATTTCCTATGAGGACCTCTTTCCTGAAGGGAAGAGGAAGTTAGGGCTGACCCTCAAGTTAGAGGGGATACCATAGTTTTGTCCTATGAGGAAAAAGGTTCTGAAGAGGACTCTGAGGATACCAAGGAGGTGCTTGATGTGGCATCTCTTTTAGTCGATAGGTCACAGAGTGAGCTCAGTACTACTGAGCCTAGCACATCGGGTCGTGCTCAAGTTTTCTTTGAGCCCGAAGACGCCAATGTCGGTGAAATATTCTACTTAGTAGATTGTGTTCCTTCCAAGATTATGGAGCACCATCTTGCTCAGTTGAGGAAGGAGGTTGGCATACCTAACCATGTGGGGTTGAGGGCACCTGTCCTTGGGGACCGGCCTAGCAACCCTAAGAAAGAGGACGTTGCTCTGTATACCAACCTTTTTGAGGATGGGTTAACCCCGCCCCTCCAATTGCCCCTATGTCGCCTGCTCGGTCAAATCCAAGTAACCCTTACTTAGCTCAACCCAAATGTGTGGAGGGCAATTCTGAGCTGCCTTGTGCTCTGGAAGGAGAAAGGGTGGCTGAAATTTGATTTTCAGGACTTCTACCTTGTATATCGACTAAAGTCCCACCCGAGATGTAACGGGTAGTACTATTCATCGACCCATCAGGGTACCGAGAAAGGCCAATCCCTGATTATAGAGAACCCAACCTCTAATAAATCATGGAAAAACAAGTGATTTTCACTTCGGGGGCATGGGCGGAGGAAGCTGGAGTACCGACCACTTTTTGGAAACTAGGTATCGAGCTTCTCTCCATCCCTTATCTTTATTTCTTATCTTATTCTTGCTCGGTGGAAACTCATGCTTTTCGCTTTTCTTGGCAGGTACCTCGGACAAATCGAGCAGAGAATAAGGGTTTGACTTCTCTAAGGTAGATGAAATCTACCAGCTCCCCTACGCAGACCGGAGATACAAGGTCATTCTAACATCCGAGAGACTATACCGAGGTGGTATTATCACCAAGAAGAAAGTCTTCTCAGGACGTAAGTTTTGTTTGCAACAATTTGATTTTCTCATACCGATCAGTTTGAAAGTTTCGAGCTTGAAATGTTGCGTTTGCGATGTAGGTTTTTCTGCTCCCAAAAGAGCTGCTTCCGAGAGATATGCTGCAGACCCGACCAAATTATGGAATATTGGTGTTGAAAGAGTCGATGCAGCCCAGGGGTCGGCGATGAGATCTCCGAGCACCGCGTCGAAGAAGACTCTAACTTCCAATTGGAAATCTCCGATAGCTTCCTTCGAGCAGGCAGGCTTTCCTGCTAGGAAAACAAGGTCTGTATGAGACAAGTCGAAGTCCCCTGCCCCTTCCGATCAGAGGACTACCAATAAGGCGCGGTTTGGGGAGGTCGAGCGCCTTACAACCAAGATTGGGGATATCAGCCTGAACATAGACTCCTTTCAGGTCAGTGTCCCCAATGCCATTTCGTTAGTGATGAAGGACAAATATATGTTTGAAGGCTTGGCTGATGCCTTCATGAAGTTTGTGGAGGTGAGTTCATTTACTAATTCACTTTGTTGCTTATGTGATCTTCCTTTGTTGTTTCTGACTCGGTTTTTCTTGGCTTTACAGCCTGCTGCTTAGACTGTATACAACCTCTGTAGTATCAAAGGTCATTACGTCAAGTTTCAGGAGGTGGTGAGGATGCCCAGACCACCTCGATGATCAAGTTTTAGGAGGTGGTGGGAATCTAAAGTTGTGGCTCGGGACACCGAGCTGAAGAAGATGCAGGATCAGCTCAAACTCAAAGAGATTGAGTTGGAATCAATCCAGGACGAGCTAACCAGGTATCGAGCTCAGTTCCAGGCCACTGTTGAGGCCAAGGTCGAAGAAGTCTGCCAAGCCTGAGTGGAAGAGGCTTGCGTCAATGCAGTGACTCTGTACCGAGCAGGCTTGGAAGAGTTCTTCAGCGACTCGGTAGACTGGAAGGGCTGTAAAGAGTGGGCCAGGTCCTCTAATACTGGAGAGGGAGAAGTCGAGGAGGAGGCCCACACTAAAGACATTCTTGCAGACCAGGGTGCTACATCTGCGGCTCCAGGGACATCGTCCGAGCAACCGTAGACTATCGACTCTAAGGAGGAGACACGCCGAGCATGTGACGAGGATGAGCCAGCCAGTCTGACGGACATCCTGCACTGTTCTACTGCTCCGGAGTCGTAGAGGATTTCCTTGGTTTTGGCCATGTTTTTTGTAATGGGCCTGCATGCCTTGATAATTTTCCCTTTTCTGCTCCTCCTTGTATTTTGCTTCAATCTTAATGAAATATCTTTTGGTTCATATTTGTTTTTCTCGCACTCTGATTTTTTTATTTGGTGTAATTACTTACCTTTACTGTTTTCTCAGTTTTTGTTGTACCGAGCTCTTTACTTGATTTTTTCTAAGGATTTGTCACGTCATGAGGTCGGTGGCTCGTAGATTCCTGCCAATATTTTTACTTGGTTTTCTCAAAATGTTCGTCGAGCCATGAGGTCGGTGAATTGTAGATTCCTGCCAATCTTCTCACTTGGTTTTTTCCAAGTATTTGTTGAAATACGGGATAAGTGGATATTCCACCTCGGTAGAGAATGTTCGACCCCCCTAGGCGTTCTGAACCTGAAAGTTCTCTTCTCGGTAGAGGCTTGATCGCCACTCCAAGGCACTTCAAGGGTTGATCACCCATCTTCTCGGTGGTATTTACCCTTTGGGTTAGTACCCCAAGACACTATTGACCGTGGTCATCTTCTTGATAGGTACATAGCTAAAGTTTGGTACCTCTAAGGCATTCTAGGGCTCGGGCCCTTCTTCTCGGTGGCTTTCGATCTAGTCGAAAGTCCCAAGGCACTTTAATTGTAGATTGTAGACGTAGATTTGTAAAACAAAACCTCTTGCTTATTGTAGAAAAATCTCGAATAAACACTTGTGGAAAACTTAAAAATAATACTATAGGCAATCAACACCTCTGTAAATACTAGAAACTAACTACCGAGCTGCTACTGCTACAGCTATTGCCTACTGGTAGTACTTCTTGAGGTGCTCTGCATTCCAAGGCTTAGGAATTCTTCTTCCTGACAGATCTTCGAGCTCGTACACACCCGTGCGAAGTACTGCAGTAATCTTGTAAGGGCCTTCCTAGTTGGGACCGAGGGCACCTGCTCCAGGTTCACGTGTGTTCAGCATGACCTTTCTTAGCACTGGGTCACCAACACTGAAGCTTCTATGCTTCACCTTGGCGTTGTAGTATTTTGAGATTCTCTGTTGGTATGTTGCCAGCTTGAGTTGTGCCTGTTATCTTCTTTCTTTGAGTAGATCTAGGTCGGTACACTGAGCCTTCATGTTCCTAGTTTCGTCAAAGTAAGAGGTCCTCAAAGTCGGTATTCCGAGCTCTACTGGTATGATGGCCTCCATCCCGAAACTAGGGAGAATGGTGTTTCTTTTGTTGCTGTTCGGGAGGTGGTGTGCTATGACCAGAGGACTTGCGGCATATCTTCAGCCCACATTCCTTTTTTTTCCTCGAGTCTGGCCTTCAACGTGTGTTTGATAATCTTGTTCACGACTTCTACTTGACCATTGGCTTGAGGATGGGGTGGAATAGAAAATAAGTGTCGAATACCGAGTTTTCACAAAATAACCGGAATCGAGCGCTGTCAAATTATTTGTCGTTATCAAAGATGATGACGTACGGGACACCAAAACTGACACACAATCAACTGCAGATGAAGCGCGTGGTCTTCTGCTCAGTAATTTGTGCTAAAGGTTTAGCTTCTGCCCACTTGGAAAAGTGGTCGACAGCAACGTTGCAAACTTAACCTGTCTCCTACAGGTCAGTAGGGGCCCTATCAGATCCACCCCCCTCTGAGCAAAAGGCCATGGGCTCTGGATTGGGGAGAGATTTGCTGCATGATTTTGGCAACTGTCACACTTCCGAGCTATCCTTATAATATCTTTATGGATCGTCGGCCAATAATACCCCAGGCGAAGAACCTTGTATGCGAGAGTCCTTCCGCCAGAATGATTGCTACATATGCTTGCATGAATCTTTTCTAGGACTAGTCGTGCTTGCTCTTCTCGTAGACATCTTAAATAAGGCATAGTGAAGCTGCGCTTATAAAACTGATCGTCTATTATGGAGTATCTAGCAGCTTGTCTCCGCACTTTTGTTGTTTTGACCTTGTCCCCGGGGAGGTTGACACTTCTTATGAAATCTTCAATCGGGTCCATTTATGATGGGTTTTGGCTGAGGCTACCGACCTGCTGGTCGGTACCCATTTTACCAATACTTCTTTCTGGTATGAATTCCATCGGGACCTAGATCATGAGCTCAACCTCGGAGGAGGAGGCCAGCTTGGAAAGGGCATCGACCAAGGTATTTTTTGTTCTTGGCACCTACGTTAGTTCATACTCCTTGAACCTTCCTAGCATGGTTAAGGCTTCTTTCAAATATGCTTGCATTTTGTCATCCTTGGCCTGATATTCTGATGTAACTTATCCTGCGACGAGCTGCGAGATGAAGTGGATGGCTAGTTTACTCACCCCCAACTGAGAGTGAGTCGTAACCATCCAAAAATGCTTCTTACTCTCCTTCGTTATTGGATGCTGGGAAACCGAAGCGAAGAGCACACAAATGTTTATCACCTCTGGAGGAGATGACTACTATTCCTACTCCACATCCCTGCTTGCAAGAAGAGCCATTGACGATCAACTTCCAGGCTTCTTGAGGGCCAAGGTCGGAAGGGCGATCTGTCTGAGACAACTCAAACAGAAAATCTGCCTGCTCCTGGCTTTTCATAGTTGTATGAGGTCGGTACCCGATGTCGAATTCACTCAGCTCAATAGCCCACTTAGTCAATCGTCCGGATGTTTCCGGCCTCAAGAGCACCTGTCTCAACGAGTGCTTGGTGAGTACGACTACGATGTGAGCCTGGAACTAAGGTCTCAACGTCTGAGCTGAAGTGACAAATGCTAGTGCCAGCTTTTCAATCTCAAGATATCTTGTCTCTGCATCAAGTAAATACTTGCTAGCGTAATACGCCACCTTCTGGTTTCCTAGCTCCTCTCTGACCAGGGCAGAACTAATGGCTTGTAACAATCCACTTTTCGCATATGACGTCATGATGACGAAGAATGCCCAACTCTAGGTCTTATGTATGTATTAAATGTCTATAATACTTGTATTTGTGTATGTATGAAGTATTTTTAAATGTATTTTAAGGCTATTGGTACCCTAGGTGGGTGCAAGAAGCTCGCTTCTAAATGGGCTCGAAATAATAAATAAATAAAAATAAAAATAAAAAACTGAATAACTACATAAATGTATTTATTTATTTATTTCTCAACACTTGTCTCTTAATTGCAGCCACCTAAGGATGGTAATGACATGTTTAGGTTGCTGGCAAGCTCAGTAAACACATTTTTATCTTGCTGGCACAACCAAATTCAGCCATTTAGCTTGCTAAATTAAGAGGAAACTAGAGCAAACAGAGAGAAAAGAAGAGGAAAGAAAGAGAAGGAAAGAATTGGTGCTTGAAGGCCAAACTCCCAAGTAAGGAATGGTGGTTTTGAGCTAAAAATTCCATTAATGAATTCCTCTCTTCAACTTGTCTATGATATGTAACATGCAAGTGATTTCCATGGCTAGAAATGAAGCTAGAAAGTGAGGGTTTAAGTTGGATTTTTAGTGATTCATTGAAGGAAACCATGGGAGATTGATTTCTTGTTCATTGGTGAGTAAATTAATTGTTTACACACTAATTTAACATGGCTGAAATGGTGTTCCAGATCTTGCTGGGTAAGGGTTTTGGGAACCCATTTTCAATGTTCATTTGACGTATTTCCATGTGGTTAATGGCTGGAAATTAATCTTGGATCATTAGTGATGATGTTTGACAGAATTTGGAATGTAGAATTTGAGAAATTCTGGGTTTGATGATGATCATAAGAGAGTCACCTGTGCTGGAAACTTAGAGAATTGGGCAATATATTGGTAAGTTGGCTATTAATGGATTATGAATAATTTAGTGATTAAATTGATTAACTTATGTGGCTGGAAATTTTGTGTTAATTTGGTGATCAAATGATTAATTTGATTAAAGAATTATGTGCTGGAAATTCCAAGTTAGTAACTGAAATGCTAAGGTAAATGGGTTATTGATACTTAGAGATTAATTGCATGATCAAGTGATTAATTTCATGTTGCTGGAATTCATTTGTGTGTGTGCAATGTGTAATTTGCAGTGGGTTGATTATGAATTGAATGAGGATTTGTGAACACAATTGAAGTATTAGTGAATTGGTTAAGAATTGTGGACTTACGTAAACTTTTGTGGTGGTGAGTATTTCTCACCTTAATTGTCCATTTATAGCATTGTATATATATGAAATTGAATTATTAAATGATATGCATTATATTATATATGTTCATTGTAATTATGATCATGAGCACAAATTTTATGCATTGGAATGGCCTTAGGTATTTAGGATTAAATACCTTGGCGTTGGATTTCTTTCTATTTACTTGTTCTTCGGGAAAATGTGTCGGCAGAGTACTTGGATTGGTACTCTGTGGAAAGGAATTTTAGAATCACTGAGGAATATAAGGGTAAAAGGATTAATTGGATAACGTGTTGGTTAGAACCCATGGCGCAATGGGAGAAGTGTAGACAATTTTATTCTGATGTGACCTCCTGTTGTGGCTTTTCTACATTTTTATGAAAATAATGCATAATTTTATGTTTAGTTTGGAAGCATGTATCATGTATCTTTCATTGATGCATTTAAATTTATCAATGTTATTCCAAGTATCATACATGTTTTTACATAAATGCATATGTGGAGATTACTGTGAAAAATATTCACTGAGCTAGTTGATCTCATCCTATTTTTCCCTATTTTCTTTCAGGTCCAAATTAGAAAGGAAAGGGCAAGGCTTAGAGTGTGTGGCCTTCCTTTTCGTCTTTTGAATGTAAGTTTTGACTTGTAAATTTGGGGACTTGGGAACTAGATCTAAATGTTTTGATCTTTTTTTTTTGTATATAAGTATCACATATACTATTGTATATAAAACATAGTTAGTGATGGATTTTGCACTGTAGATAATCAGAAGAATGATGAAATTTTATTTTGGGGATCCATGTTGATATTTAGGATAATTGAATCTTATAATAATTTTATGGATCATATGACATCATATTTCGGATGCTGATATATTAATTCATTATTGGTTTGATTATCTTGATCATATACAGATTATGTATTTGAGTTTATTTGGTACTTTCCGCGTAAAGGCTTATCAGTGCTTCAAGTTTTGTCTTGTTGTGGCATTATTTGGGGTACTATGCCGGTCGTGACGTCACCTACGGAGGGGTCGCGACAATATTGGTATCAGAGACTGAAGTTTAGAATACCTACGTTCAGGTTATAAGAACTTTAAGAAAGATGAAAGCCTTCTAATGTTATGTTTTGATTGTATGGGTGATTAATACTATCGATTGTATGCTACCCTGCTTAATGCATTTCTTTTTGCCCATTGAAAATTTCAGTTTACTGAAGAAGGGCAAAATCAGGGTTAACAATGGACCCTAGCAATCAAGATAGGCTTAAGAGGTTGGACGAAATGTTTACTATCCAGCAGCAACAGAATGCTCAACTCCTTGAGATGATTACCAAGCTGCAACAGGACAGCCACATGTTGATGCACTTGTTGTACAGGGTGTGGGCACTAGTAGTATTGGTGCCGTGGCTGTTACTCCTCTTGCTGAAGTTAGAGTACTGACTACTGAGTCCAGTGAGGACATTGAGGAGAAAAGGCGATATGAGAAAGTGATGAAAGCTTTCAAAATGAGGAAACCTCCAACATTTTCAAGCAGTTTAAAGCATGAGGATGCCAAAAGTTGGATTCATCGCATAGAGGTCATCTTTGACGATATGCAAGCTCTAGATAGAGATAGAGTTCGTCTGGCTAGATTTAAATTGGCTGATGGGACCGACAGATGGTGGGAAACTACACGGAGATCTCCTGGTGAGGTCAAGTCTTGGACAAAATTCAAGGAATTGTTCTACTCTACTTATTACCCGCGGTCAGAGGTTGATCGGAGGCACAATGAGTTTATTCAATTGGCTCAGGGTAGTAGATCCGTTCGAGAGTACGAGCATGAATTTAATAGACTCTCACTTTTTGCTCCAGATTTAGTTCCTACTGATGCATTGAGGATGGCAAGACTTCGAGATGGTTTTCGAGATTAGATACGATAGGGTTTAACATTGGCTGGTGTGTCGACTTATGATCAGGCCTTGACATAGGCCATGGATTTTGAGATTGTTGAGGCTACAACAAGAGCTAAGATGATGATTATTCCACCAGTACCTGTATTTCCTTCATCTTCATCTTCTCCATCTTCGGGAAAGAAAAAGAAAATGTGGAACAAGAAGTTTTAGGATAGAAACAAGAAACCCACGATTAGTGGTGGATTTTCTGGGCTTGACTCTTTTGTTACTCCTATTTCTATGACATCTGCTCCAACAGTTTACAGTAAGGGAGATCAGACTCCAGCTACATCACAGAGTCAGTCATAGACTGCATCTTTACTTTCGAGACCCATCATTACTTGCTTCAAATGTGGTGTGAAAGGTCATAAGGCTAATCAATATCCTATGCCGAGGCAACCTTCTGCTCCAGCTATTTTTGATGCATCTGGTACAAGGGAGCAAGCTAAGGCAGTGACTAAACTAGATCCTGATGCTAGCAAAAATTTGATAGAGGGTATGATTTCTATCTGTGATATGGTGATGCATGTATTGATTGATTTTAGTTCTATTTTATCATTCATATCTGGACATGTGGTAGATAGACTTAAATTGCCTGTTGTTAGAGCTAGTACACCTTTGATTTTGAGTACAGCTATGGGTGAGAGAATCTACTCAGATATGATTTGTATGAATTGTGTTGTCAAATATGAGGGGCTAGAGATGATTGTGAACCTTAGGGTGTTAGAGTTCCTCGATTTTGATGTTATTTTGGGTATGGACTGGTTGGCGGAGTATCACACCCAAGTGGACTGCTTTCATAAGCAGATTGTATTTCAGATCCTTGGGCGACCATCATTTGTCTACTGAGGTATGACCACTACCCGATCACCTACCCGAGGCAGGCTGGCTACTAATGTAGAAGCTGCGCGCATGGCTAGTATTAGGCCATTGGAGGAGAAGGATCAGATTATTCAGATTTTTGATATTCCAGTGGTGAGTGAGTTTCCCGATGTGTTTCCTGATGATTTACCTGGGTTACCACCCAAGAGGGAAATTGACTTCAACATTGAGTTGATGCCTGGTACAAAACCTATCTCCATTCCACCTTATCGGATGGCACCGAAAGAGTTGCAAGAACTCAAGGTTCAGGTTGAAGAGCTTTTGAGCAAAGGGTTTATTTTCCCTAATATGTTACCATAGGGTGCACCAGTTCTTTTTGTGAAAAAGAAAGGCGGGAGTCTTTGACTCTGTATAGATTACAGTCAGCTGAACAAGGTCACAATTAAGAATAAATATCCTCTACCTCGCATTGATAATCTATTTGATCAATTTAATGGTACCAAATTTTTCTCTAAGATTGATTTGAGATCAGGCTACCATCAGTTGAGGATTAGAGAAGATGATGTCTCGAAGACCGCCTTCCAGACGAGATATGGTCACTATGAGTTTCTGGTCATGCCATTTGGGCTGATGAACTCACATGCTATGTTTATGGATTTGATGCAGAGGGTGTTTAGACAATATCTAGATCACTTCATCATTATCTTTATTGACGATATTTTGATATATTCCAAAACACATGAGGAGCATGAGCAGCACCTCCGGATCGCATTGCAGACATTAAGGGAGCATAGGCTATATGCTAAGCTCAACAAGTGTGAGTTTTGGATTTCTAAAGAGAAATTTTTAGGTCATGTGGTGAGTGCAGATGGTATCTCTGCTAATTCCGCTAAGGTTGAGGCGATTGTAAACTGGCCAAGACCGACCACAGTGACGGAAATTAGGAGTTTTTTGGGTTTGGCTGGGTACTATAGAAAGTTTGTGCAAGGCTTTTCGAAATTAGTTGCCCCACTTACTAACCCAGAAGAACGTTCTTTTTGTGTGGGCTAAAGCTTGTGAAAAAGCTTTCGCAGAGTTGAAGAAAAAGCTTACTACCGCTCCTATTTTGATACTTCCAGAACGTGGGAAAGAGTTGGTGATTTACACTAATGCATCTCATGCAGGATTGGGTTGTGTGATGATGTAGGACGGCAGGGTTGTTGCGTATGCATCCAGACAGTTGAAAGTGCATGAGAAGAATTACCAAGTTCATGATTTGGAGTTGGTGGCAGTAGTTTTTGCTTTGAAGCTTTGGAGACATTATTTATATGGTGAGAGGTTCACATTGTATTATGATCATAAGAGTATGAACTACTTGTTTGATCAGAAGGAATTGAATATGAGGCAGTGTAGATGGCTTGAATTTCTTAAGGATTATGACTTTGCATTGGAGTATCATCCTAGGAAAGCCAATGTTGTTGCCGATGCATTAGCAGGAAACGAGTTGAAATGGGCATTGTAGCGTATCAGATGGCCCTGGAGTGGCGATTATTGGAGAGGATCTCTGCCACAACACCCCTGACATAGGCTGACGTCATGACCGGCACAGTGTACTATACACTGTACACACCCATATACAGTATATAATACACTGTCAACCTCAACGGACATTCACAATAATTCTCAAAATTTTTAGAAATTTTGACAGCATCTCCCGATAAAATGGACATTTCACACTTTTCCCTGATATACCACAAATCCAATCATATATATATATATATATATACTCATCCACAATATCCATTCATGTCATTCATTCCACAATAACTAATCCTCCCAATATCACAGGCATTTCATAACCCAAATTATCAAATCAAGATCCATATTCCCATACGACCCATCTATGTGATAATATATATAGATATATGTAGGATGTGATATATATATATATGAAAATAAAGAAAATATAATCCATTTCCTTCGCATATACGTACATCAACCAAGTAGAAATCTAAATCATGTATCTACTATTGTGCTTTTCCTTTCCCCTTTGATTCTGTACCTGAAATAGAAGGAAATGGGGTGAGCAAACAACAAGCTCAATGAATACATCTCTTGATATGAAAATTATATGCATTTAAGGAAACATGACATTTAAAATCATTCAAAACATTTATGAAACACACATGCTGTAACATCCCGTAATTTTAATTAAATACATACATTGAAGTACGCGTATATCGAGATGTATAATACACTTATTTTATACGTATGAGCTAAATATACACGTGATAATACACGTATTTTATACGTATGAGCTAAATATACGCGTGATAATACACGTATTTGATACGTATGAGCAAATAAATAGAATTATTAAATAAAGAATATAAGTTTTATTAGTGGAATGGGTTGGTTAATTAGATATGTGAATTGGAGTTAAATTAAATTGATTAATAGATGAGGAAGTTGGTTTGTTAACTTGCATGAGGAGCATGGGATAACATGGGGAAGTTGGTTTGGTAAATTGCATGAGGAGCATGGGATCAAAATTAAAATAAAATAATAATAAATAAAAAAAATGCTCTTATCTCTTTGCCGACAAGAGAAAACAAAGAAAAAAAGAAAAAAAAAAAGAATTTGCAAAAGAAAGAGAAGGAGGAGAAGAAGTGCAGAGAGAAAGGAAAGGAAGGAAGGAAGAAAGAAGGGGAAACGGAGGGAGATCCGAACCCGCGGTAAGTGGTTTTCATTCTCTTTCTTCGTGAAATTGATCTCTAAGCTAGAGGTAACAAGTCTAACGGAGTAAATTTTGTTGTGGGAGCCGTTTTACGGCGTTTTCAAAAATTGGGGTTTTTGACCCAACGTGAATGAAAAGCTGCTAGAAAGGTAAAAAAATGCTCCCTGGACTGTTGGAACCCCGAATATGTGGTTAGATTCAATTTTATGATTTTTGGAGACCATTTGACAATTTTAATACAATTTACATCTTTCGGATGAATAGTAAAAAGGAATAGTGAATAGTGAATAGTAAAGTGAACAGTGAATAGTAAATAGTACTGTGAACAGTGAATATTTTAGTAGCTACCGATATGGTAAATGATGATTCTCATGATACTCTATGGATAATTTCAGTGTTTAAATTGAGAGCTTAAGGGCATGGATAAACGCTTTTGAGGAAGCAATGACGTTTATTGTTGCTTAATTTTAGAGGTTGGCTTAGAAAACCCGTGTAACCACTGTGAGTATAGTTTCCTTGTTTTGGTTCTTGTATGACATTGTACGCATATAAAATGTTTGATTGTATGCATGTGATATTATATATACGGCACTGAGTTTTATGGATCATGAAAACTGATTTTAGCATTGGAGTTTGTAATGGTGAGGCTTTACGAATCCTCATTGTCATTTCGTTAGGAATTAGACCCGGATGAGGTTTTGCGAGTCCTCATTGTCAGTAGGTCTGTCCTAACAAGGGTTGTGATCCTTGAAATGACTGTGAATTGGGTAATGAGAGGCTGTGTCTACCTTGTACGGCCATACAAGGGTTAGACCCGCTCTCTTGCCTTGCGGAAGAGGGAGATTGTGCATTGTATTATGGAAAAATCATGAAATTTATGTTGTTGACATGTATAATATATTCGTTGAATGATGCATGTGTTGAATAAATGTTTGAAATGATTTTAAATGTCATATTTCTATAAATGTATATAATTGTCATCTCAAGAACTATATTCACTGAGCTGTTAATTGCTCACCCCATTTCCTCCAATATTTCAGGTATTGAGTCGAAGGGAAAAAGAAAACTCCGTGAGTGATAATCACGTGAACCTTCGTTTGGTACGTGTAGGTATGCTTGGAGAAAATAGATCATATTTTTGTTATTTTGATATGTATAATTATCACACACTATATATATGTAATATCACCTAGATGGGTTGTGTGGTAATATTATATACTGCTTGAGGATGATGAAATGAGATGATCATAGATATTTATCAGATGAGACTTTAATTTGTGGAATGAATGGAATGATTATAGAAATCTATATTGGATTTGATTTGTGGTCTATTAAAAAAAAATAAAAATTTGATGTAACTTTTGGGAATTATTGTGAGACTACGTGAAGGTTGACAGTGTATTATATATTGTATATGAGTATGTACAGTGTATAGTACACTGTGCCGGTCATGACGTTAGCCTACGTCAGGGGCGTCGTGACAATATTGGTATCAGAGCCACGTTTAGGATTACAAGCCTAAAAGATTAAAAGCTTTAGTATCTTATGTTTGTTTTATGGGTTTATGTACGGGTAAATTACGTATCTATAAAGATTGAGTAATCTGATTGTCTGACTTATATGCTCTTTTATCTCTGTGAATGGCAGATTGAAAGGGAAGTATCAGGCAATCATGGACCCACAAGAAGAAAGGTTAAAGAAACTGGAAGAAATGATGATAGCTCAGCAGAGACAAAATGCTGAGATGATGCGTATGATAACACGTCTTCAGGATAATGTACAGGGGCCTCCAGCACCTGTAGTACCCGAGGTTGGCGCCAGTAGTGCGGGTGCGTCTGCCGAGCGACCTGTGCCAGTGCAGGAGACAGTAGAGCCTCATGATGATATAGAAGAGACTCGCAGATATGAAGATGTGATGAAAGCATTTAAGAGACGAGAACCACCTATATTTGATGGCAGTCTAGAGTTAGAGGTTGCTGAGGATTGACTTCTACGGATAGAAGCTATATTTGAGGATATGCATGTACAGGATAAGGACAAGATTAGACTTGCTCGATTTAAATTTTCAAGTAAGGTTGAGAGATGGTGGCAGACAATAGGCCGAGCTCAAGGACCCATAGATACTTGGGATAAGTTTAAAGAAGTATTCTACAAGACTTACTATCCCCCGTCTGAGGTTGATAAAAGGCATAAGCAATTTATAGAATTACAGCAAGGGAACATGTCTGTGAGAGAATATGAATATGAGTTCAATAGGCTAGCCTTGTTTGCCCCTGAGATGGTACAAACAGATCTGATGCGAATGAAGAGGTTCAGGGAAGGATTTAATGACCCAATCCAGAAAGGTTTAGCTCTTGCTGGTGTTCAAACCTATGATCAGGCAGTGCGACAGGCATTGGATTATGAGACAGTCGAGATGAAAAATAGGCCACCACGGGCAACGCCCACATCACAGCCAAGTATAGAGCAGCAAGTACCTTATCAGAGTCCGAGAAAGCAGAGATGGGACAAAAAATGGTGGGGTGAACAGAAAAAGGCAAAGATAGTTGAGAGGCCTACTGCTATGGAGATTCCAGTTACTCCTCCAGCAGCAACGCTACCACCACCGGCAGGCAGAATATCACAGTCTGTTACGAGGCCACCGACACAGGGATCGTCGGTTCGGGCACCGTGGCCGCATAGGGGACCAGGCAGTCAGAGTGGTTGGCGTTCCATACCAGGCACTGCGTCGCAGACAGCTTCATCTGCATATCGTCCTCTTTTCACATGCTATCGATGTGGGAGCAAGGGACATAAAGCGTACCAGTGTCCTTTGCAGTCAGCCCCGCGGACTCCAACAAATCCATCTGCTACTGTTCCTATTCCCACGCTTGTCAGAGAGCAAGCCAGGGCTGTTACAGAGCCAGATCCAGAGGCGAACAAGAACTTGGTGGAAGGTATGATTTCTATTTGCGACACTATGATGTATGTGTTAATTGATGCTGGATCCACCTTGTCATTTATTGCTGGCCACATGGTAGATAGGTTGCATTTAACTCCTGTTAGGATTAGTACACCGTTGGTTCTGAGTACTGCAGCAGGAGACCGAATCTACCCAAATATGTTGTGTGAAAAGTGTGTGGTCAAATATGCGGATCATGAAATGATTGTGAATCTTAGGGTTTTAGAATTCCTGGAATTCGATGCTATACTGGGTATGGATTGGTTGGCTGCCTATCATGCCCATGTGGACTGCTTTGATAAGAAAGTAGTCTTTCAAATACCAGGACAACCCGCATTTATTTATAGTGGCAAGACGTCTTTCAACTCTCCCACTCGAGGCAGGATGGCCACTAATGCAGAGATAGGGATGTTGGCTAGTATAAAGCCAGTAAATGAAAAGGACTTAGGCGTTCAGATAGCAGATATTCCTATAGTATGTGAGTACCCAGATGTTTTTCCAGAGGATTTACCAGGATTACCACCAGTACGGGAAATTGATTTTATTATTGAACTGATACCTGCTACAAAGCCTATTTCAATTCCACCCTATCGAATGGCGCCAAAAGAGTTACAGGAAATCAAGGTGCAATTAGAGGAGTTGATGGCAAAAGGGTTTATTACCCCGAGTATGTCACCATGGGGCGCGCCTGTCCTGTTTGTGAAGAAGAAGGATGACAGCTTGAGGTTATGCATTGATTATAGACAGCTAAACAGGGCGACAGTGAAAAATAAGTATCCTTTACCCCGTATCGATGATTTATTCGATCAGTTGAATGGTGCTACATTTTTCTCTAAAATTGATTTAAGATCTGGATACCATCAGCTAAGAATACGGGAAGAGGATGTACCAAAGACTGCGTTTAAAACACGGTATGGTCACTATGAGTTTCTTGTTATGCCCTTTGGACTAACCAATGCCCCAGCCATGTTTATGGATTTGATGCAAAGGGTATTCAGACCATATCTGGATCAGTTCATTATTGTGTTTATTGATGATATACTCATTTATTCCAAGACTCAGGAGGATCATGAGCAGCACCTCCGCATCACTTTGCAAACACTGAGAGAGCATCGGTTGTATGCTAAATTCAGTAAATGCGAGTTTTGGATACATGAGGTGAGATTTTTAGGTCATGTGGTTAGTGCAGAAGGTATTTCTGTTGATTCTGCTAAGGTTGAGGCAATCATAAATTGGTCAAGACCAACCACAGTGACTGAAATCCGTAGTTTTCTAGGTCTCGCTGGTTATTACCGAAGATTTGTGGAAGGCTTTTCCCGATTGGCTTCCCCACTTACAAGGCTGACTCAAAAAAATGTGTCATTTGTGTGGACTTCTGCATGTGAGGATGCTTTCACTGAGTTGAAGAAGAAACTAACTACTACCCTAGTTTTAGTACTCCCAGAACCTGGAAAGGAGTTGGTGATTTACACAGATGCATCACATTTAGGTTTGGGATGTGTATTGATGCAAGAGGGTAGAGTGATTGCTTATGCATCCAGACAGCTGAAGATACATGAGAAGAATTACCCTGTGCATGATTTAGAACTAGCAGCTGTGGTATTTGCATTGAAATTGTGGAGACATTACCTCTATGGGGAAAAGTTCACACTGTATTCAGATCACAAAAGTCTGAAATATTTGTTTGACCAGAAAGAGTTGAATATGAGACAACGTAGATGGTTGGAATTCCTAAAAGATTATGATTTCACGTTAGAATATCATCCTGGAAAGGCCAACGTCGTAGCTGATGCATTGAGCCGAAAACGGGTTGAGACCCAGGTGGTAGCTTGTCAGATGGCCCAGGAGTGGCGACTTTTAGAGAGAGCGACTATGATGAGTGTTCTCTCCATGGCTCCACACGTTGACATTTGTGCTCAGATGCATATACAGGTGACAGATTCTTCTATTCAAAAGATTAAGGATATGCAGCAGCATGATCCTGATCTTGGTATGTATGAGTCTTGGGCAGATAGTGCAGACAGGGCAGATTGGCATAGAGGTCCAGATGGTGTCCTGCGTTACCAGGGGAGATTATGGGTACCCGTGGATAGGGCATTGATGGCTGAGTTATTAGAAAAAGCACACAGATCTCAGTATACCATTCACCCAGGGTCTACAAAAATGTATCATGATATGAAGAGAACAGTATGGTGGCATGGGATGAAGAAAGATATAGCTGAGTATGTGCGAAATTGTGAGGTGTGTCAGCAAGTGAAAGCTGAACATCAGAGACCGGGAGGTCAGATGAAACCATTATCTATTCCAGAATGGAAATGGGAGCATATCACAATGGACTTTATCACAGGACTGCCCAGATCTCAGGGTAGATTTGACGCCATCTGGGTAATAGTTGACCGATTAACTAAATCTGCACACTTTCTTCCAATGACCACTAAAGACTCGATTGATAGACTGAGCAGATTGTATGTGTGGGAGATTGTCAGGTTGCATGGAATACCTGTTTCTATTGTGTCGGATAGAGATCCGCGGTTCACATCGAGCTTTTGGCAGGCTATGCAGGCCCGATTTGGTACTCATCTCCGTTTTAGTACGGCATTTCATCCTCAGACTGATGGCCAGACTGAGAGGGTGATTCAGATGCTGGAAGACATGCTCAGATCGTGTATTTTAGAGTTTGGTGGGACTTGGAGTGAAAGTTTACCATTGTGTGAGTTTGCTTATAATAACAGCTATCAGGCCAGTATTGGCATGGCACCTTATGAAGCTTTGTATGGTAGGCCGTGCAGATCTCCGACTTGTTGGTATGAGGTTGGAGAATCACAGTTGTTGGGATCGAAAGTTGTTATTGATCACACTGAGCAGGTTAAACAGATCAGACAGAGACTGAAAGCTGCCCAAGACCGACAGAAGAGTTATTTTGATAACCGCCACAGACCTTTAGAGTTTGCAGTAGATGACCTCGTGTTGCTTAAAGTCTCGCCACGGAAAGGTCAGATGCGGTTTGGGGTGAAAGAAAAATTACCTCCTCGCTTTCTTGGACCGTTTAAAATCACAGAGAGGATTGGTCCATTAGCATACCGGATTGCTTTGCCTCCTCAGTTAGTCGGTGTTCATGATGTGTTTCATATTTCTATGTTGAGAAAATATCATTCAGACCCGACGAAGTATCCACCCTCGACACATCTTTTAGATGTAACCCAGTTACAAGTTGGGGAGGATGCTACATATGAAGAGAAGCTCATTCAGATTCTCGATAGGAAGGTTCAACAATTGCGAAATAAAGCAATTCCTTTGGTCAGAGTCAAATGGCAGTTTCATGATAATGAGGAACAGACTTGGGAACGCGAGGACTGGATGAGGGAGACATTTCCTGATCTCTTTACTACTTGAGGTACGTTTCTCCTTATCTGTTAAATTTCGAGGACGAAATTCTTTAAGTTGGGGAGATTGTAACGTCCTATAATTTTAATTAAATACATACATTGAAGTACGCGTATATCGAGATGTATAATACACGTATTTTATACGTATGAGCTAAATATACACGTGATAATACACATATTTTATACGTATGAGCTAAATATACGCGTGATAATACACGTATTTGATACGTATGAGCAAATAAATATAATTATTAAATAAAGAATATAAGTTTTATTAGTGGAATGGGTTGGTTAATTAGATATGTGAATTGGAGTTAAATTAAATTGATTAATAGATGAGGAAGTTGGTTTGTTAACTTGCATGAGGAGCATGGGATAACATGGGGAAGTTGGTTTGGTAAATTGCATGAGGAGCATGGGATCAAAATTAAAATAAAATAATAATAATAAAAAAAATGCTCTTATCTCTTTGCCGACAAGAGAAAACAAAGAAAAAAAGAAAAAAAAAGAATTTGCGAAAGAAAGAGAAGGAGGAGAAGAAGTGCAGAGAGAAAGGAAAGGAAGGAAGGAAGAAAGAAGGGGAAACGGAGGGAGATCCGAACCCGCGGTAAGTGCTTTTCATTCTCTTTCTTCGTGAAATTGATCTCTAAGCTAGATGTAACAAGTCTAGCGGAGTAAATTTTGTTGTGGGAGCCGTTTTACGGCGTTTTCAAAAATTGGGGTTTTTGACCCAACGTGAATGAAAAGCCGCTAGAAAGGTAGAAAAATGCTCCCTGGACTATTAGAACTCCGAATATGTGGTTAGATTCAATTTTATGATTTAAGCCGCTAGAAAGGTAGAAAAATGCTCCCTGGACTATTAGAACTCCGAATATGTGGTTAGATTCAATTTTATGATTTTTGGAGACCTTTTGACAATTTTAATACAATTTACATCTTTCGGATGAATAGTAAAAAAGAATTGTAAATAGTGAATAATGAATAGTGAATAGTGAATAGTGAATAGTGAATAGTGAATAGTGAATAGTAAAAGTAAATAGTAAATATTGAATAGTAATAGTGAATAGTGAATAGTAAAGTGAACAGTGAACAGTGAATAATAATAGTGAATGGTATCAGAGCCCTTCTTCTTGTAACTCGTGTGTATTGTTATATAATCGTGTGATTTGCAGTATGTCTCTGCTCAGTCATCTTCCTGTCTGGTTGATTATTGTTTTACTTATCGTTGGTATCTTATTCTTCGGTTTGATTCGTCTTTGTTTTGTTTGTTACATATGTGATTCAGTTGAACTTGAAGATTGATTTAAGTTGGTTTTCAAATGGTTTTTAAGTTTGTCACAGACTTTTAAAGGAATCTGTTTTGCACCGTTTATATCCGTCGGATAAAGCAGGAAGGTCCAAGAACGGCTGAGAGTGCCTTGTTCATGACCAATTGTGGCTTGTATCCATGGATCCCTTTGGTGACAGTCCTTCTCCATCCTCTGTGTCTGAACCTACCCCCATTTTAAAATCTTCTTCTTTTAATTTTTCCAGTCTTCCTGAGTCGTGTATGAAACAAGCATCTAAGATAGATGATTTAATCGAAGTTACCCATATTCCTGAAGATAGTAAAGTAAGTGCTACTATTCCACCCTTGTTAAATCCATATTGGTTATTTACGAAAAAACAACAGTCGTTTTCTACGTCTGTCAAAAAATTAATTAGTCGTAAGAGTCCTCCTATTAAGGAATATATTCAGAGTACTGCCCTTTCCCATTGTCAACTTGAAGCCACCCTTCAAGAACAATATGTGAACCTTGAGTTTGAACCCTCGTTCATCCGTCATTGGTTGGCTCACGGATACACTCATCTCCATATGGGTGCTATTCGCTTAGTCCTTTCTTATCATGGTCGCGGTGACCTACCTATGTATGCTCGAATTGCTCTACTGGACACCAATCTTCTTGATTATGAACATGCCTGTATAGGTACTGTTATTACTACCCTGAGTCATGGATCTATGGTCTTTACCATCACTCCCGACTTTAATGTCTGTCTTAAAGATCCTACACTTCCGACTCGGTTTAAGGTCCAAGTGCAATTTACTGGTGTACAACACAGAATGGATAGTATCATGGCAACTCTCCATCATCAAATGGCTTTTCGCCTCCAAGATCATGCTATCCACCTCAGAACTCAGAAACCTTCTGGCACTATTATGGCCTTTGTTCATGATAGTGAGGTTCCTACTATTGTGCAAATCCTTAAGCAGATCCCGTAGAAAGATCTTCGTCAAATGCTACCGTTGACATGGTTTACAAACTATGAGCAATTTCTCAAACGCTCTGAACCTGTCACGAGTACTGTATGTCTTTTATTGAAGAAACAAGTTGATGGTGCTGTCAAAATTAGTTTTGACCCTCCTACATCTACAACGGATACACTTCCTGTACATCATTCTATGATGATACAACCTGTTTCTACGCATGAACCAATTGAAGATCCTCCACTCCATTCATTTCAAGCTGATGGATCTGTCCTCTATCATTCACATGTTGATGGACATTTTATATGGGATTGTGCTCCTGAGATGTGTAAACCTGGTTGTCCTTGTGCTAATGACATGGAATATTATGATTGTCGTTTTGATGACGATTATGTTCGCCGTCGTAAGAAAAAGAAGAAACCAGTTTTATCTTCTTGTAGATCTTACACCCGACATCATCCAAAACCACCTGCTCCTCCAGCATCTCCATTTGTTCCTCCATGTTTTCCGGTTGGATCTTATGAAACAGATTTTCCTCCTCTTACCAGAGTGCAAGATCCTACTTATCAGACAACAGCTAAGCCATTTACTCAGCCTACTGAAGTTCGTGCTGACGGTACTCCCAAACCTCTCACTCCTGCAGAAGAGGTATTAAACTGGCAAACCAAAAATGCTTTAGTTCAGAATGGTTATTTACAGAAGATTGATGAACAACTTCAAACTCTTTCTTCAACTACTACCAGTTTAGTACAAAATACAGATATTCAGGCCGCTATCAGTCAAAAATACTATGCTGATATCACTGCTAAGATCAATGAACTGGATGCTCTTCTCCGGTATTATTTGCAGCATAATATTAGTGGTCCTCATTTTGATGCAGCTGAAAAGGAAATTCGTCAACTAAAGGAACAACTTAGTTATGTTACTGCTGATCTTCACAAGTTTCAGAAACCGCCTACTTTTCCTGAAACCTATCCTATGTCCATATTTAGGTCTTCTTTTCCTTCTCCTCCATCTAGTACTCAACCTTTGATCCCTCCACAAAGATCTAAAACTGATCCACAATCTACCTTTATCCAGACTCTCATGTTAGCTCGATCTCGTGATCACTCTACTCCCATACAACCATCTAGTCCACCTCGTTTTTCCATACCTCCCCCATTTCCGGCTCCACCCTTAATTACTACCACGATACCTTCACATCCAATAGCAGTTCAGCCTCATGCTCCTAGACCAGTATTTGGTGATAAAGGCAAAGCTCATCTTTTTTCTTCACCTTTCCTACCTGTTCCAACCTCATCTATTTCGGAACCACCTCCGATCTCACAACCTCCCCCTAGTAATCCTATTTATCCCTATGAAGATCTTCATGACATTTCTCCTGTTGATGATATAGCTGATCAATTTGAATCTATTCATTTGGATTCTTCTGATGAAGATAATCAGAGTTTTGGACAAACATCTGATGAAATTGATTCTGAGTTTCACGCCTCCTCTGATGGTTCTTATGATTCTCAGATAATGGATATCTCTGCCCTTGCACAAATTCATATGGCAGATGATCCTTCTACATCCCAACAGCAACCATTTGATGAAGAAATTGATATGCATTCAGCTACTGAACATCCTCCTCAGGATAATCCTCCGGATCCAAATCAACCACAATTTGCTCGTTCTGGCAATGGTCCTTGGTTTTCTTTGGATGACATCCCTTATGAACAATGGCGCAACAAGATTCTTTCTTGGGGTGCATGGATGTCTAATCAGCAAGTGGCTGGCCGTCCTCCTAATGCCGTCATATCAGATTTTCTTTCTAGGTGCACTGGTTTTGTTCGTGATTGGTTAACTTCCCTCGGTGAATATCGGGTTCTCCAACTCACTCAACTTTCTATAGTTGACCTTTATCATGTGCTCCTCCGAGAATTTGTTGGTGATGTCTCCACTCTGGAGAAAAAATACAAACAAGAATATTTTACCATGAAATGTTGTTCTCTCCGGAAAAAAGATCTTTATCGTCACTACCTCCGAATGATGCAACGATATCATCTTCTTGGTGGTTATGATAAGACAGATTTAAAGCATACTTTTATTGCTTCTCTTCCAAAGGACCTTCATCCTGAGTTAAATCGACTTCTTATGGCTACTGGTCGTCCTCTTCAACAATTATCTCTTGCAGAGATTTTCCAACTCCTCCTTGAAGCTATTGACAAGATTTGTGAGTTACGAAAAATCATTAAGGATTCATCTAAGTCTCAATTCCATTCTTCTAATGTTTGTGATAAGAAATATCTTGAGATTAGATGTAAAAAGGATTGTGATTGTTCTGGTCAAACTAAGTTCCACAAGAAATCTCGTAAGACTTTTTGGAAATTCAACAAGAAACATCCTCAGAAGTTTTCTAAAGGATTTCGTTGGAAGAAAAAACGACGTCTTCGTTATTTCAAACGAAGGACCTCTGTTCCTAAATCTGCTCGATGTTATATATGTAAGAAACAAGGTCATTTTGCAAAGCAATGTCCTGACAAGAAAAAGAGCCAACATCTTATTCAACAGATTCAACATTCTTACTCTCTCCAAGATGATCAAGACATTGAATCTCTATTTTCAGAACAAGATTCTCCTGATGAAGCTACACTTTTTGCCTATCAAACTTATTCTTCTGATGACTCTTTTCTTTCCTCTGATAATGATCCCGATGATCAGTATCTTGGTATGATTGTCGCTTCTTCCAAGGTTCCTTCTCATGTCATGCCATATGCAGAAATTTCAGTTCTCCCTTCCAAGTATGAGAATCCAATCAAAGTTATCGCCTACTTTGATATTGGCGCCTTCAAGAGTATGATGAACCCGCGCATCCTTCCTTCTACTTATTGGAAAACTCATACTGAGTCCTTCAAGGCCGCTAATAATGAGATCTTTCAGACGCATTTGATTACTTCCCGCAAGATCGGTCTGAAGTTCTTTCCTAATCTCACCATATGGACTCATATAATTGGATGTGATCTTCCCGATAAAGACATCTTATTTGGTATGGACATCTATTCGAAATCCAAGCTCAGAATCTTACCTAATGGTATCTCTTATCAGAATCAGACTCTTCCATATACTACTATTCTGAAGTTATATGCTATCCTCGATGTTCCATCAATACAGGATAAGCTTAAGTCATGTTTCAGTGACTCTCACAAGGATTTTACTCATTCACATCCTTTATGGAAGAATTCGACTTATTATGTCCACCTACCCTTCAAACTTACTGAAGATGTCAATCCTACTAAGGCTATCCATCCTGGTATGCCTCCGGATGAACTTACCCTTGCTCGACAAGAATGTGCTGAACTCTTATCTCAAGGTTTGATTGAACCTACTAAGTCCGATTGGGCTTGCCAAGCTTTCTACGTGAATAAACGTGCTGAACTCAAACGAGGAAAGAAACGTCTTGTAATCAACTACAAGCCTTTGAACATCTTCCTCAAAGATGACAAGTTTCCTCTTCCGAAGATTTCGTCTCAACTTGCTCTCCTTTCAGGATCTACCATTTATAGTAAATTTGATCTGAAAGCAGGTTTTTGGCAATTGGGCATCCATCCAGATGATCTCCCTAAGATAGCTTTCTGTATACCTAATGTTCATTACCAATGGACAGTCATGCCATTTGGTCTCAAGGTCGCTCATTCTCTCTTTCAGAAAGCTATGACAAAAATATATGCATCTTTGTTGCATACAGTTCTTATCTACATTGATGACATACTTTTATTCTCCAAGACTGCCGATGAGCACACTCAACTTCTCTCACAGTTTGTGGATATCACTCAACAGTATGGCATCATGCTCTCCGAGAAAAAGAGTATAATTCAAACCACTGAAATAGAATTTCTTGGTATGAAATTCTTCAATGGAGTCTATCAACCTGGCTCCCATATTGCTGTTGAATTATTAAAATTTCCTGATTCCAATTTAACTGTCAAACAGTTACAGCAATTCCTTGGCGTGGTGAATTATCTCAGAACTTTTCTCCCACATATTAGTCGCTATACATCTCTTTTATCTGCCTTATTGAAGAAAGATCCACCTCCGTGACAATCTTGTTATACAGATGCTGTGACTTTTATCAAACAAGCATGTCAAAATCCTCCACCATTGGTCATTCCTAGCACAGGCTTATTGATTCTCCAAACAGATGCTTCTGATTTATATTGGGGTGCTGTTCTTCTTGAACACAAGAATAATAATGATCATATTTGTGGCTACTACAGTGGAAAATTCTCTGACTCTGAACTTCATTACCATATCACTATTAAAGAAATCCTTGCAGTTCGATATGGCATACAGAAGTTCTCCTTCTTCTTAAGACCAGCTACATTTGAAATCTAAATGGATAATTCATCTTTTCCCAATATGCTGGAATTTAAGAACAAGATGATTCCCTCTGCTCAACTTCTTCGACTCCAGGAATGGTTCACTCAATTCAATTTTACAGTCAAACATATTCCCGGAAAAAAGAACGTTTTAGCAGATTTCCTATCCCGACCTATCCAAAAGACTAAAACCCAATTATCCCTGTTTACTGGATGTTTAACCTTACCATTATTATTACAGCCCAAACTGGTAACTCGACCCAAGCCCATTCAAATTATCCATCCTCTTGGATCTTTCCCTCTCATAGGTGCCATTTTCCCTCCAGAATTACCCAATCCAACAACCGCCTATGAAGTCCAAGAATATGCCCGACAAAATTTGTTTTATTATGCCCATAAATATTTTATGGACAATCCGGCCCAAATTCATAATGGAAACCCATTCAATCAGTCCAGACCTTATTTATTTCTTTTTCATCTTCGACCCAATATCTCTGAGACTTTGTTCTGGTATATCTGGTGTGTCTCCTGCCTATATAAGATTGCCATTACCTTCATACCTTCTCAGTTACAAGTTTACTTCCAACAACATCATACTTCTCTTCTTGATTGTTGTTTAGATCTTTTTGCTCCACGACGCACATGGCAAACATATGTTACTGAGATTTGTCAACAATCTCCATCTCGATTGCATGCAGTATATATCTGTTATCAACCTTTCTCTGATTCTCCTCAAGGTCTCGTTGCAGAACATTTTCTCCAACAATTTCAGACTTACTCCTGCAACCTCACTCCTCAAGTGCTTACTGGAATTCGAGATTTTCTCAATGATATCAATGGTGCTCCAACTATTTCACCAAGTATTCATGTGGCGACCCCGCACCCCGGACCACCAACCCCTCAGGGAATGGCGTGCGGAATGCCGGGACGGGACGCCCAGCGTAGGCATCTCCGACCACTCCTCAACTCCCGTGAGGTGGTTGAGACCCTACGAGCCTTATCTCAAACAACGACATAATATGAAAAGGTACTAAACAAAACTACCCACCATATTAATCATCCAAGACAAGAGATAGTCCATAAAAATGAACCATAAATAAAATCATAATCCCTACAGTCCATTAAAATTGACATACACATAAAGTTCAAAATTGTGGGTACAAATAAAAACCGTCATATGCCCACATGGTCTATCCAACAAGTCCCAACTCACCCATACTACAATGTGGTAAGTATTATAATTACATAATCCAAAATATAATACTTCATAATTTAAAACACAATTCAATCAAAATGCCTCTCAACTCACATCGAGACTTTGGATTCTCTCGCAGGCAAGGCCCTCAAGATATAACTACTCCTTTGCCCTTATTCGGGACAGAAGGACCTAAAAGAGGAAAATGAGGGTGAGCCAACGGTGCCCAGTGAATATAATTCAAATATGCTATCAATACTTATCAATAAATATCATGTATGCATGTCAATGTGTAGCATGATTGAAAGCTCATAACATATAGATATCAAGCATTTATAATAAGTTCGATGCAAGTAAAAGCTTATCAATTTGGATCCACATTCCACATGCATTGGGTTACTAGTGCATGTCTATTTCACCGTACCGTTGATCCCAATCATGTTTATTTTGGGTTACTAGTGCACGTCTATTTCACCGTACCGTTGACCCCAATCTCTTCCTTTCCTAAAACCCTCCTATGACAAGGTTAAGTCCCCCTATTAGCCAGATAGATGGGCCCAACCAAAGTCATAAGGTTTTCTTAAATCAATGCATCATTCAAAACATTAGAACACATTCATGCTTTCAACATACAATATATATAAGTGATATGATGACATAAAAGATATAATCATAAATGAAGTCTACTCACCACCAAGCCTCGCGAGAGTATCTAACCACACACGGCCACCAAACCGAATCAACCCAATCAAGATCCTGAAACATTCATCAATATCCTACCATACATCAATTTCTATGCTCAATCACATAGACATTACACATCAACCCAAAATCAGCCCACATATAGACAATAGGCCTAAATCCCATCTAATCCCATCATTCAACTCAAATCACATGACTTAGGCCTTTAATGCATAGTTCTCATTCATAAACCATTCTATTATTCAAAAATACTGATTTTCAATTCCTTAGGCATAAACATGCTCAAATTGGGCCATTTGATCACAAGTAGGCATAACCCATGATATGGTCACAACCACCAAATCAGTAGCATAATCAACCCTAATCATGCTTAATTAAACATAAGTTGTATCAATTCAATGATTCTAGGCCAAAAGCATCAAAAGCCCTAAAATATGAAATGGCCATATTGCCGATTTACACTAGGTCACCATGTTCAACCATGTATATCACTGATTTTGCATCATGGGTTCATCAACAATGGAAACTAGGTCAACATAGTTGACATGCAAGCTATTTGGAAAGGTCTAAGTTCATATTCTAAATTTAGGTCTAATACAAGCAACCCTACCAATTCTTCATTTAATATTCTATTCAGATGTATCAATCTACCAACAAAAATTTTTAATCACAAAATCTACAGTACAGATTGAAGTATTTTAAGAACCAAACCTTCTGTCCACAAATCAGCTGAATCCAACGGTGGACCAAAAAGATAAGTCACTTTGATGAACAAGTCTCTAATAAGATAATTTCTCTTTTCCTGCTGCAAATACTCAAACTCAGATGACTATATCACACAACATACTTAATCCATAAACATCTCCACCGATAATAATGCAGAAATATCAGTTGTAAACCACATACCCAAATATCATATCCATCCAACGGTAGATTTAGGAGATCTATTAGTATGATCAAAACTGAGCGAGAAATCCAGACTTTCCGACCAGCTTTGTTTGAGAGGTTATATCTCTTTGAAGAAAACTCTAATCAAGATCTCCACCAACCAGAATGAATAACCATAAGCTACGAACTCGCTCACAAATTTGGAGCTCAATCAGACCATATATCCTCAAGCTCCAGCTCTTTGATGAAAACGTTGCAGAGATTTTCCTCAAAGCAACTCCCTCTTTCTTTCTCTTATTTCCTTTCTCTTCTTTTTTCCTTTCTCTCTACTCATCTCACCCTCTAAGACTTCCTTGAGGAAGAGAAGTAGGGCATGGGACACTTTTCCACTCTCATGCACCAACCTTGACATGTGTTGGAGAGGAGAAATGGGGCATGAGACACTTGTCCATTTTCATGCACCAACTTGACATGTATTGGAGAAGAGAAATGGGGCATGGAACACTTGTCCATTCTCATGCGCCAACTTGACATGTGTTGGTCTCATGCACCAACTTGACATGTGTTGGAGAAAAGAAATGGGGCATGGGACACTTGTCCATTCTCATGCACCAACTTGACATGTGTTGGTCTCATATTACCCATACCAACCACATGTACTTTAACCAATCCCATGCTCCCATGTATTTTAAATGTCCAATCCATTTAATACACCAAATTTTCATTTTCATTTATCCTTTTATTCAATCAATCCTAAAACATATCAATTCATGGTTTAATGGGCCCATGCATAAATAATAACATATGCATTATACTTTAATTTAACATGACCCATATACAATTTATGATGCACATATTTATATACATTATCAAACATCAAATATACAAACATTAAACAACCATCAAACAAACACCAAACATATCAAGGCAACAAATAGAGTTTGAGCAAAATGCAATAGAGTTATGAGCTAGATAAAATAATTTTCGGGGCGTCACATATATACTAACCCTGTCTATTTAATAATATCCTTTGGCATTAATAACAATAACTTCATACTTTCAAATCAACAAGTTGGAGATCTGTAAGGCTTACTATAAAACCTTTAGAGTGTCATCATTATGTTATTATAATAGCTATTTACACACACAAGTTTACACAAATAAAATATTCCTTCCAACCTCCACCAAAATTCAAGCATACCAGACCCGAGCATGCTCGCAAGCATCAAAGTCACTCTCTCAGTCTGTCAACTAGTCTGAGAATAAAATATCACACTGAGAAAGAGATGAGTACTAAATTGAGTCTGCATCATATATCAGATCTCGACAAAATCTTCGGATCTTAATCCGACATTACAAATATTTGAGTACCCCCATAAAATCTCCCTATCCCGCACATATACAATCTGCTTAGTCTATCAAAAGAATTCTAGTGTTCATTGGAAGAATACGCAGACTTATCAGTCCACTAATGGTTATCCAAATGATATCATTTCTTCTCATAACCCAGAAGATACCATTTGAATCTCATCTTTTATAATCTTTCATACTGAAATCATACTCGTCTCATCATAAATCGTACTCGCTGAATATGAATATCAATCAGCTGAACATGCATTCGAGCACACATATTAACTCATGGAGTAATAGAGAGTACTCATAACTGTGACTCTCACTCACAAACAATCTCCATTTATGGCTAACTGATAGTTACTACTCCAGTTCCATCGTGTTTTCTGCTCAATGCCTCAGCAACATATTGGCCTTTCCTAGGATAATAATTTGATATAAAATCAAATCCTTCGAGAATTCTTGCCACATTTATTACCTCATATTCAGTTTCTTTCCGTTCAAATAATTACTTTAGACTCTTAAACTCTGAAAATAGTGTGACCTTTTTATTATAGAGGCAATGCTCTCATCATTTCAAAATAACTATCAACTAATGTTTATTCACTCTCAGGATAGTTATTATTGCACACTACCAAATATCTGGAGGCACAAGTAATTAACCTATCCTTTTGTATCAATGCACAACTCAGATCTGGACATGATATTCATCAATCACAATGACTTCGAGGCTCTGGAAATAGTAATATAATTTAATACTGTGAGAGCTTCCCCATGCACAACAGTCCACACATTATATAACATCCATCTGGTTTAGTTTCGTGAGTGGAACAGTTAGTTTCAAAGATTTTTCCATTCACTTTCTATAACATACAACTAATACCAGAGAACTTTTGATTTTCATCGTTGAAATCAATTTTAACAGTTCTATGATCACTTTGACCTTCCCAGCGTCCTTAAATATACTATTTAAACTAGTCACGTGATCCAAAAATTTTAATCTCAATTATATTCAATACTCATATTCACCGAGCTTGGCACTCAATCGGTGCTCTCTCAGTGACTACAAGATAATCCTGAGGTGCTATTCATGCTCCTCTCATTTCTTGGGACAATTGCATATATCGTCCTCGAAGACTATGTAATGACCAAGATACGGTTCATATACCCACTGCATCAATCCTATAAACATGATTGACACATTAATCAAGGTTACCAAATTTTCATAATATCCATGTCTTATCTTAAAATAGTCTGCATTACATCATTTTCTCAAATTCTTAACTGATGGTGCCTAGATCTCAAAATGATCTTAAAGAAAATTTGGCTCCATTTAGTTAATCAAATTCGACCATCTATCCATGGTAAATGATATTCATTCTTTACTGTTACCCCTACTCAGTTAAGAGTAATTCATACTTAAACATATTTCACTATACCTTCTTTCCATCTTATCACAAATACTCTCCAAGGTGGTATATGAAAGAGAATAAATTTCTTTCCCATTAACACATTTACTTGCACCTTAAATTCTTACAATTCCTCAAGTGCTCTTTATTTGAAGAAATGGAGATACATGTTATACTGGCATCAGTCTTACATGCTATCAATCTCTTGTTCAGGTGGCAATTTTAATAATTCATCAGAGAATACTTCAACATACCAACTCACCATAGGAATTTTAATCAACTGCATGCCTTATTGCGTTACTCTAAATGGCTTTGTACTAGCCATATTCTTCATTTCCTCATTAATAACTATCTACTCGTAAGTAGAAGATCTTGAGGGTATAAATTCCTTGACATTCAAAATGAGGTTTTTCCACTTATTCAGAATATTTCTTCTTTTCGAAGAGACACTCCACCTGGCATGAGAGGTGACCAGCCAATCATACCCAATAAAGCATCCCATTCCAAAAATTTTCATATTCTAAAGTCCATAATTACTTGATGATCCTCATATTTATTACACGTAATGTTTACTAACCGTGCCTAGGTAGGTTCTTTCTCATGTAGACATACTCAACATCAATGATATACTATCATAACATAAGATCATACAATCTGTCTACCATATCACTAGAGATAAAAGACCAAGTAGATCCAACAATACATCAAAAATGTACACAATAACAAAAAATTACGGATCATACCTATTATCAACGTTTTACCGATCTTTGGATCTGGTCTTGAATTTATTTTAATTGTTTCCCTAAAAGCTTGTGGGGTCACCTTGATAGGCATTTGTAAACTTGGCAACTAAATTTTCCCATCCTAGTTTGTTAAAATGAGATCCTGGTCTATTATTTGCCATTACTTCTTTAACAACAATATTTATTCATATTGTTGTTAATTCTGCAGTCCAAACAACATTTTTTTTCTACTGTTGTTTAGATTTATTTGTATTTACCAATGAATCCATAGTAGTGTTGAAAAAATGAACACATTGAAAAAAAAAATAGTTGAAAGATTAGCCTACACCAAGTACAAAGGGGAAAAACAACTAGACTCCTAATCAGAAACAAAGCTTCAAAATTGAAGAAGAAGTTTTATAATTCACAATGGTACAACTAAATAGTTAGAAATAAAAAGTATACAACAAATAGTTGATCGATATATTATGGGTTCTCAAAATTTAACTAATGAACTTCATTAAAAAATATTGGCGTCACTATGCTACAATGATTGGGTTTTGAAATCAATCAAAACCAACAACATAACCTATAAATGAAAGGGAAGCATTAATCTACTTGGTCTAGAAAAAAGAAATAGATCATAATTCTAGCAACATGAAACATATTCTTCATACAAGAAGACTGGCCCCCTCTATTTGATAGGTAATGCCATTCAAGATCCAGCTTCTAATGGCAGTAGGAGCTTTAAAAATTTTGAGCTGTGAGCCTGTGACAACTCCCTGTTAAAATTATAAAAGTTGAAGCACACTGCTTTTGCCTAAATATAAATTGGAAAAAAATGCTATGTCAAGAATTTGGTAAGTAAGACATCCACGTGCAAGTGCAAAAGGGAAACACATCACAATGTGTTACGATCCCTATGGAACCATAGAACATCTGAAAATAGAGATTTTGTTTGAAGAAGATCATTGTTATTGTTCATTTTAAATCAATTAGAAGAAGGGTAGAGCAACAATAAATTGTTTGCTTTTTTTTTCTCAACTTTTAAACCACGAAGAACCATCCTTTTGGACCATAACCTTCCTCAACCATATCAAAGGGGCATCTGAGAAAGATACTTTTGTTATGATCTTCTTGAACGTGACCTCGCAATTCTTTATGTTCAAGTAAGGATCCTTCATATTCAAAGCAAGGAAGCAAAATTTTTAGGGGGTTTTCAACCTTGATTGAGCCATTTTCTTTCTCTTATAGACATTAGTTCGAGGTTCAATTCTTCTACTGGGTCAGTGCTTTATATTTTGTGTAATACCCTATAAAAAGAAACCTCCCCCCCTCATTTTTCACACTAATCACTTGTGATTTTTTTTCTCTCTCTCACTCTCCTTGAGTTTTTCTCTTCTCTCTTAGAGACTCTCTTTTCGAGACTCTTTTCGCGGTGCAACGAGGTTCTGCTCGGGGGAAGGCGCCAGTTCACGAAGGAGTTGTTATCTGAAGGTGGGGAACGAAACATAGGTTTCGTGTCTTATAACTTTTCTTAAAGTTTACATTCATTTATCATTATGTCTACTATTCATTTACACCGCATTATTGCGTATAATGTTCATACATGTCATACTTATGCCTGTATATTTGGAGTTCATGTATTACACTGTTACTATGCCGGATTAGTCGTCAATTTGACTTAACCAGACATTGTCTTGTCCTCAGTAACTTTAAATAGTGAACGGGAAGCAGCGTGTTGCTCTAGACAATTGGTACTTAAGTAGACCTCATGTCCCACCTCTCAAATTGGAGACTGATCTGGTTGGTCTTATTTAAAAGCTATGAGCTTGTACATGTGATATTGAACATCCTAATTTTACACGTGGTGATATTGACCTAATAACAATCACTAGACGTTGCAAAAATCCCGTCTAATGTTAGAAAAGACCGGACCTGCTCATTCATTGGCATCATATATAAACACCACCTAGGTACGTAAGTGGTTTATGATCCACAAAATAGTTAGAAGCAATGCTCATTATTATTGATATTTCTCTGGAGAGGGACGTACAATGAGAACCCGGGTTTACCTGGGGATGTACATTTGTACATGAATCTAGGGCGTCGTTCCTGAGGAGGGACTTACAATGAGAACCCGGCTACACCTGGGGATGGACATTTGTATATGAACTCAGGCGAAGTATAATCATGGAACCATTACGAGACGGTGTCATGCATACATACATGTTGTATTGATTATGATGCTATGATGTGTTTATGTGATATTTGATTATGAAGTTTCCTTTATTAATTGTTATATTCATGAACTATTTTACCCACTGGGTGAGTAGCTTACCCCGTTGTTATCTAATTTTTCTCAGGAGATTAGGGTGGTCTGGGTGTAGGTCCACATTTTTGTACCCTTTGCTTATTCATTGGGGATTTTGAGAGGATGTTCCCTTTACTATTTCATGTACAAATATATTCTGAAATTAATATAATCATATTTGTACCCCATTGTGTTCTTGCGTACTCGGTTATTGTTATAATGCATTCGTGCCCTATCCGTGAGTGTTTCCTTAGTTTAGGCACGTCTGGGCAGGGTGTGACATTTTGTGTTTTCAATCATCATATTAGTTGTCTCATGACTCTCATTGTACATGTAGTTGCTTCCAATTCTTTTGAATCAATAATATATTATACTTATCAAGAAATAGAAAAAAAAAAGGAACTACATGAGACATAAAGACATATACTTGCTTGAATTACCAAGAATAACCTTCTTCAAAGATGACAATGAAAAGTGAATTTCACAAGTTATAAGGTCTAATTGTTCACTTTAAGAATCTGTATCTCTAGAATACTAGAAATTGATACAGTTGATCATCTTCTAATATTAAAATTTCAAACTTTATAATCTAACCCCCAACTGCAGAACACTAGTTAACAACTGAACTATAAGCTCCAATTCAAGTGGTTTCAAGTAAAATTAAATAAGAACAAGCACAACAAAATAAAAAAAGGTACATAAGAGAATAAATAGAGAAACTTAAGAGGTCTAAAGCCCTCTTACCTTCTAATTCGATCATCACACCACAAGAGATGTATGAAATTCGACTTTTGATCACCAAAGTAGATAATGAAAGCAGAAGAGGCAATCCAAAGAACATTCTCTATAACCTCAATCCAAGTCCTAGCCACTTTAGAAAGAAAAAAAAGACAAAAAAATTGATTTCTTTGAAACTATTCTCTATCTAAATTCTCCAAAAGCTCACCAAAGAATGGCATCTCTCTAAAATCACCAATTCATCAAAAAAATAAAATAAAATTGTATACCCAAATCAAGATTCTGACTTCTCTACAGCGCCCAAATCTCACTTTCTCCAAACATCCCTCGAATAAAAAAGGCACAATTTTTATAGGATTTTCCAAATAAAAACCGTCTCAGAATCCAACTTGGACTTGAACAAATTCAAAATATCACAAAAATTGAAACTGGAAATTAACATCCTTTGACTATAGTAGATCAAAAAAAAAAAACCTATAAACCAATCTAAAGCACCAACGCATGAATACAAGCGACCCTTTATCCTGAAGATTGGTTGAGCTAGTAAATAAGGAATCTGCTGATTTCAAGAATTCGAAGAAGAAGAAGAAGAAGAAAAACAAGAAGATGATGATGAATGGAGAACAACTACAGGTAACCAGATAAAAAGTAACAAGATAAAAGAAAAAGCATGATCCACAAGACAAAGCTAGTGTAATACCCTGTATTTCACAAAAATAAAATAAAATTGGGCATATGTGCCTGGAAGTCCAGGCAGCCCGCCTGGACTTCCAGGCGCCAAAACGCCTATATAAACCAACCCTCTCCTCTTCATTTTTCACACCAAATTCACTCCAAATTGTGATTTTTCCTCCTCTTTTCACTCATTTTGAGTTTTTAGCCTTTTGAGACTCTCTGTCCGAGACTCTCAGTGCAGTACGACGAAGTTCTGTCCAGAGAAAAGCGCCAGATCTGAAAAAGAAGAAGTTCTTATATGAAGGTGGGGAACGAAACATAGGTTTGCGTGTTTTATAACTTTTATTAAAGTTTACATTCAATTATTATTATGTCTACTGTTCATTTACACTGCATTATGTCATATAATGTTTATACTGTCGCACTTATGCCTGTACACTTGGAATTCACATATTATACTATTATAATGTCGGATTTGTGGTTAATCTGACTCAACTAGACTCGGTCTTGTCCCCAGTAACTTTAAATAGTGAACGGGAGGCAGCGGGCTACTCTAGGCGATTGGTTATTTAAGCAGACCTAGTGTCTCACCTCTCAACTGGGGACTGATCTAGTTGGTTTTATTGAAAGCTATCAGCTTATACATGTAATACTGAATGTCCTAACCTTGCACGTCGTGATACCGACCCTGATAAGGATCACCAGACGTTGCCAAAGTCAGTCTAAATGTCAAGAAAAGACCAGACCAATAGACTAGACCAGTTCATGTATTGGCATCATACATATCACCACCTAGGGACGCATATGGTTTATGACTCATAGAATAGTTAGGAGCATTGCTCGCTATTCATTACATTTCTCTGGATAGGGACGTACATGAGAACCCGGCTACACCCGGGGAAGGACACCTGTACGTGAACTCAGGCAATGTACGTTCATCAAACCATTATGAGACGGTGTCATACATACATATTGATTGATTATGATGCTCACATGTGTATTTAAGATATTTGATATTGAAGTATGCTTTATTAATTGTTATACTCATGCACTATTTACCCACTGAGCACGTTAAGCTCACTCCATTATTATCCAATCTTTCACAGGAAATTAGGGTGGACTGGGTGCAGGTTATGGGGCCCACATTTTCTACCGTTTGTATGATTCATTGGGGATTTTGGGGAGTATGTTCCCTTGACCATATTATGTATAAAAATATTCTGAATTAAATGAAATCAGACTTGTACTGTTTTATATTTCCGCTGCGCACTCTGTTGTTGCCATTGTTATTATTCCAAATGCGCGCCCAGTCCGTGAGTGTACCGCCGGTTTAGGCACGTCCGGGCGGGGTGTGATATTTAATGGTATCAGAGCGTACGTTGCACGGCCCGCCCTATTCAAAACTTGAAAACACTAGTTAATATTCATTTGGATGGAGAAGAAAAATGTTATTAGATATATATATCTTTAGAACTATATATATGAATTATATATAGTTAAGATTTGTATTAAATATATATCTAGAAAACTATATAATTTTTATATAGTTTGATTTAAATATATATATATAGTTATGATTTATGAAAACTATATATATTGTTATGATTAAATATATATATCTATATATCTATGCATATAGGAGATATATATATACCATGTTGATAATGAAAAATTTTATTAGATATATATATCTCTAGAATTATATATATATGTCAATTATATATAGTTGAGATTTATATTAAATATTTATCTAGAAAACTATATGATTTTTATATAGTTTGATTTAAATATACATATAGTCATGATTTATTAAAAACTATATGTATAGTTATGATTGAATATATATATCTATATACCTTAGTATATATGAGATATATATATATATATATATATATATATATATATATATATATCATATTGATGAAAAAATAATAAAAATAAATTTGTGGATAAATTCTTTTTATTAAATATATATATCTCTAGAACTATATATATATGTCAATTATATATAGTTGAGATTTGTATTAAATATATATCTAAGAAAACTATATAGTTTTATATAGTTTAGAAATATATATATATAGTTATGATTAAATTTATATATCTATATATCTATGCATATAGGAGATATGTATATACCTTGCTTAAAAAAAAAATAAAAAAAATTGTGGATGAAATTCTTTTTATTAAATATATATATCTCTAGAACTATATATATATATGTCAATTATATATAGTTGAAATTTATATTAAATATATATCTAGAAATCTATATGATTTTTTATACAGTTTAATTTAAATATACATATAGTCATGATTTAAAAAAAAAAGAGAAAAAAACTATATGTATAGTTATGATTGAAAATATATATCTATATACCTTAGTGTATATGAGATATGTATATATTACAAAAAAAAAATTATTAGATATATATAGAACTATATATATATATATATATATATATATATATATATATATATATATATATATGAATTATATATATAGTTAAGATTTGTATTAAATATATATCTAAGGAAACTGTATATGATTTAGATATAGTTTAAATTTCACATATATATATATATAGTTGATTTATGAAAACTATATATTCAGTTATGATTAAATATATATATATCATATTGCTAATGAAGAATTTTGCTTACATGATGGCATAAACATCAAGAGAAAAATATAAAATATTATCCAACTGACAAAGCATAAATCTTAAAAATGTTAGGAATATATTTTGTGTCTTTCACAAATTTATTTTCCTTTCAGCAAAGAATGGCCTCAAGTGAAGGAGCAACTTCCACTAGCAGGGAACCAATTCCTACTAGACTTAAGGAATTGTTCAAAAGGGAGGTTATGACCATGAGGAACATCGACAACAGAGATCTCCGCCTCCACCCAATCCTTCACAACAAACTCGCAACTGTGGGTTGGTTGAACATAACGAAGGTTGAGGGCCACGTCTCTTACAACTTGGTGAGATCCTTCTACGAAGCCATGAATTGCGTGGGACTTCCAGAAGAGGGAATCAGCCCTGTATTGGAGACAACAGTTATGGGGATAAAAATTCCTATCAACGTCGAAATCATCGCTCGACTTATGAAAATTCCGATTGGGGAAATAATTATTGATCCACATGATTCGCAAACAATTACAGAGATTGCAGAGTCTAATGAACAAGTATTCAATTCCCTCACCAAGGAGCCATACACTCAATCGACGTTCACCAACCTCCCGAACAATAATCTTAAGCCATCTCTTGCCGGCCTCAGAAAGATCGTGTTCGGCAACATCTTGACAGAAAGGAGGCCTAATGGCACTATGTGAAAAACCCAACTTCTCGTGTTATATTGCATAGAGAAAGAAATAAAGGTCTCCCTACCTACATCATCATCCAACAAATGTTGAGGGTGATTCAAAACCCTTTAAGAAAGGAATTCCTCGGTTACAAAATCTTGATCATGAGGATGCTATGAGAAGTAAACATCGACACTTTTGATGGGACTTCGAGACAAATCGCTGAGCCAGTTACAACATCTTTTATCTTCAAGATATATGTTCCAAGGGGGGAGTAACTGACGAGGAAGTATTCGACACGACGATAGGAAATGCCGAGAGAATAAGGGACAAGCATGGACGTTGCATTCGAAAAAGTCGACGCAGGATTCCCGTCAAAGAAGTACCAAATCAAAATCTCACATCAAACCCAGCCCCAAATAATGATCCAACCACTCAACAATTCACTGAGGAAGATTTATTTACCAACCTAAATCAACCTCAAAATAGACAAAGTACTCAAGCAAATCTACCTGCTTGGAACATGCCAACTCAGGGCAACATGTCGTACCAAAGGTTTTCGACACCTGAGGTACCATGTCAGCCATTCCCACAAGTTCCTGTAACCCAAAAACAACAGTATTGGGCGGCACCAAATTTTGGAGGGCAGAACATCCCAATGAGCCCACTGTTTCAAAACAATTACCTTTCACCTATGAATCATCCGTACAACCAATACCTTCCCCCAATGCCTATGGCCTACCCTCCACCTATGGGACAATCGAGCCATCAACCACCAATGGGCCAATCGACTAACTTTTTTGAAAGGTTAAATGAAATGGAATCCAATATGGCGAAAATGGGAGCGACTCAAAATTATATATTAACACATATGCAAAACTCTGAAGCAGAGCGAGCAAACTCTCAACCTTCTGTTAGTAGTCGTTTTGTACCTAGCAGGAGATCTAGAAGGAGCGGAAGTAGGCAAAGAAATCAAAATTGATTACTGGCATTGTAAACTTTTCTTTTATACATGAATGAAATGTTTTGTTTAAAGACTATCTTTGGTGGGCCGACTTACAACCATTCTTTCTTTTGTATCACTAACTTTGGAATGGTATGGGACATAACAAAACTGGAGGATACTAAATAAAATGTGGAAGTAAGAAAGCCCATGACCTTGTGTGAAAAGAAACATTTGGAGAAAGTTGCATTACTAATATTATCACTAAGTTTACACGGTATGGGACAAGTAAATTTGGACGATACTATTACTGAACCTCTATTCACCCAATGTTTTTAGAGACCATGTTCATACAACTTAACTTGGTTAACACCCTTATTACCAAAGTCATGTGGTATGGGACACATGAACTTGGATAATAATCGAATAGACTAAGAGTAAGAGTTTGAATGCATAAGATTGCGATAAAACGTTAGATCAGGATATTTACCGAGGAAAATCTTAGAATTCTTATGACTCGTATGGATTTTTAATGAAATATATAAGTATGTTCACAAAGACCAAAACCAAATCATTTGAAATACTTGCAAAGTTTTGTACTTATTATATAAACATTCTAACCTTGTTTTTACACCATGGCCAAACATACGAGTTATATAAGATTATGTGATTCCTCAAGAAAAACTTTACACTATACTTAGAAAAATAGGTGATTTTAATATTACAGTACTCTCGAAATTGTTGCTGAGCATACTATAACATTATACTTGGCTACAGTTCCTAAATCTTGGTTTTATTTTTCCTTGCCAGTGAGAAAATGCAAACAAGGAAGAGATGAAAGCCACGTACTGTTCGTCCAGCAGTGGAGGCACCTCCGGAGATTCAGGAACCGCCGCCTCCGACAATAGCACAGGCCACACCCGACACTGCCACTCCGTCTGGGCAAGCAATACCACCCCCACCCGCACCCTTTGCCATGCCTTCAAGCATAGAAACCTTCTTCGCCCGATTTATTGAGGCGATGAAAGTCATTGTTCAAACGGTAGTTCATGAGACCGCGACCAGTCAGGTTGGCACATTTCAAGCACCTGCAAAATTTGGGTCGGAAGCTCAAACCGATCAGATTACTAAATACAAGCGGCTACAACCTCTTACTTTTGCTGGCACCACTGATGCTGATGAGGTGCAAAAGTGGCTGGATGAGTCGAAGAAGGCTCTTGATGCAATGGGAGTCTATGTGACCCGAAAAATTCCACTAGCGACCTAGCAACTTGTTGGTGGGGCAAACACATGGTGGATGACAGTGAAAGAAGACCCAAGGTTCAACATAGCAGATATGACTTGGCAACAGTTTGAGTCAATGTTTATTGATGAGTATTTTTCCAGCGCGGTGACGAAGCAGAAGCGCCAGGAATAAGCTAAGTTATACCAGGGCACCATGACTGTCAGAAAATATGCTGGAAAATTCAAAGAATTATCAGTCTACTCTCTCTCCACCATCTCAACGAAGCGAGATAAGACTGAGAAATTTTTGAACACCTATTGATTCTAACAACTGATTGCAGAGTGGATCATTCGGACCTTTCAATTCATAGATGTGGATCTCGGACCTATGAATGGGGATATTCCCGATACTCACAAAGAAAAAAGGAAGTAACTTAGACAAAAAGAGAAGCGACTTGGACAAAAAGAGAAGCGACTTGGACAAAAAGAAACGAAGTGGCTTAGAAAAATCTTGTTTGTCGATAACCTCGGACCAATCAATCGAATATTGATTAATACGTAATCGATCGAACACTACTTGAAAACGGAAATTTTATAATGGCCTTCGCCATGACATTTGACAAGCCTTGTCGATCTTGGATCTCAAGATTTACAAGGAGATTGTTGACAAGGCCATGAGCTTTGACCAAGAGAAGATCTTACAGGAACAGAGAATGAATAAGGGCAAACGGCCTGCAACATTTTCCCAACAAGGCTCGCAACAGGGCAACAAGAAGAAGCCCTACTACAATCAAAACCCAGCCCTCCTAGCCCTGATTTCGACGAATGAGGCCACAACACCTGCGGCTGAACCTTTTAACCTTAACTATCAGGGTTTTCGAAATCATGGCCGTGGAGGTCGTTATGGAAGAGGTGGCCGTAGAAACGACAATGACAGAGGTGGTGGTCGACATCACAATCAGCAAGGCCAGCAAAACAATCAGCATGACCAGCAACACAATCAGCAGTACAGGCCTACTTGTTTCAACTGCGGCCAGCAGGGCCACGTAAGAAATGCCTGTCCGCACCTTCTGCAACCTGTTCCTGCTATTCCAGTCCAACACGCACCACCTGCTGCAAATGCCCAACCCAGGCGAAACCAGCAGAACCAGGGTCAACGGAATCAGGCAGAGCATATGTCATCGCTCAACAACCCCTCCCAGACAACAATATAGTCGAAGGTACCTTTCCATTGTTCAATACAATGGTGCATGTTTTGTTTGATTCAGGTGCTACGCATTCTTTTATATCATCAGCATTGGTAAGACATTTAGGCCTGCATCCTGAACCCACAAACATCACACTCCATGTCAAATCACCGTTCGGATCTGGTACTGACGTGAAGTTGCAGTGTTCGCGATGTGTGCTTCGTATGTCGGAGCAGATAATATATGCAGATCTTTTTGTGATGGATATTGAAGGCTTCGACATCATCCTCGGCATGGACTGGCTAGCACCACTGAATGCAAAGATCGACTGTATGAAGAAGCAAATTCAATTAACCTTGCCTACAGGAGAGTTTGTCAAGATTCAGGGAACAAGGAAATGGATACACAAATCAACAGTTGCACTTCTCAAATCACAACTTCGAGCGTTATCCCTTGGTGACGGAAATGAATCACCAGCACTATACCCTCTCGAAGTACACGATGTTCCAGTCATATCTGAATTCCCAACAGTTTATTTAAATGACCTTCCTGGTCTACCTCCAGTTAGGGAATTTGATTTTGAGATCAACCTCATACCTGGGATAGGGCCCATCTCAATTCCACCATACAGAATGTCTAATGTCGAGCTGGTCGAATTAGATAACCAACTGAAGGAATTAGAGAGTAATGGCTTCATCCGAAAGAGTTCATCACCCTGGGGCGCTCCAGTTCTGTTCGTTCGCAAAAATGATGGTTCGTTACGACTTTGCATTGATTATCGCAAATTTAATAACGCCACCATCAAGAACAGATATCCATTGCCCAGGATCGATGACTTGTTCAACCAACTTAGAGATGCCAAATACTTCTCTAAGAATGATTTATGGTCCGGTTATCACCAACTCTGGATTCGAGAGTCGGACATCACCAAGACAGCGTTTAGAACTCGGTACGGTCATTACGAGTTCTTGGTTATGCCGTTCGGTCTAACAAATGCACCTGCTGCATTCATGGATTTGATAAATCACATTTTCAAGTTATACTTAGACTGATTTGTTGTGGTTTTTGTGGACGACATCTTGATATACTCCTTAACCGAGGAAGACCATAAGATACATCTGAAGATAGTCCTCCAGACCTTAAGAAGCCACCAACTGTATGCAAAGTTGAGTAAGTGCGAATTTTGGGCGAAGAGAATTCAATTCCTAGGCCATGTGGTTTCAGGCAATGGCATTGAGGTAGATCCTTCTAAGGTTGAAGCAATTTTAAATTGGAAGCAGCCTACCACTGTTACTCAGATTAGGAGTTTTCTTGGTTTGGCTGGCTATTACAGACGTTTCATCAAGGACTTCTCAAAGATTGCTGAACCTATGACTAAGCTCACTCGAAAAGACGTGCGATTCATCTGGAATCCCGCCTGTGAAACATCATTTCAGGAATTAAAGAAACACCTCACGACGGCACCTGTACTTATCACTCCAAGAAATGCAATTGGATTTTCACTATACACCGACGCCTCTCTTCAAGGCTTAGGTGTCGTACTAATGCAAGAAGGCCAAGTTGTTGCATATGCCTCGAGGCAACTGAAGATTCATGAGGGTAATTACCCAGCACATGACTTGGAACTTGCAGCTGTTGTGTTTGCACTGAAGTTATGGCGTCATTACCTATATGGTGAACGGTTTGAGGTCTTCTCGGATCACAAGAGTCTTAAGTACATATTCACTCAGAGAGACCTAAACCTCCGCCAGAGACGGTGGTTGGAATATTTGAAAGATTATGACTTTCAACTCCAGTACCATCCCGGAAAGGCCAATGTTGTGGCCGATGACCTGAGTAGAAGATCTTATGTTGCTTGCACTCTTAACTATGAAATGGGGAAGTTGGCTACAAAGATGGAGAACTTTAACCTACAGCTGAACGTAGAGGGACCAAGACCACGACTCTCTCAATTATCAGCCACCACTAAGCTAGTTCGAAAGATTTCAGCTACTCAAGCCAATGACCCTATGTTAATGGAGAAACGAGAACTTCTACTCAGCGGACAAGACCTTCCTCATTGGTCAGTCTCTAAAGACGGAGTCGTTTTTTATAAAAAACGTCTCTGTCTACCGAACGATCCTGAGGTTCAAAACGACGTGCTCACTGAGATGCACTGTCCGAGGTACGCTATGCATCCTTGGGGTGACAAGATGTACAAGGATGTCAAGCGTCAATTTTGGTTTTCTGGAATGAAGAAGGCAATTGCAGACTTCGTTGCTCGAAGTTTCGTTTGCCAAAAAGTTAAGGCAGAACGAAGACTTCCCTCTGGACTTCTCCAACCGTTACCTATTGGAGAATAGAAATGGGAGAACATCGCAATGGATTTTGTCACGACCTTACCTCGAAACAAAAAAGGGCAAGATGCTATCTGGGTTATCATTGACAGACTTACAAAGTCTGCACACTTCTTGCCAATAAAGTTCACGGATAACCCCGCCAAACTTGCAGAACTATATGAAAGAGAGATCGTACGCCTTCATGGCATACCACTCACGATCGTCTCTGATCGAGATCCTCGATTCACATCCAACTTTTGGAAAAGCTTCCAGAATATAATGGATTCTAATATCAGTATGAGCACAGCCTTCCACCCTTAAACTGATGGGCAGTCAGAAAGGCTTATCCAAATCATAGAAGACATGTTACGGTGTTGCATTTTGGACTTTAATGACGGATGGGCAAAGTATTTACATTTAGCTGAGTTTGCATACAACAACTACCAAACTAGTATCGGCATGGCACCATACGAGGCTCTCTATGGTCGGCCTTGCAGATCTCTGATATGCTGGTTAGATATGGCAGATCGACCGCAGTTAGGCCCTGAACTAGTTCAAGAGACTTCTGAGAAGATCACACTAGTAAAGGAACGACTTTGTGTTGCACAAAGTCGACAGAAGAGATATGCTGACAAGCGGAGACAGCCTCTAGAATTTGATAAGGGGGACTTTGTTTTTCTAAAAGTTCAGCCCACAAGAGGTGACAAACGCTTTGGGATCAAAAGAAAGCTCTCCCCGCGGTATAGAGGCCCATTTCAGATCATTGAACGTATTGGCAAACTTGCTTATCGTCTGTCCCTTCCATCGTCCATGCCTAAAGTTCATGACGTTTTTCACGTATCTATGCTTCGCAAGTATCGTCCTGATCCTTCGCATATCATCCCTTTAGTCGAGGTTCGGGTTGAGGAAGGAAATAAGTATCAGGAGAGAGTGATACAAATTTTGGATAGAAAAAGTCAAGAACTACGGCGACGTAGCATACCACTTGTGAAGGTGCTCTGGGATCACCACGGCATTGAGGAAGCAACATGGGAACTAGAAGCAACAATTAAACAAAAATACCCTGAATTGTTTTCTAGCCCCAACTGATGATGTGATATATTGTATTATTCTCGCTTATCAATAAAATGATGAAACTTTGTTTACACCTATCTTAATACATTGTTTCACTTGAATAACTACGCCGATGTCTGAAACTAATATCCATGGATATCGTGATGCACTCAGGGACCATACAAGCACCATCCTGAACTCGCTAGAGATGACGCCGACAGTTGATCTCAAGCAGATAACCATCATAACTACTTGAATTGATTTCGAGGGCGAAATCCCATTAAGGGGGGTAGAGTGTAATACCCTGTATTTCACAAAAAAATAAAAATAAAAATTGGGCATATGTGCCTGGAAGTCCAGGCTGCCCGCCTAGACTTCCTGGCGCCAAAACCCCTATATAAACCAACCCTCTCCTCTTCATTTTTCACACCAAATTCACTCCAAATTGTGATTTTTCCTCCTCTTTTCACTCATTTTGAGTTTTTAGCCTTTTGAGACTCTCTGTCCGAGACTCTCAGTGCAGTACGACGAAGTTCTGTCCGGAGGAAAGCGCTAGATCTGAAAAAAAGTTCTTATCTGAAGGTGGGGAACGAAACATAGGTTTGCGTGTTTTATAACTTTTATTAAAGTTTACATTCAATTATTATTATGTCTACTGTTCATTTACACTGCATTATGTCATATAATGTTTATACTGCCGCACTTATGCCTGTACACTTGGAATTCACGTATTATACTGTTATAATGTCAGATTTGTGGTCAATCTGACTCAACTAGACTCGGTCTTGTCCCCAGTAACTTTAAATAGTGAACGAGAGGCAGCGGGCTGCTCTAGACGATTGGTTATTTAAGCAGACCTAGTGTCTCACCTCTCAACTGGGGACTGATCTAGTTGGTTTTATTGAAAGCTATCAGCTTATACATGTAATATTGAATGTCCTAACCTTGCACGTCATGATACCCACCCTGATAAGGATCACCATGCGTTGCCAAAGTAAGTCTAAATGTCAAGAAAAGACCAGACCAGAAGACTAGACCAGTTCATGTATTGGCATCATACATATCACCACCTAGGGACGTATATGGTTTATGACTCATAGAATAGTTAGGAGCATTGCTCGCTATTCATTACATTTCTCTGGAGAGGGACGTACAAGAGAACCCGGCTACGCCTGGGAGGGACATCAGTACGTTAATCCAGAGCATCGTTCCTGAGGAGGGACGTACAGTGAGAACCTGGCTACGCCCGGGGAAGGACACCTGTACGTGAACTCAGGCGATGTACGTTCATCAAACCATTATGAGACGGTGTCATACATACATATTGATTGATTATGATGCTCACATGTGTATTTAAGATATTTGATATTGAAGTATGCTTTATTAATTGTTATACTCACGCACTATTTACCCACTGAGCGCGATAAGCTTACTCCATTATTATCCAATCTTTCACAGGAGATTAGGGTGGACTGGGTGCAGGTTATGGGGCCCACATTTTGTAAACTTTGTATGATTCATTGGAGATTTTGGGGAGTATGTTCCCTTGACCATATTATGTACAAAAATATTCTTAATTAAATGAAATCAGACTTGTACTGTTTTATATTTTCGCTGCGTACTCTGTTGTTACCATTGTTATTATTCCAAATGCGCGCCCCGTCCGTGAGTGTACCGCCGGTTTAGGCGCGTCCGGGCGGGGTGTGACAGCTAGAGTTTTTTTTAACCTTCAAAGAATTAGAAGATGAAACACCACCAACGCTGCTAGTCGAATAAGCGAAGCTAGAATCGAAGCGAGGACCAAGGAATCTGAGGAAACTGAGCAGAAGAAGAAGATTTTTACCTTGGATGATGGAGCGTTAAGCTGAAATTGCTTCAAGAGAAGAGAAACAAACAACGTAAAATTGAAATTGTGCTTACCAATCTCTAAGGGCATAATGGTATTCTTTTCTCCAATCGCAGAAGCTCAAAATGAGAAGCTGGAGGTGAGTAGATTCGAAGAATCGCTAAAAATCTGTGATTTCAACCAAAAAATTGATTTTTCCCAAATAGTCGATTATGTAGATTTTGCAATGAAAACGGTTGAGACGTTGTTGCGTCGCAGTAACAAACAGGGCCATTCACGTATGTATGTAAGTCTAGGGGTGACAATTCAAGCCATTTGGCCTGGCCTGGCCAGGTCCTGTTAGGCCTTAGAATAATCGGGTCGGGTAGGACCGGGCTGGGACTTATAAAATTTTGGGTCAGGCCAACATTAAAAAAGTTTGGCCCAAACCCGATCCCAAAAATTATATGGACCGAGCCTTTGAACCGGGCTTTTGGATCACCAATGTAACCAAATACATATTTTAATATTAGAGTAATTACAATAAAATATAGAATTTTAGTTCAATAATTAAATAAAACATACAAATGATTATTTGATGGCAAATAATTTTCTTATGTATATATCACATTTATTTAATTTATCTAAAATATGTGTTGATTCATTCTAATCATTGAAATGAGTGAGTTTATATGTGTGGTTGGATAATGTCTTTCTTTCATAATTTTAGCCCAACCCATGTTATTATAATTTAGTTAAATTCATTATATATATATATATCTGGCCGTACATACTTTTAGAGAGTATACTTAATGAAGTATACTTGATAAATTTTTTATTTTTTATTTAGAGAGTATACTTAATAAAGTTGAAATGCTGCAAAATAAAAATGATACAATATAATATAAAATGTAAACATATATTCTTAATTAATTATATGTACTTTTTCTGTATTATATACTTAATTGAGTGTACTCTTAATTATGTATATACAATACAAATATATACCCTTAATTATATAAGTATATAACACTCTTGATTATTGTGTTTTCCTTACTACACACACTTTATATACTCTTAATTGCACTAACACTCTTGATTATGTTTTTTTCTTTTATTTTCTAAACTCTTAATTATATATATATATATATGTGTGTGTGTGTGTGTGTGTGTGTGTGTGCGTATAATATAATGTATGTATGTATAATATATTCTCTAATTATATATTCTCTTGAATCTTAATTATGTTTTGTTTTTTGTCATTTTATACTCTAATTATATACTATATATACTCTAATTAAGAAATAAACTATGTATGTGGATTATTTGTTTTATTTAATTTATCTTAAATGTGTGTTGATTCATTCTAATCATTAAAATGAGTGAGTTTATATATATAGTTGGATAATGTCTTTCTTTCATAATTGTAGCCAACCCATGTTATTATAATTTAGTTAAATTCATTATATATTTATATCTAGCTCTACATACTTTTAGAGAGTATACTTAATAAAGCATACTTGGTAAAGTGTTATCGAGTGCGCAGGTACACAATGCAAGTACAAGTCTAATTTCACTAAATTTAAAATATATTTTGTACAGAATGTAGGCGGTCTGGAACCGCCAATATTAAGGGAACATCCTCCCAAAAATCTCCCTAACGGTACAAAAATGAGGGCCCAAAACACCTCCGCCCAATCCACCCTGCACTCCAGTAAAATGGTTAGCAACGAGATGAGCTATTGCCCAGTGGGTAAAATAGTTTGTAAATATGACAATTAATAAAAAAGAAATTATAATCATACATCACATATACACAACATAGCATCGTAAACAATGCAACATAGCTTAACATGTAATTATACATAACAACGTCTCGTAATGGCTCTCTGACCGTATATCGCCATAGGTTCATGTACAAATGTCCATCTCCAAATAATCCTTGGTCCATATTGTACGCCCATCTCTAGGGGAAACATTAATAAAAGTGGGCACAAATGCACTAGTAAATAATTCATAGGTCACAAACCATTTACGTCCCTAGGTGGTTATTATTTTATGTATGATGACTATGCATGTGTGGGTTCGGTCTTTACTTATATTAGACAAGATTTGGAAGCCTCTGGTGAAGCTTATCAGTGTTATCATCACCGCGTGCATTGTTAGGATGTCCAATATAACTTATACAAGCAGACAACTTTCAATAGGACCAACCAGACTAGTCTCCAGGTGGAGAGGTGGGAACACGAGGTCCTGCTTAAATACCAAGTCTTATAGAGCAGCAAATTGCCTCATGTTTACTATTCAAAGTTATTGAGGACAAGACTAAGTCTGGTTTAGTTAAATTGACCACTAATCCGACGTAGTAACAATGTAATACGTGGACTCCAAATATTAAGGCATAAGTATGACATGTATGAACATTATACACAATAATGCAGTGTAAGTGAATAATAGATATAATGATAAATGAATGAAAACTTTATGAAAAGTCATAAGACATGTAAACCTATGTTTCGTTTCCATCTTCAAATTAAACACTTGATGTTCCGTGCTCTTTGTCGGGTAGTGGCTTCGTACTGTACCAGTGAAGAGTCTCTAAGAGAGAGAGAGAGTCTCAAAAGAGAGAGTGAGAGCCTCAAAAGAGGGAGAGAGGTAGAGAGATTGGTGTGAGAAATGAGGGGGAGGGGGTGCCTGAACGTTCGGGTACTGCCCGATTTTTTTAATTTTTATTTTTTTATGTAAACCAGGGGTATTGCACTCTACTCCCTTAAAATAATTTCTCCCTCGAAATTTTGAGTCCATGTAGTCATGATTGTTTTCTTCGTGAGATTCATGGCCTTGGTCATCTTCCATTAGATCAGGATAGGGGTGAAATCGGGTCTGGTCGGGTTGGGTTTTTGCCCCCTAACCCACCCGACTCAATGAGGTTGGGTTGGCCCCCATTAAATAGCCCAATTTTTTAAAAGCTTAATAACTACTATTTAAGCTTATATTAGTAATAAAATATGTTGGATTATCATGTATCCAACTTATTAAACTACTATTTAAGCTTTAAAAGATGAGATTTGTTTTTTTAAGAGAACTCATATATGTACAAGCCAAACTACTCTTAAACTTGACTTATGGGAACGAGGATGAACTATATATATATATATATATATATATATATAATACCCTGTATTTCAAAAAAAAAAATAATAATAATTTTTTTAGGATAAAGCACATGCTTGGAAGTCCAGACACATGGCACATGGCACATGCCTGGAAGTCCAGGCACATGCCCGGAAGTCCAGGCAGCCCGCCTGGACTTCCAGGCGCCAAAAACTCTATATAAACCAACCCTCCCCTCTTCATCTTTCACACCAAATTCACTCCAAATTGTGATTTTTCCTCCTCTTTTCACTCATATTGAGTTTTTAGTCTTTTGAGACTATCTGTCCGAGACTCTCAGTGCAGTATGACGAAGTTCTGTCCGAAGAAAAGCGCCAGATCTGAAAAAGAAGAAGTTCTTATCTGAAGGTGGGGAACGAAACATAGGTTTGCGTGTTTTATAACTTTTATTAAAGTTTACATTCAATTATTATTATGTCTACTGTTCATTTACACCGGTGGTACACTCTCGGACGGGGCGCGCATTTGGAACAATAACAATGGTAACAACAGAGTGCGCAGCGGAAATATATAACACAGTACAAATCTGATTTCATTCAATTCATAATATTTTTTTGTACATGAAACGGTCAAGGGAACATACTCCCCAAAATTCCCAATGAATTATACAAAGGGTACAAAATGTGGGCCCCATAACCTGCACCCAGTCCACCCTAATTTCCTGTGAAAGATTGGATAATAATGGAGTGAGCTTAACGCGCTCAGTGGGTAAATAGTGCGTGAGTATAACAATTAATAAAGCATACTTCAATATCAAATATCTTAAATACACATGTGAGCATCATAATCAATCAATATGTGTGTATGCATGACATCGTCTCGTAATGGTTTGATGATCGTACATCGCCTGAATTAACGTAAAGGTGTCCTTCCCCGGGCATAGCCAGGTTCTCACTATACGTCCCTCCTCAGGAACGATGCTCTGGATTCACGTACTGATGTCCCTCCTCGGGCGTAGCCGGGTTCTCATGTACGTCCCTCTCCAGATAAATGTAATGAATAGCGAGCAATGCTCCTAACTATTCTGTGAGTCATAAACCATATAGGTCCCTAGGTGGTGATATGTATGATGCCAATACATGAACCGGTCTAGTCTACTGGTCTGGTCTTTTCTTGACATTTAGACTGACTTTGGCAACTTCTAGTGATCCTTATCAGGGTCAGTATCACGATGTGCAAGGTTAGGACATTCAATATTACATATATAAGCTGATAGCTTTCAATAAGACCAACTAGATCAGTCCCCAGTTGAGAGGTGAGACACTAGGTCTGCTTAAATAACCAATCGCCTAGAGCAGCCCGCTGCCTCCCGTTCACTATTTAAAGTTACTGAGGACAAGACCGAGTCTAGTTGAGTCAGATTGACCACAAATCCGACATTATAACAATATAATACGTGAATTCCAAGTGTACAGGCATAAGTGCGGCAGTATAAACATTATATGACATAATGCAGTGTAAATGAACAGTAGACATAATAATAATTGAATGTAAACTTTAATAAAAGTTATAAAACATGCAAACCTATGTTTCGTCCCCCACTTTCAGATAAGAACTTCTTCTTTTTTAGATCTGGCACTTTTCTCCTGACAGAACTTCGTCGTACTGCACTGAGAGTCTCGGACAGAGAGTCTCAAAAGACTAAAAACTCAATATGAGTGAAAAGAGGAGGAAAAATCACAATTTGGAGTGAATTTGGTGTGAAAAATGAAGAGGGGAGGGTTGGTTTATATAGAGTTTTTGGCGCCTGGAAGTCCAGGCGGGCTGCCTGGACTTCCGGGCATGTGCCTAGAGTTCCAGGCATGTGCCATGTGCCATGTGCCTGGACTTCCAAGCATGTGCCATGTGCCATGGGTCTGGACTTCCCGGCATGTGCCATGTGCCATTTGCCTAGACTTCCAGGCATGTGTTTTATCCTAAAAAAAATATTTTTTTATTATTTATTATTTTTTTATTATTTATTATTTATTATTTTTTTATTTTTTTGCGAAATACAGGATATTACACTCTACCTCCCTTAAAGAGATTTCGCCCTCGAAATCAATTCAAGTAGTTATGATGGTTATCTGCTTGAGATCCACTGTCGGCGTCATCTCTTTGAACTGTGGGCGGTGGAATCCTCATCATCATAAAACCATGAAGAGCAAATGGAATCGGACTCATCCTCTGAAGATTCCTACATTTGCACAACAGATGGTGGTGGAGGGCGATGGTTACATCGTTTGAGGGGAGGTCCTGCCAAGATGAGGGCACGAGATTGTTGCGAAAAAGTCATGCACGTTCTGGCGATAATGATCGCTGTGCGGTGATGGAGTTGGTGATGCAAAGTAGTAGTACTTGACTCTGCTTCTTGAGAAGTAGTTACAAGTTGCCAAAGAGGCCACTGCGTGTGTGCATCACGATAACCATGGATGTTAGTTTTAGACATCGGTGTAGTTATTCAAGTGAAACAATATATTAAGATAAGTGTAACAATGTTTCATCATTTTATTGATAGGTGAAAATAGGACAATGTATCGCATCATCAGTTGGTACTAGAAAACAATTCAGGATATTTCTGTTTAATAGTTGCTTCTAGTTCCCATGTTGTTTCCTCTACGCCGTGGTGATCCCAGAGCACTTTCACAAGTGGTATGCTACGTCGCCGTAGTTCTTGAGTTTTTCTATCTAAAATCTATATCGCTTTCTCCTGATACGTATTTCCTTCCTCAACCCGAGGCTCGACTAAAGGGATGATATGCGAAGGATCAGGACGATACTTGCGAAGCATATATACGTGAAAAACGTCATGAACCTTAGGCATGGACGATGGAAGGGACAGACGATAAGAAAGTTTTCCAATACGTTCAATGATCTGAAATGGACTTATATACCGGGGGAGAGATTTCCTTTGATCCCAAAGCGTTTGACACCTCTTGTGGGCTGGACTTTCAGAAAAACAAAGTCCCCCTTATCAAATTCTAGAGGTTGTCTCCGCTTGTCAGCATAGCTCTTCTGTCGACTTTGAGCAACACGAAGTCGTTCCTTTACTAGTGTGATCTTCTCAGAAGTCTCTTGAACTAGTTCAGGGCCTAACTGCGGTCGATCTGCCATATCTAACCAGCATATCGAAGATCTGCAAGGCTGACTATAGAGAGCCTCGTATGGTGCCATGCCGATACTAGTTTGGTAGCTGTTGTTGTATGCAAACTCAACTAGATGCAAATACTTTGCCCATCCGTCATTAAAGTCCAAAATGCAGCATCGTAACATGTCTTCTAAGATTTGGATAAGCCGCTCTGACTGCCCATCAGTCTGAGGGTGGAAGGTTGTGCTCATAGTGATCTTAGAACCCATTCTATTCTGGAAGCTTTTCCAAAAGTTTGATGTGAATCGAGGGTCTCGATCAGAGACGATCGTGAGTGGTATGCCATGAAGGCGTACGATATCTCTTTCATATAGTTCTGCAAGTTTGGCGGGATTATCCGTAAACTTTATTGGCAAGAAGTGTGTTGACTTTGTAAGTCTGTCAATGATAACCCAGATGCATCTTGCCCTTTATTATTTCGAGGCAAGGCCGTAACAAAATCCATTGCGATGTTCTCCCACTTCCATTCTCCAATAGGTAACGGTTGGAGAAGTCCAGAGGGAAGTTTTCGTTCTGCCTTAACTTTCTGGCAAACGAGACATCGAGCAACGAAGTCTGCAATTGCCGTCTTCATTCCAAAAAACCAGAATTGTCGCTTGACATCCTTGTACATCTTGTCACCCCCAGGATGCATAGCGTACCTCGAATAGTGCATCTCAGTAAGCACGTCTTTCCAAACCTTAGGATCGTTCGGTAGACAGAGACGTTTTTTTATAGAAAACGGCTTCGTCTTTAGAGACTGACCAATGAGGAAGATCTTGTCCGCTGAGTAGAAGTTCTTGTTTCTCCATTAACATAGGGTCATTAGCTTGAGTAGCTGAAATCTTTCGAACGAGCTCAGAGGTGGCTGATAATTGAGAGAGTCGTGGTCGTGGTCCCTCTACGTTCAGCTGTAGGTTTAAGTTATCCATCTCTGTAGCCAACTTCCCCATTTCATAGTTAAGAGTGCAAGCAACATAAGATTTTCTACTCAGGGCATCGGCCACAACATTGGCCTTTCTGGGATGCTACTGGAGTTGAAAGCCATAATCTTTCAAGAATTCCAACCATCGTCTCTGGCGGAGGCTTAGGTCTCTCAGAGTGTATATGTACTTAAGACTTTTGTGATCCGAGAAGACCTCAAACCGTTCACCGTATAAGTAATGACGTCATAGCTTCAGTGCAAACACAACAGCTGCAAGTTCCAAGTCATGTGTTGGGTAATTACCCTCGTGAATCTTTAGTTGCCTCGAGGCATATGCAACAACTTGGCCTTCTTGCATTAGTACGACACCTAAGCCTTGGAGAGAGGCGTCGGTGTATAATGAAAATCCAATTGCATTTCTTGGAGTGATAAGTACAGGTGTCGTCGTGAGGCGTTTTTTCAATTCCTGAAATGATGCTTCACAGGCGGGATTCCAGATGAATCGCACGTCTTTTTGAGTGAGCTTGGTCATAGGTTCAACAATCTTTGAGAAGTCCTTGATGAAGCGTCTGTAATAGCCAGCCAACCCAAGAAAACTCCTAATCTGAGTAACAGTGGTAGGCTGCTTCTAGTTTAAAACGGCTTCAACCTTAGAAGGATCTACCTCAATGCCATTGCTTGAAACCACATGGCCTAGGAATTGAACTCTCTTCGCCCAAAATTCGCACTTACTCAACTTTGCATATAGTTGGTGGCTTCTCAAGGTCTGGAGGACTATTCAAATGTATTTTATGGTCTTCCTCGGTTGAGGAATATATCAAGATGTCGTCCATAAAAACCACCACAAATCGGTCTAAGTATAACCTGAATATGCGATTCATCAAATCCATGAATGCAGCAGGTGCATTTGTTAGACCGAACGACATAACTAAGAACTCGTAATGACCGTACCGAGTTTTGAACGCCGTCTTGGTGATGTCCGACTCTCATATCCGGAGTTGGTGATAACCGGACCGTAAATCAATCTTAGAGAAGTAAAGGCTTCTCTAAGTTGGTCGAACAAGTCATCGATCCTGGGCAATGGATATCTGTTCTTGATGGTGACGTTATTCAACTTGCGATAATCGATGCAAAGTCGTAACGAACCATCCTTTTTGCGAACAAACAGAACTGGAGCGCCCCAGGGTGATGAACTCTTTCAGATGAAGCCATGACTTTCTATATCCTTTAGTTGTTTGTCTAATTTGACTAGCTCGACATTAGACATTCTGTATGGTGGAATTGAGATAGACCCTGTCCCAGGTATGAGGTTGATCTCAAAATCAAATTCCCTAACTGGAGGTAGACCAGGAAGGTCATTTAGAAAAACTGTTGGGAATTCAGATATGACTGGAACATCGTGTACTTCGAGAGGGTATAATGCTGGTGATTCATTGTCGTCACCAAGGGATAACGCTTGAAGTTGATATTTGAGAAGTGCAACTGTTGATTTGTGTATCCATTTCCTTGTTCGGTGAATCTTGACAAACTCTCCTATAGGCAAGGTTAACTGAACTTGCTTCTTCAGACAGTCGATCTTTGCATTCAGTGGTGCGAGCCAGTCCATGCCGAGGATGATGTCGAAGTCTTCAATATCCATCACAAAAAGATCTGCATATATTATCTGTTCTGACTTTCGAAATTCACATGGAGAACACTGCAAATTCACGTCAGTACCAGATCCAAACGGTGATGTGACATGGAGTGTGATGTTTGTGGGTTTAGGATGCAGGCCTAAATGTCTTGCCAATGCTGATGATATAAAAGAATGGGCAGCACCTGAATCAAACAAAACATGCACCATTGTATTGAACAAAGGAAAGGTACCTTCGACTACATTGTTGTCTGGGAGGGGTTGTTGAGCGATGTCATATGCTCTGCCCTAATTCCGTTGACCCTGGTTCTGCTGGTTCAGCCTGGGTTGGGCATTAGCAGCAGGTGGTGCTTGTTGGACCGGAATAGCAGGAACAGGTTGCTGAAGGTGCGGACAGGCATATCTTACGTGGCCCTGCTGGCCGCAGTTGAAACAAGTAGGCCTGTACTGCTGATTGTGTTGCTGGCCATGCTGATTGTTCTGCTGGGCTTGCTGATTGTGGTGTCGACCACCACCTCTGCCATTGTCGTTTCGACGGCCACCCCTTCCATAAAGACCTCCGCGACCATGATTACAAAAACCCTGATGGTTAGGGTTAGAAGGTTCAGCCGCAGGTGTTGTGGCCTCATTCTTCGGAACAGGGGCTGGGAGGGCTGGGTTTTGATTGTAGTAGGGCTTCTTCTTGTTGCCCTGCTGGGAGCCTTGTTGGGAAAAAGTTGCAGGCTGTTTGCCCCTATTCATTCTCTGTTCCTGTAAGATCTTCTCTTGTTCAAAGCTCATGGCCTTGTCAACAACCTCCTTGTAAATCTTGAGATCCAAGATCAACAAGGCTTGTCGAATGTCATGGAGAAGGCCATTATAAAATTTCTTAGTCTTATCTCGCTCCGTTGAGATGGTGGAGAGAGAGTAGACTAATAATTCTTTGAATTTTCCAGCATATTCTCTGACAGTCATGGTGCCCTGGTATAACTTAGCGAATTCCTGGCGCTTCTGCTTCGTTACTGAGCTGAGAAAATACTCATCAATAAATATTGACTCAAACTGTTGCCAAGTCATATCTGCTATGTTGACCCTTGGGTCTTCTTTCACTGTCATCCACCATGTGTTTGCCCCACCAACAAGTTGGTAGGTCGCTAGTGGAATTTTTCGAGTCTCATCGACTCCCATTGCAACAAGAGCCTTCTTTGAGTCATCCAGCCACTTTTGCACCTCATCAGCATCAATGGTGCCATCGAAAGTAAGAGGTTGTAGCCGCTTGTATTTAGTAATCTGATCGGTTTGAGCTTCCGACCCAAATTTTACAGGTGCTTGAACCGTGGCAACCTGACTGGTCGCAGTCTCACGAACGACCGTTTAAACAGTGGCTTTGCTTGCTTTAATAAATCCGACGAAAAAGGTTTCCATGCTCGAAGGCATAGTAAAGGGTGCCGGTGGGGGTGGTATTGCCTGCCCAGATGGAGTGGCAGTGTCGGGTGTGGCTTGTGCTATTGTCGGAGGCGGCGGTTCCTGAATCTCAGGAGGTGCCTCAACTGCTGGACGAACAGTACGTGGCATTCCTCTCTTCCTTGTTTGCATTTTCTCATTGGCAAGGAGAAAATAAAACCAAGATTAAGAAAATGTAGTCAAGTATAATGTTATAGTATGCTCAGCAACAATTTCGAGAGTACTGCAATATTAAAATCACCTATTTTTTTCTAAGTATAGTGTAAGGTTTTTGTTGAGGAATCAAAGAATCTTATATAACTCGTATGTTTGGCAGGGTGTAAAAAAAACAAGGTTAGAATGTTTATATAATAAGTACAAAACTTTGCAAGTATTTCAAATGATTTGGTTTTGGTCTTTGTGAACATACTTATATATTTCATTAAAAATCCATACGAGTCATAAGAATTCTAAGATTTGCCTCGGTAAATATCTTGATGTAACGTTCTATAGTAATCTTATGTATTCAAACTCTTACTCTTAGTCTTGTCGATTATTAGCCAAGTTCATGTGTCCCATACCACATGACTTTGGTAATAAGGGTGTTAACCAAGTTAAGTTGTATGAACACGGTCTCTAAAAACATTGGCTGAATAGAGGTTCACTAATAGTATCGTCCAAATTTACTCATCCCATACCGTGTAAACTTAGTGATAATATTAGTAATGCAACTTTCTCAAAATGTTTCTTTTCACACAAGGTCATGGGTTTTCTTACTTCCACATTTTATTTAGTATCCTCCAATTTTGTTGTCCCATACCATTTCAAAGTTAGTGATACAAAAGAAAGAATGGTTGTAAGTCGGCCCACCAAATATAGTCTTTAAACAAAACATTTCATTCTTGTATATAAAAGAAAAGTTTACAATGCCAGTAATCAATTTTGATTTCCCTGCCTACTTCCGCTCCTTCTAGATCTCCTGCTAGGTACAAAATGACTACTAACAGAAGGTTGAGAGTTTGCTCGCTCTGCTTCAGAGTTTTGCATGTGTTAATATATAATTTTGAGTCGCTCTCATTTCCACCATATTGGATTCCATTTTATTTAACCTTTCAAAAAGGTTAGTCGATTGGTCAATTGGTGGTTGATGGCTCGATTGTCCTATAGGTGGAGGGTAGGCCATAGGCATTGAGGGAAAGTATTAGTTGTACGTGTGATTCATAGGTGAAAGGTAATTGTTTTGATTATGCGGGGATCCCCTAACTGGAACCCCTTGTATATCTAGATCTGTATGAGGTGAAAAATTTTGAAATAGTGGGCTCATTGGGATGTTCTGCCCTCCAAAATTTGGTGCTTCTCCGACGGGAATCTTGCGTCGACTTTTTCGAAGGCAACGTCCATGCTTGTCCCTCATTCTCTCGGCATTTCCTATCGTTGTGCCGAATACTTCCTTGTAAGTTACTCCTCCCCTTGGAACATATATCTTGAAGATAGAAGATGTTGTAACTGGCTCAACAATTTGTGTCGAAGTCCCATTGCGTAGCATCCTCATGATCAAGACTCCGTAACCGAGGAATTCCTTTCTTAAAGGTTTTTGAATCACCCTCAACATTTGTTGGATGATGATGTGAGGTAGGGAGACCTTTATTTCCTTCTCTACGCAATATAGCACAAGGAGTTGGGCCCTTGACATAGTGCCATTAGGCCTCCTTTCTGGCAAGATGTTGCCGAACACGATCTTTCCAAGGCCAGCAAGAGATGGTTTAAGATAATTGTTTGGGAGGTTGGTGAACGCCGATTCAGTGTGTAGCTCCTTGGTGAGGGATTTGAATAATTGTTCATTAGACTCCGCAATCTCTGTAATTGTCTGCGGTTCATGTGGATCAATAATTCTTTCCTCAATCGGAATCTTCATAAGTCGAGCGATGATTTCGACGTTGGTAGGAATTTTTATCCCCATAACTGTTGTCTCCAATACAGGGTTGATTCCTTCTTCTGGAATTCCCACGTAATTCATGGCTTCGTAGAAGGATCTCACCAAGTTGTAAGAGACGTGGCCCTCAACCGTTGTTATGTTCAACCAACCCACAGTTGCGAGTTTGTCGTGAAGGATTGGGTGGAGGCGGAGATCTCTGTTGTCGATGCTCCTCATGGTCATAACCTCCATTTTGGACAATTCCTTGAGTCTAGTGGGAATTGGTTCCCTGCTAGTGGAAGTTGCTCCTTTACTTGAGGCCATTCTTTGCTGAAAGGAAAATAAATTTGTGAAAGACAAAATATATTCCTAACATTTTTAAGATTTATGCCTTGTCAGTTGGATAATAATTTATATTTTTCTCTTGATGTTTACGCCATCATGTAATCAAAATTCTTCATTAGCAATATGATATATATATATATATATTGTATATAGATATATATATGTAATCATAACTAAGAATATAGTTTTCACAAATCAACTATATATATATTTGAAATTTAAACTATATCTAAATCATATACAGTTTTCTTAGATATATATTTAATACAAATCTTAACTATATATATAATTCATATATATATAGTTCTTGAGATATATATATCTAATAAAATTTTTCATTCATATTTTTTCATTATCAACATAGTATATATATATCTCCTATATGCATAGATATATAGATATATATATTTGATCATAACAATATATATAGTTTTCATTAATCACAACTATATATATATTTCTAAACTATATAAAACTATATAGTTTTCATAGATATATATTTAATACAAATCTTAACTATATATAATTCATATATATATATAGTTCTAAAGATATATATATCTAATAACATTTTTCAAAAAAAAAAAAATTATTTTTTTTTATAATATGATATATCTATATATCTCATATACACTAAGGTATATAACTATACATATAGTTTTTAAATAAATCATAACTATATGTATATTTAAATCAAACTATATAAAAATCATATAGCTTTCTAAATATATATTTAATATAAATCTCAACTATATATAACTGACATATATATATATATATAGTTCTAGAGATATATATATCTAATAAAATTTTCATCCATATTTTTCATCAATAATAACAAGGTATATATATATCTCCTATATGCATAGATATATAGATATATATTTAATCATTAATATATATAGTTTTCATAAATCACAACTATATATATATATTCAAATCAAACTATATAGAAATCATATAGTTTTCTAGATATATATTTAATATAAATCTCAACTATATACAAATCATATATATATAGTTCTAGAGATATATATATCTAGTAAAAAATTTCTTCTCCTAATTTGGTGGACTTGGGCGGGCCGTGGACCGTACGCTCTGATATATGCTGCGCTTTCCTCTGGACAGAACTTCGTCGTACTGCACTGAGAGTCTCGGACAGAGAGTCTCAAAAGACTAAAAACTAAATATGAGTGAAAATAGGAGGAAAAATCACAATTTGGAGTGAATTTGGTGAGAAAAATGAAGAGGGGAGGGTTGGTTTATATAGAGTTTTTGGCGCCTGGAAGTCTAGGCGGGCTGCCTGGACTTCCGGGCATGTGCCTGGACTTCCAGGCATGTGCCATGCGTCATGTGTCTGGACTTCCAGGCATGTGCCATGTGCCTAGACTTCCAGGCATGTGCTTTATCCTAAAAAAATTATTATTTTATTTTTATTATTTTTTTTTTGTGAAATACAGGGTATTACAATATATATATAAATTTTAAGAGGTCGGGTCGGGTTGGGTCGGTCGGGTTGCTTACACCCCTAGATCAGGGCATTGCTGGTAAGGCCCCTAAATTATACTATGGCCTGTGGAATCCCCTAGAAGGTTTCGACATTTGCTTGACAGATGGTGGTGTCGGGCAGTGCGAGTTGTTGTGTTTCAAGGGAGGCAGATTAAGTGGCGGAATGCTTTTACGTGTTGTTGCCCGAATTCGCCCGCCTAGTAAGGTTGGTAGGAGATCCTGCCAGGACGAAGAATCATTTCATTGATTCTACATTTTGTGTAATGAGATTAGATGTTGACAAAATTATAGTTGTACAAGAATCATTTCATTGATAAGTGAAAAGTACAATAAATTACAACATCAATTATTGTTGGAACAATTCAGGGTATCTTTGTTTGATTTTATCTTCAAGTTCCCAAGTTGTTTCCTCTATTCCGTGGTGATCCCAAAGCACTTTTATAAGTGGAATACTATGTTGTCTAAGCTCTTGAATTTTCCTATCCAAAATTTGTATCGCTCTCTCCTGATATTTGTTTCCTTTTTCAACTTGAACTTCGACCAGATGGACGATATGAGAAGGATCAGGATGATACTTTCGAAGTATAGATATATTGAAAACTTCATGAACTTTGGACATGGATGAGGGAAGGGATAGTCGATAGGCTAGTTTGCCAATGCGTTCGACGATCTTAAATGGGCCTATATATCTTGGAGAGAGCTTTCCTTTGATCCCAAAACATTTGACACCTCTTGTAGGCTGGACTTTTAGAAAAACACAGTCCTAATTCTCAAACTCTAATTGTTGCCTCTGCTTGTCGGTGTAGCTCTTTTGTCGACTTTGTGCCACATGAAGTCGCTCCTTTACTAATTTGATCTTCTCAGAAGTGTCTTGAACTAGTTTTGGCCCTAATTGCGGTCGATCTGCCATGTCTAACCAACATACCAGATATCTGCATGGGCGACCATAGAGAGCCTCGTATGGTGCCATGCCAATACTGGATTGGTAGTTGTTGTTGTATGAAAATTCAGCCTAATGTAAGTGTTTAGCCTATTCGTCGTGAAAGTCCAATATGCAACATCGTAACATGTCCTCTAAAATCTGGATCAAACGTTCGAATTGCCCGTCGGTCTGTGGGTGAAAAGTTGTGCTTATGGTAATCTTGGAGCTCATTCTACTCTAGAAGTTTTTCCCAAACTTTGATGTGAATCGAGGGTCTCGATCAGAGACGATCGTGATTGGTATGCCATGGAGTCGTACGATATCTTTTTCATACAATTCGGCTAGCTTGGCGGGGTTATCCGTGAACTTTATTTGTAAAAAGTGTGCAGACTTTGTAAGTCTGTCAATGATAACCCAAATTGCATCCTGCCATTTCTTATTTCGAGGTAAGCCAGTAACAAAGTCCATTGCTATGTTCTCCCACTTCCATTCTTCAATAGGTAAAGGCTGAAGAAAGCTGGAGAAGGCCGGAAAGAAGTCTGCATTCCGCCTTTACTTGTTGGATAACAAGACATAGAGCAACATAGTCTGCAATAGCCTTTTTCATTCTAGAGAACCAAAATTGTTGTTTGACATCTTTGTACATTTTTTCGCATTTCGAAGTTGAGGGTACATGCAACAACATATGACTTTCTACTCAGGGCATCAGCCACAACGTTGGTTTTTCCCGGATGATATTGAAGCTAAAAGTCGTAATTTTTCAAAAATTCCAACCATCTTCTTTGGCGTAGGTTTAGGTCTCTTTGAGTGCATATGTACTTGAGGCTTTTGTGATCTGAGAAGGCCTCGAACCGCTCACCGTATAGGTAGTGGTGCCATTACTTCAGTGCGAATATGACAGCTGCAAGTTTCAAGTCGTGCGTCGGGTAATTACCCTCATGGATCTTTAGTTGTCTAGAAGCATATGCAACAACAAGTTTCACAGGCTGCATTCCAGATGAATCGTATGTCTTTCCAAGTGAGTTTGGTCATAGGTTCAGCAATCTTGGAGAAGTCCTTAATGAAACGTCTGTAGTAGCCAGCCAAGCCGAGAAAACTCCGAATTTGAGTAACAGTGGTAGGTTGCTTCCAGTTTAATACCGCTTCAACTTTTGAAGGATTTACTTCGATGCCATTGCCTGAAACTACATGACCTAGGAATTGAACTTTCTTTGCCTAAAATTTGCACTTACTCAACTTTGCATATAGTTGGTGGTGTCTTAAGGTCCGGAGGACAATCCTCAAGTGCGTCTTATGATCTTCCACTGTTGGCAAATACACCAATATATCATCTACAAAGACCACCATGAATCGATCGAAATATGGTCTGAAGATACGATTCATCAGATCCATGAACGCTGCAGGTGTGTAAGTTAGACTGAATGGCATAACCAGGAACTCGTAATGACCATACCGAATTCTGAAAGTTGTTTTAATGACGTCTGACTCCCTGATCCTTAGTTGATGATAGTCGTATCGTAAATCAATCTTAGAGAAGTATTTGACATCTTTGAGTTGGTCGAACAAGTTAATGATCCTGGGCAATGAGTATTTGTTCTTGATGGTTACATTATTCAACTTGCGGTAGTCGATGCAAAGTCGTAACGAACCATCCTTTTTCCAAACGAACATAACTGGAGTGCCCCAGGGTGATGAATTTTTTTTATGAAGCCTGTACTCTCCAATTCCTTCAATTGTTTATCCAACTCAACCAACTCGACGTTGGACATTCTGTATGGTGGAATAAAAATGGGTTTCGTTCCCAATATCAGTTTGATTTTGAAGTCGAATTCCCAAACCGGTGGTAGGCTAGGAAGGTCGTTTAGAAATACCATTGGGAACGAAATGGCTTCAATGTCGTGCACATCGAGAGGGTATGGTGGTGGTGGCTTATTGTCGTCACCAATGGATAAAGATCAGAGTTTTGCTTTGAGGAGTGAGATAGTTGAGTTGTGAATCTGTTTCAGGGTGCCTTGGATCTTAACTTTTTCTTCGGTAGGTAAGGTTATCAGAACTTGTTTCTTTAGATAATCGATCTTAGCATTTAGCGGCGTCAACCAGTCCATGCTGAGAATGATGTCAAAGTCTTCTATATCCATGACCAGGAGATCTGTAGGGATTATCTGTCCTGACATTCTAAGTTCACATCTAGAACATTTCTAGTTAGTGTCAGTACCATGTCTTATCAGTGTTGAGAGATAGATAGTGAAGTTGGCTGGTTCAAGTTGCAAGCCTAATTGTACTACCAATGCAGAAGATATAAAAAATTGCATGGAACTTGAATCAAATAATACATGTACCATTGTATTGAACAAGGGAAATATACTTTCCACCACATTATTATCATTTGGAAGAGGTTGCTGGGCCGCAACATAAGCTATTCCTTGCTGCCTTTGTCCCTAGTTTTGGTGGTTTCGCTTGGGCTGGGCATTTGTAGCAAGTGGGGCTTGTTGGACTGGGACTATAGGAACTGGATGTTGCGGTTGTGGAAGGTGGGGATAAAGCCTATTCACGTGGACCTATTGGCCGCAATTGTAACAAGTCAACATCTGATGGTTAGGCGCTTATTGTTGGTTTAGTTGGCCGTGCTGATTGTGATGTTGTTGGCCACCACCTCTGCCATTGCCATTGAAGCAACCGCCCCTGCCATTGCGGCCTCCTCTGTTATATTTTTGAAAACCTTGTTGGCCAGGGTTAAAAGTTTGAGTCGCAGGTACAGTGGCTTCTTGATTTTGCACGGGGGCTGGGAGGGTTGGGTTTGGATTATGATAAGGCTTCTTCTTGTTGCCCTGCTGGGCAAAATTTTCCACCCGTTTCCCTCTATTATTTTTCTGTTCTTGCTCCATTTTCTCTTGCTCAAAGTTCATGGCCATATTGACTAGCTCCCTATAATTCTTGAGCTCCAAAATTGACAAGGCCTTTCGAATGTCTGGACGAAGGCCATTATAGAATTTCTTAGCTTTATCTCGCTCCGTTGAGATGGTGGAGAGAGAAAAGACTGATAGTTCCTTGAATCTGACAACATACTCTCGAACTGTCATGCTGCCCTAGTAAGGCCTGACAAACTCCTGACATTTTTGCTTCTTCACTGCGCCAAGGAAGTACTCATCAATGAACATTGACTCGAATTCCAACTAAGTCACGTATGTTACATTAACCCTTGGTCCTTCACCGTTATCCACCAGGTATTAGCTCCACCAACAAGTTGGTAAGAAGCTAATGGAATTTTTTGACCCTCGTCGACTCCCATAGCCTCAAGAGCCTTTTTTGACTCATCAAGCCATTTTTGCGCTTCATCCACATCAATGGTGCCAGAGAAGGTAAGGGGCTGTAGCCTTTTATATTTCGTGATCTGGTCGGTTTGGCTCTTCGACCCAGATCGAACAGTTGCCTGGACAGTGATTACCTGATTGGCTGCAGTCTCATGGATGACCGTTTGTATAGTCACTTTCATCGCCTCAATGAATCTGATGAAAAAGTGTTCCATGCTTGAAGGCATGACGAAGGGTGTAGGTTGAGGTGGCACTGCCTGTCCAGAAGTGGTGGCAATGTTGTGTGCAGCCTGCTCTGTCCTCGGAGGCGGCGGTTCCTGATTATGTGCCTCTGGAGGTGCCTCATTTGTTGGACGGACTATGCGTGCCCTTCATATTTTCCTGGGTTGCATTTTTTCTCACTGGCAAGGAGAAAAATAGAACTCCGCTTTAGGAAATGTAGCAAGGTATAGTAATATGATATTCTCAACAATTCATAAGTTCGAGAGTTCTGCAATTATAAAACCACCTATTTTTCTAGGTATGGCGGTTTTTAATAAGGAATCAAAGAATTTCATGTGTCTCGTATGTTTGGCCAAGGAATAAAGCAAGGTTGGAGTGTTTGTATAATAAGTATAAAGACTTGAAAGTATTTCAAATATTTTGTTTCTAGTTTCATGAACATACTTACCTTTTTGAAAATCCATACGAGTCATAGAAATTCTGAGACCAGCCTCGGCAAATGCCCTAGTCTAGCGTTTTATCGCATTCTTATGTATTCAAACTCATTTCCTTAGCCTTTCCGATTATTATCCGAATTCCCGTGTCCCATACCACATGAATTTGGTAATAAGGGGTACAACCAAGTTAAGTTGTATGAACACGATCTCTAAAAAATAATCAATTGGAGAGGAGTTCACTAATATTATCGTCCAAGTTTACTCGTCCCATATCACGTAAAGTTAGTGATAATCTTAGTGATTCAACTTTTCCAGATGTTTTTTACACAAAGTCGTGGGTTTTCTTACTTCCAAAGTTTTATTTGGTATCTACCAATTTTCTTGTGTCTCATACCACTCCAAAGTTAGCGATACGAAAGAAAATAATGGTTGTAAGTCGGCCCACTAAACATAGTCTTAAATAAAAAACCATTTCATTCATAATAAAAAAAATATTACAATACTAGTAATTGTTTTTCTAATTTCCCTGCCTACTGTTCCACCTAGTTCTCCTACTAGTCGCGGAGTGACCACTAGAAGAAGGTTGAGAGGCGTTATGTTGTTCTTCTAAGGCTTGAATTCTGTGTTTCATAGTTCTAAACTCATCATGCATTTCATCAAAATGTGACATAATAGTTTGAAATCAATCATTCTGGTTGGCTAGTTGTCCCCTAGGGGGAGGGTAGGCCGGTTGTCCCATGGATGGTGGGTAGGCCGTGGGCATTGTTTAAAATTGTTGGCTGGTTGGTTGACCCATTGGTGGAGGGTAGTTGGTTTGATTATATGAGGTTCCCATAACTGGAACTTCTTGGAAGGTTGGATTTGCTTGAGTCGGAAAGTCTTAAAAAAGTGGACTCATCGGGGTATCCTATCATCCATAGTTTGGTGCAGCCCAATTTTGAGGTGGTTCATTCATAGGGAATTGTGGAGTCGATTGGTAGGGCACTTCCCGAATCGGAGTCCCTTGAGATGTCATATTCCCTTGGGCCAGGGGGTTCCAGAAAGTTGGATTTATCGGAACTCCCTGTCCATCTTTTGTGACCCATTGTTGATTGAGTTGTTCATTGTTTGAATCTGGGTTTCTCTTAGACCTTTGTCTTACATCTTTATTTGGCTCTCTTCTGGTAGGAATCTTGCGTCGACTTCTTCGTCGACTACCGACTATGTCATCACTAGCCCTTTCACTGTTTTCCTCTCAAGTGGCTCCAAAAAATTCTTCATCAGTCACCCCTCCTTTTGAGTTGAGGGTTTTGGAATAGGAGGCCGGTGAAACCACTTTTGTGGTATTGAGGATTCATCAAAGGTATTTAGGTTTGCCTTGGCTAGCAACTTCATGATTAAAACTCCATAGCCGAGGCATTCCTTTTGGGTAAGGTTTAGGGCTACTCTAGCCATCTACTGAATGATGATGTGGGGTAGGGAGACGGTAATTCCCTTGTCTAGGCAATATAAAACAAGGAGTTGTGCCCTTGTCATCATGTCTCTACTCACCAATTCGGGCAGTATATTATCCACCACAATCTTCCCTAGGCCTGCAAGGTTTGGTCTTAAGAGTGTATTTGGGAGGCGGGTGTACATTTTGTCGGTGTATGCCATCAGAGTGAGGGAGGTGAGTAGTTGTTCCTTTGATTTTGCGATCTCCACAATGGCCTGAGATTCATGGGGATTTATGATCTTGGTTCCTATGGGATTTCCATTAGTCGAGCAATAGTTTTGACGTTGACAGAAATTTTCACTCCCTTCACCTGTGTCTCCAAGATAGGGCTACTTCCGTCTTCCTGGAGTCCCGCAATACTCATGTTGTCGTAAAACAACCTGACCAAGTTGAGAGAGACATAACCCTCAACATTAGTTATGTTTAGCCACCCTAGCTTTGCGAGCTTGATGTGAAGGATTGGGTATACGCGAGGATTCTTCATGTCTATATTCCTCATTAAAACAACCTTTCGATTGTGAAGGTTCGTTAGTCTTGTGAAATCATGTTCCCGACTACTGGAAGTCGTTCCTTCACTAGCGGCCATTTTCTAGCTGAAAGGAAGATAAAATTTGTAAAGTGCATAAAAATATATTCCTCAAATTTTTAAGATTTATGTTTTGCCTATTAGACAATATTTTCTACTTTTCTCTTGATGTTTATGCCTGCATTTCATCTAATTTCTGATTGGCAACAAATTATATACCTATATATATATATTTCCCTACTTGGGTTATGTGCGATATTAATACTAGTTGCATTTGCATGTGTACTTTTGCATCTCTTCATTTGTTTAGTTAAACGTCTGCACAGAACAATATTTTCATCATGACGTCATCAATCGTCAATCATCTTCCAGTATGGTTACTTCTTGTGTTAATCATTCTCTTCATCTTAATGGTTTGCATCTGTCGAGTTTGTTTTGTTTGTGTGATTTGTGATTCAGAGCTGAGTGAAAATTCTTAGACTGTTACTTTCGTAGTGGATTAGTAATATCTACAGATTAACAAGGTTCATTGTTTTTCACCAGTTTGATCCAAAGGATATAAGAGGCCCCGTCCAGCTAGGCCAGGAGAGCCGTAAAGCGTAAGAGACAATTGGCATACCTTATCCTCATGGATGTTTTCGGTGAAAATACACCTTCTACTTCTGTAGTTACTACAACTCCTATACTAAAGTCCTCGTCTTTCAATTTTTCTAGCTTACCTGAATCTTGCCTCAAAAACAAAAGCTCTAAGATAGACCAACTTGTAGAGATAACACATATACCAGAAGATAGTAAAGTCAATGAAACTATTCCTCCGTTATTAAATCCTTATTTCTTGTTTAAGCAAAAACGTCAGTCAGTTACTTCTTCTATACGTACTTTAATTTCTAGGAAAGTTCCTCATATTAAGGAGTATGTCCAGAGTACGACATTAACAAACTGCCAACTTGAATCTACACATCAAGAGCAGTATGTTACCCTTGAGTTTGACCCTGATTTCATACGCCACTGGTTAGCTAATGGCTATACCCATGTCCATCTTGGCGCAATCAGGCTTGTAATATCTTATCATGGCCGAGGTGATATACCTCTATTTGCCTGTGTTGCCTTGTTAGATACAAATTTACTTGACTATGAACATGCATGTATAGGTATTGTCATCACTCCTCTCAGTCATGGTTACATGGTCTTCACCATAGCCCCAGATTTCATTATCTGTCTAAGTGATCCTACTTTGCCTAATCGTTTCAAATTCAAGTCCAATTTTCAGATGTGAAACACCGTGTTGATAGTGTCATCGCTATTTTGCATCATCAAATGGCATTTCGTCTTCAGGATCATGCTATTCATCGCAGAACACAAAAGCCACATGGTACTGTTATGGCTTTCATCAACGACAATGAAGTTCCGACTATTGTCCAGATTCCGAAGCAGATCCCTCGTAAAGATCTCAATTAGATGATGCGTACTACCTGGTTCACAAACTATGAACAATTTCTGAAACGTTCAGAACCAGTCACCACCAACTCATGTCCTCTCATGAAGAAGCAATCTGATGGTTCAGTCAAGATCAGTTTCGAACTACCGAATCAACCACAGGAACATCTTCCTCTGCATACAAAGATCACAAAGATGATCCTCCGATTCATTCTTTCAAATCATCTGGTTTTCCATATTATCATTCCCATGTCAACGGTCACTTTATATGGGACTGTAATCCAGATATGTGTGATCCGATGTGTCCTTGCAGAAATGCATATGGTGATGAAGATCTAGAAGATTGGTTGGATAGATCGTGTCAATATGATTCAGATCAGTACAAAGCGAAACAACAAAAGAAATAGAAGTCTTCTTGCACATCTGAAGCACGAAGAACTTATTATGAACCTCCTGCACCTCCAGCAGCCTCAATTGCTCAACCTTGTTTTCCTATTGGTCCATATGACCAGGATTTTCCTCCACTTACAAGAGTTGCTGATCCACATCATCATACAACGACGAAGCCTTTTTCAGTCCCTACTGAAATCCGCCCTGATGGATTACCAAAGCTTTTATCTCAACCTGAAGAAGTATTAAATTGGCAGACAAAGAATGCTCTTGTCCCGAATCAATATTTGCAGAAGATTGATAGTCAGTTGACAACTCTGTCTTCTACAACAACCAGTCTTACTCATAAGACTGATGCTCAAGCAGCTCTAGCTCAGAAACATTATACTGAAATTATTTCCAAAATTCAGGAGTTAGAAGCTACTTTACGGTATTACCTCCTTGATCAAAGGTATACTGGACCAGAATTCCAACAATATGAAGCTGAATTACGTCACTTAAAGCAATAGTTGTCCTATGTTACGGCTGATCTTCAGAAGTATAAGAAGCCTCCACCAGATCCTTATCAAACGGTCTTGGATTCTTATATGTTCACCTCTCCACAGCCTACACCTAGACCACAAATTCATGTTGACTCCACCCAATTCATGTTTTCCAGTATTTTTCGTAAGTCCCAACCTACACCACCTTCGAGACTACCTCCACCTAGAGGTCCTAGACCTAGTTTTGGTAGAATCATCTTTACTCCAGAAAAAGGTAAAGCTCCTATGGAACATGAACCTGAGTATTATGACCCATCACATACTCATGCTACTTTTCAACCTACGTATTCATCTCGTAGTCCTGTTCCACCACCAAAGCCAAAGCCACCAGCTCTTGAACGTCCAACTCAACCGGAACCACCTCCATCCCATCCAATTGAACCTTTTATCCATTTCCTTGACCACCTAGTCCACCAAGATCAAAAGATCGCCCAGAATGATGCAACTGTTACTGATCTAGAAGGATTTGTTTCATTTGATGCAAATTCTCTTGCAGAATCTTAACTTTCTGATCGGTTCTTTGATGGTCTTCAACTCATGGATATTTCCAATGTCGCAGACATCCATATGACTCAAGGTGCCTCCTCCTCTCGAAATGAACCTGAACTTACAAAAATTATTGATGAGGCTACTGAAGATGCTCTTTTTATTGGTCCTCACGACACTCCTCAATCTGCCACTAGAAATACCAATGGTCCTTGGTTCTCCCTTGATGATGCCCCTATTGAAAAAATGGCGAATGAAGCTCTCTACATGGTGTGCATGGATGGATAACCAAATGTTCACTGGTAAATCCTCTGAAGATGTACTTCGCGATTTATTTTCTCGATGTACTGGACTTCTCCGTGATTGGTTACTAAGCATGGGTGAATATAGAATTCTCCAAATGGTCCAAATGACTATCTTTAAAGTCTATCGACTTATGGTCAAAGAATTTGTTGGAGATATTACTTTTGTTGAAAAACAATACAAACAAGAGTATTTTACAATGAAGTGTTGTTCCTTAGATAAAAAAGATCTCCAGAAACATTTCTCTCGTATGATCCTTCGTTTCTATTTACTTGGCGGGATCAACAAACCAGATCTCAAATACACCTTCATTGCCTCATTGCTGGAAAAAGCTCATGCAGAAATTAATCAGCTTATTCTAGCTACTGGCAGACCTATGGATCAAATTTCATTTGCAAAAATATTCCAGTTTCTAATTACAGCTATTGACAAGTTATGTGAAGTTCGAAAGACAATCAAAGATATGTCCAATCCTGATGTGAACTATAATCAGGCTTGCCAAAAGAAATTTCTTGAAATTGGCTGTAAACACAAGAAGAAATGTTCGTGCAAAGATCCATATTCCAAGAAGGAGAAGAAGAAGCAGACGCACTTGTTTACTTCTAAACAACGCTCTAAGAAACATTTTCCTTGGTCAACCAAGAAGAAAAGTCATCTTCAATATTTCAAGCATAGATCTTCTTCTCCTAAACAAGCTCGTTGTTATATCTGCAAGAAATCAGGCCATTATGCACAAAACAATGTCCTGATAAGAAAAAAAGTCAGCATCTCATTCATCAGATTCAACAGTCATATTCATTGGCTCCAGATCAAGATATTGAATCTGTCTTCTCATAACAAGAATCTCCGGACGAAGAAACTCTCTTTGCTTATCAAGATTATTCTTCAGATTTCTCTGATGCTGATTCAACAATTCTATCTGATGATGATAACTTTATGGGAATGGTTACTCCTTCATTTCCAACAGCCCCTACTCATATGATGCCCTATGCTCAGATTTCTCTACTTCAATCAAAATAGGATCAGCCAGTTAAGGTGACTGCTTATTTTGATACAGGTGCATATAAGAGTATGATGAATCCACGTATTCTACCCAAACAATGTTGGAAACCCCATAAAGAGTTATTCAAAGCCGCCAACAATTAAGTCTTTCAGACAAACCTAATCACTGCCAGAAAGATAGGTTTGAAGTTTTTCCCTGATTTCGTTGTTTGGACTCATATAATTGGTTGTGATCTCTCTGATAATCATATCTTAATTGGTATGGACATTTACTCTCTGACAAAGCTTAGAATACTACCTACTGGTATTCTCTATAAGCAGCAATTCCTTCCATATACGTGTGTGCCGAAGTTGTATACAATTCAGGATACAAATGATCTACAAGCTAAGCTTAAGCGATTATTCACTGAATCACACAAGGATTTCACGAATCCTCATCCTCTTCCTCTCTGGAAGAATTCACAATTTTATGTCCATATGCCTTTTAAACTAAATGAAGATATCAATCTAACCAAGGATATACACCCAGGAATGCCTCCTGATGAATTGACTCTTGCTCGTCAAGAGTGTGCATAATTACTTGCCCAAGGTCTTATTGAACCTACAGATTCTGATTGGGCATGCCAGACATTCTACGTCAACAAAAGAGCTGAACAAAGACGCGGTAAGAAAAGGCCTGTGATTAATTATAAGCCTCTGAACACTTTCTTACGTGATGATAAATTCCCATTACCAAAGATATCGTCACAACTCTCTCTACTTGTTGGATCCACCATCTACAGCAAGTTTGATCTCAAAGCAGGATTTTGGCAACTTGGTGTTCATCCTGGTGATCGTCCCAAAACTGCATTCTGCATTCCCAATGCACATTATCAATGAACGGTTATGCCTTTTGGTCTCAAAGTTGCTCCATCGTTATTTCAGAAGCAATGACTAAGATCTATGCTTATTTACTTTCAACAACATTGATCTATATTGATGATATTCTTTTATTCTCAAAGAACGATGCAGATCATCAACAGCTTCTTCATCAATTTCTTGATATTACTGAAGCTGCAAGAATTATGTTCTCTCAAAAGAAAAACATTCTAAATACCACAGATATTGATTTTCTTGGAATGAAATTTTACAATGGAGTTTATCAACCTGATTCTCATATTGCCATTGAACTGTTGCAATTTCCAAACTCTCATTTTACCAGACAGCAGTTACAACAGTTTCTCGGCATTGTTAACTATTTACGTTCCTTCTTGCCTAGAGTATCTCAGTATACTTCTGTGTTATCTTCTTTGCTCAAGAAGAAGCCTCCTGAGTGGCAAGATATCCACACTCAAGCTGTAAAACATCTAAATGAAGCCTATCAGAACCCTCCACCATTGGTTCTTCCTACTACAAGATCCCTCATTCTCCAGACTGATGCCTCGGACTCCTATTGGGGAGCAGTTCTCCTCGAAAAAGCGGGAACAAGTTTAAATATTTGTGATTATCAGAGTGGTGCTTTCTCAGCAGCTAAACTTCATTACCACATCTCTATCAAAGAGATACTTGAAGTTAAATTTGGTATTCAGAAGCATTCTTCCTTAGACCAGCACAATTTGAAATCCAAATGGATAACTCATCTTTTCCCAAGATGCTGGAATTCAAGAACAAAATGGTGCCATCTGCTCAACTCTTATGCCTACAGGAATGGTTCACACAGTACAACTTTAATGTTAAACATATTCCAAGCCAGAAGACTGTCTTAGCAGATTTCTTAACCCGACCAATCCAAAAGACTAAGGCCCAAGTATCCTTACTTACGGGTTTGTTCTCTCTACCTCTACTGTTACAGCCCAAGATTGTCACAAATCCCAAACCAATTCAGTTACACCATCCTTTTGGGTCCATTCCTCTTATTTGTGCAATCATTGTACCTCCTGACTGTTCAGAGCCCAAGACGGCCCATGAAGTAAATCAATTGGGCCAGTCCAAGATGTTCTATTATGCCCATCGGCATATCATGAACTTTCCTGAACAAATCCAAAATGGCAATCCATTCTCGCAAACACATCCGTATTTGTTCATTATACATCTACATACAATTCTCACTGAGAATTTATACTGGTATATCTGGTGTGTTTCCTGTTTATACAAGATAGCCATTTCCTTCCTCCTAGAACCACTGCTATAGAGAATTCAAGACCTTGAACCTTCTCGAATCAAGGACTGCCTGCAATTATTTGCTCCACTGTCAACATGGATTCAAGAGATTAATCAAATCCTACAGAATCCTTCTCTGAAAACGGCTATATATATGCCATCAGCCATACTCTAATTCAGAACATGGTCTGATCTCAGAGCAGCCAGACACACAACCACCACCATTCATCAGAGGTCCTCGTGAATTCATCCCAGAAGAACATCTCACATCTCTGATTGAATCTTTGGCTCCGTATAGTCCTCCTCCTCCAATTCAACACAGGGATAATATTCCCCTCACCACATAAGAACTTCTTGCTGAGTAAGAACTTCATGATGCAGCAGCAGCTGATCTAACCGCTGATAGTGAACCTGGTCCGTCTCAACCACCTCCAGAATATTCCCAGGACTATTGGGATTCTCTTTCTCCCCTCAATGAAGATGAAGAAGAGAACTTTTCCCCCTCACACGAGCCGATCAACTTCAACTGGTCACCGTGATCGACGTCCTGTTCTGATTCAAGGATATTCATATCCTCGTCTCAATCTAAGTGCCATGTACCGATGTCTATATTATCATCCTCGTCGTCAGTCCTCACCCCTGCAAGTTCATACAGAACTTCCTGCAGTTCATCCATGTCTGCATCGCCGAGTATATCATGATTCGTTTCACGTCTCGCGATATCTTCTTCCGGCTACGTCTTCTCCAGTTATGCATGCATCTGCATCCGTGTCTTTTGCCACGTCTCCCTCAACACAGTATGTGTCTTCCTCAGCATTTGCATCAACTGTACCTTCGCCTTCTAGCATGACAGCATTAACCTTCGCTGTCACCGTCACCAGCAATGAAGATTCATCGTTATCTTCATCGGTACCTTCTGACTCAACTCCACATGCTCCTGTCTCCACTAGGGTCACGTCCCTTGTCTCTTTTGCCAGCACAGAAGATTCCACCTTATCTTCTCCTCGAGATAGCATGCACATACATCCAGATCATTCTATCACTGAACAATAAAAAGCTAGAACATCTTGTCATACAACATGCTATTCATCTACAGTAACCGACAGGATACTATTCACCTTTTGACTAAAGCCAGTATTGTTCACAGAAGATGCCAAGGTCCACTCAGTCGACCATCTCTTTTCATCAGCACGCCTCACTTTTCTCAGTGCTCATCCACTAGCTGTCCACAGATTCCAATTGATTTGAAGTCCGCCTCTTGCTCATTCATCTATAAATAGCAAGCCCTTTATCTAGTTGAAGGCATCGAGTCCTGCAGCGTTCTATTAAGAGTCTAGTTCAAAGTTTTAAGTTTTCTTCAAGTTGTCTATGAGTCTCTTGCATTTCTTCAAGTTTGTAGTCACAGTTGTTTATGTTTTCCTCATGTATTTACATATCGAGTTTCTAGAGTCGATATTGTATTTAGTCCAAGGTGTTTAAAATATGCCCTAGTAGATACTATCGTGTGTTTGTGATAGTATAACCCTACATGGTATCATATATATATGTATATACATTAGCAACAATATATATATATATATATTTTCTCCTAAGTGGTGGCTTTGGGCGGGCTGTGGACATTTTTCTCTGATACCATTTAATGTCACACCCCGCCTGAATACGCCTAAACAGGCGGGACACTCACAGGCGGGGTGCGAATGCATTAAAACAGTTATCGAGTGCGCAGGTACACAATGCAAGTACAAGTCTGATTTCACTAAATTTAAAATATATTTTGTACAGAATGTAGGCGGTCTTGAACCGCTAATATTAAGGGAACATCCTCCCAAAAATCTCCCTAACGGTACAAAAATGAGGGCCCAAAATACCTCCGCCCAATCCACCCTAGACTCTTGTAAAATGGTTAACAACGGGATGAGCTATTGCCCAGGGAGTAAAATAGTTCATGAATATGGCAATTAATAAATAAAATATCATAATCATACATCAAATATACACAACATTGCATCATAAACAGTGCAATATAACTTAACATGTAATTATACATAACATCGTCTCGTAATGGCTCTGAGACCGTATATCGCCCTAGGTTCACGTACAAATGTCCATTTTCAAGTAATCCTAAGCTCACATTGTACGTCCATCTCTAGGGAAAACATCAATAAAAGTGGGCACAGTTGCACCAGTAAATAATCCATAGGTCATAGACCACTTACATGCTTAGGTGGTTATTATTTTATGTATGATGACTATGCATGTGCGGGTTCGAACTTTACTTATATTAGACAGGATTTGGCAGCATCTGGTGATGCTTATCAATGTTATCATCACCGCGTGCATTGTTAGGATGTCCAGTATAACTTATACAAGTAGACAACTTTCAATATGACCAACCAAACCAGTCTCCAGGTCGAGAGGTGGGAACACGAGGTCTCGTTTAAATGCCAAGTCTTCTAAAGCAACAAGTTGTTTCCCGTTCACTATTCAAAGTTACTGAGGACAAAACTAAGTCTAGTTTAGTCAAATTGACCACTAATTCGGCGTAGTAACAGTGTAATACGTGGACTCCAAATAATAAGGCATAAGTATGACATGTATGAACATTATACACAATAATGCAGTGTAAGTGAATAATAGACATAATGATAAATGAATGAAAACTTTATGAAAAGTCATAAGACACGCAAACCTATGTTTCATTTCCACCTTCAAATTGAACACTTGATGTTCCGTGCTTTTTGCCAGACAGCGGCTCTGCACCGTACCAGTGGAGAGTCTCTAAAAGAGAGAGAGCTTCAAAAGATGGAGAAAGGGTGCCCAAGGAGTGAGGAGAGAGGTGGAGAGATTGGGCCCTTTTTTTAGCCCGAACGTTCGGGTGCTGCCCGATTTTCTTTTACTTTTTTTTTGGTGTAAACTAGGGATATTACAATTAAACATACACATGTATTTATTTTATAATAAATATAAAATATATACACGTGTATGTATAATCGGGCCTTTGGGTCGGGTCTAGCTATATGATCCCAAACCCGTCTAATAAGTTTTGGAATCAGGCTAGGCCGGCCCATATAATAGTCGGGTCTGGGTTTAGATCAGGTCATTTATAGCAGGCCAGGTCAAGCCCATGGGCCTCGGGCCAAATTTCCACCCCTAAATGTAACGTTGTCGGTGCACACGTATCTCTGTGTAAGGTTAGGATTTGGGTGGGTGGGGTTGCAAGTGTTTTCTAACCGAATTAATAAATAAATAAATAAAATTACATATTTATATAGAGGTTGTTTCAAAATTAGCCTTTATATTTATAATTATTGTTTATTTTGAAAAATAGTTCTTAATTTAGATAATTACATAGTTTAGATAACTTACAACTATTCTCCTACTACTTTTGTTAAAATGATCACACCCCATGTTAAAGAGCATCATCTTTGAATTAACTTCAACCATTTCGACATGGAGTAAGATCTTGTTTTTAATTCTCATTTATAGTAAGTTAAAAAAAAAACAAAACAATAAAAAGGAGAGAATCGTTATCAGACAAGTAACATATTTATTGTTGATTTTGACTAATACCAACCTCACACCTTTTTGTGTGGAAAAAGCAATACAAACATGTGAGGTAAACTTAACAAAAATAAGGAAAATGATAAAGGGACTCAAGTGGCAGACTTGGTTGGTGTATTAACACACCTAAGTTCTTTTGATCATCCTAGAGTCACGTGTATTAAATAGCTTTTAGATGATCTCAGGTGGCTTGTTATAAGAAAATAAATTCATTAAAAACCTAAGGATATTATTGTATATATCTTATATATCATTATTATCATCATTGATCAAATTCACAAAATAATCTGGTATTTTCGAGGGGTTAAATGTATAAAAGCTTTGCAGTAGAATGACCACAACAAGTCAAATTGTACGTTATTTTGCTTCTGTATGACAATGACATCAACTTCGTATTCTCAATAATTTCAACAACCTCTAAATTCTCATAATAAGATGAAGGATCTTTCAAGGGGATCCTACCTTTTTGTTGACAGTATTCACTAGGTATAGAGGGACTTGCCTATATTTGATGTTGGACTATTATTTTTGTCCATACATACCTAACAAATTTCTACCTTAGATCAAAACTCAACTTCATTATGATCACACATCTCACGATCTATATCAGATCAACAGTCGCCATCATCTCAAAGGGAGCAACTCAAGGAATTATCCGTGACCGATGAGTACACGCACGTGCTCCACCTTGACATGCATGTGTCTCAGCCAAACCATCGACTCTAATACCATTTGTTGGGCGAACCTGAATCTCTGTTATACTGATATTATCCCCAACTTAACCACTTTTGGGCCTAAGTATGGGGTCTAAAAAAGCTTCGGTACTAATGAGGGTGAGATCCCATATGAACTTGTCCATATCCGATATAGAACTATTATTTCGGTCCATACATACCCACCAACTAGTCAACCCCTAGCTTATTCCAAAACTAAAGAAAATAATTGAGCACCAACAAAGGATATGATAGGTTTTGCCTTTCCTATTTTTTATTAAATCACCATATCATACTCTACTAGTTGAGAGGTATTCATCACTATTAAGACAAATTCAATTCTAAGGATGAGGAATCCATCTAATTAAAACATGAGACTAGCTTTGCATGCCATCTGAGATGAAGGTATCATTCTCACGCTATAATTAAGCTCCATTTAGTGCAAGGAGAAGCGTAATTAAAGAGCTACCATCACCTTTGATGTCTTGGATGATATCATTGATAATACACTCACATTTCTTAGCTTATACCCCATTTTCTTATTGTTTCTTTTCAACCAAACATGGTAGACGGCGACAACAACAACAACAACAACAAAGGTTATGATGGCACTAATAGGGTAATTCAAAGAACAGATATTCAAGGTACCACTTAGCACTTAAGTTCTCAGCAGAATGAGGCATTAGAGTGGTGAAAGGGAGCCAGGAAGAGTCAATGGAGTGCTATGCTACGACTATAAAAAGGAAAACAGGTTAGACTGACAACCTGAAGATGTCAGAGGAAAGACTGATGCAGTTATGAGTTCCGACCACTTATGACCTTGACCCAAGAGAAGTTGTGCTAGGAGTGGAAGCCTAGGGTGACTGAAGAGAGGTGTAGATCACTGAAGATCCCACCAAGAGTGTCAAAGTAGGCATTGCGATGAGCTCAAAACTCCCCGATCAGTTGGTCTACGTACTGCGAGAGCACAAAGGCATCTTTGCCTGGTCACATGAGATTCCAAGCATTCCAGCCAATGTTATAGTGCAATGCCTTAATGTTAACCTAGAGTTGAAGCCAATACGACTGTCGCGACCCCTCACCGAGTGACATCACGACTGACACAATACCCCGGATAATGCCACTACTTAACAAAACCTGAGGCACTGATAAGCCTCTACGCGGAAAATACCTAATAAACACAATACACAATCTGTATATGAAAAATATAATTGAACCGAAATAAAATTTCATCATCCAAAAGAACGAGATCAAATCATCACAAAAATAAATATCATAAGATAAACATCTATATAGAACTCGACCAAGAGTCCAACATCCCAAAAAGTCATATACAAACCATCCATCTAAGTGTTATATACATATATATTGTGATTGTTACGTATACAAGTTCAAAAGAACAAAATAACTCAAAAAATATACACTCCCAAGTCCCCAAAAATACAAAACCTACATCCAAAAGGATGAGAGGAAGGCCACTCGCACGGTCAAGCCTTGCCTTTTCCTTTCAGATCTGAACCTGAGAAAAATAATGAAAAAGGGATGAGCTCAACTATCTCAATGAATAATTCTCAAAATAATCTCCACAAATGCATTTATAAAACATGTATACCATTGAAATAACATTTATAAACACAAATGCATCAATTAAAGTATAATATACATGATTCAAACTAATCATATGGTTTATGCATCATTTTCATAAAAAGTATGCAAACGCCTCAACCAAGGTCACGTCAGGATAACACATGCCTACCCTTCCCCCATTGCGTTATAGGTTCAGACCAGCGCATTATCCATCACAAATCCTTTCACCTTTACATTCCTCATAAAAAGTTCCATCCATTACGCACTTATAAGTGACTTCGGAGGTACATTTCTCAAAGGAACAAGTATGTGGAAAGATAACTAATGTCAAAGTATTTAATCCAAAATACTCAAGGCAATACTATGCATATAAATCCATATGTCATGATCATAAATACTATACACATATACAATAGAATGCATATCATTCAATATATCATTTTATATAAATACAATGTCATAAATGGAGAAATAAAGTGAGAAATACTCACAACCAACCACAAGTCAATTAGCCAACCAAATGCCCCCTCAATTGGCCAATCAATTCACAATAACCTGAAATGAATCAAATTTACACCACATTGATCAAATTCAAGCCATATATGCCCAATTACATAAATTCCATAATATTTCCAATATTTTCAAATTCCTAACTTAAGTCCCAACATATCCAACTTAGGCCAATTCATCAATCATCATCATAGTCTATGTAGGAATACTACATAGCTCCACAATTTCCAAATGCACATAAACATATCCATAATTCATGATTCAACCCAAATTATCAATGTTCAACCCATCTGCATCCATCATGCCCAATTTCATGTTCATGCATATTAATTCAGCCCAACCATGCCCAATTGCGTGATTTTTGTAATATCTAGGCTTAGGCCAAAATATAGGCCAATTATTACGCCAATCAACCCAATCCACAATAATTTAATCATAACCCATTCAATTTACTATAATTATCAACATTCAAGTCATAACATTAATTATGCCTTATCATCGGGTCAAGCCAACATATAGGCCTAACCCATAACATAGCCAATATGGGTCAATTTAGAACATGAAACAACCTAATTTATGCCCAATTAGATACAAATCAACTCAATTTCATATTTAGAGATCATAAATACAAAAAACCCCAAATTATGAGAAAAGTCTCTACAATGATCAATTGGGTCAATTTAGGTCTATTAAATCATTAATCACTCTAAGCCATGTAGAATCACCACAAACCATCATAAATTCAAATTTCATACCTTAGGCATAACTCATGCCTATATTAAGGAAAATTCTCTACAAGGTTAATTTGTACTAATCCATGTATTCCCACCATAGAAAACCTAAATTAACATCATGAAATGCTAACATTTATTCAAAATCCCAACATAGTTCTCATGCATTGACAATACAAAACCCTAGGTCCATAAATTGGGCCTATGCCATTACAAGAGAACCCCAACAATATATCTTAGTGGAAATTAGGGAAATAACCACCATTATACTCCAAATCACCCAAGGGTTCTTCATTACAAACATGCAACTCATACCTTGGTTAAATCTCCCCCCAAAACAACAACATATATTAAAACCTAGGTCAAAATAAAGCTAGAATCCACATTAGAGAGAGATTTTAAGAAGAAACTTACCAAAAACACCAACTTTGGTGAAGATTCGGCACAAAACCCTCTCTTCGAGCACCAAAATTTCTTTTCCCCCTTTCTCTCCCTTCTTTCTCCTCTTTCTTCTCCTTTTCTTTCTTTTCTCTTCTCTTAAGGTCTTCCAAATGAGAGAATGGGTCTTCATGGAACAAGTTATAAATTGTATTCTCATGCTCCCATGTGCTAAACACTAATCCAACACCCCATCATCTCTCACCATTTAATTTAGATACAATCCCTCCTTAGTTAATTACTCTCATCATACAACCACACATTTAAATATCAAATTCTAATCATGGTCCTTATATTATTAATAGCACACACATTAGTATTAATATGTTAATATGCCACTATTAATATATTACTTTTAGTGATGTGTATTTTTATCACTATTAATGTCATTAATACAAAAAATGACAATATTAATAATGATAATTCTTTAAAATAGTATGCATTATACACATCATCATCTAAGTAATAAATAAAATCATACATTATATATAAGATCAAAATACAAGTGTAATACACATGAAATACCTACACAAGCATATAGAGTTTGGCAATATACGTCACCATGACACCATGTCTGATCGTGGGGCATTACAACGACAGAAGAGAAGAGCCCTTGGTCTGGAGAGAGCTCAAGGTTTGCGAGAAGAGGTTGATAAGCTCTTAGCAGCTCAATTCATCAGAGAAGTGCTCTACCCTATTGGCTTGCCAATGTGGTCATGGTCAAGAAGCCAAATGAGAAGTGGTAGATCTATGTGACCTTCACTGATCTGAGCAAGGCATACCTTAAGGATAGCTTCCCTTTACCGAGGATTGATCACCTAGTAGATGCAATGATAGGTCATAAGTTTTTGAGCTTCATGGATGCGTACTCAGGGTACAACCAAATAGCGATGAGCTCCAGGGATGAAGAAAAGACTGCATTCATCATCAATCGAGGTTTGTACTGCTACAAGGTCATGCCGGCTTGAAGAACGCCAGAGCTACCTACCAGAGGTTAGTTAATCGTATGTTCACATAGAAGATCAGAGTCAACATGGAGGTCTACGTCGACGACATGCTGGTGAAGAGCGTGAAACCATCAACTCGTCCTTTTGACTTGAAGGATCGATTCAGTACTCTAAGAGGATATCATACGAAGCTCAACCAGACAAAGTGCACTTTTAAAGTAAATTCGGGAAAGTTCCTCGGCTACCTCATAAACCAAAGGGGAATTGAGGCTAACCCTGATAAAATTCAAGCTCTGGTTGACATGAGGTCCCCCTGAACAGTTAAAAAAGTGCAGAGGCTCATCAGGTACGTTACAATGTTGAGCAGGTTTATATCCAAGTTTAGAAATGGGTGTCTGCCATTCTTCAAGCTCATTAAGAAAAAGAATATGGAATGGAGGTCAAGCTTCATTGTTGTCCAAGCCCCTCCTAGGAGAGAAACTCTTCCTTTACCTAGCAGTTTTAGATGCAACTATCAACTCTGCATTAGTGAGAGAAGGACTCAAAATCAAGAAGGCAGTCTACTACATCAGTAAGTCATTGTTGGACGCGAAGACCAAATACCCAGAGATAGAGAAGTTGTTCTTGGCACTAGTCACTTCAGCACATAAGTTGAGGTCGTACTTCCAAGCTCACACCTTAGTGGTCCTTACTCAACATCCCTTGTGACAAGTGTTTCAAAGGCTGGAAACATCGGGACGACTAACAAAGTGGGCAATCGAGCTGAGTGAATTTGACATAAAATACTGGCCAAGAACTGCTAGCAAGGGCCAAACACTGGCTAACTTCTTTCTGAGCTACCACAAAGTGCTCATCACTCCGACTAGGATAATGAGCACTCCACATCCAAAACATTAAAGTTGTTCATTGATGGATCATCTCGCAAGCAAGGGTGCGAAGCAGAAGTTGTTCTTATCTCACCAGAACATCAAAAGCACATGTGTGTTCTTTGTTTCGATTCCTCAGCCTCCAATAACGAGGCAAAATATGAAGTGATCCTAGTAGGGTTGGAGCTAGCATGCAACTGAGAGGTAAACAGCGTAGTTGTTCACTATGACTCCCAACTCGTCGCAGGGCAAATCACATCGAAGTACTAGGCTAAGGACGACCGAATGCAGGCATACTTGCGCTAGGAGATGAACCTATTAAGAAGGTTTAGGAGTTATGAAGTAACACAAGTGCCAAGAGCGAACAACGCTATAGTTTATGTGCTCTCTAAGCTCGCCTCCTTGTCTGAGGTCGAGCTCTTGATACATGTGCCAATAAAGTTCCTACCAGCTCGGAGTATCAGAAAACAACCTCAAGTCAGAGTGCTTGATCTGATCCTTTCATGGATGAATCCGATCGAGAAGTTTATACGCAGTAGTGAGCTACCAGATGACATGGTGAAGGCAAGGAAGATACAAAAGGCAAGTTGTTAGGTACTCCCAGGTAGATGACTAGTTCTACAAGCACAGTTTTACATTGCCCTACTTAAAATGCCTACGTGAAGAACAAACACAAGAAGTCCTTGAATAAATACATGTGGGAGTGTGTGGCAACCACTCTGGAGGAAGAGTTGTTCACCAAGGCTATTACTGGCCCATAATACATAAGGATTCCCTGCGAATAGCTCAAAAGTGTGACAGTTGCAAGAGACATGGTACCAACATCTGAGCTCCTGTTGAGAACCTCCCACAAATTCAGAGCTCGTGACCTTTTGCTTAGTGGGTGGTGGATCTAACAGGACCCCTACCGAGCTGTAGAAGACAGGTCAAGTTTGCAATTGTCGTCGTATACTACTTCACCAAGTGGTTAGAAGTCGAACCCTTACAGCACATTACTGAGCGAAAGACCACAAAATTTATCTGTCAAGCGATTGCGTGTCATTTTGGGGCCCCATATGCCATCATAATGGACAATGAAAAGTAGTTCGACAACGCCGAATTCAACTCATTCTGCAAAAAGTTGGGCATCCGACTCTTCTTCTCTACCCCTACTCATCCTCTGGCCAATGGTCAAGTCGAAGATGTGAACAAAATCATCAAGCACATCCTGAAGACCAGATTGGATGAGAAGAAGGGAACATGGGCCAATGACCTTCCACAAGTTTTGTGGTCATACTACACTACCTCTTGGACTGCGACAGTAGAAACACCCTTCTCCTTAGCTTTCGGTATGAAAACTGTCATTCCCATAGATCGACATACCAACCTTGAGAACAACAAACATTGACGAGGCGATGAGTTTGGAAGCCTAGTGTTTCAAGCTTGATCTGTTGGAGGAGAGACGAAAACAGGCACAAATCAGGTTAGCAGTGTACCAGCATAGGGTATCCAAACATTACGACTCCAAGGTCAAGCATAGGAGCTTTAGAGTTGGCGACTTGGTGCTCATAAAGGTCATGCTCAACATTCAAAAACCTGGATCGGGAGCCTTTGGCCCAAACTGTGAGGGGCCATACAAAATTACCGCTATACTCCAATTAGGTGTATATGAGTTGGAAGATTTGGCGAGGAGAAGGGTACCCAAGCCTTGGTATGTAAAACACCTGAAAAAATACTACCAGTAGAGCACTAGCAATAGATTAGTTACGTACATCGTAGTCAATGTAAGAGCTCATGTATTTTATACTTTGCTTGAGAAGATAGTTAATTACATCAATAAAGTGACTTCATATGCCTTTTTCTACGACTCAACGATCGAAAAACTATAAGTATTATAACACCTTGGGACTTTCAAGCAGAACGACGGTCACCAAGATGGGGCTTTTAACCCTAGAGTACCTTGGGGGTAACTTGCGCTTGCTCGGTACCTACTGAGTAGATGGCAAAGCCAAAAGTACCTTAGGGTACCGAGGTGATAGATCCATATTAACGGGAAGGGATCGATACCCTAGAGTGCCTTGGGGCAGCATGGATGCTAGCTACCGAGAAGGCAACTCAGGTCCAAAGTGCCTTGGGGGGTTGGACAATCCCTACCGAGAAGTATAAAGTGGATTAAGTCATCCACTAGCCCACCGACCTAGCAAAGTACCAAGCAGATTTGTTTCGTACGTAGGAAGAGTCGAACAAACTGCATGAAGCTCAACAACCTACCAACTTAATGGGTCTAGTACTTAGAGAAAGAATTATAAGTAGTTAATTGTAAATGTTCTAGGTCGGTACACACATAAGCTCGACAATGAGCTATTGAGCTCAAAATCCCTCGACAAGTCTGCGAAGGGTCCGTTAAAAGACGCTTTTGAGCTACCGAGATATTAAGTTCATTTTACTTAGGAAGATTTTGAAAATCTACGCGTGTTCATGATAGCTCGGTATGGCGTCATGAGAAAACTTGGTCAACTACCTACCGACTAAACCAGGTACCGAGCTAAATTGATTTGTACTTATAAAATGTTTGAAACAACTATTGACATGCATACTAGCTCGGTATCGACCTCGTCGCTAGCAATGGATGTTCAACAAGTCTATCGATCTATCCGAGAGGCACGTTACTTGTGCTTATAAAAATTCTAAGAGGCCTACATGTGAGGTACCAACCTAGCACCCTGCCGAGATCAAAACTCCGAGCGAAGTTTTCGAAGGTATGAGACGGGAGCTCGGTACGTCACCTAAGTCTACTGACCTCACTCACTCTCCTAATAACTTGCACAAAAAGAAATAGCAAGATCAAAATAAGTGGCATGCATTCCGACCAGAAAAATGAAATGAAGAATCACAGGGAAAATTCAAAACATTAAAAATAGAGTTTTACAAGGCCCATGACCACCACCAATACAAAAATTAATAGGAGTTGCAGACCACCAAGAAAAAAATTACTGGGAAGGATCTCGAGCAGCGGTACGATCAATTATGGTAGCCACGCTAACCATCACATCATCGTCATTAGCGCGCTCCTGCTCCTCAGAACAAATCTGCATCGATTACTAGGATGTGTCAGCCACATCAGCAGGGACCTGCTCGGTTGGTACCTCATTTTCCTCATTTTCCTCCTCGCCTTCTCCCGCTCTGACCTGCCAAGTATGAAAGCTGAGAAAGTTCACTGAGCCGTCAAAGTAGGAGTCCAAGTCTACTTAGAAGATCGTGACGACCTCCTGGAAAACGACATCAATGGCAACCTAGAACTCAGAAGAGGCCTTAAAATCAACTACAGTCTTGGCTTTCGCCCTCGACAATTTCAGCTCAGAGGGACTCTAGTTGCCCATCCTTCAATTTGGAGTAATTGAGGGCCTTCTTCATATCAACATATTTTGCCTTGAGCTTGGAATCCATAAGGGAGTAAACGGTCTAAGCAGCAACCTACAAAACAAACAAGAAAAAAAAAAAAAAAAGAGTCAGTAGCAAGCAAGATCAAAACCTCAACAACAAAGAAAAATTTCTAAAGCACAGATGCTCATTCATACACTCAAATAAGTGGTCGTCCTTGTACAAAATCGTAGTCGTGTTCAGAATGCCGACCTCAAACTCCTTAATTCTCAGGTCGACATCACCGATCTGGCGAGTCATGTAGTGATCGTCCTTCCTTAGCTTTTTCCCAGGAAGCTGCTCGGGAGGCCTAATGGCCTTGGTCTTCTACTTCTCTATCTGCACCTCCTTGGTAGAAGAAATGGCATATTGCTCAAAGGACGGAGCAGAAGAAAATGCCTTTGAAGCCAACGTCTTTTCGGCGCTTCTACTCGGAGTCTAAGTGATAAGTAGGTATTTAGTATATGTTTTGAAGCATGTTTTAGGTATGTTTTATGATATTTAGTTCATATATTAGGTTAGTTTATCATAAATTCGCTTATTTAATAATTTAGTCAAGTTTTGGTGTTTTTGCATTATTTCGATTTGGATTTTTATAGGTTAGTTCATGAGACTATGATAGCATAATACTCACGTAATTTGGTTTGTTTTGAAGGTGTTTTGATGGACGTAAAGTTGATTTGGAAGTTGAAAACAAGTTGCATAAAGATTGAAGGAAGATACATGGAGCAACCAGTGCAAAGAGGTGGATTTTTGGCTAAGTCCACAAGCAAGAAAAACACACAAACCAATGTAATACCCTAGGTTTGCAAAAAAAAAAAAAAAAAAATTGTCTCGGGCACCTGCCTGAACGTTCAGGCGCATGCCCTAACCTTCAGGCGCCATTTTTTCCTATTTAAGGAACCCCTCCCCCTCCTCATTTCTCATACCAAAATCACTTCTCCTTGTGATTTTTTCTTTCTCTCACTCATTTTGAGAAAGTCTTCTCTTTTGAGACTCTTTTTTAGAGACTCTCTGTGCGGTGCAACACGGTTCTGCTCGGGGGAAGGCGCCAGTTCTCAAAGGAGTTTTTATCTGAAGGTGGGGAACGAAACATAGGTTTGCGTGTCTTATAACTTTTATTAAAGTTTACATTCATTTATCATTATGTCTACTATTTATTTACACTGCATTATTGCGTATAATGTTTATACTTGTCATACTTATGCCTGTAAATTTGGAGTTCATGTATTACACTGTTGTTCTGCCGGATTAGTGGTCAATCTGGCTCAACCAGACTCAGTCTTGTCCTCAGTAACTTAAAATAGTGAACGGGAGGCAGCGTGCTGCTCTAGACGATTGGTATTTAAGTATACCTCGTGTCTCACCTCTCAACTGGAGACTGATCTGGTTGGTCTTATTTGAAAGCTATCAGCTTATACAAGTAATACGGAATGTCCTAACCTTGCACATGGTGATACCGACCCTAATAAGGACCACTAGACGTTGCCAAATCTTGTCTAAATGTTAAGTAAAGACCGGACCAGTTCATGCATTGGCATCATACATAGCACCATCTAGGGACGTATGTGGTTTATGATTCATAGAATAGTTAGAAGCAATGCTCGTTATTCATTATATTTCTCTAGAGAGGGACGCACAATGAGAACCTGGCTACTCTTGGGGAGGGACATCTGTACGTGAATCCAGAGTGTCGTTCCTGAGGAGGGATGTACAATGAGAACCCGGCTACTCCTGGGGAGGGACATCTGTACGTGAACTTAGGCGATGTACAATCATCAAAGCAATACGAGACGGTGTCATGCATACATACATGTTGGATTGACTATGATGCTCTGATGTGTATTTAAGATATTTGATTGTGAAGTTTGCTTTATTAATTATTATATTCACGAACTATTTTACCCACTGGGCGTGTAGCTCACCCCGTTGTTATCTAATTTTTCACAGGAGATTAGGGTAAACTGGGTGCAGGTTTTTGGGCCTACATTTTTGTACCCTTTGTATTATTCATTGGGGATTTTGGGAGGATGTTCCCTGAACTATTCATGTACAAATATATCTGAAGTTAATGAAATCAGACTTGTACTTAATCGTGTTTCTCCGCACTCTGCTATTGTTATGATAATGCATTCGCGCCCCGTCCGTGAGTGTCCTGCCGGTGTACGCGCGTCCCGGCAGGGTGTGACTGGGAGCCACGGTGTCCAGAATGGACGTTACAGCACCCAAGTTTGCAGATGGTGGTGGTGGTGGAGAATAACAAGTGGGTGCCGCGGCATCCACAGTGGGAGCCGTAGCGCCGGGCTTTAGCAGATTTTTGGAAAGTTTCTCTTTTTAGTATTTTGGTCATAACTTCCTCAATACAACTCCAAATTGAACGTGGTTTATTTCTATGGACTCGTGATTATAAATAGAACATTATGAAAAGGAAAGGGGACAAAATTTGGAGGAAAAAATATTTTGAAGAGCAAGGAAGACGGCTAGTTGAGGCAGAGAAGAAGATCAAACTTGAAGATTGTGAATATTCTCCAACACTTTCCCTTCCTTCTACTTTATTTTCTAGGTTTAGATTTATTTTCATCATGTTATTTCATGCTTTTATGTCTTTAGTTATGAAATAAATCCTCTATCTAGAGGTGTAGATCGATCCAAACTTGATATTATGTTGTGGGTTTTATTGTTTGATTATTATCAATAAAATTGCTAGTTTATTTATGTTTTTCTGAGTTTAATGCTTTTAATCCCTTGGCCAAGGATTGGATGATTCTAGACTTGAAATAGGTGCCTGAGAGGGGGTATTTTGGGTTGGAACAAGAAAGATATAACCTGGGTGATCGTGAGACCGAGAGGAGACCGAAATATCGCTTGAAGCCATTGAAGAGAATCATAGATCTTAATGAGTTGTTAGAGTTTTGGGTTTTCATCGAAAGAGTAAAACCTAGGGTTCTAATAGCATGTTATAACTGGTGCTTGAGAGAGGGAGTTAGAAAAGTTAGGATTTTCGGCTTATAGACGAAGAAATTGCATAGATGATAATCCCATATTTAGGCATAGTTGAGATTGAACCTCTAGACATTTTTATTATTGAATTCTCTGATTTTATATTACATTGATTTACTTTACTTTCTAGTTGTTTAATTTGCTTTGTTTAATTTAGTCAATCACTCGATTTCGATTGTCTAGATAAAGTTAGTGTTAGGAACGTAATAGCTAGTGTTAGGAAATTTACTTATCGGTAAATATTATAAATTGACACCGTGCACTTGCGATTTTGCACACAACACTTATCAGCAATTCTTTGGTCGGTCGTGAAGTGTTCCGCGACAATATCCCTCAACCTTGAGGGGTCGACAACCTACTTGCTCGCGGACTTCTATTTCGGGGCCATCTTCTTATTTGTATTGCTCTCTTCCGACTCATGCTTCGCGAAAACTACAACACAAACAAAACAAGTCAGATCGGTACACATAAACAAGTCAGAAGTCAGAGATCGGAAGATACTTACGTCTAGAAAAGAGGACTGGGCAACCGATCAACTCGGCTTGGGGTAGTTTCTTGACATTTAGTATCACCTTCTGCTGGCGTGCTGCCTTGGAGAGCTGGTAGATGGAGTTAACACAAGAGAAGTCGTATTCTTCCCTGCTCGATTTTTCCCAACTTTGCAAGAATAGAAGAAAAATAGTTACTGAGCAATCTATGATCATACCAAGCAAAGAAAAAAATGCATGAAAAGGCGTAAGGGGTAGAGAGAAGCTCGGTACCTGGGTTCCTGAATCTGGTCGATACACCAGCTTCCTCCGTCCACTCTCCAAATGCAAAAAACCAAATATTCTTCTATGTTTTATTAGAAAAGGGCTTCTTGGTGATCAAAGGACCCTCATTTTCCCCTTGATAGGTAGCTACGTAATACCATCCCATGCATCAGGGATGAGACTTCAAGCAATATGTGAGTTTGAACTCCTCGAAGTCATACTCTGACCACTTACATTTCCTCTAGAGCACCATACAACTCAGTATAACCCTCCACACATTGGGATTGAGTTAGGCTGGAGCCACACCCAGCTCGAAGAGAGGCAACACAATGAGCTCTATAGTGGAAGTTTGAGCCCATCTGAGAAGTAGTGGGTGTGAAGGGCTACTTCCCCATAAGGGGGATGGCTAGCTTGATCTCTGGGCTAAGGAGCCCTAAGGATGATACTACTCGATATGCTGAGGACCTTGATACGTAACGGGACGTGGTCAATGGAGAAATCCATGTCAGCGGGCCCGCTAGCTGCGAAGGCCTCTGCCACAGGAGATCAATCTTGTGTACTCAGCTCGGTAGTGTTAGGCATCGATTGATCAGTCTACTCGGAGGGGTGGCACATCCAGCACCCCCTCCTGGTAGAAACCCTCCTCTCTTTCCTTGGAACTCGATTCAGATTCCTCATCGGAGTCCCCTTCTTTCTCCTCCTCCTCGGAATTGACCTCGACCTCTTCGAAAACTTCTTCACCCTCCTCAGGGAGGAAGAGCTCCTCGTAAGTAACACCGAGCTCTTCGGTGGGAGAAGAGGGGTGGTCGAGATTAGGTTTGGTGTCAGCTAATGAAGTCAAAAATTTGCATATTTTTACCGTTATTTTTAGTGTTTTTAGGCTAGGAAATAAAAGAAAAGAATAAAAAATAGAAAAAATAATAAAAATCTCTTTAGGTCACATTTTAGTGTATTTAGGTCATTTTTAGACATTTTTGGTTATTTTAGAAATGTATTTTAGGAAACATACTTTTTTGTCGCAATTTTTTAGGATTCATTAGAATTAGGTTGTTGATTCTTTTTTAGAGTTGAAAAAAAAAAATATTTCAATATTCCAAAGGTTTTAAATATCATTTTAGCAATAAGCATTAGGCAATTGTTAAAAATAATTTATTTTTATTATATTTTGATGTCTCACTTGGTTTTTTTAAAGGTATTTTTAGGTCCAACATTAATTTTGAAAAAGAACTCGGAAGCCCAATCACAACCCAAGAAGAAAGCTCCACACGTCAAAAAAGTCAAGAAATCAAATTTGGGGAAAATAAAAAAATCTCACCCAAGATGGCACCATGATTATGATTTTATTTTTTCATAAATATTTTGTATTAAGAATGTTCTTAATTGGGGTTGAATTGCATGAAAGGTTTGGGAGAATGCGATCTTTTAATTTAAATGTGCAAAGTTGTTTTGGAAACAAAACAACTATATATAGGGGCCTAGGGGACCAAGAGAGAGACATCTCATCTCTACTCTCATTTTTATTTTCATTTTTTAGGTTAGATTTTATTTTCAGTAGTTGATTCAAGTCTTGGATAAAGTGAGATTGCTCAAGGGTTTGGAGTTCTATAAGTTTTATTTATTTTTCTTTTATTTAATAAAGTTCTTTCAATTTTTAGTAACTTCTTGCTCTATTTTTTTTATTTGTTTAATTTCTTTTTGTTTATTGTTCCTTTTTTATTTCATTGCTTTATTTCCTTTCAAGTTAATTTAAATTCAGTTTTAGATTATATTTATTTGTTTATTAATTGCTTTCATATTTAGGATGTTAGAAACCAAACTATTGTTTTTCTTTAACTTGTATAGTATATAATATTTTAATTTATTTTCTAAAAAAAATCTAAAGTGACTTGCCAATCATTGTGGATCGACTTTGTTAAGTGCTACAACTCACCTTGTGCACTTGCAAGTATTTTTTATTGATCTATTCAAAAGATCACATCATCAACCATGGGAATAACCTAGGAAAACCTAAGGCTACTGAGCTGGACAACAAGAAAATAAGGAGCAGAGCAAGACTATACCGAGCTCGGTGGAAATCCAGAGAGGATTGCAACCAAATGACAGGGAGCTATTTATAGGGCAGTTAACACGTGCAACATTAAATGTGACACACTTCTTGAGGCGAGATCAGACAGTTCTGAAATGAAGAATACAAAACGACAAAGTTTACGACATCTGACGATTCGTTTCTCGAGGATGATCAGATGGAGAGCAAGACCTTGGTGCATAGAGGAATAGATCGAAGGCTTTGGACCAACTGAAGCTTGATCGAAGCCTAGGGGTAGATGTTGGACCCATTTCTTGGCATACCGACCTTGAAGCCATGTAACAAACCACATGGACTACCTCAAGATTCGGAGATGACGTCAGCTCATAGCTCTGAGCAGGTCACCAGGGTACCGACCAAGATTTGAATCACTTAACAAAGCCTAATGAGCTCAGGCACGATGATGACGTCAGCTCAGCATACCGAGTTGACCTGACCCGACATGTCAACATCTGGATAAGGACGAGGTGGGGCCCACTACTCCAAATCTGGAATTCTACTAGTACAACATGGCGACACATGTTGCCGCAAACCTGGCCAAAGGCTCTTACCTCTATAAATACTATTAACCTAAGTGGTTTTCCAACTTAGATTTTTCTTAGTGTTTTAATGCTTACAAACAATATAATAAATGATGTTAATGAGCTCATCTAGTATGTTTCAACACTAAGGATAAGTCAAAAGGTTAATACAAGATTCAAGTGATCTCAGGTCAAATCAAGTGAAACAAACAAAGTCAAATTCAAAAGCTTTGATGAGTTGACTTGAAGATAAAAGGACAAGAGCTTACAAGTTTACTTAGAATCAGGTTGTAATCTTTTCTAATTCCGTATTGCTCGTTTATTTCCGAATCATTCCATGCATGCATTCATATTTTCACTAAGTCAAAATATTTTTAAATCAACAAGTTTTCAAAGTCAACCATTTTCTAGAAAAGTCAAAAGTTTGACTTTAAGTTTAGAGCGATTTAACACATGTTTTGAACTTCACATTCTTTCAATTTAATCATTCTCAAATGTATTTGAATCTAAGTTTTCAAGAAAACATGTTTTGGACTTAGAAATTTTGAAAAAAATCAACTTTGCATGTTCTGTGCACTCAGAAACGCGTTTTCATAAGGAGAACACATTTCTGCTGCTCGAAAGTGATTTTTAACTTTGGCAAGCAGAAACACATTTCTTGTTGGAGAAACACATTTCTAGTTTTTCTGTCCCGAATGACTGAATTTTAAATCAAGAGGCAGAAAAGGCATTTTCATTGCCAGAAACGTGTTTCCTCCTTTTTTGGCAAAATGAAGACTTTTGCACGGAAATGCATTTCCATGTTCAAAAATGTGTTTTCGTCTTTTGGTCCATAATGTTGTTTTTGTCCATAATGATTCAAAACGTGTTTCCTACTTTTCGATGGCAAAAGTGTGATTTTGAAAATAACCATTTTGTTGTTCTTGCAACCCTAATAGTATAAAAACTAAGTTGAGAGCAATTTGACTCTCTATTTCTCTCTCTTTTGGTTTTTCTCTTCAATTTTCAAATTCAAACTTGTTTGAAAGAAAACCTTTTGATTCTTAAGGAAGATGAGTGTTTGATTCTAAAATCCAAAATTTCCTAAAGTTTTAGTGTTTTTGTGAGAAAATGAGAGAATGAGCTTTAAACTTCATCTTTCACGTTTTCTCATTTCCAAAACATCTAGAGAGAGCATTTGAATATAAAAATCATGTCGTCGATTTTGGAGCTTCAACTTTTGCATCAATCATTTAAGTTTTTCAACAACATTCAAATTGGAAATTTGAGTTTAAGAAATGTATATGCTTGTAAGTTTTTCTCAATCCTTGAGCTTCATTTTCATATCTTCTATTGATTGAAATTGCAATATCTTGTGTTTCATTGTAATTGTTCCAAGGACTTGGAACAAACATTTATGATTCAGTTTCTTTGAATTGTTTCTAGTTGAAACAAGTCAAGTTAAGTGATTATCAATCACTTGTAATTCCAAGGTTGGAATCATAGGGTCAAGTGGTTCATCCTTTATCCCATAAAAGGAAGTAGTAAGTTCATCCTTAGCTCGAAAAATGATAGATTCGCCTTGAACATGTAAAAAAATATTTGTAACGGTTTGATTCACACCTGTGAAGTGAATCCGAGATAGTGGAATCTTAGATAAGGTTTCTCTAGGTGTGGATGTAGGAAAAGTTTTTTCTGAACCACATAAAAATCATTGTTTCAAGTGTTTAAGTTTTAACACCTTATTATTTGATCACTTGCTAAATTGATAATAAGTGGTTTTAAAACAAGAATTTTTGTAAGATAAAGGCATATATATCAAAAAGAGTTTTAACTTGGCCATAACACCCAATTCATCCACCCCCTTCTTGGGTGTCCAACAAATGCCTCATTAACTCCTCATTGAGGAGGTAAGTCATTAATTACTCCAATTAATGCAAGTTTAATCCCTGAGATAGCTTAGAACTGACTTAGACATCGGAGGGTCTTTTGTAACGACCCAAACTCTCACTTGACGTCATGCCTGACTCTAGATGCTTGTGTAGATGACTCGATATGTATTGTATATATATTTTATTTATTTTTAGAGAGAATTATTAATATTATTATAATTAATGGATTGTAGAAGATGTCATACCTAAGTAGCTTGTAGAGCAAACTAATATTATAATTGTAGCTTATGGAAAAAACTACAAATAATTTTCTTATTTGATGCATTAATTATTTTCACCCTCTCAACCTTAGGATTTGGTCCAATATTATGGGTCCATTACATATGGTTTTATTTCAAGTGGTTGGTAGAGAGTTGGTGGGTAACATTAATATATAAATATTTATTTGAATATTGGTGTAGAGAGAGGGAGTTGGATAAGAAAATTATACATGGGGGCATGGGAATACAACTCACACATGTGTTTGACCTGCCCCATCTCTCTTTCCACATTTTTTAGCATGAAAAGAAAAAAAAAGAAAAAAAAAAGAAGAGAAAGAAGAAGAAAAGAGGAGAAAGTGAAGAAGAACTAGGGGTTTTTGAAGATTTATGTTCCAATCCACCCAAGGTAAGCTTAAGTTGTCAATTTCTTCTCATGAAATCTCTTCCTAACCTAAATCCAAGCTTTTGAATGGTGTAATTTGTAATATGGGTTTCGGAATTAAGAAGACCTAACTAGGATTTGTAATGCATGTGCTTGTTAAACTTGCTAATGGTGAATTTAGGCTTCCCAGAGCTAGACCATGCCCAAATAGTTATTTTTCCAAGCATCAAACCTTGTTTTCTTGGTGTATGAGGTTAGGGTTTTGATGGAAACCTTATGAACAGTGATGTATGCCTAGGATTTGGGTTTCTAGAATGATTTAAAACCCATTGGTGGCATTTGGCCTAATTTATATTGAGAAATTGATAGGGTTACTTTGTAATGGCCTAACCTTAGATTATGGACCTAGGGTTTTCTAATGCTAATGCATGTGAACTATGTTGATTAAATGGGTACATCTAGATGATTGGTAATGTTAATTTGTTTCTCTACATGATGTAATTCAATGTCTAGTTCATTTTAGCCCTATGTCTCATTGTTGAGATTTTACCCAATTTGGGGCTTTTGGTTCAATTGGTTTGAACTAGATTAATTGTGGTGGAATTTAGTTAATTGGGCATGAATAGAGTTGATTTACATTTAATTGAGCATGAATTGGGTATGGAAGGAATTATAATTGATTTATGTTGGCCTAGGCCTAAACTTTGTATGGTCATGTAATTTGGCATGATAGATGTCTATGGGTTGGACATTGATAATTTGGAGTTGAGTATTGAATTGTAGGAATTTGGGGATTTTATGAGAATTATGCAGTTGGGTATAATTGAACTTGAAATTAATCAATGAATGTGAATTTGATTCATTTTAGGAACGTTAGATTGGATTTGCCAAATTGGGAGTATTTTGGTTGGCTAATTGACTTGTGGTTGGTTGTGAGTATTTCTCATTTTATTTCTCCATTTATGACATTGTATTTATATAAAATGATGTGTTGAATGATATGCATTCTATTGTATATGTGCATAGTATTTATGATCATGGCAAATGGATTTATATGCACAATATTGCCTTGAGTATTTTGAATTGAATACTTTGACATTGTTATCTTTCCACATACTTGTTCCTTTGAGAAATGTACCTTCGGAGTCACTTACAAGTGCGTAATGGATAAGACTTTTCTCTATGAGAAATGTAAGGGTGAAAGAATTTGTGATGGATAATGTGTTGGTCTAAACCCATAGCGCAATGGGAGAAGTGTAGGTGTTATCTTGACGTGACCTCGGTTGAGGTGTTTTCATATTTTTTATGAAAATGATGCATAAATCATATGATTAGTTTGAATCCTGTATATTATACTTTAATTGATGCATTTGTGTTTATAAATGTTATTTCAATGGTATGCATGTTTTATAAATGCATTTGTGGAGATTATTGTGAGAATTATTCATTGAGCTAGTTGAGCTCACTCCTTTTCCCCTATTTTTCTCAGATCCGAAAGGAAAATGCAAGGCTTGATCGTGCGAGTGGCCTTCCTCTCCTCCTTTTTGGATGTAGGTTTTGTATTTTTTGGGACTTTAAAGTGTATAGTTTTTGGGTTATTTTGTTCTTTTGAACTTGTATATATAACTATCACAGTATATATGTATGTAATACTTAGATGGATGGACTGTATATGTCTTTTTTTGGGATGTTGGACTCTTGCTCGAGTTCCATATGAATGTTTGTAGATATTGAACCTTGTGATATTTATTTTTGTGATGGATTTGATCTCGTTCTTTTGGATGATAAAATTTTATTTCAGTTCAATTATATTTGTCATATACAGGTTGTGTATTGTGTTTATTAGGAATTTTCTACGAAAAGGCTTATCAGTGCCTCAGGTTTTGTCGAGTAGTGACATTATCTGGGGTACTGTGCTGGTTGTGGCATCACCCAATGAGGAGTCGCGACATCTTTGGCCGACACCACACTGGTGCTCCTTGTGATAGCCTATTTTTTCCTCTTTCTCTTTCAAGTTCGGGGTACCTAGCAGGCGAGTGGGCAACTAGGCAGGTTGCAACTTAGTATGTTCCCCCCATCTCATCACTCTCTAGTGTTGGTCAAATCTTGCACCAACATATAGCTTACCCAAAAAGAAAAATAAATAACATATTCAACTATACGTGTTATGATTTATGCATAAAATATATACTAAATTGTCAATTTAAATTCTTCAAGATACCTTTAGCAAATACTATTGATGACTTCTTAATTAACATTGATGCCTTTTTAACTTGATCGAAGTGAGAAACCCATTTTTTATTCCCAAATTGGATGAATAAGGAGAAGGAAGTCACTCCTCTTCTATGAATTGTTCTTCTCCCCAAACTTCTTGTCTTGTCTAACCCACCTATAACATTTAAGAAGTTGTTGGCATTGGGCTTATTGAAATAAAAAGGTCCATAAAGTAACTATAGGTAGTGGTCGGGTCGGGTCTAACAAAACCCGAGACTTGACCCAATCATGTCGGGTCAATGAAAAAAGCAACCCGACCTTTGTCCTAAACTCGACCCAACCCGGCCAGAAATGGTCGGGTTTAGTCGGGTCGGGTTTGGTCTGGTTGGGTCGGGTCGGGTCGTCAGGTTTGGTTACACCTCTAGTTGAAACTCCTCAACTCTAGTAGCCCCTTGAGTTTTTGGAATCAGGCAAATGAAGGTTGCAAGTCACTCCTTCAAAAGTCTTTCAAATTTGAAAAAAGATTCCATTGTTGCCACTACATCCTCCCCTACAAAATCACGTCATTTATAAAAAAAAATCAACATCCAACCCATCCATCCTCGAACCCTTGTCCTTATCAGATCCTTAACTACTTCCGTAACCACTTTTTTTTCTTGACATCAATATCCAAGAACTCCACCATTGCCTCCTTGATTTTCGGGAGGTTGACATCATCCTATTGACCAGAATCCCTCCCCTGTTTGCAAATAACTTCCCAAAATAATTCCTTATACCTTAGTTAAGCTTTTTTGTTTTTCTCCATGCTCATTTAGAAAGACTTCTAATTTGATTTTATGTTAGTCCTTATCTTTACGATCTTTTGAATGAAATTGGTATTACAATTCCCAAGTTTCAACCATTTGAATCTAGATTTCTATTTACAGAAACTTTCTTCATTTTTAAGTTCCTTCAACAAATCTATAATTTTTTTCTTCTTGGAAGAGGGCATTGTTACCATAATCACATTCAAGTAGGCTCGGCCTTGGGGTAGGGCCCAGAGGGCAAACGCCCCGGGCTCCCAAATTTTGAGGGCCCATATATATATACATATTAACTGATAAACTTTTTGATGATAGTAGGCCCTTTAGTGGTTGTAAATAATGATGGACTTATTTTTCTTAAAATGTAGAGAATTTTGGCTTATTTTTAACTCATTTTTTTAATTTTTTTAATTTTTTTAATTAAATTATTGGGGGCATCAAATTTTACACCAAAATACTTATATAGTATTTCTTTTTACCTTAAAAAAAATTGCTATACTATTTTTTAGCTTTATTTTAATAAGATCTTTTTTTTTGTTCAAATAAGATCTTATTTTAAGTATATTGTTTAGTAACTAGTCAAACCTCTTATTTTAGTTTTATTTTAAAGATAAAATATTTTCAATTTAAAATCTCAACTTCATACTATGAAAATAAGTGAACTTAAAAATTATATTTATATATAATAATTATATTGAATATTGAATATTTAAAATCTTGATTTTATAATGTTTTATTGTATTGATTTTGTGACTTTAAATGTATTTGAAATATTTATAAAAATAAATAAAAGGACTCCATTTAAAATTAAAAAAGGGCCTCATTTATTGTACCTCGCCCCGGGCCGCTAAATAGTCAGGGTCGGCCCTGCATTCAAGCTTACTTTGAATTTCCTCTGACTTTCTTCTAGCTATTTCCACCTTATCTTTAACCTTTTTGTAATTTTCTTTGATCCATTTCTTTCAAGCTTCCTTAACATTCTTAATTTTTTAAGAGAGGGTGAATCAGGGTTTCCATCCTTCTTAGACTTCCTTTCAGATATGATGATCTTCATGGCTACCTAATTTTCAAGCTAGAAGTTGAAAAACTTAAAAGGTTTTTAAGGCAATTCGAGAGTGGTCAGATAAACTCCATTAAGTAATCTTAATTTTGGAACTGATCAAACCATTTCACATTAACTTTATCTAGATTTCTTTTTATTCTTCTTCCACCTAGTTGATTGTTTGACTAAGTAAATCTCCTTCCTTTCCTTAGAAAATCCACAAACAAAGCCTTTTCTAAAGATACCGATCAAGTCCTCAATTACCTCCCCATTTGGAGGTAGTAATCCTTCTTTCTCATGGTTGAATCTAATAATTTTAAAGTTCCTACAGCCACCCAGGATATTTTGATTTTATGTTCTGAACGAGAAAGTTCCTGCTACACTTTTTCTATCCTTTGCATAATTCAAAGCCTTAAATGCCTGTTAATAAGAAAGGATTGAAAATAAACCCCAAAATCTCAACTATAACCCATTTGTCTTCTTTACTCAAGATATGAACATCCCATCTCATTCAAATTTTCCCACTATCATCTTGTGAGTAATTATCACTCCAACTCTAGTTATTTTCAATTTTTTTCCAAATACATGCTCCATTATTCATTTTTTTAACCTTTATTTCAAAAATCAACATACCCAACACTTCTCTTTTACCAACTTATGCCTCACCTCCGTAAGAGAATTATTTACAAGTCTTTCTAGCCTTTTGAGGCTACTTTTTTTTTTTTTGGTATTATTCTTTTTTTGACTAGGAGGAACTTTCATTCTACCTTTATTTAATTATTTGACCTAAGTAATTCTCCACTTTAGTTTTCTCCTAAGTGTTTTGATGCTAACAAACAGTATAACAAATGGTGCTAATGTTTCTATCAAGTATATTTCAACACCTAAAGTTGAAAAAAAGTCAATACAAGATCAAAATACTTCAAGATCAACCAAATTCAATGCCTAAACCGGCAGAACACTCACGGACAGGGCGCGAATGCATTATAACAATAACCGAGTGCGCAGGAACACAATAATGTACAAGTCTGATTTTATTAATTTCAAAATATATTTTTGTACATGAAATAAAAAAGGGAACATCCTCCCAAAATCCCCAATGAATAAACAAAGGGTTACAAAATGTGGGCCCAAAAACCTCCACCCAGTCCACCCTAATCTCCTGAGAAAAAATTCATAACATCGGGGTGAGCTACTCGCCCAGTGGGTAAAATAATTTGTGAATATAACAATTAATAAAGGATACTTCATAATCAAATATCACATAAACACATCATAACATCATAATCAATACAACATGTACGTATGCATGACACCGTCTCGTAATGGCTCCATGATTGTACATTGTCTGAGTTCACGTACAGATGTCCCTCCCCAAGAGTAGCCAGGTTCTCATTGTACGTCCCTCCTTAGGAACGTCTCCCTGGATTCACGTACAGATGTCCCTTCCTATGTAAACCTGGGTTCTCATTTTACGTCCCTCTTTAGAGAAATATCAATAATAGTGAGCATTGCTTCTAACTATTTTGTGGATCATAAACCACTTACGTACCTAGGTGGTGCTTATGTATGATGCCAATGCATGAACTGGTCCTAGTCTTTACTAACATTAGACAGGATTTTGGCAACGTCTGGTGATTCTTATCTGGTCAGTATCACCATGTGTAAAGTTAGAATGTTCAGCTTCACTTGTACAAGTCGATAGCTTTCAAATAAGACCAACCAGATCAGTCTCCAGTTTGAGAGGTGAGACACGAGATCTACTTAAGTACCAATCGTCTAGAGCAGCACGTTGCCTCCCGTTCACTATTTAAAGTTACTGAGGATAAGACAATGTCTGGTTGAGTCAAATTGACCACTAATCCGACATAGTAATAGTGTAATACATGAACTCCAAATATACAAGCATAAGTATGACAAGTATGAACATTATACACAATAATGCAAGGTAAATGAATAGTAGACATAATGATAAATGAATGTAAACTTTAATAAAATTTATAAGACACGCAAACCTATGTTTCGTTCCCCACATTCAGATAATAACTCCTTGAATTGGCGCCTTCCCTTAAGTAGAACCGCGTTGAACCACGAAGAGAGTCTCGAAAAGAGAGTCTCAATAGAGAGAGAGAAAAAAAAAGAGAGAGGGAGAAGTATTCCAACAAGAGGAGGAGAGTTGGTTTGGTGTGAAAATGATGGGAGGGGGAGGCCTCCTTTTATAGGAAAAAAGAGCCCGAATCTTCTGGCCGGCTGCCCGAAGTTCCATAAATGTTTTTTTTTTTTGTGCAATCCTAGGGTATTACATTCAAAGTTTGGACAACTTGAAGGAAAGAAGAATTATGAGGTTGATTCTTGTTTATGTTTAGATTTAGGATGTAACCTACTTGCTTTAGTTTACTCATCACTCTCTTAAAAATCATCCATACATTAGTTTTTCACAAGATCATATTCGAAGTTTTCAAGTTTTCCAAAATATTTTGATCTTTAACTTGATTTCGTTAAAATGGTTTTTAAATTGTTTTAAAACGTGTTTTTAATGTTTTAAATGATCCAAATATGTTTAATTATGTTTCAAAATGTTTTTGATTTGTTGGAGTTGTCCTTGATCTTCAAAAGAATGATTTTTCATGTAATCAAGGCCTTCAGCACTCTAGCTAAGGGGTTTAGCACTCTAGCAGCTTGTTGGTGAAAGTTCCAGACACAGGAATAGTGGCCAACGTGCTAGCGAGTGCTAGCGAGCAAGAGTTTCAGAACTCTGCTCTTGGGAACACTGGTCAGCGTGCTAGCACAGAGCGCCAATGCGCTAGAACAGTCGACCAGACATTCTGACACGTCTGGGCTACGAAACGTGGATTTTCTACTTGCGATATTTGTATATATTTTCACCTATTTGCTTTAATTTTAAAACAACATTTGCCCATACCATCTAGGAGATATCTCGGACCGTTAAAACTGAAATCAAATACTAAAAACGTACTTTCCTTGGACATTGAAATCCAAGTGAAGGGCATTCTTTGGTTTTGTTTTTAAAACATTTTTTTGTTCATTTTGAGGACGCTCACAAAGCTTGAGGACGCTCAAGAACTTTTGGAAAAATTTTGGAGAGTGCTTGAGGATGCTCACTAACAATCTGAATTTTCTGAGCACATTTCCAATGTTCGAAAACAATCATCTAACCCTCCAACGGCTAGTTTCTTGTCTCTAACGGCTAGTGCTCCATTATAATCTATAAATACATGCACTTAAGCCATTTTAAAGAAAAGAGAAACAACCATGTGATTCTAGGGAATGTTCTTCAAGACCAAATCATTTTTTCATTTTAAAAGCCCTATAACTTAGAGATGATGATTTGAAGATTGAATTTCAAGCGTTGTCTTTGTGCATCATTTAAAGCTTCTTCAAAATCATTCTCTTGAGGAAATATGGTTGTAAGAAAGATATAAATCATTGTAAGGTCTCTCTTCACTCCGAGCTTAAATTTCCATATCTTGTATTTGATATTTGAATTTATGAGCTTCATTGTAATTGTTCTATTCACTTTGAACAAACACTATATTAACTGTTTTTAGTTGTTTGGTTTGTTTCAACATTGAAACAACCAAGTCAAGTGAATTTGATTCACTTGAGATTCCAATAATAGAATCAAAGGTAGTTTCATCCTTTATCTTGAAAAGGGTCAAATGGTTTTTCCTTAGCTCGCGAAAAGAATATTCGATTCTTCCTTATCCTGCAAAAGGAACAAGTGGTTCATTCTTAGCTCGTGAAAAGGATATACGGTTCATCCTTAGCCTGCAAAATTATAGGTTTGCCTTGAACTTGTAAAAAAACAGTTGTAACGGTTTGATCCTCACTCGTAAGATGATTCATTAGTGAAGTTTAGAAATTCTAATCGGGAGATTAGGTAGTGGACGTAGGCGCGACTGAACCACTATAAATGCTAATGTGCTTGACTTTATGCATTTCATTTTATGCACCTTAGATTAGTTTGAGTATCAAATCCAACTTTATCAAGGAATTTTACTAAGAAATTAGAAAAGTTCAAAAACGGTCATTACACCCAATTTACCCCCCTCTTGGGTGTCCAACACTCCTTTGAAGACGAAATTTTGATACTCTAATATACTTTCACTCTTGGAGTAACCACTCATTGCCTTCTTTGATGATTTTTTCATAATTGCTCATATCTTTCAATTTCCAAATCTTCAACTAATTTTTTATTACAATAAATGGTTCTTCCATGTACTATTTACCGAAAAGAATTGTTGAGAAAGAAAAAAAAAACTAATTCATGATATTGCCAAAAGACTTTTTTTCTCCTAAAAACAACAAACAGAAAGAAATGATAATTTGAAAAATAAAAGTAATTTAGAGATAAAAAGCATAACCACAAACAATTCATTGGCATCAATTCTTTAAACAAGGATTTAGTTAAAGGAAAAAAACACATTCAAGTGTTGTCTAAAATTGATCATTAAAAATGGTTCAATACAAAATCAAAAATTTTGACCATATGTCATTGATTCTAATATTTTAAAAAATTCAATTTAAAACATGACATCTACTGTATTTATGAGTGTTCATTAACTCGACCAACCCAATTAATTTTACCAAACTGAATCTTTTGAATTGGTTTGGATTAGGTTTATACACCTAATTGGTTTGGGTTAGGTTTAGATATTTATAACCCGACTGACTACTGTTTAGCATTCAATGCACTCATTACATGCTGACTTTTTCAACATGTGTTTCTCTCCTTTGGCTAACCTGTTCAACATTTACTTCACTCATTACTCTCAAGAACAAGTTGGTTTTATTTATTTATTTATATTTTCTAACCATTCCATCTCACTAGTTTGCAAAAAGTTTGCAAACATTCTCCAATAAAACATATATTTATTTGATACGTTGGAAAAGAACATGAGAAGAGAAAAAGGAGTATAAAAAGAAACACGTAGGCAAAATTTGCATTGTGGTATTAGTATGAATTACCAATTTTTTTTTTTTTTGAGAAGAAACAAATATTGTATGTATGAAAACTTAACACAAAAAAAATGAGTACAACCATAGGGAGCACAAGAAGAGCGCCCAAAGCCAAAATAAAAATAAAAGTAACACTCAGGAATTCAAATACCTGTGATATGCATCCATGCACCCAAATTACAAATGAAAAAGACAACTTCCCCAATCCAAAATCCAATCCGAAAGAGATGGGCCATTAACCAATGCAGCTGCATAAACCCACGAGTTGGCGACGAAACTAGTATCTTCCCACAATTTGGTAGCATCCCTACATCTTACATTAAAGACTCTATTATTCCTTTCTAGCCAAATATGCCATAGTGTCACAAAGGATGCCATAAGTGCCACCTCTCTAGCCAAAGATGAAGTGATTGAGTTATGGGATAGGGACATGCACTCGTTAAGACAAGATGGAGGGGGAAACCTTCCTCCCGAGAAGCAACACCATTTCTTCCATAAGCCTCTAGCCACCGAACAATGCAAGAACAAATGATCAGGGTTTTCTTCAGCCTGAAAGCATAGAACACAACATTATGGAGATAGAACCATATTAGGAAGACGCCTTTGTAGTAAGTCTATGGTGTTGATCTTCCTATGAGCCAGAAGCCAACCAAACACTTTAACTTTAGATGAAATATGTATTCTCCAAATGACAGATGCTAAGGGGAAAGATGCCACAACGTGATTAGAAGAGGATTGTAAGGCTCCAACTAAAAATTTACAAGAATACCCCCCATTTGGCTCAAGAGCCCATTTAAATTGATCTAGGTTGTGTGAAATGGTTATGGGATCTAAGGTATTTAAAAGGTTAGTTATTTCCCCTTGTTCTATTAAAGTTAAAGCTCTATGAAAGTGAGGTTCCAAGACAAGGCATTGTTTGAATCGATAGGGCCTCGGTTTATAAATTTTACAATAGGCTAGTTGTGCATAGTTGATGATCTATATAAGGTTGGACAAGTTCTTGCCAAGGGACAATCCCCAATCCATCTATCCTCCTAGAATCGAAATGTTTCCCCATCACCAAGCGAAGGGCGAATGTGTGCATCAACAGTTGATGATAAGGATTCGATGAATTTCCATGGCCCTCTGGAGGTAAATCTTCCCCCATACCACACCCCAACACCCTGGCCCGAAACAAAGATTCTCCCATATCGACTTATAATCACCCGAGCCCACAAAGATTTTCCTTCCTTCAGACATCTCCACAACCATTTCCCGCACAAGGCCACATTCTTCTCCATAACATTCCCAATACCAAGCCCCCCTTTCTCCACCGGTCTTTGAACGACCTCCCATTTAATCAAGCTCATATATTCTGTAATACCCTATATTTCACAAAAAAAAAATTCGTTTGGGCAGAAATGCCAGAACGTCCGAGGAGGACGTCCTATATAAGGAGCTGTCTCCTCCTCATTTTCTCACACCAAATCACCTTCTCTAGTAATTTTTCCTCTTCTTTTCACTCATTCCGAGTCCTTTTCTGTTTGAGACTCTCTGTTCGAGACTCTCGGTGCAATACGACGAAGTTCTGTCCGGAGGAAAATTCCAGATTTGAAAGAATAAATTATTATCTGAAGGTGGGGAACGAAACATAGGTTTGCGTGTTTTATAACTTTTATTAAAGTTTACATTCAATTATTATTATGTCTACTATTCATTTACACTGCATTATGTCATATAATGTTTACACTGTCGCACTTATGCCTGTATATTTGGAATTCATGTATTACATTGTTATAATGCCAGATTTGTGGTCAATCTGGCTCAACTAGACTCGATCTTGTCCTCAGTAACTTTAAATAGTGAACGGGAGGCAGCGGGCTGCTCTAGGCGATTGATATTTAAGCAGACCTTGTGTCTCACCTCTCAACTGGGGACTGATCTAGTTGGTCTTATTGAAAGCTATCAGCTTATACAAGTAATACTGAATGTCCTAACCTTGCACGTCGTGATACCAATCCTGATAAAGATCACCAGATGTTGCCAAAGTCAGTCTAAATGTCAAGAAAAGATCAGACTAGTAGACTAGACCAGTTCATGCATTGGCATCATACATATTACCACCTAGGAATGTATATGGTTTATGATTCATAGAATAGTTAGGAGCATTGCTCGTTATTCATTATATTTCTCTGGAGAGGGACGTACAATGAGAACTCGGCTACACATGGAGGGACATCTGTACGTGAATCCAGAGCATCGTTCCTGAGGAGGGACGTACAGTGAGAACTCGGCTACGCCTGGGGAAGGACATTTGTACGTGAACTCAGGCGATGTACGTTTATCAAACCATTACGAGACGGTGTCATGCATACATACATATTGATTGATTATGATGCTCTCATGTGTATTTAAGATATTTGATATTGAAGTATGTTTTATTAATTGTTATACTCACGAACTATTTTACCCACTGAGCGCGTTAAGCTCACTTCATTATTATCCAAATTTTCACAGGAAATTAGGGTGAACTGGGTGCAGGTTTATGGGGTCCACATTTTGTACCCTTTGCATTATTCATTGGGGATTTTGGGGAGTATGTTCCCTTGACTATGTCATGTACAAATGAATTCTGAATTAAATGAAATCAGACTTGTATTGTATTATATTTCTGCTGCGCACTCTGTTATTACCATTGTTATTATTCAAAATGCGCGCCCCGTCCGCGAGTGTACCGCCGGTTTAGGCGCGTCCGGGCTGGGTGTGACATATTCTCTATCCCCCTTACCTCCCAAAAAGAAAACCCTCATCTTTTTTTTCGATCGCCCATGCCACCCCCACTGGGATTTTAAATATTGATAAAAAGTAAGTTGGTATAGCTTCTAAGACCGCCTTGATTAATGAAAGCTTACCCTCTTTTGACAAGAAGGCCCGCTTCCATCCCTTCAGCCTTCGAGAAATGATTGACACCACTGGATCCCAGAAGACTTTAGAATTGGGGTTTCCTCCCAGAGGCAACCCCAAATATTTCATAGGCCAAACCATACAAAATTTGCCATTCTTAAGATTACTTCTGGATCCATATTCACGCCAACCATCTGACACTTTGCCATGTTCACCTTAAGACCAGAAAACTCACAAAAACAATAAAGGATATCTAGAATTCTTTGCACATTCACATCACCCCCATCCATCAAGAACAAAGTGTCATCGGGGTACTGAAGTATGATACATTAACCTTTTTCTTACCCACTTGGAAGCCTTTTACTAAATCAAGGCTACTCGCACGTGCCATCAGTCTGACCAAACCATCCCTCATAATGGTAAAAAGAAATGGAGACAGTGGATCTCCTTGCCGAAGACCTCTGCTCGCCGCAAATTTCCCTTTTGGTCAGTCGTTAATGACCACCGAGTATGTGACAGAACTCACACAACCCATCATCCAACTAATCCAACGATCCCCAAATCCTTTCTACAGTAGCACATGACGCAGGAACCCCCAATCCACTGTATCATATGCCTTGGCGAAGTCAACTTTAAATACTACACCTTTCTTTCCCCTCACTCTGTAATCTTCTATAGCTTCATTGGCCACTAAAACTGTATCTAGTATTTGCCTCCCCCGAATGAAAGCCGACTGAGTTTCAGCAACAGATTTGTGTAACACAACTCGAAATCTCAAAGACAACATCTTAAATATTATTTTTTACAAGCTAGTTACTAGACATATAGGTCTATAGTCCTTCAATCTCTGGGAATCACTCATTTTAGGAACAAGACAAATGTACGTCTCATTCGCCATATTATTTGTCACACCCTTATGAAAGAACTCCTAGACCACCTTCAAAATATCTTCCTTTACCACCTCCCACACCTTTTGAAAGAATGACGTAGTGTATTCGTCTGGGCCAGGGGCTTTAGACCCATCACAACTGAAGACCGCAGCCTTGACTTCTTCCTCTTAGAATGGTTGTTCAAGAAACACCTTATCCTCTTGAGAGATAACTCCCCAATCCAATCCCTCTGTCTCCCATGCATAGCTTCTCTCTTCACTGTACACCTTGGTAAATATATGCAATAATTTCCTCCACCAACTCCCCCTTCCCTGAAATACAATTTCCATTCTCCTTCTCAATAAAAGAAATGCAGTTCCTGTTTCGCCGACTATTTAGGATTTTGTGAAAGAAGATCGTATTTGCATCCCCCTCATTTAGCCATTTAATCTTAGCTTTTTGAAGGGCAATCCTGTCATCTCTGAGGCACAACTCTTTTAACTCGACCTTGTAGATTTTTCGAAAGGTGGCCATCTCAGTAGACCAAGCATCCATTTCTTCCAAACCATCCAAAGAGATCCAATGATCCCCTCAATCTCCTTTTCTTTAACTCCTGTCGGACCAAAGCTCTCTTTGTCCCATGTCTTGATTGAATCTTTTATTAGTTTCAAACGTACCATAAATTGATGATCCTGTTTCCCAAAAGCCTTAGCTTCCTGCCACCATACCCCCACCTTCTGCAAGAAGTCCTTGTGGTTCAACCAGAGTTTTCAAATTTAAATGGCATCGGACCCCATTTCACTTCTTCGGTGTTGAGCAATACTGGCCTATGATTTGATGTGGTTCAGTTAACGCCGACAACTTGTACGAAGGAAATAATTCCAACCATTTTGTAGACACCAAGAACTGGTCCAAACGACAACATATTGGGTGTGTTGTCAAATTGGACCATGTAAAATTGGCATTACATAAAAGAAGATCCATGAGCTGAAACTCATCTATCAGCTGGTCAAACTCCTGCATGCTCCTTGTGAGACGTGTACTGTTCAGCTTTTCCCCCACTAATCTTGTGGTGTTGAAGTCCCCCGCTACACACCAACCCTCCTCACAAACCACTGATAAGCCGACAAGCTCATCCCAAAACATCTGCCTCTCCGACGGTTTTGACGGACCATACACTCCTGTGAAACCGTAGTATTCCTCATCTTGATTGTCACTGAAAAATTGCCAATGAAGCAACTTTCCACCTCTACTACCCTTTCATCCCATACAACAAGAATTTTCCCCGAAGCCCCCAATGGAAGGAAAGACCACCCCTTATTACGAGCACCCCACAATTGCCCTATGAGTCTTCGCTCTACCCTTTCTTTTTTTGTTTCCTACAGAACCCCCACATCCGGATTTGACTTCCAAATTGTTTTTCGAATCAGACCTCTCTTCTTACAGTCACCGCATCCCCGAATTTTCCAAGATAAAATCTTCATTTAATCAGCTTTTGCCTCCCCCTGCTATCACTCCCTTTGCTAAGAAAATCCCTTTTCTCCGAACCCTTAAAGTTTTTGATACTCTACAACACTTGGTTCCTCTGTACCCTGCATGCCCTCATATTCATTCTCCATACATAGTCTGCAATTACTTCCTGAGTCATCAGACCCCCAACTCTAAACCTCACCTAGGCTAATGTCACCAATTGCTGTGACACATTTTCCCCCTCATGATGAGAGGATAAACCCTCCACTACTAGTACCCTATTTGTTGTATCTTCTGTATGGTGGGACTTATGGGGTTGTTCCTCAGCCAGCTTATGTAGGCTATCAGGATTAGGCTGAGACGTAAAGGATGAGGGAGATGAAGGGAGAGTCTCATGGGTTGGGTTGTGAGGAGTCGGAATAGAACATGGAATAATAGAGTTATTTGGCATTGAAGAACACATAGATTCATCATCTATATTTAAAGAGTTTTTGCGTACCTGACCCAATCCATGCTCAGATGAAGACAGAAATGAGTCTGCCAAATCGACACTTCCCGCGCACTCTAGATCCAAGGTCAAGAGAGAGCCATCATCTTGAACCGATGCCTCGTCCGAATCCAGCTCGTTTTTGCCAACAGAGCCCCCACCCCAAAGATCCCCCAGCGCAACAGACTTTTCAACAAACCCCTCTAAAAATCTCTTCCCGAGACGATCTTTATAATTTTCTTCTGTGCGTCTCTTCCTCATCAACTTCTTAGAGGGTTTCTTCATTGCCCTACCAGTGCATCCAGATTTGTCAGCATCCACAGACGACTTCGAGAGCTGCAACACACCACCTGCAGCTATCCGCCAATTCTTCGTCTGAATATCCTCACCCGACGGAGTTGTTTCAATTTCACCGTGTCTCGGACCTACAATCTGGACGACACCTGGATACATCGAACCTTCTACAGGCCCATTTGCTCCAGCCATCGATGCAGTATCACCCCGACCAAGGAACTGGTTGTTGGTGTGTCTGGAACAACCAGGCCCTCCAACATTGCAGTTTCTAAATCTTCTACGCAAAGCACGTGATTGTCTTGAACAATCACATGATCATCACATGCACTCAACGAAATCCTTTCAGAGACCACTTGTTTCATGCAATCTTTAGTGGAGGCATAGGGCCCACACTTTAGTCCTGATCTAATTGCTTCATCAACAATCGAATCAGAATTTGAAACCCCAAGAATTTCATCTACACCTATCTCATTTCCCTCAACCTTGGGCCCACCATCCAAACCATCCCCACCATAACCCGCATTAACTCCAATTAAATGGACCTCTGACCCCCTATGTACGTCTGTCCAGAGTAAACCATTAGTCAGAATCGAATCAACGACATGCACAAACGTAGGATTTTCGAATGCAATATCCTCTGCAAAGCCATCCCGTCCACGTTCTTCCAGCAAGCAGTCGTGGGACACGTGTTCTGGACATTTAATGTATGCGAGAGCTCTCTCCGCCCCCGGTCAGCACCAACTTCAGGCTTGCGTACGACCTTCATCTTTCCAGCCACCACCATCTTTTTTACCTTCTTCTCCGCATATCAGGTTTTCTTGCCATCGTAGCCAGCGACAACCACCTTGCTGTCATTGTTGATAATACTAGATAGACAGAAAATGCGGACCTCATAATCTATCCCCGCCAAAGAGATGAACGGATATGCCAAAATGTAACCATTTTTGCACCCCCTCACTTTTAGTAGCTTTGCATACCGGAGGTGTGCGAGCTGCTTCGTATCATCATGGATTTCCAAAAGACCCTCGCACAATCTACCAACATTGACGAAGAATTCCTCCCTCCAGAGTTCATATGGGATCCCCTCCACACTGACCTAATCATTCTCGCAACTTAAACTATTTTCCGACCACTGAAGTTGATCGTCCCAAATCATTGGCTTTAAACCTGCCGGGAGAGATGCAGTGATGAGTCTTTCTTGTTCTTCCATGTCCTTGCCCCAAAGTATGGCCCTATCATCCTCCAAGATCGAAAGGATGACTCTCCTTTGAATCACGTCCGCGAGTAACCTTTGTACCTTACCCCAATTTGATTTTGCATTTGTTTTGAAAACAACCACTGCCTGACTCCAAACCCTATTCAAGCACTCCACAACAATCTCCTCTTTCTTAGGCCCAGACGTCTCCTTCGATGGCAATAGAGCAAGGTTAGCATTATAGCCCGTTTGGGATTTCGTTGGCATGGTTTTCGAGGGCAAATTTTGCCACCCTCTATCCACCATTTGGCCTTTCATCTTTAGAACACTTCGCAAACCCCTTTTAAATGAGCTCCACCCAATTCCATTGCCACGTCCGGAATAATCAAAGCCCGAGACCTACCGCCATCAATTTTCATCACTCGGAGGAACTTCCCTCTCTCGTTCACCAAATCCTCAAGAAAAACCACCCCACTACCATCACGAAAGGACCATTTCCCCTTCTTCCTTCGCCGCTCCTCCGAACCACCAATCTCCACCGTGGATAGCCAATCAGCAGCATCCACTCCGATGAACAGCTGAAAAGATTGAAACCTCGTGGCTTCCTCTACCCGCACCTTCCTCTCCTTCGCCAGAAATCTAAAAGCGAAGTCTTTCGCCCCCACTCGGAAGGTGTTTCCGACTCTCGCGCCTCTCTCATCTCTCACGTTCATTTTTAAAGCATTCTTCACCTCAAGCACAATAATTCTACAAAAGAATTCATTATATTGGACCTTTGTTTTCAAGTGTATGAACTACCAAAATTACATATATAGGTAACATTTTTAGATGGAAAAAGAAAATGTTTATCTAACTACAAAAAAAAATACAACTATAATGTACAATCATTGAATTATTTATTATACACTATGAGATATACAATACATTCATTCAATGATTGTAAATATCCTGACTATAAAAAAAAAAAGTGCAAAGAAAACATTGATACAAATATATATATTTTTATTAATGTAACATTTGATAGTCAATGCAACTTTTGTTTTGTTTTGTTTTGTTTTGTTTTTTAATCAAATCCGACTAACACATTTAAAAACACTTCTGCTGTTGAGGGCCCTTTCATTTCCCTTCCCAAAACCCCTGCTAAAACCCACCTACTTACTCTTCCTCTCAAACCCTTACTTTCATTTCTCCTTCCCCAATGCTACTCTTCCGTGCCGTCCGTCGTCTTCACCCTTCTCTACACCGTCATTGCCTCCTCCTGCGCACCTTCGTGGACGCACGAATCAAATGGGTTCGCGACCGAGGCCTCGACCACGCCGTCGAGAAGGAGAAGAACCTCCGCTCCGTCCTCGCTCTCAAAGACCTCATCAAGTCCGAGCCCTCAAACCACCTCCCAATCTCCGTCGTCGCCGAACACAAATCCCAGCTCTCTCTCCCCACTCGCGCTTTCGATTTCATCCGAAACTACCCCTCAATCTTCCAAGAATTCCTCCCTCCGGAAACCTCCGCAGCTCGCCCTCACGTCCGCCTCACCCCGGAAATCCTCCGCCTCGACGAAGCCCAGCAATCGATCTACGAACTCGAGAGCTACCGCCAAGATGCCGCCGATCGGTTGCTCCGGTTGCTCATGTTGACGAGAATCAAGAAATTGCCGTTGAAGGTGATCGATGGATTGAGATGGGATTTGGGTTTGCCTCAGAATTACGTAACAACGCTCGTCGCCGATTATCCCGATTACTTCGAGGTTACGCCGATGAAGATTGGGGATTCTTCTTCGAGTGAGGAGGTTTTGTCTTTGGAGCTTGTTTGTTGGATTGATGAATTGGCGGTTTCGGCGATGGAGAAGAAGACAGCGAAGAGCAATTTTATTAGGTATAGGAAAGGGATGCCGATTGCGTTTCCTTTGCAATTTTCGCGAGGGTTTGATATAGAGAAGAAGGTGAAGAGATGGGTGGATGAGTGGCAGAAGTTGCCTTACATTTCTCCTTACGAGGACGCTTCGCATTTGGATTGGAGAAGCGATCAGGCCGAGAAATGGACCGTTGGGGTATTGCACGAGCTCCTTCATCTCCTTATTTCGAAGAAGACCGAAAAAGAGACCATTTTGCGTGTTGGTGAGTGTTTAGGCTTAAGGTCTAGGTTTAGGAGAGCTTTAGTGAATCATCCGGGGATTTTTTACGTGTCGAATAAGATTAGGACTCACACTGCTGTTCTTAGGGAGGGTTATAAGAGGGATTTATTGCTTGAGAAGCATCCATTGATGTCGATGAGGTATCAATATATTCATCTCATGAATAAAGGAAAGGAGCTGGTGGGATCAAGTGGTGGTGCAATGGGAAGTGATTCCATGCGGAAACAGACCGCTCAGAGTGTTGTTGAACAAGATGAAGAAGATGAAGAAGAAGGTGGGAAGTTTGGGTCGGAGGCAGAGGATGCTAGTGATGATGATGACTATGATTATGATAATGAAGATGATGATGATGATGATGAGGAGGAGGAGGAGGAGGAGGATGAAGATGAACTAAATGGTGGCCAAAGCGTTGTTGTTGGTGGAGAAAGTAGGCCTAATTCACGAATTGGGATGAAGAGGTCATCGCGATATCCTTCTAGAGCAAACTCAAATGGAAGATACCCCAGCAATAAGGTTCCCATGGTTTCTAGAAGAAGAGAGTCGCATAAAGGGCATGGTTACAATATGCGATCGTCAAAGAGATCAAGTTACCGGAATAGTGGGGGAACGTTGTTGATGGAAAAGAAGACTCCTCCTTAGTAGCAATGTAGGCTATGTTATTCTTAATCATCGACGTATATTTGGTGGTGAGTTTTATCTTCTTGCCTTGTTCAAATGTAACAAGTCATTCAATTTATATATGCTTCGAAATTTCGATTTCCATTTTAAAAATTTGCAGCTTTGCAAAGTCTTTCTTTTTTTCTTTTTTTTTTTAGTTAATTGCTTTGTGGCTTTGTTGTTCAACCTACCAAGTTGCTTTGGCTGGTATTCATTGATTTACATTTTGCACCTAAATATCTAAATATTCTTGCTAATATAAACATCTGTTGTTTTAAAACATATAGACTTTTGATTCTTTTGTAAAGATATGTGACTTTTCTCATTATTGCTATTAATGTATAAGAAATCAAACCATAGTGTCAAGTTCAACACCATGTATATGTGTTCAGGTTCAGTTTTATTTATTTTTTGATTGAAGAATAAAGGGACCAACACATTGGGCTACAATAATATAGGATTACTAAATTAAACAAATGAAAGAGGAAAAAAACTATCTCTTGTATAACTCTCCATTCCTATCATTTTCCACTAGTTCCAGCATCCTGTTTGTCAATTCAGAAGGGGAGAAGATGAACTCTTTATCTTACTGTTGGACTGAAGCCAGGTATTCGGCTACTTGATTTATCTCTCTGTAACAATGGAAAATTGGAAACATACAAACTGCAGTCCCTGCAAAGACTTAAGGATTTGATCCTTCAATGGTTGAACTTACCAAGCAAAATTTACTCTCCCATTTACAATATCTACAGCTAGTTTGGAGTTGCTGTGAACTTGTAATTTATTTAAACCCAAGGCAACAACAATAGAAATGCCCCTGTGGATGGCCTTAAGTTCTGCATGAATAATAGAGGTGGAAATATATCTACCAGCATAAGCTAACAATGGAGCACCTCTGAAGTCTCTTATATTGAGATCAAGTGATTGACTACTGCAATTGGCTTTAAAGCTATCTTTCTGTCTTTTGTGTTCTACATGTAGGAAACTATATTTTTATTTAATTTTTTGACATTGGACATGCTTTGGTCATGTGCATATTAAACTTGAAAGCTATGAGTTGCAAGATGACTCATATTCCTATGTGAAGCAGCTGAGGTTGGTCACTTTTCTTTTAATTTTGCGCCTCCTTTATTGTCCTTGGTGGGGCCATGTGTAGGAAAGCCTTCATCTCAGTGGGCCTCCTTCTTTGGTAAACCTAGAATCTATCACGATCTATATTCTAGATCAATTTGTTGAAAGCGCAATTGGTTGGGTTGATTTTTTTTCTTTTATTATCATAAGAAGAGACTTTTATTCTAAACTAAAATGGAGAAAGGCAAAACACTAAAACAAAAAGGCCCAATCCCTAATGAAATTGGACAAAGAGACACATTGAAATGTTTATACTTGCCTTCCGGCAAAATGCTCCAGTTTGAAAAAAGTCTATTTCCTTTACGAGCTATTAGCTACCTTTGAATCATGTCCTTTTTTCGACTTGGCGCATGGAGTTTCAAGCTTCATCCACAAGGAAGCTTTAAGTTGAGCTTCATATTGTTTTTCTTTCAAATCTCAAATAGGCATTAAGTATGGTTTGTTTATTAGACGTTTTTCACCAAATACGCATGCCTTCATCACCTTTCCAAATTGGTTTGCAAATAACTTGACTGGGCTTCGATATGTGGCTTCCAACACTTTTGAGGCAGAAGGGCATAACTAGCTAAACAATGCTTGATCCATTTTGAAGGATGTTTTTCTATGGATGGTTTGGTGCATCAATCTGGTGGTATTTAGAGTAAGCATATATGAAGGTTAGGACTTGGGAGGAATTCATACTTGATTGTTGGTTGCATTAACCAATTTTTCTATCGGACTATAGGGTAATAGTATTCAAGACATGCCTTATTGATGTTAGTGAATTCTATGAATGAAAGATCTCTGCTTATTGTTTGACTTCTCACTATTATCACATTGGCGAGCAATCCAATTTATTGTACTTAATCATTGATGTTTAAATTTTATTTATATTTAATATATAATTATTTTTGTGCATTTTTTGGTTCACACTTTGTTTAGGTGCACATCTTGCTTTGTGCCTTAATTGTGGGTTGCACCTTTAACTACTTTGGTTAGACACTATTTCAAGCCAAACCTGATTGAAACTTTTCAGTAGTAATAATTACCTCAATTGATCTAAAATCTTGGCTTTCCCACAAGGGCTCTATATTATTGGAAATTAAGACTTTATGGATTGAAAAGAGGGATTTAAGGTTGTGTTTATAGCAGAATACTTAACAAGATGAAAAGCTCTAGCCTCTAGGACTATGTTGAAATGGTACTAGGTCTTGATCCAACGGAACCTGAAATGGTGCCAGGTCTAGGCCTATTATGCTGAGTGCCACTTCTGCCGTCCATTGTAATACCATCATTTCTTCTACTTTGGTACTTCCTGTAGGAAGCATTATCTTCCATCACATATGCTGCATCTGTCTCCACTCACTTTGAAGACTGAACTTGTGCTCTCGATGCTGTCTTCTTTTCTTCCATTTTTTCTCTCTTCTTACCTCTTCTAAGCTTATCATCAAATAGGGCTTCAATCAATGTGTCCCAAAATATGCATATTCTCCTATTTTTTGTTTGAGATATTGCTGACATGAATGTTTCATTATGGTTTCTTTTTTTAGTTTTGCATTCTCAATGGAGAATGATAATATGCTATGATGCTTACAGTTTTTCATTGAGCTCTATCCTCTTTATATGCAAAAGCTTCTTGTGTATGACATTTTAAATAGGTTTATTGTGTTGATTATCTTACCTGCTATTGCAGCAAGCTTGAATTTAGAGATCAAGCTCATAGTGCCTGAGAAAGCAAGTTTGTATGTGAAAAGAACTGCTAAAGAGAATCCAATGAAACCTAAGTCAGTTACACATTGAAGAAAGCTTTGGTTTATCATCAGGTTTATATGTTTAATCCAGTCTCAATATTAAAGATAAGTGGTGGAAGCACTTCTCCATCTCTTCTTTTAAACCTGTAAAAGTTTCATAGATGCTCATTGCCATTAACTTATCCGGAGATCTGTGAAGGTAACTTGTAGCAATTTTTGGACTAATATAAGTTTTCCTTTTTCTTGTGTCCTGTGTACAAATTTATGTCACTAGCACTCGGCTAATTGCCTGGAACATGCCTAACCTTTCTCAGGTTGTAAATCCCCTCTGATATCTCTTTTTTAGCTTTGTTCTTTCTCATGCCATTTCATGGAGAACATAAACATATATCCAATATGAATCGCATGAAACATTTTATTCAATTTTTGAGCAACATTATATATAGTTGAGCAGCCCATTAAACAAAAATAGAACTTCCAAAAACTGCCACAAAATAGTGATTTGCAAGACCAGCTGCTATTACAAACTCTTAAAGCTTTAATTCTCCAACATCAATATGGCATATGATAAAGTTAGTCAAATGGAGGAAGAGATCAGAACAACCAAGATGATAGACATGAAAGAGTTGCATTAATATATAATGGAAGAGGATGAAACCTAAATGATAGCAAAGAGATAAAAATTAATGAAGTGTGTATTTATATCAGAAGATAATTATAGCTAGTTTCTTTCTATTTTATAGTCTATTTAGTACACATCAGTCTGTTTCTTTTTTTCTTTTCTCTTTTATCCGGCCCTATTTGGCCTTGAAATAAATTTTTTGCTGATAACCAATGGGTATAACAGCACATCAATTGTGAAAAATTATTTGTGGCAGCCAGAGATGCCGCCACAAAAGAATTTTTAATGGCAGCTCCTCCTACGCCACAAAATACCATGGTCAAAATTAACCTTGTTAAATATTGTAATTTGTGACTGTAGAGAATGCTGCAAATAGCGGTATTTGTAACGCAGTTTTGCTGCCACAAATAATTTATTTGTGGCGCCTTTTAGTGCCACCACATATAAGTTTAAAAACCTGAATAATAAAGGGGGTTCCTGCGAGCGGAGGTGCGGGGTTAAACCCTAGACAATTCCAGCTTTCGAGCTTTCGAAGAAATTCAGATTTTCATTTCTGTGATGATCAAAGAGATTCAAGCGTGAAGTGATCCAAGAGATTGATAGAAGCTTAGTTGTTGATTCCAATGATAACAGAAGAAATCTTCGCAAGTTCTCTCTGGCTGCAAATTCGACTGGCGAAGTTTTTGTTTTGTTTGATTGATCGACAGTAGGGCGAGAGAGATAAGGAGAGCAGAAACGACCACAGAGTGGTGTTTGATGGTACATTTGCTTTCGACCTCTACTGAATCTGTTTTTTCTTCATTTTTGTTTGATCTGTTCTTATTCTATTATCTGAACACACGGACTATAGTCTTTCTATTTTTTTCTGATTTTTTGGAGCTCAGGAATGGTAGACTTGAGTGTTTTGAGAAGTGTTTTTTTCTGGAGAGGTTCCGATTTGTAAGGTTTGCATTTGTTTCTTTTCTTTCTTTATTTGTTTTTTGTTTCTGATCATGCATGGAACTTTTTTTAGCGGATCTGTGTTGCTTATTGTTAGAGTTTCTTTTGGTGCGATTTCGTAAGAGCATTGGTTTGTTTATGTCTGCCGATCAATTTTTTTTCTTTGATTTCGTGTTTTGTTTGCGTCATTTGTGTCGATTGTGTGCTTTTGAACTTGGTTTGATGGATTCAATATCAGTTTTGTGCCAAAATTGGCACTTTTGGAGGTAGATGATTCTAAGGTTAGAGTGTTCAATCTAGTTTTAGGAAGATTTCTTGGAACAAGGATCTTAGTGAAATTTATTAGGTTACCTTGAATTTGTTTATTGTATTAAATGATTGTTTGGCATCGTTCGAGAAAATTACACCCTATTTTTTGGTGTCATCACAGTAGGATTTCTTGTTAGTATTGGTTCCTTCAAGTTATTGTGAATTTATTGTTAGATTTCTATTTTGATTTCAATTTTTGTGATTTTCAATTTTTGTGATTTTTCAATCGTATTTAAGTTTTTTAGCCGGCATATTATTGAGTAATTCATGACTTGAAATTCTATTTTTTGTAATTTAGATCTTGAGCCTCCTCCAATGGGAAAGTTTCCAGGAAAATGGTTCAAGACTGTACTTCTTGGAAGAAAACATCCAAATCTAGTATATCACAAGGAAGATATACTTAGGTAATTTGCTTGCTCCATTGAAATCTTTTGTTTCTCAAATGAGCTTATATTGGTCAGATATGAAAAACCTGAATTTGATTGGATCAAAAAGTCCTGTCCAAAGCGAATTCAATATCTTTTGGAAAGCCTAATTTATGTTTAAAACATACCATAACCTCTACAGCTTTTCTTGGGGTTGGATTATGGCATATCTATTGATGTTGGCTATGTTTTAACATGTAAATCAAATTGCGAGACCAAGGAAGTGTCTAGACTCTAGAGTAGGAGCTTTTTTCCAAGTTCTGTTTCTTTCTTAAATATTTCTGCTAATTTGCTTGGGGAAGGTGCTTTAGTTCTTCATTAGTTATTTCATTTAGCACATATTCATTAGACTTTTGTTGATATATCTAACACTATTACAGTATCTAAAGAACAAATCTCACACTAATGCGAAAATGAAAGGAAAAAAAACTATGCAAGGATTTGAGGTTGATCACCTATTCCCTTCTTGGTGAAGAAAACTAATGTTAAAATCCTGATTTTCAGTGCTTTAGGACTAATGCCTAACACTTATTTCTTTTCATGGATTTACACAATTGAAGACGACCTCTCAAACAATGTCTTAGATTATAAAGTGGCTAAAGTGTTTTCTACTTCATAATAACTGTTTCGTAAGGCAAGAAAATGATTTCTCATGCTAGTAATATGATGGGTATGCTAAAATTTTATTCTTAATCATTATTCCAGAGATTTCTAACATTTTTCGTTTACTAAATCTGATGTTGTTTTCCCAATGTGGTGATCAATTCTTATTTGAGGTTTTGTTTTTCTTGATTTGCTTCTCTCTTATTCGAAATTATGCCCTTGTGAATGTTGGCATGTCAAAATTGGTCTGAATGCCATTTCCTTAGGGTTTCCTTTCATTATATAGAAGAGAATGTACATCAAAGTTGCCATATTTGCCGGCGTACAAGATAAGTATCATCCCTATTTACAACATAATTATCTGCTATTTGCAATCTTGCTTTAACAGAAAACATCCCTAAAATATTACAAATCAAATATTCTCTGATCCTAAAATATCGCAAATCAAATATTCTCTGATTCTAAATTATCTCCGTAACATCCCCCCTCAAATTGATGCTGGTAGATCAAAAAGCATCAATTTGTCAATCAAGAACTGATGTCAATGCCGAGAAAGAGCTTTGGTGAAGATGTCGGCAGTCTGATGTTCGGTAGAAATGTGAGGAAGAGTAATCACATGTTTGTCAAAGGCTTCTCGTATGGAATGGCAATCGACTTCGATATGTTTTGTACGCTCAGGGAAAACCGGATTAGCAGCGATCTGAATAGCACTTGTATTATCAGCATGAAGAGGAGTGGAATGTAGTTGAGGAAAGCCAAGTTCTCCTAATAACCCACGAAGCCATGTGATCTCAGAGCAAGCGGAAGACATAACACGATACTTAGACTCAGTGGAGGACTTGGAAACTCTGTCTTTCTTCTTACTCTTCCAAGAAATGAGTGCATTGCCGAAGAACATGCACCATCCAGTAACAGAACGACGAGTATCTGCACATCCAGCCCAATCAGCATCACTATATCCCACCAATTGTAAGGAAGAATCCTTAGGAAAGAACAACCCACGTGAAGAGGTGCCCTTTAGATATCGAATAATACGACGGGCAGCAGCTAGATGAAGATGTCGAGGGGCCTGCAAAAATTGACTGACCTGCTGCACAACAAAAGAAATGTCAGGGCGAGTAATTGTCAAATAATTCAAACTCTCAACGAGCTGCCGATACAAGGATGGATCTGAAAGAAGCTCGCCTTCCTCACGACATAGCTTGAGATTAACCTCCAAGGGGGTAAGAACAAAGTTACCCGATTGGAGACCAGCCAAGGAAATCACTTCTTGTGTGTATTTGTGCTGATGTAACAATGTACCAGACGGAGTAATCTGGACCTCAAGACCAAGAAAGTACTGCAAAGGTCCAAGATCTTTCATATGAAAAGAGGTCTTGAGATGCTGTTGCAACTGCTGAAGTAGTTCAATATCAGAGCCAGTAATCACAATGTCATTGACATATGCCAGAAGCAACACAATTCCTGTAGAAGTCTTGCGAAGAAAAAAAGAGGAATCAAACTAACTCTGAGCAAACTGAAAGGCAAGCAAAGTAGAGCGGAATTTATCAAACCATGCGCGCGGAACCTGTTTCAGTCGTACAAAGACCGGCGTAGCCGACAAACCTTCGAGGAAGGAGTAGTAAACATGCCGGGAGGTGGAGACATATAGATTTCTTTCTTTAGGTCTCTATGTAGAAAAGCATTCTTCACATCCATCTGCTTGAGAGACCACCCCTGTGAAGCAGCAAGTGCTAAAATAGTCCGAACGTAGTCATCTTGGCAACGGGGGCAAATGTTTCAGCATAATCAATGCCATACTCTTGACGATTCCCAAGAGCCACAAGACGAGCCTTATATCTGTCGAGTGAGCCATCAGATCGAAACTTAACTGAATACACCCATTTACAGCCAATCTGTTTGACACCAGAAGGACAAGTCATAATATCCCAAGTGTGATTCTCTTGAAAAGCCCGGATCTCTTCTGGCATGGCCTGCTGCCAACATGCTTGGGAAGCTGCCTGGGCATAAGAGTGAGGAACAGAAACAGTATCGAGAGTGGCAATGAGTGAGGTATGAGGAAAACCATACCTATCAGGTGCATGTGTCACCCGAGTGGAGCGTCGAGGTATAGGAACCGCATAATCAGGTATCGGATCAGTGTCTGGAAGGAGCGTTGGAGAAGGTGGAAGACGTCGCTGATACACCAGACCTGGTTTAAACAGCTCAATAGAAGAAGACACATCATCAAAAGTTGGAAGAAGAGCAACAGAGGGATCGAAAATAACCTGAGATTGAAAGAAATATTGATTTTCGAAGAAAATCACATTCCGGGAGATTCGAAATTTATTTGCATGAGCATCATAAATCCTTTTTGAGTAGAGGTATATCCCATAAAGGCACACGTGACAGACTGGGCAACAAGCTTGTGACGATCAACAGGGGGTAAATGAACAAAACAAACACACCCAAAAGTATGAAGGGATTGATACTCAGGAGAAGAAAATAGGGAGAATCATAATTTAGAGTGGTAGTAGGCAAGCGATTGATCAAATAGACAGCAGTAGATAAAGCTTCTACCCAGAATTTAGACGGTACAGACGAATCAATCAACAAAGTATGAATGACATCTAAGAGATGACGATTCTTACGTTCGGCGACTCCATTCTGTTGAGGGGTATAAGGACAAGAACGTTGAGAGATGATCCCCTTTTTCTGAAGATACGTCTGAAACGAATGGGACATGTACTCTCCCCCTGAGTTGGAGCGTAAGATTTTGTTACATGTACTGAATTGTGTCTCGACAAGCGCAATAAAGCTTTGAAAGACAGAAAACTCGTCACCTTTAGAACGAAGAAAATATATCCAAGTAAATCGACTAAAATCATCGATAAACGTCACAAAATAACGATACTGACCATGAGAAACAACAGGACTTACACCCCAAACATCAGTATGTATAATCTCAAAGCATTTAGAAGCACGACTACCATGCGTAGGAAAAGGTAAAGTTTTACTTTTACCAAGACGACAAGTAGCACAATCAAAAGAAACAGGAGAAGAATTAAATGCATCGTTTTTGCCCAAAAAACCATGTTTCAGAAGATGAGTCAAGACAACAGAATTGGGGTGACCCAATTTCTTATGCCAGACTTCAGTATTATTGGCAGTAGCCGTACATGCAAAAGAAATGACACTAGGAATAGAAAATTGTAAAGGAAATAGACGTCCCACTGTAGGCCCCTTCGTGATCACCGTCCCCGACACCTGATCCTGCACAAGACAACTACCACGAGAAAAATGAACATCACAGTTATGATCCACCAATTGTCCAACAGAAATCAAATTGGTAGATAATCCATGAGAGACAAAAACATGTTGGAATGAAGAACCCAAATTACCAACAACAGTGATAGGAAGAGTACTGCCATCAGCAATCTGAATATTTTGTGTGCCTCCATACTTACGAACATCATGGAGACCAATCGTACGACCAGTCATATGATTAGAAGCGCCCGAATCAACAATCCAAGAAGAAGTGGAGTTAGTACCCGTACCTTGCAGGCCTAAAGCCGTAAAAGCGGACACAATCATCTGTTGGACCATGGCAGGTGTGAGAACATATGAATCAATGCTTAGAGTGGGGGGCGCAGAAGAAGGCGAGGGCTGAGCAACAGCTTGAAAGGCTTGGGATTGGCGATTCTGAGGCCGCACTCGACATTCTTTGATGATATGACCCTCTTTCTTGCTGTAGTTGCAAACTTTCTTAGGACAGTTGCGAGCAATATGACCGAACTCCTTGCAACTGAAACATTGCACATTGTTCTTTCCTTTCCCTTGTGCCGCATAGGCTACATTCACAGCTTCAGAAACAACCTTCTCAAATGTCATACTCATCTGAGTGGATAATCGTTGTTCTTCACGCAGTAAATCTCCCAAACAAATATCCAAAGAGGGAACCGGATTACGGTTCAATAAATCGGCTCTAACAGGCTTAAATTCAGGTCGAAGCTTCTTCAAGAATTGATCACGCTGACTCTCAGCATGAACCGCTTGAAGAGCCGCGAGTGCCGTAGCGGGAACCTTAGAATGAACAATAGCAGAATACTCGCCCCAAAGATTAATAAAACCAGAATAAAATTGCTCAATAGTCAAATTACCTTGATTGAAATTGCTAATTTCCAATTCCAATTGAAATTTTCGAGCGCTGTGGTCTTGGTGATAAATACGCTGTAGATAGTCCCACATAGCCTGAGCCGTAGGAAAAGACCGAAGATTGGCGACAAGATGGGGCTCAATCGTTCCCAATAGGAAGGAGATCACCTTAGCATCTTTGACCTCCCATTGGGCAAGTTCGTTTTCATCAGTGGGAACTCAAATAGAACTATCAATATGGGTTGATAATTCCTTCCCTTTCAAAAACATCTTAAATTGAAATTCCCATGTAGGAAAATTCTTGCCAGTGAAGCGAACAATAGTATTCTCAATTGACATGACAAAAAAAAAATTCAGACAGCCACGGCAAGGAAAAAATAATAATTTTGTTGATCGAAATCACAGTTCGATTAAGTCGCACCCAGAACCGACGTCACAGAGGTTGCCGACCACCTCGCAACCACTGCAGAAACGGCCGGTCACCACCACAGAAGGGTCGACTGCCACAGAGAAGGCCGATGGACACCCAGCCACCGAGAGAGACCAACTGAAAAAAAACAGAGAACTCGCAAGAGAGAACGATTCTCTACCCCAAAACCAATCGTCGACAGCCACAAAATAGTGAACCCACAAAGTGGGATGATCCAGGAGCAAGATGGAACTTGCAGAAACAGAAAAGAAATTCTTTTCTCGTCACACACGAAGGATTGAGACCACAGAGATGAATATCAAAGTAGGGGCTCTGATATCATGTCAAAATTGGTCTGAATGCCCTTTCCTTAGGGTTTCCTTTCATTATATAGAAGAGAATGTACATCAAAATTGTCATATTTGCCGGCGTACAAGATAAGTATCATCCCTATTTACAGCCTAATTATCAGCTATTTATAATCTTGCTTTAACAGAAAACATCCCTAAAATATTGTAAATCAAATATTCTCTGATCCTAAAATATCGCAAATCAAATATTCTCTGATCCTAAATTATCTCCGTAACAGGCAGACATGTTTTTTTTTTTTTTTTGAGAAGAGTGTTGACAGACATGTTTGCTATTTGGGAACATACAATGCACGTGGTTAGCAATTCGGAAACGTACTGATCTAGTCATTTGTGGAGGATTATTTTAAGTCCAGTCTGTTTTTGTGACTTTGTTTCAGGTTTTGGTTTAGGCTTTTTGATTGTTTGGTGATGGTTGATCAGGTTATTTTTGTACCTCCTGCTCCACTCCATACTCATATGTAGAGCAATGGCCATATATTTCTAGGTATGGAATCTCTCTTTCTCTCTCTCTCTCTGATCAGTATTTTTCTTTTTCAATTCAAATATGTTGCTTTAAAGGTTTAGTTTTTGGTGTTTTGTTCTCATCTTTGTGATGGTGGTAATTCATTTTGTTGGACTTGATTGGACTAGTTCTATGATGGATGCTTCTACTGATTAGATGCGATGTCCTCTCATTTTGATGGAATCCTTGCAGTTTTATATATAGAGTGTTACTAGTTCCTTTGGGGTCAGTTTGGTGGGTCTTGGATGTTCTATTATTTATTTTAACTCATATTCTTAGGAATCTGCAAATATGTCAACTGTAGCTCTCAGCTTCAGCTACTCTCTTCATGCACTGGTGTTCAACGACATCCATGGCAGAAATGGCTAAAAGCCTAGGAGGCAGACATGGTAACCTAATAATTATTTGTTGCTCATGAGACATTGTGATTTTGAAGAGTGGTCCTTGTAACAAGAAGAAGAGGAATTCCTCTATCCACTGTAACAAAAGTAGTGTATAAAGCTAATATCGCTAGTACTGCAAGTTCTTTCTCTACATCCTTTTCTTTTTGTTTTCTTTTTATACTTTTGCTTCAACTAATGTAAGGATTTCTTACAGAATTGATTTGTTAGCTCCCACAACAAGTCATTCCAACACTTCAAGGAACCACTTTCCATCTAGTTCATATTCTTCTTTTTTAATTAGAAAATTTAGTTCTAACTTCATAGTTTTGGATGTTCATTAGAAAACTTTCTTTATTTCTTTGCAGGCCATCTTGATGAAGGTTATTCCCAAGACCAGCACAAACTTTCCTGAAATTCTGTACTCTTGCTTTTTCATTTTTATATGTAATTGATAAACAATGGTTGTTTTATATTGATGAGGCAAATTGGTAATGGTCTTTGTATTTTTGCAATTAATGGTGAATATATATATATATATATTTTGAGAAGATATAATGTTAGTAGTTAGTTGTATAACTAGTTTCGTCACCAGATCGTGTTCTAGGGAGGTATCAAACTTATTTTTGACCCATTAATCTCTGAGACAATGACAAGAGTTGAACTTAGAACATTTAGATTCTAAAGCTACTTCTTATCACAATTAATGGTGAATATTTTAATTTGTTATGGACAATGGTGTTGAAATAGATTAGATGTTTATATATAGGCCCAATGACATGATTACCCTTTAAAAAAAAAAAAATTTCACAAATGCCATCGACATACAAATAATGACTCATTTGCCATATTTTACTGTTCATTACACAGTCAGCACGTCAAACAAGCGTCACGTGGGCGCGGAGGTGGCATTTAGTGAAGGGAAGGCGTCTTTTGAAAAGACGCCTTCCCTTAAAATTTTTTTTTTTTTTTAAGTAAAGGGAGGGCGTCTTTTGAAAAGACGCCCTCCCTTTAATGCTCTTGCCTTTTAATTGATGCACGCCCTATTTTTCCTTATGTATGAATCAGTGAATGCTGATAGGTTTTCCAGTCTTCATTCCCCCTTTCTCCCCTATTTCTTCATAGCCCATTTTCTTCAAGTGAAGGAAGAACAGCTAAAGACTAATGATTGAAACTTTTCAAAACCGTATAAATTTTTAAATGGAAACATCCGCATATTTACAAAATATAGAACTCTTTCTTTTCATTCTAAAAAGTATTCTTTGAATTTTCCTTCGATGATTGTATGTGGCATATTCTTCCACATACTTCAGAAAATGAAACTGGTTCTGTTATTTCAGATCCAACTTCATACTGTATGAATTCAACTTTTTCAGAGGGTCCTGTGTAATTCTCCTGCATTTCATGTTTCTACAGTGCCTAGCAAGGAAAATTTACACATTCACATATAAGTCCATTATCTAATTAATGTTGGTACTTGCAGATGGCTGTCCTTGAGAAGCAGCATCACGATGAATTGGAAACGGAACTCGCAGTCGCAAATTCATACAGAAGGAAAAAAAAATAGCGCAAAGAGTTAGGAACAATTGATAAAGCTGACTAACATAAAAATAGGGAAGAGCATTAAAGGGAACACAATATATAAGTAGAAGGGTCTTCTTTGTCAAGAGCAAGAGCTTTCTCTGCAGCTCTCTTACCAGTCTCCATATCACCATGAAACCTACAAGCACCTAGCAAAGTCTGCCAAATCAGAACACCTGGTTGAAAAGGCATGCTTAGAATCAGTGACTCGACCTCTTTAATTGTAATCCAAGAAAAAATGGCAAAAATAGTATTGAAGAGAAGGCGTCTCTTCAGTTAAAAATTGCAAAAGCCGACTGATTTGCATAACACCCAAGAGTTAGATAATTTTTTTTTTTTATAAGAAGGGAAGGCGTCTTTTCAAAAGACGCCTTCCCTTCACGTTAAAAAAAAAAAATTTGTGAAGGGAATGCGTCTTTCAAAAGACGCCTTTCCTTGCACTTGTAAAAAAAAAATAATTTTGAAGGGAATGCGTCTTTTGAAAAGACGCCTTCCCTTCACTTAAAAAAAATGCCACCTCCGCGCTGACGTGGCGCTTGTTTGGCGTGCTGACTGTGCAATGAACAGTAAAATGTGGCAAATGTGACATTATTTTTGAAGATATGGTATTTGTGAATTTTTTTTTTTTTTGAAGGGTAAGCATGTATTTTTGCCTTTATATATAGCTATTACATTCATTAATGTTATTTTTTTAAAAAGGCTCAACAAAAGTAAGAAGAAAAAAAAAGTATTTTGTGGCAATTAGTAACTGCAGCAAAAGGTATATTTCTTATACTATTCAACTTTTATCTGTGGCAACTAGGAACCGACTTGATTTCTTTTGAAGAATGGGCGATAAAGCTGGTTATATAAATAACAATTAACACATTGTTTCTTTTAAAAGAAAAAAAATAAAAAACTTTTATATAAACTGCTACAAATAAGTTTTTGTGGCAGCTTAAAATTTCCATCAATAGTCATGACACTGTTTGCAGCACTTGTTTATGTGACAAGTATAAAACTGCCACAAAAGATCTTTTGTGATAGAGTGGAACTTTTTATGCCGTTTTTCCAGCTGCCACCAAAGGTCTTTTTTCGACCCTATTTGGCCTCGAAATAATTTTTTTTGCCCATAACCAACGGCACATCCCTCAAGAGCATGGTAACAAGAGAATTCAGAGGTTATAATGCTTGTTGATCTTCTCGTAAGTGTTCACTTGAAAGCAAGTTCAAATCTGATCTCTTTAGATGAAACATAAAGGAGTGAACCTGACTGACATATTCTTCTAATGGGTAACTTCGTCAACTTTAAGGACTCAATAAATTGATATGCTCCCCCTTCTCCGAGGGTTTTCCTCCACCGAGTGTTGTCTCTTTTCTTATGGAGGCTGGCTTAGGATGTAGGATGTAGGATGTAGGATGTCGGGAGAAGTAAAAAGAACTTCGACAAAAACGATAGCAATAAATCAGATGACGGTACTGGCAATAAGGGGTGCTTCCGATGAACGTAGGCAAGTTTTTCCGATAACGAGATTGCTAGCAGGGAGTTGCCCAGATAAGGGGAAAGCAATCAATAACAAACCAACACTGATGGCTGTGTTGATTGATGGTGACAGGATGGTGGTTGAGTTGACTACTAAGGAAAACGACTTGTTAGACTTGGGGCACGTGCTTGGGGTAAAGGAGATCTCATATGGATATGGATCTGAGCACATGAAGGACAGTATGCCACATATGGTGTGCAAATCTTGTGAGGATTCTTCTCTTCCAAAACATGGTGATTTTAATCCTAACAAGATATACCTTGGATGGTCCTAGCGTCGTCACTGAATCCACTATTACTGTTAATTATTTGGCTTCGTTTATTTATGGGCGTTTATATCATTTTATTATAAAATTAATATTTAAAATAAATTTTAATTTTTATTAGTGTTTGAATTAAACCAAACCTCCCTATTATTTTATTTTATTTTAGTATACAAATAATCTTGACGCAAACACTCAATCGGCAAGGACTGCTATGCAGCCCTGCTGAGCACAATGAAAATTTTTAGCTGGAACACTTGAGGGCTTGGGAACCCCCAAGCGTTTTGCGAACTACTCTCGCTTCTGAGAGAGCAAGACCCCATTATTGTCTTTCTAATGGAAACTAGATTCCCTGTCAGAAAGATTGAATCAGTTAGAACTTCTCTTGGTTTTGGCGGTTGTATCACAGTCTGAGAGAACGTTTTGGTGGAGGCCTTTTAATACTTCGGAAAAAGTCAACACATCTGAAACTTCGCTCCTCCTCTCATGGATACATTGATGGTTGGGTTGAGGAGGCTGGTTCGGGGAACCTTATGCAGTACATCGGTTGGTTTCTTGGGATTTTCTTTAGCGACTATGGGAGTGTTACTATCTGGACTGGCTCATCATCGGGGATTTCAATGAGACCCTTTGTGTTAATGAGGACGACGACTGTGTAAACAAAAGCCAAGCGATGATGGGCAAATTTAGGGAAACATTGGAATTTTGTGAGCTGATGCACATGGGCTAAAAAGGCATTAGTTTCACCTGGAATAATAAGAGGTGTGGTATGGATAATATCATGGAAAGGCTGGATAGAGCACTCTGCAGCTTGCATTGGAGGTCTCGTTTTAGCTCGGCGGTATGTCTTTCATGCAGATTTGTAGCAAATACTTTCATGCAGATAGGAATGCCAAATACTTTCATGCAACAACTTGTGAGAGAAGAAGAACAAACTAGATAAAAGGCATGAAGGACTCATCGGTGCAGATCCAGTTCAAGTAGGTGGTATCATATAATACTTGTCCACTCTGCGAACCCTTCTTCAGAATTAATGCACAAAGCCTTGGAGGGAATTGAGGTTTCAATTTATAATGACATTAACAGATTTGTAGTAAGGCCATTGTCTCGTGATAAAGTTAAAACAATGTTATTTTCCATGGGACCGTCAAAAGCCCTGGCCCTGATGGGCTTAGCTGCTCTATTTTCAGCTATTTCAGCTGGTGGGAAGGAAGTCTTGATCAAAGTCGTGGCGTAAGCTCACTCGACTTTTTCCATAAGTTGCTTCAATATTCCCAGATCCTTATGCTGATAGATCAACTCAATTGTAGCAAACTTTTTCAAAAGCCCCTAATGCTCATGCCTCCCCTTTTTAACAACATTTCTTATACTCACTTGTACTAGCCCATTGTCCTGCCCTCTTTTTTTTTTTTTTTTGGTAATATTTGTATAAAAAAAGTGAAAAAGATTTTTGTAGTTATAAAATCATTAATGCAGAATTCCGATTCCATGAGTTATAAATTTTTTTCATTTTTACACTTTTTATACAAGAATTGGAATCCATTAATGTAAAAATATTATATGTATTTATTTCTCGATTTTTAAACAAAAGTCATTAACTTTGCAACCCATAAATGTACAACTCTTATTTAATGGGTTGTAAAATCTATTTGTGCAAAAAATACAAAAAAAACAAATTTTTGTAGAAAAAGATTGCAATTCTTGAGTAAAAATTGCAAAGATGGAAAATTTTGGAACTCTTGGAATCAGTATTTAGCATTAATGATTTATAGCTACACAAATTTTTGTTCACTTTTTTTATACAAATATTAAAAAAAAAAAAAAAAAAGAAAAAGCGTGGGTTGCAGGAGGGGCGGAGTATACGCCAGATACAGTAAAGGCTTAAAGAGTTAGCAAGGAAGGGGAGGCAGGGCATTTTGGGGTTTTGAAAAATGTAAGTCTAAACTGCCATTAATTTCACATTTGTAGATACTGCATCACCTGTAGTTGTATTATTTTGCAACCGCAACAATTAGAATTAGTATTCTCTTAAAATAAAATATAGATCGTAAAGAAGTAAGACTGTATTTAGTTAATAATTCAAAAATTAAAGAATATAATTTAAAAAAAAAACTTAAAAAAGAATAAATTTTTTTAATAAAAAGTAAAAATTTATCAAATTTTTCACCATAAAAAACTGTATCAAATTTACAAACTAATCAGGACTTAACTTTTTCTTTTTGTATTATTAATATTTATTATTTATGGTATTTTATTGGCTGAAATTAACCGTCGCTGGTGGTGGAAACCCCCACATTTTCGACATCTTTATTTCCAAATTTATTAATTTCCTTTTTTATTTCAACCACAAAAAAAATTACCAAAGAAACGCCGTAATTCATTTACGACACAAATCTCGAGTAAATTCTACGGTTCAAACAGTGCTAGAAGAACATTGATACGTTATCTCCCAGCATGACGGCTAAACACGTGATACAGACGCCCTCCGCCCATTCCAATCCAGTACCACACGTGCCAATTGCACGCGGCACACACCCAGGTGCAGTACCAATGTTAGGCGTAGCACTAGCACTGCGGCTAGACCGGCCGGTCCGAGTCGACTCGGTACAAAAAGTAACTCGGCTCAGACATCTTTGTTTGAAAAGTGCTTACGTGTCTCTCCGTTTTCCCCTTCGTCTTCTTCATCTTCTTCTTCTTCTCTTTATAAATAAGCCAAAAAACCTCCTGGGATAGAGGTTTTCTCTTTACCATCATCATCACAAACTTACTTCAATATGCGAAAATCCGATTCATATCTCCATATAAATCTCTTCTGAAACACAAGCCAAAAAACACCCACCTTAAAATTAGACTAGTCCTGTTATTTCATTCTCTTGTTTTTTTGATACATCAAAAAAACATTGATGGCTACCAAAGAACAACAACAACAACAAGAAGAACAACAGCATCAATCACTGAAGAAACCCCCTTCTATCTCTCAGGTAAACAAACAAAATATACCCACTTTGTTTCTCCTCTCTATACCCTCTGTTCTGCTCTAAAATATTCTCACTTTGTTTTTATTTTTATTTTTATATTTTCCTTTCATTTATCATCAGTTTAAAGAGATACTACACGAGCTGAAAGAGCTATGGTGCATGGCGTTACCAATATCAGCAATGAATTGCGTGGTGTACATTCGATCCATGGTATCAGTTGTCTTCTTAGGAAGGCTAGGAAGTTTGGAACTAGCAGGAGGTGCGCTTTCAATCGGTTTCACAAATATCACAGGGTACTCTGTTCTATTCGGGTTAGCTTCAGGTATGGAACCCGTTTGCAGCCAAGCTTACGGCAACAAAAACTGGGACTTAATCTCGCTTTCCCTACAAAGAACCATCCTAATCCTGTTATTCGCAAGCGTACCCATAAGCCTTTTATGGGCGAACTTGCAGAAAATCATGCTGATAATGGGTCAAGACAAGGAAATCACCGCAATGGCTGCAATATATTGCATGTACTCTCTTCCTGATTTGCTGACCAACACGTTCTTGCAGCCGTTACGGGTGTACTTGAGATCACAAGGAGTGACAAAGCCAATGATGTATTGCTCGTTAATAGCTGTGGTGTTTCATGTACCGTTGAATGTTGGGTTGGTGGAGTGGTGTAAGTTGGGTGTGCCAGGGGTGGCTATGGCATCGGTGCTTACGAATTTGAATATGGTGGTGTTGATGTGTGGGTATGTGTATTTAAAGGGTACGATGTATAAGGTGAGATGGAGTGGGGCTGGGTTGGTAGGCGCTGTGTTTGGTGGGTTGGGTCCGTTGTTGAAGCTTGCTGTGCCGAGTTGTTTGGGGATATGTTTGGAGTGGTGGTGGTATGAGATTATAACGGTGCTTGCTGGGTACTTGCCGAATCCCAAATTAGCAGTAGCGGCTACCGCTATTATTATTCAGACCACCAGCCTCATGTACACAGTTCCTATGGCTTTGGGTTCTTGCGTTTCTACCAGGGTGAGTTTTCATGAGTTTTGAGTGTTTGATCTTTCTTTTTTCTTCTTTTATTGTTTTCGTTTCTATAAGTTAACAAAAGAAAACCCGTTTAAGATAACGCCAAACTGCAGACCTTAACAGAGAGAGAGAGAAGCTAGCCCGTCTGTTTTCATCTTTTTCCAGGCTCCAGCAGGCTAGTAAAAGGACGAAACAGTATAACTGGAACCCAACTGGTGGAGAGGGGAGATGAAATCAGCTAGGAAGGATCATATATTCATTATTTATTTATCTATTTATCTTACTATTATTTATTATTATTATTATTATTATTTATTAGTGTTAGTGTTAGTGTTAGTGTTGGGATTTTAAACCCACCGAACCACTCTCTTTACAATAGTGGCAGTGGCCCACAAAACAAGACCCACTTTCTCACACTCATCAATATCCTAGGATTTTTCTTTTACTTATTGGTGCCATCACTTTCTTGACCGTTACAAGAAACCACTTGAGCAGACTATCATCATATGAAGTAGTAAACGAACGATCAGCAGCTATAAATCTCTCTATTAAAACGTTGTAGATGAGATGATCATCAAATGATCAATATCCTTTTTCATGGATAGTTAGTGGTGAAGCCATTTTGGACCACACCTTACACGTTGCAATATATTTCCTTTCATATATGCTCAGCCGCCTTCTTTTTTTGTTTGATTGACAAGAGGGGGTTCGGGGAGTGGGCGTTTTACCTGCACCCATATGCTCTGCCCCTACGTGAGGCAATTGAGCCTGTGGGTATGTCTTGAACATAGGTTTGTTTTAGTGAATTTTGTGTAATGTTACAATGACATTTAAAATAGAGGTGCATTAATTGTTTTTATATGTTGGTTTTATGATTTGAAATAATTTAAGGATGTATAAAAATGATTTATTTAAATTTTAGATGATAATGGGCCCACGGAACGCGTGCATGCAGGTAGGGAACGAGTTGGGAGCAGGGAATCCATACAAAGCACGGATGGCAGCAGTGGTGGCGGTGGGATGCGGGTTCGTGATAGGAATAATAAACGTGACGTGGACGGTGATATTTAGGCAGAGATGGGCAGGCGTGTTCACGAAAGACGAGCTGGTGGGGGTATTGGTGGCTGCAGTGATGCCTATCATGGGGTTGAGTGAGCTCGGCAACTGCCCTCAGACTGCGGGCTGCGGTGTTCTTCGTGGCACCGCTAGGCCTGCTGTTGGAGCCAGGATTAATCTTGGCTCCTTCTACTGCATCGGCACTCCTGTTGCTGTTGGCCTTGCCTTTTGGCTCAAGCTTGGCTTCGGTGGCCTTTGGTGGGGTTTGCTCTCTGCCCAGTTCGCTTGTCTCATTTCCATTCTCTTTGTGGTCTTGTTGCGTACTGACTGGGAGGCCGAGGCGCTTCGTGCCAAGAAACTTTCTAGTGTCGAATTACCACCTATTCATCATCACCATCATAATTTGATTATTTTGGGGAGGCAATTAGATGAAGAGGATGAAGAAAAAAAAGGGTTTTTGGATGAGAAGAGTATGGAGGAAGGTGGTGGTGGAGGTGGTGTTGTGAAAGGATGAATAGATACTCCTAATTAGATAGTGGAGGGACGAGTGTTGGCATGGGAATTTTCCGTTGATTTTTATTGTTATTGCTTTTGATCACGCATGCCATTTCTCCGCCATAATACACTAAAGAAAAGAGAAATGTTTCGGACTAGTTAGTTAGTTAGTCATCACTTGTAATTTTTTTTTTTTTTTTTTTTCTAAATATTTGAGGCAACACGAAGAACATGCGCCTCTTTGTTGCGTTGTGTGGTAGTTTTAAATGATCAGAAAAAGATTAGTAGAAATGATTTGAATATTGAAAGACTTCTATTATGTGTTATGTGATTTTATATTTTTAAACAATTCTCCATGATGTCAATGTTAACTTTATGTTTTGAAAAAAAATGCTAGATATATATATATATACATACTAAAATTGTGTAGGAATAGCACCCTTCTTAATTTAAAATGGAGAATATCGATATATAATTAGGGTTAAGCAGCTCTAAGTAAGGATAAGTGCCCTAGATGTATAGTCTGTTAATAGACCTCTTAATCCATGTTGCTACCAACTGGAATGATCACTACTTATGTAGCAATTGTAGTCCTTTTACTTTAATATGTATAACGGCACAAACCAATGGCTTTTGGGTGTTTTGACTGCTAATTATTCTTTTCTTCATAAATCTATCTCAGGCCCGCAAATTTTTTTAGTCAGATTTCACTTTTATTTTTCTCATGTACGAAAAAGTTAATTTTCTCGAAGAAAATCTGAATACCTTGTAAAGTTTTAAAAAGTAAAAAATAAATCTCAAAAACCCTATTGCACCTGCTAAAAAGTGTATTTATAATGTCTAAACTGATTATTATGCTCCCTCCTTTGACCTTTGTATTCTCTCTCTTTCTCAAACTTATATTTCCCGCCTATATAATGAAATGGTAAACATTATTTTAATCACAAAAATCGTAACTACATTGTGAGTCTCTGTAAATTTAGTTAAACCTAATTGTTGACCTCTACATATAATTTGACGTATATGTATGTGTATATATATATGTATATTGTTGAACCAATTATTTTCATGTCTCTTACAAGAGTATGTTCCTTATATAAACGATATTTTAATGATTACAAATCACATTCTGTTTATAATAATATTATATGTATAGCACATCTAATCTTACATGAAGGTTTCGAAGTATCAATGATGCACGGTGAAAGTGCTATCAAGATTTATTTGAAGGCCATGATTGTTTGAAGACATTTTTTTATAGGATTAGAGTGTGTTTAGGTTGTGAAACATCTATTATCACATGATTCTGCAATATGCATGATTACATAATTTAGTCGAGTTAATTTTTGAAGATTTACATTGAATTTTCTATATTTGATTTGATCTGAAAGTACCAAGACTTTAATCGTGTTTAGCGAGTTTTAAATGAAAAATCAAAACTATTTTTAAGTGTATATCAAGACGCTAATGTCTTTCAGGATGCTAATGTCTCAGCAGCGCCCTCCTAGACTTAGTAAGTCAGGACACTGATGAAACATTAGGATGCTGATAGAGTTTAAGGTTGAAACGTTCATATCCATCAGGACGCTTACTTCATCAGGAGTGTCCTCATTGAGTCAACCAATAAACTTGTCAGGACGCTGATTCAATATCAGCTCACTAACTATTTTTTGAGTTTTTATTGATTTAAATCTGTAAAGACGTTGACAGTTATAAGTCGAAAAGCTTTCAGGACGCTATTTGAACAGGAGCGCCCTCACTTAAGAATCAACTTAATAACTCTTAGAACGCTAAACATTCTTTAGCGTACTTATCGTTTTACGAATTTAAACACGTTAAAAACATCAAGACGCTCATAACCTTAGTAGTGCCCTTATGCTTTACTTTTCTTAAACGTGTCAGGACGCTAACTTTTGATTAGCGCCCTCACAACTTTGGTCATCTTTATTCGTTAAGTAAGTCAAGACACTTACATTCTTTGTAACGACCTTACTTCTCAGTTCAGCAAGACGCTTATGGTTCATGAGCGCCCTCAAAGAACAAAACGATAAAGTTGGCATTATGCGTCAAGACGCTAATCCAACACTGTCACAAAGCTGACACCTGCACCTTTCAGAAGAAACTTTTCAAAACTGAGCAATGTTAACCTATATGGTTCATCCTTAGCACATCCCTAAAGTATACTTGATGAAGTATATTTTGATGATCACAAACAAAGTATTTTTTGGTGCTAACGAACGTTTTTCAAGAACTTATTTCTTCACCAAAGGAAAAGAAAAAAGCCAATGAATGACTCGATCAAGGAACTCAAAGCTTACATTAAACGGTCAAGCTCGTTTCAATTAATAGACTTCAACGATCATATCCTGATGTCAAGATCATCTCACGTGAATGATTCGATCAAAGGAAAACAAAGACATATAAGTCGTGAAAGGACGCCAATGATCGCATCATAAATCAAAGAACAGTTTGATCAAGCTTCGTGACAACATCTCTCAATCAACGTTCAAGTCATTCAACTCTGAATTGCTCTCATTGAAGATCTCATAATGAAGAGTTGGATTTAATGGTTATGAGAAGAAATACACAAAGGATTTAAGATATATCTTTCTCTAATCGTTATTGCTCAAAATGTTTTTCAAAACCATGCATATATCATTTTCATATGTTTTCTAAATCTGCATGTTTTTAACTATATTTCAAATGATTTAATACTATATATTTAATTTGAAATATACCAAGTTTTTATTCGCATTTATCGAATATTTTATCGCGAGTAAAAACTGTTTTCAAATAATCTTTCAGGACACTAATGAAATAGCTGTGCTCTCCTGAACTTGTTAAGTCAGGACGGTGATAGGTCATTAGGACGCTGATAGGTCATTAGGACGCTTATTTGTATAGTAACGGTCTTCTATATTAGTCAACTTTTGAAGTTGTCAGGAAGCTGACTCAGCATCAGCTCACTGAAACATCTTTTAAAAGTTCTTCAAAGACTGTTACTTTAAGGACGTTGATGGTTATAAGTTGATTAAACTATCAGAACGCTTACTGGATAAGAAGCGCCCTCACTTTTAGAAATCAACTTAATGACTTTTAGGACGCTGATTGTCCTTTAGCGTGTTTTTAAATGTCTTAACTTGCTGGACGCTTACATAGTAGTAGCGCCCTCATGTTATGTTTTTTTTATCCAGTAGAACACCCACGTAATGTAGCGCCCTCATGTTTTGTTTTATATTTTAAAGGCATGACGCTCACTCAATGAGTAGCGCCCTCATAAGTATAGTCTTAAATAAAGTCAGGACGCTAATTGTGCAGTAGTGCCCTCAAAACAATAAAATGAGTCAGGACGCTTACAACTCGGTAGCGCCCTCACTTACCATTCAACAGGACGCTTATACGGAATAAGCGCCCTCAAATAACAAAGCGACAAAGTTGACATTATGCATCAGAACACTGATTGCGGAATCAGGACGCTAATTCAACTATGGTCACTATTCTAACACGTACACCATATCGGTTTAATTTTCAAAACAAATCTCTGCACAAGAACTTTTCAGATAAATCAGAGATCTTCTCTGATGCATGAATCGGGGTATCCTGAAATTCTCCTTATTCATGCCATTTGAAAAGAACCAGAATGTTAGTGAAAATTGCAGTTTCTATTTTCATATAACATTCTAGCCGTTGTGTGAAAACGTTCACATTATTTGAACTTCAAATGTCTAATGGCTATGTCCCACCAAGTTTATAAATACCGACACTTAGGATCAAACAATTTGTCAATCACTTTGTGTTGTGCCAATACTTTTTGAAAGTTAGTTTGTGTCAAAATGAATTTCATTTTTCTAATCTTTCAAAGTATTTTTCACTGATACCTTTGCGATTACAATAGATTTTCATATTGAGCTTCAATTATACTTTATCTTTGAAAATCTATCTTTACTGGTATCAACTCAAATTCTCAGCACTGACTCATATCTGGTATCATTCATGCTGATGATATAATTTGAGAAATGGCTCAAGATATACAGTCGTACTTGATTTCATATCTTAAGTATTGTATTGAACTATATCAGTGGTTGTGTTAAACTACTGATTGTTGAACCAGAAGTTTTCATACATATATTCTATATCTATTTTAAAAATTGTCTGTGTCTTTGATTTACACCAGTCCTCTATTTTTAACGTCAATATTTGTTTGGTATATTTTATCTTTTAATAAAACACTGATTTTCATACCATATCATTCATGCTTTTCGAAATTGCACTTGAGCAATACCGAACATTGAAAGGTAAAAGACAGAAGGTGTATTTCAACTTAGCATTACCCATTTCACATTTCATATCTTTGTAATGCTATGTACTGTTCTTAATGTAAAGAGCTCTACTGCGTTAGAACCACCTAACATCTTAGTGTTGTAATGCTGGTGTGTTGTTGGATTGAAACAACCAGGACAAGTGAAAGTAGTTCACTTGATGATTTCAGGATTGAAATCATATAGGTTTTCTCTGAGCCTGTAAAAGAGAAACCGCTTCATCCTCATCCAATTAAAGGGTAGGTGTGTCCTTAACCTATAAAAGAGAAACGATTCTTCTTTAGCCAGCAAAAGGAACATAGGTTTCTCCTCATCTCGAAAAAGGAAAATGGTTCTTTCCTAGCCAGCAAAAGGAGCATGGGCTTCTCCTCATTTCGAAAAAAGGAAAATGGTTCTTCCTTAGCCATTAAAAGGAACATCAGTTTTTCCTAATCTCGGAAAAAGGAAAATGGTTCATTCTTAGCCCGTGAAAGGATAGGTTTGCCTTTAACCTGTAAAAGGGCAGTTGTAACGGTTTGGTTCTCACCCGTAAGAGAATCAGTTAATAGATTGAGTAAATCCTAATCGGGAGATTAGGTAGTGGACGTAGGCTTAGCCGAACCACTATAAATCTGTGTGTCAAACGTTTGCAATTTAGTCTGTGTTCTAATTTGCATCATGTTCCAATACACTCATGTAAATCACTAAGTTATTGGAAAACCATATTTAAAATTGACCATCGCACCCAATTCACCCCCTTCTTGGGTGGGACCAACAAGTAAAACTTTCTAGAACTTTTTGAATCTTTTCAGAACGTTCAAATATGTTATCAGAACATTCTATTCTCATGAATGATCAGAAGATTCAGGTGTTGTTGCCATAGTTTCACAGACCAAATCAAATCCTTTCTAGGAAAGAATGTATTAGCTGTTTTTGAAATAACTTTGTGCGCCAAAATTACTTAACTTCAAGTTCTTTGCTCCACTTCTATTTCTATATATATGCTGCCTTAGAGCAGATCAAAAACAACTATCAAATACGAAAACTGAAAACCTGTTTCAAAACGTTTAACAATTTTCACTTCTGCAAAAACTCTTGGAAGTTAGTTTTCTATTCACTGCTTTAAACTCTCGATCTTTTTGAAATACGTTAAGTCTTCTGGATTAGTTGATGTCCATCTATATCTTTCCAAAAATCCATTGAAGAAGACGAAAGCTTTTTGAACCAGTTTTTAGTTGAACTTCATCATACATATCTTGTTGAATCTGTGGTAACAAAAGGTTCAATCCAAAGCTTTGTAAGTATCACTTTGATTCTAAGTAAAGGGAATCATATCTCATCTTGTACCTTGGTTTTTATGACTGGATAGCCATCAATTTAGAGCAAGTGTTGCTCGAGTTGTAACGATCATTCTCACACCTGGAAGTTGAGAAAAGGTTATTCTCAAGCCCGTAAATTGAGAAGGTGTAATGATTTGGTCTTCATCTGTAAGAAGATCTTTAGTAGAGTTTGAAAAAATCCTAACTGAGGAGGTTAAGTAGTGGATGTAGGCGAGGCCGAACAACTCTAGATCTTGTGTGCATTATCATTATCACTGATATTGAATCTGTCTGCTTTACGTTATTTAATTTGCTTTCATTTCTTTAAACGATTTTAAAGAAAGGTTAAAATTTGCTAAGTGTCCAATTCACCCCTCTCAGACACATCTGGGCCAACATTTATGTGTTTATATGGTGTGGTTATTGATATATTCGGGACTTTGTGATGTGTTCTAAAGTGTGTATGTATATATGTGTCTGTAGTATATTTTTTACGAGTATAAGATGTTGATAGTGTACTAAACATAGAATTAGTGTGTCAAAAATGTTTGGCTATGTCACAAATGAGTGCAAAGTGTGCCTTTACATGAATTTTGATATATAATACATGTATATTTGGTGTATATTTTGTCGTATAGCTAGGGGTTTTCATCAACCCGACCGAACCGAACCTTTTGGATTGGTTTTGGTTGGATTAAATAGGTTGTTTGGGTTAGGTTGGGTTCTAAAAATACGTAACCCGATCAGTTTGAGTTGGGTCACGGGTCGAGCCCCTAAAAACCCAATTAAACAGACCCGAACCAAGGTAAGTGTTGAAAACCTAAAATATCCCCTTAGGCGTTATTTTTTAAAGATTTATATGTATAATATGATTCTTATCTAATACTATCTAATTTAGTTTATACCATAATATATATATCTGTATACATATCACAGGGTTACTATACTATTAATATATACAATCTCAATCTATGCACTGCTATTTTGCAAATTATTATTACTATTTACTAATATGTAATATTAACAAATTATTCATTGCAAAATAATAGTGCAAAAAAACTACTAGCAAATCTAAATGATAAATGAATAATTAAAGTTCTTATATCAACAAATTATATGTCAAATATGAAGCTTAAGTCCAACCCGATCAAACCGACCCAACCCAAACCGAACGCAAACTGTTTGGGTTGGAAGATAGATTGAGTTGCTTTGGGTTTCAAATTTACCAACCCGAACCGCTTGGGTTGGGTTAGGCTTTGGCCCCAACCCGACCCAACCCAACCCAACCCATGAACACTGTTACATGTAAAATCGCAAACGTACGGTGTCAAGTTATAAAATGAATATAAGAATTAGGTTGTCGTCCTATAGGATTGTACTCGTGTTACTAAATACCGTTTTCACTAATTACTAACTTTATCTAGACAATCAAAATATAAGATTTTGATAAACTAAACAATGAAAGTAAAAGTAAATAGAAAATCAATTAACCAATGGATTAATATCAAGAAAGGAATATCTAGAGGTTCAACTTCACCTGACTGTCAACTATATAGATTAGCTATGTCTATTATCAATATGTTCTTCACTTTTATAAGTCAAAAATCCTTAAATCTCCAATTCTCTTTCTCGAGTGCCGAATTAGAACATATTATCAAGGAGTTGGTTTTGATCTCTCGATAAAAACCAAAACCTTAATAACTCATTAAACTTTGTGATTTTTACTACAACTTCAAAATATATCATAAACCTCTCGATTTTATAATAATCTTAGTTATATTTTCCTTAGTCCAACCCAAGGAATCCTCTCTCGAGTGCTACCCCTCAAGTCTATGATCATTCAATCCGTGATCAAGAGATTAAAAACATTAAACCCAGAAAATATAAATAACTACGACGAATCAATTAGTAATAAACATAATCCAATCTTAACACATAGAATCAAGTATAGGATCCATCTATCCTCTAGAAAAGTAAATTAGTTCATAACTTGAACAATAGAAACACAAAACATTATTGTGAACTTGAATATGAACATAGAAATAACAAACTAGAACTCTTGGATGTTGAATCTCTCTCTCTTGTCTCCAACTTCAAGATCTCTTCCTTTTTTCGTTGCTAGCCATCTTTCCTTGTTCTCCATTCTATGATCCTTTGAAAACCCTAAAAATTGGTCTTTATAGACCCACAAATCCATAGGAAGTTGCAATAAGAATCTCCAAGTTGAACTAAGAAAGTTCGCAACAAAATTAGAAGGTTTCTAATTCTGTTGCACCTCCACTTTCTTCCTCTCCGTTTTTCTTCTTGTTCTCCACTCTTTATCCCCTTCAAACCCCTCTCATAATGAATTATTTCAATTAAGGAAGAAGTAGAAACAAACCGCGTCCAATTCGGAGTGAAATTGGGAAAGTTATGGCCAAAACCTCCAAGTCGCGCAAAATAAAAAGTCTCGTGGCGCCCAGTTACGGGTTTTTGCACATTTTTCTTGCTCTTTTCTTGTGGACTTTAGCCATTTCATCATCTCCTTTGACTTGCATCCTTCATGTTCTTGCATTCCAACTTGTTGTAACTTGTTTCCATCATTCAAATTCATGTTCAACACATCTAAACACCTACAAAACAAATCAAAACTAATAAGTAAAACAATTATCTAAACAATTTATTAAACACCGAAATAAGGCATAAAATACCAAAAGTGACTTAAACTATTAAATAAGCAAAATATGATAAACTTACCTAATATATGAACCAAACACTCTAAAACTCACCTAAAACATGCTTCAAAAAATATACTAAATACCTACTTATCAAACACCCCTACGTATAGCCAATGGAATGAAGAAAATGAGAGAAAAAAGGGAACTAGTCGCTGGACAGGGCAATCCAATCGACTGAATTGACCCCAATTATTTATTTTTATTTATTTTCATTTTTTTGTCGGTGTGGCGATAAGTCCTGGTTTAAAACTCAAAAGCAGCTCAATACTTCATCATTTTGAGTTGGTTTTAAGCAGGGAAGAAGGGGAGAGTTGGGGAGAAGGATTCTTACCCAAATTCAACCTTAGGTAAACCTAATTTCATGATTTTTGATGATTTTCAACTATGAATTTGCTATTGAATCTATGGGAACTTTCTTCTAGGATCAAAATCTTGGTTTGGGTGGTTATGAGAATTTGGAACAAACCTAGAAAAAATGGATCTTTGATTTTCTTTGATGGCAATTAGTTAGAGTAGTGAAATTAGTCAAATACATGTTGAAGTTGTAAGTATAGATATGATTTGGTAAGTTGGATGTGTTGGCCCAGTATTATAGTCCAAGAGGGGGGTGAATTGGACTTGGCGAATTTTCGCGTTACCTTTTGGTTAATTAATTTAAACAAAATATATGCGCAGTAGGTAACAAGCTAAATAATCAAGTGCATGAAAAATAAATTGAAATAACGATTTATAGTGGTTCGGTTCCCCTTGAACCTACTCCACTACCTAACTACCCACGATCAGGATTTCCCAATCCATTATGGGCTAATCAACTTACGGGCGTGACTAGAAGCCGTATACACTAACCAACATAAAGGCTTGGCTAGAAGTCGTGCACACTAACCAACATAAGGGCTTGGCTAGAAGCCACACTGTAACCAACTTACGGGCATGGTTACAAGCAATACAATAATATAGTATAGTCCCAATTGACTAACAAGTCAACAATACATCAAGATTACAAATTATAGAGAGAGATGTTCTAAAAACACTCTCAACAATTTTAAGCGTACAATCTTGAATGAATAATCATTACTATTCCAACTACAATATTTTAACTGACGTGTAGTGTTGAAATAGTTGTTTTCAAATACATGCAAACGATTCAAATAGTGATAATGTAAGATCAAGAATCGAATATGCAAATGTATTCAAATATTGATTCTAAAAATGATATGCATGAAACATAAGAATCAATATGCATAAATGATCAAGACTTGTTGATTCAAAATAGATAAATGGTTAAGTTCAAGAATCAATATGCTCAAGTAATGATCAATGAAATCGATTCAAAATAATATAAGTTTAGCACATGAATCGATATCACGTAAGATGTATGAAACCACTAATCAAGATAATATTATATGAAGATCAAGTATGGTTTCACAAACACTTAAACAAAACAGTTTTAAAGATAGATAAATCAAACACAAAAACCATTTTTCACTCAAAAGCACAATCATACGAATCTTAAAAATAGATTTTACCCAACTCTTGGGAAGGATGAAGCACACATGATTCTCCAATGTGTGACGGTGATTGAGAGTGATTTCGCCTTCAAAAAAGATCAAGATCTACAAGATATGTGATGAACTCACTCAAGAACTGCTTGATCTATACTTAAGAAAAACTCACAAGTTTCTCAAAGAGTTTGAAAGATTAGGCGAACTATTCGGAACTATGAGTCAAAGATTCAAATGTAGGTGAACTTTTGCAATTAAAAGATGTTTAAAGCACTTAAGAACTTGTAGAAATGAAAGTATGAAAAAAGACACAAGTTCAATGATTTTGCAAAAGTTGCTCTTCAAATGAGCAAGTGTGGTATTTATAGAAAAATACTAGACTGAGGCACAAGAACGCTTTCCTTAATGAAGGAACGTGTTTTTGCTTGAAATCTAAAACTTTTCAGATTTTTCAGATTTCCCTCCAATCGAGGAATGTGTTCCTTAATATGTTAGTTGGGCATAGGAGCAAGGTTCTTCATCAAGGACCACTGACTCTATGAACATTCCTATTTTGCCCTTTTCTACAGGAGCGCTTTCCTTATTTCCTGATCAGAAAAGTTTGAGTCTTGGAAAAAACCACAGGAGCGCGTTCCTTGAACAAGGAACACGTTCCTTAAACTTTGATTAGAAAATTTTGATTCTCATGAAAAAGCAAAGGAGCGCGTTTTTTCACGGTGAAGTGATAAAAACCTGATTTTTTGATCAAAATGAGTTTAAGCCATTGTCAAACACATAAACCAACTTTGAAACATTTTTGACAAGTTTGAAACAAAATTTGCGAAGATAAACACGTGTAGAACAATTGATTAATACAAATGATCAAGATGTTCAATATGATACACGTAAAATGATAAAAACCATGCAAAGTTGGTAATATAAGTGCATGATAAACAATGTTAACTATATGATTACATGATAATCATGATAATGTATGTGCATGCATGATCAATATGATAATAATGTATGTGCATGAATATCTAATGACCTATATGCATGATTTTCAAAAGAAGCAAATTATATTGTGGTTGAAACGAGTAAGGATTACTTTACAACACTAAGGGTACGTTTGGCAAGGGGATTAGATGGGATAGGATTATTTTTAATCCTAATCCCATGTTTGGCTACCAACTGGATAGGATTAAAAATAATCCTCCCCATCCTCTTTATCCCATAGCAACAGGATTAAATAATCCTGAACTCTTTTTTTTTTTTCGTCTTCTTCTTCCGACTCCTCTTCTTCTTCTTCCTGCAACTTTTTTCTTTTAAAAAAAAAAATTCAATTTTGCAAACCAGCGAACGTGCTGGTTTGTAAAACCAACATTTTTGGTTTTATTTTTTTGTTTTTTGTTTTTTTAGGTTTAATGTAATTTAAAAAAAATAAGTTAAAAAAAATTAATTATTTTTTATTTCAATCCCAAACATACCACCAAACACATTATTACTCTATTTTTAATCCTATTCTATCCAATCCAATCCCATAAAAATAATCCTATCCTATCTCGCGCACCAAATGGACCCTAAGATTCTAGACAAGATTACAAACATGAAGCTCTTGAATCTTCGTGCATTATTGTTCCATCCACATGCTTTCACGATATAGTTGAATCCATCTGATATAGCTAGTTAGCACTGAAACAACTAAGTCAAAGAGATTAGTGATCACAAGGAATGTTGTTTGTAATCATCAAAACAAAATCGAGTGAGAGTTGTTACATCAAAAGGATTATGATAGGCTTTGAAGAAGCAGCTAGGGGTTATTGGAACCCAAAACAACTATGACTTGAAGTTAAATGATTAGATTTGTAGTTTGAATGATTAAATTATGCTTAAGCTATATCAAGATGGTAGAAATTTGAATTTGGATAACATACCACCAACATGTGAAACCATGGTAGAGGTGTGTTATTGAATACATATGGTTGGAATTGGTTTCTATGAGATAGAAATGCTAGGTGTGATCATAAGATATGGAGTAATGCACATATGGATTGATTTTGATAAGCCCTATTCTATTCTATAGAACTAGTTAGATAATTAATTCCATGAACATAGAATAGCTAACACACATGGCTTTGTCATGGTGAGGTATGTAATAGTACTAAAATTATATGATGTTTATTTGATAGGTTAAGGAATTTGAGTAGATTGGATTGCTTTGTGTTTGTGATTATGGTATTGGTGGTGAGTATTCCTCACTTTTTGTTTTTCATTTATGGCAGTATATATCTATGTACATGATTTTGAACTTATAAGCATGTTCTATGTGTGAATAAGTTTTAACTCATGAAATTAACGATTTTTGAATTGAAGAATTCCAATGACATTACTTAAGTAATGTCGTTTGGAATATAACGTAGCAGAAGTGTGTTTGAATCAATAGATTCAAGAGAAAGAAAGAAAAATAGATAACTAAGAAGCATAGTTTTGCTTTTGAGAGAAAGATAATTGATATATTGATTGCTTAAACTTGTAATTGGAGCTCCTTATATAGATAACTCCATGTAAACAACTTATAAACTTCCTTAAACATTTAAAAACAAGTTTTCTTCAAATATGTTTTTGTTGTCGAAAAAACTTTCCACTAAAAATAACCAATCAAATTATTTTTAGTGGAGAGTTTTTTTGACAACAAAAGCATATTTTAAGAAAATAACCAATCAAATGCCAATAAGGCTCCAACACAATTGGTTTGCTAGGGAGGGGCATTTAGTACCAGACATTGATGGTCATGGGTTCGAATCACGGTGGTGCTACATTGGTGGAGATTAGTCGGGATTTTCGTGAAGACGTGGGCTGATCCTGCTTGTGTAATGCGGGCATATAGCTGAGGTTGTCGTACCTATGGATCCCAGATACTCCGGATTGTAATAAATAGCTTATAACTGTTTCTTTACTCTCTAAAAAATAACCAATCAAATAAATCTATATCATGTAAAACGTTATTGATTTGTAGAAGATTCACATTGAGACTATGTCCAATAAGGAAACCATAAACGGAGGTATTTTGGGTAAGTTTAAGGGTTAAACAAGTATCAACTTCATCAAAAAATTCAAAACATGTGGTTAGAGGAAGTTGGGAATGAGAAAAAAGTTTTGGGAGGGTGTGTCATAATGCAGGAGGGAATGGGTGGTTAGAGCATGTGTATAATGGGGTTGCGAAGGGATAATTGTTTGCATATTTTGTGACTTCTTATAATTTTCAGCAACTAAATCTTGTAGATTAGGAGTAGAATGAGAGTCATCTATGGTTGTGGAATTATGGGGAAGATCTAGGATTGATGTAGCAAGGGTTTGGAGGCTTGAAGATGGATTAAGAGGATGTGGGGAAAGGGAGGCAACAAAAGGAGAGGGTTGAGAGGCAGGTTAGAAGGTTGCAACATGGTTGAAACGTGCTTGATCGCCTTCAAATGGTTCAGCTAAGTCTCCCATTTCCTTTTTTTTCTCATAGTACCTTTCATTGGTGAAAGAAGAAGCTTTGGGTTTTGCATAAGATGGGTGCAAAACAATCTTGACCCCATTCTCAAGGAATGAATAAGTGTTATCCTTTCTTTGATAAGTGGCATCCATATCATGTAACCATGAACGAAACCAAGAAGCAAATGACAAGCCCACATAGAATTTACATCACAAACTACAATAGCTTGATAGACACACATTGTAGGTCCACTTTTTTTCGACAATCATTATCAACCCAACTAATATTTTACGATTTAGGATGAGGTTTAGTAGGGAGCTTAAGGGCATTAACCATGATGGCGGATACGATGTTCTCACTGCTACCACTTCAATGATGAGTTGGCATATCTTATCTTGATGATGGCATCAAAGCCTCGATTGAGAACCTGTTATTTTCATTATCATGGTTAACCATGATGATGAGCATTGTGCCTTCGTTATTTGTAATTTTTTATTTATACCTCAACCCAAGGCTTCTACTCGACAAAGCTTGTTTCGTACTTCTTGTAAGGTACAAGATAAGAAAGTGCCTAAAAGTGTTATTTGATACCATCATCAAGCTTGACACAACCAATATTAACTCGACTTGTAGGCTGTGAAACCATTTGTAAGACCCCATACTTGTAGTCAAACATATACGTTGACTTGTACGTATTGTCAGACATATTTATATGTGTATACGTACGTAAACGACCTTAGAATATGATGATTGTATATATCCTAGTGTTGTAGGAACCCTGAGACCCTGGATATAACATTTGCAGCATAAAACTTAGAGAAATTTTAGTCTTGACATCAGGAATGGGTTCGCTTGGGGAGGATCGCGCTCCAGTGGTGGTAGGCAGAGAACAAGATTTTTGGGTTGGAGTGGAAGCGCGCTCCCAAGGGGAACAGTGCGCTGCACTGGTGGAAAATAGAACGATGTGGTTTTTTGGATTTTGGGTAGAAGTGCACTTCTAGGAGGAGTAGCCGCTCATTGCGTAACCAGAGAGGAATCTATTTTTTTGGGCAAGGAGGAGAGCACTCTTGATTAGGAGAAGCGTGCTCCTGAGCCTTCTGACATGTTTTTAATAGTTGCCAGTGTGGCAATTTAGTCACATATAACTTGGTTTATTCGTCATTTTCTCGACTATTCCAACTGGTTTGAGTGAGCAAAAAAGAAGAAATGAAGGGAGAAGAGGAAACGAGCTTAGGGTTTATGATTCTAAGGTAAGAATTGTGTTTTTTGGGTTAAATACAAATTCTTGTTCCTTTCTTCAAGTTGCTTAACATACACGGATTTGATGATTTTGAGGGCTAATTTGGCGAAATTGGGGAATCCAAGTTGTGCCAATTTCATGGGTTGTAGTGTGTGAGTTTGTATTCAATAGAATTCTTGAGGAAAAGCTGGGGTTATGGCATATTAATTTGTCAAAAAATTGAGGTTGCATGTGACTGCCAACGTAGCAGGTAGAAAGTCAGTACTGTCAGCACCGCCAGTATCACCGACACAGTCATAGCCTATAGAGCAGTACTTTCCATTTCTCTGGAAAAAGAAGGGTAAATGGGGTAAAAAGTTTTGGGCCGAGGTGAAAAAGGCCAAGTTCGCAGAGTCATCCAGTGGGAGTGAGCCTCAGACGACTCCTGTGGAAACCTACGACACATGTCCCAGCCAGTTCTACCACCACCATCAGGCTGAGGAGCCCAGGTAGTAGGAAGACCTTCGAATCAAAGTTCTTCTATGAAACCGCCATGACCACATTTGAAGGGATTAGCTGGTGGACAAAGTTGGTTCCCTATTTCAGGGATAGAGTCTCAAACAACATCTTCCACTCCCCGTCCTTTCATCACCTGTTATAGATGTGGCATAACAGGCCACAGGATGAGTCATTGTCCCTTCCAGTCGGTACAAAAGACTCTGGTTACTCCATCTAGTATTACACCTTTTGACAGATGGGAGCAGGCCAAAACAGTGACAGAGCGAGATTCAGATGCCAGCAAGACATTGATAGAATGTATGATTAGTATCTATGATGTGATGATGCATATCTTGATTGATGTTGAATCTATATTATCGTTTATTGCTGGTAATATGGTAGATAGGCTGCATTTGACTCATGTTAGGGCTAGTACATCTTTGATTTTGAGTACAACAACAGGAGAAAAAATCTACCCTAATATGGTCTGTCAGAACTGTGTGGTTAAATCTGAGAGGCATGAGACGACCATTGACTTGAGGGTACTAGAGTTTCTAGAGTTTGATGCCACATTGGGTATGGATTGATTGGCTGCTTACCATGCCCTTGTGGATTGCTTTTCTAAGATGGTGATATTCCAGATATCCCGGCAGCTGTCATTTGTTTATAAAGGAATGTTTACCTCTAGGCCTCCTACTAGGGGTAGGATGGCCATAGATGAGGATATATAAATATTGGCTAGTATTAAGCCTAAGGGAAAAATGGAACATGGTATTCAGTTATCAAAAATCCTCGTAGTATGTGATTACCCGAATGTGTTCCCTAATGATCTACCGGGATTGCCACCTAGGCTGGAGATAGATTTTATTATAGAACTGTTGCCCAGTACCAAACCTATCTCGATTCCCCTGTATAGAATGATACCAAAGGAGTTGCAGGAACTCAAGGTGTAACTAGATGAGTTGATGGAAAAAGGGTTATTACCCCAAGCATGTCACCCTGGGGAGATCTGTTCTATTTGTTAAAAAAAAGGACAGGAGTTTGCGCTTATGTATAGATTATTGTCAACTAAACAGGGTGAGTTAAAAATAAGTATCATTTGCCTCGGATAGATGACCTGTTTGATCAACTGAATGGGGTCAAATTCTTTTCTAAGATTGATATGCGATCTGGGTACCATCAATTGAGGATCTGGGAAGAGGATGTGCCTAAAACTGCTTTCAGGACAAGATATAGACATTATGAGTTTTTGGTGATGCCCTTTGGTTTGACTAATGTACCTGCCATGTTTATGGACTTGATGCAGAGGTTGTTTAAGCTATATCTTGATCAGTTTATTATAGTTTTTATTGATGATATTCTCATTTATTCCAAGACTCAAGATGAGCATGAACAGTACCTTAGGATTACACTGCAGACCCTTAGAGAGCATAAATTTTATGCTAAGCTCAGCAAGTGTAAGTTTTGGATAAGTGAGGTGAGATTTTTGGGTCATGTGGTCAGTGCAGACGAGATATCTGTTGATTCTACTTAGGTCGAGGTCATCGTCAATTGGCCAAGACTGACCAATGTGACAAAAACTCGAAGGGAGCGGCACACTTCTTGCTATTCTAGAGAGACGTCTATTTTCTGGGCAAGGAGAACCGCACTCCTGATTAGGGGAAACGCGCTCTCGGTGGTTATGTAACCATTCTCACCCAGTTTTGTTTTGATGATTACAAACAACATACTTGTGATCACTAATCTCTTTGACTTAATTGTTTTAGGGCTAACTAGCTATATCAGATGGATTCAACTATATCGTCAAAGTGTATGGATGGAACAATAATGCACGAAGATTCAAGAGCTTCATGTCTATAATCTTTTGTCTAGAATCTTAGTGTTATAGAGTAATCCTTACTCGTTCCAACCATAATATGATTCGCATATTTTGAAAATCATACATATAGGTCATTAGATATTCATGCACATATGCTATTATCATATTGATCATGGATGCACATACATTATCATGATTATTATGCAATCATATAGTTAAGGTTGTTTATCATGCACTCATATTACCAACTTTGCATGGTTTTCGTAGTTTTACATGTATTATATCGAACATCTTGATTATCTGTATTAATCGATTGGCTTACACGTATTTATCTTCACCAATTATGTTTTAATTTTGTCCAAAATGTTTTCAAAGTTGGTTTATATGTTTGACAATATCTTAAACTCATTTTGATCAAAAAATCGTGTTTTCGTCACTTTCAACGTGAAGGAATGCGCTCCTCGATTAGAGAAAAATCTAAAATTCTTTAGATTTCAACTCGGAAACGCGCTCCTCTCTCTAGGAACGCATTCCTATGCCTCCGACTGTTATTTTTCTATAAATATCACACTTTGCTCATTTGAGAGCAATTTTTGCAAAAATCTTGAACTTGTGCCAATTTTCATACTTTCATTTCTACAAGTCCAAAACATGTTCTTGAGTGATTTAAACATCTTTTCAAAACTAAAGTTCACCTACATTTAAATCTTTGATTCAAACTTTCGAATAGTTCACCTAATCTTTCAAAACTCTTTGAGAACTTGTGAGTTTCTCTTGAGCATAAATCAAGTCGTTCTTGAGTGGGTTCATCACATATCTTGGAGATCTTGATTTTTCTTGAAGGCGAAATCACTCTCAATTACCTTCACACATTAGAGAATCTTGTATGTTTCATCCTTCCCAAGGGTTGGGTAAAATCTCTATTTAAGATTCGTGTGATTGTGTTTGTGATTGTTAAACAATTTTTGTGTTTGACTTATATCTATCTTTAAAACCATTTTGTTTAAGTGTTTATGAAACCATATTTGATCTAGCATATTATATCATCTTGATTAGTGGTTTCATATCTTGTTTTGTAACACCCGTACCTTAGGATGACATCATTTTGACCCATATACGTGTACGTATACGTATTTGATGCTTGACTCATGTTGGTTCGAATGTTTTTGCATGATTTTAAGTTGTTTAATGTGTGCGTAAAGTTTCAGAATGATCGGAGACCCATTCGACGTCGAAACATGTCAAAAATGGTGTTTTGGATCAGTGAAGCTCGCTCTCCCTGGAGGAAGAAATTTTTGTCACCGATTACATCAATGGCTTGATCTCCTTGATCTGTGGTCCAATTGAGCTGAAATTTTGTCAGATTATTCTTCTATGATAGATATTCATTATGAACGGTAAAGATCTTGATTAGAGATGTCTACTATGAGGTGTAAGATTCCAAACATTGTTTCTAGGATTTGGAAATTTTTCTTGCGCAGTTTTGATCAAACGGTTGGATCTCGCAATCCCATCGTTGGATTGAGCTGAAATTTTTCCAGAAGGTTGGTAATTGACTCATAAAAATTTTGAAGGATTCTTGACCCAGGGTTTGCTTGTTTATGCTATTTTAAGCTTGCTTGTGGAATTAATGGCCTTCCTTGACCTAGAACAACACCTAAAAAGTGTTTTCAACACATGAATCCTAGTTTTGAAGGGGGTGGTGGAAGAACACAAGTAGGAGTTAGGTCTTGCATGCCATTTATGTGTGATTAGAGGCTATTGGGAACCCATTGATGGTAAAACCCCCAATTTCTACCAAGAAATTGGAAGGGTTATATGTATTTGACCTAAACCTAGGTTATAGACTTAGAGTTTTTCATTCAAGTTGCATGTAATCTATGTTGATTAGATGGGTAAATGTGAATGTTTGGTAGTCCAATTTACTGATTTTGAATGGTAGAAAACCTAGGTGTAGTGTAATTTTGGCCTAGGCCATAAAATTTAGAAATTAACATGAATTTGGGAATTTGACCAAATTTTGGGATTTTGACCTAGACTAAGTCAATTGATAAAATTGACATGGGAATTAGTCTAATTGAACCTAATTATGATTGAATGCCTTGTATTATGTTGGTTGGATCATGGGGATCAACCTCTTGCATTCATTTGGGTTAAGTATGGTTTAATTAGATATTAAATGGGTTGATTGAGCAACATGTATTAGCTCATAAGTACAACCATTTTAGAGTCTTAAATTGGCTATTGAATTGGGGTTAGACATGGTTGAATAGCATGCTTATGGACTGATTTTTAGTGATGAATGAACCATGTATTATGCAGGGATTTTGATTGATCTAAGTGACCCAATTAAGCCAATTGGAGGTTGAGGTGCATAGGAGTGTTTTGGTGACTTCCTAGTACTTCATTGGTTGGATTTGGATTGTCTAAGTCTAGCCAATCGATTTGTGAGCGTCTCTTTACTTGTTGGTTTTTATTTGTGGCATTGTAGTCTAAAGTGTTTTAAATGCTTATCTATTGTAGTATGCATGATTTAATGATTCATGAAATGTATTTGAGCATAGTTTAGTTGGGTTAGCAATTTGGGTTGGATCTCCTAATTGAGATTTTCTTCGGGAAATCTCGTAAGTCTAGCGATGATCCCCAGTTGTGGACCTTGCAGAGGATTTTATGGCTTGTGTAGATAAGATCGCCTAGACATAGTATTTGTCTTAGTGGGCTGATCCTATTAGCTACACAACCCCAGGAATCCTATTAGAATACGAGTATTGTTTGGTCGGATCGGGCGCTGAGTGTCGTGAACCCAGGCCCTTGATCGCCCTTGCTCAGGAGGTGTTAGGATTGCATGTGCATATTTAGAAAATGATATGCATTGGCTTGGTTATGACATGATGCTTTATATTTGGCATGTATGTGTAATCTTGTATATATCCATGTTGTTTAAATGGTTTTAATGATCTTGCATTGTTTTACCTAAATGTATATATATGTTGCCACTTGTAGAAAACACTCACTGAGCGTTGTAGCTCACTCCTCATTCTTATCATTTTAGGTTCGAATAGGAAAGGGAAGGGAAAGACTTAGCTGCGGAGCATTTTCCTGTATTTTGTGATGTAGGTGTTTTAGTACTTTTCCGCATTTTGATAAATTATACTATATAACACCTAATGTTTATAGTTAACACATAGATGAGTTGTATTTTATGGTTAAGTGTGATTTTGTATATTTTGAACATTATGGATTTAGAAAATTTTATGGTTGTCATTTTGAGAATGTAATTTATATTGATGATCTAATTATATCAATGTGTTTTGATGTTATATGTTGGGATTATGGTGTGTTATTAGATGAAGCTGACGGGATGTCGGGGATATCGAGAGAGGATATACCCGGGATTCTGTGTTGGTCATGACGTCACTGATCGTGGGTCGTGACATGTTTGATATCAATTCTCATGCTAAACTTGTACTATCTTTGAATCAATTTCATTGATCATTACTTGAGCATATTGATTCTTAAACTTAATCATTTATCTATTTTGAATCAACAAGCTTTGATTATTTGTGCATATTGATTCTTGTGCTCCATATATCATCTTTAGAATCAATATTAGAACATACATGTTCATATTCGATTCTTGACCTTATTTTATCATTATTTGAATCGATTGCATGTATTTAAAAACAACTATTTCAACATTGCACTTCATTTGAAATATTGTGGTTGGAATAGTAGAAGTTATTCATTCAAGGTTGTATGCTAGAAATTTGAGAGTACTTTAGAACATCTCTCCATATCATTTATAACCTTGATGTATTTTTGACTTGTGAGTCAACCAAGACTATACGACTTCTAACCACGCCTGCAAGTTGGTTAGATTACAGCTTCTAGTTACACTTGCAAGTTAACTAGATTGTGCGGGAGCTAGTCACGCTCGAAAGTTGACTAGCCCTTAGTGGATTGAAAAATCCTGATCGTGGGTGATCAGGTAGTGGAGTAGGTTCTAGGGGAACCGAACCGCTACACATCGCCATGCCCATTTATTTTTCCTACACTTTATTATTTTGCTTGTTATCTACTGCGTCTATATTCTATTTAATTAATTAACCGAAAGGTAACGTGAAAATCTATCAAGTCCAATTCACCCTCCTTTTTGGACGGTAATACTGGGCCAACACCCTGGCCTCCTGACAGTTTTTTTAAATGGACAGGTTTTTTTTTGTATCAAGAAAATACATTGTTCTGTTTTTTACCACTGCAGCGCGTTGTTCCCCTAGGGAGCATGCTGCTGCCACTCAAACTTAAAAATCCTACTCTCGGTCTGCCACCACAGGAGCGCGCTCCTGATGTTCAAACTACAAATTTCCCTAAGTTTCACACCCTAATTGTTATATCTAGGGTCTCAGGGTTCCTACAATACTAGGATACACACAATTATCATATTCTAAGGTTGTCTACGAGTAGACATACGTCTGACAATACGTACAAGTCAAAGTATATGTTTGACTTACAAAGATGGGGTGTTACAAGGCCGGTGCACTCCACATCGATGCGAACTTAAGGGGCAGATTGGCTCATGTACTTAGAACGAGGGAGATGGTGTTTGTGATTTTCATTGGGCTATGCATTGTCTTAAAACTATATGAATGTGATGTAATGTATCTTGGTCATGTACTTTATTTGATTATATGTTTGCATATTGTGTTTATATAGTTTTAAATGCTATGTTTTCTTATGAATGCATATATAATGTCATTGGAAGAATATTGACTGAGCTTGTTATAGCTCATCCAAACTTTCATTTTTTTCAGGAGGTGACATTAAGGGCAAGGGGAAAACAACAAAGGGGTGACCACTGCTCTTACTGACCTTGAGATGTATGTTCATGAGATGTTTGGAAAAAACTTTGTACATTGTATAACACTATTTATGGCATGTAAAATGTAGAAGTGTGGACTTGTATATGAGGATATCTAGTTTTAATTGGTTATGACGAATGTGATGATTCATACATGACATATAAGGTGAAAATGAAGAATGGTATGATTTAAATTTGTGAAATGGTATTATATAGGTAATGTGACAAGTTAAGGCTGACAGTGTCAGATGTGTCAGGTATGGACACGTACAATACTCTGTGTAGGTTGCGATGTCACCCTACGAAGGGGGTTGTGACACCTCTGCACAAGTCTAGAAAACCTTGGAGATCTACTTCACTACTCAAACTCAAGTTAGAATATCTCAAGTGAAAACCAAATTACAACAAACAAAGAAAGCAAATCTATAACTCAATGATTAGCTACTGAAGATCAAGGCTCTTGTTGATCAACTTGCATCCGTTGGATATGTTTTGTCTCCAAAAGATCGCATAGAGGTAATCTTTGAAGGCTTGTTCTCTGCTTATGATTCTTTTGTAAGTTCTGTGAGTTCAAGAATTGATGCATATATTGTGTTTGAGATTGAATCTTTGTTGATTGCTCAAGAAGGTCTAATTGAATGATATCTTAAGGATCTTGATTCTTCATCACAACCTATTGCTTTTTTAATTGAAGATCAACAGTCTAATATCCAAAACAATCGATCTGGAAACAATGCAAGGATGTCCAATTTCAATTCTTTTGGTACTCGATCTCGTGACAATGACAAGAATTTCAACGGTGGTCGTGGAAATCGATCTCAATGGGGAAACAATATAGTAAGCCTCAGTGTCAGATCTGTGGCAAGTTAGGCCACATTGCCTTGAAATGTTATGACAGATTTAATATGGCTATCACATGCAAGTCCTTTAGATCATACACTTCAAAAAGCTCAAATTAAAGCTCATGTTTCTACTCACCTTGCTTTTTTTTTTCAACTATAACTAATATGAATTGGTACCCTGTAACACCCTGTACTTCTAGTCAAACTTATTCGTTGACTTGTACATATTGTCAAACGTATTAATGCGCGTATACATACATAAATGGCCTTAGAATATGATGTTTGTATGTATCCTAGTGTTGTTTGAACCTCAGAATCCTAGACTTGGCACTTAAGGTGTAAAAAGTTTGAAAACATATAATTTTGGACACTAGGAGGTCGTTTCTCCACCTTAGAAGCGCGCTCCAGCGGTAACAAGTAGAATGCCTAGTTTTTGGGATTGGAGTGGAAGCACGCTCCTAATAGCGGTAGGCATAATTCAGCTCTCTTAAAAGGAGAAGCATGCTTCTGGCCTTTCTGACATTTTTTTTAAATGATCAGTGTGGCAATGTGCACGCAAATAAAAGGAGTTTCTTGCTCATTCTAAGCTCCTTTGAGCTATTTACTTTCAGAAAAGAGAGGAGAGATGAAGGGAAGAGGAAGTGAAGGCTAGGGTTTGGAGATTTAGAGTTAAGGTGAGCTTCTTTTGCCCTGAAATTTATGAATTTTTGTTCCTTTCTTCGATTTGTTCAACATATGTGAATTTGGATTAATTTGGAGGTGGTCGGAGAATCTGGGAACAAGCTGCAGTTGGGCAAATCTGTGGGAATTATTGTCTAATCTCGTTTCTAATGGATTCTTGATGAAAAATAGGTTTATGACATGTCAAATTGTAGGAAAAATGATGTGTGGTGGGCATGCCCAAACCCAGCGCTATTGAAGTAGCTGAGGGTCTGGGAGTGTCCAAAACCGTGGTTTGTGTGTATATTACCTGGGAATTCTAGTTGAATTGATTCTATTGTGCTATTTATAGACATTAGATTGTGAAATTGGTGTGAAGTAAAGTGAGCAACTATTGTAGGATTTGTTGTAGAGAAGTGTACTTGGTCATTGGGAAGCATAGGATTTTATCCATTGTGAGTATCTCTTACCTTTGGTTTTATGTGTAGCATTATATGTATAAATGTGTTTGTAACATGTAAGCATGTTATTGTTATTGCATTGGTGTTTTGAATGCATGAAAGGTTTTCATTGGAGCATGTCTTGGATTTGCCTAAGTAAGTCCCAGACATGAGTAACATTCCTATATTGGGGGAAACTACTAGAAATTAGACTCCCATGAGTGGCTGGTCAACACTTATGGTCATTGGTCTTGTCTTAGTTAGGAATGGTTACTTAATTTTGAGTATTGAAAGCTTAGGCCTGCCCTCATAGATGCATAATGAGGGGTGATGAAGTTTCACTCTAATACTTGGATGATGAGAGACGATTACATGGTTTTTTTTCACTGGGATTTGCATTAGTTTGCAAATAGTTGCATGTGATGAAACATATATTAGCCATGTACTAATATTTGATCAACTTTCTTGCATAATGATGTTTATACTTGTTTTAAATGTCATGCTTGCGTATTGATGCATATATAATGTCATAGGTAGAATATTCACTGAGCTAGTTGTAGCTCCCCCAAACTCTCAATCTTTTTAGAACAAGACATCAAGGGCAATGGCAAGGCTTGGGAAGAGTGATCTCTGTTTTTGCTAGTGAATGTATGTGTTGAGAAGTTTGGATAAAACCTTTGTATTTTTGTATAGATACATGTATATATCACACTATCTATGTGTAATATAACATAGAAGTGAAATGTATATAGAGGATGAAATGTGGATGTTATGATAATGATGATATGTGGATGAAAGAAATTCTTGGCTAAGTATATGAAAGGTGATGGTATTATACAAGGTAAGTTGACAGGTTAAGGCTGGCAGTGTGTCAGGATATGACACATGTGATACTCTGTGTCGGTCGTAACATCACCCTGCGAAGGGGGTCGCGACATACCCTCTGGTGCAATGTATTATTACACACCACACTTAGAAAATCAGATCAATAAGGATGTGTATCAATGCAATGATTACATTTATTTGGTGATGATTCCAGTCTTTCAATCCAACACATTGGTAATTCCTCTTTATACTCTCCTTTGACTTCTCAATATTTTTCTTTAAATCAAATTCTTTATATTCCTTCAATTTCAAAAAAAATCTAATAAGTGTTTCTAGTTTGACAAAAGATAACAAAGTCTTTTTCGAATTTCATTTTGATCATTGTTTTATTAAAGATTAAGTAACAAAGAAATGGCTATAGTAAGGGAAGCATAATCAAGGTTTTTACGCCTTTGATGCTTCAGGCTTGCAACTACATTCCTCATCCTTATCTCCTTTATCTTCATTGTCTGGCAAGTTTTCTTATAAGAAACCTACATTGTCTTTTGTTATAACCTATTACTCTTCTTCAAATTGTAACATTTTTTCCTACTTCTTGTGTTCCTAATTGTCAAATAAGCTTGTCTCACAATCGTCTTGGCCATCTATCAGCCAACGTAGTTCTTAATGTTGTTTCTCATTGTAATGTTTCTTTTGATAATAAAGATGTTCTTGATTTTTGTAATGCATTTAGGAGAAATGCATAGATATCCTTATCCAATTTCAACTACAACCTTTGCTAAACCTCTTGAATTGTTACATTTTGATGTACGGGGACCCTCACAAATCCCCTCTTTTAATGGTTACTGGTACTACCTTCATTTTATTGACTCTTATTCCCTGTTTACTTGGGTATACTTGCTTAAAAAAAATCTGAAGTTTATCAAACGTTTCTTAATTTTAATTCTCAAGTGGAATTGCAACTTGGTCATTCTATTAAATCCATCAAAATGGATTGGGGTGGAGAATTTCAGGCTCTTGCTTCTTTCTTTTCAACAACATGGTATTGTGCATCGCGTATCTTGTCCATATACTCATGAACAAAATGGCACTGCTAAACATAAGCACAAACATATTATTGAAAAAGCTTTAACTCTATTAGCGCAAGCTTCTCTTCCACTTAAATATTGGGATGAAACTGTTAGAACGTTTGTTTTTCTTGTAAATTGATTGCCTTCCTCTGTTATTCATGACAAAACTCCTTTTAAAATGCTATATAATCATAAACTAGATTATTCTTCACTTTGAACATTTGGATGTTCTTGTTTTCCAAACCTTCGTCTTTATAATAATCATAAACTTCAATTCAGGTCATTGGAGTGTATCTTTTTGGGCTATAGTCTTAATCATAAAGGATTCAAATGTATGGATCCTAAAGGAATAATCTATATCTATCGAGATGTGCTCTTCAATGAACAACCCTTTTCTTACTCAAAGTTAGTCTCTATTTCTCTAATACACTTTCCTCTTCTTCCTCCCAACATCAAAATGATTCTACTTCAGCACAAATTCCTATCATTTCTTCTTCTACCACTTCTCACTCATCTTCAGCACCATCGTCTTCATTTAATCCTATCGATGTTATTCCAAGTGTTGATGCTCAGTGTATGCTGTACCACCTGATCTTGATGATGTTCCACTTCAATCTCATGATTTGCCTCCTATCAATAGACACTCTATGCAAACCAGATCAAAGTCTGGTATTTTTAAACCCAAGGTATATTTGACTTCAAGCACACCACTCTCTGTTAAAGATGTACTTCTTCAACCTAATTGGAAGGCTACTATGACTAATGAGTTTTTGGCTTTACTGCGAAACAACACATGGTCTCCTAAGCTCCATCTGATTGTGCTCCTATAAGCTGCAAGTGGGTATTTAGAGTGAAAGAAAACGTTGGTGGGAGTATCTCCAAGTACAAAGCTAGAATATCCAAAGGATTCAATCAAATACCAGGATTTGATTTTACATAAACTTTTAGTTTAGTAGTTAAACACAAACAACAATCCGGGTTGTTCGTAGTATAGCTCTTTCAAAAGGTTGGGTAATAAAACAATTAGACATCAATAATGCCTTCTTAAATGGAGACTTACAAGAAGAAGAATATATGTCTCAACCACCGGGGTTTGAAGATTGTCAACATCCTTATTATGTGTGTCATTCAAACAATCCCCAAGAGCTTGGTTTGATAAGCTCAAAACAACTTTGCTAAGTTTTCGTTTTTGCTTAACCAAAAGTGATAATTCTCTATTCATCCGTCATCAGTCTTTGCATACAATGATCATCCTAGTTTATATGGATGATATACTTATCACTATTGTCTGTTCAAGTGATGTTTCAACTCTTATTTCTCAATTACACAATCAACTCTCATTTAAAGATCTAGGGGTAGTAAATTAATTTTTGGGAATTAAGGTTGAGCCAACTTCGGAGGGTCTACTACTCACACAAAAAGTACATTACTAATCTTTTATCCGGAACACAAATGCAATTTACAAATTCTTTGCCTACTCCCATGTCTAGAGGGGAAAAGTTATATGCTCATGGTCGTGATCCAGTTAGTTATTACACAACCTGAACTTTCATACTCTATCAACCGTGTTTGTTAATTTATCAAAACCCATTGCAGTCTCATTGAAAGGCTATCAAAATAATTTTACAATACCTGCAAGGTACCTTAAATTATGGGTCACATCTTTGTTGTAACATATCGAAAATCAAGTCTGAATAGTATATACTTTAAATTGACATACTATGTACATATGTATGTGTATACACGTATTTGTAGCATATTTATATGTATATAGGTGAGAATAAATGGTATAAAGTGTATTTCTATGTGGATTTTAATATGTGACATGGTATTACAATGTGTAGTTGTTTTTGAGGGGAAGAAAAGGAAATAAGAATAAGAAAATGGCACAACAGGTAGAATCAGTCGACTAGACTGGAAACTAATAGACTGGATTAAACCGATCGATTGGATTCCCGTGGGCTAGCTTGGTCGCTGTGGCGGTTCTTGTGTGATTAAAATCGATTTAACTTCATTTTTCTCGTTCATTTACAGAGAAACGAAGGGGGAAACCAACGGAAGAAGAGGAACAACATTTCTTGTGCAAATCTCGTCCTAGGTAACCGTTTTTCACCCTATTTTCTTATGAAATTTCAATTGGAGTCAAGAGCCACGCCCCCTCAGATTAGTTTTTGCTATGGGTGTCGTTTCCTACATTCTCAAAATGGGGGTTTTGATCCATTTTGACTAGGAATTAGTTGGGAATGGTGAATAACACTCCCTTAGCTGTAGAAACACCGAAACAATAGTTAATTTGTGTTGATTTGTCAAATTAGAACATATGTAGTTGTCGTTAATTAAATTGGACAACAGGAACCTTTGGGAACAAGTAAATTCCCTATTAAATGCATGATTTATGTTGTTAAATGACTTTAGGATTATCAATTGATGAATTAATTAGTGTGGAAAGAACAAATTGGCAAGCCGGACATAAGTTCCCAATAGTAAAAATTGAATTGGAAACTTGTGGGAATGTGGCTGGAAAGCCAATTCTCACTGTTCTTTACCTTGTAAACACTTGGATTGAGTCTAGGAATGAAACTGGTAAGGTTTCACTTGGGAAAAGGATTGGGATTAAGCTAGGAAATTAAATAACTAAGTGGGAAATTGATAATGAGCTATAAAATGAATAATTATGCATGAAATTGATATATGGAAACATTACGAAATGACTGGATTGGTTGGTGTGGTGCCAGAACATAAATCGGGAATCTTTAATTTGAGTATGAATCTTGTTTTGAATAATAAGCGTGCTATGTTATGTGCATTTGCTTTGAATTCATGAAATATATTTGAAAATGGAGCCTGTTTTAGTCTTGCCGAAGTAGGTTAAGACATGAAATCATTTCATTTGGAGGAACCTACTAGGAATAAGACTCGCATAAGTTACTAATGAGTACTCATGGTCATTAGTGTTGTCCTAGCTAAGGAATGGAAACTTGGAAATGATTGAGTTATAATGAGTAATGAGAGGTTGGTGCTACTCTCATAGGTGCATAATGAGGGATCAGACTCACTCTATTACTTGGAAGGAAGGAGATGGTTATATGTTTTTCATTGGATATTGCATGGTTTACAAATGATTGCATATGATTACTTTACTTGTTTTAAATGGACATGTATTGTATTTGTTTACTCATTGCCTATGATTGTTTTACTTGTTTTAAATGGACATGGTTTATATAAATGCATATATGATGCTTTAGTTAGGAATATTTACTGAGTTTGTTGTAGCTCACTCCTTCTTCTCAAACAATTCAGGTAAAGATGCGAAAGGAAAAGGAAAGGCTCGAGAGGAATGACCTTCTCTTTATCTTTTATGTATGTATGTTGAGAAGTTTGGAGCTTCATTTTGCACTTTTTAACTATGTATATATATATATATATATATAACTCCTTATTGTATATATTACCATATAGATGGTTATCCTTGTAAGATATAGGAAATGTGGATATATGTTACATACATGATGGGCAGGGAAGGATTGGCTTGATAAATTAGAAATAATATGAATTAGATCTAGATAAAGTAAGTTGAGGTGATGCATGTTGATAAGTATAAATGACGTTTGTGGCATATGGATAATTATTCAGGTTGAGTGTATGTACAAGTAAGGCTAGCAAGATGTTAGGTACGTCTATGTATGGTGTATCTAGTATTTTGTGTCGGTGATGACGTCACCTTACAAAGGGGGGTCGCGACATTCGTTGAGTTGCTAATCTTGATATTACTGGTTATTGTGACACTAACTGGGCTTCTGACCTAGATGATAGTCATTCTACAATAGGATTTGGTATCTTTTGGGTCCCAACCTCATGTTTTGGTCATCTAAGAAACAACCTACAGTCACTCGAAGTACCTTTGAATCAGAGTACAAAAGTTTAGCATACCTAACTGCTGAAGTTCTATGGATTCAGTTCTTGTTGCTTTGGTGTGATAATACCAGCACTATTAAAATGGCAAAGAATCTTGTTTTCTATGTAAGGACCAAACACATTGAGATTGATCTACATTTTGTTCGAGAGGAAGTTTTTGCTTGTTGGATCTTTGTTCATCATATTCCATCAACTGATCAGGTTGCAAACATGTTTACAAGGCATTGTTAGGTCCACACTTCTTTTTTCTTCAATCTAAACTTAAGAGTAGAAAATTCATCTTCTCTGAGTTTAAGAGGGGAATGTTAGGATATTGTAAGAATAGTAAATGTTCACTAACTGCAGAACAACCTGTATTAACTAATGTTAGTTATATTGTTAATCGGGTCATCAGTTTGTTAAGTTGTTAGGACAATTAGAAGTTAGTTTTTTTGCTCTGTTCTGAGCATCTGTTAGTTTTCTTGCTCTGTTCTGAGCATCTGTTACAACTATACATATCAATGTAAATATCATTGGTGATTGGTAATGAAATCAGAACCTATTTAGCTCAACTGTTCTTCTTAAAATCCTTTCAAGTTCAAGTTGTAGATGTAGAGGTATTGAACTACATAGAAATCATTGTGTTTATTGTGTTTGTTGGCCCATTGATGTGATATTTTGAATAGATAAAATTAAAATACTTGTAAGTGCACAAGATAAGTAGTAGTACTAGATAAGGTCGATCCACAGGAATTGGAGAAATTACTTTAGAGTTTTAGAAAATAAATTAAAAATATTATATACTGAACAAGTTAAACAAAAATAATTGTTGCCTCTGTCATCCTAGGTTTATGAAAGCGATAAATAAACAAAAAAAATCTAAAACTAAATTGAAATAAACTTCCAATGAAAATAAAGCAACGAAATGAATAAAAAACAATAAATAACAAGAACTCAATGAAAGAAAGATAGAGAAATGAAAATTACTAGAATAAGAACTTCGTTAATAAAAAAAAAGTAAAGAAGAAGAATACTTACATAGCTCCAAACCTTTAGGGCAATGTCACTTTATCAAAGGCTTGAATCAAACTATTGAAAATAAAATGTAACCTAAAAAAATAAAAATAAAAAATAAAAATAAGAGTAGAGATGAAATGCCCTGATTCCTTAGGTGTCCCATTTATATAGTTGATTTATTTCCAAAACAACTATATTTTACATATAATTCAAGATTCTATCCTCCCCAAATATTCCATAAAAATATTAGCCTCAATTAAGCACATTCTTAATTAATACAACATATTTCTAGAAAACAAAATCATTTAAACAAAGAAATAATCACGGTGTCATCTTGGGCGAAAATCCTTCCATTTTTTCAACTTTGATTGTTTGACTTTTTTATCATTTGACATGTGAAACATTTTCTTGGGTGCAACTGAGTTGGAGGCAATTCAATGTGACTTCAAAATTCTTTATTTGATATTTAAGAATTAATATTGAACTTAAAAAATACCTTAAGAAAAGATCAAGTGAAACATCAAAATATATTTTATAAAAATAAACAATTATCTAATACTCTTTGCAAAAATGATTTTTAGGACCATTGATATATTGAATTATTTTCAACTTTCAAAAAAAAATTAATACATAAATAAAAATCAACAAACTAATTCCTATGAATCCTTAGTAAAAAAACAAAAAAGTGACAAAAAATATATTTCTAAAATAACTTAAAATGTCTCAAGATGACCTAAAAACTCTAAAAATGAGATCAAGTTTTTATTATTATTTTATTTTATTTTTTAGCCAAAAAATATTAAAAATAGAAATAAAAATATATAAAATTATGACTTAATCACCGTTTTACTTTTTACACTATACTTTCATTTTTTATTTTAAAGTTGAGTTTTAAAATCCTGCCAAGAGTTCCAATTTACCCCGTATCTTACACTGTACCTTGGCCAACGATGCATTCGTATAAAGTGTTAAGTGCACCACTAACTAGCTTTGAAAATTTATATTTTTGACAACTTAAAGTCAACACCTAAGCGATTTCAATTTGACCCAAATAAAATATGTAAGAATCTTTCTCGATGGCTTAATGTTATTTGCTTGAAGCTAATCAATATTCTTAAAAAAAAAAAAAAAAAAAAAAAGCTTCTTAAATCAATATATATGTACTACCATTGCTATTAACCCATCCCCTCTTCTCGATGACAATGACCCAACTCATGCCATGGAACATTGACAACGCCATGCTTCTCTCCAATATCTAACTTTTTCAAGACAAAATATCACACCCGTCTTTTAGCATTTTCAAAATGATTGAAAAATAAGTTGTTGGCAATCAAACAAATCCTTGGGCACACTTTCCTATGGACTTCACATGTATTTATCTCAATATTCGTTTAACTCTTTCTACCTAATGTGATGCAGATTGGGTGGGTTGGATACATGTCCAACTAAACGTAAAAAGTACAAGTGGGCATTATATTTCCTTATGCTCAAACCTTGCATTTTATGTCTCTAAGAAGCAACTAATCGTCTCTACTTCAAGTATTGAAGCTAAATATTGATCTTTAGTTTTAACAACTTAGCTTAATATGTCTAAGTCGGGTGTAGTGGGATAGTTCTTCTGTGACTCTCTGAATGTGAACCTCTTGGGTTCGATTTCGCCCTTTTACAATATAAGCCTAAACGAAATTTTAAGAGGTGTTATCTTTTTAGATTAGAGGCTTGTACCCTACTTAGAACTAGTTTAAGTGTGCATAAGCTGGCTGGAAATACTTAAGTTGTCAAAAAAAAAAAAAACTTAACTTAATATTTATGAAAGATGAAGAAACAATTGGAACATTTTCTTTTCTTGTGTGTTTTTGTTACTATTAAAAATAATCCAAGATGACCTCTGATACTTCTGTTTAAATTTATGCAACATATTTGTATATATAACAAGATAAATAATAGCCTTTCATTTATGATAAGACATCATCATATTTTTGTATGTTCAAATTTCAATAGTTTTGGAATGGTTGTACGTATTTCAAAGCACCTGGCCAAGAGAGCAAATGTATCAGGCCATGAAACAAAAAAAGAAAAAAAAGAAAGAAAGGAAAACGTACGTGAATGGGTGCGGTGCGGCCACCAGTACCAAGTGCTGTGGGGGCACAAATATTCACACCACACGACATGTGCTGTTCCTTTCCATTACACATTTCCACTACCCCTCTCTTCTTGTAATTGGAATCCATGTCTGAACTGTACGGCCTGTTTCAATAGCATAAAACCAAGTAATTAATAACGCTGTCCTGAACCATCAGCGTCACAGCCCCAAACATAATATTTTTTATCTATTTGTTTATTATTTTGTACAATAAATATAGATTGAAACTTCTCTTAGTTGGCGATCAACGAACCAATCAACTGTCATTTTCTAAAACGTCACAATCGTGTCATATATGATACGGCATACAAAGTCCTGCAAGAGAACATTAGCTACAAGTTTTCAATGCTACTAACTTATCTTTTTCTTTTCTTTTTTTGATAGTTACTACCTCATCTGAAGCTATAGCTATCAATGAAACAGTACGAATAGAAGCTGCAAATATATATCCCAACTTAAGTACTAAGTGAGATTTTTTTTTGGGATGCTGAGTAGAGCACTTTTAGAAATTTTGAGCAGAAATTAAGGCTATATATATATATATATATATACACGCGTGTGTGGTTTGAGATTTGAAGATAAGGATGTAATTTTAAATTAAAAAGTTTAGAAAATAATTATTTATCACTTTTTAAAAATAATTTTTTTGAATAAAAACTAAAAAACTATTTTTGAGATCCATGAATTAAAAACACTTTTTTTTGTCAGAATTTTAAATATAAAAAACTTTATTTGCATCACGAGTGAAACAAGTTATGCTTTCCACCCTAAAATTTTATGGGTATTTCTTTGACATTTTTTTCCTTATTATTTTTGTATTTCAATAAATTATTGAAATCTAATAAAATGTTCCGAATTAATTTATTTCATCTCAATTATATATGCTGGTCTAATTTAATTATAAAACATATTACTTTTAATTAATTGTATATGATCAAGCACCCTTCCCAAGATGCTTAAAATGAGGAATTAACTAAAAAAAAAAAGCATTGAAAACTTGTAGCCAACCTAAAGTTAGTAAAGAAGTGGCTTTAAAACCTAAAGGTTTTAGGTCCAACTTTTATCATTAACTTACTTTCGGGTAAAGAGAATTAAAGGGTCAAGAATAGGTTTATACCTCCCTGAGAGGATCGGTCTGCTAATGAAGTTGATTCGGTGATGAAACTGATTATACAACGAACTAGTAATATTATATCTTTTCAAACAAAACAAAAGACACCCTTCCCACGATTTCAAGTTGTATACATAATTAAGATAAAAACAAGAACTATATATTGGTCACTTGTAACATGATTGAGAGACTGAAAAGAACTAGTACCAAAGTTATATAAATGTATAAGTATGAAGCCATTATCTTGAGACTCTGATCACCAATAATTGATTGGAATATTGAAGTATGTATAATAAATAATAAAAAGGTATGGTAGTAAGTAGTTGTGTTTGGTGATTCTCCAACACAAAAGGGTTAGTGGCGATCCTAGTGGGAGAGGCACTTTAGTATACATTTGACCTTTTATATGCCTGCTAGCGGCAGACATGCCTACATCTCAATTATATAGAAATATCACCTGCTGCTCACTCTCTCTAAAATTCAGAGCTTCTGGCATCGTCATTGGTAGTGGGCACTCCAACACAGTAAAAGAAACCATGGCCCTTTACCCTTTAAGCAGCAACTCATCATCATGGTGCATGTCCTTCGATTTCCACGGTGCCGTTGCCACAACTTGAATCATAGATTCATACCCCCTCCTTTATTTTTTTTGTCTTCTTAAGTAGTTAGTGAGGAAAATTTATAGAAAGAAAAACAAAAAAACATAGCCATAGATGATAATAGTATTTCACCATTTTTCTTTTGAGTAATGATACAATGATCCAAAATATATATCCAAATTAGCCACGAAAGGGTCAGGAGAGTGGTTTTGTGCAAAACACTTAAAATTTACTTAAAAAAAAAGTCTTAAATTCAAGTATATATCTCATACTATTTGTTTGCCACTGATACTATTGAGTTGTGCTTAGCCCCATGAGATTAGTGGGGAGTGGCGTCTCCGATACCTATTATCTCAAAAGAAAAAGAAAAAAAGATATACATCCAAATTTATGATTAAGCTGAGTTCATAAGTAATAATATTAGCACCTCAACAAGAAGAGAAAATTAGAAAAAGAAATAAACCAATCACTTCACTGCTCACTACTCACTACTCACTAAATCAGTTAGGTACGATTTTAAATATATATATTTTTGATCATTTTGACATTTCTGATTTCTTTTTATTTTAAGATGTGTTAAATATAAAAAAGAAAAATCAACTAAGTAGTTTAGACACATAAAACAAAGACCTTTAAATATCTCAGTTAAGAAGAATGACCTATTAACAATTTATGGTAGTGACAGAAGAAGAGGAAGACAAAATTTAATATATAAATAGATATAATTAAGAAAGATATAACTACTTATAATGAAGGAAACTTCTATTTGTACCCCACACCAAAACACTATCATTACCCACCAAGAAAAAAATAAAATTAATTCTCACAATATCCTTCAAAGATTGTCAAAAATGCCCATACATTATTTTTATTTCCATTTAACTCCAAATCATATACTAACTTTATACCCACCACCATTTTCATGTTCATCTTCTTCTCTAAACCTTAGACTCTTCTTCCATTTTATCTTCCTTTTACTCCATTCTTGCCCTTTCAAATACTCCGTTAAACCTTTTAAGAGTCATTTTGAAAGGGTTAAGATCCTTTTTAAAAGATTTTTAAGTGTTTTAAACCCTATTTAGTTGGTCTTTTAGTGTCGCAGAAACTCACTCAATAACATTCAAAATCTCAATTCTTCTAGTTTGAAAGGTGTTAAATCGAAGTTCTCAAGGTCATAAACGCTACAAAACATATTCATATATCTTGTAAAGCCATAAAAATAAACTTAAATCATCATACCCCTGAAAATACACTGAAAACACTAGGTTTGAAAGGACCATACTAAACTGATGTCTTCAGTTCAGTAGTACAAGACCAAACGTAAGACAATAGGTTTGGTTGGGTCCTACAGAACATGTCTTCAGTTCGATCCTATCCTACCGAACCTAGTGATTTAGGTGTTTTTTAGGGATATGGTGATTCAAGTTTATTTTTGTGACTCTACAAGACATCTGGACTCGTTTTGTGGCATTTATAACTTTGAGAACCTCGATCTAACACCTTTAAAACTCGATTTGAAGGTTAGAAGTGAACGATGATGGGTGGTTGAAGTTAAGGCTTGGTTTGAGATTTTTGGAGATGGAAAAACAAAATGGTGGTGGCATGGATGCTTTAGGTCCTTTTTAGAGAAGAAGAACGGTGGTGATGGTTAGGGTTTCAGGGTTTTGAAGAAGAAGATGAAACGGTGGGAAATAGTTTGGGGAAAAGGGTATTTTAGGTTATTTTCAGATTTTTTTAGTGGTTAAAGAAAGTAGTATGATTTTAGGTGGGTAAAGACATGGTTTTAGTGGAGTATATCTAGCAACCATCATAATTTAAATGTTGGTTTAACCCTTAATAGAGCGGAGTAGATATAGTAGATTCATTTGATTGACCCTATACAGGTGAAAAAGAACTTAGTTGAATTGAGTTGTATTAAATAAAAATAAATAAATAAAAGCTGCTCATAAAATCTTTTTTTCTTATCTTTTTTTTTATTAATTTTGGTTACCGATTTTTCGACACCTCGGTGGTGTTCTCCTCCCTTTTGGGGCGAGACTAATCCACCCCAGCTCGGGAGTTCGAAAAGTAAAGGCTTTCCCTCCCAACTAAAAATTTGTCTACCGGGGGCTCGAACCCACGTCGTAGGTCCCTTAACTCTCCTCGGATTAGATCTCATGGCCACCGAACCAACCTGTAGTTCATATAGTCTCTTTTTCACGACAACATTAGTTAATTCAAATATCCATATTGCTTTATTTTTTATGCATAGTTATTAATGGAAGAATAAAGGTAGGCCTCAGTCTTTCAAAAAAATAAAAATAAAAAAATAAAAAAAGGGTAGGCCTCGGTATGGAAGTTTCTTAATTGTGATAGGAAGATCATGGGTTTGAATTCCATGCAATGCAAAAGTATAACTATATATATATATATATATATATATTACAAGTTTATAAGACCGTGAGTTACCAAATGTGTCACAACATAATTTACAAATTTTTACAAAAACTTTTTTTTAAAAAAAGAACAAAATTTGAATGTTTTATAATAGTTTATTAAAATCTATTTGTCAATTTTAGCTACTAAAAAAGGGTTATGTATTTTATATATTATAGCTATTATTGCATAAGATGTAAAAAAAACTTATAATCAATATTTTTTTAGTTAATCAACAAAAAGAACATTAAAAAGAGGTAAATGTTTTTAAAAAACCGTTATATGTTTTAATTGAATTTACATTCATAACATTTGCAACATTAATGGATACTATTTAGTGCTCTTAATGAGGACATTAAGAGCATCACCCCCTCTACTCGTATAAAAAGGGGTGTAACGCCCCAAAAGTCTTTTCATCTAGCCCATAACCCATTTGTATTTTGCCCGAACTCTTTGTGTTTGCTTGATGTATATGTTTGTGTATTTAATGCTTGATAATGTATATATATGTGTATACGTATTTATTATGACGTTTTATTAAATTCTAAATGAACCAGCGAAATTCTCTAATGTCACGTACGTGAGAATAGTTCATTTAGGACGAACCTAGAAATTGACATTTTATCATCTGTGTGAAAATAGTTCAAATTGTCGAATGATGGAGAATTGGCCTAATGTCGCATGTGTGAGAATAAGCAAATTTTGGGATTCTAAAATTTTATAGTTTTTCAAGTGTGGGCCCAATTTTGTCTATTTAAGCAACCAACACCTAATTTAAGCTCACTTGCACGTCTTTTAGCTTGAAAAAGAGGAGAAAGAGGAGAAGTGGATAAACAATGAAGAAAGCTAGGGTTTTGGTGGTCCCTTGCTCAAATCTCACCCAAGGTATGTCTATTTTCCCATTTTCTTCCTAAAATCTCTTTGTAGATGTGTAAATGAGCATGATTTTTACCTAAGGGAGGGTATGAACCATGGTCTGAGGGTGACCCTAACCTAGGGTTTACTGATTTCTACTTTTTTAAACTTGTTTACGGTGGAAACAACCCTCTAAGACCTAAATATATACCCAAAGTGCATTTTGCAAGCACTTCACCACGTTTTTGGTGGTACGTGGGGTTAGGGTTTTGTTGGAAACCCTTAAGGCCAAGATTTATGTTAGGAATTTGGGTTCCTAGGTTGATTTGGAACCCAATGGCACCATTTTCCCCAATTTCTAGCAAGAAATTGGACACGTTAAGTATAATAACCGTAAACCTAGAAAATGAACTTAGGGTTTTCCATTTCAATTGCATGTCAACTATATTGAACAAATGACCCATTCTAAATGATTGATGGTGGAATTGAGGGGTTATGCATGTTGGAAACCCTATGTGTAGTGTAAAATTGGCTTAGGGCTTGATTTTAGGACTTTGCCCAAAATTGGGGTTTTTGACCTAAATCAAGTAGGGTTTACTGATTTCTACTTTTTTAAACTTGTTTATGGTGGAAACAACCCTCTAAGACCTAAATCTATACCCAAAGTGCATTTTGCAAGCACTTCACCACGTTTTTGGTGGTACATGGGGTTAGGGTTTTGTTGGAAACCCTTAAGGCCAAGATGTATGTTAGGAATTTGGGTTCCTATGTTGATTTGGAACCCAATGGCACCATTTTCCCCAATTTCTAGCAAGAAATTGGACGGGTTGCGTATAATAACCCTAAACCTAGAAAATGAACTTAGGGTTTTTCATTTCAATTGCATGTCAACTATATTGAACAAATGACCCATTCTAAATGATTGATGGTGGAATTAAGGGGTTATGCACGTTGGAAACCCTATGTGTAGTGTAAAATTGGCTTAGGGCTTGATTTTGGGACTTTGCCCAAAATTGGGGCTTTTGACATAAATCAAGTCAATTGATTAAATTAATTTGGGAATTGTCTAATTGGACCCTAATTGAGTTTGAATGTGGGTCTATGATGGTTAGACTTGTATGAGAATTGAATGAGTTAGTTCAATTTGACTCTATGTCCTATTGTAGAGATTTTCCCCAAATTGGGGCATATGTCATGTCTTGGCTTAAATTGGAAATTTGCATTGATTATGATCAATCTTTCATGGTTTGAATGTTGAATGATGTATTAACTTGAATAGCCATGAATAGACCTAGACTAAGTATTTGTCTTGGGTTTATATGTGATTGGAGGTGTCGGTGTTGTTGTCTTAGACTAAGGCTTATATTGGATTTGCATGTAAGTCTTAAGTGCGGATGTTGAGGTTGATCATAAGAAATGAAACTCATGATTTGACTTAAATGCACATGGACTTGTTGAGTTGGAAATTAATTATGATTAGTGTTTATGTATGAGAATGATCATGGTAATTGATGTATGCCTATGTGAATATGATTTACGGGATCTTGATTTGCATTGGAATCGGTGTTGATCCGTGTGTGGATAGTAGTAGCTTGCGTGGCTTGGTAGTGAGTAGTTGTTCCTTATGATTATCACTTGTGTCATCATATTAAATTATACTTGTATGTTGAATGTCATGAAATGTTATTATGAAAATGCATGTGTTTAATGTGTTTTGAAATGACATGCATTGAAAAACTCTAGAAGCTTTGGATGTTCCAAGCTAAGTTCCCTAGATGTTGTGATATCTAGGAGGCTTGTGAATGTTGCCAAGCTGACTTCTCTAGAGGGCAGAGGCAGAATCTTTTATAAATGAAGGTTAGGGGTATGAGGCTGACATACCCCAAAGGCGGTAGAGTATCTAATACTGCGCCAGACATGATCATTTCACTAAGGCTGAAAGTGAATGATCAGGATGAGACGACCCTAGGGTGCAAGTTATACTCCAATATAGGAGGACCGACTTACGGTCTATAAATATAACTAAGGGTCGGTGGAGTTTTTAAATGTGCATGAAAATGGTTAAATGCTTATTCTACTGTGGGTTTTATGTTGCACATATTTATGAGCATTATTTCATGCATGTGCATAATATATGGTTTTTATTGGTGTATAATTGATGGCATAAATGAACACCACCCTCTCACTCTCTTTTCAGGTCCTTTAGATAAGGGCAAAGGCATAACATTTGCTTGAGGACCTAGCCACTGCAAAAGCTAGGGACATTCTGACGTGAGTTTAGGTTTTGTGTATAGTGATGGATGTCCTTTTTACATATGTATATGTTTTGTTAATTTTTGGTACATATGTATATGTTTTGTTAAACCTAGATGGGGAGGAATGTTGTTTAATGTTGTTGTATATTGGCCATGGGCCTTGGACATTTGATGATGATGAGTCTGGGCATGTTGCCTTAGATTATTTTGGTTTATTTTGAGGATTATGATCATTGTCATATGCTTATTGGGAGATCGTCATTATTTTTATTATGTTGACATGCATGCCATTGATTTTAGAACTGTTAAGTCTATCGGGTGGTTGTTGTTTGTTGAAAAAATAAATGGGGACTCTATGGAGAGTCTGGTTGATGCTTGTAGGGTCTCGATCATCTCATGAGATGATTTGGGGTGGTCGTGGATGCCTACGTCGGACGTCCCACCCAGGCCTTCCGCACGTCGATCCTTGGGGGATGGTGGTCTCGGGTGTGGGGTCGTCACAAGAGGTGTCTCATCTCACTTTTCTTCACACCAATTCTCAGAGCTCTCATTTGTTTCTAGAATTTTCTTCTAATTTCTAGTTTTTTTTTTTGGTGCTAAAACACCAATAGATACCAGTGGCCAACTTGGAATATCTATAAGCGATAGGTAATCTAATGTACTTAATGAGTTGTACAGGACTTAACATAGCTTATGCAATGAGCAGCTAAGTAGATATATGAGTAATCCTGGAGCTGACCATTAGCAAGCAATTGTAAGAGTACTGAGATACTTACGATAATTTACTTGTAATTATGGACTGTGTTATACAAGATATCCTCTTGTCCTTAAAAGTTATAGTGGTGCAAATTGGATATCTGATACAAAACACTCGAGGTCTACTAGTAGATATGTGTTCACATTAGGAGGTGCAGTTATATTATGAAAATCTTCGAAACAAACAATTATTGTCAGATCCATAATGAAATCTGAATTCATCACATTAAACAAATGTGGGAAAGAAGTAGAATGGCTATGTCAATTCTTAGAAGATATTCCAAGGTGGCCAAAGCTTGTGCCCACGATATGGATACATTGTAGTCAATCTGTTATTGGCAAGGCATAGAACAACATGTATAATGGTAAATCAAGACATTATTCGCCAAAGACACAATACCATTAGACAACTACTATCAACTGGAGTTATCTCTATTAACTATGTGAGGTCAAAAGATAACATTGCGGATCCACTAATGAAAGGGTTAAATAAAGAGTTAGTTGAGAAATCATTGAGGGGAATGAAAACCCATAACAGAATAACTCGATACAATGGAAACCCAAACTAGTTGACTGGAGATCCCAAGATCTAGGTTCAAAGGGACCATCTAATTGTAAAGACTGTTGGATTACTGTGGGGATTACCCTTGTCCATTTTTAAGATGAAAATAGTGATACCCGTAAGGAAAAAGGATAAGCTAGGCTTTTAATGATTTTCAGGCATCGAGAATTCGAGAAGGAATAATGCGAGTTACTCTTAATTAAGAAATCACTTATGTGAGAGAAAAGCAGGGCTGCTTCAAAGGGGAATTTCAAACGGCTTGATTCCTTAAGAACTCTTACAGAACCAGGGAAAAGTTCATGGTCAAAACAGCATAGCTATGAGAATTGAGTTATGTCAAGAAATATTCTTGTCTGCAGTGTCTCATTGTTTACACAAATGATAGAACAATTCAAGGACATCGTGTCTACTGATTAGCTAGTAAATTAAACATACTTTCACAAGGAAAGGTTCAAAGGGTAACACCTACCTATCCTATACAACATTCAACCATTAAATTCTATCACCAGCCAAATTGAATTTGTCTGAAAACTATTGAATGAAAATTGAATTTGTTGCAGCCAAATATTTTACTTGCATTTTAAATTTGAATTTAAAAATTATTAAATGTTTTAATTGAATTTAATTTCATAACATTTGTAATCTTAATGGAGGCCATTTAGTGCTTTTAATTAAGGCATTAAGAACACCACCCCTCCCTGTACTAGTATAAAAGGACTCGCCTACCCTCATTTTTCTTCACACAAGAGCTCTCATTTGCTTCTTAATTACCTTTAGTTTTTTTTTGTTTTTGGATTTTGAAGTGTCACGACGCCCCTTACGTAGGCTGACATCATGATTGACACAGTATACTATACACTATACATACCCGTATACAGTGTACAATATACTGTCAGCCTCAATGTAAATACACGAATTTCAAATTCCTTGATAGATTTCAAATCAAAATCTACATTCATTCATTTTCATACTCATTTACAGTTAGATATTCATCATCATAACAATATTTCATACCCCAACACGTCAACTATGATTCATATTATCACCTCACTCGTCTACGTGATAATATATATATATACATGCTAATTATACATATCAAAAGTAATCATATTGTAACCGTTTCCTCCATACATACATAGCAAGTAAAGTTCCAGAAGAAGGCTTATCCTTTCTTTGCTTTTCCTTTTGCTTTTGGGTCTTTACCTGAAATATTGGAGGTAATGGGGTGAGCTACGACAAGCTCAGTGAGTAAGTTCCATTCTATAGCATTCATATGCATTTAATAAACATGTTGATAAAATCATAATCAAATACATTTAAAGATTCAAGTGCAAAGAGACAATACATATATGCACAAAAAAGCTTGGAGCTTCCTGCAATATTTTTCAAAACAATTTCACTCTCCCACAGAAAGTCATATCCATCTCCCACCTTCTAAATATAGAGCGGGACTCACCCCTCGTTCGGCCCAAACAAGGGTAGCCTAACTGTCCTCTCATACTCAATTTTATCACAATCAATTCCAAGACAACCACTAAGCCCATGAGATACTCAAGGTACTACTCATACGAGACTTAATCCTGGAATGACTCATGTTCTAACATGTTCTTACAAGTTAGACATGCTTCGTTTTTGAAATATTTTGCATGTATTCAATCAATGCAATTTTATACCATGTCATTCATCCATGTTTATCATTGCAAACAGTTCATAGCTACAATGCCATACAAAATAACCAAGAAATGGAAGGATACTCACACAATGCCAACGGCCTAGTGCTCACCAAATATCACTACCACTGTGTACTGTCCCCACCTATTCTAAACTTTGTTGTAATTTCACCAAACAATAATAACCAATAATTTCCCATATGATTTTACTCTTACATATGCCCACAAGTACTATGTGTCAGTATATAATCATGAAACTGAATATTATTTGTATATAAACATCTCAATCCCACCAATATATTATTCCATCAATATATTTGTATGCCATAAAATAAGTCTCAAACCTATTCATATATACATATATTAATATACTTCTCAACCCCACAAATTAATCCTCAACCCCATTCATATATTAATATACTTTTCAACCTCATGCATATATGACTATATATATACACATTAATATATTAATATATACTCATTCATATATTAATATATGTACATATTAGTATATTAATTTAATTATCACCTCATTAATATATACTTACAGTGATTACTACTCTAACATAAGCCAATTGCCAAATCTACTAAATTTCAGCTCACTGCCCACTTAGCACTTTCACCATACTCCCAGCATCCATTGATCACCATGATCTTCACCAACACACCTGTATAGGTTCAGAATTTCCAGCACATAATTTTTAGTCATTGAAATGACTGAACCAGATTTGGAATACCTAAATCAGTCATGAAACTCACCATTTCATCATCAAATTAATCATATAAGAACATCATAGATTTCCAGCCATTAAACACCAACAAAGATCAGTGAAATAAACATCAAACACTCACCAATATATCAACAATTAATCCCCAATAGTTTGGGCCTCAAATTCACAATTTTCCAGCTCCAAACCAACTCAATCTTCAGTCTAGAATTTCCATTCTCCAGCCTTTGATCAAGACATGGAAAACATTTGCATGATATATATGATGGGCATAAGGAAGAAAGGAACTTAATTCAATAGATTTCATATCCAGAACCTCAATTCTCACCTTCAAATTTTGAGCTCCAAGATCAAGCTCCTCCTCTCAATGTTTCAGCTAGAGTTTCACTTGCTCATGTGAATTTCTTTCCAAGTCCAGCAACTTCATTTAGACATTCCAGCAACATACTTTACTCTTGCCAGCAAACTACTTTGATCAAAACATGGCAAATTCACTTTGCCAGCAACACAATATGTGTCAAAAATCAGTTCTAAGTGGTTGTCATTTGATGAGACAGGTGGCTTGCAAATAATCTTAACATGTGGCTTGCTACATGCAACCACCTCACCAACTCAATTTGTTTGATTTTATTTTATTTTTATTTTTATTTTTATTATGTACTATCATCCACACATACATTTGACTCCTACGTATGGAATACGTGTACGTATACACGTCTGTATATGTATAAGTCAATGTAGATGTATAATAATAACTATGGGGTGCTACAATCTCTCCAAGTTAAGGAATTTTGTCCTCGAAATTTAAAAGATAAGGAGAATCATACCTCAAGTGGTAAAGAGCTCGCGTTCCCAGGTCTGCTCCTCATTGTCATGAAATTGCCATTTGACTCTAACTAAAGGAATTTCTTTATTTCGCAACTTTTGAATCCTCCTGTCAAGAATCTGAATAGGCTTCTCTTCATAAGTAGCATCATCCCCAACTTGTAACTGTGTGACATCTAAAATGCGTGTTGGGTCTGGATACTTAGTCGGGTCTGAATGGTATTTTCTCAACATAGAAACATGAAATACATTATGAACACCAACCAACTGAGGAGGTAGAACAAGTCTGTATGCTAGCGGACCAATCCTCTCCAAGACCTTAAATGGTCCAACAAAATGGGGAGCTAATTTCCCTTTCACCCCAAACCGCATTTGACCTTTTCGTGGCGAGACCTTAAGCAATACCAGGTCACCCACTGCAAACTCTAAAGGTCTATGTCGGTTATCAAAATAACTCTTTTGTCGATCTTGGGCAGCTTTCAATCTCTGCCTAATTTGCTTGATATGTTCAGTGTGATCAACAAATACTTTCGGCCCTAATAGCTGTGATTCTCCCACTTCATACCAGCAAGTCGGAGATCTACACGACCTACCATACAAGGCCTCATAAGGTGCCATACCTATACTGGCCTGATAGCTGTTGTTATAAGCAAATTCACATAATGGTAAACTTTCACTCCAAGTCCCACCAAACTCTAATATACAAGATCTGAGCATATCTTCCAGCATCTGAATCACCCTCTCAGTCTAACCATCAGTTTGAGGATAAAATGTTGTACTAAGACGGACGTGAGTACTAAACCGAGTCTGCATGGCCTGCCAAAAACTCGATGTAAAACGCGGATCTCTATCCGATACAATAGAAACAGGTACCTCATGTAATCTCACAATCTCTCGCACATATAATCTGCTCAGTCTGTCAACCGAGTCTCTAGTGGTCATCGAAAGAAAGTGCGCAGACTTAGTCAATCTATCAACAATCACCCAGATGGAATCCTATCTACCCTGAGATCTGGGCAGCCCTATGATAAAGTCCATAGTAATATGCTCCCATTTCCATTCTGGAATGGATAATGGTTGCATCTTGCCTCCTGGCCTCTGGTGTTCAACTTTTACTTGCTGACACACTTCACATTTATGCACGTACTCAGCTATATTTTTCTTCATCCCATGCCACCAAACGGTTCTTTTCATATCATGATACATTTTAGTAGACCCTGGGTGAATGGTATACTGAAATCTGTGTGCCTTCTGTAACAACTCTGCCCTCAATTCTCTATCTGTGGGTACCCATAACCTCCCCTGATAACGCAAAACACCATCTGGACCATCTGGTGTTCAACTTTTACTTGCTGACACACTTCACATTTTTGCACGTACTCAGCTATATTTTTCTTCATCCCATGCCACCAAACGGTTCTTTTCATATCATGATACATTTTAGTAGACCCTGGGTGAATGGTATACTGAAATCTGTGTGCCTTCTGTAACAACTCTGCCCTCAATTCTCTATCTGTGGGTACCCATAACCTCCCCTGATAACGCAAAACACCATCTGGACCTTTCTGCCACTCAACTTTGTCCGTACTATCCGCCCAAGAATCATACATACCAAGATCAGGATCATGCTGCTGCATATCCTTAATCCTCTGAATATGAGAATCTGTCAACTGAATATGCATCTGAGCACAAATATCAACATGTGGAGCCATAGAGATGGCACTCATCATAATCACTATCTCCAAAAGTCGCCACTCATGGGCCATCTGACATGCTACCACACCTGTCTCAACACGTTTCCTGCTCAATGCATCAGCTACAACGTTGGCTTTTCCAGGATGATATTCCAGAGTGAAGTCATAATCTTTTAGGAATTCTAACCATCTACGTTGTCTCATATTCAGTTCCTTATGGTCAAACAAGTATTTCAAACTCCTATGGTCTGAATACAATGTGAACCTTTCCCCATAGAGGTAATGCCTCCACAATTTCAATGCAAAAACTACTGCTGCCAACTCCAAATCATGCACGGGGTAGTTTTTCTCATGCACCTTCAACTGTCTAGATGCATAAGCAATTACTCTACCCTTCTGCATCAATACACAACCCAAACCTGCATGTGACGCATCAGTGTAAATCACTAACTCTTTTCCAAGTTCTGGGAGCACCAAAATCGGGGCAGTAGTCAACTTTTTCTTCAGTTCAGTGAAATCATCCCCACATGCTGAAGTCCACACATATGGCACGTTTTTCTGAGTTAGCCTAGTAAGTGGAGTAGCCAATTTGGAAAAACCTTCCACAAACCTTCTATAATAACCAGCCAGACCCAAAAAACTGCGAATCTCTGTCACTGTGGTTGGTCTTGGCCAATTTATAATTGTCTCGACCTTAACAGAATCAACAGAAATACCTTCAGCACTAACCACATGACCTAAAAATTTCACCTCATTTATCCAAAACTCAGATTTACTGAACTTAGCATACAACTGATGCTCTCTTAGTGTCTGCAAAGTGATTTGGAGGTGTTGCTCATGTTCCTCCTGAGTCTTGGAATAAATGAAAATGTCATCAATGAAAATAATGATAAACTGGTCCAGATATGGTTTAAATACCCTCTGCATCAAGTCCATAAACATGGCTGGTGCATTAGTCAGTCCAAAGGGCATAACAAGAAATTCATAGTGACCATATCTTGTTTTGAAAGCAGGTTTTGGTACATCCTCTTCCCGAATTCTCAATTGATGGTATCCAGATCGCAAATCGATCTTAGAAAATAATTTTTCACCATTCAATTGGTCAAACAAATCATCAATACGAGGTAAAGGATACTTGCTCTTCATTGTCGCCCTGTTCAGCTGTCTATAATCAATACATAACCTCAGACTACTGTTTTTCTTCTTCACAAACAGTACAGGTGCACCCCAGGGTGACATACTTGGGGTAATAAACCCTTTAGTCATCAAATCATCTAACTGCACCTTGAGTTCCTGCAACTCCTTTGGTGCCATTCTATAGGGTGGAATAGAAATAGGCTTTGTACCAGACATCAGGTCAATAATGAAATCGATTTCCCTTGTAGGTGGTAACCTTGGTAAGTCATCTGGAAAGACATCTGGGTACTCACACACTACAAGAATATCTGATATCTGAATGTCTGTACCCTTTTCTTTTGGCTTAATGTTAGCCAACACTCCTATTTCTTTATCAGTAGCCATCCTACCTCGAGTGGGAGGTTTTAAAGATGCCATACCCCTATAAACAAATCTGGGTTGTCCTGGTATCTGGAAGACCACTCTTTTAGCAAAGCAGACAACATGGGCATGATAGGCAGCCAACCAATCCATACCCAATATAGCATCAAACTCCAGGAATTCTAACACCCTAAAATTCACAATCATTTCATGATCTTTCATATTTTACCACACAATTTTCACACAACATATTAGGGTAGATTCTATCTCCTGTACTCAAAATCAAGGGTGTATTTGTTTTGATAGGAGACAAATGTAATCTATCTACCATAGGTCCAGAAATAAATGACAAGGTGGATCCGGCATCAATCAACACATACATCATAGTATCAAAAATGGAAATCATACCTTCCACCAAGTTCTTATTTGCCTCAGGATCTGGCTCTGTGACAGCCCTAGCCTGCTCTCTGGTAAGTGTAGAAATCGTAGCAGTGGCAGATGAACCTGCTGGGGCTCTCGGAACTGGTTGAAAAGGACATTGAATTGCCTTATGCCCTTTGTTTCCACATCTAAAGCAAGTGATAGGTGGGCGAGGTGCAGAGGAAGCCGTCTGAGGCTCGGTACCCGGCATAGGAAACCAACCGCTCCCATTACCTGCTCCTCTGTATGGCCACGGGACCCTAACAGATGATCCCTGTGTTGGTGGCCTCATCGCAGGCTGTGTTCCTTCGCCTGCTAGTGGTGGTAATGGTGCTACTGGTACCGGAGCTGGTGGTACTGGTTGTATACATATATATTAATATATGTATACTAACAAATACATATATTAATATACTTCTCAACCCCATAAATTAATTCTCAACCCCATTCATATATTAATATGCTTTTCAACCTCATGCATATATGACTATATATATACACATTAATATATTAATATATACTCATTCATATATTAATATATGTACATATTAGTATATTAATATAATTCTCACCTCATTAATATATACTTACAGTGATTACTACTCTAACATAAGCCAATTGCCAAATCTACTAAATTTCAGCTCACTGCCCACTTAGCACTTTCACCATACTCCCAGCATCCATTGATCACCATGATCTTCACCAACACACCTGTACAGTTTCAGAATTTCCAGCACATAATTTTTAGTCATTGAATTGACTGAAATTCAATATCAAATTGATCACAATACATACATTCTCAACATTCAAGTTTTTCCAGCACCATTTACTTTCCAAATTCCAATCTCTGTCATCCATAATCACAACATATTCAGTATTAATTTCCAGCATTTAGACACATCAAAATCACATAATTCAGTCACTGAAATTGGGCTCCAAGACCCTTACTCAACCAGATTTGGAATACCCAAATCAGGCATGAAACTCACAATTTCATCATCAAATTAATCATATAAGAACATCATGGATTTCCAGCCATTAAACACCAACAAAGATCAGTGAAATAAACATCAAACACTCACCAATATATCAGCAATTAATCCCCAATAGTTTGGGCCTCAAATTCATAATTTTCCAGCTCCAAACCAACTCAATCTTCAGTCTAGAATTCCCATTCTCCAGCCTTTGATCAAGACATGGAAAACATGTGCATGATATATATGATGGGCATAAAGAAGAAAGGAACTTAATTCAATAGAAATCATATCCAGAACCTGAATTCTCACCTTCAAATTTTGAGCTCCAAGATCAAGCTCCTTCTCTCAACGTTTCAGCTGGAGTTTCACTTGCTCATGTGAATTTCTTTCCAAGTCCGGTAACTTCATTTGGACATTCCAGCAACATACTTTACTCTTGCCAGCAAACCACTTTGATCAAAACATGGCAAATTCACTTTGCCAGCAACACAATGTATGTCAAAAATCAGTTCTAAGTGGTTGTAATTGGATGAGACTGGTGGCTTGCAAATAATCTTAACATGTGGCTTGCAACATGCAACCCCCTCACCAACTCAATTTGTTTGATTTTATTTTATTTATTTATTTTATTTATTTATTTATTTATTTATTTTATTATGTACTATCATCCACACATACATTTGACTTTTACGTACAGAATATGCGTACGTATACACGTTGGTATACGTATAAGTCAATGTAGATGTATAATTATAACTATGGGGTGTAACATGAAGTGTGTTGGTCTGTTATGGTAGTCTTCTACAAAGCTCAGTTCGTCTGAGTATTGACAAGGTGGTAGTTAGCTACTCATCTACCGTTGTATCTTAGAGACAGTCGCCAATCTACTTCTTACACCAACGTGAGAGATGAATCTGTTTTAAGGACACTATGTGCTACACAAACCTCGGTTCCATCCTATTCAATTTTTGTTCTACTGAATTTGATTTATTTCTGAACTCATCCTGTTATTTTTGTTATAAATATTAATATGCATATTAATATTTGAATCGTAGTTGTTCTAATCTGATATTATTTCAGTTCTTATATGTTTGCCCTTACAATATTGTTAACAATTACTCTTCATCCCTTGTAATGGTAGAAGTTTTTTGTACTAAATACGTCATTTTATTATTAGCTGACGAGAATCATATTTTCTTGAGAAAATTGGTAATTTTCTTAAATTCCTGTGTTTAATTGGTAAGAAAAACTAAGAAAAAGATTTTTTTTTTCAAGCCCCTTCGTCACAATGGTTTTATCTTAGGTATTGGAGTGGGAAGCAGATTTTCTCACAAGTGTCATAGTTATTCAATTGAATAATTAAGCAAATCATATGAAAATCTTTTCATATCCAATTAAACAACCATGAAACATTTTTTCAATAAGATTTGTTAAATAAAACTTTCTTGAGAAACATTATTTCGTTAAGAAAAATATCTGGTATGTATCTTTAATTCTAAAACTCTAAGAAATAGCTTCATCCATGTATCTGCTTGCAGTTAAGAGAAGAATTCTAGTATTTTTTTTTTAAGAAACTTGTATAGAATTTTTTTTTTTTTTTTTTTTTTTGGGGGGAGGGGGGTTCAAATGAAGAATGTATAGATTCAAATCACACCAACATATGTTTTTAAGAAAAAAAAAAAATCACACCAAAATATATTTAAAAATTAATGAAACTTTAATAAATGCAACCAATGGGTACTTTCGAGTTTTCAATTTCCTTCCATTTCTTTTCTTTCAAAAGGTTGTGGGAGCCAACTAGGCTAATAATTGAACTTCTTACTATTAAATACACAAGGTATGCTTAGCCTCAATGTTTGTATAACGCCACTACATATAGCCCAAGGCTGGCCGTATTGGGTACGCACGCAGCACATAATAATAACCACTCTACACATATAATATCCGATATAAACATATGAACGTATGACTACGACAGGCACGGTTTCAATAAAAAATAAAAATAAAAATAAAAATAAAAAAGAAACAGACTACGACAGGCACCAACACAGATTCTTGGAAAATGACAATTAATAATATTCCTTGCTGCTATTGTGTTGAGTTACTTGTAATGTCACAGCCACGATGCATTAACATGTCTTTGTATACATATCGAGAAATATTTAAAGTATAATAACATAATTAACTATTTTTTTCACATTATTCAAACAAATAAGTAATGTGTATATTTGTGTATCTCAATATATCTAAACATAATTTAACAATGATAGAGTAAATGTCACAGGGTAATATGTAAGTATAGTTAAGGTTGTTGTATATGGTTGTTGTTTTTTCCTTTTTTTTTTTTTTTTTTTTGAGAAGAAACGAATAAACTGTGTCATCAAATCAGTGTGTGTCACGTGTACAAGTGGTTAACTGTTTGTATCAGGATCAGGAGGTATGTTAAGGTGTAATTAGTCGTATGTAAGAATTTGTAATGTCTATAAATACTAGAGTGAAGCCACAGATTAGTGTGGTCTGTGTTTTCTTCTCTGGAAGTGTTTCTTGTTCCTTCCTCTGCTTCAAGAGAAGCTTCTTCTCTTGCTTCTTATTGATTTTGTTATGGTATTAGAGCATTCGATGCAAGTCAATGGCGTCTCTAGGTGGAAACTCTTCTGTAAATCAAAATCCCTTTTCAAATTCCTTGAATGCGTCACTCTCTGTGAAGCTAGATCGAAATAATTTCCTTTTGTGGGAATCAGAACATGGCCTTGATGGTTATCTACTTGATAAGATCACTACGCCAGATCAGTTTCTTGACAGTGGCGGGGTGAATCCAGCACTTGCGGTGTGGAATCGAAATGATCAATTGCTACTTAGTTGGCTTAGATCATCAACGACAGAGGGGACCTTAGGAATGGTTGTTCATTACAATACTTCTATCTTAGTTTGGAATGCTTTAAAACGATTGTTCGCGAATCAATCAAAAGTGAAGGTTCTTCAGTGCAACTAGAAACCACCAGAAAACGTAATTTTTCCATCTCAGACTATTGTGATAAGATGAGAAGTATGGTTGATAGTTTAATTTCTGCTAAACAAATCATTAATGAGCAAGATTTGGTCCATGCTGTTCTAAATGGATTGGGGATCGAATATTATCCGACTGTGGTGAATATAACATCAAGAAGTGAAGTTCTCACCATGGAAGAAGTGTAGACACTATTAATGAGCCAAGAAAATAGGCTCGAAAGGTTGCACAGTGAGAGTGATCGAACTCTCAAGAATACAATCGATATGACTGCGAATTTGACAAAAAAGAAACCACCAAATCAAGGTGGAAACGGTTCTGGTCGTGGATTTGGTAGAGGAAATGGTAATGGTGGTCATTCTGCAGGTCGTCGAGGTGGATATCACGGATGAAACTCTGGCAACAAGCTTGTTTGTCAAGTGTGTATGAAACCTGGTCACTCAACCTCAGTTTGCTATTATCGTTTTGACATAATGTATCAGCCTCCTCCTCCTGCCTCACCGTCTCAAAACTTTGGCAAGAATCCTCAAGGATTCAACTACGCTTCTACTGCTTATGTTACAACACCATAGGTGTTCAATGACTCAACACAGTATGTCGATAGTGGTGCCACGAATCATGTTACCTTAGACTTTAATAATATGAGTCTCGCTACTGATTATAATTGTGACGCCCCGAAAATTATTTCATCTAGCTCATAACCCAATTGCATTTTGCCCAAACTCTATGCGTTGCCTTGATATGTTTGGTGTTTGTTTGATGGTTGTTTAATATTTGTATAGTTGATGCTTGATAATGTATATAAATATGTGTATCATAAATTATATATGAGTCATGTTAAATTAAAGTATAATGCATGTGTTATTATTTATACATGGGCCCATTAAACCATGAATTGATATGAGTTAGGATTGATTGAATAAAAGGATAAATGAGAATGAAAATTTGGTGTATTAAATGGATTGGACATTTAAAATACATAAAAGCATGAGATTGGTTAAAGTACATGTGGTTGGTATGGGTAGTATGAGACCAACACATGTGAAGGTTGGTGCATGAAAGTGGACAAGTGTCCCATGCCCACTTCTCTTCTTCAAGGAAGTGCTAGAATGAGTGGAGGGAATCACAGAGAGAATCAAGGAGGGAATCAAGGAAGTGCTAGAAAGAGGTGAGTGGAGAGAAAGGAAAAGAAAATATGGAGTAGCAGGAGGAAGATCTCTGCGATGTTTTCATCAAAGAGCTGGATCTTTGGGATATATGGTCAGATTGAGCTCAACATTTGTCAGCAAGTTCGTAGCTTACGGTTATTCATTCTGGTCTGTGGAGATCTTGATCAGAGGTTTCATCTAAGAGATCTAACCTCTCAAACAAAGCTGGTCGGAAAGTCTAGATTTCTCGCGCCGTTTCGCTCAAACTTCTAGATCTCCTTAATCTACCGTTGGATGGATATAAAATTTGGGTAGTGTACAACTGATATGTCTACATTCAGAACGGTAGAGATCTTTATTACATGTTTCTTCTGAGAGATCTAACCTCTCAAACAAAGCTAGTCGGAAAGTCTAGATTTCTCATGTCATTTTGCTCAAACTTGTAGATTTCTTCAATATACCGTTGGATGGATATCAAATTTGGGTATGTAGTTTATAACTGATATTTCTGTATTCTAAACGGTGGAGATGTTTATGTGTTAGTATTTTGTGTGATATAGTCATCTGATTTTGAGTATTTGCTGCAGGAAAGGAGAAATTGTCTGATTAGAGACTTGTTCATCAAAGATACTTATGTTTTCGGTCCACCGTTGGATTGGGCTGATATTTGGACAGAAGGTTTGTTTCTTCACATACTTCAATCTGTACGGTTGATTTTGTGATTACATATTTCTGTTGGTAGATTGATACATCTGAACAGAATATTAAATGAAGAATTGGTAGGGTTGCTTGTATTAGATCTATTAGAATATGAACTTAGACCTTTCCAAATAACTTGCATGTCAACTATGTTGACCTAGTTGCCATTGTTGATGAACCCATGATGCAAAATCAGTGATATACATGGCTGAACATAGTGACCTAGTGTAAATCGACAATATGGCCTAAGTATGAAAAATTCATATTTTGAGGCTTTTGATGCTTTTGGCCTAGAATCATTGAATTGATGCAACTTATGTTTAATTAAGCATGATTAGGGTTGATTATGCTACTGGTTTGGTGGTTGTGACCATATCATGGGTTAGGCCTACTTGTGATCAAGTGACCCAATTTGGGCATGTTTATGCCTAAGGAATTGAAAATCAGTATTTTTGATTAATAGAATGGTTTATGAATGAGAACTATGCATTAGAGGCCTAAGTCGTGTGATTTGAGTTGAATGATGGGATTTGATCGGATTTAGGCCTATTATTTCTATGTGGGCTGATTTAGGGTTGATGTGTAATGTCTATATGATTGAGCATAGAAATTGATGTATGGTAGGATATTGATGTATGTTTCAGGATCTTGATTGGGTTGATTCGGTTTGGTAGTCGTGTGTGGTTAAATACTCTCGCGAGGCTTGGTTGTGAGTAGACTTCATTTATGATTATATCTTTTATGTCATCATATCTGTCACACCCTGGGTTGCACAGCGTGCCCCCTACCCAGGTGTGGGCGCACCCCCTCGGGGTGAACGCCTAGCCATTATATATCCACAGTATTGTCTTCATTGGGGTCCACAGAACACTGCACGCACCCAACGACCTTTGTCCTTTCCCTATGCAGAACACTGCACAGTCTAGGGGCCTCCCCCAAGTTCGAACTCGCAACCTCTTCCTCATAAGGTTAGATTTCGCAACTTGAGTATCCATTGAGATGCCTATTGACTTTCGAGTCCTAGAGTTTTTAGAGTTTGATGCAATTCTAGGGATGGATTGGCTCGCGGCTTATCATGCAGTTATCGACTGTTTCACGAAGAGAATCATTTTTCAGATCCCCGGACACCCAGTGTTTACACTACAGGGTAGAGCTTCAGACCAGACAGTCACAAGGGGTAGATTTGTGACTGATGGAGATAGGGAGATTTTGGCTGGGTTAGTGCCTGATGAGGAAGAGACTAGTGAGGTGATACTGGAGGATATTGCCATTGTTAGGGACTTTCCAGATGTGTTCCTTACGGATCTTCCAGGATTACCACCGAAGCGAGAGATCGATTTCATTGTTGAACTAGTCCCTGGCACGAAGCCTATCTCTATGGCACCATATAGAATGGCGCCAGCCGAGTTGAGAGAGTTGCAGAAACAGCTCGAGGAGTTATTGGCTAAGGGCTTTATTTGCCCGAGCGTGTCACCCTGGGGAGCTCCAGTTCTTTTTGTGAAAAAGAAAGATGGGAGCTTGCGGTTGTGCATCGACTATCGCCAATTGAACAGGGTGACCATCAAGAACAAATATCCTTTCCCAAGGATTGATGACTTGTTTGATCAGTTGAGGGGAGCGAGGTATTTTTCAAAGATTGATTTGCGCTCCGGGTATCATCAGCTGAGGATCAGGGAGGAGGATGTGCCTAAGACAGCATTCAGAACCCGCTATGGACATTATGAGTTCCTTGTGATGCCATTTGGTGTGACTAATGCACCGGCGATGTTTATGGACCTGATGCAGAGGGTCTTTAGGCAGTATCTGGATAAGTTTGTCATCGTCTTTATTGATGACATATTGGTGTATTCCAAGACTCAGGCTGAGCATGAAGAACACCTTAGAGTAACCTTGCAAACTCTGAGAGAGCATAGGCTATATGCAAAGCTGAGCAAGTGCGAGTTTTGGATCACCGAAGTGAAGTTCTTAGGTCATGTGGTGAGTTCTGAGGGGATTTCAGTTGATCCGTCTAAGGTTGAAGCCATTATCAGTTGGCCTAGGCCTACGACAGTGACCGAGATCAGAAGCTTTCTTGGGTTAGCTGGTTACTATAGGAGATTCGTTCAGGGATTCTCCAAGATAGCTACGCCTATGACTAGGTTCACCCAGAAAGATGTGTCCTTTGTATGGACCGAGGAGTGTGAGAATGTCTTTTTAGAGCTGAAGAAAAGATTGACATCTACGCCAGTGTTGATTTTGCCAGAGCCTGATCAGGAGTTGGTTATCTATACCGATGCCTCTCGCATCGGCTTAGGTTGCGTGTTGATGCAGAAGGATAGGGTCATTGCTTATGCATCGAGGCAGTTGAAGGTGCATGAAAAGAACTACCCTGTTCATGACTTAGAACTGGCCGCAGTGGTTTTTGCTTTGAAGATTTGGAGGCATTATCTCTATGGTGAGAGATTCACTTTGTATTTTGACCATAAGAGCCTCAAGTACTTGTTCTCTCAGAAAGAATTGAACATGAGGCAGAGAAGGTGGTTAGAGCTCCTCAAAGACTATGATTTTACATTGGAATACCACCCAGGTAAAGCCAATGTAGTGGCTGATGGTTGAGCAGGAAGCGAGTAGAGACAGTTATAGTAGCACGCCAGATGTCTCATGAGTGGAGACTACTTGAGGCGGCTACGGTTATGAGTATATGTGCTACCCCTTCAGATCAGATTGTGATATGTGCTCAAATGAGAGCTCAGCCTACACAAGTCCAGGAGGTAATTGACCAATAGAGAATTGACGTTGATCATGGGATGTACAAGTCTTGGGCTGAGAGCAGTGATTTTACTGATTGGCACTTGTCATCTGATGGTGCCTTGAGATTTAGGGGACGTTTATGGGTTCCTGCAGATCCACGACTCAGACAGTGTGTTATCCAAGAGGCTCACAGATCTCATTATGCTATTCATCCTGGCGGAACCAAGATGTATCATGATATGAAAAGAATGTATTGGTGGCCCGACATGAAGAGAGAGATAGCGCAGTTCATTCAGAGGTGTGAGATCTGTCAAAGAGTCAAAGCTGAGCATCAGAGGCCTGGAGGGCAGATGCAACCGCTTGTCATTCCTGAGTGGAAATGGGAGCACGTCACTATGGACTTTGTTGTGGGATTACCCAACACCCCGAGGAGACATAATGCTGTTTGGGTTATTATTGATCGCTTGACCAAGTCCGCTCACTTTCTAACCGGTGAACACTAGGGATTCTATGGACAAACTGAGCAGACTCTATATGCGGGAGATAGTCAGATTACATGGAGTGCCAGTTTCGATTGTGTCAGATAGGGATCCAAGGTTTACATCGGTATTCTGGCAGGGGTTGCAGAGGCAGCTCGGCACTAGACTAGATCTCAGTACCGCTTTTCACCCCCAGACGGATGGCCAGTCTGAGAGGTTGATATCGATTTTAGAGGATATGCTTCGAGCTTGTGTCCTTGAGTCCAGTGGTAACTGGGAGGAGTACATACATCTGTGTGAGTTCGCGTACAACAACAGCTATCAGTCCAGTATTGGCATGGCTCCTTTTGAGGCATTGTATGGTCGACCCTGTAGATCTCCGATCTGTTGGACAGAGGTAGGAGATGTTGCGGTGATGGGACCAGAGTTTGTACAAGAACACGCAGAGAAGATTAAGAGGATCAAGCATAATATGAAAGTAGCCCAAGACAGGCAGAAAAGTTACACTGATGCTAAGCGGAAGACCGTAGAGTTCGAGGTGGGTGACCAAGTTTTATTGAAGGTCTCACCTCAGAAGGGCCAAACTAGATTTGGGATAAAAGGCAAGCTCGCTCCGAGATTTATTGGGCCGTTCGAGGTTTTAGAACGAATTGGCCCCGTCGCTTACCGATTAGCCTTGCCACCTCAGTTAGCAGCAGTCCACAATGTCTTTCATGTGTCAATGTTGAGAGTGTACAAGAGTGATTTTGATCACGTCTTGGACTGGAGGAACATTGAACTGAGGCAGGATGGGACTTATGATGAGGAACCTATTCAGATACTTGACCGGAAGGTCCAGAGGTTACGTAACCGCGAGATTCCGATGGTTAAGGTGAGATGGCAGTTCCATGGTGAGGAGCAGGTTACTTGGGAGCGTGAGGACTACATGATGGAGCACTTTGCCGAGTTCATGGGCTTAGGTATTTCTTAACCTTAAAACTTCGAGGACGAAGTTCAATCTAAGGTGGGTGTGATGTGACGCCCCGAAAATTATTTCATCTAGCCCATAACCCAATTGCACTTTGCCCAAACTCTATGCGTTGCCTTGATATGTTTGGTGCTTGTTTGATGGTTGTTTAATGTTTGTATAGTTGATACTTGATAATGTATATAAATATGTGTATCATAAATTGTATATGGGTCATGTTAAATTAAATTATAATGCATATGTTATTATTTATGCATGGACCCATTAAACCATGAATTGATATGAGTTATGATTGATTGAATAAAAGGATAAATGAGAATGAAAATTTGGTGTATTAAATGGATTGGACATTTAAAATACATGGAAGCATGAAATTGGCTAAAGTACATGTGGTTGGTATGGGTAGTATGAGACCAACACATGTGAAGGTTGGTGCATGAAAGTGGACAAGTGTCTCATGCCCCTCAAGGAAGTGCTAGAATGAGTGGAGGGAATCAAGGAGAGAATCAAGGAGGAAAACAAGGAGAGAATCAAGGAGAGAATCAAGGAGGGAATCAAGGAAGTGCTAGAAAGAGGTGAGTGGAGAGAAAGGAAAGAAGAAGAGAAAGAAAAGAACAGAAAGGAAAGAAGAAGAGAAAGAAGGAGAGAGTTGCAGGAGGAAGATCCCTGCGACGTTTTCATCAAAGAGGTAGATCTTAGGAATCTATGGTCAGATTGGGCTCAAAATTTGTCAGCAAGTTCGTAACTTATGGTTATTCATTCTGGTCGGTGGAGATCTTGATCAGAGGTTTCTTCTAAGAGATCTAACCTCTCAAACAAGGCTGGTCGGAAAGTCTGGATTTCTCGCACCGTTTCGGTCAAACTTATAGATCCCCTTAACCTACCGTTGGATGGATATAAAATTTTGGTATGTCGTGTAAAACGGATAGTTCGACATTCTGAACGGTTGAGATATTGATTTAGGGTTTCTTCTGAGAGATCTAACCTCTGAAACAAAGCTGGTCGGAGATTCGGGATTTCTCGTGGTGTTTCGCTCAAACTTGTAGATCTCCTAAATCTACCGTTGGATGGATATCAAATTTGGGTATGTAGTTTATAACTGATATTTATGTATTATGAAGGGTGGAGATGTGTATCCTTTTAGTATTTTGTGTGATATAGTCATCTGAGTTTGAGTATTGGCGGCAGGAAAGGAGAAATTGTCTTATTAGAGACTTGTTCATTAAATATACTATCTCTTCGGTCCACCGTTGGATTGGGCTGATATTTGGACAAAAGGTTTGTATCTTCACATACTTCAATCTGTACGGTTGATTTTGTGATTACATATTTCTGTTGGTATATTGATACATCTGAACAGAATAGTAAATGAAGAATTGGTAGGGTTGCTTGTATTAGACCTAAATTTAGAATATGAACTTAGACCTTTCCAAATAGCTTGCATGTCAACTATGTTGACCTAGTTGCCATTGTTGATGATTTTGTCACACCCTGGGTTGCACAGCGTGCCCCCTACCCAGGTGCGGGAGCACCACCGCAGTGGAGAACGCCTAGCCATTATATATCCACAGTATTGTCTTCATTGGGGTCCACAGAACACTGCACGCACCCAACGACCTTTGTCCTTTCCCTATGCAGAACACTGCACAGTCCAGGGTTCAATGGATACTAAAGTTGCGAAATCTAACCTTATGAGGAAGAGGTTGCGAGTTCGAACTTGGGGGAGGCCCCTAGACTGTGCAGTGTTTTGCATAGGGAAAGGACAAAGGTCGTTGGGTGCGTGCAGTGTTCTGTGGACCCCAATGAAGACAATACTGTGGATATATAATGGCTAGGCGTTCTTCACTGCGGTGGTGCGCCCGCACCTGGGTAAGGGGCACGCTGTGCAACCCAGGGTGTGACAAAAAGGCCTTATGGCTCAATGGATACTCAAGTTGCGAAATCTAACCTTATGAGGAAGAGGTTGCGAGTTCGAACTTGGGGGAGGCCCCTGGACTGTGCAGTGTTCTGCATAGGGAAAGGACAAAGGTCGTTGGGTGCGTGCAGTGTTCTGTGGACCCCAATGAAGACAATACTGTGGATATATAATGGCTAGGCGTTCTCCACTGCGGTGGTGCGCCCGCACCTGGGTAGGGGGCACACTGTGCAACCCAGGGTGTGACAATATCACTTATATATATATTGTATGTTGAAAGCATGAATGTGTTCTAATGTTTTGAATGATGCATTGATTTGAGAAAACCTTATGACTTTGGTTGGGCCCATCTATCTGGCTAATAGGGGGACTTAACATTGTCATAGGAGGGTTTTAGGAAAGGAAATGATTGGGGTCAACGGTACGGTGAAATAGACGTGCACTAGTAACCCAATGCATGTGGAATATGGATCAAAATTGATAAGCTTTTACTTGCATCGAACTTATTATAAATGCTTGATATCTATATGTTATGAGCTTTTAATCATGCTACACATTGACATGCATACATGATATTTATTGATGAGTATTGATAGCATATTTGAATTCTATTCACTGGCCACCGTTGGCTCACCCTCATTTTCCTCTTTCAAGTCCTTCTGTCCCGAATAAGGGCAAAGGAGTAGTTATATCTTGAGGGCCTTGCCTGCGAGAGAATCTAAGGCCTCGATGTGAGTTGAGAGGCATTTTGATTGAACTGTGTTTTAAATTATGAAGTATTATATTTTGGATTATGTAATTATAACACTTACCACATTGTAGTATGGGTGAGTTGGGACTTGTTAGATAGACCATGTGGGCATATAACGGTTTTTATTTGTACCCACAATTTTGGACTTTATGTGTATGTCAATTTTAATGGACTGTAGGGATTATGATTTTATTTGTGGTTCATTTTTATGGATTATCTCTTGTCTTTGATGATAAATACGGTGGGTAGTTTTGTTTAGTTCCTTTTGATATTATGTCGTTATTTGAGATAAGGCTCGTAGGGTCTCAACCACCTCACGGGAGTTGAGGAGTGGTCAGAGATGCCTACGCCGGACGTCCTGCCCCGGCATTCCGCACGCCATTCCCTGCGGGGTTGGTGGTCCGGGGTGTGGGGTGCGGGGTCGCCATAATAATGGATTTGATAGGAAAGTTGCTGCAAATGGTAAGAAACTTGACATATCTCATATTGGTACTTTGTCTATTAAATTCATCTCTAATCTACTGATACTTCACTCTGTTATTAGAGTTCCTGAAATCACCAAGAACTTGGTTAGTGTCTCCAAGTTGACTAATGATAATGATGTATTTGTGGAATTCCATTCTAATTGTTGTTTTGTGAAGGACAATAGTACAAAAAGGGTGTTTTCAACTTGCCTCAAAAATCTATGTGCTGATTCTATGTCTGGTGGTAATGCGAATTCAATACAATTTGTTACTAATTCTTGTAACAAGAATGTACATGTTTGTGTTTCTTCTCATAAGAATGTCTCACAATCTGTTGATGTTACCAAGGAGTCCTTTCACCATTTGTCTCTCTTACTTCTATTGTTGATGCTTAGCATCATAAACTTGGTCACCCAATGGCCATGACTGTGTTTAATATTCTTCAAAAGAATGCAATTAAGACTTCGTCATTTGGTTTATCTTTTTGTGAAGCATGCCAAAAGAGAAACAGTCATGTCTCATCTTTGAAACCTGTTACTACCAAAATGACTTATGTTCTTGAACTTATACATATGGACGTTTGGGATCCTTCTCCCATTCCGTCGACAAATTGTTATCAGTATTATATTCATTTTATTGACGATTACTCTAAGTTTACCTAGATTTATCCTTTGACACTGAAGTCTCTAGCATTGTCCACATTCATCTCATTCAAGAAACTTGTTGAGAATCAATTTGGTTCCATTATTAAAGTAGTTAATTTTGATTAGCAGGCGAATTCCACCCATTTCAAGCTTTTCTAACTGAGTGTGGCATTCGTTTTCAACATCCGTGTCCTTACACTCATCAGCAAAATGGTCGGGCAGAACAAAAATATAGACATATAGTCGAAACATGCCTCACATTGCTTTCTCATGCATCTATGCCTATGTCTTATTAGTGGTCGGCATTCCATACTGTTGTATTATTAATCAAAAGACTTCCTACATCGATACTTGGTAATATCTCCCCTTATCAAAAACTTTTTGGCTGTGTTCCTGATTATGGTTTGCTTCGATTCTTTGGATGCACATGTTATCCACATTTGCGCTATTACAATAATGTTAAACTTCAGTACAAGGCAGACTTGTGTGTTTTTCTTAGATATTCTAGCCATCACAAAGGGTATATTTGTTTGCACTCGTCTGGTCGTAAATATGTGGCTCAAAATGTTGCGTTTAATGAGGATGTTTTTCCTTTTGCGTTAGGTTCTTTTACATGCCCGACTAAATCCATGCCTCATGTTAATCCAACTTCACCAACCTTCTTTGTTCCCAATATGTCTCCTAGTATCCCTGTCTCGGCTTCTCTGTCAGCAGCCACTAATCAATCTCATTAGTTTGTGTCAAACTCATCAGAAACACCCTCAACTTCTTCCCCATCTTCTTCTGTTACTACTACATCAAATAAGATTCCTCAGCCTTTTCCCTTTTCCCTTTTCCCTTCCACTTCCACCTACATCTATTCATTTGATGGTGACCTGGGCAAAGAATGGCATTTTCAAACCAAAATCATACTTAGCCACAAATCACCCTATAACAGTCTCACCTATTTTGGGCTGAGCCCACTTCTGTTAAAACAACACTTGAAGTTCCTTATTGGAAACAAGCAATGGGAGAGGAATTTGCAGCCTTAATGAGAAATCATACATGGGATCTAGTGCCTTTCGATCCATCTATGTGTCTTGTTCGGAACAAGTGGGTTTTCAAGATTAAACTACATGAGGATGGAAGTGTTAAACGGTATAAAGTGTGTCTCGTCGCCAAAGGTTTCCATCAAACATTTGGTATTGACTACACTGAAACATTCAGCCTGGTTGTAAAGCACACGACAGTGAGAGTAATTCTTGCACTTGTTGTCTCCAACTTAATGTGAATAATGCGTTCTTGAATGGTGTTCTCTCGAAAAACGATTTATATGGCACAACCTGATAGTTTTGTTGAAGTTGCTAAGCCTAATTATGTGTGTAAGCTTCGTAAAACATATTATGGTTTGAAGTAGGCTTCATGTGCGTGGTTCAATAAGTTGCGTACTACGTTGATCTCATGAGGGTTTGTTCACACTAAATCGAATCATTCACTCTTTCTGTTTCATTCTGCTACTCATGTCGCGACCCACCCTGTCGAGTGACGTCACGACCGGCACAAAATACCACATACGTCGTACATAAACATATATGACACCCAGTGAGCCTTCCAATACTCCAATTTTTCAAAAAATTTGACAAAACATCCCCATAAATACATGGAATCAAATTCACCTGATTTACCACATTCATTTTTCATAAACCAAATATCATTCTCAAATAACAACATATCATCCCTTTCATCTTATCAAATTCACATTTTCAACCTTGTCATTCATTTTTATATACATGTCCACACTCAGCTAAGTTATAAATATAATAAGTAGTGTTATACATGTATATATACAAAAATACATATTGTTTTTTCCCAAAACTCCACAATTACCTACAAAAAGCAGCAATTTCCTTCTCTTTAACCTTGCCCTTGACGTCTTATCCTCCAAAGATTGGGAGTTTAGGGTGAGCAACAACTAGCTCAATAAATAGTCTACCTATGACATTACATATGCATTAATAACAAAACATAGCATTTAAACAGTACAAATATCATGATGCAAGCAAGTTGATCAAATATGAATACATGATTAATATAGATTTCATCATATGCATACATTTCAAGACAACGTAGAGCCTAGTAAAAATCCTGCAACCAATCTCTCTCATTCTAGGTAATTGTGTGCATCTACCCCTTATTATGCATCGAAAAATAGTGCACCAACTACAATTTACCCATTTTCAAACCCTAGGAAAGTGAGTGCATCTGCCCCTCGTTATACTCATGAGAAGTGCCGTCACGACGCCCCTGACGTAGGCTGACGTCATGACCGGCACAGTGTATTATACACCGTACATCTCATATACAGTATATAATACACTGTCAGCCTCAACGGACATTCACAATAATTCTCAACATTTTTTAAAAAAATTGACAGCATCTCCCCATAAAATGGACAATTCACATTTTTTTCCTGATATACCACAAATCAAATCAAATCCACTATATATATATATATATATATAAATCATCATCACAGTCATTCCATTCATTCCACAAATTAAATTCTCACCTGATAAATATCTATGATCATCTCATTTCATCATCACAAGCATTGTATAACCCAAAATATAGAACATTCCTAAAATATGATCATTTCATATTTTCACTAGTTCTCAGTTTTATTTTTTTCCTAGAACATATATGAATTTTATTACAAATATAGAACATTCCTAAAATTATTCTGTCCACATCGACACGTATAAAATCCGTCATACTATCATTCTACTACCTTCAACAGGTATTTTACTAAGGTTTTACACGTTCGCGGAGGCATCCAAAGTCAATTTTACTCACAAAAATCATATATTTAGCTACTAAAAATATCAAAGCATATCCAAAAATCATGATCTTAACATCGAAACGTCCGGAATTCAGTTATCTACGATTTTATGATCTCAAACCGGAGTTTCATTGGATTCTAGTCCCATTTTATTCACTGGATATGATCACAGTACTATTCATGTCACTATACACGTCGTCACTATTCATTGGGAACATGGAAATTTTTACTAAAATTGTCAAACGGTCTCCAAAAATCATGAAATTAGCATCGATGGACTCGCAACAGTGCATTCTACCATTCTATAGCCTTCAACTGGAGTTTCATCGGGTTTTAAATGATTCAACGGTCTCCAATATAAACTCTAACTTCCAACAAACTTCCAACGGCTATAAAAATTTTAAATGAACACATAAATGGAATCGAACCACATATTCGGGGTTCCTACAGTCTAGGGAGTGTTTTTCCACCTTTCGAACAAATTTTCATCCAAGTTAGGTAAAAACTCCGATTTCAAAAACAACTGTAAAACAACTCTCATAACTAAAATTACTCCGCTAGAATGGTCATATAATAGTTAAAGATCAATTTTACGAAGAACTAAAGTGAAAATCACTTACCTCGAGTCCCAATTTGATGCGAATCTCGCGTTTCTCCCTTCGTTCTTTCCTTTCTCTTGTTCTTTCTTCTCTGCAACTTCTTTTCCTTATTTTTAGTTTTCTTTTTTTTTTCTTTTTTTTTTCTTTTTGGACGTTAGATGATATTAGAATGAGATGATAAGTAGATATGAAAATGATCCTATGCTCCTAGGCACCCCTTAATAACCAACTCCTCCATCAAATTTCATTGAATTCAACTCATCTCATTTCTATAATTCATTTAATAATTCAATTTCAATCTACACCATTTTCTTAATTTAATTTATAACTAAATTCACTTATTTCACATGTATTCATATACACATGCGTTAAATCATACTATTCATTAAGTCATTAAATCATACTCTAATTCACATATTTAATTAACCAACCCCATAAATTAATCAATTTAATTCAACTCCATTTTTTAACTTGTAAGCACCCATATTGGATGATCTCATATGTATCATCTTCATTTCATAATTTTATTTATTTACTAATCATACACGTGTATATTTGGCTCTTACGTATAAAATACACATATTATATGTCTCAATATACGCGTAATTCAACGTATGTATTTAATTAAAACTACGGGGTGTTACAAGTGCACCGTCCTCACTTTTCCTATTTAGGGATTCATAACCAATCTTATTTTCCAAAGGACCTACTCATATAGATCCAATGACACACTTCATCTCTAAAACCATTTCATGCATTGAAAATATATATGTGAATACACCAACAAGTTACATTTATCAAACCAGATTTATACATATAATGTCATACATAACAACCAAGGTCAATCCTATGCTTTCCAAATCACCAAAATACCACACCTAACAATCACTACAAAAGCTGCTCACAATTTCCCCGTTGATCACATTAAGATCCAACTACTTTTTCTATCCAAATTTTTGTACACATCACAATAGAACCTATTTCAATCAAGATTCGTTATTTAAATCTCACAAACACCAATTTGAACACTCCCAAACCCTCAATTGCAGCAAGTTTTGGGCATACCCTTAACTCAACACTAATTTCTTACAAATTAATATGCGATAAATCTAATTTTCATCTAGAATCCATTAGAAACACAATTAAACAACAAAAGCCATGAATTTGGCCAACCCCAGACCATCACAATTTTATGCAACCATCACCAAATCCACTCGATTTCACATATGCTAAACAAATCGAAGAAATGAATGAAAATTCATAAGTTTTGAGCTAAAAACCACTTATCGGAGCCTCGAAATCCTTTTTATGTGCATGCAAAACGCCTCACCGACTTATATAAAAGACTTTTCAGAAAGGTCAGGAGCGTGCTTTTCCTCTCTAGGAGTGTGCTCCTTCTTGCCTAGAAACAGATCTTGTCTCTGTTTCCAGTAAGAAGTGCGTTTCTCCCCCTTTGGAGCGTGCTTTATGCACATTTTCAGAGAACAAAATTTTTGTCTACCACCACTGGGGTGCGCTTTTAGTGTCTAGACTCACGTTTTCCTAACTTTTCTTCACCCCAAGTCCATATTTAGGGTCCAAAGGTCCTTACGACACTAGGATGCATGCAAATACAATAGTTTACGACAATCTACATAGGCATACGCGTATACATACGTCTGATAATACGTACAAGTCAACATAAAAGTTTGACTAGAAGTACGAGACGTTACAATCTCCCCAACTTAAAGAATTTTATCCTCAAAATTTAAAATAAAGGAAAACTATACATAAAGTGGTACATAAATATGGAAACTACTCATGTATCTGATCTTATTGTTCTCAATCCTTTCAAGAATTTCACACGGTTCAATAAATCTTGCAACAAGTTTCCCCTTTTGATCGCAAACCTCATTGGCCCTCCTGTGGCGAGACCTTCTGTTACGACGCCCCTGACGTAGGTTGAAGTCATGACCGACACAGTAATACACTATACATATTCTGTATACAGTATATAATATACTATCAGCCTTAACAGATTTACACAAATCTAAAAAAAAATTGACAACATCTCCCTATAAAATAGACTTCTCACAACTTGATATACCACAAATCAAATGATATATGTCACGACCCACTATACGTGACGTCATGACCAGCATGGGAACCTCCGAGTATACCCTCCGTCGGTACACCCGACGTCCCGTCAGCCTAAAATACATATACGAATCCCCAAAAAAAGAAATCAAAGTACATCCTTAACAACCAACTAACATGATCATAATGAAATAAAATATTACGTCTCCAAATTACCAAATATAAAATTTCAAAGTCTTCAAAATGATACAAAATCCAACACATCCCAACTATGTGTTAAATATACAATTACTAGGTGTTATCATGTACATAATTATCAAAATACAAAACTAAATGTACAACACCTACATGAAACAAAAACAATGGACGCTCCGCAGTCAAGCCTTCCCTTTTCCTCTTCTATCAGATCCTGAAAGAAGATGGTGAGGTGTGAGCTACAGCTAGCACAGTGAATGTTATTTACAAGTGGCATATACGTGCATTTATAAAACATGGTAAGATCATAAATCATTGAAATATCATGATGACGAAATATATTACATACATGCTAACATAATGCATCAAGTCATACATAAGACGATGCATAACATTTGTAGTCATGCTCATGCAATCCTAACACCTCCTGAGTATGGGGGTTTCAAGGCCTGGTGCGCGACACACAGCGCCCGAACACACACACAATACTCGTATTCTAATAGGGTTTATGAGGTCGTGCAGCACGTAGGATTAGTTTAAACTAACCTACCCATACACAAGGCATAAAACCCTCTGCAGGGTACACAATTGGGATCGCCGCTAGACTTACAAGAATTCCCAAGAAGGGAATTCCAACTAGGAGCCTCAACCCGAATTGTCATCCCAATGAATTATGTTCAAATATATTTCATGGAAAACATTAAAACATGCATACCATAATACATAAGCATTTAAAACATTTCTATAATACAATGCCACATATAAATAATCCAAAAGTAAAGGAACACCCACACTTGATTGGCTAAGTCTAGTCAATCCAATCGCCAAAACTCTCCAATTGACTAAACGGGTTCAAGATCAATCACAAGACCTGGAAATAACATGGTTCACACAACTGAAAATCAGTCATAAAGTGTGTCAAAACCCCATGTTCAAACCCAATCTAAAGTCAATTAGATTCTAAATTGATTACCCCCTCGAGCCAATTTCCATATTATCCAACTTGATCATTTAGACTCAATTAAACTAAGATTGACCTAAATTGAATGTAATAGGCCATGATCCAACCACTAATATACATGAAATTCAATTATAATTAGGGTCAATTAGACTATACATCAAGTCAATTTCATCAATTGACTAAGTCTTGGTCAAAATCCCCAATTAGGCCAATATAAAACATAAGGTCAAAATGAACTAAGTCATATCAATTTAACATAGGTTCTAACATTTTAAACTCGTGATTCTACTCAATTTGGGTCCAATTAAACAATCCCCATGTCAATTTCATAAATTGACTTGCTTTGGGTGAAAACTCCCAATTTGGGCAAAATTCCCAAATTACATGCAAAATTGCCAAAGTACATGAAAAATGCCAAATACTTAGCCTAGGTCAAAACTAGTCAAGCTTAAGGTGTCCATTATGAGAACCCACTGAATTCTATCATCAACAACCCTAATCATGCCCAAAAAGACCTACATTGCATAATTTTTCAGATTTTCAATCAAGAGCATCAAAAGTCCCAAATATGAAAATTTTCTTACATAGGCCATATTGCCAATTTTTACACTAGGCCACCATACATAGCCACAAAATTTACTGATCTAACAACATGGTTTCATTCACAATGCCTCCTACAACAACATAGTTGACATGCATGACTTTTGGAAAAGCCTAAGGCCATGAACCAAACAATGACCATTTACACTAAACCATATGATTTCACCATTAAAATCACAAGCTAAATACATGAATCAGTCTCTAATACTGATCAGTCCATCATAGATGGCATGCAAAGCTCAAGTCAAAGTCTAGGTCAATGAACCAACACTAGGTCATTTGTACTAAGCCTTACCAATTTCTTGTTAGAAATTGGGGTTTTTGCCTTTAGTGGGTTCCCAACACACTCTAAACCTACATATCAAACATGCAAAGAATTTGGACAACATTTGATTTCCACTACCCCTTCAAATCTGGGTTTCATACAATGCATGCATCAAAACAACACTAGTATGCATGAACCAAAGAGATTGAAGGAAGAACAATAAAGGAAAACATGCAAACCTTAGGGATTTTGAGCAAAATCCACCAACCCTAGGTTTCCTCTTCTTTTCTCCTCTCCAGCTCCTTTCTCTCTTTTCTGGCTTAGAAATAAGCAAATGAGCCCCAAATTACATTTTGGCTGCTTAAATAGACAAGCTTGGGCCCACAACTAAAAGTTGTCAAAAACTATCAAAAAACCAGTTTTCCTGTTGCAATACTTTCACTTAGATAGTCAATTTCTTGCAACATACCCAATATTTTAACATCTTAACCGTTCCAAAATTGCATGCGTAAGTTATCAACATTATGGTAAACTTTCAACCCAATCCAACGGTGGTATTGTGAGATCTAACTGTTTGATCAAAACTGCGTAAGAAAATCCCAAAATCTGTGAAACAGTGTTTGGAGTCTTATAACGCATAGTAGGTAACTCCGATCAAGATCTTCCGTTCATAATGAAGATCTATCATATAAGAATGATCTGAAAAAATTTCAGCTCAATCGGACCACGGATCTAGGAGATCAAGCCATTGATGTAATTTGTGACAGAAATTTCTTTCTCCATGGAGCGAGCTCCACTGGATCCAAAACACCATTTTCGACATGTTTTGACGTCGAACAGGTCTCCGATGGTTCCAAAACTTTATGTGCACTCTTTATGACCTAAAATCATGTAAAGACACTCAAACTTACGTGCTTCGAGCATCAAAATACATATACACATACGTATACGTGTACTCTACGGGTACACTATGGGTCAAAATTACGTCACCCAAATATACGGGTGCTACAATATATATATATATATATATATATATTCATCCACAATGTCCGGTCATTCATGTTATTCATTTCACCATGATCATATGAATAAATATATCATCATTAAACATTTCATAATCCAAATATCAAACCAAAACCCATATTTCCATTCAACCCAACTATGTGATAGTATATACATAATAATGTGATAATTATACTTATCAAAATAAGGAAAAGTAATTCATATCCTCCAATGCATACATACATATACAAGACAAATGCAATCACGTGATTATCACTCACGGATTTTTTTTTTCCCTTCGACTCGGTACCTGAAATATTGGAGGAAATGGAATGAGCAAACAACAGTTCAATGAATATATTTCTTGATATAACAATTATATACATTTAGGGAAACATGGCATTCAAAATCATTTAAAACATTTATAAATACATATGCATCATTCAACAAATAACTCATACATGTCACAATATACATTTCATGAATTTCAAATAAACAATGCAAGGTTTTTCATCAAAAACCACCATCTTCCTCCTCAAGGTAATAGAGCGGGTCTAACTCTTGTATGACCGTTACCAGGTAGCCACAGCCTCCCATTACCTAATTTACAGTCATTTCAAGGATCTCAAATCCTTGTTAGGACAGACCTACTGACAATGAGGTTACGCATAACACTCATCCGAGTCTAATTCCTAAAGAAATGACACCAACTTGCCTTTGCAAGTATCACATACTCCAATGCCAAAAAAATCATTTATGAATGCAAATTAAAACACAATGCAACAATCTATACATAGCATATTTACATTTATATATATATATATATATATAATGTCATACAAGAACCAAATCAAGAAAATATAATTACAGTGGTTAACCAATGTTTCTAAGACAATGCACACTCTACTATTCAGTATTTTGCTCAATTCCAAGATGTCCAGCACAATTGGATCATTACCCAATTCAATACACACCCAAAATGTCCAGCATCAATGTTTCTCAAGTTCAATCACCAATGCACTATATCACATTTTAAGCATTGCAAACATGAAATTCATACCATAATTAAGCATTATAATCAACTAGACATCATTCAATCTCACTTAAACACTGTTTCTATGATCAATCTAGATGTTTCCACAAGAAGAAACAGTGAAAATAGATTTCTAAATCATATTTTCACTAGTTCTTAATTTTGGTTTTCTACTGGAAACATATATCAATTTTATTAAAAAAATAAAACATTCTTAAAATTATTCTGTCCACATCGACACGTGTAAAATCAATCATGCTACCATTGTACTACCTTCAACAGGTATTTTATTAAGGTTTTACATGTTCGCAGAGGCATCCAAAGTCAATTTTACTCACCAAAACCTTATATTTAGTTACTTAAAATATCAAATCATATCCAAAAATCATGATCTTCACATCGAAAAGTCTGGAATCAGTGGATCTATCTTTCTATAGTCTCAAACCGGAGTTTCATCAGGTTTTAATAGGATTCAAAAGGTCTCCAATATCAAATCTAACTTCCAACAGCCGTAAAAGTTTCCAATGAACAAATAAATGAAATCTAACCACATATTCGAGGCTTCTGGTCTAGGAAATGTTTTTCAACCTTTCGCACAAATTTTCATTCAAGTCGAGTCAACACCCCAATTTTGAAAACACCATAAAACAACTCCCATAGCAAAAATTACTCTGAGAAAATCGTTACATCTAACTTAAATATCAATATCACAAAGAAATAAATTAAAAAATAGTACCGTGGGTCCCGATTTGGCACAAATCACGCGTTTCTCCTCTTCTTTTCTCTCCTCGTTCCTTCTTTTCTCTTCGTTCGTTGGTTTTTTTTTTCATTTCATTTTACGTTGGAGAGAGAGATAAACTAGAAATGAGAGATAATACAATCCACTTAATATCTTATAATATTTTATAATATCAAGTTTTATAATATTGCATTAAATAATACGATCCACTTGATTCTTGTATGCTTATACACACATACATTTAACTCTTATGTAAGTATACACATCGATATTCATATCAGTCAACGTAGGTGTATAATTAAAACTATGGGGTGTTACACCTTCCACAAAATCTGATCACCCATAGTAAAATTCCACCTACCTATGTCGATTATCAACAATTCTATCAAATTTGTTTAATTCTCCCTGTGTAAACTACAATAACATCCGACCCTAATAATCAGGGCTCCCCAACTTAAAATACACAAGTTACAGATCTGTAAGGTCCACCATATAGAACCTTAAAAGGTGTCAGCCTAATGCTAGCTCAATAGTTGTTATTGTACACCAGCTTACACATGAAGATATTCATTCCAATTCCCACCAAACTCCTAATATACTAGACTTGAGCATGCTCCAAAGCATTTAAGTCACTCTCTCAGTCTGTCAACCAGTCTGAGAATATAATATTATATACTAAGATGGAAAAGGGTTCCAAATCGAGTCTGCATCACTTGCCAAACCTCGATAAAATTCTTGGATCTCACTCCAACATAATAACTATCCGGGCACTCCATAAAATCTCACTATCTCACACATACAATATGCTCAGTCTATCAACAAAGTTTTGGCGTTCATTGGAAAAAATACACAGATTTTTCAGTCTATCAACAGTCATCCAGATGGTATCATATCTACCCAAAACTCGCAAGACACCATCTGAATCTCGTTGTCATTCAACGCAATCTACGTTGCCAATTCCAGACTCATTCATGTCGATACCGAAATCATATTAGCACAAACCCTTAACTCTCTGAATATGAGCGCCAGTCAACTGAGCATGCATCTAAGCACAAATATTGTCACGTGGAGTAATGGAGAGTACACTCATAACTGTAACTCTCAGTCTCTAACAACCACCATTAGTGGCCAACTAGCAAGTTACTACTCCAGTCACAGCCCTATTAGCCTTTCCCAGGATAATACTTCATTATGAAGTCATAATCCCTCGAGAGTTCTAGCCACATTTATTGTCTTATATTCAATTCCTTTATGATCAAACAATCATTTCAGACTCTTGTAATTTAAAAATAGTGTGAGCTTTTTACTATAGAGGTAGTGCCCTCACAATTTCAAAACAAAAACTACTGTAACTAATTTTCAGGTTCTGGAATTACTAACACTGCTACAGTAGTCAGTTCTTTTTTTTTCAATTATGTAAAAGCCTCCTCATATGCAGTTGTCCACACATTATGAAATATTTTTCTAGGTTAGCTTGGTGAGTGGAGTAGCTAGTTTTAAGAATCCTTCCACACACACACACACACACTTTCTATAATGTCTAGTTAAGCCCAGAGATCTTCTGATTTATATCGTTGTGGTCGGTTTCGGCCAATTGATAATTGTCCTAACCTTTGCAGAATCACAAAAACATCATCTGTACAAACCACTTCTCGAACAACTGTGCATCAATGACTTCAAATGTATTATATATAAATATATAATATATGACTATAACACAAGTTATAAGATGAGCTCTGACACTTTTTGTATTGCGTTAAATTACATGTTGGTTTGTAATATAAAAAAAATTAAAAATATTATTAAATAGTGTAGTTTAGATTATAGTTTATATTGTGATCATTTTATCATTTTCTTGTTATATTAATTAATCCAAATTGAAATGTTTGCTATTGTGCGTCCAATATATATAGGTTGCTATTTGTTTATACATTGACAATATGAAAGAGTCTATATCAACTAGGAACAACTAGAGTTAATTGCTAATTGAGTTCCTCTTTGTCTCACATTTTCATCAATTTTACATATAATATATTGTTTTAAAATAGTAATGATAATAACTAAAATTAAATAGTGCAATATTAGAAGCAAACCTAGCTTCTTGATGACAACTAATCTTAAAAATCTACCAAACCCAATAATATTCTTATTTCTTTTCAAAGGAATGCTTGATCAGAATATTATCATTGCTCTAGATATCTAAATATATATCTGTTGAAAGAAGCTTCTTATATTATTAAACCATATGTTAATCAATTTGCTTTTATATAAGATCTCGCCAAACTTTATCCTCAATGTCTTAAAATTTAGAGAGCATCAAAAGTGATATTAATCTTTTTTTTAAAGAAATCTAACCTCACTAAAGAGAAACATATGGAACCAACCTCCAAATATCTCATCCGTTAATTGTGGAGGAACCTTTCTTTCGACTTTGATCATAATATATATATAATTATTGTTTTGGCCTTCAAAGTTTCTACTATACAATTCCTAGCCTAAAGAGGGTCATACAGTTAGGTATCTTACGTAGGATTTGCAACCAGCTAATTGGGCATTTGTTCTATTTTAGGTGGTATATATAAAGTGATGATTACTATATCCAATATATCGACTTAATTAAAGCATGGATGTGGTTTTGTATTTGTTTTTTTTTATTTTTTATTCTTTCTCCATTTTCAAACAATTTGAAAGATTTGGATATTATGACACAGTACTACTTACTAAGCATCGTTTGAGGCAACAGTTTTTGTTTGATACCATTTTTATTGGTGGGCGTGGATTTCAACTAGTATCTAATGTATACTGTATTTTTACATTTTTTTTTTTATGTTTTTCTATTTAATTTTTTTTTTAAGGAAAGTTTTTATTTTGGTAAATTTATATTTTAGTAGCAATTTTAGATAATTTCAAAATTCATTTTTATTATTTAATTGTATTAAAAAATATTTTAAAAGTTCTAATAGAATTAAGAAGTTGCTTTTATGTTATAAATAAGTTAAAAAACTTATTTTTAAGTGTTTTAGGTAGTTTAGAAATTGTTTAAGGGAGTTATCTATATAAGAAGCTCCAATTATGAAATTCAAAAAAAAAATTCAATAGCAATTATTTACGTGCAATGTACAAATTATCATTGAAAAGATAAATATTTATTCTCTTTTATGATATGAAAAATAGATTTTCATATAATTTCGTAGATTAATAAGATAAGTTTCTATCACATACATTTCCTTTTTAGAATTCTATTTCATAGAATTTATTTTAGTTTATTTTTGAATATTTTCGTTTTTGCTTCCGTGACGAATCTACATCAAAATTGGTATCAGAGCCAAGTTTGATCATGGTCCTTTTCGTCAATGGCGTCGAAGAGAAGAGGAAGACTCGCAATCAATTTTCGAGTCTATTGAATTAAAAAATTGATCACAAATAATGTCAAAATTGTGAATCAACTGCTGAAAGTTATTTTATGCTTGATGTTGTCACAATTACAACTACAAGAGTCAATTGTTGTCAAAGATAGGGAGAAAGTTGTGGATTCTCATGACAATCCTGCAGTTTCACTCCACGATTCAAAGCAAGGGTCCGAATCCAACCAATCTCATGCAATTAATCTAGATCTTAGGGATCACTGTCATTGTCGGCACTTGCCAGCACCACAACCTCATCGTAAGGTTTATTCCACACTAATTACCATAGATAACGATAAAAAAAAAATTTGAAAACTAGTTTGTTAATTAAGAGGGCTTTCAAATTTTTATTAATGCAAATGACGAGCAATATAATGACCTTGGCATGACTATTGCACTTCTTAATTCAATTGGATTTTGTTAACAATATCTAACAGCTAAAGATTTCGTAGCTAACAGCTAAAAACTATATATTTTGAAGCTAAAGACATTTTTAACTACAAAATTACATTTGTATCTAATTCCATTGTTTCTTGTAGCTAGTTTGAAAATTAGCCATTCTAACATCAAGCGTCATGATAAATTGTTCATTGTTGATAATATTAAAAGTTTATATAGTAGGAAATGTCGAAATTAATGTAGGTAACACTCTTTAGATTGGGTTTGTTTAGTTTTTTATAAATAAGAATGGTATTATATATAAAAACTTTATTTATCTTCACAAACATGCATACATATAATATCTTGCTGCAAAATTTGCCCAACTTCAATATTTATATGATGAATATATATAAATGAAAATAAAAAATAGGGGAAACGAGAAAAAAAACTAACCAGGCTAGGAGTTCGAACTGAGCTCCTGATACGACGACTTCGATGATGAGGTCAAGAGGCTCCCAGTCGAGCGAACCCGCGACACTCCTTCCGAGGGTACCGAGGCATCTCCTTGAAGAGAGAGAGAGAAAAGGGCTGGTGTTATGAGCATCGGTGTGGTGTCGGCCTAAAACTCTATGATGCCTAAGTTAAAACCAGAAACAATATTTTAGGAATAGAGCTTGCGTATGGCTCAAAAGTAAAAATTTGTCTCATACCCTCTTGGGGAATAGTATAGATTATAGTAGAGGATCTGGTCCCCACTGAAGGAAACAGATAACATTGTGGTCCCTGCCAAAAAAGTAGTCTCAAGAAATGTGACGTAATCTTATAGAGTTGGCTCCTAACTATTGCTGACATAGGTGCCCACCTAGGTCACCTCGGAAGCCTAAGGTGAAGGACACGCTATTTTTCAAAAAAAAATATCACCTTGGGCTTATATTTAGGCCTCCCCACGAACCCACTCTTTTATAAGTATCGAATTATTCATTATTCAACATAATATATAGTTTATGTCGATAAAATATATTTTTTCAACTAATAAAGTTGGCGTACATAAAATAGCTACCTCCTCTAATTTGCCTTGTCAAACATTAAATTTTCAGACAAGTACTAATATTTTCTCTATCTATGTTATTTTAGATTTTTCTATTCTTCAATGGTTAACATCAACGCCAAACAAACAAAAAAAATCGTTACTAATTAATTAATAGTTAATGCATCATTTTCTTGATTGACATTTCCCAAACTATAATTTATTAATAGGTTCTCTTTTATATTTTATCCAGACCAACACACAGAATCCTATACCGAACAAAAATAGAAAGTTATATACATATATACCAGGCATATGTGCTTGTGCATGCATATAAATGAGGCACAAATATAGTTAAAACAAAGAGAGATATATATTGAAATATATATATATATATGGACAGCTAGCATATGGGTTGTGAAATCTTTTTATTAAAAAGTGGTAACACAACTTTCCATAATGATTCTTTCAAATTATTTTCTGATAAAGGCAAAAAGAGAAAGCAAATATATTCATTGCGTCATTTTTTATGCTTGTTATATATGAAGCCGTACTTTATTAAAATTATGGTCATTTGTATGTGTTGAGAATCATTAATTAAAAAGTAATGAAATGAGGATCAAATCATCGTATATATAATATGTGAAGTGAATATAATATATATAATGGAGGATTGAAACTCACAATTGAAAAAAAATCTGGAAAGGGCATGTGGTCCTTTTAGCTCCAAATGCGTCAAATAATTACATGCATTACAGCAAATAAATGCTTGAAATTAAGTTAGTCAATTAAATTATATAATTTTAGATTTCTCCTCATATGACACGTTTCAAAAGCATAAACAAAGGCCAACCATTAACTTATATATTTCTTTTTATTTGATTTCCCACATGCCAGGACCTCTCCCATTATTCAGACGAGATTAATTCATGTTATTTAGCGGCTTGAAGTTATTCGGACGAGATTAATTCATGTTATTTAGCGGCTTGAAGTTAAGCATACACGATTAAAATAAATACAAATTTTAATCTCGAGACTTTCTTTCCTTAAATACTCATAAATTTTCGATTATTTATGTTGAGTTAACCACTAACTTATCACCACACCCTCAATCTTCCCTCATTAACTAGTTTCCCAAAAAGTAATAATAATAATAATAATTACCTGGGACTATCACCAACCGTTTAAAAGACCAATGACCTTACTAACACATCTGGATAGGAGGAGTCGTGGATGATTTAGCTTGGTGTGCTTTTGGTATTTGGCAAATTTAGAAATAAAGAAACAGAACAATCTTCCATGATACAACAGCTGATGTCATGTCCTCTATTGCCAAAATCAATAGTTTTTTTAAGAAATTTGCTGAGATGGCTTTTCCTAATCAAGCCAGTTCAGAAATAGTGGTTCTTCCTCAAAATCAACATGTTTATTCTTCTGGTGAGGGTTGGAAGTTGCTTTGTAATGCGACCCGAAATCCTTCCGATCGTGTTGTAGGTCTTGGTTGGATTTTGTTGGATGAGAACAACCTGGTGAGAAAGGCAGAAAGCTGGTTCGATCCTGGTTTACTATCTGTCGAAGACGCTGCAGCCAAAGTTTTGTTGAGAGGCATCCTATCTTCAACCGATTGTAATATTCCTTCTTTATTTGTCCTTTCTGATTTCTTTTGGTTATTAGGGAGTTGGGAGTTGCTGGAGGTGGCGTAGCTCACGTGGATCCCATTTTGTATGACATCAGACAGTGGCAAGGCAATATTTTTCTTCCGTACGGTTCAAGCATATTGACAAAAGATGTAATACTTTAGCTCCCTACTATCTAGCCTTGCACTGAATTTATATTTTTCTTCCTTGTGGATGTTTTCCAAATGCAGGGCGTCTTTGTAGACCTCTTCTCTTTTCTTATTAATTTTTTATTCTTTTGGCAAAAAAAAAAAAAAAACCAACACATCTGGATATATATATATATATATATATATATATATATATATATATATATATATATATATAATGTTCATCATTAAATAAATCATCACAAGCTTCCACAACAATTATTCTAATCCCAACTTCAAACCATGCAAAGAATACACGTAGTTAATTTTTTTTATTTTTTTTTCTAAGCCTTTGAAATTACCAACACAAAGAGATAAAGAACAAATGATTTATTTTTCTTTTTTTTTTTTTTTTTTTTTTTTTGAGTTATGGAGACAAGGTCAAAGAATATTTAATGGGACAGGGCCTGACGCGAAGTGGCAAGCGGGCGCAACAACGAAAAATGTGTATGACCCAACCCAAGTGGAGCTTCTAGGCTTTACAAGATAGGCCTGTTGAGAAAGTGGGAAATGGGCCAAGGGCGACAATAATTGTTCAGTCTTGTTTGTTTAATATTGTCTAGTCCGCTTTTAAACGGATATGAGAAATACAACTTTTAAAGCGGGTAGGATACGAATATAAATTCTTGTTTGTTTCAAAAAAACAGAAAAAAAATACAGTTACCCAGTAGTTATCAGGGGTAAAAATATAATTATTTTATCTTATGCGCATTTATATTTATTTACTTTGCTGCTGCATATATGTATATTGATGCATGTGGTCCATATTAAATAACTGTGTTTTTTTTTTTTTTTTCTAATTTATAGGCAACTAGATTTATTAGTAATACATATGCGAAAGATATTAAAGTATAACACAGAAACTAAATGAGAAATTTTAAATTTTTTAACATTTTAATCCAACTAACAGACAAAGCGGGCCGAAAATGAACAAAAGGCTTGATGTTTGTTTAAAAACAAGCAGAGTACGAACAACATACTGTATATTCATTATTATAAGAGATCTAAACACACATTTTTGCCAATTCTTACTTAGGCCCTACTAACTAAAGTGGACATTGTCATTTATTCAATAGCTTTCATTTAAAGGAGAGAAACAACCACTCTCTCTGACAAGAGACCCAAACCCTTGGCAAATTTGTGAGTGAGCTCAACAAATTAGATATTAATCCATCTGAATTTTGTAGCTATGAATATAAAGATAATTTATGATCCATTTGACCACTATTAAATAAAAACATGGGCTGGTTCTGGGCTATCTAGAAGAATTTTTGGACCCTATGAGTCAATGTCGCAGGTTTGGGGTTATTAATGTATACATCATTATGGGCTCCAATAAATAAAAAAGAATACATAGCAATTTTTTTTAAGTTCATTCTTTCCTAAAGATAGATGTTTATTTCTTTTACCAATTAGGGCCATGCTTTGTAGCGGTGTCCACAAGGAAAGACGAGGGTTAAATGATCAATAAATATTGATTTTGAAACAAGGAAAAAAAATTAACTTGTTAACTTGGTGAATGAAGGTTAACAATAAATAAAAAATATCAAGGGATATACTTGAAACCTTCATATAATAATTTCATATAAAATTATATATAGAAAAATGCAATAAGTGAAAGTTAGTTATTAGTTTTTTTTTCTAAAGTTCGGCGGGTATGTATAAATACTTTGTATTAAAAATTAAATATATAACTTTTTGGGCAAGGTATAAAATATATAAAATTCTTATAATCTTTATTAATGTTTTAACTAAATTACAAAGAATACAATAATGTATGGAAGATGTTCATTAATTATTCTCCTTTGCTGTTGTTTAAATTACAAAATTACCACATCACTTTAACTTATCTCACCTCCAACGATAAATGATTAAAAGGACGTGGCTGGTGTTTATTTGGTAATCGTAGCACTCGTACGGGATGGGTGTCAATACACTGTCTCAAACCTCGAAACTAAATTGAATTGGTGTGTTTAACTCGGTTTGAATTGGTTTTTTCATAAATTTGGTTTGGGTTAGAATTAGAAAAAATATAACTTAATAGGTTTGGTTCGATTATGATTTGAAGTTTTGAAAACTGGTTTAAACTGAACCTAATCGATTATAACAAAAAAACGTGTTGTCATTTATTTTTTAATGCATAATATTCTTTTATGATATAAACATTGTCCTAAAAATTATATAATTATCTTATATAGTAAAGATTGCTTTTAAATTTATTATATATACATTAAAAAATTTAATATTACTTCATATATATTATTTCATAATTAACTATTTTAAGTTATTTAATACATGTGTATTTAAAATCTCTAACTGATCAATCCAAATTAAATCAAACTAGTCATGTTCGGTTCGGGTTGGTAATTTGAATTAAACCGATCAACTTAAATCGAACTAAAACCGATTATATTTGGTTTGAGCATCAAACCGACCCATACCGAACTGTCGTCACCTCACCCGTCTGTTTATGAACCGCTGGAAAATTGCGCCCATTTGAGCAAACATTGCAATGGCTCCTTAAAAGGCAATATTTTAAAGCACATAAGGTAATGGAACTGTTACAATGTAGAATTAAATGTTGTAACCATTATCTTAAATGTCATATAGCTTTTTACTATATTAGAATAGATATATTTTAAATATAATAACAATAGTATAAGTACTGTCTATCAATCTAAATTCATTTTTATCAATTGTTTTTAAGTCATCTTGTATTAAATATGCAAAGGTAAGAAGTGGCAAAGGCCTAATAATTTTACAAAGCATTCACTAATTTTCTATGGTTGGAATATTTTAAAAGTTTAAAACTTGAAGTTTGGGAAATTTAACATATGGCATATGCTCAATTAGTTCTTGATGATGTTGATGACCATTAATAACATATTATTAAATAAATCATTTACATTCTCCGTGCATATATAATACTTGTTCATATTTCAACTTATTTTACATGTTTCTTGATTTATCATTAATACTAGAATTTCTTTTAGTTTTTTAAAGAAATGGGAGGATTATGCCTCGTATCTCCTCCAGGCTTACGTCTTGCCTCTCAAAGACAAACCCCGGTGATTACGCCTAAACTTTGTCAATGACTATTATCAATCAACCAACTAAAATGCATAGAGCACCGTCGTAGAAGCTCCATATTTATAATGATAAGATCTCAAATGGATTGAGGCCTTTGCATACAAGTAAAACATGTAATAGTTGATGAAAATTTTGGTTTAAAGCTACGGCTACGTACTTGGATAAGTGTTATAGAAAACATCTGGAGAAATGTCAGAAAGGATTTTTTTATTTATAGAGGAGCTACAATATTTTAGGGGCCATTATACTTAAGTTTTTTGGAGACATGAATAAAGTAAATGAGATACATCCATCTTTGAACTATAATAATAATTAAGCTCCATATTACTCATGGATGATAATACTGAAATAAGTCATTTGATTGCAGGTAGCTCTCATTCATTTATCAAATATTGTACAATGCTTAACGTTTCTTCCATTTAGAAGAAAACCTATTTTGGCATATCAATGAGAACTTACTTGTCATAAGCTACTTGAATTGAGACCATTTTGTATGAGTATTAAACTACAATTATTAACCAACGAGTGGTTGGCTCAGTGGAAACTGGCTTGAGTCCCAAGGTCGTCCCTGTATAGAAGTTCGATTCTTAGAAGTATCTTGTTGGGAGAGGTCTATCATTCTATTTTCACCTCGAACGAGAACTAGTCTCATGCCCGAAAGATGTAGGGATATCTCGTGAGAAACCCAAAAAAAAAACTACAATTATTAATTTCATAATAATGCACATCCAACAAAATCACATCGATGTTATATAAGTCTTGACTAGTCTTGTTTCATCAAATGCTTTAATTGGGACGAGTATCATCTTTTATTGCAAAAGATTAAATCACACCATAGGGTTTTTTGAAAATATGCCCTTGATGGCATATTTATTTAGAAATATACTTTACAGTGATACAATTTTGAGATTTACCCTAATTGGACCGATCAATGGTTGTTAACTAAGTCCAACGGAATAAATCTCCTTTTTTAAGTGATTTTCTTTTGCATTATAAACTAAACAAACACTTGCTTAAATGTGAAAAAGTTTAAATATTATCATTTTTTAACCTTATAATAAGCTTTTTTTATTATTATTAATGAACATATTAGTGTGTGACTGACATGCATTACAATTCAACCAATATGGATGACTTGATTTGGATTTTTGTAAAGCTTTAACACCAGTTTTATCGTAGTCCATCTCTCATGAAACCTTTTGTTTTAAATATTTGGCAGAGGCGCTACTCTTATAAAAAGCACTGTTAAGCAAGTGCATGTTTAGTTTATAGTGTTTGGCCTATCGTCTTTTCAAAAATTGACTCTAAGAGTTATCGTTTTAAAATGCGACTCTTCTTAAGAGTCGACTTTTGAAAAGTTGACTTTTAAAAAAACACCTTCAATTGTTGACCGGTCAACAATCGTTGACCGATCCAATTAGGATAGATCTTAAAATTGTATACACTATAGGGAATATTTCTAAATAAATATGCCATCAATGGCATATTTCCATAAAACCCTCACACCATACCTTGATCGAATCCAACATTTTACTATTATCATTCGATTGAATGTAGCAACCATAGAAATAATTTCATTATATAACGACTAAATGCAATAATTGATTACAAAAGTACGCAATTAGTCAAGTATAATTTAGTATTCATTAAAAAAAGTTTCATGTTCTATAACATGGCCAATTTCAAATTTTAATGTCTCTACCCCCTAATGTTTTTGTCTTCTTCTTCTTCAGACTCCATATTAAATAGTACTTTCATTGGAGAATGATGGTTCTCCAAGTTTGTCGCAGTCCATTTTCCATGACGTCACGATAGACAAAATCTCAAATATGCCCTACGTCGACATACTTGAAACCCTGTTTAACCGTACCCAATAACTTAGAAATATTCAATTATAATATACCATATTCATACATCTTCGAACCATTAAATATACCTGAGCTAAATTAGCACATTTCCATTAACATTCAAGTGAAAATGCTCATCATACTACCATCCATAAAAATCCCAATAAAACATATTATCAAAATTACAAACATTACGTCTATATCAATTTACAACTCAGACTTCTATTGTAATAAGTAATTATACATGGTGGTGATATATACATATAATACAAAGTAAGAAGAGTTTATAGTTTCATAACCCATACACATACGTCAATAGAGATTGGGACTTTGCTAACGCTTCCTGGCCACCTCTTTTCCTTTTCTATCAAAACCTAGAAAATAAGGAAAGTAATGAGTTTCACAAGCCCAGTGAATAAATCTCACAAACGGTACCATATATGCATTCATAGAAAAGAGTATCGTGGCATTAAAATAGTTTAGAAACATAGTGCAAAGCACTTTCAAATATACATTCACCTAACAATTATCTTTCCTTATTAGAGAGGGCAATAACAACAAGGCCATGTATAAGATGTATTTCAAATGATATCTCGTCTAACAAAAATCATAATTATCGTCAAAATCACAAGTCATTTGCCGACAAAATTGTCCATTGAACAAGACGGGTTCTGTGTGGCAGACTACAATAGCATGAGACGGAAAGAAGCACAAGTTTTCATAAAACATAACTTCTCCTCCCACTGATTCCTTTGTGGTAATCTATTGGTATTGTTCCTTATTTCACGCCATAAGGCATGAACTAGTCATAGACCACCTATTTATCTATTCTCTTTTTCATCATTAACCCATTTCATATAGTCATTCTCCTTTCTATGGGAATGAATCCAATCTTGGAACACGTTCCGATTGAAGCAACAATACTTTTCCCTAAGAATAAGTTGTAATTTGGTTATCTATGTCTGAGTACAGTAACTCTATGATGCCATAGCCACCTCTAGTTTGAAATCCATTTCATGATTTAAAACACATGCAGATATATGTGGATCGTCGTGCTTACCAAATCAAATCATGTATATAGGTTTACAATGTCATAAATGAAACTATAAAGAAGAAAAACTCACAACCAGGCAGCCACTCTAACACTACTACTAGGCATACAACCAGCCCAAATCTAAGGTCATCATAATCTCTTTGATTAACCTATCAACAGAGAATATAGGTCCATATATTCATTACACTTCCAACACATCAATTTTACAATACATATTACAAACACCACTCTTGTAACACCTTATATCGTTGGTCAATGTATTTGGTTAACTTGTACGTATGTTAAGGTGTATAATATATGTATAAGTACGTAGGAGTCATGTTTATATACATGTGTGTACGTATGCAAGTATATATGTAGTTGTAGCGTATTTTTACTCGTTTAAGAGGTTGAGAGGTGGGTTAACTCAAAATTGACGTGTTAAAAATGGTTGGTTATGTCATAAATGAGTGCAGAGTATGCCTTTACATTAGTTTGACAATGTTATTAAGGCACACTTGGGCGCACCTCAGGCAAGGCACACCCCTGTGCCTAGAAATAGTTCAGGCGCAAGTACATCAGTGAGGCGCGCACCTTTTTGCGCCTTGCTGCCCCTTTTTGTACGCCTCACTGATATTTCCCTTTTTTATTTTTAATTGTTCAATTGATTAGTTTTTTTATTTTAGTTGATAATAGTATTATAAAAACTAATAAAATATTATTTAATAATATTATTATTACATCTTAAAATACAAAAACAAAACATAATTGCTTGTTTTCCCTAATCTACAAACAAAAGCACAACCTTCTTCTTTCATTTTTTTGTTTCAACGACAACAAGAAGGAGGGAGCAATGAGCAACGACAAGGGAAACCTTCTTCTTCTAAAACAAGTATGATCTTCTTCCTTCTTTTTTTTTCTTCTTCTTCTTCTTTCTTTCTTTCTTTCTTCTTCACGATCTACAACTGCAACCCTTTTTTTTTTTTTTTTTTTACGATTTTGTAATTTCTTTATTTCTTCTTCTTCTTCTTCACGTCCCCTTTTTTTCGCACTTTTGCAACTTCTTTTTCACGTCCTTTTTTTCTTCTTCTTTCTTTTTCTTCCTCCCTTGCTATTTTTTTTCTTTCTCTATTTTTCTTCTTTTTTTTCCTCCCTTGCTACTCCTGCTGCTATTCTCTCTCTCTCTCTCTCTCTCTCTCTCTCTCTCTCTCTCTCTCTCTCTCTCTCGGATTGCAACAGCAGCAAGCTACTACCATTGTTGTTACAAAGAGAACGAGAGCAACACTATTGCTTCTTCCCCCACCCCCAACCTCCTCCCTTCATGTTGTTGCAGCAATAGCAGCAAGTTCCTACAGTTGTTGAAAGATGAGGGGGAGGAGAATGGGGGGAAGAAGAAAGCAGCAACAACAACAACAGAGGTGCTACTGCTGCTATTGCTTCTTCCCCCATCCCCGTCCTCCTCCCCATTCTTCTCCTCTTCCTTTTCTCTATTTCCTGGAATTCCTGCACATGAAAATAAACAAAATTATTAATGAATTCTAGAAAGTAAGAAAGGATTAGATAATTGCATTATGAATCATTGAATTGTTAACTTGTTATATGACTTATGTCTGGTTTACCTATCTTTTGAATTTGTGGTTCGTTGATTGATAATAATTTTTTTTTGAAGAAAAACAAAACTTTATTATATATAGCCCAAATACATAGACATTACTATGACAAAAACTATCATAATACCCATTTTTGGAGGTGAAAACACTTCACTAGCCAAAACCTGCACAAACCATGTCACCCTTACAATAGACATTTGCTCCAATTTAATAACCACCCTGCAATGGATATCCCTTTTCCCCAAGGGGAAGCATGAATCCAAGTACTAGTTGTAAACTTAATATGTTTCCAAAGCTGCTCACCATCCTTATGCCTATTATTAAACATTCTATCATTTTTCTCAAGCCATAGTAACCATAATGTAACATAAAAGGCAATAAGCCCTGATTTTTTCTCGCTTCTTGAAAGGCTAGGAAGATGAGAGAGTGAGAGTCCCTCGTCAATACTGATATGAGCCCTATACCGCCCACCCGAAAATGACATCCACCTTCTCCACAATTCACTAACAAAACGACAAGAGATGAATATGTGCTCTGCGTTTTCACCATCCTGCAGACAAAATAGACAACAGTGTGGAGAAATGCACCAAGTAGGCGCGCGTTTCTGCAACACCTCACAAGTGTTAATGCATTTACGAGCAAGTAACCACCCAAAAAACCTAACCTTAGAAAGAACATTGACATGCCAAATGAATTTGGACAACGGGAAAGGCTGAGAGGTAGACGAGAGGCAAAGAATGTCAAAAAATGATTTGGTGGTGAACGTGCCGCAAGATGTTAGGGTCCACGACAAACTATCAAGGTCCTAAGATAATCTAACCTCACCAAATTTTCTAGACGCTAGGCCTCTAGAGAAATGAAGATTCCAAGATAATAAATTTATAAAAAATGTTTTTGCATTTTTGCGCCTTGCGACACTTGGGCGCACCTCGCCTTGCGCCTCAGGTGACAGAGGGGTCCCTCGCCTTGAGCGTGCCTTGCGCCCTTAATAACACTGGATTTTGATATATAATACATGTATATTTTGCGTTCGTTTGGTTGCATAATTGTTGGAAAGGAAAGAAAAGAAATGAGGAACCAGTCAAACTAGTCGACTAGATTCTAGTAGGTCCCACATGTTAGTGAGGTGGTGAACGCGTTTTTAATCAAATTTTTTTATTTATTTTTCATTTTTTCATCTATTTTGACTAGAAGATATGAGAACGCAGCAGAGAAGGAAGAAAGGGGATTTTGGCTTAAATCGACCTTCCAGTAAGTGGTTTTTGCCAAATTTCTTTATAAAATTGCTATTGGATTCAAGTGTAAGCTTTTCCTCGGTATAGATTTTGCTATGGGAATTGTTTCTGGTGTTTTCGAAAATGGGATTTAGACCCACTTGGAATGGAAACAAGTTGGAAAGAGTAACTGCTACTCCTTTAGTAGTAGAAATAGCGAATATATGGTTTGTTTGTGTTCAATTGTAATATTGGCATCGGTATTGTTGTCGGTAGTGTAATTGGACTCTAGAGACCTTCAGAACCATGTTAAGTCTTAGTGAAACTCTGGTTTGAAATTGTAAAAAGATAGAGTGACCGATTTTGGACATTTTGGTGTTGATGGAATAATTTTTGAATAAAGATTGGTATTTTTAGTAATTGGATATGGGTTTCCAGTAGATGAAATGAATTTGGGAACTAGTGGAAATGTGGTTGGAAAGCTTATTTCTATTTTTCTTCGCCTAAACAATAGTTAAAGGACTATGGAATTAGAATGGAAGAGGCTTCACCTGTATGTGAGACCTGTATTGAATTAGGAAATTAGGAAATTAGGAAATAGAAATGGAAAAATTGATATTCATCTGTGAAATGAATAAGAGTATATGAAATTTATTTATGGAATGGCTATGGCAGGTTAAACTAGTTGGAATTGGATTGATTGAATTGGAAACTGGATTTGGTGGTTGTGGTGATAAGAATTTGAGTTGGGAATTCGTGTGTTGTGAGTATTTTCATTACTTTGCTTTTCTTATATGGCATTGATATTTATTATAAACTTGTTTGTGAAATTAAGCATGTTAGTATAAATATATGCATTGTTATTGAAAATCATGAAATGGTTTTGAGCATTGGAGCATGTCATTTGACGTGCTTAAGTGGGTCATTGACATGACAATCAATTCTATGGATCTAAATCTCTGAGAATAGACTCACTTGAGATACAATTAAGTACTCTTGGTCAGTGCATTCCAGTTGAGAGGTAAAAGGCACAGGAATGGTTTGGTTTGACAAATGAGTAAATTGAGGCCGAGGTGCACTTCTCATAGATGCATAATGAAGAAGTAGGCTCGCTCATTTACTTAGAAGGAAGGAGATGGATATAATTTTCAAAGGTTATTGCATATTTTAAAAAGGAACTGCATTGAATCATTATATATTGAGCATATAATATATTGTTTCATCTCTGCATATGATTGTTTTAATTGTTTTAAACAAGCATGTTTTTTTATGAATGCATATATGATGTCATAGTTAGAAATATTCACTGAGTTTGTAGTTGCTCACTTTATTTTCTCCAATATTTCAGGTAAAGATTCTAAAGGAAAGAGCAAGGCTCGCGAGGAGTTGCAAACTCCTATATTTTCCTTGATGTATGTTTTCTTGGAGAAGTTAGAAACTTTGTATTTTGATGGATATATATACTTATAACATCTTATTGTCTATTTTATCATCTAGATGGGTATTTTAGTTGAATGTGGAACTTAGGTGTGGAATTAGGGGATTATGATCACATGAATGGTTAGATTAAAAGATTTTGATGTGAATAATGATTTTATGAATATTTATATCTGAAATTGACATAGGGATATGACGTCAATGAAAAGGGAATGGTTATACAAGTTGAGGTTAAGTACAGGTTAGGCTGATAGGATGTAATATACATTTATGTACGATATATGTGGTATTTTGTGTCGGCCGTGACGTCGCCCTACGAATATTTATATCTGAAATTGATATAAGGATATGACGTCAATGAAATGGGAATCGTTATACAAGTTGAGGTTATGTACAGGTTAGGCTAACAGGATGACAATATACGTCTATGTACGATATATGTAGTAGTTTGTGTCAGTCGCGACAATGTTGGTATCAGAGCCTTAAGTTTAAAAACCTTAAAAAGATAAAAGCCTTATGATATTATGTTTGTTTGTATCGGTGTATATATATATATATATATATACGTAGTACTATTATGTTTAAGCCTAGCTTATTGTGCTATCTTGACTGAAAATCACTTGTGTTTGTGAATTCCCGATTTGAAAAAAAACCTGTCAAGGTTAGCAATGGAAATACTGATCAGGAAAGGATATGGAGACTTGAAGAGTTGGTTGCAACCCAATAGTAATAAATTGCTTAGTTTATGCAGCTAGTAACTACCCAACAACAACAAAATGCATAACTTGTGGCAAAGTTGCAAAAAGAGAGACAGAGGCCTGAACCACCAATAGCTCCAGATGTGGGTGCTTTTGTGGAAATATAGTTGAGACTAAAACTCAAGTAGAAGGTCTTAGAGAAAAGCTAGATGAGAGGAAAAGATATGAAAAAGTTATGAAAACTTTCAGGAGAAGAGGCTCTCCTACCTTTGTTGGCAATTTGATATTGGAGGTAGCAGAAAACTAGTTACTTCGATTAGAGGCCATCTTTAAGGATATGTAAGTCTCTAAAAATGATAAAAGCAGGTTAGCTAGGTTTAAGCTAACAGATGATGTTGAGAACTCATAGGGCTATTAAGACATGGATTAATTTAAGAAGTTATTTTATGAGGTCTTCTATCATCATGCTGAAATTGATCCAAGGCGTAAGTAGGATATTCTATCAAAGCAAGGTGACATGTCTATCCGTGAGTATGAGCGTGACTTCAATAGGCTGGTATTGATTGTTTTCAAAATGGTAGTTACCGATAATCTAAGGATGAAAAGGATCATGGATAAATTTTGGGATCCCATACGACAGGGTCTGGCAGTGGCTGGGTTATAGATATACCCGCAGGCTGTGAGGCAAACCTTAGGTTTTGAATCAGCCAAAGCTGCGGCGAGATTGTCAACACCAGTGATATCGCCTATACAGCCATTTAAAGCAGAGTCATCAACACTATTTCTAGGCAAGAAGAGAAATAGGTGGCGTAAGAAACAATGGGGCGACAATAAGAAGTCCGAGTTGAGTGAGACATCGAGTAAGGTTGAGACTTTGGTAGTATCAGTGACTCTAATTCACCTGCAAAAATCTTGGGGTTTAAACTCAAACTCCATTAGTTGAATAGTCATAATTTCACCAACAAAAATCTTTACTAATGATTGAGATAGAACCTCTGTAGAAACTTCAACACAAACTCGTGCATAAGATAGTCTAGATCTCATACGCATAAGAAAATCCATAAAAATAGGTCTTCCCGATACACTAGCAATTCTTCCCAAACATTCTTGGTTCCAAAAGTATAAGGAAAGATTGTTTGACACCCAAAGGGAGGTGAATTGGGTGTAATGGTCATTTTCGAATTTTCCTAATTTCTTATGAGATTCCTTGACTTAATTGGATTCAATACTTAAATAAATCTAATGAGCATAAAGTAAAATGTATAAAGTAAAGCACACTAGCATTTATAGTGGTTCAGTCGCGCCTACGTTCACTTCCTAATATCTCGATTAGGATTTTTCTCTTATGGGTGAGGACCAAACCATTACAAATGCCCTTTTACAGGTTCAAGGCAAACTTTTCCTTTTACAGGCTAAGGATGAACCTACGACTTCCTTTTGCGGGATAAGGAAGAACCTAATTTCCTTTCATGGGTTAAGGAAGAACCGCATATCCTTTTCACGGGCTAAAGATCAACCACTTGTTCTTTTTGCTGGATAAGGAAGAACAATGAACCACTTGACCCTTTTCAAGAGAAAGGATGAAAATACTTTTAATTCTATCATTGAAATCTCAAGTGAATCAAATTCACTTGACTTGGTTGTTTCAATCTTGAAACAAACCAAAAGACTAAAAATACTGAATTTAATGTTTGTTCTAAGTTAATAGAACAATTACAATGAAGCTCATAAATTCAAATACCAAATGCATGATATGGAAATTTAAGCTCAAGGTGAAGAGAGACCTTCCAACGATTTATACCTTTCTTGCAACCATATTTTCTCAAGAGAATGATTTTGAAGATGCTTTGAATGATGCACAATGATTAAGCTTGAAATCCTATCTTCAAATCAACATCTCTAGCTCTAGGGCTTTTGAAATGGGAAAATGATTTGATTTTGAAAAGTACTCCCTAAAATCACACGGCTATCTCTTTTGTATTTAGAATGGCCTAAGTACTTGTATTTATAGATTAAAAACAAGTTTTAGCCGTTAGACACAAGAATATAGTCGTTGGGGGGTGAAAAATCACATTTTAGAACGTTGGAAACCCGCCCAAAAAAGTTGCAGGTGTCCTATTAGCGTCCTAATAGCATATGAGCGCCTTGACGCTGCCCAAAAAATCAGATAGTTCAAAGGAGGGCGCTACTGCGTGATTAGCGTCTTGCTTTGACTGGAAATTTCAAAACTTTTGTATTTTTTGAAAGATTATGAAATGGAAACCAAATATAGGCATATAATAGCTTAAAATTTATGGAAAGAGCATTCCGGGTCCATTGAAAACATATCCAAAGCCATCGAAGAAAGCTATCAAACATATTTGAAGGATAAAAGTTTATTTGGGCATACTTCGAGTGTGAAAACTTGGGTTAACATGATTTTTAGAAATTTTAAATATATGGGCTCATTTGGGCATCAAAATATGATTGAAATAGATTTAATTTGATGATTAAAACACTTTAAAATCAACGATTAAATAATTAAACAAGATTTTGATGAAAATCAAACCAATTTTGATTATTTTGAAAAACTTTGTAAAGATGTCATTTTAACTAAAACTAAGGCAAATATGATTTAAAATAGTTTAAGAACATAAATCAAACATTTTTGAATACTTGTAAATCATTTTTAAAGAAAACTTAATGTATGAATAAATTTTATCAAAACTATGCATATATAAAGTATGAAATGCTTGATTTAAAGAAATATTGAGCAATAGGAAATGCAAGAAGGTTACATCTTAATCCTAAACACATAAAGACTCTCAACCTTTTTGTCTTCATTCTTTCAAGTTATCCAAGCTTTAAGTATAATTGATTCTTTGCTTGAGAGACTTCTTGAACTTGAATATTTGGATCTCGTATTGGCTCTTTTTCATCTTTAGGTGCTGAAATATACTAGATAGAAACATTAGCATCATTTGTTACATTGTTTGTTAGCATCAAAACACTTAGGAAGAAACTAAGTGGAAAACTACTCAAGTCAACAAAGATTTGAAAATTTGATCCACAAAGGATTTCTTGGACATCACACTTGTCCATCAGTAAGCCTTTTCTCCCATGGTTAGAAAAACTCTAGTTTTATCATCATCCGAAGAAAATTGAAAAATACAATATTCGTGGCCAACAATGCGAATGTCCACCGACTCTTTTAGGGACCAAAGATTTCTTAGACATTCATGCACCAGTCTAAGAGGTAGCTTACGAGCCAGAAAATGATCCACAAGGCATTTATTCTATTATTTTGCACTTTGCACTTAAATCAAGCAATTTTGCTCGCCACTTTTCTTCATTATCAAATCCTGGATCACAATAGCAAAGTTCTTCATCATCTTCTTGGGCACTAGATCCAAAAAGCGAAACCCACGGGCGGCCATGAGCACAATCGCCATTGTTAAAAGCTTCAGCCTCGTAACCTTCACCCTAAGCGGCATGGGTTTCTTACCCATTCCTAAATTCAAAATCACCCTTCCTCGCTTCGCCTTCCTCCATCCTTCTTTTAGGCTTGCAATCCTTTTAAAAAAGAAGAAGAAGAATTAGATCATAGGATAAAGGTTATCACGTCAAAACTTGATCTACTAAGAGACTATGGAGGATTGGGACAAATTAACAGGATTTCTTACGTTGTTTAGCGTATTTGGGCCATTATTTTTATATATGGCTTATACTATGAAATGAAATTCATATCTTGTGTATCATATTGCGTGTTTATTCGAGTAAAAAGAAAGTGTGTATGGCCCATAAGGGCCAACTTCACATGTGTTGGATCATTAATCCAATGTGGCTTATACATGAATAATTACGTATTGCGGACTATCAAATAAAGTTAAGCCTAATTAAAAGTGATCTATTAAGTTTTAGATAATTTGGGTTTTAATGTATTTGATAGAATGTAGACCTTTAATGTGTAGAGAATTAAATGATACTTATTATTTTTTTATGATGGGCTAACATAGAGATATCAATAGGTAACGTGGAAGTTATCTATAAAAGGTGGTTATGGTCCCCAGATCACACGTATCATTATTATTGTATTTCTAACGTTCCATCATCAGATATAGAGCACAGAGAAAAGCTAAAAGAATCTCTTGGAAAACGTGTTGATCTGGAAGACAAACCGCACGACTCTAAAGGGAATCAGTCATTATGGAATCAGGTACGCCTCAGCTTTTAATTTATTGATTTTTGTTGATTTAATGTGAATGTTTCTGTTCTTTGGTTGATGGTTTTTACTAAAGGAAAATTCTCTAACAAGTAGCATCAAAGCCTCTTCATGTTGAATCATTGAGAATCGAAATTTAATTTTGATTCTTATGATAATTTGTGTGTTTTTGAATTTAACGATTTCAATTTTGGTGTTGTTAAATTTGAAACAGATTTTGGGTTTTGGTTGTCAAGTTTAAGTTTTTTTATTCAGGAACAAAAAAAAAATTAAAAGAAAAGGGTCGGCGGTTTCACCACCGCCGGCAACGGGGACACCGGTGTATCTTGCGTCGGTAAGGGTAGTCGCGACCGTCTGGCCGCAGTGGTTGCAAACGCAACGACGGCCATCGCTGCCACTGCAATTTAAAAATAAAAATAAAAAAAAAAATAATCAAGGCGGCCACCCTGGTTTCAAATTAAGGTTTCCCTAACAAGGAAACCGGTAGGAAAAAAAAAGTGTTGAGGGCCAATCATACACGGGCCCAACTGGGCCCGTGATAGGAACACAACAGTTCAATTAAAAAAAAGACTTGTTTTTTAAAGGTAGCACAACACCATGCCCCGACGAGCCTAAACCAGCGGTACACTCACGGATGGGGCCCGCATTTGGAATAATAACAATGGTAATAACATAGTATGCAGCGGAAATACAATACAATACAAGTCTGATTTTATTAAATTCAGAATATGATTGTACATGAATATAGTCAAGGGAACATTCTCCCTAACATCCCCAATGAATAATACAAAGGGTACAAAATGTACGCCCCATAAACCTGCACCCAGTCCACCCTAATTTCCTGTGAAAAATTAGATAATAATGGAGTGAGCTTAACGCTCTCATAAGACCAACCAAATCAGTCTCCAGTTGAGAGGTGAGACATAAGGTCTACTTAAATACCAATCGCCTAGAGCAGCTCGCTGCCTCCCGTTCACTATTTAAAGTTACTCAGGACAAGACTGAGTCTGGTTGAGCCAGATTGACCACAAATCCGACATTACAACAGTGTAATACATGAACTCCAAATATACAGGCATAAGTATAATAGTATAAACATTATATGATATAATGCAGTGTAAATGAATGGTAGACATAATAATAAATGAATGTAAACTTTAATAAAAGTTATAAGAGACGCAAACCTATGTCTTGTTCCCCACCTTCAGATAAAAACTTATTCTTTCAGATCTGGCACCTTCCTCCGGGCAGAACCGCGTTGCGCCGCACAGAGAGTCTTGAAAGAGAGTCTCAAAAGACTAAAAACTCAGAATGAGTGAAAAGGAGAAGAAAATCACAATTTGGAGTGAATTTGGTGTGAGAAATGAGGAGGGGGGATGGTGTTTATATAGAGGTATTGGCATTTGAACGTTCAGACAGGTACCCGAGATTTTTTTGTGCAATCCTAAGGTATTACACTCTACCCCCCCTTAAAAGGATTTCGCCCTCGAAATCAGTTCAAGTAGTCATGATGGTTATTAGCTTGACATCCACTGTCGGCGTCATCGTTTGCTAGTTCAGGGTAGGGCATGTATGGTCCCTGAATGGCACTGTGGCCAGTGGAATCCTCAACATCATAAAACCATGGAAAGCAAATGGAGTCGAATTCGTCCTCAGAAGATTCCAACCATTGCTTAACAGATGGTGGTGTAGGGCGCTGGTTACGTCGTTTGAGGGGAGGTAGGTTGAGCGATGGAATGCTTTTTCGTGCTATTGCTCGAATCCGGCCGCCTGGCAATTTTTGTAGAAGGTCCTGCCAAGATGAAGGCACAGGATTGTTTTGGGCAAGATTGTTACGAAAAAGCCATGCACGCTCTGGCGATAAGGATCGCTGTTTGTGTGGAGATGGAGTTGGTGATGCAAAATAGTTGTGACTTGACTCTGATTCTTGAGGAGTAGCCACAGGTTGCCAAGGAGGCCACTGCGTGTGTGCATCACTATATCCATTGATATTATTTTCAGACATCTACATAGTTATTCAAGTGAAACAATGTATTAAGATAGGTGTAAACAAAGTTCCATCATTTTATTGATAAGTAAAAATAGTACAATGTATCACATCATCAGTTGGTACTAGAAAACAATTCAGGGTATTTCTGTTTAATTGTTGCTTCTAGTTCCCATGTTGCTTCCTCGATGTCGTGGTGATCCCATAGCACTTTCACAAGTGGTATGCTACGTCGCCGTAGTTCTTGAGTTTTTCCATCCAAAATCTGTATCGCTCTTTCCTGATACCTATTTCCTTCCTCAACCCGAACCTCGACTAGAGGGATGATATGCGAAGGATCAGGACGATACTTTCGAGCATAGATACATGAAAACGTCATGAACCTTAGGCATGGACGATGGAAGGGACAGACGATAAGCAAGTTTGCCAATACGTTCAATGATCTGAAATAGACCGATATACCGTGGGGAGAGCTTTCCTTTGATCCCAAAGCATTTGACACCTCTTGTGGGCTGAACTTTTAAAAAAACCAAGTCCCCCTTATCAAATTCTAGAGGCTGCCTCCGCTTGTCAGCATAGCTCTTCTGTCGACTTTGTGCAACACAAAGTCGTTCCTTTACTAGTGTGATCTTCTTAGAAGTCTCTTGAACTAGTTCAGGGCCCAACTGCGATCGATCTGCCATATCTAACCAGCATACCAAAGATCTACAAGGGCGACCATAGAGAGAGCCTCGTACGGTGCCATGCCGATACTAGTTTGGTAGTTGTTGTTGTATGCAAACTCATTAAAGTCCAAAATGCAGCATCGTAACATGTCTTCTAAGATTTGGATAAGCCGCTCTGACTGCCCATCAGTCTAAGGGTGAAAGGTTGTGCTTGTGGTGGTTTTAGAGCCCATTCTACTCTGAAAGCTTTGCCAAAACTTTGATGTGAATCGAGGATCTCGATCAGAGGCGATCGTAAGTGGTATGCCACGGAGGCGTACGATTTCTCTTTCATACAGTTCGGCAAGTTTGGCGGGGTTATCTGTGAACTTTATTGGCAAGAAGTGTGTAGACTTTGTAAGTCTGTCAATGATAACCTAGATAGCATCTTGCCCTTTATTATTTCGAGGCAAGGCCGTAACAAGATCCATTGTGATGTTCTCCCACTTCCATTCTCCAATAGGTAACGGCTGGAGGAGACCCGAGGGAAGTCTTTGTTCTGCCTTAACTTGTTGGCAAATAAGACATCGAGCAACCAAGTCTGCAATCGCCTTCTTCATCCCAGAAAACCAGAATTGTCGTTTGACATCCTTGTACACCTTGTCACCCCTAGGATGCATAGCAAACCTCGAACAGTGCATCTCAGTGAGCACTTCTTTCCGAACCTCAGGATCGTTCGGTAGACAGAGACGTTTTTTATAGAAAACAACCCCGTCTTCAGAGACCGACCAGTGAGGAAGGTCATGTCCGCTGAGTAGAAGTTCTCGTTTCTCCATTAACATAGGGTCATTGGTTTGAGCTGCTGAAATCTTTCGAACTAGCTCAGAGTTGGCTGATAATTGAGAGGGTCGTGATTTTGGTCCCTCTTCGATCAGTTGTAGATTAAAGTTCTCCATCTCGGTAGCCAACTTCCCCATTTCGTAGTTAAGAGTGCAAGCAACATAAGATTTTTTCCTCAGGGCATCGGCCACAACATTGGCCTTACCGGGATGGTACTGGAATTGAAAGTCATAGTCTTTCAAGAATTCCAACCATCTTCTTTGGCGGAGGTTTAAGTCTCTCTGGGTGTAGATGTACTTAAGACTCTTGTGATCCGAGAAGACCTCAAACTGTTCACCGTATAGGTAATGTCGCCATAACTTAAGTGCAAATACAACAGCTGCAAGTTCCAAGTCATGTGTTGGGTAATTACCCTCATGAATCTTCAGCTGTCTCGATGCATATGCAACCACTTGGCCTTCTTGCAGTAGTACAACACCTAAGCCTTGGAGAGAGGCGTCGGTGTATAGTGAAAATCCAAGTACATTTCTTGGAGTGATTAGTACTGGTGTCGTCGTGAGGCGCTTCTTCAATTCCTTAAATGATGCTTCATAGGCGGGATTCCAGATAAATCGCACGTCTTTCCGAGTGAGCTTTGTCATAGGTTCAATAATCTTTGAGAAGTCTTTGATGAAGCGTCTGTAATAGCCAGCCAAACCAAGGAAACTCCTAATCTGAGTAACAACGGTAGGCTGCTTCCAGTTTAAAACTACGTTAACCTTAGAACGATCTACCTCAATTCCATTGCCTAAAACTACATGGCCGAGGAATTGAACTCGCTTCGCCCAAAATTCGCACTTACTCAACTTTGCATACAGCTGGTGGCTTTGCAAGGTCTGGAGGACTATCTTCAAATGTATCTTATGGTCTTCCTCGGTTGAAGAGTATATCAAGATGTCATCCACAAAAACCACCACAAATCGGTCTAAGTATAACCTAAAGATGCGATTCATCAAATCCATGAATGCAGCAGGTGCATTTGTTAGACCGAACGGCATGACCAAGAACTCGTAGTAACCGTACCGAGTTCTGAATGTCAACTTGGTAATGTCCAACTTTCGGTTCCAGAGTTGGTGATAACCGGACCTTAAATCAAACTTAGAGAAGTATTTGGCATCTCTAAGTTGGTCGAACAAGTCATCGATCTTGGGCAACGGATATCTGTTCTTGATGGTGACGTTATTCAACTTGCGATAGTTGATGCAAAGTCGTAACGAACCATCCTTTTCCCGAACAAACAGAACTGGAGCGCCCCAGGGTGATGAACATTTTCTGATGAAGCCATTACTCTCTAATTCCTTCAGTTGTTTGTCTAATTCGATCAGTTCGACATTTGACATTCTGTATGCTGGAATTGAGATAGGCCCGGTCCTAGGTATGTGGTTGATTTCAAAATCGAATTCCCTAAATGGAGGTAGACCAAGAAGGTCATTTAGAAAAATTGTTGGGAATTCAGATATGGCTGGAACATCGTGTACTTCGAGAGGGTACAGGGCTGGTGATTCATTGTCTTCACTAAGGGATAAAGTTTGAACTTGTGCCTTGAGAAGTGTAACGGTCGAGTTGTGTATCCATTTCCTTGTTCCCTGAATCTTGATAAACTCCTCCGTGGGCAAGGTTAACTGAACTTGCTTCTTCATACAATTGATCTTTGCATTCAGTGGTGCGAGCCAGTTCATGTCGAGGATGATGTCGAAGTCTTCAATGTCCATCACAAAAAGATCAGCATATACTATCTGTTCTGATATTCGAAGCTCACATCGAGAACACTGCAAATTCACGTCAATACCAGAACCTAAAGGTGATGTGACATAGAGTGTGATTTATATGGGTTCAGGATGCAACCCTAAATGGCTGACCAATGCAGACGATATAAATGAATGCGTAGCACCTGAATCGAACAAGACATGCACTCATTGTATTGAACAAAGAAAAAGTACCTTCGACTACATTATTGTCTGGGAGGGGTTGTTGAGCGGTGGCAAATGCTCTGCCCTGATTCGGTTGTCCCTGATTTTACTGGTTCTGCCTCCATTGGGCATTAGCAGCAGGTGGTGCTTGTTGGACTAGCACAACGGGAATAGGTTGTTGCAGGTGAGGACAGGCATATCTTACGTGGCCCAGCTGGCCGCAGTTGTAACATGTCGGCCTGTACTGTTGATTGTTCTGCTCACCATGCTGATTGTGGTGCCGACCACCACCTCTGCCATTGCCGTTTCTACGGCCACCCCTGCCATGACGACCTCTGCGGCCATGATTTCGAAAACCCTGATGGTTAGGGTTAGGAGGTTCAGCCGCAGGTGTTGTGACCTCATTCTTCTGAAAAGGGGTTGGGAGGGCTGGGTTCTGATTATAGTAGGGCTTCTTCTTGTTGCCTTGCTGCGAGCCCTGTTGGGAAAATGTTGCAGGCCGTTTTTCCTTATTCATTCTCTGCTCCTGCATGATCTTCTCTTGCTCAAAGCTCATGGCCTTGTCAACAACCTCCTTGTAAATCTTGAGATCCAAGATCGACAAGGCTTGTCGAATATCTGAGCGAAGGCCATTATAGAATTTCTCAATCTTATCTTGCTCTGTTGAGATGGTGGATAGAGAGTAGACCGATAATTCTTTGAATTTGCCAGCATATTTCTTGACAGTCATGCTGCCTTGGTATAACTTAGCGAATTCCTGGCGCTTCTGCCTCTTCACAGTGCCGGGAAAATACATATCAATAAACATTGACTCGAACTGTTGCCAAGTCATATCCGCGGTGTTGACCCTTGGGTCCTCCTTTACTGTTATCCACCATGTGTTTGCTCCACCAACAAGTTGGTAGGTCGCTAGTGGAATCTTTTGAGTCTCATCGGCTCCCATTGCATCGAGAGCCTTCTTTGGCTCATCCAGCCACTTTTGCACCTCTTCAGCACCAATGCTGCCAGCAAAGGTAAGAGGTTGTAGCCTCTTGTACTTCGTAATCTGGTCGGTTTGAGTCTCCTACCCAGGTCTCACAGGTGCTTGTACAGTGACAACCTGACTGGCCGCGGTCTCACGAACTGCCATTTGAACAGTGACTTTCATCGCCTCAATAAATCCGGCGAAAAAGGTTTCCATACTCGAAGGCATGACAAAGTGTGTAGGTTGTGGTGGCACTGCCTGCCCAGACGTAATGGCAGTGTCGGGTATGGCCTGTGATGTCGTCGGAAGCGGTTGTTCCTGGTTCTGTATCTCAGGAGGTGCCTCCTCTGCTGGACGGACAATACGTGGCCTTCCTCTCTTCCTGGTTTGCATTTTCTCACTGGCAAGGAGAAAATAAAACCACGATTTAGGAACTGTAGCCAAGTATAATGTTATGGTATGCTCAGCAACAATTTCGAGAGTACTACAATATATAAACCACCTATTTTTTTTTAAGTATAGTGTAAGGTTTTGTTGAGGAATCAAAGAATTTTATGCGTCTCGTATGTTTAGCCATGGTGTATAAACAAGGTTAGAATGTTTATATAATAAGTATAAAACCTTGCAAGTATCTCAAATGTTTTGGTTCTGGTTTTTGTGAACATACATATATATTTCATTGAAAATCCATACGAGTCATAAAAATTCTAAGATTTGCCTCGGTAAATATCCTGATCTAACGTTCTATCGCAATCTTATGTATTCAAACTCTTACCTTTAGTCTTTTCGATTATTATCCAAGTTCATGTGTCCCATACCACATGACTTTAATAATAAGGGTGTTAACCAAGTTAAGTTGTATGAACAAAGTCTCTAAAAACATCGGCTGAATAGTAGTTCACTAATAGTATCCTCCAAGTTTACTCGTCCCATACTGTATAAACTTAGTGATAATGTTAGTGATGCAACTTTCTCCAAATGTTTCTTTTCACACAACGTCATGGGTTTTCTTACTTCCACATTTTATTTAGTATCCTCCAATTTTGTTGTGTCTCATACCACTCCAAAGTTAGTGATACAAAAGAAAGAATGGTTGTAAGTCGGCCCACCAAAGATAGTCTTAAACAAAACATTTTTTCATTCATATAAAAGAAAAGTTTACAATGCCAGTAATCAATCTTGATTTTCCTGCCTACTACCGCTCCTCCTGGACATCCTGCTAGGTACTGAATGACTACTAGAAGAAGGTTGAGAATTTGCTCGTTGTTCTTCGAAGTTTTGCATACGTGTTAACAAATCATTTTGGGTCTCTTTCATCTGAGCAATACTAGATACGATCATATTTAACTATTTGAATGGGTTAGTCGATTGACCCATCGATGGTTGATGGGTCGATTGTCCCGTAGGTGGAGGGTAGGCCGTAGGCATTGGTGAAAAGTATTGGTTGTACGGGTGATTCATAGGTGAGGGATAGTTGTTGTGGTCGTACAGGGATCCCCTAACTGGAACCCCTTGGACATTTGGATATGTTTGGGGTAAAAAGTTTTGAAACAATGGGCTCATTGGGATGTCCTGTCTTCCATAATTTGGTGCCGCCCAATTCTGTTGTTGTTGGTTCACAGGAACTTGTGGAACTGTCTGATACGGTACCTCAGGGGTTGGAAACCTTTGGTACGAAGTGTTGCCTTGAGTTGGCACGTTCCAGGTTGGTGGATTTGCTTGAGCACTTTGTCTATCTTGATTTGGTTGAGGTTGATTTAGGTTGGCAAATAATTCTTCCTCTGTGAACAGTTGCTCGATTGGATCATCATTCGAGGCTGGGTTTGACGTATGATTCTGGTTTGGCTCATTATTTGGTACTTCCCTAACAGGAATCTTGCGTCGACTCTTTCGGTAACAACGTCCATATTCATCTCTCATTCTTTCGCCATTAAAAGTCGCGCTGAATACTTCCTCGTCAGTTACCCCTCTACTTGTGACATATGTCTTGAAGATAGAGGATGTTGTAACTGCCTCAGTGATTTGCTTCGAAGACTTATCAAAAGTGTTGATGTTTGCCTCACATAGCATTCTCATGATCAAGACTTCGTAGCCAAGGAGATCCTTTCTCAAGGAGATCCTTTCTCAAAGGGTTTTGAATCACTCTCAACATTTGTTGGATGATGATGTGAGGTAGGGAGACCTTAATTTTCTTCTCTATCCAGTATAACACAAGAAGTTGAGCCCTTGATACAGCACCTCTAGTCACCTTTTCCTGCAAGATGTTGCCGAATACGATCTTTCCAAGTCCGGCAAGAGATGGTTTAAGGAGATTGTTTGGAAGATTGGTGTACGTTGATAGTTTGTACGGCTCTTTGGTGGGAGAATTGAACAACTGTTCGTTGGACTCTGCGATCTCTACAACTGTCTAAGGTTCGTGTGGATCAATGATTCTATCTTCATTTGGAGTCTCCATAAGTCGTGCAATAATTTCGACGTTGATAGAAATCTTTGTTCCTTTGACTGTTGTTTCCAAAACAGGGTTGATCTCATCTTCTTGGAGTCTCACGCAATTCATGGCTCCGTAGAAGGATTTCATCTAGTTGTAGGAGACGTAGCCCTCAACTTTTGTTATGTTCAACCACCCAGTGTTGCAAGTTTTTTGTGAAGGATGGGCCGGAGGCGAAGATCTCCATTGTCGATACTCCTCATAGTCATAACCTCCCTTTTGGACAATCTTTGATTCTAGTGGAAATTGGTTCCCTACTACAGGAAGTCGCTCCTTCACTTGAGGCCATTCTTTGCTGAAAGAAAAATAAATTTGTGAAAGACACAAAATATATTCCTAACATTTTTAAGATTTATGTTTTGTCAGTTGGACAATAATTTCTATTTTTCTCTTGATGTTTATGCCATCATGAAATCAAAATTCTTCATTAGCAATATGATGTATATATATCGTATTCATATATGAATGTATAGATATATATATAGTTAATCATAACTATATATATATAGTTTTCATAAATCAACTATATATATATTTGATATTAAACTATATAAAAATCATATATAGTTTTCTTAGATATATATTTAATACAAATCTTAACTATATATAATTCATATATATATATATATCTAATAACATTTTTCATTCAAATTTTTCCTCAATAATATGATATATATATATATATATATATATATATCTCATATATACTAAGGCATATAGATATATATATTCAATCATAACTATACATATAGTTTTTAATAAATCATGACTATATGTATATTTAAATCAAACTATATAAAAATCATATAGTTTTCTAGATATATATTTAATATAAATCTCAACTATATATAACTGACATATATATATAGTTCTAGAGATATATATATCTAATAAAAAAAAATTATCCAAAATTTTTCACTAGTAACATGGTATATATATATCTCCTATATGAATATATATATTTAATCATAACAATATATATAGCTTTCATAAACCATAACTATATATATATATTTAAATCAAATTATATAAAAAAAATCATATAGTTTTCTAGATATATATTTAATATAAACCTCACTATATATAATTGACATATATATAGTTCTAGAGATATATATATCTAATAAAAAAATTTTCATCCAAAATTTTTCATTAGTAACATGGTATATATATATCTCCTATATGCATAGATATATAGATATATATATTTAGTCATAATCATATATATAGTTCTCATAAATCATAATCATATATATAGTTCTCATAAATCATAACCATATATATAAATCTAAACTATATAGTTTTCTTAGATATATATTTAATACAAATCTTAATTATATATAATTCATATATATATAGTTCTAAAGACATATATATCTAATGAAATTTTTCTTCGGGCGGGCCGTGGACCGTACGCTCTGATACCATTAAATGTCACATCCCGCCCAGACGCGCCTAAACCGGCGGTACACTCGCGGACAGGACGCGCATTTGAAATAATAACAATGGTAACAACAGAGTGCGCAGCGGAAAATATAATACAGTACAAGTCTGATTTCATTTAATTCAGAATTCATTTGTACATGATATAGTCAAGGGAACATACTCTCCAAAATCCCCAGTGAATAATACAAAGGGTACAAAATGTGCGCCCCATAAACCTGCACCCAGTCTACCCTAATTTCCTGTGAAAAATTAGATAATAATGGAGTGAGCTTAACGCGCTCAGTGGGTAAAATAGTTCGTGAGTATAACAATTAATAAAGCATACTTCATAATCAGATATCTTAAATACACATGAGAGCATCATAATCAATCAATATGTATGTATGCATGACACCATCTCGTAATGGTTTAATGATTATACATCGCCTGAGTTCACGTGCAGATGTCCCTCCCCGGGAATAACCGGGTTCTCATTGTACGTCCCTCCTCAGGAACGATGCTCTGGATTCACGTACAGATGTCCCTCCCTAGCAATAGCCAAGTTCTCATTGTACGTTCCTCTTCAGAGAAATATGATGAATAGCGAGCATCGCTCCTAACTATTTTATGAATCGTAAACCACATATGTCCCTAGGTGGTGATATGTATGATGCTAATGCATGAACTGGTCCGGTCTTTACTTAACATTTAGACTGACTTTGACAACGTCTGGTGATCCTTATCAGGGTGTCACGATGTGCAAGGTTAGGACATTCGGTATTATTTTTATAAGCTGATAGTTTTCAATAAGACCAACCAGATCAGTCAACAATTGAGAGGTGAGATGCGATGTCTTCTTAAATACTAATCGCCTAGAGCAGCTCGCTGCCTCCAGTTCACTATTTAAAGTTACTGAGGGCAAGACCGAGTCTGATTGAGCCAGATTGACCACAAATCTGGCATTACAACAGTGTAATACATGAACTCCAAATATGCAGGCATAAGTATGATAGTATAAACATTATATGATATAATGCAGTGTAAATGAATGGTAGACATAATAATAACTGAATGTAAACTTTAATAAAAGTTATAAGACACGCAAACCTATGTCTCGTTCCCCACCTTCAGATAAAAACTTCTTTTTTCAAATCTGGCGCCTTCCTCCGGACAGAACCGCGTTGCGCCACACAGAGAGTCTCAAAAGTCTAAAAACTCAAAATGAGTGGAAAGGAGAAGAAAATCACAGTAATTAAAATACATATACATATATATATATATATATATATATATATATATCTATCATATATATTCTATGATATATATCAAGTTTATATATATATATATATATATATATATATATATATATATATATATATATATATATATATGTATGTATGTATGTATATATTATATTTTGATATAAATAAATTTCGATTGATAGTATATGGTTTCTAGTTTTTCTAGAAAAACTATCCAACATTTTTTATTTTTTTTTTAAGAACTCAATTAAAAGGTGCAATTTTAAATTCAAATATTGGTATGTTTATATATGTGTCGAAATGAATTAATTGAAACAACATGTCACCAAAGTGACCTCTCTTGTGAAAATTATTTTGTTTTCATATATAAAAGGTTATGAGCATATAACTTATGTGAATATTAATCGGCTCAAAGGGAGATTAATATCTAACAAAATTATATGTGCACCTGTGGTAATAAATACGTGATTATTATTCGATTTTACATGTGACCAATAAATCGGCCCAAAGGAAGATTTATTATTTGATATGTTCTTATTATCAGTGTTTGATTACTACACCAAGATATCACTTACAAGTTAATATTTTGTCCAAAGGCAAAATATTAATGGAGTGTCTGGTATCTTGAGATGGGGTTAACCTTTATTTGAATTTAATTTTTGTTTTGAAACTTATATGAGCTTGTTTTATTTGTTTATTGTTCTTTGTTCAGCTATGACTTCTGCTAATATTAATGCCAACATCAATTCTATCCCTATGCTAGATGGCTCTAACTTCAAGTCATGGAAGGAGAACCTCTTAATAGTTCTCGGAGTCATGGATCTCGACCTTGCGTTAAGGACTGATTCTCCCCCACCTCTTATGGCTACAAGTACTTCTGATGACAAGAAGAATTTGGAAAGGTGGGAGAAATCAAATCGCATAGGTATGTTGATCATGAAGAAGGGCATTCCGGAAGCAATCAAGGGCACAATGTCTGAAAAGATCACTACATCTAAGGAGTTCCTTGCGGTTATTGAAAAAAGGTTTGTCAAGAACGAAAAGGTTGAAATAGGTACGCTCTTGACAAGTCTGATTTCAATGAGGTATAAGGGCAAAGGCAATATACGGGAGTACATCATGGAATTGTCTCATCTTGCTTCAAAGTTGAAAGCACTTAAGCTCGAACTCTCTGAGGACTTGCTGGTGCATCTGGTTTTGATATCCCTTCCAACACAGTTTAGCCAGTTTAAGGTGAGCTATAACTGTCACAAAGAGACTTGGTCTATGAATGAGCTCATCTCACACTGTGTTCAGGAAGAGGAAAGGCTAAAACAAGATAAGACAGAGAGTGCTCACCTGGCGTCAACCTCTAAGGACAAGGGAAAGAAAAGAAAAAAGGATAAGGATGTTGCAGATACGACACCTCAAAAGAAACCGTATGAATCGAGAGGTAATGGTTGTTTTTTCTGTGGAGCTGAAGGGCATAAAAAGAAGCAATACACCAACTATCACGCATGGCATGCCTCTTAATTTGGTTTGTTTTGAGGTTAATTTAACTTTGGTACCTAGACATACTTGGTGGATAGATTTTGGTGCAATAATGTGTCCATGCAGGGTTGCCTGAGTTGCTGAAAACCAAGTGATGCTGAAAGATACATTTATGTGGGCGATAGCAAGACGGTTCAAGTTGAGGCAATAGGAAATTTAGATTATTGTTAAAGACTGGATTTTATTTGGATCTTGTTGAGACATTTATTGTATCGTCTTTCAGACGGAATTTGATTTCTATTTCTACTTTGGACAAATCTGGTTATTCTTGTTCATTTGAGAATGAAAAATTTAGTTTGTTTCATGATTCAAAATTGGTTGGTTCTGGTTCTTTATCAGGATATAATAATCTTTATTTAATTGATACAATTGCTTTATTTAATGAATCCTTGCAATTAAGTACATGAGGTATCAAAAGAAAATTAACCAATGAGAATTTGGTTGTGTTATGGCACAAAAGATTAGGTCATATCTCCAAACGGAAAATAGAGAGACTTGCGTCAGAAAAATCCTAAATCCCTTAGATTTCACAGATTTTGATGTTTGTGTTAACTGTATAAAGGGAAAACAAACCAACAAAAGGAGATTTGAAGCCAACAGGACTTTGGACGTCTTAGAACTTATACATACAGATATTTGTGGTCCATTTCCTACAGTTGCTATGAATGGTCAACAATATTTTATAACATTCATAGACTATTTTTTCATATATGGCTATATATATCTCATTCATGAAAAGTCACAGTCGTTGGATGTGTTCAAAAAATATAAGGCTGAAATTGAGAACGAACTCAACAAAAGGATAAAAAACGTCAGAACTGATCGTAGTGGTGAGTATTGTGGTAGATATGATAGTTCAGGTAAACAACATCCAAGACCGTTTGCTAAGTTCCTAGAGGAATGTGGTATCTTCCCACAGTACACTATGTCGGGTTCGTCCACTATGAATAGTGTTGCTGAAAGACGAAATAAGACGCTCAAGGACATGGTGAGGAGTATGATTAGTCATTCTACCTTACCAAAATCACTCTGGGGAGAAGCACTTAAGACTACAGCTTATATCCTTAACAGAGTTCCAACTAAGGTGGCTACCAAACTCCTTATGAACTTTGGACGGGCAAAAGGCCTAGTCTAAAACACTTGCATGTTTAGGGGTGTTCAGCTGAGGCAAGGCCTTATAGGCCTAATAAAAAGAAACTGGACTCAAAGACTGTGAGTTGTTATTTTATTGGATACTCTAAAAGGTCCAGGGGGTACAAGTTTTATGATCCACAACTAAGTCAATTTTTTAGTCGAGAAATGCCCGGTTCTTTGAGGATGTCAACTTTGCGGGGGGAGATACAGTCAAAGACTTTGTCTTTGAATAGGAATATGTTGATATTCCCAAAAGTGTTATTGGCATTGATCAGGATCTAATTCCTGACCTTGTTCAAAACACAATAAATCAGGACAATGTCATAGAACCTCCCATTCAAGAAAATGTTCCAGAAGAACAAACTCTAGCACCTCAAGAACCTATGCCATTAAGGAGATCCACTAGAGAGAGGAGAAGTGCAGTGCCAGACGACTATATTGTATATCTCCAAGAACATGAGGTAGATATTGGAGTGATGGAAGATGATCCGATCAACTTCTATCAAGTCATGCAAAGTTCCAACCCTCATAAGTGGATTGATGCTATGAATGAAGAGATTAAGTCTATGAAGGACAATGACGTGTGGAATCTTGTCCCATTACCAGAAGGTATGGAACCCATTAGTTGCAAATGGATATTTAAAACCAAGAGGGATTCAAAAGGGGATGTGGAGAGATACAAAGCTTGTATTGTCGCAAAGGGTTTTACGTAGAAAGAATGCATCAACTATAAAAAGACTTTCTCTCCGGTTTCTTCAAAAGACTCGTTTAGAATCATAATGGCATTGGTGGCACATTTCAATCTTGAGTTACATCAGATGGATGTGAAGACAACGTTTCTCAATGGTAACATTGATGAGATGATCTATATGGTGCAACCAGAAAACTTTGAGTCGGGCGACCGAAAGAATATGGTTTGCAAACTTAAAAAATCCATCTATGGACTCAAACAAGCATCTCGACAATGGTATTTCAAGTTTCATCAAGTGATCATCTCGTTCGGTTTTGAGATGAATTTGGTCAATGATTGTATATACCATAAGTTCTATGGGAGCAAACACATTTTTCTTGTTTTATATGTTGATGGCATCTTACTTGCCAGCAACGATATAGGCTTATTGCACGAAATCAAGAGATTTCTAGCTAAGAATTTTGAGATGAAAGATCTTGGTGACGCCTCTTTTGTATTAGGCATTTAGATACACCGAAATCGCACTCGGGGTATTCTTGGATTATCACAAAAAAGTTATATCGAAAAGGTTCTCAAGCGATATGGCATGCAAGATTGCAAACTAGGTGATACCCCTGTGGCTAAGGGAGACAAGTTAAGTCTCAATCAGTACCCTAAGAATGATTTTGAGGAAAAGGAAATGCAGAAGATTCCTTATGCCTCAGTAGTAGGGAGTCTAATGTATGTTTAGGTTTGTACGCATCCGGATATTGCGTGCATTACTGGAATGTTGGGTAGATATTTAAGCAATCCAGGAATAGACCATTGGAAGGCAGCCAAACGGGTCTTGTGGTACTTACAAAGAACAAAAGACTAAATGCTCACGTATCAAAGGTTGGATCAGCTTGAGATCGTTGGGTATACCGACTCTGATTTTGGGGGATGCCAAGATAGTATGAAATCTACGTTTGACTATATATATCTGCTAGCTGGAGGTGTTGTCTCCTGGAAGAGTGCTAAACAGTCACTTATAACCGCTTCTACCATGGCAGCAGAGTTCATATCATGTTATGAGGCATCCAATCACGGAACATGGCTATGAAATTTTGTCACGGGGCTGCGCATAGTGGACAGTGTTGAAAGACCACTCAAGTTATTATGTGATAGTAAGTCAGCAGTTCTATATTCCAACAACAACAGGAGCTCAACGAAGTCAAAGAATATAGACATCAAGTTCATGGTTGTTAAACAAAGAGTTCAGAGTGGACAGTTGTCTATAGAGAAAATTAGAACAAACTCAATGGTTGCGGATCCACTTACTAAGGGATTGCCACCCAAAGTGTTTCATGAGCACACTGCTCGTATGGGTGTCATGTTTATTGATGATATTCAGTTTTAGTGGGAATTTATACTTTTATATGTGTTTATGATATAGACATTTTTTAGTTATTTAAGTTTATGGATATTTTGAGGTTGTTTTCTGTAGAAATAAAGTTTTGATTTATTTACACTCTGATTTTTGTATAGTTTGATCTCACTAAGGTTTAAGGGTGGACTAGTTGGAATAGACATGTTAAGATTGTTAACCTAAGCGGTTCATCACTTAGCGCGTCCTTAAGTATACTTGATGAAATATATTTTGATGAAATATATTTTGATGATCACAAACAAAATCTCTTTCGATGCTAACAAGTTTTAATCAAGAACCTATCTTAGCACCTTAGAAAAGTAAAACACCAAAGAATGATTCAATCAAGGAACTCAAGGTCATATCAGACGTTCAAGATCGTTTCAATCAAAGGACCTCAAAGATCATATCATGATTCCAAGATCACACCTCACGATCGATTCAATTAAGCTTCAAGACTAAATCTTTCGATCAATGTTCAAGACATTCAACTCTAATGCGAAGTTCACATCAAAGATCTCATAATGAAGAGTTGGATTTAAAGATTATGAGAACTATGAGAAATACACAGTATTCAAGGTATATCTTTCTCTAATCGATATTGCTCAAACGTTTTTCAAAACCATGCACAAATCACTTGCATATTTGCATATTTTGATCATACGCTTTACGATGTTTCAAATGATTTAATTTCCTATGTTTAATTGAAATTTACCGAGTTTTTATTCGCATTCATTGTATTTTTAATCGCAAGTCAAAACTACTTTTCAAGAGTCTTTCAAGTCGCTAAGGATTTAGTAGCGCTCTCCTGAACTTGATAAGTCATGACATTGATAATTCATGAGGATGCTGGTAACATTCAAGGTTGAATTGAATTGATTCATCAAGACACTTACTTGTAAGTAGCTGCCTCCCTTTAGTCAACATCTGAAGTTGTCAGGAAGCTGACTCAACATCAGCTTACTGAAAGATTTCTAAGTTCTTCAAAGAATTTATCTTTGAGGACGTTGATAGTTATAAGTTGGATAAACTATCAGGACGCTACCTAGATAGGAGCGCCCTCATCTTTGGGAACCAACTTAATAACTTTCAGGACGTTGATTGTCCTTCGGCGCACTTGGTTTTGTTTTCAAATGTTTTGAAATGACAGGACGCTTACATAGTTGTAGCGCCCTTGTGTTTTATGTTTTAAAAGGTAGGACGCTCACTCGAAAAAGTAGCGCCCTCATGTACTTAATTGTTTAAAACAAGGCAGGGCGCTAACTGTGCATTATCGCCCTCAGGGTTAAGTCACTTATGTTTCAAAGAAAGTCGGGATGCTTACAAGTTAGTAGCGTTCTCACTTCATTGTTCAACAGAATGCTTATACATAATGAGCTCCCTCAAGTAACAAAACGACAAAGTTGATATTATGTGTCAGGATGTTGATTACAGAATCAGGACGCTAATTCAACAACCGTCACTGTTCTAATAAATACACTATATCAATCTACTTTTTTCAGAACAGATCTTTGCACATAATTATTTTCAGATTTATCAGAGATCCTCTCTGAGACATGAATCAAGTTTTTCTAAAACTTTCCTTATTCATGTGATCTGAAAAGAATCAAAATGTTAGTGAAAATTGCAGTTGCCATTTTCATAAAACATTCTAGCCATTGTGTGTAAACGTTCACATTGTATTTTAATTTCAAATGTCTAACGGCTATTATCTACTAAGTCTATAAATATCAACACTTTGAATCAAACAACTTGTCGATAATTTTTATTGTGCGAAAAACTTTTTGAATGTTAGTCGTTGTTCAATCTTTCAAAAGTTTTCAAATGTTCTAAGTTTTCAAAGTATTCTTCACTAATATTTTACTTAGTCAAAAGATTTTCATATTGAGCTTCAAATATGTTCTATATTTGAAAATCTATTTTGAACTGGTTTCTACTCAAATTCTCAGCCTGGATTTATACTTAACATCAATCATGTTGATGAAGGAATTTGAGAAATAGTTCATGAAAGATACAGTTGTACTTGATTTCATATCTTAAGTATTGTATTGAACTATATCAGTAGTTGTGTTAACTACTGAATACTGAACCATAAGTTTTCATGTTTATATACTATATTTATTTTGAAAATTGGTTGTGTCTATGATTTACACTGGTCCTGTGATTTTCAACTTCAATGTTTCAATGGTATCATAATATTTTTGAAGAAGCACTTAATTGATTTACATATCATTCATGCTTTTTGAAACTGCACTTGAGCAATACTGAATATTGAAAGGTAAAAGATTGTAAGTGTATGTCTCTTAGCATTACGTATTCAAATTTATATATCTTTGTAATGCTATGCACATAAGTTTTATTGTAAAGCGTTCTACTCAGTTGAACCAACATTATTATTGTGTTGTAATGCTGGTGTGTTTATGGATTGAAACAACCAGGTCAAGTGAATGTAATTCACTTAATGATTTCAGATGTGAAATCATGTTAAGGTTCATCTTCACCTGTAAGTAAGAAAATTAGTTCATCCTCATCCCGCAAAAGGATAGGTTCGTTCTTAACCTGTAAAAGGATAGGTTATCTCTAAATCTATAAAAGAGAAACGGCTCTTTCTCATCCTATAAAAAGAAAACGGTTCTTCCTTATCCCGTAAAAGGAACATGAGTTTTTTCTCATCTCGAAAAAAGGAAATGTGGTTCATCCTTAGCCCGCAAAAGGATAGGTTTGCCTTGAACCTGTAAAAGGGCATGTATAATGGTTTGGTTCTCACCCGTAAGAGATTGTTTGATCATTAATTCAACGTATGGCCCAAGTGGGAGATTGTTGGATCATTAATTCAACGTTGGGCTTATACATGAATAATTATGTATTGCGAACTGTCAAATAAAGTTAAGCCTAATTAAAAGTGATCTACTAAGTTTTAGATAATTTGGGCTTTAATGTATCTGATAGGATGTGAACCTTTAATGTGTGGTAACTTAAAAGATACTTTCTATTTTTTATGATGGGCCAAAATAGAGATATCAATAGATAACGAGAAAGTTATCTATAAAATGTGGTTATGGTCCCCAGATCACACGTATTATTATTATTCTATTTCTGACGTCCCATCATCACATATAGAGCATAGAGAAAAGCTAAAGGATTTTCTTGGGAAACGTGTTGATCTGGAAGACAAACTGCACGGCTCTAAAGGAAATAAGTCATTATGGATTCAGGTACGCTTCCACTTTTAATTTATTGGCTCTTTGGTTAATGGTTTTCTTCATTATCAATTCCTGGATCACAATAGCGAAGTTCCTCATCATCTTCTTGGGCACTAGATCCAAACAGCGAAACCCACGGGCAACCATGAGCACAATCGCCATTGTTAGAAGCTTCAGCCTCGTAACCTTCACCCTAAGCGGCATGGGTTGCTCACTCATTCCTAAATTCAAAATCACCCTTCCTCGCTTCGCCTTCCTCCATTCTTTTTTTAGGCTTGCAATCCTCCAAAAAAAAAAAAGGAAGAAGAAGAAGAATTAGATCATAGGATAAAGGTTATCACGTCAAAACTTGATCTACTAAGAGACTATGGAGGATTGGGACAAATTAACAGGATTTCTTACCTTGTTTAGGGTATTTGGGCCTTTATTTTTATATGTGGAGTGTATCATATTGCGTGTTTATTCGAGTAAAAAGAAAGTGCGTATGGCTCATAACGACCAACTTTTGTCCACTCTATGTTATCACTCCACATAGTCCAAGTCACATGACCCTGGTAATAGGTGTAACGTGTGACAGATTATCCTTCATTCCTAGGAATCAGAATCACTAATGATTAACTTTTAACAAGTAAAACTATGTTTTACGTATGAGTTTGAGATTTAAATATAAATTGAGTTGAATAGTGCAAAAGAGTTTTCCTTCAAAATGATTCGTCAGTTTTTTTTTTTCCGTAAGGGCAGGACAACCAAAGCCCGTGTATACTAAAATGATAATTAATATGGAGCCAGATAGACTTTGGACACCAAGGGCTTAAGCTCATAACAACCACAACTTATTTTTTTCTCTGTCATAGAGACTTGATCCCTTGAGCTCGTGTAGGGAGGGTAATGCAAAAACCGGCTGAGCTGTGCGTTGTTTGCTTCAAAATAATACTGGTTGAACGCAAGGATTTCGCTAGATCTCTCTAACTCTTAACTACATCACTTTACTAAGATAAAAGGTAGTTTGAAATCAAAGGAATCGTTAAAATAGTTGCTTTGAAGCATTAACTGCTTGTACGGAGGTAAATCGAATATAGGAATGGGTACATAGAACGTGAGGTACTTTGTTTTCAAGAAGGGGGAAGTGAGATGATGGGTTGAAAGCAATCACGTAAATTGAGGGAATCTCAATTTATCTTTTGAATCTCAAATAGTTTAGTTGGAGGAAATCCCTCCTATTATATCCGATCTTGTAATTGAGGGAACTTGTTCTCCGTAACTGATTTTGTAACTGGGGAGAATTTTTCATCATTTTTTGGTGGTTGAATGAAATTGTTCTTTGCTTTAAAATGATGGGTTAAAATAAAAACTCTTAAGTTAAAATCTTAAGAAAAATGTCAATCTAATTATAAAAAAGTATAACTATACATATATTTTTATTAGGCTATTTATTACACAATTTAAAATATTAATATTTAATAAATATATATGTATAATTTATTTTTTTCAATCTTAATTTATATATACTCAAAAATAATATATTAAATACTCACAAGACACATATAGAGATATAATTTGAACTAGCTATTTAAAAGTTGAACAAGCCACGTGAAATAGTAGAGACACCCCTATACCCCCCTGCGTGTGCAAAAGAAACTTGAGGTGCAGAGGTGTGAGACCGCCAAATCCCCTAATTTTCTGCAACATGTTTGTCGTATTGTAAGCTCTACCCTCACCCCCCACGTGTGGAGAAAATGTGGACGAAGTACTGTCCCATTCAATGTGTTATACAGCTCTTCTTCGTGATGTAATTGCTTACGTGTTACTTGTATTATTTTATTTTTTCCTCTGCCGTTTCGTCACATCTATTAATTAGCTGTTAAAAAATTCTAATAGCATTACCCCCTCCTCATCTTAAACCGTTGTCAAAAAAAAAATTAAACTTTGAAGAATTCTTAAGACTTGTTTAGTACATTGATTGCGACAGCTTTTTAATTAATTTTATTATAAAAGCTATTTTTTTAATATATTTATTAATATAGCTTATTATAAAAATAAACAAATTAATCGTAATTTTAAAATAATTTTTACAATTAGTAGGTAATATAATTTTTTTTTAATAAAAAACATTTTTTTAAACTAAAAAACAAATAACTTTTTAATGTTAAAAGCATTTTTAAAAAATAATTGACAAACAGTTATTATTAAAAGAAGTTGTTTCAAACAAACCCTTTAATCAAATTAATCTGCTTGAAATATAAGCAATAGAAAGACGGATCAAAATAACTTGGAAGATGCTTCTAGATAAATTTCGAAGATGACTACTACTACTTTATAAAGCTTATCTCCACATAATAATAATAATAATAATTAAATTTGTGTCTTTTGATGTACCGACAATAAAAAAGTAAAGATCACTTTCTTTTTTTTAAAGTGCCCATATACTTTAAAAAGTCAAAATAATGGCGTAATTATAGAAGAAGCCACAAATCAGAGTTGCCACGTGGCTTTAAAAAGGTTAGTATACTAGTGGTGTATATCTTTCCACGTTGATGGCTCTTTAGCTTTAAACGTGAGAGGTTATGGAGTTAATGAGATTATACATAAATGCGGATCAGGACAAATCTAAGTCCAGACAACAAGAATCTTATATTAAGAAATATATAGTGTCTCTGAATCTGACCTAGTTTTAAATTTTAAAAAATAATTCGTATCCAGACCCCATTTTCTTTTAATATTATGAGATTAATTTTAGTACAAAAATTATTAATTTTTTTATTAACATTCAACAACTTAAGGATTTGGATAATGTGGATGTTAGGTGGAATCACTTTTTTACTTATTTTATTGTTTGAAACTAATAAATCTATTTTTTTTCTCTTATGTTTCTTTTATATGTACAAAACATAATTAACAAAATTAAAATATCACTTAAGATTTTAGTAATTTTTTATTATTAGAAACTTTGAATAATAATTTTTAAAATAAATTGAGACAATAAATATCCAAATGTCCAGATTATGTTGTTTCGGAGGCTCTGGATTTCCTTCATTTTAAGCAAGACAACTAGATAATCGGATCTAGACAAATTTTGTCATTTTTATCAGGATTATGAAATATATAGAAATATGCATTTCTCTCTCTCTCTTTTTTAATTTGGCTCTCTCTCTTTCTCTACATTGGATAATAACAACAAAATGTCTTTTTTTTCTATATAAATGATAAAATTTGTTTTTGAATTTTATTATTTGCATTGTATTGTAAGTCTATATTAAATATTGGTTTATCAAATTATATAAGAAATTAAGATAATTTGGTTAAATAAAAAAAATTATTAATTTGTCAAAAACTAATATCTAATAAATTATAATCACAATCAAATAAAAAAATCTACATATAAACACTAAAAAACGCAGTTCTAAATCTGTCACTCATACGTCGATTTACAGCTCTAAAGATAAGGTTGTCAAATAGTTTTTAAAAAATTTAGTTGGACTTTTTTTTATCATGATATTTAGTTGGATTCAAAATAACTACACATGTCTATCATTTAGATATTAATGATTTACATATCTTAAAGTGTATAATAAACGATTCAATGAATATATATATATATATATATATATATATATATAGTTGCACATATAGTTATAAATTTTTACATATCTTAATTAATAAATTGTCTTAATACCATTGAAGTTTTTTCTTTAAAAAAATTTTAGCTAACTTTACATATAATTATTGGCTACGCCCCTGCAAATATGGGCAAAATGTCAGAGTAAATAAAAACGTTGCGCATCCTAATTACTATAACTATACTATCTATCTATCTATAATATAATAACGGAAACTAAGGAATAGCCTGCGGAGCCGTGACCATTATTTTACCATCTCTTATCACTTTTTTTTTTTTCCTTTTTTGGCAACACGCCTCTGACCACCTTTCACTGTATCCACCCTTTTTAATTTATTTTTTTTAAGTATCTTTTGTTTTTATACACTTCATAATTAAAATAGATGGTTGCTATTCAAACCCTACTAGACCACTATTTTTATCCTACTAACAAAAAAAAAAAAATTCTATATTGCCCTTTTGTAATTTGAGCAAAATGACCTTAGGCTAAGATGTTTTTCTATTTCTCTCCAAATCATTTACTAACCTTACCCACCACCATTGCCACCGAAACTAAGGTTAAGGCATTCAAAAACCCTAATTATCAACACATTTTGGTAGCATTATGGTAATGGATTCAAGCTTAGGTCATCATGCACATCAATGTTAGGTGAGTTTTTGGTTTATTTTATTAGTTATAAAAAAAAAATTTCCCAAAATATCTTCCACTGGTTCGACCCTACATGGACGAACCAAAGTGTTCGGTTTGACAAACATGGCCAGACAAAGTGTTTCAATTCGGCCAAACAAGGTCGAACCTATAGTGTTAGGTTCGGCCATGTCAAATAACTTCTTTTTTTATTGTTTTTTGGGTTTTTTCTTTTGCATTTTGAATTTTAAGACATTTTTAGTTATTTAATGTTTTCTATGGACTTTCTGATCTAATGTGAGTTATGGGGTATCGTTTTCCACTCGTTCCTATCAAGAAGGTTAACCAAATGATAGAACGAATGAAAAACAATATCTCACAACTCAAATTAGGTCGAGAAGTCCATAGAAAATACCAAAATAATTAAAAATGTCTTAAAGTTCAAAACGAATGAGGAAAACCCAAAAAAATAACAAAAAAGAGGTTCGCCCGAACAAGGCCGAACCTAACACTCAAAGCCGAACTTAACACTATAGGGTCAACCATGCCTGGCCAAATTAAAACACTTTGTTTGGTCTTGTGTAGCCGAACCGATTTACTCAGTTTGGCCTTGTTCGACTAAATGAATTGCTGGAAACTCACCACAAAAATGGCGATGGCGAGCTTCTGATGACTTGTTTTTAACTTGGGAAAGATTTTTAACATTGTTCGATCTATTGATTTGGTAAGAAAAAACATATTTTGATACCATTTTTCATCCTAATTACTATAACTATACTATCTATCTATCTATAATATAATAATGGAAACTAAGGAATAGCCTGCGGAGCCGTGACCATTATTTTACCATCTCTTATCACTTTTTTTTCTTTTCCTTTTTTGGCAACACGCCTCTGACCACCTTTCACTGTATCCACCCTTTTTAATTTTTTTTTTTTTAAGTATCTTTTGTTTTTATCCACTTCATAATTAAAATAGATGGTTGCTATTCAAACTCTACTAGACCACTATTTTTATCCTACTAACAAAGAAAAAAATAATTCTATATTGCCCTTTTGTAATTTGAGCAAAATGACCTTAGGCTAAGATGTTTTTCTATTTCTCTCCAAATCATTTACTAACCTTACCCACCACCATTGCCACCGAAACTAAGGTTAAGGCATTCAAAAACCCTAATTATCAACACATTTTGGTAGCATTATGGTAATGGATTCAAGCTTAGGTCATAATGCACATCAATGTTAGGTGAGTTTTTGGTTTATTTTATTAGTTATTCAATTTTTTTTTCCCAAAATATCTTCCACTGGTTCGACCCTACATGGACGAACCAAAGTGTTCGGTTTGACAAACATGGCCAGACAAAGTGTTTCAATTCGGCCAAACAAGGTCGAACCTATAGTGTTAGGTTCGGCCCTGTCGAATAACTTCTTTTTTTATTGTTTTTTGGGTTTTTTCTTTTGCATTTTGAATTTTAAGACATTTTTAGTTATTTAATGTTTTCTATGGACTTTCTGATCTAATGTGAGTTATGGGGTATCGTTTTCCACTCGTTCCTATCAAGAAGGTTAACCAAATGATAGAAACGAATGAAAAACAATATCCCACAACTCAAATTAGGTCGAGAAGTCCATAGAAAATACCAAAATAATTAAAAATGTTTTAAAGCTCAAAATGAATGAGGAAAACCCAAAAAAATAACAAAAAAGAGGTTCGCCCGAACAAGGTCGAACCTAACACTCAAAGTCGAACTTAACACTATAGGGTCAACCATGTCTGGCCAAACTAAAATACTTTGTTTGGTCTTGTGTAGCCGAACCGATTTACTCAGTTTGGCCTTGTTCGACTAAATGGATTGCTGGAAACTTACCACGAAAATGGTGATGGCGAGCTTCTGATGACTTGTTTTTTTACACAAAAAAAAAAAAGGAAAATATGTGTAAAAATGAAAAATGGTATCAAAATATATTTTTTCTTACCAAATTAATAGATCGAACAATGTTAAAAATCTTTCCCAAGTTAAAAACAATCCAAGAAGCGTTATCATGATCTGATTGACTTGATGCGAGAATTGAAGAAGAAGAAAGAATGTTTTGAGAGAGGGAGGTTAGGGTTTTGGGAAGAAGAAGACAACAACGGGGAAGTGGAGAGTGGTGAGAGGATAGTTTAGGTGTTTTTTTTTTGTGGGTAAAGATAGTATTAAAATTTAGGATCTGGTAAAATAATTAGCGAACGGCATGGGTAAGGATAATTTCCCTAAAAATGAAGACTTCCTGAAAATAGGCAAACATAAAAATAAAAATAAAAAATTAATTATCCAATCATAAATTCTTTTTTACTTCTTTAACATAAATATTTTATTTTATTGTTTATTGTTTCTATACACTTTATAATTAGAATAAAAACTTCATAAAAGTAAGTTAACGTAAAAAAATTAGTTATCCACTTAATATTAATCAATTATTCTAATTGAAAAAAATTCTAATAACATTTATATTATTTTAAAAATAATTAAAAATATTTATTTGAATAATTGTTTCAAATAAATAGTACTTTAAATATTTAAAGAGCCTGGGCGCATTGCTCGAGATTGCAACTGGCCCCTTTAATTATAGGAAGGTGCATGGTTGGACAAACTTTGGACATTTACATTTATAATTTTCATGTCTACATCTATTTGTCTATTAGTAAAATTTTTTTTACAACCAATTGATTTGACATTGGGTTGTAGAAAAATAAATTTCTTCCTTTAAGGTATTGGGTTTAAGCCTTCTGTTTTCACCTCACAGGTAGTAGGTCGCAACCTTTGCCCCCGCCATTGAGTGGGATGACACTATGTCCCTTCGTGGATAGTCAACCACACAGTCTTTAAACTATCTAGTGGCGCAAACTGAGCATGTGATTAAACTATCCCTAATCTCCAAGATTTCCCCATTTTCCTACGAGCGACTAGATGGTTGGATTAGTTCAACGCTCTTATTGCACATGCAACACAATATCTCTGGTTAGCAATCAATCCTCTTATTAAGGCATTTCATAAGCTTGTTCAGGAGCTTTTCCTACTTGCTTGTTATTCCTACGAAGCTCACAATTTGGGCATAATAGATATTTTCCCTCACGTGCTTATAAAGAAGATAACGTTGTTGGCCCCGAGGGAGAGTAAATTGGACAAATTCGTTAAGTTATATCTTTTACAAATTAAATAGCAGAAATCAAAGTGTAGCGAACATAAAATAAAGTACACAAGTATTTAGAGTGATTCGGCCTCACCTACGCCCATTACCTAATCTCCCTTATTATAATTTTTTAAACTCTACTAACAAATCATCTTCACAGGTGAGGATCAAACCGTTACAATTTCTCAACTTCAAGGATGTGATAAAACCGTTACACTTCTCAACTTCACGGGTGTGCTTGAGCTTAACAAGCTCACACTAAGTGTCACACCCCGATTTTTTCCCAACTTGGTCACGTGCGCTATGATAGAGAGCGACTGACCTGAGTAGCCTAATCGGGATGTGAGTGTTTATCATTTCTTTCCAATGTCGTTATAATTAATAGAACAATCTTAAAATTATAAGAATATATGTTTAAGGACATTGTCACGCCCTAGTCTTAGCTTGCCAACAAATTCAAATTCCTTGAGACTCGACGTCTCGATATTTCTCTTAGTCCATTCATGGACTCGTCATAATCATGAGATTAAATCATCCTAGAATACCAAAATGTCCTGGTATTCTAAATCCTATAGGCATCACAAGACTTGAACCAGTTTTAAGAATACTATAGTGTATCATATCAAAAATAAATTAAATAACACTACAATTCATAATTTATTGGATAAAGGTAATGAGCTTACTATTACAATGACTTATTCAAATGACCAATAATCATTATTACCAAATAAAGGTTTCAACTCTATTGCAACCAATTCAGTAGTCAAACATACTACTAAGACATTATTCGAATCTACTCCATTGTCTGATTCTATTACTATCAACTCCTCAGAGGGAATCCGACTCATAATGCATTATTAATTCATCAAAAATAGAAGGGGTGAGCTAATGCTCAGTGGATCACCATAGACAATTTCCTGCAATTCATATTTATTAATGGCAAAATATATCAAATCATATTAGATAACAACCAAGTGTAAACATAACGTTACAACATTTAAATTATTTTAAGAGTCGTCTCTAGCCATCCATTCAGGGTTGTAGACTACCCAGGCAGAATCACTTTTTCCCTCGAAACTCCTATCAATCGAAGTCTGAAAATACCAGCCATTGCAGCATGTAACTTTGGCCTTTCGGAAAACCCCAGGCTAGGCCAAGATACCTTTCAATGTATTATTATCTTTTTAGTGTGTCTTTAGTGTGTCCTTAGTGTGTCCTTAGTGTGACAAGTAACAACATGACTTAAAACAAGATCTAGTATAATCGAGAAAGCATGTTACAAAATCTTTAACCATGAAACATGCATTGCACAACATGAACAATTAATCAATACAAGTATACTAGAAGACACACATATCATAATATATAACATGTCAAAAATGACACATTCATCATAATACATAATATAGATGACCATAATATTTAAAGCATCGAACCACATAATACGCACATCATGTACAAGTTCATATAAAAACAAATATATCATAACATGACAGTTTTTAAGGAGATCAACATCAACCTATATACCTAACATGACACGATATAACATGTCAATAGTAAATATAAACCATAGAAAAAGGCAAGGTTCATCCCCACCTCAATCGCTTAAATTCTAATTTATTCAAATTCTCAACTGTCGCATTGCTCTTAACCTACACACATATTTCATACATAAATTGATGAATGATTGTGCATATAATTGAGACATGCCGTACGGTGGCTAATGCCACCGTTTAATGGGGGTGTAAGGAATGGACGACATGTGACAACCCATCCAGTCGCATGCGGTCATGAGTTTCTATATGTATTATATAATATGACATATATATATATATATATATACATCTAAGGAATCGCGTGCATAGATTATAAGAAAAATTTGTATCTTCATATTTATATATATATTACGTGATAGTTCAGTGTTCTGAAAACATATAGTATATACATATATGTTACGTGATTATTGTAATACTTGAATTCTTGGTACATGTAATAATAAAATTATATGATGTATAAGTGACATGTACACTTAAGTGGTTGAGATAATGTATAAAAGAAATGATATTAAAATATGAAAATATTATTTACATATATAATACATTATAACATATATGTACAAAATACAATTAATGTTCAATAATATATATAATACAATACGATATGGTGTAGTACGATGTGATACAACGTAATATAACTCAATGCTACATGTGGTGGGGTTTAGATGTATGACATAAAGGTCTACAAAAATAGGAGATTCTGGTGGTGATCACGAGAATATAACTCATGGAGCATGTGAGTGCATATGCGTCGGCTATTTGTTGGGCATTACAAAACAAAAGAAAAAAAACATATAATATTATTTTATCAAAAGTTGCTCCCTCCTGACACGTTATAAATATTTAAAAAGAATGGGTAGTGAATTTGGTGGTTTAGTGGGTTTGCACAACAATTTTTTTTACCATTTAGTGGCTTGTGGCGTTTATGCCTGAATGCATGCACGAATGCAGCCTACATACGTTGTTATACCACTCATCTATTTAGACATCATAAAATTATGAGACTGAGTCGCTAAGGGTTTTTCAACGTTTTGAGCTCATTTGTGAAGTTAAATTTTTGAAATGAGGTCGTTTAGTTATGTTTTCATCTAATTTGGCTAAAATACATTTGTATTATTATTATACATGTTTAGTCTCATTGAAAATTCATTTTCCCTAGTTCACGACACGATTTACTCAAAAATGTATTTTGTAATATTTTTAACCTAACACATGTCATGTTTGGAGCATTTTTGGCTTTTGTAAATTAAAAAATACCCTTATAGTCAAAATTATGAATTTACCCTTAAAAATTTTGGGGTATTATACTTAGTGACACCTCGTCACTTTACAAATCAAATTACAGTTTAATGAATTTAATTCTCTTACCAAGAATTAAGTAACAATATTTACAGCGTAATTCAAACTTCACAAAAGATATATTCAGCAAAAGTAGTTAATATTGAGCACAACTGAAAGAAGTGAAGTTCATCTTCCTTTTGCTTCCTTTTGGATTTGATTGAAAGATGTAAATGAAGAGAACTTAAATCCAAGGAATGATTTTGGAATTTCAGAAGATGAAAGATCAATTTACAGTATTTTTGCAAGATAATCGACTAACTTTCAAAGAGTGTAAAACAATAATTTTTTGTCTAACTATATTTTAAGCAAAGCCAAAGTGTTGCTTAAATAAATGAACATTAGGGTCTCAATTTCCCAAAAACCCTAAAACTTTTGTTTAAATTTCAAAACCAACGGTAGAATCACAAAAATGGAACAAACACAACCGTTGAAAGATTTTGTCACAAAGCATTTATACGAAAATAGCAAATTGTTCAAAACTGTTGCGGCAAGCTTCAGAAGACAATCTCTTCTGATACAACTAGGTGAGCGTCCTGTAGCTCAAGGAGGGCGCTACTGCATTGAAACCTGGAAGATTTAATCAGCATGTGAGTGTCTTGCATTACGATGAGAACTCTACAGTCCGTCGAACTAAGAAACAGTTTGATCTCAGACAAAACCAGGAGCGCCATGAGCTTCCTATGGACTTGCCCAGAAATTTCCAAACATTTCATGAGCGTCCCACTGTAGAAGCGTCCTGCAGTATTGACCTGATGTTTAAGTGAATTGGCCACTCCTCGAGCGTCCTTCAAGACTACGAGTGTCCTGCTCGATCTGAGAATTTTTCAAACACTTTACTTTTTTCGAAATCCGTCAAATCAAATCGAATTCAAATCATTTGGAATCAAATCAAACACTTCAAAAACATTCAAAACACTTGACCATCATTTGGAAACAATCAATTTGAACGATTAAACTCACTTTGGAAAGAATTCCAAATAGATTCAAAACCTAAAAAACTTAAAGAACTTTTTGAAAACCATTTTGAGAACATTCAAAGAATGGATTGGGATTTGTTGAACATTCCTAAGGTGAAGTTCTACAATCCTATAGACAATTTAAGCAATCATAGAAATGAAGATCTTGACATCCATTGCCTTGCAAATTGTCCATATGCTTGACTAAGAGTTCCTTACTTGCTTTGACTTGAGCTTCAGCTTGGTTGGATATAATCCTTTGCATTTAAGTTTATGAACTCGCATCAAATGATAAATTGATGTAGAATGTGGTTTGTAATCATCAAAATATCTTAACCATAGGGGTAATTGATATAACATACGTAAGCTTCATATCTTCTTCCCATTGTAGGTGTTTTCTCTTACTTGCTTGTAGTAAAGGTCAAATGGGCCTCTTATCTACTCATTCTTTTTTAAAAGCTCACGAGTTGAGTCGTTATAGGTGTTAACCTATGTGGTTCATCACTTAACTTATCCCTAAATATACTGTGATAAAGTATATTATGATGATCACAAACAAAGTACTTTTCGGTGCTAAACGTGTGTGTATCAAGATTTCATCAAAGCACCTTAGGAAAGCAAAAAGTCAAGGAACGAGTCGATCAAGGAACTTAAAGATTACATCCAACGGTCAAGTTCGTCTCAACCAAAGAACTTCAATGATCACATCATGATTTCAAGATCACTTCACTCAAACGATTCCATCAAGCTTCAAGACTACATCTCTCGATCAACGTTCAAGTCATTCAACTCTGCAAAGCTCTTATTGAAGATCTCATAATGAAAAGTTGGATTTAACGGTTATGAAAAAAGAGAAATACACAAAGTATTTAAGGTATATCTTTCTCTAATCGTTATTGCTCAAAATGTTTTTTAAAACCATGCATAAATCATCTACATATGTTATTCTAATTTGCATGTTTTGATTTCATGTTTTTACGGTATTTCAAATAATCTAATACTATATATTTAATTTGAAATCTACCGAGCTTTTATTCGCATTTATCGTATATTTTATCGCGAGTCAAAATTGTTTTGAAAAAGTCTTTCAGAATGCTAATGAAATAGCAACGCTCTCTTGAACTTTATAAGTCAGGACGCTGATAGTTCATTTGGACGTTGATAATGTTCAAGGTTGAATAGAGCTGATTTATCAAGACGCTTACTTGTATAGTAGTGGCCTCATTTATTAGTCAACCTCTGAAGTTGTAAGGAAGCTGAGTCAGCATCAGCTCACTGAAAGATGTCTTAAGTTCTTCAAAGAATGTATCTTTGAGGAAGCTGATAGTTATAAGTTGAACAATCTATTAGGACGTTATCTGGATGAAAGCGCCCTCACTTTTAGAAATCAACTTTGTAACTTTCAGGACGTTGATTGTCCTTCAACGTGTTTGTGTCTTATTTAAAATGTTTTTAACTGGTAGGACGCTTACATAGTTGTAGCGCCCTCATGTTTTGTTTTATGTTTTAAAGGCAGGACGCTTCCTCGGATGGTAGCGCCCTCATGCACTTAGTTGTTTCAAAACACAGCAGGACGCTAACTATGCATTAACGCCCTCAAGGTTAAGTCGTCTAAGTGACAAAGTAAGTCAGGACGCTTACGAGTTAATAGCTCCCTCACTTAAGTGTTCAGCAGGACGCTTATACTTAATAAGCGCCCTCAAGGAACAAAACGTCATTATTCATATTATGCGTTAGGACACTAATTACGGAATTAGGACGCTAATTCAACAACCGTCACTGTTCGAATAAGTACACTACATCAGTTTACTTTTTCAGAACAGACATTTGCACAGAGTCTTTTTCAGACTTATCAAAGACCTTCTCTGATACATGAAATAAGTTTTTCTAAAACTTTCCTCTTTCATGAAATCTGAAAAGAACCAGAATGTTAGTGAAAATTGCAGTTGCCATTTTCATATTATTTGAACTTCAAATGTCTAACAGCTATGTCCCACTAAGTCTATAAATACCAACACTTAGGATTAAACAATTTTCTAATCACTTTGTGTTGTGCCAATACTTTTTGAAAGATAGTCTGTGTCAAAATGAATTTCATTTTTCTAATCTTTCAAAGTTTTTTTCACTGATACCTTTACAATTATAATAGATTTTCATATTGAGCTTCAATTATACTTTATCTTTGAAAATCTATCTTTATTGATATCTACTCAAATTCTCAGCACTAATTCTTATTTGGTATCATTCTTGCTGGAGATAGAAATTAAAATTATAGTTCAAGATATACAGTTGTACTTGATTTCATATCTAAAGTACTATATTGACCTATATCAGTAGTTGGTTAACTACTGATCAGAGAACCAGAAGTTTTCATACTTATATTTTATATCTATTTTGAAAATTGTATATGTTTACACCAGTCCTTCCTGTTTTAAGTCAATCTTTATTCGGTATTTATTTATTTTCGAAGAAGCACTGATTTTCATATCATATCATTCATGCTTTTCGAAACTGCACTTGAGCAATACTGAACATTGAAAGGTAAAAGACTAAAGGTGTATTTCAACTTAGCATTACCTATTTCATATTTCATATTTTTGTGCTGCTATGTAATGTGTTTAATTGTAAAGTGTTCTACTTTGTTAGAACCAACATTATTTGTTGTAATGTTGGTGTGTTTCGGTGTGAAACAACCATGACAAGTGGACGTGGTTCACTTAAGTGATTTCAGGTTTGAAATCACAACGATTCTTCCTGATCACGTAAAAGGAACATGAGTTCTTCCTCAGCCCGGAAAAAGGAAACTGATTCATCCTTATCCCGTAAAAGGATAGGTGTGTCCTTAACCTTAAAAAGGAGAGGTTATCTCTCACCCTTTAAAAGAGAATTGGTTCATCTTGATCCCGTAAAAGGATAGGTTATCTCTTGCCCGTAAAAGAGAAACGGTTCATCCTTAGCCCGTAAAAGGATAGGTTTGCAATTAACCTGTAAAAGGGCAGCTGTAACGGTTTGGTTCTCACCCGTAAGAGACTCCCTTAATGATAAGGTTAAAATCCTAACTGAGGAGGTTAGGTAGTGGACGTAAGCGCGACCGAACCACTATAAATCGAGTGTCTCACTTTTGCAATTTAATCTGTGTTCTATTTTGCATCCAATTCTAATACACTCATGTAAATCACTAAGTTATTGGAAGATGATTTTGAAATTGACCATCGTACCAAATTTACCCTCATCTTGGGTAGATCAACAGTAGGTGTATTTTTCGTAAAGTGCTTATAAGAAAGGTTATGTGGGCCTCATATCCATTGGAAGTGTATTCTCTCACGTGTTTAAAGTAGGGGTGTACGGGTTGGGTTGGGTTGGTCATTCAGGTTGAGAAGACTTGAACTTCACCTATAATTTTTACATGTAAATTCTACATTAATAAATATCACATATCTTATATTTCAAATACAACAAAATTAACTTGTAAATTTGATAACAATAATATCAAAGATGTTCAAAATACAACCACATTCATCCACTATGTCATAAAATAATAAATACAAGTTCAAAAGATTTCCATCAAAATGTTTATCAAATATAAGTTCAAAAAGTTGCATCAAAATGTTAATAATACGAAAAATTGTTGGTTTTAGGGGAAAAGAGATTTTAGGATTACATTAGGTTAGGTTCGGTTCGGATTGGGTTGGATTTTAAGGGTGTCAACCCATAACCCAACCCAAACCATTCGGGTTGGTTTTTGAACCCAACTGATGCAAGGCGTGAATAGGGAAGACAATAAACACACATTCTCTAATTCGTTGATTTACAAGAATACCGAATAAAGAGAAAAAATAATGATAAAAATCTCAAATTCTATTAATCTCTATGCTAATAACACATACAATGGCCTTAAAAGGTAAAACTCATGCACGACAATACTTCAAAACCGACTAGAATACTAAAAAATAGCAAATTTTATTAAAATAGAAAATATCATAAAATCTATCTAGAAAGAAAGATGACACAATGTATATCACGTAGCAACTAATAGAATCAAAATTAGACTCTTCTATATCGAGTTATACTCAAAACAAAACTTTCCTAAAATAGTAAATTCACTAAAAATAGTAAATTACCGAAAATAGTAAATTTACTAAATTAGTAAAGTATCCTAAAATTGGAAAACACTACTTTGAGATTTTCACAAACTTCAACTCTTATCACACATTGCATCATTCTCCCCATGTTGGAAAAAATTCACCCTCGAATTTGTTGCATCGTCGCTTGAGGTAGGACAATAGAGTGGAATAAAGTCGCTAACGTCAAACGCATCAAAAAGTGATTTTGACTCGATAACTTCAAGCGACATTTGTAACTATGCTTTCAATAACCCTTTCGATGCTTGTGATTAGTAACATGATCATTACAATTTTGAATATTCCTCGCCAAACGATCCCGAGTACTTGTGCACTTTTTCAACCACACTAGCTTATAGGACTTTGGATGTTTCTTTTTCACTAATCCCAACGTCTACAATACTGCTTCATTTGAAACAACGTTCTTGCAGCTACTCAAATCAGTCACGATCTCGTAGTTTTTACCACCAATAATGCAAGTTGACTAGATGATGTGTCGTATCTAGTTATCGTGCGCGCAAGGTGCTAAGCAAAGGTGTTGACCTACAAACATCAGGCCAGTATTACCCTCTAGGGATTCCTCCACATCAACTAAATAATTCTCACTATTATGCTCAGGTTCTTCGTCTACTGCTGCGACAACTCCATCATCTTCTTCAGTTTCATCAACACAGTCATCAAATATTGGTGGAGTATCGAAAGGGTTATGAAAATTCTCTAAAGGATTTTAAACTTCGTCATCTAAATTAGTTGTTGCAGAAGAGAAGATCAGATCCTCTGAGATATTAACCTTGATCCCCAAATCTTATCGTCTATCCCCACCACGTACCACTTGCAAGAACGCAACAGTGAGAAATCATCACGTGTATTCACTTCCTCGAGTTGGGCTTCTTGTTGTCGTCTTCTTGGAGGCATTGTGGAAGAACGAACGTCGCTCTGATACCAACCGATGCAATTCGTGAATAAGAAAGACAATAAACACACATTCTCTAATTTGTTGATCCAGAAGAATAACGAATAAAGAGGAAAAATAATGATAAAAATCTCAAATTCTATTAATCTTTATTCTAATAATTCATATAATGGCCTTAAATAGGCAAAACCCATGACAATACTTCCTAACGGACTAGAATACTAAAAAAATAGCAAATTTTACTAGAAAATATCCTAAGACCTATTTAAAAAGAAAGATATAGCGATGTATATCATGTAGCAACAAACAGAATCAAAATCGGACTCTTCTATATTGAGTTATACTAAAATAATTTTTTTCTAAAATAGTAAATTTACTAAAATTAATAAAGTATCCTAAAATAGGAAAACACTACTTTGAGATTTTCACAAACTCCAACTCTTATGACATTGCATCATACCCAACCCAAACACCTAGAACAATCCAACCCAACCCATCGGGTTATGTTCGGTTCGGTCGGGTTGACTTACACCTTTAAAGGAAATGTCACATGATCTTCTTACCCTGACTTCCTTGTCGCATATATTTTAACTTTTTTATAATTAAAATATTTCTTATTTTACTTTTACTATTTCCACTCTTTTAACTTTGGAAAATACCATTTAAAGTACAAAAAGTGCAACTAAAAATGTAACTACACTTTAATGTTCATTGATACATATCTCAAATATATGTAATAAATGATCTAATGAGAATAAAGGTATAGTCACATATGTAGTTGTATTTTTTATAGTTAAAGTAACATTCTCCTTTTTTTACTTTTACGTTGTATCTAGGCCTTTGGTGTTTGAGCAGGAGACGCCCCAATGGCCAACTTGGGGAGGTTTGAACCTACTAATATGTCAACCTAACATAATTTTAATTTAAAATCATAAACTTTAACAATAAATAAAGAAAATAGAGTGCTCTATTAAAATAATAACACATATTTTTTATAACCCTTGGTATTTGATATTAAAGTTTCAAATGAAGAATATATATAATTAAAATTAATAAAAATATATCTTTTGTTTATAAATATTTTATACATAGAAAGAGAATAAAAATAGTGAAATGTTAGAATTAAAAAAAAAGTAGAAAAGGAAAATTGAAAGTAAAGTAACTTAAAACTAGAAGAAGGAGAGGAAGCGAAGGATTATGTAAATTAATACGTTAGCGTCACAACTGATTTTTAAAATAAATAAGTAGGGATGACAAAAATCTGGGTTCGGACCTTATATTAAAGAATATATAGTATGTCGAGACCTTGGCCGATTTTAATTTTAGACACATAACTCGTGTCCAGGCTTGGTTTGCTTTTAACAATGGTTTGCTTTTAACAATGGGCCACCCGGTTTTGTCCAAATTAGATTTTATTATTTTTATTAACATTCAACAACTTAAGAATTTGTACAGAATAAAGGTAATGGGCACGTTATGTGTATACTCTTTTTTAGTCATTTTGCTATTTTAAACTAATAAATATATGTTTTTCCTCTAAAGTTTAGTTTATATGTATAAAACATGCAAAATTAAAAATTCTCTTAAAATTTTAGTATTTTCTTATGATTAGAAACTTTAAATAAGTAAAATGTTAATGAATAAAAGTAAAATAATTTAATCTTTAAAATAAAATTTGGATACTAAACATCCATATGTCTGGATTATCTTGTCCAAACCCAACCCAAATTTAAAACCAGATGTGAAGCCTTTGTTCGGACTTGGCCTGATTATTTAAGGTTGCATTTGATTTATGATTTTGATATAATTTTCTATATCAGATAATTTGAAAACAGAGAAAACGTGCTTGGTAGCTAAGTTGAAACCCGAAAACAATTTTTAAAAATTTACAAAGAAAATATGTTATTTTTAGGAAACGGTAAATTATTGTTTTCTAAATTTTTACTTTTTAGGTTGTATTCAAGTTTTGGATCATGAACCAAACACAACCTGAAAGTTTTATCCGACTCTCTTTATTTCGAGTCGAATAACCAAGTTGGGACAAATTTCGCCACCCCTATAAATAAGCTTCCAAACTCGTGCATTGTACATATATGTTAAATTAATATTATTCAATAAAAAAGAAAATAACTGTCTTTGATATTTATAACCATAAATAACAATGATAAATTGATACCCTATCAGGAAAAAAAAAAAATCAATGTGACAAAGGTTTTAAAGGATTATTATCCTCTATTTTTAATAATATCTATATATGTAGAAATTCAAGTTAAGAAATAATAATTTTAAAAAGTTTAAAAAGGAACAAAATTCTTGCTTTCAATATACCGAACAAATGGGTTTCTTTCTTGATGGAACTAAAAAACAAACTCAACTAGAGGATAACGATACATTTTTGCTTTCAATATATAATAAGAGAGACCCATTAATTGGATTGTACCTTAAAAAAGGGCCGGACCCACTTCTCATCATCTTCCTTTCAACTTGATTTTCAACTCCATATTTTGAAAGTTGCAGGTATACGAAGAGAAGAGATCCACTTGGAGGGAGGGAGGGAGAGAGAGAGAGACATCTCATGTTCTTTCTTTCAACTCCATGCATGTTTTGGAAATATGTATATACGAAGAGAAAGAAGAATTCCACTTATAAGAGAGAAAGATCATATCAGACAACAATGATAGGTTAGGGTAGAATAAGAGAGATGAATTGCTGTGAGAAAGCATCATCGCCTGCAAAGGAAGATAATAATGCCCATTATCTACTTGTAATTTTAAATATCGATTTAGCGTGAATAAAGTGCTTTCTAGTAAAATTAGAACACAATATTTATTTATTTTTTTTCTTGATAGTGCTCGGTATCAAAGTTATTCCCACTAGTCCTTGGGCCCGGTACCGACCTTGGGGCAGGGCCAGATAACCGTCCCAACCCTCCAATTTTTTGAGGTCCTCATTTAATTTAATTTAATTTAATATATTTAAAATTTTTTAATATTATTTTAAAATATATTTTTAATTTTTTTTCTAATTATAATATTTTTAATTGACTGTTTATTAGCCCAAAAAAAATTGAAACGAATTGAAACCCTCTTTCCAACTCCAACACAAACGACAAGCGGTGTAATCGCGATTTTCTTTTCCAACACATAAGTTTTCGCACGTCCGTCGGCATTCTCCTACCGTCGTCCGATGTCGAGCGTAGTCTTCTTCTTTTGTTTCTTTTCGCTCCACCTTCCAATTTTTCACAACGACCACCAATATTGTTTCTTCTTCTTCTTCTTCTTCTTCTTAATCTTCTTCTTCTTCTGTTCTTTATTTCCCGCCTGCAACCCAACCCCCTCCTTCTAGTCTTCTACTTCTTTTCTTTTTTTTATTTCTTCTTTTTTTTTTAATTCAGAACCCACTCTTCTACTTCTTTTTTTTTATTATTTTTTCTTTCTTTAATTTCTTCTTGTTTTTTTATTACTAAAATTCAATCATATTTTTTGTTTGTTTATTATTTTAGGTATTTGGGATTTATTGCACTGTTTGGTTTTATGAAACCTTTGTAAATATATTTTATTTTTTTGTAATAGATTATTTTGATATTTTAAAAATGTCTGTTATGTATTATTTATAAAATAATTTGTTCATTTATAAAAGTATACATTTGTAATTTATTAGCCATATTTATAAAAATATATGTCTTTAGATGTATAAAATTAAGTGCCTCAGTTTATGTACTTTGTCCCAGGCCCTTAAGTATTCAGGACCAGCCATGCTGGGCCCTTGCTTATTCTGAGTAGGAGACACCTCAGGGAGATTTGAAAAAATGGCCTTTGCTTTCTAATAGTTAGGACCATCCTTCCAACTTCTTATAATCTTTATAAGTTTACAACACAATATTATAATATTAGTTATTGATGCAAGATTTGACTAACACCAAGTAGATGAATACGTGAAGGAGATGAACTGATTTGGAGACAAGAACCAACCGGCCTCAACAAGAGCTCACCACCTAGATCTGGAACAAAAGAAAGAAGAATAGGCTATCGTAAAGAACACCGATATAATATCGGCTAAAGACCCTCCGGTGCCCAAGTCAGAACCAACCTATTCTAAGTATAACTTATCATTAGCTTGAGAAGGAATGACTGACACACCTTTGGAGGGGAGTAGAGGAGCTATTTATAGTGGAAGTAGTTGCTAGGTTGGCATACCACGTGTCGATCTCTAATAAGTTGGGAATAGATGAGCTAGAATTGGGCAAGTTCATCTGCTTCGAATAAGTCGGATGAGCTCGTCTGAACAAGATAAGCCTTATTCGATCGTCTCGGATGAGTGTTCTCATTTCGAGTTTATCGGGATAAGTCTGCATCTAACGAATATATCTATTCCTGGTACTTCAGGGTTGAACATATTGGGATGAGCTCGGCAGCTCGAGCTCGTCTTTTAAGGCATCATCATGACAAGCTCTGCTTTTGGTCGCCTAGGACTAGGACAAGCTGATATCTGCCTTTAGTCCGTATGCTCACCTCTTGTAGTCTGGATGGGTCGAGCTATCGTCACACAAGGATTGTCAATTTTCGGTTAACGGAACTAGAATGACTGCTCGTCCAGACCAAGCTGTCATCCGTGCTTTTTGCAAATCGTTTCCACCGGGTCTAGCGAGCCGAGTTGTCGTCCGTAGTTTTTCATTTTCCGAATTCCATTCGTCATCTTCAGATTGTCGCTACCTCAGCTTAGTTTGTGCCAACTAGCTGGGCCGAGCTAACTGTCCAACATTAATATTATTTAAAATTTTGTGGAAAGATATATATTGCAGGCTTAAAGCAACAAACAAAATCCGACAAAAATAAACTCTACTAATACACTAGAGTGCAATTTGAATAATCCAATAAGATCACACGGGCATCCTTAAAGAAACATGCATTGTGGTTCTTCCTGACAATGTCTCTTGCGTAGTTTTCACTGAATTATTGTAATTGTAATGGTACCTCTCACACCAACTAAACTAATTACAAACTAAGCTTGGCAGTTGGCACAAAAATAGTAGAAGAGTAATAATAATATTTCGTACGGACAACCGTACACCGTATCATTGAATGGCCGAGATTCTCACACCTGCATACGCCCGTCTTCACTGAATCTTTGCACCCCAAATGTATACTTAAAGCTTGAGGAAGGGTAAAGCAGTCCTACTCCAACTAATAATTAATTAATAAATAAATAAATAAATAAATAATTGTTCCTGTAACTTAATGGAGCTGCAAAGAGAATAAATGCATTGTTGTAGGGACACGATGGTCTTTTCAATTTATTTAAAAGGAAAGACAAAAAAAAGATAAAAAGCAACGTAAAGTGAAAAGACGGGACGTAAAATGCGGCGAAAAAGGGGCCCGCAGGTGCGGTGCTGTGCGCCGAATCTAGAAGCTGAAACACGGTGATGGTGTCGTCCTTAGTGAAAACCGTCCTCCACACCTTATTAACCCTAACGGATCTGCCACGTGTCTATTTCTAAACCTATCAAGTGGGGGTATGGGCTGAACCAAAATTGAGTTGACTCAGTGAGTTTAGTTACCAAATATTATTCGATGAATCGATGCCTTAATTTTAACTGTTGAGTTGTGACACGCATTTATATTTGCTTACAAGCTAAGCAAGCCCCACCATTTATTATGTAACATGTCGAAATCAAGTTTATGTAAACTAGGTCGTCTATCTTATTGTAAAACTCTAGATAAACTTTTTTTTTTTTCTTTTTTTAGCTATCAACAGCATGAATACGTTCCTTCACTCTCCTCTAATAAACACCAAGTGGACATTAAAATTTCAACTAGTTATATATCCTTCTTAACTATTTTTGTCTATATTATTTAATTTACATTGATTAGCTCTAATGGTGTTTATCCAAATCTTTTCACTTAAAGTCAGGAGTTCAATTTTTTTCTCTTTTAATAAGTAAAATTTTTTTCTCTTCTAATAAAAGTGAGAGTGAGACTATGATAGTTGATCCGCATAATCTTGATCAGGGTCTCTTATGTCTCTTATCATTGTGCTCACCATCTTAATCTTTACTAAAAGGTCTCGACTTTTTCTGGCCCTAGTATCAACATTCTGTAACTTTGTATCAGTACTATAAATAAATAAAAAATAAAAAAGGGCCAAAAGAGTGATTTATATATAATCCACGATGATAATAATAAAAGATAAAGAAAACCTAAAATAATATGTGCCAATTTTTTTTTTAAAAAAAGTAGATTACAACTTGCAATTCAAATGTAGACTTAGACTCATGATAAAATAAAGTTGAGAAAGTAAATTTATGTAATCAACCTCGTAAAGTTGAAGAAAAATTTAGTTAACTTGAGTTTAAAAATGCTTTAAAACCAACTTTTACTTGCAATAAAGGTTGAAGCTTTAAAAAAAAGAAAAAAAAAAAGAAGGTCAATTTATTTAGAGTGTAAGAGGGAACTAATCTAAATAAACATGATTTGGACATTTTACATAAATCTTGGGGCTTGCTTTGTTATTAGAACCTTTTTTTTTTTTTTTTTTCTGTGGGAAGCTAAAATAGAGTTAGGAAACAAATTTTGAAACAATTATTTAGTTTGTTTATAAGGTTAAGACGTTTAACAAATGTGTAGAGTTCTTTGATTGTATATGGTACTTCAATCTAAAATAGATATCAAAACTAAAACAAATTCATTTGAAAAAAAACGCATAGGTCATTAATGCAATGATCCACATCGATCGTTGTCAAATTAATTACAATCCTCGAGCCAATCTGACCGACCACAATGACTAAATGAATGGGAGAAAACTCACAGAAGATGGGATTAGTGACCCATGCATCATCAACACCTTTGTAGCCACAAATATATATGTATAGGACCTTAAGTTCTTAACTAGACTACTCTAAGTTGACAACGTGTGTGGCCTTAATAGTGTCCAGGTTGCCATTTTGATTTCCGATGATTCCATCTTGATATGACCCTTATAATTGGAACTTTAATTTTTATACTAATTAGCATTAAAAATCTTTATCTTTACTATTAAAATTTTTATCCACCGCCATGTCATTAGTCAGAGAAGCGAATTTTCCCACCAAAAATATGCCAAGGAAAATAAGAAGAAGGTGAAAATCAGGTAAGGTAGGGTAATATGGTGGAGCCGTAGGAAGAAGAAAGTCTGTCTTAAAGGTAACAAACTACGGCATCTGTTTTGACTGATTAAAGGGTTTGCTATTTGGGGAGAATCTTAAACCCCCTGATTATATTCTCTAGAAAGAAAAGTGTTTTATTAGAGATGAGTCTCATTTTTCACTGATGTTTCCTTTTAAATATTTTAAATTTAAAACTTTGAAATGGGTGTCATATGTTTTCCAATAATTTGACATTTGCCCAAAAAAAAAAAAAAAAAAAGATACAAAACAATATATACATCAATTTTCATGTTATTTTTTTTATAAAACAAAAGGAGAATAGTGCAGTAAGGTTAAACTACTTGTAAAACAAAGGAGAGTAGTGCGTGAAAGGATACAGTGGGTACAAACCCCCAACCGCAGAGTTCAATTTCGAACTCGCAACCACACGGTGACCCCTCAACCACTAGAGCGCAGCGTCTGTCTAACCAACTGCACTATCCTATTCTCACAAGAAAGGAAAGTTGTCCAAGGATGATTGTACATTTAAAAATAGAGAATACTAATCTAACTCATGAAATTACTCAACAGTGTACTCATTCATGTTTTTATTATTATCATTTTATTCTACCCATAACATCAACAATGAAATTGAAATTGATTCCTATTAACCATATATGAAATGGATTGATAAAAATATTATAGTCTCAACATTTATTAAGCAATTTTTGAAAATATTTCATTTTAGTATATGATTTTTATGGAAGAAATCAATTTTATATACAATATTCCTATTAATCAATTTCATATATGGTTTAATAGGAATCAACTTTAATTTTATTGTTTGTTTTTTGTAGTAATTTTAATTTCATTGTTGATGTATAGATCGGCAAAAAAAAAAAAAACTAGTACGTATAAACATGCATGAGTAAAATGTTATGAGTTAGATTACCATTACCCTTTAAAAATTCCCTAAAACACAAAGCAGATCAAATTCAACAGTGAAATAAAACAAAAAAAAAAAGAAGTCCGAAATAAAATCGAACTCCCCAAGACACAAAGCAACAAAAAGGCCTCAAAATGCAAACCTTTAGTAAATAATGACAAGAACAAGACCCGGCAAGTCTTTTAAGAAAAGCAACCATTCCTAGTACAACCACATCAAACACGGACGCCGTTAAGATGTAACGGAAAAACCCACCGCCGTTAATTCCATCGTCTAGAATCAAAATTGAGGACCACGTTGTATGCCTTGAGGACCACTCAAAGAGGGGGAAGACATGTACCTCAGGACGACACTAACTCATAACCCCCTCCGTTATCTTCCATTAATTTTTAAATTTTACTTCTTTTTCAAATTAATTTAATAAAGTAAAAAATAAATAAATTGGGTCGTCATAACATACGCAGTTGGCCATCTAGAAATTCTTGACTTTACGACATGCTAAGAATCCCATAACACATATTGCAAGAGAAATGACGAAGGACTCTCCTAGTCTTCTTTGAAGAAAAACCTCATCTTTCTTCTTTTTCCAACCACAATTCATTCGTTCTCCTTTCTCCTTTTCTCCTTTCTCCTCTAAACACCATGCCGGTTCTACATCAAGGGCTCGCCAGAAACCATGGCTACCCATCAGATCGAGTACTAAACAGAGTACCCGGAAAGTATGAAGATGATCGTGATGATGGGTCAGCCAGAATGATCAATTTTGGAAGGCAGAAGGTGGGAAGAACAGGTTGGAATAAGTATGAGAATTATGGAGATCCAGGTGGTGGTGGTGGTTTTGGGAAAGGAATTGAGTTTACAGCTGATGATAAGGGAGAAGAATCAGGTATTACTTCACCACCTTTATGGAAAACAAGTCCATCTTCAAGCCCTCCACCGCCAACAGAGACAACTCCATTGCAATCCCACCCTTTTAATCACCATCACTACAGGCTCCTATCTCCTGATTCAAGAACAAAATTGATCTTAAAAGGGAGGCAGGAATTGATGGATATGGTGAAGCAAATGCCTGAGACTTCATATGAGCTTTCCTTGAAAGATCTAGTAGAGTTGCCAACAAAGGTAGAAGGAGTGGAAAGGAAGATGGGTTTTGCAGAAGAAAGGGAATTCAGTAATGGAGGGATGACTCAACCTGAGAAGATCAGGAGGAGGAGGAAGAGAAGTGAAAAGGGGTCGATGGGAAGGAGTGGGAGTGGGAGTTTGAATCATAATAATAATAACAATAATAATAACTATAATGGGCCTTTTCTCCTCAAGATGTTTTTCCCAATTTCTTTTGGATGGAAGCAGAAAGGCTCCACAAATGGTACTTGTGCAAAAGTATCACCAAAACCTTTGGTTGAGGGCGAGAAGGGAGAAAAAGATTGGTGGAAAAAGAGGTTCTCAGTAGCAGGAGAGAGTAGCAGATCCGGTAGTAGTGGTGGGAGCAGCAGTGGTGGAAGCAGTGGCAGCAGAAACAGCAGTAGAAGCAGGTAACTTTCATTTCCTGAAATAAATGACATACAAGAAGTTTTTTTTTTTTGTTTTTTTTTTTGATAAATTATTTGTTCATGACAATATCATAGAATGATAAAATAAGTACCCAGTTGAGCAGTTTTCCCCAATGATATCTACATCTAAAATTTAGACACTAGATTGTATTTAAGGGGGATAAGTCCATAATCTTACCAGTAAGGATTGCCCTTCAACTCTAGAGCAAGATCAGTAAATTGGAGGATTGATTTACATTATGTATGATACATGTGTGTTTGCACAAATGATTCTTTAACATCTCTTTCTGTATCTGCAGGAACACGGGTGCATTTCTACCTGCTTGTTGGCCGTTCAGCTGGACCAAGAAAAGTAATGCCAGAGATCAGAAAGAGAGCATATTTTGAATCAGTGCAACATAGATTTTCTTGTAATTATTGTGAAATGTAGCAAAAAAAATAAAATATACCAAATATATAGGAGTTATTTGCTGAGTGACATATGTATATTCCTCCTCAACAATACCATCCTGTCGTACATTTATGAGAGTTGAGAATCTTACTGCCATATAAACTTGAGCACGGTGTTGCAGTGTTTGTAGGCTACATAAGTGCTAATGCATCCATGACAGGACAGAAAATCGTGGAGTCTCTGTAAGTATCAAGAAAAATAAGAAATGCTTTAGATCCAGCTTCTTGTTATCTGAATGTAATTTTCTAATTTGATGAGAGAACAGGAATACATCATATGCTGATGTCAGTGCAAGCACATCATGGAGTTTCTTCCATCTCATGCATGTCAAACAGAAGATGTGTTAATGTAGTTGGCAGCCTCAAAAGATTGGTCGAGCAAGATTAAATTCCAACTACAACTACTTGATTCCTGGTCAGGGTGTTACTGAAAGTGCGAATGTATTTAGTAGATCATAGATGTTTAGGTTTCGATTCTTCTAGTAAATAAAATCATAGTTTGATTTTTCTTTTTGGATAGGAAAAATCAGTGTTTGAACTGAATGATCTTTCTCTATGCTATATGAAAGAGCCCACTTTTGACAGCAAGCTTACAAACCAAGGGGTTATTTTGTCATAGCTTTGGAATCCTTAAAAGGGAATCTGTGTGTTGGAAGTTTGGAAATAAAGAACTTTCTAAACAGAATGAGGTCAACCTCTGAAATAAGTTTGCCATGGCAGATTGTCTAGCCTGAACTATAGATATATGCTAACACTTAGTCCCAAACTACTGTCAGCCAAACAAAACAAATTAAAAAAATAACATTGCCACTAGTAAGAATTTTTTTTAACCCTTTCCAAACATTTTAATGAAATCCAATGCTAACAGAACAACAAATTTCATTTGGCTAACTCGACAAGCATTTCTCAATTTTCATTTGGCTCACTCAACAAGCATTTCTTTAGCTACTTTGACGCATGTACAAATGAAATTACACTGATAACTAAAACTGTTTATTCCCCAATCATGTTGCATGAAAATGAAGCTACCGGAGTGGAGTAGAAGCTTTCAATGACAATATTCGAGTATGAGTAATTCTTACATTTTAGCTACTATCCTCAGTATCCTCCAAGACAACCCCTCTAACTTTTACCCTGTACAAAAAAGTCAGGCAATGAAACGTGTAACAAAGAGAAAATTGGAATAAGCTTGTAGACCTTGAGAATTTAGATTACCTGCGATTTGTAGGGGCACTTCGGTGACCAACTTTTGTCGGGGGAGGATTTTGGATGGATTGTTGTTTCTCTGCATTGAGGAGGTATATTACAGTCAAAGATAAAAAGAAACCCATGAATATAGCAGGTCAGAAACGGGTAAATGAGAGATGTGGATCAATAAGGAACAAAAAGGAACTAAAGAGTTATTTGTCTACTATTTTCTACACTCAAATTGATGTAAGGTGGCTTACAAGTAGTTCCTTTTGAGGAGGAAAATAGAGAGAGAAAGAGAGAGAATAAAAGAAAAAATAAAACAAGAAGGAACATTGAACTTGGCTTTGCACGGTTTCTCTTGCAAAATATCATAAGCAACAACCACACATAATATGTAGTTATATCCAATGAAGCATAAACAGCTTTTAAAAGAAAAAGGCATAAACCCATTTTGCAACATTTTATTATGATCCTCTGTAGATGATAAAGCAGAAAAATAGTGTCAAAATTTATTTTTGAATCAGTTTTCTTTGCACCATGTGTACAGGTCCCGCACAAACTCTAAAACTGATTTTAATTGCACAACATATTTATCAGAATGCTACAAAGAATATGAGAAAGAAAAGTATTAGTAAGCAGTCATCCTGTAATCAGGAATCTGACAGGATGATTACTAGGTCTCACACATAACACCCACTTATTAAGATTTTGCTAACTAGTAAGCAGCAGTTCTTCCATGCAATGACCGCATTTTCTGCAGTCTCATTTAATTATCTCCATGGTGAGATGGGAATCAATCATTATTCATCATAATCTTTATTGATGTTATTAGCATTGCCTTTATCGTTGCTTCAGATCTTATAAAATCTGAACTAAAGTAATGCCAAGTTCTTAAGATTCCTTCTGGCTGAATTCTATTTTTCTCTGTTGAATTACATAGCTAAAATGGAGATTTTGACATACCAGACACTTATTGGTTTTACTCCACGTCAAGAAGAAGAATGAGAAGTAATGAAGAGATGAGATTTGCCTGCTAAATTTGTTTGGAAACATCCCATTTCTACCAAGAATGTTTGTTTCATGGAAAGAAACACCCCCACCACCCAACAACAAAAAACATTAAAAAATTATAAAAAGTAAATAGAGGAAGAGGAAGAAGAAGAAGAGGAAAGAAATAGGACATTATCATTTAAGGAATAGAGGATGTTTATTGTAATTTTGTAAGCAGATGCTTGGTAATTGGTATGAAAACCCTTAGTATAAAATAACATATCTCTTCCACACTATGCCCTGGCCTTTTTATTTAATCCTTTGGATTTCTAGGCGACACCCAAGACCAATATTGGTTCTATTAATTTTTTTTTTGTTTGTTGTCTTTCTTTCTTTCTTTTTTTGGAGAAGAAACACAAATTTATTAATAAAACTAGAAATGACAAACAAAATGGAGGACAGGGAATCCTACCTCAAAAGGGGAAAAAGAAGAAGAAAAGAAAAAATTTGCAACAGGTTGGACCAGCCTCTGAGCCACCCAGTCTACGTAGACAATGGTACCCCCATCCCGACCTTCCCACCAAAATCTAACCAAAGGGTTAGACTCAAATTCCTTCCCACACAAAAGCCACCTTCACATCATTTTCAAAAACTCTTCTATTGCTTTCAAACCAAATTGACCAGATTGTCACCATGGTGACAACTTCCATATTTGAATGGATCTAGTAGGCTAATTAATAACTTTAGTGGATAAGAAGATCTCCTCTCCATTTGCTAGTCTCCTAAAGGGGATGTTGAGCTCATTGCTTGCCAAACTCCATATTCTCTAAGAAAGCATAATGAACGAAATGTGTTCTACCAATTCACTGTTTTGCTTACAAAGTACACATAAGCTATAAGATAAACACATGTGAGAGTTCCTTCTTTAAATATTATTGTTGTAAGTGTTTTTTTTTTTTTTTTTTGTTTTTTGAGAAGATACAAGTGTGTGTGTGCCCTGCGTATCTCCCGAGAGGTATCGGGACCCCCTAGTCTTGGGACAAAGCCCCACTAATCCCCTCACCAAGTGGGAAGGACAACAATGGTAGGATTCAAACTCATGACTTTTGGCCCAAGGATTTTAATCTTAGATGGGACATCAGCTTTCCATATAAAAGAAGTAGAGAGAAAGGGAGTGATTGTCAATGAGAGTGTTGAAAAATGATGTCTTTAGAACTGTTGATCCTGAGAAAACTGATTATCATTGTCTATTGGTGTCTTTAGAAGAACAACATTTCAACATTTAGGAAAAAAGACTGCAATAAAAACTTCAGTAATGAAGGTAAAAGCCATTTCATTCGAACAACTCACTCTCACCTAATATTGGGGCTCTTTGCCTTGTTCATTCAGTTTTTAGTCCACAGATTATATTCTCATTTTCTTCATCGCTATTCTCTTTTGGCTGCTTTTGAATTCATGAAAGGCTGGCAACCAGTCTCATTCTTCACAATGCTAAACAAACAAATAAATAGAAATTCATGAAAATAAAATGTAGGAACTCACCCAAAGAAGCATCTGGGGCTGAAATGGATGTTGCATCCAATTTACTCAAAGGATCCGCAGGATGAAGCACTTCATCTAAAACATCGAATTTCTGCAGCTTCTGTTTCTTTGAAAGAGGAGCAACATCAAGTTTGTTTTGAAAACTCTTAATTTTATCCTGTTTTATAAGAGTTGAGTTGAACAATAATTAGAGCATTAAGCTTTTCCTACAAGAAACAAATATACTTTACTTAAAAAGAAATGACTAACAAGTAAAAGCACAGGCAATTGAACATTCATATCTAGCTCAAGGGACCAAATGTTTCCCAAAAAAGTATGTGTTGTGGAGAAGAGCAAAATCTGTGAGATTTATTTTGTTTAAGGAAAGATGATAATTCTATGGGATTTATTTCCTTTAAGGTTTATTTCCTTTAAGGGTTTATTTCCTTTAAAGAAAGATGATAATTTTAGTAGTTGTTTTATTTAGTAGTTACTAAAATTGTTTTATTTAGCAGTTACTAAAATTGTAATTATAGCTATATGTGTGCATAGCCCTGTATGTCTATATATATGGTGTCCTTCCATTAAGGCATCATCAAGAATAAGAAAATAGGTCATCTCTTGTCCCGTGGACGTAGGCCTTCGAGCCGAACCACGTTACATCTTTGTGTCTTTTATTAGTATTTAACATGGTATCAAAGCTTTAAGCTCGTACAACTGGAAAATTTTTCTTTTCTTCCGACCTTCATCGTCGAAATTGTTTTATTTTGGCCTTCATTGCCGGAACCTTCCTCGTTAGCCTTCATCGCCATTATTCGTGTTGTTGATTGGTGCGTACGTCTTCATCACTGCTACTATATCACCATCGACTACTGCGTCTTCCTCATCAGCATTGTCGATATCCTAATCGTAGTCGACGCCTTCGTCTCCACTGCTACTGTGTTTCAGTCGCCGCTGCTCGAACCCACCATTGATGATCTTTGACGTTGCTACCGATCTTTGTCGTCTCTCGCGCATCTCTCTCACATATCTCTCTTGCGCATCACTGCATCACTGCATCTCTCTAATCTCCATCGCCATCTGCAGCTCCTGGTTCGCCTTGTTCGTCTTCATCTAATATTCTTCTTTTATTTTTATTTTTTTTCTTTTTTGAGTTTGTAACCAATAAAAAAAAATAAAAAAATAAAAAAAATAATGTCGGTTACTTCCGAAAGGGTGCAAACTGAAGAAGCAATTGACAAAACGAAGAAAGGAGAACTACCAAATATTCAGGCAGCATACAGACTTGATGGAAAGAATTATTTGAAGTGGTCTCAGATGGTGCGTACTTTTCTGAAGGGCAAAGGGAAATTAAGTCATCTTTTGGGCACTGGACCTACACCTGGAGATCCTAAGTTTATAGTGTGGGATAACGAAGATGCTTCTATAATGGCGTGGCTATGGAATTCAATGACGCCAAACATTAGTGATACATGCATGTTTCTAACTACCGCCAAAGACATTTGGGATGCCGTTCATCAGACATACTCTAAGGCCCATGATGCAGCCCAAGTATATGAGATCAAAGTGAAAGTTGGAACAACAAAACAAGGTAACATGACGGTCACCGAATATGCCAATGTATTGAAGAATCTCTGGCAGGAACTTGACCATTATAGGTGTATTGAGACTACATGCCCTGCAGATGCTGTAGTTTTAAAGAACTATATTGAGAAGGATCAGGTTTATGACTTCTTGGCTGGACTCAATGCAGAGTTTGATCAAGTGAGAGTTCAAACTCTCAGCAAAGAGTTGCCAACTCTGAATGAGACTATCTCAGCTATCCGGACTGAAGAAAGCAGAAGAAGTGTTATGCTCACACCTCAAAAGATGGAAGGCTCAGCTATGGTTGCCAATCGGGGAAATGATCAAAAGACACACACTCCGCACGGTGAATCATCAAAGGTCCCAAATCGAGACAATAGGGACAACCCTAAAGATATTCATTTGCAAGCAGCTAATCGCGTTTTACAGTATCTTAAAGGGACTCCAGGACAGGGCATCTTATTTAAATGACACACATGAGTGGTTCTTGAAGCATATACTGATTCAGACTATGCTGGTTCAGTAGTTGACAGAAGATCAACTACTGGATATTGTACGTTTCTTGATGGAAATTTGGTGACATGGCGAAGTAAAAAGCAGAATGTAGTGGCCAGCTCTAGTGCTAAAGCAGATTCGAGCAATGGCACAGGGGTTTGTGAGCTATTATGGTTGCAGATAATTTTGACAGATTTGAAGATACACTGGGATGGCCCTATGAGACTATTGTGACAATAAATCTGCAATTAGCATTGCCCATAACCCAGTTCAACATGATCGAACCAAGCATATAGAGATTGATAGACACTTTATTAAAGAGAAGCTTGATAGTGGGTTGATTTGTACTCCATATGTGTCTACCAATAATCAGCTCGCCGATGTGCTCACTAAAGGGTTAAACCATACTGCATTTCAAGCAAATGTGTCCAAGTTGGGAATGGTAAACCTTTATTCACCAGCTTGAGGGGGAGTGTTGTGGAGAAGAGCAAAATCTGTGGGATTTATTTCCTTTAAGGAAAGATGATAATTCTGTGGGATTTATTTCCTTTAAGGTTTATTTCCTTTAAGGATTTATTTCCTTTAAGGAAAGATGATAATTTTAGTAGTCTTTTTATATATTAGTTACTAAAATTGTTTTATTTAGCAGTTACTAAAATTGTAATTATAGCTATATGTGTGCATAGCCCTGTATGTCTATATATATGGTGTCCCTCCATTAAGACATCATCAAGAATAAGAAAATATTTTCTCTCTTCTCCCGTGGACGTAGGCCTTGGAGCCGAACCACGTTACATCTTTGTGTCTTTTATTAGTATTTAACAGTAAGTTTCCATAAATCTTTACAATCTGTTGTCTAGTTAAGCAAACAATTTTAACATTTTAATATGTCAGAACAAGTCCAAAGTAAATGAATAACCGACATAGGTAATGATAAATGGACACTAAGGAGTTACATTTTTATTTAATATACCCAATGGAGTACAAATATCTAAAACCTTCAGATAACCCAGAATTTCTTTTTTGCCTAATGAATATTGGTGTAGTGTATTCCAAATCAAAAGTCTAAAAGATGCTTTCACCAAATCAGCCTCAGAGCAAGGTACAAAGCTACAACATTGAGGCCAATGCCTCAGCAGACACATTAGTCTACAGCCTAATGAAACCTAACAGCCTCAAGGAGTAAAAAGATGTAGATTCATGAACTTCGTTTTTATCTTTTTCTTTTTGAACTTTCTCCTACTAATTATACTCTAAAACAGGAGAAAACCTCTATCCTAAAAGCATAACACTTCATCCCACTGATGAAAAAGAGATGTACTTTATTCTTTGAATTTTTCCTACTAATTACACTCTGTTATAAGAGATAACCACTCTCCTAAAGATCTTTTTCCTTATGAGAAGAAACAAGATTTTATTAAGAAGACCGAAAGCGCAAGTACAAGGAACTAATCATAAAATAAAAGGGCCCCACAACCCCAAACCTACACCATAGTAATTAAATTACCCAATCCTCTCATCCAATCACCAATCCCATTACCATTAGATAGGGAGGAGCAGGTGACCCAGTGAGAAGCTAGGAAAACTTGAGTCCCAAACACTAGATATGTCCTAACAATCATCTTTAAAAGTCCTACTATTTTGCTCATTCCACACTCCAGAGAACAACTAAGTGAAGAACCAACCAATACTTATCAATCTCCTAGGTTAGGCATGTTGTCTAGGCTGAAGAGACAGATGAAGTTGTCCACTATATTACCAATATTGAGGAATGAATGAATACTCCAAAAGTCCCATATCGATCAAGTAAAGGTGCATGTTAAGAATAGATGTCTAACTATTTCTTGGTCCTACTTTCAAAGACAATAGCAATTAGGGGAAATAGAGATATGAGAGAGGCAGGCCTGAAGGAAATTTACAGTATTAAGTTTCCCAAGAGCAATAGCTCACCCTAACACATTGACCTTAGATGAAACACGGGCTTTCCAAAGAAGGGAGTCTAGGAAAGAAGGAGAATGCCTAGGCTGCTTAATCAACTTGGAAAAGAAAAATTTTGTAGAAAAGACCCAAAACTGCCTGAAGATTGGAGGAAAAGCATCTTAATAACCATATATAAAAATAAAGGAGATATTCAAAATTGTGCCAATTATAGAGGAATTAAATTGATGAGTCATACAATGAAATTATGAGAGAGAGTAACAAAACATAGAGTATGAGCTGAAACTTTTGTGTCAAACAACCAATTTGGATTTATGCCGGGGAGATCAACTATGGAAGCTATTTATTTATTAAGGAGATTGATAGAGAAGTATAGGAAGTAGAAGAAAGACCTCCAGATGGTCTTTATTAATTTAGGGAGAGCCTGTGATAGAGTACCTAGAGAAATAATATGGTGGTATTAGCGAAAAAAAAAATTACAATTAGGTACATTGAATTAATAAAAGACATGTATGATGGGGCAAGAACCATTGTAAAATTAACAGTAGGTAAAACTGACGAGTGACGACTTTCCAATTACAATATGTTTACACCAAGTATCTGCCTCAAGCCCCTACATTTTTGCACTAGTTATACTCGAATTGACTAAACATATTCCAAAACGATATTCTATGGTATATGTTATTTGCAAATGATATCATGTTGATTGATGAAACTGCATCTGGAGTAAATGCTACGCTAGAGGTTTGGAGAGAAGCTCTAGAATCGAAGGGTTCAAGATTAGTAGAACTAAAAATAAATACATTAGATGTAATTTTAGTGGAAGTAGAAATACAAATGAAGAGATAGTGAAAATCGGAAGTCAAGAGATACCAAGGAGTGAAAATTTTAGGTATTTGGGATCCAATAAACATGAAAGAGTTAAAGCAGGATGGGTCAAGTGCAGGAGTGCTTCAGGAGTATTATATGATAAGCGCATCCCATTAAAGTCAAAGGAAAAATTTTATAGAATTGTTATTAGGCCAGTCATGCTATATGGTACAGAATGTTGGACAATTAAAAACCATCATATTAACAAACTAAGTATAAAAGAAATATGAATGCTAAGATGGATATGTGGTAAAACTTTGAAAAATAAAATTAGAAATGAGCATATTCGGGAAATGGTAGGAGTAGCACCAATTGGAGATTAAATGAGAGAGAACTGACTAGGTGGTTTGGACACATACAACATAGGCCTTTAGATGCACTAGTTAGGAAAAGTGACCTATTAACATTAGATGGCAACAACAGAGGTAGTGGTAGACATGAACAGAGATAATTAAGAAATATTTAACTTCTTGTAATTTGAATGTCGACTTAGCCCTCAACAGAGCAGAGTGGAAAAAGCAGATTCATGTAGCCGACCTCATCTAGTTGGGAAAGGCTTAGTGGAGTGGGGTTGAGTTGAGTGATATTCCTCTTAATGATATAGCCTATTGCCAAGCCTCCTTGTTCATGCCCTCTATTGACCACATCCCAGCGCACCAAGTGACTACTCCCATCAACTTCCTCCCCCCCTTCCCCTCTCTTACCCCTTTTACAAGAAATGTGCATCAGTCGCTCAATGATGTCAGTAACTCTATGCAGAATCTTGAATAAGGACAAATAGTTTGTGGGTTTGGCATAACCAAAGTCAATCTCCCCCATCTTGAGAAAAGTGTCTCCTCTAGATGCTCTTCGTCACATTGAGGACTAGAATTTAACTTTTAGACATTTTCGCTTTGAAACCTGACAACCTACAAAAACTCTTCAAATTTGATAAGTAATAAATAGGTTGGATTCATCATTGTGGAGGAGGAAGATTGTGCCGTACACAAATTGTAGATGAGAAATCTTTGTCCAATCTTTTCCCATTGAGAAGCCTCTCACCATTTGAGCCACCATAGCCTGATCCATCATACGGTCCAACACATCATCAAAGTAGAGCAAAGAGGAATGGTGATAGGGGGTTGCCTAGTCTCAAACCTCTTTTGCCTTTAATTCTCCATCTAGTTCGACTACTAAGGAAAATGCACTAACATTTTGAAGACATTCAGACATCCAAGACCACCATTTCTCCCCAAAAGCTTTTTTTCTAATCACATAATCCAAAAAGTCAAAACAAACCATATCATAGGCTCTAACAAAGTCAATTTTAAGAAGTATGCCTTCTTTATGTTTGCAACTATAATCCTCCACCACTTCATTAGCTAACAAAACTGCATCCAAAATCTATCTACCCTGAACAAAAGCCATATGATTCTCCTGCAATGTGATGAAAAATGCTCTTAAGGCACAACACCAAAACTTTGGCAATGATCTTATAAGAGCTTGTGGTGAGGCTAATGGATCGAAAGTCTACCACCTGTCTAGATTTTGCTTTCTTGGGCAATAAGCATACATAAGTCTTACTCGTGCATCCATTCTTTAACTTGAAAGATGGGTTTGATATCGTAGTAGATAGATTCAATATGTAATCAACTAAGTTGAAGTGGAAACTTTCATCCTGGGGCAGGCAAGGATCGAAAATTCGATTTGACTTCGGTCACTTGAAAATTGGAATTAATTCGGAGAAGTTTAATTCGACATGGAGAATTTTTGTAAAAATTCGTTAAATTAGAGAAGTTTAGAGAATTTTTGCATATATGCTTAAATATCTAGATTTATTGTAGTATAAGCTAAAAACTAATATAAATAGACACTTTTAATACATAAAAATACCAATAAGTGACCTAACAAAATCAATCTTGTTAAGTGGGTTGATGAATTTGAAATGGTGGCTTTTGGTTTTAATTCTTTTTCTTTGTTTTGATATTTAATTTTGTAGTGACTTGCTTCTCGACCATATACTTTGCTAGTTTGAATTCCACCATGCTTAATTTATTAGTTTATTATTTAAACATATTATTTTTTTAATCTAGTTTTATAAGAGTTAACTAAAAGAAGATGGCTTTGAGAACTCTATTAATTTATTTTTAAGTTATTATTTTATTTCAACGTTATTTATTTTTATTTTTATTTTTGCTTCTTTTCTTCTCTTGTAAAGTATATCCAATAAACAACATAATTTGCTAGCTTGTTAAATTATTTTTTAAAATTTATATTGTTATGTTGGTTGATGAAGTTGAAAATAATACGTAATTATTGGTATTTCTTTGTTTTCTATTGATGAAATAACATTTTTTTTACTTCTCTATCTAATTTTATCGAATTTTGTCAAATTTTTTGTCGATTTTTTGCATTTTTGAATTGAAAAATAGAAATTTTATCGAAGTTTATCGAATTTTGTCGATTTTTTCAAATTTTATTGAATTATTTCGACGAATTTTTGTAATTTTTATTTTACATCCACTTCGCACTTTGGTGGTAAAAAAAAGGGGAAAAATTCGTGGAAGTTTGCTTAATTTTGGGGAATTTTTGAACCATGGGGGCAGGAGATTTGTTCTCATAAAAAATGCTTGCAAATCCACTAGTTTGTTCTTTGGAGGAATGATCCCAAAAATCTCCTCCACCCCCATCATGGGGTCATGGTCCCCCCTCTTCTCGTCAAATAGGTGATTGTGGTTCCCCCTCCCTTCAAATTGTCATCTCCTCCACTCTCCCTCACTTCAAACTTGCAAACTCACTTTAATATTTTCATTCAAGAGTGCAAACGAAGGGTTTTGAAATATAAAGAAAAAATCAAGAACTTGGGTATGTTTTTTGTCATTTCTCATTATCTTTATACTTTAAACCTATGTTTACCTGGACTCGGGTATGGGTGTTAAATACAAGTACACATCTAGAGATCCGACTAGTTCATTTTTAAATTCTGGGATATGGGGACTCGGCTAAAAAGTATCTCAAAATTTGGGTATGGTTTCTTAGACAATGTTGTGTTCACTATGAAGCTTATATTATGTGTTGTTCTTTCTTCTTCTTTTTTCTTCACTTGTTTATTATCCTTTTTGTCAGTATTTTCAAGGCGTTGCCTAGGCATTTTCTACGGAAAAAACGCTTAGGTATTGTGCTAGGCAGGCAGTCAAGGTTCGTGCAAATATTTAAAAAGTTTAGGGGGGTCTCTCTAATTAAAAAAAAAAGCTTTAAATACATAAACACCCCCTTTCTACTGTAAACCCTCGAACCTTTCTCTCCCTAACCTAAGCCCATCCTTTCCATTTTCTCTGACCAAGAAACGCTATCGAAATCTCCGGCAACCATCAGCAGCCCTCCAACAATAGATTTTTGAGTTTTGTACTTTTGAACCTTTTGGATAATGTGTATTGTGCCACAAATTAATGTTTTGTGGACATGATTTTAATTCCTATGAAGTGTTTTTGATTATTTTATGAAAATTTTCAGTTAAATATATATAATTATGTATATGAATTGTCCAAGGACCTGTAAATAATTAATTAATAATCTAAGAACCCATAAATAAATATTTTTTATCACCTTGGCCACGTTTAGGCTTCGCTTAGGCTACACCTCGCCTAAACAGGGCAAATCACCTAGACATTGCCTTGGCGCCTTGAAAACACTGCTTTTTGTTCCCTCACTTAAGTGAATTGTCACCTATTAGTCATTATCTACATCCATGCTTTCTTGTTTTTCCATTGAAGAATCCACATAGTAATATTCCAAAATCTAAAGTGTCGTATCATGAAGTGTCAGACACGAGTTCATCAAGCTTAAGTAAAGAATCCGAGTAACACAGCTTGAAACCCTAAGTTAGAGAAATATTAGAATGTTATTAGTTTTCTAATGTCCTGGAAAGTCTTGAGGAATGCTTTATCAACTTATGAGAATTTGAGGAACATGAAAATCAGGAACGCAACCCAGTGTGGAATCTGTAACAGGGAGATTGAAATTTGAAACCTCCAACATGCATTAATCAGATGTTTAGAGGCTAGAAAGGTTTGGGATAAAATTGTATTAGTCATGCAAAGTGCTGACAAACTAAGGTTTTTTGAAGGACATGCAAAGGAAATGATTTCGTCTTCAAATAAGAGAGAGTTGGAACTGTTGATTATAGTGGCCTGGAATATATGGGACAGGCGTAATTGTAGAATAGTTGGGGGTTGGAGACTTCTAGCAGCTTTTGTAGCCAACAAAGCAACTCTATATCTGATGGAATTTCAAAACCAAGTTGTAGTTCACACCGAGTAACATCGTACAGGGTGACTAGATGGTCGCCTCTTCCCCAAGACAAATTCAAGCTCAATGTCGATGCAAGTATCAATTCTAATAGTGGGAACAAAGGCATCGGAGCAATAATTTGATATAGTTAAGGCTGAGTGATTGCAGCACCGGCAAAAAAGGTGCAAGCAAATTTTTCAGCTGAATTGGCTTAAGCACAAGTGTAAGGACTAGGCTGAAATTTGTGAAAGAGATTGGAATTCCTTTGAGCTGGGTAGAAGGTGACAACAAAGCCACAATGACAAGTGTAATGGCTGCAAATCCTCCAAATACTGAAATTGGGGAAATCATCAAGGACTATAGGAACCTAACTTCCCAATGGGCCGACATAAACTTTAAACACATTCATAGAGAGGAAAATGACAGCATGTAAACTGAGTAAATATGCTTTAACTATAGAATCCGATTGCATTTGGATTGAAGATATACCTAATGTCATTTCTGACATTGTTCTATAAGAAGCTAGTCCTTTAGTTTTTTTTTTTTTTTTAAAGAAACAAAGGAATGATATATATTGACATAAAGTAAAGTTCCAAAATGACTGTTCATCACGGGCCTACCCGGGCCCACCCCTAATGTGACACAAAATTACACCACCCACGGAACCAATCTCCTAGGGCGTAGCCCTTAGACAATTTACTATTCGCAACCCAAAAAGATGCTAAAAGGTGAGACTTCTCCCACACTTCTACAGCCAAATATCCCTCCCCATCAAACACTCGTTTATTCTCTCCTTCCATAGAGACCACACTACCACCATACACACAATCTTCCAATGGTCTCTCCACTCGGATTGAATGTTGTTCATGAAGGGGAAAATACTGAAGCGTTTTCATTCTCCAACCCCAACCCGCTCATAACCGGAAAATAATGACAACATCTACTCTACACCTCTTTAGAAAAGGAGCAATGCGAAAATATATGTTCAACTAACTCCGTGTTCTGCTTGCAGAGATGCCAAACTATATGTTCAACTAACTCTGTGTTCTGCTTGCAGAGATAGCGCCAATATGGAGATAGGCACATGTTTGGGAATCTTTCCTGCAGCATATCCCCAGTGTTTATCTTCCCATGGGAAGCCACCCAACCCTAAAATTTAACCTTTGATGGCACTTGAGCTTTCCAAATGAGATTGTGATGTAGAGATGGAGGGATATTAGGGTCATTAAGCATAGTTGCATGAAAGTATTTAGTGGTAAATGAGCCCGATGGATCCCAAGGCCAAATAATTCTATCATTTTCCCCAAACAAAACACATCCCTCAAGTAAATTGATAAGGGCATTCTATAAAGGATAATAGTCCTTTAGTTGATTAGTAATGAAATGTTTTTTTCTGATTTCAAAAAGAAAAATGTTAAAGATCACACGTATTATATCTATTAAGGTTTAACTTAGAGCATTCTTGGATTCATAGGGTTTAGTCTCATTTTTTGCCGTACTTTAGATTTTTATTGGATGATTTGGAAATGTGGGATAATAAAAATTTGTCTCAATTTTATAATTGACATGTAAGGATCACATTGCAACACTTGCTAGTTCATGAGCTATCAATGTGAAGGACTACCATGAATATCATGTCATAGCCTTGGATACCCACAAATATAACACCCTTCGAACTTGGTAATTTCAATCATACCATGTCTTTAGCGCTTGCATGCACGCACTTTCCACATGCATCTTTTCGTCCTTCCGCCCACTTTTCGCTCTTCACCACTTATAACTATAGTTGAGACTCCATAACAACAAATTGTTGGTCTTTATTTTTGGTATGACATTTCACCAAATATTGCAAGTCCATTTTAACTTAAAACGCAATCCTTTGTAACGTTATGTTGGTTCATTCCATACTCTTCCTTGTAACAACTCAATTTGGTCAACTGTTGAAGCAAGGATTTCTTACTCTACTTGAATGAACATTTGGGATGGTATTCATACTCGTTGTCAATGGCCCGACGCAAGTTATCAACATCATCCTCATCCACATAATCACCTAAAGCGTCATCTACATTGTCTAATTATCAAGAACAAAGGGGTGTGGCTCCACGATGATGCTTTGAACAACACGCATGTGATCAGTGACAACCATATTGCAAAGACATATTACCCAAAATGTCTCCCACTCTTTCTAAGGGGTAGGACATCATTTTCTTGGACAACCATACTGCAAGGACATCTGTGTACTTACTCTTAACTTCCTCTACTTGAGTTGAGTAGAAGGGGATGACTTAATTGATGTCAGATCATTGCCTCTCGACACAACTTATACAAATACTTCAACGACACGTAGTTGAAGTAGTTGAGATACCACTTGAAACATCAACACAAATTATGACCATCGGCTACAAGATACAACACAAAAAGGTTAGTGAATTGCTTGTATGCACAATTGGGTATCAATAAACAACTTCAACTTAAAAAGTCAACAATCAATTGATAAGACATCACCGATCCCCTCCAAGTCATTTAGATTATTTTCTTCTCTAGCTATATAATGTCCGTTGTAGGAGAGGCATAATCATATGACACTCCATTCACACCATGAGCTATGCATCCATTAATGAAGCATAGGACAACCACAGCTCTTTCCCCCATTGTAGGACATAAAGCATTTTGAAGTATAAAATAACAACCACAATTTATGAAAAAAATTAGGCAAATTAACGTCATCAACTATGAATCAACTCAACTAAACTTTTTCCCAACTACATGGGGTCAACTAAACAACTTCAACTATGAGCGAGGAAAAAACAATGAGCATTTTCTATGTAGAAAACACAAATGATTTATCAAATAATTACGAGTTAATAACCAATGTGGAGATATAACAACACACCTCCAAATTTTCCATTAGAAGTTGCATTTTTTACAAAAAGAAAATTAAATCATGAAAGAGTTTCAAAAATCATATCAAATGCATTGTCCATTTAATACCTTGTCTACTATTGATAATAATTTTCATGAACAATTCTTTATTATTTGAATACTCATCAAGTATTGGAGATATTCCATAGTTATCGACATTCCCGTTAGTCCTGGAGGAAATAAAATGGTTCAAATATATCTATGGTACTATAGAAAATTTAATAATGTACCTCCTCAGAAAATAAATTATTTGTCAATTGATGGCAGCTCTCTTCCCCTGCTCACACACAATAAATATGGAAGGACATAAGAAGATAATCCACATAAAAAACCCCTTGGTTTGCTTAGTCACTAGAGAAAGAAAAATATTGACTAAGAAAGATGGTACACATGACAAACAAGTACTTTTGAATGAACTTTTAGCAGGATTGTGATAAAACCCCGATTCACTTTACATATGTTCGGTGTAAAGGAGCAAGGACGGATGGAGGAAAGAAGGCTATGGAGGCTTAGCACGTGAAAGAAGTTTCTTGAATGAAGTAAGAGCAGAGACGTGTTGTTATGCTGCTGCAACTAGTTAAGTGTCTTTGTCTATTAGTGAGGTGGGAAATGTACTATAAGTAGAGGCATGCATGCATAAGTGAGGACATTCTTTTGGAAACTGATTTTGTGTGAGTGGAGGGAGAAAGACACTCGAATTTTTGTCGACTCTGTAATCTTGTACTTCTTGTATTCTTTCATTCATCTTGTGCATTGAGATTTGTACATTGAATAAGAGGAATAGTAGTACTCAATTCATTTTCTGTCATTACTGAAATTCTAATTTGAAAAGCAATTCCTATCAATTTGGTATCAGAGCGTTGCGATCCTCGCGATGGCTAGAAAAAAAAAATATTCAAGATTGGAACCCACTGAAGAAGGAAACGATCTACTTTGCGAAGATTTCCAGAAAGAAATTGAACGAGTTCATGAAGGGTTAGAAAAGATTCTGCTATTAGAAAAAAGTATTGAGTTGACTATGGGAAAACTAGATCAATTGATTAATCCCCCAACTGATCCAGGATCTGCCCATAATTCTAAAGTGGGTGAACCAAATCTTCATCTGGGTAAGGAACCGCATCGAGGGGTCAATCTTGATCATGTGACAGATCAGAACATCTATTGTGGGGACGATCGTAATTGGAACTTCCGACCTTCAATGGTGATAATCCAGATGGATGGCTATTTCGTGCAAAGAGATATTTCACCGTTAATAAGATGACAGAAGAAGAACGGTTGGAAACGGCAGTGGTATGTATGGAAGGAGAAGCTTTAGCATGGCTGCAATGGGAAGAAGGGCGTAGGGCGATTTGCCATTGGGCTGAATTCCGCAATATGTTGTTGGATCGATTTAGATCGGCTCAAGAAGGCAATCTTTATAAACGATTCTTGGCTATTCGTCAAAAAGGCTCAGTATGTGATTTTCGACGGAAGTTTGAGGAACTCGCAACTCCGTTAACAGGGATAAACGACCAGGTTCTTGGGAGTAGTTTTGTTAATGGATTGAAACCCAGGATTAGAGCCGAGGTTCGCTTGCTTAAACCCAAAGGGCATTCTCAGATGATGGATACTGCATAGCGAGTGGAAGACAAGAAGCTCGCTCTCCTCGCTCTTTTAACGCCAGCTAGAGTTTCGAACACTAAAGGTACGTTTCCAACCCTTAGCGCGGGAAACCTTAGTTTTTTGCGTTCTTCCTCTTCTTCCTTTGTTTCCCGCCCAATCGCACAACCCACGTCGGCTGAGAAGAATGTTCCGACACCAAAGACAAACCTTCAGTTTAAACGATTGACTGATGCTGAAATGCAACAACGTCGTGAACGTGGATTGTGTTTTCAATGTGATGAAAAGTTCGCGCCTGGCCATCGATGCAAGAAGAAAGAGTTACAGATCTTGGTTCTTGGCGATGGATTAGAGGAAGACGATGATGTCGTTGAGGAGATTGAAGATGATCCTGCGATTGAAGTTACTCTAAACTCAGTGGTAGGATTAACAACCCCACGAACAATGAAGCTTAAGGGGGCGATTGGTTCTCAAGACATGGTGGTCTTGATCGATAGTGGCGCAACCCACCAATTCATCTCGGAGACTCTCGTATTGTAGCTCCAGCTTCCATTAACGACAACCACGAGTTATGGTGTGGTGATGGGAACAGGGATTTCTGTCAAAGGCGAGGGGATTTGCAAGGGCGTCCACCTTTCTTTGACTTCTTTAGAGATTGTGGAGGATTTCTTGCCACTGGCTTTGGACAGTTCAGATGTGATTTTGGGTATGCAGTGGTTATCGATGTTGGGCAACATGAACATCAATTGGTCAACTTTGACGATGAAGTTCCAGATTGGTGAGACATCAGTAATGTTACAAGGAGAACCTAGTTTGAGTCGAACTCTAGTTTCGCTCAAAGCAATGATGCGGACAATACGACATGAAGGCGAAGGTGTGTTATTGGAGTTGAATGTAGTATCTGTGTCACAAATTCCTACTGAGTCTGAGGTTCCAGACAGTATGCAACAATTGTTATGGGCCTTTGACGACGTGTGCCATATGCCTGATGACCTTCCACCTACTCGTTCGCGTGATCATGCGATTGTATTGAAAGTTGGCACTTCTCCTATCAGTGTGCGACCTTATCGTTATCCGCAATCTCAGAAAGATGAGATTGAACGCTTGGTCCAAGAAATGTTGGCAGCGGGCATCATTCAACCAAGCGTGAGCCCTATTTCAAGTTCGGTTTTGCTTGTAAAAAAAAAAGATGGGAGTTGGCGTTTTTGTGTGGATTATCAGGCTCTTAATCGCGAGACAGTGGCTGATAAATTTCCAATTCCGGTGATCGATGAATTGTTAGATGAGCTTCATGGTGTGCGTGTTTTTACGAAACTAGATTTAAAATCCGGTTATCATCAAATTAGAGTCAAGCCAATGGATGTTCCAAAAACAGCTTTTCGGACTCACCATGGGCATTATGAATTTTTGGTTATGCCTTTTGGGTTGACGAACGCTCCAGCTACTTTCCAAGCATTGATGAATGATGTTTTTCGTCCTTATCTTCGGAAATTTGTGTTGGTCTTTTTTGATGATATACTTATCTACAGTATTTCTATGACGGATCACTTGGAGCATCTACGAGTTGTGTTGGAAGAATTACGTCGTCATTGCCTATTTGTGAACCGGAAGAAGTGCTCTTTTGGGCAGCCGATGGTTGAGTATTTGGGTCATATTATTTCAGCTGATGGTGTGGCTGCGGATCAGTCCAAAGTTGATGCTATGATACGTTGGCCACGACCTAAGACTATTAAAGAGCTTCGGGGATTTTTGGGTCTTACGGGATATTATCCCGAATTTGTCAAGGGCTATGACCAACTTGCTTGGCCTTTAACAGAACAGTTAAAGAAAGATTGTTTCGGGTGGAATGAGGTTGCCGATGCGGCTTTTCAAAAGCTGAAAGACGCCATGATCTCCTTACTGGTACTTGGTCTTCCCGATTTCTCCAAGTCGTTTATCATTGATACCGATGCTTCGGGCTATGGTCTTGAGGTAGTTTTAATGCAAAATCAGCGCCCCGTTGCTTTCTTTAGTAAGGTGCTTTCTTCTAGAGAGCGTCAAAAATCTGTCTATGAGCGAGAGTTGATGGCAATAGTATCGACAATTCAAAAGTGGCAGCCATATCTTATTGGGCGCAAGTTTATTGTGCGAACTGATCAAAAAAGTTTGAAATATTTGTTGGAGCAACGGTTGGTGAGCGAGGAGCACCAACGGTGGTTAACTAAAATTATGGGATATGACTTTGAGATTCTTTATCGGCCGGGTTTGGAGAATAATGCAGCTGATGCATTGTCTCGAGTGGAGTTAACTGATATTTTTGTTCCATTCTTGTTGGATATGGATCGTTTGCAACAAGAATTGCAAGCTGATGCTACTCTCATGGGTATGAAGGAGCAGATTTTAAAGGATTCGATGACTTATTCCAGTTATACAGTGGATAAGGGGGTGTTGTTGTATCATGGTGGCATGGTTCTTCCTCGAACTTCTTCTTTTATATCCACATTGCTCCATGAGTTTCATGCTTCTGCTATAGGTGGTCATTCAGGCGAGTTCAAGACTTATCAAAGATTGGCGGCTGATTGGTATTGGACTGGTATGCGCAAGGATGTCCGAGACTGTGTGGCGCGGTGTGAGGTATGTCAACGGAACAAGGACTTAGCTATGTCCCCGGCAGGTTTACTTCAACCATTACCTGTGCTAGATCAGATTTGGGAAGATATTTTGATGGATTTCGTAGAGAGGGTCTTCCACGTTCCGATGGGTTTGATTCTATTTTTGTTGTGGTTGATTGGCTATCTAAGTATGCTCATTTCGTAGCACTCCGCCATCCTTTTACTGCTCCGTTAGTGGCTGCTGCATTTGTTAAGGGCATAGTTCGTTTACATGGTATTCCACATTCCATATTATCGGATCGGGATAAAAAATTTATGAGCACTTTTTGGACTAAATTGTTTAAACTTCAAGGTACCCTTCTCAAGCGAAGTACTGCTTATCATCCACAGACGGATGGACAAACGGAAGTGGTTAATCGATGTTTAGAGACTTATTTGCGATGTTTTGTGTTTGAAAAGCCTAAGCTCTGGTATTCGTTGTTGCATTGGGCTGAATATTGGTACAATACCTCTTTCCACACGGCTGCTAACATGACACCTTTTTTTGCGGTTTATGGTCGTCTTCCCCCTCCTTTAATCCGATATAGTTTGGATTCCTCGGTGGTGTCTGCAATAGATCAGCACCTTCGCGAACGAGACAATGTCTTGACTGATCTTTAAGGCTCATCTGTGGCGCGCCCAGCAGCTTATGAAATCAAGGGCTGATCGTAAAAGACGTGATGTGCAATTTGTACCGGGCGAGGTTGCTTACTTGAAGCTTAGACCGTATCGTCATCGTTCGTTGGCTCGTCACCACAATGAGAAGCTTGCTCCTAGATATTATGGTCCATTCGAAGTGTTAGAAAAGGTGGGAGTTGTAGCTTATAGGCTTCGTTTGCCAGAGAATTCCTTGCTTCATCCGGTATTCCATGTCTCTCTACTTCGCCGAGCTATTGGTGATGTCAATGCCCTTCCATCCCTACCGCCTACTTTGCAGGATTCTTTTGAACTTAGGATCACTCCAGAAGCGGTTATTGGTGTACATCCTCATTTTTCTTCTTCTTCGACTACGGGTTCAGATGTTCTTATTAAATGGCAAGGATTGCCTGCGTCAGATGTGACTTGGGAAACTTTTGATGCTATTAGTGGTCAATTCCCTGATTTTTCACTCGAGGACAAGCTGAAAGTTTGGGCGGCCGGTAATGATAAACCCCCTATTCATTTTACATATGTTAGGCGTAAAGGAGCAAGGACGGATGGAGGAAAGAAGGCTATGGAGGCTCAGCAGGTGAAAGAAGTTTCTTGAATGAAGTAAGAGTAGAGACGTGCTGTTATGTTGCTGCAGCTAGTTAAGTGTCTTTGTGTATTAGTGAGGTGGGAAATGTACTATAAATAGAGGCATGTATGCATAAGTGAGGGCATTCTTTTGGAAACTGATTTTGTGTGAGTGGAGTGAGACAGACACTTGAGTTTCTGTCGACTCTGTAATCTTGTACTTCTTGTATTCTTTCATTCATCTTGTACATTGAGATTTGTACATTGAAGAGGAACAGTAGTACTCAATTCATTTTCTGTCATTACTGAAATTCTGTTTTGAAAAGCAATTCCTATCAGATTGCAAAGAAAGGAAGTCATAAAGAGATGAAGGCTAGAAAGTAGAATATGTAGTAAAGTATCTAAAACCAATAGACACTATTTTTCTTGAGATAGAAGGGTAGAAGACACAATGTAAAAAAAACTAACTCATTGCCTGTGAGCCACTTATGACAGAAAAAATACCATATAACATCCTTGAACAAGATTGGCAAAACTCCAAAGCATAATCCTCCCACAATAGAATGATAATAATTAATTGTAACAGGACATGTGAAAACAGTCGGAGGCAATTATTCAAGGCAAAAGTGACAGAATATTTTAGAACTATAGAGAACAAAATTTATCAAATTATACACAAGTCTATTAATTTAAGGGGATCATCGTACAATGACACAAAAAATCATTCAAGGCAAATCAATCCTTCAGCTCACTCAGGTTTGTATGCATCAAGTTTTCAACCTAAGGAGAAGTGCAGTAGTAAGAACCGTATTCAAAAGTTTTAAGCTTGCTCTTTCTTTTTTTCTTTCTTTTTTTAAATTATAGTCTTACCAGTGAATCTACTACTCACTCTTAACTTGAATTTTACACTTACAGGTCAAATTTGATGAAAGTCTCATACAAGATTAAGAGAATATTTATCTAAATATTAGTAAGGATGTAAGATAAGTATATGTTTCAAGATATGCTAGAACCATATCCTAACGCCTAAGAGAAAAATATATTACAAAATATAATGACTTAGAGTGAAATTTCTAATTTTAATAATTCATGCATATTTGCTTATATAAGGAACTATTTCATGACTTCTATTTTTAAATGCAACAAAAGTAAAATAATATTTCTAACACTATTTTCCTGCGTAATGGACAAGAATCTGACTTAGAAAACTAGAGTCTTGAGTTTAAATCTCACCCCAAGTGAGCCACTCCACTCCCCTTAGAGTTTCCAATGTGTGAGACTAAAAATAGGGAGGTTTGCACACAGCTCAAGGAACTAATTGGGTGTTCTAAGAGGCCAACATACCCTTTAATGAAAACTATAAATGTTATCATTCATAATTCAATTCAAGGAAAAAAAATTCAAATCCTTAGCATGAATCCAAGCTCTTTCCAATCCCTCGTGAATCTTAGAAAGTCAATAAGCTTATGAATCATGATTACAAACTCGCCTTAGGAAGTAGGAGTCATGAGTTCTAATCCCACCCCAAGCAGAGCATTCCTCATAGAGTTTTCAGTGTGAGAGGAAAAGCAGGTTTGCAGTTTTGTAGACATCTCAAGGAATTTGTAGCTTGCTCTAAGAAGCTTAGATACCCACAAATCGAGATCAATACTCTTTAAGGTTATAATTCCCTACCTTTTTGAAGATTTTAAAAACTTTATGACATATATAAGTTGTATTAAGTTTCAAAACTTTAAAATAGATAACTCTATATGTAAATAAAATATCATCTATATACATATGCAATTAATTTCATTGTTATGTCCTATACCACACCTAGCCACTTCCTTACGGACCTTACCTAATAAGAGCAAATGGCCTAGGTACATACTGACACTTGACAACACAATTAAAATGGAAGCTAAAACTTAAAGCTGAAAGAATTAAAGTAGAAATAATTATGAAGGATAAAACTTTGAGGAAAGACCATTTTTCATTCTTTGCAATGATATGGAAAGTTACCAATTTCTTCAACCAAAAAAACAAGCACTTAGCAGAAGAAGTGGAAAATCATGTTCATATCTTAATACTAATAATCAAAAAGATTAGCTCAAAGGTAAAGAGAGTAAGTGCTAACATGGAATCTCATTGTTTGTAACAACCACCAACCATTGTTTTAAAAAAAAAATTGAGGCGTATATGCCTTGGGTTGCGCCTCAAGACAAGGCGCCTAAAATTTTCCTTGAGGCTTACACCTCACAATATAGAGGCGTATGCCTCAAGGCTAAAGCCTCCAGGCGCAGTGAGGCTCATGGCCTAATGTTTCCATGCCAAAATATTTTTTTATTTAAAAAAAAAAAAAAAAACTATTTTTTACCATTTATGGTTTTTTAGATTATTATAACCAAGAAGTTTAGTTTTTAAGAATAAATTTTCATTCATTTGAGATATATTAAAGCTTTAATTCATAAAAGGTTGAGGTCATTGCCAAAGAGGCTCCCCAATAGGAATATATCTTTAACAATATAAAATCTTTTGAAGAATTATACTAAATGTGCATTAACTAGAAAATGGTGAGAAGTGGAAACACCTATATTTTTACAATGTATTTGCTTAATTCTTATTAATTTGTGCTTTTAATAGTTTAAACTTGAAATTTAAAAAGCTTAACATGTGTTATGTGCTTATTTAGTTCTTAGTAATGTTAATGACAAGTGACAACTAATACAACTGAAATATTAAGAGAAATCACTCGAGTTCTCCACACATATATAAAACTAGTTCATATTTTTGCTTACTTTAGATGCTTCTTCTTTTATTATTGATATTATCATCTAGATTCTTTTGAATTATTTTATGTATATTTTTAAAAAATGGAGGCTTACAATCACCTCGTAAAGGAAAACCGCATCAATTATGCTCACACATTTTTAAACCTTGCCACCAACTACCAGCAAGAATTTCATGCAAAAAAGAAGATCAACAATAATAATTTGATTGATTCCTGCAGCATCACAAACAACCTTAGGTACCTGCATATTATTTTAGAAAACTCCCTTTTTGGTTTGAAACAAAGGAGAAAAAAGAAGATTCAATTAGATAAATGAACATCCTTTACAAGGAAGATTGACACCTTTGGCAATAGTACTCCTGCTTTTGAATGCTTTGAAAAGCTCCAAAGATAGATTTGACATAGCATCGTTGGCAGATTCGTTCATCAGCCTTTGAAGAGAGATGGATATGAGAGGCATTCCCTTAGACTTGTGAGCTACCAACCTTGCAAATGTTTCACCTGAAAAATCAGAGTTAGAAACTACATCCATTAGAAGCTTTCCTCTGTAAGAATTATGGGCTAGGATATCAGTGCACCCAAATAAAACATTTCAGACATTCAGTGACTTAAGCTGCTCAATTTTAATTTCATCATCCAAAATGGATATCTTGTATTAATGTTTCGATTACTATAGTTATTTTCTCTGGGGGTCCAATCTCAACTTCTCCGCAAATAATATTCAACTAGCAATAAAGAAGACATCCTTTAAGATGGTAATAATGGTATAGCAATTCCTTAAGGTCTTTCAGGTTTTAAGTCTATAAAATTTAAAGAACTTCCTTTAAGATATATGTAAGTTGTTTAAGTTTCAAAAACTTAAAATACTTAATATTACATGCTAAAATATTATGTTGCGGTATGAGGTTTATTTAATAATTATTGTCTAGGACACCTAATCAATGACTAGGCAACACCTCACTTAAACAAAGTGCATTGCCTAGGCATTACCTTGACAATTGAAGCCTTAGCAAGATTAATTTAGATACTAGAAAAATAACTGAAACAAGCATGAGTACACATTTAGAACTTGTTAAATAACAAAATATAATGATTTAAAATAAGAGTTATCCTGGGATGAAGTGGAAGTTACTCACCTTCAGTTCACTGACGATACCTTAATTTTCCTGAGTGGGGAGAAGGACTATATAAGTAATGCAGCCAATATTGTAAGGTGTTTTTGCTGGATATCTGGTATGGGTATTAACATGGCAAAGAGTCGGCTGTCGGGAGTATCTGTTCAGCAGGAGTGGCTGAGGAATATGGCTAATTCAGTTGGGTGCTCAGTGGGGGTTTGGCCTATAAAATATCTGGGTATGCCTTTAGGTGGCAATCCGTCTAGAATTGACTTCTGGGAGACGGTGATTTCTAAGGTGTCGAGAAGGTTAGATGGTTGGAAGAGAAGTTTTCTGTCAAAGGGGGGGCGATTGTCACTCATTAAATCCGTGTTGGACGCTCTTCCTACATACTATTTGTCAGTGTTTAAGGTTCCAGGGAAGGTGGCGAACATAATTGAGAAGCTTATGCGAGATTTTTTGTGGGGAAATGATGTCAGGGATCAGGGTTCTCATCTTGTTGCATGGAGTACTGTTCAACAGAAGGTTGAGCTTGGCGGGTTGGGAATTGGAAATTTAGGGATGAGAAATAGAGCTTTGGTTGGTAAGTGGTAATGGCGGTTTCCTCGAGAGCAGGAGCAACTATAGTGTCAAGTGATTCGTAGTAGGCATGGGGTTAGGGTCAACCGTAGGGACTCTGGGATCGCATCGAGGGTAACCTACAGAAGCCCATGGAATTTTATATTTTCTAGTTACCCTTACTTTTTACCCCTTATTAGATTTAAACTTGGAAATGGTGAATCCATTCGTTTCTGGGAGGACCTTTGGTGAGGTCGTGATTCCTTTCAGAATTTGTTCCCTAACCTTTTCCATCGATCTTTGCTTCGCAATAAACCCATGTCAGATTTTAGGAGAGGCCGAGTTAATGGGGAGGGAAATCTTGGGGGCCGGGATTTTCTTTTTGGAAGCAATTTCTTTCCTCGAGGAGAGCGTGATGTCGAGTCTCTCGTTCGCTTACTTGAGGGTGTTGTCCTTACTGAGAATAGGGACAAAATTGTTTGGCCATGGGACCCATCGGGTATTTTTTCCACTAAGTCTTTCTATGCAACCCTTCTTAATGATTCTTCTATCCCTTCTTTTCCACATTACAATCTCTTATGGAAAGCACAAGTACCATCTAAAGTTAAATTTTTGGGATGGGTGGTGCTCATGGAAAGGTGAACACTGGAGATGTGCTTCAAAGGAGGTTTCCTAACATGTGTTTGTCTCCTTTTAGATGTTTTTTTATGCAAAGCAGATGCGAAGTCCGTTGATCATCTATTTTGGAGATGTCCATTTTCCAAGGAAGTATGGAGAAGGTGGTTTCATCATTTTCCTGTTATGTGCTTGGAGGAGTTTGAGCTTGGTCATTTTCCCTTGTTCCCATTCATTAACTCCATTCAAGCGGAGTGGAAAGGCCATTGGCAGGCGGTTTGTTTAGAGATTCTTTGGTCGTTGTGGAAGGAAAGGAACAGTAGGGTGTTCGAGGAAGTTGAACACCACGTTGTCGACGTTTGGGAGAATTCGCATATGTTAGCTTCCTTTTGGGTAGCTAATAGTTGTTTGTCAAAGGGTTTTGCTATAAGCGATTGGCTTAGAGGCTGGGGCAATTTTGTCTAATTTTTAGAGAGTTATTTTGCATTTTGTTTGGTTGCTTTGTATAGTCTTCAAACAGTGAATTTCATCACATAATACTATATACTTTTGTTTCTTTTAAAAAAAAAATAAGAGTTATCCTGGGGGCATCTCCCGCTCGAGCAACCGCGGGCCCAAGGAATTTAGTCGGGCGAAGCCTGGATACCCTCGATTATCAAAGAAATAAAAAATAAAAAAATAAGAGTTATGATCTTAATCTCTTAGTAATGCTTGAAGTATGTTGCATGGATAACAAATTATTTTATGAATTTTATTTGTGATTTATATAGGAGGTTCAAGAGTTGACTAATATATAATTTAATTACATGTTCCTTTTGTTTCAAATCCACATTGAGTTTTTCAAACCTTAGTTCTTTCTTCCTCTAATGACTACTTTTTTATTCATTTTACTAATCTTCAATCTCATACAATTGTAATCTTAAAGAACATCTTCCATTAAAATATGAAGTAGACGTTGAATTTTTACAAATTCACAATTGAAACTTAAATAATTCTAAATATATCTTAGGGGAAATATTGCAAATTAATTCAGTTTTTTCCTAAGTTTTTATTTTTTTTCTTAAACTTACACATCAATTGGTAATTCAGTGATTAAGACATCAAGAAATTTGACAAAAGTTTAAGGAATTTGGATATCATGCCCCCAATATCTTTAGATTTTTCCTATTGTACTGCAGAGTGCAAAAAGAGATCACTGTAAACAACTCCTATTAACTTGATTTGAAAGTGCCTTCTCAAAGGGCATTTCCACATCAAATTAGCATAGAATGCCCTCTCAGAGGGCTTTTGTAAAAGAAAAATCTTGGAGTTAATATTCAAGAACACTTCCCAAGAGTGTGTTCTTAGATGAGGAAAAAAACCCTTGAGAACACTCTTTGAGAGAGTATTTTCAGTTTTTCACTAAATGACAAAAAAAATATAGTTAAGGCTTGATTTTTTCTTTTTCTTTTTTTTTTTTTTTTTTGCTTTGAACCTCCATTTCAAAAAATAATAAAATTATAGTCACATTCATGGTTGGTGATGGTTTACTAACAAAAGGACCTCATAAGCTGATAATGCAATGTTACAACCCTTTTCCTTACTGTTGCTTGTCATGAAGTTGGCATTACTTCCAAGTGGCACATTTCTCGGACTTTTAATGTTGCTCACCTTTCTCCTTTTATGGGTGATGTTATTCCTCTTATACCTCTCTTCAATGATGCTAGCTCTAAAGCAGTTTCTAGTTTCTACTCCTAATTGTGTTGAGGATGTTTGAGATGTTTCTTCCTTCTCCACTAGCCATGATACCTGTACTTGCTACTTAGTCAAGTGGCGCAACAATCATTTCTCTGAGAGCTCATGGATTATTGGACGTGACGTTTAAGAAGCTTGATCCTAATGTTTATGAAGCATATAAAAACTCCACTTCAAGGATGACCTCTTCTCATGCTGGGGGATTGACGTACGTATGCATGATGGATCACGTGTTTAACGTCCCTATTATTTTCTTTTATTTTTGAGCCCATGGTTTGGTTACTTTTAACCCACTTTGGAACTTTCTATTCGAGTATTTAGTTTCCTGTTTAGTTTAGAACTCTCGTTTAGTATAAATAAGGTCATTAGCCATGAGGAAAGGCAGTTCATTGTTTTATAGAGTTCTTTCTTGAAGAAAGTTAATCTTTTGCTTGTTTGATTATTTTCATTTCTTTGCTTCTCCAGAATGAATTTACATCAAGTTGTATCCTCATGGTAGCATTTCAGTATGCACATACATCAAACTATTCTCCCAACCTCTTAGCCACTAATTGATATTATAACCCTTTGAAATGTTACACGCAGAGATCCAGTAGGACGCCATGCAATAGAACTCTTCCAAACTAAGTCCTCTTCCCTCCTATTGTCCTCAAAGATCCTAGCATTCCTCCCACTCCAGATGGTCCAAATAACCGCCAAAATAACTACTCACAAATAGTCTCTTGCTTGGTAGGCAAAAAGTCCTTTAGAAGGAAAGAGAATTAGTCCTCACCAATAGAAATCGAACTCAAGCGAAAATAGTTCCTTCATTTCTCCCAAACTTTATTTGTAAACTTGCAATGGACGAAGATAAAAGGGCTTGTCTCTTCATCTTTTTGGCAAAGGCAAGACCAGCTAGGGGAAACGCACCAACCTGGAAGACATCTCTATAGCATATCCGAGGTATTCAGCTTACCATGGACCACATTCCATCCCAATAATTTGACTTTAGATGGCACATGAGCTCTCCCAATGAAGGTGTGGATACTAGCGTGGGTTATAAAAAGAGATGCAAATCTGTTGAGATGGAAAGAAATGGGATCGTCCTCTTGTATGAGCTTGAAGACTATACAAGAGGATGATCAAAAAATCAGATTTTCTTGAAGAGCCTCACTAACCCAATTTTAATGTGAAACAACACAATTTTCTCATACATTAATAAAATTAACAAAGCCACACCATATGCCATTTTCCACATTTTAATTTCACAACTAAACATATTTATTCAGTTTCTTCATTTTCAGAAATTCTACTTATTATGATACCAAAAAATTTAAATAATAATTTAACAAAAAAAAAAAACACACATACATATCAAGCTACACTTAAGAGCTTGTCATAACGTAGTTTCAAATTCATCCCTGACCTTTGAACTCTCTTCAAATCAATGGATAAGATACAATTTTTTCCAAAGGGTAGGGCCCAGTTGTCGCGTTTCAATTATGCGTTTTCCTTTCTTTCGAATAAACAACTAGCTTTCTAAGGAATGCTAAATAAAACAACACAAAATACATAACCAAAAATATACCTACATGGCAATACAAGTGAAAAAAGAAAAAGAAACACCACTCACCATATAGTTTTAGAGCACATTAGCATGAGTATAGTTTTGGGTATGATGTTTGGATCATAAAGGCATTTCTGCAACTTTCTCATGCCAATAAATATAACTTGGATTCCATGTACCCAAATATATCGTGGACCACGCACTACAGCGGATCCGCTAAAGTTAAAGTTTAAACCTTCCATAGTATCAAAATTACGATTCGAATTGTTGAATTGTATGATTCATGATTCGCTCCTAAATGATTCGAATCGGATTCACGAATCGCTATACCTGTGAATTGTAAGTGAATCGGTCCGAATCGAAAGTGAATCGTTAGTTGAATCGTCGTGAATTTATTTGAACCCTGAATTTGCTAAAAAACACTAATGTTTTTATAACCCTATATATTTACAGCATACAAATATACGATTCACATATGTGTCATGAATCTTACAATTCATCGATCCGAATCCCGATTCGATTCATCAAGCCCAAAACAATTTACTTCTAATTCAAAATTTTGACTACCATTCCCACACCAATTCCAAAATCCTAACCCTAGCAGACACTATATAAGGAGAGCTAAGTTGCACAAATATTCATCCATATGACACTGGAAAGAGAGAATAATGTGTATAACCTTAGATTTTGACTTTACACAACATATGTAAAACAACTAAGAATATAGAAAATTCTAATATCAACATCTATGTTTCTGCCCATTTGAGACAACTCATGTATTCGAGAATATAAATGCATAAAATAAAAGAGACAAAGAGAGAAAAAGATCAACCACTTTGATCCTCAGGCAATTTCGTGGATCCTTTCTGCCCCATAACAAGCTTTACATTATCAGCTTTCATAGATGATATGAAATACTCAATGAACTCAGACCACGAACCACCAATGCCAATATTATCCCTCTACACAAGAGAAAGTAAGCCCTATATAAAACTTGTTCACAAAATTAATATCTTCAAGCTTACATCACAGAGTTCACCCAATAAAATGAAACCTTTATTGTTTTACAATAACCAAAGCTTTTAAAGGCAAAAGGAAGGATCTTTAGAGATAAGAGAAGGCAAGTCACTGAATATCTTGAACAAAGGAAGATGACAACAACTTGCAAGTAAATAGGAAAGCAACATAAGAAATGAAATTCCAAGACCAAAGTCTGATAATTTAAACTTCCTTAATCATTCCAACCCAAATGGAAAACAAAAGACCAATTTTGATAATCCCCAAGCCCAAATATCAGGCCAAATACAACATTCACCATTTCAGCCACTTGAACGATCTAATTTTCACCAAGGAGTAATGCAAGTGACACCTGATGAGCCAGAAAGGCCAGGACCCAAAACTCCCCACACAATCGTGTGAATTGACCAAATGAAATTCCCAAAAAAAGATCTTATAATACCTTAACCGATACATTCTATTTGTTAGGGTACAGGTAACAAGCAATGCAGCAGCTCTAAACCAAAAATAAACAAGAAGCAAGAAATCCAAAAAAAAAAAAAGTACTAAAATTCTATTATAGTGCAAATAGTTGGAGCACTTGTGGTAAAGCCATTTTTGCCAAACTTCCAATATTCCCTTATTATTATTATTATTATTATTATTATTATTATTATTATTATTTTAATCTTTTTTAGTAAAGGGTTCCACTTTAAATTAGAATGAAAGATTAAACAACACAACATCTTCTTTAACTGCCTCACTCCACTTTGTATAATTGCTAATACAGCATGAGGCAGAGCTAATGATACCATCAGCAGCTACAGTAGATGTAATAGTAGAAGTATATCTTTATAATTGCATGATTCGGCCAAAAAAAACTATCGTGATTCAACAATCACTTTGTCTATGTCCCACAAAGATTCTTAAACACGGTTCAAATAATCTAATATCAATAATCTGCCAGTTCTGCAATATGAAAATGAATTGTCATTTTTTCAATGTGTCTTTTATTTGTTCCATCTCACAGTCATCTCTTATAATCAGAGTATTTCAATTAGGAGAAAAGTGCCGATGACCAAAGGGTTCGAGAAAAGTAAGTTTCAGTTTTCTCTCAAAAATCAAAATGCCCAAGTGTCCTTTCTCGCTTGTTCCCTCTATCAGTCTTATGGTACATGAACAAAGAACAGTAACTAAAGAGAAGGAACTGACCATGTCGTCAAGTTGTTGAACAGATCGAACGGCCTCCCAAGTGTAAGAGTGAAAATCGGTAACATGGATTCTAATACGAGATGTATCCAAGGCATGAACATGGAACAGAAATGGATGAGAACCACTCAATACGCTGCTCTCACTGTATGCATTTGCTTCCCCAAATATCGGTTCCAACTCTTCAAATCCCCTCTTTTCCATTAACTACTATAAATTTTTCTTCGCTCCAATGCACAGAAAAAGAGAATCACTAAGATTGAAAGTAGTTGATACTGGAGGATTTTTCTATGACTGACTGTTCTTCTACTTCTTCCTCATCGTGCTTCTGCCAACAGCAATCTGATTTCGATTTCTAAGTTCCTCAGGTTCTTCAACTTATTCTTCCTTCTTCCTGCGCTGCCTAAAAGATGCACAGCGAGGGAAGATTTGTAGTGGTCACGTGCTTCGCACCTGTGTGTTTTAGTAAATTAATAGCGTTTGTGTAGTTAACAAGGTAAAATGAAATAAAATATTAATATACACTTTTTAAAGCATGAAAGTCTAACTTATATAAAATAAGATAACAATAGTTAATATATATAAATGGAAAAAAATAAAATTTATGTTTTTAAAAAATATAGTCTGATCTCATAAATATATACATATTGCATTTTTTACAATATTCATTCATTAAGACCCTTTGACTATTTTTTTGATGCATAACCCAAATAAACTTCATAAAATAGTTTGCAGCTAAAGCAAGTTGTGGAATAAAAAAATTATAATTTTCTCTTTAAAACAAAAATAAATAAAGCTTTATATGACATAATACAATTCTGATTGCTAGAATTGAAGAAATAATACAAATAATCATCATGAGCTGTAATTGAATCTATACTTAGAATTGTACACCCCTTAGAAAAGAACAAAAAAAGAAAAAATATTTGTAATATGACTTTTAACAAAAAAAAGAAATTTATTACAAATAATAACATAATTTCCTTACATTAACAAACTTAAGGAATTTATAAAACTTGCGGATCAACCATTTATTGGTTTCATTATAAAATAAAAAGCAGTATGTACATCCAGTCATTCATATATATATATATATATATATATATATATATATGGTTGCAAAAGAACTATAGTGAAAGCAATGGCATACCAATGTCAATGCCTAATATAATATTGGCAATTGAGAAAACGTCATCCTTGAAATATCTAGTTAAAACCTGCATATAAATCAACTCAAGCAAAAGATTAAATTAATATGTCAAGCCTAAGTAAATTTTGACATGCTAAGAAAACATATTACCAAAAAAAAATATACAGTGACATTAAAAATTTAATAGGAAAATTAGTATCATGATGCACGTAACACCCTGTCATTTTACTTAAATACATACGTTGACTTACGCGTATATTGAGATATATAATAAGAATATTATATACGTAGGAGGCAAATATACTCGTGTATAAAAATACATGCTATATTTAAGGGATATTCGTAAATAAATGGATTTATTAACTTAAGGATGATTTTAATCAATAGTAAATGATTAAATGCAGTTGATAATGAAATAATTTAATAAATAAAGAGTTGTTAAAGTTAAATGAATAGTTTAGTTGAATGTGAATGAATAAAAGTTATATGAATTATAAGATTAGAGGAGTTGCTAAATGAATGATAGGAATTATAACATGGGGGAGCTAGTTATTAAATGACTTGAGCATGGGATAATATTTTAACTCATGGCTCATCTTTGGTTTTTAAACAGTGTTTTATTTTTTTTAAGAGAAAATGTGAAAGTGAATGAAGAAGTTGAAGAGAGAAAGAAGAAAAGGAGAACGGAGTGAACGCGGGTTTCTCAGCCAAATTCGACGTGTCGGTAAGCTATTTTCACCGTTTTTCGTTACAAAATTGCAATTTAAGTTACGTATGACGCTTCTATTGGTATAAAATTTTGAGGTGTTTTACCGTGTTTCTAAAAATGGGGTTTGGACCCACTTTGTGTGGAAACATGTAGAAATGATATATTATGACTCATATAAATGTGTAGATACTAGATATGTGGTTTGTTTGTGTCTAAGTGTAATATTGGTGTCGGTACAGCTGTCAAAAGCCAAATTTGACACTGAGGACCTTTCAAACCATGTCAAACGCCGGTGAAATCCCGGTTTGAAACCATAGAATTATAGAGAACTGAATTCCGAACATTTCGATACCAAAATTATGATTTTTTGGTATCGATTGATATTTTTAATATATGCCTGACTGAATTCGGTAAATATGACAAACTTGGATATTAGTAAAAATGTGGTTGAAAGGTTTGTGTTTACTGTCCATTACCTTAAAAATAATCATGAGGGCCGTGTAAAATATTTGGACGCTTCACGTGAATTTTAGACTGAAATGGAATTACGAGAATTAATTAGAGAGTTAGATTTTAATGAATAATTGAAAAACAAATAGATATAATGATTTGATAATTGATTATGGATTATTTGGAAATGAATATATGACAAGATTATATTGTTGATTTGATACGAATAGTAGAGTGGTTGTAGAGAGTAGGTCTACATGGTACCACTGTGAATATCTATTGACTTTGGTACCTTGTATACGACATTATATGATATAAATTGTGTGTTTTAAATCATGAATATATGTATCTATTGCATTGTTTTAAATTCATGAAAATATTTGACCTTGGAGCATGTTTTGGACTTTCTAAAGCAAGTTAAAACATGAGATTATTTCCGAAAGACAGTCCCACATGAAGATTGAATAATCTCATGGTCCGAGTGATAGTTTCCGAATGGAATTGGGATTAAGTCCTAATTTGAAATGATTCATAGCAGAAATTTGTGTGTTTTAAACCATGAATATATGTATCTATTGCATTGTTTTAAATTCATGAAAATATTTGACCTTGGAGCATGTTTTGGACTTTCTAAAGCAAGTTAAAACATGAGATTATTTCCGAAAGACAGTCCCACATGAAGATTGAATAATCTCATGGTCCGAGTGATAGTTTCCGAATGGAATTGGGATTAAGTCCTAATTTGAAATGATTCATAGCAGAAATTTGTGTGTTTTAAACCATGAATATATGCATCTATTGCATTGTTTTAAATTCATGAAAATATTTGACCTTGGAGCATGTTTTGGACTTTCTAAAGCAAGTTAAAACATGAGATCATTCCCGAAAGACAGTCCCACATGAAGATTGAATAATCTCATGATCCGAGTGATAGTTTCCGAATAGAATTGGGATTAAGTCCTAATTTGAAATGATTCATAGCAGAAATTTGGGTAATGAAAGGTCTGAGCGTAGACTCCTTATAAATGCATAGTAAGGAGTGCATACCCGTTCTATTACTAGTAAGAGAGAGATTGTTTGATTTTATTGTAACCTTGCATGTTTTGGAATTAATTATAGGCATGTATGTATTATGAAATGTTTCATGCATGTTTGAATGAGATTTGAATGTATTGATTCATATGATTTTTATGAAATGCATATATGATGTCATAGTTAGGAATATTCACTGAGCTGTGGTTGCTCACCCAATTCTCAAACATTTCAGATTTGGATCCTAAAGGCAAGGGAAATGCACGTGAAGGATAGAAAATCCTTCTTCTTTTGCAATATATGTAAATGGTTTGAGAAACTTTAATACTATTTTGAGTAGTAATCATGTAAATAACACTATAAGAATATTTGTATCGCATAGATGGGTATGGATAGGTTTACATGGATGTGTATATATGGAAATGTGAGGTTTAGATGATGAATGAGTAATGTGAATGATCATATCTATATTGTGATTGTGTTTGACTTGTGATAATTAAGTTGTGATATGACCAAAAAACAAAGGAGACTATTGAAATTTCGAGAAAAATTTGGATGTGATTTTGGATAAGGCTGACAAGGTATTATATACGCCGTCACATGACGTATATCATATCCTGTGCTGGTCGTGATGTCACTCATACAGAGTGGGTTGCGACAATGCATCCATTAAAACCAACACGAGAGTTTTTGCAATTGCTATATATAAGATATGTAACACTCCATATTCTCACCTTTCCAACTCTCTTTTTATATATATAAGAATCACAAATTAGTACTATAACAAGGCTCGGAGAATTCAGAGATTGCAACATATTCTTACAGTACCGAAACATGATCAAAATTTTCTAATAAAATCTATTTATTTTATTTTATATTTTGTGCCAATTTTTTGGCACTCGACAGGTGTCCTCTTCCCCTCTGGAGCGAGAATAATCATTTCGGATTCGAGGATTTGCAGGCACAAGGACACCTCTTCCAACATGAATGAACGAGGGCGGGCTCAAACTACTGATGAGTCCTTCAACTGCGCATCGTAGTTAGCTCCCTGAACCAGCGAACCAACCCTTTGTTGGTGATTTATTTTATTATTAATATTAAAGTTATTTATATGAAAGTTGGATAAGTTTTTATTTTTATTTTTATATTATAATTGTTGTTACAAACAATGAGGTTTATTTATACACAACACATTTTTTACCTTTAACTTACAACTGCATTACTTAGTTATTTATGACCCCTTTTTTTTATAATACCAAAAGACATGGCTCTACTATTATATAAATTTAAAACATCAAATTTAGGATCTCTTTTGGGTTGAGGCTCCTTGGTGTTTAGGTCTAGTTGGTTAGGATATCTGTGAGGTGTGTGTTGGGTTGATCTTCAATATTCCCCTTCCCCTTCCCCTGCCCCTTCCCCACCGTTCAAAAAAAATAAAAAATAAAAACATCAAATTTTTCTTCTTTGAAACTTCAACTTCACTTTTACAAAACAACTTTAGAAATCGAATCATCACCGTCACCATCATCCTGCTATCACCACCATTTTCTATACTAATTTCCTGAAGAAGAAAATAGAAGGGTGAGCAGAAGCTCAGTGGGTCCCCTAGTGGGTTCACTACTTCTTATACTAATTATTAGAGCAAATATATTCAAGCAATAATAAGGCTAAGCAATCCAGCAAAGTAAACACACAAACAATAAGAGAACATTGTTAGCATAAGTAACAGAACTTCGAGAAACAATCTCATCTCGCAGCAATTAGCAATCTAGCAAGGTCAGTATACCCAAAACATCACTAGTGATAAAACAGTGTGCAAGGAACCAAAATAATGCAAAAATATCATAAACTCAATAAAAAATATAAGAAATGCAAACTATAGGTTCCTTCCCACCTCGAAATTTCTGAAGTTTGTCTTTATGTTTGTAAAGCTTCTCCGTTCTCGAACTTATCATTTTCTTGACAAAGTATTCTCATAGTTCAAAGACTTAAAAGATAAATAAGACACTTAAAAAAATTAAAAAATTAAAAAAACAAATGAAGAAGCATGTGAAGAGGGAGGATCGTGCAAAGTGGAAAGCCCGAATGAGTGTTGGCCCCAATGAAAATAATTGGAAAATCTTTGCGCCAAAAGTTGGTGGATGCCAAGTTGAGCAAAATTCTTGATCTAAAATGTTTGTTAGAATAAGGAATGAATGCAGAAGAAGACATTGGAAGGACAGGGAATGAAGAAAAACATTTAGGAGAGAGAAAATGAAGAGTGAAAGAGTAAAATAATAAAAAAAGGCTCATGGTTGGGGCTTTTGACATGATTACCCTTCAAAAAAAAATTTCACAAATGTCATCCAAACACAAATATTGATCCATTTGCCCTACTTTACTGTTCATAGCACAGTCAGCGCGCCAAACAAGCGTCACGTGGGCGCGGAGGTGACATTTTTTATTTAAGTGAAGGGAAGGAAAAGACGCCTTCCCTTCAATTTTTTTTTTTAAGTGAAGGAAATGCGTCTTTTCAACTTCCAAAATAAAAGAGACTAAACAAGAAGAATCCACCCAAGAAGACTCTTTGTTGTCCGTTTATTCGGAAGAAAAGAAGGAGAAAATAGATGAACTCAAAGAGATACAAGTGAATGGAAAGGAAAAAACAATGGATGAATTCCCCTTTTACGTTAGAGAGACATCCTATAAAAACAGCCATGTTTCTGAAGATTTTTATCTTAATCCCAATTCCCATCAAGAAAATTCGAAGTTAGAAATACTTAAAGACAACAAAGATAAAGATCTCTTCTGGTTTGAAAAACCTCTTGTGAATCTTCTTTTCGACTATAAACGCTAGAATCGTCCATTGCGGTATATAAAAAATGCTCGATTTTTTTTAAGAAATCGCCTTCCCTTCATATTTTTTTTAAGTGAAGGAGGCGTCTTTTCTTCATAATTTTTTTTTTCAATTTTTTTTTGTACTTGTGACACTAAGTACCACTTTCAGCCACTATCCTCCCCCGAATTAGAGCTTCTCGTCAATATGGATTTGAGATCCGTCGGAGGGAAATGGTTATCGAACGATCCTTGCGTGCTGAAAAAATCACCCTATCTTCAAGGACCAAAGGTTTTACAGGTAAATTATGTTGGAGCAACTATTTTTATGGCGCCATTGCTTCTTTTACCCAATTTATATATTTAAACTTTGTGTAATTTTAGGAATTTCAAGTTTTGATTGTCTGGGATTATATGCAGCTAATGAAATATTTAACTTAATTGTAGTTTTTCCATTGTAATCCCTCATTTTATTGCCTTTGTTGTCTTTTTTTTTTTTTTTCTTCTTTTAATAGCTCCGGTTGGAAGATAAAGTTGCAATGCATAGTGGTATATTGTCTTTGAATCCTTCGGTGGTAACTGCATTAGGTGGTGTGGTTCAAGAACTTTAAGAAGAGTGGAAGATGAGTAAGAAATACTCTGGGTTGTCCCGTTCGACTTTGAGGGCATCTCAGACGAAAGATGGTGGTGGCCCTCCACCATTTGAGAAATTGCAAATTGAAGCATGGTCTCGTCGATCTGCTGTGCACCATAGTTCCACTTGTCATTATCTCAAATCCATATTGTGCAAAAAAAAAATATTGTGAAGGAAAGACGTCTTTTCAAAAGAGGCATTTCCTTCACTTAAAAAAAAAATTATGAAGGGAAGAAAAGACGCCTTCCCTTCACTTAAATAAAAATGTCACCTTCGCGCCCACGTGGCACTTGTTTGGCGCACTGACTGTACTATAAACAGTAAAGTATGGCAAAGGGGTCAATATTTGTGTTTAGATGATATTTGTGAATTTTTTTTTTTGAAGGATAATCATGCCAAAAGCCCCTCATGGTTGGGTAGAAAACCCAGTTCAGCCACGCTGGGTATAACCCATCATATGGCGGGGTAGTACCCAGCACATGCTAGGTGTTATTAATAACGTCTCGTACAAGAAAATAGGCCTATTACACCAGTTTGAAAATGATATTTTGCCAAAAAAGGCACAAAATGTCATTTTTTACGATATTTTTAAAAACGTCATACTTAACAAAGAAGAAAACACTAATACAACGTTTTATAGTAAAACGTCCTCGTATGTGTATATTATGATGTTTTACAAACATCGCACACTCCTCTTTTTCTACAATGTTTCCAAAATATGTCCTAATTATTCCGAATGATGTACTAATACAACGTTGTGCTCAAAATGTCATCGTGTAAGTATATGACGACGTTCTAAAAACGTTGCACTTTTTTCTTTTTCTACGACGTTTATAAAATATGTCATGATTGCTCTTACTGAATTTAGAATACGACGTTTTATTTAAAACGTCCTCATTTCTCTTTTCAACAACGTTTCTTAAATGTCGCATCTTATTTTACTTCGATTAAACATAGTACAACGTTTATGAAATATGTCCTAGTAAAAATAATTTTATTGTTTTTAATAAAAATAATTTATTATTTCTAATAGAATTAATTAATTATTTTAATAAAAATAATTTCATATCATGTAATAATAAAAATAATTTAATTATTTTGATGAAAATAGTTTTATAATTTTAATGAGAGTAGTTTGATTATTTTAATAAAAAATATTTATTATTTTAGTAAAAATCAATTATTTTAATAAAAATAATTTCATCGTGTGATAATAAAAATAATTTAATTATTTTGATGAAAATAATTTTATAATTTTAATGAGAGTAGTTTGATTATTTTAATAAAAAATATTTTATTATTTTTAGTAAAAATATTTTTTATTATTTAATGAATTTCTTTTTTATTAATTTTATGAAAGTAGTTTTATTATTTCAATAAAAATCATTTTATTACTTTTAGTAAGAATCAATTAAGTGAGTCAACAAAGACATAAACACTATTGATTAACGATTTCAACAAGCCTGTTGTTATTGATAAAATTGAATATTGCTCAATAAATATTGGCATACCCAAACCATTTTTTTGTCACTCGCCTTCAATGTTCTATGGATTGGACCTGTATTTCATCTACTATCAAGGGACATGACGACTTTATACATTAATTGGTGGCAAAAGATGATGTACCCCAACATGGCTTTTTGGACGAATAGAAGAGCTGGAGTTTGAAAACATCACCATAAAGGAGTTGTTAGACGAATTACCTCCAATTAGGACATCTATAATACCCCAGGTTTGCACAAAAAAAAATAAAAAAATTGAACTTCGGGCACCCTTTTGGCTATAAATAGCCCCCCCCCCTTTGGTTATTTTTACACCAAATCACTATCTTCTCTCTCTTGCTCTCTTTGTGATTTCTCTCTTCTCTTTTTGAGACTCTCTTCGCCGTGCAACGCGGGGGAACGAAACATAAGTTTGCGTGTCTTATAACTTTTATTAAAGTTTATTTTCATTTATAATTATGTCTACTATTTATTTACACTGCATTATTGCGTATAATGTTCATACCTGTCATACTTATTCCTGTATATTTGGAGTTCATGTATTACACTATTACTATGCCGGATTAGTGGTCAATCTGACTTAACAAGACATTGTCTTGTCCTCAATAACTTTAAATAGTGAACGGGAGGTTGCGTGTTTCTCTAGACGATTGGTATTTAAGTGGACCTCGTGTCCCACCTCTCAACTGGAGACTAATCTGGTCGGTCTTATTTGAAAGCTATCAGCTTGTACAAGTGACATTGAACATCCTAACTTTGTACGTGGTGATACTGACCTGATAAGAATCACCAGACGCTGCCAAATCCTGTCTAATGTTAGTAAAGACCGGATCTGCTCATGCATTGGCATCATACATAAGTACCACCTAGGGACGTAAGTGGTTTATGATCTACAAAATAGTTAGAAGCAATGCTCACTATTTTTGATAATTCCCTAGAGAGGGACGTACAATGAGAACTCGGGTTTACCTAGGGATGGACATTTGTACGTGAACTCAGGGCGTCGTACAATCATGTAACCATTACGAGACGGTGTCATTCATACATACATGTTGTACTGTTTATGATGCTTGTGTTTATGTGATATTTGATTTTGAAGTTTCATTTATTAATTGTTATATTCAAGAACTATTTTACCTATTAGGTAATAGCTCACCCTGTTGTTATACAATTTTTTTCAAGAGATTAGGGTGGACTGGGTGGAGGTTTTTGGGCCCACATTTTGTAACCCTTGTTAATTAATGAGAAATTTTGGGAGGATGTTCCCTCAATCATATACTATATAAAAATACATTATGAAATTAATATAATCAGATTTATACTCAATTGTGTTCTTGCGCACTCGGTTATTATTATAATGCATTCGCGCCCCGCCTGTGAGTGTTCCGCCGGTTTAGGCCCTTCCAGGCGGGGTGCGACAACATCTAACAAAAAATTAACCTAATCTTCAGTTCCATGCTACCTGACAACTACACATCAGATGCGCCTTGCAAAATATATAGATAAACTTTTTATTAATCTTAAAGAAATAGTTTAGTATTCTTGATAAACAAATTTATTGCCTTTGTATTCTAGAAAAATGTTCTAATAAATTGATTGAGATGTTTAGAGTTTTAATAAATATATAGTAGCATTTGTATACAATAGAATTAAAAAAAATATTATGTGAGGGAAAGGCAGCGCTGAGGTTTTTTTTTTTCCTTTTCTTTCTCCATTCTTCGATTCAATACGGCTTTGCTCTTTCTCTTCGAATCTAAATCTCTCTTTATGCAACCACAAACTCTTCTTCAAGTGTCCATTGGCCTTTCTTTAACTGGAGCTTAATACTTTCTGCACCTAATTCCTTCCCCATTACACTTTCTTTAACTGGAGCTTAATACGTTCTGCACCTAATTCCTTCCCCATTACACTATATGTTTCTCTGAAAGAGATTAGGTACGAATCAATTAGATATTGAAGACCGATCGATATATGAACGAATTAATATGCTGGTAGTGGCAGTGTATGATCATATTAGCTATACTTCAATTACTTTGTGATCCCAAAATAAGTTTTTGAAATCTAACATTTATATCATTTTAGTTTTTATTTTGATTAGTTTTTATTTTGAAATATGGGTAATTTTGAAGTATAGCTAATATGATAAAAGTAGTAGTTTTTTGAATTTTTAGAGTTCTTTGAAGGATCAAATGGGTCCTTGAAAATTTGAAATGACTTGGAAACATGCTACTAAAGAGCATGTTAATTTTGAAAATTAATAAAGCATGAGAAATAGACCTCATTAACGTTTACACCAGCGAGTGCTTCAAATGAATGTGACCTTTTTGTATGCTACTCGATCTTTATGCATGTGGTTGATTGAGTTATAGAAAAGAAAAAAGAAAAGTGGGATTGAATAAAATTCTGCTTTGAATTAGTTCAGCTTGAGGTTTTTGTTACTGTTTAATTCTTTGTTTTTTTTTTCTTCAAAAGTCCTAATTTTGATTTTCCTATGGTTTTAGTTAAACGTATGAAGAAAAAAGACTTTTCATATTTTTAGAATATGTAGTTCAGAATTGTGTGTTAAAAGCAACTAGATATTGGATTATGGTGAAGAGTGCACATGGTGGGTATATGTTGATTTTATTGGATTCTTGAAATGATGCAAAAAACAATAATAGTTTGAGTTGCTAAATAATCTTAGCTTGTTTTTTGTTTTTTTTTTGTTTGATTTGTTTCGGCATTAATTTGTGTGTTCTTCGTTTCTTCCTTCTCCTTCTGAATCTTTTTTTTCTTTCACATGTTTTATGTGTTCCCTCAATGCAGAAAAACCTAATTTCTGTTTCTAAATTTTGCCACACTACTAATGTTTCTGTTGAATTTTTCCCATCTTCTTTTTTGGTGAAGGATCTAGTCACCGGGGGCACCAATCACATAGGGCAAGAGTAAATATGGTGTCGATGAGTTGCCAGCGGTTGATCAACATCAAACTACAATTCCCATTGCTCTTTTCGGTGCCAAAGCATCTTCTCAAACTTGGCACAACTGCATAGGTCACCCATCTCACAAAATTCTGCAGCATGTTCTATCTTCCAATAAATTGCCTTTTGATTCCTCTAGTTCTTCTCAACCTTCATTTTGCAATTCCTGTAAATGTAATAAAGCTCACAAGCTACCTTTTTCAATATCTACTTTGTCCATTCGTGGTCCTTTAGACTTGCTACATATAGATGTTTGGGGTCCTGCACCTATTAAGTCTTATGATGGTTATGCATATTATGTGATAATATCATTTTACCAAACACACTTGGTTACATCCCACGAAATTCAAATATGAAGTCTGACATCTTTTCTAAATTTAAAACTATGGTTGAAAAGTTTTTTCGAACCACAATTACTTTAGTATATTCTGATGGTGGTGGTGAGTATCAATATCTCAAAACACTTTTTGAGACTCATGGAATAAATCACTTGCTCACTATGCCACATACCCCTGAGCACAATGGTTTCTAAGAACGCAAGCATCGCCATATTAGAGAAACCGATCTCACGCTCCTTCATCAAGCCTCAATGCCTCTTCATTTTTGGCCTCATGCATTCCAAACAGCCTCGTACCTCATAAATTGATTACCTACTCCAACTCTTGACCTTCAATCCCCATTTGAGAAACTTTTCTCATCTTTACCCAATTACTCCAAGCTTCAAGTCTTCGGTTGCCTTTGTTATCCATGACTTAAACCTTACACTAAAAACAAACTTGTGCCTCGCTCAACCCCTTGTGTAATGCTTGGTTATTCATCCTCCCAAAGTGCCTACAAGTGTTATGATCCTCTCACCAAGAAAATCTTCATCTCTCACCATGTTACATTTATTGAGTCTATTTTTCCTTTTGCATCACAACACCCTAAGCTACTGCGTGTGTATGATTCATCCAAATCTCATTGGTCTCTGCCCACCTCTGATTCGGTGCATTTTGTTCTACCTTCTGCATGTATTCCTTCATCAACAACAGTGGGGATTGAGTTTGTTGCTTCTTAACAAGCTACAACTTCATATGATGTACCATCTTCCTCTTCAATGACAGATAATGAATCTCGTGACTCGATTGACTCCAATCATCATCAAGGTTTGCCCTCTTCTAAACTAGTTCGCACCCATCCAATGGTTACTCGCTCTTGTAACAATATTTTTAAGCCTAAATAGTTTTTTGTTGCTACTAAACACCATTTACCAGAGACGATTGAACCAACATGTGTAACCCAAGCTCTAAAACTACCTAAGTGGAGGACCGCCATGTCAGAAGAATTCAATGCATTATTAAATAATGGTACTAGGGATCTCATTCCACCCAATCCTTCTCAAAATATTATTGGTTGCAAGTGGTTTTCAGGCTAAAACAACATCCAGATGGTAGTATGGCTAGACATAAAGCAGCTTGTAGCTAAAGGCTTTCATCAACGGCCTGGGATTGACTTTGACGATACCTTTTGTCCTGTAGTGAAGCCTACCACAATCTGCACAGTTCTTTCCATCGCTTTATCTCACAATTGGCCACTTCATCAATTGGATGTGAATAATGCCTTCTTACATGGGTCATTAGATGAAGAGGTTTTCATGCATCAACCTCCTGGTTTTCTTGATGATGCCAATCCTTCTTATGTGTGCAAACTTAAGAAAACTCTACATGGCCTCAAACAAGCACCTCGTGCATGGTATCATGAGTTGAGTAGATTTTTACTTATTAATGGGTTCAAAAATTCCAAGTTCGATGCTTCCTTATTCATCTACTCTAGTGGGAATATTACTGCTTATTTCCTTGTTTATGTAGATGATCTCATTCTTATGTTTACGTAGATGATCTCATTCTTCCTGGCAGTGACACATCTTTCATCTCCAATTTTCTCAACAACTTGGCAGCCAAGTTCAGTTAAGGATTTGGGTGATCTAAACTATTTTTTGGGAGTGGAAGTCATCTCTACATATCATGGTTTATTCCTATCTCAACATAAATATATTCGAGACATTCTTGAAAGGACTAACATGCTTGGAGCAAAAGAAGTCACAACTTCATTATCTCTCACCATGCCTCTCACTCCTCATGATGGAGCTGCCACCTTTGATGCAACTGAATATCATAAACCTGTTGGGGATCTTCAGTACCTATCACTAACTCGACCCGAAATCTCACTTGCAGTAAGTAAATTATCACAATTTATGCACAAACCCTCTAAAAATCATTGGACTATTGTCAAAAGGTTGTTGCGCTACCTCAAAGGCACCATATCTCATGGATTATATCTTCGCAAATCTTCTCCTCTTCTTCTACATGCCTTTTCCGACTCAGATTGGGCTGGAAAAAAGGATGATCGGACTTCTATGAGTGTTTATATTGTATATCTTGGGGCAAATTCAATTTCATGGAGTTCTTGAAAACAATAAACAGTGGCTCGATCTTCTACTTGCCTCTATAACATCTGAACTTGCTTGGATCCATCTCTTCTCATGAAGCTTGGTGTTTCCCTATCACAAACTCCAACCATCTATTGCGATAACATTGGCATCACTTACTTATGTGCTAATCATGTGTTCCACTCCAAAATGAAGAACATAGCCATTGACTTTCACTTTGTTTGTGACAAAGTTCAACAAAGTCAACTACGTGTCTCTCATGTCTCTACAACTGATCAGCTTCCCGATGCACTCACTAAGCCACTTTCAAGATTTCGCCTTTTTTTCTTAAGACCCAAGATTGGTGTCTTCAATGAAAGCACTATCTTGCGGGGGCATGTTAAGGGTGTTGCTCAAGACATTCCAAATAAAAAAATGAATCCCACAGATCATGCACAAATCAATCTCCATGATTCATTTTTGGTAATTATATGTGATTGATCCATTCTTGGCAACCCATGTATGTAATTAGTTGCTTTCCAAATATCACTCTCAATTGTTAGCTCATTTAAAATTCTTGTTGTAATTAGAGATTTACTATTGTAATTAAATCTGTACATCTTGTATATACACATATATGAATGAGAATTGAAAATATGCCTTTCTCCATTGAAAAAATTCATTCTCTTATAGAAAACACTCAAATTAAGGAGAAGAAGCAAAAGAAATGTAAGCAGTAGGTAGAAAAAACCCAAATCCTTAAATCTATTTCTATTAAATGATTAAAAAAAAAAGAAACGACAATTGCAGTTTCCAACCACAAATCTCTTCTTTGACAAACTCTACATCTTCATAGGAGAAAAAATATTTTGGTTTACAAGAGAAGAACAATGAAACTAAGAGAGGGTTTGCAAAGAGAGATGTAGAAGATGATTGAGAGATTGTGAGAGACACTGGAAGCTCGTGTACAAGGAACGATTAGAGAAGAGAAGGAATTACATAAGAGAAAAAAGGTAAAAACACAAAAAAAAAAGAGCTTCTGCGAGAGCAAAGGAAAGGTAGAATAATAGATTTGTTTTCTTGGTTGAAAAACAAATCTATCTGTAGTAGCTAATAAAAGAGGAAAAAGAAGGGTAAAAGAAGGTGATGGCACCAAAAAAAAATTTCCCTCCCTATTTGTAGACATGCAGGAGACCAGAACTTGTGTTGAGATACTTGGCCAACAAGTAAAATCGAAAATACAATTTCTTTTTACGAGGTGGAGACAAAACTTAAATGTGTGTAAGAAAGAAAAATCTCTTTCGATTCAGGGTATTTTTTGTTCACGCGGCAAAAGGTTCTTTTGAAGATAAGAAAAAAGTTAAGTACTTACATTAAATGTGAAAAAAAGAAGAAGATAAAGTTGCCTAATTATAATCACTATTGTGCGTCCTTACTTGATCAAAAAGAAAGAAAAGAAAATGTAGGGGATAAAAAGTAGAAAAACTGACAAAAGTGAGGGATAAAATTTGGAAGTTTAGCTATAAAATGAGAGAAGTAAAGGAGAAGAATGAGAGGAGCTAGAGAAACAAAATTGATTCTCTGTTAATGTATTTTGTATCTCAAATCTTTACAGTAGTTGAAATTACAATATATAGACTCTAATGTAACAGAAAATGTACAGGTGTAATGAATAGGTTAGTTGATCTGAATCTATAACCACCATACCATAAGGCTGAAGCTGATTAGCTAAGACACATCTGAGACAGAGATCAATAACTAAATTAGTAACCATTAACTAACCACAATAGTTAGCTAAGTAGCTCAGGTTGCTCTTCATTAGCTCCCCTCAAGCGTACCAGAGTTGGCACGACGGTAAGCTTGCTTCAAAGCAGAAAAAATCGTGAAGATGGTAGAAGCTTGGTCATGCCATCCGCGAGCTAGTCTTTCGAAGGAGTATAACGAATCAACAGTGAGTGATTAACCATTCGTTCTCGAATGAAATGATAGCCAATCTCCACATGTTTAGTCCGGGCATGCAAGGCCGAATTAGAAGCTAAATGGGTCGCACTATTGTTTTCACAGAGCAATAACGGTGGAGATGGAGGTGTGACATGCAGCTCGCGAAGAAGTGATTCAACCCAAGTAATTTCTACAGCTGCATTTGCAAGCCCCCTATATTCAGACTTGATGCTCGAACGAGACACAATGTATTGTTTGGCGGATCACCGTGACATAAGATTGGTTTCGAGGAATGTGCAGTACCCACTGGTGCTGCGACTATCATTGGGGCAGCTTGCCAAATCAGCGTCTGTGTAGCAAAGAAGGGTGAGATCAAGCGACTTTGTGAGAGAAAGACCAAAGTGCATTGTAGACTTGAGATAACATAGGATACATTTTATGGCCTGCCAAATTCGTGGTGGTTGGAACGTGCATAAATTGGCACACTTTGTTGAAGGCAAATGATATGTCCGGTCTAGTAATGGTACAATATTGCAAAGCTCCAATGGTACTCCGATAAAGAGAAAGCTCATCAAAGGGAAAGCCATCATAAAGGGACAACACATGACCATAAACCATCAGGGTTGAATAGGATTTATAGTCAGCCATCTGAGCACGCTGAATGATGTCTTTGATGTATTTTGTTTGATTGAGATGAAGAGAACCATCATTATAAGTGACAACCACACCAAGAAAATAATTCACAGGATCGAGATCCTTTAAACAGAGTGCAGTGATGAAATGAGACGTTGCACTAGTGAATTGTCCGAGCCGATGACAAGTATGTCATCAACATAAACAAGGAGAACCATCATAGAAGACTGTGACCGATAAACAAACATCAATGGATTAACCCGAGAGGCAATGAAGCCATAATCAAGCAAATATGAGTTGAGCTTAGTGAACCAAGCTCTAGGAAATTGCTTTAATCCATAGATGGCTTTTTGCAACTTGCACGCTAATGGAGGATTTGCGGGAGTCTCAAATTTTGGAGGTTGAGCCATATAAACTTCTTCATTCAGACTCTGAACGACAAACAAACATTGATGGATCAACCCGAGAGGCAATGAAGCCATAATCAAGCAAATATGAGCTAAGCTTAGTGAACCAAGCTCTAGGAGATTGCTTTAATCCATAAATGGCCTTTTGCAACTTGCACACTTATGGAGGATCCGCGGGAGTCTCAAATCTTGGAGGTTGAGCCATATAAACTTCCTTATTCAAGCCACCATTGAGAAAGGAATTATGAACATCTAACTGACGCACATTCTAGCCAAAGTAAAGAACTAATGTGAGAACAATCTGAATGGTGGGAGGCTTGACAAACGGGCTAAATGTCTCAAAGTAATCAATACCATGCACTTGATAGAAGCCCTTAGCCACTAAATGAGCTTTGAGGCATTGCAATGAACCGTCTTGATTGTATTTCAGTTTGAAAACCCATTTACAGCCCACAACCGATTTGTTGGGAGGTAACGACACCAATGATCAAGTGATGTTGAGACACAAGGCCTCATATTCAGCTACTATAACAACAACCCATTTAGGAGATTGAAGTGCCTGCTTAACTGTATTTGGTTCATGGAGAGCATTAGAAATGTTAGCAGCATTAACAAGTAACACCTTTGGTTTAAATCTATCGTCATTTTCTCTAGTAGTCATCGAGTGAGTGTTCAATGGAGGGGGAATTGGGTGCATGGGTGCTGGCACATGGTCTGTGGATGGTGAAATAGGAGAAGGCAAGCTTGGTGATGAAAAGAAAGGAGTTGAAGTAGAGGGGGAGAAGAATCATTACTCATGGCAGAGGCTAATTGTGGTTGCTCATGTGTTGAAGGAAACACAAGAATAAAAAAGGGAGCTGCGATCTCAGTAGGTATAGAGAATAAAGAATAAGGAAAATTATGTTCATTAAAAACAACATGGCGTGATATGTACAACCTACCCGAGGGACCTTGTAACGCCTCTAAAAAATAGACCTTTTAAAACCAAATAACTTGCAATACGTGCACATGTAAACCCCGAACACTATTCCAGACGACAACCTTGTCAGATCCGTGCACCAAAATCCGCTCATCAGTGCCCGAAAATCCAAAAATTGAGTCGAGCAGGCACTTGCCGAAGTCCTTCTGCTCCATGATTTTTTGTAAATAGGGGGGTCCATTTGCACTAAATAGGGGGTCCCTTTCCCCTTTCGCAAAGCACTAAGATTATGTCGACTTTGAGCCGAGACTTTGCCTTTAAAAGTTTGTGCGAAACTTGCATCTCAAGGTGAGGATGAAGGCATAGGTTTGCGTATTCTTTTACTTTATGATAAGCATGACATTGCATTGTTATAGACATGATACCATGCTACATTATTTCATGCATATGACATACTATTGATGAGGGTGGTCCCTTGTCTTTTAGACAAACCATGTGAGCCCTCGTGATGTGGTTGAGCAACTTTGCTTGCGGGATCTGAAGCTGCATTGCACTCGATCCCGTGATTTCAAAGGGGAACCATCACATGATGATACTAAGCACAACGGCCCACAGTGCACTCCGTAGTTGCTATTTGATTTATAAAGCACACGTACGTTGGTACGGAGGGTGCTACTACATTTCATGATTGTATTGCTTGACTGGATTGAAATGTTTTATTCTATGTACTGCTATATTTATCTTCTGTAAACGTTGCATTTGCTTTGCTTGATCCACTGAGCTTTGAGCTCACCCTGTTGCGTCATCTTTCAGGGAATTAAGCTGGGTTAGGGTTGATCTGTAAAGGAGGCGGTTACCACTCCCGACTCACATCAGGAGTTACCTTTTTGTTTATCGAGGGGTTGAAATATAGCTACCTAATTTTGATGGCATTGGCCATTTTCTTTTGTGGGGGTTTGTCCCTTTTTTGTCTCTTAGAGACCACTGCTTGTAAAACCTTATTATATTATTTGCACACTTTTTTATCTATTATGGAAGTTGTCTTATTTTCGATATATTACGTGTTATGAAAATAGGCCCACGTTTCTACTGCAAACCCCTTATTGTCATACCCTGTTTGACGAAAAGTGGATATATTTGTCTAAGTATTAGAAAATTCTGGATTTAACAGGGTGTGACAATAATTATGGTATCAGAGAGAAAACGCTCTTGCGACCGAAGTTGGCATATTTTAAAAATTGAAACTTTAAAAATATGTATGGAGGCATATATATGTTCAAATTTGAAAATCAAAATTTTGACTATGTTTGGAGCCAAAAATTTTCTTAGATATATATATCTATATTTCAAATTTTGAAAATTAAATTTTGGATCATGTTGGAGCCAAATTTTTATTAAAATATATAAACATGTTTCAAATTTTGACAAAATCAAAATTTTGACCATGTTGGAGCCAAATTTTTTAAGATACATACCTAAATTTCAAATGTTGAAAATCAAATTTTTGGATCATGTGGGATGTTTAAAATTTTGAAAAATCAAAATTTTAAAAGTTGGAGCCAAAACTTTAATAAGTATTGAGATTTTTTTAATAATTATTTCAATTTTTTTTTAGTCTATTTTTTCCTTTCTTCAAAAAAAAAAAAAATTTTGAAAATGGCACGTGCCCAGGCAAGTGCGCGCTTGGGCTATGTTTCGGTTATAAAAAAGGGACGGGGGTTTCTTCATTTCTCTCCATCCCACCCCCCTCTTCTCTCTTCTCCTCTCTTGCTAATATTACATTGTTTATTGAAGTTTTTTGAGTTTTTCTACAAGATTTATACAGTATTTTTACTGATTTCCATAAAAAACCCAAGTTTTCAAAGCCTAATCAAGTATGAGTTGTAGATCTACAAGAGGAAAGAAAGTCATCGAAGAGGACGAATCTCCACTACTGGACACATGGCCAGTAGAGACGATGCATGAAGTACTTCTTCCACTAGAGTATTATCCACACGTTGATAAAAGGCTAAAGAAAATAAAGTGGATAAACGTTACTAGAGTGGAGGGGTATGTATATACGACTATGATTAGAAGTTTTTACAAGGGTTTACGGGTACAAAATTTAAATTCTTTAGATAATACCCTCCAAGTCACCACAACGGTGCATGGTGTACAGATCGAGCTAACTTCGGCTGATTTGTCTAATATTGTGAAGATACCAACGGACCCTATTGTGACGTCTATACTAACATCAGGACCCAACTTATTGAACCAAAAACTAAGAGAATACTGCGTTTTCTTACATGAACGTCCAGGTATGACAAGGCTAAAATCTCTACCATTAGATTTCTAGTCGAACACTAAGTCCTCATACAAATTGTTATGCACAACATTTTTCCCCAAACGGCAAAAATATCAACTTTGACCAGACCCCAATGTTTCATTTTATATTGTATAGTGAGGGGAATACCCTTGAACCTTCCTTTCATTATACTTAGACATATGGCTAGAGTTACGTCTAGGACCTTTGAGGATACTTTGCTTTCCAACGGTGCCTTGATCATGAAAATCTTGGAACGCTCTCGCGTAAGATTTGATATGAACGAGGCAGCCGACCCACTTCTTGGGCCAATAACGGACGGTACCCTTAAAAAGTTAGGTCTTAGGGGTAGTAAAGGCCCCATAATTAGAGTAGAGTCGAGCTCTAGTGGCGACGACTCAAATTACCCGAACCTAGACGACTTGGGAGAGGGTATCGAAAATCAAAATGCATATGAAAATCAGGAGGTTCCACGCGACAACCTCACTGACGAAGACATCACAAGGTACCGAGCGAACTTGGAAGAAATCGCTCGATCTATGGAGGAACCTATCCCTGAAGTACGGCGATCCAGGCGAAGCCTAACACCAGTTCGTTTCTCTCCTCCACCTCCTCACCCTCCATCATCGGCATTGAACGCAGCTGGAACAGAGACCTTCCAACAAACTGTTCTCGGCTTGCTCAAGTCCAACAACAACACGATCTCGCTCATGGCAAAGACGCTTGAAACTCAAAATGCCAAGATTGAAGCACTCCAACACTTCTGTTTCGGTAGAGATCTTGATCAGAGTTGAATCTTAAGAGTTCTAACCTCCTAGATACAATTGGTTGGAAAAATGGGTTATCTTGCGCAAATCAGATCAAAGTACTGAATCTCTCAAATCCACCGTTAGATCGTACTGAAACTTAGTCAGGTAGTTCTTAATTTCTTATTTCACATTCGGAACGGTGGAGATTTTTAAATGTTTCTAATGTTATGAGATATGAACCACTGAAGTCAAGTGATTGTAACAGAGAAGGAAAAAACAACTATTTAAAGTTGTCTTCATCAAGGAGACATATCTCCTCGATTCACCATTAGATTTGACTGAAAATTGGACAGTAGATTCATCTCTTGAGGATATTCAATCTCACGATTGATTTTATTATTAGAGTTTCCTACTAGTAGTATGATGCGTCTGAACCGATCATGTTGATACCCACTTTTCTACAGGATCTTGATGAATTCTTTGTAAATGGCTCAAATGTACAAGCTTGGCTTAGACCTTCCAGAATTTTATGCACGTCATATATGTGATTTAAATGGGTTTTTAGAACTGAGATATGAGGTTAATTGGTTAAATTACATGCTAGGACTATTAGGTGTAGTACAATTGACCTAGACTTGGAAACTTTTGTCTAGGGTTGCTTGTATTACTAGCATGCAACTTATGTTGTTTTAATGATAAAGTTGGGTTGAATTGTGATCAATTGAATGAAATTCAGGTTGCTGGAATTCATTTACAGTGTGTGCAATGTGTAATTTGCAGTGGGTTGATAATGATATGAGAAAATGGACAGCAAACAAGTGAAGTGTTTGTGCCGTTTTAGTTGGTGAAAGTTGACTAAGTGTTGGGTGTGCTGTGGACCTAGTGAAAATCCTGTAAAGGTGAGTATTTCTAACTTGGTTATTATGTATGACATTGTATTAGATAAACTCTATTTTGATGAAATTGAGCATGTTTGATTGCTCTATGTTTCCATGTTTTGCATTTTTTGGTTAATGCACAAAACCTTTTGATTTGAAAATCGAGCATACTTAGACTTACCGAAGTAAGAAAAATATGTGATCATTTCCAGGAGGGAAGTTGTGGACTAGACCTCGGAACATACTTAGCCTTACCCGTTGTAAGACAAGTATATCATCAGTTCCAGGAAGGAAGTTTTTTGACTAGACCTCGAAATGATCGACGGGATGGTTTGTAAGATGGGTTTTTCTTATTAGTATGCATCATAGGGAAACAGACTCATTTACATTCCTGAGAGTGAGGATTTTATCTTTATGTATTGTATGATATGTATAGAGTGGCGAAAAAAATGTATTTGATTCATGTAATGATATTTACATTGAATTGCACATGAGTTTATAATGATGTTTTCAATGCCACAATTTATGTAGATGCATATATAAATCCAATGCTAGAATACTCACTGAGCTTGCTGTAGCTCACCCTATTTCCTCTTTTATTACAGGTGTAGATCACAAGGGCAAGAGCAAGGCTCCAGAGAATTGATTGAGCTTGCTTCTTTGCTATTTGAGTATGATGTTGTGTGTTTCAGGGAGATGGGTACAAACTTCTATTTTTGGTATATGTATATATAATACCAAACAAATGTTTAATAGTTAATCTGATGTATAAATAAATGGTTCTTGATGATGTATATATATTTTGGGAGACTGAGATGTGTATAAGTCTTGTGGGAATGAAATGAGAAAAATGATGATGGTTTATATATGTTAATGGTTCTGTTGAAAAAATTTCGAGTGATTTGTTTATTGTCTTAAAGGACGGAGGTTGATAGAGAATCGGATCCATCTAGGGATGGCATATATGGTATTCTGTGCTGGCCATGACATCACCCTGCGGAGGGGGTCGTGACACACGGACACGTCAAATGGTGCATCGGCTGTCGAGCAAACTCCTCTGGTTACTCCCCCCACCAGAGTAGCAACACCTTCCGACATGGAGCAACCTTTCCAGGGTTTCCTGCAGTATATAGAGTCTACTTCTGGTCAGTAGGCTGTACCTACCCAACCACCCATGGGTAGAGTCCTATCGGACACTGAGCAGATGACCAACCCGATAATGAAGTAAAAGTGTCTGCAACCGTTAACCTACGATGGAAAACCTGATGCCGACAAGGCGTACAAGTGGCTGGATGAAACCAGAAAGGTGCTGGAAGCCATGGGCATGCCTGAGGGCAGAATAGTCCCATTGGCTACTTACTAACTCGTCGGAGGCACAAACAGTTGGTAGAAGAAAGTAAAAGGAGATCCACGGATCAACGTGCCAATGATGACTTGGCCAAACTTTGAGGCCCACTTTATCAACGAGTTTTTCCCAAGTGTGGTCAAGAGGAGAAAGAGACAATGTTCCAGAAACTTTATCAAGAATCGATGACAGTGCGAGGGTACGCCACCAAGTTTACCGAACTTTCTGTCCTCTTATTCTCCACAGTGTCCACTGAGCAGGACAAAACAAAAAAATTCTATGGTGGCCTCAAACTGGATATTTGTCAGTCCCTTTCATTTCTGGACCTAGACAATTTTTGGGATTTGGCCAACAAAGCCATGAATTACGAGCAAGAGAAGCTCGAGCAGGAGATGAGATGGATTAAAGGGAAGCGGGTGGCAGCTTCAGGGCAGCAATCTGAGAAAAAGAAGTCCTACCAGTCATTCTAAAACACTGCCCCTTCCAAACCAAAATAATTCCAACCTCAACACTCGTTCCGATTAAAATGCTCAAGCAAGAAACCAACAAAACCCTCCCACCAACTTAAATAGAGATGCCACTGAGGCCGCAATGCAAGAAGAGGCCACAGAGGTGGCAACCACAACCAAACTCCCTAGCAATCCTAGAACATGGTCGAAAAGACCTGTTATCAATGAGGCCAAATCGACCACATTGCGCGAATGTGTCCCTAAGCTCCCAACCAGCAAAACTGAAGAGCCCCGGCTGCACCAGCTCCACAAGCAGCACCGGCTCAACCCCAACCACCTAGGCAACAATAAAATGCTCCTAGGCAGCAAGGCTGAACCAGCCGCACCTGACAACAACGTTGTTGAAGGTACCCTTCCTCTTTTTAATACATTGATACATGTCCTATTTGATTTTGGTTTTACGCATTTTTTTCTATCAGCTAAGATTGTGGAAAAATTAGGCCTAGAAACTAAACCAACCAATGATATTCTTGTATCAACGCCAGTAAGGCAGTGATTTTGGTGTGAGAAATGAGGAGGGGGAGGGTTGCTTATATAGAGAATTTGGCGCCTGAACGTTCAGGTAGGCGCCCGGACATCCGGGCCGTCTGCCCGGGGAAAGGCGCCAGTTTTGAAAGGAGTTCTTATCTGAAGGTGGGGAATAAAACATATGTTTGCGTGTCTTATAAATTTTATTAAAGTTTACATTCATTTATCGTTACATCTACTATTCATTTACACTGCATTATTGCGTATAATGTTCATATTGTCATACTTATGCCTGTATGTTTGGAGTTCATGTATTACACTGTTGTTATGTCAAATTAGTGGTCAATATGGCTCAACAAGACTCAATCTTGTCCTCAGTAACTTTATTTAGTGAACGGGAGGCACTGTGCTACTCTAGACGATTGGTATTTAAGTAGACATCGGGTCTCACCTCTCAACTGGAGACTGATTTGGTTGGTCTTATTTGAAAGCTATCAGCTTATACAAGTAATACTGAATGTCCTAACCTTGCACGTAGTGATACCGACTCTGATAAGGATCACCAGACGTTGCCAAATCCTGTCTAAATATTAAAAACCAGACCAGTTCATGCATTGGCATCGTACAGAGCACCACCTAGGGACGTATGTGGTTTATGATTCATAAAATAGTTAGAAGCGATGCTCGCTATTCATTATATTTATCTGGAGAGGGACGCACAATAAGAACCTGGCTATTTCACTGGGGAGGGACATCTGTACATGAACCCAGAGCATCGTTCCTGAGGAGGGACGTACAATGAGAACCCGGTTACTCCTGGGAAGGAACATCTGTACGTGAACTCAGGCGATGTACTGTCATCAAACCATTACGAGACGGTGTCATGCATACATACATATTGAATTGATTATGATGCTCTGATGTGTATTTAAGATATTTGATTATGAAGTTTGCTTTATTAATTGTTATATTCACGAACTATTTTACCCACTGAGCGTGTAGCTCACCCTGTTGTTATCCAATTTTTCACAGGAGATTAGGGTGGATTGGGTGTAGGTTTTTGGGCCCACATTTTGTACCCTTTGTATTATTCATTGGGAATTTTGGGAGAATGTTCCCTTAACTATTTCATGTACAAATTATATTGTGAAATTAATGATATCAGGCTTGTACTTAACTATGCTTCCGTGCACTCTATTATTATCGTTATAATGCAGTCGCGCCCTGTCCGTGAGTGTCCCACCGGTTTAGGCGCGTCTGGGCGGGGTGTGACAAGAGCCAACTACCAAAATAAACAAACTTTTCCCCAACTGTAAGCTTAGAATGGCCAACACAACATTATCTGCTGACCTCCTTGTAATGAGCTTCACAGACTTTGACATCATCGTGCCATGGATTGGTTAACACCTCTACATGCTTAACTTGATTGTCTTAAAAGTAGGTAATACTAACCCTACCTAATGGAAAAGCACTGAAGATCCAAGGGAACCAGAATCTCACACACAATTTTGCAGTCTCTCTACTTAAGGCCCAGTTGAACACCCTACCCATTGCTGACCGAACCACCACCCAAGCAATCCCTGCAGTCCGTGAGTACCCAATCGTGTTCCTGGATGATCTACATAGACTAGCACCGCACAGAGAGTTTGATTTCAAAATCAAACTCATACCCGATACAAAACCTGTTTATATTCATTCGTACCGGATGCCAGATGTTGAGCTTGCCGAACTTGACAGGCAGTTGAAAGAGCTTGAAAGACTAGGATTTATCCGAAAAAGTACATCACCATGGGGTGCTCTAGTACTATTTGTCAAAAAGAATGATGCATCCCTACGTCTATGCATCGATTATAGAAAGCTGAATAGGGTAACCATCAAGAATCGATATCCCTTGCCCGAATCGAAAACCTATTCAACCAACTGAGAGGCCGGTTCTATCCAAGATCGATATGTGATCGGGTTACCATCAACTACGGATCAAGGAGTCTGACATTCTGAAGACAACATTTCGTACCCGTTACGGTCACTGTGAATTCACTGTCATGCCTTTTGGCCTAACGAATGCCCCAGCTGCCTTCATGGACTTCATGAACCATATCTTCAGACCCTTCCTAGATCGATTCGTTATCATTTTTGTTGATGAAATTCTGGTATATTCTTCAATCGAGGGACAACACAAAACCCACATCCGGATCATACTAAGTACCCTCCGATAACACAAACTCTATGCTAAGCTGAATAAATGTGAATTTTGGATGACCAAAGTCAAGTTCCTCAGGCATGTCGTCTCATACAACGACATTGAAGTCAATCCTTCAAAAGTAGAAGTCGTCCTAGATTGGAAGCAACCGACTAACGTCACCCAGATCAGAAGCTTCCTGGGTTAGCCGAGTACTACAGGCATTTCATCAAGGATTTCTCCAAACTAGCAGAACCGCTTACCTGACTAACAAGAAAGGATGCCCGTTTCATTTGGAGTCCAGCCTGTGAGACAACTTTTCAGGAGCTTAAGAAAAGGCTGACTTCAGCCCCTGTGCTCACAACACCAAATGGATGGATCGGTTTTACCCTTTGTACCGATGCTTCTCTTCAAGGCCTAGGTGTTTTCCTGATGCAGGAGGGCAGAGTAATCGCCTACGCCTCTCCGCAGTTAAAGCTTCATGAGGTTAACTACCCCACACATGACCTCGAGCTTGTTGTCGTTGTCTTTGCCCTAAAAATTTGGCGACATTAACTGTATGGTGAAAGATTTGAGGTGTTCTCTGACCACAAAAGCCCACGGTACATCTACACTCAGAAAGATTTAAATCTCAGACAGAGATGTTGGCTTGAATTCCTTAAAGATTATGATTTCGACCTCCACTATCACCCGGGGAAGGCTAACGTTGTAGCCGATGCACTAAATAGAAAATCTTATGTCTCAGCCTGCTCTGCCAACTTTGAGACAGATAAGTTGTTAACCGAGAGCGATGACTACAACTTCTAACTTGTTGATGACCACACCACCGTTAGGCTTGCCCAAATGTCGTTCCACTCCGACTTTATTTGGAAAATTTTGACAGCCCAAGCAAACGATGCCGAATTATTGGAAAAAACACACCTCATATCACATGACCAAGTCCCCAATCATTGGTTACTGTCACCAGACGGTGCTGTTCTCTACAAGAAAAGGCTTTGTCTGCCAAACGATCCTGAACTCCGGAGGGATGTTCTTTCTAAGTGTCACGGATCGAAGTTTTCTATGCACCCAGGAGGAGACAAGACGTATAAAGACATGGAGAGACAGTTTTGGTTTTCTGGAATGAAAAAGTCAGTCGTAGACTTTGTGTCAAAGTGTCTCACTTGCTAGGAAGCCAAGGCTGAACGCAGACATTCATCAGGTCTACTTCAACCGCTAATTATTGGAGAATGGAAGTGGGATAACATCGCCATGGATTTTGTCACGAAACTGCCTAGAAATTCAAACGGTCAATATGCCATTTGGTCGTCATCGATAGACTGACAAAGGTTGCTCATTTTATTTCGATTAAGTCTACAGATACCCCAACCAAATTGGTTGAGATCTATGAGCATGAGATCGCCAGGATTCATGGTATCCCCCTCACCATTGTGAGTGATCGTGATCCTAGATTCACTTCCAGATGTTGGCAAAGCTTTCAAACCTGAATAGGTTTTAAGTTCACCATGAGCACGACTTTTCACCCACAGACTGATGGCTAATCTGAACACTTCATTCAGATCTTGGAGGATATGCTACGTTGTTGTGTCTTGGACTTTAAAGACGGATAGGCAAAATTTCTGTACTTGGCAGAGTTTTCTTACAACAACAGTTTCCAAACAAGCATCGGGATGGCGCCATATGAAGCGTTATATGGCAAGTCATGTGGATCCCCTGTGTGTTGGCTAGATATGGCAGACCGACCACAACTTCGGCCAGATTTAATCAAGGAAACCACAGACAAGATCACTCTTGTCAAGGAACGACTTAAAACTACCCAGAGTCGACACAAGAACTACGTAGACAGACGATAGAAGCTCCTAGAGTTTGAGGTTGAGGAGTCTGTTTTTCTTAGGGTCCAACCCATTCGAGGAGTGAAACATTTTGGAGTAAAGGGAAAGCAGTCTCCGAGATATATTGGTCATTTCCCAATAGTAAAATGAAGTGGAGAAACTGCCTACCAATTGTCTTTGCCAGCCTCAAAGTCTCGCATCCATGATGTTTTCCACATCTCTATGCTTCGAAAGTACCACCATGAGTCTCGTGTGATTTCTCTAGTTGAAGTAGAAATAGAGGAAAAAAACAAGTATTGCGAACGACCTATCTAAATTTTGGATAACAAAACCCAGGACCTTCGTACTAAAAGCATTCGATTGGTCAAGGTCCTGTGACAACACCACGGCGTTGAGAAAACAACTTGAGAATTGGAAAGTGAAACCAGGCTGAATACCCTGAACTGTTTGTTTAAATTTTTGTTGATCATCTGCATCTTGAGAAATAAAAATCATCCACTTCTCCATATTTGTTTCTATTAATTGCATTACATGTTATATATGCCACTACTTGCAATTGCACAGATGTCCGACAGTGATCAAAGCTTACCCTGTGATTCGGACCAAGACTTCTTCGAGCACAGCCTGAACTTAGCACACTTTGATGATGCTGCTGACTCAGCCCCTCAGGACATAAGTCTTGAGGAAAGTTCACCTAGCCCTCCAATAAGGAGCCAGACACCATCTTACCATAGCCAGTCCTCTTCCTCGCAGTCTAGATCATTTACAGCCAGTCTTCAACCCAACATGTCACCAGAACACACACAGCACAGCCAACTGGATAACAGTTCAGTTCCGAGTCCTAACATGGCAGGACCTTCTGAATAAAGTACTCCCAATTTGACCAAGGGAAGCTAGCAGACCAGACAAATCGCCAGAAAGAGTATCAGACTACTACTGCCAAAGTTCTACAACCCACGCTCGGTCGAGCAATCTCCCCCAACTATTACACTAATCTCTTGTGTACCTCGTCACCAGCCTGCTTTGCAACCCGATGGAGTCGAGCCTTCCGACTGGCAGGCTCAGAACCCATTCCCTAGTCAAGGTTGGCGGACTCGAGGTCAGACAATGAGAAGCCTACCATCTTCACGGTTCTCTCAACATCTAGTCAGATGACCCCCAACACCTCCCTCACTGCCTGAGCTGTCAGATAACTCAGATGACAAGTTTGAGTCTTTCCATTTTCCCACTCCAGCACACTCTGGTGATTCTTCTAGGCACAGCGGTGTCTGTGGCCCTCAGGATCCTCCAGACCAGCGTCGCACACACAGCCCAGCTATAGTGGAGGACAACTCCGACATCTTCATCATCATCTCCTCTGATAAAAATTGAACCAGTTATCAAAATTTTTTCTTACTAGATTACCCCTGAAAAATGGACTTTTTAAAACCAAATAACTTGCAATATGTGCACAGGTAAACCCCGAACATTGTCCCAGACGACAACCTCGTCGGAATCGTGCACAAAAACCTACACATCGGTGCCCGAAAACCCAAAAACTGAGTCGATCAGGCACGTTCCTGAGCACTTGCCCAGGTCCTTCTGCTCCATGTTTTTCTTTAAATAGGGGGGTTCCATTTGCATTAAACCATCACTTTTGGAAACCCTTTAAAACACTGAGACTTTGTCAACTTTGCGCCGAGACTTTGCCTTAGAAAGTTTGTGCGAAACTTGCATCTCAAGGTGGGGATGAAGGCATAAGTTTGCGTATTCTTTTACTTTATGATAAGCATGGCATTGGATTGTTATATACATGATACCATGTTACATTACTTCATGCATATGGCATACTATTGATAAGGGTGGTCCCTTGTCTTTGAGACAAACCATGGGAGCCCTCGTGATGCGGTTGAGCACCTTTGCTTGCAGAACCTGGGGCTGCATTGCGCTCAGTCCCGTGATTTCAAAGGGGAACCATCAGATGATGATACTAAGCACACCGGCTCACGGTGCACTCTATAGTTGCTATTTAATTTATAAAGCACATGTACGTTGGTACAGAGGATGCTACTGCATTTCATGATTACATTGCTTGACGTGGATTGAAATGATTTATTCTATGTACTGTTGTGTTTTCTTCTGTAAAAGTTACGTTGGTTTTACTTAATCCACCGAGCTTTGAGCTCACCCCGTTGCTTCATCTTTCAGAGAATTAAGCTGAGTTAGGGTTGATTTGTATAGGGGGCGGTTACCAGTCTCAACTCACGTCGGGACTTCCCTTTTTACTTATCGAGAGGCTGAAATGTAGCTACCTTATTTTGATGGCATTGGTCATTTTCTTTTGTGGGGGTTTGTCCCTTTTTTGTCTCTCAGAGACCACTGCCTGTAAAACCTTATTATATTATTTGCACACCTTTTATCTATTAATAAAGTTGTCTTATTTTCGATATATTACTTGTCATGAAATCGACTTACGTTTCTGCTGCAAACCCCTTATTGCCATACCTTGTTTGACGGAAATTGGATGTATTTGTCTAAGTATTAGACAATTTCGGATTCAACGGGGTGTGCCAGACCTGTTATTTCAATGAACCTCATGATACATATTTTGATGATTACAAACTACTACATTTGTTGATCTAATCAATTTGTTAAGTGTTTCAGTCACAACTCAAACTATCTTAAGCCAAATCTTTCAACTACAAGAAGAACATTGAAAAAAGATCTCAAGCCACGATCAATCAAAACACGAGTTGCAAATACTATGTTTAGAAGTCTTTTAGATTGACTTAGGATTATAGAATCTTTACTCAATAACTTTCAATTTGATTTCCAAATGTTTTTCAAAATGAATTTTTCAAACTCACAATGATCCAAATCATTGAATCTTGAACCTTTTTCAAAAATTCAATTTCACTGAATAGAGGTTGGTAGATTAAGTTAGGAAGAAAGACTCTCCATAATGGATTGGAAAAAAAATGATCAGCAAGTTCAACATGAACTGGAGAATGGACAGGGGCATCATGATGAATATCTTCATTTGCTTCATTAGCTTGATCTTGGGCTTGAGACACTGCTTCATCATGTGCTCCAGCCTCTTCTTTATGAGGTTCCTCTTCCAGAGGAATGTTCCCTCGAAATGGTAGCTTAGAAGGTGTCTTCTCTGAATCAATTCCTTCTTGCTCAGGCTGTACTTCACCCAAAACTTCTCCTTCTGCTTCTTCAAAAGGTCCAACTGTCACTCCAGCTGGAATAGGTTTCTTGTGAAACCGTCTATTCTGCTCTAGAGCATATACATACTTCATGAGTTTCACAGTTGTATGGCCAATACATCCATACCTATCTACTTGATGAACTTCCTCTCCACGAAGGTCTATGCCAGCAGCTTCAAAAATGGGTGTCAAGTACATTCCAAAAGGAATTCCTCCTCTTTTTAAATCAGTCTTGACAAGAAAGTCTAGTAGCACATGTGGGATACTCACTTTTATCTTCTTTAATACACACCAGGTGAGGAATAAATCCAATTCCTTTACATTTCCTCTGCTACCAACTCTAAACTGAACAAGATGGGAAATGATGTTGTGAACTATTCTAGGAACCAGATCAAAGGATTGGTTTGTGAGCTTGTTATCCACACTAGTCCAGTTTTTCTCTCTAGAACCATAATTCAGGGCAGCAAGGTTGTTATAACTTTCAAAATGGATGCCTTTGGAACTCTGATGAATGATAGGAACATCATCAGGAAGTGAGAAGGTGGATTGGAAATATTGTGGAGAAATTTCCACATGTTTTCCCTTAATAGTGGATTGCCTAACTAAGCCAGACTTAGGCTTTCTTAGGAGAATTTTGTAAAATTCTTTCACTAGATTTGGATACCAGGGCTTTTGAAAAGTGAGAAAGGAAATCCATCCCTAAAATTCAAATAGGGGTAGGACATTCAAATGAGCACGAGAGAAGAATGAAAATCTACATAGTGTCATATTATGACTGATTTTGAAGAGATTTTTTCAGCTCTCTTCTCTTTCTTGGATTGCTTGGACAATGTAACAGTAGGATTGGATGGTCCAGACTGAGAAGGGTCAGATGGAATTTATGCATCATCTTGTGAAGGCTGAGTAGTCGATGGTGCAGGGACCTCAGCTGTTTGTTCAACTTGAACCTCAACACGTTTCACCTCACTTTCCTTTGTGGGGAAGGAAAAGGAGACAAAGCTCTCTTCCTAACTGAGTTGGTTGGAAGTTTTTAGGTTTTTGGAGCCATTTTCATACATTTTAAAATTTAGATCTAAAATGTGAAGAACAAAAATGAAATCTGGATTTCTAGGGCTCAGAAATTGAAGATTATCATAGGAAACGATGGAAATTTACTAAATATACCTTGGATCACGAGAAAGTTGAAGAATCTTGGAGATTGGAGCAAAGGGCGAGAGATTGCAGCAATGCTCTTTTCTTGTCAACATCCTTCTAGGGCACGAATGAAGTTGAAGAACAACTCAGTGAATATTTAAAACTTTCTATGTGTGTAGGGTTTGAGCGTCCTCCTTTCTTTCAGCGTCCATATGAGCTTGCTCATTTATTTCCCAGACAGAGTGTTAAGCGTCCTAAAAGTGAATAGCATCCTCCTACAATGGTTCACTAACATTCTGGACAGAACGTTGAGCGTCCTCAAATCTGTTTCACATTTTTCTGGAAATTTTCCTATGAGTGTCCTCAAATAGAACAACGTCCTCAAGGTCAAGTAACAGTTTTAACGATCTATCATAATGACACTTTCAGGGGCATCCTGAAGCACGTCAGCATCCTCCTGGACAATTAAGTGCATGAAATCAGGAAGCATAAGCGTCTTATAGTGGTTTCAACGTCCTTAATTCTATTTAGTGCTTTTGTCAATTTCTTCAATTTACAAGACAGATTCTCAGTATGACCACAATCATTAATATTTATCAAGAATCATCATGTTACACAAATAGATCAACAATTAACATCAAGAACATCACATATCATTTCAGTACTTATGCATTCAAAGATTTTATCATTTGAGATCAACACAATAAACCATGATATTTAACAATATGATGCTTAATCAGATATATGGGTGTTGATAATCAGCATCAAGAGACTGAAAATATTCAAACATAAGTGAAATATATTTTTAATGATTGTAGAATCAACAACTCAAGGTACCTCAAAACTTTTTCTTTGAATTGTTCCCCTTTTCTTGTAGAAGACTGTGTTACAACAGATCATTCTTTCGATTTTGTATTTAATGATCGTACTGGTATATTTGTACGGATTCCTTCCTCCTCAGTTGGAGCTACAATACTTGGAGCACTTGAAGAAGATGTTGAAGTCTGATTATCTTCGTCTCTCTAGTTCATCAAAGAAGTGACCTCTTCATCATCAAGTTCACTCTTATTTCTGCTTGGAAGATTTGCTCTTATGTCCTCGTTCTCAGAGGATGTTTCTAATCTACTTAGAATATAATTTATCTTTTGAAAACTATTTTCAAATGGATTTGCAAACTCTTCTAAAAACTGAATCTTATACTTCCATTTTCCAGGAAACTATCAAGAAAAAATTTGACTAGAGTAGTTTGTGGAATAGTTTTTCCAAAATTTTCTAATTCCTTTGAAATTCTCAAATATATTTTGAAGGAGTTCAGAGATATTTTCACATAGTCTCATGACGACATGCGTGGTATTTTTGCGGATGTGATTGTTCATTGTCTCAACACTGATCAGAGGATAGCACCAGTACGTCAGTAGAGAAGAGCTCTAAGTGTTGAGCGAGCTCAAGCCCTTGGAGAAGAGGTCAATAAGCTCATCCGAGCTCAGTTGACCCGGGAGGTGTCATACCCGGATTGGTTAGCTAATGTTGGATCTAAACAAGGCATGCCTGAAAGATAGTTTTTCGCTACCGAGGATTGATCGGCTCGTTGACGCTACAACAGGTCATGAGCTACTTCGCTTCATGGATGCATACTCTGGGTATAATCAGATTATGATGTATCACCGAGATGAGGAGAAGACCTCATTCATCACTGATCGAGGTATATTTTTTTACAAAGTTATGTCATTCGGATTGAAGAATGCGGGAGCTACATACCAGAGATTGGTAAACCGTGTGTTTGAGGACAAGATTGGAGTGAACATAGAAGTCCAAGTTGATGATATGCTCATAAAAAGTGTTAGGTCAGCAAATCATCTAGATGACCTCAAAAATGTGTTCCGAACCATCCAATACTACAACATGAGACTCAACCCGAGCATGTGTGCTTTCGGAGTTACAACAGGAAGATACAAAGTATTGGCTAGGAAGATACAACGACAAGGAGCTAGATATGTGATGATTGATGACGAGTTATATACCGACGCAGCTACAACTTTTCATACCTCAAGTGCTTATGAGAGGCCCATGCAGGAGTATGTGGAAATCATTCAGAAGGAAGAGCTCTCACTTACAAAGTGCTCCGCCAAGGATACTATGGGCCAACCATTAATCAAGTTGCCCTAAGGACAACGAAGAGTTGTGACAGCTATCAATGACATTGTATTATCGTAAAAGCTCCTGCAGAGAACTTGACTCCCATACAAAGTTCATGGCCTTTCACTTAGTGTGAGGTAAACCTTATTGGACTATTGCAATATGTAGAGGTCAAGTGAAGTTTGCGATAATGACTACTTCACCAAATAAGCCGAAGCAGAACCCTTAGCCCAGATAACCGAGCAAAAAACCACGAAATTCATTTAGTAATCAATCATTTGTCAGTTAGGTTGTGCCATATGCCATAATATCAAATAATGGGAAGTAGTTTGACAATTCTAAGTTCAACTCATTTTGTGATGTGCTCGGAATCCGCCATTTCTTTTCCACACCAACTCATCCCTATTTAACCAATTATCCTCATGTCCCTTACAAGAGTATGTCCCTTATGTGAAAGATATTTGATGATTACAAACCACATTATGTTTATGATAATATTGCATGCATGGCATATCTAATCTTACTTGAAGATTTCGAAGAATCAATGATGCATGGTGAACATGTTATCAAAATATACTTGAAGACGATGATCACTTGAAGATATATATAATTGAATAATTAGATTATGTTTAGGTTGTAGAATCTTTACTATCATATGATTCAGCAATATGCATGACTGCATGATTAGGCGAGTTCATTTTCGATCATTTGCATTGAATTTTCTATGTTTGATTTGATCCAAAAATACCGAGATTTTAATCATATTTATCGAGTTTTGAATGAAAAATCAAAACTATTTTTAAGTGTCCATCAAGACACTAATACGTCTTTTCAAGACGCTAACGTCTCAGCAGCGCCCTCCTGAACTTAGTAAGTCAGGACGCTGATGAAACATTAGGACGTTGATAATGTTCAAGGTTGAAATGTATTTATTCATCAGGATGCTTACTTCATCAGTAACGGCCTCATTAAAGTCAACATGTGAACTTGTCAAGACGCTGATTCAGTGTCAGCTCGCTGATTGTTTTCTGAGTTTTAAATGATTTAATCTTTAAGGATGTTGATAGTTATAAGTTGGAAAACTATCAAGACGCGGCCTAATCAGGAACGCCTTCGCTTAAAGACCAAATTAATAATTTTTAGGACGTTGATCATCCTTCAGCACACTTATTGTTTTACAAGTTAAAACATTAGGCCGCTCATCGTTTAGTAGCACCCTTATGTTTTTCAGTTGTTTTAAAATGTTTTAAAATATTATGACGCTTACTTATTAGTAGCACCTCGTGACTTTAAGTATTTTAAAACCAACAGGACGCTAACGGTTAATTAGCGCCCTCATAGTTTTTAGTTATTTTAATCGTTAAGTAAGTCAGGACGCTTACGATCAAGTAGCGCCCTTACTTCACAGTTCAGCAGGACGCTTATGGTCCGTTAAAGCCCTCAAAGGAACAAAACAACAAAGTTGACATTATGCGTCAGGACACTGATTAACCAATCATGACGCTAATTCAACACTGTCACTGTTCTTAGACTTACACATTTTTAGAATTGTGGAAAACTTTTCATAACTTTTTGAATCTTTTCAGAATGTTCTAAAATGTTATCAAGACATTCCTTTTTCATGATTGATCAGAAGAGTCAGGTGCTATTGCACAAACTGAATCATATACATTTTGGAAAAGAATGTGTCCGTTGTTTGAAATAACATTATGCGCCAAAATCACATTTGAAAATTTCTCAAGTCCATTGCGCCATTGTTATCTCTATATATATGTTGCCTTGTTGCAAATATAAACAACGAATTGAAATACGAAAACTGCTAACTTATTTTGAAATCGCTTAACAGTTTTCACTTGTGCAAAACTTTTGGAAGTTAATCTTCTATTCATTGTTTCAAGTTGTCAAACATATTTGAATACACTAAGTCTTCTTAATTGCTTTAACTTCATTCAAATTATTTTTCAAAATCCAACGAAGGAAAAGAAAACATTTTGAACCGATTTTCAACTGCACTTCATCTTTCATACATTGTTGAATCTGTGATAGCAGAAGGTTCAAACGTAAAGCTTTGTAAGTATCCCTTTAATTCTAAGTAAAGGGAATCATATCTTATCTTGTAATTTGGTGTAGTGACCGATTTGTCTTTGGGATAGAGCAAGTGTTGCTCAAGGTTGTAATGGTTATTCCCACACCCAAAACTTGAGAAACGGTTATTCTCAAACTCGTAAATTGAGGTGTAACGGTTTGGTCTTTACCCGTAAGAAGATCCATAGTGGAGTTTGGATAAATCCTAACTTAAGAGATTAGGTAGTGGATTTAAGCAAGGTCGAACCACTATAAATCTTGTGTGCATTGTTTCCTTTACTGTTATTTTACCTGCCTGCTTTAATTTATTTAATATGTTTTCATTTTCTTAAACGATTTTAATGAAAGGTTAAAATCTGCTAAGTGTCCAATTCACCCACCTCTTGAACACATCTAGGCCAACAATCCCCAAACAAATGGACAGGTTGAAGCAGTGAATAAGATTATCAAACATACATTGAAGGCAAAAATTGAAGAAAGAAAACCCACTTGGGCAGATGACCTCCCACAAGTGTTGTGGTCATATAGGATGACCTCGAGGATGGCAACAGGTGAAACACATTTCTCCTTAGCCTTGGGAATGAAAGCAGTAATCCCAGCAGAGCTCAGTATCCCAACCTTGAGGACATCTTATTTTGATGAAAAGAAGAACTCCGACGCTCAAGAAGTCGAGCTAAACCTATTGGAGGAAAAGAGAGAACAATCTCAAGTTAGACTAGTTGCTTATCAGAGAATAACTTCAAGATATTACAACTCCAAAGTCCGACCTTGAAGCTTCAAGGTTGGTGACCTGGTGCTAAGAAGAGTCATGCTTAATACCAAGGAAGTAGGAGTCAGAGCATTTGGCCCTAACGGAGAGGCGCTGTATAAAGTCATTGCAATCCCAAGAGTTGGAGTTTATGAGTTAAAAGATCTTGATGAGAGGAAGATTGCGATGCCTTGGAATGCAGAACATCTCAAGTTTTACTACCAGTAGCAGTAGTGAACAGGCGTAGTTTAATAGTATCATATTGTTTTGAGTATGCTCCTCATTTGTTACATATTCAGTAGTTCAATAAAAATAGCTCCTTTCTCGACCATATTTTGTACAAAACTGTAAATAGGAACACGCCAAATGCCTTGAGACACGAAGCTCAATTCGAATAAATCATGGGAAAGAGGATAGAGAACCTCAATGTACCCCGGGTCTGAGCTCAAAAGAGTTCTGATTATCACCGGGAAGGAACTAAAGATCTCAAAGTACCTTAGGGTCCGAGCTTGTGCAGGACTATCGGCCAGAGGGAGGCTACGGCCTCAGAGTACCTTGGGGTCCGAGCTCACTAAAGCTCGGATTATCACCGAGAAGAGGGTAACACCCCATAAAAAAATTTATTCCAAAGCATTAACAAGAAGCTACTGAGCTCTAGATCAGACGAGCTCACCTACAAGGCCGAGGTCGACCAGGTCGGAGTAATATTAGACGAAAATTTTCCTAAGTCCTAAGGAGGGTTCGGCCTTGAGAAAATTGTCTAAGTCCTAATGGAAATTCAATCATGAACCGAACTGATATTAAAAGCTCGGCGACAAAGGGTTAAGATAAACAAGAAGTGTAACACCCCGTCATTTTAATTAAATACATATGTTGAATTACGTGTATATCGAGATGTATAATACACGTATTTTATATGTAAGAGGCAAATATACGCGTGTATGAAAATACATGCTATATTTAAGGGGTATGAACAAATAAATGAAATTATTAAATAAAGTTTAATAAGGTGAATGAGAGTTATTTAATTAAGAAGTTTTGAAAGCATGGGATGATACTAAATGAGCTTGCTATCTCATTCTCTCACTTTTTAATCTCTTTTCTCTCTCTCTCTCAAAATCTTTCTTCAACGTTTAAAAAAAAAAAAAAAAGAGAAAGAAAGAAGTTGCAGAAGAACGAACGAGAAGAAGGAAGAGGAAAATGAGGGAGAACGCGAGATTCACGCGAAATTAGGACCCGCGGTAAGTGATTTTCACTCTATTTCTTTGTGAAATTAATATCTAAGCTAGATGTAACGATTCTAACGGAGTAATTTTAGCTATGAGAGTTGTTTTACAATGTTTTCAAAATTGGGGTTTTTACCAACTTGGATGAAAATTTGTTCGAAAGGTGGAAAAACACTCCCTAGATTATAGGAACCCCGAATATATGGTTAGATTTCATTTCTTTGTTCATTTGGAATTTTTATGACTGTTGGAAGTTTGTTGGAAGTTAGAGTTTAGATTGAAAACCTTTTGAATCACATTAAACCCGATGAAACTGCAGTTTAAGGCTATAGAATGGTAGAATGAACTGTTGTGAGTCCATCGATGCTAATTTCATGATTTTTGGAGACCGTTTGACAATTTTAGTAAAAATTTACATATTTCTAATGAATAGTGACAATATGAACAGTACTGTGAATAATACTGTGATTATATCCGGTTAATAAAAAGGAATTGGACTCCATTGAAACTCCGGTTTGAGATCATAGAATCGTAGAGAACTGAATTTCGGACGTTTCGATGCTAAGATTGTGATTTTTGGATATGATTTGATATTTTTAGTAACTAAATATATGATTTTGGTGAGAAAAATTTACTTTCGTGACTTTCGCGAACGTGTAAAACCTTAGTAAAATACCTGTTGAAGGTAGTAGAATGGTAGTATGACTGATTTTACACGTGTCTATGTGAACAGAATAATTTTAGGAATGTTCTAGATTTTTAATAAAATTGATATATATGAACTAGTAGAAAAATAAACTGAGAATTAGTGAAAATATGAATTGGAACTCTATTTTCACTGTTCTTTCTTGTGGAAAGATCTAGATTGACCACGGAAACGAGATAGTAGTTTCTTCAACTGCTTATGAGTCCTAAATGGAGTTCGAATCTAAATTCACAGATATAATATTTTTCAGGTGGATCATTATTATTAGTGATTTGAAGTGAGTTGAGAAATTGAATAGGTAAATATATATATGAATAAATGAAATTGAATTATGGAGTGGTTGTGACAGGTTGAGTTAGTTGGAGTTAAATTGGAGTTGGACTCGAAAGCGGCGATGATTGGGTTTAAGTTGGAAAGTGTTGTACTGTGAGTATATTTTCTTGATTTTGGTTCTTGTATGAAATTTTATATATATGAAATGTTTGAATGTAAATATGCTATGCATATATTATTGCATTGTGTTCTAAGTTGCATTCATAAATGATTTTTTTAAGCATTGGAGCATGTGAGACTTGCAAAGGCAAGTTAGTGTCATTTCGTTAGGAATTAGACCCGGATGAGTGTTATGCGTAACCTCATTGTCAGTAGGCATGTCCTAACAAGGATTGAAGATCCTTGAAATGACTGCGAATTGGGTAATGAGAGGTTGTGGCTACCTTGTAACGGCCATACAAGGGTTAGACTCGCTCTCTTGCCTTGAAGGAAAGAGATTGTGGATTTCGTGGAAAAGACTGCATTTTTGTCTTGAAAACTCATGAAATTTATGTTGTTGACATGTATAATATATGCGTTGAATGAAGCATGTGTTTCATAATTGTTTGAAATGATTTTAAATGTCATATTTTCCTAAATGCATATAATTGTCATATGAAGAAATATATTCACTGAGTTGTTGATTGCTCACTCTATTTCCTCCAATATTTCAGGTATCGAGTCGAAGGAAAAAAGAAAAATCCGTGAGAGATAATCACGTGATTGCATTCGTCTGATATATGTATGTCTGCATTGGAGGGTATGAGTTACTTTTATTTATTTTGATAAGTATCATTATCACATACTATATATATAATATCACCTAGATGGGTTGTGTGGTAATGTAAATTATAGTTAAATATTTTAGTTATACAATGCTTGTGATGATGAAATGAGATGATTCGTAAGTATCTATCATGTGAGAATTTGATGTGTGAATGAATGGAATGATTATATATATATATGTGTGTGTGTGTGTGTGTGTGTGATTTGATTTGTGGTATATCAGGAAAAAATGTGAAATGTCCATTTTATGGGGAGATGCTGTCAAAATTTTTATAAATTTTGGAAAGTATTGTGAATGTCTGTTGAGGCTAACAATATATTATCTACTATATATGAGTATGTACAGTGAATAGTATATTGTGCCGGTCATGACGTCAGGGGCGTCATGACAAGAAGAGAGCTTGACAAAGCAGAACAAATATGAGGTTCATCAAAGGAAGAAAATTTTCTAAGTCCAAATGAATGCTCAACCTTGGTAAAATTGACAGAGCCGAGCTCAAGCCACAGCCTAGGACAGTTGCTGAAAATTTCCTAAGTCTTAACGGATGTTCGACCTTGGTAAAATTGACCGAGTCAGTCACGACCCCCCTCTGTAGGGTAACGTCATGACCGATACAGAATACCATATAAGTCATATATAGACATATATAATACTCTGTCAGCCTCTTCTTTTAAGAAATATAACAAAATTCACTAAAAATTTTCGGCAGAACCTCCCCATAAATCTGAGGTTCCACAAAACACCTGATAAACCACAAATCATCCACATATATCATTTCATTTCTATTCCACATCCATAGCCATATATACGTGATCAAGGTAAAAAACTCACATATATCTACTAACATATATCATTTCCATATACATACAACCCACTAACCATTTTATACATAGTCTATTGTTATATACATATACATATCCAAAATAAAGGACACAAAAACCATCTCCTTGTACACATACTTACATCAACAAATAGACAAGCTCAGTCGACTCTTTGGAGCCTTATCTTTGCCTTTGTAATCAACACCTGAGATAAAAAAGGGAGTGGGGTGAGCTACAACAAGCTCAGTGAGTAATTAAGTAATGGCATTACATATGCATCCATAAGAAAACATGGCATATTAAGACAACATTATAAACCATATGCAAGCCAATATGAAATAATCATACATGATCAAGATAATCCATGTCATTTTGACAAATTAAACAATGCATATTTTCATAATATATATGCTCACGATCATAGTGTATGGGTTGAGTCTATATCCTCCATATACGTCTATAAGAGAAGAACTCAGCCTCATCTAACCAGATCAATTTTATTAGGTAATGAGTGAGTCTGTATCCTTGTCATACATTCTTAAAGAGAACCCGATCTCATGTTTCGTCCAATATGATGATTCCCAATATCACAAGGGAAATCATCTCACACCTTACTTAGTAAGCCTCGACATTATCAATGCCAAAATACATTTTCATGCATTCAATTCATAATGCAATAATTCATATCATGCTTATATTCATAAAACAGGTTTATATACTACATTGTCATACATAAGACCAAAATAGAAATACTCACAAAATTACATAATTTGACTAAGTCCACAATCTCTACACTTAGTTCAAATTACCAACTTTTTACTTTGCACACTTTCTACAGCACAAGCAGCTCACTTGTCTTGCTATCCAATTCTTAGAATTCATCAATTTTTTCCTCCAATCTCTGCTATTTAACATTCCCAATCATCTATCATTGTTTTCCAATCATAAAACACACCTATTCAACACTCAAATGAATTCCCAAAATCCTCACTCAGCAAGGTCTGAAAATCCCCAACCATGGAAAATCAGTAAATTTACCATCAAATTAACCATAAAACAACAAGGAACCACTTACTTATGGTTTTCTTCAATGATTCAACAATTATCCAGCTGAAACCCTCTTTTCTAACTTTCAATCTAACCATGGAAATCATATAATTTTCACATATGTTATACAAGTTAAAGAGAGGAACAAGAATATGTAATTTTTAACTCAAAAACCATGGATTCTCACCTTGAATTTGGCTCTCCAAGCTCAAATCTCCTCTTCCCTTTCGTTATTCTGGTTTTTCCTAAGTTCAATTAACTTAAAATGAGCTAGAAAGGTTGAGACATTTCTCTAAAGCATGTACAAACCACCTCACCGACCTATTAAAAAAAATGTTAGGCTCACAGAGGAGTATGCTTCTCCCCTTAGGGAGTGCGCTTCTAGCTACCCAGAAAAACCAAATTTTTGGAATCCCGTGAGGAGCGCTCTTCTCCTTTACCAGGAGCGCGCTTCTTAAAGCTCCAGGTGAAATTTTCACTAAGTTTTGGGCATTTTATGATACAACTAGATCCTAGGGTACCAATAGCCCTACAATACTTGTATTTTCACTATTTTAAGGTCATGTACATATGTATACGCATACAAATATGTCTGACAATACGTATTAGTCAATGTACAAGATTGATTCGAACATACAAGGCATTACAGAGCCGAGCTCAAGTCTCAATCTAGGACAGTTGCCGAAAATTTCCTAAGTCTTAACGGATGCTCGACCTTGATAAAGTTGGTCGAGCCGAGCTCAGATAACAGCCCAAGAAAGTCACTGAAAATTTTCTAAGTCCTAGAAAAATCTCAGCCTCAGAGGAGGAAGCCGAGCTGATCTGGTGAAGGCCAAGGTTTTTCTTAAACTACAAAAGAACAACTCAAAGGAAAATAAGCAAGCTTTCATTCAAAAATTAAAACAGAGTTTAAAGCTCGACATCCTAGCACAACAGTATCAAATACGTACAAAAAAAGAAAAAATTAATTCCTAGGAGAGCCCAAAATAATGATGCCATCGTCTACCATGTTTTGTTCCACCTCGGCATTTTCATCCTGCTGAGCTCCTCCAGCCTCACCATCCTCCAGGTCGGCAATGCCAGCGTGTTCGGCCTCGCCCTCAGCAATAGCTTCCCTCTCGCCCTCCTCGGTCTCGTCGTCTTATTGCTGCTCGGCCATGTAGATGTCGAAAGCCTTCATGTTGACCTGATCTTTGAAGTACTTGTCAAAGTCTATCCTCGTGTGGATTTGACCCAGCTCGTACTATTCATGCTGCAGCTCTTAGAATTCGGAATATGCCTTGAACTCCTCCACAGCTCGACTGGGAGCTTTTTCAGCTCAGCCTCCAACGATTCGACTTTCGCCTTCAGGATGTCATTCTCGAATGACGTCAGCTCAAGCTTCTGAAGAGTAAAAGAGAGCTCAGAGTCGGTCCTACCGAGATGCTCTTCCAGCTCCTCGACCTTCCTTTCCATCTCTTTTCTTACCTTTTTGCTATTTATCTGAGCAGAAATGAGCAGATCCTCCGCCTTTTGCATTGCCTGGAAAGAATAGAGAGCATCCTAGAGAGCAAAGAAAACAAACATCAGACTAGAAGAATTGAAGCACTTAAGAAGAAAAACATTCAACAAAGAAACAACTCACCTCGACGGAATAAACGAAGGCCTGGGAAGAGTTGTCCCGAGGATGGTCGTCGTGAGCAAAATCTATCTAAGTCTTGGGGACGACTATATGGAACCCCCGGACAGCCAGGTCGTGACCATCGACCTGGGTGATTTGAGGGCCGAGGTCCCGAAGCTTCTTTTCGGGGCGCCGATAAGGAACCTCGGGAGCACGGGTCTTCACCTCTCGGCGAGCTGAAGCCTCGTCTGCAGAAAGGGGCGCTGGTGACACAAGTACGACAGGAGGAGGAGCAGACAAGCTCCCCATAATAGGGGTTGTTTGATGCGACCTTGCGTCCTGGTCGGCCGAAGACTTGGCCTCCTCAGCCACGATCCGAGCACCCTCAAGTGCTCGAAGACGATAAGGGTTGATGACACTTTTACTCATTTTCTTTCCCCCTGCCATGACCTTTGCTGGATAAGCTACAAAATAGAAACGAGCAGAGCAAAGTGAGTCACGAACCAATTTATTACAAATAAAAAGTTCAACTCGGAGGTGAATACCTTGAAAGAAATCTTTTTTCTGGATGAGACGCGCTGAGGAGCCGAACAGGCGTTAAGATCTCAGTGTATCGACGATCTAAGTATGAAATCTTATAAACTCGGCCTTGGAGAAGTTAGCTCCGGGAGTCGCTATTCCAATGAACCGCACGACCAGAAAACAAAGATCAGCTCGAGCTGAAGGATAAGCGAAAAAAAAATAAAATTGGAAGGACAGTAGGTTAGCTCGGTACTTGGGTACTGAAACCTATTTGGTACAATGCCAACCTCCTCAACCCAGTCCCTTGAAACTAGGAACCAAGTGTCTTTGCAGTCTAAGTTAGCAGTTGGGTTCTTAGTGATTAGGGGAAGGCGTTTGTTTTTGGTTTGGGTTCTTAGTGATTAGGGGAAGGCGTTTGTTTTTGGTCGACCACGAGCTAGCATAATACCAACCCATGCAACTTAGATGAAGCTTGAGTTGATAGCTCCACTTGAAATCTGAGAAAATAAAGTCGGACCACTCATTTTCCTTCCATAACACCATGCAATCAAGAAAAGCACTCCACACATTAGGGTTAAGCTGAGTTGGAGCAACCCTTAGGTCGGCCAAGAGATGACTTCCCCTTCTCTAGGCCTGCTCGGCCTTTCATTGCGACAAGGAACTCACATTTTGACAATTTCGGTGATACCAAGCAGAGTTCTTAAATAGGCGAGCTAAACATATGTAATGAAGAAAAGAATGAGATCAATTGAATAATCGACACTAGAAATGACCTCAGCGTCATCAAACTCCGTCGCCTGAAGAAATATCCCCAGCTCGGCAACCTGAAGTGCTTCACAGGTCGCGAACCAACTCCCCTCAAGCATGGTCCTAGCCGGAACCTCGGTTGAGGCCCATATCATCTTGATCGAGCACCTTTATGCCCTCAGACTCTTCCTCCTCCTCGGAGGCAAGGAGAAGAATCAGCAGCCTATGTCTCGTCACCACGAAGCGGCTGCTCGGGATCGAACCTGTCTAAGGAAATATGTCTCAAGTCGGCTAGGTATTTTGTTAAAAAAGACATAATTGACAAAACCCCTACCAACCTCCTAAAAGAAGCAGAAGAACTGAGTAGGAAAATAACCGAGCAAGAAAAATAGAGCAGGAAAAAAATCGAGTTGGGAGTAGACGCGTTGGGAAGATATGAAACAATGATTAGAACCCTTGTATAGAAGGCCCTCTCTGAACATGAGCCGACGGATTCACTCGCACTCGTATCTTAATGACAATCCAAGTGACCTAAGCCGAGTAGACGAATTGTCTAGACGCACTAGAGAAGACATCAACATCCTCGCGAATCTCGATGACGATCTGAAGAATCCATGATGAGCATATGAACTGACCTAACAAGCAGATTGGATAGTTTTAAATGGTGTTAATCCCAAAGAAAATCTATGGTAGGATCGAGGTTGGGGCAAAACCAAGCTGTGTAATAAAGAAAGCCTCCCACCTATTATAGAGTTGATAGGCTTGGGGGGTAAATGTTGGACTGTTAACTCAACTGAGATTGATCTAAATGAGCAGAGCAGGATCTGAATGAGCTAAGCTTGCAGTCACCCTGGAACTGACGAATAGCATCCAAGGCACGAAAAACCAAAAACCAAAGCAAAGGACGAGTAAAAATAGAAAGCAGCTAGGCTTGGCCTAGCATCCGGGAGACTAAGAGTCGATGACTCCTCCCTGTAACGACAGTTCCGCATGAGATTAGTTGTCACCTTAGACCTGAGGACCAAAAATCAGAGATTTTCGTATGACAATAACTTGGCACAACCAGACAAAGAGAGTCATGATATCAACAAAACCGAGTTACCTAGTTACCGTTTTGCGGAGCTACCGAGCTACTGCACTCATATCTATAGGGAGCAAATCCTGAAATATCTGAAAAAGATGTGCACATTGTCGTTGGATTTATCCCGATAAACCAAGAATGAAATACCACCCATTCGACATGATAGAAGAAGATAAAGCCAATCTTGGGTAGGCGAGCTCATCCAATTTATCTAGGGTAGTTTAGCTCGCCCAATTCAAGCACATCTACTCTTAACTTATTAGAGATCGACACGTGGCACATGCCTATCTGGCAGCTAGCCACTCATCCAAGGATCTCTTCTATAAATAGCCCATCAAATCCCCTCAAAAGGTAGGTCAGTCACTACTCCATAAGCTAGTGCAAAGTTTAGTTTGAGTCAATTTAGCTCTAACTTAGGCATCAGAGGGTCTTTGGCCGGCACCACACCAGTGTTCCTCACAATAGCCTGTTCTTATTTTCTTGGTTTTAGATCTTGGTGGTGAGCTCTTGCTAAAGTCGGTTGGTTCGTGTCTCCAGATCAGCTCACCTGCTCCACGTATTCATCAACCTGGTGTTGGTCAGATTTTGCACCAACAATATCGTATGTTGATGATATACTACTTGCTAGTAGTGATCTAAAAATGTTACATGAGACTAAACAGTTTTTATTTCAAAGTTTTGAAATGAAAGATCTTGGTGAGGCTTCTTTTGTTCTTGGCATCGAGATTTACCGAGATAGATCTTACAGACTTCTTGGATTGTCATAGAGAACTTATATTGATAGAGTTGTTAAAAGGTTCAACATGCAAAATTGTAAAGGTGGAAATGCACCCATTGTTAAGGGTGATAAATTTGGAAAGTTCCTGTGTTCGAGGAACATCTTAGAGCGGGAGCAAATGAAAGACATTCCATGCGCTTCAGTAGTTGGAAGTCTCATGTACGCTCAAGTTTGCACACAGCCAGATATAGCATTTGTTGTCCGGATGCTAGGCAGATATCAAAGTGATCCTTGTTTGAATCATTAGAAAGTGGTAAAGAAAGTTTAAGATATATGCAACAGACTAAAGATTATATGCTCACATATAAGAAGACCAAAACACTTGAAGTGGTGGGTTACACAAATTCTGATTTTGTTGGTTGTCTGGATAGTAAGAAATCTACTTCAGGTTTCATTTTTCTGATGGCTGGAAGAGCGGTGTCATGGAAAAGTATGAAACATACTTTGACATCTTCATCCTTCATGGAGGCAGAGTTCATTGCTTGTTATGAGGCCACTTGTCAAACACTTTGGATATGGAATTTCATCTCAAGCCTTCGAGTGGTTGATTCTATTTCTCGACCATTGGTGATATTATGTGACAACTCTGCAACAGTTATGTTTTTTAAGAACAACAAGAGTTCGGGAAGGTCAAAGCATATTGACATTAAATATCTTGTTATTAGATAGAGGATTCAGAAGCAGCTAGTGTCAATGGAACACATTGGTACATGACATGACAGATGACTGTTGATCTCATTACTAAGGGTTTGCTGCCTATGTTGTATAAATGGGTCTTATTGACTCATTTGATGTACTTAGTGGGAGTTATGGTAATGGCTCAGTTTCCGACACATTGTATTTGTGATCACATTTATTATTATTATCCTCTTTTATACAATATTTTTCATATTGGTGCACATGTGTATGGAAAATTTGATTTGTGTCTTAATTGTAAGCATATTGCGTCCTTAATAGTGAGACACTATTGGACCAAAGCATGGGCATATATTTTATTTAGCGGGCTAATGCACATGCATTATGGGATATCATTTCTTCCCCACTTGGTTTGTTTATCACTTAATAAATCCCAAGTGGGAGGATATTAGATAATAGTCTTTATTAATTGATAATCTTATAAATTAAATAAAACCAAGTGAGAGAATGTTATATATGGTTTTATTTAATTTAAAAGATTAAGTTTTGTTATTATCTAATGTCATAAGGCTATTTTAGTAAATTCCTATTGGTTACGGAGTCAGTTGATGGAATCGACTCTTATAACCGTCTTTAATTTGAAGGAATGGTCCCAACCTTTCACAATATAATAAAATGGTGCGTTAATTTTTGGGCATTCTATCAACCCCTAACACGAAACAGAGAGTGTGAAAAAAGATTGAAGATCTTCTCCAAATCAATCTGGAAAATGATAGGTATGTTTTAATTTCTATTTTATATTGTGATTCATGGTGATCTGGGGTAATAAATTCTATCGGGAAGAGGTTGGCTTTGCCAACGCAGTCAACATAGTACGAAAAATTGGTTCGCTCTTCAAAGCTCGGCTTTTCGGTTCGCTCCCCGTGGTCTGCTTCTTTTCTCTCAATGAAATATAACAATGCTCAAGCTCAAACTTTGCTTACATTCTTCATCGACACTCGCAGGATGTATCGCTCATCCCCCCAGCGGCCTAAAATCAAGGGCGCAAGTTGATCTCTCTGGTTGCGGCCGCATGCATTTATTCAACTTGACATGTGGGAAGGGCTTATTTTGATGAATGTAGTGTAGTTAGGCTCGGCTTGGTCTAACTCCCTCCCCACACGCCTGGAGGATTGAGAATCTCAAGAACCCTTCTGAACGTCCATCTTCACGGGAAATTTGAAAAGGAGTATATCCTTCTTGTAGTGCCTTCCATTCCACTATTTTAATCGAGAAAGAATCTCTTCTGAACGACCAAGTCATAATGAGATTAAACAACGATGCTTCCTTGGCAATGTGGAACGGGGATTGCATTATGTCATTCCTACAAGTGATATGCCCCATCCAGGATTGGAAGAAGTGCTATATACATATATATATATATATATACTAGTCGACTTTCACATGCGTTGCACGTGAAAAAGAAAGTCTATGACTTAATTTTTTAAATTTGATAGAATTTTTATAATTTTTATTTTGGATGAAAGAGAAATATCCAAACAAAATAGAGTTGATTAAAAAAAATTAGAACTAAGAAAAGTATATGACTTAATTTTTCAAATTTAATAGAAATTTCATTTTGGATGAAGGAGAAATATCCAAACAAAATAAAATTAATTTAAAAAAAATTAAATTAATAAAAGACTAATGATATTTTTTAAAAATATATTTAATAAAAAGAATTAATGAAGATTAATTACTCATTTGAATTTATCTCCATATCCTTAAGATCTTCTAGTGTGAACAGCGGCAGCACTTCCTCATTTGCGTAATGTATCTTGGAATCAGGTAGATATCTCTCATATTCAAGATACCTGTATCTTCCCTTCTCAATAACCCCATTTCTATCCATACTCAAGTTCCACATTTCCAATCTCTCCGACCATTTTCTCTGCAACTATTTTAGAAAGTGGGAACAGTCTGACAACTATTTTGGAAGTGGGGTATTAAAATCACAGTTGCTTTAGCTGTTTAGGAATATATTTTTTAAAAGTTTACATTAATCTTTTACGATGCAATTATTTTTAAACCCCTCAAAACTTAAAACTTTAATTTCTAAAATAAATAAACTATGAAGATATAGAGGGGTGATTTTGGCATTTTCACTCAAATGATCACACCGTAAGGAAAGGGAAGTTTTGTATTATTAATAGCATACATACATATATAGTCCATTAGTCAACATGCTCATCTGTTGCAAGTAAAGAAAAAAAGTTTATACTTGACTTTTAAACATGGTAAAGTCTTCTAAGAAAAATCAATCTCAATGAAATCAAATCATAAACAATAAAAAAAAAAAATCATAAATACCACAGTTCATTTTAAATTAAAGAGAGTACCCACGTACAATAGAAATAATTAAATAGAAAATTAAATTAATAAAAAATAACAATGATATTCAAAAATTGAAAAAAAAAATATTCATTTAGCATTAAAATAAAAAGATTGAAGATTACTAATTATCCCAAATTTTTTGAAAATGAAATAACACAAATTACAGAAAACCACCCACTAAATTAATTTAATTGAATAAAAACATAAAATTAAATTGGAACAATTTAAATGAACAAAAAAATATTAAAAATAAAATATTTTGAAAATGAACAAAAAATATAAAAAAAAATATTTTGATTCAATTGGAACAATTCAAATACGTGTTGTGATAAAATTTATCCCACAAAATGTAACAAATTAGCTAGAAAAAGAACATGCTCTAACACCCTATGACTATCACATTTCTTTTGAAAAAATAATACATTTAAAAATAATAGATTTAGATTCTTATAAATTTTCAATGCCATCTCACCTTCAATTTAACAAAATCAAAATAAATTAGCAAAAGATCCTATATTTTACATAAACCTAGAAGAAGAGAAAAAAATAATAAAAATAAAAAGAATAAAATTGTGTTCTAAGCTTGAAATAGATTTCTAAGGTTGCATATTTAAAAATAATAATTGGAAATGGTGGTTTGTCATTTTTCCAAAAATCACTTGTTTGAGAGAAAAATACTCAATAACATATCTCAAGCTTTCTCCATTTTCTTCCAATTTGAAAATTGATAACTATTTTTGGAGATATGAACCAATTGTGCAGCCTAAATTTTACATAAACCTAATTCCATAATCTTAAAAGATGGAATAGGGGAGAATAAAAGAAGAAAAACAAAGTATTTCTCTCAAATCTCACTCGCATATGATACATGCATATGCGTCCTTAAATTTTGATTTATGTAAGTCTCCTACTAGTACATACAAAGTGTATCTCTCCAATTGTTTAGTGAATCATTTAGCAATAATAAATGAACTGTATGACCGTGAGACTATCTGCAAGTGGAAGCTCTACACTAGCAACTAATAGAGTAAGCATAGAGACATTAACTCATTAATAAATAAAATAGTGTCTCGCATGCCCTAGATCCATTTGGTTTGGTTATATATGCACATGCACCTCTAATCCCTCAAGAAGTAACGTATGACCCTACAAATCTACAATATATCTACACTTATATGGCAATCAAATCGAACAACATAATAGACAATGATTTAAAATATATAATAGTAATGTAAAATCAAATGACCTTCCTTTCGCCCTCCCACTACTTAATAGAAAATCAATCGTTTTCCCAGCGAAGTCCCTTAAAGTCGAATCATTCCTGAATGTAGACAACTTACCAAATTAGTCGTCATTAATTTTTTACCGTATTGTGTATTTAAAAGTAATATAAGCAACAATGAATATCATCGAGAAATGAGATATTCATTATTGATCAATAATGATCTCATCTTGATTTCAATCAATGTGACATTTCTATTATGCGAGCTAAATGGATCAAATGTCTCATCTTTACTCGCTTCACATAAAGTGTCAAGGGCAATCGCTCATGTGAGAAAGCTGATTAAAGCCTCGAAACATACTCCAATTAAAAATAAATGTTTGCCCAACAAATAGCCAGCAATCAAAATGCTCGAACCACATATCATTCATTAGTCAATATCCCATGAACAATATAGAATAAGTGTTAAAGAAACTAGAATACATAAATTACAACATACGAAGTCCTAATACTTTAATGTGTGTCATGTATACATCTCTAGCAACCGATTTTGTAAAAGGATTTAGAACGATGCCCCCAGTAGGCATGTATTCTAAAGACATTTCATTTGTAGCAACTATATCTTGAATTAAATAGTATCTTATATCAATATGTTTAGTTTTGCCATAATACTTGGAATTTTTCACATAGGCAAAGACAATCATACTATCATAATAGATTGTCACCAGATCTACAAAATTTGTAACAACTCCAAAATTGTAAAAGAACGTCCTTAACTAAATAGAACAAGCAACAAATTTTGCTTCAATAGTAGACAAAGTAATGCAAGATTGCTCTTATTACTCTAATAGATAGTCCCTCAATGAGTAAGAAAGTAAGTTTTGATGTGAATTTTCTTTCATCTAGATCATCATTTCAATTTATAGCCAACTAAGTACAAATTTGAACCTTGATAACATAATATATAATCGACAATTCCACAAAGATTTCGTAATATCCTTTTAACTATTTTCAAATGAGTAAGTTCAAGATTGAATTGATATATACTAACCAATCGAATTGTATAGCATATGTCAGGTCAAATACACATCATTGCATACATCAATCTCTTAGTAACATTAGAATATGATACACAAGTCATCTTATCTTTTTCTTCAAGATCACCTTTTTTTTTTTATAGGAATGTCAATAGACTTGCAATTTTAGATTTGAAATCGTTTAAGAATCTTATTAATGTAAGTTTCTTTAGACATGCCTAAGAGTCTTTTTGAACGATCTCAGTATATCATTTCCCAACTATGTTAGTTTGAGTTGAGTTGGGTCGATTTTGTGTCAAAACCTAACTCAAGCCAACCCAACTCAATGTGTGTAGACCCTTAACAAACATTTTCAAGTATTTGCATTTTATATGATATAAATAAATTATGGACAAAGTATAAAATAATTTCTATATAACTTTTCACTGTATAAAATAGCTTAATAAAGTATATAATAGAAAAGATATAAACCTGCTGAAAATAAAAGAAAAGAAAAAAAGATGAGAAAGGTTTTGCAAGACATCAACTCCTGGGAAATAAGGCCACGTGCGTAAACCCTGCTCCCTCCCTCTTTCCTTTTAAATAAAACCTTCATATATTATGAAGTGCCCTAATAATTTGGTTGAACTTTCGAGATCCTGCTTCACTCCACACTACTCTTCTTTTTCTTCTACCTTCATTTCTCGCTCTCTTAAACCTCGCAAGCCCGTGATTTCACTCAGGAGCAGGCGCAGATCTAGGGTTTTCGAAAACCTACGTCGAGGTTTAGTTCACTCTTCTAACTAACTAATCGGAAATGGCCATTGCAACTCAAACTCCTGATATTTTGGGAGACCGCCAGTACGGTCAGGACGTTCGGACTCAAAATGGTACATTTTTTTGGTCATTTTTCTCAATGATCAATAGCTTGAACTGATCATTGGTGGCTCTCCATATTAACGTTTGTTTTTGATTCTATGCAAACCCTCGCAATTTATTTATTTTTTCCCTTTTTTTTAAAATATTGTTGAAATTTTTTTAATGATTTCCATTGATTTCTTGATCTCAATATATGCAGTTGTGGCTTGCCAAGCAGTTGCGAATATCGTTAAGTCATCACTCGGACCTGTGGGGCTAGACAAGGTACGCAACATTTATTTATTTATTTTAATCAAACTGCATATATGTTTGTTGGTACATTTTGAAACGTCTCGCATTAAAAAACTATGAATGTGTGGCTTAGGTTGCTATTTGATTAGTGTTCTAAAATGGGCTTTTGGAGAAGGATGTAGTTTAGAAATGCTTTAAGTCAGTCAAACGTGAGATTGGATGAGAGGATGTGTCGTAGGACTGAAACTCCAATCCGTGATTATATATGTCCAAAGACTGTTGCTTTCTTAATGTTGATTTCTGAGTTAATAGCTGACTTAAGAACCAAACTACAGTAGATGGGTGGGCATCTAAAATGGTCTTGAATTTTATAATTTATATATTGTAATAATCTCATTGTAGAGGATTTGTGACTGGTTGGATTCGCGAGCAAAGGAGATCTGGTCATTGGAAGTAACATCAAAGGAAACTGTTGCTACCACCATTAACTGGAGAAAACTTATACTGGAACTCTTGCTTCCCTTCAATTTATTTGACAATCTAGAAGATTTAGAATTTCTATTAATTGAAAGACAATTGAACACAATCAAGTAACCTAGGCACATGATTTTATTTTTTATTTTTTCTGCAGTAAAAATCTCAAGGTCAAATAAATTTTCTAGCCTCCCCTAAACACTTTTTGTTGTAGGAATATTTGCTACCTTTGTAAGAACATTCTTTAGTATAGTACTTGTTGTCGTCATATCTAGCTCTTGCCTATCCTCATCACTTTCTTTCTCTTACTTCTCAAAGGTTTTTGCTATCAGGATGAGATCACTACGTCTTTAATTTGAATTTGCTGCTAGCCAAAATTAAGTATTTCATTGAACTTTTCATCATCTAACTTCAAGTTGGTTGATATATTTTTGACATCTATGATTTTCTTCACACTTTAATGAATCGATAAATTAAGTTGAAATGCAACTTGAATTGTGCTCTGATAGCACTATTGCGCTAGTTGGGAAAAAAAATACCCAATTTCCTCATATCTTACAAATTAAATAAAGAGAAAAAAAAAGATAATACTCATAACTCAAAGATGATGATGATGACGACGACAACGACGATAATTATTATTATTATTATTATTATTATTTAATGTTGGTGAGGAAAAAAGAAAAAAAAATGTAAATGGTATAAAGGTTGGAAAATGTTTCATAAATGGAAAACAATTTAAGTTTATAATACTACTACTGCTACTACTAAAATAGTACGGACAACATGTTTCTACATATATTGTTGTGAAGTAGTGATGCTACACATTTAATGGAGTCTAACCAATGATACAACCATGATGGCATTACTCATCAAAAAAGACTTGCAATAAGTCATTCACCATTCCCAATGCATGTAAGTTTCCATGCTTATTGCAACTTCATACTTTCTGGCCCTTTTTGCGTTCATGACATTTTGGTTGAAAGTGATGCTATGGATTTTCTTGTTTGTAATTTTTATTTTCACTTCTTTAAATGAAGAGCATACTTATCCACAAGGTACGAAACTTCGATTTCGCCCTAAACTTCGACCTTCGAAAATCAGAATTAATTCGGAGAAGTTTAATTCGACATGGAGAATTTTTGTAAAAATTTGCTAAATTAGAGAAGTTTAGAGAATTTTTGCATATATGCTTAAATATCTAAATTTATTGTAGTATAAGCTAAAAATTAATATAAATAGACACTTTTAATACATAAAAATATCAATAAGCGACCTAACAAAATCAATCTTGTTAAGTGAGTTGATGAATTTGAATGACGGCTTTTGGTCTTAATTTGTTTTCTTTATTTTGATATTTAATTTTGTGGTGGCTTGCTTCTCGACCATATACTTTACTAGTTTGAATTCTATCATGCTTAATTTATTAGTTTATTATTTGAATGTGTTGTTTATTAATCTTGTTTCATAAGAGTTAACTAAAAAAAGATGACTTTAGGAAATCTTTTAATTTATTTTTAAGTTTTTATCTTATTTCGACTTTAACTATTTATTTATTTTGCTTCTTCTTTTTTTTTTTTTTGTAAAGCATATCCCATAAACTACATAATTTGTTAACTTGTTAAATTATTTTTTAAAATTTATATTGCTATGTTGGTTGATGAAGTTGAAAATAATACATAATTATTAGTGTTTTTTTGTTTTTTATTGATGAAGTAACATCTTTTTTACTTCTCTGTCTAATTTCATCGAATTTTGTCGAATTTTATCGAATTTTTGCATTTTTTTTATTGAAAAACTAAACTTTTGTCGAAGTTTATCAAATTTCGTCGAAGTTGTCGAAGTTTATCGAATTATTTAGCGAATTTTTGCATTTTTTATTTTACATCCCACTTTTCGCTTCGATGGTAAAAAAATCGAAAAAATTCGGCTAATTTCGCCGAAATTCGGCTAATTTTTAGTCCTTGCTTATCCATGAGGTTCTTGCCATTTTAAGGTTTGGGGAGGGTCAATCTATGCAAACTCTACATCTACATTAAGAAGATATTTTTCAATTTGAACTTGTGACTTCTAGATCAGAAGGGACCAACTTTTAGCATTGTACCACCTTTCATTTCTTTCTAGTGTCTACTTCTTGTAATCTTAAAAGAAGTGTTATAATTTGGAAGAATAAAGCTATGGGCGCGTTTCATTCTTAATTTTATTGAAGAAAATGCAGATATTAAGTTACGAATATGAAGGAAGTGTGTCTGTTAAATTTCTTTGGGGATGAAGCTAATTTCCACGGGAATGAGGCATTTGTCTTAAAAGTTGATGACAATGTTGTGGATGTGATGGATCAAGAGCATTTAAGAAGTGAGATTGCATTGAAGACTTTTCTTGAACATGGAAAGTTTGGCTAAGAATGCTAAATGGTCAAAAAAACTTCTTAAGAAAAAAAAGATCAATTGTTAAAAGCATGAGTATTATTTTGATTATTAGATAGGAGACTCTGGATAAAGGAACAAATATGTGGGACCTAAGGCCTTACTTCATCATTCAATAAAATATGGCTGAAGGCTTTAGACTCCCATTGATATGCCCTTTCAAAAGTTTGGATGTTGTAGAATGTATATTTCCTTTGTATTGTTGGCTGTGTTCTGAATTTAGATATACAATATCTCACAAATGATCACTGTTGTTGTAATCGGATGCTGATAATAATCATATGATATTCATATCGTATATATGTTATCCTGTTTAATTATTTCTGCACTACAGTTTTCTGTCTTGCTCTGGCGTCTAAAATGCATGTGCATTGGTTAATATCTTTCCCTGACACTTTTTTCTACAAAATGAGTCTTTCAGATGCTAGTCGATGATATTGGTGATGTAACAATCACTAATGATGGTGCTACAATATTAAAGATGTTAGAAGTTGAGCATCCAGCTGCAAAGGTAAAAAGATACAGCATGATTATGCTTCTTGTTTTGATTATTTTCACTTTTCCAATTTCAGATCATCTGTTTCTTTCTTTCTTTCTTTTTCCTCCCCTTTTAATATATGCTTTTCCTTGAGGAGTTAGGTTCTTGTGGAATTGGCTGAGCTTCAAGATCGAGAAGTTGGAGATGGAACAACTTCTGTGGTTATTGTAGCAGCAGAATTGCTTAAGGTGATGAAAGCTTTACCTTTTGGGTTTATGTACCTTGACAGGCCTTTTGCTACTTGATATTCTGGAATTTGACAACTGGTTTCTTAACACTTTAATCGTTCATCCTGCAGAGAGCAAATGAACTTGTGAGAAATAAGATCCACCCAACATCAATAATTAGTGGTTATAGAGTAAGTGTTAGTTCTGAATTATTTATTTATTACTTCTTTTTGCTTCATTACCTTACAGGAATGTGCCATATCTAACTTTTGAATGTCAATGACTCGTCAAGTCGTCATCTTGCTTTTGCCTGACAGAAAATAGTTTTACATCATTGGTCCTTGCATTATTATTATTGTGTCACCTTTGGCATTTGTACACATAAGTAGGCTTTTTTATTTTTTATTTTGGACAGCTTGCTATGCGGGAAGCCTGCAAATATGTTGATGAGAAACTGGCTGTGAAGGTATACCTTATCTGGTAGACAAACTTTGGAAGCTGTTTAGAAATCTTTCTAAATTCTGATGTGCTATTTTAATAAATAGTAGTATGGCATGTAGTTAGTCTTGATATAAATAAAGCAAACATGCAGCAGAGTAGTTTTCTATAACTGTATGATACTTAGCTTGTCAATCTCCTATAAAAAAAGATACTTAGCTTGTCAATCATATTCATTGGACTAACAAAGTTGTTGTGTTGCCTAGGTAGATGGCACTAAGATTTCCCAAGTGCCATGTTAAGGCAGGTTGTGGGAATGTTTAACAATTTTTAAGAAGTTTAAAGGTGTTGGTGCACATATATGAAGTCTAAGGCTACATTAATGGTTATGAAAAAAAATCAGTTTATTTAACCATAGCTCCATGATGTAAAACTAGAAAGGAGATGAATAGATGAAGAAGAGGAGATTAATTATCAAATATTTTCTTTTCACTCAATAATCAGTGTTTCTAAAATCTACTACAACCTATGATTTCTAGAAATCCCAAGTACCTAATTGAATCCAACTAGAATTTAAACCTAGAATCCTATTTAATGACAAAATTCGAATCAGATTAAAGTAATACTAGGCTTCAAATAAAATAAATCACCTTGATTAAATAATCAAAATCCTAATAAAATTATGTGCCTAAAACATATTTATTTAATTTCCATTCATGTTCTGCATTACCTCTTGTTGTTGAACCCCTCAAACCCAACCCTGACCCGGACCCCCATCTTTGTTCTTGATGAACACCCACACACCTTTGCAGCATTGCACACTGACAATGTCCTATGATGCTAGTGATGATTGCATTTAGCTATTAACCTAGAACGATGCCAGTGACATATTCTTTGTATTGCCATGGGCCTTGGCGACACAAATAAGGCCTCCCCCCTCTCTATAATTTGCATTTCTTTCCTCATTTTTTTGTCTCTCTTCGTTTCCTTTCTAAAACTAAGAAAAATAATCGATTGCTGAGTGGAGGAAGCAAATTCTGCAGCCAATCCCATATGGTCGAGAAAAAGGATTTGTTGAGCTGAGTTGTTATTTTCTACATACGGCTACATATTTTTTGTATATCTGAATTATTACATTCATAACCCTTAATCCTATTGTTAGTACAGTGGAGGAAGCAGATTCATGTAGCCGATCCCATGTAGTTGGGAAAGGCTTAGTGGAGTTGAGTATAACCCTTAATCCTATTGTTATAGATATAGTACTACTGTGCTTTTTTTCCCATTGTTTTCTAATTCTGATTTTCTGTGGTTTATTTCTTTATATTACTGTAAATACCTTTTTTTTAAAATCTTATGCATTACAATTTACATCTATGTGTACAGTATGTTAGCTTTTGGGTTTTGGAACATGTTTTGCTGTTTTAAATTTTGTTGACATGAAATTAAAGGATATGGTAGTTTACTGTTTAATACAAGATTTGACTTTTATACTATGGAATATAAATGTAGTTGTATTTGCAACATTTATATGTGTAAAATTAATTACTTAGGGAGCTTTAAATGAATATTTTTTACCTTACCTAGGCATCATCTCTCCTAGATGTTGTCAATTGCTTAGACACACCTTGATGCCTTGGCAACCACAACCCAATGGATTTAGAGTCTGCTGCAGTTAGATATTCAAATACTGCACATACAGGGAGTATTACTGGCACTTCAGACAATAGTCTGATCATATTATGATGACAATATGATAATAATTACTTAAGAAATGTTAAATAAATGTTTCTCACTCTGCTTAGGCATTGCCTCTCTTGTATTGGGCCCATTGCTTAGGCATGCCTTGACACCTTGACAAAATTGTGGATTTAGAGTCTGCTTGATGTAGGCAAGCATATATGAATCGGTAGATTCAAAAGAAAACTAAAAAATAAAGAACTAAGAGAAACTAAAGTGTTGTTCAAAGAAGATGAATATTGAATTATTGATCGATAGCTGAAACTCGTAATTGAAGTTATTTATATAGATAACTCCATTATAACAACTTAGAAACTTACTAATAAACACTTAAAATAAGTTTTTTATAGTTATATAGAAACTTTCTAATGCTATTAAAATTTTATTTAGGCACTTCTAGGGCTTTCTAAGACAATTAAAATAATAAAAATGAAAAACTTATTAAAAACCATCTAAAATAGAAATTTCCTTAAAATGAAACTTGAAGAAAAAAAAGCAATTAAAAACTAAGTTTTGGAACCTTCCTAAACATTATTCCATGTCCTACATCAATGCTGAAGTTGGGTATCCAAATACTGCACATATAGGGAGTACAACTAACACTTCAGATGATAGTCTTATCATATAATTTGAAGACCATATGATGATATTTTGGATATGTTTGGACGGTTATGGAAACAATGTTTGCTGTGCAATATGACTGATCTGCAAATGGTGGATCTGGTATTTTAAATCCTAGTTTGTGTCGACTCGTACACTGTGCAAATGGAATACCTTTGATCTGGTGGTTCTTTTATTTTATGATTTTTGTTGTCAGCCTTTTTTTCTTCGATGGCTAAATAGACGGAAATTTGCATGTTCAGGTTGAAAAGCTAGGGAAAGATTCCCTTGTAAATTGTGCTAAGACAAGCATGTCCTCCAAACTGATTGCTAGTGACAGTGACTTCTTTGCAAATCTGGTAATGTTCTCGGTTGATATGATTTACAGATTTATTTCCTGTATCAGTTCTATGTTTGGATTTAAGATTGAAATTCAGGTATTCAAAACTAGTTAACATGAAATTGTTTCTCTTTCAAAGAAACAATTGATAAGAATGAAAAATTAAGCATGTCTCCTCTAGTTAAAGTGTCTTGCTAATTGATTTTGTTTTCCAGGTTGTGGATGCGGTTCAGGCAGTGAAAACAACTAATGCACGTGGGGAGATCAAGTATCCAATCAAGGTTAGTCAGTCAGTCTCCTGTGATTGTCCTTGTCATGTTACACAAATTGTCTTAAGAGTTAACAACTAAAAACACTGTATACTTACAACTGAAAATATTCTGAGGTTTGCTATTCTGATTTGTGTTATTAATGATTCATGGCATTGTTAGACTTTGACCTATCTTAGAGCTATTTTAATTTCTTTTTTGATCATCTTTATTGGCAAATATTGCAACTCTAAGATTTCAAGGAACAACAAAAAGATATCTAATGTTTAATGCCTTTGTTTTCCTTAATGTTTCAGGGCATTAATATTCTCAAGGCTCATGGTAAAAGTGCAAAAGATAGCTACTTGCTAAATGGTTATGCTCTAAACACCGGTCGTGCTGCTCAAGGAATGCTCACTAGGATTGCCCCTGCGAGGATTGCCTGTCTTGATTTCAATCTTCAGAGGACAAAAATGCAAATGGGTGTTCAAGTCTTAGTCTCTGATCCTAGGGAACTTGAAAAAATTCGTCAAAGGTGATGACTTGTCAATGGACTTCAACTATTTATTATTGTTTAATTTTGTGAGACTTGTTTTTTTGCTAAGACTTTTGTAAGGGGTTTTTGAGGTTTATTATTATTTTAATGACAATGTCTATAAAATTTACACGTGGTTTCTCCTACAATCATATTTTCTGTGCATGTATCTGCTGATAGTATATGGTATCCGGTATGAGCAATTTTCTTCTCCATATAGGTGAGGAGTTGAACATGCTAAGAAGGAAAAATGCTATTGAAAGCAAACCTTACAGTGGCGTAGATCCCCTTGAAAATGTATATGAAAGGAAGGAGGATGAGATCAAAAACATTATAATTCCACCCTAGGCAAAGGGTAGAATTTTTTTTTTATTCTTATTATTATTATTATTTCTTTTTGGAAGAGAGAGGGGGGGGGGGGGGGGGGTCATGAGTACCTAGAAAAGCAGGTTGGCAGGGATCAATGATGGTACAGTTCCACTTGGAGCTGTGGTAAAAATGACTTTAGTGTTAAGAATTGATAATCCATTTCCCTCCAAGTTTCAAAGCCTTGTTTTTTCTGCTCCCCCTCTGGAAGGATACTGTAGGAATTTTGTATTTTTCCTCTTCGAGGAGTGCCTATATTGTGAGAAATGCAATGTGAACCTAATGATGCAACCTTGAGAAACAATGCATGAGATCGAACAAAATGGTGCTCCAACCATACTCACCTCTGTAATTGTATATCCGACCATAAAAGAGAAGTTGCTTTCCTATATAAATTTGAGAGTTTTTTGCTTTTTTGTTTCAAAAAGTATATGGATAGCTCTTGTTGAAAAAAAAAAGTGTTTTGCACAAGTGGATGGATATCCTTGAATGGAGTGGGTTTTGTTATGGCACCTAAGACATGGCTAAGTAGGAACATCAAACTAAGGAGCCCCTTCTGTTTAGGTATAATCTCTCTCCTCCACAACTGTGGCTTCCCAATATATGAAGAATTCACAGGACTGGCAGTTCCTTTGAAATTGATCTCTTGTCATTTGCTTCTTCATGAGGATTAATTTGTAGATATTATTTAAATTCATTTATTTCTATATAACAAGAATTTAGTTGTTTATTTTGGTAGAATTATAATTGTTTATACAAGTAGGATTAAGTTGCTTATTTTAGTAGGATTCTAATTGTTTTATTTAATTAGAAATTAGTTTCCCAATTGTTGTGGGAGACAAATTAGATTGACAATAGAATAGGAAATTAATTATCTCTCTCTTTTTCTTCTTCTTTTCTTGGTGTTGCATCATTTTGGTCTCAAAGTCCAACTTGATCTCTCTTCTCTTTCATTTGCTTCTTCTCATTCTCCTTCTTCTGGTTCCTCCCTTTATTCTTTGTGTCACTTCGAATTTCTCCATACTCTGCACTCTCATTCTCTTTCATCTTCTTTACTTTCTCTATCTTTTCTTCTTCTACTTTCTCTCTCTCTCGCTCGCTCATCTTTTCCTTTGTCTTTCTTCTCACTTTTCGCCCCTCTTTCTCTCCATCTCAATCTTCAACAAATTTTGCTACCTTTTTTTTTCCATCCCCCCTTTCTTCGTATTGTTTTAAATTTCAGTTATGATGACCAACACATCTTGCAAAGAAGAGGATCCAAGGCTTGATTTGATGCTTCTCATTGCAACCATAGTAACTTTGATCCGGCGTACCTGCTTGCAACTTTGGACGAGTTTAAGTACAAAATTCAGCAACCTTTGGTTTAGGCACAATATTGTTATTTTACTCACCGGAATCGAGTTCTTCAAGCCAGGGAGAATGATGAGATTAGTAGATATTATCTAAATTCATGTTATTTCTATATAATAGGAATTTAGTTGTTTATTTGGTTCTAAATGTTTTATTTAAGTACGATTTAGTTGCTTATTTTAGTAGGATTCTAATTGTTTTATTTAAGTAGGATTTTAGTTTCCAAATTGTTGTAGGATACAAATCAGAACGGCAATGGAATAGAAAATTTTAATTATTGATCTCTTCTTCTTCCTCTTCTTCCTTTAATTATCTTCTTGGTGCTGCATCACTTCTGGAGAAGATTCTGCAAGGGATTGCACCAGAAACTGATTTTACTTTTGCTTTTTCAGAGAAGCTGACATGACCAAAGAGCGGATAGAAAAGCTTCTGAAAGCTGGGGCAAATGTTGTTCTAACAACTAAAGGAATTGATGACATGGCACTTAAGGCAAGCTTCTTTTAGTTTAGTTTCTGAAGTCTTGACTCAACAACCTTTATTTGGTTGCATGCGCTTACACCAATGCATATCTGTTTTTGAGAGAAGGGAACATGTTTTAGCCATGCCCTGGATAGATAACTTGTTGATTGTTTTAAGGGTTGTGGCCAATGGTTATACTGAAGAGTGAAGAATATTTGCTGCTATCCACATTATTTCATGTTTTTTAATGATTACTTTGATTGGTTCTGGTAGCCAACCCCATGTAGTATCTTGGTTGGTTCTAGTGTTACACTTGGAAGTAATAGGTATTATCCTGAACAATGATGGTTTATTTGTTGTCATTTTTTTTTTCCATTAGTTTCTCTTGGTTTTGAATTATGAAAGTGCTAAAGCTTCGCCCAGTGAAAATTCAAAATGTATATCAAAAGGTTGAACTTGAAACAAAATTTCAAAGTTGGAGCTGTTCTAGGTTACTGTCTAAAACTCTAAATGATGAATAAATAAGTTTTTTTTTTTTCAAGTCACGCTAACGCATTGATACAACTTTCATTGTAGAGCAAGGAGGAGGGCATCTACATAATTGCATTTCATTATATTCATAAAACAACCATTTAAATTTCATGACTTGTTGCATGGGTTATGTTTTACATATGAACACAAGTATTTCTGTATTTGGAAGGCTTAAAAGAGACTAACTGTGATAATAGCGTTCCTAAGAGGTATCATTGACCTTAACAACCAACAGTTTTGCGATGGCTCGAAGACAATGCCTAAGCAACTTACCATCCTAGGCAACTGCACATACAGAGCATTAATACTCTTCACAACATCCAGGTTCTTTTGGAGCTTAGAAGTGGGATGATGATTCATAGGTTGATCATTTTTGTTTAATGACCGGACAACTATAATAGGCCCACTAATAGAATGGGACAAATCTCATATCCACTTCACAGAAAAGGTGAAAGTCTTTTGAGTTGCCCAGTCTGCACAATTCCCATTAATTAGTTCTAGGTGGATGACTTTGGTGCCTAGATGTATGGCCTTAAGCATAATGATTCAAAAGTCTTCTGTAATTACCTAGTCGTTGACTGAGCAGGGCCTTGTTTACTTTGATAGTGAAATTGCTTTTGAAAACAAAATGTGATTTAGGGTTGAAAGGAAATTGGTGTGTGCATTTTTTTGTCCTAAATGACATGTGTGGATGTGTTAATGGCACGTGCACCATATGTGTGTTCTCCTGATGCATTGATAAACAATTTGGCCTTAATTTTCAACTGTTTGTTTAGTGTTAAAAGGTGAGTTATGTGAATATTACATTTACTAACCTAAGTAATATTCATAAATTGTTTACATATTGTGGGTTAGGATAGCTGTTGAGCTGAGATTACTTAATAAATTAATATTTTAATGTAGTGTACATTTGTGATTAATGGATGGAATTACTGAAATGATGACCATTACCTGAAGGCACCTATACATATTCCATCTTGCTAATGATTTCCACTAAAAAATATTTTTGACTTGATAATTCCTCAATGGACTGACTGCTTTCATTGACACTATCTTGATGTTGGCAATTTAGGCATAATAGAATAAAAATGGCTGTAAATACTTTTAATTCTGTTTTGAAGTTTCAGTAAAGAACAACTAAATCCACTTAAATGCATGATACTTTCAGATATTATACAATATATTTGATCTTAACTATACAATATACCATCTGATTATACTGTGGTTCCAAATTCTTATTTTTTTTTCCAGTCTTTTTCAAACTTTTTCTTAAATGCAATCCTATTTCCTAATTTATCCCATAGAAAGAAAAAAAGGAATTGAATTAGTTGGTTGTAAGTTCTGAGATTTTAGTTTCATTTTTGTCTAGGAGAAGGTCAAATGTCAATCACAGTGAAAATTGAATTTTGGATTGACTGATCTGCGGTATGTGTGGATATTTTTTAGTGTTTTTCTTACTGATGGAAATGCTTGAATGTCATTTCAGTATTTTGTGGAGGCTGAGGCAATTGCTGTAAGGCGTGTGCGCAAAGAGGATTTGCGACATGTTGCCAAGGCAACTGGTGCAACTGTGGTATAGTCATACTTTTCCTGCTATTTGGCTTTTTAAAGATGCTATATTTTCTTGTTAATTCAAGTTTCTAGATGCTTGATGCTTTGCGAACTATCTACCTACATAATTTAAATGGTGCTATGCTCACATTGATACTTCAATCTTTGGTGCGACTGTTGAATCTGCACTTCCACTACTTGGTCCTATGTTCTTTATCTGATGCCTGCAAATGTTATATGTTGAGGTAAAGGTTGGTTTGATGAAACAGTATCATGACTGAAATGAAATGACCATTGCAACTGAACTAATTACATTTCGGTCTGTTATAATGGGCCTGATATGATAGCAACTTTACATATTGGTATGGGCCTCTTTCTTTAATTATATGTGGCCATTGGAAGCAATGGTGTATTTTAAGAAGAAAAACAATAACTTGTTTGAAATTAAAATAATGGCTATTTTGTACTGTTATGTCGAAGACTTGACGTGACAGCCTTTTTCTCTGCGGAGTTGAGAATCCATTTTACTGGTTGAAAATCAAATTATATTTTGTTAATGCTGTTGCCACAGCAATTTTTAATGCTTTCTTATTTTTAAATACTTCCCATGTTCTTCGATTTCATTTACACAATTATGCTAAGAAGTATGTATTACACTTACACTTGTAAGCTATAGTTCAGATTAACTCAACGAAGTCTTTCTTACTGTTGTCCAATTTATGAAAAACTAAATAAAAGAGAGGAATTACTCAGAAGAGAAGGGGAAAAATCCTCAACTTGAAACACTTAGCAGAGTGGAAAAATCTTCAACCTGAAACACTTAGCAGAGTTGCTAGATAGTGGTTATATTAACTCCAAAGTCTGTAATCTTCAAGTTCTTAGTTTCAAGAAGTGATGGAAGGAAGAAATGAAGAATGAGTGCAAGACAAAATGGAAAGGGAAGACATTAAAGGTAGCAAACCTGCTCCAAAGTTGAAAAAGCTGCAGCTATGTGTCTCACTATCTCTTCTAAGTTTCAAAGGGGAAAAGGAAGCAACAGAGAATGAGTGCAAAAAAGGGGGTTATTAACAATTTTTTCCTATATTTAACAAGTAAGTTGCTTATTACTTAAGGAAAGTAAAGAGAATGAGTTAGAAAGTAGAAAGCAAGGAAATGGGAAAAAAAAGAATGCAGAATGACCTCCTATCTAAACCCTCAATCTTTGACCTATCACTTCTTTGTTTCTAGTTATCTTCAGTCGCATGGTTATATATGGTTTTAGTAGAGAGAATATCACTGTGAGGGATTTAGGTTTAACAGAAACAAAGGGTCGAACATGTTCATGTTTGGACTAAGGATAGTGAGGTATTGTTGTATATTTAAAGCCCTTTGTTTAATATTTAGAATCCCCCCTTCATCTGTTCTGAAAAACTGCAAAAAACCCCTCCACCTGGCATAAGTTCCTCCTTATTGATACCTTGAAAAGACTGATTGGCAACTCGGGCTTATGGTTATAGATATTCACAACTGTCTTTTTAAGTGGCAATTTCTTGTCAAAAATAAAATAAAAATAGCCGTCTTTTTAAGGAAACAAGAGAAATTCAGTCACCTCTGTTCAATTATTTTATTTTTTTTTCCTTCAAACTTCATGGTATCATAAATCATAAAATCTGGAGCACCTAAGTGTTGTTTTAACTCTGATAATTTTTATGTGAAACAGTTTCTAGAATACAAGAATTGGAAGCAAAAGTGTAATTAACAAGTGCGATTTCTAGAATACAAGGATTAGGAGCCTACTTGATAATATAATAAATCATAACATCTGGAACACCCAAGAGTTATTGCAACTCTCGTTATCTTTATGTGAAACAGTTTTCTAGAATGCAAGAATTAGAAGCCAAGTGTAATTAACAAGTGAACTCATTGAGAATAGCACTGTTCCTTGTTAAAGTACATTGGTTGTCACCATTTGTTATTTTTGTACATTATATACTCCTATTTAATTAGATTATGAGTCATTGGATAGGCATGCATTTTTTTGAATGTCAAGACCATAACTCCTACAAATGAGTAGATTATATCATACAAGCATGTTGTCAAATGTCAATGGTTGAGTACCTAGTGAAGACGTTCACTTAATAATTAAATGACATTTAAGATCAAGATAAAAGTACTAACTGAAATTGGCAACTTAGTTCTGGATTTATATTTGGCCATAGATTTGAAACAGGCCAGTGGTCATCTAACTCTTAAATCTTAAGATTGTTGGTTGCCATTACTATTTCCTCTTTCATGTTCTTGAATCTTGATTGATTTACTCGAAACTAAGATATGACATGCTATGTCAAGAATCTTAAGCTTGCTGTATGAGTTAGCTCATATAGAAGAATATATGCATATATTTTCATTACCCTTAGTTTACTGTTTTCTGATTTATATTTGGTTGTCTCTAATAAATGTCATATTTGCAAATGAGCATGTTAATTAGTTAACCTTGCTATTCTGATTATCAGGACATTTGTAATTATGATTTTTTCTTGTTTTTTGTGGTTGATAATTTTTTTTGCAGGTTTCAACGTTTGCTGATATGGAAGGTGAAGAGACATTTGATTCGTCACTTCTTGGATATGCAGATGAAGTCGTGGAGGAACGTATTGCTGATGATGATGTAATTTTGATTAAGGGGACCAAGACTACAAGTGCTGTGAGTGATTTGTTTCAGTTTTATTTTCATAAAATAATATTTATAAGATTATACAAATTTACTGATAGATAACAGGGACACTACAATAAAGGTTATCAGTGTTGATTTTATTTAAGTTTTCAAGTGTTAATTGCATATGTTATATGCCTGGTTTTAGACACCTGTCTTTCACCAACCTATTGAATCTCCAGCTTGCCTTTTTGACTCAATATACAGGTTTCATTAATCCTCAGAGGCGCAAATGATTATATGCTTGACGAGATGGATAGATCTTTGCATGATGCTTTGTGTATTGTCAAAAGAACCCTTGAATCCAATATGGTAAGCCCCTGAAATCAGCTGTGACTAATTGGTTACATTTGATCTTTTCATCTTTTAACTGCGTTGTTAGAGGTTTATTTTTAAACACTGATTCACGAGGGAACGTGATTCACTAAGAAAGACTTGATAATTGATACTTGACTAAGCCAACGAGTACCATGCCTTCAAAACTCTCTTTTAAATATCTGACATTGCTGTGCAATCTGGTTCCCCTAATCTGTTATGTTTGAACTAAATTCATTTGTTTCAATTTAATTAAGATGGAGCCTCCTTGTCAGCAATTGGATTTCATGAATACCACCTATCCTCCTATCAAATGGGGATATCATAAAACTTTCAAATGAATGGCATTGACATTGCTTTAGATATCAAATCACCCTACTTATACATACTTGCTGGTGCTTCACTCTTTAATATTCTTCCATGAATTTTTTTTAACCACTTTTGAAGTATTGCTGAGACTTACTTTCTTCAAAATGATGAAATCGCACCAATGAAACTTAATTTGCTGGCTAAGAGTAGGAGCGAGAGCTAATGTCTGTGGCGCTATTTACAGTTCATTTGTATCTATTGTCCTTACTGGTATGACTTAATACAATGCAGGTAGTTGCTGGTGGAGGAGCTGTTGAGGCTGCTTTATCTGTGTACTTGGAGTATCTTGCAACAACTTTGGGATCCAGAGAACAGTTAGCGATAGCAGAGTTTGCTGAGTCACTTTTAATTATACCAAAGGTCCCATATCCTTTGAATTCATTAAATTAATGGCTCTCTGGGACGAAATTTTGTTGTTGTTCTTTAATATACTGAAATGGCTGGAGGTTTATCTGCTGCAGGTTCTTTCTGTCAATGCTGCAAAGGATGCCACTGAGTTAGTTGCCAAACTACGGGCTTACCATCATACTGCACAAACCAAGGCAGACAAGCAGCATCTCTCAAGGTATACTTTATACTGAGAATACTTGCCATTTTTTTATATTTTGTTTGAATGTGTGTCAAGGCGTCATGAAGTACTGGTAGTCTATTGATAAGGCTACTTGCAACCAAATCACCAAAGAAGTATTAAGGCATGAAGTGGGACTCTTTGGGTTTTTTATAAAGCTCAAGGGGGTCCTATAAATATTCGAAGCCTATGGTTCTTTTCATAATTATTAAAAAAAATCAATATAGTTACTAAAACCCCTTATGGTTGAAACTGCCTAATCCCAACCTTGACCTCGAGCTGAATTTAGGTTTTCTCATTAGATTTTTTTTTCCTTTTTTTTTTTGTAATTCTTCCTTTTTTCCTATGTAAGTTATGTTCCTCGAGCATTGTATTAAAGATCAAACCTAATTATATTGTTATTTTCTTGCTTAAATTTTTTTATTTCAATTCTCCCTTTTTTTTGGCTTCATATAGTTGAGAAAAGACTTAGTTGAGTCGAGTTTTTTTTTTTTTCGTATTGCTGCATGTTGTTGTATACAGCTTAAGCAATGAGACTTCTCTTAATTGTGGCATTAAAGCTACACATCTACTATGGAATTTATCCTTTTCTTTTTATTGTGTTCTAATACGTTTCTGTTGTTATTTTCTGCATATTGCTACAAGTGTTTGTTTTCTTGTTTGTCTTAAGCATTACATCAAACACGTCACTTTAAAATTATCGTTATACTGTGACCTGAGTCGTGCAAAAATCTGTTTTAATATATCCATTTTCAAAAGTGGTAATGTTCTTTATTCTTTTATGCCTGTCAATTGGGATTTCAATGGCTTGTGAGAAATTTCATTGTGAATTTGTTTTTTTTTTTTTACCTTTTCCTTTTCCTTATTTTTTTGAAATTTGGATGTGAGTTTTAGCATGGGACTGGATCTTTCAAAGGGAACCATTCGCAACAATTTGGAAGCAGGTGTCATAGAGCCTGCTATGAGCAAAGTGAAAATAATACAGGTACCACCCAATATACAATATCAATAAAAGGGGAAAGTTAATTAATCAGCTTATTTCTCCCAACAGCCGGAGTGATTTTTTGTGTTGAATTCATTGCAGTTTGCAACTGAAGCTGCAATAACTATACTTCGAATTGATGACATGATCAAGCTTGTCAAAGATGAACAGGACAATGAAGGGTAGATTCTGACGCCAGGCAACACAAACAAGCTTGTTTTTGGCATTCTTGACATGTGTGGTTGCTGCTTACCTTTGGGTTTTGGCCATCATCCTAGTTATAGTATTCCTAGGCAGGGGAAATTGTTTTTGTAGTTTGAAAAAAAAAAATTTATTTGCTTGCATTTGAGTTGATAACTTTTGTTTTTGTATTCATATTGAAAATGTTCACTTACATTTGTTGTTTTAATGTGTTTCCACATTAATTTAGTTTTGCCTTGTGTTGTTGTCTACGATACATAATATGAAAAATAGAAAGCATGAATTGCACCCCATTTGGCTGTAGAGCAAATTATTTTGGTTCTTTATGTCATGTGGCGTTTGTAACTCTAATTTGATCTCTAGTATGGATGCTAGTAAAATTTAAGTTTTTAGTAACTTTAAAATGCCTAAAAGCTTTAATGTGCCAAATCTTCTGAAAAAGAAAATGTGGAAAAAGTTAAGTCTTCTTTTTGTTAAAAAAAATATCTTCCTTTATTATTTAGTTAGATCTTTTTTATTATTTCTCATCATGTTATTTTAGATTTATTTTTACCATTTTAAGTAGCTAGATCTTTTTTAATTATTTTGTTCATGTTATTTTAGATTTATTTTTAACTTTATTGTTACCATACAGTGTTAATATAGGTTAGTCTTTTTAATTGGTGCATCTAAAGACTTGCGTTGGATGTGTTTAAACCATTTAAGTTGGGTTTTTTTTTTATTATTATTTTTTATCTCAAATTGGTGCTACCTTTACCATTTTTTAAATATGCTCATTTTTAATTTTAACTTTTAAAGTTTTATTACAAATTCATCTTAGCATTTACAATTTTGTTATACTCAGTATGTTAACATGTTGCCTTTTAAACTTCACCGGGATGTACCTATCATATAATGCTCTCCTCCACTTTATCTATCTTGTTTTAAATTCTATAGTTTACATTCTTAACCTATTTCTCCTTCTTTATATATAATGGATCTCAAATACTTATAATGTTCCTTGGTATCTCTTGATTTTAGTATCTCTTGATTTCTAATCTTCACTATCTCTTTATTATTATTTTTATTTCCACTAAAATTATATTTGACATATTCAGTTTTAGACCTACTAATCTTGAACCTTTTTAGATTCTAGTGTCAAACCTCTAACTTAACATTTACTCCATATGCAGTTTTATCAATCAGTACTATATTATTAGCTAATAAGTAATAACATACACTATGAAAAATCTTCTTGAATATGTCTAGTCAATTCATCCATAACTAGTAAAAAGAGGTAGGTGTTTAAGGCAGATCCTTGGTGTAAACCTATTGATTTTATAATGGTTCTTGGCCCATCATACATGTTTTTGTCAATTCAATATACCTAGTTGTAACTCTTTTTCTCGCTAATAACCACCATATTATTTCTCTAGGTACTTTATCTTAGGCTTTCTTTAAATCAATAAAGACCATATGGAGGTCCTTTCTCATCTCCTTATACCTCTCCATCAATCTCCTTAATAAATTAATAGATTCAATTATTGATTTTCTAAACACAAATCCAAATTAATTGTTTGACACCAAAGTTTTTGCTCGTACTCTATTTTCAATTACTTTTTAAAATTGGATATGACTCATCAATTTAATTTCTATATAATTTACACAATTTTAAATATCTCTTTTATTTTTATATAAACTTGTTAAGATGTTTTTCCTCCAATCATCGAGAATTATCTTAGTTGCTACAATCTAGTTAAACAATTTGGTTAACCATAAGACTTCAATTTCTCCTAGGCTCTTCCAAACCTCAATAGGAATTGCATCTGGTTCCGAAGCCTTTGCATTTTTCATTTTTCTCAAAGCATTTTTTTTTACCTCAAACATGTTAATTCTAAGAAAGAATTTATTTTCATTACTTTTTCCTATATTATCAAGTCCTTCTATACTTAACTTTGCTAAATGTTTTGTTAAAAAATAAAATTAAAACTTTGCTAAATGATTTTTATTTAATGATTTTTCAAAATAAGTTTCCATTTAATACTGAACTGTCTTCCTTGTTTGTTGTTACTCTTCCCATGGGTCAGGATAGGTTTGCTTGGGCCCTTCACTCTTCTGGAACCTTCTCTGGTAAATCTTTGTTCTAAAATTTTATCAATGATGACTCTCTTCCTTCTTTCCCTTTTGCCTCTTACATTTTTGGAAAACTCTCATCCCTTTTAAAGTTAAAGTGTTTGGGTGGCACTTGACCTATAACAATCTTAACATTGGTGATGTTGCGCAAAGAAGAATGCCTCATTTAACTTTACTTCTGCAGTGCTACCGTTTCTATTCGAATGATGATGAGACCGCTGATCACATTTTCTTTTCTTGTTCTTATTCTTCTAAAATTTGGGATAAATGGCATTACAGGCTTGGCGATAGATTTATCGCTCCAAGATCATGTGATGAGTGCTTCAGACAGGTCAACATTAATGACATTCGTAATAAAGGTTTGGAAGTAATGAGGACGGCGACGTGGGCTACTTCATGGATGCTTTGGTTGGAGCGTAATCAACATCTGTTCAATGGGGAGGCTCGATCAACCCATACCCTTTGGAGCGACATCTTGCTAATGGCTAGTTCTTGGTTGGTGGCGTTCAATTTAAATGGGGACTTTTCTATTAACAAGTGGATCATGAATTAGATGTGTTGTTTAGGGCTTTGTTGATGTGTAAGGAGGTCGATTGTGTTGTTGGTTTGGGTTCTTCTTTGCCTTCATTTTTTGTTAACTCTTGTTTCTATGTTTTGTTTGAGTACTTCGGGTGCTCAAATTGCATCATAACTTGTTGCTATTTTATAGCTTTTATAATATGCTTTTGTTTACTCTCGAAAAAAGAAAAAAGTTTTCTTTTTTTACTAAGATACTTTGATCTTTGCTTTTAACACATTTAATAAGGTCAAGATCTTTCATTTTTTTTTTTCCTTAGTTTTGTTAGTTTATATATAGTCTTTTCACCTTCTTTCCTATCTGACTTAGTATATAAATCATCATATGCTTTAAATTTAGCACTACTTACCACTTTTTTAGTTTTTAGTTTTTATTTTTTTTTGCATTCCTGTAATTTTAAAAACTTTCCGCATCTCTAACCTGTTGCCAAATTTTGTTGTTTGTCCTTTTAAGTTTTATAGCAATTTGAACTTCCTCATTTCACCATCAAGTTTTATTCTATGATGGGTCTATATATATCCTTTGATTTTCCTAGGACCTCTTTGGGTACGTTATTTTATTTTTTATTTTTTATTTTTATGTATTTAATTGTTTTATCACACATTAAGTTAGGGTCATTATATACTCAAATTCATTTGTGTATGAGTTTTCTTTCAAATGTTTCTAATTTTCTCCTTTTAAATCCCAACATTTAATTCTCAGCTTAATAATTTTATGTTTTGATCTAGATTTCCTTTTTATACTTTTATCTATTACCATTATCCTATGCTTTCTAGTTAATTAAGAAGAAGCCTATTTGACTTTTATTTGATCCGATACTTTTAAAAGTTATTAGATGTTTTTCACTCTTTTTAAAGTATGCCTTTGCTAATATAAGGTGTAAGGTTATAAGCTACTGCTAAATCTAGCATGCTCATTTCTATCCCCAAATCCTTATCTTCCGTCCACCATTTTATATCCAACCCTCTCTTTTCCTACATCTTCATTAAGACTTCCTCCAATGTATAACTTTTCTCATTGAGATATCTGCTAAATTAATTTGTCTGTCTTCCCAAAATTGTGTAAGTCCTATTTGAGGTGCATATGCATTAACTATATTGATTATGTTGTCTTTTATTATAAGTTTTATTAACATAATCCTACCACCTTTCTTAGATAACTTGACTACATATTTTTTTAATTTTTTGTCTATAATTATTCTTCATTTTTATTTTTATGTTTTTAGTAAAATATAATTTATACTTAGGGGTGTAAGTCAACCGTACCGAACCGAACTAAAATCGATGGATTGGGTTGGGTTGTTGTAATGTTTGGTTTGGGTTGACAAATCTTTAACCCGACTTGGTTTGAATTGGGTTGGGGTTTGACCCCAAATCAACCCAACCCAATCCGATCTAATTCGAATACACCTAATGATATTCATAAACTTTAATAATTATTTTTATATAAGATAATATAAGTACTTTTGTACTATGATTAATGTTAGTGTAAGATTTGACCAACACACTAGACGATGAGAGGGAGGGAAAATGTTGATCTGGGACTCGTCCCTTAAAATTAAATTAAAAAATCTTATCATAACCTATATGATAAAATATGTTATTAATGAAGTATTTTCAATTACTTTATAGCTCTCCTATTGTTTGAATTAATTTGTATTAAAATTATCATAAAACCTAAAGCCAACCCGATTGATCAACTCAAATCAATGCAAACTTGTTTAAGTTAGGTTAGAATTTAGCTCTAACCCGACCCAACCCAACCTAACTCGTTACACCTCTATTTATACCCTGTCCTTTATATTTTTCAAGATTTTTCATTTACCTATTTGGATAACTTCTTCACCTGCATTCATCAGCATAGGGACCCTTGCTCATTTATTGTTGCATCCGAAAGTTGATACAACGCCCCTTGCCTATTTTTTTTCGAAAAACTCGCAGAAAGGTGCAATGCCCTTTGCCTATTTTTTTCTCATTGTACCAAGGTAAATATATGTCTTCATTATTTACATCTTCTCTTTGTGCAACTCCTCTAGAATAGTAGTACAAACCCATGACTTGTCTTTCTCCCTCTTTTGCAGTCCTCATGGTACATTGAATAGGCTGATGGATGACTTGCATTACTTTACTTTTAGCTGCTCCTCTTTCATTTATCTCTATTTACCCCAACTTTGATCTCTCTTTTCTTACTTTCTACAGCAATAAAATTATTTATTTTGATGATTAATTTATGAAATGTATATATGTAATGAAAATACAACTATTCCTCAATTCATTAATGTCAACATATAACTTATTGTAGTGTTTCATGATTCTTTTTGTTGCTTTTATAGATTAATGGTGTATTTATAATGTAGTTTAATTTTTATTTATTTTTATTTTTCCCTTGCATTTTTTAGAATCTTTGGCTTAAACAATACTAAAGTTTATCATATTTAGTTATTTTTGCGTCTTGTAGAAAAGAAGTCACTAAGGGTTAATTTTTTACATTTTATAAGTCTAATGACATTAATTTAGAACATTGTAGGAAAGAAAATTTAAGAGATAATGTTTAAATAAATGATATATAGATGTACGTTGTTGGAGATGGAATTGCAAATGAACATAACCGTAGGTCAATAAAATGTTATCTTTTTTATACTTGATTTTATGCACTTATGTTTAGAAGAAGTTCAAGTTAGGGTTTTTTTTTCCTTGGCTTTTCAAGGTCAGTTTACATACTAATAGCATAAGAGACCAATCAAAGGTAAGTAAGCTATTTATATGGGCATTGAAACCTGAATAGGTTGCTCCATTGGTAGATATCATGATTTGAGGACTCTTTGGGCTGGTTTTTGAGAGTGAATTTTTTTTTCTTTCTTTTTTGAATTAGTAGGGGTGGCAATTCGGCCCATTTGGACCAGTTCAGCTTAGCCCAATCGAGTCTAAGTATATATGAGTCGAGTTGAGTCTGAGTCTTATTTTATTACTGAATTGATCCGAACTAAACTTATATTTGAAATCAAAGTCCACATATGACCCTATTAATATACGGGCCGAGCTTTTAGATTGGGCTTGCGAATTAAATGCACATGCTAACTCTTTGGAGCTGATTTATAGGCTAGATTGAACATATTAAAATAAATAGTTTGGTCATTTAAGATTCATATTTATAACAAATTAAAATAAATTATCATTTATAATGTTAAAAAATTCTAATCGTACAATTTTTTTTTTATTACTAGTTTTTCGACACTTTAGAGGTGTCTTCTTTTCTTTTAGGCGAAACTAATCCTCCTAAATTAGAACATTGCAGAGACATTTAGGTTGGCTCTCCCAACAGAAACGGATAAATGAGGACACGCCTAGGCTTGAACTTGAGACCTGAACCTTAACTTTATTTATACTCAGTTCCTTAACTAATTGAGCTACCACCAGTTGGTAACCGTACAATTTTTTTTACTACAATATTAAATACATCATAATAAATTAAATAATAAATTATATTTTTAGATTTATTTTTTATAAATAAATTTTAAAATATAAAATAGACTTTTGAACTAAGTATGTGGGTCATGTTGACTTTTGAGCCTACGAGTTGAGCTTTCAGATCGAACCGAATTTTAATAAGTTAGCTCAAAATCGCTCAATTAAAATATTAGATCGAATTGAGTCTGACTTATAAATTAATCTAGCCCGAACTTGGACTAATCCAAGTGAGATGAGCCAAATCGAGCTCAAGAGTCACTGGCCAAATTGTTACTCTAATTAGTTGAAGTGTAAATAAGTTGAAAAGCCACAAAACAAATATATATATATATATATATATATATATATAAAAGGAGGAGAATAATGAATTCTTGAGGAATTAATGTTGTGATTTTAATTTGAAGAACATATTAATTAATTTGTGAGCCGAATTGACTCTTTAAATGTCCAGTATTCCTTTTCCCAATGTTTTGGTCAACAAAATCACTAAAATAGAATTTTTGGTGGGTGGGCACTGGGCAGAGTTGCTTGACGAGGTCTCGGTAGGAGTTTTCGTCTTTCTAGTTTTCTAGCAGTAGAGGCGGGCTGGTGGGAACGAAGTGAATGAAGGAGTTGGAAGGGTGAACAACACGCATTGGTCGTTACCGCGTAGCAAAGAAACGCCACGCCGGCGTGGAAGCATACATATACCATAGAGAGTTATAGAGAGCATTTGGTTGTTAAGTATTGTAGATCGGTCCGCATCACTCTTATAAAAAGTCAAGGACTTTCCACCCTATTTTCCAATTACCCAAGCAAACCAACCAAAACCCAATGCGGACATTACTAAGTTTATTTATTCTTGATTTTTTTTGACCCAAAAACAAATCAAAACAAGCCAATGTTTATTTGTTTATTCATTAACTAATTCTTATATATTCATTAACTAATTTACACACATACACTTATATATATATATATAAAATGTGTAAAGTATTTGCATCTGATTTATAATTTTATTAAAAAATATATTGTTCAAATATATTAAAGTAAAAAATTGATATAACAGTGATTTATAGGAATAAGTATAGTATTTTTAATTTATATTGCATTACTTTATATATATATATATATATGAATAAAAACTATTTTAAAAATATACTTTTTAAATATATTTTGTTGACATTATTTTTAAAAATTATTAAATTATCTTAATTCATATATTAATATGTAATTTAAAATAATCTAAACAAACATTACTACATGAGAATAGAGCCTATTTCTAACACCTTGTCTCTTATATACATTGGATATCTCAGAATCTAGAGGGTGCTAAAATTATTTAGAAAAAAGTATTTTTCATTATGATAATGCGAGGAAGGAGGAAAGATAAAAAGGAAGAAAGAAAATAAAATCTTCTTTCTTCCTCTTCTTCTTCTTGTTCTTTGATTTATACAAGTCAATTGAAATAATTTTTCATCTTCATCTTCTTCTTCTTTCATTTATAAAGCCTTTTTCTCTTACTTCTCGTCTCTGGAAAGAGCGCATTGACGCGCAGAGAGAGGGAGAGAGAAGTTAAAAACAGAAAAGAAAGAAAGAAAGAAAGAAACGAAGAAAAACCCTACACCAAAACCTCCAAAATCCCAAATTTCTCTTCTGTTTCTCCTCTCTCTCTCTCTCTCTCTCTCTCTCTCTCTCTCTCTTTTCTGTCAGGTGAGCTACCGAAGAATTCGATCTTTGATTGTTTTCGACTCGTAATTCTCGCATCATTTGATCTTGTCTTCTATGTTCATCTGTTCTTTGATTTCAGCTTTTCTTGATCTCTCACTCGTTTAAGCAAGTGTTTTTTTTTTTCTTTCCTGTTATGAATCTCTTCCTTTCGATTCAATCTTTCTTTTTTTTGACTCAGTTGATCGTCGGCAAGTAATTTGATTCTTCTTCAAATTATATGTTGGTTGAGTTAATTTTTCTTTTTTAAAAATCTATACTTCGGAATTATCGTTGTGAGGGATTTCATTTAGATCTTCATCCTTTTTCATCTTTTGGGATGTGGAGTCAGTTTCGGAATCTGATTGAATATTTTGTGGTTTTAGCGAAAGTGAAATTTGTGTAGTTGAAGAAGGGAGGAAGGATGGCTAATAACGCTGCTGCGGCGTGTGAGAGGGCGACTAGTGATATGCTTATTGGTCCGGATTGGGCAATTAACATCGAGATATGTGACATTATTAACATGAACCCTGGGTAATTCTTCTTTCCCTCTTTTCAGTCTTTCTATAGAACATGTAGACTGTTCTGATGCCGATGGTGCCATGGTTGGAAATGAAGAAATTTGTTGGTTGAGATTGCTTCTTCTTGCCTAGTATATCTAATTATGTTTTAAGAAAGATTTAGAACGAAGCTGATTATGCTTTATGTTTATGTTTCTGTCAGATACATGATATGAACTGTTGATCTATGCAAATTTTATATTGTATATGGAAATTATTCAATAACGTCACTGTGACCAAATTCTACTAGTTGTTCCTTGTGTTGTTTTGACAAGAAAAGATGGTGAAGTGTGAAAAGCATTCATATGGATGGTGCCAGTTAAGCACGTAGCACAAATGCCTGGTGCTCTTCAAAAGTTATTTCCGTTATGCATTTTGGGTGCCTATGAGTTCTTTTATCTTCGTATTGTTTTTTGGATTGTTTATATTTAATGATACGCGAAGTTTAATTTAGTTTCATTTTTCTTATATGCATATATTCTTGATTGTATAAAGGTGGAAAGTGTGGTCCATATACTCTTGGTTTCACCATGAATAAGTAACATACCATACCCTTTTTATTCTATCTAAACTTTGAGTGGATAGACTGGCTAGCAATCAAATGCAATTATTGGGTGCTTAATGCATAAATTAAGTACTCCTATCAATACAAACATACGATGCGATGGATGAAACTTAAGGAGGACGAGGTTGTCTATTAACCAGGAGAAGACAAATAACAACTACCAAATTTTGTGAGCATTCGTTGAATATCACTCTTAGAGTGCATTATGGAGCTTACTCAATATTCAGAGGATCAAACATCATTCTTGAGTCTTATGAAAATGTGTGGATTATGTAAACAAAGTACTAACTGTGGATGATGGTGCTAGAAACATCAGTCCCCATTTCATCCAAATTTCTTCTATTCATATCAAACTGAATGATCTTTGTCATGCCAAAATGATGAGCCCTTCGCAAATGCTCTCATTGTAGGAAAATTCACAGTGGACCTAACTCCACAAAATGTTCATGTTTGTTGATTCACTGTCCATTTAAAAGAATTCTTAAGAGACAACGAAGTAGTCTATGTGTCTCATTGGCTGAGTTCTCTGATGATTTAACATGTGGAAATTGACAATGAAGAATGTGGTCGTTAAGCTTGTTGGTGATAATGATTCTAATGGGAGTGTAGGCATACAGGCCTCTTAGAAGCAGACTTTTTTTTTTTAAAGCCTTGGATATTTTATGGCTACAAAGCCTACAATTTTACACATATTATGGAAATTCTACTAGAGTTGACTGCTAGACTTAGAGACTGTTACAACAGTTGACTAAAAGCTGCCGACATTTCTTCTCTTCCTAAAGATCCCCAAATCTAGCAAGCTTAAATCATTGAAATGGTGAAAGAATTTTCCACTTCCCCAATACTACAGTTATGAACTCAAAATTTTGTTTGTTCCATAACTCCATCAAGGGACTTCTTCGGCTTTTATAGATTTTTTTTTTGAAGTTCTGGTTTCTACATAAAACCTTCTTCTCTTTCTAGCAATCATAAGTTTTTTTCAGTTATATCTTACAACCATTTTCTTTGAATGATGAACCTTTTAGTCCATTTGGTATCTTTAAAGGTGCCGGCCCTATGTAGTTGTGAAAAGGCTTAGTTGAGTTGTTATCTTTGAAGGTTGAATTTGTGAACTCAAGGATGTTTGGTTTTCTCCACCTATTTATTCTATTATTTTTTTTGTTTCTTTTTTTATGGATAAGTTTTTATAGAGACATAAGATTAAACACTTCAGAAAAACTGAATTGAATACTAATTCCTAATAGTAGTTAAATTTTATTTGCTTATTGGTTGGCAATGACATCCCTCTCTTTAGCTGTAAGGCTACCCCTGGAGGTCCTCTAAGCATCGTGTTTTCTCCTTAAAGAAGTTACAAGATGAACCAAGATAACAGCCATTCATTGGCTTTTATCTAAAATCATAGTTTGAGTATTTGGAAGACTTGCATGATCTTTGAAATATGGCTAAAAATTTGCATAGTTCTCCATGGGCAAGAGTGACTTTCAAATACAACTTCAATGAGGATTTTGGCATCATAGTGTTCATATGAATGGGAGATAGAGTTAGAATCGCGATTTGAATCATTGAATTGTACAATTCACAATTCAGTTCACACCAAAACGATTCAAATCAGATACCTGAATCGCTATACCTATGAATTCGTAAGTGAGTCGGTCCAAATTGTAGGTGAATTGGTTCAAATTTTAAGTGCATCGGTCCAAATCAACAGTGAATCGCTAGTTGAATCTTAATGAATTGGTCTGAATTGTTAATTAGCTTAAAAACATTAATGGTTTAATAAATCTATAGATACTTAATATATCCAAATATACGATTCGCATATGTATTGTGAATCTAACAATTCGCCAATACAAATTCTAATTCGATTCGTCAAGCCTTAAAATGGTTTGCTTTCAATTCACGATTTTGACAACTATGGGAGATGGTGAGCCATTGTGCATCTTGTTTATTTTGTCATGATTGATTCAATGGTTGTTGCATCATGCAACTTGCGTGAAGTTTCATTTTGTTGTTTAATTATTTTCTTGTTATTTGTCTAGAATACTTCATCTTTTTTCGTTTTGTGTGTCTAATTTTATCAGTCTAAACCTGCAGACAAGCAAAAGATGCCTTGAAGATACTTAAGAAGCGCCTTGGAAGCAAAAGTCCCAAGATACAACTTCTTGCTCTTTTTGTGAGTACTTTACATTTCACTTATAAAGGTGGAGATTCTATATGGGGAGGACTTGCAAGTGCGATTTGGATATTATTTATTCTCATTTTCACTGTAGTATGGTTGTACTATTAATTTTTGTTGTCTACAGCTACTACCGGAGTCTGACAGAAGTATATATTAAGAAATAAAATGATCAAGTCTTAAGCAAAGAAGGCAAAAAAATGAAATAAAAGAATGTGTAAATAACTCGTGTTCTGTCTTCAATATTATGTTTTACCATGATCACCAATGTGTCTGGTGTGGTGGGCAAGAGAATACTGTTTGTCGCTCTTTAACTCTAGCAGTAACATTCTGTATCATCTCATGTTTATCTTTGTTATTTTTCTTTTGAATGCTAAATGCTTTCTACAGCCACCATTATTATTGTTATTACTATTGTCATTATTTTCTACAGCCACTATTATTTGAAATGTTTGCACTTTCTGGAATAAATGTCTTCTAGTGTTTACAACCTCTATCATCTCAAGTTATCAGTCAATTGTTTAAGGATGATACTACATATCCTGCCATACCCTCATTATTGTACGTCTTCTGGTGTTTACATCCTCTCTCATCCCAAGTTGTGAGTCAATTGTTTAAGGATGCTACTATGTATCCTGTACTATCGTTGATCTACTCCTTCTCATGTAAACAATTTGGTTTGAACTACATGTTTATGCTGGAAGTTACGGTCACTGTAAACTTTCTTTTTTGGTGTGCTAGGACTCTTCTGGTTCTCATGGTGACAATTTCTTGTTCCCCCTGTACTATTATCTTGCCTCGACAGCCATTAGCATCGTTAAAGAATTTCTCTTTCTATGTCCACAATTGTAGATGGAGTTTATACTCTCACACTCTCTCTTCCTTTTTGAAATGTTGTGCTTGCTTTTGTTGTTCAGCTACAAGTCTGCAACAAAATCTCTTGCATGAAGAAGCCATTAGTCACCAGTTCTGTAGGTTCATCTTTTCTCAGTTGCATGTTTCTGAGGCCAGACCATTGAAATTATTCAGCTGAGACTTCAATTTCAATCTGATCCGAGGCAGACTACTGTTCTGTCCCTTCTGCTGTTGTGTCGTTAACTTGTGTTGTTTGCGTAAATTATAGTTCTGTTCGTTTTTCTTCTACTTTACTCTATTTGATCATTAAGGTTCCGTTAACATGTCTAGTTGAGTGTTCATTGCTCAATATTGAAGAAGGCATATGTAAATTATGGTTCTGTTTGTTTTTCTTCTAGTGTACTCTATTTGATCATTGAGGTTTCATTGACATGTCTAGTCAATTGCTCGTTGCTCAATATTTAAGAAGGCATATGTAAGATTCAAGACCAGTTATTTTGGGAAGATGTTTTGCACATGTAGACAAATTTGGCTTCTTATTTGTGTTCCTGATACTTCCATGTGATTATCATGTTTTTTTTTTAACACTTGATTTTTTCTTTGATGGTTAACTTGAGAATAGTATCAAGGGACGATTTCCCTTGCACAAGGGAAATACTTAAGTTACAATTTTTTTAATTTGTTGCACGTCCAATTCGTAATTATAGTTTATTTTGTTTTAATAGTTTTCTGATTAATGATTATGTTTTTTTCTTTTTTAATCTTTTTAATTATAAGGTGTTAGAGACTCTCAGTAAAAATTGTGGGGAGAATGTCTTTCAGCAAATTGTTGAGCGTGATATCTTACATGAAATGGTCAAGATAGTGAAGAAAAAGGTAACCCGGTGACTTTATGGTTTATGCTTTTGGTTTGTACCTGTCTTTGTACTCTGTTAATTATTATTATTTTTTCTAACGTTGTCAAATTTCAATTCTGCAGCCTGACTTAAATGTAAGGGAAAAAATATTGATTCTCATAGATACATGGCAAGAAGCTTTAGGAGGACCTGGAGGAAGGTATCCTCAGTACTATGCTGCATACCAGGAACTGAAGGTGCTCACTCTAACCTTCTTTTTTCTCTGTTCTTGTCAAATTTTGGATTTTGTTTGAGCTGGAGCTATTTATGTTATTTAGGGCTTGCTAATTGCTATTGCTATTACCTGTCTCAACTTTGCGGGAACATAAACATTTTTCTTTTTAGTTACTTGAATTTGACTCTTGATACTGGTTCCTGACCAAAATTATTCTTGTAAGTTACTAATTGGCAAAGAAATCTTGCAAGGCCATGGTAAATTACTTGGAATCTGCAGCTATGAATCTTACTGTTACTTAGATTTCCAGTATTTTATTATCTATACTTTCATTTGCATTGTCTGATTCAGCTGAGACATTAGGTTGAATCACCATGTGGGAGATGGTACTTTATCCTTCTTCCTGTGATAATAATGTAATCCTGCAATTCATGCTTGAATGAAAATGAGGTTACTATGTTTCCATATGTGAATACTAAAGCCGTGTTTGCTTTGAAAACTGTTTATTATTTTGAAAACAAAGATTCATTCGAAAGATGTTTGGTTGACGTGTTTTCAAAATATTCTAAAACAGTTTTTGAATCCAACCTAAAAATTTGTTAAGGAAACAAGAAACAACAAAAAGTTGTTTTCTATGTTTTCTAAAAAATAGAAGTCAGAAAGTTGTTTTTAAAATTGTGTTTGGATTCCAAGCCAAACAGGCCCTAATTTTCCTTTGATTTAACATTCGCTAATTAGTATGGCACCTCCTGACACAAGTACTTTATCCTTTTCCTGTGCATTGTTGTGCTGTAAGCTGAATGTTAAAAAAGACTTGGTTTATTATTATTTTTCCTTACTATAATGTTAAGATCTAAGGAACTGTTTTTTCTCAACAATTGCCAGTCTTTTGGAGTAGAGTTCCCGCCCCGTGCAGAAAACAGTGTACCCTTGTTTACTCCACCCCAAACTCAGCCAATTCTTCATTCTGCTCCAACATATGAGGACGCAGTTGTTGAGGCCTCTCTTCAAGCTGATGCTTCTGGTCTCAGGTATGGTTTGCATTGAGATAATTGGTGATTGGTCACCTTAGTTGTTGTCTGCTGCTAATATACTATGTTTCAAAATTTGCACTGCATTTAGTAAATTGTAGTGTTGGACCCATTATCATTTTTTATCTGACTAGGTTAGAGGGTCCTATCAAAAGATATGCCTGCTTTCATCCTATTACTCTTGCAGTGTTACAATTTATTATAGTTTTCTATTAACCTCAGAATTCTCATGATTTTGAGTTTTTGTTTCATGTTAATTCTAATTACCCTAATAAATGCTGTTGAATTTTATCTTTTTCATTTTTTGAAAATTGATGATGCTAATTTACTTAAATTTATTGTTATTTATCTGATAATTGTAGTTATATTTGCAGAGCTTGGACATGTAATGCTGAACTAGTAGACTTTCCCTTAATTTCCCTTAAAGAAATGCTAAAAGTGCTGTTACCTTGAAGATTTTTTTTTTTAAAAAGAAAAAGAAAAAAAGACTGGACAATAATTAAAGAAATACTGGTGATGACCACAAATTAGTCAGTCTCTATCTCTGTACATATCTCCTCTCATTGTTCCCCAAGAACTCAAAAAGAGGCTCACTCAAACTCCCTAGATAACCATAACCGTGCACTGAATTATTCGGCTCCTAATGTTTTTGTAATTTCAAGCAAGATGGTTCATGTTGCAACAAAGACAAAGTGCTAATACACTTCAATTCCTTACTGAGAAGGCCTTGCAGCTCTATCTGCAATCAGGACATGCTCATGCTAGACCTAATGCATGAAAGAAAAGAATAACTAACACAAAGTACAGTTGGTAAAATAATGTTCAATAGATGTCTCAGAGATTTGTGCATAGTGAAAAAGTTGGCAGCAAATCTTATCTGGTTGGGCCCACGGATGCTTGGTAGTCTATAGTATATTCCTCACAAAGGAGCATATAAGATGAAAAGCAAAGGGACTTTGGACCTACAAATCCCAAAAATCGGGACCAAGTCTAGGATGATGAGTTGAGTGAATAGCATGGGATGGATAATAAGGAGGCCTATTGGCTAAAACATCCTTTGCTCCTACTCAGGTCGACAGTGCTTTTCCCATTTATATGGAGTAACCTACATGAATCTGCTCTATCTAGGGCTGAGTTTACAATTTTATTACAAATAGTTATATTATTGCTTCATAAGCTAAAAATTATGGAATTTGTTGAAAAGAGACTTTGATTCAAGCCTTGGGACTTGGATTTGGATATTTTGTCATCAAGTTTGATATGGTGGAGAATTGTGCGGGTGCACTCACAAGGTACAAAGGTTCAATTTATTTGATTGCATAAAGCAGAATTGCACCTTATGCGTATCAGAATTATAAATGATATAATAATTCATTTTTAAGGTGTTATGTTGAAAGGATAAAATTTAGCCTATTTTTTGTACACGATAAATGGATTTTTACTACATGGTCATCTACATTGTGGTCTCTGATGCAGCTTGGCAGAGATTCAAAGTGCTCGGGGGTTAGCAGATGTGTTAATGGAAATGCTCAATGCATTGGATCCTCGTAGTTCTGAGGTAATTTCTTCTTCAGATTGATTTTCAGCTCTGTAGATTCAACTTCAAGCAACCTTCAGATTAGCTTTTGGACAACTAGACATTTCTGTTGGTTCTCTTCTGTTCCATATGTTTTGACTTGTAAATCCTCAAAACAACTTAGGGTTTTTCTACCGATTAAACATATTTTATCGGTGAAAACCTCTCTGGTATTGTAGTCAATGTTGTTAAACTGATTGTTTTCATATTAAAGTTTAAAATGACGACTCTCCCATCTTCAAGGGGAAACATAACTTACAAAGGAATTTGGATGGAAGGACAAATAAGGTACAAAAACGCAGGAACACAAAGTGAAGGTCCAAGGACAAGGCTGAAAAGTGAAAGGAGTTGATAGGTTATGGAGAGGGTATTACAGGTTGATCCTCCTTTATCAAGTGGGCAACAATTTGTTGTGCCTCTTGATGGTTGTCGTAGAGTATTGAGCACAGTTGTTTTTGACATTCTCCAAACATAGTAAATGCCTTCCTTTCATTCAAGTAGTAAAATTTGTGCCATAACTTGATGTTGGATTATAGATTTAATTCCTCACATTTCACTGTCAAACCGTTAGGTTAGGTTTTACTTTTTTTGTTAGCTAATCATATCTGGTTAATACATGACATATAATAATTTTGGTGTTCCCTTCTCACTGCAACTTATGGGCAGGGTGTAAAGCAAGAGGTGATAGTTGATCTTGTTGACCAGTGCCAGTCTTATCAGAAGCGTGTCATGCTTCTTGTGAATAATACAACGTATGCATTTCTTCCTAATCTTATTGGGTGGTGGGGGGTCTGTCATCAGTTAAAGTTGTGGACACTGACTGTTGTTGGTTACTTTACAGAGATGAGGAACTTTTATCTCAGGGGTTGATGTTGAATGATGACTTGCAGCGTGTTCTTCTTAAACATGATGACATAACAAAAGGAACTCATACTGTAGGGGGAGCTATGGAAACTCCTATTGCACCTCTTGTGAATGTTAACCATGAAGAAGATGAGTCAGAAGATGATTTTGCCCAGCTGGCTCATAGGTGAGAATTTCTTGAGCATCTTTCCACAGGGATATGAGTATATATATTTGTCTATAACATATATATATATATATGTATATAAAGAATCAAAAGCATTTTTGATTATAAATTATATATGCTGAAGTCAAATCATTCCTAGTGCTTACTTCTCACATTGAGAGACCTTTTCTTTTCACAATGTTTTTATTATGTGTAGCTGACATGAATAACCTGTTTAAGTTTATATGCTCAGTGTTGTCAAGGAGGCGAGTTAATGCCGAGGCAATATCTAGGCAAGGTGCTATCTAGGTGATCTAAAATATTTATTTCTAAGTCCCTAAACTATTAGTTAAATTATTTATAGGTACTTTGACAATAATTTAATTATTTTCGTACATATATGCAATTATGCACACATATTAGATGTTTAACCACATAAACCTAAAAGTTGTATAAAAAGACAAACCAAATTTCCCAATTCTTTATTTTATGTCCACAAGTATTCATCTAGAAATATAATAAATAAAAAACCATCAAGTTCAAGGGAAAAAGGTAAATCAATCATCATTATCATCATCAACAGTAAAAATTTCTAGAAGAGCTTCGTCAGTAATATTTCCACATTATCACCTGAATCATTTTTAGCAGTTTCTTTATTGGATCTTCTTCATATCAGATGATTCCAGTAAGGGCTATTCTTCTTCCCTTGAGCTCTTGTTCACTTGCCTCTATGACCTGAAAAAATGTCTTAACTTCTGTCAGAATCCAAAGCTTTTCAACTTGAGCTCATGCTATATCTTCATCTTCATTAACTAGCTCTTGCATCTTGTTATGAGCTAGCATTACAATCATCAATATCTTTAATGTAATTGGGTCTGATTTTCCCTCTTGTCAAGTTCAAAAGAAACTTGTTCAAACTCTATAACGACAGTGGTAATCACTCTTAAACAGGTGAATATCCACTTCTTTGTATTTTTTTTGTTTGGATTGCAGTATAATGCCTGGCCAAAATGTTGAATTGTGCTGTTACGAAACTAAGTTGGGCTCATTTAGCATTGCATTGGCTTGCCTCAGCAAGCCAGTTGCTGCCACCCATTTGTTTTGATGTATATGTATATATGACATGGAAAATTCTTATAAAAGAGAGTGTCCGTGATAATTTAATTTTCCTAAATCCTTGTGATAATCACTGATAAAGTAGAAGTACTTTGATGCTCTCTTGTCTGCACCTGGTAGATGGCTAGACAGAACCTGTGAGCCACTGTGGTTGTCAGGACGGGATCAAAGATCGGCAGGTGCTCCGTCCTTTCTCCTCTGCCATGGTTCATGCATTCTTCCTTCCACTTACGTGAATCAAGTTCCAAATCCTACAAAACACTATGGAATATGCCGTTCGGGGGGGGGGGGCGCTGGACCCGGCCTTTATCCTCCACACTCTCGGGGGCCTCTCATTTTGACTCAGAGAGAATTTGATAGTGCACTTGTTGGTTCTATGAGCTGCACTCCATACTAGATATAGACAAGAGAACAGAACATCTGCACGCACCCACCTTGATTCGTATGATTCTTTGGTGACTCAGGCGGTTGCTTGGCTATTGTGAAAAGTCACTTAACGTGAGAAATTCGGCTTTTCAAAATTACAATAATAGGTAACTAGCTTCAAATGGTACCATGCATTCCCAGCAGCAGCAGACGCACACCCCAGGTGCTTGCCCACAAAAGCTTTGAGACTACATATTTACCCCTTTTGTTTGCTCACCCGAAGTGGCTGCCTGCCTGCCCTAGGCTGATTTAGAGCCCCCCTCCCTTGCTGAATGAATCCCTCACACACAGGCTTAACCAGTACCGATATCGACCGACCAGTTGTCAATCTTAAGGCAGGCCTCCTTTACTTGAAATCAATAAGTATCCCCAGTGTTCCTAACAAATCCTATCCCTTCTCTTCTCCTTTCCGGAATGAGACTCATGATTCAACCTTAGCCGATTCCATGCCTACGATTCCCCGTATGGAGCCACCGTCGCAATTTTTATGCATGAGAGAGCCGGCCTAGAACCGTTTACACAGCCACTTCGCAGCTCTCTCGAAAGACCAGTTTCAGAACCATAACCCCCGGAAGGGTTTGGGTGCCATCCTACTGAAGTTCTCCCTATGACCGCCTTCTTGTGCTTAGGGGAGTTCAACCCAGTATGTTTAACAAACTCTTGTTTCCCTTTCCAAGGTATACAACTTTCTAAAGGAGACGGAATCTAATGAGTTATGGCTACAATATGGAAAATTGCTTGTGGTCAAGAACTCGTTGAAATCAATTCTTATTTCAGGATACTAGTATTGATCTTTTAGAAAAAAATTCATGGTTGTAGAGATAGGTTTAGCTGCCAAAAATCAGATAATTCTACACTCCAAAATTATTGTAGGGAACTGTCATGAGCAGATGTCTCAGATCTGAAGAAATTACTCTACCTTTTCATTCATCTGAATTCCACCATGCACAAAAAAATTATACACTGCTCCAGTGGTTTAAACAGCTATGAGACTAACAGAATCTTATCCTAGTTACTTTGAGGTCTTGCCCTTTTAACGCTTTTTTACTTTTGCTATCTAGCTTTTCTTTTTTTCAATTTTTTTTTTTTTTCGTTGATTGTTATCTAGCATTTCATTAATGCAATCGCTTGTCTATATCCTCATCTCTCTATCTATTGGTGCTACATTAAGCTCTTGTAATGGATTCATATGTATTTTTTATTGCATCTTTGTTTGAATCTTACCACTCATGTTTTCTTTTTCTTTTTTTTGATTTTTTTAAGACAAAACAACAGATATATATATATATATATATATATATATATATAAATAAATAAATAAGAAGAGTATCATCTCATTCTATGGATATGTCAATACTATACTTCATACAGCATGCTTGGTTATTCTTCAATTTAGTGGTATTAATTTATCAAATCAAGCTTCAAAAGTGTCTCTGCACCTTGTCCCATCCCCAACCTTCTTTGCCATTTTTTTTTTGTTCTCCAAAACTCTATTGAAACATGATTACAGAATCTTGTTTCTTCCTAAATGACTTGTCCATGATTCTTCCCCTCCCGTCTTTTTGAGCAATTACCTAATCATGATCTCACCACACAGGTTAGTTCCTTAGGTGACTCAAAAAGCTTTCCATCTCAAATAACTCTTTTATTCTTCTAATAAGACTGAACTGAATTCCCCTTGTCCCGATCTCTGCAACTTTGATAGTTCACAGTGACGAATGTCGATCTTCGAAAGCCAATTAATGCCTCTTGACCTGCCATATATATTTTTTCTTTTCCTTTTTCCTCAAATTGCTTGGTCGATAATTTTGTTGCAGGTCTTCACGGGACAATGTTCATAGCCAGAGTTCAAAATCTTACAATGCGAAAAGTGAAAAGTCAAATATTAGCCCACTTCTCCCTCCACCACCTGCATCGAAGAAAACTAGTGGTATAGATTCTGGCATGATTGATTATCTCAGTGGGGATGCTTACAACTCAGAAAGACAGTCTGAAGTACCCCAAGTAACCACTCATTCCAACAACAGTCATGTCAGTCCACCGGGAACACCTCCTCTTACTTCCTCCTCTCCCTTGCATGGAAGCAACTCAACCTCATCTCCCGTGTTCACTGGGCAGCCTAAATATGATGAGCCTCTGCAAACTGCAAAATCAGCCGAGCAGCTCCCTCCTGCTCCTTGGGAGGTGCAATCTTCTTCCAGTTCAATACCACCTCCACCATCTAAACACAATCAGAGACAACAGTTCTTTGAGCAACAGCATTACACTTTACCTGGTGGTGCCTCTCATTCACCGACTGGGTCAGGTTTCTCGTATGATGACTTGGTGGGTCGGACCCAGAATCTCGCTCTTGACCAAAGGATGAACGAAGGTCAAGATTCTTTTACCCCAACAAGACAAACTAAATCTGAGGATGCTCTCTTCAAAGATCTAGTTGATTTTGCAAAAGCCAAGTCTTCATCATCATCGCCGTCGAAACCAGGTAGTCATAGAACACGCTGACTGGATCTTATAAGCTAGTGTGGATAAATTTGTGGCTCCTTGTTATGCATTTCTTGTTTTAATTCATAGCCTTGCAATGATCATGAAATCATCATCATCATACAGACTTCTCTGGGTGTAATAAGACTCGGGTTTGGGACCTTTGTCAATGTTTGTCTGCATTGTTATCTGCTATATTTGAGATTTATGAATGTAGTATAGTATTTTGATTGTTACATATTTTGTGGATTTAAAGCATTTGCCTAGATACTTTGGTCTTTTCCTTTTTTTATTTTATTTATTTATATTGTTAAGGGCGATTGATTATTCTGTACAAATATGACTATTATGGGAAAACTGAGTACTTGAGGATTTCCCCAAAGAGATTCTTCAAAATACTGCTTCAGTTCAGAGAGGTGGGAATGGTGTTTTTGTGGCAGAATCTGTGAATTTAGGTGCTCTTGTTACTCAGGTAGAATTTCTACCTGTCTGAGCTCTACTAATGATATTTCTGACTTTTATATTTCAGGACAGGTCTCTGAACATAATATTTTCGTCAATTTTAACATGAGCATGTAGCATAAAGAGCAAATCTCATCTACTTTTTAATTATTTATGTTTTTTTTTTTTTTTTGAAGTAAACTTTTTAGCATACTTCCTTCAAAGTGATCGCAACTTTTGAGCATAAAAATAAGTAATGTGCATGTCATGAGGTAACTTCAAATCCTATTTTGGGTTTCCTACATATTAAAAGAACACTTGATAACGTGGGAAAGGGAACCTTTAGGCCCTATTTGGTTAGTGATCCGAATATAGTTTTTTATATTCACAAATTTAAAAACATTAAAAACGTGTTTGTTTCAAGTGATTCTGAAAACTGTTTTCACTTTTTTGTTAAGAAAATAAGTTAGTTTTTAGAAAATGATAAAAAGTTGTTTTTAAATTTTTTTTCTTTTATTCTTATTTTTAGACTGCGGACCAAACACAGTCTTATATTATATTTTCATCTCTACTATTGGTGATCTATTAGAATTTGAATACAAAATTTAACCAATTTGCTGGTTAAGATAAATGAATACATTTAATTCTTCATACGATCTTTATTTTCATACGAGGTAGTTGCCTTTGTCCATCTATTATGGACACAACATTTAAATACAATCATCAAATAGAATTAATGAATTCTATTCCAAGGCATTCACATGTGAAATAAATCACAGGGTCTTTACTAACCGTAATAATATTCATTGAATTTCGATTATCAATACAATTCATTCAAATAATCAACCTTTAAAAATTAAATAACATATTCAGTCCTATCACCACAATACTAATTAATTAACCCACCCCTACTACTCTGAACTATGTCACGAACTCGCGATTTTATTTTCTAAGTACCTGCATGTAACAAAAATAGGGGTGAGCTTGAAAGCCCAGTGGGTCATCTAAACAATTCACAATATTTTATTATGATACATACACAAGAACAGTACAAACAAGTTTCACACATTAATCGTTGCAACATTAGATTGTTTGAGTCGAGAATTTCATCACGTTCTAAATCACGTACCTTTAGGAAATCAAACTCAGGGTGACACAGCCCAAAAATTAGAACATTAGCGATATTCCTTATAATAACTGCCTCATATGTGTGATTCTTATCTTAATCGTGTTCTTTAGTGATGTCACGCCATAGGTATGATATAAGCACGATATTAAGTGCATTCATAAAACATATTCAACTCTACTACACATGGTATCATGTCACAAAGTCAATTATAATAGTGTTCACGCATTCACTATGTCAATATTTCAAATCATACATTTCATTATCAGACATTATAATTTATAAATGAATTCAACTACCACATGAATTTCATGCATCCAATTATCATTTGATCAGAATAAAAATCATATTAACACACATATCATCATGGCTAAACAATCACAACATTGTATATATATAATAATGTACAATAGGCATGCATAAGCAATCTAATAATACTATAGACCTAATTAATTTAACATTCATATCTATATATCAAAATAAAATATTATGAAGGCCTAGAATCATTCCCACCTGAATCGCTAAATTCCAAGTCACTTAAATTCTTCGTCACGCGTAGTAATCAACCTGTACACGTATATTACGTTTGCTAATATAATTATTCGATTATGAGTGTAGAGATATATATATATATATATATATATATATATATATATATATATATATAGTGGTGGGATGTTTAAACTAAGTATGTATATAATGAGATAGTATAATACATATCATCTAATGTTCATTTTAAATGCATAATATATATGTAATATAATCTGATATTATAATATGATATTGGGTGCTTCATTATAGAATGCATGATATATATATGTAATATAATATGATATTATAATATGACATTGAATGCTTAGATAGGTAATATAATATGATATATCATAATCTAGTATATTATATGTGGTATTGTATGCATGATATATATATATATATATATATATTATAATATCTTGGTTGCTAAAAAAAATAATAACACTTGTTAAAAAGAAAAAAAAAACAAAACAGGGGAGGGAGAGAGAAAAGGAAAGAGAGAGCGTGGAGTGCGCTGGTTTTAGAGAGAAAGAGAGATTGAGAGCGAGGGCGAGAGATCGGGAGATCGGAGGAGAGAGATCGGAGGCGAGGGTAGGGGAAAATGGCGGATGGCGGAGAAGAGAGAGAGAAAGGGCGGCGGCGAGATGAGATCAGTGGCGGAGTTGCAGCGACAAGATGAGAAGGGAGAGAGAGGGCGGCGACGGCGAGATCCGTGGCGGAGAAGAGAAGAGAGCGGGATGGGGGTTTCGGGCACTGGGGTTTTTTAGCAGAGAGTTGAGAGAGAGATATGGCGAGAGCGAGAAAGCAGAGGCGGTGATGAGCGGCGGATGTGCGCTGGCGAAGAAAGGAAGAGGGAAGAGAGAGGGTTTCGAGAGGAAGAGGCTTGTGCGTTTGGATTTAGAGAGAGCGAGAGCGAGATTTTTACTAAGATGTCGGCGAGATCTCGGCGAGATTTTCGGCGAGATCTCGGCGAGATTTTCGGCGAGATTCCAGGCGACATGTCGGCGAGATTTCCGGCGTGATTTTAGGATTATGTTTGAATTTTTTTTTTTTTTCTTCGGGGGGTTACATGGGAATGGTGTTTTTGTGGCAGAATCTGTGAATTTAGGTGCTCTTGTTACTCGGGTAGAATTTCTACCTGTCTGAGCTCTACTAATGATATTTCTGACTTTTATTTTTCAGGACAGGTCTCTGAACATAATATTTTCTTTTTGGAAAGGAAAAGAGGGGGAATACCCAGCAAGAACAACTAGCACACTACATCTCGAACTCTCCTAGGCCAAGTAACCCCAGTTGCATCTTCCCTCAAAATATTGAATAACCCACGGGGAGGGGAAGACATGATACACACTCCCCGATTGAACTTCAAAGCCTCAGTAGCCAAATAGTCTGCTGCTCTATTACCTTCTCTGTAAATGTGCTCAACTTGAACTATCCAATCTCTCTGAAGGAGTCTTCTACACTCATTTACCAAGTTGGAAAGGCTAAGCTGCGGCATACTGTTGCCTTTTAACCAACCAGCCACCATAGCCGAATCTGTTTCGAAAACTATAGAACGATGACCCTCTTCCCAAGCAAGACGTAAGCCATGAACAGCAGCCCATAATTCAGCTTCAGTTGCAGTACAAGAACCAATATTAGCCACAAATCCCCTCAACCACATACCACGATAGTCACGGAGAAGACCGCCACCCCCTGCTCGCGATGAAGCATTCTTAGGACATCCATCAGTATTAAGCTTAGTCCAACCATGGTTGGGAGCACACCAGCCTACCATCTTCACCCTCTCTATCAGTCCATCATCATGGACCGCCACTTTGGCTCGAAAAGCATGAATGATTTCAGCCACTTTCCCTTTAAGCCAAGCCATGGTATACTCGAAGTGAAAACGAAGATTACGAAATACTAAATCATTCCTCCATTTCCAAAGAGCCCACACGGCAACTGTAAAGTAGGAAGCCCAGTCATAGTCAACATTACAATCATTAACGCCAGCAAGATTATGAGCAAGCCAGCTTTGGAAATCCAAATTGCTCTGAAGATTATACTCAACTGGCTGCAATAGACGCTTCCATAATTGCACGGCTCTAGAGCAATTTCGAAAAATATGATCAACATCCTCGATACATCCCACACATTCAATACAGTCAGATGCCATGGTAAAACCCCTTTTCATCCGCTCAGCATTGCACATGATCTTTCGATGCGCAACCATCTACAAAAAAGTCTTGCATCTTTGAGGAGCTTTAAGCTTCCAAATCATCCTCCAAAGGGAATTAGGATCTCCCATAAGAGTGCCAGTAGAAATAGTATAAGCAGAGGTCACCGTTAATATGCCACTCTTAGAAGCTCCCCAACATATGCCATCTGCAACCTCCTCCTCATCCCATAAGAGCACAGCAGCAAGTTTATTTTCAACCTCAAAAGGGAGTAAACCTGATAGAGCATTCCAGTCCCACCCTGAGCCCTTCACCCAATAGCTTGAGACAGGCCTATACATCTCCACCAAACTCAAATCCCGCATTTTCATATTGATTAAGGCCACCTCATCTACCCATGTATCAAGCCAAAAAAGAGTGTCCTTACCATTACGAACTAGAGCCCTCACTCCGCTACGTAAAATAGGCGAGGCTTTAACAATGCCCCGCCACGCATTGGAAGCCCCATTCTTAGGCTGCAACCTATCAATAGTAGCTTCCCGATGCAGATACTTCATGGAAACAACTCTGGCCCAAAAGCTATTCTTATCTGTAATTAGTCTCCATCCCAATTTGGCCAAAAAAGCCAAGTTCATATAAGCCATACTCTTAATGCCAAGACCACCGTCCTGCATAGGTTTGATGATGATTTCCCACTTAATGAGGTTGACGCCCTGCTTCTCATTAGACCCTCCCCATAGAAAACGTCGAACTAATTTATCAATGGTATTACACACCCCTATTGGTAACACCATAGTCTGCATGATGTACATGGGAATAGAGTTAAGCACCGATTTAACTAGAACCAATCTACCCGCAAAGGACAAGAATTTTGTCTTCCACCCCTCCAATCGAGTAGTCACTCTCTCAATGATGTACTGAAAGTCAGCAGGTCGGACCCTCCCATGAATGGAGGGAGCACCAAGATACCGACCCAAGTTGTCCGTAAGGGGAATACCAGAGATAGTAGATATGTCTTGAGCCACCGCAAGCTCCACATTGTGAAATACAAAAATATGAGATTTCTGGTAGTTAACTCTTTGGCCCGAGCACGCACAAAATAAATCCAGGCACTTCATAATAACCTTTATCTGCTCTGTAGATGCTTCCGCAAACAAAACCATATCATCTGCAAAGAAAAGGTGGGAGATAGAAGGACCATAACGGGAAAGCTGTATGGGTTTCCATTCCTTTCGCTCCACTGCCCCATTAATCAAATGACCCAATCTTTCAATACACAGAACAAAAAGATAAGGCGAAATTGCATCCCCTTGCCGAACTCCGCGCTCAGGAGAGAAACAATCCAAAAGATCCCCATTCCAGACAATCGACATCCTAGAGGAAGAGACACAATGCATCACGTTTCGGATCCACCCCTCACCAAGACCAATCTCCTGCAACGAGTCTTCAATAAAATCCCAAGATAAACGATCATAGGCCTTTTCAAGATCAATCTTAATTGCCATATGAGAAACACCCCTCTTCTTAGTTCTCATTGAATGAAGGACTTCTTGATACACAATGACATTATCTGTAATTTGGCGACCAGGAACAAAGCTGCTTTGGTTGGGAGAAACAAGACTAGGGAGGATCATCTTTAGCCTATTTGTCATAGCTTTTGTAATCAGTTTATAGCCCACGTTGCATAGACTTATAGGTCTAAGTCTGAACATAATATTTTCGTCAATTTTAACATGAGCATGTAGCATAAAGAGCAAATCTCATCTACTTTTTAATTATTTATGTTTTTTTTTTTTTTTTGAAGTAAACTTTTTAGCATACTTCCTTCAAAGTGATCGCAACTTTTGAGCATAAAAATAAGTAATGTGCATGTCATGAGGTCGTAACTTCAAATCCTATTTTGGGTTTCCTACATATTAAAAGAACACTTGATAACGTCGGAAAGGGAACCTTTAGGCCCTATTTGATTAGTGATACGAATATAGTTTTTTATATTCACAAATTTAAAAACATTAAAAACGTGTTTGCTTCAAGTGATTCTGAAAACTGTTTTCACTTTTTTGTTAAAAAAATAAGTTAGTTTTTAGAAAATAATAAAAAGTTGTTTTTAAATTTTTTTCTTTTATTCTTATTTTTAGACTGCGGACCAAACACAGTCTTATATTATATTTTCATCTCTACTATTGGTGATCTATTGGAATTTGAATACAGAATTTTATTAGAATCACACCGTTTTTATTTATTTATTTATTTTATTATTATCTTTAATGGTTATTCCCACCAAAGAATGTGATCGGAGCGTTACTATTTTTCTTTTCTTTTCTTTTTTGAAAACATATTGAAACCTTAAATTGATTTTGGAATTTGGGTCATCCATCAAGGGCCCAGATGGAATGCTTGGCAACTATTTGGCTGGACTCTAATGCCATCTTTGGTAAAGCTTCTGCTTATAGCTTTTAGCTTATAAAAGAATAATTATTATAAAAGTGATTTTAAAAAAGATGTTGACACCCTGTTTGCTGAATTAGTGAAAAAATGATTATGAAAATTATGAAACTGTTTGGTATAAGCTTTAATAAATGTTTTTCTCGTGAATTAACAAATTTTCCCTTAGGTAAAAAATGGAATACTCCTATTTGGTTCATCTCCTATGTTTTTAAGAATTTTTTATTATAAAAATAATTTTAAATTTCTTATGTTTTGGATCACTTCTTGTAAAGTTTTTTTTTTTTTATTCAGAGTTATAAATTACATATTAATTTATGAATTAGTTCTTTTTTAATTTTTGAATTTCATTAATGCAAGTTTATACAATTTAGTGGGTTCGTTATTGATAGTTAATTAGTTGTTTAAATGCATATTCATTCATCTTTCTAATTAGTAGATTAATGTACATATTAAATTATTAGGTTGATTAAATTATTTTTTTGTTAAATTTACAATTCGAGTACTTTATAAATATGTCTTTCTAGATCTCTTTACTTAGAGTATAAAAAATATTTAGTTAATTATTATTCTAATGTTCATAAAAAAATATTTTTAATCATAAGATGTTATTACACAATTCTAACTTTAAAAATTTATAACCTATAATTTATTTCATATAAAAATTTAAACTTTTGGATTTTACTATGAGTATGGTACTTATTCTTTTTCTTATAATTATTGTTATGGTTAATATTGTTGGACACTCAAGAGGGGAGTGAATTGGTTGTCGTGGTTGGTTTTGACAAATTATAAGTTTTTAATGGAAATCCTTTAATTAAATTAAGTTATATACTCAAAATAAATCAATGTGCAAAAGGAAAAGTGCAGAAATTAAAATATTGCACACAAGGATATTTACGTGGTTCGAAAAAATCTTTTTCCTCCCTCCACGCCTAAAGAAAACCCTCTCTATGATTCTACTATATCGGGTTACAATATCTTTTTTAGGATTTAAGACAAACTTATTCTTTTAACGGGCTAAGGACATACTACTTGTTTATTTTTTTAGGGCAAAAGAAAGCCGAAAATCCTTTTCGGGGGCTAAGAATAAACCATTTGACCCTTTTTAAGATAAAGAGTAAAATTAGACCTTGATTCCAACCTTGAAATCACAAGTGATATTGAATCACTTTACTTGGTTTATTTCAACTAGAAATAAACTAAAAAGACTAAGAACAATGATTAAAATGTTTGTTTTAAGTAAATAAAACAATTACAAAAGAAGTTCAACAATACAAATACCCAAATACAAGATATAAAAATTTAAGTTCACGAGAGGAGATAGATACCTTACAATGAAGTTATACATTTTTTGCAACCATACTTACTCAAGAGAATGATTTTGAAAAAGCTTTAAAGCATGCTCAAAAGATTGCTTGAAATCAATGCATTTCCTTATTCTTGAAACTTTCTGGTTAGTATATACCAAATTCTATATAGTGCAATGTACGTTTTATCGTATCAGGCCCCTTAATCTTTGAATGTTACGTGTTGATGATAGTTTGATATACATTATTAGGCCCTTGTCTAACAACTATAGCTTTTGGGTCAAATGATTTCTAACACCACGATTAATGTCTCACATGTGAAAGGTGCCAAAAAAGTTATAGTGATAGATAAAAGGGCAATAACGTATATCTAAGGAATAAAAAGAAGCAAATATATATATACACTTATGGATCTGGACAAACTGTGTGATTTGATGCACAATTTTCCCATGATGAGATGTTGGTAGATAGATCAATCATCACCTGTGGAAAGACAATAATAAAAGAGGAGAATCAGTGTTGTAGTTTTAGCAAATAGCTGAATTAATTACATATTCAACCAGATACACCAGAGTACATAAAAGAGAGAAAAAGTAAAAGGAGGAAACTTTTTGGTGTATATCATCTAAGAATTATAATCTTATTATATCCATGATTTTTCATTTGAATTAATCTGGACAAACTGACACGCAAACCTTGAAAAATGCATATTCATTAATCTTAAATTCTTCAATGATCTCCATAACTTCAACAAATTCTCATTGAAGAAACAGGTGATAGAACACACATCTATGTCAAGAAGCACAAAGCACATATTCCTTAGAATTGCTTGTATGATGATTAATTGCAAGATTAGTATTATAAAGATTCTTCAAAGCAGAGTCAATGATGATGGTGTCAGTCCCATATATACCTGGAAAGTAGAATCAGGAAAACTAATTAGGTCTCATTTCCTCTGATTTTCTAGAAAGAATTGAGCGAAAAAAATATATCATGGAATGAAATATTCCATTATGTTTGCTATCTAACGTTTACAAGAAAAGAAACTTGGTCACAAGTGACCAGTTATATGGATAGATTAGTTTGGTCTCCCTTACATGAGAGGAGCAATGTTCTGATCATGTTGCAACAAAATGTTACTAACACAACTTGAAAATAGAAAGAAAGAGAAAAGTTGCTCGGAAAACTAACATGGTGTAAATTTCTTCTTTCTTCGGTACCAACAACGAACTGTTATTATGTTTTCAACTAAATCTCCAATGAAACAAGCTTCAGATACTCCATTAGCTGCATTGAATTGCTCCAGTGACACACCTATCTTTGCCAACCACACGAGTCATGGGCAGTCTCTTGTCCATATGTACAAACATAGATTTGAGTAATGTGATGGAGTTCACTAAAATGGTTCCCAAGGTAAGATCGATCATTCATTATAAATGAAGTTGACATTTGCTTATTCTTATCTCACAAAACATTGAAATTCAACCACATCATAAACTAAACACGTTGTTTCAATGTCTCGTCAATGCCATGCTCAACATCTTGACTTATGATTGTATGTAATGGGTATTCCTTTCCAATTTTGGTGAAAGATCCCATGTGAATGGATGCTTTAAAGACCTAAGGCAAACGGATTCATTGTTTCTTTTCTAATTTTGGTGAAAGATAACGCGTGCATGGATGCTCAGTAATATACACAGGCAATGGCTTAATAAGCAACTTAGGGCCTCACATCATTCTTGATAATTCTACCGTGTAGCATTTTATGTAATTGCACCTCTTTATAAACTTCAAGGCTTTGTAGTGCAATGTGAATGTAGAGTATACTTGCAACTTGATTTAGATGAATGTATGAATTGTGATTGCCAGATGATTTTGTTGGCCTGATTAATTTACTTTTTATCATTTTTCTTTTATTAATATTCATGTAAAAATATAAATTTTCCATGCAAGGGCGTAGCTACCCATGGGCTGTAGCCCGGATAAATGTTTTATAAATATATTACTTCTTGTTATATAAACATATTATTTGACCTTAGCCCAGTAGTAGAGTAGTATATTTGAATACCCTAAATCATGGGTTCAATTCAACAGTCTTATAATTTTTTTTTTCTTCTCTATTTATCCTTCTAGTCACCATTTTAAAAAAACCCAATAATAATAATCAATAAATAAATTATTAAATAATTGGATACAAATTGATATTAAATAATTTTTTTTAAAAAATGAGAAAAAATTACCCATGTCACATTGCTATTATTATTATTATTATTTTTTGAAAAAAATACTTCCTAATGAAAGAAAAAAAAATGAGATGTACTAATTATTTGAAAAATAAAAATAAATATTTTCTTTTAACACTAGTATGCATTCCATATTCATTTGTACATCAAGTATCTCTCTAGTACCTACTTCCTATTTAACTAAACGGCCAGACATTGTGAATGGAATTAGTAGTTTATACATTATATAATTATTTTTTTCATGTTATTTTAAGTCTTACTCTACCTTTATTAACCTTATGAGATATTAATAAGTCACTTTTCTTAATTAGCCTAAGCAGATGTCTTTATTGCGTATACTTGAACCACCTTAAACTATCTTAGATACGGGATGTAGCTATTCATGGCTAACCTAGGCTCAGATAAATATTTTTAAAAAACTATATTTATACCCTTAATCACTAATTCAACGGCCAAATCGCCCAAATTACAAATGTCCAATCGTAGCTCTAAATTAATGGTCAAATTGCTCAAGACCTCTCGCAACTTTTCTTCTTTTTCTTTCCTAAAATTCAAATTGCTCAAATTAGAGCTCCAAATCAATGCCCAAATTGCAGCTCCAAATCAATGCCAAATCAATGTCCAAATCGTAGCTATTAATCAACGCTCAAATTGCCCAAAACCTCCTGCAATTCTTATCGTATCGTCGAGATTTTTCAAAAAAAAAATTTTAACCCACTTGAAAAAAATATCCTAGCTACGCTCATGTTTCCATGTATATGGCTTTTTTCCAGGGCTTTTAACATTATTACCCATAAAAAAAAAATTTCACAAATGTCATCCACATACAGATAATGACCCATTTGCCATACTTTACTATTCATAGAACAGTCAGCGCGCCAAACAAGCGCCACGTCGGCGCCCAGGTGACATTTTAAGGAAAAAGACGCCTTCCTTTCATAATTTTTTTTTCAGTGAAGGGAAGACGTCTTTTGAAAAGACGCCTTCCCTTCACAAATTTTTTTTCTAACGTGAAGGGAAGACGTCTTTTCAAAATACGCCATCTTTTAATAATTTTTTTTAAAGTGAAGGGAAGGCGTCTTCCCTTCACAATTTTTTTTTTAACGTGAAGGGAAGGCGTTTTTTGAAAAGACGTCTTCCCTTCATAATTTTTTTTTAAATGAATGAAAAATTAAAGTTAAATTCAAAGTTATTACTAAACTGTTCGACCTCACCGAATCCAAACCACTAGGTTTTTTTTAACCAGACCACTTTTAGCACGTCCCACTATCCTCCCCCGATCCCCATGCCCGGTTGATTTTTTGGACCCCCATCCCGAATTCAAGTTTAAATAAAAAATCATCCTCATTACTAAACTGTTCGACCTCATCGAATCCAAAACACTTAGTTTTTTTTTAACCAGACCACTTTCAGCACGTCCCACTATCCTCCCCCGATCCCCCGGAGTCGACGGAATCCCATTCCCATGCCCGGTTGATTTTTTGGACCCCCATCCCGAATTCAAGTTTAAATAAAAAATCATCCTCATTACTAAACTGTTCGACTTCACCGAATCCAAACCACGTAGTTTTTTTTTAACCCGACCACTTTCAGCACGTCCCACTATCCTCCCCCGATCCCCCGGAGTCGACGGAATCCCATTCCCATGCACGGTTGATTTTTTGGACCCCCATCCCGAATTCAAGTTTAAATCAAAAATCATCTTCATTACTAAACTGTTCGACCTCACCGAATCCAAACCACTTGGTTTTTTTTAACCCGACCACTTTCAGCACGTCCCACTATCCTCCCGCGATCCCCCGGAGTCGACGGAATCCCATTCCCATGCCCCGTTGATTTTTTGGACCCCCATCCCGAATTCATGTTTAAATCAAAAATCATCCTCATTACTAAACTGTTTGACCTCACCGAATCCAAACCACGTGGTTTTTTTTAACCCGACCACTTTCAGCACGTCCCACTATCCTCCCCCGATCCCCCGGAGTCGACGGAATCTCATTCCCATGCCCGGTTGATTTTTTGGACCCCCATCCCAAATTCAAGTTTAAATAAAAAATCATCCTCATTACTAAACTGTTCGACCTCACCGAATCCAAACCACTTGGTTTTTTTTAACCAGACCACTTTCAGCACGTCCCACTATCCTCCCCCGATCCCCCGGAGTCGACGGAATCCCATTCCCATGCCCGGTTGATTTTTTGGACCCCCATCCCAAATTCAAGTTTAAATAAAAAATCATCCTCATTACTAAACTGTTTGACCTCACCGAATCCAAACCACTTGGTTTTTTTTAACTCGACCACTTTCAACACGTCCCACTATCCTCCCCCGATTCCCCGGAGTCGACGGAATCCCATTCCCATGCCCGGTTGATTTTTTGGACCCCCATCCCGAATTCAAGTTTAAATCAAAAATTATCCTCATTACTAAACTGTTCGACCTCATCGAATCCAAACCACTTGGTTTTTTTTAACCCGACCACTTTCAGCACGTCCCACTATCCTCCCCCGATCCCCCGGAGTCGACGGAATCTCATTCCCATGCCCGGTTGATTTTTTGGACCCCCATCCCGAATTCAAGTTTAAATCAAAATCATCCTCATTACTAAACTGTTCGACCTCACCGAATCCAAACCACTTGGTTTTTTTAACCAGACCACTTTCAGCACGTCCCACTATCCTCCCCCGATCCCCCGGAGTCGACGGAATCCCATTCTCATGCTCGGTTGATTTTTTGGACCCCCATCCTGAATTCAAGTTTAAATCAAAAATCATCCTCATTACTAAACTGTTCGACCTCACCGAATCCAAACCACGTGGTTTTTTTTAACCCGACCACTTTCAGCACGTCCCACTATCAAAGTTATTACTACATATGCAAGGTAATTTTGTTTAAAAAAATTTATTGCATTGAAGTAGAAAGTATACATACATGTTGAGTACAACATTATCAAAACATATACAAGTTTAAATGAGAAACAAGTTGTCAATCTGTGCCACATATTGGCCATTTACGTCGTTTATTGCGTCGTAAGTGATCTCTTCTATACTGCTGCAAAGGCACCTGAACATCTTGCTCGACAGATGGTGCTGGATCGTCGTCAACGGGTATAACTGATATGTGATCATCCTCACGATCATCATGCGCCTCAATAGCCGTATCTGCTATCAATGCACGTCCTCGCCTTGGTATTCTTTGTTGTTTACCTATCCAATTTCCATCTTCACCCAAGGTTGGATTGTCCTCGAATGAAGTAGCTGTCGGGTCCATATGAACATCTGGTATTGCTTCGCCAAAGGGGGAAGGATCGTGCTGCAATGGTGACGTGTGGACATTGATGAATGAATCAGCACGACCAGAAGGAGTGATGGGACTCTGATGATATGCTGACGATTGTCCCTCTGTTGTGTCCCTCCTAATCATGTAATCGGCATGCACTGTTTGTAGCGTGTCATTGATATCCTCTTAATGTCCGTCGCTACAGTCATATCATTAACCTCACTGTGTAAATGCATTTGAGCCACATTGCAAACCTAAATAAATACAAAGTGTCTTACGTTAGCAAAAACAACTACAACTTAGCTTAGTAATAAGTGAAAACGTGAATTGCATAATGTACTTTCTTACCAAGAAATCGATTGTTGCACCATTTTCAGTCATATACCGCCGGGTTATTGAATGAAACCAAACCATGTATGGGTCATTGTATTCTATACGTGACGAATCATTATTTTCACCAACTGCCAAGTTATCGACACGACGGTGCCATTCATCAACATAATATCTGTGCTTTTCAATCCAATTACTGTCACATTGGCTCCTCATGTCACACTTGTGAAGCTCAATACTTGTGTCACATGGCTCCGGAATCGTTTGTCTCATGCCAAATTGACGTAACACTCGATCTGGCCGATGCAACTCAACTATGGCGAAACAAATGAGTGAAGAAACAGTGTGCCAAATGTGTCGGCCATGCTTGCAATAATCTGGCAAGGCATCAATCAAATCATCGGTGTATGGAGTCCAACCGACCTGTACATGGACCCCTAACGTCAAAATTGAAAAACATTGCGAAAAATTAACGAATACATTTATGTAAATTGTTTGGAACATTGTACCTCTTCAAAACCTTTAGTGTTCAAGGTCTCTCTATATTTATTCAATACATGCGTTAAGGCTTCTTTCTTTATTAAGGCTTGTCTCCACCTATAAATAGTAAGGACAAATTAATAAATGTTAACAGTAAATGTTGAAAAGGAAGATCGGTGTGGACTTAAGTAAGAAATTACTCATTTACCTATATGCCAATGGTGGTGGTGGCAACAGATGTGCATTTGGACCGGCATGATCCTCGCGTTGAATGTTGCATCTTCGTGGAGCCAAAAAAGGAAATCTATCCCATGCCCACAGTTGTATTAGGACCATTGCTCCTGAAACACTTCATTTGTCATAATCAACCGCACGACACATTTGACGATATAACCATGCTAACGCTGCACTGCCCCACGCGTATGTACCGGCAACATCGAAGTCCGCAAGAAGAGGCAGAACACATAGGTGTACAAGGTTGTTTAACTGGTCTGACAACAACCCACCTCCAATCAGCTGCAAAATATATGCTCGTGCATACTATTGTATTTCAATTTCTGTTGCTTCTTCGGGTAAGTTTGGAACTCTTTTTCCAAGGGTAACTAGACTCAATCGTCCCCCGCGTTTTTCTTTCCCAACTAGAATGAACCCGAGCAACTCAGCACATAAATCTTCGTAAAGAAGGTTGGTCGATCCCGTCACTGGTAGACTATCGACACGCAAACCCAATTGCACCTCCACATCTTGGAGTGTAATAGTCGCCTCTCCGCATGTAAGGTGGAAGGTATGGGTCTCTTGACGCCAACGCTCAATGAAGGCCGTAATTAAGTGCCAGTCTAACTGAATGTATCCAACACGTGCTACCCCATAAAAACCAGCTCGCTGCAAGTATGGAATAATACGTGGGTCAAGCGGAAGTGTGCGATGGACCACGGCTTCCCTGTGTCGGCAATGCAACTCTGGCACTGGCTGCAAAAATAAATTATTATATTGTCAATCAAAGATTTAATTCAAAAGCGATTAAATATCAAAATAATACGTAAGTACCTCTCCATCCCATATGGGACCAGATCAATGACAGGCCTGCAACGATAGTACTGATGGATCTAAAGGTCCTGGATCCATCTAACGTAGATGAACTAACATTACATTTAATTACCACATATTATGATCAAACATAGATAAAGAAATATTAGAAAAAGATAAAAATGAGAGAATAATTATCAGACAATAGCTCGTACATGACAAAGTCTATCCCAAAGTGTCATATTACATTGCAAAAGATACAGGAGAGTGAAAAAGTAGAAAACATGAAATATATGTGGGCAAACAATAGCTTATGCAGCCCCATCATGGAGGGTTGGACACTTCCGCCTGTTGTGGCCTTCTTGTCCACATTTGTCCACATCTAATCTTAGACGAGGGTTCCCTTATATCCATCTCATTTCTTAAGCGCGACGACCTCGGTCGACCAGATTTGCGAACATGACCAGAATCAGGTATCACCGTATATGGAATAGTACATTATGGCCAATAAGATTCGTGCGGAATGGGATGAAACTGAGCTTCGTAACACTTAGAGTAATGCTGGAGGAGGTACCAATGATCAATGTATTGGTCACAATTGATCGAAGCATAACGACACGCTGCTTGGACGTGTGAACAAGGAATCCCATAACATTGCCATTTGCCGCAGTTGCAGAAACGATCTTTTAGTCGAACGACCTACTTGTTTCTCCCTTTGTTCATGCGGACATCTTGTAGACCGATAACAACCTCAAATGTCTCAAGCTGTCGATTGATCATTGTAACAGTGTGGTTTCCTGCCTTAAGCCCCCAATTTTTCATTTTCTCAACCGCATACTTTGTGAAAACTTCTCCATTAGTAATTGTTTCATCTATTTCTTGTCGTCTAATGATAAACCACCCAACACATCTATAAAACGTCAACTGAACCAATGCTGTGACCGGATAAAATCGAGCCCCCTTCAATACTCCATTGAAACACTCTAAAGGAAAAAACAGGAAACAAATCAGACGGTAATTGACAATAAAAAAATAGCTCAGAGAATTCAAATAAGTAAATGCATAGACTAACCAACGACATTCGTAGTCATCCAACCATACCGCACCCACCATCGTAAGCCATTGTCCACCTCTCTCTAGGAAGGGTAATAGGATTAAACCATCTTGTGCAACCCTCTTTCTGGTGCTTTAGTTCTTTCATTAGTGCCTCAAACTTACGTGGTTGGTGTTGTGACCCTGCTGCCTTGGCCAAATCTCTCAACTTCTCGTTACGGTACTTATCATTGAAATTACTACCCACATGCCTCAAACAGAACCTATGATATGCCTCCGGCTCGGTCCAACCATTCTCTACTATTTTAACTGCATTCAATATGCCAGGGTGACGATCACTGACAAGGCAAATGCCTTCTCTGTTAGTCACGCTATAACGAAGCTTCCTTAGAAACCATGCCCAGTTGTCAGTATTTTCTTGATGAACAATAGCAAATGCGAGAGGGAATATATGACTGGCTACATCGATTGTCGTGGCGATGAGCAACTTACCGCGGTATTTTCCATATAAGTGTGTGCCATTTATTTGTATGATAGGCCTACAATGCTTAAAACCCTCAATTGAGGGACCAAAAGCCCAAAAAGAACGATGAAATGTGGCTATCCCATTGTTGTCAGGTTCGTAGTGATTTACAAATGGGTGCGAACCTAGATTACTAGCATTCAATGCATCCATCCATTTTGGGAGTAGGTTATACGATCCCTCCCAATCACCAAATATCTTTTCCATCACCTTTTTTTTTGCACGCCACACTTTTTGTAATGCACATCGTATTTGTAATTATTTTTAATTACTTGATGTAGCGCCAACACAGAAGTTGAAGGATCTCGCTTTACAATATCAAAAATTTCGCGATATATTAGCTTTAAATCCAATTGTCTATGATCTTGCGACATTTGGGCATAAATACATGTGTGTGGGAATGGGCATTTTGTGATCTCAAACAATCCCGATTTCTTGCGTTTCGAAGCTCGTAGCCTCTACTGACAACCATCTTTCGATTTCTTACACCTAATTGACCAAAATTTGGGTTCTGAATCGACTACAATATATTCTTGTTGCTTGGCTATACAACATCGTTTTACTCTATGTTGCAAGTCTTCCTTTGAGGGAAATATGAGTCCTTTGCAAAGATCTTGCGACTCGTTTCACCCCATCGATATGTTATCATGATTGTCTGATAATGGGGTCATAGCTTCATGATTAAGTTCCATGAAATTCGGTGATGGAGCCTCAAAACTTGCTATGGTAGGTTGTGGTGTATCACCCATACTATGCAACTCAGTATCTTGTAACTCTGTTTCTTCAATGCTTATGCCATTGCCATCTTCTCGTAGTGGCGATGCATACATAGACCCATCATTTTCAATTACTCTCAACAAAGTACCACGCATATCAACAAAATTATCCATCTCATGTCCATCATCCTCATCACTGTCATCGTCTTCAAAATTGAATTCATCATCAGACAAATGTACATTTGAAGGGCTGCCATCTTCAAAATCATTGGTCATGTGATCGATTGTAGCATCAATAGGTGAAGTTATACTCGGACCAATGTGCTCCATTAATCTTCGTGCACTATGACCGCCAAAATTCATGTGGCTTCGCCGATGACCCGTTTGACGACCTTGGGTTGGATTTCCACCAACAACTTCTACATACACCTCCATATTAGTAGGAGGTGGGACCTCTTGCAACATGGAAAAAATATCCCTTAGCTCTTTCTCATTGCTAATCGGAAGAACCGTATAATTGAAATCATTTTCGCCAAAACGCAAAAGATATCTATAGGTGATATTGATCGTTGCACACGTTGAAATCCGTAGTTTACCTCGAATAACCCCTTCAAATTCTTCAAAACCAATGCCTGATCAGACTCTTACAAGCCCTACTGGCGGTCTATCGTATGATGCACCTCGCGAATCATGTACTACAGAACCACCACTGTAGCATATTATAGAAACAAGTCTATTTGTCATCTGTGTGGGAATAAGCAAAATACAATAGCCATTCTTTCAAACAAAATATGAAATTAAAGCCTATGACTTCAACAAAGTAACAATTAAAAGGAAATGTAATAAAGCTAATTTGTTGAATATGATGCACATTTGTTTTAATTGAACTCATCAACTTTTGGAGTTATCTAGGTACTAAAATTCATATAGATATAATCAGTAGAATTTTCATCCAAATTGACCAATCAATTATACCTCCCTGCACCTTAGTAAGGGTCCATTCATTTCATACCACAACCTAAAACAATGTAGCCAAAGAACCAAAATCACTCGCAAAATCACACTTGTTAACGTACTTTTACATAAAAATGCTATTACAGTAAAGAACTCAAAAACCATAACCATCCCTAATTAATCGGATCAGCAGCCTAAATCGTTCCCAATTTCCCTTCTCTGAATAAACAAAAACAAGTCAAAAAACTGAAATTCCATCCCTAAAACCGTAAAAGATCAATTCTAAACAGCAAAAATTATCATAGAATGGTAATTTTTAACCTATTAAAATATCACATTATATGTGAAAATGATTGCATATTTGCAGCTCATTAGTTCATGCTCTTTTGGAATGATTTTGCTTCGGCTGTTTTTTGTTTAGATAGAATATTTTAAAACACATTCCTAGCCTGTGAAGATAAGATTTGAATGGCCTTGCTTGATGCCATTTACTTCTGTGAAATAATTTTTCTGGAATTTAGCATAATGTGGTCACGATGCCAAAGGGGCACACGAGTTTTGTTCGACTCAATCATTGGCTGCACCAAAAAAAAAATAACCGAGATCGAGAATGGCAACAAGCACGATGGAGTTATGAACCCTATAATAAGAAGAAGAAAATGAAAAAATAAAAATAAAGAATGGAACCTTTGTTTAGTGATCGAGAATGGCAACAACCACGATCAGATCTTGCACGGAATGGCTCTCGGCTGCCAACGACGGCGACGGCACGGCTACGAAGCGAGACGACGACGACGGAGCGCGACGACAACGGAGCAAGAAGACGGCGACTGTCCAAAAAGTTTCAGAGAGAGGAGTGGGGCGACGAGTGAGTGTGTGTGCTCGCGGGTGGGGTATATGTAAGGTTTAAGGGAAGGCGTCTTTTCAAAAGACGCCTTCCCTTGCCTTAAAAAAAACGGCAAAAAAATTTCTTTAAAGGGAAGGCGTCTTTTCAAAAGACGCCTTCCCTTCAGTTTAAAAAAAAAAAATTGTGAAGAAAAGACGTCTTTTGAAAAGACGCCTTCCCTTCACTTAAAAAAAAAATTGTGAAGGGAAGACGTTTTTTCAAAAGGCGCCTTCTCTTTACTTTAAAAAAAAATTATGCAAGGAAGGCGTCTTTTCAAAAGACGCCTTCCTTGTACAAATGCCACATCCGCGCCCACGTGGCGCTTGTTTGGCCAGCTGACTGTACAATGAACAGTAAAGTATGGCAAATGGGTCATTATTTGTATTTTGATGGCATTTGTAAAATTATTTTTTTTTGAAGGGTAATCATGTCAAAAGCCCATTTTTTCAATGTGAATTTTTTCAATCCTCCTCTATTGAGCGTCTTAATTTTTACTTCCTTTTGTGTCTTTATTAACAATAATAGCAACAAGGCTTTATTCAAGCTTTCTCGCATATTTGTTAATATTTTAAAATTTAATTTGATGTTTAAACTGTAGGTCATTAAATATTGTTCAAAGAAAGACGTTGTTGGTTTACTTTTTGCAGAGACACCCTAAAGAGGTCATAATTGAAGTTCAGAACATCCTTTCTTCAAAGAAAATGGAGGAAAACACAAGCTTAATTTGATGTACTTAATAGGGAATTGCATTTCTATGTTGTTTCTCCAATATTTTTTATTTGAATGTGAATATTTTGTATAGAAAAATATTTTTTTTTTATTTGTATGAGTGTGAATTTGTTTTTCATTGATGTATATTGTTTATATGAAATATTTCTCGAAATAAAATTTTACTATTACAGGTCATTAAGATTTTATTAGTTAGAGAATATTTCTTTTAATCTTTTGAAATAATATAAATTTACAACTAGTACGACAATCCAGAATATCACATTAAATAACTTTATATAGCATTTTTTTAAAGGTTATTGTATGTTTTATATGATATAATTTTTCATAGCGTTTAAAAAAACCTATAACATGATAGACTTTTGAAACTAGTACGGTTTTTTTTTGGGTATTGGTTTTCCGCCCCCGACAGGTGTCCTCCTTCCCTCATTTCCTTTAAGGTGAGACTAATCCTTCCAGATTTGAAGATTTGTAGGGGAAGGGCACCTCTTTCAACAAAAATGAAGGAGGGCGGAACTATTAAGCTCTTTCCATAGCACTTTTAAAACGACATTATACATAACCATATACCATAACATTTAATAAATGTTGTGGTCTTATACAATGCATAACATTTCTTAAATGCTATGATATCCATATCATTTATTGCACTCAAAAAATGCTATCAAAAACTTCATACTTTTAAGGACAGCCTAATATAGTGCATGCAAAAATGTTATCTATATGTAACGATTGCATTTTTTCAAATGCTATAAAATGGTTTTTTTCTTGTTGTGCAAATAGGTGCATTAATATTGATGATAGTTGATGATGGAGTGTTGCGTAAAATTATTGCAAGTGCACAATACCATTAACAAGTAATAAAATGATAAATAGATTATCGTTCCCATAGATATTTGTTACTAAATTTCTATGTTAAATATTAAAATTGTTTCACCCTAATCTTATCTTAATACCAATTAAAACTTCGTTGTAATCTAAACAATAAAGTTATATTTAAAACAAATCAAAATTAATCAAAGTAATCAAAATAATTAAAACCTAGAATTACAATCTTCTCTCATATTTCAATTGGATTTATCTAACTAGTTTTCAATTAATTAATTAATTAAATTAGTTAACCAAGAGTCTAAATTATTTACAAGCCTCTTTCGATGGTCAAGCAAAAATACCTTGAATAATTAAATCTTTATATTTTTATAAAATTTAAATTAAAACAAGATTCATTAAGATTATACTCTTCAGTGGTTCCACATGTCACATGAGTATATTTCTATCTCACATGAGCTCAATAGTTTTCGCTCTTATGATTATATATTATTTTAATCAAGTTAACAAATCTAAACTCCCTTCGTCAAGATCATATAGATTCAACAAATCATCTAATTAGTGATCAAGTAATTAGAAACATTAAGAACGAATTAAAATAAACAACTCTAAATAATCAATTAAAATTTAAAATCAAACATAAAATCTAATATCTATATGAGATCCAATTGTAACTCTAGACAAACAACTTAGCTCATCATTGAAATAGAAGAAAACATAAAAATATTGATGAACATGTTGAATAGAAATAAGAAGAAACTAGAAAACCAATTAGAAGATGTTGAAGATGTTCCCTTGTTTCCAACTTTGCGTTCTTCGTCTCCTTTGATTCAATTTTCTTCAGCTTATTGTCTTCTCGCTTTTATCCTCTATGATGCTTTGAAAACCCTAAAAAATTGTTTTTATATAGCTACAAGTCCATAGGAAGTCGTCCAAGAAGTGTCCAAGTCAAACTAGGAAAGTTTGCAACAAAACTAGAAAGTTTCTATTTTGAATTGCACATATGCTTTCTTCCTCGCCGTTTTTCTTCTTTTTTTTCCACGCCAAATAAATCTAAAAACCCTTTCATATTGTAGTATTTCAAGTAAGGAATCCATAAAAACAAACCACGTCCAATTTGGAGTTAAATTGAGAATGTTATCATCAAAATACAAAAGTCGCGCATAATTAAAATTTTCGGCGCCGCGACGCCCAGTTAGGGGGTTTTTACACCTGTTTTTCCTGATTTTCTTGTGGACTTAGCCAATTTTCCACACTTCCAAGGCTTGGATGCACTTATTTTTTTCACTCTAACTCCCTTGGCTCCTCTTGCATCATGTCTTCATCTTCTCAATCATCATTTAGAACATCAAAGCACCTACAAAACACATCAAACCAAGTGAGTATCATCATGCTTTAATAATCTTATGAACCAACCTATAGAAATCCATATCGAAATAATGCAAAAACACCAAAATGTAACTAAACTATCAAATAACCAAATTTATGGTAAACTAACCTAATATATGAACTAAATACCATAAAACACACCTAAAACATGTTTTAAAACTGTTGGACCATATACCGAGCATAAGACATGTCAGCCATATTAATCTGTCTCAGTAAGACGTAGCAAATATCAGGTAGATATACCGACCTACCATGTTCTAGACAGGCAAGACCGATCTGCTTAGCCAGGTACACAACCCAAGCCCATGGTCGGTCCTACTGACCAGGTGAATGTCGTAGTCACAATAGATGGAAGGTTGGCAACAAAAGGGTCTCGACACCTAGATCAATATCTCATATCGATGATTACCGACCACTATAGATCGACCACTATATACCGACTTTATGACAAACCAAATCTTCATTATCAAGTCGCTAGAGTGAGAGACTATAGATTGGTATACCGACCTACAATGATCTTCGACTTCGGGGCGGATGACGACGAAATGCCCGATCAGATAGGGATAAGGTGTGATCCATTGCGACAAGTTCAGGATTTACTTCTAATCCTATTCTGATAAAGCCAGATACTTTACCAGTTCGATTAGAAGGCTGATAAGTCATCCTAATCCTATGAGGATGGCCCAAATCCTACCAGGAATCAGATATGCTTTCCCAGCATGAGTTGGATTCCTGATTCTACAACAACACTACGACAAGGCCAAATACCTTAAACCCTCTCTATAAAAAGACCCCTGAGGGGGAAGGTAAGCAACTTTAATCCATTCTCGACTAAGTTCAGTATTACGCAGTTCTGAACTAACTTAGGCATCAGAGGGTCTTTGGCCGACACCACACCGGTGTTCCTTACGATAGCCTGCGTACTCTTGTTTCCCTCTTTCAGATAACCAACCTCTCGGTGATTTCTCGAGCACTCCGACGAGTTCCAGATCAACATCTTCCCTCCACCTTATCGCCTATTAGTGTTGGTCAAATCTTGCACCAACATTTGGCGTCGTCTGTGGGGATCGACATTGCAAGTCAATAACAGCTCTGTCATCATGAGTCAAGAGGTAGAAATATCAGCTGAGGTGGAGCCCGTCGCCACACCGGCGGCACCCCAAAAACAAAGGGGGAGACCACCGAAAAAGCAGTCAAAGAATTTTGCTCAGAAATCGAGGTTGACTGCTATAGAGAAGAACCTGGAAAAAATGACTCAAAACATCTTAGAGCAGCAATGGATGTTGAGGGAAGTATTCCCCCTACAACCACTTCATAGTCACCTACCACGTCCTAGCCCTCGACCCCAGAGGGGAGAGGAGAGTAGGTGCCGAAGTGTGACCTCGAAGAAGAGGTCTGTACCAGGAAAACCCCCTCCTAATCGTAAGTCTTTATCTGCTAAAAACTTGGGTCACTCATTGAACGCCAAGAAAATTCATAGCTCGATTTTCTCGCGGATTAGGTCGGCTCTTCAGCGATCAACGAAACCAGCATCACACAGGTCGGTATCTAAAAAAGGAGCTGTGACAGGAAAGCTTGGTCCAGAGAGATCGGTACTGAGAAGGCCGTACGGATCAGAACGCTTTGAGACTACTAGGTCTGCACCTCGGCACTACCACGAGTATAAGGAACTCCCTTCTCCTTTTATTGAGGATATACTCTAGACACCACTTCCAAAGAACGTTAAGACCGCAGATGTCAGAACGTACAAAAAGAAGGTAGACCCTAGAGAACACATTGAGAACTACAAGTCCTGGATGGAATTTAAGGTCTACGACGACACTACTATGTACTGGAAACTCAAAACCGATTCTATATGTTCTTTTAGGTACTTAGCTCACAAGTTCATGAACCACTTTGCTGGGAAGAAGGAAAGGGAAAAGCCTGTGAAAAGTTTGCTAGGCATCAAGCAAAAAAAAGGCGAAACCCTGAAGGCGTACTTCGGTCGCTTCTGTGATGTACATGTCAACGTAGACGACTGCGACGATAGAATGACAATCACCGCCTTCCTCGCAGGGTTAAGGCCCAGAAAATTCCAATATTCCCTTGGAAAAAAGAAGGCCCAAACCTACTAATAAATCCTTGACCGAGCAAAAAAATACGTCAATGCCAACAAGGAAACTGATGCAAAACAAGTGGCGGATGAGTCCTTGAAAAGCTCGAAGAAGAAGAACAAGAGGAAAAAAAAATATGACTCAAAAGAGGACAACAAAGGCAGAAAAAGATCGAATGTTGGAAGCCGAGATCAGAAGAGTAATAAAATACCTCAAAACGTGTACTCCAATTACACGCCTCTTACTGCTTCACTAGATCAGGTCCTCCTGGAGATACATAACAGAAAGTACATCCGATGGCCCCGAAAGTTGAAAATGCCCGCAGAACAGCGGGATAAGAAGAAGTACTATCGGTACCATCGAGACCAGTGTTATGATCTCAAGTAGGAGATCGAAACTCTAATTTGCAAATGTCATCTAAGGGAGTTCATGAAGAATCCCGACCGACAGAGGACTCCGGAAGATTACCAAATTGGGCCAGTGGGCGAGATAAGAACAATCTTTGGTAGAGACCAGATCGGTACCTCGAACCCGGCTATGAAGGCATATGTCCGGGAGTCAAGGTCATAAGTCATGAACCATGGGTACAGACTTGAGAAACACAAGCGAGTCGACTTCACGATCACCTTCACCGAGGAGGAAGCCCAAGATATACTTCGACCCTGCCGACGCCTTAGTAGTCACAATGACCATGGCCAGCTACAAAATTCGTTGAATGCTGGTCGAAAATGGTAGCTCGAAAGATATTCTTTACTGCTTCGTGTTTCAGAAAGTAGGACTGACCAAGGATCAACTGAGCCAGGTAGATGTCCTTCTGATCGGTTTCATCGAAAACAACATCATGCCGGAAGGACGGATAACCCTACCAGTAATAGCCGATGACTCTGAGCACAAAATCACTGTCATAACTAGTTTTTTGGTAGTAAAGTGTTCTACTGTCTACAACGCCATCATAGAATAACCACTCCTCAATAACCTAAGGATGGTTGTATCAACTTATCATCTGGCTCTAAAGTTCCCAGTAGAGCGAGGTGTCGGAGTAGTACGAGGCAGATAGAAAGAGTCACGGGACTGCTATGTCACAGTTGTGAAGAAGAAGATGGGACATGAAGAAAGTCTCAAATCTACAGAGGAGCAGCTAATGCTCCTAGAACTTCCAGCCAGTTTCGACCTCAACCCCAAGGAATAGGTGTCAGGGCTTGAACCCCAGGATGAATGGGCTGAGGTACAGATCACAGAAGATCCAACCAGGACTGTCAAGATCGGTACGGGAATGAGCCCCTCCCTCACCGATCACCTGGTCGGTATCTTAAGGGAACACATACATTTTTTCCTGGTCCCATGAAAACATGCCTGGCATACAGACTAGCGTAATGGTGCGCCGGCTGAACGTCGACTCGAAGGCAAGGCCGGTCCCACAGAAGAGAAGGGCTCTTAGTTCTGACTGAGCTCAAGGTCTACGAGAAGAGGTAGAGAAGTTATTTATGGTTAGCTTCATTAGAGAAGTACTATACCCCGATTGGCTAGCCAACGTAGTGATGGTTAAGTAATCTAATTGGAAGTGGAGAACATGCTTTGACTTCACTGATCTGAACAAAGTCTGCCCAAAAGATAACTTCCCGTTGCCTCGCATCGACTAGCAGGTGAATGCAACTGCAGGTCACGAGCTGCTGAGCTTCATGGACGTGTATTCAGAGTACAACCAGATTGTGTTGAGCCGCAAAGATGAAGAGAAGATGACCTTCATTACAGACCGAGGTCTGTATTGCTACAAGGTAATGCCTTTCGGCTTGAAAAATGTTGGGGCTACTTATCAGAGGCTAGTTAACAACATGTTCGCAGAAAAAATTGGAGTGAATATGGAAGTCTACGTTGATGACATGCTGGTCAAAAGCATTGAGTCGGCGGCTCATCCGACCGACCTGAAAGAAGTGTTCACGATATTGAGAAAGTATGACATGAAGCTCAACCCGGCAAAGTTCACATTTGGAGTAAGCTTTTGTAAATTCCTAGGATTCCTCATTAATTAGAGGGGAATCGAAGCCAACCCTGACAAGATCCAGGATCTGGTCGACATGCGGTCGCCTCACACCATCAAGGAAGTCTAGAGGCTCATTGGGTGCGTAGCCGCACTGAGCAGATTCATCTCCAAGTCTATGGACAAATGTCTTCCGTTCTTCAAGCTGATCAAAAAGAAGACAGTAAAGTGGACCCCAGAGTGTGAGAAGGCCTTTCAGGAGCTAAAGGTTTACCTAAGTCAGGCTCTTCTGCTCTTGAAACCCCTTCAGGGATAACAACTCTTCTTATACCTAGTAGTTTCAAGAGTAGCTGTTAGTTAGGCCCTGGTCAGAGAAGAGCTAGGAAACCAGAAGGCGGTCTACTACACCAACAAGTTTTTGCTCGACGCAAAGACGAGATATCTAGAGATTGAGAAGCTGACACTAGCACTCGTCACTTCAGCTTGGAAGCTGAGACCCTACTTCCAGGCCCATGCCATAGTCGTTCTCACCAAACACCTGCTGAGACAATTGCTCTTGAGGCCAGAAACATCTAGACGGTTGATTAAGTGGGCCATCGAGTTGAGTGAATTCGACATCGAGTACCGACCTCACATAGTTGTGAAGGGCCAAGCATTAGCAGATTTTATGTCTGAGTTGCCTCAGATATGTCCGACCACCGACCAGGACCCTGAAGAAGCCTGGAAGTTGTTCGTCGACGGCTCTTCTTGCAAGCAGCGACGTGGAGCTAGAATAGTGCTCATATCTTTCAGAGGTGAGAAACATCTGTGTGCTCTTCGCTTCGGTTTTCCAGCATCCAATAATGAAGCAGAGTACGAAGCACTTCTGGATGGCTTGCGGCTTGCTCTCAGTTGGGGGGTGAAAAAATGCTCATCCATTGCGACTCCCAGCTCGTCGCAGGACAGGTTACTTCAGAGTATCAGGCCAAGGACGAGAGAATGCAGGCAAATCTAAAAGAAGCACTGACCTTGCTAGGAATGCTCAAGGAGTATGAACTAACGCAGGTGCCGAGAACAGAAAATACCTTGGACGATACACTTTCCATGTTGGCTTCCTCCTCAGAGGTCGAGCTCATGATCCAAGTCTCAGTGGAATTCCTACCCGAAAGGAGTATAAAAAAATTGAGTACCTACTAACAGGTCGGCACACTCAGCCAGAACCTAGCATGGATGGACCTGATCGAAGATTTCATACGAAATGACAATCTCCCCGAGGACAAGATCAAAGCAAGGAAAGTGCAAAGACAAGCTGCTAGATGTTCCGTAATAGACAATCAGCTCTATAGGCCCAACTTCTCTATGCCTTATTTAAGATGCCTACGGGAGGAGCAAGCACGACTAGTTCTAGAGGAGATTCATGCAGGTGTATGTGGTAACCATTCGGGTGGAAGAACTCTTGCATACAAGGTCCTTCGTCAGGGCTAATATTGGCCAACAATCCACAAAGACACCATAAGGATAACTTGGAAGTGCGATAGTTGCCAAAGACATGGAACAAACATCCGAGTTCCGACGAAATCTTTCTCTAATACAGGGCCCATGGCATTTTTCTCAGTGGGGGGTGGACTTGATAGGACCTCTACCGACCCGTAAAGGTTAGGTCAAGTTTGCAATAGTTGTTGTTGACTACCCTACCAAGTGGGCAGAGGCCGAATCGTTAGCAACAATTACTATGTAGAAGACCACGCTCTTCATCTGGCAATCAATTTTATGCTGTTTTGGTGCCCCGTACGCCATCATATCCGATAACGGATAGCAATTCGACAACGCAAGGTTTCGATTATTCTGTGAGGACCTTGGTATTTCGACATTTGTTTTCTACTCCAATTCATCCCCAAGCTAATGGTCAAGTGGAAGTCGTGAACAAAATTATCAAGCACACATTGAAGGCCAGGCTCGAGGAAAAGAATGAAATGTGGGCTGAGGACATGCCTCAAGTCTTGTGGTCATACTGCACCACCTCTCGAATAGCCACAGGAGAAACACCATTCTCCCTAGCTTTCGGAATGAAGGTTGTCATACCAGTGGAAGTCGGGATACCGACCTTAAGGACGTTTAACTTCGACGAAGATAGGAACGTGGAAACTCAACGCACCGACCTGGATCAACTCGAAGAAAGAAGAGAATAAGCATAGCTCAAGTTAACTGCATACCAGCAGAGGATCTCAATGTACTATAATGCCAAAGTAAAGCACAAAAGCTTCAAAGTTGGCGACCTAGTGTTAAGGAAGGTCATGCTGAACATGCGAGAACCTAGAGCACGTGCCCTCAGTCCCAATTGGGAAGGGCCTTACAAGATCACTGCGATACTTCGCACGGGGGTGTACGAGCTTGAAGATTTGACTAGGAGAAGAATCCCTAAACCTTGGAATGCAGAGCACCTCAAGAAGTATTACCAATAGATATTTAGTAGTAGAAGTAGCAGTTCAGTAGTTATGCTACAAAATCTGCCGAGGTGTTGGTTACCTCTAGTTTTATTTTTAGATTTCTACAAGTGTTTGTTCGAGAATTTTCTACGATAACCAAGAGCTTTTCTCTTTACAAATCTGCATCTACGATTTAAAAACAAAAGTGCCTTGGGACTACCGACCAGATCAAAAGCCATCGAGAAGAAAGGTCCTGACCCTAGAATGCCTTGGGGTACTACCCAGAAGGGCAGACACTACCGAGAAGAAGGGTTAATAACCCCTTGAAGTGCCTTGGAGCGACGATCCAACCACTACCGAGAAGAGAACCTAATTGTTCAAAGCGAAAGAGGGAGTCAAATGTGGACTATCGACCTCAATCCGCAACAAACACTTAAGGAATATAAGTAAAGAGATCGGCAGAAAAGAGATCCACCGACCTGCATGACCCAACAAATACTTAGAGAAACTAAGTAAAGACAAACTCTTTGGAAAAAAGCCAAGTACAAAAGAGTGTAAGGAGATCAGGTCTAAGCTAAATGGAATTTTCATTAATATGGAAGCAGAGTACAAAGAGGAACAGAGGATTACTGGAGCATGCAAGCCCCTTACAAAAAACACGGCCGAGACTAAAAGAAATCATCTACAACTTCAGACCGGTCGAACGGTGTAGGATCTCAGTCAAATTGACTGGATCGCTATCATCGTCAGCTAGGTGTGTCTCGTCCTCGGAGTCGACTGTTTGAGGCTGCTCGGACTATGTCCCCGGAATCGTGGGTGCAGCACCATGGTCTTCAGCCTCAGCCTCCTCCTCTAATACCTCTCTAGTTGCCAAGCTGGCCCACCTGTCGAAGCCGTTCCAATTTATTGAGTTGCCAAAGAACTCCTCCAGATCAGCTCGGTAGACCGTTATTGCCTTGACGCAAGATTGATCCACTCGAGTTTGGCAGAGTTCTTCAGCCTGAGTCTCGACGGTGGCCAGAAATTGAGCACGGTACCTGGTCAGCTCGTCCTAGATTGACTCTATTTCCACCTCTTTAAGCTTCAGCTGCTCCTTCAGCTTCTTGATCTCGGCGTCCGAGCTACAACCTTGGATTCCCAGATTACCAAGGTAGTCTGGGCCTCCTTCACCGCGTCTTGAAATTTGACGTAATGATTTTTGATGCGACAGAAGTTGTATATGTGCTGAGCAGCAGCCTACAAAAGCAAAAGAAGAATAAGACAGAGACCACCAAGGAAGAACACATTGGCAACAAAATAAATTAAATAAGCGAACTCACTTCCACTGACTTCATGAAGTCTCATCAGCCATGCCCTCAAACATGTCATCGTCTTTCATCACTATTGAGAAGGCATTGAGGACACCGACCTGGTAGTTGTCAATGTTCAGGTTGATGCCTCCAATCTTGGTTACGAGGCACTCGTCTTCTCCAAATCTTGCCTTCTAGGTAGCCCCTTGGTCGGTAGTAGCAGGAGACTTCGAATTTGGCCCCCACCAACCTTGTCTCCCGAGCAGGAGTGCTTACCTGCTCAGAGGAAGATGTTGGAGCTTTCCCCTTCGAAGCCAAAGTCTTTTTCAGGGCGTTGCTCGACGATCTCCCTGCCGGCCCCTAAACGGCAACTGCTTGCACAGCAGAGAAGTCTTTCAGCATGGATGGGTCGGTAGTATACCGACCAACAACAATTCTCTTGGGTGCCATCTCTTCAGACCTGTCTGTTTTTCTTTTCTTCCCTTTCTTGGCGGTATAATCGGGAGAAAAAAAACCTATATTATAAACACAACGTCTCAGCTCAGAATCTCAAAAAATTGATCGGTACTAAATCAACACAAGATAAGCCAAAATTACGTCCTGAGAAAACTTTCTTCTCTGTACTTATACAGGCTCGGTACAGTTTCTCGGGAGTAAGTATGACCTTGTACTGTTGATCTGCAAAGGGGAGTCGGTAGATTTCGTCAATACGAGAAAAGTCAAAACTTTTTTCTCTGCTCGGTTTCTCCCAAGTACCTGACAAGAAAAGCAAAAAAAAAAATGTCAACCCCTACCGAGCAGGACAAAGACTAGAAATAGAGATAAGGGATAGAGGGAAGCTCGGTACCTGGTTTCTCGAAAGTGCTTGGTACGCAAGCTTCCTCCGCCTAAGGCCCCCATGCAAAAAACCACTTGTCTTTCTATGATTTATTGGAAGTAGGGTTCTCAGTGATCAAGAGTTGGCCTTTTTTGACACCCTAATGAGCTGATGCATAATATCACCAGCTACATCTTGGGTAAGACTTTAGTCGGTATACGAGCGTAAGGTCTTGGAAATCAAATTCTGGCCACTTTCTCTCCTTCCAAAGTACAAGGCAGCTTAGAATGACCTTTCACACATTGCGGTTTAGCTGAGCGGGGGCAACTTGGATATGTTTCAGAAGGCGACATAGTGACAAGTCAAGGAGGAGGGTCAATCCATCCTCAAATAGGTTGGTGTACAGAACAACTTCTCCCTTCTTGGGGTGGCTAGCTCGATCCCCAGGAATTGGTGCTCTCAACCCAATATGATTTGGTATACGGACCTCCTTCCTCAACTGAGCAAGGTGGTGGTACTTTATTTTGGAAGGAGCAAAATCTACTGAGTAAAAAATATCACCTACCCCGGTGTCTTCGGGCTCGGGGGATACGTGTGTCCGACCCTGTGTACTAGGCTCGGTAGTACCGAGCCTATTCTGGGACCTATCGACTAATAGGGGTGCAACGTCAAGCACCTCTTCGTCCTCCTCGGTATCCTCAGAGTCCTCGGAAGAGGATAAAACTACGACACTCCCTTCGACATGAGGGTCAGCTCTAACTTCCTCTTCTCCTTCGGGAAAGAGGTCATTGTAGGAAACTTCCAAAGAAGATGAAGAAGAAGATCTCTGGTCAGTAGGGGGATCTACGCTAGAGGAAGCCAACAGGGGAGGATAAAATGAGGGCACGCCTAGGCTCGAACTCGAGACCTGAACTTCAACCCCACTGATACTCAATTTTTCAACCAACTAAGCTACCACCTGTTAATAGATCTTCTTCGTAACTAATGTCTCTAAAGTCCTATATTTTATGTACGCTATTTTACTATAAGAGCAATCAATTTAATATACGTATAGTTCATAAAATACTCGTTATATAGTAAATCAGTCTAACTTATATATAAACACAATCACAGTGATTAAATTACATAATATAATATGTATTATACTTATTATTTTCCATATTGTGCCACCCTATATATAAAACTATGTTAGATTAGAAAATCGTTAATAAATAACAAAATCATTTATATTAATATTATAGATGAATTTTAAATTTTAATTTTAATATGCATATACTTAAATAATTTAGAAATCATTGGTTTTTTTGCTTTAGAAATCATTGGTATTTACATATTAATATATTTTTATAATCTATCATATTATAAGAAATATATTACTTTGAACAAAAAAAGAAGTATGTCACTATACATAACTATACCCTATCCACCAAACTTTTCCCTTCTGTTTCGTAATATTGATTTTATAATATTCTAGTTACTATAATATTTACTTTTTTTTTACTTATTATTATTAGATACAAAATAATTTAAAATAATAGTTAAAAATCTAGAAAAACTATACATGGAGTATTTAATGAAATCTTGATCACTTTAAAAATAAATTATTTAAATCTATACTATTATAATAGACCCTTTAGTCATTTTTGGCCTTTTTTTCAAAAATATCTTTTTTCTCAAATTGAAAATTTTGTTTTTCCTTGCATACATAAGCAGGGTAATTTAAGAAGTTCAGAATTTTAATATTATCTCAATTTGCAAAAACAGTTTCAGTTTTTAAAATTGGGAACAAACTTGGTAAGTCGTTTCTTTTCCTTCTCTTTCTTTTTTCTGTTTACATCTTCTTCATCTTTTCCTTTTTTTTTTTTTTTTGGGTTTAGGTCCAATTCTCTTTTTCACCTCTCCAATTCAATCATCAAGGGTTCCGGCTAAATTTCATTGTTCTTTATTAAATTTCTATTGTGATTTTGGTATGGTTGATTTGGATTTTTGAATTTTGAGATTTTGCAGGATTTCAACCAAAGTTTGGCTGGTCAATTCGCATAGTGAAGGGAGTTCTGGAAGTTGAACTTTTATAGATTTTACGTGGCTATTAATGAAGGTAAACGGAGTTTGTTGGTCGGCGCTGCGCTATGTTGGCATTGTATAAGTTATATATTGTTTTCTAACTTATAGTTTCTCTCTTTTTCTAATTTATATCTGGGTGTTTTTCTCAATTTTTTTTTTTTAATTTCTTTGTAGTGATACCAACACTTACCTTCTTGCTTCTTCAACCATCCGCTCTTCTCATTGAATTATGGTTTTTGATACTTATTTTAACATATTTATTATTATTGCTCACCAATTGCATGAAGTAATTCTTGAGTGGAGGTTATGAATTTGCTAATTGATTCTTTCCGCTGGTGTGTTTTGAATGTTTTGACTTCTTCTAATTGATGTTATTGACATAAAATACTGGTTTAATCTATAAAGTTTCAGGACATTTTATGATATACTATTTGGACATTATTTGATCGTATAACACAATTTTGTTTCTCCACTGTTGGATAAGCAAGCACCTTTGAGGTGGGCAGGAGTTTTATACTATTTATGCTCAATGTCATGTGTATTCTTAGCGAGTGGGATTCTCATATTCATGAACATTGGGTTAATTCATGTGCCGTGATCTATCATAACTCTATGTTTCAAATGACAAAATTTAAATACGTAGAATATTTCATCTCAACATGATCATAAGAAGAGGACATATGATTTTATAGTATATATTCAAATTTTTTTATCTCTTAAGTTTTTTTCTAATTTATTTTACTTTTCTTTTGTTTCTATTTTACTTCAGCTATATCAATTTTTTTCACCCATACGTATTTTCAATATTTTTTAATTATAATTTATCTTCTATTAGTTTATGTGCAATGCTAATGCAATGAAAGCTATTTTTTTTTTTCCAATGCAATGAAGGCTATTTAACTGGATTGATGTATGCAGTATGTTGGAGCACAAATTCACAACTAAATAGAAAAAAAAAACCTTCACTTTCCCTTCTTTCTCTTTTGTCCTCAGGCTGTTGCAAACCGCCAAACCCTTTGAAGTTCGCCGCTACAATAATCCTCTCCGGCAAGGGCAAGGGAAAGGGTTATCGCCGTCACCGTCGCCGTCTCGACGCAACAACTTCTCTCTCCCAATCGCACCTCAGCTTGCCATTGATCTAGGTCAGGTCAGGTCAGTCTTCCACACTTTCGTCTTATTTCTTCTCTTCTCTAATCCTCTCCCAATCTCTAATTCTCTACTTTGTTTTTTGGTTCTCTTTGTGAATGGATTGAATGTTGATATTTGCTAAAAGTTGAAGTAGAAATCCTACTTCTTATTGAATGCTTGTACCATAAATTTCAAAGTAAAGAGCTATTGGTTTGAAAGCTAATAACATCAGGAGGGAGGGAGAGTGACATATGAAATAGTGTTATTTTTATGTGTATAATATATGATTACTAAATATTATTTATGTACAAAGTACAATACTCTTGCATTTGAAGAGGTTGTTGTATGATGGATTTGTTTCCTTTTTTTTTTTTTTTCATTTTTATTTGGAAAATTTCACTTCCATTCTTGATATCAACATATCAACATTATCTTGCAACCACAACATCTCCATTGAAGCCCTGAAGAAATGGTGTAGGATGTCAAGTATTATTTTTTAGTAAAGTATGGATTCTTATTGTTAGCTAATCTGCAAATTCCTGGTTTCAAAACTATGCTGGCCACAATAAATGACATAAAATATGATCAAAACTGAAATCCTGTAAGTGTTTTTCAAAGTTCTCTATCACTTCTCTTACTTATTCACTTCACCCATCTTTAATTTGATTTATGCAGGATAGTATTTGCTTGAATAGTAGCAGCAACAACAACAAAAAGCAATATGAAGCTAGACGTAGACGTACTGAGATATCTCTCCAAAGATGATTTTAGGGTTCTCACTGCTGTTGAGATGGGAATGAGAAACGTAAATCTGTACACTCTTCTTGAACCATAACTTTTTAACTATAAGGCTTTATTTCTCATATGTAATTCATTTTTATTCTTTGATTTACTTTTTCAGCACGAAATTGTACCAACGGAGCTTGTTGATCGAATTGCTGGTCTCAAGTAATAAATTTACTTATTTTCTTCCTCCATTGTTATGAAATGGGGTATTCTGTCAATGAATCAATTATTTTTACAGGCATGGGGGTACTTACAAGGTGTTGAAGAATTTGCTTAAATATAAGCTTCTGCATCATGACTCCTCAAAATGTGAGTGGGCATAAATTTTGTTATTTCTACAAATTGAAACATGGAATCTGATTTTTGTTTCATTTTTCATGCAGATGATGGGTTTCGTCTTACCTATCTTGGTTATGATTTTCTTGCAATAAAGACTTTGGTTAACCGAGGTGTATTTACAGCCGTTGGTCGCCAAATTGGTGTAGGGAAGGAGTCTGGTAAACCTTCATTGATAGAAATTCTATTGGTCTTTGACTTTTTTTTAAATGGTAAAACCATTTTTGTACTTTTGTACTTGCTAGTTGCTACTAACTTTAACCTTTACACATGTTTTATTGAAGATATATTTGAGGTTGCCACTGAAGATGGAACAATTTTAGCCATGAAACTGCATAGATTGGGTAGAACTTCTTTCAGGGCGGTCAAATCTAAGCGTGACTATCTTATGCACCGCAATAGTTATAATTGGCTCTACTTGTCACGACTTGCTGCTCTCAAAGAATTTGCATTCATGAAGGTTTTGCTTTTAATTGTGTTGTTTTTTGTCTTTGTTTTTACTTGTTAGGTTTATACAGGTGATTTTTATGAAATTACGACATCCTTATGCAGACTTTGGAAGAACATGGATTTCCTGTCCCTAAAGCTGTGGATTGCAATAGACATTGTGTAATTATGTCGCTTGTTCAAGGTTATCCACTGTAAGAATTCCTTCAATAGTTTCCTATTTTATGTCTTATTACTTAAGATTCCCAGAATTCTAGATATGTGAGTTGTAGCTGTTTTTGTTTTTTGTTTTTTCTTTTTGGCTATCCAATATGAAAACTATCTGCACCTTTCTTGAAGAAATCGAGTGGTCCTTCAATGATCTATGGAATAGGAGTATCTAATGATCTTCTTTTTTGAAGTGCAGTGTGCAAGTAAAGCAATTGGAGAACCTAGATGTGGTTTTTGAGACAATTATTGGTCTAGTCGTTCGTCTAGCAGAACACGGTCTTATTCATTGTGATTTCAATGAGTTCAACGTAATGGTATGCATTATGTATATGGGACACTACATGACTCCATTTTCATGGTTCTTTATATGATGGTATTTTATGATCTACCATTATGTTTCTTAGGTTTTTGACTAGTATTTCGCCATTATTGTGCTGTTATAATGTTTTTCATGAACTTGGAGGTATCTAGTGATAGACCACCAGGATGTATTATGTGCATGTTACATTGATGAGAACACGATCATCATGCTTCATATAGCTATCGATGTGTGATAATAGTGTGGCTTAGCCTCTAGGTTTTGAAATATTCACGTTCTTCCAAGAATGTAAACATGTTAAATAGTCAAGGGCTGTCATATGATTAGTAGAAGTTTTAAAATAGTATTTTGGACTTGAAATAGATGATTGATATGATTAAATCATTAAATAAATTAGGATCATGAATGAGTATATCTACTAGAGAATGTGCCCTAGAAGAAAAAATCAACAAAAGTTTATTGATTGCCTGTGCACGTACAATGGATGATTTATAAGATTAAGTAGGTAGGATCACGAATGAGTATATCTACCACTGAATGTTACCTAGAAGACAAAAATAACAAAAGTTACAATGAATGCTAGTCTTATCTCTATTGATAAGAATGCCTTGGTGCAAAGTTGAAGCTTTCAAGAGGCAAAGACATGAGGCATGATATGATGTGTATCAAGGTCATAAGAAAGGATGAATAGGCGTGGGTCAAGATAGAGTTGGATGGAAGAACATCATTGATCATTCATTTGAATACCATTATTTCTCCAATGAATAGTGTGCATAAGGAGGTTGGGTATAGTAAGAAAAATGGCGGATTGCTTATAAATGGACTTTGTTGGCCATGTCTTGGTTTTGTCAAATACCTAAAACTATGAATAATTATTATTAACAAACATCTTCATATTAGATACTTTTAGTAATGAGTCTAATCTAATGACATGGTGATAGGCTCACACTTTCCCTCGTATGCCCAAAAAATATTACTACATAAGAAACATTTCGCCATTTACTCATCTATTGTTGATAGCAAGAAACATGTGAAAAAAGCTTACCTTGGTACATTTGTCTTTTGAAGTGAGTCAAGTGATTGCATCTTTGTCTTTTGTGTGTGCTACCTTTCCTTTATTGTTGGAGAGGTGCGGCCTAAATATCAACTTGGCCATTGGTCCATTACCTTGGCATTATCACCTCAGATCTCTAGGAGTTCTCTAGTTAGGGATTAGCGGCTGCTTTGTGATTTTTAAAAATTTTAAGGGCTTTGTAATAATTAGTGATAATATTTTAAAGGGGTACGGAAAGATCCCAACCTTCTCTTCATATTTTTTGCTTCATTTCTTATGCATAGAATACAAAAGTGTAGCAATACGTAGCCTATGAATCACATTTTTTTTTTAAAGAGAATCACATATTTTCTTAAATCAAAGAAACTTACCATTCAAACTAGCATATACTGATACATAATTTATTTTTTATTTTTAAGTTGGGACCATTATTTTGTTAGAATTTTTTTTTTAAAAGAAACTAAAAGGTAGTATATATGTATTAATAAGAGAATCATAAAATCTATACAATGACATGTCAACACGTACATCTCTCTATATGGATACAAAATTGTCCCACCCTCTAAGCCAATCTCCTAGGGTGTAACCCATAGACAAAGCACTATTAGGAACCCCAAAAGATGCTAACATTTGGGAATTCTCCCATACTTTAGCTGCCGAACAAAATTCATCGTGGAAAACTCGTTTGTTCGACTCCTTCCATAAGGACCATAATACCGTTAGACACACCACCTTTCAATGATCTCTCCATGTAGACTGAACGGTGTTCGTAAAGGGAAAAATATCTATGAACTCCACCTCAACGAAATCAACTCAAAATACTAGTTGTTTAAACTTTAAATACAATGTGTAGATAGTAATTGTGTATAAACATATTATATCTTGTATTTTATTTAATTTCCTTTGCCTATGTTGTGCTTAGGGTATGCTGAAGCACCAACTCACTTAAGAATGATAAATTGTTTAGGCACTGCTTCGATGCCTTGTCAATAATGAGTAAAACCTATTTTCCTAATATCCCCTAGTAATATGGTAATGTAAAGGTCTCAAATGATTAAGACTTATTATTATTACTATTATTATTAACGAATGTCAATATCATCTAAGTGTGAATCATACAATTCATCCTAACTGGATTCAAAGCTCCATAACTATTCATTCCAAATTTCAACAACTATGGTCAATACTATCTTTTTCTTTTTCTTTTTCATTTTCTTGTCATGTTTTATCAGCATTTGTTGTACTTCTCTAGTACCTCATTAATTTTCAATTTTTTCTTAAACAACCTAAAGTTGTTGTATATCATATTATTCTTTAAAAAGGGTGTATCCATTGCACAATGGTCCTGGCATTGGGATTTGGGGAAGGGACAATGGTATGCAGCGTTACCTCTACATTGAGAGGCTATTTTCGGATGGGGAATACTAATCTAACTACAAAAACATGCAAATACAATGCAACTACACATTCATATTCATTAGATCATTTATTACAAAGCTCGAGATATGTATAACACACATATCCAATGAACATGTAGTTGTACTGTAGTTGCATTTTTTTTTGTAGTTAGATTAGCATTTCCCCAACGTTGGTCAACTCAAGTGTAGGCTTAGGCAGTATTGGCAATGTATGCTTTTTGCTAATATTTGGTGTTCTTGGGTAGAGATGAACAATAGAATCTTCAAGGATTGTAGTAGTAATAGCCATAGGCCATGGAAGCAGGCCCTAATTTTCTTTGCTAAATGGGTCAGCTCATGTAATCTTTCACTGGTTTATAGTTTTGGGGACTGGATGTATAACTGGAACTCTATTTTGGAAACTCTGTAATCATGTTCTCTCTGTTTGGGACATCTTGTCCCTTTTGGATTATTTACATATATAATGTATATATCCAGTTTCGAATTTGAACTTGTGATCCTAGGTCACAATGGAGTGACCTCAAACATTGCACCAAGACCCGCCCTTCTATATCATAGTATTCTATCTATTTGATAAGTGTTTCATTTCAATAATTCCTGTTTGACTCTTTAATTTCTTCTAAGAGCTTATTTATCATGGAATATTTCCATTCTATCTTTGTGGTCTTGGAGATTTTTTGTTGTAAACTGATGGATTTTGTTGTAGATTGATGACAATGAGAAAGTTACAATGATTGATTTCCCTCAAATGGTCTCGGTTTCTCATCGTAATGCACAAATGTGGGTAAATCTGTCATTCCTATTATCTTTGACACTCTTAAATTAATGATAGTTTTTGTTTTGCTCTAAAATCATTTATACTTTTCTTTTACTAATTCTTTGCTAGATGCAACTAAGTCTTTATGACAAGGAAAATTTTTCATCCTCATGCATAGTTCTGAAAAGTTGTCCTTATTTTTAGGTACTTCGATCGTGATGTTGAATGCATTTTCAAGTTTTTCAGAAAGAGGTCAGTGGTTAAATTGCTGAAATTCTTTGAGGTCTTATTTACTTTAATGGAAAGTTTTTTTTTCCCACAAAATTAATGCCATATAAAGGGCAGCCTTTGCACAATGTTTGAGGTTGCTCCTATAATCTGGAGGTCACTGGTTTGAATTTGGATTTTGGAAACGGCCTCTCCAAATGTGGAGATAAGGCTGTGTAGATCTCTTCCCGGATCATGCAATGGCAGGGGCCTCTTGCATTTGATACACACTTTTTCTTTACAAAATTTATATCATATGGTGATCTTAGGAGGCTCCCTTGTTGTTCCACCTCCCTTTGTCATAATTTTTTGTTGGAATATAAAACACATGCAGAAAGACATTTAAACATGTATAGTTAATTTCCACACTTCTTCTTTTATTTAAACTTAATTAAAATCTCCATATTAACTATAAGTGAGATGTATCTCCGAGTTGACGTCTTTGATCCAAGATTTTCTATTCTTATCCTTTTCTTGAAATATTTCTAGAGACGTCTTTTTTCCCCAAGCCATTTTTCTCACATAATCAAATCTTAATTAATCTAGAATCTACTTCAAATTTCATTTAAATGTATTGTTATATATCATTTTATCATATGATGTTAAACAACTTTCTCTTCCCAAAAAATGTAACTTAGTCTGTAATCGTATCTTTATAAGTACACTGTTAGTCCTACTGCCTGCAATCACTATGTTTATACTACATTGTCACTCCTACTGCCAATGATTGAACAGTTTCTTATTCACAGTTTTTTCTTTTCATTCTATAATTTGACACTCTCCTTTTTTCCAGGTTTAACCTTTCTTTCCATGAAGAGAAGGAAGAATGTGATCAATCAGAGTCAGATGAGGATGAAAGTGGAAGGCCTCGCTTTTCTTCAATATCAAAATCTGCTGGTTTCCTAGACAAGAAGCTTGCTGCTAGTGGATTTACAAGAAAGGACCAAGAAGAGATAGAGAAGGTACCATTGTGCGCTATTCATAATTTGGAGGATGTGATTCGTATTTTTTTTTTTTTTGGTTCTAATGATTCATATTATTACTTGCTATAGAAGGCACCGTTGTGATTCATATTATTTACTTGCTATAGATATTCCTCTAATGCCCCACACCACCCACCACACACACACACACATACCACACACTAAAAACAAGTGACAACTTGTGCATCAAGGACGTGGATGGATGCCAACATTAAACATGCGGCATTTGAGATTGAAATGGTCCAAAGTTGTGACTTGTGCATGTTTTATTGTATGATAGCTAATTAGTAGATCATAATATATGCTGATATTCTTGGTAAGGATTTGTCATTAATATGGTCCTCAACAATGAGGGAAAAAGAAAAAAGTTCAGTTGCCTTAGTAAAAAGTATCTTAATGTAAAAAGTGCGGTTCATTTGATTGAGTTAAATTTTATGTACTATATTGGAAAATTTTTGAGGTTACTTGACAAGGTAAGGAACAAGGATTTGGCTTGCATAGAAATTTTGTTGACTTTCTTTTTCTCAAATTTTTTATTTAAAATTTTACATCGAATGATGCACATAACATACACATTTTTTGTTTCATAAATTAGAGCTCTCGTTGATGCTTGATGTATAATAGATAGGGGAGGACTTAAAAATCCACCCGACCTGACACTTTCTCGTGATACTGTTAACTGTTTATCACCGAAATCAACCCAACAAAGAAAAAAACTGTCGCTAACCCGACCGAACTGAGGTACCCATTGGATCGGCTAGCTGGTCAAGGTTGTGTCTTCACAAACCCCAAACCCAATCAAACCAAGAAGAAAGAAAAATAGAAATAAAACCAAACATAAAATTTAATGTTCTCCGACTTTGCTAAATAGCACGAAAGCTTGAGAATATGAAGTATATAACAAAATAAAAAAACACATAATGCTTGAAAAAGCCGTAATAAAATTAATCTTTAAAGGAGTCGCTTTGAAGAGGCTCCAAACAAGAGAAAAAAACAAGCCCGGGGGGGGGGGGGGGGTGGAGATTAATAGGTGAGGGTTCCCCCACCTCTCCCACGCTATCGATATGGGACTAAGGCGGGGGGATTCCCTGTTTTAGTCCACGAATTGGATCTAGGGTTATCTCTTTGGGAGAAATCCCCTTAACTAAATATTTTATATGTATTAAGCGTACATATTTAGTACATATTATGCACCTTTATATGTGTGTGTGTGTGCAATAAATGATTATATGTCGGGGGGTCGGGTGAATTGCGGGTTTAATGTATTAAACTTGAAATTTGGCCCGACCCTTCAAGTGATTTTTTTTATCACTTGACCTGCCCATCAATATGGTGGGAACCCACTTGAACCCAATCGATTTGGATTGGGTTGGGTGGCTTTTTTGGGGTGTCGGGTTTTAGTTCACCCCTCATATAGAGGACAAGAATGAGTGCCACTTTAATTGAAATGTAACTGAGGAGTTAAGGTTTTAGAGAGTTTTCAATGTTTAAATGATTCCCTTCTTGAAACATGACTTTGGAAGTTTAAATGAAGAATTCTTTGGTCACTGGAGAAGGTATGTTGCTATTTGCTACTTTCATTCTGTTTTCTATTTCAATTGGCATACATCTTACTGAATTTTTTTTTTTACCTGAGGCACAAGTTCTCTATTTCATTTTTGTTTTTTACTTTTTTTTTTTTTTTTGAGAGTAAACAAATAGATATATTAGTGCTCAACCAAAGCAACAAAGAGAGCAAGACAAAATCATGAACAACCAACCATCCTCAACATCAACTACAAGCTTACATTAGACAACCATCCCAATTTCTCACCCAATCAGTAATGGAATAATCCCCAATAATTCTAAACGCCAATAACCAAGAACATTCCATTAGAACAACATCATTCCACACCTCCTCCTCGTTCCTCGCAACACCGTCGAAGATTCGATGATTGCGCTCCAGCCAAATCATCCATAATGTTACTTTCATAAGCTAGGATTGCATTATAGTTAAGATGACGTAGAATAAGCCAAGTGTACGCGTGATATTTTACAAAAAGAAGAAAAGCAAAGGATGTAAACTAGAAGCTAGCACGATCTTTTCCCTCCCTCAAAACAAAAACAACAAAAAAAAGAAAGAATTCTAAGTGCACATATATATATGTGTGTGTGTGTGTGTGTGTGTATTCATACTATCTCATATGTGTACAGCCTGACACATCTTTATTAATGAGCTGAATTGGTTGGCAGGTTTGGGGGGTACAAGCTGAATTATCTCCACCGGTAAAACTGTTTAATTATGAACTTTGAGTTTCTTCTTCTTCTTTTTCCTTCCGTAGGCTGTTCTTTTTTAAACTATTTTTGTTTTTCACTCATGGACCATGAGTATTTTTTTCTTTAGTTTGTCTTCTTTTTTGAAGCTATTCATAGTTTATTCTGTTTTAAACTAGGTTTTTTTAATTTAATTTTTATTGTTTAAGAAGTGAACTTTTTTTAGGGAAGTCGTGGGGGTTTGAAGTTATGACCTCATGGCTTGCTTATCATCTGTGAAAACAGTAAATTGTTTATTCGGTTACAAGTCAATGGTACTTTTTTTCTATTATGTTTTTCTTATTCCTTTTGTACAAGAGTTTTTATTTTTTAGTGCTCTCTGATCACTAGTTTGGAAGTTGTTCTCTCTTAGTCTTTTTATATTTAGTTGTTACTTATTAGTGCTCAAAATATATTTTTATTATGATGTAAACATTTGTTTTATTATATTTTCAGGGTTATGTCTAACTTAGAAGTATCTATGTTCACTTTAAAAAAAAGAAGACTTAAAAGTATCTAATGAACTCTTATCAGTATTATTTGTGTGTGTGTGTGTGTGGGGTGGGTGCATGTATGTGTGTGCCTATGCACATTTGTACAAGTTGGTTTTCATCTGAATGTACTTTTGAAACTTTTGCCCAACCTAGCCCATAAGCCTCTATTCATACTTTTCTTCATTTTATAGGATTGAGAGTGCGCCTAAGAGCTACAACTGATTGTGTTTTTTTTGTTGTTTTGTTTTTTACCACTCAGCTGTTTGAAATCAAGCTTGAGGGTTCAACAGTCAACTAGTTACATCTTCAATGATTAAAAATGCTAAAATGCGGATGGCTCTTTAGAAACCAATCAAATGTCTTGTAGAAATATGAGAATGATTGTGTGTTTTCCTTCTTGAAACTGGTACGAATGCAGTGCAATAAATGTGGAATGAAATTAGCTTAATTCTGTCAGCATTGGGCATAGGAAAACTATGTTTCATCTCGCATGCTCTGGCAACCCAGATTAGGCCATGCTCATGCAGAGGGCAATTCTGGATTAAGCCCATAGCAGGCTGAGATAGTCTTTAATGAATTTAGGTCAGCCTTGTACTGTTCTAAATCATTTCTTTTTCACCTGCAGCAGTGAGTCAAAGCAAAATTGAATAAAATTCATGGCTAGTTTTGGTTCCTGTGGCCACTATATTGGCCAGAGATCACCATTCCTCTTAGTTGTCCAGTGTCAATTTTTTAGATCTCCATAACTTTTTCCTTGCATAATTTTTTTTACTGTGTTTCTTATTTAAAATAAGTCATTTTCATATAAACAAATGCATACAACATGATCTAACTGATACCATACGAAATAAACAATCCAAAATAATTGTAAAAGAGTAAATAGTGAATACCCTCCAGTCATGGTCATTCAAGCAATTCGAACCGAAGCTTCAGGTCCTCTTGCCTCTTGCCTCTTGATAGCCTCTCTTGATTGGAAAAACAGAGAAAAGACTTCAATCACATTCAGGTTTGCGAGGAACCCATTTTGTATCCTAAATGTATTATCTCCTTCCATCAAGGAAGTCAATGCTTAGCTATTATGTGTAGTTCCTAATGCTCTCATTATTCTACTTTCATAAGCAACATATCTAATATGTGATTCTATGCTTAAAAATGGAATATCCAATATACGTTCAGTATCCATTACGAAGTTTCTGGATTTCATTTTGTTTGCCTCCTTTGTTTTTGCTTGCTATTTTCTATATAATGCATTTCCAGGGCAGCTACAATTGTCCATGTGTTTTCTTTTAATTAGTTACAATTTTTCATGTTGTTTCTTGAAGTTCTAACAAAGTTATGTTATATAGTTTGTTGAAGGAGGAACTGAGGCTGATGCTGGTTCTGATGATGAAGACACTGTGAATAAAGAATACATTTCAGATGATCACATCGAAGCTAACATCAGTGATTTGGATTCCTTGCGTTTGGTGGAACAGGTAGGTACTTGAAATTGCTTTTGCCTCATGGTTTTCCTTGTTTACTATAAATTGCTAATAAATGAAATATGTCTCATTGGCTCGACCAAGCTAACATCACATTCTTTTATTTATCTAATAAAACAATAGTGTCTCATAACTCCACCTAATCCTTTTTTACAATTCCTTACTTTATTTTATTTTTTTGGTAGGAAGCTGAATATTTTATTAAAAGCCCCAAAAGTATGTACATGGAATGGGAGAACAAGGAGTTGTCCTACAAAATTTTAGAGAGTATGCCTATACAAAGCGATCCTTCCCCCCACCCCCCCCACCACCACCACCAAAACACCCAGTCCAGGATAATTTGAAGAGTTCTTTGCATTGAGGATGTCTTTTGAAAGGAAAATTAATTTGTTGACTTAATTTGTCCACCATCCTTTCGTTAATCATTACTAAAAAATAACACACCATTGAGGAGACACATAGCATTGGGTACCTCCTTTGCATGTAGCCTAGCATATCGACCCAACGATGAGCACCTAACAGCCCTAACACCTTGACTTTGGAGGGAACTTAAGATTTGAAATGAATGCTGGAGGGAATAAAGTGGAGGAGGGATCATCAATGGGGTGGCCAAAAAAGGGAATAGTGCATACCTCCTTTGTGCATACCTCCCTTTCATGTAGCTTAGCACATGACCCAACAATGAGATCTAACAACCCAAAGATCTTCATTTGTTAGGAATCTAAGATTCCAAATGAATGAAGGAGGGAATAAAGGGCAGGAAGATCATCAGCGAGGTGGCCAAAAAAGGATTTGCAAGAAGAAATTCTTGAGGGATCAAGATTCAATATCTTACTGCCTTTTAGCTTCAAGAAAAGAGCACCTACTTCACTTTTTCTGTCATTCAAACTACTCTGAAAGAGAAACGCTATTGCCTATCATTGACCTAGGGGATGAAATAAAATTAGAAATGGATTGTCAATAAGAGAGGATAGCTAGTGCAATGTGGGAAAGGTTTAGCAAAGGCGATGTCTTCGCACAAGACATGCATGATGCACCTAGAATTAATTTTTCCCATCTCCTAATGTAAGGATAATATGTTTAGAAAATACCGGGGGATGGATTAAATAAATTTTCGTGGGCTTCTGAAGCTTGATCTGGTTGTTGATCTGCATTTTACTTCATTTTCATGACCTTGTGCCTACTGTTAATAATTTTAGTCCTCCACGTAGAGTCTTTCTCCCTCGAGAATCTCCACAACCACTTTGCTAGAAGAACCTTATTTTAGTTGCACAAGCTTCGTATAGCCAACTCACCTTTTTTCTAAGTTGTAAACTTCAAATGAGCCTTATTTCGTCTATGTACTACCCCTTTTCACCTAAAGTCCTTGATTCTCTACTCCATCTCTTTTAGAGAACGTACAAGGATCCTAAAAAATGTCTAGGGAGTAGGTTGAAATTGCTCCCAGAATTGAATGAATTGGAGATGACCTTCCTCCTTGAGATAGAGAAGCCCCTTCTTCATCCATCCAACCTCTTAAAAATCTTCGCGACAACTAGATCCTAGAGATTTTCACCTGGTGGGTTTTCCCTAAAGGTAAACTTAGATACTTCATGGAGTAAAGCATTCCAACCATAGAGCTGGATTGTCAGTCAAATGTTGTCTTGTGTAAATACCAATAAGCTGACTTTTTTCCATGCTCTCCCTTAATCTTGACATCTAGCAAAAATACATTAGAAAATGAGAATGGTGAATAAGATTCCATAACCTACTCTTTCCAAGAAGAATAAAGTGTGAGCGACCTCAACCGTGCCTTTCTCCACTAAGAGCTCTTAGATAAACACTGTTGGCACAAGTGTAAAGTGGAATGGATATATCTCGCTAGTACATTTATTGGTAACTCCATTATGAAAAACCTCCAACAACTACTATATAAAATCTCTCTTAGCTACTTCCTAACATGTTGTAAGCCTGGAAGAAGGCTAGAGTGACTTGTTAGGGTTCGAGAGCTTTGCTGCCATCACACTTAGAAATGATCTTCTTAACCTGCTCTTCCTTGAAAGGTCCTCCCGTCCGTTCACTTTCACTTGTAGGAATAGGATGCCACTTAATGCCCTCTATATCAAATGCTCTAATATCTCTTTTGGGGTACATAGATTAGAATTAATGGATCATCTCATTCTCTTCTTCTGCCACCCCCATTCCGTCTATCCTTTTGGCTTACTAAGGATTCTGTGGAAGAAACTTGAGTTTGCATCCCCTTCCTTTAGCTATGTTAATTTAGCTTTGCGGGTTGCTAGGTGTTCCCCTGATGGAGGTCTCTTCTAGCTCCTTTGCCTCCTTTCTCATGGGATTCTTCTCTTTGTCTTTATCAAATTATGGTGCTTCAAGTGAAACATTTTTGAATGAGTGTAATTGGATACCATTTGACTAGATTTATCTATATCAAGTTTGGATTATGGTCTAATGTCAATGTGGCAAAAGCCTCTTGGCAATATTTAGCAGTGTTTTCGAGGCCACGCCTAGGCATGACTAGTCTATTGCCTAGGCCACTACAAGTCCATTGCTTAGGCCATTTGGAACTAAATCCCAGGCCATACTCAAGGCAGGTTACGACTCTATTTTCAGTTTTTAATATTTAAAAAATTTTATATATAACTTTTACATGTGATAAATCTATTTTCATTTTTTGCGTGTGTATGGAATGAAAAGTATAATGTTATTACTAATGAAGAATAAATATTGTAATATTTAGGAAAATTTAATCATTCAATGTAGATTATATATAAAATAATTATTTTTCAGGTTTAATTTTAATTATTAATGTTTACAGTTTAGTATATCTATTTTATATAAACAAGTAAATATGTATAAATCTATTTTCATTTTTTTTGTGTATATGGAATGAAAAGTATAATGTTATATAATGTTATTACTAATGAAAAAAAATGGTAATATTTAAGAAAATTTAATCATTCAATGTAAATTATATAAAATAATTAATTTTTCAGGTTGAATTTTAATTATTAATATTTAGTATATACACACACACATATATATATTTGAAACCTAGTATATATATTTTATATAAACAAGTAAAAACATTTTCATAAAAGAAATCAAGTGCCCTTATATTAAGAAGTTGGGATATTATATATCAAATAATTTACCTCTAAAATTGAACTACAATATGAGGTTGGACTGTGGGTTACAAACAATATGTTTTAAATTGAAGCTTTTTGAATAAGCTTTTATTGAAGTTTGTAAAGCTGAAAAAATTAGTACTTTATTTTAAACTAGAGTTAACCAAGCTACATAAAATTGTGTTATTTACCATTTATCAACACCAATTGTGGCTTATATTTTGGGTTTAAGGATGCTTTATCTGGTAGTAAACTCCATGTTAATCATATATTTATTTCATAAACATCAATTGTTTCCCTTACTATTATGATTTTGTGATTTTGTATATGGGTATTTTTCTCTTGTTCATTTATACTGTTCAAAATCTACTGTATCTAGTCATTGAGATCAGTTATACCCCATGTAGTTTTAGTTCAAGAATGCTGTATACATGTTCTTCTCTCTCTCTCTCTCTCTCTCTCTCTCTCTCTCTTGTTTTTCATTTGTCAGAGAGTTCAATAATACACTGTTTACAACCCTTCCTTATCATAGAAAGAGCAAGCTGTTGGTTCTCAAGAAGAGGAGGAGAGTTCACATAGAACAGTCCAAAGCAATGGACTCGACATAAACGAAGCAGATGATAAGGTATGCTTGCAAGGAAATTATCTTTCATAGTTTGAAGTTTGAACGTTTGGCATGATCTAGTTAATTTATTGTGGGGCCTTGGTGCAATTTTTGATAGATTTGTGAAATATTTGTCTCATTACTAATAGTTTGATTGCTTGAAGTGACTTGCTTACTTAATTAAGTAAAAGATGGATAAAGTAATTGCTTTTCCTTTGTCTTATGTTTTGTTAAATGGCGTAGAAAAAATGTGAGAGTTTTTGGAAAATTGTAGCTTTGAATGCTTGGTGCCTAAGGATTTTGCTTCATATCTTTCTTTTGCTTTTTTATTATTATTATTATTATTATTTTTTTATTCTCTTTAAGATTAGGAAATATGTAGTTGTATTGGTAATTGAGGTTTTGCTAGGCTTAATTTTTCATCAGGAGGTGAAATATTTTATGATGTGAACCATAGAATTAAAGTTGTGTGGGCTAAGTGGAGGAGTACTAGAGTATTACAATATTACATAATTGACAATGGAAGGACAATTTTATAGGACCACTGTAGGCAAGCATGCTTTGTGGAATAGAGTGTTGGACGATAAAAAAGCCTGTTAAGAAACGAAGTTTAATGAAAATGCTAATGATAGATGAATGTGATAAAATATGAAAAATTTGCGAAACAGTATGAGTAGGCCTAATTGAAGATAAAATGAGAAAGAATTGATTAAAGATGCTTTGAACATATGAAAAGAAGACTATTAAATGTGCCAACGAGAAAGAGTGACCTGTTGACAACTTGCACTAGTGATAGAGGCAAATAAAGACTTACAATAACATGGATACTGATGATTAAGAAAGATATAACATTTTTAATATACTTCTTGACTTAGTTTTCGATAGAGCGGAGTGGAGGAAGAAAAATATGTTTATAACGAACCCATGAAATTTCAAAAAAGGCTTTTTGTCGAGTTTAGTTGACAAGTGTATGCAAGCCTTTTAGTTCGAAAACTTTTAATGGTTCCTTAGGTCTATCACCTGGGCCTTAGGGGTTGCAAAAGAGTGGATGTCAACAAAAATGGGTATAACCAACACTTAATTTTCACAAACTCACCATGTGTCAGTACTTGGCCTGCTTTTAAACGATAAGATTTCTTTGCCCATACATATCTATAGATTAGGATAAGAAGAACCATTAGCTAAAATAATGTTATGTTCAAAATATCATCTCAAAAAAAAAAAAAAAAAAAAAAATAGTAGTAGACACATGTGAACTAGATTTGTAATCAATGACCCAAGATGGAGATGACCGAGCAGCACATGTAATGTTTCTGATACTAGCTAGAGTAACAATATAGCATAACATGATGGAAGAGGAAATTCTCCTTGAGAGCCATACCTGCCACGGCCATCGCAAGAACCACCTTGAGAACTACCATGATTACCATTAGTAGAAAGCAAGCCCATTGAGTTTGATGATGAAATTTTTAAGTGGCATTATGGCATAAGGTTGGATTTCAGTCACCACAAGTTATCTGTAACAGCACATGGTAATCTGGTAGTCGCCACACTTGGCTGCTGTTCATCGCATGGTTCGGTACCTACGGGGTACTTCTGCTTGTGGTCTCTACTTTCCTACTGCATCGCCAATTCAGTTAGTGGCTTATAGTGATGCTGATTGGGCAGGTTGTGTGAATAATCATCGTTCAGTTACTGGTTGGTGCATGTTTCTTGGCAATGCACTTATTTCGTGGAAAAGTAAGAAACAGTCTTGGGTCTCCAAGTCCTCCACCGAGTCCGAGTATCGTGCCATGTCATCTGCTTGCTCTGAGATTGTTTGGCTTCGCGGGTCGTTGGGAGAGCTTGGTTTCCCTCAGAACAAGCCTACTCCTCTTTATGCCGACAATACTAGTGCTATCCAGATTGCTGCCAATCCGGTCTTCCATGAACGCACCAAGCACATAGAGGTTGATTGTCACTACATTCGTGAGGCTTATGACGAGAACATACTTACTCTTCCTCATATGTCTACGAAACTTCAGACTGCTGATGTCTTCACCAAGGCTTTGCCTCGACCACGACATCAGTTTCTAGTTGGCAAATTGATGCTTCTTGATCAGCCCACATCAATTTGAAGGGGGATGTCAATAGGATCGGATCGGATTGGCTGTTTCTATCAATAGGATCGGTTGTTTCTATCTATACCTTTCTTACCTTATTTAAATCAGCTGTACAAATTTGTTTTCCTTTCTTAGCTTTGCCGTGTATAGCTGTGTATAGCTAGTTTTCCATATATAGAGTTTCCATGTATAGCTACCAGATTTTCTATTTAATGAAATTCTCACAATGGTGAGAGGCATTCGGCCAATCTGATACCCAATGTGGGATAACACATAACTTAAACAATAGACTAAATGTTAATTTTAAAGAAAAACTCTAATTGAAGCCATATCTATACACAAATATTATTCTTTTACCTCCAATCCTCTGCATAGCATAGCAACACCTTCAACCAAGTTTTCGCCAGAACCAAAATACCTTCATACATGATCCCATCTAATTTTTGCAACTTCAACCAATCACACCTTACACCAACTCCATTACATTTGATTTATCTCTTGCACCAATATTTAATCATTTCATGCACTATTATTGCTTATGAGTTATGATTAAAGCTGAAAGTCTAATTTTCACATTTGTCCTCGAGGATTGCTTCTAAGTGGTTTTTACAGGCATGAGAACTACCAATCCCTTTTAGCCTTCCTCACTACATCAGAAATTTTCCTTTGGCAATGAAATAGTCAATATTGAAGGAGAATCAACTCTAATATCTATTCTTAGGTCTAAGACTTGGCGATCACAAGGGACGGAAAACCTAGTAATATAGTCATTTGGGCGACTCTTGGCAAACCATTTGAACTTGACTTACAGCTAGCATCGATGCACTTGTAGTAAAAACATCAGGCTTGGTTCAATTGAGGCCCAAAGTTACTCCATCCTTTCCCATGTATATTTGGCAAGAGATAGTGCTGAAATTGACTAGACATCTGTACAGCAACTTAATAACTGTAATCATTTTTGTTGCCTTTGCACCAAAGAGTAAGGTTAAACAATTCCGTTAAAAAAAAAGAGTAAGGTTAAACAACATAGCAGTATCATGTCCGCCTAGAATCATATCTTCAATTTTTCCACTAGGAAGTTCAATAGATGATTTAGTACTTGTCTTATAGCAGAGAAGTTGCACGTAGTCCACTTTCCATTGAGTTTCCCTTGTGCGAGGATAGGGAGATTGACATAAACCTCAAGGGACTAGTCAGCTGCTCTGAGAGGCTGGACACCCTTTAAAAAATAAATAAAAGACCCAGAAATGTTGCAAATAGTATTAAAACATCAGCCCCTAGCAAAATAAACATTCCTAAGACTACAATATAGAGTGGAAAAGTCACGACCATCAACAACGTACTATTACATGGGATAATATGCCACTTTCAGTCACCACTACTTTCACCCATCCTCACGACACAATGACGCTGCCATTCTACCACTATTTTATTCTCTACGACACGATCTCTCTATATTCTTAGTTTCTTACCAAACCTAGTTTGGCAATGATGTTTGCTGTATCCTTTAATACCTTTCTGTAAAGTTTCTGTATATATCATCATAGGTAGATCTTGATTTGGATAACGAAAATCTAAAAATTCCATTAATTGATTCTGAACAGACCGTAAATTAGACAAGGTTCCTTTTAATAATATCAGATCCGTGTTGAGAAAAATGATAGATGAACCATTGAGTTATAGAGTAGGAGGTTGTTGATACACCCCTAATCACTTTGCTAGGACATAATTATGTGCCTTGATTATAGACGTCAATAACTCCCCCCTCACCACCTTCTTTTCTTGGTGTGAATAAATTTGTGCGAGATGGCTTTATCCTGAAATTGTCCAATCATTTTTAAATGATTTTTTGCAAGCAGCAGTTTATTTTTCATATACTTGTATGAGAATGTCAGAATTCATATGACAAAACAATATTTTGATGGTTTCTTCGGCATCCATCCTTATTCATTTTCTCCAATAAAATCTTTACTAAGAAACGATTAACAAAAAAGAAAAAAGAAAAAAAACGATGCTGGTTCTGTTGTTTTCATGTCAATTATATATGTATTACTATCAATATCCAAATTCCTGCAATTGCTTTGTTCAGGAGGAAGATGAGGAGAAGGATAGTCAGATTATAAGTGAAGATGACTCTGAACTAATGAAGCGCTTGAACAAGCAAAGATGGCAGGCAATGGTGGCAGCTCGTGGTAGACGGAGGTCCCTTGCCTCCAGAAACTTCTACAAGGACAAGGGTGGCAAGTCATCTCAAAATGCCAAAATCCAGAAGCAATTGGCAAGTTGGTGATGAGAAATAAAGCAAGTGCATCGACCATGGTGGGAAATTCCTCTGTAAGTTGTTGTTACAACACTAGAGGCTGGAAATACACATTCTTTTTTCCAAGATCAGAAGAGCAAAACCAGCACTTCATATCAGCAAATGTGCACCATCTCATCATAAGCCAGGATCTGAACCATTATCCTCATCCCTCTTTATTTATGCCTACTAGCTCTGTTCAGCTTGCAACATAAGTTCCAACCCTTCTGTTCTTTCTTTTTCTTTTTTCTTTTTTCTTTTTTAAAAAAATTGCAGGTTTTGGGTGGTTATACAAGAGAAAATACTTCTTTTGTTACTGTTATAGGAGGGAATACATGTGGATGCAAGAGGATTATTTGATTATAGGTACTATTAGCATTTAAACAGAATTAATCTACTTGTGTCTTGTCTTTCTTTTCAAATTTGTATTGACATATTTACAAAATACTCAATTGAACTAAGCATCTTCTCAAGTAAATGAAGTAAGCTATATAAATATGCTTTCTTTACTTGGTGCTATCAAGGGCTAAGTTGACTTTTAAAGTCATTTAAATCACAAGTGATTATATTTTCTCAATTATTTTAATTTATGTTATTTAAGGTCGTCTTCTATCTCGTTATCTTGGATTGTTAATATCTCACTTTTGTTTCTCTCTTAAATATAATAATTATAATAATATCAATAAAAAGGTTTAAGTTAAATAGAGAAATAATTTTTTAATTAACAAATAATGAAAATTACATGTAGGGATGTGCAATTTGTCCAAAACACAAACTTTTAAGTCTCATTTCAATTTGTTTAGATAATAGTTTCATCATTTTAAATTATCTTAAAGGATTTTAAATAAAGAAAACTGTAGAAGAATGTAATCAGATGGCAAAAAAATCGTATAAATTAACATATTTTATCACTACATGTGACATTTTTAATACGTACAAAACAAAAACAAAAAAAAAGGAAAAAAAGAATTGCTTCAATTGTAAATGTTTCTAATCATAATATTGTAGTTACTATAATATTTACTTTTTTTAATGTATATTATAATATTTACTTAATATTATTAGATACAAAACAATTTTAAAATAATAGTTAAAAATCTAGGAAAACTATACATGGAGTATTTAATGAAATCTTGATCACTTTTAAAATAGATTATTTAATAATTAATAATGCAATGAAAACTTATTTTTTTTTTCAATGCAATGAAGCTATTTAACTAGAGGGATATATGCGGTACGTTGGAGCATTCTCTTTCATCCTCGGCTGCTGCAAACTTGGGGTGTTTACGAGTTGGGTTGGGTGTAGATCATTGGTTACCTTTATATATATATAGAGAGAGAGAGCTGTAAGATATTGATAAATTGATATATGAATAGTAACAATACTTCACCAATCTTTTTGAATTTCCTTTATCTTTGTTGCTGTTAATTTGATTTCTGCAGGATAGTGTTTGCTTGAATAGTAGCACCAGAAACAAAAAATAATATGAAGCTAGATGTAGACGTAATGAGACATCTCTCTAAAGATAATTTTAGGTTCTCTCTGTCGTTGAGATGGGAATGAGAAACGTAAATCTCTATACTCTTCTCGAACTATAACTTTTTTTTTTTTTTACTATAAGGCTTTATTTCTCATATTTAATTCATTTTTATTCTTTGATTTACTTTTTCAGCACAAAATTATTGTGCGGAATCGTGGTAAAGTATAAAAGAAAAATAAGACAACAAATTTAACGTGGTTCGGCAAATTGCCTACGTCCACGGGAGATAGCAAACTTGTATTATCAGAGAATACAAACTACACCTTTAGGTGAATCTTACAGATTGGATCTCTTAAATAGATGTCTTAGAATAGAACTCTCTGACTCTAAGGAATGAATTTGAAGAATGAAGTTAAGCTCTATTTATAGGAGTAATCAGGGGTAATTTCGTAATTATAAATATACAATATAATATATTTATAATTATAATTAAAACAAACTTTCGGCTTGTCTGCCACGCCGGTGGTCCCCACGCGCATGCTTGTCTGCCACGCGGGTGGTCCCCACGCAACTTTCGGCTTGTCTGCCATGCGGGTGGTCCCCACGCGCATGCTTGTCTGCCACATGGGTGGTCCCCACAAATCTCTACCTCCACCACATGTGGAACATGACTCCTTCACACCTGCAATCTCCTCCACATGTTGCTGCCTCCATTAGTGCCCTCCTCCACATGTTGCTGCCTCCATTAGTGCCCTTAGGCACTACGAGCTCGTGAGATATTGATCAAATCCAAACAATGTTGGAACTTGATCCCTGTAACCACCTTTGTAAGAATATCTGCAGGGTTATCTGCAGTCTTGATCTTTTGCAGAAGAATACTCCCTTCTTTTACTATTTCTCGAACAAAATGAAAATGAACATCAATATGCTTCGTTCGACTGTGATGAACTTGGTTCTTTGCCAAACAAATGGCACTCTGGCTGTCGCAGAAAACTTCAACATTCTTCTGCACAATTCCCAAGTCTTTAGTCAATCCATGAAGCCAGATTGCTTCCTTGAAAGCTTCTGTTACTGCCATGTACTCTGCCTCTGTAGTAGACAAAGCAACTGTTGACTGTAGTGTTGATCTCCAACTCACTGGTCCTCCTGCCATAGTGAAAACATAACCAGTAGTAGATCTGCGCTTGTCAAGATCTCCAGCATAGTCCGAATCCACATATCCAACGAGATGCTTACAACTCTTCGAATCTCTCTCGAACTTTAAACCAATATCCACAGTATCATGAATATACCGTAGAATCCACTTCACTGCTTGCCAGTGGCCTTTACCGGGGTTGTGCATGTAACGACTTACCATACTTACAGCATGTGAGATGTCAGGTCTGATACACACCATAGCATACATCAAGGCACCAACTGCATTTGCATATGGAATGTTCTCCATTTGCTTCTTCTGATCCTCAGAATTTGGTGACATTGATGTACTTAGCTTGAAATGTGGTGCCAATGGTGTGCTCACAGGTTTTGTGTCATTGCCAATGCCAAAAGTTTGAAGAACTTTCTTCAAATACTGAGTCTGAGTCAAACAAATTTTGTCTTTGGCCCTGTCTCGAGTTATCTCCATCCCGAGAGTTTTTCTGGCCTCTCCAAGATCCTTCATTTCAAACTCTGAGCTCAATTGAGCCTTCAGCTTGTTGATCTTCACCTTGCTTTTAGATGCGATTAACATATCATCTACATATAAAAGCAAGTAGATAAGTGTACCATCTTGAAGTTTGCGATAGTAGACACAATGATCAAACTGACTTCGGGTATATTTTTGCCCTTGGATGAAGCTGTCAAATCGCTTGTACCACTGTCTCGGTGACTGCTTCAGGCCATACAATGACTTGCTCAACTTGCAAGCCCAATTCTCTTTTCCTGGTACTTTGAATCCATCTGGTTGAGACATATATATCTCCTCTTCCAAATTACCATGCAGAAAAGTAGTTTTGACATCGAGTTGGGCTAACTCGAGATCAAACTGTGCAACCAAAGCCAATAATATTCGAATTGACGAATGCTTAACAATAGGTGAGAATACCTCATTGTAGTCAATTCCTTCCCTCTGAGCATAGCCTTTTGCTACCAGTCTGACTTTGTATCGGATACCATCTGTGCTGGGAGAGCCTTCCTTTTTAGCGAAAATCCATTTGCAGCCAATTGGTTCAGTGGCTACTAGGAATGCGGAATGAGACTCCTTAAGGGAGGTCTCGAGTTCGATTCCTAGGAGACCCTTTACTATTCATGAGGGAATAGTAGGGACAAATAATCGTTTCGATGTAGACTAGCTGTGGTTGGGTTGCTACATGGCGATAGGACAATATTATGTGGTACTATGGCTAGGCGTTCACCCCGAGGGGGTACGCCCGCACCTGGGTAGGGGGCACGCTGCGCAACCCAGGGTGTGACAAAAAGGCCTCATGTCTGCTTGGAGGAAATAGCTTTTGTTATTTTGATATGTATAATTATCACACATTATAGATATATGTATTATCATCTAGATGGGATGTGTGGGCATATATTTATATTGGATGAGGAAATGATAATTTGATGTGTGAATGAATGGAATGGTTATGGGATTTGATTTGTGGTATATAAAAAAAAATATTATTGTACATTTTGGGAAGGTTTGTGAGAGTACGTGAAGGCTGACAGTGTATTATATACTGTATATGGATATGTACAGTGTATAGTACGCTGTGCCGGTCATGACGTCAGCCTACGTCAGGGGCGTCGTGACAATATAGTTCTTGAGATGACAATTATATACATTTAGAGAAATATGACATTTAAAATCATTTCAAACACTTATGCAACACATGCATCATTCAACGAATATATTATACATGTCAACAACATAAATTTCACGAGTTTTCAATAATACAATGCACAATCTCCCTCCTCCGCAAGGCAAGAGAGCGGGTCTAACCCTTGTATGACCGTTACAAGGTAGCCACAACCTCTCATTACCCAATAAACAGTCATTTCAAGGATCCCAACCCTTGTTAGGACAGACCTACTGACAATGAGGACTCGCAAAACCTCATTCGGGTCTAGTGCCTAACGAAATGACAATGAGGACTCGCAAAACCTCATCATTACAAACTCCAGTTGCTAAAATCAGTTTGCATGATCCATAAAACTCAATGTATATATAAATATACCATGCATACAATCAAACATTTTATATATGTATAATGTCATACAAGAACTAAATCAAGAAAACTATACTCACAGTGGTTACACGGGTTTTCTAAGCCAACCTCTAAAATTGAGCAACAATAAACGTCATTGCTTCCTCAAAAGCGTTTATCCATGCCCTTAAGCTCTCAATTTCAACACTGAAATTACCCATAGAGTATCATGAGAATCATCATTTACCATATCAGTAGTTACTAAAATATCAAATCACTGTTTACAGTACTATTCATTTTTTTACTATTCACTATTCACGTTTTACTATTCACTATTCACTTTACTATTTACTATTTACTTTTACTATTTACTATTTACTTTTACTATTCACTATTCACTTTTACTATTTACTATTCACTTTACTATTCATCCGAAAGATGTAAATTGTATTAAAATTGTCAAATGGTCTCCAAAAATCATGAAATTGAATCTAACTACATATTCGGGGTTCTAACAATCCAGGGAGCATTTTTCTACCCTTCTAGCGGAGTTTCATTCACGTTGGGTCAAAATCCCAATTTTTAAAAACGCCGTAAAACAGCTCCCACAACAAAAATTACTCCGCTAGAAAGGTTACATCTAACTTAGATAATAATTTTACGATGAAAAATAGCAAAAATAGCTTACCACAGGTTCAGATCTCCCTCTGTTTCCCCTTCTTTCTTCCTTCCTTCCTTTCCTTTCTCTCTGCACTTCGTCTTCTCCTTCTCTGGAAACTTCGTTTCCTTCTCTTCCTTCTTATTTTGTTTTCTATTTCTCTTGTTGTAACACATTGGAAACATAAGATATCTTTATTGTATTTTTTTTTTTATTCTTTCCTTTCAGCCACTCACTTCTTTTCTTTTCTTTCCTTCATTCAGCCACTCACTTCTTCTCTCTCTTCTTTTATTTATTTTATTTTATTTTATTTTATTTTATTTTTTTGTTTGGACGTGCAACATCCTTTAATTTAAGGTTTTGTTTTATTTTTTTTTATTCATTTCTTTGTCTCTTGGTGGAGATAAGAGCATCATTTATTTATTTTTTATTTTATTATTCTTTTTATCCCATGCTCCGCATGCCATTTAACAAACCAACTCACCCCATCTTACTTCATTCATTCACTTTCATTCATTCAATCATACTATTCATAATTCATTTAATCATACTCCAATCCACATATTTAATTATCCAACCCCATAAATTAATCAATTTAATTCAACTCCAATTTTTTTAACTTGTAAGCACCCATATAGGATGATCCCATATCATCTTTATTTCATAATTATTTACTAATCATACACGCATTTATTTAGTTCATACGTATAAAATACGTGTATTATCAAGCGTATATTTAGCTCATACGTATAAAATACGTGTATTATACATCTCGATATACGTGTACTTCAACGTATGTATTTCATTAAATTTACGGGGTGTTACAATCTCCCCAACTTAAGGAATTTCGTCCCCGAAATTTAGAAAGGATGATTCCTCACGTGATACTCAATCCCAGAAAACTGCTCCCGCATTTTATATGCCGCTTCCATGTTTGCTCTTCTGGATACGTGGTATCCTCCCTAACTTAGAGTTGAGTTACATCCATACAATATATGAAATTCGAATGATCTTTCCTCAACATCAATATATAGAAACTATTCCTGATACTTATCAACTGTGACAGTAGAGCAAATCGGTAAGCCAATGGACCTATCCTATTAAGGATCTCTCATGGTCCAACAAATGCGAGCTTTCTTTTCATTCCAAATCTCATTTGGCCTTTCTGTGGTAAGACCCTTAGCAAAATTTAGTCAGTCACAATATAACAACCTTGTGTATTTAATAATATCCTGTGGCACCAAGAACAATAACTCCATACTTTCAAATCAACAAGTTGGAGCTCTATAAGGCTTATTATCAAGTGCCATCGTTATGCTATTATCATAGTTGCTTATACACATAAGTTTACACACATAAAGTATTCCTTCCAACGTTCACCAAAATTCACGTATACCAGACCCGAGCATGCTCGCAAGCATCAAAGTCACTCTCTCAGTCTGTCAACCAGTCTGAGAGTACATATCACACTGAGAAGGAGATGAGTACCAATACGAGTCTGCATCATATATCAGATCTCGACACAATCTTCGGATCTTAATCCGACATGAAAAATATCTGAGTACTCCCATCAAATCTCTCTATCTCACACATATACAATATGCTCAGTCTATCAATAGAATTCTGGTGTTCATTGGAAGAATATATAGACTTACCAGTCCACTAATAATGGTTATCCAACTGGTATCATTTCTACCCATAAGATACCATTTGAATCCCATCTTTATTTAACACAATCCATATTACCAAGTTCATACTCTTTCATACTGATATCATACTCGTCTCATAAATCTTACTCTCTGAATATGAGTATCAATTAGCTGAACATGCATTCGAGCACAAATATCAACACATGGAGTAATAGAGAGTACACTCATAACTGTAACTCTCATTCACAAACAATCTCCATTTATGGCCTCACTGATAGGTACTACTCCAGTTTCAGCCTGTTTCCTGCTCAATGCCTCAGCAACATCTTGGCCTTTCGCAGGATAATAATTCCATATAAAATCAAATCTTTTGGGAATTCTTGCCACATTTATTACCTCATATTTTCAAATAATTACTTCAGACTCTTAAAATCTGAAGATAGCGTGACCTTTTATTATAAAGGCAATGCTCTCATCAAATCACTACCAAATACTTTTTATTCACTCTCAGGATAGTTATTCTTGTGCACTACCAAATATCTGGAGACACAAGTAATTAACCTATTCTTTTGTATCAATGCACAACCCAGATCTGGACGTGATATTCATCAATCACAATTACTTCCAGGTTCTGGAAATAGTAATCATATTTAATATTGTGAGAGCTTTCTCATACACAACGGTCCACACAGTACTCACCATTTGTCTGGTTTAGTTTCGTGAGTGGAGAAGTCAACTTTAAGGAGCCTTCCACGAATAGTTATCGTTAAGGAGCCCTCCACACACTTTTATAACAAATACCAGAGAACTTCTGATTTCCATCCTTTAAATCAGTTTTAACAGTTCTATGATCACTTTGACCTTCGCAGCATCCTGACCTTCGCAGCATCCTTAAAGATACTATTTAAACTAGTCACGTGATTCAAAAATTCTCATCCTAATTATGTTCAAAACTCATATTCACCGAGCTTGGCACTCAATCGGTGCTCTCTCAGTGACTACAAGATAATTCCGAGGTGCTATTCATGCTCCTCTCATTTTTCTTGAGACAATTTCATATATCATCATCGAACAAGATATGGTTCATATACCCACTGCATCAATCCTATAAACGTGATTGACACATAAATCAAGGTTACCAAAATTGCATAATATCCATATATTGTCTTAAAACAGTTTGCATTACATCCTTTTCTCGAAGTCTTAATTGATGGTGCCTAGATCTCAAAATGATCTTAAAGAAAATTTGGCTCCATGTAGTTAATCGAATTCGATCATCTATCCATGGTAAAGGATATTCATTCTTTATTGTTACCATGCTCAGTTAACAGTCATTCATACTTAAACATATTTCACTATACCATCTTTCCATATTATCACAAATGCTCTCAAAGGTGGCATATCAAGGATAATAAATCTTTTGCTCATTAACACATTTACCTACACCTTCAATTCTCACAATTCCTCAGGTACTCTTTATATGAAGGAATATATATACATATTATACTGGCATCAGTTTTATATGCTATCAATCTCCTGTCCAGGTGGCAAGTTTAATAATTTATCAGAGAATATTCCAATATACCAGTTCACCACAGGAATTTTAATCAACTGCATGCCTTCTTACATTACTCTACATGGCTTTGTACTAGCCATTGTCTCCATTTCCTCGCCAATAATTATCTTATCTTAGATACAAGATTTTGAGGGTATAAAGTTCTCGAGATTCAAAATGAGAATTTTCCACTTATTCAGAATATTACTTCTTTTCGGAGAGATGTTCCACCTAGCATGAGAGGTGACCAGCCAATCATACCCAACTAAGCATCTAATTCCCAAAACTTTCATATTTGAAAGTCCATAATTACTTGATGACCCTCATAGTTATTCCATACATTAGCTAACCATATCAAGGTAGATTCTTTCTCCTGTAGGCATATTCACAATCAATGATCTACTATTATCACCAGAGATAAAGGACCAGGTAGATCCAACAATACATCAGAATATACACAATAACAAAATATTGATCATACCTGTTATCAATGTCTTACTAATCTTTGGATCTGGTCTTGTATTTACTTTAATTGATTCACTAAAGTCACATTGATAAATATTGGGGCATTCCATAACGACTAACTTGAGATTAACACATCCCGTATTTTTTTTTTTTTAGATTGATAATACATAATCATAGGTCGAGATACAATTTACTCAGTCTGTAACTCCTGCTTTGGCAATGGAAACCACTTCTGGTTTTCATAATTCGTTAACATCACTTCCCTTTCCCATTTTTATTGGGTTAGTACCTGACCCAATACTGCCAACATCTCAACCTTACTCAAATGTTCGCTTATCTTCAATTTCATATTATTGCCCCCAACATTTCCTTACATTCCTTATTTCTCCTTTTACCTAAAACTGGTGTTGATGACTCGGCTTCTAACGATAGTGCAAGCTATCTCACTATTGCTGGGATTAACAATTTCACTGCAGCTTTGGCTGACCCGAAAGTTATAGTCCGCCTAACAACTTGCACATATAATTATAACGCAACAATTATCAAACCTACCGTATAGGATTCCAAAATTTAATCTAGATCCTTATCAGTCTCAGAATATCCATAGTGATCATTCCGAAAATAAACTATACCAGTCTAATTCATGTTTGTCTTTATGGTTAGACATGTCACTACATTTTAACAAGATAAAATTTTCCATGCCTTAAATCAATGTCAGCATGATGGAAGCCCTTATAAAATAGCTTTTTTCATTAATCTCATGTCTTAATCATCTCGGGAGTCCTTAACCCAATTTTCTATAATATCTTATCATCAGTTAGCTTAAACTTAGCTAACTTGCTTTATCATTTTCAGAGATTTAATCATTCTCTAAAATGGTCTCCACTTAGAGTAGCAAGTTATTTGCTATGTTTAATATTAGACTGCCAGGTAAGATAGGAGAGTCTCTTCTCCTGAGAGTTTCCATAACTGTCACATATATTTTCATTTCATCTGGCTTATCATTGAGACCTTATATTTATTTTATTTTATTTTTACTTCAGTCTTACCTATATATGTTTGTACAGAAGTAGTCACACCATTAGCACTCACATCTGGAGCTATCAATGGTTCAAGCCTCTATCTTTCTCACATTACAACTTTACCATAAGCTCATAAGCTGTGCATTTCGTTGTCGTTGGGTAGTTACCAGCCATATATAAGCTATATCGTGCCGGGCTACAAGCTGGGCTGGAATAGTGCCGGGCTGGGTGGAATAGTGCCGGGCCGGTTGGAATAGTGTCGGGCAGGTTGGAATAGTGTCGGGCTACAAGCCGGCGACAATCAAGTCGGGATGAACAGTGCAGGATGAACAGTGTCGGCGAACGCCGTACAGGGATCAAACTTTGATCGGCTCCTGGGAACTCGTTTCTTGTTCGTTTTTCTCGCCGTTGATTGCGTTGGACTCCTGGGAACAAGAGCTACCTCCCCGGGTGATCAGAAAACAGTTCCGATCACGTTTACAGAATCTCTAAATTTTCGACGCAGTCTAGAAAAATTCGATAGAGGCTCTGTTTTTTCTTCCAAAGCTTCACCTTGGCTCTTATACCAATTTGTTGTGCGGAATCGTGGCAAAGTATAAAACAAAAAAACAAGACAACAAATTTAACGTGGTTTGGCAAATTGCCTACGTCCACGGAAGACAGCAAACTTGTATTATCAGAGAATACAAACTACACCTTTAGGTGAATCTTACAGATTGGATCTCTTAAATAGATCTCTTAGAATAGAACTCTCTAACTCTAAGGAATGAATTTGAAGAATGAAGTTAAGCTCTATTTATAGGAGTAATAAGGGGTAATTTCGTAATTATAAATATATAATATAATATATTTATAATTATAATTAAAACAAACTTTCGGCTTGTCTGCCACGTCGGTGGTCCCCTCGCGCATGCTTGTCTGCCACGCGGGTGGTCCCCACGCACGTGCTTGTCTGCAACCCGGGTGGTCCCCACGAAACTTTCGGCTTGTCTGCCATGCGGGTGGTCCCCACGCACGTGCTTGTCTGCCACGCGGGTGGTCCCCACGCGCATGCTTGTCTGCCACATGGGTGGTCCCCACAAAAATTGTACCAATAGAGCTTGTTGATCGAATTGCTGATCTCAAGTAATAAATTTACTCATTTTCCTCCTCCATTGTTATGAAAGTGGCTATTCTATTAATGAATCAATTACTTGTATAGGCATGGGTGTACTTACAAGGTGTTGAAGAATTTGCTTAAGCATAAGCTTCTGCATCATGACTCCTCAAAATGTGAGTGAGCATAAATTTTGTTATTTCTTCAAATTGAAATTGAATTTTGATTTTTGTTCTATTTTTCATGCAGATGATGGGTTTCGTCTTACCTATCTTGGTTATGATTTTCTTGCAATAAAGACTTTGGTTAACTGAGGTGTATTTACAGCCGTTGGTCGCCAAATTGGTGTAAGGAAAGAGTCTGGTAAACCTTCATTGATAGAAATTCTATTGGTCTTTGATTTTTTTTTAAACGGTAAAACTATTTTGTACTTGCTACTAATTTTAACCTTTACACATGTTTTATTGAAGATATATTTGAGGTTACCGCCGAAGATGGAGCAACTTTAGCCATGAGATTACATATATTGGATAGAACTTCTTTCAAGCGGTCAATTCTAAGCGTGACTATCTTATGCGCCGCAGTAGTTATAATTGGCTCTACTTGTCACGACTTGCTGCACTCAAAGAATTTGCATTCATGAAGCTTTTGCTTTTAATTGTGTTCTTTTTTGTCTTTGTATTTACTTATTAGGTGTATACAGATGATTTTTATGAATTTATGACATCCTTATGCAGGCTTTGGAAGAACATGGATTTCTTGTCCCTAATTGCAATAGACATTGTGTAATTATGTCGCTTGTTCAAGGTTATCCACTGTAAGAATTCCTTCAATAGTTTCCTAGCTTATGTCTTGTTAATTCTCAAAATTTTAGATATGTGGGTTATAGCTGTTTTTGTTTTTTGCATTTTCTTTTTGGCTATCTAATATGAAAACTATTTGCACCTTTCTTGAAGAAATCGAGTGGTCCTTCAATGATCTATGGAATAGGAGTATCTAATGATCTTCTTTTTTGAAGTGCAGTGTGGAAGTAAAGCAATTGGAGAACCAAAATGTGATTTTTGAGACAATTATTGGTCTAGTCCTTCGTCGAGCAGAACACAGTCTTATTCATTGTGATTTCAATGAGTTTAACATAATGGTATACTTTATGCATATGGGACACTACATGACTCCATTTTTATGGTTCTTTATCTTATCTTATTTTCTGATCTTAGCATTGTGTTTCTTAGGTTTTTGACTTGTATTTTTTATTATTATGCTGTATAATGTTTGTCACTGTAACAATCCTCATTTTTATAAAAACTAATACCCCAAAATTTTTGATTGACCACGAAAGTTTAGTGGAAAATAATATATAATATGAGTTCATTAAGTTGAGTGCTTTTGTAAAGTGAAAGTGGTGTAATTAGGGTTTAAAAAGGAAAAGAAAAGAAATTACATTTAAATGAAATGTTGGAAATGAGAGTTAAATTAGGGCCTTTTGACATGATTACCCCTAAAAAATAAAATAATTTTACAAATACCATCCACACACAAATAATGACCCGTTTGTCATAGTTTACTGTTCATAGCACAGTCAGCGCGCCAAACAAGCGCCACGTTACCGCCTAGGTGACATTTCAAGGAAGACGCCTTCCTTTCATATATTTTTTTTTTTAAGTGAAGGGAAGGCGTCTTTCCCTTCACAAATTTCTTTTTTTTAACGTGAAGGGAAAAAGACGCCTTCCCTTCACCACTTTTTTTTTTTAACTGAAGAGAAGGCGTCTTTTCAAAAGACGTCTTCTCTTCAACAATATTTTTGCTGTTTTTTCTTAAGGCAAGGGAAGGTGTCTTTTGAAAAGACGCCTTCCCTTGCAAGTTTTTTTTTTTATTTTAAGGGAAGACGTCTTTTCAAAAGACGCCTTCCCTTAAACCCTACATATACCCCACCCGCGAGCACACACTCACTCGTCGCCCCACTCCTCTCTCTGAAAAATTCTTCGGACAGTCGCCGTTGTCTCGCTCCGTCGCCGTCGTCTCGCTCCGTCGTCTCGCTCCGTCTCCGTGTTGCCATTCTCGATCACTAAACAAAGGTGGCACTTTTTATTTTATTTTTTTCATTTTCTTCTTCTTATTATAGGGTTCATAACTCCATCGTGCTTGTTGCCATTCTCGATCTCGGTTCAAAACTCGTGTGCCCCTTTGCTAATTTTTACCATTCTATGATAATTTTTCCTGTTTCGAAATGATCTTTTAGGGTTTTAGGGATGGAGAGAAACTTTGTTTGATATGAAATTCACAGCAACAATATGCTCATGTCCATCCATTAGAGGTGTTTTTTGTTAGTCTTAGTTGCAGAATGCTTTTTTATTGTTAGCTAAGTCTTTATAAAAATTTGCAATGTAATTCAAACAACGTAAAAATCTTTGCCTTTACTTTTGATCTTTGATTTCATTTGCGACATTTATTTGTAAATTTAATTACTCCGTTGATTAGAGTGATGTTCTGATTATGTATTTTAAATCTAAAAATCAAATTGTAGTTTGAGAATGTTTTATGTATCTCTTTGAGAGAGCGAAAGCATTTTTTATTAAAACATGAGAAAAATATTTAGATGCTTCAAATGATTATTTTTTGAGTTTGAAAATCAGAAAATGTAGGAATTTCATTAATATAGACTATAGAATAATCTATATATATAGATGAAAATTTTCCTTTATTACTCTTTGAAGATGGAGAGGGGGGAGTATGTTTGACTTTGACCCAAAAGGCTTGTCATTCTATTCATTATAATGGAAATGAGATGTTAATTCATCTTTATAATGATTTGATTCTTTAGTTTGAACATGCCAAAATTCAGATTTAAGATCAAATTTTGAGAATACTATTGCTTTATCAAGTACAACTATTAGGACTTGTTTGTTTGGCACTAGATAATGAAAGAATTTTAAAACTTTATTGAGGGATTTATAATTTATAGCTAATCTACGATCTCCTTTTTCTACTTCGATTGCACATTTTCTACTTAGAATGTTGTATAACTCCGAGGGAAGTTTGGTTTTGAGTGAGATTTTTATTTAGTAGATCTCCATACACAGGTCAGTTGGACTCCATACACCGATGATTTGATTGATGCCTTGCCAGAGTATTGAAGCATGGGCGACACATATGGCACACTGTTTCTCCACTAATTTGTTTCGCCATAGTTGAATTACATCGACCAGATCGAGTATTACGTCAATTTGGCATGAGACAAACGATTCCGGAGCCATGCGACACAAGTATTGAGCTTCACAAGTGTGATATGAGAAGCCAATGTGACAATAATTGGATTGAAAAGCACATATATTATGTTGATGAATGGTAGCGTCATGTCGATAACTTGGCAGTTGGTGAAAATGATGATTCATCACGTATGGAGTACAATGACCCATATATGGTTTGGTTTCGATCAATAACTCGAAGGTATATGACTGAAAGCGGTGCGACAATCGATTTCTTGGTAAGAAAGTACATTATGCAATTCACGTTTTCACTTATTACTAAGCTTAGTTGTAGTTATTTTTGCTAACGTATGACACTTTTAATTTATTTAGGTTTGCAATGTGGCTCAAATGCATTTGCGCAGTGAGGTTAATGATATGACTGTAGCGAGGGACATTAAGAGGATATCAATGACTACGCTACAAACTGTGCATGCTGATTACATGATTAGGAGGGACACAACAGAGGGACAATCCTCAGCATATCATCAGAGTCCCATCACTCCTTCCGGTCGTGCTGATTCATTCATAGATGTCCACACGTCACCATTGCGTCACGATCCATCCTCCTTTGGCGATGCAATACCAGATGTTCATATCGACCCGACAACTACTTCATTCGAGGACAATCCAACCTTGGGTGAAGAAGGACATTGGATAGGTAGACGACAAAGAATGCCAAGGCGAGGACGTGCATTTATAGCAGATATGGCTATTGAGGCGCATGATGATCGTGAGGATGACCACATATCAGCTATGCCCGTTGACGATGATCCAGCACCATCTGTCGAGCAAGTTGTTCAGGTGCCTATGCAGCAGTATAGAAGAGATCACTTACGGCGCAATAAACGACGTAAATGGCCAATATGTGGCACAGATTGACAACTTGTTTCTCATTTAAACTTGTATATGTTTTGATAATGTTGCACTCAACATGTATGTAAACTTGCCCCTTCAATTCAATAAATTTTTTTTAACAAAATTACCTTGTACTCAACATGTATGCTTTGAATTTTGATTTAAACTTGAATTCGGGATGGGGGTCCAAAAATTTAACCGGACATGGGAATGGGATTCCGTCGACTCCTGGGGATCGGGGGAGGATAGTGGGACGTGCTGAAAGTGGTTGGCTTAAAAAAAACCACATGGTTTGGCTTCGGTGAGGTCGAACAGTTTAGTAAAAGCTTATGTTTTCCATTTAAACATGAATTCGGAATGGGGGTCCAAAAATTGAACCGGACATGGGAATGGGATTCCGACGACTCCGGGGGATCGGGGGAGGATAGTGGGACGTGCTGAAAGTGGTCGGCTTAAAAAAAATCACGTGGTTTTGCTTCGGTGAGGATGAACAGTTTAGAAAAAGCTTATGTTTTTCATTTAAACTTGAATTCGGAATGGGGGTCCAAAAATTCAACCGGACATGGGAATGGGATTCCGTCGACTCCGGGGGATCGGGGGAGGGGAGTGGGATGTGCTAAAAGTGGTCGGCTTAAAAAAAACACGTGGTTTGGCTTCGGTGAGGATGAACAGTTTAGAAAAAGCTTATGTTTTTCATTTAAACTTGAATTCGGGGATGAGGGTCCAAAAATTCAACCGGACATGGGAATGAGATTCCGTCGACTCCGGGGGATCGGGGGAGGATAGTGGGACGTGGTGAAAGTGGTCTGGTTAAAAAAAAAACCAAGTGGTTTGGATTCGGTGAGGTCGAACAGTTTAGTAATAACTTTGAATTTAACTTTGATTTTTCATTCATTTTAAAAAAAAAAAATTATGAAGGGAAGACGTCTTTTCAAAAGACGCATTCCCTTCAGTTAAAAAAAATAGTGTTGAAGAGAAGGCGTCTTTTGAAAAGACGCCTTCTCTTCAGTTAAAAAAAAGAGTGGTGAAGGGAAGGCGTCTTTTCAAAAGACGCCTTCCCTTCACTTAAAAAAAAATATATATGAAAGGAAGGCGTCTTTTCAAAAGACGCCTTCCTTGAAATGCCACCTAGGCGGTGACATGGCGCTTGTTTGGCGCGCTGACTGTTCTATGAACAGTAAACTATGGCAAACGGGTCATTATTTGTGTGTGGATGACATTTGTAAAATTATTTTATTTTTTAGGGGTAATCATGTCAAAAGCCCGTTAAATTAGAAAAGGGTGCATGGGAGTTGGATTAGAAGGTAGAGTATGGGTGCATGAAATCAAGCTTATAATCTAACCTCATTTATCTCCTCTCTCCAACAAGATTAGGAAGAAAAAAAAAAGTGGGAAAGGGAAAGGAGGAGAGAAAAGAAGAAGAGGAAGAACGAAGAAGAATGGAGGAAGAACGAAGAAGAATGGAGAAAGAAGGGAGTCCTCACCAAATTCAAGCCAAGTTATATGTTTTTCTTCCAAATTTATTTGTGAAATTACTCATAGTGATAGAGGAAACCTTTCCTTTGGTTTAAATTTTGCAATAGATGATGTTTTGGAATGATTTCAAGTTAGGGTTTTGGTGCCATTAGCTTGGAAACTAGTTGGAAATAGTAGAGATAGTATCCTATTAAACAAAATCATGCTAAATGACGTTAGAATTTCATTTTGGGTTTAAATGGAGTTTTGGGGCTAGGGTTTCAAATGGAAACCCTAGATCCAAGATTACATGATCTACGAATGGATGTTTATGATGTTTTAGATGATTTGGATGTGTTCACCATGGATTTCTATGAGATTTATGAACGAACAAAGGAAATTGGCCACGAGTCATGTGCATGAAATTAGTTGATTTTGGCAAACGGTGTTCTAAAAATATCAGAGACCTCCAGAACCTCGGTAAAATCCGATGAAATGATTGTTTGAGGTTATAGAACAGTAGTAGGATTGGTTCTAGACCCTTCAATGTCGGCAAAATATTTTTAGGAAAATGGTTGATATTTTTTTAGTAGAAGGACCTAGGTTTTAAAAGTGCAGTTGAACATTAGAGACCTCCAAACTATGTTAAAACCCAATGAAGCACCAATTTGAGACTCTAGGATGGTAGACCTATTAGTTCTGAACATTTTGGTATTAATCTTATAATTTTTGGAGATCATTGATATTTTTAGTAAAATTGGACTTAAGTTTGATATTTTCAGTAAAATGATGGAACTTGATATGAAAATATGAAATTGAATAGGAAAGTTAGAAAATGATATTAGTATGAAATAAATGATGTGTGCAGGCATTGATAGGAAGGTGTGATATACATATTAGAGTATGGGATTATCTTATGGCTATTGGTTGTGAGTATAATTTTGATTTTATTATTCATTTGTATCATCCTATTATATTGCTTGCTTGTTCATGTATGTGTTATATGAATTGCATGGTGTGATGATATGGGTAAAACCATTTGAATTCTATTAGTTGATTACCTTGGGCAAATGAGTCTTTGGATAGAACCGAGTAGTTTGAGAATACTCCTTATATCACGACCCACTATCTGTGACGTCATTACCGGCACGGAACCTCAGGTATATCCTCCATTGATATACACGGCGTCCCGATAAGCCTGCTAACCACATACCACAATCCCAAAAATAACATCAAACACATGGACATAAATAAGATCAATAATATAATACATATCCAAAATGACAACCAGAAAATTTCTCAAAGTCCATAATGTTCAAAAGTACAAAATTATACCTAACCACAAATACAAACTCATTTAAGTGTTAAGTATAAACATTAAGTGTTATGTAGTACAATTTATCAAAATACAAATAAACGTACTAACAGTTACATCACAAAGGTACGGGAAACGCTCCGCAGCTAAGCTTTCCCTTTCTCCTTCTTATCCGATCCTGAAAAGATAGGTATGAGAAGTGAGCTACAACAAGCTCAGTGAATGTCCTCTACAAGTGGCAACATATATATGCATTTAAATAAAACATTGCAATATCATTAAAAATAGTTTAAATAGCATTGTGATACACAAGATTACATACATGCCAAAAATAATGCATCATGTCATAACCAAGGCAATGCATATCATTTTATAAACATGCACATGCAATCCTAGACACCTCTTGAGTAAGTGTCAATCCAAAGGCTGGAGTGTGCGACACCCCTTGCTCGATTGACCTCTTACCCGCAATCTAATAGGATTTCTGGGGTCATGTAGCTAATAAGATCACCCCACCGAGACATATACTATGTCTAGGCGATCTTATCTAAACAAGTCATAAAACCCTTTGCAAGGTCCATAACTGGGGATCACCATCCAACCTCAATGAAATTCCCTAAAAGAGAATCTCGTGCTAGGAGATCCAACCCACATTGCTTTCCCAACTGACTATGCTCAAATACATTTCATGAACCATTAAATCATGCATACTAGTAAAGAAACGCTCACGACTTGATTGGCTAGACTTAGCCAATCCAATTCCAACCACAAGAAAGCACTAGAATGCCACAATCACCCCAATGCACCTCAATCTCCAATTGGCCTATTTGGGTTACTTAGATCATTCACAAATCCATGCAAACGTTATGGTCTACACAATACTGAAAATCAGTCCAAAGTGTGCCAAACAACCATGTTTAAACCCAACTAAATAGCCAATTAAGATTCTAAAATGGTCATACCCATGAGCTAATTCCATATTGCTCAATTCAACCATTTAATACCAAATTAACCCACATTTAACCCAATTGAATGCAATAGGTTGATCCAACCACTGTAATACAAGGCATTCAATCATAAATAGGGTTAATTAGACTATTTGCCAAGCTAATTTCATCAATTGACCAAGTCTAGGTCAAAATTCCCAAATTTGGGTAAATCCCCAAATTCATTAAAATTTCCCAAATCACACGGCCTAGGCCAAAATTACACTAAGTCACCATGTTCAGCCATGTAAAATATTGATCTAGCATCATGGGTTTATCAACAATGCCCACTAGGTCAACATAGTTGACATGCAAGACTTGTTCTAAACCCTAGGTCAATGAACCAAGCAAGGGCCATTTGTACTAAACCCAATGATTTCACCATGGAAATCTTTAACAAAATACATGGATCGGTTTCTAGTGTCCATAAGCCTAACATAGATGACATGCAAGCCATTTGGAAAATTCTAAGGCCATGAACCAAATGTATGTCCATTTACAAAGGGTTTCACCAAATCCCAGTGAGAAATTGGAGAAAATGGTATCAATGGCCTCCATTCAACACTAGGGTTCATAAAAACATACATGCAAAGGAATCCTAGGTATGGAACACCCTCAACTGAACACCCCATGACATTGCTTATGTAACACCCCGTAATTTTTATTAAATACATACGTTGAAGTACGAGTATATCATGATGTATCATACACATATTTTATACGTATGAGCTAAATACACGCGTGATCATACCCGTATTTGTGAATTGAGTTGCATTAAATTGATTAATAGATGTGGAAGTTGCTTTAGTAAGTGAGATGAGGTGCATTTGATCATTTTGTTTTAATATTAATTTTCATTTTTAATCTCAACCTCTCACCAACGTCCAACAAAAAAGACAAAAGAGAAAAAAACAAATAATAAAAAGAAGGAAAAGAAGGAAAAGAAGTTGCAGAGAGGAGCGAGAGAACGAAAGAGAGAAAAGAGAAGAACGGAAGGGAGAAACGCGGACGTCGCGTGAAATCGGGACTTGTGGTAAGCGATTTCTACTCTATTTCTTCGTGAAATTGATCTCTAAGCTAGATGTAACAATTCTAGCGGAGTAATTTTTGTTGTGGGAGCCATTTTACGGCGTTTTCAAAAATTGGAGTTTTGACCCAACGTGAATGAAAATCTACTAAAAAGGTAGAAAAACGCTCTCGGGACTGTCGAGACCCCGAATATGTGGTTAGATTTCATTTCATGATTTTTGAAGACCGTTTAACAATTTTAATACAATTTACATCTTTCGGATGAATAGTGAATAGTGAATAGTACTGTGAACAGTGATGTGAACAATGATTTGAAATCATAGATTCGTAGAGAATTGAATTCCGGACGTTTCGATACTAAGATCATGATTTTTGGATATAATTTGATATTTTTAGTAGCTAACGATATGATAAATGATGCGTCTCATAATAATCTATGGTAATTTCAGTGTTTAAATTGAGAGCTTAAGGGCATGGATAAACGCTCTTGAGGAAGCAATATTGTTGCTCGATTTTAGAGGTTGGCTTAGAAAACCCGTGTAACCACTGTGAGTATAGTTTTCTTGATTTGGTTCTTGTATGACATTGTACGCATATAAAATGTTTGATTGTATGCATGTTATATTTATATATACTGCATTGAGTTTTATGGATCATGCAAACTGATTTTAGCAATTGGAGTTTGTAATGATGAGGTTTTGCGAATCCTCATTGTCATTTCGTTAGGAATTATACCCGGATGAGGTTTTGCGAGTCCTCATTGTCAGTAGGTATGTCCTAACAAGGGTTGCGATCCTTGAAATGACTGTGAATTGGGTAATGAGAGGCTGTGTCTACCTTGTACGACCATACAAGGGTTAGACCAGCTCTCTTGCCTTGCGGAGGAGGGAGATTGTGCATTGTGTTATTGAAAATTTATGCAATTTATGTTGTTGACATGTATAATATATTCGTTGAATGACGCATGTGTTGAATAAGTGTTTGAAATGATTTTAAATGTCATATTTCTCTAAATGTATATAATTGTCATCTCAAGAACTATATTCACTGAGCTATTGTTTGCTCACCCCATTTCCTCCAATATTTCAGGTATTAAGTGGAAGGGAAAAGGAAAAATCCGTGAGTGATAATCACGTGAGCCTTCGTCTGGTATGTGTATGTACGCTTAGAGGAAATAACTTATATTGTTAGTTTGATATGTATACTTATCACACATTATATATATATATATATATATATGTAATATCACCTAGATGGGTTGTGTGGTAATATTATATAATGCTTGGGATGAGGAAATGAGATGATCATAGATATTTATCAGGTGAGAATTTAATTTGTGGAATGAATGAAATGATTATAGAGATCTATATTGGATTTGTTTTGTGGTATATTAGAAAAAAAAATTGCTGTAAATTTTGGGAATGATTGTAAGACTACGTGAAGGCTGACAGTGTATTATATATTTTATATGGGTATGTACAGTGTATAGTATACTGTGCCGGTCATGACATCAGCCTACGTCAGGGGCGTCGTGACAGCTTAGGTCAAAATACAACTCACATGCTTAAACTAAAGAGATTAAAGGAAGAAAACCAAGAACATATGCAAACCTTAGGAATTTTTTAGCAAACATCACCAAAACCCTAGCTTCCCTCTCCTTTTATCTTCTCCAGCTCTTTTTCCTCTTTTCTAAGTGAAAAATGAGCAAATGAGCCGAAAATTAGGCTCTAGTTGCTTAAATAGACAAGTTTGGGCCCATATGAAAAACTGCCAAAAAATAGATTTTCCTGCTGCAATTAGTTGCACTTAGATAATCAATTTCTTTTAAAGGACTTAACTAGTTAACATCGGAACCGTTACAACTTTTTATGAGTCAGTTACAAACCTTCTGATAAACTTTCAGCTCAATCCAACAGTGTGATTTTTGAGATCCACTGTTTGATCAAAACTGCGCAAGAGAATTCTCAAAAACCAGAAACAGTATTTGGAGTCTTATATCTCAGTAGAAAACTCAGATCAAGATCTTCACCGTTTATAATGAAGATCTATCGGAGAAGAATAAGCTGACAAAATTTTAGCTCAATCGGACAACGGATCTAGGAGATCAATCCATTGATGTAATCTGTGATAGTTTTTCCTCCATGGAGCGAGCTCCACTGATCCAAAACACCGTTTTCGAGGTCGAACGAGTCTTCGGTGGTTTCAAAAATTCACGCGCAGTCTAAGCGACATAAAAGCATGCAAAGACACTCGAACCTATGCTTATCGAGCATCAAATATGTATACATATACGTACACGAGTACTCTATGGGTCAAAATGACGTCATCTTAAGGTACGGGCGTTACACCTTACCAGGGTAATCAGACCATTTGGACTCAGTAATCTTAGGAAATAGGAATTAAAGGTGAATTTTATATCATCTGCTGGTTGAAACAAAGGCAGGTCATTTATTGTTTTCGAGTTGGGGTCTCCATGATTATTATGGGGTTTATCTTTTGGGGAGATCGAGATAGATTTCCAAATCATGGATAATCCGCGTGGACAATTAAATGCACTCTGTTATTCACAACCACTGATGGAAGTTATTCAAGCCTAAATTCCAAATGTGACATAAGGTTGAGGCTAAGGTTGGAAAGTGTTTACCAACTGGCCATATGCATACTATGAGCCTTGGGGCACTTATCGCATTGCTTTAATAAAGGTGGATAAGGTGTGGTTTTAAAATCTGCAATCATTATCTGAGTGCTTGAGTATATTATATGATGATTTGCATTGTTTTATTCATGATATTGAGCATGCACGCATACATGGTATGTTTAAATGTATAAATGATGATACTATTGAATTCTTTTCACTGGGCATAATTGACTCATTCCCTTCTCTTATTTTTCAGGATCTACAGGAATAGATAAAGCCAAGGAAGTGGCCTATCAATGAGAATTGAAGCCTTGCCAGAAGATTATAGCTAATGTAGGTTGATATTTGTGATGTATATATATAACTTGATATTTTGGGTTGTATACTATGTACATATCACCCCACGCTTGTCATGTAGACATGTGACATAAATTTTGCAATATATATGGTTTGATATGGTGGTGGCATATATGGAATGGTTTGAATGTTAAATTATGAAATTGTGGTAGGAAATGGATGAGGGGTAATTTAATTTTGTGATAGTGGTGGATTGTAGACTTGTATTGGTAGGTTATCAAGTTGTTAGATGGCTTGAGTTATAAAGGAGACTTTGTCGGAGTCTGGTGGAGGCTTAATAGAGGTCTAGTTGTTCTAGGGATGATTTGATGGTTAGGCTTTTGTGTCGATCAAGATGCTCTTGTGGGAATTGTGGAGGGGGGTCCTGACAGTATTGGTATCAGAGCCTAGGATAATAAAAGACTTATGAATTTAAAAGCTTTAAGATAATGAATACTATATTATTTTTTGTGCGTATTAACATAGTAGGGGTAGATATGATATAAGATGATTTGTTTTGCTTCTCTATATGTGAAGGTTGCCTCCATTTTGATGTCTTAGATCGGGATGAGTAGAAGAGGTAAACCCATGAGTACACATATGGAGCACATAGATCATATAAATTAGGATAGGATCAAGAGATTAAAGGATCTGGTAGAGGCACATGGTAGATTATTAGCGGCCCAGAACACTCAGATGCAGGAGTGGATGGCTAGGATGGAGGTTGATATGCGGCAACCAACTTCAGCAGTGCCTTAGGTAGTTGATCCTGGTAGAGCGGAGGCAGGTACCAGTAGGACAGAGGCTGCAGTAGAACCATCTACAATGTACCAGCGCCATCCCCTACACTTACCTCGGTGGATGATGTGGTTATTCGTCAGACCAAGTTGATGCAAAAGTTCATGAGCATGAAACCGAAGGAATTTGAGGGAGGTGTAAATCTAAAACGGGTAAAGGATTGGATCCGCCATACGAAAAAGATAGCCAGATCATTGAAGTGGGATGATGAGTCTCGGGTGCTCCTATCTAGAGAGTGATGCAAGAGAAGGGTGAACTTCAGTGCTGAATATTCAAGGGCATGTTAAGACCTAGGCAAGATTCAAGGAACTATTCTTTGAAATGCATGTTCCTGCTACAAAAAGAAAGAAGAAAAAACTTGAGTTCTTGAATCTCAAGCAAGGTGATATGACAATACGAGAGTATGAGTTCAAATTTACTCAACTATCTGCCTATCACCTAAGTTGGTGAAGGATGAGGAAGACAAAATTCAATTGTTCTATGGAGGTTTGAGGCCAACCATCAGAGAGGCCTTATCAGTGATTGGGGTAAACCAGTACAAGACTGCTTTTAATAAAGCCTTACATTTCAAGTTGGTCGAGCAGAGGGACAGTGTTATGATACAAATGACTCAAAGTGTGGCACCACAGGCACAAAATGCTTCTAGCAATAGACCACAGACTTCATGGTCTAGGAGGAAATGGAATAAGAGGCAGAAGTTCAGAAACGGTGCATCAAGTAAGGCGTCTACTGTACCTCGAGGTCCTCGTCCTTCATATGGTCGTGCTACTAAAGGAAAAGCTCTTATGGATTATGAACCTTATGAATCCTCTTTATATGCACCACCTCCATTTGAAGTCCCATCTTCACATACACCACAACCTATCACCATTCTACCTCCCAGTGAACCTCCACCTTCGAACCCTATCCAACCTTTTATCCAGTTCCTTGATCACCTGGTTACTCAAGATACTACTAGTACACAGCTACCAGCACAGGCTCTGCAGCTTCATGATATGTCTGATATTTCTGATTCAGTTGATTATTCTTCAGATATTTCAAATCAGACTGATGATGATGATGATGAACAACATTTTATGGATATTTCCCACATCAATGATATTCATATGTCCGACGATCCATCTTCATCTCATTGCAATGAACCTGGTATTTCTAAAATTCTCTCGGATACTGAAGATCCATTTCTAGAACCTCCTAGAATAGTACCAACAACGACCCAACATAATTCTGGCCCATGATTCAGTCTTGACACAGTACCTGTAGATCAATGGAGAGTCAAATTATCCACCTGGTGTGCATGGATGGATAATCAACAGTTAACTGGAAAAACTACTGAAGAAATCATACGTGATTTTTTCTCTAGATGCACTGGTCTCTTACGTGATTGGTTACTCAGCTTAGGTGAATATCGAATTCTTCAGCTGGTTCAATCTTCTATCTTTAATGTGTATAATGTCATGCTTAAAGAATTCGTTTGAGACATCTCTCTAATTGAAAAGCAGTACAAACAAAAGTTTTTCACTATGAAGTGTTGTTCTCTTGATCGGAAGAAGCTCCAAAAACACTTCTCCTGTATGATCCTTCGTTTCCACCTCCTTAATGGAATCAACAAGCCTGACCTCAAGTATACATTTATTGCTTCTCTCCCATAAGAGACACATGCAGAGATCAGCCGCCTTATACTTGCCACAGGCTGACCAATGGAACAAATCTCTTTTGCTGAGATTTTCCAATTCCTCACCACAACCATTGATAAACTATGTGAAATCTGAAAATTATGGAAAGAAATGAAAGACCCGTCTATCGATTTCTCCCAAGCTTGCCAGAAAAATTATCTCGAAATTGGCTGTAAGCATACAAAAAAATGTTTATGTAAAGACAAGAAGCCCAAGTCTTTCTGTAAACATTCCAAGAAGAAGTTTCGTCATAAAAAACATTCTCCATGGTACTCCAAACGTTTTTCTAAAAAGAAAAGATGTATCCGTTATTTCAAACGACGACGATCTTCCTCACCAAAACAAGCTACATGTTATATCTGCAAGAAACCAGGCCATTTTGCTAAACAATGTCCTGAGAAGAAAAAGAGTCAACATCTCATTCATCAGATTCAACAATCTTATTCTTTATCCCTTGATCAGGATATTGAGTGTATTTTCTCTGAACAAGATTCACCTGATGAAGAAACTATCTTTGCTTATCAAGCCGCAGAGATATCTGACTCTGACATTGATTCTCCTCTGATTACTTTAGAAGACGATGATGCAGATGATGCTTTTATGAGACTGATTTCCCACTCTTTTCCAACATCCAAGGTCACTCATTCCATGCCTTATGCTCCCATCTCCATACTACAGTCTAAATATGATAATCCCATTTCTATGATTGCTTATTTTGATACTGGAGCCTTCAAAAGCATGATGAATCCACTGATACTTCCTCCTGAACGTTGGCAACCCCACAAAGAATTATTCAAAGCTGCCAACAATGAGATTTTCCAAACAAATCTCATTACTATTGCTAAGATAGGTATCAAATTCTTTCCAGATTATATAATATGGACAAATATTATTGGATGTGATTTTTCTAACAAAGATATCCTCATCGGAATGAACATTTATGCTTTGACCAAATTACGTATACTACCTACTGGTATACAATTTCGTCAATAATTTCTTCCTTATACATCAGTCCCAAAGATGTATACTATACAGAATCTGGATGATCTCCAGTCCAAGTTACAAAGATCATTCACTGATTCTCACAGGATTTCCAAAATCCTCATCTTCTGTGGAAGAACTCCACGTACTTTGTCCGACTTCCTTTTAAGAAGAATGAAGATCTCAACCTTACCAAGGCAATTCATCCAGGAATGCCTCCTGATGAACTCACACTTGCTCGGAAAGAATGTGCAGAATTACTTGCCCAAGGTTTGATTGAACCTACCACTTCTTATTGGGCATGCCAGGCATTTTATGTCAACAAACGTGCTGAACAAAAAAGAGGAAAAAAGAGATTGGTAATCAATTATCATCCTCTTAATACCTTCCTCACTAATGATAAATTCCCTTTGCAAAGATTTCCTCTCAGCTTGCTCTTCTTGCCGGATCAACGATCTACAGCAAATTTGATCTCAAAGCTGGTTTCTGGCAATTAGGAATTCATCCTAATGACTGTCCTAAAACAACATTCTGCATACCTAATGCACATTATCAATGGACAGTCATGCCTTTTGGCCTTAAGGTTGCACCTTCCTTATTTCAGAAAGCTATGACAAAAATATATGCTCCTTTGTTGTCTACAACATTGATCTATATTGATGATATTTTCTTGTTTTCCAAAACTGATGAAGATCATCACCAGCTTCTCCATCAATTTCTTGATATAATTGATGCTGCTGGTATCATGCTTTCTGAAAAGAAAAGTGTGCTCAATACATCTGAAATTGACTTCCTCGGCATGAAAATCTTCAATGGTGTTTACCAACCTGGTCCTCACATTGCCATCGAATTATTAAAGTTTCCTGATGATAATCTCACCAGGCAACAAATATAACAGTTCCTTGGAATTGTCAATTATTTAAGGATCTTCTTACCAAAGGTATCTCAGTAAACTTCGGTTCTATTTGCTCTTCTTAAGAAGAATCCTTCAACATGGCAAACATCCCATACTCATGTAGTTAAACATTTGAAAGAAGTCTGTTAGAATCCACCTCCACTGGTTATTCCAACCACTGGACAAATAATACTTCAGACTGATGCTTCAGATCATTATTGGGGTGTAGTTCTTTTAGAACTCAAAGATGCCAAAAAACATATTTGTGGATACCAGAGTGGAACTTTCTCTCCTGCAGAACTTCATTACCATATTACTATCAAAGAGATTTTAGCAGTCAAATATGGTATACAACAATTTGCCTTCTTTCTCAGGCCAGTTAAGTTTGAAATCCAGATGGACAATTCAGCCTTCCCAAAAATGTTGGACTTTAAAAACAAACTTGTTCCACCTCCTCAGCTGTTAAGATTGCAAGAATGGTTCACCCAATTTGATTTCACTGTCAAACATATCAAAGGAACCAAAAATGTCCTTGCAAATTTTCTCACCCGTCCAATCCAAAAGTCCAAAACTGTTTCTCCAATTTCTCTCTTAACTAATTTCTCAAGCCTTCCACTGTTACATCAGCCCAAGCTCATCACCAGATCCAAACCTATTGATCTCCATCTTCCCTTTGGATCCATACCTTTTATCTGTATCATTACTGTACCACCAGATAGCCCAGAACCAAAAACGGCCCATGAAGTAAGACTTTTGGCCCAGTCCAAAATGTTTTACTTTGCTCACAAACATGTCATGGATTTTCCTGATCAACTTCAATATGGAAATCCTTTTCACTACGCCTACCCATACCTATTCATTTTTCATCTCAGACCCATTCTCACTGATAACCTCTACTGGTTCATTTGGTGTGTTTCCTATTTATACAGGATTGCTATCACCTTTCCTCATTCACCCATTCTCAGAGAAATCCAATCTCCTCTTCCTTCACGAATCAAAGATTGCCTCCAATTATTTACTCTATTATCTATATGGATCTCTGAAATACAGTCCATAAAGCAGAATCTGCAACTCAAGACTTCTATATATATAGGCTACCATCCATATTCTGATTCAGAACAAGGCATTGTTGCTGAGCACTATATACAGAAGTTTCAATCCTACTCATGTTTTCTATCGGATTCAATACTCACTGGTCTCTACAATTTTCTCCATGATATCAACGACAACCCAAACACTCAACCGCCTCCGATCATCCGCGGTCCTCAAGAGTTCATTCCAGAAGACCATTTGGTATCCCTGATTGAAGCCTTCGCATCATACAACCATAATAATCCTAATGCGACGAACGTGGTTTACACCACTCCCCCAAATGAGGGAAATTACATAACTATTAAGGGGTGGACCCATAAAGATTTTAATGAGATTTTTTAGATAAAATTTCATAAAAGGTGTTTTAATGACAAAATTACCACATATTAATAATATAAAAATTAATGAGGGCCGCTAATTGAACCATAAAAAATACTCATTACCGTCATGTGATTGTAATAAAATGTTCTCTTTTTTTTCAATTTTGTTGTAGGGTTCGGTCTTGCGTAACTGAACTGGAATGTAGTCGTTCGATCATACAGACCGAACGTATAACTATTGGTTCGATTTGTATGACCGAACCATCCATTTTTTTTTTAGTGTTTTAACTACATTAAAAAAAAATTGTACGGTTCGGTTGGTGATGACAGAATCCAAACCGTAAGGTTCTGTCGTCTCCAACCGAACCACCACAATAGGTTCGGTATCGCAGGTCCAAACCAATTGCGGTTCCGTTCTTCCCATTGTGATTTTCTTGGACACCCGGTGACATTTTTCACTAACAAAAACACCAAAACATATTATTTTAACAACAAATTTCGTATCGATTTAGTAATTTTTGTTCGCGAAACTTCAAATCGCAACCGCCTTTTGTGTCGGAAAAAACAATACTAAATCTGCCAAAACCATCGATTTTTCTGCTGAAGATGAGATAATAACAAGGAAGTAAGTGATTTTGAGGGTTTTGAATGTAGTGATTTATGGTTTTTAGTATTGAGAATGAGAGAAAAATGGAGAGGATGCGTTGAAAATGGTAGGGTTGGGTTAGAGGGAGATAAATTTGTTTAAAATTATGAGAAGTGTATTTAGGGAAGTTCAATGTGGTAAGGATAACATTTCTTTATATTTCTATGGTAGGAATATAATATGGTGAAAATAACATTTTTTTGTGATTTATTTAGCTGCCCACAAATTAATATTTGAATGTATAACAGAGAGGTAGTTTAGGCACTTTTGATAAAAAAAAAAAAAGACTTCCCCGTTATTGTCCAAGTATTCTGGTATCGATTTAATTATTATTTAAAAAAAAAAAAGAAAAAGCCTGCACATCATGCGATTTTGTTAATTTGTTTGTTATAGTTTGTGGGTATGTTGTAAACAAATTTTTGCTATTTTGTTTTTCAAACCATATAAACTATCTCATATTTAGTATATTTGATGACTTTGTTCATATTAAAACTAGGGTTTTTTATTTTTTCTTTCAAGATTTAGAATCTAAATTGATATATGGTAACCTTATAAATATAGATATTTAGTGATATTTTAACTACTAGAAATAACTTCTTGCAAAGTAAGGTAAGAATGCATATAACAAACACTAAGACAGTTCGATCCTTCTTCGGGACCTCATATATGCGAGAGCTTTATACACCGGGATGTCTTTTTAATGTGATTTTCACTACTATTTTGTAATATGGATAAAAAATGGACGAAAGTGATCGGCCCATTTCTTTTTAACCATATGAGTATGTATAAAAGGATTAATGTTCGTTAAAAAATAGGCTGACTATAAACATCCTATATATATATCCCTTAGTGCATCAGATTGTTTTTGTCTGTATCCTTATTTTTGCCACCCTTAATTATAGTAGTGCAGAAAATACAATTAAGTTGATATTTCAATAAAAATTATTATTTTTAATGCATTTTAATATGTTTAATTTCCTTCAAGTTCATTAATAGTTTGATGATTTTTTTACAATTAGATGTACATATTAGCTTAATATATATTTATTCAATTAATTAATATGATTTTACTAATTAAAATAGTTGATTGTTCTTTGTGTATATAAGAAAACTATTGAACAATGATGCTTATTGTATCCCTATAGATATTGCTCCTTTGCATAACCTCAATCTTGCACTAAGATTATAAATAGCTTAGTCTATCTTATTACCACTCATGTACACATTGTATATGATTTGTGCATTCTTTGTTAGCTAATTTGCTTTTATCACTATATAGACAATTGGGCAATGGGTCATTGCATTTTTTATAATATCTTTTTGGCACTTTCCACTAAAGCATTTTCTTCCGATCTATGTACCTCTTGGAGCTACATTCACAGTACTTTTGTGCTGGATGATCTAGTGATTATAACAATTACAAGAAAATGATGATTGAAGTGTTTATTATTATTGTTGTTGTTGTTGTTATTATTGTTAAATAATTGTCCTAATTTTTGAAGATATATAGGAGATATGTAGGGCAGTAGTAGTTTAATCATACCATGAAAAAAAAGTTCAGGTTTTGCTCGGTTACCTGCTGGGGTCTTGATTACTTTTGACTATAAATATGGTGTCAATAAATATATAAAAAAAGAAAAAAAAATACATGAAATTAATTGTTGCTTCTAGGTCCACTACTAAGGCTAATTATCATGAACGAAATATTATATTGCTATTTCATTAAATTCTGGTAAATGTATATTTTTTTATTTTTTTTTATTACTGGTTTTTTTGGCACCCGAGATGTGTCCTCTTTCCCTATAGATGAAACTAATCTTTCTGAACTAGGGCATGATAGAGGCGTTTGGGCTGATCCTCTCAACAGAAACAAATAAATAGGAACATGCCTAGATTTAAACTTCAGACCTGAACTTCAACCTTACTTATACTCAGTTTTTCAACTAATTGAGCTACATAACTACTACTACTACTCTTTTAAATACAATGATATTAGAGCTATTGAGATTACCTAAAATTTCTCATGAATGCACTAAGTATATCAAGATTAGATTACCACCTCATCACCATCAACTACCTAATGATAGCATTTTCCTTTTGTCCTTTCTTTTTCTGCTTTTCTTTACGAAGGTTGGTCTTCACCTATTTAGTGCTTTTTTGCTTCTAATTGGCAAATGTTGGTGGGTTGCACTATTATATCTCAAGTTTAGTGTTGGTTCATGCGCATTTCACATTATTTTTATTATTCAATAATTTAAGTCTTAATTTTTTATTTTAAAATTAAATTATAATTATTAACTTATATTATTATTTCTTGATAAATATATTATTGTCGTCCATAAGTAGAAGAATGAGAATGTACAGGTCAAACAAGAGTAAAGAGTTAGGAATTTTTTTTTTAAAGGAAATTATTAGGATTAAAAAGGTAAAATGGTTATGTTACAAATAAAGTAAGCCTAAAAGTAAGAAATAGGGAGGAAGGTAAAGATTAATTAGATTATTATATGCTATAAAAAAAGTTAGATTATTATATTAACTCTACAAATAACTTTTAAAATAAAATCCCAATGGGGATAGCACGGACAGACACCTCAAGGTAAAAAAAAAAAAAACTATATATTTCAAAGAGGTTAATTATCAAACTTTGACAAAACAATACTATAAAATGACCTTTTTCGTGTATTTGTTGTAAATACAACTAGTATACCTATATATAACAAAAGAAATTAATGAGTATATATATATGTGCACATGCGTTATACAATATTAATTATTTATTAATTAGAGTTTAAAAGCTTTTTAATTGGAATTAAAATTTTAAACTAAGGGTAAAGGTTTTTTTTTTTTTTGGTCAATAAATTAAGGGTATAGTTAACATTTTCATTTTTGATAAAATACATTAATGTTGCTTTGGCGTGTAGGTATTTTAAACATGAAAACAACACCCACCTTTAAGTGTCTCATCCCATGTTCTTTACGCAGCATACCTAATTAAGGTAATGAACAGTCCCATCATTTTATTTTAGTACTAAAATCCCGTCTATACTCTCTAACATTGTAATTTATTTTTAATTATAATGAAATAAACATGTTTTTATTTTTTTATTTTTTCGCCCCATTTTTTTTATTTCTTTTTAGTATGAGACTAGTACCCGTTCGACACAGAAGTGAAATGATAGTCCTCTTCCAAAAAAAAGCGTCTTCAAGAATTAATGGAACGTTAAAATTTTTATACACATACGACCTTAGGACTCGGTGCGCTTCCGTAAGTAAATCTCTCGTTGGTAAACATGTCTTTCTTTTGCCCATTCCTCCTCCCTCTCTGTGCCGCTCTCTTTACCGTCTTCAAAATGATAGCAGATGATGAATGTTCTATAAATTTCACTACAAAGGACGTCTAAACTAATTAGAAGATATGGTGAAACTGTTTGCATCCTTAAAGACACAAATGGAGATTCACCAATTAAACATCATCTTGCTTGCCCGGTAACTGTAACTGTAACTCAAAAATCTGAAAGATTCATTATATAATATCTCTAATTTTGATGTTAACATCATGATGATCTTAAATAACATGGTGAACAGCTAAGAGTACTGTCACCCTCTGCAACCTCTGTTTCTAAGTCCATGGAAAATGGATGACTCCTAAGCTTTGAAATCTGAGGATAAAATAGTGTCGGTGGCGGAGGCAAGATTGAACCTTTTGAGTGGTGGAGAAGATGGTTGGTAACAAAAAGGATGTGGAAAGTGGGAATCTAGGCAAAGTATAAACATGAAATCTTTGAGAAGAAAGAGTACTGTGAGACCCACTTCTTCCAAACAATAATTGGGTTGTGAAAAGGAACTGTACTCTGCTGGTTCTGAAATTGAGTGCAAGACACAAAACTTAACTCCAAATAGCGTATTATTGATCCAAATGGTGTTTTTTTTTTTTTTTCAAGAAATTGATGACTTCAAAATAAATAAACAGAGAAAATATAAAACATAGAGACATGAATTATTTATTTATTTATTTATTTATTTTAACATGGTCAAAAACTCCAAAATAGGAAAACATCGGCAATGCTTATATTAAAGAAAAGAGAGTAATATAAAGTTATCAATTTTTGGAATTGATACCAACAAGTAGTTGGCTCAGTGAAAGTGGAGTGAGTCCCAAGGTTGTCCCTGTATAAAAGTTATAGGGTTCAATTCTTGAACGCACTTTCGTTGGAAGAGGTCTATCATTTTATTTCTGCATCGCATGAAGATCAGTTCCATACCTGTAGGGTATGGCCTCGCATGAGGATCAGTTCCATACCCGTAGGGTATGAAGATACCTCGTTGGAAAAAAAAAAAAAAAATTGGATTGATGTTGCCTTGGTATTAATGGATCCTGTTTCTTCTAACCTTCTTTTCTTCTTTCTATTCTCTCAATCTTTTTTTCTGATTATCTAGTATTTAAAACAAACCCTTAAACCTTATGTTTATAATATATCAGAGGAAAGTAGGTAGTTGTCAAATTTAACAACTAAAATTGTAGTTAGAGAAGAAAAAATAATTAAAAAGTGAGTTGATGAGAGGAAATTTGTATTAGAAAAGTAGAAAACATGGATTGTTTGTCAGGGGCATTGTCCTTATCCTCAATTGATTAAATATCCTAATCCTAAGAAGATCATGTGAAGAAAAAGTCAAGACTTCTTATAATTCAATGCAAGTATTACATTTGCAATGGTTATTTCACTGCATTCCAAAGGCCATGAGGGGTCACTCCTTACAATCAATAAACTTAATGGAAAGGGGTAGTACCCAAATGAAGAAAAAACAAGGGAAACTCAGAACAAGCAACATTAAACAAATGAGCACTAGTGAATTAAGGCCAGGAGGGGGGCAAACAATCTAAAAAACCACACCTCTCATCCAAGACCTAAAACCAAAAAGAAAAAAAGTAAAAAACCTATACAAACAGCCACACAAACACACACTTGAGATGCATTCTTCTGCAAGGTATTTTATTATAATTCAGTTAATCGAAGCTTGACGAGCGACTCCATCTTCCTCGCAAGTAATCCTCCAATGACATACTCTGCTGATCTATGCTACTGATTGAAAGTGAATCATCCTCAACATCAAGCAAAGCCAGGTTAATGTGAGACTTAATATCAGGAGGTGGCAAGGATTCATCATCTAGGCCGTCGAGCTCTTCGGAAGCACTGAACTGTTGCTTAGCCCACTTGGTTACCTCTGCTTCACCTTGAAGAAGCTTTAAGATCTGTGGTAAAATAAGACAATTTAATCAAAACAAATTGCTGATACTATATATCTGAAATGACATGCTAATTAATGTAATAATGTATGACATACAAGACTCATTCGAGGGCGAGCTCGAGGTGCACGTCTGATGCAAAGGCCAGCAGCTATAGCTATCCTTTCCATTTGATCACGGTCGTAATGACCAGCTAAGTTTGGATCCAACAATAGTGCAACCTTCCCACCATTAAGAAGTGGTTTTGCCTGGAAATGGCCATTGATATGCTCAACTTTAAGTGAAGCCATGTAAGAGAGGTAAATTAAGTGATGAATTGAATTCTCAAGATGGTTTTTAAGTAGGAGAAGAACCTACCCACATGACAAGGCTCTCTTGGCCCTTCGGGCTCTCATTACTGATGGGTTTCCTTCCAGAAAGAAGCTCAAGTAGTACAACACCAAAGGCATAAACATCTATCTTTTCATTTACTTTCCCATACATGAAGTATTCTGGAGCCAAATATCTGTCCACAAAGAAATTGTTTATTACCAACTTAATCTACAGCCAATGAAGAAGATCATGTGGAAGGAAATACAGAAAAGAGTACAAACCCAAAAGTTCCTGCAACATCAGTGCATGTTATATGGGATGAAGACGTTGATGCCCGTGTTGCAAGTCCAAAATCTGAAAGCTAAACGCAATAAAAACAATAAATATATCAGCATTCAACAGATTCAAAGTTAAATATTTAGTCTAGAAAGAGAGGCAGCTAGATTGATTTAAAATTGAAGTACCTGTGGTTCAAAATCATCAGAGAGGAGAATATTTGATGATTTCACATCTCTATGAATCACAGGTTGGGCACATCCACTGTGCAGATATTCTAGTGCCTCAGCCACCCCCACAGCCACCTTATACCTCTCTTCCCAACCAAATGAGCACTTCTCATTCTTATTACCTGATGTAGCAATAAGAAGACTATGGAAATCAACAAAACTTAAGACAATTTATGAACAAGAACTCAAATTAGAACTAAATCCTTAGCAAAAATTTATTGGGTAATTCATTAAAATACCATGAAGGTTCTCTTCTAGACTTCCTCTTGATAGGTAATCATAAACCAAGAGAAGTTTATTATCGTCATAGCAAAAACCAAAGAGGGAAGCAATGTTCTTGTGCTGTAAGGTGGTGATTATCTCGATTTCAAGAACAAACTCCTTCACTACCTCTTCAGATGGCTTCAATATTTTCACTGCTAATTCCTTACCATCAGGAAGACAACCTCTATAAACCTGGCTGCTCCCTCCTTTGCCAATCAACTTATCTGAAATCCAAAGATAAAAATCATTAAAACCAAATGCTACTTTGTGAGAACAAATTTAAAAAAAAATATGGCGTAAAACATATATACCGGGCGAGAACTTGGATGTTGCAGATTCAAGTTCCTGGAAAGCAAACAATCTACAAGTGGATGAGTATCTTTCATGGAGGGATGCCAATTCTTTAAAGAGCCTTTTCTCATCTTGCTCAGGACAGGTTCCAGGGGAGACACCATTATTCCCTACTGGAACAATTGCTCCACTCTCTCCATCCAAATTCAAAGGACACCCATAATTCTTCTGAGCATAAGAAATTTGTTTCTGATCATGATGAACTACTAGTGATAAATTTCGACTCGGTAACTGCATTGCCCATTGAACAACCGAAATCTTCCTCGTTGAACCTTGATTTTCAGGTAATATCGCCTGGCGTAAGAGTGGCCAACCAGGCTTTAATAACATGGAGACCGAGCTCGAAGCTACTTCTTCGGTCTTTACTGGTACTAAAGCTAAAGAATTTCCTTCACCACCATTACCAGAAGACTCTTCTTCCGCAGGTTTCGTGAACTGGGTAACCAATGAAACAGAATCCGAAGCACAAATCGAACAATTAGATTCTGGTTTCAGTAATTCGGACCCGAAATTCCATTTCTTTTCCTCATTACTGATGATCTTCGAATTGGCATCCTTTAGTAACAATCTAGAATTCTTCCCAAATCTCTTGTGAATCACACTGAGTAATTTCTTTGCTTGACGATCATCACAATCTGCAAGAAAAACATAGGATCAAAATGTGATTATTTTCATCCCAGAATAGGGCAAGAAAATTAAAACAAAAACAACCCAAAACGTACAAAATCAGAACCTCTTGACCCAGAAATCCCCCCTCTTTGAAACACAACTTTCCCATTATCAACAGCAACCACATAACACCTTCCTCTGCAAAGCTTCCTTGCACAATACTTAGCAACAGAAGATGATGACTTGATAGAACAATGATTTCTAGCAGTCCCGACAATAACCTTCGTAGCAACATAAGCTTTTGCTTCTCGAACCAAAATCTTTCGAATCGAAGACGACCCTCTACATATCTTCAGCTTCAGATCAATCTGATTACATAAATTCCAACAACAACAACAACCCATTTCACTAAAAATCAAACCCAACAAAACAGAGCATGTTTATAGAGAGAGAGACTCGTGATCGTAAGTTGATTTGATTAATCACGATTACAATTATAATAAAGAAAAATATTGTAACCATGATTATTAATCAAATCAACTCACAATAGGAAATAATCTTCGGAAATCGCTCTATCCTGCAACAGAACAATCAAACAAACTTTAATTTTTAAATTAACCTGTTTCAAGTTGCAGAAACCTTCGTAAACGGAGATTACAGAATCGAAGGCTTTAACGAGTGACAACAATGGAGAGCGCCCATCTTGATCGAGAATCTCTGAGTTATCAATGACGTGAAGAGCAACCACACGGTCACCGGGCTGAGCTACATTAACAAGAGCCCATGTTAGCAATTCTCTGCTCTGCGTATCAAGTTTCAAACCAACCACAATCGTGCCACCCAATTCTTCAACAACTTCATTTCCACTTTTATTATTAGTGCTGCTGCTGCTGCTGTTGTTCATCATCGTGATCTTCATGTCTTCTCCTTGCTCTGTTACTCTCACTTCTTCTTCATTTTAATCTTTATAATAATCAGTGCCCAGAAAGAAATGTTGTTAAGTTATTAAGTTTGAGATTGGAATTGCTTAACCGCCGTTTTCCTTGTTGCTTGGTAGCTTGTTTTGCTTTCTTTCTCGCCCACCAAAGAGGTAGACGCGAAGAAGAGAAGACCAACTAAGTTGTTAGGTATATACATACGATACGATGTCTCCCAGATTAGATTATTATACGTTAATTTCCGTAATTAGCTTAAGGGTGGTGGCTCTAACTAGGAGATTTTGACGAATTAAGCACAAGGTCAAATTCAGCTCGTGTTCACAGTTTTACTTCCAGGTATCACGCTCCACCTGCTTAAAAACAGGCTTACAGTAGAAATCGGGATTCCATTCTGAGTAATTGACCCGGTTTCATAACGTTCTGTTTTTTTAAACTACAATTTAGTAATTTATTCGTTATAGCTTTTAGCTTATGAAAAAAATTTACTACAAAAATAATTTTTAAAAAATTCTTTCTTGACAAACATATATATAAGTTTTAAATTTTTTCTAGCCATCAAACATGCTCTTAATTTCTTCTAAATGAAGAATTTTGTTTAATTTACTAAAACTCCTTTGTATTTAAAGTTGTACAAAATAGAAGAAGAGCATACTAAATTTAGTATGACTTTTATATGTAGAACTGCTAACCTAACTTAACTTAACTTAACTTAATTCAATAGCAGTAGCATTTCATAATTCTACTTAATCTCTATTTTTACTTTAGCTTTATTAAAATAAGTCAAGTTTTTTTGTTTATTATTATTTTTTTAATTACCCTCTACTTTTTTAAAAGGTTGCAACTTACTTAAAACTCATAATTTAATTTATAATTATTATGTTAGATTTGTTACAATTAATTACACGTGCATCTCATTTATCAGTTTCTATATTCATATATGAGAATAAAATCTCTTAATTTTTATCTCCATAATAATGTTGCTAGCTCCCCCCCCCAATTCACCGTGAACGTTGCTGACCAACCAACAAAAGTAAACCCATCTTTTCGGTATTTATTGTATTCACGCAATTATTTTCCATTCCAACTTCTTTTTACCACTTCACCAATCATCTGCGGGTTCTGTAGGTTCCCGTTTTGAGCTTTAGTCGGTTCCAATTCCCAAAAACTAGTGTAACAAAACCGAGTTTTCCGTTTCAATTCAGGTTCTAGACAGTTCTAGCTATCCAACCCGCAGGAGACGTTTGATAATAAAATCGGTCCCTCTTCTTATTTACGCGACAGGGACTCATCCATGACCCTGTTCAATGCTTGATCGCGTACCACATGCGCCAGTGGGACCCATATTTGTGACCCAACTTTAAAACCTCGACACGTGTACACCTTTCTTGCGAAAGCAGATCGACGGCGGTCTCATAACTGTTGCGCTCCACAAGTTTACCGCCACGTTTCAGGTGTTCGTTTACTCAAGCAAACCGGCAATGATACAGTACCCTCCGTCACAAGTTAACTAAAAAATTCGCTAATCGAAACCGTCTAATTAACGGTTGTTCGGCATGAGTAATGGATAGTCAGATAGATATAACTTATAAGAAACCAGTATGTGGGCTCGTTTCATTTCCTTAAGACAGTTATAAATTTCTAAGCTTTCCGAGCCAACTGACGTGGCTGTAGGGGCCCAGCGTTATTTATGACCGCGAAGCATGGGAAAAATGGTCGGTGGCTTCAGGCGCCTGATCACGTGCTCTGCATTTCCGCCACTTTACGAGGGCACCGTCGTAAATTAATCACATAATACTTTTTTTTTTTAATTAATCCCATGGAACAGCACGCAAGGAATTATCCATACGGGACGCGGTAAGTAATGGTGCCACGTGGTCCTCTGCGTATTAAAAGCTCTCAGTATAGTATATAATATGGGAAAGTGGGATTTTTTTTTTCTCGAAGACATGGACTTGTCTCTAAGAAACAAAGAATAAAATAGAGAATTGAGAAAATTATTTGGTACGGCCGGGCCTACTGAAACTAACGATGTTTGTTGAGGTAGCGAATCCGAAATAGCGTCGTCGAAGATTTTGTGATCCCTGGAGATGGGGTCATGGTGCAACCGGCTTGGCACCTAGTGGCTACGTTCAGAGTACGACATACACACCGACAAGTAAACTTGATCATGTAGTTTCGGTGCGTAGGGTTGCCAAAATAGTTATTGATTAAGTATTGTTCTAATTTACTAAGGGTATAAATAAGATCCTAGGGGGATGTAATATTTGAAACTAAAATAAAATATGACAAAGATTTGTTTTTTTCAAATTAAATTTAAGATCAATAATTTTAATGAACCTAGTGTTTTGACATGTGGGTTGCACATTATTCTTATTGTTTATTAATTAAAATAAAATATAAATATTTTGTATGAAAAAATAAATCTTGAACTATTAAAAACTAAATATATGAGAGACATTATTATGTGGTGTAGGTTGGTCCAAGATTTGACAAATACCAAAAAGTGATGATGTGGAATGAACATATTGATCTCGAACCCACTCTAAGCTCCTACATGCTTACTTAGTACCTTGAACTTGAAAAGGAGAAAGAGGCAAGAAGAAGAGTAGGCTATCGTAAAAAGTACCAGTGTGGTGCTTGTCAAAGACCCTTCGATGCCTAAGTCAGTTTTCAAACTCTCTTAGTCAAGAGTAAACTAACTAGAGTAATTAATGACGTACCAGTTTAATGAGGGATTAATGGTGTATTTATAGAGGTGGGATCTTTGGTTAGGTTGGCGGCGACACATGACGACATATTATACCTTCAAAATCTAAGATTTTGTGCGGTGAGTCCTGCATCGTTCCCATCCAGTTGTAGATATGGTCGGGTCAGTCAGCTCGGTATGTCGAGCTAATGTCAATGTTGTGACTGAGCTTGTCGAATTGTGTCGAATGGTCGTCGTCTTGGTCTATATCCTAGTATAGTGATCGCAACTATGAGTTGTCGTCTTTCCCGAGTTTTGATGTAGCTTATGTGGTTAGTTACATGGCTGCCTGATCGGAATACGGATAAATAGGCCCAGCACTTGGTAAATGAGGAAACTAGGAAAAAATATAAAGTTACTATTTCATTCTTATTAATATTAAAACTAACTTAGAAAAAAAAAAAAGATAAAACTTTTTAGGGGTTGAAATTTTAACAAAAATGGTTTCACTTGGTAAAAATTAAAGTACTCTTATTATATATAAACTAGTATGTAGGGAACGTGCCTTGCACCTGAATTTTAAAATATTAAATTTTAGTTTTAATTAAGTTTAAATAGGATTTTGTTTGAAAAAAAAAAGTTAAAAAGTTAAAAATCTAATTTATAAAATAGTAAAATAAAGAAACTCAATGTATCGATAAAAATAGGAGATATGGAGGTACAAGTTATTTAATTACTTAAATTTACAATTTTGACCCTATAACTAATTTTAAAAATAAAAGATAAATATAAGTTTAAAGGGGTCATTTTAAAAGTATAGCGAAAAAAGGTCACATAGTAAACTTCTTCAAGTATTTGTACTATATATAACATAAATGAAACTTTTTTGGAAGTTAATTACACTTTTTCAAATTTTAAAATTAGAAAGATCAAAATCATATTTTTTTTGTCAAAGATATAATTTCATTTTAAAACAAATTCCATATCTGGAGTTCATCCAGCCTACAATACTAACTTAGCTAAGTCTTCCGTGATCTGCACTTCCTTCCATTCATCCTAGGCCTCAAGTTTTGCAATGGCCTCTCTCGGGTTAAGGTTGTGGCTAGTTGGTACTCCTAGCTGCATATCCTTAGACATATTGAGGTAGTTATTTTGGCCTAACTTTCTCTTTATCTTCGTAGTGTAGCATTCCTTTGACTTTTCCTGGTTCCCTCTAACAACACTTACATCTCGTTCCGTTGGGAACATAAGTGCAAGGTGGTATGTCGATACTACGACTCTTAGGCCATTGAGGAGTCGTTGACCTATGATAGCATTGTATGTTGTGGACATTTAACTACCAGGAAATTGGTCAGCACTATGACTTTGTGTTCGGAGTCTTCTGTTGTCATAGGAAGTGTAATTCGACCTTTTGGCATGACTCCATCTCCTGTGAACCCAATGAGCGACACGCTAAACTGCTCCTTGGTGAGCCCAAGCTTCTCGAATGACCAATATAATATGTTTGCGGAACTTTTGTTGTCAACTAGCATTTGGTGCACTTTGTAGTTAGCCATGTTTATAGTAACCACCAGAGCATCTGAGTGTGGTTAGAGTATCCCTTGTGCATCTTCTTCGGTGAAAATGATTACAAAATCACTTCTTTTCTGAATCTCTAATCGAAGTCTTAAGCTCATGATATTTGACCAAGCTTCACAGATGTAAGCTTTCATTGCCCAGTTGGAAGTCCTGGTGAGGTATTCTCCGAAGATGGTCCTTATATCTCAGATTAGTTCTGCTCTTTCCTTATTAGGTTCTTCTACTCTTCTCTAGTTGGAGTCCTTGATAGATGAACTCTATGAATTAGGGTCTCAATCTCCTCCTTCAAGTTATAGCATTGGTCGGTGTCATGATCATGATCCCAATGGTATCTGCAATACTTTTTCTTATCTCTCCTATCCGCGGGCTTTTGGATTTTTTTCAACCATCAAACGTTGTCACCATTCTAGACCTCTAGCAGGACTTGCTCTCTAAATGTGTAGAGGTGTGTAGTTGGTGAACATGTTCTGGGGCACCTTTCCACTCTTTTGTTCTTGGTGTTGGTACTCTGACCTCTTACCACCGCGCTAGTCAACTTTCAGATTATCTTGCTCATTTCTCCTACTTTTCTTAGTTCTGCCAGGATCCTTAGTTGACTGATCATCTGCATGCTTCGCTTCACTCTACTCATTAGCATTGATGAACTTCTCAACTTGAAGCAAGAGCTTTTTGTAAGTCCGAGTTTTCCTCTTTCTAAGCGAATAGCGGAATTTCCCAACTCAGAGGCCAACTATAAATGTCGTTAAAGTGGTGTTGTCATCGAAGTCATCTACTTGTACTACTTCCGTATCAAAACGAGCTAGGTAGTTTTTTAAGCTTTCTCTTGGCTTTTGTCTTATCGACAAAAGATTATTGAAAAGGACTTCTCGGTCCTTTTGCCCAGCAAAGTGGTTAACAAACTTGTGGCATAGATGACCGGACGAGTAAATCAAATTTGGTCGAAGCCTTTGGTACCACTTCCTTGCTAGTTTGGTCAAGGTGATCATGAAGCCATTGCATATGGTTGGATCATCGTATCCCTTGTCGCGCCCCCCTTCGTAGGGTGACGTCACGACCGGCACAGAATATCATATACGCCACACATAGACGTATATAATACTCTGTCAATCTCTTCCTTTAACAAATAATACAAAATCCACTAAACTTTTTTTTCTTTTTTTGTAAAACCTCCCCATAAATTTGAAGTTCCACATACACCTGATATTCCACAACATATCCATGTATTCCATTCCATTTCTATTTCACATCTCACATTATTCTTATAAATTCATAGGACTTCTATATATTCCAAAGTCTCAAAACCATACACATTATATACATGATATTAAGATCATAATCTCACATACATCTCATATCATTTACATGTATCACATCCATGTACATTCAACCCACTAACCATTATATATATATATAGTTTAGTGTTATGTATGTATACATATCCAAAATACTGAAATATAAACCAGCTTCTATTCATACATACATCAGAAAAGCAGGTGACAAGCACAAAATTAACCCTCTGTAGCCTTACTCTTACCTTTGTAGTCACCACCTAAAATAAAAAGGAATGGGGTGAGCTACAACAAGCCCAATGAGTAATCTACAAATGACATTATATATGCATTCATACAAAAACATGGCATGTAAAATCATATAAAACCCGATATGCAAATCACATATAAATAACAACACATGATTCAAATACATTTTTTGCCACTTTATACATATCACACAATGCATATGTCACACATAAACCAAGGATAGGAATACTCACAACCACACAACAATTTGTCTAAGTCCACACTTCCTCTACACTTAGCCCAAATTGTCCAAATACTCCAATTTGCACAACACAAGCACCTCACTTGTCTTGCTGTCCAATTCTTAATTCATCAATTTCATCCACAAATCTCTGCAATTCAACATTGTCAATCATCCATAATCAATCTTAAATCAAAATACGCATCTAAAACACAGCTAAACATCATCAAACTTGTTCCCAAAACCCTCATACAACAAGGTCTTGAAACACATTTCCAACCATGGAAATCACCTCTTTTACCATCAATTTAATCACAAATCAACAAGGAATCCTTTACCTATGATATCCCCTAGCAATTGGCAAGATTTCCAGCTAAAAATTCTCCCAATCTAACCATGAAAATCACACAATTTTCACTTATGTTGCATAGGTTGAAGAAAGGAATTCAAAAATGGAGTTTTTAGCTCAAAACAACCAATCCTTACCTTGGATTTGGCAGCCCTAGCTCCTTTCCTTTCGTTTCCTTTCTTTCCTCTGGTTTTCTCCAGTCTTTCTAGGTGCAAATGAGCTACAAAGGTCAAGAATTGGCGTTAAAATACATGCAAACCGCCACACCGACCATTTAAAAAAATCGTCAAGCCCGTAGAGAAGCGCACTCCCTAAGGGGAGCACGCTTCTTGCTGCCCAGAAAACCAATTTTCTGCTAGATCCTGTGAGGAGCGTGTTTTGATCTTACAGGAGAGCGCTTCTTGCGAAAATTCGAAAACTCAATCTCTCTAGAATTCACTACTGAAGCGCGATTCTTCCTTCAGGAGCACACTTCTCGTGAAAACCTAAAAATCATGCTCTCTGGAATCCACCACTGACCCTACCATACATGTATTTTCACTATTTTAATGCCATATACATACGTATATGCATACAAATACGCCCTACAATATGTATAAACTACAAGTTTGACTCGTAAGTACAGGGCATTACATCCCTTGAACTCCATCCATGACTTTGTAATTCTCAATGTGGTTTTTTTTATCTCCCTTCCAATTGTACTTACCTAACTGAGCTGTTTTGACATTATTAAGTAGGAGTACTTGGAGTATTTCTTTCACAAATGGAGATGACTGCTCTTTGCATGTGCAATAATGTCGAGCTGAGGCTTGCTTAGCACCTCCGCTTACATGTGCTGAGCTAGCCTGCTCGGTGCGGGATGACCTCTGACTTACCAACCTATGTGGACGTCTTAATGGGCTCAGACTCCACCTTCATTCCTACTTGGGGTGTGACCACCTAGAAGTTGGGCTCCACCTTTTGGGTTATAACTTGTGGTTTGAACTCCCTGTGGTTTGACCCTTCTTCTTGATGTCCAAAGAGTAGTGTAGGTCTCCCAACTGCAAGGACTTGTCGTGGGACTCAACTTGCTGCTCACATCGTTGGGAGCTCAGCCTGGACTTTGATGCGAAGTTTCAACATTGGCTTGTCTCTTCTTTTTGAGGTAAGTTATCTGACCCCAAGACCATGGCTCGTTGCACTTGTTGTGGCTTAAGAATGAGTTGAGAGATCTTCTCAATGGTTTTCTCGATGTTGATCTGTCACGCTCTTTGCTTCTGTGTTGAGTTACATTCTTGGTTTTGACAAAGGTTTTCCTCACTTGGCTCGAGGTACGACAAGTGAGAGTAATGGTTCCATGCTGACTTGAGGTTCTAACTCTTGGCTCATGATGGATAAACTAACCTTGGCTCAAAGTGCTCTCCCCACAAATGACGCCAAATGTTAGTGCAATATTTCACTAACACCAGTAAGTAATGGTATGGAGGGAATACACTAAGCAGACACCAGTCTTAGTTGCCTTCTTGTGTGCTAGATGCCTCAAACCTATAAGAGGAGATAGAAGGAAAATAGGTTACCAAAAAGACCCTCTGATGCCTAAATTAACTCTGAGCTGTCTTAGAAATTAGAAATTAATCTTGCATTAATTGGAATAATTAATGACTTAACCCTATAATGAGGTTTAATGATGTATTTATAATAGTGGGGTCTTGTGGCCAGGTTGGCAAGGACATGCGGCGCCTTGCCATATGCTTAATATCCCATATACGATGTGGTGGGTCTTGCAAGATCCACATCCAGTGGTGACTCCTAGCTCGTCACACCTGCTCAATACACTGAGCTAATAAGGCACATAGCTCGTGTCAATTTGCTCTCTCTTGGTGGGAATATGGGCAAGAGAAGCAACACAGTACGTTCGAGCTAACGTCATTCTCGAATCTTGATACTCGCGTATGCCAGATCGAATGAGTTGACTTGTATTTCGGCTCGGTACGCCTACGATATGGCTCAACAAAAATAAAAATCCTAAGTAAACTCTAGCTCATGTATGTCCTACATCAACTAGTTTGGTATTAGAGCAATATTCGATCCTTTGCCACCTTCTTTTCCTCTCATTTTCTTCATCTTCTTTTATATTATGGAAAAAATACAGATATTTGAATATCAACTGATAGAATTTGGATTCTGTTTACGTCCAGAATTTTTATCTTTCTTACCAAGCCTAGTCATGTTTATTGAATGTGAGCTAATCACCATCAATAGTAATACAAAACACAATGAGCACATTGACAAAGACACTTGTTGTTGATGATTTGTTGAAGCATGAAAATATGGATGTTAAGGATATCGATTTGAAAACTATGATAATGTCCATCGATGTTCCTTACAATATTGAGAATAATGTCCCTCAATGTTCATTACAATGCTAAGAAGATGAAAGATATTTTTCAATTAATTGTTGACACCTTTAAAGATTTGGCTAATAGGTCTAATCGTCCATATTCTACAAGGGTCTCAATTTTGAAAACTACCACATCTGCTCGATTATTTGTCATAATATTAGATTTGGGATGTATGATGAATTGTTTCTTCAGGTGAATTGTTCCAATATTTTTAAGTGTCATTAGGAACTTTCACCCAAAAAGTATCTTTGCCTACATGGAATCAATTATGACGTCGATGATAGAGGAGAGTAATAATCCTTTACCAAACTTTTTCTCTTTGTTATTATCATATATGAAAGATTAGGATATTTCCAAAACTTTTCATTGCTGGTCATTTTAAACAATACAAGATCATTTTCCTATTCTTTGGGGTTCACTCGTCGAAGTTGAGTTCTTCAAGAGGGAGGAAAATAATGAAGAATGCAATACGAACAAATAAATATTATTATTTAGTAGGAAAATAGTTAATTAATTTAGTAGGATTTTAGTTGTTTGATTTAAGTAAGATTTTAGTTTCTAGATTTTAGTTGTTATTATTATTATTATTATTATTATTATTATTATTAGGTTTAGGTTTTATTTTTAGTTTTCACTTCTTGTTATTTTGTTTTGATAATTTTTAAGTTAGAGTTTTGCTAAAACTAGTGCATAAAAGTGTGTTTTTTTAAGGCTAGATTTGACTTAGATGTACTATTACCCATTTTTATTTTTCAATTTCGTTTTCAGCAGTAGTTAGATCTTATTGCAAAAGTTCAAAATACCGAATTTCGTGATTTTTAGAATTTATTTAATATTTGTTTTAGTTTTTTGAAGTTTAGGTCATATTAGGGTTTTCTTGTGTGTTTTTGAGTTTTTAGGGTTTCTAGTTTGCTTGAAGGTATTTTCTAGAGTGTTCTAATTTATTTTTATCTTATTTCCAATTCTGATTTTTTTCACATGCATGTCTTAAAATTTTATTTATTTATTTTAGCAATTTAATTTAATTAATTTTTGCTTTATATTGAACTTAGGTTGTTAGAAACAAATTCACTTTATTTTGACTTGATAGTCCTATTTTAAGTGTATTAAATCTTAAGTTGGGATTTAAAAAGTGATAGAAATCTTTGTGGGTTCGACCTTGAAAGTGCTACAATTACCTTGTACGCTTGCAAATATTTTTTTACATCAGTAATATGTTTGTATTTGGTGTAGGATTGGTCGAGTAATCAATTGGGAAAGATATGAGTGAAAAATATGAAAAATAGAGAGCTCCCCTGAGACAGAACTTGATTTTGGGTTTTGGAAAGGGGAGGAACGCGCTCCTTGAGAGTGACAAAAATAAATTTTGTTTTTGGGCAAGGAAAAGCGCGCTCCTCACGATTTTGACAGGTTTTTAAAACAAAGGTCGGTGAGGCGGTATGCACAATTATAAAAGAAAACTTTCATTTTTCATTCATTTTCAATCTCTAGACAACTTTCACCCAAATCGAATCCTAGCTAAGCAGTTTTCGATGAAATTTGTTGTAAAACTGCTATTGGAATTGGGAGAAACCGTTCTATGGAGCAATTTTTGTTATAGGTTATTGTTTCGGTATTCCCAAAATAGGGTTTTAACTCTTTTTGACTGAGAATTTGTTGGGAATGGTAAATATGGTCCCTTTTGTCAAATTAATACTGAAATATTGGTTGTTTAGTGTTACTATTGCAAATCGGTCAGTATATAGACTGACAAGATAGTTGCGGGTGTAGAATCAATTGGGAATACAAAGAAATGGAATAGGAAATGGTGAGAATTGGCTTGGTAAGCCAATTCTTACTGTTCTTGATACTAGATGTGGTGAAACTGAATTTAGGAATGAAAATGATCACTTTCCACTAGTGGGAATAATGAAAAAAAATAATGAGAAATGAGTATTTCTATAAATATGATTATGTGTGCAAATTCTAGTAAAGGAGTTTGATTCAATTGACTGTGGAGAATTATTCTGGCATTGTTGTGAGTAGAATTTCACTTGTATTTTCATTTATGTCATCATATGTACATATAATTGGTATGTTTGCTCATATGTGTGAATGAATGTAGCATGAAAAGAAAGACAGAGGTTTCTACGTGAGCTTAAGGAATCTATTGGATATTAGACCTTTGGACATTATCAAGTAGGTTGAGTGTACTCCATACAAGGATAATCGGGTCTAATAGTTCTATTTAGATTTAAAGAGCTATTTGGGAACCTATGTGGTTGAGGAACATATGACTTTGTTCTAGTTATTATTTTCGAGGAAAACTATTTATGTTCTAGTTGGAGGAGTGTTTACTTGGAAATGAGCATGAGAATCATTCCCTCAATAGATTATAAATAGTAAATGATAGTACAAGGAAAACATGTCTATAATTACTCCTGGCTGAATTATTTAAGTTAAGGCTGATATGTGACTTAGAGATGATACAATGAGTACCTAGTGACTATATGTTTCCATATATATATATATCTTGGGAAAATTGTCAGAAACTTGAATAAGGTAGAATTGAATGTGTTGCATGTGGAATTACTTGCATTGAGTATAGAATGTTGTTTATGATATATATAAATGCAATTATTTTCGCTTAACATTATTCATGCATACATGGATGATATAGATGATGATATTCTTGAATTCTATTCATTGGGCATCATTGGCTCACTCTATTCCCTATTTTTCAGATCCCTTAATTTTGGATAAATTTTGGATAAGAGCAAGGGAATTGCACACTGGTAAGACGCTATTGATCCTTCCCAGAAGAATTTGATGTAGGTTGAAGAATTGACATGCATATGTAAATATTTTTTTTATTTTGGCTATATAAATATATATCACCTCACGTGATGAAATATGAAGTCAGATTTTGATTAAATTGAGCTTAAAGTAATTGTAGATAGTAGTTAAATTGTTGAACAGGTTAATGATGACTCATGTATAGTAAGGACTCTGTTGAGTCTAGTTGAGGCTTATTAGGATTTTAATTGTCCTATAAAGGATGGGACGATTAGAATTTTATGCCAGGTGGGGATGCCCTTGTGGTTGTGAAGGGGGGCTTGACAATAAATTCCTAAATCATCCATTTTTTTAATATAAAACTGTAAAATAAATTTATATAACAAAATATATTTATAGGTATTTTTGTAATAAGGTCCTAAATATTTCTTTTGTGATATTAATAAATATAAGACTTATTTTAAGAATTATTTCTTTTGCGGTTTTCAACCCCCTTTTATTTTTCTTTTATTTTTGGTAACTTTCCCCTTTTATTGTTTTTGGTAACTTTCAACTCCCTTTTTTTAGTAACTTTCGACGCCTTTTTATTCAGATGCAACACATATGCCTGTGAGCTAGTTTAAATAAGTAAATTAATTATTTCGTAAGAAACAAATATAAATAGTTATCATTTTCTTATGGAAATAAAGACCGAGGATAGTTGAAATAGAAAAAAATTGAATTAGAAAAGCTCAAAAGATAGGAGATGATGTAATACCCTGTATTTCACAAAAAAAAAAAAAAAAACTATTTGGGCAAGGCCAATACGTTCAGGCGCATGACAGAACGTTCAGACGCAATGCATGCCAGAACGATCAGGCGCAAAAAATCTCTATATAAGGAACCCTCCTCATTTCTCATTCCTCACACCAAATCACCTTCTCTTGTGGTTTTCTTCTCCTTTCCACTCATTCTAAGTTTTTAGTTTTTGAGACTCTCTGTTCGAGACTCTCGGTGCTATGCAACAAAGTTCTGTCCGGAGGAAAGCGCCAGATCTGAAAGAGGTGCAACGAAGTTCTGTCCGGAGGAAAGAGTCAGATCTGAAAGAAGAAGTTTTTATCTAAAGGTGGAGAACGAAACATAGGTTTGCGTGTTTCATAACTTTTATTAAAGTTTACATTCAATTATTATTATGTCTACTGTTCATTTACACTGCATTATGTCATATACTATTTATACTGCTGCACTTATGCCTGTATATTTGGAATTCATGTATCACACTGTTATAATGTCGAATTTGTGGTCAATCTGACTCAACTAGACTCGGTCTTGTCCTCAGTAACTTTAAATAGTGAACGGGAGGCAGCGGGCTGCTCTAGGCGATTGGTATTTAAGGAGACCTTGTGTCTCACCTCTCAACTGGGGACTGATCTAGTTGGTCTTATTGAAAGCTATCAGCTTATACAGTAATACTGAATGTCCTAATCTTGCACGTCGTGATACCGACCCTGATAAGGATCACCAGACGTTGCCAAAGTCAGTCTAAATGTCAAGAAAAGACTAGACCAGTAGACTAGATCAGTTCATGCATTGGCATCAAACATATCACCACCTAGGGACGTATATGGTTTATGACTCATAGAATAGTTAGGAGCATTGCTCGCTATTCATTACATTTCTCTGGAGAGGGACGTACATGAGAACCCGGCTACGCCCGGGGAGAGACATCAGTACGTAAATCCAGAGCATCGTTCCTATACATGAATTCAGGCGATGTACGTTCATCAAACCATTACGAGACGGTGTCATGCATACATACATATTGATTGATTATGATGCTCACATGTGTATTTAAGATATTTGATATTGAAGTATGCTTTATTAATTGTTATACTCATGCACTATTTACCCACTGAGTGCGTTAAGCCCACTCTATTATTATCCAATATTTCACAGGAAATTAGGGTGGACTGGGTGCAAGTTATGGGGCCCACATTTTGTACCCTTTGTATGATTCATTGGGGATTTTGGGAGTATGTTCCCTTGACCATTTTATGTACAAAAATATTCTGAATTAAATGAAATCAAATTTGTACTGTGTGTACTGTATTTCCGCTGCGCACTCTGTTGTTACCATTGTAATTGTTCCAAATGCGCGCCCCGTCCGAGAGTGTACCGCCTGTTTAGGCCCGTCCGGGCGGGGTGTGACATTTAATGGTATCAGAGCGTACGGTCCACGGCCCGCCCAAGTCCACCAAATTAGGGGAAGAAAATTTTCATTAGATATATATATCTTTAGAACTATATATATATATATATGAATTATATATAGTTAAGATTTGTATTAAATATATATCTAAGAGAACTATATAGTTTATATAGTTTAGAAATATATATATAGTTATGATTAATGAAAAACTATATATATTGTTATGATTAAATATATATATCTATATATCTATGCATATAGGAGATATATATATACCATGTTGATAATTAAACTTTTGAATGAAAAATTTTGAATGAAAAATTTTATTAGATATATATATCTCTAGAACTATATATACATATGTCAATTATATATAGTTGAGCTTTATATTAAATATATATCTAGAAAACTATATGATTTCTATATAGTTTGATTTAAATATACATATAGTCATGATTTATTAGAAACTATATGTGTAGTTATGATTGAATATATATATCTATATACCTTAGTGTATATGAGATATGTATATATATAAAAAAAAAAATTGAAAAATGTTATTTGATAAAAAAAAAAATTTTGAAAAATTTTATTTGATAAAAAAAAAAAAATTATATATCTAGAACTATATATATGAATTATATATATAGTTAAGAATTGTATTAACTATATATCTAAGACAACTATATATGATTTTTATATAGTTTAATTTCAAATAGTTGATTTATGGAAACTATATATATAGTTATGATTAAATATGTTTATACATTTATATGTGAATACGACATATATACATCAGATTACTAATGAAGAAATTTTTATGATGGCATAAACATCAAAAGAAAACTAGAAAATAATGTCTAGCAGACAAGGCATAAATCTTAAAAATGTTAGGAATATATTTTGTCTTTCACAAATTTATTTTCCTTTCAGCAAAAAAATGGCCTCAAGGCAAGGAGCCACTTCCACTAGCAGGGAACCAATTCCCACTAGACTAACGGAATTGTCCAAAAGAGAGGTTATGACTATGAGGAGCATCGACAATAGAGATCTCCGCCTCCGCCCAATCCTTCAAGACAAACTCGCAACACTGGATTGGTTAAATATAACCAAAGTCGAGGGTCAAGTCTCTTACAACTTGGTGAGATCCTTCTATGAAGCCATGAATTGCGTGGGACTTCACGAAGATGAGATCAGCCCTATTTTGGAGACAACAGTCATGGGAACGAAAATTCCTATCAACATCGAGATTATTGCTCGACTTTTGGAGATTCCGATTGAGGAGAGGATTATTGATCCACTTGAACCCCAGACAGTTGCAGAGATCGCAGAATCTAATGAACAATTGTTCAATTCCCTCGCCAAAGAGCCATACACTCAATCAACGTACACCAACCTCCCAAACAATCATCTTAAACCATCTCTTGCCGGCCTCGAAAAGATTGTATACGGCAACATCTTGCCAGAAAGGGGGACTAGAGGCACTATGTCAAGGGCTCAACTTCTTATGTTATACTGCATAGAGAAGAAAATTACGGTCTCCCTACCTCACATTATTATCCAACAAATGTTGAGGGTGATACTAAACCCTTTGAGAAAAGAATTCCTCGGCTACGGCGTCTTGATTATGAGGATACTATACGAGGCAAACGTCAACACTTTAGATGGAACGTCGAAGCTGATCACTGAACCAGTTACAACATCCTCTATCTTCAAGACATATGGCACAAGTGGAGGGGTAACTGACGAAGAGGTATTCGACACGACAATAAGAAATGCCGAAAGAATGAGAGACAAGCATGGGCATTGCCTTCGCAAATGTCGACGCAAACTGCCCATCAGAGAAGACCCAAATAATGATTCAAATCAAAATCCTACATCAGACCCAGCCCCGAATAGTGATCCAACCGATCGATCACTCACTGACGAAGAGTTATATGCCACACTAAATCAACCTACACAAAGTCATGATAGACAAGGTACGCCAGCAAATCCACCAACTTGGAACGTGCCCACTCAAGGCACCACTTCGTACCAAAGACTTCCAACTCCTACGGTACAATATCAGCCAGTTCCACAAGTTGTTGTGAACCAACCACAACAATATTGGGCGCCACCAAATCTTGGAGGACAACACGTCCCAATAAGCCCATTGTTTCAAACTTTTTCACCACAAACAAATCCAAATATCCAAGGGGTTCCAGTTAGGGGATCCTCGCACAATCAAAACAACTACCTTCCACCTATGAACCAATACTTTCCCCCAATGTCTATGGCCTACCCTTCACCTATGGGACAAACGACCCATCAACCACCAATGGGACAATCGACTAACCTACTTGAACGGTTAGATGAAATGGCATCCACTATTGCTGAACTGAGAGAGAGCCACAATAATATATTAACCCGCTTGCAAAACTCCGACGCAGAGCGTGCAAACTCTCAACCTTCTGTTAGTAGTCGTTATGTACGTAGCAGTAGATCTCGAAGGAGAGGTAGTAGGCAAGAAAGTCACAATTAATTACTGGCATTGTAAACTTTTCTTTGATATATATGAATGAAGTTGTTTTGTTTAAAGACTATCTTTGGTGGGCCGACTTACCACCATTCTTTCTTTTGTATCACTAACTTTGGAGTGGTATGGGACACAACAAAATTGGAGGATACTAAATAAAATGTGGAAGTAAGAAAACCCATGACCTTGTGTGAAAAGAAACATTTGGAGAAAGTTGTATTACTAATGTTATCACTAAGTTTACACGGTATGGGACAAGTAAATTTGGACGATACTATTAGTGAACTTCTATTCAGCCAATGTTTTTAGAGACCGTGTTCATACAACTTAACTTGGTTGACACCCTTATTACTAAATTCATGTGGTATGGGACACATGAACTTGGATAATAATCGAAAAGACTAAGAGTAAGCATCTGAATGCATAAGATTGCAATAGAACGTTAGATCAGGATATTTACCGAGGCAAATCTTAGAATTCTTATAACTCGTATGGATTTTCAATAAAATATATATGTATGTTCACAAAGACCAAAACCAAATCATTTGAAATACTTGCAAAGTTTTATACTTATTATATAAACATTCTAACCTTGTTTGTTTTTACACCATGGCCAAACATACGAGATATATAAGATTCTTCGATTCCTCAACAAAAACCTTACACTATACTTAGAAAAATAGGTGATTTTAATATTGCAGTACTCTTGAAATTGTTGCTGAGCATACTATAACATTATACTTGGCTACAGTTCCTAAATCTTGGTTTTATTTTTCTTCTTACCAGTAAAAAAATGCAAACCAGGAAGATAGGAAGGCCACGTACTGTTTGTCCAGCAATGGATGCACCTCCTGAGATTCAGGAACCGACGCCTCCGACAACAGCACAGGCCACACCCAACACTGCCACTACATCTGGGCAGGCAATACCACCCCCACCCGCACCCTTTACTATGCCTTCGAGCATAGAAACCTTTTTCGCTGGATTTATTGAAGCAATAAAAGTCACTGTTCACACGGCCGTTCGTGAGACCGCGACCAGTCAGGTTACCACTGTTCAAGCACCTGTAAAGTTTGGATCGGAAGCTCAAACCAATCAGATTACTACATACAAGCGACTACAACCTCTTACTTTCGCTGGCACCATTGAGGCTGATGAGGTGCAAAAGTGGCTGGATGAGTCAAAGAAGGCTCTTGATGCAATGAGAGTCGATAAGACTCGCAAAATTCCACTAGCAACCTACCAACTTGTTGGTGCAGCAAACACATGGTGGATCACAGTGAAAGAAGACCCAAAGGTCAACATCGCAAATATGACTTGGCAACAGTTTGAGTCAATGTTTATTGATGAGTATTTTCCCAGCGTGGTGACAAAGCAGAAGCGTCAGGAATTTGCTAAGTTATATCAGGGCACCATGACCGTCAGAGAATATGCTGGAAAATTTAAAGAATTATCAGTCTACTCTCTCTCCACCATCTCAATGGAGCGAGATAAGGCTGAGAAATTTTGCCTTTGCCATGACATTCGACAAGCCTTGTCGATCTTGGATCTCAAGATTTACAAGGAGGTTGTTCACAAGGCCATGAGCTTTGAACAAGAGACGATCTTACGGGAACAGCGAATGAATAAGGGCAAACGGCCTGCAACGTTTTTCCAACAAGGCTTGCAACAGGGAAACAAGAAGAAGCCCTACTACAATCAAAACCCAGCCCCGGTTTTGCAGCATGAGGCCACAACACCTGCGGCTTAACCTTCTAACCCTCACCATCAGGGTTTCTGAAATCATGGCCGTGGAGGTCGTTATGGAAGAGATGGCCGTAGAAACGGCAATGGCATAAGTGGTGGTCGACACCACAATCAGCAAGGACAGCCGAATACTCAGAATGGCCAGCAACACAATCAACAGTACAAGCCGACTTGTTTCAACTGCGGCCAAAAGGGCCATGTAAGATATGCCTGTCCGCACCTTCAGCAACCTATTCCCGTTGTTCCGTTCCAACAAGCACCACCTGCTGCTAATGCCCACCCCCGACAGAACCAGGGTCAACGGAATCAGGGCCTAGCATTTGCCATCGCTCAACATCCCCTACCTGACAACAATGTAGTCGAAGGTACCTTTCCTTTGTTCAATACAATGGTGCATGTTTTGTTTGATTCAGGTGCTACACATTCTTTTATATCATCAACATTGGTAAGACATTTAGGCCTGCATCCTGAACCCACAAACATCACACTTCATGTCACATCACCGTTCGGATCTGGTACTGACGTCAACTTGCAGTGTTCTCGATGTGAGCTTCGAATGTCAGAACAGATAATATATGCAGATCTTTTTGTGATGGATATTGAAGACTTCGACATCATCCTCGACATGGACTGGCTAGCACCACTAAATGCAAAGATCGACTGCATGAACAAGCAAGTTCAGTTAACCTTGCCTACAGGAAAGTTTGTCAAGATTCAGGGAACAAGGAAATGGATACACAAATCAACAGTTGCACTTCTCAAATCACAACTTCGAGCGTTGTCCCTTGGTGACGGAAATGAATCACCAACACTGTACCCTCCCGAAGTACACGATGTTCCAGTCATATCTGAATTCTCAACAGTTTTTCTTAATGACCTTCCTGGTCTACCTCCAGTTAGGGAATTCGATTTTGAAATCAACCTCATACCTGGGATAGGGCCTATCTCAATTCCACTATACAGAATGTCAAATGTCGAACTGGTCGAATTAGACAAACAACTTAAGGAATTAGAGAGTAATGGCTTCATCCGAAAGAGTTCATCACCCTGGGGTGCTCCAGTTCTGTTTGTTCGCAAAAAGGATGGTTCGTTACGACTTTGCATCGATTATCGCAAGTTGAATAACGTCACCATCAAGAACAGATATCCGTTGCCCAGGATCGATGACTTGTTCGACCAACTTAGAGATGCCAAATACTTCTCTAAGATTGATTTACGGTCCGGTTATCACCAACTTCGGATCCGAGAGTCGGACATCACCAAGACGACGTTCAGAACTCGGTACGGTCATTACGAGTTCTTAGTTATGCCATTCGGTCTAACAAATGCACCTGCTGCATTCATGGATTTGATGAATCGCATATTCAGGTTATACTTAGACCGATTTGTGGTGGTTTTTGTGGACGACATCTTGATATATTCCTCAATCGAGGAAGACCATAAAATACATTTGAAGATAGTCCTCCAGACCTTGAGAAGCCACCAATTGTATGCAAAGTTGAGTAAGTGCGAATTTTGGGCAAAGAGAGTTCAATTCCTAGGCCATGTGGTTTCAGGCAATGGCATTGAGGTAGATCCTTCTAAGGTTGAAGCAGTTTTAAACTGGAAGCAGCCTACCACTGTTACTCAGATTAGGAGTTTTCTTGGTTTGGCTGGCTATTACAGACGCTTCATCAAGGACTTCTCAAAGATTGTTGAACCTATGACCAAGCTTACTCGAAAAGATGTGTGATTTATCTGGAATCCCGCCTGTGAAGCATCATTTCAGGAATTGAAGAAACGCCTCACAACAGCACCTGTACTTATCACTCCAAGAAATACAATTGAATTTTCATTATACACCGACGCCTCTCTCCAAGGCTTAGGTGTCGTGCTAATGCAAGAAGGCCAAGTGGTTGCATATGCATCCAAACAATTGAAGATTCATAAGGGTAATTATCCAACGCATGACTTGGAACTTGCAGCTGTCGTATTTGCACTGAAGTTATGGCGTCATTACCTATACGGTGAGCGGTTTGAGGTCTTCTCAGATCATAAGAGTCTTAAGTACATATACACTCAGAGAGACCTAAACCTCCGCCAAAGACGATGGTTGGAATTCTTGAAAGATTATGACTTTCAACTCCAGTACCATCCCGGAAAGGCTAATGTTGTGGCCTATGCCCTTAGTAGAAAATCTTATGTTGCTTGCACTCTTAACTACGAAATGGGGAAGTTGGCTACAGAGTTGGAGAACTTTAACCTACAGTTGAACGTAGAAGGACCAAGACCACGACTATCTCAATTATCAGTCAACTCTGAGCTCGTTCGAAAGATTTCAGTCGCTCAAGCTAAAGATTTCAGTCGGTCTCTGGAGACGGAACCGTTTTCTATAAAAAAAACGTCTCTGCCTACCAAACGATCCTGTGGTTCGTAAAGAAGTGCTTACTGAGATGCACTGTTCGAGGTACGCTATGCATCCTAGGGGTGACAAGATGTACAAGGATGTCAAGCGACAATTCTGGTTTTCTGGAATGAAGAAGGCCATTACAGATTTCGTCGCTCGATGTCTAGTTTGCCAGAAAGTTAAGGCAGAACGAAGACTTCCCTCTGGACTTCTCCAGTCGTTACCTATTGGAGAATGGAAATGGGATAACACCGCAATGAATTTTGTCACGTCCTTACCTCGCAACAATAAAGGGCAAGATGCTATATGGGTTATCATTGACAGACTTACAAAGTCTGCGCACTTCTTGCCAATAAAGTTCACGGATAATCCCGCCAAACTTGCAGAACTATATGAAAGAGAGATCGTACGCCTTCATGGCATACCACTCACGATCGTCTCTGATCGAGACCCTCGATTCATATCAAACTTTTGGAAAAGCTTCCATAGTAGAATGAGTTCTAAGATCACTATGAGCACAGCCTTCCACCCTCAGACTGATGGGCAGTCAGAGCGGCTTATCCAAATCTTAGAAGACATGTTACGATGCTGCATTTTGGACTTTAATGACGGATGGGCAAAGTATTTGCATCTAGCTGAGTTTGCATACAACAACAACTACCAAACTAGTATCGGCATGGCACCATACGAGGCTCTCTATGGTCGGCCTTACAGATCTCTGGTATGCTGGTTAGATATGGCAGATCGACCGCAGTTAGGCCCTGAACTAGTTCAAGAGACTTCTGAGAAGATCACACTAGTAAAGGAACGACTTTGTGTTGCACAAAGTCGACAGAAGAGCTATGCTGACAAGCGGAGACAACCTCTAGAATTTGATAAGGGGGACTTTATTTTTCTGAAAGTCCAGCCCACAAGAGGTGTCCAACGCTTTGGGATCAAAGGCAAGCTCTCCCCGTGATATATCGGTCCATTTCAGATCATTGAACGTATTGGCAAACTTGCTTATCGTCTGTCCCTTCCATCGTCCATGCCTAAGGTTCATGACGTTTTTCACGTATCTATGCTTCGCAAGCATTGTCCTGATCCTTCGCATATCATCCCTTTAGTCGAGGTTCGGGTTGAGGAAGGAAATAAGTATCAAGAGAGAACGATACAGATTTTAGATAAAAAACTCAAGAACTACGGCGACGTAGCATACCACTTGTGAAAGTGCTCTGGGATCACCACGGCATAGAGGAAGCAACATGAGAACTAGAAGCAACAATTAAACAGAAATACCCTGAATTGTTTTCTAGTACCAACTGATGATGTGATACATTGTATTATTTTCACTTATCAATCACAGGATGAAACATTGTTTACACCTATCTTCATACATTGTTTCACTTCAATAACTACGCAGATGTCTGAAAATAATATCAATGGGTATAGTGATGCACACATACAGTGGCCTCCTTAGCAACCTGTGGTTACTTCTCAAGCAGATAACCCTCATCACTACTTGCCTTAATTTCGAGGGCGAAATCCCTTTAAGGGGGTAGAGTGTAATACCCTGTATTTCACAAAAAAAAATTACTATTTGGGCAACGCCGGAATGTTCAGGCGCATGCCAGAACGTTCAGGCGCAATGCATGCCCGAACGTTCAGGCGCATGACAGAGCGTACAGGCGCATGCCAAAACTTTCAGGCGCATGCCCAAACGTTCAGGCACAAAAAATCTCTATATAAGGAACCCTCCTCATTTCTCATTCCTCACACCAAATCACCTTCTCTTGTGGTTTTCTTCTCCTTTCCACTCATTCTAAGTTTTTAGTTTTTGAGACTCTTTGTCCGAGACTCTCGGTGCGGTGCAACAAAGTTCTGTCCGGAGGAAAGCGCCAGATCTGAAAGCGGTGCAACGAAGTTCTGTCCGGAGGAAAGAGTCAGATATGAAAGAAGAAGTTTTTTATCTAAAGGTGGAGAACGAAACATAGGTTTGCGTGTTTCATAACTTTTATTAAAGTTTACATTCAATTATTATTATGTCTACTGTTCATTTACACTGCATTATGTCATATACTATTTATACTGCTGCACTTATGCCTGTATATTTGGAATTCATGTATCACACTGTTATAATGTCGTATTTGTGGTCAATCTGACTCAACTAGACTCGGTCTTGTCCTCAGTAACTTTAAATAGTGAACGGGAGGCAGCGGGCTGCTCTAGGCGATTGGTATTTAAGGAGACCTTGTGTCTCACCTCTCAACTGGGGACTGATCTAGTTGGTCTTATTGAAAGCTATCAGTTTATACAGTAATACTGAATGTCCTAATCTTGCACGTCGTGATACCGACCCTGATAAGGATCACCAGACGTTGCCAAAGTCAGTCTAAATGTCAAGAAAAGACTAGACCAGTAGACTAGACCAGTTCATGCATTGACATCAAACATATCACCACCTAGGGACGTATATGGTTTATGACTCATAGAATAGTTATGAGCATTGCTCGCTATTCATTACATTTCTCTGGAGAGGGACGTACATGAGAACCCGGCTACGCCCGGGGAGGGACATCAGTACGTGAATCCAGAACATCGTTCCTATACATGAATTCAGACGATGTACGTCCATCAAACCATTACGAGACGGTGTCATGCATACATACATATTGATTGATTATGATGCTCACATGTGTATTTAAGATATTTGATATTGAAGTATGCTTTATTAATTGTTATACTCATGCACTATTTACCCACTGAGCGCGTTAAGCTCACTCCATTATTATCCAATCTTTCACAGGAAATTAGGGTGGACTGGGTGCAAGTTATGGGGCCCACATTTTGTACCTTTTGTATGATTCATTGAGGATTTTGGGAGTATGTTCCCTTGACCATTTTATGTACAAAAGTATTCTGAATTAAATAAAATCAGATTTGTACTGTGTGTACTGTATTTTCGCTGCGCACTCTGTTGTTACCATTGTAATTGTTCCAAATGCGCGCCCCATCCGAGAGTGTACTGCCAGTTTAGGCGCGTCCGAGCAGGGTGTGACTGATGATGTATGAAATTAGTTAAAAGGTAAATTACTATTTCACCTTTTTTGATATTAAAAGTATGTTTTTCTAATAAAATCATTCGATAAAATCTAATTGAAGAATAATTCTGGAATTTTAACAAAGCATGGCATTATCGTGGAATAAAAATGTTCTAGATAATGCAAATACCTTGTTTAACATATGCTCACTTTTGTCTTTTTTTTTTCCCAACATTGTTATTATCAATCACAATTTTTTTATACAATAATTTTTTTCCCCTTTCCCATTTCTTTCGCATATCTCATACTTTTTATTTTCCTCTGCTGTCTACTTTTTTCAAGTATAAGTGTTTTAAAGAGCATAACAACAAGAGATTCACCTGATAGAGATATACAATTGAAGGTATATTTGCTTCTTGTTGGAAAAAATGGATATTAAAATCTCATTTTAAGATGAATGAAAAATTAAGAAGATAAAAAGGGATATTAAACGGGTGCCTCCCTTTACGTAACACCTATTCATTTTAAAGGGATGTCACCTTTAAAGGATGTCTCTAATTATGTATAGGCACGTCTTTAAGAAATGTCTCTTTCAATGATGTCTCTTTGATTTGCATTCTTTTAATAAGTATAAATAGTCTCCACTAAGAGTCAATTCATTTATTCAATTTCAACATGCATTTTTTATTTTAGTCATAATGCTTGTGAGAGAGAGAACTAAACCTATATTGGTTCGTTGATCTTGTAATTTGAAGTGTTATTGTTACAAGACGTGATAGTTGTATTCTGAGAGATAATTGTCAATAGATCGTGAGCACCAGTACAAGATAAAATTGTCTTAAAGACATAGAATCAAACTCTAGCCTCAATCAATTTCCTACACATATATCTTACTTCATTTTCTTTTTTAACTTTTAAATTATAATAATAGAACACTTTTACCTATTTTTATAAAAGTAACAATATTAATTAAATCTAAATTAATAAAATAAGAAAAAGAAATTAAGGTGACTTGTGATTGAATTCAAAGATTAAGGTAAGGCTTGGTAATCATGATGATGGAATTGCAAGAGATGGTTGTGGTGGGATGTACCAAGTAGTAGTAGTACTGTTATGATGCCTTTGTCGCTTCACTAAGTAAATTCCGCTTGATTGATTAATGGGGCATTCGAATAGCCGAAATATCAACAAACTCCAATGCTCTCCCTGCAACTAACTTACCGAAATACAAAAGGGAAGAGTTGGCAGGTCATCCCCATGGCTTAAATTGGATATGAGGTTGCAACGTCTTCCAAGAGGAAACACA